>OX387672.1:215328-2881759 GCA_947568875.1 Fissipunctia ypsillon
GTAGTTAGGGAGATACCTACCTACCTACCTACGGGAGGGGGTGAATATAGGTAATAAATTAATCCGTTTTAATAGAATGCGCTTGCTTATTTATATTTATATAGGTATGTATAAGTACTGACGTTGTTCTACGCGTAAAAAGCCCATCGCCACTGCTGAGGTGTACCGGTATACTGGAATTGAAAAATAAAACCAAAACATTAGTTAGTTAATATTCAATACTTACTTTGTCTTACATCTATCTACCTACCTACCTACCTACCTACCTACCTACCTATTCGCCCGATTACCCGATCGCCTCTCGGTGTGCGTGCCGTTTGTTTATGTCGTGTTTTTTTTTTTTTTTTTTTTATATTTACTAGTCGATTATTTTATTATACGTAGCCGTATCACAGGCAGGCTAGGTAGGTACTTTTACTGTGTGAAGAGAATGCGGTACCAACGGCCAACCACGCGCATGGTACTACGTACTGGCGCGAGCCCGACCGACCGAGGAGAGTACCTACGCGCGGTTGCGACGGTCTATTGTAGTTTTACATATTGTTTTTTTTACGCTTTCTGATGCGATTATACCGATCTGTACACTGTCAACGCGTCGAAGGGCACTCTCGTCGTTTTAATATTACCTACTATATTTAATAGGTTGCACGTCCTGGACGGAGTCGTCCGTCCTTAACAGTTCGGCGCTCGCGGTGTTTTACGACGCCTCACTTTTAGGTCGATAATACCTTCGCGAGACTGTGTGATATCGACGAAGTCCTGTTACCACACAAGCTCGATATCCTCCTTGTTGACGCGTCGACCTCGATCCGCACTAACTATCATTTTTATAGAGAAAATAACATTTTGAACACGACCCGACCTACGCTTCGTACGCAGTCGTCAAAATAAAACACCGCCACCGGCTAAACGCGCACCTCACGCTCCCAGAATTCGCACACCCGCATCGTCAACTTCATGACCTATCCGAAACTGTAAAAACTCGTTGCACTAAGCGCCGTTAACCATTCTTTTTATTTATTTTATTAGATACGTGTTAGTGAAAACTTTCAAGCGTTCATACGAGAAAACGTCCCGCGACATCACGGCGCTCGTTACGGTAAAGTTCCGTCGTAGTTAGGAGTACGTATACGAAATTCTTAAAACCTATAAGTGGCGACATCTAAGTTACCTACCTACCTACTTACTTACTTACGTGCGTTCGTTCGTTCGTTCTCTCTCTCAATATTTTAAACAAACAAAAATAAATATAATATAATGGCAGACACCGCAGTTGCTACCGAGGCTCCCGCGCCCGCTACACCAGCGAAGAAGCAGGCGAGGCAGGCCGGCGGCGCCGGCGCCGCGAAGAAACCGAAGGCGAAGCCGACCCATCCCAAAACATCCGAGATGGTCAACAACGCTATCAAGGAGATGAAGGAGCGCAGCGGATCTTCCCTGCAAGCGATCAAGAAGTACATCGCCGCGCAGTACAAGGTCGACGCGGAGAAACTGGCTCCGTTCATCAGGAAATACCTGAAGAGCGCCGTCGAATCTGGCGCGTTGATCCAGACCAAGGGCAAGGGTGCATCCGGTTCCTTCAAGCTCGAGTCGAAATCCGCCGCGGCCAAGAAACCCGCCGGCGCAGCTGGCAAGGCCGCCGGCAAGGCGCCCGCCGCCGCCGCGAAGACGAAGAAGGCGACCGCCTCTGCGGCCGGCGCCAAGACCAAGAAGGCGGCAGCCGCCGCCGCGGCCGCATCAGCCGCCTCCGGTTCACCTTCAAAGTCCAAGGCATCGGCCGCCGCCGCCGCCAAGGACAAGAAGGCCGCCGCCGCTAAGAAGAAGCCGGCACCCAAGAAGGCCGCCGCCCCCGCTAAGGCGAAGGGGGGCGCCGCACCTAAAGCTAAAAAGACAGCGAAACCGCCAACCAAGAAACCTAAAGCGCCTAAACCCAAGAAGGCCGCGGCTACACCCAAGTCTAAGCCGGCAGCCAAGAAAGCGTCCGCCGCTAAGAAGTAAGCTACGGTCGCGTTCTCGTTACACCGGCGACGGCGACGACGACGACGACGACTACAGCGGCGCAGCCACCACCACCACCACCACCGACCAGTGATAGTGACAATTTATTGTGCGTGCGCGCGTCTCACCTATTGTGTGTGTGTGTGTGTATATGTGTACACGTACATAATGTACTGTACTATACACACCGTAGAGAGAGGCGCGCGCGCGTCCTTTTTGAGTTGTGTTATCATCATCGTCCGACCGCGCGCTTACGCAGTACGTACGCGTCTATCGTCCACGGGAAGGAGGGTGCGGAACGCGCTCGACGTGTCTCGAGCTCGTCACCAACGATTCATCAGAAGCAACTGAAGAAACCACGGACGACGGCACCGAGATGCTTAGCGCGCGTACATGCGCTCACCACACCAAAAAGCCCTTTTCAGGGCTAACAATACTATCATGAATATGAACAATATTCGTTTCTATAACACAGAGAGTCATAAAACGTAAAATAATAACAAACATACATACATACATACATACATACATACATACATACATATGTACATACCTACCTACCTACTTACTTACTTACTTACTTACTACGAACACATAAACATACGCGAAATAACTCACAAAAAATAAATCATCTATAGATCTAGGTAGGTAGGTAGGTAGGTAGGAAGGTAGGAAATAAATAAATAGATACCTACCTACCTACCTACCTACCTACCTACCTAAAACACCCCCTTTTCAAAACTTACACAACTTAACAGAATTGAGACATAATTTTGTTTCATAAATGTATATGTAAAAGAAATATCAAAAATATGAAATAAAGAATTTATGAATTGTAGTAAGTTAGCAATATAAATTATATTCGTGATAGTTATATTATATTAAATAAATAATTGTGCTAAATCTCTGCCCCCCCCATAACCATGGTGTGGCAGTGTTATGTGTCCGCGCTTGCGCGTTTTGTATTTTACTTTCGTTAGCTGTGCACCCCTCCCGCTGACACAGCTACGCGGAGCGCGTATAAATAGCGCGGACAAGCGCTGTTTCGTGGTTGTTATAACTGAATTCTTTCGGCGCGCGCACTGCTGTACGCGTGTTTCGTTGTTATATTTCGTGTGTTGTTCTATAAACAAATCTTTCAATTATGTCTGGTCGCGGTAAAGGTGGCAAGGTGAAGGGAAAGGCAAAGTCCCGTTCCAACCGCGCTGGTCTCCAGTTCCCTGTGGGTCGTATTCACAGGCTGCTGCGTAACGGAAACTACGCCGAGCGCGTGGGTGCCGGCGCTCCCGTCTACTTGGCCGCCGTGATGGAGTATCTGGCTGCTGAGGTCCTCGAGTTGGCCGGCAACGCCGCGAGAGACAACAAGAAGACCAGGATCATCCCGCGTCATCTTCAATTGGCCATCCGCAACGACGAGGAGTTGAACAAGCTGCTCTCCGGTGTGACGATCGCTCAAGGTGGTGTGCTGCCGAACATCCAGGCCGTGCTACTGCCCAAGAAGACCGAGAAGAAGGCTTAAACGTGGTGCCGCGGCGACGACGACGACGACGTCTGAACGTGGTGCTTCGTGCGAGTGCCCCGGCACACGCGTACTTCGATATAATATTTATGCCTTTAAACACATATCTATTATGTCGGTTGCGCGCGATGCTCTCCGCTCGTATGCATTCAAAACAAAAGGCCCTTTTCAGGGCCACAATATGATTCGTCAAATATAATAACAAGACAGTTTCTTTATCGGTGTTGTCGTCAAACAAAAACGTACAGCTACCTCATGTAGATTTAGAAACTATAATCTATACACATAATAATATTATTTTAATGTGTCACTATTGCCATTATTAGACACATTATAGAGGAGTAATATATAAAATGTTGTCGGTTCTTTTTTTTTTTTTTTCTTTCTTTCTTTCTTTCTTTCTTACTTACATACATACATACATACATACATACATACATACATACGCAGGAAATTTAATTTACAATATCTAATACTTACTTATTATATTATAAGAGTAAAATAAAATCGGGTGTTTTATACAAATGTTAAGTTAGTTAGTTCGGTAGGTACCTTATTTATTAGTATTCATTTTAGGTAGGTAGTTAGTATAGTAATAATTATTACCTTAGATACCTCTATTGTAGTTTTTCTTAAATTATGTGTGTTTATTTTTTTTTTTTATTATTTTACATTTTCAATAATGACGAACACAAGCTTTACAAACCCCCCCCCCCCCCCCCCCTCTCCGCCTCCCTCCCGGGCATCCCCTCTCCCCGCGCTCGATCTACACTCTGGCTTAGGAGCGTTGTGATTGGTTCGCCGCTGTGTCGAGTTTCTCAACGCTCGCCGCAACCGTGAGCCTCGAGCGTATACATAAATACGACTGTTCAAAAAAGTTCGTTTTATACTGCGATTGAACTCCGTTTCGGTAGCACGTGTACTCAACGACAATTTCATAATGCCGCCCAAGACAAGTGGTAAAGCCGCCAAGAAGTCTGGCAAAGCCCAGAAGAACATCTCCAAGACCGACAAGAAGAAGAAGAAGCACAAGAGGAAGGAGAGTTACGCCATCTACATCTACAAGGTCCTGAAGCAGGTGCACCCCGACACCGGTATCTCCAGCAAGGCCATGTCTATCATGAACTCGTTCGTGAACGACATCTTCGAGCGTATCGCCGCCGAGGCTTCCCGTCTCGCCCACTACAACAAGAGGTCGACCATCACGTCCAGGGAGGTGCAGACGTCCGTCAGGCTCCTGCTGCCCGGCGAGCTCGCCAAGCACGCCGTCAGTGAAGGCACCAAGGCCGTCACCAAATACACCAGCTCCAAGTGAGAGCGTTCGGTAGGCTAACAAGAGCCGCCGACGCTCCGTCTCAACGCCGCCTCGTGTGTGTGGGTGTGTACAGTGTGTTAAACCCAGTGCGCTTGTTCGTGTGTCTTGTTGACTGCGGTGCGTGTTAATTGTGTTAGTGTCATCGTAATGTGTGCATACATATACACACGCCTAACCGCTTTGTGTCATGTATGTACTACGTACGAGACGCGCATGATGCACGTACTACGAACAAACCACGACAGACGTCTGGACGCGCACGCGCACGCACACCGTGAGATGGCAGGAGTAAAAACAAAAGGCCCTTTTCAGGGCCACAAATATGTTCATGTGATAAATTCACGTTTCTTTAAATTTGATGTCAGTCAAAACGTTATGCTACGCTTAACTATCTACTACCTACCTACCTACCTACCTACCTACCTACCTACTTACCTACCTACTTACTTACTTACTTACTTACTTACTTACTGTTCTTAACTAACCATCTAGAGTAGACTATAATAGTAATAGGTACCGCTTTGACAGTACAGTACGACGGTATACCTACCTAAGTAAGTAAGTAAGTTTGTATCGTAGTAATGATGAAAAAATAGGCTTATTACCTACCTAGCCATTCTATTCTATTCTATTCTATTCTATTATGCATCAACAAAAATACAGAACATGCAGGAAAGTTCCCGCGTAAAGATGCGAGTAAATTAGACTACTGTATCTGCTATAATACATACATACATAACATAGAAAAACTGTGAATAAGTTCCATATTATAATTTAAACAATAATAACATAACAAAACAGCACTTTTCTATTTTATGTTCTTATTCACCAGAATTAGTAGAATATTATTTATATAATATAAAATAAAAAAAATATTGTTTTATTTTATTTTATAACAATTTTAGTTAGCTCGTTGTACTAAAGATGGCGCACGGGGGCGCGCCGCGCGTTCCGCTCCCCGCTTACAAGTATAAATATACCGAACTTTCGTGCAATCGTTTCCTAGTTGTCGCGGCCGCTAAATATACCCCCTCCAATATTAGTAAAGTCCGCCGTCCGAGGCACACACTATTAGACCCAGACGACCCTATTACTCTCCTCCAGGAAAGCAATAGGGCTACCAGTACAGTACACAAACACAAAAGACCGACATTCCGACCCCGCCGCCGAGGTCCAGCGCGAAAACCCCGAGTTAATAATTCCCCCCGACCCTTGCTCGAAGAAGCGCCAGCCCGCGCCGAAGCTGAGCCTGTAGCTTTAAATTCCCCAGATTAATAATAATAATTATCCAATTTTGATCCAGCCTGTCCCAAACTTGCTGTCCCCCCAGTGACGCCCTAAGCCGAGGTTCGTACCCCACAGGGGGTGCCCTTAGCGCGCAGTCACTTAGTATTTGTAAGTAACACGCCCCTGGCTGGAGGCTTTGAGTTATTAGCTTAAGGCAGCCACAGGATTGACCGGTTAAGTAGTCACGGCCACTCTTGGCCAACTACGAGATGCCATAGTTAGGAAAAAAAAAAAAAAAAAAAAAAATGCAATCGTTTTATTCTCTCTCGTACGTTCGAAGTGTGTAGATCCGCGCGCGCGTCCGTTGCGTGTATCTATAGTATTTTCAGTTGATCGATTGAGTATTTATCTCTAGTTCCGTGTTTACAATGGCGCGTACTAAGCAGACCGCTCGTAAATCCACCGGTGGTAAGGCGCCGAGGAAACAGCTCGCCACCAAGGCTGCGCGCAAGAGCGCACCGGCCACCGGCGGCGTTAAGAAACCCCATCGCTACAGGCCCGGCACTGTCGCCCTCCGTGAGATTCGTCGCTACCAGAAGAGTACCGAACTGCTGATCCGCAAGCTACCGTTCCAGCGTCTCGTGCGTGAGATCGCACAGGACTTCAAGACCGATCTACGTTTCCAGAGCTCCGCTGTTATGGCGCTACAGGAGGCTAGCGAAGCTTATCTCGTCGGTCTCTTCGAAGACACCAACCTGTGCGCGATTCACGCGAAGCGCGTCACCATCATGCCCAAGGACATCCAGTTGGCGCGTAGGATCAGAGGCGAACGCGCTTAAACTGCTGACGTCACGCCATACACATCGCCCTTCACGTAGACTGCCTTCGTGCAGTCCAACGTGTCTGTGGCTGTGGCTGTGCGTGCGTTCGTTCACATAAAAGGCCCTTTTCAGGGCCACATATGTATCAGATTTTTAAATGTTTCTTTATATCAGACGTCACAAAAAAAAAAACGTTATTTACCTACACAAAATACCTACAATAATGTACCTACCTACCTACTATCTATCTATCTACTTACTTCTTACTATCATATCATAGTTAGTTAGTAACTTACATGGGTGATTTTTGACTTACTAGGGACAGACAGTATGGTTAGTTTCATACCTACCTACCTACCTACCTACCTACCTACCTACCTATCTATCTATCTATCTATCTATCTATCTATGTATGTATGTATGTCATGACAGAATGAAGGCAACAGTCGTAGTTATAATTATTATTATGTATTTGATTTATAAGTAAGTACTCATCGAATTAACGAGTAGTATTTTCTTACTTTTCTATAATTCATAATATTATTTAATAAGTAAGTTAAACAACCTAGAGACATCGTCCAACCAACCGACCGACCGACCAATCAGCGACGAGCTTCGGCTCGCCTCGTCTCGCGCTCCTTCAGTTCTGTCTAGTGGTCGGTTGGTCCCCCCACCCGTTGAGCGCGCGCTGACGCTCCGCGCCCAGCATATATAAGAGGCCCGTAATACGCCCGTCAGGGCATTCCAGTCGCTCGCTTCGTTCGTGTGCGGACACACCCGTGCTGCTGAGTTTATTATCGTGTTGTCGTTTTGAAACCCCACTGCAGAGAAGATGACCGGTCGCGGTAAGGGAGGAAAGGGTCTGGGAAAAGGTGGAGCCAAGCGTCACAGGAAGGTACTTCGTGATAACATCCAAGGTATCACGAAGCCCGCCATCCGTCGTCTGGCTCGCAGAGGCGGCGTGAAACGTATCTCCGGCCTGATCTACGAAGAGACTCGCGGTGTGCTTAAAGTGTTCCTAGAGAACGTCATCCGCGACGCCGTCACTTACACCGAGCACGCCAAGAGGAAGACCGTCACCGCCATGGACGTCGTCTACGCTCTGAAGCGCCAGGGTCGCACCCTGTACGGTTTCGGCGGTTAAACCCCCGTGCCTGTTGCCTGCGCAACCAGCTCTACATACTGCGGTGGACGTGTGTGTGCGCGTTGGTGTTCGTTATGAACATTAATCATCACATACCGTTCAACCATACGTATATAGACGCGCACATAAAAAAAGGCCCTTTTCAGGGCCACAATATGATTCGATATTATTATATATGTTTCTTGAGTGGAATTGTCTAAAAAACGTACCTCTACCTAATTACCTTTCTTACTGTGTACTTAGATGTATGCAAGTATCATCGCACCAACCTATACAGACGTAAGTACGTACTGCGAGTGGCAGACAGACAGACAGACATATAGATAGATAGATAGATAGACAGACAGTCAGTCAGTCAGTCAGTCAGTCAGTCATTCATTCAATTCGTTACCAATAATACTATATAGGTACTCTGTAGCTAGCTAGTTAAATTCATTAGGCACTGTAGTTATAGTACATCATACTTAGGTTTTGGTATGTAGTTAGGGAGATACCTACCTACCTACCTACGGGAGGGGGTGAATATAGGTAATAAATTAATCCGTTTTAATAGAATGCGCTTGCTTATTTATATTTATATAGGTATGTATAAGTACTGACGTTGTTCTACGCGTAAAAAGCCCATCGCCACTGCTGAGGTGTACCGGTATACTGGAATTGAAAAATAAAACCAAAACATTAGTTAGTTAATATTCAATACTTACTTTGTCTTACATCTATCTACCTACCTACCTACCTACCTACCTACCTACCTATTCGCCCGATTACCCGATCGCCTCTCGGTGTGCGTGCCGTTTGTTTATGTCGTGTTTTTTTTTTTTTTTTTTTTATATTTACTAGTCGATTATTTTATTATACGTAGCCGTATCACAGGCAGGCTAGGTAGGTACTTTTACTGTGTGAAGAGAATGCGGTACCAACGGCCAACCACGCGCATGGTACTACGTACTGGCGCGAGCCCGACCGACCGAGGAGAGTACCTACGCGCGGTTGCGACGGTCTATTGTAGTTTTACATATTGTTTTTTTTACGCTTTCTGATGCGATTATACCGATCTGTACACTGTCAACGCGTCGAAGGGCACTCTCGTCGTTTTAATATTACCTACTATATTTAATAGGTTGCACGTCCTGGACGGAGTCGTCCGTCCTTAACAGTTCGGCGCTCGCGGTGTTTTACGACGCCTCACTTTTAGGTCGATAATACCTTCGCGAGACTGTGTGATATCGACGAAGTCCTGTTACCACACAAGCTCGATATCCTCCTTGTTGACGCGTCGACCTCGATCCGCACTAACTATCATTTTTATAGAGAAAATAACATTTTGAACACGACCCGACCTACGCTTCGTACGCAGTCGTCAAAATAAAACACCGCCACCGGCTAAACGCGCACCTCACGCTCCCAGAATTCGCACACCCGCATCGTCAACTTCATGACCTATCCGAAACTGTAAAAACTCGTTGCACTAAGCGCCGTTAACCATTCTTTTTATTTATTTTATTAGATACGTGTTAGTGAAAACTTTCAAGCGTTCATACGAGAAAACGTCCCGCGACATCACGGCGCTCGTTACGGTAAAGTTCCGTCGTAGTTAGGAGTACGTATACGAAATTCTTAAAACCTATAAGTGGCGACATCTAAGTTACCTACCTACCTACTTACTTACTTACGTGCGTTCGTTCGTTCGTTCTCTCTCTCAATATTTTAAACAAACAAAAATAAATATAATATAATGGCAGACACCGCAGTTGCTACCGAGGCTCCCGCGCCCGCTACACCAGCGAAGAAGCAGGCGAGGCAGGCCGGCGGCGCCGGCGCCGCGAAGAAACCGAAGGCGAAGCCGACCCATCCCAAAACATCCGAGATGGTCAACAACGCTATCAAGGAGATGAAGGAGCGCAGCGGATCTTCCCTGCAAGCGATCAAGAAGTACATCGCCGCGCAGTACAAGGTCGACGCGGAGAAACTGGCTCCGTTCATCAGGAAATACCTGAAGAGCGCCGTCGAATCTGGCGCGTTGATCCAGACCAAGGGCAAGGGTGCATCCGGTTCCTTCAAGCTCGAGTCGAAATCCGCCGCGGCCAAGAAACCCGCCGGCGCAGCTGGCAAGGCCGCCGGCAAGGCGCCCGCCGCCGCCGCGAAGACGAAGAAGGCGACCGCCTCTGCGGCCGGCGCCAAGACCAAGAAGGCGGCAGCCGCCGCCGCGGCCGCATCAGCCGCCTCCGGTTCACCTTCAAAGTCCAAGGCATCGGCCGCCGCCGCCGCCAAGGACAAGAAGGCCGCCGCCGCTAAGAAGAAGCCGGCACCCAAGAAGGCCGCCGCCCCCGCTAAGGCGAAGGGGGGCGCCGCACCTAAAGCTAAAAAGACAGCGAAACCGCCAACCAAGAAACCTAAAGCGCCTAAACCCAAGAAGGCCGCGGCTACACCCAAGTCTAAGCCGGCAGCCAAGAAAGCGTCCGCCGCTAAGAAGTAAGCTACGGTCGCGTTCTCGTTACACCGGCGACGGCGACGACGACGACGACGACTACAGCGGCGCAGCCACCACCACCACCACCACCGACCAGTGATAGTGACAATTTATTGTGCGTGCGCGCGTCTCACCTATTGTGTGTGTGTGTGTGTATATGTGTACACGTACATAATGTACTGTACTATACACACCGTAGAGAGAGGCGCGCGCGCGTCCTTTTTGAGTTGTGTTATCATCATCGTCCGACCGCGCGCTTACGCAGTACGTACGCGTCTATCGTCCACGGGAAGGAGGGTGCGGAACGCGCTCGACGTGTCTCGAGCTCGTCACCAACGATTCATCAGAAGCAACTGAAGAAACCACGGACGACGGCACCGAGATGCTTAGCGCGCGTACATGCGCTCACCACACCAAAAAGCCCTTTTCAGGGCTAACAATACTATCATGAATATGAACAATATTCGTTTCTATAACACAGAGAGTCATAAAACGTAAAATAATAACAAACATACATACATACATACATACATACATACATACATACATATGTACATACCTACCTACCTACTTACTTACTTACTTACTTACTACGAACACATAAACATACGCGAAATAACTCACAAAAAATAAATCATCTATAGATCTAGGTAGGTAGGTAGGTAGGTAGGAAGGTAGGAAATAAATAAATAGATACCTACCTACCTACCTACCTACCTACCTACCTAAAACACCCCCTTTTCAAAACTTACACAACTTAACAGAATTGAGACATAATTTTGTTTCATAAATGTATATGTAAAAGAAATATCAAAAATATGAAATAAAGAATTTATGAATTGTAGTAAGTTAGCAATATAAATTATATTCGTGATAGTTATATTATATTAAATAAATAATTGTGCTAAATCTCTGCCCCCCCCATAACCATGGTGTGGCAGTGTTATGTGTCCGCGCTTGCGCGTTTTGTATTTTACTTTCGTTAGCTGTGCACCCCTCCCGCTGACACAGCTACGCGGAGCGCGTATAAATAGCGCGGACAAGCGCTGTTTCGTGGTTGTTATAACTGAATTCTTTCGGCGCGCGCACTGCTGTACGCGTGTTTCGTTGTTATATTTCGTGTGTTGTTCTATAAACAAATCTTTCAATTATGTCTGGTCGCGGTAAAGGTGGCAAGGTGAAGGGAAAGGCAAAGTCCCGTTCCAACCGCGCTGGTCTCCAGTTCCCTGTGGGTCGTATTCACAGGCTGCTGCGTAACGGAAACTACGCCGAGCGCGTGGGTGCCGGCGCTCCCGTCTACTTGGCCGCCGTGATGGAGTATCTGGCTGCTGAGGTCCTCGAGTTGGCCGGCAACGCCGCGAGAGACAACAAGAAGACCAGGATCATCCCGCGTCATCTTCAATTGGCCATCCGCAACGACGAGGAGTTGAACAAGCTGCTCTCCGGTGTGACGATCGCTCAAGGTGGTGTGCTGCCGAACATCCAGGCCGTGCTACTGCCCAAGAAGACCGAGAAGAAGGCTTAAACGTGGTGCCGCGGCGACGACGACGACGACGTCTGAACGTGGTGCTTCGTGCGAGTGCCCCGGCACACGCGTACTTCGATATAATATTTATGCCTTTAAACACATATCTATTATGTCGGTTGCGCGCGATGCTCTCCGCTCGTATGCATTCAAAACAAAAGGCCCTTTTCAGGGCCACAATATGATTCGTCAAATATAATAACAAGACAGTTTCTTTATCGGTGTTGTCGTCAAACAAAAACGTACAGCTACCTCATGTAGATTTAGAAACTATAATCTATACACATAATAATATTATTTTAATGTGTCACTATTGCCATTATTAGACACATTATAGAGGAGTAATATATAAAATGTTGTCGGTTCTTTTTTTTTTTTTTTCTTTCTTTCTTTCTTTCTTTCTTACTTACATACATACATACATACATACATACATACATACATACGCAGGAAATTTAATTTACAATATCTAATACTTACTTATTATATTATAAGAGTAAAATAAAATCGGGTGTTTTATACAAATGTTAAGTTAGTTAGTTCGGTAGGTACCTTATTTATTAGTATTCATTTTAGGTAGGTAGTTAGTATAGTAATAATTATTACCTTAGATACCTCTATTGTAGTTTTTCTTAAATTATGTGTGTTTATTTTTTTTTTTTATTATTTTACATTTTCAATAATGACGAACACAAGCTTTACAAACCCCCCCCCCCCCCCCCCCTCTCCGCCTCCCTCCCGGGCATCCCCTCTCCCCGCGCTCGATCTACACTCTGGCTTAGGAGCGTTGTGATTGGTTCGCCGCTGTGTCGAGTTTCTCAACGCTCGCCGCAACCGTGAGCCTCGAGCGTATACATAAATACGACTGTTCAAAAAAGTTCGTTTTATACTGCGATTGAACTCCGTTTCGGTAGCACGTGTACTCAACGACAATTTCATAATGCCGCCCAAGACAAGTGGTAAAGCCGCCAAGAAGTCTGGCAAAGCCCAGAAGAACATCTCCAAGACCGACAAGAAGAAGAAGAAGCACAAGAGGAAGGAGAGTTACGCCATCTACATCTACAAGGTCCTGAAGCAGGTGCACCCCGACACCGGTATCTCCAGCAAGGCCATGTCTATCATGAACTCGTTCGTGAACGACATCTTCGAGCGTATCGCCGCCGAGGCTTCCCGTCTCGCCCACTACAACAAGAGGTCGACCATCACGTCCAGGGAGGTGCAGACGTCCGTCAGGCTCCTGCTGCCCGGCGAGCTCGCCAAGCACGCCGTCAGTGAAGGCACCAAGGCCGTCACCAAATACACCAGCTCCAAGTGAGAGCGTTCGGTAGGCTAACAAGAGCCGCCGACGCTCCGTCTCAACGCCGCCTCGTGTGTGTGGGTGTGTACAGTGTGTTAAACCCAGTGCGCTTGTTCGTGTGTCTTGTTGACTGCGGTGCGTGTTAATTGTGTTAGTGTCATCGTAATGTGTGCATACATATACACACGCCTAACCGCTTTGTGTCATGTATGTACTACGTACGAGACGCGCATGATGCACGTACTACGAACAAACCACGACAGACGTCTGGACGCGCACGCGCACGCACACCGTGAGATGGCAGGAGTAAAAACAAAAGGCCCTTTTCAGGGCCACAAATATGTTCATGTGATAAATTCACGTTTCTTTAAATTTGATGTCAGTCAAAACGTTATGCTACGCTTAACTATCTACTACCTACCTACCTACCTACCTACCTACCTACCTACTTACCTACCTACTTACTTACTTACTTACTTACTTACTTACTGTTCTTAACTAACCATCTAGAGTAGACTATAATAGTAATAGGTACCGCTTTGACAGTACAGTACGACGGTATACCTACCTAAGTAAGTAAGTAAGTTTGTATCGTAGTAATGATGAAAAAATAGGCTTATTACCTACCTAGCCATTCTATTCTATTCTATTCTATTCTATTATGCATCAACAAAAATACAGAACATGCAGGAAAGTTCCCGCGTAAAGATGCGAGTAAATTAGACTACTGTATCTGCTATAATACATACATACATAACATAGAAAAACTGTGAATAAGTTCCATATTATAATTTAAACAATAATAACATAACAAAACAGCACTTTTCTATTTTATGTTCTTATTCACCAGAATTAGTAGAATATTATTTATATAATATAAAATAAAAAAAATATTGTTTTATTTTATTTTATAACAATTTTAGTTAGCTCGTTGTACTAAAGATGGCGCACGGGGGCGCGCCGCGCGTTCCGCTCCCCGCTTACAAGTATAAATATACCGAACTTTCGTGCAATCGTTTTATTCTCTCTCGTACGTTCGAAGTGTGTAGATCCGCGCGCGCGTCCGTTGCGTGTATCTATAGTATTTTCAGTTGATCGATTGAGTATTTATCTCTAGTTCCGTGTTTACAATGGCGCGTACTAAGCAGACCGCTCGTAAATCCACCGGTGGTAAGGCGCCGAGGAAACAGCTCGCCACCAAGGCTGCGCGCAAGAGCGCACCGGCCACCGGCGGCGTTAAGAAACCCCATCGCTACAGGCCCGGCACTGTCGCCCTCCGTGAGATTCGTCGCTACCAGAAGAGTACCGAACTGCTGATCCGCAAGCTACCGTTCCAGCGTCTCGTGCGTGAGATCGCACAGGACTTCAAGACCGATCTACGTTTCCAGAGCTCCGCTGTTATGGCGCTACAGGAGGCTAGCGAAGCTTATCTCGTCGGTCTCTTCGAAGACACCAACCTGTGCGCGATTCACGCGAAGCGCGTCACCATCATGCCCAAGGACATCCAGTTGGCGCGTAGGATCAGAGGCGAACGCGCTTAAACTGCTGACGTCACGCCATACACATCGCCCTTCACGTAGACTGCCTTCGTGCAGTCCAACGTGTCTGTGGCTGTGGCTGTGCGTGCGTTCGTTCACATAAAAGGCCCTTTTCAGGGCCACATATGTATCAGATTTTTAAATGTTTCTTTATATCAGACGTCACAAAAAAAAAAACGTTATTTACCTACACAAAATACCTACAATAATGTACCTACCTACCTACTATCTATCTATCTACTTACTTCTTACTATCATATCATAGTTAGTTAGTAACTTACATGGGTGATTTTTGACTTACTAGGGACAGACAGTATGGTTAGTTTCATACCTACCTACCTACCTACCTACCTACCTACCTACCTATCTATCTATCTATCTATCTATCTATCTATGTATGTATGTATGTCATGACAGAATGAAGGCAACAGTCGTAGTTATAATTATTATTATGTATTTGATTTATAAGTAAGTACTCATCGAATTAACGAGTAGTATTTTCTTACTTTTCTATAATTCATAATATTATTTAATAAGTAAGTTAAACAACCTAGAGACATCGTCCAACCAACCGACCGACCGACCAATCAGCGACGAGCTTCGGCTCGCCTCGTCTCGCGCTCCTTCAGTTCTGTCTAGTGGTCGGTTGGTCCCCCCACCCGTTGAGCGCGCGCTGACGCTCCGCGCCCAGCATATATAAGAGGCCCGTAATACGCCCGTCAGGGCATTCCAGTCGCTCGCTTCGTTCGTGTGCGGACACACCCGTGCTGCTGAGTTTATTATCGTGTTGTCGTTTTGAAACCCCACTGCAGAGAAGATGACCGGTCGCGGTAAGGGAGGAAAGGGTCTGGGAAAAGGTGGAGCCAAGCGTCACAGGAAGGTACTTCGTGATAACATCCAAGGTATCACGAAGCCCGCCATCCGTCGTCTGGCTCGCAGAGGCGGCGTGAAACGTATCTCCGGCCTGATCTACGAAGAGACTCGCGGTGTGCTTAAAGTGTTCCTAGAGAACGTCATCCGCGACGCCGTCACTTACACCGAGCACGCCAAGAGGAAGACCGTCACCGCCATGGACGTCGTCTACGCTCTGAAGCGCCAGGGTCGCACCCTGTACGGTTTCGGCGGTTAAACCCCCGTGCCTGTTGCCTGCGCAACCAGCTCTACATACTGCGGTGGACGTGTGTGTGCGCGTTGGTGTTCGTTATGAACATTAATCATCACATACCGTTCAACCATACGTATATAGACGCGCACATAAAAAAAGGCCCTTTTCAGGGCCACAATATGATTCGATATTATTATATATGTTTCTTGAGTGGAATTGTCTAAAAAACGTACCTCTACCTAATTACCTTTCTTACTGTGTACTTAGATGTATGCAAGTATCATCGCACCAACCTATACAGACGTAAGTACGTACTGCGAGTGGCAGACAGACAGACAGACATATAGATAGATAGATAGATAGACAGACAGTCAGTCAGTCAGTCAGTCAGTCAGTCATTCATTCAATTCGTTACCAATAATACTATATAGGTACTCTGTAGCTAGCTAGTTAAATTCATTAGGCACTGTAGTTATAGTACATCATACTTAGGTTTTGGTATGTAGTTAGGGAGATACCTACCTACCTACCTACGGGAGGGGGTGAATATAGGTAATAAATTAATCCGTTTTAATAGAATGCGCTTGCTTATTTATATTTATATAGGTATGTATAAGTACTGACGTTGTTCTACGCGTAAAAAGCCCATCGCCACTGCTGAGGTGTACCGGTATACTGGAATTGAAAAATAAAACCAAAACATTAGTTAGTTAATATTCAATACTTACTTTGTCTTACATCTATCTACCTACCTACCTACCTACCTACCTACCTACCTATTCGCCCGATTACCCGATCGCCTCTCGGTGTGCGTGCCGTTTGTTTATGTCGTGTTTTTTTTTTTTTTTTTTTTATATTTACTAGTCGATTATTTTATTATACGTAGCCGTATCACAGGCAGGCTAGGTAGGTACTTTTACTGTGTGAAGAGAATGCGGTACCAACGGCCAACCACGCGCATGGTACTACGTACTGGCGCGAGCCCGACCGACCGAGGAGAGTACCTACGCGCGGTTGCGACGGTCTATTGTAGTTTTACATATTGTTTTTTTTACGCTTTCTGATGCGATTATACCGATCTGTACACTGTCAACGCGTCGAAGGGCACTCTCGTCGTTTTAATATTACCTACTATATTTAATAGGTTGCACGTCCTGGACGGAGTCGTCCGTCCTTAACAGTTCGGCGCTCGCGGTGTTTTACGACGCCTCACTTTTAGGTCGATAATACCTTCGCGAGACTGTGTGATATCGACGAAGTCCTGTTACCACACAAGCTCGATATCCTCCTTGTTGACGCGTCGACCTCGATCCGCACTAACTATCATTTTTATAGAGAAAATAACATTTTGAACACGACCCGACCTACGCTTCGTACGCAGTCGTCAAAATAAAACACCGCCACCGGCTAAACGCGCACCTCACGCTCCCAGAATTCGCACACCCGCATCGTCAACTTCATGACCTATCCGAAACTGTAAAAACTCGTTGCACTAAGCGCCGTTAACCATTCTTTTTATTTATTTTATTAGATACGTGTTAGTGAAAACTTTCAAGCGTTCATACGAGAAAACGTCCCGCGACATCACGGCGCTCGTTACGGTAAAGTTCCGTCGTAGTTAGGAGTACGTATACGAAATTCTTAAAACCTATAAGTGGCGACATCTAAGTTACCTACCTACCTACTTACTTACTTACGTGCGTTCGTTCGTTCGTTCTCTCTCTCAATATTTTAAACAAACAAAAATAAATATAATATAATGGCAGACACCGCAGTTGCTACCGAGGCTCCCGCGCCCGCTACACCAGCGAAGAAGCAGGCGAGGCAGGCCGGCGGCGCCGGCGCCGCGAAGAAACCGAAGGCGAAGCCGACCCATCCCAAAACATCCGAGATGGTCAACAACGCTATCAAGGAGATGAAGGAGCGCAGCGGATCTTCCCTGCAAGCGATCAAGAAGTACATCGCCGCGCAGTACAAGGTCGACGCGGAGAAACTGGCTCCGTTCATCAGGAAATACCTGAAGAGCGCCGTCGAATCTGGCGCGTTGATCCAGACCAAGGGCAAGGGTGCATCCGGTTCCTTCAAGCTCGAGTCGAAATCCGCCGCGGCCAAGAAACCCGCCGGCGCAGCTGGCAAGGCCGCCGGCAAGGCGCCCGCCGCCGCCGCGAAGACGAAGAAGGCGACCGCCTCTGCGGCCGGCGCCAAGACCAAGAAGGCGGCAGCCGCCGCCGCGGCCGCATCAGCCGCCTCCGGTTCACCTTCAAAGTCCAAGGCATCGGCCGCCGCCGCCGCCAAGGACAAGAAGGCCGCCGCCGCTAAGAAGAAGCCGGCACCCAAGAAGGCCGCCGCCCCCGCTAAGGCGAAGGGGGGCGCCGCACCTAAAGCTAAAAAGACAGCGAAACCGCCAACCAAGAAACCTAAAGCGCCTAAACCCAAGAAGGCCGCGGCTACACCCAAGTCTAAGCCGGCAGCCAAGAAAGCGTCCGCCGCTAAGAAGTAAGCTACGGTCGCGTTCTCGTTACACCGGCGACGGCGACGACGACGACGACGACTACAGCGGCGCAGCCACCACCACCACCACCACCGACCAGTGATAGTGACAATTTATTGTGCGTGCGCGCGTCTCACCTATTGTGTGTGTGTGTGTGTATATGTGTACACGTACATAATGTACTGTACTATACACACCGTAGAGAGAGGCGCGCGCGCGTCCTTTTTGAGTTGTGTTATCATCATCGTCCGACCGCGCGCTTACGCAGTACGTACGCGTCTATCGTCCACGGGAAGGAGGGTGCGGAACGCGCTCGACGTGTCTCGAGCTCGTCACCAACGATTCATCAGAAGCAACTGAAGAAACCACGGACGACGGCACCGAGATGCTTAGCGCGCGTACATGCGCTCACCACACCAAAAAGCCCTTTTCAGGGCTAACAATACTATCATGAATATGAACAATATTCGTTTCTATAACACAGAGAGTCATAAAACGTAAAATAATAACAAACATACATACATACATACATACATACATACATACATACATATGTACATACCTACCTACCTACTTACTTACTTACTTACTTACTACGAACACATAAACATACGCGAAATAACTCACAAAAAATAAATCATCTATAGATCTAGGTAGGTAGGTAGGTAGGTAGGAAGGTAGGAAATAAATAAATAGATACCTACCTACCTACCTACCTACCTACCTACCTAAAACACCCCCTTTTCAAAACTTACACAACTTAACAGAATTGAGACATAATTTTGTTTCATAAATGTATATGTAAAAGAAATATCAAAAATATGAAATAAAGAATTTATGAATTGTAGTAAGTTAGCAATATAAATTATATTCGTGATAGTTATATTATATTAAATAAATAATTGTGCTAAATCTCTGCCCCCCCCATAACCATGGTGTGGCAGTGTTATGTGTCCGCGCTTGCGCGTTTTGTATTTTACTTTCGTTAGCTGTGCACCCCTCCCGCTGACACAGCTACGCGGAGCGCGTATAAATAGCGCGGACAAGCGCTGTTTCGTGGTTGTTATAACTGAATTCTTTCGGCGCGCGCACTGCTGTACGCGTGTTTCGTTGTTATATTTCGTGTGTTGTTCTATAAACAAATCTTTCAATTATGTCTGGTCGCGGTAAAGGTGGCAAGGTGAAGGGAAAGGCAAAGTCCCGTTCCAACCGCGCTGGTCTCCAGTTCCCTGTGGGTCGTATTCACAGGCTGCTGCGTAACGGAAACTACGCCGAGCGCGTGGGTGCCGGCGCTCCCGTCTACTTGGCCGCCGTGATGGAGTATCTGGCTGCTGAGGTCCTCGAGTTGGCCGGCAACGCCGCGAGAGACAACAAGAAGACCAGGATCATCCCGCGTCATCTTCAATTGGCCATCCGCAACGACGAGGAGTTGAACAAGCTGCTCTCCGGTGTGACGATCGCTCAAGGTGGTGTGCTGCCGAACATCCAGGCCGTGCTACTGCCCAAGAAGACCGAGAAGAAGGCTTAAACGTGGTGCCGCGGCGACGACGACGACGACGTCTGAACGTGGTGCTTCGTGCGAGTGCCCCGGCACACGCGTACTTCGATATAATATTTATGCCTTTAAACACATATCTATTATGTCGGTTGCGCGCGATGCTCTCCGCTCGTATGCATTCAAAACAAAAGGCCCTTTTCAGGGCCACAATATGATTCGTCAAATATAATAACAAGACAGTTTCTTTATCGGTGTTGTCGTCAAACAAAAACGTACAGCTACCTCATGTAGATTTAGAAACTATAATCTATACACATAATAATATTATTTTAATGTGTCACTATTGCCATTATTAGACACATTATAGAGGAGTAATATATAAAATGTTGTCGGTTCTTTTTTTTTTTTTTTCTTTCTTTCTTTCTTTCTTTCTTACTTACATACATACATACATACATACATACATACATACATACGCAGGAAATTTAATTTACAATATCTAATACTTACTTATTATATTATAAGAGTAAAATAAAATCGGGTGTTTTATACAAATGTTAAGTTAGTTAGTTCGGTAGGTACCTTATTTATTAGTATTCATTTTAGGTAGGTAGTTAGTATAGTAATAATTATTACCTTAGATACCTCTATTGTAGTTTTTCTTAAATTATGTGTGTTTATTTTTTTTTTTTATTATTTTACATTTTCAATAATGACGAACACAAGCTTTACAAACCCCCCCCCCCCCCCCCCCTCTCCGCCTCCCTCCCGGGCATCCCCTCTCCCCGCGCTCGATCTACACTCTGGCTTAGGAGCGTTGTGATTGGTTCGCCGCTGTGTCGAGTTTCTCAACGCTCGCCGCAACCGTGAGCCTCGAGCGTATACATAAATACGACTGTTCAAAAAAGTTCGTTTTATACTGCGATTGAACTCCGTTTCGGTAGCACGTGTACTCAACGACAATTTCATAATGCCGCCCAAGACAAGTGGTAAAGCCGCCAAGAAGTCTGGCAAAGCCCAGAAGAACATCTCCAAGACCGACAAGAAGAAGAAGAAGCACAAGAGGAAGGAGAGTTACGCCATCTACATCTACAAGGTCCTGAAGCAGGTGCACCCCGACACCGGTATCTCCAGCAAGGCCATGTCTATCATGAACTCGTTCGTGAACGACATCTTCGAGCGTATCGCCGCCGAGGCTTCCCGTCTCGCCCACTACAACAAGAGGTCGACCATCACGTCCAGGGAGGTGCAGACGTCCGTCAGGCTCCTGCTGCCCGGCGAGCTCGCCAAGCACGCCGTCAGTGAAGGCACCAAGGCCGTCACCAAATACACCAGCTCCAAGTGAGAGCGTTCGGTAGGCTAACAAGAGCCGCCGACGCTCCGTCTCAACGCCGCCTCGTGTGTGTGGGTGTGTACAGTGTGTTAAACCCAGTGCGCTTGTTCGTGTGTCTTGTTGACTGCGGTGCGTGTTAATTGTGTTAGTGTCATCGTAATGTGTGCATACATATACACACGCCTAACCGCTTTGTGTCATGTATGTACTACGTACGAGACGCGCATGATGCACGTACTACGAACAAACCACGACAGACGTCTGGACGCGCACGCGCACGCACACCGTGAGATGGCAGGAGTAAAAACAAAAGGCCCTTTTCAGGGCCACAAATATGTTCATGTGATAAATTCACGTTTCTTTAAATTTGATGTCAGTCAAAACGTTATGCTACGCTTAACTATCTACTACCTACCTACCTACCTACCTACCTACCTACCTACTTACCTACCTACTTACTTACTTACTTACTTACTTACTTACTGTTCTTAACTAACCATCTAGAGTAGACTATAATAGTAATAGGTACCGCTTTGACAGTACAGTACGACGGTATACCTACCTAAGTAAGTAAGTAAGTTTGTATCGTAGTAATGATGAAAAAATAGGCTTATTACCTACCTAGCCATTCTATTCTATTCTATTCTATTCTATTATGCATCAACAAAAATACAGAACATGCAGGAAAGTTCCCGCGTAAAGATGCGAGTAAATTAGACTACTGTATCTGCTATAATACATACATACATAACATAGAAAAACTGTGAATAAGTTCCATATTATAATTTAAACAATAATAACATAACAAAACAGCACTTTTCTATTTTATGTTCTTATTCACCAGAATTAGTAGAATATTATTTATATAATATAAAATAAAAAAAATATTGTTTTATTTTATTTTATAACAATTTTAGTTAGCTCGTTGTACTAAAGATGGCGCACGGGGGCGCGCCGCGCGTTCCGCTCCCCGCTTACAAGTATAAATATACCGAACTTTCGTGCAATCGTTTTATTCTCTCTCGTACGTTCGAAGTGTGTAGATCCGCGCGCGCGTCCGTTGCGTGTATCTATAGTATTTTCAGTTGATCGATTGAGTATTTATCTCTAGTTCCGTGTTTACAATGGCGCGTACTAAGCAGACCGCTCGTAAATCCACCGGTGGTAAGGCGCCGAGGAAACAGCTCGCCACCAAGGCTGCGCGCAAGAGCGCACCGGCCACCGGCGGCGTTAAGAAACCCCATCGCTACAGGCCCGGCACTGTCGCCCTCCGTGAGATTCGTCGCTACCAGAAGAGTACCGAACTGCTGATCCGCAAGCTACCGTTCCAGCGTCTCGTGCGTGAGATCGCACAGGACTTCAAGACCGATCTACGTTTCCAGAGCTCCGCTGTTATGGCGCTACAGGAGGCTAGCGAAGCTTATCTCGTCGGTCTCTTCGAAGACACCAACCTGTGCGCGATTCACGCGAAGCGCGTCACCATCATGCCCAAGGACATCCAGTTGGCGCGTAGGATCAGAGGCGAACGCGCTTAAACTGCTGACGTCACGCCATACACATCGCCCTTCACGTAGACTGCCTTCGTGCAGTCCAACGTGTCTGTGGCTGTGGCTGTGCGTGCGTTCGTTCACATAAAAGGCCCTTTTCAGGGCCACATATGTATCAGATTTTTAAATGTTTCTTTATATCAGACGTCACAAAAAAAAAAACGTTATTTACCTACACAAAATACCTACAATAATGTACCTACCTACCTACTATCTATCTATCTACTTACTTCTTACTATCATATCATAGTTAGTTAGTAACTTACATGGGTGATTTTTGACTTACTAGGGACAGACAGTATGGTTAGTTTCATACCTACCTACCTACCTACCTACCTACCTACCTACCTATCTATCTATCTATCTATCTATCTATCTATGTATGTATGTATGTCATGACAGAATGAAGGCAACAGTCGTAGTTATAATTATTATTATGTATTTGATTTATAAGTAAGTACTCATCGAATTAACGAGTAGTATTTTCTTACTTTTCTATAATTCATAATATTATTTAATAAGTAAGTTAAACAACCTAGAGACATCGTCCAACCAACCGACCGACCGACCAATCAGCGACGAGCTTCGGCTCGCCTCGTCTCGCGCTCCTTCAGTTCTGTCTAGTGGTCGGTTGGTCCCCCCACCCGTTGAGCGCGCGCTGACGCTCCGCGCCCAGCATATATAAGAGGCCCGTAATACGCCCGTCAGGGCATTCCCTCGCTCGACTCCGCTGTGGACGGTCGTGCCGCTGACGCATTCGCTCGCTGCACCGCTGACTCACCGCTGACTCACCGCCATCGAAGCTCGCTCGTGACGCCACGTCACGCTCCGACTCCAGTAGTCTCTGACTGCACCCTTTATCAATTATTGCCTTTTTCAAGGCGATCGTTGACAAATTGTTTCTTTGACGTCGTCCGTCTCATAAACGTTCGGCGTGTCTCCTTGACCCCCTCAGGGAAAAAACCACAGTTTCGTGGTCCTTGACGGATACCTCACGGTGACAACCAAGTCAAGGGGGTGTTGACCCAACACACCCGCTGAGCCCCTTCAGGGTAAAGCAGTCAATTGGACGGGTCCCAGAGTTAACCGGCCTTGGGGGGTCTCCTAGTCGGCTCTGGTGACAGTTTTCCTTCCACAGTTACTCACCTAGTGTCTTTAGGGTGTGTCTACACCCTTCGCACTAGACTGGTCAGGGCCCTGTCGCACATTAAGATTGGCGACAGGTTTCAGCTCTAGGGCTCACCAGTAGGTACTCACCTCCCTGTCTGCACCCGACAGGGAGGGCCACACATCCCCGGGCCCATCCACCCGGGGAGTAGGAGTAGGATCATTAGGTCCCCTTACTGTCTTATTTTCTTTTTTCCCTTTTGCTACGATGTCTGACGCAGACATCGTAGCTTTTGCAAGAGAGGTCCTTTTTAAGGACCCCGATTTCTTGCTGAAATACGGGAAGGCTTGGCGTAGTCGCCACGTCGACCCAAGCGAGGCTCTCGAGAGCCCGCTTTCCCCCCCTGTAGCAGACAGGGGCACCCCTCCTACGGCGGTTTCGTTGCCGTCCGTAGTCTCCCCCCAGCCCGAGGTGATGGACACCTCCACCCCTCCTTCGGACTCAGAGTCCGAAGACGCCATCTCCCTCACTTCCTCCTCCTCCTCCTCAGACGACTATCAAGTCGTCGGAAAGGGAGGGAAGAGGAAGAAGAGCGCCTCCTCAAAGGCCGGTAAGGCCAAAAAGCCTCTGGCGGCAGCCATCCCCGCCTCCTCCTCTGCCTCTGTCCCCACGGCACCCATCCCAGCCAGTCCGTCCCAAGCCGGTAAGCCTGTATCTGCTACCCCTGCCTCCGCGGCAAATAGCGCCCCCTCATCCTCCTCCCAGGATGCCCCCCCCGCCCTGACTCCAGCTTCTTCTGCCCCCAAGAAGCTGGCACCCCCCCCGCCTGTGTTCATTCAGGACAAGGCAAAGTGGACAGATGTGTCCCAATGGTGCACCGAGCAAAAGATCGGTTTCACCAACGCCCGCTCTACCCAGCAGGGTATCAAAGTGAGCATCCCTACGTCCAAGGACTATAGGGAGCTCACCAGGCTCCTTCGGGCGAGAGGTGTGTCCTTCCACACCTACACTCTTCCCGAGGAGCGCCAGACCCGAGTGGTAATTCGTAGGATTCCTAAAGAAATCCCTACTGACGCCATCAAGGCCGACTTAGAGGCCCAAAATATCCCTGTTTCGGAGGTCCACCGAATGCACCGCGCCAGAGGCGGCCATGCATTCGACATGGTCCTCGTCGTCTGTCCCCCAACTGAAGGGCACCACCCGATCTTTGGTGTAAAAACCATATGCCACCTCGTGGGCTTTGAGATCCAGAAGCCCAATAAATATGGCTTCATCGGTCAGTGTCACCGATGCCAGCTATACGGCCACGCGCAGAAGAACTGCCACGCTAAACCCAGGTGCGTCAAGTGCCTGGGCGAGCACGGCACTTCTGACTGCCCCCGCCCTAAAGACCGTACCCTCTGCACCGAGCCACCTAGCTGTGTGCTATGTGGTGAGTCAGGTCACCCGGCAAATTACCGGGGCTGCCCTAAAGCCCCGAAATTATCCCCCAAACTGGCCAAGCGCGCAGTCGCCCGCCAGCAAAGGGAAGCCCCCGCCCCTTCGACCCAAATGCCAGAACGGCTAAGCCCTCAAAGGCCTAGCCCCTGGACGGCCCTTAACCATCAAAGGGCTTTCCCGGCCCTGGCCAAAACCAGCCCCCCACCTCCATCCATCCCAGCGCTGATGGACCCCCGCAACCGCGCCGCCGCGCCCGCCCCCACCCTCCCCCCGAGACCGGTGCAAGCGCCTAAAACCGCCCCTGCAGCCGGTAATGCACCCCCCCACTCGCCGACTACGGTTGGCCCTAACCCCCTTGACCCCTTCAATATTATTTCGGGCACCTTCACGGCCTTCCTCACCCCACGCGCCAGGAAAATGGCAAGCGAATTAGTCGCTGCCAGAAATGCCGGCAACCTTCTGCAGATTCTGGAGATATATAACTCATATCCCGAGATCACGCAAGCCTTATCCTCCTTCGCCAACCTTCCCAACCCCCACTATGGATAAAGAAGCCAAAGGGAGAACTAAGCCCCGATCCCTTAAATTAGGCTACTTCAATGCCAATGGCATTCGCGATCAACGCGATGAGATCGCCGAGTTCCTCCGTGATCATCAAATTGATATTCTCCTTATACAGGAATCCTTCCTCAAGCCCAACGTCCGTAACCCGTCAATCGCTAACTACTGCGTAGTTCGCAACGACAGGTCTCGGTGTCACAAGGGTGGCACCCTCATATACTATAGAAAGGTTCTTCACTGCATCCCTATGGACCCTCCCCCCCTATCCAAATTAGAAGTGTCTGTATGCCGGCTAGGCATGTCAGGCCACCAACCGATCACCCTAGTATCGGCCTATGTTCCCCCCCAAACCTCGTCAGAAAATCCCCAGTCGATTTCTGACGACCTCTCTGCCCTCTTCGGCCTGAGTGATTCCGTTATCATAGCGGGCGACCTCAACGCCAAACACCCTGCCTGGAACAGCAACACCACCTCAACCAGAGGTAGACAACTGTTCGGGCTCTGCCCCATACTAAACTTCGATGTCATCGCCCCGATGACTCCAACCCATTTTCCCCACGACCCCAACCATACCGCCGACGTCCTCGACATAGCGCTTCTGAAGAATATCAACCTACGGTTGGATTCTATAGAGGCGGTACAAGAGCTCTCCTCTGACCACCGACCAGTGGTCATGAAACTGGCCCCCCGTGTCGGTCTCCATGACCCCACTCAACCCCCTCTCACCAAAATAGTCACAGATTGGAGGAAAGTAAGCAATAGCCTGAAATCCACTTCTTCCCAACACCTGGACTCCATCCCTGATCAGTTCGACTCTGTCGCAGACACGACGGCCGCGATCGACTCGCTCACTGAGCACGTACAATCAGTCCTGAACGACTGTTCAAAGGTAACTCCAGCGGACGATGACCGTCGCTGGAGATTGCCGGACGATGTGCGTGAACTGTTGCGCGAGAAGAACGCGGCTGTCCGTGCATACAGCAACTTCCCCTGCCTTGCGAACAAAGCCCATATGCGCCATTTACAGCGAGCTGTAAAGACACGCCTAGCGGAGCTGCGTACCGCTGGCTGGGACAGGATGCTAAGCGACCTAGAGCCCACTCATCAGGCCTTCTGGGAACTTCAAAGGAAACTAAAGTCCAATGAAGTAGTCTCCATGCCCCCCCTACTCCGCCCTGACAAGACCATCGCCTTCGACGATGCTGACAAGGCTGAATGCCTAGCCAACAGCCTCGAGGCTCAATGCTCTCCCAGCTCTCAACCAGTAGACCAAGCTCACTTGTCAAAAGTCGACGCTGAAGTCGAACGTAGAGCCTCCCTTCCCCCCGTCGAAAACCCTGACTATCCTCTGCCTCCCGTCACTCCAGACGAAGTGCATGATATCATCAAGGGTTTAAAGCCCCGCAAAGCTCCCGGCTCAGACGGCATCACAAACAGGGTAATACAACTATTCCCTGCCCACCTCATAATGCTACTGACCACCATCTTCAATGGTGCCATGAGCAATAACATCTTCCCAGATGCATGGAAAAAGGCCACTGTCATCGGCATCCCCAAGCCTGGAAAGCCCAAATCTGAGCCCTCGAGCTACCGCCCCATCAGTCTGCTCAATGTCCTCGGCAAAGTCTATGAGAAACTTATTTATAAGCGTCTCAGAGACTATGCCGAAACAAAAGGCCTCATCCCAAACGAACAGTTTGGTTTTCGAACCCAGCACTCTTGTGTGCATCAGGCCCACCGCATCATCGAACACATAAGCGCTGGCTTCCAGCGTGGCTTGATGACGGGTGTTATATACTTCGACATAGCGAAAGCGTTTGACAGAGTCTGGCACAACGGCTTATTATATAAGCTCTACCAACTCGGTGTGCCGGACCGTCTCGTACTCATCTTACGAGACTTCTTGTCGAACCGCACCTTCCGCTATCGCATCGAAGGAGCACTATCCTCCCCCCACCCTATCCGCGCAGGCGTCCCCCAGGGCTCTGTGCTTGCCCCCCTCATCTTCACGCTGTTCACTAGCGACATACCCAGGAGCAAAAAGGCACAGTTGGCTCTGTTCGCAGACGACACGGCCATTTACTGCTCGGGCACCAAACAAGCCTCGATCTCTCTCACTCTCCAAAGAGCGGTCACCAAACTTGGCGACTGGTTCAGGAAGTGGAGAATTGAAGTGAATCCCGACAAAAGTCAAGCGGTTCTTTATTCAAAACCGCGCCATAGGCCCACCCCCCCCCGACCAATCTCCATGTTCGGTAAGCCTATCCCTTGGGAGAAGCGAGCCAAATATCTAGGTGTGATTCTCGATGAGCACCTCACCTTCGCAGAGCACATAAAGAAGGTTCGTTCGCGCGCCGCTTTCGCTCTCGGTAGACTCCACTCGATAATGAATGCAAAAAGCAAGTTGTCACTAAAGTGCAAGTTGCGCATTTACACGGCGTGCATACGTCCTATTATGACGTACGCCTGTGCAGTCTTTGCTCACGCGAAACCCCACCACATCCATAGGATGCAGACCCTACAGAACCGTGCCCTCCGAATGATCACGGGATCCCCCTTTTATGTCCGGAACGAGATCCTCCATCTCGATCTCAAAATCCCCACCATCCTCCAGTTCATGAAACGCAACTCCAAGCGTTTCTTTGATACCGCCGCCAAACATCGCAACCCCCTAGTTGTCGCGGCCGCTAAATATACCCCCTCCAATATTAGTAAAGTCCGCCGTCCGAGGCACACACTATTAGACCCAGACGACCCTATTACTCTCCTCCAGGAAAGCAATAGGGCTACCAGTACAGTACACAAACACAAAAGACCGACATTCCGACCCCGCCGCCGAGGTCCAGCGCGAAAACCCCGAGTTAATAATTCCCCCCGACCCTTGCTCGAAGAAGCGCCAGCCCGCGCCGAAGCTGAGCCTGTAGCTTTAAATTCCCCAGATTAATAATAATTATCCAATTTTGATCCAGCCTGTCCCAAACTTGCTGTCCCCCCAGTGACGCCCTAAGCCGAGGTTCGTACCCCACAGGGGGTGCCCTTAGCGCGCAGTCACTTAGTATTTATAAGTAACACGCCCCTGGCTGGAGGCTTTGAGTTAGCTTAAGGCAGCCACAGGATTGACCGGTTAAGTAGTCACGGCCACTCTTGGCCAACTACGAGATGCCATAGTTAGGAAAAAAAAAAAAAAAAAAAAAAGCCCGTCAGGGCATTCCAGTCGCTCGCTTCGTTCGTGTGCGGACACACCCGTGCTGCTGAGTTTATTATCGTGTTGTCGTTTTGAAACCCCACTGCAGAGAAGATGACCGGTCGCGGTAAGGGAGGAAAGGGTCTGGGAAAAGGTGGAGCCAAGCGTCACAGGAAGGTACTTCGTGATAACATCCAAGGTATCACGAAGCCCGCCATCCGTCGTCTGGCTCGCAGAGGCGGCGTGAAACGTATCTCCGGCCTGATCTACGAAGAGACTCGCGGTGTGCTTAAAGTGTTCCTAGAGAACGTCATCCGCGACGCCGTCACTTACACCGAGCACGCCAAGAGGAAGACCGTCACCGCCATGGACGTCGTCTACGCTCTGAAGCGCCAGGGTCGCACCCTGTACGGTTTCGGCGGTTAAACCCCCGTGCCTGTTGCCTGCGCAACCAGCTCTACATACTGCGGTGGACGTGTGTGTGCGCGTTGGTGTTCGTTATGAACATTAATCATCACATACCGTTCAACCATACGTATATAGACGCGCACATAAAAAAAGGCCCTTTTCAGGGCCACAATATGATTCGATATTATTATATATGTTTCTTGAGTGGAATTGTCTAAAAAACGTACCTCTACCTAATTACCTTTCTTACTGTGTACTTAGATGTATGCAAGTATCATCGCACCAACCTATACAGACGTAAGTACGTACTGCGAGTGGCAGACAGACAGACAGACATATAGATAGATAGATAGATAGACAGACAGTCAGTCAGTCAGTCAGTCAGTCAGTCATTCATTCAATTCGTTACCAATAATACTATATAGGTACTCTGTAGCTAGCTAGTTAAATTCATTAGGCACTGTAGTTATAGTACATCATACTTAGGTTTTGGTATGTAGTTAGGGAGATACCTACCTACCTACCTACGGGAGGGGGTGAATATAGGTAATAAATTAATCCGTTTTAATAGAATGCGCTTGCTTATTTATATTTATATAGGTATGTATAAGTACTGACGTTGTTCTACGCGTAAAAAGCCCATCGCCACTGCTGAGGTGTACCGGTATACTGGAATTGAAAAATAAAACCAAAACATTAGTTAGTTAATATTCAATACTTACTTTGTCTTACATCTATCTACCTACCTACCTACCTACCTACCTACCTACCTATTCGCCCGATTACCCGATCGCCTCTCGGTGTGCGTGCCGTTTGTTTATGTCGTGTTTTTTTTTTTTTTTTTTTTATATTTACTAGTCGATTATTTTATTATACGTAGCCGTATCACAGGCAGGCTAGGTAGGTACTTTTACTGTGTGAAGAGAATGCGGTACCAACGGCCAACCACGCGCATGGTACTACGTACTGGCGCGAGCCCGACCGACCGAGGAGAGTACCTACGCGCGGTTGCGACGGTCTATTGTAGTTTTACATATTGTTTTTTTTACGCTTTCTGATGCGATTATACCGATCTGTACACTGTCAACGCGTCGAAGGGCACTCTCGTCGTTTTAATATTACCTACTATATTTAATAGGTTGCACGTCCTGGACGGAGTCGTCCGTCCTTAACAGTTCGGCGCTCGCGGTGTTTTACGACGCCTCACTTTTAGGTCGATAATACCTTCGCGAGACTGTGTGATATCGACGAAGTCCTGTTACCACACAAGCTCGATATCCTCCTTGTTGACGCGTCGACCTCGATCCGCACTAACTATCATTTTTATAGAGAAAATAACATTTTGAACACGACCCGACCTACGCTTCGTACGCAGTCGTCAAAATAAAACACCGCCACCGGCTAAACGCGCACCTCACGCTCCCAGAATTCGCACACCCGCATCGTCAACTTCATGACCTATCCGAAACTGTAAAAACTCGTTGCACTAAGCGCCGTTAACCATTCTTTTTATTTATTTTATTAGATACGTGTTAGTGAAAACTTTCAAGCGTTCATACGAGAAAACGTCCCGCGACATCACGGCGCTCGTTACGGTAAAGTTCCGTCGTAGTTAGGAGTACGTATACGAAATTCTTAAAACCTATAAGTGGCGACATCTAAGTTACCTACCTACCTACTTACTTACTTACGTGCGTTCGTTCGTTCGTTCTCTCTCTCAATATTTTAAACAAACAAAAATAAATATAATATAATGGCAGACACCGCAGTTGCTACCGAGGCTCCCGCGCCCGCTACACCAGCGAAGAAGCAGGCGAGGCAGGCCGGCGGCGCCGGCGCCGCGAAGAAACCGAAGGCGAAGCCGACCCATCCCAAAACATCCGAGATGGTCAACAACGCTATCAAGGAGATGAAGGAGCGCAGCGGATCTTCCCTGCAAGCGATCAAGAAGTACATCGCCGCGCAGTACAAGGTCGACGCGGAGAAACTGGCTCCGTTCATCAGGAAATACCTGAAGAGCGCCGTCGAATCTGGCGCGTTGATCCAGACCAAGGGCAAGGGTGCATCCGGTTCCTTCAAGCTCGAGTCGAAATCCGCCGCGGCCAAGAAACCCGCCGGCGCAGCTGGCAAGGCCGCCGGCAAGGCGCCCGCCGCCGCCGCGAAGACGAAGAAGGCGACCGCCTCTGCGGCCGGCGCCAAGACCAAGAAGGCGGCAGCCGCCGCCGCGGCCGCATCAGCCGCCTCCGGTTCACCTTCAAAGTCCAAGGCATCGGCCGCCGCCGCCGCCAAGGACAAGAAGGCCGCCGCCGCTAAGAAGAAGCCGGCACCCAAGAAGGCCGCCGCCCCCGCTAAGGCGAAGGGGGGCGCCGCACCTAAAGCTAAAAAGACAGCGAAACCGCCAACCAAGAAACCTAAAGCGCCTAAACCCAAGAAGGCCGCGGCTACACCCAAGTCTAAGCCGGCAGCCAAGAAAGCGTCCGCCGCTAAGAAGTAAGCTACGGTCGCGTTCTCGTTACACCGGCGACGGCGACGACGACGACGACGACTACAGCGGCGCAGCCACCACCACCACCACCACCGACCAGTGATAGTGACAATTTATTGTGCGTGCGCGCGTCTCACCTATTGTGTGTGTGTGTGTGTATATGTGTACACGTACATAATGTACTGTACTATACACACCGTAGAGAGAGGCGCGCGCGCGTCCTTTTTGAGTTGTGTTATCATCATCGTCCGACCGCGCGCTTACGCAGTACGTACGCGTCTATCGTCCACGGGAAGGAGGGTGCGGAACGCGCTCGACGTGTCTCGAGCTCGTCACCAACGATTCATCAGAAGCAACTGAAGAAACCACGGACGACGGCACCGAGATGCTTAGCGCGCGTACATGCGCTCACCACACCAAAAAGCCCTTTTCAGGGCTAACAATACTATCATGAATATGAACAATATTCGTTTCTATAACACAGAGAGTCATAAAACGTAAAATAATAACAAACATACATACATACATACATACATACATACATACATACATATGTACATACCTACCTACCTACTTACTTACTTACTTACTTACTACGAACACATAAACATACGCGAAATAACTCACAAAAAATAAATCATCTATAGATCTAGGTAGGTAGGTAGGTAGGTAGGAAGGTAGGAAATAAATAAATAGATACCTACCTACCTACCTACCTACCTACCTACCTAAAACACCCCCTTTTCAAAACTTACACAACTTAACAGAATTGAGACATAATTTTGTTTCATAAATGTATATGTAAAAGAAATATCAAAAATATGAAATAAAGAATTTATGAATTGTAGTAAGTTAGCAATATAAATTATATTCGTGATAGTTATATTATATTAAATAAATAATTGTGCTAAATCTCTGCCCCCCCCATAACCATGGTGTGGCAGTGTTATGTGTCCGCGCTTGCGCGTTTTGTATTTTACTTTCGTTAGCTGTGCACCCCTCCCGCTGACACAGCTACGCGGAGCGCGTATAAATAGCGCGGACAAGCGCTGTTTCGTGGTTGTTATAACTGAATTCTTTCGGCGCGCGCACTGCTGTACGCGTGTTTCGTTGTTATATTTCGTGTGTTGTTCTATAAACAAATCTTTCAATTATGTCTGGTCGCGGTAAAGGTGGCAAGGTGAAGGGAAAGGCAAAGTCCCGTTCCAACCGCGCTGGTCTCCAGTTCCCTGTGGGTCGTATTCACAGGCTGCTGCGTAACGGAAACTACGCCGAGCGCGTGGGTGCCGGCGCTCCCGTCTACTTGGCCGCCGTGATGGAGTATCTGGCTGCTGAGGTCCTCGAGTTGGCCGGCAACGCCGCGAGAGACAACAAGAAGACCAGGATCATCCCGCGTCATCTTCAATTGGCCATCCGCAACGACGAGGAGTTGAACAAGCTGCTCTCCGGTGTGACGATCGCTCAAGGTGGTGTGCTGCCGAACATCCAGGCCGTGCTACTGCCCAAGAAGACCGAGAAGAAGGCTTAAACGTGGTGCCGCGGCGACGACGACGACGACGTCTGAACGTGGTGCTTCGTGCGAGTGCCCCGGCACACGCGTACTTCGATATAATATTTATGCCTTTAAACACATATCTATTATGTCGGTTGCGCGCGATGCTCTCCGCTCGTATGCATTCAAAACAAAAGGCCCTTTTCAGGGCCACAATATGATTCGTCAAATATAATAACAAGACAGTTTCTTTATCGGTGTTGTCGTCAAACAAAAACGTACAGCTACCTCATGTAGATTTAGAAACTATAATCTATACACATAATAATATTATTTTAATGTGTCACTATTGCCATTATTAGACACATTATAGAGGAGTAATATATAAAATGTTGTCGGTTCTTTTTTTTTTTTTTTCTTTCTTTCTTTCTTTCTTTCTTACTTACATACATACATACATACATACATACATACATACATACGCAGGAAATTTAATTTACAATATCTAATACTTACTTATTATATTATAAGAGTAAAATAAAATCGGGTGTTTTATACAAATGTTAAGTTAGTTAGTTCGGTAGGTACCTTATTTATTAGTATTCATTTTAGGTAGGTAGTTAGTATAGTAATAATTATTACCTTAGATACCTCTATTGTAGTTTTTCTTAAATTATGTGTGTTTATTTTTTTTTTTTATTATTTTACATTTTCAATAATGACGAACACAAGCTTTACAAACCCCCCCCCCCCCCCCCCCTCTCCGCCTCCCTCCCGGGCATCCCCTCTCCCCGCGCTCGATCTACACTCTGGCTTAGGAGCGTTGTGATTGGTTCGCCGCTGTGTCGAGTTTCTCAACGCTCGCCGCAACCGTGAGCCTCGAGCGTATACATAAATACGACTGTTCAAAAAAGTTCGTTTTATACTGCGATTGAACTCCGTTTCGGTAGCACGTGTACTCAACGACAATTTCATAATGCCGCCCAAGACAAGTGGTAAAGCCGCCAAGAAGTCTGGCAAAGCCCAGAAGAACATCTCCAAGACCGACAAGAAGAAGAAGAAGCACAAGAGGAAGGAGAGTTACGCCATCTACATCTACAAGGTCCTGAAGCAGGTGCACCCCGACACCGGTATCTCCAGCAAGGCCATGTCTATCATGAACTCGTTCGTGAACGACATCTTCGAGCGTATCGCCGCCGAGGCTTCCCGTCTCGCCCACTACAACAAGAGGTCGACCATCACGTCCAGGGAGGTGCAGACGTCCGTCAGGCTCCTGCTGCCCGGCGAGCTCGCCAAGCACGCCGTCAGTGAAGGCACCAAGGCCGTCACCAAATACACCAGCTCCAAGTGAGAGCGTTCGGTAGGCTAACAAGAGCCGCCGACGCTCCGTCTCAACGCCGCCTCGTGTGTGTGGGTGTGTACAGTGTGTTAAACCCAGTGCGCTTGTTCGTGTGTCTTGTTGACTGCGGTGCGTGTTAATTGTGTTAGTGTCATCGTAATGTGTGCATACATATACACACGCCTAACCGCTTTGTGTCATGTATGTACTACGTACGAGACGCGCATGATGCACGTACTACGAACAAACCACGACAGACGTCTGGACGCGCACGCGCACGCACACCGTGAGATGGCAGGAGTAAAAACAAAAGGCCCTTTTCAGGGCCACAAATATGTTCATGTGATAAATTCACGTTTCTTTAAATTTGATGTCAGTCAAAACGTTATGCTACGCTTAACTATCTACTACCTACCTACCTACCTACCTACCTACCTACCTACTTACCTACCTACTTACTTACTTACTTACTTACTTACTTACTGTTCTTAACTAACCATCTAGAGTAGACTATAATAGTAATAGGTACCGCTTTGACAGTACAGTACGACGGTATACCTACCTAAGTAAGTAAGTAAGTTTGTATCGTAGTAATGATGAAAAAATAGGCTTATTACCTACCTAGCCATTCTATTCTATTCTATTCTATTCTATTATGCATCAACAAAAATACAGAACATGCAGGAAAGTTCCCGCGTAAAGATGCGAGTAAATTAGACTACTGTATCTGCTATAATACATACATACATAACATAGAAAAACTGTGAATAAGTTCCATATTATAATTTAAACAATAATAACATAACAAAACAGCACTTTTCTATTTTATGTTCTTATTCACCAGAATTAGTAGAATATTATTTATATAATATAAAATAAAAAAAATATTGTTTTATTTTATTTTATAACAATTTTAGTTAGCTCGTTGTACTAAAGATGGCGCACGGGGGCGCGCCGCGCGTTCCGCTCCCCGCTTACAAGTATAAATATACCGAACTTTCGTGCAATCGTTTCCCCGATCCCTTAAATTAGGCTACTTCAATGCCAACGGCATTCGCGGACAACGCGATGAGATCGCCGAGTTCCTCCGTGATCATCAAATTGATATTCTCCTTTTACAGGAATCCTTCCTCAAGCCCAACGTCCGTAACCCGTCAATTGCTAACTACTGCGTAGTTCGTAACGACAGGACTCGGTGTCACAAGGGTGGCACCCTCATTTACTATAGAAAGGTTCTTCACTGCATCCCTATGGATCCTCCCCCCCTATCCAAATTAGAAGTGTCTGTATGCCGGCTAGGCATGTCAGGCCACCAACCGATCACCCTAGTATCGGCCTATGTTCCCCCCCAAACCTCGTCAGAAAATCCCCAGTCGATTTCTGACGACCTCTCTGCCCTCTTCGGCCTGAGCGATTCCGTTATCATAGCGGGCGACCTCAACGCCAAACACCCTGCCTGGAACAGCAATACCACCTCAGCCAGAGGGAGACAGCTGTTCGGTCTCTGCCCCATACTAAATTTCGATGTCATCGCCCCGATGACTCCAACCCACTTTCCCCACGACCCCAACCATACCGCCGACGTCCTCGACATAGCGCTTCTGAGGAATATCAACCTACGGTTGGATTCTATAGAGGCGGTACAAGAGCTCTCCTCTGACCACCGACCAGTGGTCATGAAACTGGCCCCCCGTGTCGGTCTCCATGACCCCACTCAACCCCCTCTCACCAAAATAGTCACAGATTGGAGGAAAGTAAGCAATAGCCTGAAATCCACTTCTTCCCAACACCTGGACTCCATCCCTGATCAGTTCGACTCTGTCGCAGACACGACGGCCGCGATCGACTCGCTCACTGAGCACGTACAATCAGTCCTGAACGACTGTTCAAAGGTAACTCCAGCGGACGATGACCGTCGCTGGAGATTGCCGGACGATGTGCGTGAACTGTTGCGCGAGAAGAACGCGGCTGTCCGTGCATACAGCAACTTCCCCTGCCTTGCGAACAAAGCCCATATGCGCCATTTACAGCGAGCTGTAAAGACACGCCTAGCGGAGCTGCGTACCGCTGGCTGGGACAGGATGCTAAGCGACCTAGAGCCCACTCATCAGGCCTTCTGGGAACTTCAAAGGAAACTAAAGTCCAATGAAGTAGTCTCCATGCCCCCCCTACTCCGCCCTGACAAGACCATCGCCTTCGACGATGCTGACAAGGCTGAATGCCTAGCCAACAGCCTCGAGGCTCAATGCTCTCCCAGCTCTCAACCAGTAGACCAAGCTCACTTGTCAAAAGTCGACGCTGAAGTCGAACGTAGAGCCTCCCTTCCCCCCGTCGAAAACCCTGACTATCCTCTGCCTCCCGTCACTCCAGACGAAGTGCATGATATCATCAAGGGTTTAAAGCCCCGTAAAGCTCCCGGCTCAGACGGCATCACAAACAGGGTAATACAACTATTCCCTGCCCACCTCATAATGCTACTGACCACCATCTTCAATGGTGCCATGAGCAATAACATCTTCCCAGATGCATGGAAAAAGGCCACTGTCATCGGCATCCCCAAGCCTGGAAAGCCCAAATCTGAGCCCTCGAGCTACCGCCCCATCAGTCTGCTCAATGTCCTCGGCAAAGTCTATGAGAAACTTATTTATAAGCGTCTCAGAGACTATGCCGAAACAAAAGGCCTCATCCCAAACGAACAGTTTGGTTTTCGAACCCAGCACTCTTGTGTGCATCAGGCCCACCGCATCATCGAACACATAAGCGCTGGCTTCCAGCGTGGCTTGATGACGGGTGTTATATACTTCGACATAGCGAAAGCGTTTGACAGAGTCTGGCACAACGGCTTATTATATAAGCTCTACCAACTCGGTGTGCCGGACCGTCTCGTACTCATCTTACGAGACTTCTTGTCGAACCGCACCTTCCGCTATCGCATCGAAGGAGCACTATCCTCCCCCCACCCTATCCGCGCAGGCGTCCCCCAGGGCTCTGTGCTTGCCCCCCTCATCTTCACGCTGTTCACTAGCGACATACCCAAGAGCAAAAAGGCACAGTTGGCTCTGTTCGCAGACGACACGGCCATTTACTGCTCGGGCACCAAACAAGCCTCGATCTCTCTCACTCTCCAAAGAGCGGTCACCAAACTTGGCGACTGGTTCAGGAAGTGGAGAATTGAAGTGAATCCCGACAAAAGTCAAGCGGTTCTTTATTCAAAACCGCGCCATAGGCCCACCCCCCCCCGACCAATCTCCATGTTCGGTAAGCCTATCCCTTGGGAGAAGCGAGCCAAATATCTAGGTGTGATTCTCGATGAGCACCTCACCTTCGCAGAGCACATAAAGAAGGTTCGTTCGCGCGCCGCTTTCGCTCTCGGTAGACTCCACTCGATAATGAATGCAAAAAGCAAGTTGTCACTAAAGTGCAAGTTGCGCATTTACACGGCGTGCATACGTCCTATTATGACGTACGCCTGTGCAGTCTTTGCTCACGCGAAACCCCACCACATCCATAGGATGCAGACCCTACAGAACCGTGCCCTCCGAATGATCACGGGATCCCCCTTTTATGTCCGGAACGAGATCCTCCATCTCGATCTCAAAATCCCCACCATCCTCCAGTTCATGAAACGCAACTCCAAGCGTTTCTTTGATACCGCCGCCAAACATCGCAACCCCCTAGTTGTCGCGGCCGCTAAATATACCCCCTCCAATATTAGTAAAGTCCGCCGTCCGAGGCACACACTATTAGACCCAGACGACCCTATTACTCTCCTCCAGGAAAGCAATAGGGCTACCAGTACAGTACACAAACACAAAAGACCGACATTCCGACCCCGCCGCCGAGGTCCAGCGCGAAAACCCCGAGTTAATAATTCCCCCCGACCCTTGCTCGAAGAAGCGCCAGCCCGCGCCGAAGCTGAGCCTGTAGCTTTAAATTCCCCAGATTAATAATAATAATTATCCAATTTTGATCCAGCCTGTCCCAAACTTGCTGTCCCCCCAGTGACGCCCTAAGCCGAGGTTCGTACCCCACAGGGGGTGCCCTTAGCGCGCAGTCACTTAGTATTTGTAAGTAACACGCCCCTGGCTGGAGGCTTTGAGTTATTAGCTTAAGGCAGCCACAGGATTGACCGGTTAAGTAGTCACGGCCACTCTTGGCCAACTACGAGATGCCATAGTTAGGAAAAAAAAAAAAAAAAAAAAAAAAATGCAATCGTTTTATTCTCTCTCGTACGTTCGAAGTGTGTAGATCCGCGCGCGCGTCCGTTGCGTGTATCTATAGTATTTTCAGTTGATCGATTGAGTATTTATCTCTAGTTCCGTGTTTACAATGGCGCGTACTAAGCAGACCGCTCGTAAATCCACCGGTGGTAAGGCGCCGAGGAAACAGCTCGCCACCAAGGCTGCGCGCAAGAGCGCACCGGCCACCGGCGGCGTTAAGAAACCCCATCGCTACAGGCCCGGCACTGTCGCCCTCCGTGAGATTCGTCGCTACCAGAAGAGTACCGAACTGCTGATCCGCAAGCTACCGTTCCAGCGTCTCGTGCGTGAGATCGCACAGGACTTCAAGACCGATCTACGTTTCCAGAGCTCCGCTGTTATGGCGCTACAGGAGGCTAGCGAAGCTTATCTCGTCGGTCTCTTCGAAGACACCAACCTGTGCGCGATTCACGCGAAGCGCGTCACCATCATGCCCAAGGACATCCAGTTGGCGCGTAGGATCAGAGGCGAACGCGCTTAAACTGCTGACGTCACGCCATACACATCGCCCTTCACGTAGACTGCCTTCGTGCAGTCCAACGTGTCTGTGGCTGTGGCTGTGCGTGCGTTCGTTCACATAAAAGGCCCTTTTCAGGGCCACATATGTATCAGATTTTTAAATGTTTCTTTATATCAGACGTCACAAAAAAAAAAACGTTATTTACCTACACAAAATACCTACAATAATGTACCTACCTACCTACTATCTATCTATCTACTTACTTCTTACTATCATATCATAGTTAGTTAGTAACTTACATGGGTGATTTTTGACTTACTAGGGACAGACAGTATGGTTAGTTTCATACCTACCTACCTACCTACCTACCTACCTACCTACCTATCTATCTATCTATCTATCTATCTATCTATGTATGTATGTATGTCATGACAGAATGAAGGCAACAGTCGTAGTTATAATTATTATTATGTATTTGATTTATAAGTAAGTACTCATCGAATTAACGAGTAGTATTTTCTTACTTTTCTATAATTCATAATATTATTTAATAAGTAAGTTAAACAACCTAGAGACATCGTCCAACCAACCGACCGACCGACCAATCAGCGACGAGCTTCGGCTCGCCTCGTCTCGCGCTCCTTCAGTTCTGTCTAGTGGTCGGTTGGTCCCCCCACCCGTTGAGCGCGCGCTGACGCTCCGCGCCCAGCATATATAAGAGGCCCGTAATACGCCCGTCAGGGCATTCCAGTCGCTCGCTTCGTTCGTGTGCGGACACACCCGTGCTGCTGAGTTTATTATCGTGTTGTCGTTTTGAAACCCCACTGCAGAGAAGATGACCGGTCGCGGTAAGGGAGGAAAGGGTCTGGGAAAAGGTGGAGCCAAGCGTCACAGGAAGGTACTTCGTGATAACATCCAAGGTATCACGAAGCCCGCCATCCGTCGTCTGGCTCGCAGAGGCGGCGTGAAACGTATCTCCGGCCTGATCTACGAAGAGACTCGCGGTGTGCTTAAAGTGTTCCTAGAGAACGTCATCCGCGACGCCGTCACTTACACCGAGCACGCCAAGAGGAAGACCGTCACCGCCATGGACGTCGTCTACGCTCTGAAGCGCCAGGGTCGCACCCTGTACGGTTTCGGCGGTTAAACCCCCGTGCCTGTTGCCTGCGCAACCAGCTCTACATACTGCGGTGGACGTGTGTGTGCGCGTTGGTGTTCGTTATGAACATTAATCATCACATACCGTTCAACCATACGTATATAGACGCGCACATAAAAAAAGGCCCTTTTCAGGGCCACAATATGATTCGATATTATTATATATGTTTCTTGAGTGGAATTGTCTAAAAAACGTACCTCTACCTAATTACCTTTCTTACTGTGTACTTAGATGTATGCAAGTATCATCGCACCAACCTATACAGACGTAAGTACGTACTGCGAGTGGCAGACAGACAGACAGACATATAGATAGATAGATAGATAGACAGACAGTCAGTCAGTCAGTCAGTCAGTCAGTCATTCATTCAATTCGTTACCAATAATACTATATAGGTACTCTGTAGCTAGCTAGTTAAATTCATTAGGCACTGTAGTTATAGTACATCATACTTAGGTTTTGGTATGTAGTTAGGGAGATACCTACCTACCTACCTACGGGAGGGGGTGAATATAGGTAATAAATTAATCCGTTTTAATAGAATGCGCTTGCTTATTTATATTTATATAGGTATGTATAAGTACTGACGTTGTTCTACGCGTAAAAAGCCCATCGCCACTGCTGAGGTGTACCGGTATACTGGAATTGAAAAATAAAACCAAAACATTAGTTAGTTAATATTCAATACTTACTTTGTCTTACATCTATCTACCTACCTACCTACCTACCTACCTACCTACCTATTCGCCCGATTACCCGATCGCCTCTCGGTGTGCGTGCCGTTTGTTTATGTCGTGTTTTTTTTTTTTTTTTTTTTATATTTACTAGTCGATTATTTTATTATACGTAGCCGTATCACAGGCAGGCTAGGTAGGTACTTTTACTGTGTGAAGAGAATGCGGTACCAACGGCCAACCACGCGCATGGTACTACGTACTGGCGCGAGCCCGACCGACCGAGGAGAGTACCTACGCGCGGTTGCGACGGTCTATTGTAGTTTTACATATTGTTTTTTTTACGCTTTCTGATGCGATTATACCGATCTGTACACTGTCAACGCGTCGAAGGGCACTCTCGTCGTTTTAATATTACCTACTATATTTAATAGGTTGCACGTCCTGGACGGAGTCGTCCGTCCTTAACAGTTCGGCGCTCGCGGTGTTTTACGACGCCTCACTTTTAGGTCGATAATACCTTCGCGAGACTGTGTGATATCGACGAAGTCCTGTTACCACACAAGCTCGATATCCTCCTTGTTGACGCGTCGACCTCGATCCGCACTAACTATCATTTTTATAGAGAAAATAACATTTTGAACACGACCCGACCTACGCTTCGTACGCAGTCGTCAAAATAAAACACCGCCACCGGCTAAACGCGCACCTCACGCTCCCAGAATTCGCACACCCGCATCGTCAACTTCATGACCTATCCGAAACTGTAAAAACTCGTTGCACTAAGCGCCGTTAACCATTCTTTTTATTTATTTTATTAGATACGTGTTAGTGAAAACTTTCAAGCGTTCATACGAGAAAACGTCCCGCGACATCACGGCGCTCGTTACGGTAAAGTTCCGTCGTAGTTAGGAGTACGTATACGAAATTCTTAAAACCTATAAGTGGCGACATCTAAGTTACCTACCTACCTACTTACTTACTTACGTGCGTTCGTTCGTTCGTTCTCTCTCTCAATATTTTAAACAAACAAAAATAAATATAATATAATGGCAGACACCGCAGTTGCTACCGAGGCTCCCGCGCCCGCTACACCAGCGAAGAAGCAGGCGAGGCAGGCCGGCGGCGCCGGCGCCGCGAAGAAACCGAAGGCGAAGCCGACCCATCCCAAAACATCCGAGATGGTCAACAACGCTATCAAGGAGATGAAGGAGCGCAGCGGATCTTCCCTGCAAGCGATCAAGAAGTACATCGCCGCGCAGTACAAGGTCGACGCGGAGAAACTGGCTCCGTTCATCAGGAAATACCTGAAGAGCGCCGTCGAATCTGGCGCGTTGATCCAGACCAAGGGCAAGGGTGCATCCGGTTCCTTCAAGCTCGAGTCGAAATCCGCCGCGGCCAAGAAACCCGCCGGCGCAGCTGGCAAGGCCGCCGGCAAGGCGCCCGCCGCCGCCGCGAAGACGAAGAAGGCGACCGCCTCTGCGGCCGGCGCCAAGACCAAGAAGGCGGCAGCCGCCGCCGCGGCCGCATCAGCCGCCTCCGGTTCACCTTCAAAGTCCAAGGCATCGGCCGCCGCCGCCGCCAAGGACAAGAAGGCCGCCGCCGCTAAGAAGAAGCCGGCACCCAAGAAGGCCGCCGCCCCCGCTAAGGCGAAGGGGGGCGCCGCACCTAAAGCTAAAAAGACAGCGAAACCGCCAACCAAGAAACCTAAAGCGCCTAAACCCAAGAAGGCCGCGGCTACACCCAAGTCTAAGCCGGCAGCCAAGAAAGCGTCCGCCGCTAAGAAGTAAGCTACGGTCGCGTTCTCGTTACACCGGCGACGGCGACGACGACGACGACGACTACAGCGGCGCAGCCACCACCACCACCACCACCGACCAGTGATAGTGACAATTTATTGTGCGTGCGCGCGTCTCACCTATTGTGTGTGTGTGTGTGTATATGTGTACACGTACATAATGTACTGTACTATACACACCGTAGAGAGAGGCGCGCGCGCGTCCTTTTTGAGTTGTGTTATCATCATCGTCCGACCGCGCGCTTACGCAGTACGTACGCGTCTATCGTCCACGGGAAGGAGGGTGCGGAACGCGCTCGACGTGTCTCGAGCTCGTCACCAACGATTCATCAGAAGCAACTGAAGAAACCACGGACGACGGCACCGAGATGCTTAGCGCGCGTACATGCGCTCACCACACCAAAAAGCCCTTTTCAGGGCTAACAATACTATCATGAATATGAACAATATTCGTTTCTATAACACAGAGAGTCATAAAACGTAAAATAATAACAAACATACATACATACATACATACATACATACATACATACATATGTACATACCTACCTACCTACTTACTTACTTACTTACTTACTACGAACACATAAACATACGCGAAATAACTCACAAAAAATAAATCATCTATAGATCTAGGTAGGTAGGTAGGTAGGTAGGAAGGTAGGAAATAAATAAATAGATACCTACCTACCTACCTACCTACCTACCTACCTAAAACACCCCCTTTTCAAAACTTACACAACTTAACAGAATTGAGACATAATTTTGTTTCATAAATGTATATGTAAAAGAAATATCAAAAATATGAAATAAAGAATTTATGAATTGTAGTAAGTTAGCAATATAAATTATATTCGTGATAGTTATATTATATTAAATAAATAATTGTGCTAAATCTCTGCCCCCCCCATAACCATGGTGTGGCAGTGTTATGTGTCCGCGCTTGCGCGTTTTGTATTTTACTTTCGTTAGCTGTGCACCCCTCCCGCTGACACAGCTACGCGGAGCGCGTATAAATAGCGCGGACAAGCGCTGTTTCGTGGTTGTTATAACTGAATTCTTTCGGCGCGCGCACTGCTGTACGCGTGTTTCGTTGTTATATTTCGTGTGTTGTTCTATAAACAAATCTTTCAATTATGTCTGGTCGCGGTAAAGGTGGCAAGGTGAAGGGAAAGGCAAAGTCCCGTTCCAACCGCGCTGGTCTCCAGTTCCCTGTGGGTCGTATTCACAGGCTGCTGCGTAACGGAAACTACGCCGAGCGCGTGGGTGCCGGCGCTCCCGTCTACTTGGCCGCCGTGATGGAGTATCTGGCTGCTGAGGTCCTCGAGTTGGCCGGCAACGCCGCGAGAGACAACAAGAAGACCAGGATCATCCCGCGTCATCTTCAATTGGCCATCCGCAACGACGAGGAGTTGAACAAGCTGCTCTCCGGTGTGACGATCGCTCAAGGTGGTGTGCTGCCGAACATCCAGGCCGTGCTACTGCCCAAGAAGACCGAGAAGAAGGCTTAAACGTGGTGCCGCGGCGACGACGACGACGACGTCTGAACGTGGTGCTTCGTGCGAGTGCCCCGGCACACGCGTACTTCGATATAATATTTATGCCTTTAAACACATATCTATTATGTCGGTTGCGCGCGATGCTCTCCGCTCGTATGCATTCAAAACAAAAGGCCCTTTTCAGGGCCACAATATGATTCGTCAAATATAATAACAAGACAGTTTCTTTATCGGTGTTGTCGTCAAACAAAAACGTACAGCTACCTCATGTAGATTTAGAAACTATAATCTATACACATAATAATATTATTTTAATGTGTCACTATTGCCATTATTAGACACATTATAGAGGAGTAATATATAAAATGTTGTCGGTTCTTTTTTTTTTTTTTTCTTTCTTTCTTTCTTTCTTTCTTACTTACATACATACATACATACATACATACATACATACATACGCAGGAAATTTAATTTACAATATCTAATACTTACTTATTATATTATAAGAGTAAAATAAAATCGGGTGTTTTATACAAATGTTAAGTTAGTTAGTTCGGTAGGTACCTTATTTATTAGTATTCATTTTAGGTAGGTAGTTAGTATAGTAATAATTATTACCTTAGATACCTCTATTGTAGTTTTTCTTAAATTATGTGTGTTTATTTTTTTTTTTTATTATTTTACATTTTCAATAATGACGAACACAAGCTTTACAAACCCCCCCCCCCCCCCCCCCTCTCCGCCTCCCTCCCGGGCATCCCCTCTCCCCGCGCTCGATCTACACTCTGGCTTAGGAGCGTTGTGATTGGTTCGCCGCTGTGTCGAGTTTCTCAACGCTCGCCGCAACCGTGAGCCTCGAGCGTATACATAAATACGACTGTTCAAAAAAGTTCGTTTTATACTGCGATTGAACTCCGTTTCGGTAGCACGTGTACTCAACGACAATTTCATAATGCCGCCCAAGACAAGTGGTAAAGCCGCCAAGAAGTCTGGCAAAGCCCAGAAGAACATCTCCAAGACCGACAAGAAGAAGAAGAAGCACAAGAGGAAGGAGAGTTACGCCATCTACATCTACAAGGTCCTGAAGCAGGTGCACCCCGACACCGGTATCTCCAGCAAGGCCATGTCTATCATGAACTCGTTCGTGAACGACATCTTCGAGCGTATCGCCGCCGAGGCTTCCCGTCTCGCCCACTACAACAAGAGGTCGACCATCACGTCCAGGGAGGTGCAGACGTCCGTCAGGCTCCTGCTGCCCGGCGAGCTCGCCAAGCACGCCGTCAGTGAAGGCACCAAGGCCGTCACCAAATACACCAGCTCCAAGTGAGAGCGTTCGGTAGGCTAACAAGAGCCGCCGACGCTCCGTCTCAACGCCGCCTCGTGTGTGTGGGTGTGTACAGTGTGTTAAACCCAGTGCGCTTGTTCGTGTGTCTTGTTGACTGCGGTGCGTGTTAATTGTGTTAGTGTCATCGTAATGTGTGCATACATATACACACGCCTAACCGCTTTGTGTCATGTATGTACTACGTACGAGACGCGCATGATGCACGTACTACGAACAAACCACGACAGACGTCTGGACGCGCACGCGCACGCACACCGTGAGATGGCAGGAGTAAAAACAAAAGGCCCTTTTCAGGGCCACAAATATGTTCATGTGATAAATTCACGTTTCTTTAAATTTGATGTCAGTCAAAACGTTATGCTACGCTTAACTATCTACTACCTACCTACCTACCTACCTACCTACCTACCTACTTACCTACCTACTTACTTACTTACTTACTTACTTACTTACTGTTCTTAACTAACCATCTAGAGTAGACTATAATAGTAATAGGTACCGCTTTGACAGTACAGTACGACGGTATACCTACCTAAGTAAGTAAGTAAGTTTGTATCGTAGTAATGATGAAAAAATAGGCTTATTACCTACCTAGCCATTCTATTCTATTCTATTCTATTCTATTATGCATCAACAAAAATACAGAACATGCAGGAAAGTTCCCGCGTAAAGATGCGAGTAAATTAGACTACTGTATCTGCTATAATACATACATACATAACATAGAAAAACTGTGAATAAGTTCCATATTATAATTTAAACAATAATAACATAACAAAACAGCACTTTTCTATTTTATGTTCTTATTCACCAGAATTAGTAGAATATTATTTATATAATATAAAATAAAAAAAATATTGTTTTATTTTATTTTATAACAATTTTAGTTAGCTCGTTGTACTAAAGATGGCGCACGGGGGCGCGCCGCGCGTTCCGCTCCCCGCTTACAAGTATAAATATACCGAACTTTCGTGCAATCGTTTTATTCTCTCTCGTACGTTCGAAGTGTGTAGATCCGCGCGCGCGTCCGTTGCGTGTATCTATAGTATTTTCAGTTGATCGATTGAGTATTTATCTCTAGTTCCGTGTTTACAATGGCGCGTACTAAGCAGACCGCTCGTAAATCCACCGGTGGTAAGGCGCCGAGGAAACAGCTCGCCACCAAGGCTGCGCGCAAGAGCGCACCGGCCACCGGCGGCGTTAAGAAACCCCATCGCTACAGGCCCGGCACTGTCGCCCTCCGTGAGATTCGTCGCTACCAGAAGAGTACCGAACTGCTGATCCGCAAGCTACCGTTCCAGCGTCTCGTGCGTGAGATCGCACAGGACTTCAAGACCGATCTACGTTTCCAGAGCTCCGCTGTTATGGCGCTACAGGAGGCTAGCGAAGCTTATCTCGTCGGTCTCTTCGAAGACACCAACCTGTGCGCGATTCACGCGAAGCGCGTCACCATCATGCCCAAGGACATCCAGTTGGCGCGTAGGATCAGAGGCGAACGCGCTTAAACTGCTGACGTCACGCCATACACATCGCCCTTCACGTAGACTGCCTTCGTGCAGTCCAACGTGTCTGTGGCTGTGGCTGTGCGTGCGTTCGTTCACATAAAAGGCCCTTTTCAGGGCCACATATGTATCAGATTTTTAAATGTTTCTTTATATCAGACGTCACAAAAAAAAAAACGTTATTTACCTACACAAAATACCTACAATAATGTACCTACCTACCTACTATCTATCTATCTACTTACTTCTTACTATCATATCATAGTTAGTTAGTAACTTACATGGGTGATTTTTGACTTACTAGGGACAGACAGTATGGTTAGTTTCATACCTACCTACCTACCTACCTACCTACCTACCTACCTATCTATCTATCTATCTATCTATCTATCTATGTATGTATGTATGTCATGACAGAATGAAGGCAACAGTCGTAGTTATAATTATTATTATGTATTTGATTTATAAGTAAGTACTCATCGAATTAACGAGTAGTATTTTCTTACTTTTCTATAATTCATAATATTATTTAATAAGTAAGTTAAACAACCTAGAGACATCGTCCAACCAACCGACCGACCGACCAATCAGCGACGAGCTTCGGCTCGCCTCGTCTCGCGCTCCTTCAGTTCTGTCTAGTGGTCGGTTGGTCCCCCCACCCGTTGAGCGCGCGCTGACGCTCCGCGCCCAGCATATATAAGAGGCCCGTAATACGCCCGTCAGGGCATTCCAGTCGCTCGCTTCGTTCGTGTGCGGACACACCCGTGCTGCTGAGTTTATTATCGTGTTGTCGTTTTGAAACCCCACTGCAGAGAAGATGACCGGTCGCGGTAAGGGAGGAAAGGGTCTGGGAAAAGGTGGAGCCAAGCGTCACAGGAAGGTACTTCGTGATAACATCCAAGGTATCACGAAGCCCGCCATCCGTCGTCTGGCTCGCAGAGGCGGCGTGAAACGTATCTCCGGCCTGATCTACGAAGAGACTCGCGGTGTGCTTAAAGTGTTCCTAGAGAACGTCATCCGCGACGCCGTCACTTACACCGAGCACGCCAAGAGGAAGACCGTCACCGCCATGGACGTCGTCTACGCTCTGAAGCGCCAGGGTCGCACCCTGTACGGTTTCGGCGGTTAAACCCCCGTGCCTGTTGCCTGCGCAACCAGCTCTACATACTGCGGTGGACGTGTGTGTGCGCGTTGGTGTTCGTTATGAACATTAATCATCACATACCGTTCAACCATACGTATATAGACGCGCACATAAAAAAAGGCCCTTTTCAGGGCCACAATATGATTCGATATTATTATATATGTTTCTTGAGTGGAATTGTCTAAAAAACGTACCTCTACCTAATTACCTTTCTTACTGTGTACTTAGATGTATGCAAGTATCATCGCACCAACCTATACAGACGTAAGTACGTACTGCGAGTGGCAGACAGACAGACAGACATATAGATAGATAGATAGATAGACAGACAGTCAGTCAGTCAGTCAGTCAGTCAGTCATTCATTCAATTCGTTACCAATAATACTATATAGGTACTCTGTAGCTAGCTAGTTAAATTCATTAGGCACTGTAGTTATAGTACATCATACTTAGGTTTTGGTATGTAGTTAGGGAGATACCTACCTACCTACCTACGGGAGGGGGTGAATATAGGTAATAAATTAATCCGTTTTAATAGAATGCGCTTGCTTATTTATATTTATATAGGTATGTATAAGTACTGACGTTGTTCTACGCGTAAAAAGCCCATCGCCACTGCTGAGGTGTACCGGTATACTGGAATTGAAAAATAAAACCAAAACATTAGTTAGTTAATATTCAATACTTACTTTGTCTTACATCTATCTACCTACCTACCTACCTACCTACCTACCTACCTATTCGCCCGATTACCCGATCGCCTCTCGGTGTGCGTGCCGTTTGTTTATGTCGTGTTTTTTTTTTTTTTTTTTTTATATTTACTAGTCGATTATTTTATTATACGTAGCCGTATCACAGGCAGGCTAGGTAGGTACTTTTACTGTGTGAAGAGAATGCGGTACCAACGGCCAACCACGCGCATGGTACTACGTACTGGCGCGAGCCCGACCGACCGAGGAGAGTACCTACGCGCGGTTGCGACGGTCTATTGTAGTTTTACATATTGTTTTTTTTACGCTTTCTGATGCGATTATACCGATCTGTACACTGTCAACGCGTCGAAGGGCACTCTCGTCGTTTTAATATTACCTACTATATTTAATAGGTTGCACGTCCTGGACGGAGTCGTCCGTCCTTAACAGTTCGGCGCTCGCGGTGTTTTACGACGCCTCACTTTTAGGTCGATAATACCTTCGCGAGACTGTGTGATATCGACGAAGTCCTGTTACCACACAAGCTCGATATCCTCCTTGTTGACGCGTCGACCTCGATCCGCACTAACTATCATTTTTATAGAGAAAATAACATTTTGAACACGACCCGACCTACGCTTCGTACGCAGTCGTCAAAATAAAACACCGCCACCGGCTAAACGCGCACCTCACGCTCCCAGAATTCGCACACCCGCATCGTCAACTTCATGACCTATCCGAAACTGTAAAAACTCGTTGCACTAAGCGCCGTTAACCATTCTTTTTATTTATTTTATTAGATACGTGTTAGTGAAAACTTTCAAGCGTTCATACGAGAAAACGTCCCGCGACATCACGGCGCTCGTTACGGTAAAGTTCCGTCGTAGTTAGGAGTACGTATACGAAATTCTTAAAACCTATAAGTGGCGACATCTAAGTTACCTACCTACCTACTTACTTACTTACGTGCGTTCGTTCGTTCGTTCTCTCTCTCAATATTTTAAACAAACAAAAATAAATATAATATAATGGCAGACACCGCAGTTGCTACCGAGGCTCCCGCGCCCGCTACACCAGCGAAGAAGCAGGCGAGGCAGGCCGGCGGCGCCGGCGCCGCGAAGAAACCGAAGGCGAAGCCGACCCATCCCAAAACATCCGAGATGGTCAACAACGCTATCAAGGAGATGAAGGAGCGCAGCGGATCTTCCCTGCAAGCGATCAAGAAGTACATCGCCGCGCAGTACAAGGTCGACGCGGAGAAACTGGCTCCGTTCATCAGGAAATACCTGAAGAGCGCCGTCGAATCTGGCGCGTTGATCCAGACCAAGGGCAAGGGTGCATCCGGTTCCTTCAAGCTCGAGTCGAAATCCGCCGCGGCCAAGAAACCCGCCGGCGCAGCTGGCAAGGCCGCCGGCAAGGCGCCCGCCGCCGCCGCGAAGACGAAGAAGGCGACCGCCTCTGCGGCCGGCGCCAAGACCAAGAAGGCGGCAGCCGCCGCCGCGGCCGCATCAGCCGCCTCCGGTTCACCTTCAAAGTCCAAGGCATCGGCCGCCGCCGCCGCCAAGGACAAGAAGGCCGCCGCCGCTAAGAAGAAGCCGGCACCCAAGAAGGCCGCCGCCCCCGCTAAGGCGAAGGGGGGCGCCGCACCTAAAGCTAAAAAGACAGCGAAACCGCCAACCAAGAAACCTAAAGCGCCTAAACCCAAGAAGGCCGCGGCTACACCCAAGTCTAAGCCGGCAGCCAAGAAAGCGTCCGCCGCTAAGAAGTAAGCTACGGTCGCGTTCTCGTTACACCGGCGACGGCGACGACGACGACGACGACTACAGCGGCGCAGCCACCACCACCACCACCACCGACCAGTGATAGTGACAATTTATTGTGCGTGCGCGCGTCTCACCTATTGTGTGTGTGTGTGTGTATATGTGTACACGTACATAATGTACTGTACTATACACACCGTAGAGAGAGGCGCGCGCGCGTCCTTTTTGAGTTGTGTTATCATCATCGTCCGACCGCGCGCTTACGCAGTACGTACGCGTCTATCGTCCACGGGAAGGAGGGTGCGGAACGCGCTCGACGTGTCTCGAGCTCGTCACCAACGATTCATCAGAAGCAACTGAAGAAACCACGGACGACGGCACCGAGATGCTTAGCGCGCGTACATGCGCTCACCACACCAAAAAGCCCTTTTCAGGGCTAACAATACTATCATGAATATGAACAATATTCGTTTCTATAACACAGAGAGTCATAAAACGTAAAATAATAACAAACATACATACATACATACATACATACATACATACATACATATGTACATACCTACCTACCTACTTACTTACTTACTTACTTACTACGAACACATAAACATACGCGAAATAACTCACAAAAAATAAATCATCTATAGATCTAGGTAGGTAGGTAGGTAGGTAGGAAGGTAGGAAATAAATAAATAGATACCTACCTACCTACCTACCTACCTACCTACCTAAAACACCCCCTTTTCAAAACTTACACAACTTAACAGAATTGAGACATAATTTTGTTTCATAAATGTATATGTAAAAGAAATATCAAAAATATGAAATAAAGAATTTATGAATTGTAGTAAGTTAGCAATATAAATTATATTCGTGATAGTTATATTATATTAAATAAATAATTGTGCTAAATCTCTGCCCCCCCCATAACCATGGTGTGGCAGTGTTATGTGTCCGCGCTTGCGCGTTTTGTATTTTACTTTCGTTAGCTGTGCACCCCTCCCGCTGACACAGCTACGCGGAGCGCGTATAAATAGCGCGGACAAGCGCTGTTTCGTGGTTGTTATAACTGAATTCTTTCGGCGCGCGCACTGCTGTACGCGTGTTTCGTTGTTATATTTCGTGTGTTGTTCTATAAACAAATCTTTCAATTATGTCTGGTCGCGGTAAAGGTGGCAAGGTGAAGGGAAAGGCAAAGTCCCGTTCCAACCGCGCTGGTCTCCAGTTCCCTGTGGGTCGTATTCACAGGCTGCTGCGTAACGGAAACTACGCCGAGCGCGTGGGTGCCGGCGCTCCCGTCTACTTGGCCGCCGTGATGGAGTATCTGGCTGCTGAGGTCCTCGAGTTGGCCGGCAACGCCGCGAGAGACAACAAGAAGACCAGGATCATCCCGCGTCATCTTCAATTGGCCATCCGCAACGACGAGGAGTTGAACAAGCTGCTCTCCGGTGTGACGATCGCTCAAGGTGGTGTGCTGCCGAACATCCAGGCCGTGCTACTGCCCAAGAAGACCGAGAAGAAGGCTTAAACGTGGTGCCGCGGCGACGACGACGACGACGTCTGAACGTGGTGCTTCGTGCGAGTGCCCCGGCACACGCGTACTTCGATATAATATTTATGCCTTTAAACACATATCTATTATGTCGGTTGCGCGCGATGCTCTCCGCTCGTATGCATTCAAAACAAAAGGCCCTTTTCAGGGCCACAATATGATTCGTCAAATATAATAACAAGACAGTTTCTTTATCGGTGTTGTCGTCAAACAAAAACGTACAGCTACCTCATGTAGATTTAGAAACTATAATCTATACACATAATAATATTATTTTAATGTGTCACTATTGCCATTATTAGACACATTATAGAGGAGTAATATATAAAATGTTGTCGGTTCTTTTTTTTTTTTTTTCTTTCTTTCTTTCTTTCTTTCTTACTTACATACATACATACATACATACATACATACATACATACGCAGGAAATTTAATTTACAATATCTAATACTTACTTATTATATTATAAGAGTAAAATAAAATCGGGTGTTTTATACAAATGTTAAGTTAGTTAGTTCGGTAGGTACCTTATTTATTAGTATTCATTTTAGGTAGGTAGTTAGTATAGTAATAATTATTACCTTAGATACCTCTATTGTAGTTTTTCTTAAATTATGTGTGTTTATTTTTTTTTTTTATTATTTTACATTTTCAATAATGACGAACACAAGCTTTACAAACCCCCCCCCCCCCCCCCCCTCTCCGCCTCCCTCCCGGGCATCCCCTCTCCCCGCGCTCGATCTACACTCTGGCTTAGGAGCGTTGTGATTGGTTCGCCGCTGTGTCGAGTTTCTCAACGCTCGCCGCAACCGTGAGCCTCGAGCGTATACATAAATACGACTGTTCAAAAAAGTTCGTTTTATACTGCGATTGAACTCCGTTTCGGTAGCACGTGTACTCAACGACAATTTCATAATGCCGCCCAAGACAAGTGGTAAAGCCGCCAAGAAGTCTGGCAAAGCCCAGAAGAACATCTCCAAGACCGACAAGAAGAAGAAGAAGCACAAGAGGAAGGAGAGTTACGCCATCTACATCTACAAGGTCCTGAAGCAGGTGCACCCCGACACCGGTATCTCCAGCAAGGCCATGTCTATCATGAACTCGTTCGTGAACGACATCTTCGAGCGTATCGCCGCCGAGGCTTCCCGTCTCGCCCACTACAACAAGAGGTCGACCATCACGTCCAGGGAGGTGCAGACGTCCGTCAGGCTCCTGCTGCCCGGCGAGCTCGCCAAGCACGCCGTCAGTGAAGGCACCAAGGCCGTCACCAAATACACCAGCTCCAAGTGAGAGCGTTCGGTAGGCTAACAAGAGCCGCCGACGCTCCGTCTCAACGCCGCCTCGTGTGTGTGGGTGTGTACAGTGTGTTAAACCCAGTGCGCTTGTTCGTGTGTCTTGTTGACTGCGGTGCGTGTTAATTGTGTTAGTGTCATCGTAATGTGTGCATACATATACACACGCCTAACCGCTTTGTGTCATGTATGTACTACGTACGAGACGCGCATGATGCACGTACTACGAACAAACCACGACAGACGTCTGGACGCGCACGCGCACGCACACCGTGAGATGGCAGGAGTAAAAACAAAAGGCCCTTTTCAGGGCCACAAATATGTTCATGTGATAAATTCACGTTTCTTTAAATTTGATGTCAGTCAAAACGTTATGCTACGCTTAACTATCTACTACCTACCTACCTACCTACCTACCTACCTACCTACTTACCTACCTACTTACTTACTTACTTACTTACTTACTTACTGTTCTTAACTAACCATCTAGAGTAGACTATAATAGTAATAGGTACCGCTTTGACAGTACAGTACGACGGTATACCTACCTAAGTAAGTAAGTAAGTTTGTATCGTAGTAATGATGAAAAAATAGGCTTATTACCTACCTAGCCATTCTATTCTATTCTATTCTATTCTATTATGCATCAACAAAAATACAGAACATGCAGGAAAGTTCCCGCGTAAAGATGCGAGTAAATTAGACTACTGTATCTGCTATAATACATACATACATAACATAGAAAAACTGTGAATAAGTTCCATATTATAATTTAAACAATAATAACATAACAAAACAGCACTTTTCTATTTTATGTTCTTATTCACCAGAATTAGTAGAATATTATTTATATAATATAAAATAAAAAAAATATTGTTTTATTTTATTTTATAACAATTTTAGTTAGCTCGTTGTACTAAAGATGGCGCACGGGGGCGCGCCGCGCGTTCCGCTCCCCGCTTACAAGTATAAATATACCGAACTTTCGTGCAATCGTTTTATTCTCTCTCGTACGTTCGAAGTGTGTAGATCCGCGCGCGCGTCCGTTGCGTGTATCTATAGTATTTTCAGTTGATCGATTGAGTATTTATCTCTAGTTCCGTGTTTACAATGGCGCGTACTAAGCAGACCGCTCGTAAATCCACCGGTGGTAAGGCGCCGAGGAAACAGCTCGCCACCAAGGCTGCGCGCAAGAGCGCACCGGCCACCGGCGGCGTTAAGAAACCCCATCGCTACAGGCCCGGCACTGTCGCCCTCCGTGAGATTCGTCGCTACCAGAAGAGTACCGAACTGCTGATCCGCAAGCTACCGTTCCAGCGTCTCGTGCGTGAGATCGCACAGGACTTCAAGACCGATCTACGTTTCCAGAGCTCCGCTGTTATGGCGCTACAGGAGGCTAGCGAAGCTTATCTCGTCGGTCTCTTCGAAGACACCAACCTGTGCGCGATTCACGCGAAGCGCGTCACCATCATGCCCAAGGACATCCAGTTGGCGCGTAGGATCAGAGGCGAACGCGCTTAAACTGCTGACGTCACGCCATACACATCGCCCTTCACGTAGACTGCCTTCGTGCAGTCCAACGTGTCTGTGGCTGTGGCTGTGCGTGCGTTCGTTCACATAAAAGGCCCTTTTCAGGGCCACATATGTATCAGATTTTTAAATGTTTCTTTATATCAGACGTCACAAAAAAAAAAACGTTATTTACCTACACAAAATACCTACAATAATGTACCTACCTACCTACTATCTATCTATCTACTTACTTCTTACTATCATATCATAGTTAGTTAGTAACTTACATGGGTGATTTTTGACTTACTAGGGACAGACAGTATGGTTAGTTTCATACCTACCTACCTACCTACCTACCTACCTACCTACCTATCTATCTATCTATCTATCTATCTATCTATGTATGTATGTATGTCATGACAGAATGAAGGCAACAGTCGTAGTTATAATTATTATTATGTATTTGATTTATAAGTAAGTACTCATCGAATTAACGAGTAGTATTTTCTTACTTTTCTATAATTCATAATATTATTTAATAAGTAAGTTAAACAACCTAGAGACATCGTCCAACCAACCGACCGACCGACCAATCAGCGACGAGCTTCGGCTCGCCTCGTCTCGCGCTCCTTCAGTTCTGTCTAGTGGTCGGTTGGTCCCCCCACCCGTTGAGCGCGCGCTGACGCTCCGCGCCCAGCATATATAAGAGGCCCGTAATACGCCCGTCAGGGCATTCCAGTCGCTCGCTTCGTTCGTGTGCGGACACACCCGTGCTGCTGAGTTTATTATCGTGTTGTCGTTTTGAAACCCCACTGCAGAGAAGATGACCGGTCGCGGTAAGGGAGGAAAGGGTCTGGGAAAAGGTGGAGCCAAGCGTCACAGGAAGGTACTTCGTGATAACATCCAAGGTATCACGAAGCCCGCCATCCGTCGTCTGGCTCGCAGAGGCGGCGTGAAACGTATCTCCGGCCTGATCTACGAAGAGACTCGCGGTGTGCTTAAAGTGTTCCTAGAGAACGTCATCCGCGACGCCGTCACTTACACCGAGCACGCCAAGAGGAAGACCGTCACCGCCATGGACGTCGTCTACGCTCTGAAGCGCCAGGGTCGCACCCTGTACGGTTTCGGCGGTTAAACCCCCGTGCCTGTTGCCTGCGCAACCAGCTCTACATACTGCGGTGGACGTGTGTGTGCGCGTTGGTGTTCGTTATGAACATTAATCATCACATACCGTTCAACCATACGTATATAGACGCGCACATAAAAAAAGGCCCTTTTCAGGGCCACAATATGATTCGATATTATTATATATGTTTCTTGAGTGGAATTGTCTAAAAAACGTACCTCTACCTAATTACCTTTCTTACTGTGTACTTAGATGTATGCAAGTATCATCGCACCAACCTATACAGACGTAAGTACGTACTGCGAGTGGCAGACAGACAGACAGACATATAGATAGATAGATAGATAGACAGACAGTCAGTCAGTCAGTCAGTCAGTCAGTCATTCATTCAATTCGTTACCAATAATACTATATAGGTACTCTGTAGCTAGCTAGTTAAATTCATTAGGCACTGTAGTTATAGTACATCATACTTAGGTTTTGGTATGTAGTTAGGGAGATACCTACCTACCTACCTACGGGAGGGGGTGAATATAGGTAATAAATTAATCCGTTTTAATAGAATGCGCTTGCTTATTTATATTTATATAGGTATGTATAAGTACTGACGTTGTTCTACGCGTAAAAAGCCCATCGCCACTGCTGAGGTGTACCGGTATACTGGAATTGAAAAATAAAACCAAAACATTAGTTAGTTAATATTCAATACTTACTTTGTCTTACATCTATCTACCTACCTACCTACCTACCTACCTACCTACCTATTCGCCCGATTACCCGATCGCCTCTCGGTGTGCGTGCCGTTTGTTTATGTCGTGTTTTTTTTTTTTTTTTTTTTATATTTACTAGTCGATTATTTTATTATACGTAGCCGTATCACAGGCAGGCTAGGTAGGTACTTTTACTGTGTGAAGAGAATGCGGTACCAACGGCCAACCACGCGCATGGTACTACGTACTGGCGCGAGCCCGACCGACCGAGGAGAGTACCTACGCGCGGTTGCGACGGTCTATTGTAGTTTTACATATTGTTTTTTTTACGCTTTCTGATGCGATTATACCGATCTGTACACTGTCAACGCGTCGAAGGGCACTCTCGTCGTTTTAATATTACCTACTATATTTAATAGGTTGCACGTCCTGGACGGAGTCGTCCGTCCTTAACAGTTCGGCGCTCGCGGTGTTTTACGACGCCTCACTTTTAGGTCGATAATACCTTCGCGAGACTGTGTGATATCGACGAAGTCCTGTTACCACACAAGCTCGATATCCTCCTTGTTGACGCGTCGACCTCGATCCGCACTAACTATCATTTTTATAGAGAAAATAACATTTTGAACACGACCCGACCTACGCTTCGTACGCAGTCGTCAAAATAAAACACCGCCACCGGCTAAACGCGCACCTCACGCTCCCAGAATTCGCACACCCGCATCGTCAACTTCATGACCTATCCGAAACTGTAAAAACTCGTTGCACTAAGCGCCGTTAACCATTCTTTTCCGCCCGACTGCCCGACTCCCGACTCCGACTCCGACATTAGTAATAATATAAGGGTAAGCAGGCTCGCGCCTTATAAAGCTGCCGCTAGGCAAAACTATTCCGCAGGCGCTGCGATCGCTGCTCTCGGCCAATCAGAGATTTCTGCGAATTTGATTGGCTGATCGCGTATGATGTTCATCTCCTTTTTTTTACTACTTAGGTACAAGAAAACACAATGTTATTTTTTTGTCACACTGGGTATTTGATGTAAATGGACAATGTTCATGCCTGCCGCGGACGGTCTGGGGAAGTTTATATTAATGAGGCAATTATCTTCGGACCGCAGGGACACATAGGACTGTACCTATAATAGTACCTGTAACAGGACAAGATATAGTCTAGACCGCTTCAGTGGTGCTTCCCATGCACAAGATTAGGATGGCTCTGAAGCACCTTAAAAACAACAAGGCGCTGCTTGATGACAGAATTACAGCCGAACTCTTGAAGGCCAGTGGAAAACCCATTGTTATGACCTCCAGTGGCTGTTCGATTCCGTCATACTCGACAGTAAAACGCCACAGGCATGGAACAGACGTATGGTGGTATTCTTAATTAAGAGAAGAATTGGCAAACTTATGTAGCAGTGGGCAGGGCACATTACTCGCAGAACAGATGGCCGATGAGGCCGAAAGGTTCTGGAGTGGGCACCGCCTTTCGGAAGACGTAGCGTACCGAAAGATGACCTTATGAAACCCGCATGAATCCGCTGGATGCGAGAAGCACAGAACTGGCCGAAATAGTGATGCTTGGGCTGCCCAATGCGTAGGTCTCCACCTATATCCAGCAGTGGACGTCTTTCGGTTGAAATGATGATGATGCTAAATCTCTTTTGGACTACCTGGCCATTCCCTTACAACCTTACCCTTATAATTATCATAAAAAACGATGTCTGCCACAGATTTCCGAAATTAAAGATATTTTTCACTTTTTGTGGAGGTTTCTGTGGTCTTGTGGTACCTAGTTTACCACACACAAATTTAAATACCACTACCTGCTATGTAATTTAAAGTAACAGGAAGTTATTATGACATTATCCTCATATGTGTAAAAAATACAAGTGGGAAAAATACGCAATTGCCGGCGACGAGACCCTATCTACGCAACAGGGCACAAGTAGCGGTAGGACTACTACTCGCGCGTTTTCGTCAGTACAGTCGTGACTCAGAACAATTTTCTAAGATTTTGTTTGTTATGTTTATCTCATTCTAATTGTTTACCTAGCTTAGAATCGTATTAGTTTTCACTTTTTACATACATACATACATAAACTCACACCTTCCCATGGGGGTAGGCAGAAACTACAGAACGCCACCTGCTACGATCCTTACATACTTTATGTTAGTCGAGTTTTATTCATCCTCTCAACATGACCAAACCATCTAAGCATACTCTTTTCAATTTATGACACTACATCTTCTTTTAAACCGCATTATTATGGACTGTATATTTTTTCTTTTCTTCTTTGGCTTGAGGGGTGAAGGAATAGAATAGAATATCCTTTATAGTACAAAATAAAAATGAAAGATCTCTTGATTTTCTTCCCTTTATTCTTCCTATTGGTTCTTCCAGTAGAGCTGGAGGCCAACTGTGGCCTACCAGTGTTTTTGTTTTTGGGGAATGGCATCTCGCAGTTCAACCTATAGGAGGTTGTCGACTGCTTAACCGGGCTTTCCTGTGGATGCCTCAATAAATTAAGGCCTCCAGCCAGGCTTAAAACTAAGACTAAAAACTAAGCGACTACACGCTAAGGGCACCCCCTGTGGGGTACGGACCTCGGCTTAGGGCGTCGCTGGGACAGGACAGCAATGGGACATGCTGGATCGGATTATCGTGGCCTACCAGCCAATTGTTCCTACTTTTAAACCTTAAAAATTTCTAGTTCTTGGAAACAATTATCCAAGATTCTGAGAAGTTGAACAGTGCCTCGGACAAATTCTCAGAAATAGCTCAAAAGTTTCGACCAATCAGAGCGCAGCACGAAAAAGGTGTCCCGAACCTTTACTGTGACAAAACTTTACCGTAACGGGGACCTTTTCGAAAAATTTAATTATTTCTACTTTTATCTTGACAATTCCTTATCCTAAACTTATGTACTATCGTTATATAATAAAAATATGTGCGTACCTAATATAAATAAGTTAAAACTATGACTATTCTATGTCTATCCTAATACAAATGGATCTTAACTTATATTCTACCTATGGCTAAAGCTTTCCACAGCATTTATTCTACTTTCATGCTCCTTTTGCCACACCCAACATTCACTTTCAAACCTAAGCGTAGGCACCTGTGAACAGCCAGTCTGGCCTTTTTGGATATTAACTGGTTGGTCACACATGTATAGCACCATTCACTTTATTTCCCACATTTACTCTCATTTCCACATCTTCATCAATCTTTCCATCCCTTGTAAACAGACTTCCCAAATATACAAACACACTTCCTTGTTTTCACTTTTTGTGGTCTTGTGCTACCTAGTGTACTCATACCTAACACTCACATGTTCGAATACCACTACCTGCTAATTAAATTAAATTAAAGTAACAGGAAGTTATTCTAACATTGTCCACATAGATGTAAAAATACAAGCGGGAAAAATACGCAATTGCCGGCGACGAGACCCTATCTACGCACCAGGGCACAAGTAGCGGTAGGACTACTACTCGCGCGTTTTCGTCAGTACAGTCGTGACTCAGAACAACTTTCTAAGATTTTATTTGTTATGTTTATCTTATTCTAATTAGTTTACCTAGCTTAGATTCGTATTAGTTTTCATATTTTGATCTGATAAGTACGTACGTAACTTGAAAATATTGATTTTTTGTTTATGTAAATAGTTTGATATAATTTTAGTCTCTCAGATGATGTAAATGATGTATAAGTTTATTAAACTATTATGTGTAAAACCAATATTTCAAAGATTTGATTTATGTAAATCGGTCAACGCGTTTAAGCTTATAATTTTTGAAAAGAATCCTTCCGGAACTTCGTTCGACCGCACACGTTGTTTTATTTATTATTGTTACGTTTCACTCCCGCATTCGTGTTCGGCTCTGAACGTTCAAAAAAGACCATAGATGATTTGCTTCGGCCAACCTGGATCCGGAGTCTGTTTAGAGACTTTTAGGTTAGCCAAGGCAACTCATGTCCAGGTGGGAGATTTTCAGCAGGTGAAACGAATGGGATGGGCGAATGGGAAGCACTGTCTCGCCACAGCTTTAGTCTTTAGACCCACTTCATGAAGCTGTTCCTGCTTTTCAGCCTTTGTAGCAGCGGCAAAGGGTGTCGTTTCGCTAGAGCTTACTTTCGGAAGAGCTATTGGTCCTGAAAGAGCTTATAACGCTTAAGCGAAAAATTATTCGGCATGTAACCATTGAACCTCAATGCATGTGACATGAGTTTGAGAAACTGGGTGTTGTTTTTGACAAACATCCAATAGTTCGAATTCAAGGTTAGCCAACGTGCAATGAAGCGTAGTTCCTATACAAGGCGGCTTCAAACTAACGTAGAAGGTCTAAAACTAAAGGCATCCGTTACCAGACCAGCTAGAAGTTAAATTTCTAATATTAGTTCTTGGTCACATTGACGAGTACCTACCTATATCAAAAAAATATTAATTAATTGACCAAAGTTGTTTGTTCTACTCTCCGCTAGATGTCTCTGTGTGTCACAAAGGGGCTGTTTGTGATTTTATTCAAGTTACCGGAAATTACGGAATATTTCAGGAGAAGGCTTCGGTATTATTAAATATATCTCTTTCTAATTATGCTTTAACAGAGCACCGGCGAGGAGTACCATTAATAGTTCATTAATTCAATTGTTTGTAGCTAGTGGCAAAATAATAACAGACGCACGGGTCGATCGAAAGTTAAGCTACGCTTGCCGCGGTCTGTTCGTGGATCCATTACATATTGAGACCCCCCGTGGCTCCGTGACTCTGTGCGTCGGAAAGCACATTAAGCCGTTGGTCGCGGCTGTCATTCGTAGATTTTTGACGGTCGTTACGGGTAGTAAGAAGCCCAAAAGTCTAACAACCAGTCCTACCAAGAAGTATCGTGTTACCCAGTATACAGTACAAAAAGATTGAATTACCTTCGAAACTGTATCATTCCACAAAAAAGAAGGAGGAAAAATTCCAAAATTTACGCAATAAATACAAATTTAAAATTAAACACCAAATTTCAATATCATCTCGATTGATTGGTTTCATCCAACGCCATCTATTGATGTGGACAACAGACAAAACTTCTCGCAACTCCACAATAGAGGCCGTAACCAGTAGTCAATTAGAAGTAAGTAAACACCTCACGAGATGGCGCCTACTCCACTTTGCTCAGGATGTCAACAAAAAGTACCGATAAGCGAAAATCTAACTTGTTCTTTGTGCAAGTGCAGATATGATTTGGAATGGGCTGGTGTCTCTAAAGATCATTATATTAAAACAATGACTTTGGAACATAGAAAGTCTTGGAAATGCCAGACTTGCATTTGCAAAATACCAAAGACGGACAACACTGATACACCAATACGCTCTGCGAGGGACCCAGAAAATACCAAGTACCCAACCTTAAAGCAGAGTGAAACAATATCACCATGAGGAAAATAGTAATAAACCCAAATGAAGACACGGCTTGCTCTGACGACCAGAGTTATTTAGGAGATACTTTGCAAAGCCAAGAAAAAAAATTAATTTTTAAAGATACCTACACAAAACCCAAGTATCGGTGTAAAGCATACGCGAATTAATAGTAAGACTACATTTGAAAGAAAATAATAAATCTATAAGAGGAGAACTGCAAAGTGCAATACAAACTGAAATAAAAAAAGCTATTGCCGATATGAGACAAGATTTTGATCGGAAGACTAGTGACAAGATGGACTGTATAATTTTCTTCAGGCTAGTGAAACTTCAGGCTTCTTAATTTTCTCAGTTTATTCAGGACTGGCTTTCTGTTGCGCGACGAATTGACGACTGACTAAATATCGTTTTTTTTTTTTTTTTTTTCCTAACTATGGCATCTCGTAGTTGGCCAAGAGTGGCCGTGACTACTTAACCGGTCAATCCTGTGGCTGCCTTAAGCTAACTCAAAGCCTCCAGCCAGGGGCGTGTTACTTACAAATACTTAGTGACTGCGCGCTAAGGGCACCCCCTGTGGGGTACGAACCTCGGCTTAGGGCGTCACTGGGGGGACAGCAAGTTGGGACAGGCTGGATCAAACTTGGATAATTATTATTTATCTGGGGAATTTAAAGCTACAGGCTCAGCTTCGGCGCGGGCTGGCGCTTCTTCGAGCAAGGGTCGGGGGGAATTATTAACTCGGGGTTTTCGCGCTGGACCTCGGCGGCGGGGTCGGAATGTCGGTTTTTTGTATTTGTATACTGTACTAGAAGCCCTATTGCTTTCCTGGAGGAGAGTAATAGGGTCGTCTGGGTCTAACAGTGTATGCCTCGGACGGCGAACTTTACTTATGTTGGAGGGGGTATAATTTGTGGCCTTGACAACTAGGGGGTTGCGATGTTTGGCGGCGGTATCAAAGAAACGCTTGGAGTTACGTTTCATGAATTGGAGGATGGTGGGGATTTTGAGATCGAGATGGAGGATCTCGTTCCGGACATAGAAAGGGGATCCCGTGATCATTCGGAGGGCACGGTTCTGGAGGGTCTGCATCCTATGGATGTGGTGGGGTTTTGCGTGAGCAAAGACTGCACAGGCGTACGTCATAATAGGGCGTATGCACGCCGTGTAAATGCGCAACTTGCACTTTAGTGACAACTTGCTTTTTGCATTCATTATCGAGTGGAGTCTACCGAGAGCGAAAGCGGCGCGCGAACGAACCTTCTTTATGTGCTCTGCGAAGGTGAGGTGCTCATCGAGAATCACACCTAGATATTTGGCTCGCTTCTCCCAAGGGATAGGCTTACCGAACATGGAGATTGGTCGGGGGGGGGGGGGGGGGGGGCTATGGCGCGGTTTTGAATAAAGAAGCGCTTGACTTTTGTCGGGATTCACTTCAATTCTCCACTTCCTGAACCAGTCGCCAAGTTGGTTGACCGCTCTTTGGAGAGTGAGAGAAATCGAAGCTTGTTTAGTGCCTGAGCAGTAAATGGCCGTGTCGTCTGCGAACAGAGCCAACTGTGCCTTTTTGCTCCTAGGTATGTCGCTGGTGAACAGCGTGAAGATGAGGGGGGCAAGCACAGAGCCCTGGAGGACGCCTGCGCGGATAGGGTGGGGGGGAGGATAGTGCTCCTTCGATGCGATAGCGGAAGGTGCGGTTCGACAAGAAGTCTCGTAAGATGAGTACGAGACGGTCCGGCACACCGAGTTGGTAGAGCTTATATAATAAGCCGTTGTGCCAGACTCTGTCGAACGCTTTCGCTATGTCGAAGTATATAACACCCGTCATCATGCCACGCTGGAAGCCAGCGCTTATGTGTTCGATGATGCGGTGGGCCTGATGCACACAAGAGTGCTGGGTTCGAAAACCAAACTGTTCGTTTGGGATGAGGCCTTTTGTTTCGGCATAGTCTCTGAGACGCTTATAAATAAGTTTCTCGTAGACTTTGCCGAGGACATTGAGCAGACTGATGGGGCGGTAGCTCGAGGGCTCAGATTTGGGCTTTCCAGGCTTGGGGATGCCGATGACAGTGGCCTTTTTCCATGCATCTGGGAAGATGTTATTGCTCATGGCACCATTAAAGATGGTGGTCAGTAGCATTATGAGGTGGGCAGGGAATAGTTGTATTACCCTGTTTGTGATACCGTCTGAGCCGGGAGCTTTACGGGGCTTTAAACCCTTGATGATATCGTGCACTTCGTCTGGAGTGACGGGAGGCAGAGGATAGTCAGGGTTTTCAACGGGGGGAAGGGAGGCTCTACGTTCGACTTCAGCGTCGACTTTTGACAAGTGAGCTTGGTCTACTGGTTGAGAGCTGGGAGAGCATTGAGCCTCGAGGCTGTTGGCTAGGCATTCAGCCTTGTCTGCATCGTCGAAAGCGATGGTCTTGTCAGGGCGGAGTAGGGGGGGCATGGAGACTACTTCTTTGGACTTTAGTTTCCTTTGGAGTTCCCAGAAGGCCTGATGAGTGGGCTCTAGGTCGCTTAGCATCCTGTCCCAGCCAGCGGTATGCAGCTCCGCTAGGCGTGTCTTTACAGCTCGCTGTAAATGGCGCATATGGGCTTTGTTCGCAAGGCAGGGGAAGTTGCTGTATGCACGGACAGCCGCGTTCTTCTCGCGCAACAGTTCACGCACATCGTCCGGCAATCTCCAGCGACGGTCATCGTCCGCTGGAGTTACCTTTGAACAGTCGTTCAGGACTGATTGTACGTGCTCAGTGAGCGAGTCGATCGCGGCCGTCGTGTCTGCGACAGAGTCGAACTGATCAGGGATGGAGTCTAAGTGATGGGAAGAAGTGGATTTCAGGCTTTTGCTTACTTTCCTCCAATCTGTGACTATTTTGGTGAGAGGGGGTTGAGTGGGGTCATGGAGACCGACACGGGGGGCCAGTTTCATGACCACTGGTCGGTGGTCAGAGGAGAGCTCTTGTACCGCCTCTATAGAATCCAACCGTAGGTTGATATTCTTCAGAAGCGCTATGTCGAGGACGTCGGCGGTATGGTTGGGGTCGTGGGGAAAATGGGTTGGAGTCATCGGGGCGATGACATCGAAATTTAGTATGGGGCAGAGACCGAACAGTTGTCTTCCTCTGGCTGAGGTGGTGTTGCTGTTCCAGGCAGGGTGTTTGGCGTTGAGGTCGCCCGCTATGATAACGGAATCACTCAGGCCGAAGAGGGCAGAGAGGTCGTCAGAAATCGACTGGGGATTTTCTGACGAGGTTTGGGGGGGAACATAGGCCGATACTAGGGTGATCGGTTGGTGGCCTGACATGCCTAGCCGGCATACAGACACTTCTAATTTGGATAGGGGGGGAGGGTCCATAGGGATGCAGTGAAGAACCTTTCTATAGTATATGAGGGTGCCACCCTTGTGACACCGAGACCTGTCGTTGCGAACTACGCAGTAGTTAGCAATTGACGGGTTACGGACGTTGGGCTTGAGGAAGGATTCCTGTATAAGGAGAATATCAATTTGATGATCACGGAGGAACTCGGCGATCTCATCGCGTTGTCCGCGAATGCCGTTGGCATTGAAGTAGCCTAATTTAAGGGATCGGGGCTTAGTTCTCCCTTTGGCTTCTTTATCCATAGTGGGGGTTGGGAAGGTTGGCGAAGGAGGATAAGGCTTGCGTGATCTCGGGATACGCGTTGTAGATCTCCAGAATCTGGAGAAGGTTGCCGGCATTTCTGGCAGCAACTAATTCGTTTGCCATTTTCCTGGCGCGTGGGGTGAGGAAGGCCGTCAAGGTGCCCGAAATAATGTTAAAGGGGTCGAGGGGGTTAGGGCCAACCGTAGTCGGTGAGAGGGGGGGTGCAGTACCGGCTGCAGGGGCGGTTTTAGGCGCTTGCACCGGTCTCGGGGGGAGGGCGGGGGCGGGCGCGGTGGCGCGGTTGCGGTGGTCCATTAGCGCTGGGATGGATGGAGGTGGGGGGCTGGTTTTGGCCAGGGCCGGGAAAGCCCTTTGATGGTTAAGGGCCGTCCAGGGGCTAGGCCTTTGAGGGCTTAGCCGTTCTGGCATTTGGGTCGAAGGGGCGGGGCGCCCGTTGAGGGGGGCTTCCCTTTGCTGGCGGGCGACTGCGCGCTTGGCCAGTTTGGGGGATAATTTCGGGGCTTTAGGGCAGCCCCGGTAATTTGCCGGGTGTCCTGACTCACCACATAGCACATAGCTAGGTGGCTCGGTGCAGAGGGTACGGTCTTTAGGACGGGGGCAGTCAGAAGTGCCGTGCTCGCCCAGGCACTTGACGCACCTGGGTTTGGCGTGGCAGTTCTTCTGCGCGTGGCCGTATAGCTGGCATCGGTGGCATTGACCGATGAAGCCATATTTATTGGGCTTCTGGATCTCAAAGCCCATGAGGTGGCATATGGTTTTTACACCGAAAATAGGGTGATGCCCTTCAGTTGGGGGACAGACGACAAGGACCATGTCGAATGCTTGACCGCCTCTGGCGCGGTGCATTCGGTGGACCTCCGAAACTGGGATATTTTGGGCCTCTAAGTCGGCCTTGATGGCGTCAGTAGGGATTTCCTTTGGAATCCTACGAATACTAAATATCGCTAAAACTCGCTCCTTTTATGCGATTTGTATGGTTTTTCCCCAGCGCTAACTAACATGTTGTTTACCATGAGAATCGCAGCCGGGTAAACCCTGGTGTATTTTCTACACATGTGGCTAGGCGTGTGAACTGCAGCCGAGTAAAACTGTCATGCTCTTTTTTAAATTATAGCATCATGTACTTATATCTAACTTAAATATCGCATTTACTTATATCTATCGTTACTATTTATTTATTTACATCATAATTATCTAATTTAGAGAATCAATCACATTTCATAGCTACGACTTCTTCTGAGTTTTATACGTTTTATTTAATCAGTAAGTATTTCTTTATTAGTTTTATAATACAGATTAATTAAAAATAACATAATAATTAAATAAATTAATCATATTGGCATCGCCGCAGTCCTTCGTTGTTGCGTTTACGTCTCGTTGTGTAGTGTGTCATTTTCATTGTTAGAATAGATTTAGCTGAAAATGACGATAATTAATAAACCATTCCACTTTAACATACTGTTGTAGGTATTGGTTTTCCCGTTCGAGCGTTAATAATTAGTTCTGGCACATTTATTTCTTCATTGCCTATTAATTGGTAACGGCAAATGCTAACCTAAAAAGTAACATTCATATTTTTTAGACTTCGTAGCGTTTAAATCGTAAAAATGACTATATGACGTTATTTTCTAAACTTACAGGTAGTCTTTCTACTATACCTTATAACTATACATAGACTTTCATTATCAGGTTTTTAAATGTATGGCAAGTGGGCATTGTTCTTTGTAACAAGTTTTGCACCAAATCACTTCACAATTCAACGACACTGAACACATTATATATTAAATAAATTTTTAAAACCAAAGCACTAATTTTATTCACAAATATTTATTTATTATATTAAAATTACATTAAACAACGCGTGGACTGACAATAAGTATTAATTGTTTCAATAACCTAAAATCATGCTAAAAGAGTTCGCGCGCTGACATGGTCCGCCATTTTGTAATGAGTGGGTTCTGGCTTCCTGCATTAGGTAGGTACCTACCTACTTTTCTAACGATACGTTAATTTAAAAACTTAAATCAGTTCGAAATTTAGTAAAAAATTAGATCTGATTAATCGTTAAATTCTATACATATACGATAAATAGGTTGTGTTTCACTGTATATTTTGCCACGATAAAACCGCATTCGCCATGTTATCGAGAATGTGATAGCGTCATGCGTTCATACTTTTTGACTTAACATTTTTAATTTAAATCGACGGTTTTTAACTACTTGGTCAGGCTAACGGGATCTGGGTCAATGGGTAGTCTTAGGGGCTGTTTCTTGATACTCACACATAAATGATACCTATATTTTAGCATAGGTAATAAAAAAAATCATTTATTTTCAGACAGTGTGAATTAAAACATAAAATATTAAAATTGATATCAAATTTACACAGATAATACAAGTCATTCAATTCAAATCAAATAAAATAATTTGACCAAATCCTGTAACTTTAAAAGCAGGCTGGTTAAAAAGTTTAATAAATTTTTGCTACCAGTCTATTAGAAAGAAAGGAAAATTAGGTTATTTGTCACAGAAACAAGTACATACAAAAACAACTTTACTCGAATACCTAATAAAGAATAAAATAAACATAATTATATCTACGATCACAGAACAGAAATAGTCGGCAGCTGCACGTCGTGAATTTAAAGAAACAATAATCAACAACAATAAGAACATAAAGTAATTTAAAAAATATTAAGTCATTATTAAATTATTTACTTACCAGGGTCAGCATACAGCAGGTTGACACTCACTCACTCAGTAACAAGTATTGCACAAACTCACTTCACAATTCTTGCATTTTGCATTTCACAATAAATTTAATGACAAAAATACAAATTACAAAAAAAAAATAATTAAAAATGTATGTGTGTGTGTGTGTTAAATATGTATTCCACAATTTCTCGTAATTGCACCTACCACTGTTTGTCTTTGCATCACCCAACGGTTGACTGATATAAAAAGCCTATAGCATTAAGTCCGCCTCTGTACATTTCTGTGCATGAAGTATTAAACAAGGAAATGACACTGAACACGTTATACACATATTATAAAGAAATTGTTAAAACCAAAGCACTAATTTTATTCACAAATATTTATTTATTATATTAAAATTACATTAAACAAACCGAAAACAAAACTATGCAAAAGGAACACAATTGTAATAGTCCTATTCAAAATAAAATTCATATTCCACTGAAAAATACAAAAGTATTGAAGAAACTTAGCACTCGTGTGGCACGTCAACCACTCACCGCGACGGTTTGCGCAAGACTGACCTGTCACGAGAGCGGCTAGAGCCGAGCAGCCGAGACATTCGCGTAGGCGCACTAGCGTCGGCGTCGCTGGAACTGGAGCCTGCAAAACCTTGGTTACTATAATAACTGGATACAGTACTGCAAGAGAGGTACTTGAATAAAATATATTATGTCTTTCAGATATAAACACACTTGCTCGTAAAATGGTTCTCATTGCACCGCTTTTAGGTTCACAATGCAGTGTATTAAACACGCGTGTCTTTTAAGTTACCGGAATCAATAAGAAAATAAAAAACTCCATCTACTGATAAATAAATTTAAAAAAAACTGTTAATAAGTAAATGCTATTACAGCGTAAGCGAATGTTTAAATGATAAATCCTTAAAACTCATGTAAATTACAATGATTTTTTTGTTTTTTTTTTTTAGAATAAGTTAGATTATAAGATAAACGATAAGTCCTCATCTCTCCCTACTATGGTGTGCCCGACGGGGTCCACGATTGTTCTACATCTAATGTTACCACCTCAGCATATACATTGTGGAATGCAATTAAGTATTGAGTATTTTACCCCTTAAGCGCACACGACCGATGAGTCACCAGCCGCGCGCGGCGGTTGGCACGCAGATGTTTTACAAAAACCCTAATTACGACTTTGTTTCTAAGAATTATAAAGCGCAACGTCTATCTGTCTGTTTACCAGTTAATGTGCTTTTAACTTGAAAACCAAATTACTTATTTAAATAATTCTTTTTGTAGTGAAAACTTCTTTAAGCGTTTTGAGCAATTTTAGGTTAACTTATGGATTCGCGTCACCGGGCGCCGTAGTTATGTATACAGATGGTGCTAATACCAGTTTTAACCGATTCATGGCTAATGACTCAACAGTTGAGTCATTAAAAAACCTTTAGGAAGGCCGATGGCTCAGAAAGGCTCAGATGATGCCGAGATGAGATGATGCTCAGATGATGCTCAGATGAGGCCGATGACTCAGAAAGGAAGGAGGAAATTGGCCATGAATCGGTTAAGTGATCACTTCTGTCGGCAGTCCCCATGACTAGATAGGTTTATTTATCGCTGCGGGTGCAGCGGAAAAGGCAGGCAGGTGATGATAATAAATCGGCATTTTATAAAGCGCTGTTTTATTGAAATGTGTTTTCTGGCTTACATTTTAAACAAAAGGCTGCAATAAAATACTAATCCCTGGTAGCCAGGTGTCCATCGCAGCCATTACTCATACATTTGTACAGATAGAGATAAGAAACACAAAGGATTGCAATACGACTGTCCGAGCTATTTTTTCCGGAACAAACAAAAATTTTAAAAATTGTTTATTTATTTATTTATTTATTTATTTAACAGTTTATGTACACACATATAAACAAACAAGAAGAAAGGAACAGAAAAATACGTACAAAGGTGATGCTTATTTCTAAAGAAATCTCTTCCAGCATACCTGCGATAGGAAATATGAATATAAACAAATATATATATAAACATAAAATATGAGTACATACAAATACATTGTTATTTTGTTATAATGTCCCGTGTATGCTTTCGTATGCATTTAGTGAAAAGCTGTTACTTTGACATCACAAACAGACACTTTAATTTGATTTATTTATATTTGTGTAGAGGACATTAGTGTTGTACCTATTAATCGAATAGGGTGAAAAACTTTGGCTTGAGCCTGGGTCGGAGGGTAACTCGTTCAATCAGTTACCCTTATGGAGCACGTACCTAACTAACATCTTTTGTGGCTTAACCCTTGCGAACCCCATGAAGCGCAAATGCATGGTTAACCCTATTACTCTGGTTATCGATTGAACGGCTATCCCATGGAAATATTTCAAACTCGAAGTTTTTGAGGGGGTACAATTAGGTACTAAGGATTCTGTCCACGGAGGCGCAGCTTCATAGATGCTTCAAAGTGTGCCGTGCAGACAGCTTTATACACGAAGCGTATTGCATGCACGCAACCGTACGCATGCAAGGGAAGCATGGCATACAAGGCAGGAGGAGGATTATTATACTCAGCAGTGGGTGGAACAACGCTGTCAATGATGATGATAATCTCCATTCGACATAGCTAGTAGTACGACACGCGGGACGGCGGGCGTCAGGAAGATTGCATGCAGCGACGTGAGCGTGACGCTGGCGCTCTGTCGACGGAGTTTCATAGTTCCTGTATGTAAGCACTGAGCAGTAAGCTGGCGTCCCTACACTAAGCGTTTGTGACGAATTCGCGTCTGTGGAGCTACGCCTCCGTGAACTGTGGACGGCTAATCCTAAATTAACCAATAATCCCTTAAGAGCCTATACTACCTCAGCTAAAATTCACTCTTTATCTCGCTCGCACGATACTGCGCGCGGACTGAGTGAGAGCGGGACTGAGTGCGGTGCTGGGCGGCAGGCAGCGCCGATAGTTTAGGTAATTGCTTTTTACGGTGAAAATAATAGTAATTTAAAAAAAAATAAAAACATAAGACCTGCTTTATAGTTAGTTCAGTAAGTATAAAAAGTTTCATGATCTTATTTGAAGTATTGTAGGATTGTCAACGGCTTGTAGTTCCGTTTAGAGGTAACTTTGAGATTTTTTTCAATCGAGAAAATTTTATGGAATCGTGTTTTCGCCAAACATAAGACTTAACATTAATCCTCAACTTTACCATATATTTATTTCAAAATTAATGCTGCAGTATTTTCGACATAACGGAGGATCGTGCTAAGCCATTTGAGGTAGTATAGGCCCTTAACACATTCAGTGCCCAGCACCCGACTCCCGGGTCCAACAATAATTCGTTCGTGTGCCCACAACCCGGCTCCCGAGTCGTACATATAGATAGCTATTGTTGACATGTGACCATGCCCAGCACCCGCCTACCGGGTGCAAATCAAAACACGCCAACGAACAAACAACGAATTATTGTTGGACCCGGGAGTCAGGTGCTGGGCACTGAATGTGTTAATCGGGTGAAGGGGTTAGTAACCCATTCATCATCACTCTCTTGCCCTTATCCTAATTTATTTAGACTCGACGCAACATGTCTTTGTCTGTTATATTTTGAAGCATCTATGAAGCCACGCCTCAATGGACTGACAATAAGTATTAATTATTTCAATAACCTAAAATCATGCTAAAAGAGTTCGCGCGCTGACATGGTCCGCCATTTTGTAATGAGTGGGTTCTGGCTTCCTGCATTAGGTAGGTACGTACTTTTCTAACGATAGGTACGTTAATTTAAAAACTTAAATCAGTTCGAAATTTAGTAAAAAATTAGATCTGATTAATCGCTAAATTCTATACATACCACGTGTAACAGGAGGATTGGCATTCCTTTAAACCACGTAAAGAGAATCATGTTCTTTGCCCGTATACAAAAAATCAATCAAATCCAATGAATACTTTAGCCACAGGAAATTATTTTTCATTTTCTTATTTTTCAACATGATGTAGATCTGAGTTCGTAATAATAGGTAAAAATTGCCGCCGCCACGCCCCGCACCCCGCACCGCGCCGTTGGTCAGTGACTTTGCGTAGATAAAGCGTGTTTACTTTTTATGCAGTTGATTCTACTATTTATTTTGTTTGAAAACTGCAATTTTTTTATTTTCCATTAACTACTAATATTCGTGTTTTAAAATGTTTCAATGGATTAGTACTGTGCTCGTTTTCATTTAATGTCGTACATCCAGAAACACGTTGTATATGATAAATAGTTGTGTTTCGCTGTATATTTTGCCACGATAAAACCGCATTCGCCATGTTATCGAGAATGTGATAGCGTCATGCTTTCATACTTTTGACTTAACATTTTTAATTTAAATCGACGGTTTTTAACTACTTGGTCAGGCTAACGGGATCTGGGTCAATGGGTAGTCTTAGGGGCTGTTTCTTGATACTCACACATAAATGATACCTATATTTTAGCATAGGTAATAAAAAAAATCATTTATTTTCAGACAGTGTGAATTAAAACATAAAATATTAAAATTGATATCAAATTTACACAGATAATACAAGTCATTCAATTCAAATCAAATAAAATAATTTGACCAAATCCTGTAACTTGAAAAGCAGGCTGGTTAAAAAGTTTAATAAATTTTTGCTACCAGTCTATTAGAAAGAAAGGAAAATTAGGTTATTTGTCACAGAAACAAGTACATACAAAAACAACTTTACTCGAATACCTAATAAAGAATAAAATAAACATAATTATATCTACGATCACAGAACAGAAATAGTCGGCAGCTGCACGTCGTGAATTTAAAGAAACAATAATCAACAACAATAAGAACATAAAGTAATTTAAAAAATATTAAGTCATTATTAAATTATTTACTTACCAGGGTCAGCATACAGCAGGTTGACACTCACTCACTCAGTAACAAGTATTGCACAAACTCACTTCACAATTCTTGCATTTTGCATTTCACAATAAATTTAATGACAAAAATACAAATTACAAAAAAAAAATAATTAAAAATGTATGTGTGTGTGTGTGTGTTAAATATGTATTCCACAATTTCTCTTAATTGCACCTACCACTGTTTGTCTTTGCATCACCCAACGGTTGACTGATATAAAAAGCCTATAGCATTAAGTCCGCCTCTGTACATTTCTGTGCATGAAGTATTAAACAAGTAAATGACACTGAACACGTTATACACATATTATAAAGAAATTGTTAAAACCAAAGCATTAATTTTATTCACAAATATTTATTTATTATATTAAAATTACATTAAACAAACCGAAAACAAAACTATGCAAAAGGAACACAATTGTAATAGTCCTATTCAAAATAAAATTCATATTCCACTGAAAAATACAAAAGTATTGGAGAAACTTAGCACTCGTGTGGCACGTCAACCACTCACCGCGACGGTTTGCGCAAGACTGACCTGTCACGAGAGCGGCTAGAGCCGAGCAGCCGAGACATTCGCGTAGGCGCACTAGCGTCGGCGTCGCTGGAACTGGAGCCTGCAAAACCTTGGTTACTATAATAACTGGATACAATACTGCAAGAGAGGTACTTGAATAAAATATATTATGTCTTTCAGATATAAACACACTTGCTCGTAAAATGGTTCTCATTGCACCGCTTTTAGGTTCACAATGCAGTGTATTAAACACGCGTGTCTTTTAAGTTACCGGAATCAATAAGAAAATAAAAAACTCCATCTACTGATAAATAAATTAAAAAAAAACTGTTAATAAGTAAATGCTATTACAGCGTAAGCGAATGTTTAAATGATAAATCCTTAAAACTCATGTAAATTACAATGATTTTTTTGTTTTTTTTTTTTAGAATAAGTTAGATTATAAGATAAACGATAAGTCCTCATCTCTCCCTACTATGGTGTGCCCGACGGGGTCCACGATTGTTCTACATCTAATGTTACCACCTCAGCATATACATTGTGGAATGCAATTAAGTATTGAGTATTTTACCCCTTAAGCGCCCACGACCGATGAGTCACCAGCCGCGCGCGGCGGTTGGCACGCAGATGTTTTACAAAAACCCTAATTACGACTTTGTTTCTAAGAATTATAAAGCGCAACGTCTATCTGTCTGTTTACCAGTTAATGTGCTTTTAACTTGAAAACCAAATTACTTATTTAAATAATTCTTTTTGTAGTGAAAACTTCTTTAAGCGTTTTGAGCAATTTTAGGTTAACTTATGGATTCGCGTCACCGGGCGCCGTAGTTATGTATACAGATGGTGCTAATACCAGTTTTAAGTGTTCACTTCTGTCGGCAGTCCCCATGACTAGATAGGTTTGTTTATCGCTGCGGGTGCAGCGGAAAAGGCAGGCAGGTGATGATAATAAATCGGCATTTTATATAGCGCTGTTTTATTGAAATGTGTTTTCTGGCTTACATTTTAAACAAAAGGCTGCAATAAAATACTAATCCCTAGTAGCCAGGTGTCCATCGCAGCCATTACTCATACATTTGTACAGATAGAGATAAGAATCACAAAGGATTGCAATACGACTGTCAGAGCTATTTTTTCCGGAACAAACAAAAATTTTAAAAATTGTTATTTTGTTATAATGTCCCGTGTATGCTTTCGTATGCATTTAGTGAAAAGCTGTTATTTTGACATCACAAACAGACACTTTAATTTGATTTATTTATATTTGTGTAGAGGACATTAGTGTTGTACCTATTAATCGAATAGGGTGAAAAACTTTGGCTTGAGCCTGGGTCGGAGGGTAACTCGTTCAATCAGTTACCCTTATGGAGCACGTACCTAACTAACATCTTTTGTGGCTTAACCCTTGCGAACCCCATGAAGCGCAAATGCATGGTTAACCCTATTACTCTGGTTATCGATTGAACGGCTATCCCATGGAAATATTTCAAACTCGAAGTTTTTGAGGGGGTACAATTAGGTACTAAGGATTCTGTCCACGGAGGCGCAGCTTCATAGATGCTTCAAAGTGTGCCGTGCTTTATAATAAGCTTTATACACGAAGCGTATTGCATGCACGCAACCGTACGCATGCAAAGGAAGCATGGCATACAAGGCAGGAGGAGGAGTATTGTACTCAGCAGTGGGTGGAACAACGCTGTCAATGATGATGATAATCTCCATTCGACATAGCTAGTAGTACGACACGCGGGACGGCGGGCGTCAGGAAGATTGCATGCAGCGACGCGAGCGTGACGCTGGCGCTCTGTCGACGGAGTTTCATAGTTCCTGTATGTAAGCACTGAGCAGTAAGCTGGCGTCCCTACACTAAGCGTTTGTGACGAATTCGCGTCTGTGGAGCTACGCCTCCGTGAACTGTGGACGGCTAATCCTAAATTAACCAATTATCCCTTAAGAGCCTATACTACCTCAGCTAAAATTCACTCTTTATCTCGCTCGCACGATACTGCGCGCGGACTGAGTGAGAGCGGGACTGAGTGCGGTGCTGGGCGGCAGGCAGCGCCGATAGTTTAGGTAATTGCTTTTTACGGTGAAAATAATAGTAATTTAAAAAAAATAAAAACATAAGACCTGCTTTATAGTTCAGTAAGTATAAAAAGTTTCATGATCTTATTTGAAGTATTGTAGGATTGCCAACGGTTTATAGTTCCGTTTAGAGGTAACTTTGAGATTTTTTTCAATCGAGAAAATTTTATGGAATCGTGTTTTCGCCAAACATAAGACTTAACATTAATCCTCAACTTTACCATATATTTATTTCAAAATTAATGCTGCAGTATTTTCGACATAACGGAGGATCGTGCTAAGCCATTTGAGGTAGTATAGGCCCTTAACACATTCAGTGCCCAGCACCCGACTCCCGGGTCCAACAATAATTCGTTCGTGTGCCCACAACCCGGCTCCCGAGTCGTACATATAGATAGCTATTGTTGACATGTGACCATGCCCAGCACCCGCCTACCGGGTGCAAATCAAAACACGCCAACGAACAAACAACGAATTATTGTTGGACCCGGGAGTCAGGTGCTGGGTACTGAATGTGTTAATCGGGTGAAGGGGTTAGTAACCCATTCATCATCACTCTCTTGCCCTTATCCTAATTTATTTAGACTCGACGCAACATGTCTTTGTCTGTTATATTTTGAAGCATCTATGAAGCTACGCCTCAATGGACTGACAATAAGTATTAATTATTTCAATAACCTAAAATCATGCTAAAAGAGTTCGCGCGCTGACATGGTCCGCCATTTTGTAATGAGTGGGTTTTGGCTTCCTGCATTAGGTAGGTACGTACTTTTCTAACGATAGGTACGTTAATTTAAAAACTTAAATCAGTTCGAAATTTAGTAAAAAATTAGATCTGATTAATCGCTAAATTCTATACATACCACGTGTAACGGGAGGATTGGCATTCCTTTAAACCACGTAAAGAGAATCATGTTCTTTGCCCGTATACAAAAAATCAATCAAATCCAATGAATACTTTAGCCACAGGAAATTATTTTTCATTTTCTTATTTTTCAACATGATGTAGATCTGAGTTCGTAATAATAGGTAAAAATTGCCGCCGCCACGCCCCGCACCCCGCACCGCGCCGTTGGTCAGTGACTTTGCGTAGATAAAGCGTGTTTACTTTTTATGCAGTTGATTCTACTATTTATTTTGTTTGAAAACTGCAATTTTTTTATTTTCCATTAACTACTAATATTCGTGTTTTAAAATGTTTCAATGGATTAGTACTGTGCTCGTTTTCATTTAATGTCGTACATCCAGAAACACGTTGTATATGATAAATAGTTGTGTTTCGCTGTATATTTTGCCACGATAAAACCGCATTCGCCATGTTATCGAGAATGTGATAGCGTCATGCTTTCATACTTTTGACTTAACATTTTTAATTTAAATCGACGGTTTTTAACTACTTGGTCAGGCTAACGGGATCTGGGTCAATGGGTAGTCTTAGGGGCTGTTTCTTGATACTCACACATAAATGATACCTATATTTTAGCATAGGTAATAAAAAAAAATCATTTATTTTCAGACAGTGTGAATTAAAACATAAAATATTAAAATTGATATCAAATTTACACAGATAATACAAGTCATTCAATTCAAATCAAATAAAATAATTTGACCAAATCCTGTAACTTGAAAAGCAGGCTGGTTAAAAAGTTTAATAAATTTTTGCTACCAGTCTATTAGAAAGAAAGGAAAATTAGGTTATTTGTCACAGAAACAAGTACATACAAAAACAACTTTACTCGAATACCTAATAAAGAATAAAATAAACATAATTATATCTACGATCACAGAACAGAAATAGTCGGCAGCTGCACGTCGTGAATTTAAAGAAACAATAATCAACAACAATAAGAACATAAAGTAATTTAAAAAATATTAAGTCATTATTAAATTATTTACTTACCAGGGTCAGCATACAGCAGGTTGACACTCACTCACTCAGTAACAAGTATTGCACAAACTCACTTCACAATTCTTGCATTTTGCATTTCACAATAAATTTAATGACAAAAATACAAATTACAAAAAAAAAAAATTAAAAATGTATGTGTGTGTGTGTGTTAAATATGTATTCCACAATTTCTCTTAATTGCACCTACCACTGTTTGTCTTTGCATCACCCAACGGTTGACTGATATAAAAAGCCTATAGCATTAAGTCCGCCTCTGTACATTTCTGTGCATGAAGTATTAAACAAGGAAATGACACTGAACACGTTATACACATATTATAAAGAAATTGTTAAAACCAAAGCACTAATTTTATTCACAAATATTTATTTATTATATTAAAATTACATTAAACAAACCGAAAACAAAACTATGCAAAAGGAACACAATTGTAATAGTCCTATTCAAAATAAAATTCATATTCCACTGAAAAATACAAAAGTATTGAAGAAACTTAGCACTCGTGTGGCACGTCAACCACTCACCGCGACGGTTTGCGCAAGACTGACCTGTCACGAGAGCGGCTAGAGCCGAGCAGCCGAGACATTCGCGTAGGCGCACTAGCGTCGGCGTCGCTGGAACTGGAGCCTGCAAAACCTTGGTTACTATAATAACTGGATACAGTACTGCAAGAGAGGTACTTGAATAAAATATATTATGTCTTTCAGATATAAACACACTTGCTCGTAAAATGGTTCTCATTGCACCGCTTTTAGGTTCACAATGCAGTGTATTAAACACGCGTGTCTTTTAAGTTACCGGAATCAATAAGAAAATAAAAAACTCCATCTACTGATAAATAAATTTAAAAAAAACTGTTAATAAGTAAATGCTATTACAGCGTAAGCGAATGTTTAAATGATAAATCCTTAAAACTCATGTAAATTACAATGATTTTTTTGTTTTTTTTTTTAGAATAAGTTAGATTATAAGATAAACGATAAGTCCTCATCTCTCCCTACTATGGTGTGCCCGACGGGGTCCACGATTGTTCTACATCTAATGTTACCACCTAAGCATATACATTTTGGAAATTTTACCCCAAGCGCACACGACCGATGAGTCACCAGTCGCGCGCAGCGGTTGGCACGCAGATGTTTTACAAAAACCCTGTTTACGACTTTGTTTCTCAGAATTATAAAGCGCAACGTCTATCTGTCTGTTTACCAGTTAATGTGCTTTTAACTTGAAATGAAAACCAAATAACTTATTACTACTTACCACTAACTTAATAATTCTTTTTGTAGTGAAAACTTCTTTAAACGTTTTGAGCGATTTTAGGTTAACTTATGGATTCGCGTCACCGGGCGCCGTAGTTCTGTAACCTAAAATATAGATGGTGCTAATACCAGTTTTAAGTGTTCACTTCTGTCGGCAGTCCTCATGACTAGATAGGTTTGTTTATCGCTGCTGAATGAAAATATTATTCTTATTAAAAAAAAAAAAAACACCTACACTAGGTAAACTATGTATAGTGAGAGACCTAACAAATCGGACACAAAAACTATATAGTGTTAATTTTTTTGTTATATGTCGCAAATGACCAACATATGATATGTTGCCACTGCTTGGTGGTTGCTAGGCGTAATGATGACAGAGTGAATCAGGAGAACGAACACGCAAACGTCACAGATCGACCTCAAGATGAAGCTGGTGCTATAAATATAGAAGTACAAGATCAGTCTGTAATTGTACCAGGCTACAAAAGGTTATCAAATACATCTAACTGGTATATATTTAGAGGATGCACTAATGTCGACCTATTGAAAATTCCAAAGTATATAATTATCAACCTACTGATACATTTGAAAATATATACTCCAAATAGTGCACGGGTTTGTCAACATCATTTAGAATCCAACATTTGGCCTGATTTATCATTAGGTGATAATGATTTGTTAAGAACTGTAGAGTCCTTTTCTGTGGACCAAATAAATGTTATGCTTGAAACTCAACGTACAGCGTATTTGGAAAAGAGAGAATTAGACTTTGACTCTGTTGAAAATATAAATGCGAATGAATTATACTTTTGTACCGGTTTAACACTTGTGCAATTCAATAATATTTGTATGGAAACACCTTCCTTGCAAGAGCATAGTAGTTAATCATCCGAAAACAGCACTTGCTATTTTTTTTATGAAACTGCGCACAAGTGAACCTAACGAAAAGCTCGCGAGTCGCTGGTCAATGAGCCGGCGAATACTTGAGCGTAAGTTAACCTAAAATCGCTCAAAACGTTTAAAGAAGTTTTCACTACAGAATTATTTAAATAAGTTGATTTTCAAGTTAAAAGCACATTAACTGGTAAACAGACAGATGGACGTTGCGCTTTATAATTCTTAGAAACAAAGTCGTAAATAGGGTTTTTGTAAAACATCTCCGTGCCAACCGCTGCGCGCGGCTGGTGACTCATCGGTCGTGTGCGCTTAAGGGGTAAAATACTCAATACTTAATTGCATTCCACAGTGTATATGCTTAGGTGGTAACATTAGATATAGAACAATCTTGGACCCTGTCGGGCACACCAACAGAAAGATAGTAGGGAGAGATGAGGACTTATCGTTTATCTTATAATCTAACTTATTCTAAAAAAAAAAAACAAAAAAAACAAAAAAAACATTGTATTTTACATGAGTTTTAAGGATTTATCATTTAAATATTCGCTTACGCTGTAATAGCATTTATACTTATCGATAGATTTTTTAAAAATTTATTTATCAGTAGATGGAGTTTTTTTATTTTCTTATTGATTCCGGTAACTTATTATATATTTTATTGATATAACCAGAGAGAAACAGATAATAAATATGTGTGCTTCAGCGGTTACACACTTAGTGTCCTTCGTACAGGTATATTATACCTATTTTATAGGAACAAAATCGTAACCCTCCTTTTTGCTTTGCCGTGGTCGGGTAAAAAATAAGTTTTGCAAAGTGACTTACCTGATCTATGTTCATGTTCATGCGGTGGAGTATAAATTCAGCAAATCTAGGACTTGTTTCTAGCTGGTCTCGAGTCAAAACATGTCGCGACCTGTCTCGTCGCACACTCCGACCACAATAACGCATTGTTCTCTATGTTGTTCCATGTTTTCACCAAAAATCCGTTCACTTGCAAAAACCAAAGGTCCGTTTAGAGTAGCCAAAATAATAGTTAGAACCAATGTCCAATCACAGCCGAGTCGTCAGTATAGAAATCAAAACACGATAAACGCATGTCAACAATACAGAACAACAGAACAGGAACAGTATCCGCAAAGGAATGGTGAAATGAACAATCTCGAAATGGATGACGTGTGTGAGCGAGATGGCGCGGCAGCGTTAGGGCATGGATTCCGGAATTCCGAGATTTCGTAACTCCGGAATTTCGGATGATTTTTTACAATATTACAATTCCGGAACTGAAGTAAATATCGCAATCCGATACTCATATAATTATTTGTAAGATAAGTTACCACAATAATAAAATTTGCATATTCGTACTCTCTTGCGAAATGTACCGTACCGCGCGCGAAGTTTAAATTCAAATCGCCGCCATCGACGCTTGCGTTTCGTTCGTTTCGTTCGCCATTTCGCCAACCAGTATGTAAAATATGGTAATAAATATGGTATGCCTGTGTCAAATAAATACAATTTATTTGACACAGGCATACAATTATATTTTAGGTGTTCTTCCTACAAGTGTTGAGAGTGAAAGAGTATTTTCGTGTGCCGGGTACTTTTTGTAACCGCCTACGAAGCTCGCTCTCAGATAAAATGTTAGATGCTCTGATACTCTTGAGAACACATTATCAAGAAGAGCGATCTTTTTTGAAAAAGTGATTCTTGTCTTATTTACTTTATATTTCTTTTTAGTATAAGTTGATTTAAAGATCTCAATTTCCAAAAAATACGAAAACGTAAGTTTAGAGTTTTTTAATTATTTTTAAGTTTTGTTCTTTACTCCTATTTTCATGATCTCAGAAGAGGAGAACTTATTGATTTTGTCCATTGTGAGTTGTTGAATCTTATATACATCATAATTGTATTAGATAGTTATTTAATAAGCTACATTGCAATTGCAAATAGCTAGCACACGTTGATTTTGCTATAATGTATATTATTGAAAAGTTGATTATTTTTTGTTATATTTATTAAGAAAAACCTAATAGAAGGCTGTTTAATTGATCTCAGTCAAGAGTTTTGTCGATTTATTTAGTTTTTTAATAAAGATTTGATTTAAGAAAACACTTAAATGCCTATTTATTGTTTTTTTTTATTTCCTACACTTTTTTCTAATTCCGGAACTGGTTCCGGAATTCCGGAATCGATCCAGTAGTATCGTAACTCAGCTCCGGAATCGAAAATCATCCGATATTACATGCCCTAGGCAGCGTTTGTCTAGAAACTAGCTCTCGCTCACTCACGCACACTTGCTACGCGCAAGTGCGACGCTGCGCCTGAGCACGTGGGTTTTTTTAAGCACACGTGTGCCTGGTTTACTTTTAATGTACTTTTTTAGAGTATTTTTATTCTTTTACATATTAAATGCGATATATAACGCTAACTTTTAATAATATTTAAAGTAACGATAAACCCTTTTAAGTTTTTTCTGACGCGGAATTCAGCTCCGTGGTTTTATAATAATTTGTTCCTCTAAATCATATCTACCTAATGAAATACTCGTATTACTCAAAGTGCTATAACACTTGGGACATTTTGCTCATCATCCTATTACGCGCCTATTTTCGTTATAAATCATCGTCTATTTCACTAAAGAAATAACTAAAAACTAAATAGCATGCATATTATCCACGCCCACCAACGACTTCGAGCCATCGACTAGTGCAACATTGGTCTGCCTTGGCCTTGGTCTAAAGATGACCGAAAGCTGTAAACTGTTATGTCATGTTATTTAGCATAAAATATTAAGTCTTCCTTCTTTGTTTATATATGAAGCAGCCGCTAATTTCGTTAAAAGTAATTTTACGTTATTTAACAAACAATCAGATGTTAGCATTCGTAGTCGTAGGGTTAAGAATGAATTATGTATAGTAAGGTCAAGCACGGCTTTGATGCATAAAAGCATATTCTGTTTGGCCCCAAAAATATATAATAAGCTCCCAACACCTCTGAAACAGCTGCCCACAAGGCTGTTTAAGTTGCATTTAAAAAAAAAATCTTATAGCGAAGTGCTACTACAGCTTATCAGTTTCTAAATGAGCGAAATATTAAGTAAATATAGGCATATTATTGTGTAATTTCTCCTAGTTACTAATTGTTAATGTTTTTCTGTGTTTAGCTCAAGTTTAGCTATTTAAGCTCTTTTCTTAAAATGTTGTATGTAGTTAGTTAAGCTGGTTCTAAACTGTTGTATTAATAATATAGTTAGACATAACATGCATGGTAACCATAATTCCTGATTTTTTGTACGCTTTAACGGGCAAAACATGTAGCTCATTTTTATTATTTTTTAATTCCATCCACAATGCACTTGTACTTACTCATGTTTTTACAAAAATAAAAATATCTTTTCTTATCATTAATAGTAACAACTTTTAATGTACACATAGCTACATATCAAGCTATACATTTCCAGTATAAGCTGACCTCTCATTGTACGGAAATCCTATACAGTGAGAGACCAGCTTATACTGGAAATATATAGCTTGATATGTAGCCCTGTATACCATCGTCGTCCATACCTATTAACAATTTTTTTTTGTAAACAAACTATTGTTTAAATAAATATTTGATTATTTCCCTCAATATACAGGGTGTTTGGTAGAACGTTGAACATACGAAAATGGTGGTTAGTTGGGGTCATCTGTTACCCACTTGGCCCAAATTATTTGACCTTGGCCCCACCGTTTTTTTTTTTTTTACTTTTGCTTAATTTTACAGAAAATTACCAGTTTTTTTACTTTAAATTTGAATATCTTTACTTGCGATGGGTAAAACAGGCAGGATATTGTTTTGTATTAATGTCTAATAATTGCAGACTCTCATAAAATTATTGTTTGGTACAGATGTTAGTAGGAAAAAAAGTTTAGAGTCTTTAAAGGTGCAAAAAGATGTAAAAAAATACTTAGAGCATAACTTTGACTTGCATAAAAAAAAAAAAAACTAAAAGCGATCGAGAACTTAGGATTACATCAAAATATATCTGCTGTATGAGCTTTCTAACGGTATGTAATTTACATTTTCTAAAACAAAAATTCAGGACTTATTTGACAATTTTATCAAGTAGGAGGTTTTTGACGAAACAGAAAATTAAAATGTTTTGCGAAATTTAAAACTGTAAAGTTGTCAAAAAATGTAGCAATCAATTTAAATGAGGGGATTACTTAAATTACCCATTAAAAGGGCCTTTTTCTGTTACCTAAATGTCAGTGGGTAATAAAACAATTAAATTACATTTAAATGAATTTATTAAATTAAATAATTGCTCAAATTGACGCCCTCCATTTTCAATGCACGCGCGACATCTGCGTCTTATTTCAACGGTTGTCGTCCGCAGCAGCATCTCTCCCCTCATCACTAATTCTGCAGCATTAATTCTGTTGATTAATTCTTCACGCGTTTCTACTTCCGTGAAGTAGACAAGTTCTTTGGCTCTTCCCCACACGTAAAAGTCGAGCGGAGTGAGGTCGGGTGATCGCGGAGGCCATGGGATTGGTCCGCCTCTGCCAATCCACGAATTGGGGAAACAATTGTTTAGTAGCTCGCGTACGCTCAGACTCCAGTAAGCTGGGCAGCCATCATGCTGGAACACGATAGGCCTGTCTTCATCAAATGCTTCTTGTAGCAATGGTGGTAGATCGTTGATCAAAAACTCTAAATAATTGCTCCCATTAAGATGTTCGGGCAAAAAATGGGGCCCTATGAGCCTGTTTCCAATCACTCCGGCCCAGACATTGACTGAAAATCTTCTTTGGAGCCCTCTTCGTCTCTTCGGGTTTTGATCTTTAGGGGCCCAATGATGCAAATTATGCAAGTTGGTAATCCCTTCTTTATCGAACTTAGATTCGTCCGTCCACAGTATGCTCCGCAAAAAGTTGACATCTTCTACATCAGTATGCAATTAGTGTTGGCGCGTCCATACGCTAACAACATGTCAGCGTATTCTTCACTGGTAAAGGTAGCCATTTTTCACCAAGAAAAACGTAATAGCGCACAGGAACAAGAAACTTAACAGTACAGTAACAAGAAACTTAACAGACAGATAACACAACAAGTAATTAACAAAACGACTCGGAACGAAAACAGAAGTGACGGGCACAAACGATCGCAGAGGCAGTTAAGTCTCGACTGATTCAAATTATTCAAAATCATCGTTGGCCTCTTCAGCGGGCCCCACCGGGAGCGAAAGAGAAAAAAACATGCCTTATGACTGCCCACGAGTGAGACAAAATGTTTACCTGCTTAGTGCTCCCGACCCCAGGTAACAAAATGTAAGTGGTTTAGTTTTCCTAGAAATTTCGCAACAAAGGAGTCTGTGCAGTGACTGGTAACAGAAAAAGGTCCTTTGAATGGGTAATTTAAGTAATCCCCTCATTTAAATTGATTGCTACATTTTTTGACAACTTTACAGTTTTAAATTTTGCAAAACATTTTAATTTTCTGTTTCGTCTAAAACCTCCTACTTGATAAAATTGTCAAATAAGTCCTGACTTTTTGTTTTAGTAAATGTAAATTACATACCGTTAGAAAGCTCATACGGCAGAGATGTTTTGATGTAATCCTAAGTTCTCGATCGCTTTTAGTTTTTTTTTTAATGCAAGTCAAAGTTATGCTCTAAGTATTTTTTTACATCTTTTTGCACCTTTAAAGACTCTAAACTTTTTTTCCTACTAACATCTGTACCAAACAAATATTTTATGAGAGTCTGCTATTAATAAAAAACAACATCCTGCCTGTTTTACCCATCGCAAGTAAAGTATTCGAATTTAAAGTTAAAAAACTGGTAATTTTCTGTAAAATTAAGAAAAAAAAAATATAAAAGCGGTGGGGCCAAGGTCAAATAATTTGGGCCAAGTGGGTAGCAGATGACCCCAACTAACCACCATTTTCGTATGTTCAACGTTCTACCAAACACCCTGTATTTGTAAAACTTATTGTGATTTCTTTATTTAATATACTTAAACTTGCAGAAATTATGATACCTGCTTCACAATATCCAGTGGTCTTGACAAGTTTAGATTGGTCTTAGAGAGAGAAGAGCCAAGTTAATTCTTTGAAGGACACTGGGCAAAGTTGTATAACTTCTAATATAATTTTTCCCAGTGTTCTTTTGGGCTATAAACATTGAATTAGTATGTATTTACTATGAAAAATACGCGTCGACTTGAGAACCCCCTCCTTCTTTTTTCGTCGGTTAAAAAGGAAAGTAATAAGCGACACTTTTTATCTTTGCATTTATTTACTTAGATTTTTAATTTGTACCATTATTATCGAATAAAAGTCAGTCATTAATTTTATTTTAAAAACAATTTTGCACTGTGACCAATATTCAGTCTAGGCGATTTTCAAGCATGTCTTCTATGGAATACGGGTGATTTTCGTTTGAGAATACGTTGGTCCACTGTTTGGACATGGGTATGTCCTCAACCTCGTGGTTGTTCACGGGTACTTCAGACTTCGACTGACTTTCCTTCACATCCTGAGCAAGCGAGAGGATCTAAAAAAAAATTAAAATTAATGTCATTGAACATTTGTGGTTTTTTTCCGTTAGTTTCGATTATGGTCACTTGCCAAAAGATCCATGTACATATAGCTACATATCAAACTATACATTTCCAGTATAAGCTGACCTCTCATTGTACGGAAATCCTATACAATGCGAGATCAGCTTATACTGAAAATGCTTGATATGCAGCCGTGTGTACAAACATATATATAATATATCTACTCTGTTCATTTCGTGATGATTGATTTGAAAGGAAAAGAAGGCTTATTGTGTTAATCGTAGCTATCTTTTGTAACTCAAAAAGGGCTGATTCTGAAATGAATATCAGTGTGTACAAGATAACAGGCAAAATTATGAAAAAACCGGCCAAGTGCGTGTCGGACCACACACGATGAAGGGTTCCGTAGTTGGAATAAATTTATCCCAAGAACAAACTTAACACTGTAGTTGAAAAACATGTTCTCTCATACATTCAAAGTGCAAATGTAAGTTGGTCGACTATTACTCGTAAAATTGTAAATCCTACTTAGCTGTGATAGTTTTCCTTTTAATTTCGTTGTATACACTACTGCCGTGAATTTTTTCACATATCCAAAACTAACCGTTTAGCTGGGGGGAAAGACACTTGAGTTTAACAAAAAATAGCACTTTAAAGTTTAATATTTCAGAAACGGATCCCTTAATCAAAAAATTATGTTCACAAGCCCGCAATATTTTTTGAAACACCTATCCAACAACATACAACATACTATGGGGTAGACGAGAAAAAAAACATCCCCACTTTACGTGTACCCACAGGAGGTACCCTAAAAATTTTTTTTCATGATTTATTGTACCACTTTATCGGCGTGATTAATATGTATATTCATGCCAAATTATAGCTTTCTGGTACTAAGAGTCTCTGAGCTAAGCTACGGACGGACGGATATGACGAAACGATAAGGGTTCCTTGTTAGTGGCTGGAGAGGCGCCTCGGCGTCCTCACCTTCCGCCTGACGCAGGTCCTCACCGGACACGGGTGCTCCGGGAGGTACCTGTTCCGGATAAAGCGGGAGGAAACGCCCGGGTGTCACCACTGTGTGGATCGCCCGGAGGACACGGTGGAGCATACGGTGGAGGTCTGCCCGGCTTGGGCGGAGCACCGCCGTGTCCTCGCGGAAGCGATCGGCGGCGGCGATCTCTCGCGTCCGGCCCTGGTCCAGGCCATGGTACGGAGCGAGAGTGCATGGGAAGCCATTACCTCCTTCTGCGAAGCAGTAATGCTCGTGAAGGAGGAGGCGGGACGCGTGAGGGAGAGGCAAGCTTTGCACCTTCACGCCCCTAGTCGCCGCAGGAGACGCCCTGGGCGTCGGGAATTGGCAGCTGATTCCCGGCCACCGTAGGCGCGGGCTTGCGGACGGCGAGCAATGGGTAGCTCGCCGTCCGGTAAGGACCAAGCCCGAGTCGACGGCGCGTCGTGTTCCACGCGCGCCTCAAAGAGATGTCAGCTCTATTGACGGGGTCCGCTAGGGCCGATGCCAGCTAGGGTTGCGGGATGTTCGAAAGAGTTACCGTGACCCCGGCACAGGCAACAGAAGGAACACGGGTGGGTTTTAGTCAGTAAAAGTCTGACACGCCCTCCCGCTCCACCCAGAGCGGGAGAAGTCATTTGATGATTTCCCATCCACAAAAAAAAAAAAAAAAAAAAAGGGTTCCTTGTTGACTACGGAAACCTAAAAAGGGGTTAGTTAGGACATCTGCAACACTGATGTTGCATCTGAATGCATCACTTGTGCGGAGCCAACACAGAGACAAAGCCGAAATGTCACATGTGTATGCAATTACACACCCATAGAAATCGCTATTGAAATGTTACCTTAAAGACGTCCGGGCCCCTCTTCCTCCTCAGGTAGTTGAAGCAGCACGCTCGGAAGCGCCGCGACCCGCACGCGCTCGCGCACTCGCTGCCGCACGAGTCGCACGCAGACCACACCGAGCCCACTGCAACAACCTCGCATTAAGTCGACCGTCCACTGCTACGTAGTTTGTCGACGAAGAGGTCTAAGTACCACTGTAGCGGCGCGGTTCTTTTGTTTGCCATCCACGCTCTTGTGGGTAGCGTGCTCGCGGGTCGCAGTGCACGGTCCCGCCTACGTTTTCATACAATGCGAAGCTAAGTACTATCGACAAAATTGGATAGGCCTGGCTTAGGCCTTTCCAATTTTGAAATAATTTTGCTTGCAAGCTGCAATTGTAAGTACTTATGACAAAGTAAAACAAAGGACCATTAGGACCATAGGGTTTATTCACTGAATTAGTTTATACAAAAAGCAACCTTAAGGTGTAAATGCGTCCGTTTTGTCGATAGTACATGTGCGTAGCTTATGGCAGATTCCTATAATTTACAGACCGTTATTGGTTAAAATTAAGACTCTTGTATCTTTACCAATAATGAAGCAAAGACCTCATAGCTTTGCATAGTACTTAGACTTTTTTTTGTTGAGTGTACTTTTAATTAATTTAAACAAAGCTCTCCACGCTTTTTGAATTAATCATTGGATATAAAAGAAGTGACAAGCTGCATATGTACCTACTTATATCTTTAAAAGCGTGTTTTTAGTTTTTTTTAAACTAGGTACATATTTTTATTTTTTGCTTTTTAGTCTAGTATGTTCTTCATTTAGTTAATAAGTCTGAAGTCAGTGAGGTTATGACTTGACCGGTTTAATAGTAGCCACTAAAGAATTCCACTATCCACTTCTTGGCTCCATGATCAGGCCCTCGTTACCATGCTCAATTTATTGGACTCATCAAAACGAATCAAATGAGCCCAAACTCGAGGGGTTTACTAGTAGCCACTGAATAATTCCACTATCCACCTCCTGGCTCCATCATCAGACCCTCGTTACCAAGCTCAATTTATTGGACTCGTCAAAATGAATCATATGAGCCCAAACTCGAGAGGTTTACTAGTAGCCACTGAAGAATTCCCCTATCCACCTCCTGGCTTCATCATCAGACCCTCGTTACCAAGCCCATTGTATTGGACTCGTCAAAACGAATCATATGAGCCTAAACTCGAGGGGTTTACTAGAAGTCACTGAAGAGTTTCACTATCCACCTCCTGGCTCCATCATCAGATCAGCTCCAAGATACCAAATTATAGTATTGTCATCTGAACTACATATGACAAAGTTTCATCAAAACGAATCATATGACCCCAAACTCGAGGGGTTTACTAGTAGTCACTAAAGAATCCCACTATACATCTCCTGGCTCCATTATCAGACCCTCGACCCTAAGTGCAATATATTGGAATCATCAAAACGAATCATATGAACCCAAAATCGAGAGGTTTACTAGTAGCCACTGAAGAGTTCCACTATCCACCTCCTGGCTCCATCATCAATTGGCTTCGGCCGTTCTATTTAAAATAAATAAATAAATAAATCAGACCCTCGTTACCAAGCCCAATGTACTGGACTCGTCAAAACAAATTATATGATCCTAAACTCGAGGGATTTACTAGAAGTCACTGAAGAGTTTCACTATCCACCTCCTGGCTCCATCATCAGATCAGCTCCAAGATACCAAATTATAGTAATGTCATCTGAACTACATATGACAAAGTTTACATATATTACATAATACAAAGTTTCATGCCGATACGACAATTATAAGTAGGTAGGTTCGAATTCATTTCATTATTTATTTTATTTTTTGACATTGTTTGTTAGTGAGGTAAAAAGAATGTTAAAATTACTAAAAGTTGAAATAACTTAGAGGAACAAAGAGCAAAAGTCAGCAATTTAACTTACCGATAAACATAAGTGAAATAATAGCTGTCATCTTCAGCATTTTGTAAGACGAGTGATATATTTTTCTTGCACGGAATAGTTCTCCTACTGAAGACAGTGCCGGAATGTCTCTGTACAGATGACAACCCCGTTTTATATGCGTTCAAGTTTACTTAGCAATATGCGTAGGTTGCTAGACAAAGCTTTTTAGCTTAGAATGTTTGTTTATATCAATATTTAGATATCTATTTGATATGTGTTTTTTCCATACAATTCTGGACAAATAACGGCCTCATTTAAGCCATTTGGCGATGAAACAGTAGGGCCACGGGGTTCGAGTGCTCGCCTACTGTAAACGATAGGTCGATTCTTCACGTGATCATTTAGGGTTGTAACGGATGCCATATTATATAGCGGAGGTGGAGGCGGAAATTAAAAAATTAAGAAAGAAAATAATTAAAGAAAAAATCAATCTTTGGTAAACAAAATTTAAAAGGGGCAAAATTATGTTTAACAGAAACAGCTTTGCTGTTTTACTACCTTTTCATAAATAAAACCAGCGGCTCCACTAAACAGTTGCTGACTTGGTACTGAACCTGGCCGCGGCGGTGACATGGGAGCAAAATCTTAAAACTTCTTATCTTAGTTGGAGCCGATTTTCTTTATCAGACCTCCGTGACAAATCCGTTAAATACTTTTATGGTTTCAAGTTGAAATTAATATCAAATGTTTGTGGTCCCATTTTTTTTTTTTTTGGAAATCATCAAATGACTTCTTCCGCTCTCCTCACTCGTGTTCCTTCAGTTGCCTGTGCCAGGGGCCACGGTGGTTTAACTCTTTCGCACATCCCGCAGTCTATGGTCCCATGGACTGGTGAAAATTCAAGCTTCTAACTAAGCCTAGACCCCAAAGACAGATTGTTGGCCGTTCCGTTAGTACGCACAGTTTCGGATTCAAACTCACCCTTGGTTCGCGCACTCGCAATGCTGAGTGCTCTACTGACATCGCCCCAGTGTGATGACATATTTAGGGAGGGAGATAAAAGGCATATATCATAAAATGAAACGTACATAATTAATTTTCCAAATCGGATATTTAAATATCCTTCACTAATTTATTAGCATCAAAAACTAACGATTACTAATTATAATTATTATTACTAAGTCACCTCCTAACTAGACGATTAAAAAATAAAATAAAACAGAAACTTAAATGTACATGACAATACATTTTTTGTAGCAATTATACTTATTACTTTGGAAACTCTTTTGAGAATATTTAAGACCTTAAAATTATGAAGATTGACATAAATAACTCCTTGTGAAACAGAGTCCGGGCGTAGCATTATATTATCTGTGGTCCGGGGAAGTACTTATATTGTACATACCACCATAGCTTCTTCTCTCTCGTCACAGAGTAGTATATTGATTGCTTCTTCTTCTTCTTTGAAACATTGCTGTGCTCTGTTTAAGAGGCAGAGTGCTACAGACCATTCACAGTAATTTTGCATCTTTGTCAAAATCAGAGAAAATCTTTATTGTCTATTGCCTTTGGTTTGCTACCATTGACAAGTCTGTCGAAATCACAGTGATCTTTATTTTCGTTAAAATAAAGTTGCTATTAGGTTGCTGCTGTCAGAGCTATCAGAAGTATTGTAAAATAACTGTGAACGATCTGTACAGAGATCTTTTGACGTCTGTATGACATTGACAGTTGGGCGTTGGTATTTTTTTTTAAATTGTAACAGAAAATTTATTACAAGCAAGATGGCGGCGTTAGTTCCGATTTTAGACGCGCGCCAAAAGTTCTTTGTACCTTTTTTTGTGTGCCGGTGACATAAGTGACATTGCAGGCACATGAGAGGCTTTGTCTCTTTTGCTGGGGCCGCACCTGCGACTCGTGACGAAGCATCGCACAGTGATACGATACACGCAGATGTGACCAACCATTATCAGCTGTCGTCGCGACAGTTCGGGCTGCGGTATGATCAAAGGGTTTTAGCGCGCTAATATGCGTAGCGCGTAGTCGGACTAGCATTGTTCATTTCGACTGTTGTTTCCGGACTGCTTAGACGTTCTGTCGTCTAGGTTGTCATCCATTGTCAAAACAACGCAGTGACTATGTTCTCTCTGGTCAAAATCCGTCTAGAACGGCCATCTTCGATTATTGCACTATAGTTCGTTAAAGTTATGAAGCCGCTAATGTGACCACCGCATTAGCGCGATAACTTTTTAGCGAGTAAAACATACGAAGCTTCGGCACGCATTGTCACGATAGACACAGGTGCGGCTGCAGCATTAGAAACATCTGGCAAGCCCATTGCTGTAGATATTTTAATTTGAATATGGTCAAAGTCACACAGCTAGGTGCTTAGGGCAAAATTCACAGATCGAACTTCCTTGCTAAGTAAGCGTCTCATACGTATGTAGACTTTATTCGTATGGAGTTAATGTTGATATTCGTACGAAAGGAGCTCATGGCTAAGTAATAACACCTGCACGGGTCGATCCATCAAGTTAAGCTACACTTGCCGCGGTTGGTCCGTGTATGGGTGACCATCTTTACATACCGAGACTCCTCCATGCCTCGGAAAGCACGCTAAACCGTCGGTCCCGACTGTCATTCGCGGATCTTTGACAGTCGTTACGGGTCGTCAGAAGCCCGAAAGTCTGACAACTAATCTGACCAAGGGGTATCGTATTACCCAGTTACTGGGTTGTGGAGGTCAGGTCGGCAGTCGCTCCATGTAAAGTACTGATATTCAGCTGCCTCCGGTTAGACTGGAAGCCGACCCCAACATAGTTGGGAAAAGGCTGGGCTGATTGATTCGTACGAAACACTTTCTCATATTCGCGTATACGAATATGAACATTAAACACATAAGAATAAGAATCATATTTGTACGAAACACTAACTTGCTACTATGGAACTATGCATGCATGCAAGCATGGTTTCACTATTACAATGGGCACCTTGCTGCAGTCTACTTCTGTACTTTTCTTCCCATTTATTAAGTCTTTAATATTCTCTGAGACAAATCATTATGATTATATTATTTCGTTGTAAAAAAATTAACGTGTTATCTCGTCTACGGATGAAACAAATTAAATAGATTTACTCCGTTTTTCCAAAAACAATGTTCCCATTAATTTCTCTGAACATTTACCTAGAAGGACTAAGAACAATTATATCTATAGGTGGTCTATATCCAGAACTATAATACATGTTAAAAAATAAAGTCACTTTTCGTGTCTGTCTGTGCCTGCTTAGTTCTTCGAAACTACACAACGAATTTTGATGCGGTTTTCGCCATCATTTATAGAGTTTATTCTGGAAGTTTTATATGTATAATAAATTAATATTAATTACTTATAATAAAAAAGAACCGCGGTGTTTTAGCCAGCCGTAAAAGACCATACGAAAAAGCAAAACACAGAAAACAACTTTTTGCAAAATCTTACACAACACTATTTCATCCGTAGTCGAGTTTGTTTATAACGGTTATTTTTAAACTCTATTATAATCGATTTGAAACGCTACGGTATCGATATCTCGTTGTATTCGATTTAATATGATTCCTTCTGTTTTCGTCTGGCTATTTCGGCGCTCGCCTCTTGAATGGCCTCCCAGAGCTTGGCTTCGGATAGGATCTGTCGGGACAGTTCCTCAATTGCAGCTTCCGAGTCCAGGATGGAACCGAAAGTCTCATCGTCGACGTACTGAAATAGAGATGAGAAAATATTTAATATTGATTTAATAACATCATTAGAAAGGGCGTGACTACCGAGCTGACGACTAATAGATAAGTATGCACAAAAAAAAAAACATGTGGCGCCGACTCCAAATAAATGGGCAAGATAATGATTTATTTCGGGTTTTTTCCCCTGAAGTTAGGCAGAGGTGTACCTGTTTACACGCTTTTGTCGAGGCAAGCCTATTGCCATCAACCGGGCACAAATCCAGACTCCGAACTACTACTGTGAAATTCCTGATGGATAAATTCAATTCACCACTACTCTCAAAACGGTGAAGGAAAACATCGTGAGGAAACCGGCATCTCCTAAAACCAAAAATTCGATGACATGTGACATCTACCAACCCACGCTGTGCCCACGTGGTGTATTGCAGCCTTGTTTCTTATATCTATGATTACGGCCCACTCCCTGTCATCGAGAGGAGGCCTGTGTCCCAGCAGTGGGAACATTATAGGCTGATTTTACTTATGCTATGATGCTAAATTCAATTACATTTTCACTCGGCTTGGGAATTGAACCCAGGTCCTCAAGCTCGCGCCAGCCAGGGTCGCGGGATGTTCGAAAGAGTTACCGTGGCGTCGGCACAGGCAACCGAAGCAACACGAGTGAGTTTTAGTCAGTAAAAGTCTGACACGCCCTCCCGCTCCGCCCAGAGCGGGAGAAGTCATCTAATGATTTCCCATCCAAGCATTGGGCACCACGGTTGCTTTAGACAGGTTGGGGTATTTCAGACCTAGATTACTTAACTATAAAGTTCAGATTTCCCCGCGATATTTTCCTTATATCTACACTTAGTTTGCATTAAACGTTTTGACTTACGTTTGTTCATTCCTAATTCAGTTATATAAGTTTCTTTGTTTTCCTTCACCGTTAACCAGTGTATTACGGGATAAAGCCACGGTTTCCAAGCGCGGTGAAAACAACGTATCAGTGACGTCATTCGCCGGTAAATTGCGGACACAATGTGGCGGCCAGCGCTCTTCTAGGAAACCTCAGACGTCGGCGTTTTTAGTTCGTTTTTAACCGACTTCGAAAAAGGAGGAGGTTATGCATTAGACGAGTTTTTTTTATGTATGTACATTTGTACACCGATTTCTCAGTAATTACTGGGCCGATTTACGTGATTCTTTGAGGTCGGTGGCAATCACTGATAAGTATATACTAGTAGGGGAGTGGCAATAGGTATAAGTACATAAAACAAAAAAAAAAAACAAAACCAGTGACTTTCGAAATTAAAATTATTTTTTTTTATACTTCGTCGCTTTTTTTTGGGAGGCAATTGTTTTTTTTTTTTGTAAAAGTTTTTTGCGTAGGTACGTGCGTACTTACAAGCGCGGTACATTTCGAGTTCTATATTTCTGCCTACGACCACGAGCAGAAGATGTAAGTATACAAGGTCAAATTAAATTAGCTAGCGAAATTTCACAGATATGACGGGTATCGATACCAAAAAAATACATTTAATGATTTTTTGGAGTCGATGGCCGCTTTTAGATGTTTAATAGGAATGTTGCCTGGGTAAAAAAAAAGAAATTCTATTTAGGCCGTCAGTCAGATAATAAAAAAAAGTATTAGGCACGTATTTTTTCCTTTATCATAAATAAAAAATTACTTCGAAAAACGCATTAAAGTTGGGGAGTGGGGGCTCGCTACATCACAACTCAGTAAAAGATCTAACAAGGCGTGACGTCATGCCAAATTTTAACTCATTATATGGCCGTAATGTTTTACGTAAAAAACAAAAAAATACGTGTCCAATATTCTTTAATAATCTACCTGACGGACAAAATCATTTATTCATCAGCTCTATTCATAAATGTACTTTCCGAGTTTATTTTGGACATTATTGATATCCGTGAGGGAAATACTTCGTTAGGAAACCTGGGCTAATGTAAGTTTGAAATCGCCAACGCGTCTTGAGCAAGCGTGGTGATCAATGCTCGTGCCTTCTCTGTATGAGAAGAGGGCTTTGCCCTGCAGTGGGACAATAATAGGCTGGTATTATGTAGTTATGTAAGTGAAATGAGTAAGGAGTTAAATTATAGATACCTGTTTCTGCCTCATCAGTTCTTGAGCTGGCATCCCGGGCGCTTGCTGCGACCTCTTGCGGCCACAGCCTGTAATTAGGACAAAAAATAGTAAGTATCTGTGTAGCCATCCATAGATACATTATAGAGCTACAAATTTAATAACGCTGTCATCTGGTCTTTTGAATCCATTTCATTCATAGTTGCGTAAAACACAGTAAGAATCGGTTTCATTTGGACAGCTCTACAACATTCATTGCGTTATTTACGTTGTTGAGCAGACAAATCTTACGAATGTATGAAGCAATATGTTTCAAAATCATTCAGATTGTGATTGATAGTGTGTTACGTAATTAGGGTGCAGGTTCCTACGGAGAAAAACGGGCAAGATACTTCACAGATGTGATGGGTATTGTTCTCTAATGAATAATGACAAAACAATAAGTAATATGATGTACTTACAGCTAATTATAGGGTCAACGGCGACTGGTAGACCGTATTACTTGAAAGGATGAGTACATAAAATACTTTTTTATCGTTGTTCTCATCACGCCTGTGAAGTTTCGCTGCTCGATTAAAGTCCTTGTAGCATAGGGCACTTCTATTTGATACGCACCTGTGAAAGCGTTGCAGAATGGCCGCTTCTTAGGAGTCATGATCATTTCGTCTGACAGCCGACTGTCGAAGCTCCGTGGAATCTGGAAAAAACCATAAAATGTCAGCTTTAGAACTACAGTGTACGGATTGGTAACCAAGTGACTACTACATCAATTAAATAATACATACATAAACTCACGCCTTCTTGCCATGGGGGTAGGCAGAAACTACAGAACGCCACCTGCTACGATCCTTACATACTTCTTTTGCCTCGTTTACGTTCATACCTACATCTGATCATACACGCACGCCGGTTGCGGGTACTACGCACCTGGCCTTTCTGAAGAACATCACCAATAAGATCACTATATATCTTCCTAGGGCGTCCCCTCCCGGCGTTTCCACTCACATCAGCCGTGTAAATACCTTTTGTTAGTTACCTTTCATTCATCCTCTCAACATGACCAAACCATCAAAGCATACTCTTTTAAATTTTTGTCACTACATCTTCTTTATTTTTTTATTAAACAATAGAAAAGATTTATTGTTGAAATTATCTGCTGTTTAAACTACGGATTCCTAGAAGAGCAATCGGCGAATGACGTCACTGAAACATTATTTATGAAAGTAAGTTGGTGTGTTTTCCTAGAGAGCGTTTTCTGACACCGTAAAGTCAAACCCCGCTGCCATCATTTTCACGATAGCGGTCACTGCGGCCGTTATGTGACGGCCGCTGCTCTTCTAGGAGACCGTAGCTTAACTTAATCGGATCATAATAGTAGGTGATGAAGCAAAAAAGATATGATTTGATTGAAATAATTGGTAAAAAGGTATAATGAGCTTATGAATGTTAACTAGCGATCGCAGACGAGACTGCTGAGCCTGGGGTTTGATTCTTGCTTCAGGCAAGGGTTAATAAGATTTTTCATTAGGAATTTCTCAGTATTAGTCAGGAGTATGGCCAGTTCTATTGCAACCCACGGCCACGTAACGTACGGCTGGCAAAAAAATACCTATACCCGTTCAGCGAACGTGTGTGAAGGGTGCCACACGTTCGTTTGAGTTGGCATGATTCGGCACAGCAGGGTCGCAAAATCGAATACATATTTTGCAGCCCAGTTGTACCGAATCGTGCCGATCCGAACAATGTGTAGCACACTTAACCATTCAAACAAAATCAAAATATTTTATTTCACATAAACCTACATGGACACATGAAACGTCAGATGCTAGGCGCACGGTTCCAATTGGTCGTTTCCTATGGAGAAGAGCCGGCAAGATACCCCACCGTTAAGGCTCCGGCAATCACGCGCGACACACGACGCGTATCGCGCGCGACCCAAAGGCACCGCTCGTCGCATGACACCCAGTGCTTTTGTGTCGCGTCGTGTGTCGCGCCTGTTTGTTGGAGCCTTTACTCTTCTAAAATAGGTAAGTATGGGAGGACAGTGTAGGCCTGTCAACAAGCACCAGGTACTTATGAAAATAGGAAATGGCCAACCAATTGAAGCATCTATGGTTCTACAACGCTTAAAATCTTCTCACATTCACAAAATAGAAAATAATCTATACTTATAAATAAAATAATAATAATAACCCCCTGTAGCCACCGGTAACTTAGACCCTGCTCCCGAGACCGGTAAAACTCTATTTAAAAAAAATATTTTTAAATGTTTTTTTTTTATCTTTTTATTTTATGAAATATTTAAAAATGTAATTAGATAATAAAAAAAAATTAACGAAATAATAATAATAGAAAATAGTTGTATCAGCCAATGGCTTAATTGCCAAGAGCCTCGACCAACACCTAAGGAGGCTCTCGTTGGGCAGCTGGATTAAGGGCTTGATTCAGAAAGCGGTACTTCTGGACACGGCTCGCATTGTTAGGAGGTTCCTCTCTCTGGAGCCCTGACCGCCGGTAGCTTGGACCCTGTTCCCGATACCGGTGGGCTACTATTTTTTATATTTTTAAATGTTTTTTTTTTATAATCTTTATAGTCTAATATTTAAAAATATAATTTATATGTATTTATTGTAATATAGAAAATAAAACTATTTAAACCAAATTCCATGCGCATCGTGTGCAGCAGTGGAACTGTGCCTGTACATGGGACTATATCTGGCGAAATATGTGTAGTATCTACCCTTCGGGGTAGACAAGCGTGTTGTTTCATAAGGTACAATCTAATTAAATAAAGTTTACTCTCACCGCGGCTGTATAGCAACATTCCAAGTACAACAGTGCGATCACGACGAACAGAGACACGCGGGAAACAGACATGGCGGCGAGGTTTGACAGCTGCACAAAATGGCCGACCTGTTGATAAGAAAATAACATAATTAGATAATTAGGAAGATAGGTATACAAGCCGTGTGATTTACCATCGGCTAAAATGACGAACATCATCCCCTATTTATTTAACTCCTTTAGAGGGTGAATTTTCAAAAATCCTTTCTTATTGCTCATTTAGGTACGTAAAAGGAACTCTCGAGCTGTGCGTCGTCTGTCAGTGAATTAATCCAAGATTTTTATTGAGTATAGATTATTTCGCATAATTTTTTTTTTGAATGATTTCTTGTGATGATTTTTTTTTCTCCTAACCGTAGTTAAGGGCAGAGGTCCAAGTCCAGGGACTTCAGCGGCTCCTCCAGCCCTCCCTAACCCCCTCGAGGCGCCCCTAGACACTGCCTACCTAAAGGGAATTTTGCACAACAACATTCATTAGACCTCTGCGTAGTTTAGACCAACGCGTAGAATACAGGCGTGATATTATGTTAAATGTGTCTAATATTCATTCCAGGGTTCGAACTCACGACTTCTCATTTGCCAGTTCGACGTCTGCATTCAAAATTTTTATATGACTAATGGCCGATTCCCATAATTTACGGACCGTTATTGGTTAAGATAAAGACTTGTATCTTTACTTAAAAGACCTCATGGTTTTTGCTTCATTAATTGGTAAATATTCTATGCAAAGCTATGAAGCTTTACATAGTAGACCCTCCCATATGGAAGTAGCTATCACAGGTAAAATTAGCTTACGATTCTATATTATACTGGATGATATTTTTTACCGTCTCGAAATTTTTACAGGGTGTTCTACCCATGAACATGAACAACTTTCACTATGGGACCGAAAAAAAATCAGCTGTTTCATACATTTTGGTCAAGTAGGTTTGAACTTTTCTATTAAACAGCAGATTTTTTTTTTCGTAATTTCAGAGTTGGTCCCATAGTGAAAGTTGTTCATATTCATGGGTAGAACACCCTGTAAGCATTTCAAGACTGTAAAAAAAATCATCCAGTATATGCCCAGTTTGGCAAAAAAAAGGTATCATTGGTAAGAAAAGAAAAACGATTCGTTTAATTGTTTATAGGAACCGAGCATAAATAAAAAACACGTTACATCTTCAAGTGACTACGCCGTAGCATCCATGATACATCAGCTACGCTTATCGTAGCCGCTACGAGAGGTATCGTAGCCGACGTCCGACGAATCCCCATATTTGCTACATGCTACATTATGTAGCATTCTTCGATAGTTTTTAACTCCTCACTACTTCAACATCAAATCTCTTTGAACTTATCTCCATATCCCGGAGTTTAAGGAATCAAAACAAGGTTTATCTCTAGAGCCAGGCTTAAACCATCGAGCCGTTTTTGAATTTCGAACTTCATTATAAAAACCCGAGTCTAAGTTGTCAATTTTGAATTAAGAACTGTACTGAATAAAGTTAGGTTTTCCGTATCATTTAGAAAATTTATTCCGGAAGGTTTTAAATGTGTATACATTCGGTTTTACTACTTGACAAAACATCAAGTGTTCTTTAATACGATGTGTGTTTAATAAGTATTAACGTTTATTACAAATAAACTTTCCGGAATACATTCTCTAGTCTAATTGATGGATGAACACCGCATCAAAATCCGTTGCGTAGTTTAGAAGAACAACGCGGTCACACAGACAAGAAAAGCGACTTTAATTTGTAATATGTATACTTAGATAAGGAAATCACGATGTTTGGTCGAGTTGTATGATAAAAACAGTGCGAAGCAGGGTTAAAATATTAACGTAAGTAAGTTCACAGTTTTTATAACATTATTCTTCCTTCTTCGCGTTAATTAGCGGACGGGCACATTTATGGTAGCGTCGCGTCGTTAAAAACAAATACTTACTTAAAGTATATTACCTACCAGTATCATTAGAGGAAAGCCGAAGAAAAAATTGTTCAGTTCTCATACACGCAGACAAGAAACTGTAGATTTTTAATCTTTATCTTAAGCTAATAATTTACTTAGATAAGCATTCGTGCCAAGTTTCAAGTCTATTAACTCAAGGAATAAGATTTTTCATACAAACGAAATCCCCCCTTTTCACCCCATTAAAGATCGAATTTCAAAAATTCCTTCCTTATTCCTTGTCTACATTATAAAGGGAACCGCTGAGGAGCTCGTGGCTAAATAATAACAGCCGCACGGGTCGATCCGTCAGGTTAAGCTACGCTTGCCGGGGTTGTCTGTGATGGGTGACCATCTTTACATACCGAGACTCCTCCGTGCCTCGGAAAGCACGTTAAGCCGTTGGTCCCGGCTGTCATTCGTAGATCTTTGACAGTCGTTACGGGTCGTCAGAAGCCCGAAACTCTGGCAACCAGTCTTACCAAGGGGTATCGTATTACCCAGTTACTAGGTTGTGGAGGTCAGATAGGCAGTCGCTCCATGTAAAATACTGGTATTCAGCTGCATCCGGTTAGACTGGAAGCCGACCCCAACATAGTTGGGAAAAGGCTAGGCAGATTGATTATAAAGGGAACGTCTGTGCAAAATTTCAGCTTTCTAGGTCCAAGAGTTTGGGCTGGGCGTTGATGAGTCAGTCAATAAGTCAGTCAGTCAGGACTTTTGTTTTTATATATATAGATTAAACTGATATTAAACATAAATATGTAACGTGACGTGATACACAGTTACAAACACAAGTGTACCATATTATTTGGTAATAGTAGACATTAAGAAGAGCGGTTGGTCCGAAGGGAAGCCGATAGGAATTGAGTTGTATGAAGGCTACGCCTCTGTTACCTACTAGCTCTTGCCTGCGGTTTCACCCGCGTGTCAATACTTCCCTATTTGAATCGGATTTAGTTCACAATGTCATGGGTTTAAATTTTTTGCGTGGAACCCTAATTCCTTTTTTTAAATAAAAGTAGCCTAAGTTACTCCTTATAACATCAGATATCTGCCAGTGAAAGTCCTGTCAAAATCGAGCCAGCCGTTTCGGAGATTAGCCGGAACAAACAGACAGACAACAATAAAAAAAAAATGATTTTGTTATAATTATGTAATAACAAACAACTTTTACTATGGGACCAAACCTGAAATCGTGAAAAATCTGCTGCTCCCTACATTTATGCTCGCATAATTCGTCAAAATGTAGGGCTGGACCAGCTGATTTTTTTTTTCACGATTTCAGGTTTGGTCCCATAGTAAAAGTTGTTTGTTATCATGAGTACAATCATGTGTTTAAGTATCGGTCACTAATTACCAGTCACGCTATAGATAAAGTTACATTACAGTCGACTGCACTTCAGTGCTGACACACCAACCAGTCTAAGCTGGCCTCGTACTCTATTGGAACTCCGTATTTCGCTAGGCCTGCTACAGGTCTGATTTTTACCACTGACACGGAGTCGACTGTACCGAAGAATCAAGACATAAATTTATCATTTTGATGTTACATTGGTACAGTCGACCTTGTAATCGCTTAGCATTCAACCTTAGGGGTTGAATGTCCGTTGCACGTTATAAAACTTCCAATGTGACAGTTGGTTAGTTTCAACCTTGAGTCCAATTCCCGTAATTAAAAACGTTCAAAATCTAGTCGCAATCTCATCTCGGCGACAAAAACTTGTCAAAAATGTAGGGAAATTATAGGTTCTTTTGACAGAATGAGACTGAGATCAGACTGTGAACGTTCTAAAAAAATTACGGGAATTGCCCCTCTGAACTCAGTTTCAATATGTCAAAAATACCTATAATTTCCCTACATTTTTGACAAGTTTTTGACATTTGATTGTCGCTGAGATGAGATTGCGACTAGATTTTTATAAACGTTTTTAATTACGAGAATTTATTGGGCTTCAGGCTGTGAATGTTCTTAAAATTACGGGAAGTATCCCTCTTAGTGCAGTTCCAATTTACTAGTTAGTTTTTAGGGTTCCGTACCCTAAAGAGACTAAGGCTCGTCCGTCCGTCCGTCTGTCACAGGGCTGTATCGTTTGAACCGTAATAGGTAGACACTTGAAATTTTCTACTTTTTTTAACTGCCTCGTTGGTCTAGTGGTCACATGCGCTACTGCTGACCATGAGGTCCTAGGTTCGATTCCAGGGTTGGGCAAATTGTTACTGGGTTTTTACATTTAGCATTTTTCAGTAGCAGCCCAGAATGTGGATTTGTGCCCAATTGATGGCAATAGGCTTGCCCCCTATTACATGGGACTCAAACATAACTGGCGAAATTAATGTGGGTGTACTTTAGGTGCACCTCTCACCAACCCTTAGAGGAATATAGGGTGACTGGTAATTAGTGACCGATACTTAAACACATGATTGTACTCATGATAACAAACAACTTTTACTATGGGACCAAACTTGAAACCGTGAAAAAAAAATCAGCTGGTCCCTACATTTTGATGAATTATGCGAGCATAAATGTAGGGAGCAGCAGATTTTTTTTTCACGATTTCAGGTTTGGTCCCATAGTAAAAGTTGTTTGTTATCATGAGTACAATCATGTGTTTAAGTATCGGTCACTAGTTACCAGTCACGCTATATAGGCGTGATGGTATGGTTTGTTATATAGCAGTAGCGCTTGCGATCACTAGACCAACGAGGCATAAATCATTATAAAATTAAAATTGCCCAAGTAATGTACAACCCACATCCCAAATTATCTTTAAAAACGGAAATTAACGGTTATTTATAGTAAGTAGGGGACGCCCTTTTTTTATGGATGGGAAATCATCAAATGACTTCTCCTGCTCTGGGCGTAGCGGGAGGGCGTGTCAGACTTTTACTGACTAAAACCCACCGTGTTCCTTCAGTTGCCTGTGCCAGGGCCACGGTAACTCTTTCGAACATCCCGCAACTCTAGCTGGACGACGCCCTAACGGACGAACCCAATAACCTATCACTAGTTTTGTCATACTGGAGATAGAAAAACCTATCCATCTATGGTTTTAACGTCCCAATTTTCAGTAAAAGACAGATCGTAATTGATGGTAGACAGTATAATTCTATCTGTCCTTATGTCAGGCCGGTAAGATGCCATAGACAGTTCTACCATCAATAGCGATCTGTCTTTTACTGAAAATAGGTTATTGGATTCGGCCGTACAAGGACATAAATAGTGACCTGGTGATGTTCTTCAGAAAGGTCAGGTACGTAGTACTCGCAACCGGCGTGCGTGTATGACCAGTCATACACGCATGCCGCCGGTTGAAGGTAAACGAAGCAAAAGGAGAACGTAAGAATTATCTACTCTTCTTTATGTCAACAGACCTGCATCATGTTGGTCTGTATGTTGACATAAAAGAGTATGGCGGCTGAGAGTATGTCATGCTCACTTAAATGTATCGCTGATGGTGGCGCGTGTGTTGGATCATTCGGTTCCCTACAAAATGGTTGAGCTGGATGGTGCTGATCCACGCGTCATGGTCGTGAATGGGCGCCGTCAGTTGAGACTGGTCTAAACTGCCAGGGCTTATTTTTAATCTTATATTTTGAATTGTTTTTTTTTTTTAACATTGTTCTCACGTATAGAAGAATTTTGTAATAATCTTAATTTAAAAGAGTGTCCTTGGAGTTCTTGCCGGTTCTTGTCCATAGAGATCTACGCTTTGGAATGGGCAACTAGCTTCAACTTTCTGACTAACTGACCGGCTCTTTGACAATTCAAAAGTGCCTGTAATTCGTTTAATTGAAATAAATGCTTTAAGTTTGAGTTTGTACGGAACCCTAAAAAGGTTCGACCTTTCGTTACACTAACTTCTTCTATGTTAATGTAAAGTTACAAAAGTCAACTTGTCCCCAATTTTCCTTACAGCATCAGGACAAATGAAGTAAAAACTTACTTAACGACTTGTCAATATATAATTGGTTCGCCTTAACTGTTACTAAACAATTTAGTAAGTTTATGAGTTACTAATTGAGTTTGTGAACGATAGTTAGTCTAAGTTTTTTGTTGTCTACGTTCTAGAGGCTACTTGTGTACCTCAGCCTCCGTTCCTGGGAGTCTGATTAAGTTGTTTAGTTTTATAAATGCCTCTTCTGTACAATGTGCCATTTTATTAGATTACAACGGTAACTTAGTTAATGTACGCCTTGGAACTTGTGGATAAGCAATAACGATCGATCAGGTTAAGCAACGCTTGCCGCGGTCATGGATAGATGATCATCTATTACATATCAAGACTCCTCCGTGCCTCGGAAAGCACGTTAAGCCGTTGGTCCCGGCTGTCATTCGTGAATCTTTGACAGTCGTTACGGGGAGTCAGAAGCCCGAAAGTCTGACAACCAGTCTTACCAAGGGGTATCGTATTACCCAGTAACTGGGTTATGGAGGTCATATAGGCAGTCGCTCCATGTAAACTACTGGTATTCAGCTGCATCCGGTTAGACTGGAAGCCGACTCCAACATCATTGGGAAAAGGCTAGGCAGATTATTATAATGGCTTGGAGATAGCACCTTGTTAATTGCAAGGTATTGCAAAATAAATATTCTTAATTAAAAATATAAAAGAAGAAAATAGATAGAAAAATAAGTAGATAATGCCTGACTGTCTCATTGGTCTAGTGGTCGCAAGCGCTACAGCTGAGCACGACGGGGTTCGATTCCAAGGTCGGGCAAAGTGTAATTGGGTTTTTCCATCTGGAATTTGGCGGTAGCAGCCTGGTGTCTGGATTTGTGCCCGGTTGGTGGCAACAGGCTCGCCTTCTATTACATGGGACTTAAACGTAACTGGCGAAATGCGGGTGTAGGTACTATAACTATAGGTACATCTCTGTCTAACCCTTCAGGGATAACAGGCGTGATGTTATATTATCATCTGCCAACAACATACAAGACATCATTTCTTGCTGATGAGAAGCAAGTTTTGTACGAGAGAACAAAATTTTTTTGTGGCAATCTTGAATATTGGACAGGTCCACTCAAATTCCTTTTCAGATACCAACTTACATGGTCTTCACATGATCTGACCAAGATTATGTCTCGACTTTAAAAGAGAATGTGACCTCCGAGTTTGTTCCGGCGTTTCTTCTCAGAGTAGCGCCGTTGAGTGACGTGTAAAAAAAAAGTGTTTGTACAAACCTACTTACAAAAATAAAAACAGAATATTTGCCGGGAAATATCTGATACATTATGGGACCTTTAGAAAACTTAAGACATTCTAACCATAAAAACCGACTAGAATAAGAAACAACAAAATAATGTTGCTTTTAGTTGTGATATCACACTGTTCTTTCCAGATATATTTTAAATGACCTGCTTGTATTTCAATTTCAAATGGGAACCACAAGATTTTCCACTTTTAACGCCCCGCGGCGTCGTCTGCGTTCCTGCTGTGTTTATAGACTATTTCAGTTTACGCAGACTGACTGTAAGTGTATAAAATACATAACTACATTTGTGATTTTAAAGGTACCTAAATATAAATAGTATTAAACAAAATCGGTTTTCGTGCTTGTCTGTGTGACTTCCAGTTCTTCTAAACTGCACAATGGATTTTGATGCAGTTTTCACCATAGTTTAAAGAATTTATTCTGGAAGGTTTATGAGTACTTACAATACATTAATATTAGGGGAAGCGCTAAGGTAGCCCGCGAAATGTTCTTACGATTTTTGCAATTTGCAGCTCAGTGTCTGGGTGTATGTTGATTAAAGTATGAGACTGTGTAATTTATTTCATCACCACTGCTCTCAAAACGGTGAAGTAAACATCGTGAGGAAACCAAAAATTCGAAGACAGCAGAAGACAGGAAGCCTGTGTCCCAGCAGTGGGAACATTATAGGCTGATTATGCAACTCGATTCTCGGCGACTCTCATCCAGCTGCTACCAGCCACCCTGCGAAGATCATCGCTCCACCTAGCCTGAGGGCATCCTATGGTCTTACGTTTGCCAATTCGCGGTCTCCACTCAAGAACACGTCTACTCCAACGGTCGTCGGTTCTACACCTAATATCGAAAAAAGTTAAACACTAAAATTTGTGGCCGGGTACTGTACACGGTTAGTTCAACAAAAAACGACAAGGGAACGATTGCCACTTATTATTATTACATTGCGCGCCCGAATTATTAGAGGGTGTGATGATAATCGCGAGTTTACTATCATAATAAAAATAATGAAATTAATTTGTCGTCATGATGGGTGTATTTTCGTGTTACCCAGTAAGTAACTCGGTTGTGGAGGTCAGATAGACAGTCGCTCCATGTAAAATATTAGTATTCAGCTGAACCTGGTTAGACTAGAAGCAACCCCAACTGATAATTGAAAAAAAGTTAATTTTAAAAATCGAAAAGCCCGACCGCGTGAAAAGTGAACATTAAAAAGATGAAACAATATGACCTATTTTGTCTCTAAACAATCGCATGCAGTCGGAGGCATCTTATTAACACGTTCAGACCGGCACCTCATGAGTAGGTACTTGGTATCCTACGGCGCAAATCTTCATATGGCCACCGGTGGTACATCACCGCCCCATGAACCAAAAGTCTTGCCGGGCGGGGTGCGCTACCGGTGGACACGGACGGGATTAGACAGGAATTATGCTTTCTCTCTCTTTCTAGTAAGCTAGTAATCGTATTATAAAGTAAAGATTTTTCAATACTGATTTTTGCTTACTTTTCAAAATTATATCCACCTCCTGAGCTGCACTATGAAAATTTGACTATTTTCCTAGGCGGGGACGGTAAATACAACACTTTCTCTCAAAGCGGCGCGAATTTCTTAGTACATTGAAAGTATAGTGTGACGTGGCCACCGGTGGTACACCTCGTCGTGGCAGCAAATACTCCGTGCTCCACCGGTGGTACACGCCGGTCTGAACGTGTTAAAAACAATAAAGACCTATTGCCTCCGACTGCAAGCGATTGTTTGGAGACAAAATAGGTCATCTTTTTTAATTATCACTTTTTACGCAGTCAGTCGGGTTTTTTGATTTTTAAAATTTACTTTTTTGAAGGATTATCTTTCTATCACTGTATTAAGTAACGCTGTAGTTAACGGTCGCTAAAATTATCTTTTATAGTAGTAATTATATATGTTTAAATACATGGCATAAAATTTGTGTATTTTTTTTTTTGAAAACATATATTTTGGCACCAAAACTCCACCATTTTTATTTTTTTATAATTTTAATATACCCAGTGACACTCTCGCAATAAATACAATTGTAAAAACGTAACAAACCAATCATTTGCCAATCTATGTTCACTCAAACTTATCAACGTAAAAATTCTCGATCGCTAATGGAGTCTTAGTATGTTCAACTATTATTTTTCAATCTAGGGTTGGTGTACTTTTAATTTGCAAACCTCACTGCTGTTGACAATTCATAATGAAGACTGTGTCGTTCTCAAGACGGAGAAAGTGGGTAAAGTAGCGCATTGCGTTAACTGGCATTTCATAGAATATAAATATACTAGCTGTGCCTCGCGACTTCGTTCGCGTGGAAGGGTAAGATACACATTACACTAAAATAACAGCCACATTTGAATAAAACTCCCTCGTCCCCCGACCCGTCGCGTTGCATCGCCCGCCCGCGCTATTTGTTCACAATTTCATGGGTTTACATTTTTTTTCTGCGGAACTCTAATTTTTTCCTAAAATAAAAAACACCTAAGTTACTCCTTATAACATCAGCTATCTACCAGTGAAAGTACCGTCAAAATTGGTCCAGCCATTTCGGAGATTAGCGGAAACAAACAGACAGAGACAGACAAAATTTTTAAAAAATGCTCATTTGAAGTGTCGTCCATAGGTATACAAGGTGTAACATAAATAACGCACAACCTCTTATGAGATCATTATACTCATCATTATGAACAACTTTTACTATGGGCCCAAACGTGAAATCATGAAAAGAATATCAGCTGTTGCCTACATTTTGGCGAGTTATGCGAACATAAATGTAAGGGACAGCTGATTTTTTTTCGCGATTTCATGTTTGTAGCATTTAATTACATATAACATCACGCCTTGTTTCCCCGAAGGGTTAGGCAGATGTGTAGGTACCTATAGTTTACCCACATTTCGCAAGTTATGTGTAAGTTAAGTAATAATAACCGTCACAAAGAAAACTCGAAACGGGCGAAGTATAACGTCTTTGTATTTAGCACTTTGCCTTAGAAACTTCAATAATAAACTTGGTCTCAAGTTATTCTTTAACAATATTGTAAGTCTGTCGACTCGTTACGCTCTGTAGTAAGGGCTTAATAGGCAAGCACAACTTAGCAAAATCCAAACATTTTAGGGTTCCGCACTCTCGACGTCTGTCTGTCTGTCACAGCCGATTTGCACCGAATCTACTGGACCGATCAACCCGTCAAATGTTCGCCTCCTAGAAGCCGTTTGCATGTGAGCGCTCAACGGTTTTCACGACTATATTTATTGTCGTTTCGAGAGTATTTTGCTTGCGAGAGTATTACCTATGTGGTTCATACGACATTTGAGAGGGTTGAAAAGTTAAGTTTAAACACGAGCATGTAACGTAAATAAATGAATTTTTAATATGGGGTTCACTTTTGGGGGAATCATTTAATGAGGAAATTACATAAAAATGTTTTGCAAACTGTACCGTATGACATATCAAGTGGAAGGGCTTGCTATGAGGATTTCAAATATTTTTTTTTATAATTTTAAAATAAACAGTTTTAAAGTTATTAAAGAAAATTTATGAAAATTGACCATACCACCCTTTATCTCCGAAACTGCTGAGCCTAAAATTAAAAAAAAAAAGTATATACTTATAGTTTCCAGGAAACCTATAAGAAGTCTGGTCTTAAAATGGAATGTATGGGGGAACATGTTTTTCAACTACAATGTTAAGTTTGTTCCTGGGATAAATTCATCTCAACTACGGAACCCTTCATTGTGCGTGGTCGGCCAAGTGCGTGTCGGACCACGCACAATGACCCTTCACACTTGACCGATTTTTTTTAAATAGAAACGCGAAAGTAAGTTCTGTCTTTCTGTTACCTTTTCACGCTTAAACCACTGGAACCGATCTTTATGAAATTGGACAGATAGGATGCCTGGAACCTGGAAAATTACATAGGCTACTTTTTATCCCGGTAAAACGTTTGTGGGATAATTTCCGACCTCCATGCGAGCGAAGCCGGGGGCAAAACCTAGTATTATAAAAGCGAAAGTAACTCTTTCGTCTGTTGATCATTATGAAACCTTGAGAAGGACATAGGCTACTTTTCATCATAGAACGATGACGTCGCGCGCAACAACTAGAGGGGTATAAATTCGTCTGACACCCATTGCGAGTGCGATGCTCCTGAGTGCACACAACACTGACACTTGTGGAACTAAAGAACGCCACTGAGCCAATTAAGCGCCTGCTACACGGTTGGCAACCGCGTCCCCGACAGAGGTGACCTTCGTTGGCGACCGGCAGAGCTGTTTCAATGTTTGGTCGTAAACCACCATCTACACGGTTATAAACCACCAAGGTCACCTCTGTCATGACGCGAATGGCGACCATGTAGCAGTCGCTTAATTGCAGCGACCAACCGCGTTTCCGTGGCCGATATAAAAAAGTATCTATTGTCTATGTTACGGCTAAAACCCGAAGTGCGGCTACAACTAGTTTTAGCCGGCTACAACTAGGTGTGTTGTGTAGTCACAGTACTAACCTAACCTAACCTACCTTTCAGCCCACACCTAGTTGTAGCCGGCTAAAACTAGTTGTAGCCGCACCTCGGGTTTTAGCCGTAACATCTACATGAAAAAAAAGAAGCGGCCGTTTAGAGTATAAAAAAAAACGTTAAATGATTTCTGAAAAATATAATTATAATGAATATCAGTAGCAAAAGGAGAATGTAAGGATCGTAGCAGGTGGCGTTCTGTAGTTTCTGCCTACCCTCATGGGAAAAAGGCGTGTAAAAAGAAAAAAAGTCCGAACTTATTTGCAAATGTCCGTAAAATGTTTTGCTCAAATGTTTAGCTTCAGGAAATCAGGACTTTTCAAACGAAATGGAAACCCAACATAATACTTTAAATTATCGTACGGGGGCCAACCATCACCTCTTAAAGCAGTATTATTTTAATGTTACTTCAATGTGAGAAAGAGATGGAGCTATACAGGACGTCTAGCTCCATCTCTTTCCCACACCGAAGTAAGATTACTGGTCTAGCTCCAGTACCTACAACGCTGTGTGAACGTAGCCGAAGATTTGTGGTGATGATATGGGAATTTATTTCATAATTACGTGGACAAGGCTATTTTTAACTTTAACTAACCGGACATCACTACATACAGGGCATTTTTTTAATCACTATCCAAATTTTCGCAGGGTGTTCTACCCATGAATACGAACAACTTTCACTATGGGACCAACTCTGAAATCACGAAAAAAAATCAGCTGTTTCATACATTTTGGTCGAGTAGGTATTGAACTTTTGTATGAATCAGCTGATTTTTTCTTCGTGATTTCAGAGTTAATCCCATAGTAAAAGTTGTTCATATTCATGGGTAGAACACCCTGCGAAAATTTGGATGGTGATTAAAAAAATGCCCTGTATAAACGGAAAAGAAAAACATCGTGAGGAAACCTTGGCTTTAAAGTCGAAAATCGTCAAAACACAGTGGCAAGCGTGGTGATCAACACACGTTCCTTTTTTGTATGAGAAGAGGGATTTTCCCAGCAATGGCAAGTTAGTCGCTAATATTAATATATCTGTTTTTCATTCAGGTAATTTGAAAAAGTGAGAAATCACTTTGATGTATGAACGAGAAGAAGCAAAAGGAGTATGTAAGGTTCGTAGCAGGCGTTCTGCAATTTCTGTCTACCCCATAGGGCAAAGACGTGACTATATATGTATGTGTAAATTCACTTTAAAAGTACTAAGTAAGTAAAAACAGCGACAGCAAAACAAGCAAGCAATACGTTTTAAAACACTTAATCTTAGAGACAAGTCACTAATTGGTAGTTTTTCAATTACTGCAACGCGGTGGAGAGGTCATTGAACGATATAAGTAAAAAACTTGCCTTGAGTAGCTTGCAAAATCCGCCTATAATATTCCCACTGCTGGGACACAGGCCTCCTCTCTGTGAGACGGAGTTGACCGTCCACCACGCGGGCACAGCGCGGGTTGGTGGATGTCATATGTTTTTGAATCTTTATATTTTTTAAAGAGTAAATAAGGAAGTTATGGGAAGAGTCCTTGCTAGTTGGATCCGGAGAGCCTTGACTGCTTACCGGGCTTTGGTGGGGCCAGAAGGGTCTCTCACCGAGTTAGCAAAATTTAAATAGCACAGCTAAGGGCGTCCCCTAGCGGGACTCGAACCTAGACTTAAGGCGCTATTGATTACTAAACAAGAGGGGACTTGTAGCATCTGTATGTTATTATTTTATTATTATTAGGGACTATTACATGTCATTATTATTCCCCGTTTATGTTCCCATATCTCACTTTTACTAGATAATTTATTAATTTAAACAAACCTAGCTGAGGGTGTTTATGAGAAAGTTAATGAAGATGTTTTTTACTAACGGATTTAGATAAATGACACACATTTAAATGTCTGGGATTAACACGTAGAAGTCGCTTCCGGTTACATCAAGTAATTTCCCTAAACGATTGTCATTAAGAGTGCGCTACGCAAATAGGGTGCAGGTTCAGGTTTCAAACACTTTTCAGATACCTACTTGAAAGTTAGTCAGATTAGAAATAATTAAAAAGCAAAAACGTTCAATTAGAAAAACGTGATCCTGGGACCTAGGTAATTCGAAAAATATATTTTTTATGTTTTGCGTGTTTGATTACTTTGACGTCACCCAAAGGATTTGTTTGATATAATTTGATAAAAAACAATAAATTTGATACTGTTCTAATATTAAATGTATAAAAATGCAAAAGTTTTTTTTAATAAACAAATTAAACGTTATCAGTTTGTTTTCATCTTCTTCATCCCATTGCTGGGAAAATAATCTCTTCTATTAAACAAATACAATAAAATATTCTGTTAAGTCAACTCAACTCAACATACTAAAGAGAATTGATATTTTCTCTTACTCTAAAAAAAAAAAAATTAAAAAATGTAAATTCTATTCTACAAATATAATAAAAAATATATTTGTTTAGTCAATCCACTCCACAAAACATATTCTTTCTAATCTCGAGGACAAATATTTTCTCTCTCTAAAACGTATTTTTAATTAAATATTAAATATCTTCTATATAGCCTATGTGTCGCTCTGGGTATTAATGGGTTCTGGACTCACCTGAGGACGAGTGGCTTCTGAGTGCAGCGTAGGGCGAGAACCAAGGCTTATATACAGCTGGGTTGTAGGGGCGGGCGGGAACAGGGGTGGCAGCGGAGTCGCTTGTCCAGTAAAATTATAAATAATATTTTTGTAGAAAAATATTTATTGTGCTTTCTCTTTTAAGACCTATTTTACTTTTATAAAGACTTATCATTGGTTGAATTTAAATTAAATTAGTTATTATTTAGTTGGTCACAAAGATAAATATCTATTTTTGGTTAAAAACAAATTACTTGTTGAATTATGTATGAATTATTATGTATGTTTCTTCTAAGCGTATCGACGGCAATCTAAATTGAGTCGGCCCATAATTTGAGAACGACTTTGGCGTCTTCAGTAACGTCCTGAGTTATGATTATTCCACTCAATTACTTTATTATTACACAACACACACATAATTGTAATTTCCGAAGGGTTAGGCCGCGGTGTTACTAGTACACGCACATTACGCCAGTTATGTTTAAGTCCCATGTAATAGGGGACGAGCCTATTTTCATCAACTGGGCACAACTCCAGACTTCCGGCTGCTACTGAGAAATTCTTGTCGAAAAAACCCAATAACACTTTGCACTTAGGAATCGACCCCAAGACCTCATGCTCAGCTGTAGCGCTTGCGACCACTAAACCAACGAGGCAGCATTTATTATTATTCTACGGTTTACTCACCTGTCTATGTATTTCCCGATTAATTCACTTTCACGTAAAAGCCGTCTAGTATGGAGAACAGTCTTGAGCACTGAGCACATCATGTAAAGAGGTTGGTGCACAAAACAATGGACTATTATTATTTTACATAATTTCTTATGAAATTATGAACACAATAGTGTTATTAAAGTTATATTTAACCAAATAGAAAACACACAAGACCTGTTTGATTGTTTAAAAACTGATGTTTCTCAAGAATGCTTTGTTTACCGAAACAGTTCGATAGGTAGTCATATATTTACCAGACTACGGCAGAGAGGAAGTGTTAGTACTTTTTATGGCTCCGTACCTATTACTAAGTTTCTGCTGTCTATCCGTCCGTTCGTCCGTCTGTCTGTCAGCGGGCTGTATCTCATGAATCGTAATATGTAGAATAGCGGTAATAGTACCGCTATAACAACAAATCAAATCAAAAGTCATTTATTTAATCTAGGCTGATAATCAGCACTTTTCGAACGTTAAATTTACATAAGACAGTTACTTAAAACGCCCACCTTTCACCACTTCCTAGTGCTTTAGCTGGGAAGGAAAAGTGTTGCAACAAACTCCAGCTCTAGGCAGCTGTCTGTTCAGTTAGAAAAACTTGATTCTATACAATAGTATGCAAAATAATTCACATTGCACAACACAGAATCATTAAATTAAATTTTTTGGCATATGTCAGTTAGCACACGCCAGTATACCAACAAGCAAAAACATCGGAAACTATGCTCAGGGTTCCCCATAAACCCCCAGCACAGGCAACAGAAGGAACACGGGAGGGTTTTAGTCAGTAAAAGTCTGACACGCCATCCCGCGCCGCCCAGAGCGGAAGAAGTCATTTGATGATTTCTCACCCAAAAAAAGGGGTCCCTATAAAAAAACATGTTTTGTTTTTACTAAAGTAAAAAACGTAGTGTTAAATATTGTACGGCGGTACGGTAACCTTTGTGTGCGAGTCCGACTCGCAATTTTTTTTTTACTTACTGTGTTTTTTTTCTTCTTTCCGATCTGTCAGACATTCTGCTCCTAAAATAAAAAAAATAAAAAATAGATAAAAGATACAAACCTAGTATTAAAAAATTGTTTATGACGTTATACAGATCTCACATGTATAATTTCAACATTAATTAACCAGTATCTGTGTAGTTTCTTGCCCGTTCTTCTCCATAGGAACCTACTACGTTTTGGAATGGGCAACTAGTTTCGTCTTTCTGACTGGCCAACTCCTTGATAATACAAAAGTGCCTGTATCGGTTTATTTTAAATAGGTCTACTAACAATATAAATAGAAATAACAAAATAGAAAGAAACAACAATATTTTACACAAGAATGTTCTATAAGAAAATCAAATAATCTTTTGTCCAACGTGGATATCGAAGCCAGGACTCCAAGCTCAGTTGCTTTTTGAAACAACATGACCAACGACGTTTTTAAATAAAATTTACTTGAGAAAAGAGTAACCAAAAATAAATATGTCTTCTAAAACGAATTTTAATACCTAATTGGATAAAAAAAAACTTTATTTATAAAATAATGACTACAATTCTTTTCTAAAACCAACTTAGAATACTTTTTAGGATCAACATTTTTTTTTTCTGAAATATTTTTTGTCTTCACCGTCTCCACATCCTTTCTTGTCCTACTTCGGACCTCCCATTGTTATAACGCAGCTTTTCCCACTTCCACCAAACTGCTATTTTTGTACATACCCTAGTAATATCGATAGCAGGAATAAATGATAATCAAATGCAGTTACGCTACTTATCATAAAGATCGTAAAAACAAGTCTTGTGGGCGAAATTACATAACAACATTACGCCTGTGTCTCCTTAAGGGTTCGCCAGAAGTGTACATAGTATCATCCACAATTCGCCAGTTACGTTTAAAACCTATGAAATAGAAGGCCAGCCTATTGCCATCAACCGGGCACAAATCCAGACTCCAGGCTGCTATTGAGAAATTCCAGATGGAAAAACCCAATATCATTTTGCCCGACCTGGGATTCGAACCCAGGACTTCAAGCTCAGTAGTGGCCCTTGCGACCACTAGACCAACGAGGCAGCACAAACGAGGTAAATAAATAAAGGGTTTTCCAATAGGGACGGGTCGATGTTGACAGTCTGTGGCAGCCATACTATTTTGGTGGGATCTGTAAAATCTGTTGTATATTATGCAGTCAGTGATGCCAAATCACCATGGCAAGTTACACGGTTGAGCAGCATGTGCAAATGATAAAACTTTATTATCAAAATGAGTGTTCGTTAGTGCAAACGTTGCGCGCATTGCGCCCATTTTACGGCAGACGCGGTGGCCCTTCAAAGTCCACTCTTCAACGATTGGTGACTAAATTTGAGACGACCGGTTCGGTAAACAACCAACCAACACCTTTACGTCAAAGGAACGCCTGATCGGCCGAGAATATCGCCGCTGTACGTGAGAGTGTTCAGGAGACTCCGAGGCAGTCGATTTCTCGCCGTGCTCAAGAACTCGGCCTTTCGCAGACCTCAACGACACAATCGACATTCTGCATGAACGGTTTGAGGGTAGAGTTATCTCTCGCAGAGGTGACGTGAATTGGCCACCAAGATCGTGTGATTTGACTCCGCTAGACTTTTTCTTGTGGGGTTTTCTGAAGTCGCAGGTCTATGCCAATAAACCACATTCGACCGTTGCCCTGAAAGCCAACATAACGCAGGCCATCGCTCGGATTCAGCCGGATCTATGCAGCAGAGTCATTAAAAATTGGACCTCTCGGATTCGTGCCACCATACGAAGCCGCGGCGGACATTTGAACGATGTCATATTCCATCCATAATGGCATAAATGGGCCTTTTAAATAAAAAATAAATTTCGTTAATATCTCACACACATCTTGTTTTATTCAATTTTAACATCGACCCGTCCTTGTTGAAAGACCCTTTATAATCATAATCGTTCTCTGACTATGCTTTATATGCTATGTTAAGAACAATTAGGAACAAGTAGCGAACGAAGCCGCTTGCACAGCTAGTTAAGCATATCAAATCACAAATGAAAAGTAAAAAAGTAATTTAAAAAAAATTAAATCGACTTCAAAAAGAAATTAACTCAAAATTATGAAATAACTTTAATTTCGGAAGTCGGTGTCTTGGGATCTGTATTTTAGTTTCTTGCCATCGACTTCCGAAATTAAAGTTATTTCATAATTTTGAGTTAATTTCTTTTTGAAGTGGATTTAATTTTTTTAAATTACTTTTTATTTCGTAATTTTTACTTAAGTAGAAACTGGAATATTTGCTTGTAATAAGTAGTTAATAGTTTTGTTGTAATTATTGCACTAGAATTTGACCAAGGTTTTGAGATTTCTTCCCTTTGAACACACCCGTAGCTCGTATCAATAAGCCAAGCCTGACACACGTATTCCATCCGTCCATATCTTGAAAACTACTGAACCGATTATGATGAAACTTGCACTGTTCCCTAAGTTGAAGTAAATGAAAGCCAATAAAATTGGTCACAATCCGATTAACAATTTCGGAGAAATGCGTGGACATACACACATACAAACATACAAACATGCACACCTATGAAAATTTTGTATATTTGATTGGAAGCCTTAATAGATTATCATATGTCAATAAATTGTAGTTCCAATAATATTACATACATACGTGTCGAATTGTTAACCTGCTTCTTTTTTGAAGTCGGTAATTAAAAATGATTCAAAACTGTTCCATCAATGAAGCTACTTACTCGTATTAATCATAGTCGTGAAGGTCACATAAAAAAATCACAAGACCGTTTGATAAATCAGATTTACTTATTCCTCGTCAAAAAATTCGATCAAATACAATAACGGACAAATGAAACGTAAAATTAGTAGTGTATTTGACGTATGATGAGATGTGTCGTGCTATTTATTATGTTATCATATTCATAAATAGAGGAGCTTGTGACTAAGAAATAACAGCCGCATGGGTCGATCGACCTGGTTAAACTACACTCGCCGCGGTTGGTACGTGGATGGGTGACCATCTTTACATATCAAGACCCCTCCGTGCCTCGGAAAGCACGTTAAGCCGTTGGTCCCGGCTGTTATTCGTGTATCTTTGACAGTCGTTACGGGTCGTCAGAAGCCCGAAAGTCTGACAACCAGTCTTACCAAGGGGTATCGTATTACCCAGTAACTGGGTTGTGGAGGTTAGATAGGCAGTCGCTCCATGTAAAATACCTACTGGTATTCAGCTGCATCCGGTTTGACTGAAAGCCGACCCCAATATAGTTGGGAAAAGGCTAGGCAGATGATGATTCATAAATAGAAGCTCGATCAAGGTTAAGCAACGCTTGCCACGGTCATGGACAGATGGTCATCTATTACATATCGTAACTCCTCCGTGATACACAGTTACACACAGGTGTACATTATTTGGCAATAGTAGACTGTGGTGGTTCCGAAGGGAAGCCGATAGGAATCGGGTTGTATGAAGGCTTCGCCACTGTACCTCTGCCATCGTCAGAGCTTTACTCCAGTACAGTCAAGCAAATCGGTGGTAACAATTTGACAGTTACAGCGCTTTTATGTAGTAGCAGTACAGGCGATTTTTGTAGCGCCGTGCTAATGTAGCCCACCGGGTCAAGCGACCGGTGGTCAGGGTTCCTGAGAGAAGAACCTCCTAATGAGACGCGTCGTGTCCAAGTACCGCTTTCGTAATGGGAGCCTCCTCAAGTGTTGGTCGAGGCTCTTGGCTATTTTGTCATCGGCCGTCACGAATATCAGGACAATGACTGCTGTATCACATCCTATTTGTCGACAACCTCGCGAGCCAGGTCAAGATACTTAATTAGCTTATTTTTCTCAGTTTTCACGAGGTTCTCGTCATGCGAGACCGCTATATCAACAATCATTGCCAGACGCTCTAATCGATCTGTACCTGACTCGCCTTTCTCGGATTTACCTTCGAGATCGGACGCAGTTGAGCAAAATACTATTTATCTAAGAGAGTTACAAAATAAAGATAAGTAGGTGAAAACAAACTAAAGAGAGTCAATTCGTTTGTCCGTTCGTTCACGTTTTAAACTGCTATGCTTGTAACTTGCTTCTTTTAATAGTTCTGTTTGTTCAAGAGTTCCCTTTACCATTAACATTTTATTAGAAAATCTGTCGTGATGGCTCAGTGGTACCACCAACGCACGAGGGTGTGTGTATTCAAATCCGGCCAATGTGACTTTTTCAATTTCATACGTGCTTTCTGATTTTATCTTAGACATTACTAACATCGGTGAAGGGAAACATCGTGAGGAAACCTGGACTTAATTTGAATCTGAAACCGCCAACTCGTCTTGAGCAAGCGTGGCGATCGATGCTGTAAACAAAACTAATTTATTTAAATTAGGCTGAGAACCAGCACTTTTTTAACGTCGAAATTACGTAGACAGAACATTTATTCTGTAAAAAAACTCACCGTGAAAACTTAGGTGAAGTGAGGTTGAAGTGAACTGTCGTTTCATCTGATGCTTGGGATTAACACTATATTGACAGCTCACTTTTAGCTCGCTTCACCTATGTTTTCATAGTGAGATTGTTACAGAATAGACCGGCAGTCCCGCCCTTCACCACTTCCTAGTGTGAAGAAGAAATGACGCAACAAACTGCTCAGCAACACATCTGCCTGGTTTAGAATTGAACTTGATTCTATACAATCAAATCACATATATTTATTTGCCACAATATGGTACAATAGATATTACAGTAATTTTGGTTTAAGCGTATCCTGCCATGATATGGCGTGCAAATATGATACATTTCATGTCAGTGACAAAGTCATTATGATTTTTTTTAAATGTCTTTGATATTTCTCAGGACCCTGAGGTCCCGGACCTTTGGATGGCGTACGAGGGGCCGAAGCCAAATCGCAGAGGCCCGCTAGACGCCTTTAATGATATACAATACATAGTATGGAAAATTAATGTCGTTGTTTCTAAAATAAAACATCAAATGGTATCTCTAGAAGGGGTAAGCAGAGGTGCACTATAGTACAGTCACATTTCGGCAGTTATGTTTAAGTCCCATGTAATAAATAGTTATTGCCATCAATCGGGCAAAAATTCAGACTCCGAGCAGGAGCTCGGAGTTGCCGGAGGAACCGGAGAAAAATTGTAAGCACTGTTCTTTTTTGCCTTTATCCCAGTTTCTAGATATATACGTAAGTCATTGCAAGTCAGTCTTATCTATGACAAGTATTTATGATTATAGATTATAGGAATATACGAATTATAATATAGGAATTATAGAAAACGAAAGTCGCTTTTCGTGGCTGTCTTTTAGCGCGCTTACTTCTTCCAAACTACACAATGGATTCTGCTGCGGTATTCACCATCATTTGTTCCGGAATGTTTATGTGGAAAATTCATTAGTATTTAACTTAGATATAGCACCAAAATCTCGATGTTTTGCATGTCATCACATCAGTAGATTGCACCGGAAGCAGGGAGGCGGGTTGGATAAATTGTTAAAAAGATAATTTACCAACATTTTCTTAGAACAAGTGCCTATATTTAATGAAAACTTTATAAAATCTTGTAGGCGTAATCAAGCGATATTTTGATATTCACCATGTAATCTGAAGAGGGGTAGTCAGAGCTCGAAGAAACCATAAAAATACAATAAAACAAACAGAATATAATACTAGAGTTTTGGAAAGTCGTATCATGTTGCGCAGGGAATTGAGTTTCGCTTATTTCTGTGACTGAAAAGAGGAATTGAGTTTTTTTGTTAGAAAGGGCTGCTTAGTACCTAGCAGCATCAACAAGTAAGTAGCATCAGCCGGCACAAATCCAGACTCCGGGCTGCTACTGAGAAATTCCTGATGGGAAAACCCAATAACAGTTTGCCCGACCTGGGAATCGAACCCAGGACCTCATGCTCAGCAGCAGCACTTGCGACCACTAGACCAACGAGGCAGTCCGTGTTAGCTTGTCATTCAATGTGGAGACGACAAACCAATACGCACGTGCGCACACAGCAGTTTAGCTATTATATACAGGGTGTAAGGGACAGCCCTCCGCAAACTAACAGGGTGCATTCAGCTCCTCATTCTGAATCATATTCCACCGGAAATATTCTCAGGATTTAAAAAAAAAAATCCTATTTTCAGTTAGTATTCCTTTATTTCAATGTAAAATTATATTCTCTGTACGCAACACACACATTTATGTAAATAAAACAGCTAAAATCAAAAAATCAGCAATGGATGTTGAAATATTCGGCGGCCGAAGGCTCGCTGCGCTGCCGTTCGCTACGCGCGTTTTGCCACGGTAACGATACATTGCGTGTGAGGTAATAAAATAAATCAGATTTATTGGATACCCATAACGTTCATAAAATAATTTCATGTACCGGTCATCTTAGTATGATATACTGAACTCACCCCATCAGTCTGCGGAGGGCTGTCCCTTACAACCTGTATAGCTAATCGGCTGATCGGCAAAATCCATTGTCGGCCTATTTACAATTAGCCTATAATGTTCTAACTGCTGGGACACAGGCCTCCTCTCGGTGAGAGGGAGTGGACCATACTGTACCACCCGGGCCCAGTGCGGGTTGGTAGATGTCACATGTCTTCGAATTTTTGGTTCTAGGACATGCCGGTTTCGTCACGATGTTTTCCTCCACCGCGGCACCGTTTTGAGAGCGGTGGTGATGAAATAATTTACACAAAGTGAAGCGCCTGTCTCGGTTCGAACCTACGACCTACAACTCGTAAATGTCGGCCGTTACCACTGGGCCACCACTATTTAGTTCGTTTGAAAGAATCACTTTTTTATTTCGATGTTAGAATTTGTTAGTTAGCTCCAAAATATTCCTATGCATTAGTATTGCCAGTAGTGCTTTCATTTATTGTCGTATTCTAGTTTCCACACAGAGGGGCATGTGGCTAAGTAATACCAGCAGCATGGGTCAATCGTTCAGGTTAAGCTATGCTTGCCGCAGTTGGTCCGTGGATGGGCGACCATCTTTACCTACCAAGACCCCTCCGTGCCTCGGAAAGCACGTTAAAAGCCATTGGTCCCGGCTGTCATTCGTAGATCTTTGACAGTCATTACGGGTCGGCAGAACCCCGAAAGTCTGACAACCAGTCATCAAGGGGTATCGTATTACCCAGTAACTGAGTTGTGGAGGTCAGATAGGTAGTCGCTCTATGTTAAATACTGGTATACAGTTGCATCCGGTTAGACTGGAAGCCGACCCCAACATAGTTAGGAAAAGGCTAGGCAGATGTGGTCTCCACATTTTATGTCGTCTTGTGAAGTCTGAGATTCAAATAGAAACTTGTACCTGTGCATATCTCAGGTTATCCAGCGTTGCATTGAAATGGAAAACACTGAAGTGTTTATTTAAATTTTCTGTCCAAGCTTGTGTCTGGAGACAGAATAAAACATATAGACGACGTTTCTCTGAGACGATGACGTCAAACAGTATAAACAGAGTTTGAAGTTTTCAGATTCTTTTCATGTTGTTTCTTAATTGATTGTTTTCCCATGGTTTTGCCCACGTGGAGCTTGAAAGTTTACCTTACGAGAACGTCCTACAGAGTACTACTTCTTTAGAAATAAGCATCACCTTTGTACGTATTTTTCTGTTCCTTTCTTCTTGTTTGTTTATATGTGTACATAAACTGTTAAATAAAAATACAGGGATAAAATATATCATATGTGTGTCGTAACCAAGTTATGGTCTACCTGTGTGTCTTTCATGATGAAATTGACCGACAGAGAGACCGTCACATACACAAAATATGATTCGCGACTATAACAAATATGTATTTATGTAATTATAACTATAAGAATCATCAATACATCTCTTTAAGTTAGATTTGATCAACATACAACCTGATACTGACCTGCAAGAAAATTTGAATTTCGCGGGCTACCTTTGTGCATCCAACTGCAGTTTGAGTTTGAAACCTCAGCGAGCCGCGATACTTTTTACGTGGTGCGCACCCTGGACAGTCAGCCCCGTCACTACCTTGCTGACTGGCAAATATTATACCATGGCATGCGCCAGCTAATTAGAGTGCTGAAAATACAAAAAAACCGGCCAATTGCGTGTCGTTTCGAAGATAGGGGGGGGGGGGGGGGGTTAGGTCAATTTTCATCTATTTTCTTATAATTTTAAAACAATTTAAAATTTGATATGTCACATGGTAACAATTTTTTTTTTAATTTTCTGTTTACCCCCCCCCCCCCCAAAGTGACGTAGGTACCCCCATTTTCAAAATTTATTTCGTTACGTAACACGTCCGTGTTTGGGTCACAAAAATTGATATGTATACCAAATTTCAACGTTAAGGGGTCCGTTAGATTCGGAGCAAATTGGCTGTGACAGACAGACAGACACACGAGTGATCCTATGAGGGTTCCGTTTTTCCTCTTGAAGCACGGAACCCTAAAAAAGGCAGAAAAAGGCCATGATCACTAACAATTTTGAAATATCTTGTTGTGAGAATAAACTAAACTTACATACTTCACGCCTTAGCGTCACATGAGTAGGCAGATACTACAGAACCCCCACATGCGCATGGTCCTTACCAGGGACGCAGCTACATTTATCATTAGAGGGAAACCGAAGAAAAAAATGTTCAGTTCTCATAAACTTATTATTAAAACTCGACAAAAAATTGCAGACATTTTTGTTATGTTTTTAATCTTATGATGACTGTATTAAACTGGTATTAAATATATATAACGTGATGTGATACACAGTTACACACACAGGTGTATATTATTTGGCAATAGTAGACATTAAGAAGAGTGCTGGTTCCGAAGGGAAGCCGATAGGAATCGGGTTGTATGAAGACTGCGCCCCTGGTCCTTATATACTCCTTTTGGTTCATCCACGTTCGTACCAGATGTATGAACGTGGACGAAGCAAAAGGGGGCATACAAGAATGCAGTCATCTGCCTAGCCTTCTCCAACTATGTTGGGGTCGGCTTCCAGTCTAACCGTAGTATTTTACATGGAGCGACTGCCTATCTGACCTCCAAAACCCAGTTACCAAGTAACGACTGTCAAAGATCTACGAATGACAGCCGAGACCAACGGCTTACGTGCTTTCCGAGGCACGGAGGGGTCTCGGTATCTAATGGATGGTCACCCATCCACAGACCGACCTTGGCAAGCGTTCCTTAACTTTGAAGATCGACCCGTGCGGCTGTTATTTAGCCACGAGCCCCTCAATTCAATAATGACTATAATATAGAATTCTTTAAGACACGAGGTTAATATTCTTTTAATCACATATTTTCCTTTGTCAGTTGATTAAAACGTCTTTAGCAGTAACCGCACTGTTTTCTAGTTATTCTTAATAGATTTTTCTTTGCTGATTGTGAAATAAAATATAGAATTTTAATCATTTAGCTTAGCATTTTAGCATCATCAGCCTATAATTTCCTCATAATATTAAGCTAGACATTAGAGTGTCTCGTTTTTTAAATATATTTTAACCGATTTCGTAAAACAGAAATTTATTAATACAATTGTTATTTTTTTTACTTTTAAAACCAGACTCATTACCACACCACACGAGCTATGGTTTCGTAGCAAATAACAGCCACACTACGTAGATAACTCCGCTACGCTTTTGCAACTGTCGTAGCATCTTTGCTACGACAGTCATAAAAGCGTGGCTACGCTAAGCTTACCTACGTAGTCTGTTTCTACGGCAGGCTGAAAAACGGACCTTTACCTCAGCGCCAGCCACAGGGGTACCCAACCTTTTTTTGGTGTGGTGCTATGAAATTCCTACCCGCGCGACATGTTTAAACCCGTGTAAACCGGTTTTTTATCGCTGAATGATCGCGTCGCTCACCGCACCCCGTACCAATCAACGCGGTGCTAAGCGTTAGCGATAAAAAATGTATGGAGAACGATAGTTACCGTTTTCCATCGACGTAAACATAATACATGTGTCGTTGTTCGTTTTTCCACCTGCCCCAGAAACAAACTTTAGCATTGTTCCGCTACGTTCTCGTAGCCAACATCAGCTCCACTACGCTTGTAGCACCCCGCCGACATGCTACGTTTTCGTAGCAGACAGTTTGTATGCTACGCCTTTGTAGCGAATACCCGGCTCCGCTACGGTTTTGTAGCAAGCAGACATTTTAGTAGCGAAACGTCAATCTACTAGACATTATTTTAGTAATTTTCTGTCTTAAAATCTGTTTATGTCTTGAATATTTACTGGTAACAGATCAAATTATGCTATGCTCTGAAATTGAGTAAAATAATAAAAAAGTAAAATGCAGAAGAATTGACAAATGAACTATATTTTGAAAAATACGAAAGGGAAAGTTTTTAAGGTTATAAAGAAAAGGAAATTATACGAATGAATATTTTTTACGAATGTAAAACCTATATTTTTTCGTCTTTAATTTCTATTTACACTATCATGAATAGAATTGAATGACAAAGCTGCTGGACGAACGTGCCTGAGGACTCGACAATGTTCATTAGAACTTGGTCGTTTTAAGCTCTGGCCAGACTGAGGCGAAACGCGCGCGTGACGCGGGACGCGACTGTGCCCGTCGATTGTTTCAACGATTTGAAGTCACGTGAATATTCGCTGCAGTTGGAACACCAGATGACACAATCAGTACGAGCGAATTTCGTCCCGCATCCCGCGCGGGAATCGCTACACTTTGGTCAGAGCCTAATTAATTCACACACCAGTTGACACAATCAGCGCGAGCGAATTTCGTCCCGCATCCCGCGCGGGAATCGCTACACTTTGGTCAGAGCCGGGAGCCTAATTAATTCTCTGAAGTAAACTAACAGGGTGAAGCTGTGATTTGAAAACTAAAATGGTCAAATTCATTGTCATAGTCATATTCGTTTAGTTAGTTGGATCAATTTATACTAAGTAAGTGAAGAATCTTTTAAATAAGGTGAAAAGTCTATAATACAACAAATATGACTAAATTAGTTTACAAAGTGACAGCTAAGACCTGTCAGTTTACTGATTTTACCTCTGACAGCAGCAACCCTAAAGCAATCTTAATGGAACGACAATAAAGATCACTGATTTTGACAGTAGTTAGACAAGCTAAGAGTTATTTTACCTCTTTGCATCACTTTCAAAATCATAGTGATCTTTATTCTCGTTGCAATAAGGTCGCTGTTGGATTGCTACTTGGGTTAATGTCAGCGGTAAAATACGGTAGAAGGATCTTTTGGTACGTGGCTAAAATCTGAAATAACGTTGCCATCTTGTTTTGTCAAAACAATTTCTGTGAGAATTTCTTGTGTATAACTGGCGAAATGTGGGTATACTATAGGTACACCTCTGCTACCTTTCGGGGAACACAGGCGTGATGTTATGTTAAGTTTCACAAATGTTTCCCAACAACGCCCCCCTGTCAATGTCATTCAGACGCCAAAAGATCCTTAAGGTGATCGGTCTGCACCAGCCGCTATGCACGCACCGGACTTTGGTTTGCTTTGCATGAAAAAATGAACCGACCGCTCGGTGCGGCCGGTACCGATGGTAGACGCGGTGTTATATGAATTCATACAAATCTAACTAAAATCCGTTGCGTGCCGTGCGGGCGTTGCGGCCGGTGCGGACCAGTGGACGTTTACGTTTACAGCACTCTAGGTAGTTGTTCGTCTATAGTTTATCAATCATAGAGTTTATCCTCATCAGTCTCATACTGGGCATTAATAAGGCTGGTGACAGACTTCCTATCAGTCATCTCTGGTTCCTTCAATATTTTCTGTTGTCTGTGGTAATGGAGGCTTGTCTCTGAGTTTTCGCTGTCCGGGTCTATGGTCACCCGCTCAACTGTTACTCTTATGTTGTTCATAAGCTTGGTTTTCTCTGTAACAAAGTTAATTAAATATGATATTATGCCTGTATTGCTTGGATTATGGCAGAGGTGTATAGTAAAGTCGCATACAAAATTCATTCGTCACCTAAAGCGAAAGCGCCAGCGTAGCCCGCGAAATTCAAATTTTGTTACGTTTTTTGCAATATACAGGTCAGTATTAACAAATATGTGTTTACAGAATTATAATCATTAAAGTCATCAATACAACTCTCTAAGACCAAGTAATCCTATTGAATGACTATTTCATGAAATCTTGACATTTCAGGATTATGATTATAATACTGTAAATACATGTTTGTTACGGTCGCGAATCATACTTTAATCAACGTCCACCCAGATACTGAGCTGCAAATTGCAAAAATCGTAAGAAAATTTGAATTTCGCAGGCTACCTTAGCGCTTCCTCTGAGGGGCTTTTCGTGTGACGAGTACCTATCGATAATATTATTTAAACATGATAAAACAAAAAAAAAAATATTTATCTGCGAAGTGGCGCTAGCTAATTGAGTTTGACCCTGGTTATGAAACTCCCGCGCTTAATTTTGCGTTCGACTGTCAGTGAGTGACTGTATTTAAGATGTAGCGGCATATACACATAAACATATAATTTAAATATTTATACACAATTATATGTACAGTCACGAGCAATAATTTGTATACACTTAGCTACTTTTAAAACTGATTTTGGAAATATTAAGCTTTAAAGTGCTAATTTTTGTTAGAGTCAAGTGACCATGAAAAAATTCACGACAGTAGTGTATACAACGAAATTAAAAGGAAAACTATCACAGCTAAGTAGGCTTTACAAGTTTACGAGTAATAGTGGACCAACTTACATTTGCAGTTGGAATGTATGAGAGAACATGTTTTTCGACTACAATGTTAAGTTTGATTTTGGGATAAATTCATCCCAAGTCCCAACCACGAAACCCTTCACTGTACGTGGTCCGACACGCACTTGGCCGGTTTTTTTTATATACTTGTACATATTATTATTATTCCGTTTATTAATTTTTCTTTCTTATTATTTACATTTTTAAATATTTCTTAAAATAAACAGATATAAAAAAAACATTTAAAAATATAAAAAATAGAGTTCCACCGGTGTCGGGAGCAGGGTCCAAGCTACCGGTGGTTAGGGCTGCAGAGACAGGAACCTCCTCACAATACGAGCCGTGTCAAGGATTACTGCCTTCTGAATCAGGCTCTTGATCCAACCGCCTAACGAGAGCCTCGAGAGATGTTGGTCGAGGCTTTCGGCTATCAGGCCGTTGGCCGTTACGACAATCGGCACAATGACAGCCGAGCTCACATTCCACATGTCAACAACCTCGAGTGCTAAGTCGAGATATTTTATTTGTTTCTCTTTCTCAGCTTTCACGAGGTTCTCGTCATGTGGGATGGTAACATCGATTATCATTGCGCGGCGCGCTAATCGATCTATCACCACTATATCAGGCTTATTGGCGACAATAGTCCTGTCAGTAATGATAGACCGATCCCAGTACAACGTGACATGGTCATTTTCGAGAACTGGGTCGGGCACATACTTGTAATACGGTACCTCAGAGTCCACAAGTTTGTATTTCAAAGCAAGTTGCAGGTGAATAATCCTGGCCACTTGGTTATGTCTGTGCAAGTACTCGCCGTTGGCCAGACGAGAACAACCAGAGATGATATGTCTGATAGACTCACCCGGACGGTGGCATGCCCGACACACGTCAACCGTCCCGTCCTTCATAATATGTCTCCGGTAGTTATTCGTCAAGATAACTTCGTCCATAATTGCACAGACGAAACCTTCAGTTTCACCGAAAAGGTCACCAAATCGTAGCCAGGATACGGACGCTAAGAAATCTACACCGGGTTCATGAAGAGCCCGGTAGAAGCGCCCGTGAAGCTCCTTGTTTTGCCATACCGCCTTGCGGTCATCTGTAGTAAGTACTACAGGTTTGCGCCAGTTCTCTTTAGCCATGGAGAGCGGGGTGAGCCCATTGTCCACTGCGACCACATCACGGTGCATACCCACGTCGGTTTTTAAAAAATATTCCCTGAGGCTGCACACCTCGCGGTTGTGGAGGGTCTTCGCATTTAAAAAGCCTCGACCCCCGCACTTCCGCGGGATGTACAGTCTCATCACCGATGATCGTGGGTGATGCATCCGGTTTGCGGTCAGCAGTGTACGGACCCTCCTATCCAGGGCGTCTAGTTCGGTCTGAGTCCATTTGAGTATGCCGAAAGAGTACATCAAAATCGGCATGACCCAGCCGTTGAAGGCGCGCACCTTGTTTCCGCCCGAAAGAAGACTAATTAATACCTTCTTCAGGCGACCAAAGAAGCGCTCCTTCAACGATTGCTTCATGTCAGCGACATTGATGCCTAACGCTTCCGACATACCCAAATACTTATAGCTTTCGGATGAGGAGAGAGATCTGAGGTGTATGGAATTCGAAAGTTGAATTCCCTCGGATTCCATAATCTCGCCTCGCTTTACATGCATGACTGCACATTTGTCCACACCAAATTCCATCCTGATGGCATTACTGAAAGTTTCAGTTACCTTCAGTAGCTCCATCAGTCGCAATTTGTTGGGGGCAAAGAGTTTCAAGTCATCCATGTAGAGGAGGTGAGATATGACCTGACCACCTCTCCTCAACCGATAGCCTAGACCTGAATCCTCCAGCAGTGTGCTTAGAGGATTCAGGGCTAAGCAGAACCAAAGTGGACTCAAACTGCCGCCCTGAAATATTCCCCGTTTAATCCATACAGGTTCATCATTCCTCTGGATCTGACCACACCCTGGATAGCGAAGGACCGTCCTCCATTGCCCCATACACGACTCAAGGAAGGTGCGTAGAGTTGCGTCAATCTTGTACAACTCAAGCACCCTCATTAGCCATGTATGTGGCACCGAGTCGTAGGCCTTCTTATAATCTATCCAGCATGTCGACATATCCTTGCGGGATCGACGAACCTGTTGGCTAATGGCCATGTCGATGAGGAGTAGCTCCTTAGTACCGCGGGACCCGTTCCTGCATCCATTTTGAGAGGCAGATATAATCAAGTTACTCTCAATGTGTATATTAATTTTCGCTCTCAAAATGGATGTAAGAAGTTTATAGACTGTCGACAAACACGTGATCGGTCTATAATTCTTGGGTTCCGCGGGACTACCTGACTTATGGAGCAGGTGGGTAACGCCTGTTGTTAGAAACTGCGGTAGCGACCCAGACTCTAAGGATGACTGGAACTGAGATGCCAGGCAAGTGTGTGAACTAGTTAGCCATTTCAGCCAAAAGTTGTGCAGTCCGTCCGGTCCTGGAGATTTCCAATTCGGTAACGGACGGACTGCTCTGACTACGTCAAATGGCGTAATGAGGACTGTTTCCATTTCTGGTATTGTTTCACACACTCGCTCGACGTCCTGCATCCAGCTATCCTCAGTGTGACAAACGGGCACCGACCAGATGCTGCGCCAGAATACATTCGTAGCGGCATCATCCGGGCGGCACACGTCTGTCACATTTTGTTCAGGTCGCTCCCAAGCTCTATATACCCACCTCTCATCGCTCTGGAACATGCGATTCTGCGTGTATCGATCAACCCGCCGCTTATACCGCCGAATACGACTCGCCCATGCACAAACTTTCTGCTTCAGGAAGTCGATGCGCTCTGTGACACGGGGCATGTATTCTCGAGGGCTGATTCCAGTCCCCGAGAATGCCCGCCTTACAAAGCGCATCACTCGTGGTCGTGTATTGCCCTCCCTGAAGCAGTATAGTTTGCCGATGAGTACCCTGGTCCCATCGATACGACGCTCGATCTTGCACTGCCAGGCTGGTACGGCTGGTTTTGGTTGAGTAGCTCCGTCACAGTTTGGAAATTTGACGTTAGCTAAACGACATGCAGCAACAGCCACGCGATACAGGATCGAGTGTGTATCAACAAGATCCTCGCTGCTTTCAAACACATTCTTAAGCTGCGAGTCCAAGGCACACACCAGCGCCGTATTTTTCTTGTGCATAGGTAAGCGTGGTAATCGGGGCCTAAGTTCGGTCGGAGTTGACCTATACTCACGAAACGCATCCTCCAGTGCGCTCCTCAATCGGACGTTGCACTGGCTACTTACTGTGGCAACCCTATCATATTCTTCTTCAAGATGATTGAACCGCGGCGGGATTGCATCTATGGGTAACGCTTGTACCGCGGTTTGTGCCGAAGTCGAGACGATATGGTTGTTCAGTATCTCTGAGCGCAGCCTATCAAGTGCAGCATCGTCCAACCTGTGATTGCGTTGGATGACCCGCACCTGATCCGACAGTCGTTGGGCCGAAGTGTTGACGGTTGGTTCTAGTTCCTAGAACAGAGACAGCATCCTATTGCGGTACGCAGTGAGGTTTGTTCCTCCCTCTGTAGACCCGTAATATGCGCGCATGACGTTCTCGTTCATAGACTGAGTCCATCTCATGCGCTGCACACAACCACCGGCAGCGGGGACCCGGCTCGGGGCCGGTTGGCCCCTAAGTCCCAAGCTCTTCGGTGGCCGGCCTCTCCCCTGCCGACGTACAGGTGTTGGCGACGTCGGCGGGGAAAAATATTATTATTATTATTATTTTAAGACTGTTAGCTTTTAAATTATGTAATTCATATCTTGAAAATTAAAAAGAAATATAGTAGAAGATTAGATTAGGTTACAACTATCAGGAAATAGACTCTAGCTGGATTCTAGACAACTTACCTGGCAAACAGCTGGTAGGGCAAGGGCATATAGTAGACACATCAGGGCTAGTGATGCGAATGTTGGCGTACGAATGTTTCATTACGATCTTTTCCTTGTCACAGCCGCATTTACCGCACGAACCCTTGCGTTTCACCACCTCTTTTGTCGAGTATATACCTGGAAAGGATTTAAAGTCTGTTCCAAAACTCAAAATTAACCTGCCAAGCTTTTTCCCAACTATGTTGGGGTCGGCTTCCAGTCTAACCGGATGCAGCTGAATACTATTTTACGCAGAATACGCGCTTGGACGTTGGAGTTGTGAATATCAGCCCGATCTATAAATCTATACAAATAAATAAAATTGAAGTGACTGTGTATAATGTAAACATAACAGCTTTTTACTAAATGCGTATATGAAAGTACGGTACTTACAAAAAAAAAAAAAAAATGTTTTGTCTGTCTGTTTGTGCCAGTTAATCTTCCAAATCTAATATCCGAAATTCACTAGCAGATAGCTGATATAAGGAGAAACTTAGGCTACTTTTATTTTAGAAAAAGATTCCGCGCAACAAAAAAAAAACCCATGAAATTGTGAACAAAATCCGATTCAAGTAGGGAAGTATTGCTATCCATGCACGCGAAGTCGCGGGAAACAGCTATATACAATAAGACTGATGCAGATTGCTAAAAATCCCCTAAGTACATCACTTTCGTACATTTTGTAGGAACAATCGAACACTACAGACGGGTCGCACCGCCCACCCTGTTCTGTATTGGAATGCGATGCGCTGCGACCCGATGCGGCTAAATTGCAAACCACACTTTGCAAAGAGGGGCTTGTGGCTAAGAAATAACAGCCGCACGGGTCGATCGATCAGGTTAAGCTACGCTTGCCGCAGTTGGTCCGTGGATGGGTGACCATCTTTACGTATTAAGACCCCTCCGTACCTCGGAAAGCACGTTAAGCCGTTGGTCCCGGCTGTCATTCGTGTACCTTTGACAGTCGTTATGAGTCGTCAGAAGCCCGAAAGTTTGACAACCGGTCTTACCAAGGGGTATCATATTACCCAGTAACTGGGTTGTGGAGGTCAGATAGGCAGTCGCTCCATGTAAAATACTGGTATTCAGCTGCATCCGGTTTGACTGGAAGCCGACCCCAATATAATTGTGAAAAGGATAGGCAGGTGATGATGACTTTGCAAAAAGAACTGTTCGAACTGAGGCCCGCGCGAGACGCGTGACGCATCAGCTCCCGTCTATTGCTTTAATGATTAGGAAATCACGTGACCATTCGCGCCAGTTTGAAAACCTCCATACAATTCAGTTAACACAATCGGCGCTACCGAATTTCGTCCCGTATCCCGCGCGGGATTCGCCTCGGTTTGACCAGAGCTTTATATATACATCATAGATCCATATTCTAGATCCTTAATCTCGATTAAACATGGCCACATTTGAACATTACCTTGTTCTCCTTTAGAAAAAACTATAGGGATATCAACGCCTCCTACGTCAACAATGTTTCTTCTTTTCTTGCCTGGCAGCCCTGCCCTTTCTGTTCTCTTCTTGCCCGGCATTCCTGGCGAGATAGCGGCAAAAGCCTTCTTAATAGAAGCGCCTATGCTCTTTCTCTCTCCTTCAGGTGGTGACAGAAGGGAGCAGATGCATTCATCAACAGGGCCTGTCCCTTCTTGCATCTTTCTCGCCGACTCTTCATCGAGTTTCTTAGTGTCAGTATAATTCATTGTGTCCCTTTTTCGTTCACTGATTCAAGCAATTTTGAATTCGTTGCCTGGTTTTTGCTGTTGGGTAAATGTAATTGAAATTAAGTTTTAACGGTTGAGGCAAATCCGAACCGAAAGCGAAACAATAGCCAATATAGAAAAAAATGTGTAAGTAGCCATCAACATCATTATTTCAGCCGAAAGACCTTCACTGCTGGACATAGGCCTCCCCCAAGCACCGCCACTTTGACCGGTTTTGTGCTTCTCTCATCCAGCGGATTCCTGCGGCCTTCACCAGGTCATCGGTCCATCTTGTGGGAGGCCTTCCAACGCTGCATTTTGTACGCGGTCGCCACTCCAGAACCTTTCGCCTCCCATCTGTTCTGCGAGCAATGTGCCCTGCGCACTGCCACTTAAGTTTGGCAAATCTTCGGTAGCCACGCCAGAAACAAATCGGAGATCATGTCTCGTGTGACTGTAACTACTACGGCCCCCACAGGTACCCTTCAAACCGAGGCACAGCGACGCTTGGCGGCAGAAATATTTATTTATTTATACAGGGTTAAATTAAATTAGCTAGCAAAACTCCGCAGAGGTGACGGGTATTGATATCTAAACGCGATAAAACAAAAAAGAAATTAATTTGATGAGTTTTTTTTTGGGATCATCGACCGCAGGTAGTGTTGTTACTTGAAGAATGAGTTGAGAAATTGTTTTTTTTTATCGTATTTAAGTAGATATCCGTCACGTCTGCGGAGTTTCGCTAGCTAATTCAATTTGACCCCGGATATGCTTTACAAAAAAAATATTAAATAATACAAAACATACATTGGGCAGCCTTATCGATTTCTGCGATCTCTTCCAGGCAACGTTGGCAAATATGTTACATGGTGGAAGTCGGTACGTACTACCAACTTCTTCGCAACAAACTACTTCAAAACGCTATCATATTCTCAATAGATAGCTTTACTAATAATAAAGTATGAATATAATAATATTCATACTTTAATATATATTCTATTATACCTATACTTATATCTTATTATACAACGTGTTTTTTTTATATGTCATAACTCTGGGGTTATATTCTATAAGTAAAAATAATACAAAAAGTCGTAGAATATGTGGTCCAAAAATGCATAGTTTCGAAGATATCATCAATCATGATTAAATTAGGTTCATTCCAAGTTTTATTGATAAATACGATTAATTCATTTTCATTCGTACCAATCGTTCATAATAATTAAAGCTAAGAAAAAGCGACGCTGTCATATTTCACATAAGGGTGTTTTACATTAATAATCGTGACTTTGTCGAATTATTTTGTATGAAAAATGAAAACAAAAAAAAAAAATTATAATCGAAAAATAATTCATAAGCCAGTTGATTCTTTGATATGGTCTCATTTATACCCTAGAAATATGACATAAAAAAAAAAAACACCTCGATTTGCTTTACTTACTGCGTTTTTGTTTGAAATAGTACCTATTTAGGTACTAACATTATGTTATGTAAAATTGTTAATAATAATTAATTTAAATTCATCGTGATAATCTTTCTATTTGAAATGAAGCTTGTGTATTGCAGTGTCCGCAATGATCATCCTATACTGCTTCTCTGCTTTTGAGTTCCTTATCATGTTTGTTACCTGCAATGAAACTATGCATTAAAATGACTCATCATTTGTTTAGCCTTCCCTTACCCTTCCCACTATGTATAACTAGCTTTTGCTCGCGTGGATGTCCGCAAATATCCCATGGGAACGTACTACCGGGATTAAAAGTACCCTATGTGGTAATGCCGGTAAACAATGTCATAATTTCGTAATACATTGTTTTCATACGGCACACACCAGTAAAGCTCCCAGTCGCAAGGTTTTTTCGATACGTTCAACAATCATCGTCATATTTCAGCCAATTTACACAAAACCTTAATTAATTATACACTTAAACCTTCCTCATTAATCACTCCGTCCATTGGTGAAAACCGTATAAAAATCCGTTCGCTAGTTTTTGAGTTTCAGACAGATAGACGCGGTGGCGGAACTTTGTTTAGTTAAAATTCTGCCAGTCACGCTCTAATAACAAATAACTTTTGTGGACCGATTTTAATGAAATATAGACTAAAAGTACAAGATACAAACTATGACTACATTTCCAATCCCTTAAAAAGAAGTATGTACCTACTCACACAATTTTTTAAAATATTTTTTTGGGATTTAATAATCAACCCCTATTTTATCCCCCTAATGGATGATTTTACAAAAATGCATGAAACCCACATGATTCTTTATTTGCTACCAAAAGCATAAATTTAAATTTTTATATCCTTATCTTAAGAAATGCTGGGTTTCCCATACAAACTTTCAACACCAATATTATCCCCTGTAGGATTATTTTTGAGGCAAAAAGTAGGCTATGTTCTACCCCAAGATACCATCTATCGTCTAGCCAAATTTTATCGAAATCCATTCAATGCTTTAGGTGTAAAAAGGTAACATACAGACAGACAGACAGTTACTTGCATCAGTATGAACGGATATGTTGGGATGCAGCTTAATACCAGTATTTTACATGGATTAACCGCCTATTAGACCTCCACAAACCAGTGGTAAAATGGGTAGCACAATACCGCTTGGCTAGACTGGTCGTTAGACTTTCAGGCTTCTGACTACCCGTAATCACAATCAAAGATCTACGAATGACAGCCGGGACTTAACGTGCTTTTCAAGAGACAGAGGGGTCTCGGTATGTAGCTAACGGATGGTCACCTATATATGGCAAGCGCAACAACGTTGATCGGCACAAAAAATGACGAGTAACCTACCTACATATTGATGCATTTTATAGGACATCTACGGGCTTCAATCCAACGACTCTTGTCGGCCGGTATTTCAGAAACTTGGTTTGTTACTGCTACCGTCTCTTTATATATATGAGATATGTATGTTTGTGTGGAAGCATAAAGAATTATTTACAAAAGCAGACGATGTACATCCTCGAATCTGGCGCGACCCTCACAGGCTCGTATTGGATGTCATGCCAAGGCTAGCTAAATATAATAAAAGCTGTTAGTATATGTGTGTAGAAATATTTAATAGGATACCGAGCTACTTAAAAATTCTTAATACCAGATTATTTAAAAGTAAATTGTGTGATTGGCTGTCCACTAATAGTTTTTATAGTCTAAAAGAGTTTTTTGACAAAAAAATTAAATGAGCTAAATAATTGTCAATCAATCGGCCTAGCCTTTTCCCAACTATGTTGAGGTCGGCTTCCAGTCTAACCGGATGCAGCTGAATACCAGTATTTTACATGGAGCGACTGCCTATCTGACCTCCACAACCCAGTTACTGGGTAATACGATACTCCTTGGTAAGACTGGTTGTCAGACTTTCGGTCTTCTGACGACCCGTAACGACTGTCAAAGATCTACGAATGACAGCCAGGACCAACGGCTTAACGTGCTTTCCGAGGCACGGAGGAGTCTCGGTATGTAAAGATGGTCACCCATCCACGGACAACCCCGGCAAGCGTAGCTTAACCTGATGGATCGACCCGTGCGGCTGTTATTACTTAGCCACGAGCTCCTCACCTAAATAATTGTATGCACGAAAAATTCGCACGCTTATAATGTTAAGCAAAAACATCTATTAAATCTATTTAATCTTTGTACCACCTTTTATACCATGTTTTTATGCAAATAAATGTTATTCTATTCTATTCTAAAACTTAAACTAGCAGCCTGGACAGTCAGCCTCGCTACTAATGTAAAATAATAGTCTGATGGCTATTATTTTGACATGAGCTATCCTCTTATAAATAGAGTTTGCCCTGGACTTGTCTAAAAGCGAGGAGATAAAAAAGCATACCTAAATTACCTTAAGGACGTTACAAATTTAGTTGGAGACATCACTTAATAAATATTGTAGGTTAATTAATCATTTTTGGATGTTTTTGTTATTGAATCTTGTGGTCTTTCAGAATAAGATTATTCTGATGTTTATAGAGATGTTATGACAGCTTTCTGTCAAAATTTTACTTACACGAAAAAGTTTTGATGAAAAAGTTCTTAATGGGGAAGGTCGGGCAAAGCTAATTGTAGATGGCGTGATCATAGCTAGGTCCCTACGGCCTACAATAAATTTGATATTTCGTTCATTCATTCCATTTCTTGTTCATTCACGAGTTTGGTTTTGTTTCACTATTTCTATAATTTCGGTGATTTCAAATGACAAGTATTTGACATAGAAAGTGTCAGAATTTAAAACCTTAAATATTTCCTTTTAATCACTTTCTTCAAAATGTTTCTACCGTCTGTTTATTTTTTTCCAAAATCTCTACTAATAACTTCTAGCCACCATCTTTTAATTTTAGGGTCTCTCGGGAAATAGTGGACTCCAATTTCGGAGTATTTAGTAACACAACAACGCGTCATTTTCGCAAAAATAAAACAAAACCACCTCACGCCTTGTATTATTGGCTTGTGTTGGGAACTAGCTACGACAGCGCCATTTTGACAGTTGCCTTCCCCATTACTTAATCTTTTAAGCAGTAACTGGATTGCGGAGGTCAGATAGGCAGTCTCTCCATATAAAATACTGGTATTCAGATGCATCCGGTTAGACTGGAAGCCGACCCGAACTAAGTTGGGAAAAGGCTAGGCCGATTGAGATGATGATGATAGCAGCAAAGGATAGCAAGTTGACAGTACTGTGTAGCACAACTGGAATGCTTACAATGAAAAATCTGTCTTGAAAGAGAAAGCCCTTAGAGTAGTGTGTATTTTTCTAATGAGGTGACCATACATGTACCTAGGTTTTTAAAAAGTAGTAAAGTCTTTTACACCGCATCGCACCATTCGCCTTTTCGCAAAGACAGAGGTGTCACATTTCATCAGCTACAGTCCCATAAAATAAAGGACAAGCCCTAGTATTATCAAGGAAGTATCAGGCATACCTACTACTGAGAATTCTATTTTTAGTGGAATAATACTGTAGGTATGACTCGGAAAGCGAACACATAACAAACTTGCATAATCCCGTTTTCGATGCCCACGGAATGAAGACGTACGTACCTAATCATAGGTACACTTAAATAATCAGCCTTTAATGTTCCCACTGCTGGGACTGAGGCCTCTCTGTGAGAAGTGGGCCGTAATCCACCACGCGGGCTCAGTGCGGGTTGGTGGATGTCACAAGTCTTCAAATTTTTGGTTTATGGACAAGCCGGTCTGCTCACGAAGTTTCCTTCAACGTTTTTAGAACCGTGAACTTTAGTATTGGACAGAGTAAGGTGCATGCCAGCTAGCACCTCAATCCCCTTCGATTTCAAGTGGCTTAATCCATTGCTTCATGTTTCAAAAATTCTTCAGCTCGACAACGTTAATGACGCAATGGATATTGTTGAATTTTACAAATTAAAAGAAGGTGGGTTTTTAGACCGAACGAACATATAGCGCTAAAAAGTTCTTTTAGCGGGTGACCAAAATCGGAACTAACGCCGCCATCTTATATTTTTCACTTTTGATTCATTTTACGAGTATGTTCAGAATTTCACTTCGAGTGAAAGATGCCGAATGAAAGACAAAAGAACCGAAAAGTGAAGCTTCTGATATCGGCTTAATCGCCAATGTGCGTTTTTATAATTTCTAAAGTGATAATATTATCGTGGATGGCAACGTCCACGTCATGGCATCACGTTATCACAGGGAAGTAAAGTCAATGGAAATACAGGGTCAAATTAAATTAGCTAACGAAACTTGACAGACGTGATGGGTTTCGTTAACTGAACAAAATAAAACGAAACAAAATATGATTTGATCATTTTTATTTTGGGGTTCAGCGAGCGCTGGTCGTTAGTTACTTTAAATATGAGTTGACAAATGAGTTTTTGTTTTGTCGTATTTAGATATCGATACCCATCAATCTTGTGAAGTTTACACAAAACACGGATTTTTTCAACTGATATTTCAAGTAACTACACTAAATCGATGGTTGACCCTTTTTTTTTTTGTGGATGGGAAATCATCAAATGACTTCTCCCGCTCTGGGCGGAGCGGGAGGGCGTGTCAGACTTTTACTGACTAAAACCCACCCGTGTTCCTTCTGTTGCCTGGGCCGGGGCCACGGTAACTCTTTCGAACATCCCGCAACCCTAGCTGGCATCGGCCCTAGCGGACCCCGTCAATAGAGCTGACATCTCTTTGAGGCGCGCGTGGAACACAACGCGCCGTCGACTCGGGCTTGGTCCTTACCGGACGGCGAGCTACCCATTGCTCGCCGTCCGCAAGCCCGCGCCTACGGTGGCCGGGAATCGGCTGCCAATTCCCGACGCCCAGGGCGTCTCCTGCGGCGACTAGCGGCGTGAGGGCGCAAAACTTGCCTCTCCCTCGCGCGTCCCGCCTCCTCCTTCGCGAGCATTACTGCTTCGCAGAAGGAGGGGGCTTCCCATGTACTCTCGCTCCGTACCATGACTTGGACCAGGGCCGGACGCGAGAGATCGCCGCCGCTGATCGCTTCCGCGAGGACACGTCGGTGCTCCGCCCAAGCCGGGCAGACCTCCACCGTGTCCTCCGGGCGATCCACACAGTGGTGACACCCGGGCGTTTCCTCCCGCCTTATCCGGAACAGGTACCTCCCGAAGCACCCGTGTCCGGTGAGGACCTGCGTCAGGCGGAAGGTGAGGACGCCGTGGCGCCTCTCCAGCCACATGGTTGACCCTTGATCCCAATTCATGACGTCTGTAGAGTTTCGCTAGCTAATTTAATTTGACCCTGTATCCATCCATGATAACGTTATAACCTGCACGTATTTCTATACATTTTGTGAACGTGGACGTGGATGTCCACTATAATATCATCACGTTAGGAATGATAAAAGTGAACTTTCGATATAACCCTATGCCTAATCGAAACTGTGGGTACTTATACTTGTTTGCAGTACTAATAGTGTAAGTAAAGTGCTGCAGACTATTTAGCGAATATCAAGTTAATGTAGAAGTGTTGTACCCAGCTCAGTCGCCATAAAGCTCTTAGCGTTATAGGAACATTGATTCTTTTATGATATTGATGTTGAAATAGACGGTATTAAGGTGAAAGCTCGGGTAGCTCGCGAAATTCAAATTTTCGTACGTTTTTTGCAATTTGCTGGTCAGCATTAGGTTGTATGTTGATTAAAATATGATTCGCGACCGTGACAAATATGTATTCGCAGAATTATAATCATTAAAGTCAATACAACTGTCTATGACCAAGTAACTATTGAATGACTATTTCATGAAATCTTAACATTTCAAGATTAAACTAACTTAAGGAATTGTATTACTGATTCTAATGATTATAAATTATAATTCTGTAAAAAACATATTTGTTACGGTCGCGAATCATACTTAAATCAACATACACCCAGACACTGAGCTGCAAATTGCAAAAATCGTAAGAAAACTTGAATTTCGCGAGCAACCTTACCGCTTCCCCCTTAACCTTTAGTGTATCATTTTTGCACACGCATCTTCAGCACACATTAATATTATTGGTACTTAGATGCGACACTTAGTCTGTCTGTCTGTCTGTTTGTTACCTTTTCACGCCTAACGGCTGAACGGATTTGAATAAAATTGCACTCAGAGAGACTTGAGTTAGGACATAGGATACTTTTTATCCCACTATTACGTTCCCGTGGGATTTTCGACTTGGGATTTTTTTAGTCTCAATGTGTATCAAAAGTGAAACAGCGTAACCATTCTGGGCTGGCAGTATCTTTCTGTGTATACGAATGTTGCGCAAATATGCTTGGCAGTGAAGGTGTTAAGAGCGTTTACGACGTACGGCCTTTCATACATACTTTCAAGTCCTTGTTTTTCAGGATACATAGGTCGAAGAAGTTAGAAGTCGGAGCATGTACTGCCTATCTGACCTCCACAATAAGCATTAACTTTTAAAAATTGGCAGTCAGAGGTGAAAACTTAAATGTATAACTATGCATAGCATGTCGCATGTCGGTGACGCGAACCCGTAAGATTTCCCCTTACCAAAAATCGCTTACAGCAGTTATCACTTCAAAAATATGATAAAGGAGGATAGTAAAATGAAAACAAGTAATTACAAGAAAACTTTATTTATTGATCCTTATTCATACACAAAGTAATAATATTACATAAAATATAAAAATAAATAATAATAATATTATAAACACATTCGACACGCATGTATGTTTTTTATTATTATTATTTTGTTAAAAATTGAGAATTTACTAATAATTTTCTTTGAAAACAGGCAAATATTTAACGAAGTTGAGATTTTAAAAACTAGCAACATACATAACATCACGCCTGTATTCCCCGAAGGGTTAGGCAGAGGTGTACCTCTAGTATAACAACATTTCGCTAGTTATGTTTATGTCCCATGTAATAGGGGGCGAGCCTATTGGTCAACAGGGCACATATTCAGACTCCGGGCTGCTACTGAGAAATTGTTGATGGTCCAATAACACTGCCCAGCCTGGGTATCGGACCCAGGACTACAAACTTGGGAGTCGCGCTTGCGACCACTAGACCAGTGACAGTCTTCTAAATAATAAAAAAAAAACTCACAATTTCTATCCCTAAATAATTTACTAATGTATATGGCAACATTACCAGAACAAAATATACAACATTTTTGTTATAAGCATGTCATTTCTTTATTTAGCTAAGCACAGTCGAAGTTTCGTTGTCATTTTGAGTTCCCCCTCAGCTGTCGATCGACCGCTAGTGGTTGGTAAGGTTCGGACTACAAGCGTCCGGAACCTCCTCGGTCCGAGAATAATCCGAGTTCGGCATCGACTACACGCGGCCCGTTTGAATCCGGAGAGAAATTTACTCAGTCGGCCGCTACCACTTGCGCTGAACAGTCGCTACTTTGGTTAATTGGGAACTTTAACTTTAGTTGAAGTTTTGTATTTGGCTGTGGCCGTTAATAATATTTCGGAGTCGTGTTGTCAGCTCCATACAACTACATGCTATATTGAAAGGCCTCGCCTCTTGTGCCGAAAAATAACGGACCGGGTGACCGGAGAAAACCCAAAGCATGATCTGATTGTTTCCGGGTGAAATTCGGATGGCCCCTGATCCTATGTAGTCAATGCAGGAACAATTCAAATGATTGCTTGAGAGACGGATTGAATCCGGCCTTGCCCGGGGCCGTTTTTTTCGGGCCGCGGAGATTCCGGATGCTTGTAGTCCGAGTCTAACAAATTGTGTCTGATAACATGACAGTTGAAGGTTTAATCTAACGGATTTGATTCGGTGTTAAATCAATTAAGAACTACTTACTTACGTATAAGGTTTAGATTGCAACTGCCTCCAGGAATGGAGATTTACACATTTCTAGTAAAGTCGAACAAGCTATTTGGCACACAGGCGGCTAATTTGCAACTAATTCAAGTTGAAAATATTTAATTTCACATAAAACCTACATGGGCACTTATGAAACGTCAGAAGCTAAGTGCACGGTTCCAATTGGTCGTTTCCTATGGAGAAGAGCCGGGAAGAAACTCCACGGCTACTCTTTTAAATATAATTGACTTTTACAATGTTTTCAAATCACAATGTTAATAGTAATGAGATTTCAAATTACAGTGTAGGCCTGTCAAGGAAATGCCCAACAAATCGAATCATCTACAAAATTTAACGCACAATCTCTTACGGAGTCATTGTACTCGTCATTATGAATAACTTTTACTATGGGCACAAACCTGAAATAGCGAAAAAAAAATTGCTGTTCCCTACATTTGACCTCTTAAGAGGTTGTGCGGGACATGTATTGGTCTAAAAGAACTACAACGTGTGTTGAGTAGTCAATTATTTTATATCAATCTCTTAAGTATGCCATAAGCTTAAAGTTATTACGCACAAACAATAAAAATGAATACTGTTACTGTCTCTCTGCAGGGCAATGGCCTCTTCTCAAACCGAGAAGACACGATCATTGATCGCCACGCTTGCTCAAGACGGGTTGTATGTCAGGCTTACAAAGTGGCGCAAAAGTAATGACATAATGCGTCACCCAACTACTAGCTAACCGGACAGACGTTTTCACAAAAAAAAAAATCATCAAAATCGGTCCAGCCGTTTAGGAGGAGTTCAGTGACATACACACGTACAGAAGATATATACAGGGTGTAAAAAGACACATCACATATCCGTTAACTACGCATACTGCCCATCGAACTAAGTAACAAAGGGCTAAAATTATTGCTGGGAAACGACTCTTTTTTGGTGTGAAAAATCACTTTTTATGGTAACACGCAATGCAACACGCGCAAAACTTAGTGCATACAACAGTATAGGGGTCGTGCCGGTATTTAAAGTACAGTTATAACATTTAAAACAGCTTTCATAAAAAACATAAGTAATAAAGTTGGAACTTTGACCTTCAATATTTCCGTAACCGGAAGGTTCCCAGGTATGGTCCAGAACAAAAAAAAACACAATGCTGGGAAGAACATGTAACTTTCGGCTTCGTTAAGTGTCTTTTTACACCCGATATACAAATTATATATATCAAGATGTTTTCCTTCACCGCTGTCAGTAATGTCCAAGATTAACTCACAAAGTACATCTGAATTGAAAAAGTCACATTGGTATTAGCCCGGATTTGAACACATAACCTCATGCATGAGAGGCGAGGCCTTAACCACAGGGCCATCAAGACACTCGTCTGTGTAGTGGAAAGGTGAAATTGTTTATTCGATAAATAGGATATCGGAATCACTTTTGCACGTCATATTCAAAATAAAATGAGCTAGATTGAGTCGACATTTCCTATCTGACTACCCCTGAGAAGAAATGGCGAAACAAACTCAGGGGTCAAAGTCTCTTTTAAAGTCCAGACATGATTTTGGTCAAATCATGTTAGGACCATGTAGATCAGTGTCTGAAATGTTCTTTTGAGGAAGAACCACACAAATTTGAGTGGACCAGTTCAGTAAGTGCAAGCATTTGCCAGTAATCGTGTAGCTTAGCTCAGGACTTAAGGAGCTTAATGGGAGGAGGATGTAGTTCTGCCTGTATACCAAAAAGCTTGTTTAGTACAGGCACATAAGCCAAAAAACAGGGTTAACCTCGGAAGAGAGATAATAAGCTGTAAACTGGTATAAGCCTTCATTTAGGCACTCTAAAAAAAATCTCAAGTCTCAAAAAAATCTCGTGTCCACGTCTTAAGATATTCAAGGTCAAAGGTCACAAAAATATTTTTTTTTCCAAATATCTTGCTTCCTATGGTTTCAATGATGTTTACATAAATATTGTAAAAATTGTGGAGCATAAAATTCTCACTCTATTGGAGTGTACGCTTAAAGAGCGCAGTGCTCAGCCATACATGGCATAATGCAAGGACAGGGCTGAGCGCTGCGCTCTCTCCGTGCTCTATTTCAAAAACGGTTAAGCGTATAAAAAAAATGTTTAGTACATCTGTAGATAATTTTATGCTCTACAATTTTTACAATAGATATAAAGATCATTGAAACCATAGGATGCGAGATATTTGAAGAAAAAAAAACAGGATTATGTGACCTTTGACCGTGCATATCTTAAGAAGCACTTTTGAGAAAACTTTTAGAGTGCCAATTTGAAGGTCAGAGGTGACAAAGTCGACGATGGAGCGAGCTTACCCAGAAGAAGCCTGTTCACTCTCACTTTGAAGAGATCGAGGTTGTATGCGTTCGGAAACATAGACGCAGGCAGAGAGTTCCACTCCTTTGCTGTGCGCATCACAAAAGTTCATACAAGTTTACAGCTTATGATCTTTCATTCCGTGGTGAAACCTATGTGTGACTGGAATAATTCAACGATAAGTGGGGCGCACCTGGACCGTCAGCCTCGCTACCAACTAGCTGACTCACTAATATTGTTACGTCGGCATAAGCTATGCTTATATAGCTCATGTTGATACGAAAAGAGAGTTATTTTATTGACCATAAATCGAATCAAATTCGAAAAGATTTTTCAAATTCCAAAAGGTTTTTCAGAAACCTTAAGTTTTTATTTACATTCGTTTAGGCGCTTTTACGAGTATAATTAACTAATTGAAAAACAATTAATAAATAATAAATAAATTGTAAAATAGACAGTACTTTCAGTACCAAACACTACTAAAAAATTATAAACAGTCAAAATTATTATTTAGTGTTGAAGATGCGTTAATATGACACATAGAGCATTAGAGACTGTTAGGCAGGTTTGAGTGACAGAGACAACACTCTACAGTCAATTTTTTTCTAAACTCCATGTGCAATATTTACGGCCGGTGACTAATAATTGACTACACTTCTGGACACATCTATTGGCCCACCTTAGAGTTTAGGTTTCGATGGCCCCTACCGAAATATGATTGCTAGATTGAACAAAAACTGTTGATGCAGTTTTAAACCTGATACATTTTACCATCTTTTTCGATCGTATTGTTTTAAATTTGAATTCAGAATACCATACGACATGGAGCTACGCCTAACAAGTCGGATATGCGCCTTGTTAAAGGCAATTGATTTTTGAATAAAAAACATGTTTTATCAAATAAAGGTTTAATTTAATAACGCGTGTTGCCTCCATGGGCATCTATCACAGCTCTCATACGATTAGGCATAGAGTTTATCAACCGCTCTATGAAATTTTGAGGGATCATCTCCCATTCCTCTTCTATGGCAGTTTTCAACTCCTGCATCGTCTGGGCAACTGGCTGACGAGCCCTAACACGTCTTTTTAGCTCGTCCCACATGTGCTCAATGGGGTTCATGTCTGGGCTTCTGGCTGGCCAGTCCATAACTGTGATGTTCACATCCCGAAGATATTCCCTGACGATGCCGGCCGCATGGGCTCTTGCATTATCATGCATAAAAAGGAAATTTGGGCCCACATAGTCCGCGTATGGTATCACGTGAGGTTCTAAGCACTCACGAATGTACCTTTCAGCATTTAATGTTGGCAGCCGTGGTCCTGTAACAACCTCAAGTTGAGTTTTGCCGCTCGCGGATATACCGCCCCAGACAGTCCATGAGCCACCGCCATAAGCAACCCTCTCTTCAAAGCAGCATTGTGCGAAACGCTCTCCCTTACGTCGGTAGACCTTCTTCCTTCCATCATTGCCATGTAACACAATTTTAGACTCATCAGAAAAGAGTACACGGCTCCAATCTTGCTGTGTCCAATTTAAATGACTGCGTGCGAAATGAAGGCGCGCTGTTCGGTGGGCTCGCGTTAGTTTGGGCCCATTAGCTGGCTTATGTGGTACCATATCGCTTTCTTTTAACCTTCTCCGAACAGTTCGAGCGCTCACAGATACTCCGTGGAAGTCGCGAAGTTGGTTTTGTATCTCAATGGAGGTAAGGTGACGATTTCTCAAGCTGGTCGTCACGATGAATCGATCCTGCCTCTCAGTTGTGACCCGAGATCGTGGCCTTCCTTTGCGACGAACAAAGCCGCCAGTCTCTAGGTACCTCCGATAAACATTTCGGACCGCAGATCGACTTAAATTAAGTTGAGCACTCACGTTTCTTTGGCTGTGTCCGGCCTGAATAAGTGCCACAGCTTGGGCGGCGACTTCAGGTGAAGTATCCATAGATTATTGATAGAACCTCACCTTAATGTTAAGAATAAGTAATGTTTGTTGCAAAACCAAAGATATCAATCACTTTTTTAAGAATTAAATCCATGTAAACCAATAAAACCAAGTTTTCTTAGTATTCGATTGTTTGATATCAACAAACAGGCTCCAAATTGTCTTTTGTTTCTTTAAATTCTGTTTTCGAAATTCAAAAAAAGACTATTGAATGAAATTGTGAATGTGCCAGGTTCAAAACTGCATAAAAACTTTTTGCTCGACCTAATATAAAATTTTAGCTAGGACCAAACGAAACTGAAAATACAAGGTGGGCCAATAGATGTGTCCAGAAGTGTATTATATTATTATGTTTGAGCGTAATGTCTTTTTCAAACATTCTTTATAATAATGCTTTAGGGCCTGCGCCCACTGGCCGCAGGGCACGGCAGGGCTACTTCGGCATACATGCAAGCTAGCCGCGGCGTCCTGACACGCCGGAGCGTACCGTCGCGATCGTGTTCGCGCGTTCTTTTCAGAACAATAGCACTTCCATCAGAACAGCCGTAACGCTCCCTCTGTCGGCATCTCGAAGGCTGCCGATACGGCATGCGTAAGCATACCGCTACTTTGTTTTTTGTACCTACGATGATTATTTTATCGTTGAAATTTCAACTGTAATGTCATACTATTAAGCTGTATTCTTATTCGCCGCATAAAAATCCCTTGTCGTGCCGTGCCGTGCCGCCAGCGGGCGCAGGCCCTCATAGTTTAAACACACTTACGTCAATTTGGAAGCTTATCGTCTTTTCTGACGGCGATTTTTCAGACTCCATTGACTTTTACGAGTGAGATGTAAAATATATCTGCTGGTTAGTTTGATGAACTTCGACACTCGGCTGATCCCAAGAAATCCACGAAAAACAGATAATACAAAATGTATTGGAGCGGTTTTTTTATTAGAATTCTCGAAACCTAGAAAAAGGATAAGCCACCGTAAAAAAATTGTTTAAATATCTATAAAAAAAAAAATGGTCAAGTTGTAACCGTTTTAAAGTCTATGCTAGACAGAGACAGCAATAGTCTCATGAAACTGCTGTATACAGAAACGCCATAGTAATTTCGTGCTATTCAGTACAATGACCGTGTTGCGTGACAAGGATAGAAGAATGACATCTAAAGAGTGTAGCTTCTCCATTTTTCGACAGATTGTATTTAACACATAACATAACGTTTCCCCAAGGGTTGGGCAGAGGTGTACCTAGGTTGTATTTATTTGTTCACTAATCACCCTAGTGTTTTTCCTAACGTAAAAAATTTTACATAAGAATGTATTCAACTTTATTTTTGATAGTAGTCAAATACCCTATCCCCGCGTCCTAACCAAAGTGATCGGTCACACTAACACGCGATCGTCGCGTTCATGTCACTCATTTGTTCTGAAAACCGCAAGGCGCCCACAGAGGTCGGCGCGACCACGCGTTCGGGCTCGAACAAAATTAACGTAACGGTCGCGTGTTCGCACGACCATCGCTTTGATTAGGACGCGGCCTGTTGCCCCATTAGTCAATGTTAGATAGATTAAAGATGGCATTAAATTTGTATAGTCGTTTTAAATCAAGAACAACAAATAACTATACGCGAGAGTTTAAGATATGGCGAACACTGCGACAGTTCAGCGACTAGACGCAACGACAGACTGCGGCCGAAATTTTTATATATTTTTTTCAAAGCTTGGTGTCGAGTTGCAGAGTCGCAGTGACAGGCTGTGGGAGTCGCACGCTCTCGCTACTTGTCGCAGCTTAGGCGCACGGTGCACGCGCACACCTGCTGACAGTCGCATGCGACAGATCAACGTCAGTTTGGGCTCCCACACAAAACCGCGATGCGATCTACGAGCTGCGCATTGAATTGTAGCTACAATTCATTGCGCAGCTCGCAGATTTTTGCGATGCGATGCGAATTCTCAGTTTTGTGTAGGAGCCCTACCCAAAACTGTTTGTATTACGAATCTCAACATGGATAAGTTCGATGTTGATATTTGCAAATCGGACGTCGAAGCGCGTCGAATACTCAAAGAAAAATGATCGCTTCCTGCACAACGTCTATCGTAACGACTAGTCGCAGACGCAAACGACAGCTCGTGCGTCTGGACGCAGCGACAAGACTCACAATTTGCGCTGCCACTAACTATCTAGAAATACATATATATTTATACAGGGTTACGTAAGTTAGCGAAACTTCACAGGCATAGCAGGTAACAGGTAGTGTTATCAAATCATGAGAAAGCCAAAAAACAGTATGATTAAAAAAAAAACTCGTCATCATTCTCGTCATATAGCAGTCCACTGCTGGACATAGGCCTCGCCAATCCCACGCCATTCACGGGCTCTCTCATCCAGCTGCTACCAGCCACCCTGCGAAGATCATCGCTCCACAAACTCATTATCTATCAATTCTGTGAAGTTCCGCTAGCTAATTTATTTAAAGGGGAAGCGCTAAGATAGACTGTGAAATTCAAATTTTCTTACGGTTTTTGCAATTTGCAGCTCAGTGTCAGGGTGTATGTTGATTAAAGTATGATTCGCGACCGTAACAAATATGTATTTACAGAATTATAATCATTAGAATCAGTAATATAACTCCTTATGTTAGTAGAATCCTCAAATGCCAAGATTTCATTAAATAGTCATTCAATAGGATTACTTGGTCTTAGAGAGTTGTATTGATGACTTTAATTCTGCAAATACATATTTGTTACGGTCGCGAATCATATTTTAATCAACATACAACCTAATGCTGACCTGCAAATTGCAAAAAACGTAAGAAAATTAGAATTTCGCGTGCTACCCTGGCGCTATCACCTTAAGCGAAATATTTAGTTGATCCTGTAAAAACTACTTGACCTTCGAATGATGGACACTTTTTTAAATCAATGAACTCCAAAATATTTTTGCGCTTCTAATGATGCACACTACGGGTAAGAACTCACGGAGCTAAATAACCGCCCGTCTTGCGATCATAGCCCGCCAGGTTAGCGGGCGATGATCGCAACCGCAACGGCTGCGTAACCGCACAAACAAGCAGTTAAAATGAGTTTAGAAATAAAACAGCTGTTCCACTGCGGCGGGTGTGGGTGAAAATCGCTCCGTGAGTTCTTAGCCTGAGGTGCAGAAACTAAATTAGGGCACCCCGACCAAATCGGTTAGATTAAATTAGAACTGTGTCCAACCGCGCGCGAGCGGAGCGAGCGCTACGTCCAAGTTGATCACTGTTACTCGAATATTTAGTATTTTTAACATAACATCACGCCTTGTTTCCCCGAAGGGTTAGGCAGACGTGTACCTATACAGGGTGTAAGGGACAGCCCTCCGCAGACTGAAGGGGTGAATTTATAGAGGCATGAGGAACAGGGTGTAAAGTTCACTCGTCCTGCATAGAAAAGGGAGGATCCTCCGACCAGACGGGTGTTGTGTCTGGTGGGCTACTGCCCGACGGTTGATGTCGGGATGTTGTATATATGCTAGTCGCGCGGTAAACTCTGATTGCGTGATGCAGGATTTTGCGTGACGTCAGTGTGACGCGTTCCATTGTGGCGACGTAGATATGCCGCCACAAATTCAGTATATCATACTAAGATGACCGATACATGAAATTATTTCAGGAACGTTATGGGAATCCAATAAATCTGATTTGTTTTATTACCTCACACGCAATGTATCGCTACCGTGGCAAAACGCGCGTAGCGAACGGCAGCGCAGCGAGCCTTCGGCCGCCGAGTATTTCTACATCCATTGCTGATTTTTTTTATTTTAGCCGTTTTATTTACATATATGGAGTGCTGCATACAGATAATGTAATTTTACATTTAAATAAAGGAATAGTAACTCAAATACGAGAAAAAAAAATTTCCTGAGAATATTTTCGGTGGAATATGATTCAAGAAGCTGAATGCACCCTGTTAGTTTGCGGAGGACTGTCCCTTACACCCTGTATGGTACACCCACATTTCGCCATTTATGTCAGTATGAATTTTGCAGTTGTGTTAGTATTTTTAGGTCCCTGAAAATAGGAATAATTAGACGTTCACAAGAAGAGGCGCAATCATTTCATTTGTGTGCTCAATAATATTTTTAGGAGCGCAAAATGAGAATTATTAGACACATACCTATAGTAGGTACACCTATATTTCGCCAGTTATGTTTAAGTCCCATGTAATAGGGGGCCAATCTATTGCCATCAACCGGGCACAAATTCAGGCTCCGGAATTATTAGAGTTTCGATTAAATACCTTTATTTAATTTGACCCCGTACTTAGAGAAATAGGGTCAGTTTCAAAGCTACATCTTCGTGTATATTTAAGTTAACATAAATGTATATTATAGTTTACATTGAGAGCCTTTTCGTGGTATATTTATGAATGGCGAAGGATGCGGATATAAGTGACGTCGGCATTTGAACTCGACCAGGTCAGTTATTTGTGTTGGCTGGAACAAAGAGAAATTAGTGTTAGAACATACACATAACATCTTGTATTCCCCGATGGGTTAGGCAGAGTGTATCTATAGAACACCCACATTTCGCTAATTATGTTTAAGTCCCATGTAATAGGGGGCGAGCCTATTGCCGTCAACCGGCACAAATCCAGACTCCGGCGCCCTAATGTCTAACTATTTAGCGTAACGAAATAATATTATTACGACTGTCATTGTTTAGACATTATAGTGCGTAGGTACATAATTAAAACAAGTATAACAATGTTAATAATCGAGTAAGTATTACACTATAGAACATAACATAACATCAAGTCTTGTTTCCCCGAAGGGTTAGGCAGAGGTGTACCTATAGTACACCCACGTTTCGCCTATTATTTATAAGTATTGAGCGAGCCTATTGCCATCTACCGGGCACAAATCCAAACTCCGAGCTGCTACTGAGAAATTCCAGACAGAAAAACCCAATAACACTTTGCTCGACCTGGGAATCGAACCCAGGACCTCATGCTCAGCAGTAGCGCTTGCGACCACTAGACCAACGAGGCAGTCAAACTAAATAAAATTGTACTCTTATTTTCTGCAATTTCGGACATGTAGGGATCTAGATATATAAAACCTGTAATCATTTAATAAAGACTCAGTATTGCACATTTGGATTTTGAGATACCTGTTCCTAAGTTGCAATTCTTCGGAAAGAACTGTATTTACATGGCTCCCTTAATCTACAATGCTTTGCCGAAGTCAAATACCCAACTACCCTTCAAAAAGTTTTGTTCGGCATTACGGAATTGGTTGTTGCAGGAATGTTCTTATTCAATTCACGAGTTTTTTGTAAAATGTCCCTGTAAATTCTATTCTCTTGATCTGGCATCCAAATATAGGCATAAGTAATTATTTAAGTTAATGGTAATATTCGTAATGTATTATGTCGAATTTATTGTTTAATTTTATAATATGGTGAAAATAGAAGAGTGTACAATATAATAATAATTAAAATATTTATAATTTAAAAATTAATGTAACTAATGTTGAAAAGAATGTAATGTAAATAGTGTTAATTGTAATTTCATGTAATTATATTAATTTTGCATACCGTTAAAACGGTGAGAAATGTAGCTCCATGCATTTTATGTTACACCTTTGTAACTTACCATGTTTCTGGCAAATAAATAAGTAAATTAAAAAAAATAATCAGCATTACATTGTATCACTTCGAACTCCCAATGCCATCCTTATAGCGCGTAACACACTGTCAGTAACAATCTGAATGATTTGTTCATATGCTTTTTAACTTGAATCATTCGTAATTGTAGAGTTGAATGCGATTTTATTGTACCTACGTGCCATTTTATTGTGCGTACTGTTTACACCTACATATCGTCCCCGTAGAGCGAAAAGTCACTAAGTCTAAAAAGAAGAGTTAGAAGTTATAAAATCACGATCAAATTAATCGCACTAGCTATTCACACACTAGGTACACGACACAACTATACGGAACGCGCGACAGTTTTTTAACGTGTTCACTGCTCGACAGCCACCGAAAAACTGCTTAACTCCGGTCGATCGGTAGCGTTATGTTGTTAACTCTGTCGAGCGCCGCTTGGTGGCGCTGGCGTCCCGATTATTCAAATGACGACTAACGTATTTCCGACATGTACTTTTAATTCCTACGTTTTATATTGTAGCTGTTTGTTGTTCCTCTTGAATAAAATAAAAACAGGTTAATGCTTACCTTTCTTCCCTTATTGACGTCATCAGTGGCTACCTGCTCGGTACTTTCCTGTCCTTCATCTTTTTCCTCATCTCCCTTGTAGCCCGCACCGCCTTCGGCTGTCGATACTACGTACACAGACAGCTTCTGTCGCTCGGGAGAGTCCATGCTTATGTGTTTCTAAAATATTACATGCTTTTATACAAGGTGTAATTGAAATAAATAAAAAAATCTACTCATCATTACGAACAACTTTTTCCATGGAACTTACTACACGAGGTGACAGGGATATCGACGCGCAACCTGTTATCATGGATTCCGTACATGATTCTGAACCTAGCTTTGAATTTTTGGTCGGTTATTTTAAAACTAAATCGGCCAAGTGCGTGTCGGACCACGCAAAATGTAGGGTTCCGGTTCCGCAGTTGGGATGGATTTATCGCAAAAACAAACTTAACATTGTAGTTGAAAAACATGTTCTTCCAAACATCGATATACGTCAAGGTCAATTCTCCAATTGCAAATGTAAGTTTGTAATCGCAAAGACCTCGCTTCTTGCCAAATTTCATGATTCTAGGTCAACGGGAAATACCCTATAGGTTTTGATTTATTTGCGAATATCAAATCATGTCGCATAAATGGCCATTTTTGTATTACGTTGCGTTGACTTAAAAGCTTGTTTTTTTTAGAGCTCAATGAGACCGTAGACCTAAGTATTCGATATTAATTTCAATTTGATACCTCCACGCGTTCTTGAGAATAAGGGTCTCGACAGACTGACGACAGACAGACAAATAGACGGAAAACGAAGTGATCCTATAAGGGTTCCGTTTTTCCCTTTTGAGGTACGGAACCCTAAAAAAAATGCTGTTCCTTACATTATGACCGCGTAAGTATTACACTTTTCTATGAAACAGCCGATTTCTTTTTGTGCTGAATTCATGGTTAGAGTTTGCTCATCCATGTCCCTGCCACCCTGTATAGGATTTACTATTTACCTCCTAGAAGGATGCTGATAATTTAAATTACAACCAAAACCCTACACAAGACCAAATTAAGTTAGCAGGTGAATCATCACAGACGCGATGGGTATTGATTGGGTATGATGATAAAACAACGAAAATATGAAGTGAGTTTATTATTTAAAATGTCATGTGCGGTTAGGTAGCCCGCAAAATTAAAATTTTCGTACGGTTTTTGTAATTTGCAGCTAAGTGTCTGGGTGTATGTTGATTAAAGTATGATTCGCGACCATTACAAATATGTATTTACAGAATTATAATCATGAGAATTAGAATCAGTAATACAATTCCTTATGTTAGTAGAATCCTCAAATGCCAAGATTTCATTAAATAGTCATTCAATAGGATTACTTGGTCTTAGAGAGTTGTATTGATGACTTTAATGATTATAATTCTGTAAACACTTATTTGTTACGATAGCGACTCATATTTTAATCAACATACAACCTAATACTGGCTACCAGGGGCGTAGCCTTCTTACAACCCGATTCCTGTCAGCTTCCCTTCGGAACAACCACTCTTCTTAATGTCTACTATTGCCAAATAATATGAAACACCTGTCTGTGTAACTGTGTATCACATTAGATTACATAATTATATTTAAATACCAGTTTAATACATCATAAGATTAAAAACCTACAGTGTTTTGTCTGAGTTTTCATAAACTCAGAAATGGAAAAATGGTTCAGTTCTCATGAACTGAACCATTTTTTCTTCGGCTTCCCTCTGATGATAATTGTATCTGCGCCACTGCTGACTACACAAATTGCAAAAAAAACGTAAGAAAATTAGAATTTCGCGGGCTACCCTGGCGCCTTAAAATTAAAGTTTATAAAAAACACAAGCCGTGTTGCTCGGTTTGGCAAAAATTACAAAATTTTCACCCCTTTAGGGGATGAATTTTCAAAAATCATTCCTTAGTACACACTTTCGTTACATGAGGAACTAATGGCAAAATAAGCTTCTAGATCCAACGAATGAATGAATGAATGAATGAATTTAAGATTTTTACCCGTCAAATGTTCGCCTCCTAGAAGCCGTTTGCATGTGAGCGCTCAACGGTTTTCACGACTATATTTATTGTCGTTTCGAGAGTATTTTGCTTATGAACCTATGGGTTCATACGACATTTGAGAGGTGTAGATACTATTTTTTGTTTTACCCTGATTTGATATACCCAACCGTTAAGTTTCGCTGGTAAATGAATTAGACTTTGTAGATCTAAAAGGCGAAGTTAACATCACGTATCTAAAAGTATTTGTTAGACACATTTTAAGTAAAATGTTATGCAAAAATCAAATCAATCTGCCTAATCTTTTCCCAGCATGTTGGAGTCGGCTTCCAGTCTAACTGGATGCAGCTGAATACCAGTATTATAGATGGAGCGACTGCCTATCTGAACTCCGCAACCCAGTTACTGGGTAACACGACACCCTTTCGTAAGATTGGTTGTCAGACTTTTGGGCTTCTGACTACCGAGTGTAAAAGATCTTCGAATGACAGCCAGGACCAACGGATTAACGTGCTTCCCCAGACACGGAGGGGTCTCGATGTGTAATGGATGGTCACCCTTGCACGAACCGACCGCGGCAAGCGTAGCTTAACCTACCATATACCAGTGCGGCTGTTATTATTTAGCCACAAGCCCCTCCCCTTCTCCACACTCCGCAATAACTAGATCCACATCAAATTTTAAGTAAAAACCACGTTCTATGGAGGACTCACTTTGTAGAACTGTATCAACTCATCCTTGGTGATTGTGTTCAGCTGTTCCACCTCGACCTTCGGCCGGTCGAAGTTATATACCTGCAACACAGACAACTGACTTCAAGCAGTATACTTGTAGAGGAATCATGTTGAAGCAGGAACATAGGCTAGAGCCGATATCAGACGCTTCATTCGATTTCGAATTTTTTTGCTATAGTTCGTTTTTTAATCCCAGATAGTAATTTGACATTTAAAAAGAAATGTGATTTGTATGGCTCCTGTAATCTTTAATAAAATACCTGACCCAATTAAAAACTTACCGTTGCAAAAATTTAAAAAAACATTCCACAGAATTACTTGTAGATTAAATGTTATTTTTCTGTGCAGGATTTCTTAAATGATATGTTTTTGTAATATCTTTAATAACCTCTACTTTTATTACATTTGCATGCTATATTAAGGCAGAATGTACATGGATGCTATGTTGTAATTTAACAACTTAACTTTATGTATATTTTCCCCCAACTTGTTTCTTTTTGTGTTTGTGTTTTTTTTTTGCGTCATGTTTACCGCAAATAAACGTCTTTCTTTCTTTTCTTTCTTTCATGTACCTACATTCTAAGCAAATAAAGACCTATTCCATTCTCCTATTCCTATTATATTCTATTCCTATTCTATTCTAAATGTTTCATACATGTATCATTTTTTCATTTCATAATTTGACATTTTGCACCTGTCAAATTACTATCTGGGATTAAAAAAACGAACTTTAGTGTCGATTAACTAGGTTTCAGAATGACAACTATTGAAAAAGTCATAAAAATGTTTGAAGTTGAATCTTTGAAGCTAACTGAACTTTACGTGTGGGTGTTAAAGTTGTTTTTCCAAAAGCACATGGTTATTTACAACTCGTCAACTTACCTGTGCGGTGATCTCGCTCCACATTTGCGAAGCCCTACTGGACATGCGCTTCGGTTTCTCAAGCTTCTGTGCCGCTAGTGCGGCTCTGTACTTCGCAAACTCTGCGTCACTCATTTTTTCTAGATATTCCTGTGAAATATTACAATTGATTATACAGGGTGTACAAAATAAACCATCAAAAAGCCGTCATCTACGCATTCTGTACATAAAACTAAGAAATATTGTACAAACATAATTGCTGGGAATACTTTTTTTTTTGGTTTTGGTATGAAAAATCGCTCTTTACGACAGCGCTTAAAAGGCTGACAACAGCTAAAGCGCGGTCACTGTCGGACTGCATAGAAAAGAAATGGAAACGCGATGACACAACGCTGGTAATTTATTGCAAAATATGAAGCAATTAAGTATCTATTTACAAAAAATCTATTGATTGGACTAAAAAAAATAAAAACACTATTACGTTAATAAGTTGCTTGTAGAATAATCTGACAAAAATCAGAATGATTGCATATAAGTACAGGGCATTTTTTTAATCACTATCCAAATTTTCGCAGGATGTTCTACCCATGAATATGAACAATTTTTATTATGGGACCAACTCTGAAATCAAGAAGAAAAAATCAGCTGATTCATACAAAAGTTCAATACCTACTCGACCAAAATGTATGAAATGGCTGATTTTTTTCGTGATTTCAGAGTTGGTCCCATAGTGAAAGTTGTTCGTATTCATGGGTCACCCTGCGAAAATTTGGATAGTGATTAAAAAAATGCCCTGTATATTAGTATGGTTTTTACTCTTTAAAAGAAACTTTTAAAGGTATTTTCGTGATTTTTTCTATGGTATCAAATTAGTTGTATTGTGTTTTCAACACACTATCTAACTAGCATATATCCTGAGGAATATCAGATATTTTTTCGATTTTGTTTACTGCAGTGGATCATATACTTTTAGGCATTATAAAACTTGCGTTTAGCTCCTGTCCCCTTAATGTAGCGGACGCAAAACATGCTTTGTTCTGCGGTGTTATCTCGAGTGACTTACCAGGGATCCTTGTAGGAAGTTTTCTATCCTTTGCTCCAAATATTCTGGATGCCTGTCACTCTGTACGATTACCCTGAACCCTTGCACGCCATTCGACCGGCGAAGACCGCTGAATACTATATAGCCTAGCTGTTCCTGTTGAGGAGAGAAGATATTAGAGACCTATGTCCAGCGACGAGGTCGTGGGTATAAATCCGGACAAGTACCAACGTGACGTATTCAATTCAGATGAACTTTCTGAGTTTATCTTGGACTTTACTAACATCGGTGAAGAAAAACATCGTGAGGAAACTGGGACATATCTATACGAATAAATAAAATTGAAGCGTCTGTTTGTAATGTCAAAAGAACAGCTTTTTACTAAATGCATACGAAAGTACGAGTATATACGGTACATATAACACAAAAGCAATTTTTTAAAATTTTGTCTGTTTGTTTCGGATAATCACCGAAACGGCTGTACCGATTTTAACGGGACTTTCACTGGCAGATAGCTGATATTACAAGGAGTAACTTCGGCTTCTTTTATTTTAGAAAAATAATTAGGGTTCCGCGCAAAAAAAAATGCTAACCTTGAACTACCAGTCGGATTTGAAAAATTCTTTTTGCATTTGGTAGCCTAATTCTCGAGGATGGTTATGTTATTTAACATCACGCTGCGACCCTTAGGAGCCGAGCCAAAAGAAAAAAAGTCGGAAAGAACGCTAAGCGAAAACGAAGTAAAAAAAAATTAGCTGTTCCGTACATTTATGTTCGCATAACTCGACAAAATGTAAGGTACAGCTGATTTTTTTTCGCGATTTCAGGTTCGGTCCCATAGTAAAAGTTGTTCATAATGATGAGTATAATGACCCCTTAAGAGGTGATGCGTTGATTCCGGGACATTTTGTATATCCAGCACGGAACGTTAACCTCCAACAATGACGCCTAATTCCATCACGAGGTTAGATCCGGCGGCATATCCCGCAAGAGCTTAAGACCTAGTTTCACCACACCATGTTAGTTAGTTTAATCTTCTGTTAAAATGTTAACATTAAATCAGGCGTTAAATTTAATTGTTGCCCTAGAGGTCCGTTAACTTACTAACCGGCATTTAGTCAGTTGTCAAACATATCGAAATGAAAAACGCGAGTCTATACTATACGGCTAGCTAAAATGATGCATTGTCAGCGAACATTGACATGTGACATTGCGACTTTTTATTTCGGTTGCTTTGACAACTAACCGATACAAGAGCGAATGATACATCCTAACGCCAGTTTCTTAATGTAGTGTTATTTTTTTTCTGGGGGAACGTAAATGCCATTAATGTCTGATTATGAACAGTTTGGTGAAATGTGGTCTAAATCCTATACCGGGCGTGCCCTATTTCGGGCAGTTCCCTAAATTCAGCATACCTTAGTCCGCAGCATGCTGAAGCAGGGCTCCGACAGCGTGTGCGCCAGCAGTTCCAGCACCACGTTATTCCTGCACTGCCGCACGCCGCACGCGTAGTACAACGACGCGCACGACGAGCGGTGCACGCTGTTCGTCGTTTCACGGACGTGCCATGCGCCTGTGAGGGTAAAAATATTCGATTAAGCGATAAGTTAAAATGAAAACCGGCCAAGTGCGTGTCGGACCTCGCACAATGAAGGGTTCCGTAGTTGGGATGAGTTTATCCCAAGAACAAACTTTTTAGTTGAAAAAATGTTCTCCCATACATCGTCACGGTCAATTCGCCAACTGCAAATGTAAGTTTGTAATCGCAAAAAAAAAATTATACAGGGTGTAAGGGACAGCCCTCCGCAGACTGATGGGGTGAATTCAGTATATCATACTAAGATGACCGGTACATGAAATTATTTCAGGAACGTTATGGGAATCCAATAAACCTGATTTGTTTTATTACCTGCAAATAAATGTTTCTTATTCTTACCTCACGCAATGTACGATACATTGCGTGAGGTAATATAATAATAGTATATAATAACTTCCTGTCACTGTAATTTACATAGCAGCTAGTGGTATTCGAATTTGTGTGGAGTAGGTACCACAACTAAAAAGTAAAAATAAAAACTTTTTTCCAAAAAAAAAAAACAACCAACTTCCAAAAAAACACTACAACAACGTGAAAAAGAACTTTAATTTCGGAAGTCGGTGGCAAAAAACGAAAATACAAAACCAAAGACACCGACTTCCGAAATTAAAGTTATTTTTCACGTTGTAGTGTTTTTTTGGCAGTCTGTTGTTTTTTTTTGGCAACTTAGTTTCTGTATCTCACGAAGCGACGCGTGCTTTACTTGTGTAAACCAAGTGTACAAACACGCTGTGCATGTGTGCGTGAAGACGAGTAGCGTCAGCACATAACACACACACGCACTCACACACTCGCCATTGTCTCGGACGGTACTGAGAGCTCCTGCGCTTACACACACACTCACAGCGTGTCTGTACACTTGCTAACCACAAATAAAGCGCGCGTCACTTCGTGAGATAAAAATCCTTTACAAGTGCGTGCTAAATTCATTAAAAACAATGATAAAATTACATACCTTTTTCGATTTCAATTTCTCTGTGTAACAACAGCTGCTGGGCACATAATGGCATCGCATCCTTTGGTAACCTGTAAAACAAAATACACACTACTTATATCCGGATACTTTTATAAGACAATAACATTTTATTCAATGTCTCGCAAAAGAATCAGCCTGCCGAAAGAAATAAATCGAAACATTTTTTCAAATAACAATCTGACTGCCTTTACCCAACTATGTTGAGGTCCAGCCTCCAGTCTAACCGAATGCAGCTAAATGCTAGCATTTTACATGGAGCGACTGCTTATCTGACCTGCACAACCCAGTTACTGGGTAAGACGATGCCCCTTGGTAAGACTGGTTGTCAGACTTTTGGGCTTCTGACGACCCGTAACGACTGTCAAAGATCCTCGAATGACAGTCGGCACCAACAGCTTTCCGAGGCACGGAGGGGGGTCTCGATATGTAATGGATGTTCAGCCATCCATGAAACAACCGCGGCAAGCGTAGCTTAATCCTAAAATGGACCCATGTGGCTTTTATCATTTAGCCACGAGCCTCTGCTCCTAATTTCCTGCCGAAACTTCAATGATCTGAGGGGCTAGTGGTAATAAAAAAAAAATATAATAAAATTATAATTTCAAGTAACTAATAGTAATTTATAATCATCTTTTGTGTTTTATTGCCATAATTTATATTAGACCCATCATGTCTGTGTAGTTTCGGCAGCTAATAAATTAATTATTGAGAAACTCCTCCTTTTTTGAAGTCGATTAATATTATAAGGTGGACTCACTTCTCCTCGACATTTCCAGCAATTTGCAGCGCCCTCTCGCGGCTCAGGTTGCCGTACATGAACCCTTCGATGTGCACCTTACGTATCATCCTACGCACGAAGTCATTTAGCGCTTCCGGCGTCATCTCTAGAAAAATAGTTATAACAAATCATATTTTGTATCATCTATTCTAGCTTGCGTTCGCAATTTAATTTCCTATCATGAAAACAAAATGAAGACATACAAACATAAACTCACGCCTTACAAAATCAACTTTATCCCAATATCCGTAAGGAATATTTTGTATTGCTCAAGTAACGCGAATCTATGAACAAATCGCATCGCGCCAAAGTGTATTGCTAGCATAAGAAAAAGTTCGCGAGACTACCAAAGCGGTTAAGTTAATTTTATTTTCGACTTTACTGTAATATACTCAAGGTTGATATTTGTTGTCCTTAATTTAATAATATGTACTTACCATCAGCCACCTCTAATAGTTGACATTTAGTCCAAACCAGGTCTGCTAGACACAGCGCTTGCTGGTATACAGCGTGCTGCAAAACGAATAGATTTTATTACAGCCACAGAATACATAATAGTACAAGTACAGAAGATTCACACCGCAAAATAATTTAAATAAATAGCAATTCTTATTACGACACTGTAACAAGACAGTAGAACTAGCGTGCGACCCGGCCGGCGCGCGGCAGCCCACTGAATTGACCCGACAAATTTGTTTTTTGTTTTTGGGGAATGGCATCTCGCAGTTCAACCTATAGGAGGTTGTCGACTGCTTAACCGGGCTTTCCTGTGGATGCCTCAATAAATTAAGGCCTCTAGCCAGGCTTAAAACTAAAACTACAAACTAAGCGACTGCACGCTAAGGGCACCCCCTGTGGGGTACGGACCTCGGCTTAGGACGTCGCTGGGAGAGGACAGCAATGGGACATGCTGGATCGGATTAATTTGACCCGACAAGTCGGGCCCGCCGCGTATTTATACTGTCATACCTAAAATGCGGAGTGCGCTTGGCCTGGTACGGCTATATAAAGGACGCTGAAACCAGTATTTTACATGGAGCAACTGCCTATCTGACCTCCACAACCCAGTTATTGGGTAACACGATACCCCTTGGTAAGACTGGTTGTCACAATTTCGGGCTTCTGTCTACCCGTAACGACTGTCAAAGATCTAAGAATGACAGCCGGGCCCAACGGCTTAACTTGCCTTCCGAGGCACGGTCTTGGTATGTAATAGAGACCCATCCATGGACCGGTCGGCGAGTGCTACTTCCAAAGGCTAGGCTGTTAACCCTTAATTGGGCATGCCGTGTGTGGGTTCTACTCGGTTTTATAAACCTAGTGGGAATTTTTTATTTAGGTATCAGATTAAAAAAAAAAAAAAAAAAATTTTTTTTTTTTATTATTTTAATAAAAAAACAACGTGGGAAATATACTCCTACTGCAAGTGTAGGGCTAAATGAAATGAGCTCTATGTGGGAAATAATCTACATGTTGGAGAGTGCTGGTCTAGAATGATAATTCTCAAAGCATGGATCAGCACATAAGGATACCAAACATATGGAACAAGAATATTTTGTCCTCTGCTCTTTTGCTCGGGTGCTACAGAATTTACACCTTCTATATTTACTAATGCGTGGCATATGGGCAAAGACACATTCTTTGTTCATATAATAATTGATATATTGTGGGATTCATGTAACTTTTGACGGCTTACAGACTCTTAAAATGATGTGGGAAGCATTCTCCTTTAGTCCAATTAAGGGTTAACTAAACTGCTAATTAAGCTAGTTGGCTGCAACATATCACGCGTAGGATAAACAGGTTGTTCCAAATTTGAATTCACGACGGTTTAGAAAGCTATAGACCTTTATACAAAAAAAAAAAAATGCAAGGTGGCTTGATTTAGGAGTCTGGAGGCGTTTATATGGAACTTTTAAAGATTTTCATAATTATGTAATACATAATTTATTACAACTTATACCAAATGAATGAAGTATAATTAAAATTGTTATTAATGTATATTTCATTATAATACTGAAAAAGAAATATCCTCACCTGATAAGGTTGTTCAGCGTCAAAATTCCGTATGGCTCTGATATGATTTTCCTTCATGATATGGAACCGCTGGGGGTTGGCAGTGAAGCTCACCATGTGGTCCACGATCTTGTCCAGCAGCACGCTCTGCTTGTCGTCGTACCCGTCTATGGTCACCTGAGCAACCTTTTATGTTTATATAACAAAGGAAAAAGAAAGAAAAACCAGCCAAGTGCGTGTCGGATCACGCACAATGTAGGGCTCCATAGTTGGGATGAAGAAAGAAAAGAAAGAATTATCTCAAGAACAAACTTAACACTGTAGTTGAAAAACATGTACTCAGTGATCATAATGTCCTAACTGTATAATGTTTTATTGTGTGTACATAAATAGTAAAATAAATAAATAAACATGTTTTCCCATACATTCCAATTGCATATGTAAGTTTGTACGCACAATATTGAGAGATTTACCGTGTTATTTTAAGACCACAGACTCTTACAGGTTTTCCTGTAATCTATAAGAGTAGAAACTATTTTCTGTATTTTTTTTCAAAATTTTAGCCTCAGTAGTTTCGGAGATAAGGTCCCCCTGGTAATGGTAAATGTTCGTCTATTTTCTTAAAAATAATTTTAAAACTATTTATTTTAAAATTGAAAAAAAAAAAAATGTTTTTGAGACCCTCAAAGTAAGCTTTTTCATTTGATATGTAACACGGTACAGTTTGCAAAGCTTTTTTTTTCACTTTCTTAGTTGCCTCCCAAAAGTGACTCACAAATTCAAAATTTATTTATTTACGTTACGCGTCCCTGTTTGGATCACAGAAATTCATGAATACCAAATTTCAACTTATCGGTTCATTAGATTCGTAGCAAATTGACTGTGACAGACAGAAAGACAGACGAGTGATCCTATAAGGGTTCCGTTTTTGAGCGACAGAACCCTAAAAATACAAAAAAAAAAATTGTCCAACGTGGGAATCAAACCCAGGACCGGAGGCGCAGAGGCCGCGCTTGTATGCCGTAGCGCAAAATTATTTCAGCAACATTTGATGTTGCAGTGTTGCTAGCAACATGATAAAGTTACGTATTCATTTGTTGCCAGCAATTTTTGATGTTTCGGGAATATCAAGAAAAACAATTGTCCCACGCGGGAATCGAACCCAGTATTTCAGGATCAGCGGCTGTGTGTGACGACGATTCTATAATCAGCCTATAATGTTCCCACGGCTGGGACACAGGCCTCCTCTCTATGAGAGGGAGTGGGCCGTAATCCACCGCGCGGGCCCACTGCGCGTTACACTAACAAAATCTATCCTAACCTAACTCCATTCTCAAACGCAACTCAAAGTTAAGCCACTACATATTATACTAAAGCCAACGAGACGAGATAAATGTCATGCTTTGGGATTAAAAACTTTCAACTTAATTGCTTATGGTTCAGTTTCCATTGCAACTAAAATTATTTTTTTTTTTCATTCAAGAATCAATTTAGACTACTTGAGTTTAAAGTTGATATTACAAATATCAACTTATACAATAAGTTGCAATTTCACGTATTTGTCGGAAATACGTTAGTCGTCGTTTTATTAATCGGAAAGCCAGCGCCACCAAGCGGTGCTCGACGAGTCTAAAACATAACGCTCGTCGACCGGAATTAAGCTGAGTTTGTCGGTGGCTGTCGAGCAAAGAACACGTTTAGAAACTGTCGCGCGTTCTGTATAGTTGTGTCGCGTACCTACAGTGTGTGAATAGTTAGTGTGATTAATTCGATTTGAACTGCAAACGGTTTTTCTATTGCGCAATAACCAACACTACCCATAGCACGCCCACAGTAGTTAAAATATGACTGACGATAACTAGAGAGATGTACAGACGCCAGCAGGTCAAGCTATCCGAAACTGTCAAATTTTCTCAATCAATCTTGAACCTAATGCTATAGCAATAAAGTTGAAAATCTATTAAATAAATTTGACAGATTGTAGTAGCTTGATGTGCTGCCGTCCATACTATCGAGGAAACTTATATCTGACCAATTTGAAAACAAAATCCCGTGCACGCGATGATCACATCTGTTAGCAAGCGTTACTATAGCGGCTGAGCGTTGCAAGCAAGAATAGTCCTTACGGTGTATAGATGTTCGTTTCTCCCATGGTACCTTCTCCATTATATTTATCTCATATCGTTGGCCTGAGTATAGTCATTATCATCAGCGCAGCCTTTTCCCAACTATGTCGGGATCGGTTTCCTGTCTAACAGGATGCAACTGAACACCAGTCTGTTACATGGAGCGACTGCCTATCTGACCTCCACAACCCAGTTACGGCTGAACCCAATAACCAATCTATCACCAGTTTCGGAATACTGGAGATAGAAAACCTATCTATCTATGGTTTTAACATCCCAAAAACCTATAAAAGACTATGGAATCTTACCGGCCTGACATAAGGACAGATAGAATTATACTGTCTACCAGCAATAGCGATCTGTCTTTTACTGAAAATAGGTTATTGGGTTCGGTCGTTTCTGGGTAACAGGATACCCCTTGACGTCGATACCCCTTTGCTAGGAGATCTGTATATTAATGTAAGTTAAAAATGATTAAAAATTGTACTCACGCTAATTCCATACTTAGCGTTCCCGATGCTCCACCGAAGTCCAGCCAGTTCAGCGGCGTAAGCAAACTGCTGCAGACTGTCTCTTAGTAGCAGCACCCACACCGAGGTCAGATTGCAGCTCAGAGGGTCCGCGTAGGCTAGGGGGCTGATAACAACGATACAGGGTCAATTAGCTAGCGAAACTCCGCAGATGTGATGGGTTTCGATATAACACGCTAAATAGATAAATAAAACAAAATGAAACGAAGTTTACACGCTAAAAAAAAAATGATTTTTAAACTGATATTTCAAGTTTCAGTGTGTTTTCAGTAGTAGTAGTAGTTGACTGCCTCGTTGGTCTAGTGGTCGCAAGCGCTACTGCTGAGCATGAGGTCCTGGGTTCGATTCCCGGGTCGGGCAGTGTTATTGGGTTTTTCTATCTGGAATTTCTCAGTAGCAGCCCGGAGTCTGGATTTGTGCCCGGTAGATGGCAATAGGCTCGCCCCCTATTACTTGGGACTTAAACATAACTGGCGAAATGTGGGTGTACTATAGGTACACCTCTGCCTAACCCTTTGAGGAAACAAGGCGTGATGTTATCTTATGTTTATTTCAATTAACTACCTAAAATGTATTATGAATTTTTTTTAAATGACCCATCAGAGTATCTGGGGTCTGTGAAGTTTCGCTAACTAATTTAATTTGACCTTATATACATATAATTATGACTTATTATAATGATTATTATTTATTATTGTGTTATTTAATGTGGGTATACTTACTATAGATACACCTCTGCCTAACCCTTCGGGGAAACAAGGCGTGATGTTATGTTTTATATAATTATGACTCATATAAATACAAGGTCAAATTAAATAAGAGATAAGATTAGATAAGAGAGAACCCAGAGGTGCAACTCAGAGGGTCTGCGTAGACTTAGGAAGGATTTTTGAAAATTGGTTAAATGGCTTAATTAGAAGACGAAAGTTCGTAATTTTTGCCGATGGGGACACTCATCGGCGCATGGTTTGTCCCTTATAACTGAACTAGCTTCTATCCGCGACTTCGTCCGCGTGAAACTTATTTTAGCATAAAATATATCCTATAACACTCGGCAATACTGTAGCTTCCCATTAGTGACTGAATTTTCGGAATCGAATGAGTTGTTCCCAAGATTACCCCTACACACAATCTCACAAATATTATAAGTAAGTATAGATAATCTTACCTAACTAGATCAAATGTCATGACCGCTTTGGGCAGATGGAACTCGTTGTCTTTCTTGAACCACAGCCTCATTAGTGGGGTATCCTGAAAAATAGACAAATAACATCAGAGAAAGAAAGAAAGAAAGAAAAATATTTTATTTGGGACACGCACAGGAAATACAACAATAAAAAGAACATTAAAACTAACAATATCATAAACACAAATAAAATAAAAAGGAAAGAAAAAAAAAACAAAACAAAGAAGACCTGTGCGAGGCCAAAAAGGCTCCTATCTCAGCATGATGCTGCGATATTTGAAAATACAAAAACAAATACCGCAGCGCTGATATTCTGACAGGGCCCACTGTGATGCCACGGACACACCCACGGACATAAAATAAATAAATAAAATAAGCAATAAAATATATTCTAAAAAACAAAATTCTGTGCAAAACCGTATTTGATAATGAACTAAATAAAACTAATACATTACGATCGACCCACACCATCACGCTTGTATTCGTCAACGGCATAGGCAGGGCACAAGCCCGTTACTTATAGTCGTCAGAAACAATCTACGTAGCCAAAATCCGCATGGGATGTATTATTATTATTATTTCATTAATTCATTTTCTTACATATGAAATAGATTTTTAGTTGTTTTGATAATTTTAACAATTATAATTCTGTAAATAAATATTTATTACGGTCGCAAATCAATCACTCAATCTCTTCTATACCGGGTGTAAGGGTCAGCCCTCCGCAGGCTGATGGGGCGAATTTAGTATATCATACTAAGACGACCGGTACATGAAATTATTTCAGGAGCGTTATGGGAATCCAATAAACCTGATTTGTTTTATTACCTCACACGCAATGTATCGTTACCGTCGCAAAACGCGCGTAGCGAACGGCAGCGCAGCGAGCCTTCAGCCGCCGAGTATTTCAACATCCGTAGCTGATTTTTTATTTTAGCTGTTTTATTTACATAAATGGAGTACTGCATACAGAGAATATAATTTTACATTGAAATAAACGAATAGTAACTGAAAAAATGATTAAAAAATGAAAATTTTCCTGAGAAATTTTCCGGTGGAACATGATTCAAAAAAGGAGCTGAAAGCGGAGTTTGCGGAGGGCTGTCCCTTACACCCTGCTGTATTTTGATCAACATACAACTAGATACTGACCTGAAAATTGCAAAAAACATCAGTAAATATGAATTTCGCGGCACGGTAGCCGCGAAATTCACGCGCGAGCGTTTGTATGAAAACCATGACGGGTTGGCAGCTCTTAAGCTAGAAAGGCTTACCTTAATAATAATCGGTGCTATCGAGTCTGCAGTGCTGTCCTCCCCCTTTTCCAGCGTAAGTTTAGTTGGTATAAACTCGTTCGGAGGCGGTAAGTGCAGTTCCGGTGTAGGTTTCACGGCTTTCCACTCCTGAAATAATAATAATAAAATAATAATACCAGCCTATTACATGATAACAATGATACAGGGTCAATTAGCTAGCGAAACTCCGCAGACGTGATGGGTTTCGATATAACACGCTAAATAGCTAACCCTTCGGGGAAACAAGGCGTGATGTTATGTTATGTGTAATACCAGCCTATTACTGTCCCATTGCAGGACAGAGGCCTCTTCTCACACAGAGAAGGCACGAGCAATGATCACCACGCTTGCTCAAGACGGGTTGGCGATTTCAGACTTATATTAACAATACTTCCCTATTTGAACCACAATTTCATGGGTTTCACCCGCATAAGTCTCGATGCCGTAGGGATATCGGGACAAAAAGTAGCCTATATGTTAATCCAGGTTTCTAACTATCTGTGTTCAGTAGTTTTTGCGTGAAAGAGTAACAAACACACACACACACACACACACACACACGCACAAACTTCCGCCTTTATAATATTAGTGTGATTAGTGTTATGTACCTGAATTAGAGAATTTTCTATATCCTCCTGTAGGTATTTCGTCCCGTACCACGGCTCAGTCATCGTACATTTCTTCTCAAAACATCTGTAAAAGGCAAATACATATTTATATCAATACATACATAAACTCACGCCTTCTTCCCATGGGGGTAGGCAGAATCTACAGAACGCCACCTGCTACGATCCTTACATACTCCTTTTGCCTCGTTTACGTTCATACATCTCGTCATACACGCACGCCGGTTGTACTCGCAAACTGACCTTTCTGAAGAACATCACCAATAAGGTCACTATATGTCTTCCTAGGGCGTCCCCTCCCGGCGTTTCCACTCACATCTGCCGTGTAAATACCTTTTGTTAGTCGACTTTCATTCATCCTCTCAACATGACCAAACCATCTAAGCATACTCTTTTAAATTTTCGTCACTACATCTTCTTTTATACCGCACCGTTGCGTTATCACATCATTCCTCAGCCTATCATTCATAGTCACACCACACATGCTTCGCAAGGAAGGCATCCATCATTCCACAGCATATATTCTGCTTTCATGCCTCTTTTGCCACATCCAACACTCACTTCAATACATAAGCGTAAGCACCAGGAGCTAAACCACCACCTCTTAAAGCAGTATTATTGTAATCTTACTTCAGTGTGGAAAAGAGATGGAGCTAGACGTCCTGTATAGCTCCATCTCTTTCTCACACTGAAGTAACATTAAAATGATACTGTTTTAAGTCTGCGGGCACGAAACTTGCGACGGCCGAGCGATGGCGGCAGCGGGGCGGCGCGACGCGGGGCGATCAGGCAGTGATATCTCGCGCGGGTACGTAACAAACCGGCGGGTAGTCGCGCTCGAGCAGTGCTGTGTACCCGCGCAAGCGACGAAACCAAACTCGTTTGTTCTCGTCACTTCCACGTCGCCGTCGCTCCACCGCCGCCTGTGCATCATCCGATCGTCCCGCTCAGCCGTCGCAAGTGTCGTGCCCGCAGACTAACAGGTGGTGGTTGGCCCCCTGCACACCATTATGGATCCGCTTCGACCCTTGCTCGAGTCTGTAGCTTTAAATCCGTCCCAAAATAATCTCCATCCGATCCAGTCTGCCCCTTGGTGCCCTCCCCCAGCGACGTCTCAAGCCGAGGTCCGTACCCCACAGAGGGTACCCTTAAGGGGGTGTATAGCAGTGGTGCAGCTACAATTATCATTAGAGGGAAGCCGAAGAAAAAATTGTTCAGTTCTCATAAACTTGAACAAAAAAACTGTAGGTTTTTAATCTTATGATGTATTAAACTGGTATTAACTGTAACTATGTAATGTGATGTGATTCATAGTTACACACACAGGTGTACCATATTATTTGGCAATAGTAGACATTAAGAAGAGCCGTTGTTCCGAAGGGAAGCCGATAGTAAACGGGTTGTATAAAGGCTACGCCCCTGGTGTATATAGTTTGACCGATACCGCTGTACCGCGCCTTAGGAATGCGCGGCGAGGCGCGGGGTGAGACTGACGAATGAACGGCGGGATGCCGTGAGCGTTGACAAATGAGCGGCCTGCACTGCCCCCCTGTCTCGCCGCGCATATACCTAAGGCGCGCGGTACAGCGGTATCGGTCAAACTATAGTCGCTTAGTTTATAAGTTTTATGCCCTGGCTGAAGGCCTTAATTTATTAACCTCTCTACTCCGGTCGTTTATTGACGTTTTTTTTTACCATTAATTCCGTATAATCCGTGACGACCCGGCGGGCGCGCGCGATACCGTGACGTCACATGTCCCGGGCTCACAAAAGGCGTTATTGTTCCGTTACCATCGCCTCTATTCGAACTCTTTAAACGGTTTTGGGTTCTTGAATACCGGGGCTATTAAGTACAAAGTAAACAACATTCATAATAGAACTCAAGAAATAAAAATATCCTTTTGATATCAGATAACTGGCCGAAAGTCAACGGCGACCTTGACGAACTCGAAACTAAGTAAAAGTTCTCAAAAACATGTTTTGTGGTAGGTATTATTTCATGCAAACGATTATCTACAAAGTTACAATAACTATAACACGAATATTCATCCACTTACCAAAGAACAACACACAAAAAACACTCACAAAACCACTCGATACCACTCAAAACAAACATGCGCGACGCACTATATACTTCACATTCGGTTTTCATAATGTTGGCTGCAATATATTTTGTTTCTATCTTTGTCTATAGTTGAACAATATTATCCGCGGGAGAGTTAAACCATACACAAACGATAAAGAACCGTAAACAAAATACAAATAAAGTTTCAATTAGTTGCGGTGTACTGGTACCATATGGTACCAGCCGGGCTTGACGGTTTTGCCCGACTCGATTGTATTAGTGCTACCAACTGGTACCAGCCGGAGCATAGAGGTTAAGGCATCCACAGGATAGTCATATCAACCTCCTAGTGCCCCCAGTCGAGCCTTCTTGGACATCCGACTGGTTGGTCACAATCGCATGTATTCACTTTATTTCATACATAATCACATATTATAATCATAAAGCTATACGTACTTAGCCACGATGCCAACACGAACATTTTCTGGAGTAAGCCGCGACAGCAGCGATTCAATCAGCTCCGGTTTCCATTCCGTCATTAGGTAGTAAGCAGACAGTATGTCTTCTATAGGGAATTCCTGATGACAAGAATAAAATGGAATTTTATTAAGAAGCTAGCTGTGCCCCGCGACTTTGTTTGCGTGGAAGTCGTAAGATACACAAGATACTAACATAACAGCCACATTTTAATAAAACTCGGTCATCCCCCGCGCTGTTACTACGTTTTCGCTTAGTGTTCTTTCTGACTTTTTTCTCTTTGCTCGGTGTCCTAAGGACCGTAGCGTGATGTTAAATAGCCTATAAATATACTAGAGAATTGGGCTACCAAATGCAAAAATAATTTTTCAAATCCGACTTTTTGTACACAATTTCATGGGTTTTATTTTTTTTGCGCGGAGCCCTAATTATTTTTCGAAAATAAAAGTAGCCTACGTTACCCCCTGTGACATCAGCTATCTGCCAGTGAAAGTACCGTCAAAACCGGTCCAGGCTTTTCGGATATTAGCCGGAACAAACAGACAGACAAAAATTTCAACAATTGTTTTTTTGTTACAAGTACCGTATATACTTTCATAAGCTTTTAGTAAAACGTTATTATTTTGACATTACAAACAGATACTTCAATTTTATTTATTTGTATAGATGTATAGACAATGTTTAGTTTACCTCGGCCATTCAAGTATTACGTAAGCGCCAATTGGGGGGTATTTACTCCCCTACATTTTGACGAGTTATGCGTACATAATTGAACGGAACAGCATATTTTTTTGTTCGCGATTTCAGGCTTGATCCCATAGTAAAAGTTGTTCATAATGATGAGCACAATGACCCCTTAAGAGGTTGCGCGTTCACTCCGGGAGACGGTGAATATCATGCAATCCTAACCTAAACCAAGTCATTATAGCCCAAGGGTCTAGCCGGGTAATAATATTGTACTGAATTTTATTATAACCCCAGCGGGTTACAAACACTACATTATTCCAAATTCAAATCACATTATTGACCAGCGTCAATAATGTGATTTGAATTTGGAATAATGTGATTTCAACAGAAAATTCATATGACGACTTACAAAAAAAAAAAATGGAAACTCGAATTGCTTTTATTACCTCGCAGAAGGTGTGAAAAGGAAAGTATTTTCCTCGGGGATAAAAGTGTCTGCGAGCCTGAATCCCTCGCTGCACAAAGGATTTCAGTCTTACTCGCGGCGCTCGGGTGCACTAGAATCCTTCATTACGCTCTGGATTCAATATAGCGCCCGTGACATAAGGCATTGCTTTATCCCCTTATTGAATAATCTACTGTATTACTATGTACTTACCTGCAGTAAGTGCACGTGTCCTGTGACCATTCCCCGCGCCTCCTGTGTGTCTTTGAACCTGAACTCCAACGCCATCAGCTCCTTTTGCTCTTCCCACACCCAATGCTTTGGGCCTTCGCTCTTCAGCATTGCTATGTACTGTAGAATAAGTAAATATTGTTTTAATATACAATCAATCTGCCTAGTCTTTTCCCAACTATGTTGGGGTCGGCTTCCAGTCTAACCGGATGGAGCAGAATCCCACCATTTTACATGGAGCGACTGCCTATCTGACCTCCACAACCCAGTAACGGGTAATACGATACCCCTTAGTAAGACTGGTTGTCAGACTTTCGGGCTTCTGACGACCCGCAACGACTGTCAAAGATCTACGAATGACAGCCGGGACCAACGGCTTGACGTGCTTTCCGAGGCACGGAGGAATCTCAGTATGTAAAGATGGTCACCCATCCACGAACCAACCCCGGCAAGCGTAGCTTAACCTGATGGATCGACCCGTGCGGCTGTTATTACTTAGCCACGAGCTCTTCTATTTTGTTTTTATATACATTATATACATATTATATAGCATTGTTTTAATATACATGGTGTAAAAAAACCTGCACATCAGACTAAGTAACTTTGTACATTAGTAATTGCTGGGAAACGACTTTTATTTTAGGTGAGAAAATTCGCTGTTTACGGCAGAGTGCAAGTCTGTTATACAGAAGCCCGACATCGACCGTCGGGCAGTTGCCCACCAGACAACAGCCGTCTGTTCGCAGGATCCTCCCTTTTCTATGGAGGATGAGTGAACTTTACACCCTGTTCCTCATATGTATATCTCTGAAGAATTGCATTTTTTTTCTATTTCACACATTTTATTTTTACCTCATTTTGATTTTTCTTAATATTTTACTTCTACAGTTCTAATTTAATATTTGTCTACAATTTTAATCCTAGTTTTAACTCAAGAAAACCCGTCAGCTGTCGATCGAACGGCTTGTGGTCGGCAACAATAAAAATGTAATTATGTCTCATACATGACAGTTGAAGGTTTATTGCATGCATTTTATATATAATTTAACTTTTACTTATAATCTTACTTTGTATTATAGTTAAAGTCTGTATGTTTAGATGTTTGTTACTCAACCGCGCAAAAACGGCTGAACGGATTTGGATGAAAGGTGAACGGCAGATTTAGTAAAGCATACTTTTTTTGTTGTTCTGTTACAGAATTTGTACCACTTATTAAGGCAACTAAACCACTTATTTCTATGTAAGTGTACTATTTTTAGAATAAACTAAACGCAGTTACGCTTTTAGAAGTTGCCATATGTAAAATAACACAAATATCGAAATGATAATCAATTATTTAGAAATAGAAATGACATTAATATAATTAGATATAGGTATCTCCTAATGCACCCCACTGAGTAAGAGTAGGTATGTACGATCCTCATCTCAATCTACCTACTTAATGGTAATTAAAACACTACAAAGATAGCGACAAGCAGTCTAGAACATGTACTTTATCACCAAAACAATGTTTATGTACCTTTATGTAACGATCTACATTGGTACACTAGAACATAACATTAAAAAATTAAACTGGTTATAACTTTTACGTCCCAAGTTCTAAAAATCTAAGAGTTTAAAAAGGGCTCGTCTATCATATTTGTGCAGGACGCCCACACCCGTATGAATGAAGAACGGCCTATTCATATGGATTTGTAAATAGTGTAGATAATAGCGTATAAGTCTCTAATCATAAGTTCTTAGTAAGTACGATCGCGCTCCATTCTCGACGAGTCAGAACCAGTTTGAACCGGTTTGGAAGCAAACCGCTCGGATCGAGAGTGGGGCGCAAGCAAGTAGGGCTGTGATTGGTATGTTGAACTGTACAATAGATTACCCCAGCCGCTACTTGCGCCTATGTAAAATAGTACAATAGTAGAGCATTTTTAGCGATTTTATCCCCCGACCCTTGCTCGAAGAAGCGCCAGCCCGCGCCGAAGCTGAGCCTGTAGCGTAAAATTCCCCAGATAAATAATAATTATCCAATTTTGATCCAGCCTGTCCCAAACTTGCTGTCCCCCCAGTGACGCCCTAAGCCGAGGTTCGTACCCCACAGGGGGTGCCCTTAGCGCGCAGTCACTTAGTATTGTAAGTAACACGCCCCTGGCTGGAGGCTTTGAGTTAGCTTAAGGCAGCCACAGGATTGACCGGTTAAGTAGTCACGGCCACTCTTGGCCAACTACGAGATGCCATAGTTAGGAAAAAAAAAAAAAAAAAAAAAAAGCGATTTTATCCCCCGACCCTTGCTCGAAGAAGCGCCAGCCCGCGCCGAAGCTGAGCCTGTAGCTTTAAATTCCCCAGATAAATAATAATTATCCAAGTTTGATCCAGCCTGTCCCAACTTGCTGTCCCCCCAGTGACGCCCTAAGCCGAGGTTCGTACCCCACAGGGGGTGCCCTTAGCGCGCAGTCACTTAGTATTGTAAGTAACACGCCCCTGGCTGGAGGCTTTGAGTTAGCTTAAGGCAGCCACAGGATTGACCGGTTAAGTAGTCACGGCCACTCTTGGCCAACTACGAGATGCCATAGTTAGGAAAAAAAAAAAAAGCGATTTTATACATACACAAGACACATGCCGGACGTGCTGGACATCGTAGTCCACCGAGGGCTACAGGGCCAGATCACGGAACAAGTGATAGACGACGAGTTGCAGTCGGACCACCAACCTGTACTCGTCGTCTTATCGGGTATGCCGACCCGACTGAAGCCATTAGCGCCACGTCGATCCTTGGATTGGACAGTTTTCACAGATAAAGTAGAGGCCACCACGCCGACTCGGCCTATTGCCACCTCCGCGGACGTAGACCAGACGGCGGATGACGTCACTGCTTGCATCCAAAGCGCCTTAGAAGCGGCGACTACAACGCAGCCGCAGGGGAGAGGGCTACTGCCGCCCCTGCCGGCGTATATCAGCGCGATGATCGCCGTGAAGAGGCGCCTTCGCAAGCAGTGGCAACACTCAAGATGTCCCACGCTCAAGACGCAGCTCAACCGTCTCGCGGAAAAGGTGAAGGCCGAGTTACAGGCACACACCGCCGCGAGCTGGGAGGAACGAATCGACGCCACTACGGACAGTTGGCCGTCGGTTCACAAACTCTGCCGCCAACTCACGAACACCCCAGCTCCGGTGCGTCCACTGCTTAACAGTGACGGGGCGCTCAGATATGTAGCGGAGGACCGGGTGGAGGTCTTCGCCGAGCACCTGGAGCGTCAGTTCCGCCCCAACCCGACCAGCGACGTCGAGCATGTCGCAGCGGTCGAGCAACACCTGGGAAACTACTTCGCCACGCCGATAGCTCCCGATGAGGACCCTGTCTTCTTCTCGCCTGGCGCAGTTAGACGCGCCATCCTAAGAACGAAGCCTAGGAAGGCCCCCGGTGCTGACGGTATCACCAACACAGCGCTGCGCCACCTGCCGTTCCGTATGGTAGCGGCGCTGGCGCGCCTGTACACGGCGATACTGCGCACGGGGGCCTTTCCCGCCTCGTGGAAGGAAGGGCGCGTCATCATGCTGCCCAAGGCGGGGAAAAACATTCTGAAGCCGGAGAGCTATCGGCCGATCACTCTGCTGCCGACGGTCTCCAAGGTGTTCGAAGCACTCCTGTTGCGACACCTCCAACCACACATTGCGCCGCGGCCGGAACAGTTTGGGTTTCGGGCGGAACATAGCACGACGCTCCAGCTGTCGAGGGTACTGCACCACCTCACAGCTGCGCATAACAAGAAGGAGTACTCGGTGGCAGTATTCCTCGACATGGAGAAGGCCTTCGACCGTGTGTGGCACGACGGCCTTATTTACAAGTTGGCCACGTCAGACGCGCCCCGTCGCGTTGTTAACACATTCGCTGCGTTACGGGAAGTATTTGGCCGTAATTGAGTTTCGCCGTGTGCGGCAGCTAGTTTTCCCTGTCTGGCCCCCGGTGCGGAGGTTATAAAACTAAGTTCCCGGATGCCTATACATATTGCCGACGTTCTTGCTTTAAGTGTATTCAAATTTAGAAGGAAAAATGTACGGGAAGTATTTTTGCGTAACGCACAGAAGGTAAGTTGGCTTCTAGCGCTGCCGCAGCGAATGTGTTAAAGTGGTCTCTACTTTTCTGTCCCACAGGAGTTTTAGGGTGGTGGTCGACGGAGCGCTATCAAGCGCCCGCCCGGTGTTGGCTGGTGTGCCGCAGGGTAGCTGCGTCTCGCCGGCGTGTTACTCACGCTACACCGACGACATCCCCACTACGCCCGATGCGACACTAGCGCTGTATGCTGACGACGCCGCGTACATTACCACCTCGCTTAATGCGAAACACGCGGCGGTCAAAATGCAGCGCGCCCTCGATCTTCTTCCCGAGTGGCTGTCGAAGTGGCGGCTGTCGGTGAACGTGGGTAAGACGCAGGCGATGGTCACCGGAGCCGCGCCCCTCCCACCACCCCTGAAGCTGCAAGGAGCCGACGTCGAATGGTCGCCCCGGGTCAAGTACCTGGGTGTCACTATCGACCGTCGGCTCACGATGGGGCCACACGTCCGCGCGGTCGCCGCACGGGGGAGGGTCGCCCGCAACCTCCTTAAACCGGTGCTCTCGTCCCGCATCCCGGCGCGCATCAAGTTGGGCGTGTACAAACTGTACGTGCGCCCAATCTTGATGTACGCCGCCCCTGCTTGGTTCGCCCTCACGAGCGAGTCGAGCCGGAAGTTGCTCCGCGCGCAGCAGAGTCTTGCGCTGCGGACTATAGTTGACGCTCCTCGCTTCGTGAGGAACGATGTCCTGCATCGGGACCTCGGGATTGAGAGCCTGGATGAGTTTGCTGGGCGCCTCGCGAAGGGAATGTTCGCGCGTGCCGACGCATCCGCTTGGCCCCACGTCAAGCAGATAGCGCCCTGGCATGCGCGCCCCCCTGACGCGAGACCCCTCCCCCGCGACCTGGTCGCGGACGATGACCCCATCCACTCACCGGATTGACCTCCGAGTATACCGCCTCCGGTCTACACGCGGCATACTTGTGACAATAGACTCCACACACTTTACATGCATCTGTTGCGTAGCGCGTGCTAGGTTAATATAGGCGCGTTACGTAGCAAACATCAGACATTCATCTCTAGACAGGCACCCAACTCACACGTGTAGGTGCGGTGCGGGCCGCATTTCACGTAGACACCGGACGGTGTTACACAGCACAATACCGTCCTAACACACACGACAGCCTCTTAGCCCGGACTGTGATCGGCTAGCTCTGAGATCAGGACGGGCGGGGGCTATTCACCTTATCTGTAGGAGCGTGGAGTCGGCACCTCTGTCGCTGGTCGTCCTCGTCGGGCCTCCCCCAGGTAACTGGGGGTCTCACCTGGCGGGGGCTGACCGCCGAGGTGTCGTGAAGCAAGCGGCGTTGTGGATCAACGTCGTAACGCGCCTACAGAAACACAAATAGCAATCACTCACAGGGGCGTGCACGCACGCCCACTACCGCCAGCCGCTATAGGCGCACACAGCGAGGGGCCCGTATTTGCGGGCCACTGTATAGCTTCCGCGGGAAGGGGGCTAAGCCCCGACACCGCTAGCCGCGCCCCCTGACGGGGACGTAGCGACATCCAACAAGATTTTATACATCATTCCCTCGCTCGACTCCGCTGTGGACGGTCGTGCCGCTGACGCATTCCGCTCGCTGCACCGCTGACTCACCGCTGACTCACCGCCATCGACGCTCGCTCGTGACGCCACGTCACGCACCGACTCCTGTAGTCTCTGACTGCACCCGTTATCAATTATTGCCTTTTTCAAGGCGATCGTTGACAAATTATTTCTTTAACGTCGTCCGTCAAATAAACGTTCGGCGTGTCTCCTTGACCCCCTCAGGGTAAAAACCACAGTTTCGTGGTCCTTGACGGATACCTCACGGTGACAACCAAGTCAAGGGGGTGTTGACCCAACACACCCGCTGAGCCCCTTCAGGGTAAGGCAGTTAATTGGACGGGTCCCAGAGTTAACCGGCCTTGGGGGGTCTCCTAGTCGGCTCTGGTGACAGTTTTGCTTCCACAGCGACACACCTAGTGTCTTTAGGGTGTGTCTACACCCTTCGCACTAGACTGGTCAGGGCCCTGTCGCACATTAAGACTGGCGACAGGTTACAGCTCTAGGGCTCACAAGTAGGTACACACCTCCCTGTCTGCACCCGACAGGGAGGGCCACTCACCCCCGGGCCCATCCACCCGGGGAGTAGGAGTAGGACCATTAGGTCCCCTTATTTTTTCTTTTTCTCTTTAAATTCCCTTTTGCTACGATGTCTGACGCAGACATCGTAGCTTTTGCAAGAGAGGTCCTTTTTAAGGACCCCGATTTCTTGCTGAAATACGGGAAGGCTTGGCGTAGTCGCCACCTAGACCATAGCGAGGCTCTAGAGAGCCCGCTTTCCCCCCCTGTAGCAGACAGGGGCACCCTTCCTACGGCGGTTTCGATGCCGTCCGTAGTCTCCCCCCAGCCCGAGGTGATGGACACCTCCACCCCTCCTTCGGACTCCGAATCAGAGGACGCCATCTCGCTCACTTCCTCCTCCTCCTCCTCAGACGACTATCAAGTCGTCGGAAAGGGAGGGAAGAGGAAGAAGAGCGCCTCCTCAAAGGCCGGCAAGGCCAAAAAGCCTCTGGCGGCAGCCATCCCCGCCGCCCCTGCCTCCACCTCCTCCTCTGCCTCTGTCCCCACGGCACCCATCTCAGCCAGTCCTTCCCAGGCCGGTAAGTCTGAATCTTCTACCCCTGCCTCCGCGGCAAAAAATAGCGCCCTCACATCCTCCTCGCAGGATGCCCCACCCCCCCCGCCCTGACTCCTGCTTCTTCTGCCCCCAAGAAGCTGGCACCCCCCCTGCCTGTGTTCATTCAGGACAAGGCAAAGTGGACAGATGTGTCCCAATGGTGCACCGAGCAAAAGATCGGCTTCACCAACGCCCGCTCCACCCAGCAGGGTATCAAAGTGAGCATCCCTACGTCCAAGGACTATAGGGAGCTCACTAGGCTCCTTCGGGCGAGAGGTGTGTCCTTCCACACCTACACTCTTCCCGAAGAGCGCCAGACCCGAGTGGTAATTCGTAGGATTCCAAAGGAAATCCCTACTGACGCCATCAAGGCCGACTTAGAGGCCCAAAATATCCCAGTTTCGGAGGTCCACCGAATGCACCGCGCCAGAGGCGGTCAAGCATTCGACATGGTCCTTGTCGTCTGTCCCCCAACTGAAGGGCATCACCCTATTTTTGGTGTAAAAACCATATGCCACCTCATGGGCTTTGAGATCCAGAAGCCCAATAAATATGGCTTCATCGGTCAATGCCACCGATGCCAGCTATACGGCCACGCGCAGAAGAACTGCCACGCCAAACCCAGGTGCGTCAAGTGCCTGGGCGAGCACGGCACTTCTGACTGCCCCCGTCCTAAAGACCGTACCCTCTGCACCGAGCCACCTAGCTGTGTGCTATGTGGTGAGTCAGGACACCCGGCAAATTACCGGGGCTGCCCTGAAGCCCCGAAATTATCCCCCAAACTGGCCAAGCGCGCAGTCACCCGCCAGCAAAGGGAAGCCCCCCTCAACGGGCCGCTCGCCCCTTCGACCCAAATGCCAGAACGGCTAAGCCCTCAAAGGCCTAGCCCCTGGACGGCCCTTAACCATCAAAGGGCTTTCCCGGCCCTGGCCAAAACCAGCTCCCCACCTCTATCCATCCCAGCGCTGATGGACCCCCGCAACCGCGCCGCCGAGCCCGCCCCCGCCCTCCCCCCGAGACCGGTGCAAGCGCCTAAAACCGCCCCTGCAGCCGGTACTGCACCCCCCCACTCACCGACTACGGTTGGCCCTAACCCCCTCGACCCCTTCAACATTATTTCGGGCACCTTCACGGCCTTCCTCACCCCACGCGCCAGGAAAATGGTGAACGAATTAGTTGCTGCCAGAAATGCCGGCAACCTTCTCCAGATTCTGGAGATCTACAACGCGTATCCCGAGATCACGCAAGCCTTATCCTCCTTCGCCAACCTCCCCAACCCCCACTATGGATAAAGAAGCCAAAGGGAGAACTAAGCCCCGATCCCTTAAATTAGGCTACTTCAATGCCAACGGCATTCGCGGACAACGCGATGAGATCGCCGAGTTCCTCCGTGATCGTCAAATTGATATTCTCCTTATACAGGAATCCTTCCTCAAGCCCAACGTCCGTAACCCGTCAATTGCTAACTACTGCGTAGTTCGCAACGACAGGTCTCGGTGTCACAAGGGTGGCACCCTCATATACTATAGAAAGGTTCTTCACTGCATCCCTATGGACCCTCCCCCCCCTATCCAAATTAGAAGTGTCTGTATGCCGGCTAGGCATGTCAGGCCACCAACCGATCACCCTAGTATCGGCCTATATTCCCCCCCAAACCTCGCCAGAAAATCCCCAGTCGATTTCTGACGACCTCTCTGCCCTCTTCGGCCTGAGTGATTCCGTTATCATAGCGGGCGACCTCAACGCCAAACACCCTGCCTGGAACAGCAACACCACCTCAGCCAGAGGAAGACAACTGTTCGGTCTCTGCCCCATACTAAATTTCGATGTCATCGCCCCGATGACTCCAACCCATTTTCCCCACGACCCCAACCATACCGCCGACGTCCTCGACATAGCGCTTCTGAAGAATATCAACCTACGGTTGGATTCTATAGAGGCGGTACAAGAGCTCTCCTCTGACCACCGACCAGTGGTCATGAAACTGGCCCCCCGTGTCGGTCTCCATGACCCCACTCAACCCCCTCTCACCAAAATAGCCACAGATTGGAGGAAAGTAAGCAAAAGCCTGAAATCCACTTCTTCCCATCACTTGGACTCCATCCCTGATCAGTTCGACTCTGTCGCGGACACGACGGCCGCGATCGACTCGCTCACTGAGCACGTACAATCAGTCCTGAACGACTGTTCAAAGGTAACTCCAGCGGACGATGACCGTCGCTGGAGATTGCCGGACGATGTGCGTGAACTGTTGCGCGAGAAGAACGCGGCTGTCCGTGCATACAGCAACTTCCCCTGCCTTGCGAACAAAGCCCATATGCGCCATTTACAGCGAGCTGTAAAGACACGCCTAGCGGAGCTGCGTACCGCTGGCTGGGACAGGATGCTAAGCGACCTAGAGCCCACTCATCAGGCCTTCTGGGAACTCCAAAGGAAACTAAAGTCCAAAGAAGTAGTCTCCATGCCCCCCCTACTCCGCCCTGACAAGACCATCGCTTTCGACGATGCAGACAAGGCTGAATGCCTAGCCAACAGCCTCGAGGCTCAATGCTCTCCCAGCTCTCAACCAGTAGACCAAGCTCACTTGTCAAAAGTCGACGCTGAAGTCGAACGTAGAGCCTCCCTTCCCCCCGTTGAAAACCCTGACTATCCTCTGCCTCCCGTCACTCCAGACGAAGTGCACGATATCATCAAGGGTTTAAAGCCCCGTAAAGCTCCCGGCTCAGACGGTATCACAAACAGGGTAATACAACTATTCCCTGCCCACCTCATAATGCTACTGACCACCATCTTCAATGGTGCCATGAGCAATAACATCTTCCCAGATGCATGGAAAAAGGCCACTGTCATCGGCATCCCCAAGCCTGGAAAGCCCAAATCTGAGCCCTCGAGCTACCGCCCCATCAGTCTGCTCAATGTCCTCGGCAAAGTCTATGAGAAACTTATTTATAAGCGTCTCAGAGACTATGCCGAAACAAAAGGCCTCATCCCAAACGAACAGTTTGGTTTTCGAACCCAGCACTCTTGTGTGCATCAGGCCCACCGCATCATCGAACACATAAGCGCTGGCTTCCAGCGTGGCATGATGACGGGTGTTATATACTTCGACATAGCGAAAGCGTTCGACAGAGTCTGGCACAACGGCTTATTATATAAGCTCTACCAACTCGGTGTGCCGGACCGTCTCGTACTCATCTTACGAGACTTCTTGTCGAACCGCACCTTCCGCTATCGCATCGAAGGAGCACTATCCTCCCCCCACCCTATCCGCGCAGGCGTCCCCCAGGGCTCTGTGCTTGCCCCCCTCATCTTCACGCTGTTCACCAGCGACATACCCAGGAGCAAAAAGGCACAGTTGGCTCTGTTCGCAGACGACACGGCCATTTACTGCTCAGGCACTAAACAAGCTTCGATTTCTCTCACTCTCCAAAGAGCGGTCAACCAACTTGGCGACTGGTTCAGGAAGTGGAGAATTGAAGTGAATCCCGACAAAAGTCAAGCGGTTCTTTATTCAAAACCGCGCCATAGCCCCACCCCCCCCCCGACCAATCTCCATGTTCGGTAAGCCTATCCCTTGGAAGAAGCGAGCCAAATATCTAGGTGTGATTCTCGATGAGCACCTCACCTTCGCAGAGCACATAAAGAAGGTTCGTTCGCGCGCCGCTTTCGCTCTCGGTAGACTCCACTCGATAATGAATGCAAAAAGCAAGTTGTCACTAAAGTGCAAGTTGCGCATTTACACGGCGTGCATACGCCCTATTATGACGTACGCCTGTGCAGTCTTTGCTCACGCAAAACCCCACCACATCCATAGGATGCAGACCCTCCAGAACCGTGCCCTCCGAATGATCACGGGATCCCCTTTCTATGTCCGGAACGAGATCCTCCATCTCGATCTCAAAATCCCCACCATCCTCCAATTCATGAAACGTAACTCCAAGCGTTTCTTTGATACCGCCGCCAAACATCGCAACCCCCTAGTTGTCAAGGCCACAAATTATACCCCCTCCAACATAAGTAAAGTTCGCCGTCCGAGGCATACACTGTTAGACCCAGACGACCCTATTACTCTCCTCCAGGAAAGCAATAGGGCTTCTAGTACAGTATACAAATACAAAAAACCGACATTCCGACCCCGCCGCCGAGGTCCAGCGCGAAAACCCCGAGTTAATAATTCCCCCCGACCCTTGCTCGAAGAAGCGCCAGCTCGCGCCGAAGCTGAGCCTGTAGCTTTAAATTCCCCAGATAATAATAATTATCCAAGTTTGATCCAGCCTGTCCCAACTTGCTGTCCCCCCAGTGACGCCCTAAGCCGAGGTTCGTACCCCACAGGGGGTGCCCTTAGCGCGCAGTCACTTAGTATTTGTAAGTAACACGCCCCTGGCTGGAGGCTTTGAGTTAGCTTAAGGCAGCCACAGGATTGACCGGTTAAGTAGTCACGGCCACTCTTGGCCAACTACGAGATGCCATAGTTAGGAAAAAAAAAAAAAGCGATTTTATGTTCAGCCTTTTTCAAGATTATGTTCAGTTCAGATCATTTTTCAGAATCCAAGCATTGTATTGTACAGATCAAGTTTGTGAATAATTCCAATAAATAATCTTCAAGCAACAAGGAGTTTTCATTGAACCAAGTGGTCTCCTCCAACCCAGCGCACACGAGCAGAGGTGGGAGCACAAGAACTAGCCCTCTCATCCCGTTCAATATTAACTACCAATAAAAAAACAAGAAAAAAACAAGATGGCGCTGCCATCACGTAAACATTACGCTCCGCTTACTTCATTTTATTTTAATTCATAAAAATGTTTAAAATAGTTATTTCTTATTGATATTAGTATTAACATAGACCTTATAGTGTAATAATGAAGTGAAACTGTTATCCAAAATAAAGTTACACAGTGGACGGATCTACAATGTTTTTAATATTATGTTAACATTATTCCATCTCAAACTATATTTTGTGCTAATAGTGATAATAAAACAAGTTGAAATATGAATATTAAAACCCTCCTATATAATGAACCATAATAAGCACCATAAATAACGAAAACTAAGTGAACTTTCATGTGATTTGACCAAAACAAAGTGTAAACAATAACTGTGTAAGCGATTTCAAATAGTGCGCGCGCATATAACTTTTTTTTTTTTTTAACAAGAAGCGTCCTAACGAACTTTCTATTTTGTCACATCAAACCGAACACCTATTTCAGAGTATCTTAAAGAGAACTTTGTGGCTCGTATCGTATGGTATGCACTTAAGGTTCTATCATCGTGGGTTCGCTTCTGACAAAGTGGTTTTCTTTTTGTAAGATTTAAAATAGTTTCCAAAAACATCGGGCTGTTTTTTTATGTGAGGATAGGAAGTTCTGAATTGAGCTGTACGATTACTAAAAAAAAAAAAAAAAAAAAATATACAAAACTCGTCTTCAAGTGTGAATAAGTAGTGAAATAGCATCTGTGTATTCCAATAAATAAGTGACATTGTTAGCAAACAATCCTGTCAATGATTAATAGTGACATAAGTAAAACTATAAAGCAGTGTAAACACAACAAACATAATGTAAACAAGAGTTTAAAACATAATAAATAAGGATTAAAAAAAAACAGTGCTAAAACCTGGTGACTATTTTATCATTGTGCAAAAAAGCAACAAAAACATTTTTTTTTCAAATCGCGGTCACTGTGACAACAGCAAGAAAAAAAAACGGTCAATTTAAAATTCAAACATATCAAAAATAAAAACATAACATTATTTTCGTCAGAAATTCTATTGAACGTTTGGCTAAGCTGACAAAACGTGGGTCTTTTCAATAGCACCGTGGTGGTCACTCGATACCCGAGTTCGATCCACACCCAATCCAAAGTTCTTTTTTCTATTGTTTCTCGACCTTTATCAACAACAGATATGGAATTCTTAGAGAATATTACGTTTCGGCTGAGGAAACGTGCCACATCAATGTCAAACGACACATTAAACGAAAGTACGCTTAATAATTCTGCAAACTCACCGCTAGATGGCACATCTAGTAGCCTACCTCCTAATATATCCGATGTTGAAAGCGACGAAGAAATCATGCAACTTAAAAATGAACTACAAAAAGTTAATTTACAACTAAGTGCAGCTCACGATGAAATTAATAACTTGTCATTAGAAAACCTGAAGCTAAAAGATGAAATTAAAAATTTTGATGTAAAGCACAAGATACTGAAACAAGTTACAAGTAAATTATCATCTGAGATAACCGTTACCCCAAAGAAAAAGGCAAAAACCATACTGGCAAAATCAAGTGCAAATGCTCTTACTACTCCTCGAGAGATTGACACACCTTCACAATCACCAGCAATCAAGGAAAAGCTCTCTGTACAAAATAGACACACTGAGACACTTCAATCCCAAGAACCTGAACTGCCTATCAAGCCTAAAAACACTAAACATAGGCTATGTATTGTGAGTACAAATAAAAATAACAAGATTTTGTCTATAGCCGAGAATACATTCCAAAACTATGAATTTTGTCATTATGTTTCTCCGAACTGTGGCACGGAGCAGCTTACCAACAACTTGGAGAAGAAATTAATAGAATATACAATGGATGACTTCTGCATTATTTTAATTGGAGAAAAAGACTTCCATAAAACTGAAAACTATGTGGATATTATTGTAAAACTGAGAGAAAATTTGCAGAAAATACAGCACACGAATATTATAATATGTGCTCCTACTTTCAAATTATATGACCATTCGACATTATTTAACTGGCGCATAGAGACCTTTAATAATCTACTTCATTTAGACTTGCAGACATTCAACTATGCAACGGCGTTTGACTCTAATTTAAACTTGAGTTACGATTTTACAATGTTTTCTAAGTTCAGTAGGAAAATAAACGATCGTGGTATGCGAAATGTGTTACATAATCTGTCGGTAACTATTGCTGATTATAATTCATTTTCTCAACAAGAAAATATAGTTGACTACCAAACAAGCATATCGTCTCCACGATGCGATTTTTTTCTTTAATCATATAAACATAATGCATCAAAATATAGCCGGTCTTTTAAGCAAATCCGACTTACTGGTTATTTACATACAGGAACTGTTAAGTAAACAAATTAATTTAGACATAATATGTATAACCGAACATTTCATAATGTCTGGCCAGGAGAAACTTTTACATATACCAAATTATAAGCTAGCGGCATGTTATGCTAGACAAAACATTAAGCGCGGTGGAGCCTGCATCTTGGTTAAAAAAGGCATTGAATATAAAGACCTACCTGACATTATGAGCCATTCGGTAAGGGGAATTATAGAATGTTGCGCAATTGAACTACCTTCACAAAAACTTACAATCATATGTGTTTATAGACCACCAAAAATCACGAATCTACACCAATTCTATGAAAACCTAGATATTATACTTAAAAAGATTTCCAAACCAAACAAAAAAATAATTATGTGCGGAGATTTTAATATAGATATTTTGAAAAAGAACAGAATTAGCATGGATTTTGAATATTTTCTGATGAATTATGATTTAAAGCTAGAAATAAATAAACCGACCAGACCTCATAGTAAAACTTGCTTAGATAATTTTGCGCACAATTCGAAACAAAGTTGCCAAAGCGAAATAATAGACTTTGGATTATCCGACCATACGGCTCAAATATTTAAAATGAAAGTTAATAAGTTTAGTCAAATTAAAACATGGAAAATATCAAGACGAGACATATCTGATGAAAATTTAATTATCTTCAAAAATCATCTCCAAAACTTATCGTTTTCAGATATATATAGCACAGAGGATCCAAATGAAGCCTATGATAACTTTTTAGATATATTTCAACTCCTGTATGATCTATGTTTCCCATTCAAAACTGTAATATTAAGATCTGAAAAAAATATCAAATGGGTATCTAGAGGTATTAGAATCTGCAGCAAAAAACAACGCCAATTACTCTGGAAACAAAGACTTAATCCTACTAGTGAAAATAAAACGACATTTAAACTGTACTCAAAAAAATTAAAAAAAATTATTAAACTGACCCAGAAAGCGCAGAACAACTTTCTAATTAAAAATTCCAAAAACAAATCTAAGACATCATGGCAAATAATAAATAGTACAAAATTTATAAGTGAACCTATAACAAAAATAAAAAATAATAATTTAATATTAACTGACCCTAATGAAATAGCACAATCATTCAACGATTTCTTTATTGATCAGATCTCAGATCCACCCCCGAATACAACAAAAAATACTGTAAGAATAACGTATAACCCTCATTCTATTTTTATGGCCCCTGTTGTCCCTCAAGACATTGCAAGGGTGATCAAATCTTTGAAAAATAAGAAGAGTTATGGTTATGACGGTATTTCGACAAACGTTATAAAATTTGTCAGCTCTATTATAGCTAACCCCCTAAGCCACATTATTAACGCAAGTATATTCACCGGAACATTCCCAGATAGCCTTAAAACCACAATAGTAAAACCACTCCATAAGAAGAACAATAAGGAAGAAATGGCAAATTATAGACCAATAGCATTAATCCCCGTATTCTCAAAAATCTTCGAAAACGTAATTTACGAGTCATTTCTTTCATTTCTGTCAAAATTTAATATATTGTGTGATGAACAAAAAGGTTTTCGTAAGAATAAAAATATAAATATGGCCATTTACGACCTAATTAATAAAATCATGGTTAATGTCGATAAAAAAATACCAATCTGTGCCATTTTTACCGACATGACCAAAGCTTTTGACTACGTGAACCATCAAACGCTTTTGGTCAAACTTGAAGCTTACGGTATACGAGGGAATGCTCTGCGTCTAATAAAATCGTACCTAAGTGGTCGTCTCCAATATACAGAAATCTCTAAAATATGCGTCAAATCAAAACGTGAGGTTAAATATTTATCTAGTCCTAGGAAAATTAAATATGGTGTTCCGCAGGGCAGCATTCTAGGGCCATTACTATTCCTGCTGTATATAAATGATCTGCCCCAACACATCCCACACCCTTGTGTGTTATTTGCCGATGACAGTACGATCCTAATAGACTGCCTCAACAAAGAGCTCTATGAAAAGGAAATAAATAATTCTCTAAAATTAATAATAAACTGGCTCCACGAAAATAATCTTATCATTAACCTCAACAAAACAAACATAATGCATTTCTATCAAAAAATTCTTCCTTTAAACCTAAAAATTAACTATAAAGGACAAACTATTGATAGAGTTAACGTGGCTAAATTCCTGGGTATATTGATAGACAGTCAATTAACTTGGAAACCGCAGGCTGAAGAAGTTTGTAAAAGATTAAGCACGTCCGCATATGCTCTCTTCAATCTGTCCAAGAAAGTCAACGTTGATACTTTAATGGTTGCTTATCATGGTTTGGTGGCCTCTATTCTAAGGTTTGGTGTAGTGTTCTGGGGTAATTGTTCTGAAAGGGAGTCTATATTTAAAGCCCAAAAGCGGTGCATAAGATCCATTTTTAATCTCAAGGTTACAGATAGTTGCATTCCTTTTTTCAAGAAACACAAAATACTAACTTTTCCTTGTATATACATTCTCGAAGTAGCTATATTCGTTAAAACTAACAAGCATCTATTTCCTGCATTAAATGATACGAGAATGCGAACCACTGCCATGAGATCCAAATATCAGAATCTATTGTGTACTGGCAGATATAACACTGCTTTGCTTAAAAAAAACATTATTGGTATGGCACCTGTTATATTTAATAAATTGCCAAATTGTATTAAGGATAAACCCTTAATAACATTCAAGAAACTCCTGTCGTCGCTACTGACAGAGAAATGTTATTACTCTGTAACTGATTTTTTAAATGATATTTTGTAATAATATTTGTTTCACTTATCTCATATAATTATTATGTAAATAATTTTAGACTTAGTTTTTCCATAATCTCATTTTGAATTTAAGTACAGTTTCTATCTGTAAGTCAACCACTGTATTTTTGTATGCCAACAGGCAGAATGTACTGGGAATATACCTGAATGTAACACCATTATTGTAATACCTGCATTCTATACAAATAAAGAAATTATTATTCGTTTATTTATTTTCTTTCTTATCTATTTACATTTTTAAATATTTCTAATAACAATATATACAAAAAAAAAAACATTTAAAAATATAAAAAAATAGAGGTCCGCCGGTATCGGGAGCAGAGTCCAAGCTACCGGTGGTTAGGGCTGCAGAGACAGGAACCTCCTCACAATACGAGCCGTATCGAGGAGTACTGCCTTCTGGATCAGGCTCTTGATCCAACCGCCTAACGACAGCCTCGAGAGATGTTGGTCGAGGCTTTCGGCCATCAGGCCATTGGCCGTTACAACAATCGGCACAATGACAGCCGAGGTCACATTCCACATGTCAACAACCTCGTGTGCTAAGTCGAGATATTTTATTTGTTTCTCTTTCTCAGCTTTCACGAGGTTCTCGTCATGTGGAATGGTAACATCGATAATCATTGCGCGGCGCGCTAATCGATCTATCACCACTATATCAGGCTTATTGGCGACAATAGTCCTGTCAGTGATGATAGACCGATCCCAGTACAACGTGACATGGTCATTTTCAAGAACTGGGTCGGGCACATACTTGTAATACGGTACCTCAGAGTCCACAAGTTCGTATTTCAAAGCAAGTTGCTGGTGAATAATCCTGGCCACTTGGTTATGCCTGTGCAAGTACTCTCCGTTAGCCAGACGAGAACAACCAGAGATGATATGTCTGATAGACTCACCCGGACGGTGGCATGCCCGACACACGTCAACCGTCCCGTCCTTCATAATATATCTCCGGTAGTTATTCGTCAAAATAACTTCGTCCATAATTGCACAAACAAAACCTTCAGTTTCCCCAAAGAGGTCACCGAAACGTAGCCAGGATACGGACGCTAAGAAATCTACACCGGGTTCATGAAGAGCCCGGTAGAAGCGCCCGTGAAGCTCCTTGTTTTGCCATACCGCCTTGCGGTCATCTGTAGTAAGTACTACAGGTTTGCGCCAGTTCTCTTTAGCCATGGAGAGCGGGGTGAGCCCATTGTCCACTGCGACCACATCACGGTGCATACCCACGTCGGCTTTTAAAAAATATTCCCTGAGGCTGCACACCTCGCGGTTGTGGAGGGTCTTCGCATTTAAAAAGCCTCGACCCCCGCACTTCCGCGGGATGTACAGTCTCATCACCGATGATCGTGGGTGATGCATCCGGTTTGCGGTCAGCAATGTACGGACCCTCCTATCCAGGGCGTCTAGTTCGGTCTGAGTCCATTTGAGTATGCCGAAAGAGTACATCAAAACTGGCATGACCCAGCCGTTGAAGGCGCGCACCTTGTTTCCGCCCGAAAGAAGACTATTTAATACCTTCTTCAGGCGACCAAAGAAGCGTTCCTTCAACGATTGCTTCATGTCAGCGACATTGATGCCTAACGCTTCCGACATACCCAAATACTTATAGCTTTCGGATGAGGAGAGGGATCTGAGGTGTATGGAATCCGAAAGTTGACTTCCCTCGGATTCCATAATCTCGCCTCGCTTTACATGCATGACTGCACATTTGTCCACACCAAATTCCATCCTGATGGCATTACTGAAAGTTTCAGTTACCTTCAGTAGCTCCATCAGTCGCAATTTGTTGGGGGCAAAGAGTTTCAAGTCATCCATATAGAGGAGGTGAGATATGACCTGACCACCTCTCCTCAACCGATAGCCTAGACCTGAATCCTCCAGCAGTGTGCTTAGAGGATTCAGGGCTAAGCAGAACCAAAGTGGACTCAAACTGTCGCCCTGAAATATTCCCCGTTTAATCCATACAGGTTCATCATTCCTCTGGATCTGACCACACCCTGGATAGCGAAGGACCGTCCTCCATTGCCCCATACACGACTCAAGGAAGGTGCGTAGAGTTGCGTCAATCTTGTACAACTCAAGCACCCTCATGAGCCATGTATGTGGCACCGAGTCGTAGGCCTTCTTATAATCTATCCAGCATGTCGACATATCCTTGCGGGATCGACGAACCTGTTGGCTAATGGCCATGTCGATGAGGAGTACCTCCTTAGTACCGCGGGACCCGTTCCTGCATCCATTTTGAGAGGCAGATATAATCAAGTTACTCTCAATGTGTATATTAATTTTCGCTCTCAAAATGGATGTAAGAAGTTTATAGACTGTCGACAAACACGTGATCGGTCTATAATTCTTGGGTTCCGCGGGACTACCTGACTTATGGAGCAGGTGGGTAACGCCTGTTGTTAGAAACTGCGGTAGCGACCCAGACTCTAAGGATGACTGGAACTGAGATGCCAGGCAAGTGTGTGAACTAGTTAGCCATTTCAGCCAAAAGTTGTGCAGTCCGTCCGGTCCTGGAGATTTCCAATTCGATAACGGACGGACTGCTCTGGCTACGTCAAATGGCGTCAAATTATTATTATTATTATTATTATAATAAAAACAAAAAATATCTCAAAACATGAAATTTTATTAGCTGTACGAAATTCCCATACAAGCCTGCCGTTCGCCTTTGGAACACAGATAGTTTGTAATCTGGATTAACACATAGGATACTTTTATCGCGATATTCCCACGGGATCGATACCTATGCGAGAGAAACCGCGGAGCGCTGCTAGTTAATACAATTTTTACTATCCGAATCTGTGTTGTAATATACAAATGTTGTGTTTATCTGTAATCGACATAAACATTAGCCCTAGTCCGCTGAAGTGCTACATGTCCTTCTTTGTATTTATAATTATGTCGTTGACGAGCCATTTCAATAATTAAATAAATAAATACTTACTTGGAACACCAACTTGATGATGTCATCGGTATGGGAGACCCCTTCCTCCGTCAAATCGACCTGCACTCCGAAGAATCCAAAGCCACGCGCGCCGATGCGAGTACCGCCCACTAAACTGTGGAGACATAGACAAGAAAAATATCAGAACACAACCTTGAACGTTTTGTGACTGTCAAGTGCTTGCGACGTCCCACTGTGCGACTTTATAATTTCTACCGTGACGATATTATCGCAGACGTCCACGGCACAGTATCACGGTAAAATGTATGCGAATATTATGAAGACGCTTTTAAATTTCCGTCCACGATAACGTTATAACGGGCACATATCATACATTTTATGGAGGTAGACGTGGATGTACACGGTGATATAAAATCGGACTTTGCTTACGAAAGTTTTTCGTTTTTAGTGAATGATGAACGCCTTTGTTGCTGCATATACACCTAATGGCGGTTTGCACCGTCATCCGGAAGGTTGCCAAATAAATTGCCGTTTAGCTGCCTTCAAAATGGTTGAGCTGAATGGTGCTGATTCATGCGTCATGTTCGTGGACGGGCGCCGTCAGTAGGGACTGGTCATCTCTTAGCTGCCACGGCTTGTTTTAATTTTTGAATCGTTTTTGGTGTTTATCTTTTTGTTGCGGACGCTTTTAACGTTCTCACATGTATAATTTCAACGTGAATGATGTAACGAATATTTTGTAACCATATTTTGATTTTAAAGAGTGTCCGTAAAGTTTCTTGCCCGTTCTTCGGAACCTACTACGCTTTGGAATCGGCAACTAGGTTAATCTTTCTAACTGACCGACTCTTTGACAATTCAAAAGTGCCTGTAATTGGTTTATTTGAAATGAATACTTTGAGTTTGAAATAAATCTTTTTTATTTTTTTCTATCCTTCTTTCTTTTCTTTCTTATTTCTTACTTTCTTTCTAACAAAATATTCACTAAACATGTTCTATTAGATATGTGACGCAACGCCTTAGCAATAAGAATTTTCTTCCTTACCTATTACACCAGCCTCTTGCCTTTAAAGCTGACAGCAGACTGCCCGGGCCCTCGTGTCCCAGTAGATGGGACAAGTAATGTCCTGGCTGCGGAGGACAATAAACGAACAATTATTAATAACATACCATAACATCACGCCTTGTTTCCCCGAAGGGTTAGGCAGAGGTGTACCTACCTATAGTACACCCACATTTCACCAGTTATATTTTTAAGTCCCATGTAATAGGGGGCGAGCCTATTGCCATCAACCGGGCACAAATCCAGACTCCGGGCTGCTACTGAGAAATTCCAAATGGAAAAACCCAGTGACACTGCCCGACCCGGGAAATGAACCCAGGACCTCATGCTCACCTCTAGCGCTTGCGACCACTAGACCAAGGAGTTACTCATACATACATACATAAACTCACGCCTTCTTCCCGTATGGGTAAGCAGAAACTACAGAACGCCACCTGCTACGATCCTTACATACTCCTTTTGCCTCGTTTACGTTCATACATCTGGTCATGCACGCACGCCGGTTGCGAGTACTACGCATTTACACGGCAAATGTGAGTGGAAACGAGTTACTAAATTGTTAGTAAATCCAGTACTATTTAAACAAAAAAAAAAAAATTATGAAACATTAAATATAAAATTCGTTTTCGAAGGGGATACGCTAAGGTAGCCCGCGAAATTAAAATCTTAAGTTTTTTGCAATTTCCAGGTCAGTGTCAGGTTATATGTTGATCAAAAACTCTCTCAAGTTAGAATTGGCCTTAAATGTCATGATTTCATGGAATAGTCATTAAATATGGTGACTTAAGGCGAAAGCGCCAGCGTAGCCCGCGAAATTCAAATTTTCTTACATTTTTTGCAATTTACAGGTCATTATTAGGTTGTATAAAGTCATCACTACAACTCTCTCAAGACCAAGTAATCCTATTGAATGACTATTTCATGAAATCTTAACATTTCATGATTATACTAACTTAAGGGATTGTATTACTGATTCTAATAATTCTAATGTTATAATTCTGTAAATACACATTTGTTACGGTCGCGAATCATACTTTAATCAACATACACCCCGACACTGAGCTGCAAATTGTAAAAATCGTAAGAAAGTTCAATTTCGCGGCTACCTTAGCGCTTCCCCTTAAAGAGAAAGAACAGAATAATATTAATATTATTCTGTAAATACAGGCTGTATCAGAAAGGTGTAGTCAAATTTAAGGGTGTGAAGCAGACCATCAAACTGAACAACTTTCTCCATGGGATCAAGATCGTAACCGCGAAAAAATAATCAGTTGTCCCATACACAACAACTTCAATACTACTCGACCTAAATGTATGGGACGGTTGATTATTTTTTCGCAGATACACTTGCAACAGATACTTTTGAAACCGACTATACAAGGTGTAATTTTAATCAGTGTTAATCTCTTAAGGGGTCATTGTACTCATCGTTATGAACAACTTTTACTATGGGACCAAACCTGAAATCGCGAAAAAAAAACAGCTTTTCTGTGCGGGACAGTGACAGACAAACAGTTATATGTATAGTATAGTTATAGTGTTCACAATAGTAAGTTAAGATGTCTTGTAAATAGTACTTCATGTTTCTTTATATTTTGTATTTTTGTTAAATAGATCTTAGTTTATAGAATGTAAAAATACATGCTTTACCATAGTTTTACAGATAATAGAGAGAGAAAAACGCAAATAATGTCACGCGGCTCTCATTAAGGTAAAGTTTCGTCGTATTTAAGCTAACTGTGCCGAAATCGACTCTATTCTGATTGGCTAAATATTCCCGTGCTCTGATTGGCTGACCAATCAGACTGCCCACATTTCATTAGCCATTTTTGTATAAATATCTGGAGGGATTTCGGTATCGGCACAGGTTTCATTCCCTCGCTCGACTCCGCTGTGGACGGTCGTGCCGCTGACGCATTCGCTCGCTGCACCGCTGACTCACCGCTGACTCACCGCCATCGACGCTCGCTCGTGACGCCACGTCACGCACCGACTCCCGTAGTCTCTGACTGCACCACCGTTATCAATTATTGCCTTTTTCAAGGCGATCGTTGACAGACTGTTTCTTTAACGTCGTCCGTCTCATAAACGTTCGGCGTGTCTCCTTGACCCCCTCAGGGTAAAAACCACAGTTTCGTGGTCCTTGACGGATACCTCACGGTGACAACCAAGTCAAGGGGGTGTTGACCCAACACACCCGCTGAGCCCCTTCAGGGTAAAGCAGTCAATTGGACGGGTCCCAGAGTTAACCGGCCTTGGGGGGTCTCCTAGTCGGCTCTGGTGACAGTTTTCCTTCCACAGTTACTCACCTAGTGTCTTTAGGGTGTGTCTACACCCTTCGCACTAGACTGGTCAGGGCCCTGTCGCACATTAAGATTGGCGACAGGTTTCAGCTCTAGGGCTCACCAGTAGGTACACACCTCCCTGTCTGCACCCGACAGGGAGGGCCACACATCCCCGGGCCCATCCACCCGGGGAGTAGGTGTAGGATCATTAGGTCCCCTTACTGTCTTATTTTCTTTTTTCCCTTTTGCTACGATGTCTGACGCAGACATCGTAGCTTTTGCAAGAGAGGTCCTTTTTAAGGACCCCGATTTCTTGCTGAAATACGGGAAGGCTTGGCGTAGTCGCCACGTCGACCCAAGCGAGGCTCTCGAGAGCCCGCTTTCCCCCCCTGTAGTAGACAGGGGCACCCCTCCTACGGCGGTTTCGTTGCCGTCCGTAGTCTCCCCCCAGCCCGAGGTGATGGACACCTCCACCCCTCCTTCGGACTCAGAGTCCGAAGACGCCATCTCTCTCACTTCCTCCTCCTCCTCCTCAGACGACTATCAAGTCGTCGGAAAGGGAGGGAAGAGGAAGAAGAGCGCCTCCTCAAAGGCCGGTAAGGCCAAAAAGCCTCTGGCGGCAGCCATCCCCGCCGCCCCTGCCCCCACCTCCTCCTCTGCCTCTGTCCCCACGGCACCCATCCCAGCCAGTCCGTCCCAAGCCGGTAAGCCTGTATCTGCTACCCCTGCCTCCGCGGCAAATAGCGCCCCCTCATCCTCCTCCCAGGATGCCCCCCCCGCCCTGACTCCAGCTTCTTCTGCCCCCAAGAAGCTGGCACCCCCCCCGCCTGTGTTCATTCAGGACAAGGCAAAGTGGACAGATGTGTCCCAATGGTGCACCGAGCAAAAGATCGGTTTCACCAACGCCCGCTCTACCCAGCAGGGTATCAAAGTGAGCATCCCTACGTCCAAGGACTATAGGGAGCTCACCAGGCTCCTTCGGGCGAGAGGTGTGTCCTTCCACACCTACACTCTTCCCGAGGAGCGCCAGACCCGAGTGGTAATTCGTAGGATTCCTAAAGAAATCCCTACTGACGCCATCAAGGCCGACTTAGAGGCCCAAAATATCCCTGTTTCGGAGGTCCACCGAATGCACCGCGCCAGAGGTGGTCAAGCATTCGACATGGTCCTTGTCGTCTGTCCCCCAACTGAAGGGCACCACCCGATCTTTGGTGTAAAAACCATATGCCACCTCGTGGGCTTTGAGATCCAGAAGCCCAATAAATATGGCTTCATCGGTCAGTGTCACCGATGCCAGCTATACGGCCACGCGCAGAAGAACTGCCACGCTAAACCCAGGTGCGTCAAGTGCCTGGGCGAGCACGGCACTTCTGACTGCCCCCGCCCTAAAGACCGTACCCTCTGCACCGAGCCACCTAGCTGTGTGCTATGTGGTGAGTCAGGTCACCCGGCAAATTACCGGGGCTGCCCTAAAGCCCCGAAATTATCCCCCAAACTGGCCAAGCGCGCAGTCGCCCGCCAGCAAAGGGAAGCCCCCGCCCCTTCGACCCAAATGCCAGAACGGCTAAGCCCTCAAAGGCCTAGCCCCTGGACGGCCCTTAACCATCAAAGGGCTTTCCCGGCCCTGGCCAAAACCAGCCCCCCACCTCCATCCATCCCAGCGCTGATGGACCCCCTCAACCGCGCCGCTGCGCCCGCCCCCGCCCTCCCCCCGAGACCGGTGCAAGCGCCTAAAACCGCCCCTGCAGCCAGAACTGCACCCCCCCACTCACCGACTACGGTTGGCCCTAACCCCCTTGACCCCTTTAACATCATTTCGGGCACCTTCACGGCCTTCCTCACCCCACGCGCCAGGAAAATGGCAAGCGAATTAGTCGCTGCCAGAAATGCCGGCAACCTTCTCCAGATTCTGGAGATATATAACTCTTATCCCGAAATCACCCAAGCCCTATCCTCCTTCGCCAACCTTCCCAACCCCCACTATGGATAAAGAAGCCAAAGGGAGAACTAAGCCCCGATCCCTTAAATTAGGCTACTTCAATGCCAATGGCATTCGCGATCAACGCGATGAGATCGCCGAGTTCCTCCGTGATCATCAAATTGATATTCTCCTTATACAGGAATCCTTCCTCAAGCCCAACGTCCGTAACCCGTCAATCGCTAACTACTGCGTAGTTCGCAACGACAGGTCTCGGTGTCACAAGGGTGGCACCCTCATATACTATAGAAAGGTTCTTCACTGCATCCCTATGGACCCTCCCCCCCTATCCAAATTAGAAGTGTCTGTATGCCGGCTAGGCATGTCAGGCCACCAACCGATCACCCTAGTATCGGCCTATGTTCCCCCCCAAACCTCGTCAGAAAATCCCCAGTCGATTTCTGACGACCTCTCTGCCCTCTTCGGCCTGAGTGATTCCGTTATCATAGCGGGCGACCTCAACGCCAAACACCCTGCCTGGAACAGCAACACCACCTCAACCAGAGGAAGACAACTGTTCGGGCTCTGCCCCATACTAAACTTCGATGTCATCGCCCCGATGACTCCAACCCATTTTCCCCACGACCCCAACCATACCGCCGACGTCCTCGACATAGCGCTTCTGAAGAATATCAACCTACGGTTGGATTCTATAGAGGCGGTACAAGAGCTCTCCTCTGACCACCGACCAGTGGTCATGAAACTGGCCCCCCGTGTCGGTCTCCATGACCCCACTCAACCCCCTCTCACCAAAATAGTCACAGATTGGAGGAAAGTAAGCAATAGCCTGAAATCCACTTCTTCCCAACACCTGGACTCCATCCCTGATCAGTTCGACTCTGTCGCAGACACGACGGCCGCGATCGACTCGCTCACTGAGCACGTACAATCAGTCCTGAACGACTGTTCAAAGGTAACTCCAGCGGACGATGACCGTCGCTGGAGATTGCCGGACGATGTGCGTGAACTGTTGCGCGAGAAGAACGCGGCTGTCCGTGCATACAGCAACTTCCCCTGCCTTGCGAACAAAGCCCATATGCGCCATTTACAGCGAGCTGTAAAGACACGCCTAGCGGAGCTGCGTACCGCTGGCTGGGACAGGATGCTAAGCGACCTAGAGCCCACTCATCAGGCCTTCTGGGAACTTCAAAGGAAACTAAAGTCCAATGAAGTAGTCTCCATGCCCCCCCTACTCCGCCCTGACAAGACCATCGCCTTCGACGATGCTGACAAGGCTGAATGCCTAGCCAACAGCCTCGAGGCTCAATGCTCTCCCAGCTCTCAACCAGTAGACCAAGCTCACTTGTCAAAAGTCGTCGCTGAAGTCGAACGTAGAGCCTCCCTTCCCCCCGTCGAAAACCCTGACTATCCTCTGCCTCCCGTCACTCCCGACGAAGTGCATGATATCATCAAGGGTTTAAAGCCCCGCAAAGCTCCCGGCTCAGACGGCATCACAAACAGGGTAATACAACTATTCCCTGCCCACCTCATAATGCTACTGACCACCATCTTCAATGGTGCCATGAGCAATAACATCTTCCCAGATGCATGGAAAAAGGCCACTGTCATCGGCATCCCCAAGCCTGGAAAGCCCAAATCTGAGCCCTCGAGCTACCGCCCCATCAGTCTGCTCAATGTCCTCGGCAAAGTCTATGAGAAACTTATTTATAAGCGTCTCAGAGACTATGCCGAAACAAAAGGCCTCATCCCAAACGAACAGTTTGGTTTTCGAACCCAGCACTCTTGTGTGCATCAGGCCCACCGCATCATCGAACACATAAGCGCTGGCTTCCAGCGTGGCTTGATGACGGGTGTTATATACTTCGACATAGCGAAAGCGTTTGACAGAGTCTGGCACAACGGCTTATTATATAAGCTCTACCAACTCGGTGTGCCGGACCGTCTCGTACTCATCTTACGAGACTTCTTGTCGAACCGCACCTTCCGCTATCGCATCGAAGGAGCACTATCCTCCCCCCACCCTATCCGCGCAGGCGTCCCCCAGGGCTCTGTGCTTGCCCCCCTCATCTTCACGCTGTTCACTAGCGACATACCCAGGAGCAAAAAGGCACAGTTGGCTCTGTTCGCAGACGACACGGCCATTTACTGCTCGGGCACCAAACAAGCCTCGATCTCTCTCACTCTCCAAAGAGCGGTCACCAAACTTGGCGACTGGTTCAGGAAGTGGAGAATTGAAGTGAATCCCGACAAAAGTCAAGCGGTTCTTTATTCAAAACCGCGCCATAAGCCCACCCCCCCCCGACCAATCTCCATGTTCGGTAAGCCTATCCCTTGGGAGAAGCGAGCCAAATATCTAGGTGTGATTCTCGATGAGCACCTCACCTTCGCAGAGCACATAAAGAAGGTTCGTTCGCGCGCCGCTTTCGCTCTCGGTAGACTCCACTCGATAATGAATGCAAAAAGCAAGTTGTCACTAAAGTGCAAGTTGCGCATTTACACGGCGTGCATACGTCCTATTATGACGTACGCCTGTGCAGTCTTTGCTCACGCGAAACCCCACCACATCCATAGGATGCAGACCCTACAGAACCGTGCCCTCCGAATGATCACGGGATCCCCCTTTTATGTCCGGAACGAGATCCTCCATCTCGATCTCAAAATCCCCACCATCCTCCAGTTCATGAAACGCAACTCCAAGCGTTTCTTTGATACCGCCGCCAAACATCGCAACCCCCTAGTTGTCGCGGCCGCTAAATATACCCCCTCCAATATTAGTAAAGTCCGCCGTCCGAGGCACACACTATTAGACCCAGACGACCCTATTACTCTCCTCCAGGAAAGCAATAGGGCTACCAGTACAGTACACAAACACAAAAGACCGACATTCCGACCCCGCCGCCGAGGTCCAGCGCGAAAACCCCGAGTTAATAATTCCCCCCGACCCTTGCTCGAAGAAGCGCCAGCCCGCGCCGAAGCTGAGCCTGTAGCTTTAAATTCCCCAGATTAATAATAATTATCCAATTTTGATCCAGCCTGTCCCAAACTTGCTGTCCCCCCAGTGACGCCCTAAGCCGAGGTTCGTACCCCACAGGGGGTGCCCTTAGCGCGCAGTCACTTAGTATTTATAAGTAACACGCCCCTGGCTGGAGGCTTTGAGTTAGCTTAAGGCAGCCACAGGATTGACCGGTTAAGTAGTCACGGCCACTCTTGGCCAACTACGAGATGCCATAGTTAGGAAAAAAAAAAAAAAAAAAAAGGTATCGGCACATTCATTCCCTCGCTCGACTCCGCTGTGGACGGTCGTGCCGCTGACGCATTCGCTCGCTGCACCGCTGACTCACCGCTGACTCACCGCCATCGAAGCTCGCTCGTGACGCCACGTCACGCTCCGACTCCAGTAGTCTCTGACTGCACCCTTTATCAATTATTGCCTTTTTCAAGGCGATCGTTGACAAATTGTTTCTTTGACGTCGTCCGTCTCATAAACGTTCGGCGTGTCTCCTTGACCCCCTCAGGGAAAAAACCACAGTTTCGTGGTCCTTGACGGATACCTCACGGTGACAACCAAGTCAAGGGGGTGTTGACCCAACACACCCGCTGAGCCCCTTCAGGGTAAGGCAGTCAATTGGACGGGTCCCAGAGTTAACCGGCCTTGGGGGGTCTCCTAGTCGGCTCTGGTGACAGTTTTCCTTCCACAGTTACTCACCTAGTGTCTTTAGGGTGTGTCTACACCCTTCGCGCTAGACTGGTCAGGGCCCTGTCGCACATTAAGATTGGCGACAGGTTTCAGCTCTAGGGCTCACCAGTAGGTACACACCTCCCTGTCTGCACCCGACAGGGAGGGCCACACATCCCCGGGCCCATCCACCCGGGGAGTAGGAGTAGGATCATTAGGTCCCCTTATTTTTTCCTAATTTTCTTTTTAAATTCCCTTTTGCTACGATGTCTGACGCAGACATCGTAGCTTTTGCAAGAGAGGTCCTTTTTAAGGACCCCGATTTCTTGCTGAAATACGGGAAGGCTTGGCGTAGTCGCCACGTCGACCCAAGCGAGGCTCTCGAGAGCCCGCTTTCCCCCCCTGTAGCAGACAGGGGCACCCCTCCTACGGCGGTTTCGATGCCGTCCGTAGTCTCACCCCAGCCCGAGGTGATGGACACCTCCACCCCTCCTTCGGACTCAGAGTCCGAAGACGCCATCTCTCTCACTTCCTCCTCCTCCTCCTCAGACGACTATCAAGTCGTCGGAAAGGGAGGGAAGAGGAAGAAGAGCGCCTCCTCAAAGGCCGGTAAGGCCAAAAAGCCTCTGGCGGCAGCCATCCCCGCCGCCCCTGCCCCCACCTCCTCCTCTGCCTCTGTCCCCACGGCACCCATCCCAGCCAGTCCGTCCCAGGCCGGTAAGCCTGTATCTGCTACCCCTGCCTCCGCGGCAAATAGCGCCCCCTCATCCTCCTCCCAGGATGCCCCCCCCGCCCTGACTCCAGCTTCTTCTGCCCCCAAGAAGCTGGCACCCCCCCCGCCTGTGTTCATTCAGGACAAGGCTAAGTGGACAGATGTGTCCCAATGGTGCACCGAGCAAAAAATCGGTTTCACCAACGCCCGATCCACCCAGCAGGGTATCAAAGTGAGCGTCCCTACGTCCAAGGACTATAGGGAGCTCACCAGGCTCCTTCGGGCGAGAGGTGTGTCCTTCCACACCTACACTCTTCCCGAGGAGCGCCAGACCCGAGTGGTAATTCGTAGGATTCCTAAAGAAATCCCTACTGACGCCATCAAGGCCGACTTAGAGGCCCAAAATATCCCTGTTTCGGAGGTCCACCGAATGCACCGCGCCAGAGGCGGCCATGCATTCGACATGGTCCTCGTTGTCTGTCCCCCAACTGAAGGGCACCACCCGATCTTTGGTGTAAAAACCATATGCCACCTCGTGGGCTTTGAGATCCAGAAGCCCAATAAATATGGCTTCATCGGTCAGTGTCACCGATGCCAGCTATACGGCCACGCGCAGAAGAACTGCCACGCTAAACCCAGGTGCGTCAAGTGCCTGGGCGAGCACGGCACTTCTGACTGCCCCCGCCCTAAAGACCGTACCCTCTGCACCGAGCCACCTAGCTGTGTGCTATGTGGTGAGTCAGGTCACCCGGCAAATTACCGGGGCTGCCCTAAAGCCCCGAAATTATCCCCCAAACTGGCCAAGCGCGCAGTCGCCCGCCAGCAAAGGGAAGCCCCCGCCCCTTCGACCCAAATGCCAGAACGGCTAAGCCCTCAAAGGCCTAGCCCCTGGACGGCCCTTAACCATCAAAGGGCTTTCCCGGCCCTGGCCAAAACCAGCCCCCCACCTCCATCCATCCCAGCGCTGATGGACCCCCTCAACCGCGCCGCCGCGCCCGCCCCCACCCTCCCCCCGAGACCGGTGCAAGCGCCTAAAACCGCCCCTGCAGCCGGTAATGCACCCCCCCACTCGCCGACTACGGTTGGCCCTAACCCCCTCGACCCCTTCAATATTATTTCGGGCACCTTCACGGCCTTCCTCACCCCACGCGCCAGGAAAATGGCAAGCGAATTAGTCGCTGCCAGAAATGCCGGCAACCTTCTGCAGATTCTGGAGATATATAACTCATATCCCGAGATCACGCAAGCCTTATCCTCCTTCGCCAACCTTCCCAACCCCCACTATGGATAAAGAAGCCAAAGGGAGAACTAAGCCCCGATCCCTTAAATTAGGCTACTTCAATGCCAATGGCATTCGCGATCAACGCGATGAGATCGCCGAGTTCCTCCGTGATCATCAAATTGATATTCTCCTTATACAGGAATCCTTCCTCAAGCCCAACGTCCGTAACCCGTCAATCGCTAACTACTGCGTAGTTCGCAACGACAGGTCTCGGTGTCACAAGGGTGGCACCCTCATATACTATAGAAAGGTTCTTCACTGCATCCCTATGGACCCTCCCCCCCTATCCAAATTAGAAGTGTCTGTATGCCGGCTAGGCATGTCAGGCCACCAACCGATCACCCTAGTATCGGCCTATGTTCCCCCCCAAACCTCGTCAGAAAATCCCCAGTCGATTTCTGACGACCTCTCTGCCCTCTTCGGCCTGAGTGATTCCGTTATCATAGCGGGCGACCTCAACGCCAAACACCCTGCCTGGAACAGCAACACCACCTCAACCAGAGGAAGACAACTGTTCGGGCTCTGCCCCATACTAAACTTCGATGTCATCGCCCCGATGACTCCAACCCATTTTCCCCACGACCCCAACCATACCGCCGACGTCCTCGACATAGCGCTTCTGAAGAATATCAACCTACGGTTGGATTCTATAGAGGCGGTACAAGAGCTCTCCTCTGACCACCGACCAGTGGTCATGAAACTGGCCCCCCGTGTCGGTCTCCATGACCCCACTCAACCCCCTCTCACCAAAATAGTCACAGATTGGAGGAAAGTAAGCAATAGCCTGAAATCCACTTCTTCCCAACACCTGGACTCCATCCCTGATCAGTTCGACTCTGTCGCAGACACGACGGCCGCGATCGACTCGCTCACTGAGCACGTACAATCAGTCCTGAACGACTGTTCAAAGGTAACTCCAGCGGACGATGACCGTCGCTGGAGATTGCCGGACGATGTGCGTGAACTGTTGCGCGAGAAGAACGCGGCTGTCCGTGCATACAGCAACTTCCCCTGCCTTGCGAACAAAGCCCATATGCGCCATTTACAGCGAGCTGTAAAGACACGCCTAGCGGAGCTGCGTACCGCTGGCTGGGACAGGATGCTAAGCGACCTAGAGCCCACTCATCAGGCCTTCTGGGAACTTCAAAGGAAACTAAAGTCCAATGAAGTAGTCTCCATGCCCCCCCTACTCCGCCCTGACAAGACCATCGCCTTCGACGATGCTGACAAGGCTGAATGCCTAGCCAACAGCCTCGAGGCTCAATGCTCTCCCAGCTCTCAACCAGTAGACCAAGCTCACTTGTCAAAAGTCGACGCTGAAGTCGAACGTAGAGCCTCCCTTCCCCCCGTCGAAAACCCTGACTATCCTCTGCCTCCCGTCACTCCAGACGAAGTGCATGATATCATCAAGGGTTTAAAGCCCCGTAAAGCTCCCGGCTCAGACGGCATCACAAACAGGGTAATTCAACTATTCCCTGCCCACCTCATAATGCTACTGACCACCATCTTCAATGGTGCCATGAGCAACAACATCTTCCCAGATGCATGGAAAAAGGCCACTGTCATCGGCATCCCCAAGCCTGGAAAGCCCAAATCCGAGCCCTCGAGCTACCGCCCCATCAGTCTGCTCAATGTCCTCGGCAAAGTCTATGAGAAACTTATTTATAAGCGTCTCAGAGACTATGCCGAAACAAAAGGCCTCATCCCAAACGAACAGTTTGGTTTTCGAACCCAGCACTCTTGTGTGCATCAGGCCCACCGCATCATCGAACACATAAGCGCTGGCTTCCAGCGTGGCATGATGACGGGTGTTATATACTTCGACATAGCGAAAGCGTTCGACAGAGTCTGGCACAACGGCTTATTATATAAGCTCTACCAACTCGGTGTGCCGGACCGTCTCGTACTCATCTTACGAGACTTCTTGTCGAACCGCACCTTCCGCTATCGCATCGAAGGAGCACTATCCTCCCCCCACCCTATCCGCGCAGGCGTCCCCCAGGGCTCTGTGCTTGCCCCCCTCATCTTCACGCTGTTCACTAGCGACATACCCAGGAGCAAAAAGGCACAGTTGGCTCTGTTCGCAGACGACACGGCCATTTACTGCTCGGGTACCAAACAAGCCTCGATCTCTCTCACTCTCCAAAGAGCGGTCACCAAACTTGGCGACTGGTTCAGGAAGTGGAGAATTGAAGTGAATCCCGACAAAAGTCAAGCGGTTCTTTATTCAAAACCGCGCCATAGGCCCACCCCCCCCCGACCAATCTCCATGTTCGGTAAGCCTATCCCTTGGGAGAAGCGAGCCAAATATCTAGGTGTGATTCTCGATGAGCACCTCACCTTCGCAGAGCACATAAAGAAGGTTCGTTCGCGCGCCGCTTTCGCTCTCGGTAGACTCCACTCGATAATGAATGCAAAAAGCAAGTTGTCACTAAAGTGCAAGTTGCGCATTTACACGGCGTGCATACGTCCTATTATGACGTACGCCTGTGCAGTCTTTGCTCACGCGAAACCCCACCACATCCATAGGATGCAGACCCTACAGAACCGTGCCCTCCGAATGATCACGGGATCCCCCTTTTATGTCCGGAACGAGATCCTCCATCTCGATCTCAAAATCCCCACCATCCTCCAGTTCATGAAACGCAACTCCAAGCGTTTCTTTGATACCGCCGCCAAACATCGCAACCCCCTAGTTGTCGCGGCCGCTAAATATACCCCCTCCAATATTAGTAAAGTCCGCCGTCCGAGGCACACACTATTAGACCCAGACGACCCTATTACTCTCCTCCAGGAAAGCAATAGGGCTACTAGTACAGTACACAAACATAAAAAACCGACATTCCGACCCCGCCGCCGAGGTCCATCGCGAAAACCCCGAGTTAATAAATCCCCCCGACCCTTGCTCGAAGAAGCGCCAGCCCGCGCCGAAGCTGAGCCTGTAGTTTTAAATTCCCCAGTTAATAATAATTATCCAATTTGATCCAGCCTGTCCCAACTTGCTGTCCCCCCAGTGACGCCCTAAGCCGAGGTTCGTACCCCACAGGGGGTGCCCTTAGCGCGCAGTCACTTAGTATTTGTAAGTAACACGCCCCTGGCTGGAGGCTTTGAGTTATTAGCTTAAGGCAGCCACAGGATTGACCGGTTAAGTAGTCACGGCCACTCTTGGCCAACTACGAGATGCCATAGTTAGGAAAAAAAAAAAAAAAAAAAAAAAAAGGTATCGGCACCCTATTATGACGTACGCCTGTGCAGTCTTTGCTCACGCGAAACCCCACCACATCCATAGGATGCAGACCCTACAGAACCGTGCCCTCCGAATGATCACGGGATCCCCCTTTTATGTCCGGAACGAGATCCTCCATCTCGATCTCAAAATCCCCACCATCCTCCAGTTCATGAAACGCAACTCCAAGCGTTTCTTTGATACCGCCGCCAAACATCGCAACCCCCTAGTTGTCGCGGCCGCTAAATATACCCCCTCCAATATTAGTAAAGTCCGCCGTCCGAGGCACACACTATTAGTCCCAGACGACCCTATTACTCTCCTCCAGGAAAGCAATAGGGCTTCTAGTACAATACACAGACACAAAAAACCGACATTCCGACCCCGCCGCCGAGGTCCAGCGCGAAAACCCCGAGTTAATAATTCCCCCCGACCCTTGCTCGAAGAAGCGCCAGCCCGCGCCGAAGCTGAGCCTGTAGCTTTAAATTCCCCAGATTAATAATAATTATCCAATTTTGATCCAGCCTGTCCCAAACTTGCTGTCCCCCCAGTGACGCCCTAAGCCGAGGTTCGTACCCCACAGGGGGTGCCCTTAGCGCGCAGTCACTTAGTATTGTAAGTAACACGCCCCTGGCTGGAGGCTTTGAGTTAGCTTAAGGCAGCCACAGGATTGACCGGTTAAGTAGTCACGGCCACTCTTGGCCAACTACGAGATGCCATAGTTAGGAAAAAAAAAAAAAAAAAAAAAAAAAAAAAAACGGTATCGGCACAGTCAGCGGGCAGCAGTTGAAGAAATAGGAACACTACAAGAAGATTAAAGAAGGCTTCAAGCTTCAACACTGGTTTTATTCCTCACCAACCCAGCACATAAATGTGTATCCCGCACATTTAATGGTCCTTCGAGCACCGGATATTGTGGGGAATATTACCTGAAGATAGTGCTATAGTGAAGAAGCTTTGAAGAAATTACTTAATCTTCGTGTTAGTATCATCGACTTCGAAGATCAGCTGACATCATGCCCGTTACGCGCTCCGAGGGTAAGGGCCGCAAGCCGTCGGGTGAACAAAAGCCGTCATCATCGGAAGCCACTACAGGGACTTCTGCGACGGATACCAGCACGGAAGCCACATCCGAATCGACACAGACAGGGACGACTGCCACGGAGAGTTCAGACCAGACCTTCACCTCCGCGACGACCGACCCAACCACAGTGACTTCCGCTGCCATCGCCTCAGTCGTCAGCACCCCCGCGTCGGCAGCCACCGCGCCCCCCCCTTCGGTCGCCATCGCGCCCCCCGCCTCGCACCCCGCCGGTGTCGCCGCACCCTCTGTCGCCCTCTCCGCCGCGACGACACTCACTGCAGGTGCGAAATCGAAACAGCTGATGAAGCCACCCGCCGCTGTCACCTCTAGAGAAAATCGCCGTGATACTGACGCCTCGACAGTGAAACGAGTTGTCAAGAATGCCGGTACGTCGAAACCAACCGGCCCACAGCTCCTCCGTCCCCCTAGCAAGAAAAGGGGAGGGGGGGGATCGACGCATAGCAAGACGAAGTTGCAAAAAATCGCCAAAGCAAAGGAAGATTTGCTCCGCCTCCAAGTCGAACTAGCTGCTGCACGCTTGGCCGCGCTAGAAACGGAGGAAGAAGAAGAAGAAGAAGGAGAAGAAGATGATGTCTCCCTCTACTCAGAAGTCAACGCCCGAGTGGACAACTGGTTGGATAACCAGGTGACTCGCCCCGTTCTAACCATCGCCAACGAGCCACACCGCCCTCCGCCGGAGCCGACGATCGTCCACGAAGAACCACCGAAACAAGAAGAAGTTCATCGAACACCGGCGGGAGGTCAAGGGGACCTAGCCCTCCTAGCTGAAGCTATCACTAGGGCTATCAGCGCCGCCCAGCGACCCAAGTTCATCGAATTACCTTTCTTCAGCGGGTCGCATCAGGAGTGGCTACCCTTCCGCGCCGCCTACTACGAGTCTGAACCGATGTTCAGCACCGTCGAGAACATCAACAGGCTACGAAGAAACTTGAAGGGGAAGGCCAGAGAAGCGGTAGAAGGATTGCTCATCACCAACGCACACCCTTCTGAGGTGATGAAGACTTTGGAGTCAAGATTCGGAAGACCAGAGTCAATCGCCATAATAGAAATAGAAACGCTTCGAAGTCTGCCACGCCTCTCCGAGTCACCGAGAGACATCTGCATATTCGCCACTAAGATCTCCAACGTCGTAGCAACATTGAAGACATTGGGTTGTTTCAACTACATGTACAACCCCGAACTTGCGAAGACATTAGTGGACAAGCTGACGCCGACGCTTCGGTACCGCTACTATGACTTCTCATCGACGCAACCAAAAGAAGATCCCTGCCTCATCAAACTAGATAGATTCTTCAAGAGGGAAGCTGAACTGTGCGGACCCTATGCGCTTCCTGAACAGGTGGCAGCACCATCGACAGCCGCACCACACAAGAAGACTCAGCGAGTCACCAACGTCACAGAGAAGAACAACACACCGAAGTGCTTCGTGTGCGACGAGACAAGCCACACCAACGCGACGGAGTGCGACACATTTAAGAAGATGGAAGCCAATTCGAGATGGGATGCTGCGAAGTCCAAGCGCCTCTGCTTCAAATGCCTACGTTATAGAAGCAAGACTCACAACTGCCGAACGAAACCATGTGGTGTCAACGGGTGCAAGTACACGCACCACAAGCTACTTCATTATGAAAAGAGGATAGAAAAGGCAGAGGAGACAGAAAACAACGAGGCGATAGAAGTAATCAATTCGACGTGGACAATAAAGAAGCAATCCTATCTGAAGATCCTGCCGGTCCAGGTGAAGGGGCCAAAGGGAGCTGTCAACACATTCGCACTGATGGACGACGGATCAACGGTCACGCTCGTCGACAACGACGTCGCTGAGAGCATAGGAGCTACAGGACCTTTAGATCCACTGAAGATAGAAACCATCAACGAGCTGAAGACGGCTGAATCGACATCAAGAAGGGTAACCATCGGGCTGAAAGGGGTCAACAATCGAGAAGAGCAAATTCAAGCAAGAACAGTGAAGAACTTACAAGTCTCCTCTCAACGAGTTCCACAAGAGTTAGTGGAGGGATGTCCACACCTATCGGACATCAAGACACATCTCACATACTCTAATGCGAAGCCGCGCGTACTCATCGGGCAAGATAACTGGCATCTTCTGCTGACTAAAGAAACCAGGAAAGGAGACAAGGACCATCCAGTGGCATCTCTCACGCCGCTTGGATGGGTACTCCATGGAAGCCAAACGAACTCCTTCGGTCAGAAGATTGACTTCGTGTCGCATATGAAGGAAGCTAAAGATGACCTCGAGGACCTGGTGAAGAGATACTTCGAGACGGACGCCCTCTGCATAAACCCGAAGAGACCGAAGACCGATCCAGAAGAGAAGGCACTTCGAATACTGGAACAGACAACTGAAAAGATCGAAGAAACAAGATATCAGACTGGCCTCCTCTGGAAAAAGGAAGACATCAAGTTCCCAGATAATTACGAAAACTCACTGAAGAGGCTCTTCAACATTGAAAAGAAGATCGATCGCGACCCGGTCCTCAAGAAGAAGTACGTCGAACAGATGGACGCCCTTATAGGAAAGGGCTACGCCGAGCCCGCGCCGCCACAGAAAAATCCGGAGAAGACTTGGTACCTGCCTCACTTCGCGGTCATCAACCCCATGAAGCCGGACAAACTACGCGTTGTGCATGACGCCGCCGCCAAGACCAGAGGAGTAGCCCTCAACGATATGCTTCTCAAAGGTCCGGATTTGCTTCAATCGCTACCGGGTGTCATCATGCGCTTCCGACAGCATCTCATCGGGGTCACAGCAGACATCAAGGAGATGTTCATGCAGGTCAAGCTACGCACCGAAGACCGAGACGCACTGCGGTACTTGTGGCGTGGGGATCGCCGCGACAACCTACCTCCGGAGGAGTACAGGATGACTTCATTGATCTTCGGGGCATCGAGTTCACCATCGACAGCAATCTACGTCAAGAACTTGAACGCCAAACAACATGAGAAGACTCATCCGGAAGCCGCAGCTGCTATCATAGACAAACACTACGTCGATGATTATCTCGATAGCTTCAGAAGCCTGGAAGATGCAGTGAAGATAACAACGAGTGTGCGCGAAGTGCACAAGAAGGCCAGCTTCGAACTGAAGCAATGGAAATCGAACTCAGCGTCACTCCTAGAGGCACTGGGAGAGGAACACCACATAGAAGAGCTGGAGCTGTACAAGACGGAAGAACAAACAGAACGAGTATTAGGCGTCATCTGGAAAATAAGCTCAGACGAGCTGACGTTCAACCTCAACTTAGCACGAATACCTTCGACACTAATCGAAGGAAAGCAGCCAACGAAGAGAGAAGCCTTGCGCATCGTCATGTCACTCTTCGACCCGTTAGGATTCGCCTCGCCTGTCACCATTAGGGCAAAACAGTTACTCCAAGAAGTTTGGCGCCGAGGAACACCGTGGGACGACCGGATCGATGAAGACTTGACGGAGCAGTGGGAGTCGTGGATGGGACACTTGAAAAGTCTTCACGACGTAACAATCCCGCGGCAGTATCTACACTACAGCGATGCCGCTTCCCTCGAACTCCACGTCTTCAGCGACGCCAGCGAATCGGCCTACTCTACGGTCCTGTTCTGGAGAGCAGTAACGCCGGACAGCGAAGTTGGCATATCATTCATCATGGCCAAGGCAAAGGTGGCACCGCTAAAGTTGACAAGCATACCAAGACTGGAGCTACAAGCAGCAGTTATGGGGACCAGACTCGCCGACACAGTCATAGAAGAGCACGAGAGGAAGCCCGACAGAAAAGTGTTCTGGACCGATAGCAAGACGGTACTCACCTGGATAAGGACAGGGTCACGTTCTTACAAACCCTACGTGGCTCACCGTCTCGCAGCAATAGAAGAGAGCTCCAAAGTCAACGACTGGCGCTGGGTTCCGACGAAGCAGAATGTTGCTGACGACGCAACAAGAGATGTACCAACCGCCTTCGACAAGAATCATCGATGGTACAAAGGGCCAGATTTCCTCCACTTGACGGAAGACTACTGGCCAATGGAACCTGTGAAGACAACAGCGGAAGAACCTTCCGAAGAAGAGAAGACGCACCACATGATCAATAGAAGAAGACTGAGGCTAGCGGAGAGTTTACCTGATCCAGCGAAGTTCTCCAGCTGGGATCGGCTCCGGTATGCGACAGCACGTGTTCTGCAGTTCATCGACCTCTGCAGAGCCCCCAACCAGAAGGTCAACTACCGACGAACAAAGAAAAATAAAGAAGCGGATCCCACATGGAGGAAGAACAAGCCGACAGCAGTGAAACAGCAGGCACCCGTACCGAGAAAGAGATCGACACTTAACCTGCTCCCAGTCACGGCCGAGGTCCTCAAGAAAGCAGAAGAGCTACTGATGCGGTCTTCACAAGAAGAAGCCTTCACAGAAGAGATAGAGAAATTGAAAAACGGGAGGCCAATCGCCAAGGAGAGCCGCCTTCACCAGCTGAGCATCGAGTCCATCAATGGTTCACTCCGACTTCGGAGCCGCATCCGAGCGGCCAGGGACATACAAGAAAACGTCAAGAGCCCGCTAGTGGTCGACGGGGATCATCCAACGGTGAAGTTATGGATACGGGCAGTACACCGACAGCTACATCACACCGGCGTCGAGGCAACGATCAACGAATGTCGCCAACAGTACTGGGTACTAAGATTGCGACCCATCACGCGCGCAATCCTTCGACAATGCCTCTTCTGCCGCATGAAGACTCAAGTGCCGCCGTATCCGAGAACCGGAGACTTACCAGCGTGTCGCTTAGCACATCACAAGCGACCCTTCACCTTCACCGGGATAGATTATTTTGGACCTCTCTCCGTGACCATCGGACGTACCAAACAGAAGAGATATGTAGCCATCTTCACGTGTCTCACGACGCGAGCCATCCATCTCGAAGTCGTCGGCTCGCTCAGCGCCGATTCAGCGGTAATGGCGGTCAGACGAATGATCGCGCGACGTGGCTGCCCGGCTGAAATTTGGTCGGACAACGGCACCAACCTGAAGGCTGCCGACAAGGAACTTCGACGAACAATCGACGCAGCGACAGCGGAGGAAGCTGCGAAGAGGACCATCTCCTGGCGTTACATCCCGCCCGGAGCTCCGTTCATGGGTGGTGCCTGGGAACGCATGGTGCGTTCCGTGAAGACTGCGCTCGCAGCAACACTCCACGAGCGCCACCCCACCGAAGAAGTCCTCACCACTCTACTAGCTGAAGTGGAGTACACCGTCAACAGCCGTCCGCTGACCCACGTCTCTGTCAGCGCAGAGGATCCAGAGGCCCTGACTCCCAATCACTTCCTGCTGGGAGGTCCTGGGCGCGTACCACAACCGGGCACGTTCTCCGAGCAGGACACCATCTCCCGGTCCAGCTGGCGAGCGGCACAAAGACTCGCCGACATCTTCTGGCTCCGCTGGGTAAAGGAGTACCTTCCCGAGCTCCAACACCGGCGGGAGCCCCACGGACGAGGTCAAGAGGTCAAAGTGAATGACCTCGTGCAGATCGTCGACCCGAACCTACCCCGCAACGTGTGGATACGAGGACGAGTCATCGCGGTATATCCCGGACCCGACAGCATCGTGCGGACGGTGGACGTGCAGACCAAGGGAGGTGTCCTGCGCCGGCCGGTGAGGAAGCTGGTGATCCTGCCCCTGCCTACGGACGACCTGCCCACACCAAGTTGTAATGCGACGCAGTCGCACGGCGGGAGTGATGTGCGGGACAGTGACAGACAAACAGTTATATGTATAGTATAGTTATAGTGTTCACAATAGTAAGTTAAGATGTCTTGTAAATAGTACTTCATGTTTCTTTATATTTTGTATTTTTGTTAAATAGATCTTAGTTTATAGAATGTAAAAATACATGCTTTACCATAGTTTTACAGATAATAGAGAGAGAAAAACGCAAATAATGTCACGCGGCTCTCATTAAGGTAAAGTTTCGTCGTATTTAAGCTAACTGTGCCGAAATCGACTCTATTCTGATTGGCTAAATATTCCCGTGCTCTGATTGGCTGACCAATCAGACTGCCCACATTTCATTAGCCATTTTTGTATAAATATCTGGAGGGATTTCGGTATCGGCACCCTATTATGACGTACGCCTGTGCAGTCTTTGCTCACGCGAAACCCCACCACATCCATAGGATGCAGACCCTACAGAACCGTGCCCTCCGAATGATCACGGGATCCCCCTTTTATGTCCGGAACGAGATCCTCCATCTCGATCTCAAAATCCCCACCATCCTCCAGTTCATGAAACGCAACTCCAAGCGTTTCTTTGATACCGCCGCCAAACATCGCAACCCCCTAGTTGTCGCGGCCGCTAAATATACCCCCTCCAATATTAGTAAAGTCCGCCGTCCGAGGCACACACTATTAGACCCAGACGACCCTATTACTCTCCTCCAGGAAAGCAATAGGGCTACCAGTACAGTACACAAACACAAAAGACCGACATTCCGACCCCGCCGCCGAGGTCCAGCGCGAAAACCCCGAGTTAATAATTCCCCCCGACCCTTGCTCGAAGAAGCGCCAGCCCGCGCCGAAGCTGAGCCTGTAGCTTTAAATTCCCCAGATTAATAATAATAATTATCCAATTTTGATCCAGCCTGTCCCAAACTTGCTGTCCCCCCAGTGACGCCCTAAGCCGAGGTTCGTACCCCACAGGGGGTGCCCTTAGCGCGCAGTCACTTAGTATTTGTAAGTAACACGCCCCTGGCTGGAGGCTTTGAGTTATTAGCTTAAGGCAGCCACAGGATTGACCGGTTAAGTAGTCACGGCCACTCTTGGCCAACTACGAGATGCCATAGTTAGGAAAAAAAAAAAAAAAAAAGGTATCGGCACAGTCAGCGGGCAGCAGTTGAAGAAATAGGAACACTACAAGAAGATTAAAGAAGGCTTCAAGCTTCAACACTGGTTTTATTCCTCACCAACCCAGCACATAAATGTGTATCCCGCACATTTTCCCTACATTTATTTTATGCGATCATGTAGACAACTAACAAACTACAGTTCCACTGTGACAAACTTATGTTCGCATAACTCGTCAAAATGTAGGGAACAGCAGTTTTTTTTTTCGCGATTTCAAGTTTGGTCCCATAGTAAAAGTTGTTCATAACGATGAGTACAATGACCCCTTAAGAGGTTAACACTGATTAAAATTACAACTTGTAGTTAATACAAACATAACTCACTCACCCCACTTTTGTAATGTTTCCTCGTATCAGGAATAGGAAAGTCTATGGACAGGGACCTAAGATCCTTCACCGGGTAGCAGTAGGCCCGTTTGCGGCGCAGTTCCGGCGGGAACGGGTGCTCCGGCCACGACGGCGCCGTCACCGACTTGTCCTGCACCTCCGAGAACAATGAGACCACTATGCTTTCTAAATCGTCTAGGGATTCTGAAAATTTTAATAAAAAAAATAACATTTATCTACATCGTAAACTTCATAGACTTTAACCACATGAAATTAAAAAGTTTTATTAAAACAGTAAAATATCCTAAAGCACTAATGAAAGAGCAGTAGAGCAGTGCTGGCCCAGTGGTAACGGCCGCGACTTGACGAGTTGTAGGTTGTGAGTTCGAACCCAGACAGGCGCTTTACTTTGTGTAAATTATTTCATCACCACTGCTCTCAAAACGGTGAAGGAAAACATAGTGAGGAAACCGAAATATCCTAGAACCAAAAATTCGAAGACATGTGACATCTACCAACCCGCACTGGGCCCGCGTGGTGGATTATGGTCCACTCCCTCTCACAGACAGGAGGGCTGTGTCCCAGCAGTGGGAATGGCATAGGCTGTTTGTGCTAATGCTGAATCTAGAATAATACCGGGTGTAAGGGACAGCCCTCCGCAGACTGATGGAGTGACTTCAGTATATCATACTAAGATGACCGGTACATGAAATTATTTCAGGAACTTTATGGGAATCCAATAAACCTGATTTGTTATATTACCACCCACGCAATGTATCGTTACCTTCGAGCCTTCGGCCGCCGAGTATTTCAACATCCATTGCTGATTTTTTTATATTAGCTATTTTATTTACATAAATAGAGTGCTGCGTACAGAGAATGTAATTTTAAATTTTTAAAAAAATGAATAATAACTGAAAATACGATTTAAAAAAATGAAACTTTTCCTGAGAATATTTCCGGTGGAATAAGGAGCTAATTGCACCCTGTTAGTTTGCGGAGGGCTGTCCCTTACACCCCGTATATGTAAATAATAATAATATGAAATCTTACCTTTCCCCATGACCACTAAGGTCATAATATTGGCCGAGTACCATTTGGAGTGGAACTTTAACAGCTCTTTCCTAACATCAATGCCTTTTGATTTAGGTATGGTCTCCAGAGTTTCTCTGTTGCCTGTGGAAGATTGATAGATTGAATGATTGACAAATAAATACACTAATAGGGATGATGACAATTGTTTTTATTTGAAACTAAAATATAATTGGTTGCAAATAGTGCAAACAATAGTGCATAAAAATTGTAAAAGATTAAAAAATTGCAAAGTTATAATCGTTTTAAAATAACCACTAGACAAAGACGGCACTAACACAGAAATGACGTCACGGCTTCGTAACTTCATACTAGCGCCATACATTGTCCTTAGCGTGCGACAAGGACGGGAATAATCCCTTCCAAGAACTTTTAAAGCGTGTAGCGTCTCCAGATTTCCATCGATTTTACAGGTTTTTTAACCGAATGAAGGTTATCAATTTGACACGTATGTATGTAATATTATTATTCACATATTATGAAAATCTATTAGGGCTTCCAATCAAATATACTATTTTGTTATAGGTGTTTATCCACGCATTTCTCCGAAACTATTAATCGGATTATGACCATTTTTTTTACTGGCTTACAAAAAATGAGTAAACTCGAATAATAAAGAAAGGTGCTTGTGGCTAAGTAATAACAGCCCGCACGGGACGATCGACCAGGTTAAGCTACGCTTGCCGCGGTTGGCCCGTAGATCTTTACATACCAAGACCCCTCCGTGCCTCGGAAAGCACGTTAAGCCGTTGGTCCCGGCTGTCATTCATGGATATTTGACAGTCGTTACGAGTCGTCAGAAGCCTGACAGACAACCAGTCTTACCAAGAGGCATCTTATTACCCAGCAACTGGGTTGTGAAGGTCAGAGAGGCTGACGCTCCATGTAAAATACTGGTATTCAGCTGCATCCGGTTAGCCGAGAAGCCGACCCCAACATAGTTGGGAAAAGACTAGGCAGATGAATCAATATTACTAAATGAAATATCTCTCTGTGTTGTACTAAAATATTGATTATGAATTGCAATAACAACACTGGATTAGGTGGCTTCACATCAGTGGCGAAGGCTTCATACAACCCCATTCCTACCGGCTTCCCTTCGGAACAGCGACTGTACTTGAGTTTATTATTACTAAATAATAAGTAGTACTCATAATCATATTACAGGTATTTATACAATAACTTTATGTAATGCAATATAATATCAGCAATTAAAATAAAAAGAAAAGTAGAAGTATTAAAATGAAAAGCATTACAAAAACGCGTATCTATAGTTATATAGGCGTTAAATTAAGTAAAGTAAAGAAATGACTTAAATTTTTAAGGTAATAAATGATGATATATTGAGTGTATGAGAACTGAACAAATTTTTTTTCGGCTTCCCTCTAATGGAAGTTTTAGCTTCGCTACTGCTTCACGTTTATTTATTTATTTCCCACCATACAATTATCTTTACAGGTTTATCACATAATGCGATAATGTAGACAATTTACAAACTACAGTTCCACTGTTACGAACTAATAATTCTTGATCATATTATAATGAGTGGACCTGCGATCAGACTGAATGATTGAGGGTCAAGAAATTATAGCAAAATTGCTGCGATAATCAATTTTGTGTAATACTGTAATATGTAACAATTTACTTCCCCAAATAAATAAACACATAACATAACATCACGCCTGTATTCCCCGAAGGGTTAGGCAGAGGTGTACCTATAGTACACCCACATTTCGCCAGTTATGTTTAAGTCCCATGTAATAGGGGGCGAGCCTATTGCCATCTACCGGGCACAAATCCAGACTCCGGGCTGCTACTGAGAAATTTCAGATGGAAAACCTAATAACACTCTGCCCGACCCGGGAATCGAACCCAAGACCTCATGTTCTTGCGACCACAAGACCAACAAGGCAATCAAATAAATAAAATAAAATAAAAATTGTCTGTTGATAAATCGCTTGACAATTTTTCACATTAATTTTACAATAATTTTCGTTGGAGAAACTGGCCCCCGAGTCATCGATAAAATGACTGACAGCTTGAATGATTGACTGACTGACTGGCAGAATGAAGGACTGAGAAGTAGATTGAAGAATAGATAGAATTGTTATTGCACATACCTGTACCAAACTTATGAAAGGGATGCGTAGCTAAGGCGGTGCTCTTATTGAGCTGGTCCAGCCTCCATGTGTCAGAAGATGTGTTCTTCTCATGTTCAGAATGCACCGCGCTCAGCTCGCGACCGGTCGCAGACTCCGTGAACAGTGGCGATATAAAGAATTGGGCGAAACTGAGGAGTAAGAGTACAAAATAATATTTGAAAGCGGCAAAAAGGGTTCTTTAACATAACGCCCGTTTTCCCCGAAGGGTTAGGCAGAGGCTATAGTATATATATCCTATAGTATATATATCCTATAGTATATAGTATATATCCTATGTATCAGATAGTCGCCATTTATGTTCAAGTTCCATATAATAGGGGGCGAGCCTATACCATCAACCGAGCAAAAATCCAGACTCCGGGCTTCTACTGAGAAATTCCTGATGGAAAAACCGAATAACAAAACCCGACCTGGGATTGAACCCCGGGGGTTCTAAAAAGGGGCTAAAGGGTTCTTTCTAGAACTTAAAAGATAATACGGAATCTTTGTAACATTACTTTTTGTCTGATTGTCACAGAGTTTTCATTGAAATCTATGCAACATAGGAATTTGAATTTATTTTCCACCAGGAATTTCTCAGTAGCAGCCCGGAATCTAGATTTGTGCCCAGTTGTTGGCAATAGGCTCGCCCCCTATTACATGGGACTTAAACATAACTGGCAAAATGTGGGTGTCCTATAGAGTACACGTCTGCCTAACACTTCGTGGATTACAGGCGTGATGTAATGTTATCTATTTTCCAAAATGTAATTAGCATGTAAAAACTGGAAGGAGGGCTTTGCCCAGCACAAGAACTCCATGACCTCATTCCGCCGGCCCCCTTCTACCATCGAACATCTAGACGCACTGCAAGTTACCATCCCTACCTAGTTGCTATTCCACCAATTCGCACTAAGCGTTTCCAAATGTCTTTTGTGATGCGCACAGCAAATGAGTGGAACTCTCTACCTGCGTCTGTGTTTCCTAACGCATACAACCCCGATCTCTTCAAAGTGAGAGTTAACAGGCTTCTTCTGGGTAAGCTCGCTCCAGCGTCGACTTTGTCTCTGTCACCTCTGACCTAGACTAGAATCAAGAGCTAACCTATCTCAAATAAAAAAAAAAGCACAAGCTTGTAAAAAAAAAAGTTAGTATGTGTACCAAACAGTGAAGAAGATGTTAATAAAACACTTACATATCCAAAGCCTTATGCAGATGTTCGGGAATGACATCAAAGTAATACGTAGTATGATCTGATGAAGTCGACGCGTTCGAAGAGCCTCCGTGCTCAGAGAGAAACTTGTTGTATTCATTCTCCTGTAAAAGAATGACCACAAATATATGAGGAGTTAAATGCGCAAAATAAAATTGAACTTGAATCGTCATCATCAGTGATCGGAATAGGTAGTGCTAATTTGCCTAAACTTCGAGGAAGGAAGTAACACCAGAGTGGATAATACCTCCTCTAAAATCCCGGAATAATTTTAATCACGTTTAAATCCTGGGATTTAAAAACCACGAATTATTTATTGAACTTTATTTGTAGTTACAAATTATTGATTTGAAAAATCATAACATTTTTTAGGGTTACACACACACACACACATTTATATATGTAATTTTTATGGTGTACATAGTAAAGAGTATTCTATCTATCTATAAACAAGCGTCAAGGACACCTCGTACCGCGATACGTTTGTTTTGATCGTGTTAGCGACACTGCCTTAACATTTTTTCGTATTTTTTTGAAGTATTGGAATACATTGGTAGAAGGCGTCAAGGAATTTTACTTCACGGTTATCTGGCGGAAGGTATAAGATTTTTAACATGCGCAGGTCGCAAGGCCACTAGTTACACAAAATTTGCATACCTCAGGATATTTCTTAGTTCCCAAAAACAGCATGTGTTCACAGAAATGTGCCAATCCTGGCAACTCATCAGGGTCGCTTAGATATCCTGAAAATTAAAAAAAAAATGATTTATAGTCTGTTTCGTCAGTATCTGATAAAAATGTAAACAAATTGATCTGAAACCTGTGGATGCTAATTTGTAGTATTACTTACAAGTTGACTGTTATGGTTTCATTATTTTAATACCCGAACTCCTAATTTTAAATCACCTAAAAGATGTTTATCAATTGACAATTGATGCTAATTTTATAACCTCAATTTTCGTCGATGATTTTTCAATTACAACTCAAAAATGTTATTCAAATAAATAATTATTGAAAAATGTAGCGAGATAGGTACATGTATTTAAAATATCATTCGGTCTCTCTCATCTTCCAACGATTGTCAGAAACAGAACGATGTATTGATTTGTGGCGCATTAAAGCTAAAACTTTTAGCCTAGAAAACGCATAATTTAATCCCATCAGAAACTACGGAGATCCTTAAAACTATTGCATAATATTGTGCATCATAACTTGTTTAAAAAAGGTGAATGCACAATCTCCTCCTTTTTGAAGTCGGTTAAAAATAATGATTATTTTACCACAGCATTGATTTGCAATCCATTCGGTCAGTTATCGAATAGTTGTGAATCGACGGGGCGGATTCTTACTAAATGACTACCTTTTGTCCGCGGCAGAAATTATCCCACTGAAACGTATTAACGGGATAAAAGGATCCTATGTCGTAGCCCTGTTCATGGTCATCTGTGTGCCACATCAAATCCTGTTCATCCGTTAAGCCGTATAAAGATAGTAGACAAAGATACTTTCGCATTTAAAATATTCAATGTATGTCTCGTCGGTCTCGTAGTCGTAAGCGCTACTGCTGAGCATGAGGTTCCTGGGTTCGATTCCCAGGTCGGGCAAAGTATTATTGGGTTTTGCTATCAGGTATTTTTCAGTAGCAGACCGGAGTTTAGATTTGTACCTGGTTGATGGTAATAGGCTCGCCCCCTATTACATGGGACTTAAACATAACTGGCGAAATGTGGGTGTACTATAGGTACACCTCTGCCTAACCCTTCGAGGATTACAGGCGTGATGTTATCCTACTTCCTGCTAATATTACAAATGTGAAAGTTGGTGAAGATGTTTGGATGTTTCTTACTCAATCACGCAAAAATGACTGAACGGATTTGGATGTTGCACACAGATAGCTTTTATCCCGGTGAACCGACATCCACGCGGGCGAAGCCGCGGGAAAAAGCTAGTGTTATAATATTATTATCGTATGGTTTACTTACCAACATTGACATCCAAAGCTGCGGCCGACTTGTCAGTGGTCATATCACTAACTAACAGCACCTTCAACCGATTTGATAACACCAAACCCCTGGGAAAAAATAGTATTTTATGTTTAACCATTTCAAAGCGGCCTCTATTTGAAGAGACGCAATGTTGATATTCGTTTGGCAGGGAAAACCACGCATTACTGCGCTTCGCCAGGTCTGCCCTTAACATATAGTCTGTTCCAATAGGATGTGATGAAAGTGTAAACCAACCCTGTTCAGGTTAAATTCTTCCACAATCACTCAATAAAGGGAATTATACCTTACGCCAGATAAGGATGGAATAAAAGTCATTAACCCCACTTGTACTGAAGTCTCGAAACTGCAAACAAAAAAAAAACATGCCACGTGCACGCATCAAGGACGCCTCGTACCGCGATACGTTTGTTTTGATCGTGTTAGCGACACTGCCTTAACATTTTTTCGTATCGTTTTGAAATATTGGAATACATTGGTAGAAGGCGTCAACGACTTTTATTCCACGGTTATCTGGCGGAAGGTATAGTAACACATTCTACTGTATTCAGAAGATTTTAACTTTACATCGCAACACTTTATCCAACAATTATTGTTTGAATAACATTATTAAATTGTAATTGAAAAATCATCGACGGAAATTTCAAATAAGAAATTTGAAAATTGAGCGATTTCAGACTTATAGTTAATTAAAAGAAATCTTTATTTCCAGATGTAATAAAAATATGCATTAACATAAATAAAATAACTCAACGTTATGTAATAATTTAAAAGTCTGAAATCGCCAACCGTCTCGAGCAAGTGTGGTGATCAATGTGGCCTTTGTCCTGCAGTAGGACAGTAATCGGCTGGTATTATTTTATTTATTTAAAGAGCGTTAAACATCCATACCTGTAATTCCGCTTATCCTCCTGTGATTTGATTATATTATCGTATCGTTTGAGAACACCTGTGTCGACAGGGCCCCCTCCAGGGCCCACTGGGTCGCTAATGTTCGGGGTTCCCTGGGGCGAAGTGTTGCCACTCTTGGGAGAGTATTGGGATGACATATTTGAGATTTTTCGTTTGCTTCCACCGTAGCTGTGGACAAAAATGTAATCATTTATGTTACGTATTTTATATAGCTAACACACAAATCGCCGCATAACATAATCAGCCTATTATAATAATAATAATATAACCATTTATTATCAGGTAACAAAGACCCATAGATACATACCTTAACCTAAGTATACATAATAAGTATAGTAACAATTTTGTTAATAAATAAAACTTAATAACTATGTTAGTATCATTTAGTTGCACTAAGTCTTTGTGCGTTCTGGTGGCACTAGTCCGCGAAAGCGGCGGAATACCACATCCTGCGGCCAAAAGCTTTCTTCCATCACCAGGTGCAGGTAGCATGTTGGTATGCGCACCACGAACGCCTTGAAGTTGACGTTGCGGTGCGACTCCAGTAACTGCACCCTCGGCGCGTACCTCGTCTTCTGACGCACGTACTCCACGATGTCCTCCGCCTTAGTGGTGTAGTGTAGGCGGGAGATGTACACCGGTGTGTTCGGCTTTGCGGCACGCAAGCTGACTTCGGGCTCCGTAGGAGCTTTGCCGCAGCGGTTCTTGTTTGTTCGCGACCGGCGCTTCCTCCTTTGCACCGTCACGAAACCCTCCTCATCAGCCTTATTCGGTGCCTTTTTTGGCATAGATTTCCTACTTGGAGCTCCTTGGGCACTCGCGGTGACGCTAGCGGATTCCTTTTCTATGGGCTTCGCCAGGGCTGCAGACACTGGCAGCGGGACGGGGCGAGGGGCTCGGGCGGCGTTGCGTGGAGGAGCCAAGATGACGGGCGCGGGGCTGCGGTGCACGCGGGCGGGGCGCTCTGCAATCTCAGCAAACGACGGGTGCGCTGGCGACAAAACTGCTGACGCGGAATTTGACGACGATAAATCGAGGCCGGCTCCGCGACACATGTTTACGTTAGATGCATCGACTGATGACCTAGTTACCGCCACACTGTTGCGCAACTCGGTAAATTCTTTGCGCAAATCGACGACGGTGTTTTGGGATGCATCTAACTTCGCCAGAATATCCGCGAGGCGGGCCTTCAGAAAGACAATGTCCTTCAGAAGGCTTGTTACATCGACGTGGTCGAAGGTGACGGGTGGCAGCTTGTGCAGCTCCTTCGCCACAAACGTCGGCACGTCATCCGGGTCGGTCTCCTTGAACAGCGTGATAATATCTTGCAGGCTTCTCTTAGTCCCGTCACGCCGGCGGGACACCATCTGGTCGCGCTTGTTCAGCACACTGAACAACAATAGCTTGGCGGCAGCTATGTCCTCCTCGCTGAAGTTCGTTGAGCAGATTTGGATAGCGGATACCTCGTCCATCACATCCAGCTTCTGCTGCAGGAACGCCAGCAGCTCATTCGCCACAAGTTCATTACTCATGGCGAAAAAGAATACGAGCGACAGCTTGCGCCGCGCTAGTCAAAACACAGAATATGCAAACACGTGCGCATCGGAACGCTGCACAAGCAAGACTATGAAGATTATGTTCCCACTGCTGGGACACAGGCCTCTCGATGAGAGGAGTGGGCCATAATACACCACGCGGGCCCAGTACGGGTTGGGGATGTCACATGTCTTCGAAATTTTGGTTCTAGGACATGCCGGTTTCCTCACGATGTTTTCCTACACCGTTTTGAGAGCAGTGGTGATGAAATTATTTACACAAAGTAAAGCGCCTGCCTGGGTTCGAACCCACGACCACTCGTAAGTCGGAGCCGTTACCACTGGGCCACCACTGCTGCCTCGCTCTCTCTCACCTAAAAAGCTGCCAAGCTCAATATTGGGACTTCGCTATCGCGACTTCGTTCGCGTGGATGTCGTAAGATACACAATATACTAAAATAACAGCCACATTTTAATAAAACTCCCTCGTCCGCTGATCCGTCGCCAACCGTCGCGTTGAATCGCCCGCCCGCGCTATTACTTCGTTTTTGCTTAGTGTTCTTCAATGCCTTTCTGACTTTTTTTTTCTTTTTGCTCGGCTCCTAAGGGTCGTAGCGTGATGTTAAATAGCCTATAACTATCCGCGAGAATTGGGCTACCAAATGCAAAAAGAATTTTTCAAATCCGACTTTTTGTTCATAATTTCATGGGATTTAATTTTTTTGCGCGGAACCCTAATTATTTTTCGAAAATAAAAGTAGTCTACGTTACTCCCTGTAACATCAGCTATCTGCCAGTGAAAGTCCCGTCAAAATCGGTCCAGCCGTTTCGGAGATTAGCCGGAACGAACAGACAGACAAAAATTTGTTAATTTTTTTTTTTAATTAAAATGTGGCTGTTATTTTAGTATATTGTGTATCTTGGGACTTCCACGCGAACGAAGTCGCGGGGCACAGCTAGTCTACAATATAATAGTCATCCAAACAAAATTCCAACCATGTCGGCAAATCTCAGCAGAGACTAGCCATCGACACTGGAGATATTATAGTGCACAAATGTGTGCGCAGACACAGGTGCATTTGCTCTTCCCTCACTCTCATATTCCGAAGGGACGGCAATCCGACGCGACCGGAGACAGATCAGGCGCAGGACCAACGGCTTAACATGTTTTCCGAGGCCCGGGGGTATCACACCGCCAACTTCCAAATTCGGAGCTGTTACTTAGAAATCCCTAATGATAAAACCCAATAAGACTTTTCCCGACCCGGGAATCGAACCCAGGGTTGACTTTCCCTTCGCTGGATGTTCGAAAGAGATACCGTGGCTCTGGCACAGGCAACTGAAGGAACACGGGTGGGTTTTAGTCAGTTAAAGTCTGACACGCCCTCCCGCTCCGCGCAGAGTGGAAGAAGTCATTTGATGATTTCCCATCGAAAAAAAAAAGGTTTAACTTTCCCTGGGCTGTGGCGGCTAATCTTCGGAACTGCTGATCCGATTCCGAATATTCTTTCACTAGTGAAAAGCTACAGTATTGCTGAGTGTCATAGGATATATATATTTTGTTAAGAGGGTTGACAGTGGTGACAGTTGGTGTCTGACTGACAGGCTGGTGTCTGGGCATTTTGTCACCTCTCTCGCTCACACGGAACCAATAAAAATGTTTATATTAATTAAGTACCTATTAAATTAATACAGGGTGTAAGGGACAGCCCTCAGCAAACTAACAGGGTGCATTCAGCTCCTTACTTTGAATTATATTCTATCGGAAAATTTTAATTTTTTTTATCGTTTTTTTTGTTACTATCCCTTTATTTCAATGTAAAATTACATTCTCTGTATGCAGCACTCCATTTATGGATGTTGAAATACTCGGCGGCCGAAGGCTCGCTGTGCTGCCATTCGCTATGCTCATTTTGCCACAGTGACATTACATTGCGTGTGAGGTAATAATAAAATCGGTTTTATTGGATTCCCATAACGTTCCTGAAATAATGTCATGTACTGGTCATCTTAGTGTGATATACTGAATTCACCAAATCAGTCTGCGGGTGGCTGTCCACTGTTATTATTATTAAAAAAGCATCTTTTCATTTAACATTCTCAAAAATTTGGTCCTGTGTGAGGGAGAGAGGTGACAAAACGTAACAGCCCTCATAATACAAGAAATTTCATACCAACGAAGTCGCAAGCAGAAGCTAGTGTTGATTATAAACATATAAGTGTGCCCAATTATATATTTAAGTTTGCTAGAAGAAGAATAAAATGTTTTTGAGACTATTGTGTGATATTAAGGCTTAAATTTAGCATAACAGCTTACAGCTGCTAGCAATATACAGGCACAAACTAAAATCATACCAGACCTTAGCCTGTTGAGACTTTTGTAAAATTTTCGTATTTTGAAATTTCACTTGATAGTTTGAACTGATACTGTACAGACTATCTTTACTCAGCCCCAACTTCTGAGAGGCCTCAGACTAAAGATAAACTTTTAATGGCTATTGATTCAACCAAGTTGTATATTTAATACGGAAGAAACGCTAATGTAGCCCGCGAAATTCAATTTTCTTACGATTTTTGCAATTTGCAGCTCAGTATCTGGGTGTATGTTGATTAAAGTGTGATTCGCGACCGTAACAAATATGTATTTACAAAATTATAATCATTAGAATCGGTAATACAACTCCATGTTAGTATAATCCTCAAATGTCAGGAATAGTCATACAATAGAATTACTTTGTCCTAAGAGAGTTGTATTGATATCTTTAATGATTATATTTCTTCTATCTTCTCTTAGCAAGTGTTTAGAAACGCAATATAGAACACAGATCACCATAGAATAGAGAAACTCCAGTTAAAATACCTAAGAAACACGAAATTACACAAACAAATCTTAAATAAATATAAATATTTTGGAAACCTAACCTATTTGTTGTCACACGGTGTAATAACGGAGAATAGTAATGGATCCCCAACCAAATAACTCTTCGCGGTGCCAGCTTGAATGTGGTGAAGATAATTTATGTTTATTTTGAATTTAATTTATGAAATTCAATACCTTGAAATTCATCGAAACTATCGACCGATTTGTAATGTCTGGTAATGTCAGAGGCACTCAGGGGGTAAGTCAGTTAAATTGCGTAGCAGGCTTATCCGGTAACAGCAATCAGTAATGGAGTCCGTTTTTATTTACTCGTATTATACTTTTATCTTTTGCGTATAGTTACACGCAGCATGGCAAAAGTTAATCTCTAAACTTGTTGTTGTTGTTTTTGTAAAACACTTATTTTGCACTAGCTTCAGCCCGCGACTTCGCCCGCGTGAAATTTCTTGTTTTAACATAAAACATATCCTATGATATTTGGCAATACTGTAGCTTCCCATTAGTGAAAGAATTTTCGGAATCGGATCAGTAGTTCCGACGATTACCCCCCGACATATAAACATATACCTCTTTATAATAAAGACTCGGAAGCCATAAGCACTTAAGTCAAATTTTATTTCTTGCTAAACTTAAGTGGTTTATGTCGCCGCTTGATTTGTTGATATTACTTAATGATATGGTACAGTCGAATATTGCGACTGAATGAAGTGACGGTGACTTTCGTGTTTATTCCAGTCGACGGATAATACAAAAACATGGGTGCTTTGACTTTTTACTTTGAGCAAATATTGACTTCAAGTGTTTTTGGCCGCCGCGTCTAGATATATTAATAATATAGGTCATCTATTACGTCTGTAATGAAATACTAAAATTGAACCACAACAAAAGTATCTCTCTGACCCTAGCTAGGTGGCCAGCTGAGGTTGCTTGCCACGTCTTGCGCTTATCCTTTGACAAGGTAGTAGAAGTGGTGATCAAACCACCTTGATGACAGCATTCTGTCAAGGTGGTTTGATCACTACTTCCACTACCGGCGTTAGGATAGGGCGCGCCTGGGTGACCGTCCAGAGTGCAAGACGTGAAGGGGCGCTGAAACGCGTTGAACGGGCGTCTTCGGCGCCCCTTCAGTTCTGGTGCACCAGAGTATTTTTTTAATATAAAAATTCACAGGTCTCATGCACCACATGACCTTCAAATAGCATTAGAAATGAACTTCGGTAATAAAAAAAGAAAACAAACATGTGGGAATATTTTATTTACATTTATCAAAACATTTTAATTTAATTGTTAAAGAAAATACAGATTGTACAGACCACAGAACAGTCTGTTCTGTTCTGTGGTACAGCAGACGTTTCAATACTAAGTCTAATGCTAGCATTAATGATAGCATAATTATGTAGGTACTACCTAGGTAGTACCTACATAATTATGTGGCATTTACCTATATGAGGCCAATTGACGCACCATTCCACTAAGCCAATCCAATAATAGACAGTCCACTGCATTGGATTGTCCTCAAGCCATTGATGAAACCAGTCCATTGTAATTGAATGATTTGAAAGCTGGCGCCAATAGCTTCCTCCACCATTCTCGCAGTGGATTGGCTTCGGGTGAAATTGACAATTGAAATTGATCCTTTCGGGGACCCTTTCTCTTCACATAGTAAGGCGTTCCTTACTCTTTACACGATTTAATACGGGGTGTAAGGGACAGCCCTCCGCAAACTAACAGGGTGCATTCAGCTCCTTATTTTGAATCATATTCCACCGGAAATATTTACAGGAAAATTTTCATTTTTTATCGTATTTTCAGTTTTCACTTTATTTCAATGTAAAATTGCATCCTCTGTAAGCAGCGCTCCGAAAAAATTAGCAATGGATGTTGAAATACTCGGCGGCCGAAGGCTCGCTGCGCTGCCGTTCGCTACGCGCGTTTTGCCACGGTAACGATACATTGCGTGTGAGGTAATAAAACAAATCAGGTTTATTGGATTTCCATAACGTTCCTAAAATAATTTCATGTACCGGTCATCTTACTGAACTGAACTACTATACTGAATTCACCCCAATAGTCTGCGGAGGCTGTCCTACACCATTGACTCTGTATACCTATACCATTGTGTGGGGTACTACTTTGGCGATAGTGGATAGGTGGTTAGTGGAAATAATAATGCTGACTACAAATTATAGAATGTAGCGAATAATGATGGATTTATTTTCCAAATGTTCCCGCCTAGCCTTTAAATTACAATTATGACATAACCAATGACAACTACAGAATAAATATTTACAAAAGTGTTTAGCCAATAGAAAAAAAAAAATTGTAACCAATCATAAAATGTTCCCGCTTAAATATTACATTACAATAATTATGACCTAACCAATGAAAACTACAGAATATTTCTTTCGACGAGGGACGATTCCCAGAAAAACTTAAAATTGCGAAAGTACGTCCAATTGCGAAAAAAGGAGGAAATTCAGAAAATTCTAGTAACTATAGGCCTATTGCACTGCTACCCACTATCTCAAAAATATTCGAAAAAGCAATGGCAAATCGTGTTAATAAATTTTTAGAAAAATATGATAGGTATTTTAGATAAAAACCAATTCGGTTTTAGGAAAAAATGCTCAACTACTTTAGCGGTATACAACTATGTGCAGGAAATTTACAGTTGCATTAACGAACGAAAGTACGCTGTTGGACTATTTCTAGACATGACGAAGGCATATGACAAGGTGTCGCATGAAATTTTATTACAGAAACTTTACGGATCGGGTATTAGAGGGCAAGCATTTAATTGGTTTAAATCATATTTGCAAGACAGAGTACAATTCGTAGAAGTAGAATATTTCGATAGTATTCACCAGGAAATGTACAGCGTAGGATCAGATATGGTTACTATCAATAATTCAATACCCCAAGGAAGTGTTCTAGGATGTACCTTATTTATACTATACGTAAATGACTTGCCCAAAAAGATAAGTTCGTCGTGTATTTTGTTCGCTGACGACGTTTCTTTATTATTTAAAACGCCTGCGAATGTTGACCAATTAGCTATTAAAAAAACTTTCACAGAAACTGAGCAATGGTTAAACGAACATAACTTAGAAATAAACTTATCTAAAACTAAAATATGTCAATTCAGAACTTACCAAAGAACCCCACTAAACCTAAATATATTAACGCAACAAATAAAATTAGAAGAAATAAACGAATTTACACTTTTAGGCCTAACATTAGACTCAAACCTAAATTGGAAGAAACATATAGAAAGTACAAGAGCAAAATTGTCCCAATTTATCTACGCGCTAGGCATATTGAAATGTAACACAGACTATAATACCGCATTATCTGCCTTATGCGTATGCCTACTCCTGGCTTAATTATGGCATTATTCTGTGGGGAGAAAGTATGACTTTTTGGACCTTTTCATTCAGCAAAAGAAATGTATCAGAATATTAATGAATATAGACCAACGAGAAAGTTGTAGGCCACACTTTATTAAACAACAAATTCTAACACTACCGGCAATATATATACTGCAAGGTTGTATATTCGTTAGGAAGAATAGGCACCTCTTCAAATCTAATATCGAACTAAATGAAAACTATAACCAACGGAATAAGAATAGACTAATACTCCCCATTTCAAATTTAAAAGTTATCGGGAAAAGCCCATATTCAAGACTAGCTAATATATTTAACAAGCTACCGGAAAGTATAAAATCCCTACCAAATGACTCAATTTTATCAAAACAGCTGAAATCTCTGTTAATAAAGAAAGGCTACTATACCATTGAGGAATATAAAGCTGACAAATTCTAAATCGATTGACCTTGTAATGCTTGACGTACCTAAATGTGAAATAATAAATGACTATAGTATATTATGCTTACCTATATGACTTAAATTAATAAACGAATTGATAATAATGTTTTTTTTTTTTTTTAATATATTTGTAATAAATTATTGATTAATGTTTAGTATTGTAATGAATTGTAATAATTAGAATCAATTTTATATTTCAATTCGACATGAAACTTTTGGAGTGCCCTTACAGGGTGCATGTCTTACCCTGTGCCATGAAATTTTAATGCATGCCTACTAACCAGTGTTGTTGCATGTTAGCAAATAAATAAATAAATAAATATTTACAAAAATGATAACCAATAGAAATAAAAAATATTGTAACCAATCATATCACAGCATTGTTGATAACAACAACGCTTGGAAGGTTTCATTAATTTCATTTTCCATCGCAGCGTCTAGCGACTCGAAGGTGTAGGCTATTATAGCAGTAAGTAGGTATTGAAAATGTTGTATGGAGTGATTTATCTGGTGACCCGCCCGCGCTATTACTTCGTTTTAGCTTAGTGTTCTTTCCGACTTTTTTCTTTTTGCTCGGCTAAATAGCCGGTTAAATAACATATAACTATCTTCGAGAATTGGGCTACTAAATGCAAAAAGAATTTTTCAAATCCAACTTTTTGTTCATAATTTCATGGGTTTTAATTTTTTTGCGCGAAACCACATTACCAAATAAATCACTCCATGTATATGTACGTACTTACGCACGCTAACTACCTACCGGCCGCCGAGCCGCACGCAGCCCATTTCTCAGTGGGTTGCCGACAGCCGCCAGGCGCGTACGTACGCATATATATTATTGATATTTCGGTTGACCTAACGTATGTACTTAGATTCAAGTTCTTATGATATGGCTGGTTCTGGTGTATTATGCGTAGTTGGATGTAGATCCAGCAAGAGAAAAGGGATAATCCTTTTTTCTTCGCGGAGTCGCGGTGGCGCGTGCACCGCAGATAAAAATATTTATAACTACGGTGCACATGCTACCGCGACTTCGCCAAGCACCTCTATAGGTGCCACGTAGTTCGCGCTCCAGGATTAGCTCGTGGCCATCGAGCACTAATCCTAATTAAAATCGTTTCCTCTGTTTTTGCACAAATAACTTAGCCGGCACTTGTGTATATACAAGGGAAGCACCCCGTGCTGCCCGGTGAGTCGTCACCGGTGCGGTCGCGGAGGCCACGCCCAAAAAGATGCCGAAACCCGGCAAGCGCGGCTCGTTGGGCCGCGATGCCGGGAACCAGGATGACCCTCCGGCGGCGCTGGACCGGGCGACGTCCATGTCGAACATCAGCGACGCGTCGTCCGGTGCACCGCTGGCCAGACCACCCCAACGGAGGAGAGAAGAAGGAAGAGGGGGGGATCTAGCGCCGCTGTGGCCCGCCGACGACATCAGCGCCTGCGCTCGTTTCACCGACGCCGTCGTCGAGCCGACAGCTAACGGTACCCGTCCGCCCCACCGCGTTCCACCCGGTGCCTATACAGGCCCCGGGGTCTGCCGCGAATCCCGGCCGCGCACTGCATGTGCTTGCCACACCATCATCCGCGCCGCCCGCGTGTGCGCGTGCTTGTAGGGATGCGGCGTTAGGTATATGATCGCGATAGAAGTTGACCATACCGAGAAATCTTCTTAACTCTTCGATTGTAGTCGGTTTGGGATAGTCGATGATAGCTCGAATTTTGTGTTCCGGGGCTTTGATGCCTTCTGTTGATACGGTGTATCCTAGGAACTGGACTTCCGGTTTACCTAGGTTGCTTTTGGCAGGGTTGATAGTGACGCCGTTTTCTTCTAATCTCTTTAGTACAATGTGAAGGTGTTCTCGGTGTTGGGCTTCGTTTTCTGACGCCAGTAATAAATCGTCGATGAACGTGAAGACAAAATCTAATCCTCGTAGTACTTCATGTATGTAGCGTTCAAACGTTTGTCCCGCGTTTTTCAAACCAGGGCACATACATGGAAATTCGAATAATCTCATTGGGGTGTTATTAGCTATCTTCTCAGCTGTTGTATGTACGGTTGAGGTCTATTGTAGGGAAGATAGTTTTTCCGGATAAGTGATGAGTAAAATCTTTGATTCGTGGAACGGGGTAGCGGGAGGGTGGGGGTTGGGGGACTCTGGTGTGGTGATGGAGTTGAGTCGGCGATAATCACCTTATACTCTAATATCGCCATTTTTCTTGGGCACGATATGTAGAGGTGATGCCCATGGGCTTTTACTAGGTCTGCATAGTCCTTGTTCAGTCATGTTTTCAAAATTATTTCTTGACTATTTCGAAGCGATGCGGTGGAATTGATCGGGTGCGGCTATGTATCGGTGGTCCATGTGTTTCGATGAAATGTTGCACGTTGATATAGAAGTTTAAAAAGAGAAAAATAAAAATATATGATTAAAACAAAAGCGACTATGAAGTGAAAAATAATTTTAGTTTCGAAAGTCAGTGGCATTATACAAAAAAAAATACAAAAAAAAACAATCAAAACCAAAGCCAGTGACTTTCGAAACTAAAACTTATTTTTCACTTCCTTTATCATCGGTTGTTTTTTTTTTTTGTAAGCTTTTAATACTCTGTGCTTGTTAATGACAACTGATATTTGACACACAGCTGACACTGACAGCTCAGTAAGTAAACAAGTCCAAACTTGTTTTCATTCTATAGTCTGTGCTTGTTTTGAATTTCAGATTTCGGAAAGTCGTTTCGCTTTCGTGAATTTCTAGTGGTTTTAGATTACAATTTAGAGAACGTAAATATTCAGGTAATTAACGGATTATTTTACTTATAGGTCAGTTTCTATACTTCTCAGAGAACGGAACGGTCTTGATTAAGTCGATAGCTGTAGTGTTATTTAATAATATAGCCGGTTATGAAGGTACAGTAGCAGATTTCTTGAGTTTTTTCTAAATTCCTATGCAGCAAGTTCTTAACGCTTTTTATTATGTGTAATCGAATCTAATATAAATAGCCTATATGTCCCACTGCAGGGCAAAGGCCTTCCTCTCCCTTTTCCACACAACTCTGTGATTCTGTCTTTTGTTAGTGCCGGCCAGACCTTTCGGTAGATGTCAAGCTCGTCCCGCTCGTATCCCCTTGGCCTGTAGAAGGAGTGTGTAAGAAACTATATATTTTAGAACAAGATATTTATAAGCTAACAGTCTTAAAATAATAAGTATTTACATGCATAAAAAAGGGGGAAGGAATTTTGTCAAATGAAGCAATTACTCCGTCAACAGGAAAAGTACCTAAAAGGCTGGCAGCATTACCACACTGAATGGCAATGCTGATTCTTTGCCCAAAAGAGCTAGCCCTATGTAAGCACTCAGTTCTTAAATTGAATAAGCATAAATATTCTTAGCTCAAGGTTACTTCTTATCTTTTAAGAGTAAGGAACTACAAGGCGCGGGCCACATGGAAGGGACGTGAGACGAGGATGGGACGCAGACATGGCTCACATTCACATATCTTCATATAAAATGCATATACTTACACAATTGAGCACAAAACATACAGAAAGGACAAGATGCAGGCATGTCGCTTTTCCGTCTGCATCTTATTGTTAAAATATACTAAAGTAACTAGATGCGGACACGGCGCAGACACAGGGGGATGCGGAGAGGGTGTGGGGTTAACACTGATTCACATCTTACACTTACAAACCTCTTGAAAAACTGTCTGGATAGTATTGTAATCCTCTATTATTTGGAATAATCTCATATTCGTTGCTTTGCAGTAAATTCTTGTCCTCTACATATTAAGCGAACATAAATGTAAGGAAGAGCTGATTTTTTTTTCGCGATTTCAGGATTGGTGCCATAGTAAAAATTGCTTGTTATCATGTGTAAAATCATGTGTTTAAGTATCGGTCACTAATTACCAGTCACCCTATATAATTTGAAAAGTCGCATCCGCATATCGGCCATGCCACGTCTCCGTCCCGTCCTCGTTTCACGCCCCTTCTGTGTGGCTCGCGCCTAACAGCTATCAAGATGAGGGTGTTTACTTTTTACAGAAGCTAACAACACACTTTTGCTATATTTACTACCGGGTACTGCATATACAGGGTGTGTCGTAAATAGTGGTCCAGAGTAAAGGAGTCGATACACTGTATTCTTATGTATAACATACCGAAATGTTAACCATTTTCAGTTAAGGGTCTCCGCAAAAAAAAAAAAAATTTTTTTTTTTAAATTTCTATACCTTGCTTCACGAATTTGGCTGTAATTTCAACAAGTATCAATATTTTTTTAGTCTGTTTTTTTATTATTACTCCTGAATATGTGTACTATCATATCCAAACCCTTTTTTCTATTTTAAAGTCAAAGATACTTAAAGAAATTAATTTGTTTCCAATTTCAATACTCATCTCCAGCAAATCATATGACTTTAGGGGCATATTGTGTAAAAAAAATGTACAGCACTGTTAGTGCCCATTAGTTTTAAAAATACCTCATTAAATGCAAATTACAAAATGGTAAAATATTAAGTGGTAAGACTTCAGAAAAAAAAGTTATTAGTATTCAAAACGAAAGACAGCTAAATTTGCTAAAACCATTTTTTTCGGTTAAGTAAATTATAAGTATTGCAAACTGTTAAGGATTAAACCAATAAGTTTTTTTATTGTAAGTTCTTTGATTGGCTTTTGAAAATAAAACATTTTTTTCAAATTAACCATTTATTAAAATAATCAATACTCAATTATTTATTGCAGTCACTGTACAAAAGTTGTTGGCAGTACAGGCACAGTACAGGTACAGCATTGAACTCAGATAGTGCGCAGCAATTTTAATACTAAAACAATACTACATGAAACGAAACAGAATACGAAAAGATAAACCCTAAAACAGTAAATGCGTTTAAGTATTGGTATTTTTAACTCAAACTTAAAATTAAGTCGAACAATGAATTATTCATTACCCTGTTTTTTACAGAACAAATTAATGTTTTTACAGAACAATTAATGTTTTACAGAAAAACAATGTTGTTTTTACAGAACAAAAAAATTCACTAATTATCACAACTATTTTTAAATTAATAAGTTTTTTCACTGTTATTACACCAAATGTTCAAAGTGGCGACCACCAGCGGCGATACATGCTCTGCACCGCCGAATAAAAGATCGCTTTAGTCTGCGTGCAAACCCACTTGTATTTATATCTTCAGCCGCTGCTTGAATTCTTTGTCGTAATTATTGTTCAACTGAAGTGATTTGGACTTTATAAACTTTTTCTTTCAGACACCCCCAGTAGAAAAAATCAAGGGGGTTCAGGTCTGGCGAACGTGGTGGCCATAAAATTGGGCCTTGCCGTCCATCGTCCATCTTTGGGGATAAGTATGGTTTAAATGTTCACGCACAATAACTGCGTAGTGAGCGGGACAGCCATCATTTTGCAGCCACATTGCTTCTCTTAATTCTGGATCAAAATCTCTCAATAACTCTGGGAGGTCGTTTTGCAAAAATGTAGCTGTTTTTCGTTTTGAATGCTAATAACTTTTTTTTCTGAAGTCTTACCACTTAATATTTTACCATTTTGTAATTTGCATTTAATGAGGTATTTTTAAAACTAATGGGCACTAACAGTGCTGTACATTTTTTTTACACAATATGCCCCTAAAGTCATATGATTTGCTGGAGATGAGTATTGAAATTGGAAACAAATTAATTTCTTTAAGTATCTTTTACTTTAAAATAGAAAAAAGGGTTTGGATATGATAGTACACATATTCAAGAGTAATAATAAAAAAACAGACTAAAAAAATATTGATATTTGTTGAAATTACAGCCAAATTCGTGATGCAAGGTATAGAAATAAAAAAAAAAAGTTGTTTTTTTTTTGCGGAGACCCTTAACTGAAAATGGTTAACATTTCGGTACGTGATACATAAGGATACAGTGTATCGACTCCTTTACTCTGGACCACTATTTACGACACACCCTGTATATTGTGATAAAGGTACTTCAAGATACTTTATTATTCAGTCTTTTAATTATACTGCCCTGTTGGTCTACTGGTCTCAAGTGCTTCTGTAGAGCATGAGGTCCTGGGTTTGATTCCTAGGTCGGTTGGGCAAAGTGTAATTGGGTTTTTCTATCTGGAATTTCTCAGCAGCAGCCTGGAGTCTGGATTTGTGCCCAGTTGATGGCTAACAGGCTAATAGGCTCGCCCCCGCGGGATGGGACTTAAATATAACTGGTGAAATATGGGTGTACTATAGTTATACCTCTGCGCCCTTCAAGGAAACAAGGCGTGATGTTATGTTATGTAATTTAATTATAATAAATCTGAAAAAATATTGATTAGTAAAAACACTAAATAATTCTATTTACTTGATAAAAATTAATAATTTTAGCTTAAAATGGAGAGCTGGAGTGACATAGTCTCGTCATATCCTGAGACACCTGAGCCCAAAGACTATGCAAAGGCAATCCGTTCAGCAGAAATAATACTCTCTGAAGAATTGGCCCCTTTTGAAACAGGTATGTTCAACTGACTGGCAGAATGTGGGTCTCCATATAATACTATTACATAAGCTAATTCTATATAATACTAATACTAATTTTATAATTTTGAGGAGCTCGTGGCGAAGTAATAACAGCCGCTCGGGTCGATCCATCAGGTTAAGCTACGCTTGCCGGGGTTGGTTCGTGGATGGGTGACCATCTTTACATACCGAGACTCCTCCGTGCCTCGGAAAGCACGTTAAGCCGTTGGTCCCAGTTGTCATTCTTAGATCTTTAACAGTCGTTACGGGTCGTCAGAAGCCCGAAAGTCTGACAACCAGTTTTACCAAGGGGTATCATATTACCCAGTTACTGGGTTGTGGAGGTCAGATAGGCAGTCGCTCCATGTAAAATACTGGTATTCAGCTGCGTCCGGTTAGACTGGAAGCCGACCCCAACATAGTTGGGAAAAGGCTAGGCAGATCAGGGATTGAAAAGGTTCTTAAAATACCGGTATAGAACCGGTATTAAGTGGTTGCGGGTACAAGAACCCGAACCGGAACCGGAACCTAAATTGGAACCTATAAGAACCTTTATGTTACCGGTTCTTCAAAGCAAGTCCGAATGCCCTTTACTCACACAAATGCATAATGTCTAATTGGGCGAAACCAGGAAGGGGTGTAGTTTGTCACTAGCTGCGCTCCCGCAGAAATATTTTCGCGGAAATATTTTGACTCCACTGTACCTACGAGCGGCCGCCGCGCGGGTGAAAAGGACTACCTTTTGCTTACTGTAAATACTCAAGTATGTCGATATAACACCTAGTCCTGAGACATGGTTTAATATTCTTTAATTATTTTGTAATCAGTTGAGAAAAAATTTGATTTCTCCCATCATGCTCGTCATCGTCGTTGTGGTGCAAAGCACAATCTTTACACTCTATTATTTGTTGTTTTTCAGTATTTGCAGTCTTAGGTTGACATTTTTCTTGAAAATTTCTTCTAAGCAATTGCTTCAAATTTAGAGGTAACTCTTGCTCTTGGAGTTGAGTGTCTGTATCGGTATCGGTCACAATACGGGCATGTTTTGTTCCTGAAAGTAAGATACCAAATATAACCAACGTGTAATTGGAATAGCGTAATACCTCGGCGGTAGTACCGTAACCCATGAAACTAAACAACCATAAAACACTGTCCACACATGTTAAAACAAAATAATAATAATTTATATTAAAAAACCCTCCTCCTTTTTAATAATATTATCTAAGTGAATACAATACGATGAAACTTACCTTTGTCCATTTTATATTAATGTATTAACAGTAACTGTAGATTATATAAACCACTAATAATAATTACTGACAATATTTGCTGACACTGTTCAGTACAGACTTCCACTCGCCAATAATTCGAAGGCGAACTGAAAGAAAAGATACGCCAGGCACGCGTCAAACATATCCCATCTTTCTTAGAGAACCTTTAAATCGGATGATACGGAAGCGGTATATTGGAACCTTTATTTGGAACCAGAACCAAACCGGAACCTGAACCGGAACCGTACCGAAAAGAAGAACCTTTTTAAGAACCGAAATGAAGAACCGGAACCCAAATTCGTACCGGTTTTCAATCCCTGAGGCAGATGACTAATTATAAAATGGCATGTATTTAGTTGAACCTCAAATAATTCCTTAAAATAGTTTGCTTAACCTTTCGTGTGATTGACCCACGCTCGTAATAATTACCGTCGTATGCACGGCCGAAATGAAATGGCGCGAGGAAGCGGCGAGCGTTCCTTTGTATGTGTGTGTAAGGATTTTAAATTTCGCGTTATAACATAGACCGGTGATACAGGATGTTTATTTTCGTGAGAATCACACAGCAGGAATTTCACCGGTCGCACGTGTCACCAGAATGAACTTGTTTTTACTTGTCAATCCCATTCCCATGATGAAATCTATTCAGTCTAATGGCCGCCCGTGACAGATTCATTCAGTACACTTTTGATGCAAAAAAAATAGACCCAAAAGTCCAAAGAATAGTGAACAAAATCGCATTTAAAAAGTTTGTTAGGTTTGGACGTGGATCCACGCTTAGGCACACGAGGGTAAAGATTTTTCGAACGTGGATCCACGTCTAAAACACACGAAAGGTTAATAATTAATTTCCCTGAGGCCGCGTCCTATTTAAAAGCGATAACGCGATCGACTCATGCATAATATGCATAGGTAATTATGTCAGTTTTTTGTTCAGTGAACCTGAACGTGTGGTCGCGCCGACAGAGGGGGTTTTCCGGTTGTCACGCGACTTTGCGACTTGCTCGCTTTTAAATAGAACGCGGGATTCCAGCACAATCTCTGCTTACCCTTTCGAAAGCGTCATGCTATTGATGTATGTTTCTTTTTCAGAATGGCTAGCTCAGACCCTACTCTTCCAACCCGTTGGTCTATTTGAGACAATATCATCAAAGCGTGCTAATGAGGACTGGTTGAAAACTATAGCGGACTCTTTTAAGATACTATCGAAAATCGTGGAGAAATGCTGGGATGTTGTCGAGAATTATTATAATGATATCACTGAAGTAAGTATTTTATTAATTTTATTTTCTATACAAATAAATAAAATTGAAGTGTCTGGTTGTAATGTCAAAATAACAACTTTTTATTAAATGAAAGTTTTTTAAGCTACTTCTAACAAAAAAGAAAACAATTTTTAAAATTTTTGTGTCTGTCTGTCTGTTTGTTCCGGCTAATCTCCGAAACGGCTGGACCGATTTTGACGGGACTTTTACTGGCAGATAAAGCGTGATGGCGATGATAAAAGGCCGATGCCACGCGATGGGTCGGGGACGAGGGAGTTTTATTAAAATGTGACTGTTATTTTAGTATATTGTGTAACTTAACGACTTCCACGCGAACGAAGTCGCGGGGCATAGGTAGTACAGATATAAGAATCAAAGTCAAATCGTTTATTTCAATTAAGCACACAAAAGGTATAGTACTGTTTGAATGTCAAAATTTCCAAGAAAATAGAATTGATTGCCCCTTCTAAAAGGTAGTTTCGTATAGAGAAGAATGGGAAGGAGACTTCATAGTTACTCTTTATAATGTGTTACAATATATTTTGTACTTATACGTAATTCTATGTGAAGACGATGTACCTGGAATAAAAATACTATTGCTACAATAGGTACAAAGTATTAAAAATGAAGAAACTTTATGATTAATTGCTAACATGGTGCTCACGTGTTAACAAATATTGTAACTGTAGACAGTTTTCCTTACGAGGAGGGATCAAAAAGTAGTAAGAGCGACATACTCCTTGGTAAGAAAAAAAATAAATACTGGCAGGCATAGCTCAGATACATAATAATATTTGTAATATTAATAAAGAAAAAAATCTTCTATGTAGAAAAATAAATTATTATGTTATCAATAGTCATTATATTCTATCTCATTCTCACTACTTTTTGATCCCTCCTCGTAAATTCCGAATAGTGGCAGGCCTGAGCAAAGATGAACAAATCTTAACAAACATGATGGCTGATAGAGATGTCAATCTGCCTAGCCTTTTCCCAACTATGTTCGGGGCAGCTTCCAGTCTAGCCTCCACAATGCAACTCCTGGGTTCACCACAGTTCTAACCTTACCAAACCAATTTAATTGGGGTGCCTAGTTTAGTTACAGCGATCAACTTTGAGAAAAGTTCAGAAAGTTAAAAAGAAGCACCTTTGATTAAAAAAAGCGTATATCTTTAGAGGGTCAGTAAGTTTTTAATTAAATATTTCCCTTTTCTTCCAGCTATGCATGCTACCCTTCGACCCTCAAACTCGGAAGGAAGCACTCCTGTGTCTTATTAGCGTGGCCAGGCACCCTTCTGCTGAGCTCAGCGAACAGCTGGTAAGCAGAAACATCAGTGCCTTAGAAGAAGCGAAGACTTGCAAGGTGCCGCTGGCACTGCTTGTTGGTGAGAGTAAACTCAATGTCATACACGATAGAGTTCATAATTCCATTAATACCAGCCTCTTATTGTCCCACTGTAGGGCAAAGGCCTCTTCTCATACAGAGAAAGCATGAGAATTGATTACCCTGCTTGCTCAAGACGGGTTGGTGATTTCAGACTTATCTATACATCTATACAAAAACAGTTTTTTACTAAATGCATGTGAAAGTATGTAATTATGGTACTTATAACAATTTTCTTTTTAAAATTTTTGTCGGTCTGTCTGTCTGTCTGTTTGTTCCGTCTAATCTCCGAAAAGGCTGGACCGATTTTCTCGGGACTTTCACTGGCAGATAGCTGATGTTACAAGGAGTAACGTAGGCTACTTTTATTTTAGAAAAATAATTAGAGTTCCGCGCAAAAAATTTAAAACCCATGAAATTGTGAACAAAAATTCGAATTTTAAAAAATTATTTTTGTATTTGGTAGCCCCAATTCCTCAAGCCATTGTTTCAGGTACTATATGCAGGTACCACCCAGAGCTGGTACAGGAGCACTTCACTAGAATATGGCGCATTTATTTAAACATGCTGCAACCGAATAATAAGACGGTAAGAACCATTTATTTACAGCACTCAGCCGTTAATCCCAGGTTGCCACGGGCAATTTATTAATGCGACGTTTTTTTTTATATCGCACTTCAACTCTCGGTATCGAGACGAGCATTGACAATCCAACCATGCGCATCCCAGCGCGTCGAAAAAACACACTGTTGGATTTTCAACTCTCGGCGCCAAGCAGTGCGTTCAAAATCAAGTGCGCGAAAAAAAAAACCCCGATAAAAATCGCTCGTGCCTCATGGGCTCTAGACCACAAAACTTTACAAGTCTACAATTTACAAAATTGAATTGTACAAAAAATTGCGTAATAAAGAAATTACAAAAATGTATGAGTTACATCATTGTAGACTTGTCACTACAATATTTACATATTTGTAAGTTTTTTCCGTTACAATTGTGTGTCTTAGAGTTTTGTGGTACATGCACTTGTAAGATTTACTTTGTAAATTGTAATTTTACATGGAGCGACTGCCTATCTGACCCCCACAACCCAGTTACTGGGTAACACGATACCCCTTGGTAAGACTGGTTGTCAGACTTCCGGGCTGCTGACTACCCGTAACGACTGTCAAAATCTACGAATGACAGCCGGGACCAACTGCTTAAATGCTAACCCCAGGGCCCTATACCACGGTCGCGGGATGTTCGAAAGAGTTACCGTGGCCCCGGCACAAGCAACTGAAGGAACACGGGTGGGTAAAATTCTGACACGCCATCCCGCTCCGCCCAGAGCGGGAGAAGTCATTATATAATTTCACATGAAAAAAAAAAAGGAAAGGGCCCTATACCACAAAACTTTACAATTACATTATATATTGGTAAGTAGTAATTATTAAGTTGTTTGTGTAGAAAAATACTGGTATTCCGCTGCATCCGGTTAGACTGTAAGTCGACCCCAAAATAGTTGGGGAAAGGCAGGCAGATAATGACCCTACCATTGAGTGGGATGCGCTAAGGTAGCCCGCGAAATTAAAATTTTCTTACGATTTTTGCAATTTGCATGTCAATGTCAGGTTGTAAAGGGTGTCTCAGTAAGAGTGCACTTTTTAAAATTGGAATATTTTTTTTTTCATGCAAGTGGCAACTCTGAAATTTGACAGCTGTCACCTCTGTTTATTCCGATTATTAAAAGTGGAGCGCTTTTCGAAAGAACAACGAGTTATAATTGTGAAAACATTACAACGGTGAACGGCATTCGTTACAGGAATATGATAACGGAACGCCTCAACTGGACGGCATGAATCTGGACAACATGTGGTTTCAGCAGGACGGCGCAACCTGCCACATCGCGCATGAAACAATCGACTTATTGCAGCAACGATTTCCAGAACACATTATCTCACGAAATTCTAATGTCAACTGGCCACCAAGATCGTGCGATTTAACGCCGTGCGATTTTTTTCTTTGGGGTTTTGTGAAATCTCGGGTTTATGCGAATAAACCCGAAACAATTCCTGAGCTCAAATCGGAAATCCAACGCGTCATCGGTGAGATACAGCCACATCTCTGTGCAAAAGTCATGGAAAATTTCATGAAAAGAGTAATGGCCTGTCATCGGAGCCGTGGGGGTCATTTGCCGGATATTTTATTCCATACTTAATCGGAACATGTCTTCTTTACAATACAATAAAAATACCACAACTCTGTCATAAAATACTTGTTTTTATTTTAAAATGAAAAAGTGCACTCTTACTGAGACACCCTTTATATAGATCAAAATATGATTCGCGACCGTAACAATGTATTTACAAATTATAATCAATTATCATTAGAATAATCATAAATCTTTATTTATCTCAACATCATATTACAGGCACTGGTTAATGAAATGCACAATCTTAAATAGAGAAAGGTGTCTGAGGTGGGAGGGTCCTGAGTTACAGATCACCTGGCTCTCTTTTAAAGGACATGTTAATTTACAAAACAGTTAAAGTTTTGAGTGCAGAACGTAAAAAAAAAATGAAAAACAAAATCAAAGAAAAGCAAGTCAACATAAAGTTCAAAGAAATATACAAATTATGTATATTATTATTCATTGATACGTACTTAGGTATCTAACTAACAAAATAATAATGAGCATAACAAAAAATGAAGAATGGAATGAATGAATGTATGAATGTTTGTAAGTCTAGGTGTGTGATTGTGCGGGATGTTCGAAAGAGTTACCGTGGCCCCGGCACAGGCAGCAGAAGGAACACGGGTGGGTTTTAGTCAGTAAAAGTCTGACACGCCCTCCCGCTCCGCCCAGAGCGGGAGAAGTCATTTGATGATTTCCCATCCACAAAAAAAAAAAAAAAAGGTGTGTGATTGTAAATCATCAATACAACTGTCTAATTGCCCCATTGAATGACTATTTCATGAAGTTATGACATTTAAGGCCAATTCTAACTTAGAGAATTAACCAGCCAATTTAAATTATCCGTAATCACATCTTTATTGTCATTCTTTGTCAATTGTATGAAATGACTGTAACACGGCAAATTGAGGTACTGTGTCAATTTGCTTTTTAATTTCCCAGACTGTATATTGTGTTGTATTGGAATTTCTCAGTAGCAGCCCGGAGCCTAGATTTGTGCCCGGTAGATGGCAGTAGGCTCGCCCCCTATTACATGGAACTTAAACATAACTGGCGAAATGTGGGTGTACTATAGGTACACCTCTGCCTAACCCTTCGAGGAAGCAAGGCGTGATGTTATGTTATGTGTATATTGTATTTGTTACAGGACCAGTTAGTAAATTCAGTGTTGCAAGGCATAAACGGATTGTTTGAGCATTTTGGAGATGACCTTGAAATAGAACAGATTAACGGATTCTATGACACCATGTCCAGGGACTGTATCAAGATATCCAAGTGTTTGGAAGGTAAGGCTCTAGTTTTTGGCCTGTTCTGTTTTATCTGTTACTAGCATCTGCTCGCGACTTCGTCCGCGTGAAATTTCTTATTCCCCCGACCCACCCCGTCGCATTGCATCGCCCGCCCGCGCTGTTACTACGTTTTCGCTTAGCGATCTGCTGACTTTTTTCTTTTTTCCCAATAACCTTTCTCAAGAATTGGGCTATCAAATGCAAAAACTAATTTTTCAAATCCGCCTGGGAGTTCCAGAGATTAGCGCGTTCAAATAAACAAACTCTTCAGCTTAGTATAGATAGATTAGATAGGCCGTCTTGAAAATCTGTCCTACCCTGAAATTCGGCCTACCGAAATGTCCTTTCTTTGGTATTGTTTGTCGAGTCGTTGAGCTCATTAAGTCCTCAGTTGAGCTGCACGATTACTGACAAATGCTTGCACTGACTGGATTGGTCCACTCAAATTCTTTCCTCAAAAGACCATTTCAGACACGGATTTACATGGTCCTCACAGGATTTGACCAAGATTATGTCTGGACTTTAAAAGAGACTTTGACCCCTGAGTTTGTTTCGCCATTTCTTCTCAGGGTAGTCAGATAGAAAATGTCGACTCCATCTAGCTTATTTTATTTTTAATATGACGTGAAAAAGTGATTCCGATATCCTATTTACAGAATAAACAATTTCATTTCATTTTTCATTTTCACCAGTATTTGACATTTAGGTGTCAAAAAATGCGCTGTATTTGGACAGCCGTTATTGTATGACCGTTCACCGCTTTCTGAAGAAACCAAAGATTTATTGCGTAATACACATACAATGGCAATCGATGTCAATGCCTTTCATTTTGATAGTTCAGCCGCGTTCATTGCGTTATTTACGTTGTTGAGCAGACGAATTTTTCAAACCTATAAAGCAATAGATTATGAATTTCCTTCAAGACCCTTGGATTGTGATTGAAAGTTAGTTTCACACTAGGGTGCAGGTTTCCTCGCAATACTTTTTTTTTTGGTTCGAGGTGGAAAATCCTCATGGATCTCCTCCGCCCTGGGGCGGGCGGAGGGGTCTGTCAGACTCTTACTGACTAAAAAACCACCCCGGTGTTCCGGGGGTGGCGGGAACGTACGATCCTTCCGCAACTCCCGGCTGGTGCCGTCCCGCCACGGCGGGCTTCTCCTCGTGTCGAGGGATGAGTGAGGTGTTTGACTCCCCCCGCGACGTCTAAGAGGGGCGCGCGTGGAACACTACGCGCCGCCACCTCGGGTCCGATGTATGGGGGGCGACGAACGTCCCCGAGTCCGTCGCCCCTGGACCCATTTATGCGGGCTGGAGGAGGGCGTTGTCCGCCCTCCGCTGACGCCCGGTGCGCCTGCTGCGGGCTGGGTGAGAGGATGTGATCTCCCTCTCCCTTTCCGCAGCCTCCTTCTGCGAGATGACTGTCTCGCAGAAGGAAACCACCGCGTCCCAAGACTCCTCGCTGCCCTTGGATTGTGATTGAAAGTGTTTTTCACACTAGGGTGCATGTTTCCTCGCAATACAGCCCCAAGTGCGGTCACAGTAAGTATAATGCATAGTCATGTCAATAAAATAAAATTAAAGTTTCTTCATTAAAAAAAAAATGTATTTTAAGGACTGTCTTTGAACTTATACACTTCGTATAAAAACCGGCCAAGTGCGTGTCGGACCACCCACAATGAAAGGTTCCGTAGTTGGGATAAATTTATCCCAAGAACAAAATTAGCATTGTAGTCGAAAAAGAAATTCTCTCATACAAGGTGGAACAGGAGGATTGACATTCCTTTAAACCACGTAAAGAGAATCATGTTCTTTACCCGTATACAAAAAATCAATCAAATCCAATGAATACTTTAGCCACAGGAAATTATTTTTCATTTTCTTATTTTTCAACATGATGTAGATCTGAGTCTGCAATAACAGGTAAATATTCAATACTCAATACTCAATACTCAATCATTTATTGCATTCCACAATGTATATGCTTAGGTGGTAAGTAAATATTTGCTGAAACAATCGTGGACCCTGTCGGGCACAGCAAAAGAAAAGTTTGAAGGAAGAGGACTTATTTAGGTATTCATGCAACTAACTTATTCTAAGTATAATCTACTAAGGTATCATTTTATTACTTAATTATTATTTTAATCAATATTTTTTTTTTTTATTAATTTATATAATCATGTCAGTTCTATACATTTCTCAATTAAATATTCATTTATGCTATAATAACATTTATTTAGTAATAACTTTTTTAATTTGTTCGTAAAAACGGCAATCTTTTTCTCATTTCTGAGTACCTCGGGTAGTTTGTTATATATTTTTATCGACATAACCAGTGGACTAGATGAGTGCATTTTTAAACGGAATATCGGTAGGTTTAATCGTGTTTTGTGTCGCAGTGTGTATCTTGCTTGTATGTCTTCACGTTTTGTGTAAAAGTCTTGGTGTATGTGTGCGAATTTACAGATTTCCAGTATGTATATACAAGGCAGAGTTAGAATGTTTAGTTTTTTGAAATGGGGTTTGCAGCTATCCGTTTGTTCTAAATTAACTAAAATACGAATTAACTTTTTTTGAGTTGTGAACAGTGCCGGTGCGTCTGTGCTGTTTCCCCACATTATTACGCCGTAGCTAAGCCATGCATGAGCGTAGGCATAGTAGGTGACCAGAGCAGTTTGCAAGTTTGTGGTCTTTTTTATTTCACGAAAAGCGTACAAAAATTTGGAAAGTTTGGATTTTATTTTCTGTACGTGTGGTTTCCAATTGATGTTTGAATCTATGGTTAAGCCTAATAGTGAGAATTCATTTATTGATTCTATTTTGTGATTATTATAAGAAAAATTTACATAAAGAGGATTTTTTTGGGAAGGGTGAAAAGTTATTAATTTGGTTTTAGCAAAATTGATTTCCAGATTATGTTCGTTCATCCAGGTGATTGTTTTAGTAAATACATTATCAAGGGTATCATTTAAATAGACGTTATCACGACAGGGAACAAGTATAGAAATATCGTCCGCAAACAAAACGCATGGTCCGGATTCCTTTATGATTTTTGGCAGATCGTTGATATAAATGAGAAAAAGAAGACATCCAACGACGCTCCCTTGGGGTATTGAGGCGTTTATTGCTTTATTGTCGGATCGAAAGTTTTGAAGTTCGTTCGCTTTATTGTTGAAAAATTCTATCTCTACTAATTGCGCTCTGTTTTCTAAGTAAGATTTGAACCATTCATATGATTTGCCGCGGATTCCCACTCCGTAGAGCTTATTTAATAATATTCCATATTGCACCTTATCGTAGGCTTTGGTCATGTCGAGCAGTATACCGATTGCGTATTGTTTATTATTTATTATATTTAAGGCTTCCTGTATAAGTTTGTAAACTGCTAGCGATGTGGATCTGTTTCTTCGAAAGCCATTTTGGCATTCGTCAAATATTTTATATTTCTCACAGAAGGTGTACACACGATTACACATCGCTTTTTCAAAAATCTTTGAAGCAGTAGGCAGAAGAGCTATTGGACGATAATTATTAGGGTCTGTTTTGCTATTTTTCTTGTGCAAAGGTTTCACTAGCGCAATTTTTAGCTGATCAGGGAATACGCCCTCTTCAAAAGATTGGTTAATTAATTTGAAGAATGGCAAAGTGAGTTCGTCTGCACATTGCCTGAATAAACTAGGTGGGAATTCGTCTATTCCGTTACTGTTTTTATTTTTTAGGCTTTTTATCAAAGTATTTATTTCGTAAGGGTCTACAGGGGAAAGGAACATTGTATTTTGTGTAGGTGAGAGCACGGGGGTACCCTTTGACTCGTTTATTCGTAAAGGGCTTTCTTCGCCGATGGATGCAAAAAAGTTATTGAAGATGTTAGCAACTTCCTTTGGTCCTGAGGTTGTTTTAATGTTGTTAGTTTGTAGTGTTATGTTGTTTTTTGCTTGTTTGCTTGTTTTATTGGTACGCTCGTTTATTATTTTCCACATTGTTTTGACTTTGTTATTTGATTTTTTTATTTTGTTGATGTATTGTAATTTTCTTGCTGTATATACTATTTTTTTTAATATTTTCTCATATTTTTTATAATAGTTTGTTATTATTGGGCTATTTGTTTTTAGGGTAAGGGTTTTTAATAATCTTTTATTTTTGCAGGAGATTTTGATGCCTTTGGTTAACCAATATTTCTTGTAATTCGTTTTAATTTTAATTTTTTGTTTAGATATGCATTCGTTGAGGATTTGAGATAATGTATCGTGAAATGTTTTATAGTTGTCGTTCATATTGCTATTTGTAGATATAATAACGTTCCAATCTATGGTGTTTAGAGCACATTTAAATTTTAATATGTTTGTGTTGTTAAATAATCTCTTGTATGCGTACCAAGTGGGTTGTGTGGTTGTTACATTAGGTATGGTGATTTGTATCACTGTTCCGCAATGATCTGAGAAACCTAGTTCTTCAACGGAAGTGAATATTCTGTTTGCATTCAAGTTTGTGAAAATCAAGTCTAAGCATGTAGATGTTGTTTTGGTTACACGTGTGGGTTTTTTTATGTGTTGTGTTAATTTGTATTCTAACATTAGATCTAGGAATTGACTAGTCTTCCTGTTTTTCTCCAAAATATTCATGTTAAGATCGCCGCCTATAATAACATTATGTTTAGAGCATTTATCGTTTATATAATTCAAAATTAGTTTTAATTGACTATTAAAAATATCTTCTTCTCTTTTATTCCAATAAATCGTTATTAATATTATATTTTCTTTTGGTAATTCAATTGCACATAATTCTAATATATATTCTATTGACATGGCTGAGATATCACATCTCTCTATACAATCAATGTGATCTTGAAGCACGATGCAGACGCCACCACCTCCGCGCGTACTTCGGCAGTATGATGCTGCAATTTTATATCCGGTGAATTGTATCATTGATAGCTTTTCCTTTGATAACCATGTCTCTGATATGCACACAGCGTTATACGTAGGGTGTTGTTCGAAGAATGCTTCTAACACATGTGTTTTATTATAAAGACTTTGGATATTTTGGAATAAAATTTTAAATTGTAGGCCTGTATTTTCGAAAGGAATAATTTCCAGAATTTATGTCACTAATTGTTTGTTTGGGTTGATATTCGCTGTTGGTATCATTTTGGATTAATTTTAGACTATTTTTCCTTTCATTAGTTGAATGATTTAAATGGTTTTTATGATTTGTTATTTTTATAATTTTTCCTTCGATATATAATTGGTTGTTTCGAATCACTGAAAATAAGCCTTTCTTTCTTGCTTTTATCATTTCTTCCCGCATTTGGTACCTGTCTTTGCGTGCGTTTTCGTCTAAAAATTCGGATAAAGATAATCTTGTTTCTTGGAAATAATGAACATTATTTAAGATGTATTTTACCATTCTTTTGCTGATTAATTCTATTACTAATGGTCGGGCACTGGTGCTATTTCTGCCTAATCTATACATGTTTTCTATATAGCCCGTCAAGTCCACATGCTGAATATCTTGAAACATTTCAAGTACTCTGTCGTGTAGAAGTATTTCCGGCTCTTTAGGGTACTCAGCAAAGCCATAGATTACTATTTTCTTTGAATTACTTTCTGTGCAATTTACAACTGGGGACGTGGATATTTTTTTTTAATTCTGATATTTCTTTCTTTAGTTTTTCATTCTCTATTATTAGGTTTTCTATTTTGGTGTTTACTTTTTCAATGTCTAGTTTTCTTTGGTCATTTTGTTTCGATAGGTAAGTTGTTTTTTGTTCAATATCTTCTGCAAGCTTAGCAATAGCTTTGTTAATTTCTGTTTTTATTGTACTCCGCAAGTCGGTTATTATGGTTTCATTATTTTCTTTCAGACGTGTCATAATCATTTCACTTAAACTTTGCAATGATAGTTCGGTTTGGACGTGGGTATTCGCGGGTTTTACATCGGTATGAAGTGTATCGCCTAGTAAACTAAGGTCTTCAAAAGTTGTATCATTAATAGGGTATGTAGTTTTCTTTCTAAATGTGACGTTGTCTTTTCCACAAGGTGAACTTATACGGTGGTTGGGAATAGCATTTTGTGAGCGTATGGGAGTATCTGTATTTCCCATTTTGGGCATTTTACAGCGGCAGACTTGACAGTTCCATATTTTTTGGTGGTCCGAAGTCATTAATGTAAAATGATCTCGGGTGACATTTGCACACTCTAGATCATATTTGTAACTACATAACGAACACGTAAGATATTCTCTGGTTGGGAGATCTTGCGAACATCCTGCACATATTTGTGCCATTTCGACAGAGTTTGTTACTGGTGCTGACATCTAGGAAACTAACGGGTAGTAATATCGACAAGTATAGATGTTTTGTCCACTCGATAACAGATGGCGTTGTTTATTTCGACTTGATATAGATTAGTCCCCTCGACGACAGATGGCGCTGTTTCGTATTAAATGGCCAGGATGACTTGCTATTTAGATTCAATATATCAACAAGTAGTATGTTATTTTTATTGTCACTATCGTACCTTTTAGCCTTAATATCGTCACGAGATTTCCGCTTGCTCTGAAGTGCTTCTCAGGAAAAAAAAAATGCAGCAAATAAAAATTTTTCAATTTGAATTTAGTTCGTTTGAGATTATTTTGCACTTATTTTCTCCGTCATATTTATTTAAACTTGCGAACTTCAACTTTAATCACTATAACTTCCAGTTGGGTACAGATTTAATCACTTTTTGAAGCTATATTGTCACTTTATCTATTTTTAAATCATATAAATACACGGAGCTGATGTTTATTCACGCACAGTAGCGCCCTCTTAAAATCTCCGCCTAGACTATTGCCGCCGCCGCGCCCCTCACCCCGCACCGCACCGTTGGTCAGTAACTTTTCGTAGATAAAGCGTGTTTACTTTTTATGCAGTTGATTCTGCTATTTATTTTGTTTGAAAACTGCAATTTTTAAATTTTCCATTAACTACTAAACTTCGTGTTTTAAAATGTTTCGATGGCTTAGTACTGTGCTCGTTTTCATTTAATGTCGTACGTCCAGATCCACGTTGTATATCGTCATCATAAGTCATGGTCAATTATCCAACTGCAAATGTAAGTTTGTAATCGGAAAAAGTTTTTTTTTTTGTGTTAAAACTACAAATTAACGATTTCCTTTACTTGCGCTGTGAGAGGTCTCTGCTTCTTGCCCAAATTCATGACTATATGTCAACGGGAAGTACCCTATAGTTTTTGATTTATTTGCGATATCAAAATATGTTGCATAAATGGCCGTAATTTTTTATTGCGTTGACTTAGAAGCTTGATTTTTTTTTTTTGAGCTCCAAGGTAGACGTAGACCTACGTATTTATTATTAATTTCCACTTGAAACCTCCACGCGTTCCTAAGAAAAACTATCTTGACAGACAGACAGACGGACGGACGGACAACGGTGATCCTATAAGTTTTCCGTTTTTTTCCTTTTTAGGTACGGAACTCTAAAAATGACCAAATCGTTTACGGAGTTTCGCTATCTAATTTATTTGGCCATGTAGTATGTATTTTTCTCTAATTCCAGTTCTTCTATCAATCTTCAAGCATCACGCCCGCTTATTTAAAGAACGCTTGGCAAAGGACAGGGCTGTTCGCTTGTACCTATGGCAGTATGAGTCTAAGAACGCTATGGATGCCTTGAGCAATATCTATGAAGTTATCTTACCTGAAGTTCAGAATAAAGAGGTAAGACCCATTTTACAGAAAGCCAATATCACCCTTACTCATCTGCCTAGCTTTTTCCCAACAAAGTTGGGGTCAGCTTCCAGTCTAACCGGATGCAGCTGAATTACAGTATTATACATGGAGTGACTGCCTATCTGACCTCCACAACACAGTTACGTAAAACGATACCCCTTGGTAAGACTGGTTTTCAGATTGTCGGGCTTCTGACAGCCTGACTTGTTGAGTACAAGTGACTCTCGTCTTCGTTAAGACGCAAATATATGCCAACGGCCTTGAATGCATAGCTTGCGTGTTCTGTACTGAGCTCACGAAACGCGACGTACGTCGTTCACCCAGTAATAGGCTATCCCAAATTAGACGCATTATTGATTTATTATACATAAAACCGAAGGTATTATATTAAAACACGTATACTAAAAGATAAATAATTAAATTATCTTTAAAATTATGAAGGTTTCATAAAAATAAGCTTAATACTTTTTGCGTGATTCTCAGTTTTTTATCCGCGTTACACATAACTTTACAAATTAATTACACTATGTATGTGTGCCCAAGAACTCCACGACCTCATTCCGCTGGCCCCCTCCTACCATCGGACATCTAGACGCGCTGAAAGTTACCATCCCTACCTAGTTGCTATTCCACCAATTCGCACTAAGCGTTTCCAAATGTCTTTTGTGATGCGCACAGTAAAGGAGTGCGTCTCTCTACCTGTGTCTGTGTTTCCGAACGCATACCACCCCGATCACTTCAAAGTGAGAGTGAACAGGCAAGCTGGGTAAGCTCGCTCCATCGTCGACTTTGTCTCTGTCACCTCTGACCTAAACTAGAGTCAAGAGCCAACCTATATCAAATAAAAAATGTAATATAAACATAATCTGAAATATTAACATATTCAGTTATTAAGAAAATGCTCTAATCTAACATATATTTTTTCCAAACTCACTTAGACGTGAACTTCAGTTCAAAATAATTAAAAGTCGGTAATCGTCGCCTTAAGCGTCTTTTTAAACCCGTTATTTATCTTTATTTTTTATACTTACAGGACATAATCAAGTCCGAAGTTCTCCCCCGCCTCGAGTCCACTTCTATAATAAAACATACAGCCTTAAGAATCATGATACAAGCTAAAACGAATCAATATATGGATGTGCCCACTACATATATCGAGATGGAGTTCCAACTGAGATCCAAGAAACTGTCTTATGAAGATGCTAACACTGTGAGTATAAGTTATGTCTGTCTACCCTTGCCCAACTTCATTGCTTTACATCCTCATCAACTGCCTGCCTTCTTCTGTGTACTCAAAAACATACAAGTGCTAGTAGTATTGCCAGTAAACGTTTTAAATGAGAACTATTTAGATAAGGCGTATTTTCAGTAAGGGCGGTCATATACAGTCGGGATTCCGTTCAAATTCATACAAAACCAAGAATTATCACCAGAGATCGGATATTGTATGCATATTTACCTAAAGTTGAGGTGTTGGCTAGTATGGAATGCACTTTTGTATCGATCGTAAAAATTTCGCGATTCAGGAATTGATAAATTTAGTACTTTTTGACTATAGAATCGACACGCACTACCCTTCCTCTTACACCCTACATACACATATATTTGCATCGGGGGTTAAAAATGAATTTCAAGCATAAGAATAGTTGTGTGATCCCGGTGTCTCGGTATTTTGTAAATATATAATACCACATGTATAAGAAGTCGTTTCCATTCCATGTATCCGATTAGTTGTGTATTCACGGATTTTCTGGAATCCCGGGATTTATATTAAGAAAAAAAAATTAAGAAGCCGCTTCCATAATCTCTCAGCGAAAATTTTACTTTAGGTAAATATGTATCCGATTATCCGATCACGAATCACACGTTTCTCCGTTCGAAAATACCAAACGGAGAATTACTGTACGTGTATCCTTGATTTTGTATGAATTTGCTGCGTTCGGACATTCCGAATCGATATTTCGAAACGGAATTCCGACTGTATGTGGCCAGCAGCAGTATGTTTATATGTGATGCTAAACTATTCCTTACTACAATATTGTACTGAATTACGGAGAAATTTTAAGTATAAATCTTCTTTTCTGCTTCATCATCAACCTGCCTTTTCCCAACTATGTTGGGGTCGGCTTCCAGCCAAACCGGATGCAGCTGAATACCAGTATTTATACATGGAGCGACTGCCTATCTGACCTCCACAACCCAGTTACTGGGAAATGTGGGTGTATTTATATTTTGAATCTTTAAGTTCTACGTAATAAAGAGAATTTTTTTCTATTCTATTCTACTGAAAGGTCAAATTAAATTAGCTAGCGAAACTTTACAGACGTGGTATCGATATTTAATGTCGAACATAAAACATAACATCACACCTGTAATCCCTGAAGGCAGAGGTGTAACCATAGTACACCCACACTTCGCCAGTTATGTTTAAGTTCCATGTAATAGGGGGCGAGCCTATTACCAGCAACCAGGTACAAGTCCAGACTCCACCAGGCTGCTATGGAGAAATTCCAGATGTAAAAACCTAATAACACTGCCCGACCTGGGAATCGAACCCAGGACATCATGAGCAGTAGCATTGCGACCACTAGATCAACAAAGCAGTCAATCTAATCTCGATAAAACACAAAATATTGAAACTCGTTCAACACACGCAAAATCAATTTCATTTTCAACGAACGGCTGATAACGGGGTCAACGGCCTCTGGTAGTACAGTTACTTGAAATTATGAGTTTGAAAATATTTTTTTTTGTTTTCAAAATCAAGTCAAATCAAAAATTTCTTTATTATGACAACAGAGATCCATAATGTTAGGAATACCTTATAGCTAGTGTTAGTGATTTATTAGAATTATTATTATTATTTAAGTTTGAAGCACTTTGCACAGAAGATGACCAAGTAAAGTACAAGTTTCTCACTTGGCCATCCTCTCCAAAAAATGCCTCAAAATGGGAGAATACTCTGACACTGTTTTCAGAATTTATGGTTATTAGATATCGATACCCATCGTGTATGAAGTTTCGCCAGCTAATTTAATTTCACCACCACACATCCATTTGATACACCTCTGCCTACGTTCAGATGTACATGCGTGATGTTTTCTGCTCTCATTTAAGGTATCATTGTGCATAGGATCCAGTGTTTCTAACAGCGAAACTATGTTACTGACTGCTATAATGTTCTACGATAATTTACCGACTTTGAAGAAGAGGGATATTGTTGTTAACGGCGTCTTGAAAGCTTCTGATGATGTTAGAAAGGTAAGACATGAATTATTTTTATTTTTACGAATGAAAGTAGAAATATTGAACGAATGCTTTGACTCCATCTTTATTGTGCTACGGCGTAGCGCGCTATTTGTTGCGGCGTAGTAGGCCATTTGCCACGGCGTAGGACGCTAATTGATACGGCGTAGTGGGCTATTTGCTACGGCGTAGTGTGTTGTTTGCTACGGCGTAGTATGCTATTTGCTTCAGCGTAGCGCGCTATTTGTTACGGCGTCATGGGATACTTTCCACGGCGTAGCGCGCTAATTGATACGGCCTAGTGGGCTATTTGCTACGGCGTAGTGTGCAGGTTGCTACGGCGTAGTGTATTATTTGCTACGGCGTAGTGTTCTATTTTTACGGCGTAGTGTGTTGTTTGCTACGGCGTAGTATGCTATTTGCTTCAGCGTAGCGCGCTATTTGTTACGGCGTCATGGGATACTTTCCACGGCGTAGCGCGCTAATTGATACGGCCTAGTGGGCTATTTGCTACGGCGTAGTGTGCAGGTTGCTACGGCGTAGTGTGTTATTTGCTACGGCGTAGTGTGCTATTTGCTACGGCGTAGCACGCTCTTTCGCTCGGCGGCCGCTGTTAGAGGCGGCATTGTCAACACTTTCCATACAAACCAAGCGTGGTCACTGTTTACTAGCAATACGACACAAGTGACGTATAGAAATGGTTGGCTTTGCAGGCCGTGACAGAAGTTGTGCGCTCAAAGCACTTTCGTCGCCACGAATAGTATTATACCTTACGCCAGATAAGGATGGAATAAAATTCATTAACCCCACTTGTACTAAAAAGTCTCAAAAGCAAACAATAAAAAACATATCACGTGCACGCGTCACGGACTCCTCGTACCGCGATACGTTTGTTTTGATCGTGTTAGCGACACTGCCTTAACATTTTCTCGTATCGATATCGTTTCGAAATATTGGAATACCTACATAGGTAGGAGGCGTCAACGTCTTTTATTCCACGGTTATCTGGTGGAAGGTATAGTACTGCCGTCTCTTTACGCTGCCGGCGGGCGCTTCCATTCCTGCTCTGTGGCCGTGTCTTAGCTATATTTGGATCGTTGTGAATTGGCTCGTCGGGCTATAGATCTTCTTGTCGTCTTGCTCGCACTCGTGAGCGAAGCCCACTCGTTTATGACCCGACGACACAGGTCAAAAAGGTCTAACTATAGTAAAAAGTTGAGAATGACATTTTAATATTTGTACACCGTATCTTGTTGTAGAATGTTCAGAACTTATAAAATATTCACACTATGACGAAAATATGTGGAACATTCTTCCAAATAAATATATTCTTCCATCTTCTGTGAGCCCACGCGTCCTCCTTCAAGTTTGGGTGGAACCTATCCAGCATCCTAATTACGTAACACATTTTCAATCACAAATACGAGGGTTTTGAAAGAAATTCCTAATCCATTGCTTCATATGTTTGAAAAATTCGTCTGCTCAACAACGTAAATGACGCCATGTACGTGGCTGAACTGTCAAAATGAAAGGCATTGCGGTAGATTGCCATTTTATGTGTGCCCCTTTTTTTTTTGGGTGGGAAATCATCAAATGATTTCTCCCGCTCTGGGCGGAGCGGGAGGGCATGTCAGACTTTTACTGACTAAAACCCGCCCGTCTTCCTTCAGTTGCCTATGCCGGAGCCACGGTAACTCTTTCAAACATCCCGCAATCCTAGCTGGCATCGGCCCTAGCGGACCCCGTCAATAGTGCTGACATCTCTTTGAGGCGCGCGTGGAACACAACGCGCCGTCGACTTGGGCCTGGTCCTTACCGGACGGCGAGCTACCCATTGCTCGCCGTCCGCAAGCCCGCGCCTACGGTGGCCGGGAATCGGCTGTCTATTCCCGACCAGGGCGTCTCCTAAGGCAACTAGGGCTGTGAGGGCGCAAAGCTTGCCTCTCCCTCACGCGTTCCGCCTCCTCCTTCGCGAGCATTACTGCCTCGCAGAAGGAGGTGATGGCTTCCCATGTACTCTCGTTCCATACCATGGCCTGGACCAGGGCCGGACGTGAGAGATCGCCGCCGCCGATCGCTTCCGCGAGGACACGGCGGTGCTCCGCCCAAGCCGGGCAGACCTCCATCGTATGCTCCACCGTGTCCTCTGGGCGATCCGCACAGTGGTGACACCCGGGCGTTTTCTCCCTTATGTGTGCCCCTGTCTTACTATCTCAGGACACCAAATCTGTGCTATTTGAGCCCACAGTTTGTCCGGCATGCAGCAGATATGTCCTGCCCAGTCCCATGGAGAGGAGGAGTGGAGGAGGAAAACTGATTCTGATAATTTTCTCATTTTTTTAGGCTGCTCTAGTTTTATTACTGAAACTCTGCCTCCAAGATAACTTGGACACTTACATAGACATTTGGAGAGTCCTACTGGACAATACTACTGAGCCAGAGCTGGGTAAAGCCGTGGTCATCTTTGAGGATGCTGTCCATCATATCCTGGAAATTTTAACATCTTTTACTGGAGATTCGGAAAAGGTAAGTTTTTTTTTCAATGTTTTTATGCGAAATTAAAGGTGAAAATTTTGATCAGCCTGTAGATTTATAAGAAACTTCTCAAACGATAAAAAAAAATCTTGTAATTAGCTGTCAGTCACATTTTCAGTTTCTTAGGTCATCTGGCGAGGCGCAGCGCAGCGCGGTTATCACTGCCAAAGAAATGTCGACCTTGCTGGAATTGAAATAAAGTTGAGAATAAATAAACTTTAAATAAATAAAGCGGAAAGAGGTGCGCGTCTCAAGTTATTTATTCTCGACTTTATTATATGATAGACATTGTTGATATTTGTTTGGTAGTGACAACTGCGATGCGTTGCCCCTCGCCATATGTGCGCCGGCCTTTAGTCTGTTTAGTTTAGCTGTAAGTCTTCCAAAGGAAATAAATAATACACAATTGAAGCTACGCTACGTTACAAAGTAATACTAAAGTCATTTTTTTTTTTCAAAAAAATCCAAAGATGAAAACAACAATAGCCGCTCGAAATTGTCTATGTAAAAAATAATCATTTCATATTTCAGTTTTATTCATTTAAATTTTACATAATACTTATACTTAACTGCCTCGTTGGTCTAGTGGTCCCAAGCGCTACTGCTGAGCATGAGGTCCTGGGTTCGATTCCCGGATCGGGCAAAGTGTTAATCAGTTTTTCCATCTGAAATTTCTCAGTAGCAGCCCGGAGTCTGGATTAATGCCCGGTTGATGGCAATAGGCTCGCCCCCTATTACATGGGACTTAAACATAACTGGCGAAATGTGGGTGTACTATAGCTATATCTCTGCCTAACCTTTCGGGGAATACAAGCGTGATGTTATGTTTATAGTACTCATGCTTTTTTAAACAGGTATACGAAGAAGTAAAGCCGATTCTGTCCCTAATGGCGGTTATACTCAGCTTACATAAAACGGAGTTTAACACTGACAACTTGTGCCAGTCTTTAAAGCCGACAGTCGTCCATCTGGCCAAACTGTTTGGTGTTGATACAGTGAAAATGATTAGTGAAACTAATGAAAACGAGGTTAGTATACTATCTGTCCGGGTGACGGCGTTGTTCTTTTAAGGGCTGATTTAAAGGGAAGCGCTAAGGTAGCCCGCGAAATTCAAATTTTCTTACGATTTTTACAATTTGCAGCTAAGTGTTAGGGTATACGTTTATTAAGGCATGATTAGGTTGTATGTTGATTAAAGTATGATTCGCCACTGTAACAAATATATATTTACAGAATTATAATCATTATTTATTTATTTATATAAAGGCTTACCAACTAAATACGTACACAGCATTAACCCAAAGTCTTTGTCATAATATATATCTCGCATTTATCTAAATTATAGGAAAGCACGGCACTATTAATTAGCGTACTAGAACATTAAAACAATTAATACAAACAGAAAAAAAAAATCTAATCATCTGCCTAGCCTTTTCCCAACTATATTGGGGTCGGCTTCCAGTCTAACCGGATGCAGCTGAATACCAGTATTTTACATGGAGCGACTGCCTATCTGACCTCCACAACCCAGTTACTGGGTAATACGATACCCCTTGGTAAGACTGGTTGTCAGACTTTCGGGCTTCTGACGACCCGTAACGACTGTCAAAGATCCACGAATGACAGCCGGGACCAACGGCTTAACGTGCTTTCCGAGGCACGGAGGAGTCTCGGTATGTAAAGATGGTCACCCATCCACGGACCAACCCCGGCAAGCGTAGCTTAACCTGATGGATCGACCCATGCGGCTGTTATTACTTAGCCACGAGCTCCTCAAAAAAAAAAAAAACAAATAATAACAACATAACATAACAATCAAAAAACAATAATCATAATAATTTAATTAGAATCTGTAATACAACTCCTTAGGTTAGTATAATACTTAAATGTCAAGATTTTATGAACTCATGCAATAGAATTACTCGGTCTTAGAGAGTTGTATTTTGATGACTTTAATGATTATAATTCTGTAAACACATATTTGTTACGGTCGCGAATTATATTTTAATCAACATGCAACGTAATACTGACCTGCATATTGCAAAAAAACAAAACGTAAGAAAATTTGAATTTCGTGGGCTACCCTGGCGCTTTCACCTTAACCAAAGTCAGATATCTTGTATACACGGAATAAAAGTGACGTCTGACAGTTTTTGCATGGAAAATCTGTCAAAAAAGAAAAAATTATTCGCTGGATTAGACTTAAACTAGGTATAAAAGTTTGGTCGTATTCACCCTAAAATATGCAACGGAGTTTGGGGCGGTTTTCACCATAATTTAGAGAATTTATTCCGCAAGGTTTGTGTAAAATATATTAATAATATTAAACTCACATAAAAATTAATAAGAAATATCGATGTTTTGTCATGCCGTTTAAACCATGCAAAGCAGGGGCGGGTCACTAGTCTATTATAATTAAATGCAACGTCATTCCGTATTTCGTCGCCTTGGAGGGCAATGGAGGTAAGCCACAATTTTTGCAAAATGCAGTTAAGAGCGTTGTCACATTTTGCACCTCTCTCGCTCACACAAAACCTAATTTTTAAGAATGTTAAATGAAAAAATGCTTTTTTGAAAAATGTAATCAATGGGCGGTCTACAAAATAATATTAATTTAATAGGTAATTATTAAAAACACATTTTTATTGCGGCATTTATTTACATCATCTCAAAAACAGATCATAATACTTAATTACATATGTTTATTAGATAACACAATAGAAATGTGTTTTTTGATAACTACCTATTAAATTAATATTATTTTGTAGACCGCCCATTGATTACATTTTTCATAAAAGCATTTTTTCATTTAACATTCTTAAAAATTTGGTTCTGTGTGAGCGAGAGAGGTGCAAAATGTGACAACGCTCTTAAGTGCATTAACGTGTTGAGAAAGAGCCATAGCTTATGTTAGTCAATAAATCTAACAGATACCATGACTGATACTAAAATATGACGCTGATTTATGTTAAAATAACTGTTCTTACGCGCATTATTTATTTTTTAAACGTCCATAATTCAGAAGTGTAGTTTTGTGGAATAGCTTAATTACCCTCGTAGCGCTTGAGAGTTAAAAAACACAACCCGCCTTTGCTGCGCATGGTAAAATAAAATTGTATCATGACCATGTGGGGTATTAAAATAAAGAGCTTGAGAAGATGACTCCAACAATATAACACAATAAAACGTGGAAATTAAAACAATACATTGAAAATATCAAAAAACTAAAAAGTTTAAAATAAGCTCATTCTTCAAGCAGTATGATGCAGTTGTTGGTATCAAATCTGAGATTGAACTAAAATAAGGTATATCTTTTCATACACGTAATCTCTTAAGGGGTCATTGTACTCATCATTATGAACAACTTTGACCTACTATGGGACCAAACGTGAAATCGCGTAAAAAAAAAATCTGCTGTTCCCTAAATTTATGTTCGCATAACTCGTCAAAACGTAGAGGGAACAGCAGATTTTTTTTTTTACGTTTTCAGGTTTGGTCCAATTGTAAAAGCTGTTCATAATGATGAGTGCAATGACCTCTTGAGATTTCGTGTATGAATAGATAGAGCTTATATAACTGCCACCAACTTCATCACACTGTTTGAAAAGTGAGCTCGTTTTGAACTTTAGTTGCAATCGGGCGTTTTAATCATGATTTTTTTTCCCTAAGGGTAGCTAACTATGTTGGGGTCGGCTTCCAGTCTAACTGGATGCAACTGTATTTTACATGCAGCGACTGCCTATCTGACCTTCACAGCCCGGTTACTGGGTAAAACGATACCCCTTGGTAAGACCGGTTGTCAGACAATTCTATAAAAATAATTTCACTTACAGATAATATACGTAGAGAAGTTTGAAGAAGATACGGTCCTTAGCAAGCTATTATCGACATTGACTACAACACCGGACGTTTCGCATAGTGACACGCTCTCCGCTTTTCAAGTAAGTTTATTTTATTTTATTGTAAAATGTCTTTGACACATCTCGGGACCCTGGAGCCCCGGACCTTTGGACGGCGTCCGAGGGGCCAAAGCCAACTCGCAGCGGCGCCTTAGACAATTTTAAATGATGAGGAGGCATCAACCGACGATTATCCCTGTATGCACTATGCAAATGCACCTAAGGACAACCCCGGTTGGTGCAGGACTACTGCAGAACGTGGAAACAAAACGTATTGGGCTATGGGTTTGGGTGGCTGTGGACTGGTTATCTAGAACTATGGAAAGACTATAGCCCCTGTCTGACTAATGTTTTATATACAATACAGAGATAAAATGGCAGGGGGTGACTTGCACATTCAATAATGGGCCCCCGGAAACGGTCGCTAGCACATAGTGTCGTAGCGACATGGGGGCAACATGTCCTGAGGTGCTTATGAGGAGTGGAGAGGTATCCCACGGCTATCAAGACAATCCCGGAAGTACGGTCAAGGTCCCTACCAGCGCTTACTGGAATACTTCCTTCCTCCGAGCACGTTTGCTCTTGCGAATCTCCACTCAAGCCGGCCAATAAAGGCAAGAATGAAGTGGGAGCTCTTTTCCCCGTCAGTGTTCACTCCAGTCGGTCAATAAAGGCAAGCCAGAGGTGAGGAACAAGAGTTCTCCCGGGAGATAGGGTCCGTGGGGTCGCTACTGCCCAACAGCTCGCACATGTTGCCCTGCGGGTTCATGTATTTCTCTTGGTCTGGCTCCTCACCCTAGACCTGTTTCGGCAAAGTTAACTCTACCGGCACAGACCCAGAGTTCGGAGCGCGCAAGCCCCACCACGACGTCAACGTAGAGATACGGCGGTGGGGATATTATTATTTCCTTTATTAAAATAAATACATATAAATTATATTTTTAAATATTAGAATATAAAGATTATAAAAAACATTTAAAAATATAAAAAAATAGTAGCCCACCGGTATCGGGAACAGGGTCCAAGCTACCGGTGGTCAGGGCTCTAGAGAGAGGAACCTCCTAACAATGCGAGCCGTGTCCAGAAGTACCGCTTTCTGAATCAAGCCCTTAATCCAGCTGCCCAACGAGAGCCTCCTTAGGTGTTGGTCGAGGCTTTTGGCAATTAAGCCATTGGCTGATACAACTATCGGCACAATGATCGCTGAGTCCACATCCCACATGTCGACAACCTCGCGGGCCAAGTCAAGATACTTGATTTGTTTATCTTTCTCGGCTTTCACGAGGTTCCCGTCATGCGGGACAGTTACGTCAATAATCATTGCGCGCCGCTCTATTCGATCCACCACCACTATATCAGGCTTATTGGCAACAATAGTCCTGTCAGTGATGATGGATCGATCCCAGTACAATGTGATGTGTCCATTTTCGAGAACTGGGTCGGGCACATACCTGTAGTACGGCACTTCCGATTCCACGAGACTGTATTTCAGAGCAAGTTGCTGATGGATAATCCTGGCTACAAGGTTGTGTCTATGCAAGTACTCTTCGTTAGCTAGACGAGAACACCCGGAGATGATGTGTCGGATTGATTCTCCCGGACAGTGGCATGCCCGACAGATGTCAACCGTGCCGTCCTTCACAATAAATCTCCGGTAATTGTTCGTCATGATAACTTCGTCCATAATTGCACAGACAAAACCTTCGGTTTCCCCAAAGAGGTCACCAAAACGCAGCCAGGCTACGGACGCTAGGAAATCTACACCGGGTTCATGTAGGGCCCGGAAAAAGCGTCCGTGAAGCTCCTTACTCTGCCATACCTCCAGGCGATCGTTAGTGTCAAGCACTACAGGCTTGCGCCAGTTCTCTTTAGCCAAGGAGAGCGGGGTGAGGCCCTTGTCCACTGCGACCACATCTCGATGCATCCCCACGTCGGCTTCAAGGAAATATTCCCTGATACTGCATATCTCGCGATTGTGGAGGGTCTTGACATTTAAAAAGCCTCGACCTCCACACTTTCGCGGGATATACAGTCTCATTACCGATGATCGCGGGTGATGCATTCGATATGCAGTCAGCAGCGTACGGACGCTCCTATCCAGGGCGTCTAGTTCGGTCTGAGTCCATTTGAGTATGCCGAAAGAGTACATCAAAACCGGCATGACCCAACCGTTGAAGGCGCGCACCTTGTTTCCGCCTGATAGAAGACTATTAAATACTTTCTTCAGGCGGCCAAAGAAGCGCTCCTTCAACGATTGCTTCATGTCAGCAGCATTAATGCCCAACGCTTCCGACATACCCAAATACTTATAGGTTTCGGTTGCGGAGAGGGCTCTAAGGTTTATGGAATCCGAGAGTTGGGTTCCCTCGGATTCCACAATCTCCCCTCGCTTTACATGCATGACCGCACATTTGTCCACACCAAATTCCATCCTGATGGCGCTACTGAAAGTTGCAGTTACTTTCAGTAGCTCCATCAGTTGCAAATTATTATCAGCCGTTCGTGTCCCACTGCAGGGGAAAGGCCTCCCATCCCTTCTTCCACTTATACCTATCTTTTGTTGTTTATGGCCAATCCTTATGAAAAAATTCGAATTCGTCCCCACATCTGCTCCTGGGCTTGCCTCGTTGCCGTTTACAGCTATTTGAGACCCACTATGTGGTTATTTTAGCCCATAGCTCCTCTGGCATGCGACAGATGTGACCAGGCTAGTGTGAAATTCATTATCAATAAATAATAATAGAAACTTTATGGTTCAAGAGAGCATTACAGAATTGAACTAGCATTAGCCTCCAAACTGGATTCCCTGTGTTGTGGAGATTAGTCTCCTTCTTACAAGATTATTAGGTACATAGTACATAACGGGTAGGTACATAATAGCATCGGTCGATAACATTTCTGCGACATTAATCGAATGTTCTTTCAAATCAGAAAAAAAAAACATCTAAAACATATTTAATTAACTTAGGTGTATTAAATTGAAAAGTGTATACCTATTGTATTGTATACGTTAGTGGTGTATGTGTGTGATGAATGAGTGATTTAAGGTGGGTTTAGACCAAACGAAGACAGAACCAAAGGAAGTTTAAGAGCAATTCCTTTCCTGACATCCTTAACATTTCTGTAGGTAAGAATATACCAACGAAGAAATACTCCCACACCGTTTAGATAAAGGGAATCCGGAAAAGTGGGGACAGAATAAGCATTTGATCGTTTAATCTAAATCGACCTTTATGTATTTGTGTGATGAATGTGTGTTGTGCTCATGAGTTATTAAGATCATCTTCACCATAATCTGCCCAGCTTTTTCCCAACTATGTTGAGGTCGGCTTCCAGTCTAACCGGATTACCGGATGCAGCTGAATACCAGTGTTTCATGGAGCGAATGCCTATCTTACCACTACAATTCATTTACGGGGGTTATCGCTACTTTTTCAATAGATAGATAGATAGAAAACTCTTTATTATGTACACCATAAAAATTACAGATATAAATGTAGAAACATTACACGTAGGGTCCAATTGGCGGTCTTATCGCTAAAAGCGATCTTTTACAGACAAGTATCATCTAAGCATGGCGATGTGTCATTTTGTCTATTCTTCCGTCGACAAAACCCGTTACTATGGTCGTCATGCTACGCGTGCTGGAGTGATATTATGTTTATAAAACATTATGTTGTTATTTCAGACAATATTTTCAAGCGAGGATACTGATTTTAAAGTCTTGTCGAAAGCTCTCTCTAAATTAGAAGTTTTGGTCGAGAGTGAAAATAATAATTTGGATAAACGCCTATTGTTTTTGGTAAGTCATCTATACTTATGGCTTGTTCCAAAATTATTTGATGAAAATGTAAACAATTGGATCTGAAAACGTATCTGTAGATGTCAATTTTTAGTGCCACTTACAAATTGAGTGCTACGATTTGATTATTTGAATACATAAATTACCCGACACTCTAACTTAAAACTCCTTTTAAAGCTGATTTTCATTTGAAAGTTGTGGTTAATTTTATAACCTCAATTTTCGTCAATGATAGTTCAAGTACAATTTAATAATGTTATTCAAAAAATTATTGTTGGAAGAAGTGATGAGATATAAAGTTGAAACCTTCTTAATTCAGATAAATGCAATTCAATTCAAATTCAAATGTTTATTGCTCAACACAGTACATAATCATACATTTCTAGATGTTAAGTGAATGCGCAGTCCACTGTGTTGCACAAATTCAGGCATGCAAAATTATCATTAAAGTTATACCATGTCATAAATTCCAATTAATACCTTATACAATGTCATTAATTCCAATTAATACCTTGTACAATGTCATTAATTCCAATTAATACCTTGTACAATGTCATTAATTCCAATTAATACCTTGTACAATGTCATTAATTCCAATTAATACCTTATAAAATCTAATAAACTACAATTAGTACCCTAAACAATGTCATAAATTCAGATTAATAAATAAGTTATATAATGTGTAAAAACAGATCAATAAGTAATTAATGTCATAAATTCAAATTAGTAAGTAAGTAATGTGTGTGTGTATGTGTGTGGTAATTTGTTACTAATTCCTTTTAGTGAGCGATTTCGTAAGAATTGAATCTGAACAGGGTTTGTTTATACTCTCATCAGATACTTTTGGAACAGACTATACATATATTATATAAGTCTTCGGTATGTCAGATGTCCATAGGTGGCGGAGACCACTCACCAACAGGTGAGCCTCCTACTTCATTGGTTCACATCATCATCATCTGCGTGTTTCTCCCCAACTATGTTCGGGTCGGCCTCCAGTCTAACCGGATGCAGCTGAATACCAGTATTTTATATGGAGCGACTGCCATCTGACCACCACAACCCAGTTACTAGTTAAAACTAATCACAGTTACCCCTTTGTCTCTTAATAACCTAAAAAATAAAGACGTATTTATAACCGACGGAAAAAAAAAGGGGGGGTTTTTAAGTCGACGCGAGTAGTCCGATTTTGACGATTTTTTTTGTTTAATATTATGAACGTTTTATTTCAGATAATAAATCAGATATCGAAGTTAAAATCAAAAAATGTAACGAAATCCAAAGACGCAAGAGTCTTTCAAAAGGATGCTACTATGTTCTTAGGTAAACCCTTGATTTCATTTTATATCAATTCGTTTACATACCATTCCCACTTCAACTATCTACTTTAGCGGTATGTAGACTAAGTTAATTTTTGAGTGACGATTTGTAATAAAAACCGATCAAGAGCGAGTCGGACTCGCGCACCGAGGGTTCCGTACCATCATATAAAAATATTTTGGATGTGTTATTTTACGGACAGTCCTTCAAAAGTAGGAATTTTAACACTGCGCTGTAGAATATTGCAGTTTTAGGTCAGCGCCATCTCTTGACCGATAGTGGAACTAATGTAATTTTTGTTGATGATTTCTGAAAAGTGTGCTATTTAGAGACATCGTTTTATTTTTCCTGTAATCTTTACATAAACTTCTATCACATAGAATAATTTCAGATTCTTCTCTATGCATACTTCGGAAATAAGGGGGGGATTTTTTTTTACATTTTTCATCAAAAGTCGATAACTATGCGGCCAAAAAAAAAGAAAAAAAAATTGAGAATGTGCAAACAGCGCTCTTTCATATGCCCCACGTGCCCTAGTAGCCGCACTTCGAATTTTTAAGCCCCTCTTCAGCCCCTGTTGCAAAAAGAAATATATAATATATATTTTTATTTATTTCTTATTTGCAAAATAGTTGGACAAACGTCATCTAAAACTGTTCTCCTAATTTCATTTGACAGCATTAGTAGTTCTTGAGATATCGAGCTGTGACAGACGGACAGACAGACTGAGTCGCACCATAAGGGTTCCCTTTTTACCATTTTGGTACGAAACCCTAGAAAGATCCTAAGTTTTTGGTTGCAATGAAATTTCAACTTTGTCATGTAGGACGTTGAGTTGATAATTGTCTACGAATATCAATTTTTGTTTTTAGGTAAACACGGACATATGACAGAAGAAAAAAGTTTTTCTGAAGACATCTACGTCTTGAAGTTAAAAAATAAAGTCAGCTTGAATATTCCTAATATTGTAGAGGGGACTACTTTTAAGGTAAATTAAATGAGACGCCATGGGCTCCAGTATTATTTTGACAAACTTAAATTATTTTTCTTTGATGCCAATCAGTAATCAATACAATTTTTTGAACATCAATTTTATACTTGTCGTGATGACCTAGTGCTTAAGGCCTCACCACATGCACATAGTTATTGTGGGTTCAAATCCGGGCAAGTACCAACGTGACGTATTCAATTCAGATGTACTTTCTGAGTTTATCTTGGACATTACTAACATCGGTGAAGGAAAACATCGTGAGGAAACTTGGACCTGGCCTATTTTGTATTAGCATGTTTACATAATTATAGATTAACAACTCTAAATCTGAGACCGGAGTAGGTATTCGGACAGAGAGAAAACTTCATACAGACTCGCAATGTTAGATGCACTACTACAAAGAGCGGTAGTACAAAACTTAGAAGCATTGCCTCATTTGTCTCTGTGAGCGGTTACTCTGTGGCGCTATGTTCGGGCTAATTCGGAAACACGAAGATTACCGAAGCGCATACTTTTTCTGGTTTACCTGTAACGAAATATACGGTCTGTATTTATTTATTAATTTTGTTTTATAGATTGATCTCCAAAGAGTTTTACAACTCTGTCTGCTACGGGAAGATACGGAAGCACTATATTCTTTACTGGTCATCCTATCAGCCAGCTGTAAGTATTATTATACAACGTGTTCCTTTTCATATCCTATAACTCTAGGGGGTCATTGTACTCATCATTATGAACAACTTTTACTATGAGACCAAACCTGAAATCGTGAAAAAAAATCTGCTGTTCTCTACATCTATTTATTTATCTATGTTCGCATAACTCGACAAAATGTAGGGAACACCTGATTTTATTTTTCGCGTTTTCGGGTTTGGTCCAATAGTAAAAGTTGTTCTTAATGATGAGTACAATGACCCCCTAGAGTTATGGGATATCAAAAGGAACACGTTGTATAGTTCCTTTAATTCATTACATACAAATTACAGTAGCCCATCGGCATCAGGAACAGGTTCCAAGCTGCCGGCGGTCAGGGCTCTAGAGAGAGGAACCTCCTGAGTATGCGTGCCGTGTCCAGGAGTACTGCTATTTGAATCAAGCCCTTGACCCAGCCGCGCATTGAGAACCTCCTGAGGTGTTGATCGAGGCTCACCGCTTTGTAATTTACTTACTAGCTTCTGCTCGCGACTTTGTCCGCGTGCAATTTCTTGTTCCCCCGACCCACCACGTCGCATCGCATCGCCGAAGGTTGTCAATGCTCGAATTTCCAAACGTGTATGAGAAAAGGGTATTTTTTACACCCGTTTGATGACACTTTTCTTTTGTTTAGTATGTGACCGATCCGACTCGGGGCTACAAGAAGCAACTGTTCGGGTCATACATGCACTCTTCAGAGTAAATATAGGCAGGAACGAGACAGAAATAGCCGTCTATCCTGCTCTGTTGATGTGTAATACTAGTGCTTGTGTTCAGACTATTATGAAGGTAAGAATATTCACGGCGACGATAACCGACTTTTAATAATTTTAAACTCAAGATCACGTCAAAACGGGTAGTGTTAATGTTTTGGAAAAAAATATATGTTAAATTAGAGCATTTTCTTAATAACTTAATATGTGAAAATTTTTGATTATTTTTATATTACATAGTGTAATTAATTTGTAAAGTTACGTCTAACGCGGATACAAAAGTGAGAATCACGCAAAAACTATCAAGCGTATTTTTATGAAACCGTCACCATTTTATAGATAATTTAACTATTTGTCTTTTAGTATACGTGTTTTAATACCTTTTATACCTTTTGTTTTACATATAATATAATGTAAGTTTGTGAGGATGGATGGTTGGAAGTTTGTTACTCTTTCACGGAAAAACTACTGAACGGATTTGGATGAAATTTGGCAAAACACAGCTAGTTTATAACCTAGATTAACATATACTACTTTTTATCCCGATATCCCCACACGATCGAGACATGCGGGTGAAACTGCGGGGCGCTGTTAAATAAATTAATAATGCGTCTAATTTGGGACAGCGCTCCTTGATGGGCGAGTCCTATTACTGGGTGGACTTACGACACGTTGCGTGTACTCAGCCTGCACAGAACACGCAAGCTATGCACCCAAGGCGTTGTCATTTATCTGCGTTTTAAGAACTAGCTTTTGCCCGCGGCTTCGCCCGCGTGGAGGTCGGAAATTATTCCACGAGAACGTACTACTAGTCTACTATATCCTAACCCAGGCCATGATCTATTTGTGTGTCATGATCTAGCTGTTGAGGCTTGTAAATGTAACAAACAGACAGACAGTTACTTTCGCATTTATAATCGGCAATTTTCGAACCTCATAATTACATAAGACAGTCCCCCAAAACGCCTGCCTTTCACCACTTCCTAATGCTTTAGCTGGGAAGAAGAAGTGGCGCAACAAACTCCCCAGCAGCACAGCTGTCTGTTAAATGTTGTGTAATGTTCCCAGGGCGTGTGTGTATCGCTGTCTATTCCTTAAACATTACACCGTGAAAACTTAGCTGAAGTGAGCTGTCATTTTAGCTGATGACAGATGACAGATGGATTGATACTTTTGACAGCTCACTTCACCTAAGTTCTAACGGTGAGATTTTTACAGAATAGATCGGCAGATGTATGAACGTAAACGAAGCACAAGGAGTATGTACGGATCGTAGCAGGTGGCGTTCTGTAGTTTCTGCCTACCCATACGGGAAGAAGGCGTGAGTTTATGTATGTATGTATGTTCCCAGAGTATAGCAGAGGAATTGACTCCTACCGTCAGAAGGAAACTATCGGAAAGTCTTCAAGTGTTATTGACACATGAGCCGGGCTCGGAGGCGACAGGAGAACTGCTGAAGATCGTGGGGGAACAGATTGCCTTTATTATTAGCAGGGATGAATGTGAGTTATAATTATTTATTTTTTACTTTTATTGAAACGGTATAAAAATGACACAATTTATACAACGTGTTTTTTTTAATCTGTCATAACTCTAGGGTTATTATTCTATAAATAAAGAAGCTAATAAAAGCGTGTTAAAATAATACATAAAGTCCTAGAATATGTGGTCCAAAAATACTCTATAATAGTTTCGAAGATCAAGACTCTCGATGTGCGTAGGTATCTAAGTTCCATTGATAAACACGAGTAATTCATTTTCATTCATTCCAAACATTCTTTAAAGTTAAGAAAAAGCGACGTTGTCATATTTCATGTAAGGGTGCTTTACATTAATAATCGTGAATTTGTCGAATTATTTTGTATGATAAATGAAAACAAAAAAAAATTATAATTGAAAAATAATTCATATGCCAGTTGATTCTTTGATATGGTCTCATTCATGCCCTAGAGTTATAACATATCAAAAAAACTTCTATCAACGGCTAGTTGACACTTCCCGTACCTTGGCCAGAGGCTAAGCATTGCCATACAACGAGGCAACGCCAGTCTCTTGGGTGCATTACCAGTCGACAGCGATGCGGAGGAATTTTTCGACGCCATATTTTAGTTTGTGAATAGTTTTAGTTAGGATATAATTTTGTTATTTTATTAATTAATTAGGTATAAGTTGTTATTTATGTACATTCCGTTTTAATTCAGAGTAAAAACTCCTTGTATATTATTATACACATGCACATAAATGAGAAAATATAAAATTTAGAATTTTATATTAATTTTATATTTTCTCTTTATGTGCTCATTTCCGTTGTATAATATATGGAACTCTCGTGCATAATTTCATGATTCTAAACCCAGCAGTATCGGCTCCGCGAGAAATCGCGGCACGGCGGACAGAGCTCCGGCAGGATCTCATTGCGGCACGGAGAGTGCGATTGTCGCAACCCAGCGCTGGGCACGCCACAATTGCGGCGATAAGTCCCCTCTTTGAGGAGTGGCTGGAGAGGCGCCACGGCGTCCTTACCTTCCGCCTGACGCAGGTCCTCACCGGACACGGGTGCTTCGGGAGGTACCTATTCCGGATAAGGCGGGAGGAAACGCCCGGGTGTCACCACTGTGTGGATCGCCCGGAGAACACGGTGGAGGCCTGTCCGGTTTAGGCGGGGCACCGCCGTGTCCTCGTGGAAGCGATCGGCGGCGGCGATCTCTCGCGTCCGGCCTTGGTCCAGGCCATGGTACGGAGCGAGAGTACATAAGAAGCCATTACCTCCTTCTGCGAAGCAGTAATGCTCGCGAAGGAGGAGGCGGGACGCGTGAGGGAGAGGCAAGCTTTGCGCCCTCATGCCCCTAGTCGCCGCAGGAGACGCCCTGGGCGTCGGGAATTGGCAGCCGATTCCCGGCCACCGTAGGCGCGGGCTTGCGGACGGCGAGCAATGGGTAGCTCGCCGTCCGGTAAGGACCAGGCCCGAGTCGACGGCGCGTTGTGTTCCTCGCGCACCTCAAAGAGATGTCAGCACTATTGACGGGGTCCGCTAGGGCCGATGCCAGCTAGGGTTGCGGGATGTTCGAAAGAGTTACCGTGGCCTCGGCACAGGCAACAGAAAGAACACGGGTGGGTTTTAGTCAGTAAAAGTCTGACACGCCCTCCCGCTCCGCCCAGAGCGGGAGAAGCCATTTGATGATTTCCCATCCACAAAAAAAAAGAAGAAAGCAGTATCGGCTGTGCATGGTCTATCAGTGAATAAATTAATTTATGATTTTTATTATGTAGATTATACTGCATTACTACTGGGCTATTTTTACTACTGGGACATTGGATAAGCCTACATGCCACTGAGTGCATGTAATGTATAAAATAAACTTCTGGTAGATTTAAGTACTAACATTAGTTTGTAAGTTGTTTGTATACTAACCTAAATGGACTAATGGTCTGAATTTTTTTTAATTTTTTTTTTTTCAGCTGAGACAGACGTTCCAGGCTTGCACATAATAAGAGCATTCCTATCAGCAATTACAGACAACAATTCCCGCATCATTGACCATCTACCAAACATCCTAACATACACATCGAACATCCAAGATGAAGCCTTCGATATATTCGAAATATCATCCAATTTATTCATAGACAAAATAGACCTTTTCACCGATTCGCAAGTAAAAGAAACTGTTCGAAATATTATAGAAAAGTACGCAACAAATATCGTAAACACTGAATCGAATTTGAATAAAATACTGGGATTCATAAAAAGAGTCTTAGAAATAAGGAAATTCGAGGCAGTCATTTTGGTAGAAATTACACTTGACATGTGTCAAAAATTGACACTATTGTCTCCACAATTTTTGAACCTAGTAACACTTTTAGCGTACTTAAATGCCACTTTTGATTTGGATAATGAAATACGTAGAAACGTGGTGTGGTTTAAAAATGGTTTGGTGCTCGAACAATTATTGTTAGAGATACAATTTGAAGAGGGAGATGTTAAAATCAATGCTGCGTTAGTATTTTTGAAGGAATATTCTGAAGAATTAATTGAAATGGACGCCGAGGTAAGAAAGCTACTTTAATTATTTTTGTAAAACAAGCCATGTGCCCGGTGCGATTTCCCATCGACAAAAATGACCATCTTCCATACAAACTCATCCCCTATTCAACCCCTTCCGGGGATGAATTTTCAAAAATCCTTCCATAGTGCTCACTTTCGTTATACAGGGTCAAATTAAATTAGCTAGTGAAACTTCACAGACGTGAACGTGACGTGAGACGTGACGTATCGATCGATATTTTAACACGAAAAAAAAAACAGTAAACCTGTCTTTTCTGTTTGTATGTGTGTACATAGACTGTTAAATGTATAGAGGTATGAGGAACAGGGAGTAAAGTTCACTCATCCTCCATGGAAAAGGGAGGATCTTCCGACCAGACGGGTGTTCTGTCTGGTGGGCTACTGCCCAACGGTTCTGTGGATGTCGCTACGCCCCCGTCAGGGGGCGCGGCTAGCGGTGCTGGGGCATAGCCCCCCGCGCGCGGAGGGTGTCACGGTGACCCGTAAAGACGGGGCCCTCATTGTGGCGCCTTTAGTGGCCGGCGTCAGTTGGGCGTGCGTCACGCCCATGTGAGTGGTTGCTATGTGTTTTTCTGTAGGGGCGTTACGACGTTGTCCTACAACGCCGCTTGCTTCACGACACCTCGGCGGTCAGCCCCCGCCAGGTGAGACCCCCAGTTACCTGGGGGAGGCCCGTCGAGGACGACCAGCGACAGAGGTGCCGACTAGACGCTCCTACAGATAAGATATGTAGCCCCCGCCCGCCCTGATCTCAGAGCTAGCCGATCACAGTCCGGGCTAAGAGGCTGCCCAACGGTTGATGTCGGGATGTTGTATATATGCTAGTCGCGCGGTAAACTCTGATTGCGCGATGCAGGATTTTGCGTGACGTCAGTGGGTGCGTTCCATTGTGGCGATGTAGATATGCCGCCACAAATGAATAAAAAAAAACAAAAAATAAATAAAATGTCCGACCCTTTTTTTTGGATGGGAAATGATCAAATGACTTCTCCCGCTCTAGGTGAAGCGGGTGGGCGTGTCACACTTTTACTGACTAAAACCCACCCATGTCCCTTCAGTTGCCTGTACCGGGGCCACTGTAACTCTTTCGAACATCCCGCAACCCTAGCTGGTATCGGCCCTAGCGGACCCCGTCAATAGTGCTGACATCTCTTTGAGGCGCGCGTGGAACACAAAAAATGTCTGACCCTGCTATCGAACTCAGGAGCCGTATTATGAAGTATTAATGCCACCATGATTCCAGTTCGAAAAAGGGATGATGTTATCGGTCATGTATAACTAGGTCTCTCTCGCGCACTGGAATCGTGATGGCTTTAGAACGTCATAATATGGCACCTGGACCTCATTCTCGGCACTCCCGCTTGCGACTACTAGACCAACGAGACAGATAATAATTAATCGCTATTTTTATTTCAGAAAACTCTGCAATGCCTTGGAAATATAATTGAAAACATACCACCAAGCTCAGTTCTATTACTAAAAAAGAATTTAACAGCTTGTCTGTCTATCTACAAAACAGACCAACATTATTTACCTACGATTCAAATGAGATACGAAAAATGGTATAAGAAATTAGATCTGCAAAATATCACAGAATGCATAGAAGAAAATATATTATTTTCCGAGTTTTCCGACAATATTTCCGATGTTATACACGCTTTGAAGGTAATGTCGGAAATAGTCGAAATTCCGACTGTTTTGGCAAAGGATTGGACGAAATTGTTACTTCTAAATGTGTCAGAAGTAGAATTGAAATGGGGTCGACTCTTTCTGTCAGATTTGCTTTCGGTGTCCGAAAAAGCTTTAACAGATTACGAATTTGAAGAAATTGTAGAAAATAATTTAGAGTTTGTCAAGAGTTATATCAACGTTTATTTCAAAAGGTTAATTTGCAAGCCTTTTGTGTTAAAAGGTGAAAAATCTAGCTTGCTTGTCGATATTGTTGAATATTTCGCAAAAACTTATAAGGAGGATAAGTTTCAAAATGTCTTGGATTTAGTTGAACATGTAAGTACAGATATTTGTTGTAAAGTCTAAGTTTGCTGAATAAATCTCGACCTTATAGCTTGTACAATTCCATGATTTTTTGCAGTTATGGCCCTCATTTCTTCACCTCGGTACATTTGATGACAAGTTATCCGTAGTTCTAAATCTTCTACGTTTACCCAAGAGTGTGGGCTTGGATTGCCCAGCAGTGAACTGGGCCATAACTTTGCTGACGTCAGAGGGAACAAGTCAAGAGGATAGGATCAAATTGATTGGTGCCTTACCAGCCGGGGACGAATATAGGTAAGTGGAAAAATCTTATAATGACGTAAAAATCCGTCCTATAGAGGATGTGAAAAGACTCATCACATAGCCGTTATGTACGTATTCTCGACTTCAAACTAAGTAACATTGAGCAAAAAAAAAAAAGCAAATTATTTAAAAAACAAAACCCGATAGCGAAAACACATAACTGAAAAGAGGAAAACAAGCATTATAATCTATAAAAATTTGGTATCGCAGGCGGGGACAAATAAAAGTGACACCATATTTTAGGTTATTGGTTTGATATATTCAACCTAATATTTCATGCCATCAACTTCATCAGACTGCTTGAAAAGAGAGCTTGTTGTATTTTTTTTACTTTCAGTGGGGTTTTTTGTTTTTATTTTTTACTAGCTGTGCCCCGCGACTTCGTTCGCGTGGAAGTCGTAAGATACACAATATACAAAATAACAGCTACATTTTAATAAAATTCCCTCGTCCCCCGACCCGTCGCGTTGAATCGCCCGCCCGCGCTATTACTTCGTTTTCGCTTATTGTTCTTTCTGAATTTTTTCTTGTTGCTCGGCTCCTAAGGGTCGTAGCGTGATGATCAATAGCCTATAACTACCCTCGAGAATTGGGCTACCAAATGCAAAATGAATTTTTGAAATCCGACTTCTTGTTCATAATTTCATGGGTTTTATTTTTTTTTGCGCGAAACCCTAATTATTTTTCTAAAATAAAAGTAGCCTAAGTTACCCGCCGTAACATCAGCTATCTGCCAGTGAAAGTCCTGTCAAAATCGGTCCAGCCCTTTCGGAGATTAGCCGGAACAAACAGACAGACAGACAAAAATTTTAAAAATTGCTTTTTTGTTGTAAGTACCGTATATACTTTCTTAAGCATTTAATAAAAAGTTGTTATTTTGACATTACAAACAGACACTTCAATTTTATTTATTTGTATAGATTGTATTATCCTAATATCGTCATTGTTCCAAGCGTTTTCTACCGAACCTTCGCTTCCTGCCTACCCGTTCGCCTCTCAGAGATGCAAGGGCGATACATACTGCCATTTAGAGCTCTGCTTGACAACCTAGCGACTAATGGGGACATGACGCTACTTGATATAGTCATCACTCTAGCTGCAGGTAAGTACAATCATCCTCTGCCTAGCCTTTTCTCAACTAAAAAAAAAACAAAAGAAAGATTTTTTTTTTATTCTGCACAAACAAAACATACATTACAAAAAAAAAATACATAAAATACACTCATACAAAGTAGCCAAAAGCCTCATATTTAAGCAGTATAAAGTTGACAATTTTGTCCATTGATTGATGTCAGGGCCAGAGACCAAACCAAAGACAATTTACATTGGCTCTGTGTACACAGTGCAGTGTGTGTGTGGACACAGGAACTAATTTGGGGTCGGCTTCCAGTCTAACCGGATGCATTTGGATACCAGTATTTTACATGGAGCGACCGCCTATCTGACCTCGACAACCCAGTTACTAGGTAACACGATACTCCTTGGTAAGACTGGTTGTCAGACTTTCGGGCTTCTGACGACCCGTAACGACTGTCAAAGATCTACGAAAGGCCGCCGTGACCAACTGCTTAACGTCCTTTCCGAGGCACGGTGGGGTCTCGGTGTGTTATAGATGGTCACCCATCCACGGACCGACCTTGGCAAGCGTTGCTTAACCTTGAAGATCGACCCGTGCGCCTGTTACCTTATAATACATTTACACAGCACAGCACTTAACTTTGCACTAGCTAGTCCTTGTGCTGTCCTGTGGAACTTGTCGGCGGAAGCGACGGAACACCACGTCCTGCGGCCAAAAGTATTTCATGACGACGGGCAGATAACAATTCGGTGCTCGTACCACGAACGCCTTGAAGTTGACGTTGCTGTGTGGCCTATATCATGGATCTTTATCATTTTCCTGCCCTTGTATGGACGTCAGCACATCAAGCTACCCGAAACAGTCAAATTTTCCCAATCAACCTTGAACCTAATGCTTTAGCAATAAAGTCGAAAATCTATTAAAGAAATTTGACAGATTTTAGTAACTTGATGTGCTGGCGTCTGTACCATGTTACTTGAAGTCGGCGCAACACGTTTTCTTCTTCCATTCTCCCCTGTCAACCGTCACGCTATCATTCACTCCCTTCTCTTCCATATCATTCCTCACACAATCCATCCATCTTTTCTTTGGCCTTCCTCTCCCTCTCTAACCATCAACATTTATATTCATCACTCTTTTAGTCACATGCGTTTCCTCCCTCTTCATCGCATGCCCGTGCCCTATAATCATGAATGATGATTTTTATTATACCTTCTCAGGAGAGGACACAAAAGGATGGTGGGATCATGCCATTGACGCTTGTATGACAGCTCTAGCAGCTAGGGAAGATATCAATGTCTTTGACAAAGCGTGTAGAAAAGCCAAGACTGGCGTCAATTTGGGAGTTTGCAATCGCATCCTTTTACCTTTACTTAGGTTGGTATAATATCTTTCTTTTTAATATCAGCACCATGTCAAGATGGCAAGGCAATACAATGTGTAAAAAAAACCCTGTTCGAACCGAAAAGGGGTCAGTAAACTCATCAGTTACTTTTACTATGGGACCAAACCTGAAATCGCGAAATAAATATCAGCTGCTTTGTACGTTTTGACGAGTTATGCGAACATTTTAATTTTTTTTTTTACGTTCTGCACTCAATTGCATTATCAGACTTTATAATACCTATTAAGTATATAACTTAACTGTTTTGTAAATTAACATGTCCTTTAAAAGAGAGCCGGGTGATCTGTAACTCAGGACCCTCCTACCTCAGACACCTTTCTCTGTTTAAGATTGTGCATTTCATTAACCAGTGCCTGTAATATGATGTTGAGATAAATAAAGATTTATGATTATGATTATAAATATAGGGAACAGCTGATTTTTTTTCGCGATTTCAGGTTTGTTCCCATAGTAAAGTTGTTCATAATGATGAGTACAATGACCCCTTTTCGGATCGAACAGGATTTTTTTTACACATGGTATAATGAAAGGTCCAATTTGACAGATTACCCTATTGATGTTTTCGCGATGAGTTTCGCTTCATACAGACGTTCCCTATTTAAACAGTACGTAGAGTGCACGTCTATGTAGCTCAAAGTGGTTTGTTTTGTAGTGTTCTAGATTAGAGTTTACTAGACACACTTTTTATTGTTCTCCTATGTCTCTAATATTAGTATTATTTCAATATCATGCATGCCTGTTATTTGTGTGGTTACTGAAATGCCAATTTTAGATGTTATTTAATTTGAATTGTAAGTGACTGTGCTGTTGGTGTGCTTATTATAAATAAATAAATAAGTTCTAACATAACATCATAACATCACGCCTTGTTTCCCCGAAGGGTTAGGCAGAGGTGTGCCTATAGTACACCCACATTTCGCCAGTTATGTTTAAGTCCCATGTAATAGGGGGCGAGCCTATTGCCATCTACCGGGCACAAATCCAGACTCCGGGCTGCTACTGAGAAATTCCAGATAGAAAAACCCAATAACACTTCGCCCGACCTGGGAATCGAACCCAGGACCTCATGCTCAGCAGTTGCGCTTGCGACCACTAGACCAACGAGGCAGTCTAAATAAGTTCTGATTAACTTATATTAATGCATGCGTTAATACAATTACTTAAATACTTTTAAAATTATAATCTTATTAATATAATATTATAAACGCGAACGTTTGTGAAGATGGATGACCGTTTGTTACTCTTTCACGGTTGAACTTTGGCACAGGATTATTTTTATCTCCATACCCCTACGGAATCGAGAATAATGCTGGTGTAACCGGGGGCGCTGCTAGCGTAATAAATGTATCATTTTACATTTATAATAACGATTTATTCGGTTTTAACCCCTCGTCTGTCGGGGCACGCAGCGTAAAAAAGGCGCCGTCTGTCGGTAAAGTACCGCGCGTGCGCTCATTTTCAACTGGCGATGATCTAGCGCAGCGGGTACACAATTTGGTGCGAAGATCTACGTTCCGACAGACGAGAGGTTAATAATTAATCATTTGTATGTCATTATTGGCAAAACATAGCGCACTACCTAATTTATAAGATATTTATCTGTACTAAGTACTTATGTTTCACAAATAAATAATTCTATTCTATTCAAATAACAAATTCTGTTGAAATCAAATCCAAATATATATATAACATGTCCCGGAATTAACGCATAACCTCTTAAGGGGTCACTGTAATTTTACTGTGGGACCAAACCTGAAATCGCGAAAATATATCAGCTGTTCACTACATTTATGTTCGTATAACTCCTTAGTTCCTAAAGTGGTCCAGGTGGACCACCAGGGGTCCACGGGAGACTCGACAGGGTTCTACGTTGGGGTCTATCTTCATATTTTTGTCGAGTTTTGGGGAATATGGTAAAAATGTAGCTGCAGGGGGTCCACCGGACCAGCTAAATTTTGAAAGTGTGGTCTATGAGAAATAAAGTCTGGGAACCTCTGGTATATATAACTCGTTAAAATATAGGTAACAGCTGATATTTTTTCGCGACTGATTGCAGGTTTATAATGATGAGTACAACGACCCATTAAAAGGTTGTGCGTTAATTCCGGAACGTGTTGTTTAAATATATTTTTTTATCCGAGACAGTTCATTATTAGACTGATGTTTATTTATTTTCTCTTCCAGACATTCATCTCGGAAATTCTGTGAGAGATACATATCCACAATAGTGACGGATTTGTTCAACATTCTCCGCGTGGGTTTCAAAGAGGCTACTAACAACGAGACGTACAGAAAACGAGTCGTTTCTTATGCCATCTCTTTTAATATACTGAAGGTGGCTTTTGAAAAAGTAAGTATTTTTTTATTTTTTTTTTTATTTAAGATAGGTTTGCTCTTGACTCTAGTCTAGGTCAGAGATGATAGAGACAAAGTCGACGATGGAGCGAGCTTACCCAGAAGAAGCCTGTTCACTCTCACTTTGAAGAGATCGGGGTTGTATGCGTTCGGAAACACAGACGCAGGCAGAGAGTTCCACTCCTTTGCTGTGCGCATCATAAAAGACATTTGGAAATGCTTAGTGCGAATTGGTGGGATAGCAACTAGGTAGGGATGGTAACCTGCAGTGCGTCTAGATGTCCGATGGTAGAAGGGGGCCGGGGGAATGAGGTCGTGGAGTTCTCGAGCACGCTCACCGAAGTACAATCTGTAGAAGACCGACAAGCATTTATTATACTCTACGTTTTATTACCAGAGGTCGGATTAGCTAGAGTATATTTACCTAAACTTCGAGGGAGCAAGTAACATAGAGTGGATAATACCTCCTCTAAAATCCCGGAATGATGATAATGACGTTTTAAGATAGATAGATAGTATACTCTTTAACATGCACACCATAAATATTACAGATATAAAGTAGAAATTTTACAAGGGGTGACAGAATGGGCGGTCTTATCGGTAAGAGTGATCTTTTAAAGACAACCTTTGGATGGATTAAGGGAGAAAGGAGAGACAGTACAACAGGTAGTCTATGGTGTAATCCCGGGATTTAAAAATCATGAATTATTTATGGGACTTGTTGTAGTTGCATATTATCGAATTGGGTAAAATCGATAATTTGGATCGAACTGAATTACTTTTACTATGGAACCTACTTTGAAATCGCGGAAAAAAATCAACTGTTCCATGGATACTAAAGTTTCTTACCTACTGTTCTAAAGTGTATGGGGCAGCTGTTTTTTTTTTTCGCGAGTTCAAAGTTGGTCATAGTAACAGTTATTCAAATCGATGGTGTAAAGCACCTCTTAAATTAGGGTTAATTTTGAAACACCTTATATTTGTGTGTATTATTTTGCAGTTAACAACAGAAAGTTTAGAAAACGGTGTTATAAACGAGAGTGCGGGGTCTCAGAAGCCGTGGTACTTTCTAGAGCAGACGTGCAAGTACTGTGTCACTATAAGTGCGACTGTCAAGTGTCCGAGCGGAGCGAGCGACGAGTTGAAGAATACTTGTCTGTAAGTATTTTAGCTTGAGATTATAATACCGGCTTTCACATGCCGTGGTACTTTCTAGAGCAGACGTGCAAGTACTGTGTCACTATAAGTGCGACTGTCAAGTGTCCGAGCGGAGCGAGCGACGAGTTGAAGAATACTTGTCTGTAAGTATTTTAGCTTGAGATTATAATACCGGCTTTCACATGCCGTGGTACTTTCTAGAGCAGACGTGCAAGTACTGTGTCACTATAAGTGCCACTGTCAAGTGTCCGAGCGGAGCGAGCGATGAGTTGAAGGATACTTCTAGATCGATTTTTTGTCCTTAAGGCGAAAGCGCCAGAGTAGGCCGCTAGGGCCGGTTAGGTTTCCAGTTTAACAGATGCAGCTAAATACCAGTATTTTATATGGAGCAACTGCCTATCTGACCTCTACAACCCAGCATAATAGCGTAATGTTTTAATTATGAGCTGCCCATCAATCAATGGACAACTTTGTCAAACGTCTAACTTTTATTTGTTGAATATGAAGCTTTTGGCTACTCTGTATACAGGGTGTAAGGGTCAGCCCTCCGCAGACTGATGGGGGTGAATTCAGTATATCATACTAAGATGACCGGTACATGAAATTATTTCAGGAACGTTATGGGAATCCAATAAACCAGATTTGTTTTATTACCTCACACGCAATGTATCGCTACCGTGGCAAAACGCGCGGAGCGAACGGCAGCGCAACGAGCCTTCGGCCGCCGAGTATTTCAACATCCGTTGCTGATTTTTTTATTTTAGCTGTTTTATTTATATAAATGGAGCGCTGCGTACAGAGAATGTAATTTTACATTGAAATAAAGGAACAGGAACTGAAAAAACGATTAAAAAAATGAAAATTTTCCTGAGATAATTTCCGGTGAAATATGATTCAAAATAAGGAGCTGAATGCACCCTGTTAGTTTGCGGAGGGCTATCCCTTACACCCTGTATATATGTGTGTATTTTATGTCTTGTTTAAATTTTACTTTTAGTTTATAAGCAGCTTCTGTTCAATGTCTTATTTCTTTAAATGTTATGTACACCTATAATTTGTGTATACATTAGCAGTAATACTTTCCTAAATACTTTCATAAAACAATGCTGAATGTATATGATGTTGGTGTTCTTTAATAAATAAATAAATGTCTTTTTTTGTTATGTGCGTCTTGTTTATGCGGTATAAACAATTTTTCTTTATGAACAACTTTTACTATGGTACCAAACCTGAAATCACGAAAAAAATCTGCTGTTCCCTACATTTATGTTCGCCTCGTCAAAATGTAGGTTACAGCTGATTTTATTTTTCGCGATTTCAGGTTTGGTCCCATAGTAAAAGTTGTTCATAATGATGAGTACAATGACCCCTTAAGAGGTTCTGCGTTAATTTCGGGATATGTTGTATAGGTACTTCTTTCTTTCTTTCCAAAGTTCAATATATTCACTAGTAAAATAGTTGGTTACAGTGTTCGTCATACAACTGCCTCACTACCGCCATCTGTCGTCGCAAACTGAACAAGAACCTATCAGCTCGAGTTTTCAACGTTCAGGCGTGGACTACTATAGTGGACAAAGATGCCGTGTACCCATTTGAGTTGCAAGCGCATGCTAGGTATCGGGTATGTATCCACTTAATAAAAAATCACAAGGCCAATTCCTGTAATTAAAAACGTACAAAATGTAGTCGCAATCTCATCTCAGCGACAATCGATTGTCAAAAACTTGTCAAAAATGTAGGGAAATTATAGGTTTTTTTGACATGTTGAGACTGAGATCAAACTGTGTACGTTCTAAAAATTACGGGAATTGCCCCTCAGATTTTCTAAACTACAAGAAACTATGCTACATGCGGTCGTTGACCCAAAAACAAAAATCATCGAATCATATTTTTTTTCTTGGTTTATCATTTTTAGATACCCATTCGATATCCATTACGTCTGCGGAGTTTCGCTTACTAATTTAATTTGACTATACAGGGTTAGTTTTCAATAACCGGCCAAATTTTCACAGGGTGTTCTACCCATGAATATTAACAACTTTCACTGTGGGGCCAACTCTAAAATCACGAAAAAAAAATCTGCTGTTTCATACAAAAGTTCAACACCTACTCGGCCAAAATGTATGAAACAGCTAATTTTTTTCTCGCGATTTCAAAGTTGGTCCTATAGTGTAAGTTGTTCATATTCATGGGTAGATTACCCTGTAAAAATTTGGCTAGTGATTAAAAAATTGCCCTGTATATTTTAAGCCATACTGCCATACATTTTATACCTGCAGCCTGTAAGTCCGTTGTACACGTAGATCTTTCAATGTCTTACGGGGCCTGTACAATAATGGTTTTAGGATGCTGTTGCGGTTGCCTCGCTTTTGCAGTGCATCAGGGATGTTTGCTAAGGGCAGCACGGACTGCATTAGAGAGAAAGAATGGCCTGAGTGATGCGCCCCGTGCGAGGTAGCACCAACAGCCTTCTAATTACCATATTCAATAATAATATGGTATTCAGAAGGCTATATGTATAATATGGCCTCTTGAGGAGGGTTGGTTACCTTGTTGTGAGGCACTGGAATACCGTCCACCGATCTAGAGGTGTCCTTTTTAATGTTAAATAGCTCAATAACATTGTTATGTTATTGAGCCACAAGAAACAAGGCAACAAGGCAAAGAAACAAGGCGAGATGTTATGTTTAACATCTTGCCTTGTTTCCCCGAAGGGCTAAGGCAGAGGTGTACCTATAGTACACCCACATTTCGCCAGTTATGTTTAAGTCCCATGTAATAGGGGGCGAGCCTATTGCCACCTACCGGGCACAATAGCTCAATAATAAATAATAATAACGACCGTCCTGGGTTCGATTCCCAGGTCGGGCAGTGTTATTAGGTTTTTCTATCTGGAATTTCTCAGTAGCAGCCCGGAGTCTGGATTTGTGCCTGGTAGTTGGCAATAGGCTCGCCTCATATTACATGGGACTTAAACATAACTGGCGAAATGTGGGTGTACTATAGGTACACCTCTGCCTAACCCTTCGGGGAAACAAGGCGTGATGTTATGTTATGATATTATGTAATAACGACCGTTTTAAGGGGCCCATTATTGAGTGGCAAGTCACCCCTTGTCATTTTATTTTTGTATTTTATATAAAACATTGGTCGGGCTGGGGCCACAATCTTTCCATAGTTCTAGATAACCTGTCCACTTTAGCCATCCAGACACTTATTCCAATATCTTTGTTTCTATATCCTGCAATAGTCCTACACTAACCGAGGGTTGTCTTTGGGTGCACTTGCATAGTGCGAACAAGGATAATCGTCGGTTAGTGTCTCTTTTTAATAAAAAAAAAAAACGTCTAAGGGGGGCTTCTGAGAGATAAATAATTAAAAATATTAATAATTTTACTTACTTAGTTCTATATTAGTAAAATTATTGATATTTATAACTATTTTTAGCCTTTTCGCATATCTCAGGACCGTGGGGTCCCGGACCTTTGGAAGGCATATGTTAGGGATCTTGATGAAACCACTTTGTACACTTTATATTACTGTTTATTTGGACACTGTTTTACACTTTTGTATACATTAATATGAGTCACAAGGGTATATTTACTTCTAAACTATTTAATTTAGTTAAAGTTTGCAAGAGACGTGTGCGTGCTGTTCATCGTGAAGTATGAAGGCGGAGCCAACCGTCTGTCAAGTTGATATTTAGTTTGACAACTTTGACATAACGTTGACATTACTAAATAGCGTACAAGGGGTACCGTACCTCGTTATTTATTTATTTATTTATTTATTTATTTATTTAAGCAGTATGGAAGACTTACAGCTAAAACAAACAGGCCAAGTTCAGTAAATAAGACTGTCAGCCAATTACAAGTCTTCACTTATAAAAAATAGAAAAAGTAAGTAATTTCTATGGACATTGACACCAACTTATTCAGTAATATAACAATACTATATATAAAGTTGCTCGCACTGCAAAACGATCACTATAACTATCAACAATGTTTAACAACTTATAGGAAAAAGTTTCGGCTTAAGCACCTCCTGGCTGAGGACACACTAGTTGTGAAGGGATCCAAATCGTGCTGCTTGCAAAGCTTGTTTAAATTTTTGCTTGCACGCACGATGTATGAGTTCTGCCTATATTTTGTTGAGGCAAATGGCACACGTAAAGGTGGATTATATCGTTTAGACCTCCTGGGAGTGTTGAAATAGAATTTTGACAAAATATCGGAGCAGTTAATGTGATTGTTAAAGATTTTCAAAAGCAGAACACAGTCAGAAATCTCGCGGCGGTTGGCTAGAGGAAGAATATGATATTTTTTGCAGAGATTAAGATAGTTTTCTGAGTGATACGGAATTTTCTGGTGGTAACATAAATATCTTATAAATCTTTTTTGGATGCTCTCAATTCGGTTAATATATTTGTGGTAACATGGGTTCCATATTTCTGACGCATACTCCAAATGGTTTCTCACATAGGTACAGTATAGGATCTTTAAAGTCTTGGCTTGAGAGAAGCACTTGGATAGTCGCATAATGAAACCCAATGATTTAGATGCCTTAGCGACTATTGCATCTATATGTACTTCGAAACTGAGCTTGGAATCGTGATGAACCCCCAGATCGCGGATGGAGTTTGATCTAGGTAGAATTTGATGATCTAGGGTATAAGATCCGGCAATGATTGAGCGCTTCCGAGAATACGTCACAACCGAGCATTTAGCGGGATTCAGATCTAGCTTGTTCCTTTGACAGTAGTCCTCTAGACGACACAAATCATTTTGGAGTGCCGTTACATCTATTTGCGACGATACTTTGACATAGATTTTCATGTCGTCTGCAAAACACAATAGTTTGGATGAAGTCAAACAAGAGTCAATGTCGTTGATATAGATTATAAAAAGCAGTGGGGCGAGCAATGAACCCTGCGGGACTCCACTAGGTATAGGTACCCAGCTTGACATATAGTTGTTGAGAACTACTGCTTGGGACCTATTCACAAGGTAAGACGAGAACCATCTGAATAGATCGCCGCGGATTCCGATGCCATTTAACTTAGACAAGAGGATGCTATGATCTATACGGTCGAAAGCCTTGCTATAGTCCGTATAAACAACATCAACCTGCTCACCGTTGTCCATGGCCTCAGTTATAAATTCATTAAGGAGAATCAGGTTCGTGACAATGGACCTCCCTTTCAGAAAACCATGTTGGAACGAGCTAAATGAAGTTTTAAGAGCAGAATAAACCTGGTCATGTATTATTCTCTCAAATACCTTTGCTATTATGCACAGTTTAGATATGGGCCTGTAGTTCGTTATATCAGTTTTGACACCTTTTTTATGTATAGGCGTTACAAACGCGGATTTCCATATTTGAGGTACTTCACAGCTGTTTAAGGATTTTTTAAATAGAATAGAAATAGGTTGCGCTATCGAGGGCGCACAGCGGACAAGAAGTTGCGATGGGATATTATCTGGACCAGCTGATTTACATGTGTCTAACCTACGAAGCAACCCGATAATTTCATCAATATTTATAACGATACTGCTGATATCAGACAATGGGTTCGACGAATCGGTAGAATGAAAATCTGAAGAAATGGGATGGCCAACACTGGGATTGAGAAAAGTAGAATGAAAGTATTCCGAAAAAGCCTGACAAATAGGTTCCCCGGTCCGCAAAGTGTGATTATTGTATTTTAATGTACTTGGGATTGCGTTTGAGTTATGGCGTTTTTTTACATAAGTCCAAAAGTATTTAGGGTTATTTTTAATGGAGTTTTCTGTCAGGTCCAAATAATTTCGGTAGCATTGTGATTCCAAGCTTTTCACCCTTTCCCGAAGAAGCTTATATGTTAGTTCGTCAGATATATTACCGTAGGTTTTGAATTTTTTTAAATATTTATATTTTTCTTTGATAGTATTAATAAGAGACGGACTATACCATGTTGGATACTTTTTATTCCGAGATATTTTTTGTGGAATATATTTAATTTGTAGGTCAAAAATAAACTGATTAAAAAAGTTTACTGAGTCATCAATTGACCGCGCCGAGAACTCAGTTTCCCAGTTAGTCGCACAAATGTCTTTGCTGATAGAATCATAGTCACCTCTATCAAACAGGAATTGAGTACGAGGCGCGCACTCAAGCAGAGGTGTTAGAAATAAGTCTAAATTAATTAATAATGCTGGGTGATAGGCGTCGATAGGCACAAGCGGGCTAGGGCATTCCGACACGTTCGCTATTTCATTGGAAAGTACTAGGTCTAGGATTCTACCAAACCTATTAGATACGACATTATACTGACTAAGACCGAGAGTGCATAATTCATCACAAAACAGAATTTCATCGTTACTGTTAGGATTCAAAGGGGCAAGCGATAGATTGTCAGATGGTACCCAGTCAATACCGCTCATATTAAAATCACCGATAACAAGAAAGGTATCAGAAGTATTCTTAATAACTGTTTCGTTCAGTTTCTCAAGAAAGTTAGATAGTTGTGAAGAGAAAGAAAGGCCTAAGTTTTGTTGACACAAATAGATATCACAAATATGCAGTGTAATGTTATTCCGAGTAGCATGACTTTTTAGGCGTATAGATAACCAGAGGTCCTCCGCTGTAGAATGGAAATTAGGTTGGCAAATAACAGATAATTCTCTGCGAGTAGCAATAAGTACCCCCCCCCCCCCACCGCGCGATTGCCCGGTCAAAACATAGTCCCGATCGCGGCGCCAAACAATGTACCGATCATCAAAAAACTCAGAATTTAAAACGCCATCCAATAACCAAGTCTCAGTGAGTACTATGATATCGTACGAATTAAGTGACATTTGACGATAGAAAGAATGAGTTTTAGTTCTAAGACCGCGAACGTTCTGATAATATACGCTTAACTTGTTGTTAGCCATTGAAAAAGCAGTCAATAATTGGATATAAACCTGTACAATATAATACAATTACACATTTCTTAGAAATATAGTATATAGCGAGGTAGAATAAAAATTTAAACACTCCAGGAAGGTAAACTTTGAAAAAGTATGCGCGAAAACAAAAATCTTGCGACATTAAATAACAAATAGCTGTATGAAAGAGCAAGCAGCAGTGCGTGGTGCGTACAAGCGAGAGCGAGTCAAACATATTGCAATACATTAGAGATTCGAAGCAAACAGCGCGATAAGAAACATAGAGGATTTTTGTCGCCAAACAAAAGAAAGGTGTCGAAATCATTAGTGCGCGTGAGGTGCTCAACCTTTTGTAAACAACTACTGAGGTACGAAAGATCATAAAAAATATAAACAATTGAGATGTACAGCATAGTAAAACTAGGAAACACGTTACACAATCTTGTTTAAATCCGATTCTTTACGTATAATAGCTGCTTTACAATTAGTATTTTTTAATACATGAATTTTGCCATGCTTCACCCATACGAACTCATAGTATTTTTCTTTTGCCAAGATCTTGACCTTACTTAAGAGCTTTTTATACTCCACGCTCAGGTGATCATTGACATAGACACGCTGAGATGTGCCTTGAAACCCTATATGGGAAGTGGATAGGTCCTTAACGGCACGTGCAGCTGCGACAAAATCATCCTTCACGTACCGATTTAGAAAACTCACGATGATCAGTTTTTCGTTGGAATTGAAAATTGGAACCCTTGCGATATAATTCACCTGTGATTTGGGGCAGTTGTAGTTCACCTTCCGGCCGATAGCATCCAGTATCGAGAAAAGATTTTCATCTTTTCTTGTAGGGACTCCCTTAATTTCCACATTGTTAAGACGGGATCGTTGTTCATATGTTGCCAGCGCGAACTTGGACCTCTCTAAGTCAGTCTGCAAACTAGTAAATGTTTCCCGAATCTTGTCGAGATTTGTTGTTTTTGCCTCAACCTCTGCGAGTCGATTATCAAATTCATCAAGTCTACCACAGGTGCCTTCACAAGTAATTTTGAGCTCTGCTAACTCGTCCTTGATTGCCCGAATATCATCTACCAGTGTCGGCAAATTGAGCAACTGGCGTTTCATATCCCGAATCTCACTCAATATGGTTTCGAGAGAGGCTGGTTCCGGGGTAACCAAAGCTGGTGATGACGTTCGACAGGCGGGGCACTTCCATTGAGCCATTCTGCTGGCGCCGAGCTTTCTCCATCCAGCTTCGGAAATATGTGCACATCCAAAGTCCAGATGTTTCTTGCAGCTCCCACATTGGACTCCGTCATTGAACTGCACGTTACAAGCTGCGCACGTTTTCATTGTTAAAAAACAAAGTTTGAACTTGATGTAAAAGTTTAAAAAGGTTGACGATCTATTATTTCGAGCGACGCGTACAGTACTAGTGAATGTCCACAGTCGAATGATGACAGTTATAAGTATTATTCAATAAAAATGTATGGAATGTAAATTATTCTGAAATAAATGATGAATGATAAAACTTCTTTCGCGTCTTACAGGGCAGTAAACCAGCCAAGAGATCAGTGGACGCTATAGCTACATCATCTTCCTTCACCGGCACAGTTCGAAGTAGACTGTTCTTAACAACGCTCTCAGAAAATCCACTGCAGTACGACATGATTCCTGAAGACGAAGATGACGACGTAAGTACCGTTACAATACTCACCATATCGACCCAAAAGCTCACGCTAAACTTATGTTTTCCTAGGAAAGCGGCTCGGCATATTATAAGGGGTGCCTGAAACGATCAATTGCCATCAATTTCTATTATAGTAATATTGTTGTCAATCGCTTCAATTGCATGTGGTAAACGATCAATTTTCGCATCAACATGTATCAATCATATAAACATTGACAACGGGGAAGGTCGGTCAAAGCTAACTGTAGATGGCGTGATCATAGCTAGGCCCCTATTTCCTACAATAAATTTGACATTTCGTTCATTCATTCCATTTCGTGTTCATTCATGAGTTTGGATTTATTCTACTATTTCTTTGTTTTCGGTGATTTCCGTATTTTAAATCGATATTTATTCGACACTGAAAGTGTCAGAATTAAAAAAACTTAAATAATGCATAATTCCTCGTAATCACTTTCTTCAAAGTGTTTCCAACATAACCTCGAACTCAATTTAATTCAAATAATTCCCTATGAATAGATTTAAGCCACAATCTTCTAAGCTTAGAACCTTTCGAAAAATGGTGGGATCCAATTTCTGAGCATTTAACACAACAACGAATCAATTTCGCAAAAATAAATAAAAACCACCTGACGCCTTGCATTATTAGCTTGTTTTGGGAACTAGCTACGACAGCGCCATTTTGACAGTTGCCATCCCCATTGCAATTGATCGTTTCGGGGACTCTCAACAGCCGTCATGAAAATTCGTCCATTTTACCAGTATTTATTTGACATTAAGGTGTCAAATAAACGTTTTTTCAAACACAATTATAGGAAGAAGAAGATGACACTTTCTTAGAATTTGAAGACAGCGTGCTCAATGCTCACGGCTGCTTGTCTACGCTCACGTCTCTGCTCGAGCACGCGAGCACGCTCGAGCATACCGAGTGGAAGACTACTGTAGTAGCCGCTTTAACTTCGGATACGACTGTGAATGCAAAATGGCTGTTGGCACAGGTAAGTTGAGCATTAATAAAAGGTGATCTTAGAAACTCATCGAGTATCATTTTAGAACTCAATAATTATAATGTTACCGACTCACCCTATACAAGATGTAACATAAATTTGACGAGTTATGCGAACATAAATGTAGGGAGCAGCTGATTTTTTTTCGCGATTTTAGGTTTGGTCCCATAGTAAAAGTTGTTCATAATGATGAGTACAACGATCCCTAAAGAAGTTGTGCGTTATTTATGTTGTAATCTGACAAGCTCAACTTCTATAATAGTACAAAATATGAGTTTTAGAAGAGAGAAAGCGGATATTTCATAATATAATTTAGTAATATTAATTAATTAATCAAATCAGCGAAATATTTGACAGATACTTGGGTCCAACTTTCAGAATGCACCCTCTTAAACAGCCGTTAACACGGCGCTGTAGTGAACAACATTTTACAGCAAAATGTTGTTATCACATGCCAATATCCCACTGTTCATACGGTTAAAAACAAAGACAGTATGAAACTGCTATGATATGTGATCCCAAAGTTATACAGCCGTACAAGAATCTTTTGCCTCGTGGTCAAAATCGGAACTAACGCTGCCATTTTATTTTTCAATACGTTTCACAAAACAATTGTTAACAGCGCCACCCTATCAACGTCATTCGAATGCCATAAAATGCTTATATCAGTGTAAATATCTTACTGTATCGTGTGAACCTATAGTCCGGCCGTCGAGAGAATGCGTTCCTGACACCTGTCACTTGGAAAATTTCTAGTTGTAATAAGGATCAAATTCGCAAAACACCATATTCGTTTGTATGAAACTGACAGGTGTTAAGAAAGCATTCTCTCGACGGCCGGACTATAGGCTAACTTCTGATATTTCAATATTACAGGCTATATGCAATGCGGTTGAAGAACTGAAAGTGCACAGCAGCGCCCTCTGTCCCGCTCTGTTACAACTAATAGCAGATACACCCACTACTAGCAATGGAAAACCCGTACTGAACAACCTACATATTGATATTGTAAGTATATACTCAAAATCATATCTTTATTTGCATTCCATAATGTTTAAAGGTGTTACAATTTAAGGCGAATGCGCCAGGGTAGCCTGCGACGCGCACATCTGGGAGTGGCGCGAGGAGGCAGGACGCCGGGGCGTAACTCCGTTGCCGCGAGAAATCGCGGCACGGCGGACAGAGCTCCGGCAGGATCTCATGGCGGCATGGAGAGTGCGATTGTCGCAACCCAGCGCTGGGCACGCCACAATTGCGGCGATAAGTCCCCTCTTTGAGGAGTGGCTGGAGAGGCGCCACGGCGTCCTCACCTTCCGCCTGACGCAGGTCCTCACCGGACACGGGTGCTTCGGGAGGTACCTGTTCCGGATAAGGCGGGAGGAAACGCCCGGGTGTCACCACTGTGTGGATCGCCCGGAGGACACGGTGGAGCATACGGTGGAGGTCTGCCCGGCTTGGGCGGAGCACCGACGTGTCCTCGCGGAAGCGATCGGCGGCGGCGATCTCTCGCGTCCGGCCCTGGTCCAAGTCATGGTACGGAGCGAGAGTACATGGGAAGCCCCCTCCTTCTGCGAAGCAGTAATGCTCGCGAAGGAGGAGGCGGGACGCGCGAGGGAGAGGCAAGCTTTGCACCCTCACGCCCCTAGTCGCCGCAGGAGACGCCCTGGGCGTCGGGAATTGGCAGCCGATTCCCGGCCACTGTAGGCGCGGGCTTGCGGATGGCGAGCAATGGGTAGCTCGCCGTCCGGTAAGGACCAAGCCCGAGTCGACGGCGCGTCGTGTTCCACGCGCGCCTCAAAGAGATGTCAGCACTATTGACGGGGTCCGCTAGGGCCGATGCCAGCTAGGGTTGCGGGATGTTCGAAAGAGTTACCGTGGCCCCGGCACAGGCAACAGAAGGAACACGGGTGGGTTTTAGTCAGTAAAAGTCTGACACGCCCTCCCGCTCCGCCCAGAGCGGGAGAAGTCATTTGATGATTTCCCATCCACAAAAAAAAGAAAAAAAAAAAGGGTAGCCTGCGAAATTCAAATTTGCAGCTCAGTATCAGGTTGTATGTTCATCAAAATATGATTCGCAGCCGTAAAAAACATGTATTTATATAATTATAATCATTAGAATCATCAATACAACTCTGTAGTTTTTTTTTAATCTGCTGTTCCCTATATTTTGACGAGTTATGCGAACATAAATGTAGGGAACAGCAGTTTTTTTTGCGATTTCAGGTTTGGTCCCATAGTAAAAGTTTTTCATAATGATGAGTACAATGACCCCTTAAGAGATTTCGTGTATGAATAAATAGACCATTTAAACAATGTCCCGACATCAATCGTCGTTCGGATACTTGCGCACCAGACATAACACCCGTCTGGTCGCAGGATCCTCCCTTTTCTATGGAGGATGAGTGAACTTTCTACCCTGTTCCTCATACCTCTATAATATATTATAAGATTTGTACAAACACATTTTTCTTCCTTTCCAGATATCAACAATAACAAAATGGAATATAACAGAATTAACTTATGATCCTAATATGAATACTGTTATAGAATATTTAATAAATACTTGTATTGAATTCAAGCATCGACTCAATGTACATAAACGACTTTTAAATACTATGAATGATTTGTTACAATTGCATGGGAATATGGTCACAGTTAAATGGAGTGTATTTCAAGATTATTGTAAAGGTAAGATTTTATTTTCATTTATGTAACACAAATACAGTTAAACCAGAAAAGGTGTGCGCTTCGGTAATATTCGTGTTTTCAAATTAGCCCGAATGTCGCGGCAGAGAGAACATTTTAAAGTTTTTCTTTTGAGTTCCAACATATTTAATGCCAGCGACCTGCCTAGCGAGTCCATAGAAAATGTAGGCGGCATCTGTGTGTTACGTTCAAAATTTGTGGCTGTTTTGAATGTGTTAATACAAGTATATGACTCGTCCCTTCCTTTTCACACGATGTCACACTTTGTTGACCCCTTCCCTGCCTTTCAACGTGTGTAGTAATTTATGGATGGCATGGCGATGAATAATATTAAGCTATATTTTTTACATTACAGACTTACCAAAAGACTTGCTCCCCTTACTACCAATATTCGAACGCTTACTAAAACACAGCGTCGCACTGCCAGAACTTTTGACCGCAATATTTGCCAACCCCGATGCCAAACACTGGACTGGCAACTCGAAACTGGCAGAAGTATGCGGTCTAGCACTCTCTCTGGCAGATTCTGGCACTAGAAAAGGGTATCTGGCAAAATTCGGGCAAATTTTAAATGCTGTGAGGGGTAGTAGTGTTAATAGTTATGTGAAAATGCTGTTCTATGCTCAGAGAAGTTGTAAAGAGTGCTGCGATTTTAATCAACTGAAGTAAGTAATCAAGTGATTTATTTTTCATACAACATAACATCACGCCTGTAATCTCCGAAGGGTTGTTCGAGGTTCGCCAGTTATGTTTAAGGCAAAAGTGCTGGGTAGCCGCGAAATTCAAATTTTCTTACGATTTTTGCAATTTGCAGGTCAGTATTGCGTTGTATGTTGATCAAAATATGATTCGCCACCGTAAAAAGTATGTATTTACAGAATTATAATAATTAAAGTCAGCAATATAACTCTTTAAGACCAGGTAATTCTATTGAATGACTATTTCATGAAATCTTAACATTTGAGGATTTACTAACTCAAGGAGTTGTATTACACATTTGTTACGATCGCGAATCATACTTTAATCAACATACACCCAGACACTGAGTTGCTAATTGCAAAAATGGTAAGAAAATTTGAGTTTCGCGGGCTAACTTAGCGCTTCTCCCTTAAGTCCCATGTAACGGGGGGCGAGCCTAAATAAATAACATAACATCACGGCGTATTTCCCCGAAGGGTTGGGCAGAGGTGACTTAAAAAACATAACTGGCTAAATGTGTATGTACTTTACACCTCTGCCACCCATTCGGGGAATACGGGCGGAATGTTTTTCACACTACGGGCAAGATAATGTCAAATTATGTGTCATGCAAACCTAAGCTTCTTAATTCATTAAGAGGACATGCGATGCGAGTGGTCTTTTCGCCATAGACACTCTCTCGCCTGTTTTCTTTCTGGTTTATGACCTTAAAACAATGATTTTTTACACTGAAATAAATATCAACTACTTGTATGTCCCTATGTTTTCCTTTTTGATGATACATTAACTTTATAAGCACTAGAACCCTCAAAAATGCTCAAAATTGTCTATTTAGACCGCTGTCAACACAGGTCTAGTGTACAAATTTGACAACTAATAATGAAAAAAGAAAATCATAGGGACACAGTATACATCTTTCTTATTCAGTTTATGAAATATCTTTTAAATTGGTCTAATATTGGAGGAGGAAATAGGCAAGAGCCAAACAAACCTCGAATTATGACTTTTTATTTAGGCTAATCAGTCGGATCTGCAGTTGTCCTTATCGCGCGAATTTGAGGGCGGGGCGCTCGCAAAGCGACAGCGATAGTTTCTTCATATGCCTAATTTTCAAAAGTCTCTTCGCCCGCATTTCCCTTAAAGCCTAAGCCGGGTCATGACCAGTGATAGGAACAGGTAGTGCTAATTTGCCTAAACTTCGAGGAAGGAAGTAACATAGAGTGGATAATACCTCCTCTAAAATCCCGGAATAATTTTAATGACGTTTAAATCCTGGGATTTAAAAACCACGAATTTTTTATCGGACTTTATTTGTAGTTACAAATTATTGATTTGAAAAATCATAACATTTTTTTGGGTTACACACACAAAAACATTTATATCTGTAATTTGTATGGTGTACATGGTAAAGAGTATTCTATCTATCTATAAATAAAGTAGATTTTAGAGGAGGTATTATCTATTCCATGATACTTCCTTCCTCGAAGTTTAGGCAAATTAACACTACCTTTTCCTATCACTGGTCATGACATTGTACTGAATTTAAACCGCTGATCAATAATGTGTTTCGAATTTGGTATGGACGGCAGCACATCAAGCTACTACAATCTGTCAAATTTCTTTAATAGATTTTCAACTTTATCGGTTAAGCATTAAGTTCAAGGTTGATTGGAAAAAGGACCATGCCCATATTAACATGGAGGTGAAAGTCAACAATGCCATGCAATGCCCAAATTGCAGCTCTATGTCATACGATAACTTATTAACAGTATTTTTATGATATCTAGATTTAATGTCATATAAAGCACTGATTGAAAAGTTATTGGACGTTAAACATTAACTGCCTACTGGTATTGTTTATACATTTTATCGTTTACAGACAGCATTGCTATTAGTTTTCCACTAGGAACTTCAACTTTTCGAAACATTTAAAAATATTCAATAGGACAGTCTCAAATAAATACGTAATCTATATTCAAAGCACTATAGAAGGCACACAATATGGATACCTACTATAATCTACATGCGGCTACTTTTTGTGAAGTTTTATCTTGCCGGTCGTATCAATAATACGCAAATAAAACCGCAACACTATAATAGTAGGTATTCGTTATCATCGGTAACAAGTAACAACACTGTCACAACGAATGAATAAATCGGCCAAAGGACGTGATTCCAGACCGTTCCAGACCGTAATAAACTGCACTTTTAGTGCATGAATGAATGAATGAAACATTATTTATCATAGGTACTGCAATGTAAACAAGTCTTTTTTTTCGTTTCTTTTTTATCCAGTGCTTGTTAGGTTTCAAAGTTAACAACTTAATTCTAGTTTTCATTTATTAGTACAATGTTGTAATTTACTTTATCTGGGCATTTCCGGGGCACAGATGGGCATGGTCTTTTGACAGTTTTGGGTAGCTTGACCTGCTGGCGTCTGTACATTAACTACAAATTCGTATGTAAACCTTTACAAAAAAAAAATATATTCGATAATCGAATTACTTTTATTACCGCGCAGAAGTTGTGTGTATCAGAGGCGAAGCGCGCTAACAACTCCATTCCTACCGGCTTCCCTTTTGAGGATCGGAAGAGTAACTTCACCTACCACCATTGAAAAATAGCACATTCTGTAATGTCTACGATTGCCAAGTAATATATATTCCAATAACCACACAAAAAATTGCTCTAAATAAGCCGGCGCCACAACGTGATAATCGTATTTGTATGACTATTTATAACTAAACAATTTCTTCTTCGGCTTCCCTCCCACGAAATGTCAAGCCTCGCCACTGGTGTCTATTCTCCTCGGGGATAAAGGCGTCTTCGTCTTGGGCGAGCTTGAATCCCTCGCTGCAGCACTCGGGATATTAACTGTGAACTCCGTCTCTGGGGGTCTACTCCCTAAGTCCATCAACGGAGATACGGGCCCGTCTGACAGTAGTTAATCCGTTAAAACAAGTGGAAAATTAATATTTTCGAACGGCCAAAAACTCATCGGGCGTAGGTACAACTGTAAAATCGTGTTGTCATTCATTCTTAGGTCGGAAACCGAACTAATCTTATCCCCCGTAAGTGATACGGAGTAGGAAATGCCCGTAACTTCGGCCGAAACTACGGACTTCGTGCTTATGGAGTAGACCTGTTCTCGGATGGACTAGAATCCTTCGTGGCGCACAGGATTCAATATAGCGCCCGTGACATAAAACACTTCTTTATCCCCTTAGTGCATAATCTACTATTTATACAATTAATCCAATTTTCAGAATTATAACAGATCTAGCCCCAAAAGTAGAAAAATCAAAATGCTTAACAATAATATCTACATATTTGGAAAACTCGACGGAATTTGACGATTATTATGCTGACATGTTTCAAATTATATCGCTGAGCGAGCTATTTGATAGCGAACAAAGAGTTGAGGCTATGAAAATAGCTCGAAATAGCTTGAAACTGATGGATGGAGCAATGAAGAGCGATATTTTGTATGGTGTCGAACAAAATTGTAAGAGTTCGTCTGTGCGAGTGAGAAAGGAAGCATTTGGTGTTTTCTTGACTGCTTTTCAAGGTATGTATGTCATTTTCATGATTTTATTATTTTTATTATAGTAATTATTTCATTTATTTTTAAAAATTAGAACATTTTCGAAAAATAGTGTTACAGCTAAATTCGACCGATTTTAAATTTTCCATGGAAACCGAGATTTCCAATTATCTTTTTTTTTAATAAGACATTTCAAAAATGTTCTTAACTAACATTTTAGACCTATGAATCTAGCTTATGCGTATGGAGTTTCATTAAAATCGGTTCATTTATTTCGAAAAACAAGGACTTGAAAGTTTGTATGAAATCCCTTACGTCGTAAACGCTCTTAAGGACTAAAATAATTATCTAAAAAGTAATATAAACATTAAGACAATACCTTATATATATACAGAATACTCAACACAATATACTACCTACACTATTAACTATTATTAATATCACAAAATATATTTAAAATATTATATTTATATTATGAAATTAATACATAAACAGCAACCAACTAACATTTAACAATAATTAAATAGTAGGTATGATCCTAAAAATATCTTGACATACCTATATGCCGCATAGAACCCGAACTCTAACTATACGGTTATAGTTCGGGTTCCATACTCGAAAGAAGCAAATAGGACCCTAGTTTGGTGGGTGGGTCCTTGTTTAGTAACAATAACTTAAAAATAGCAAATTTGCCTGCCAGACTTGCCCATAGATACTAGTTTTTACCCACATGCTACATAATGAAAATAATTTAACATATTGTTTTATTATAATAACTAATCGGACATTTCTTCCAATGAGCTGTCGCCACCGTAAGAATCCTTTTGTGGTCTTCTGACTCTATGATAATGCACATGACGCTAATGACATTACTTTTGTTTTATTATATAACTCGTTTCTGACTATGTGGAGCTCGTGGCTAAGTAATAACAGCCGCACGGGTCGATCCATCAGGTGAAGTTACGCTTGCCGGGGTTGGTCCGTGGATGGGTGACACATACCGAGACTCCTCCGTGCCTCGGAAAGCACGTTAAGCCGTTGGTCCCGGCTGTCATTCGTGGATCTTTGAAAGTCGTTACGGGTCGTCAGAAGCCCGAGCCTGACAACCAGTCTTACCAAGGGGTATCGTATTACACAGTTACTGGGTTGTGGAGGTCAGATAGGCAGTCGCTCCATGTAAAATACTGGTATTCAGCTGCATCCGGTTAGACTGGAAGCCGACCCCAACATAGTTGGGAAAAGGCTAGGCAGATTGATTGATTGTTTCTGACTATGTCAAAAATGTGAATAAGGTTTTTTATTTTTTATGTTCATAAAGCACGTCTCTGGGAATGTATAATTTAATAGGCACTAAACTTGAAAATAGCTGTATGTGTCACGTATTCTTTGTTTTGCCCCCACGATAACGAAGTCAGGAGCTAGACCACCACCTCTTAAAGCAGGATTATTGTAATCTTACTTCAGTGTGGGAAAGAGATGGAGCTAGACGTCCTGTATACCTCCATCTCTTTCTCACACTGAAGTAACATTAAAATAATACTGCTTTAAGAGGTGGTGGTTGGCCCCCTGGTCATAATATTAACGCCTTACTGTAACCATCGTACAATTTCAGGTCTATTCAAACGCGAGAACCATAATCCTTTTAAAAGAAGGGCGGTAGACAGTAGTCCTATCCTAGACAACATTGAATCTCAAAGTGCTTATGAAAAGCTCGTTGTAAAGAAAATATTCGAAGGCATGTTTGATCTTGACGAGGCGATCTCCAAAATGATGTCAGATGGGGTTGAGGAGTGTCTTTCTAAGGATGTTAATATGAGGTAAGCACAATCGGCCTATAATGTTTCACTGTTGGAACACAGGCCTCTCTGTGAGAGGGAGTGGCCCGTAGTCCACCACGCGGGCCCAGTGCGGGTTGGTGGATGTCACATGTCGCATTTATATATATATAGTTTATTCCATTGCACAACACGGTTGTAACGGATGTCCTATAACGGATGAGGATGCGGATGTTGGAAAATTCCTTATTGAGGATGCGGATATCGTGCCAAAAATAGTCCTTTGTATAGTATAATGTATGTAGGTTACCCACGTGCGGCCGATCGTCTGTCATAGGATAGGGATATTGCAAATTCAGCCAACAACGGCACGAGTTTTTAAAAATTCACAAGTTGGACGAACAATGTAGGGTCACATCATAGAAATTATGACGATGCGAATGAAGGTGCGGAGCTTTTAAAATCAAAAGTTGAGGAAGCGGATGTTTTGCGGATATCAAAATTTATTTATGCGGATGCGGATACGGATATCAGTTACATCCCTGTTTCACAATGTATATGCTTAGGTGGTAAACATTAGCTTTAGAGCAATCGTGGACCCGGTCGGGCACAGCAAAAAAAAGAGAGAGGCATGCGCTGCAAATGCATTTTTTTATAATTATGCCAGATGCCTCAGCCTACGCCATGTGTACCTACCATTCGAAGCACATGCGTCGCACTGTCTGGATGCACCTTAATAGTGTCTTAAAAGATCTACTTATACAGGATAAGTTTAAAAGGAGTGCGGATATTTCAGGAGGTAATCGGGTGCATGAAACTGGACAACTTTCCCCAAGAAACATAGGTCGAAATCCTATGGTCGGACCTACAGCCTTGGCCAAAAGTATTGAGCACCCATGATATCTTTCAGTTTTATGCGGAGTATCAAATAGAAATAAAACAAAACGTTTTATATGGGTTTATTTTACTATTTATTAATAGAAAATTAATATTTTGTGGGTCCACCCTTTGCCTTAATTACGGCAGAAATTCTTTTTGGTAAAGAGTTAACAAGTTTTTTACAGTCGTCAACAGTAATCGAGTTCCATTCTAGGCGCAGGCAGCGTTTTAAATCTTCTTTGTTGTTAATTGTGTGGCGCCTAACCCTGCGCTTTAATAAACCCCATAAATGTTCTATGGGGTTCAGATCTGGAGACTGAGCTGGCCAGTCAAGCAGTTCCGTGTTATTTTCCCGAAACCATCTCATAGTGCGTGCAGATTTGTGGCATGGCGCGTTATCCTGCTGGAATTTGACACCATCCATATTCGTGTCGCCAAAAAGTTTCGTGAATGAAGGCAGTAATGCAGTTTCTAGTACATTTATGTACTTAGTAGAGTCCATGCGACCCTCACACACGAACAATTCGCCAACTCCAGAATCGGTCATGCAACCCCAGACCATTATGCTGCCTCCACCGTGTTTATCGGTTGGGATCACACACTGGCTTAAATTCTTCGCCCACACGGCGACGCACAAAGGTCACACCAGGTGTACCAAAAATCTGCAATAAAGAGAAAAATATTGAGTTCCGTAAAACTAAAATAAATTCAATTATGCGTTTGGTTTTTAAAACATTTTATAAAATTGTATCAGGGCATTAAATTGACTTACTCACCTCAAAGTTTGATTCGTCTGACCAAACAACATTTGACCAATCTTCAGCGGTGAAAGTTCGGTGTTTTAAAGCCCATTTCAATCGAGCTTTTTTATTGTTATCGGAGAGCCATGGCTTCTTCCTAGCTTTACAGCCTTTCAGACCAGCTTCTTGAAGTCTTCTGCGAGTAGTTCGAGCAGAAATTGGCTTCTTAATTTGTTCCGACAACTCAGCAGCGAGCTCTGAAGATGTTTTTTTCCTATTTCTTAACGACTCTCTCAGTAACTGACGATCTTGACGGTCTGTGGTGATGCGTTTGCGCCCGGTTCTCGGTCTATTTTCATGTGATCCGGTAGTAGAGAATCGCTGAATAGCATATTGCACGGATCGGCGCGAACATTTCACAGTTTTAGAAATCTCTACTTGTGATTTCCCTTGCTCATACAGAAGCTGTATCTGCACACGTTTTTCTAAAGAAAGTTCGTTTTGTTTTGGCATATTGCAACGATAATACTTAAAACTTCTGAAATAAAATACAAAAGGCGCACTAGATCACTGGATGTGTTCACAACGAGCGATAGTAGCGAACTGATTAATAAATACAAAAATTGAAAAAGACAAATTTTGTGACATCCAGGTGTTTTATTGCTAGCTGCGGCGTGACTGATTATTTTTAAACCTTTGTAGATGCCGATTAAATAATCCATAAGCAATTGATTTGGTTTCTTCCCATACTTACCGTGTACGAGCGAAATTTGTAAGGTGCTCAATACTTTTGGCCAAGGCTGTATGTTCCTTGGGGAAAGTTGTCCAGTTTTATGTATCTGATTACCTCCTGAAATATCCGCACTCCTTTTAAACTTATCCTGTAGAAATAAACATCATTTAATTTCATCATCAATGATTTTATTTCTGTAAGTAGGTTTGTACAAACAATTTTACACGTCAATCATATTTTTTTTTTAAACTGGATGAGGACGGCGTTTGCTATCTGAATACTCTAAGAAGAAAGGCCGAAACAAACTCGGAGATCACAGTCTCTTTTGAAATCCAGACATAATCTTGGTCAGATCATGTGAAGATTGGTGTCTGAAATGGTCTTTTGAGGAAAGAACCACACATATTGAGTGGACCTGTCCATTCAGTGCACGCATCTATCAATAATCGTACAGCTCAACTCATTTAATTTCGATGTTATATGTTGACAGGTTCGCGGAACTATTCTATATAATAGTCTATCAATGCAGTTTATCTACAAATAATAACGCCGAGTTATCTACCTGTGGTTCAAAGCTATTGGAGTTACTATTCAGTGATTTGAGAAGTCAAGACGCGTTCAAAGTTATTCAATTAAGAGATGAAAGTTTGCCGCAAAGGTTAGTAGTGTTCTATTATAATTATAATGCATCTACAACCTCGCAAAATGGGGCTGTTCCCATGGTTCGGTAGTAAGGTGTGGGTATGGAGCTGTGGCGCAAACTAATGCAGCCATAGCGGCCTCTGCGCTGCCAGCGACGTTGCCGAGGATGTGGCGTAGTTTTGAGCCAGTAAAATTTAATACACCGTCGTACCATTCGTGCATCGACACGGCATAGAAGAAGACAGTTACAATGACAAGCCTTAATTCCCCAATTTTTCTTCTTATTTTTTTTTTTAATTTAGACTGCCTCGTTGGTCTAGTGGTCGCAAGCGCTACTGCTGAGCATGAGGTCCTGGGTTCAATTCCCGTGTCGAGCAAAGTGTTATTGGGTTTTTCTATCCGGAATATCTCAGTAGCAGCCCGGAGTCTGGATTTGTGCCCGGTAGATGGCAATAGGCTCGCCCACTATTTCATGGGACTTAAACATAACGGGCGAAATGTGGGTGTACTATACAGGATAATACACATGGATAATAACATCACGCCTTGTTTCCCCGAAGGGTTAGGTTGAGGTGTACCTATACAGGATAAGTTTAAAAGGAGTGCGGATATTTTAGCAGGTAATCAGGTGCATAAAACTGGACAACTTTCCCCAAGGAACATGGGTCGAAATCTTAAAATTGAAAATCGACTTTTCATACAAAGTGACTGGTCACGTGACTTATGTTTGTATAAGAAGTTGAATTTTATTTTTTAGATTTCGACCTATGTTCCTTGGGGAAAGTTGTCCAGTTTTATGCACCTGATTACCTCCTAAAATATCCGCACTCCTTTTAAACTTATCCTGTATAGGTACACCTCAACCTAACCCTTCGGGGAAACAAGGCGTGATGTTATCTGTAATGTTATAAATATTCACTTGCGAGCAACCAAATCAACTCAACTCCTAATAATGCATTTCGACTCAAATAATAGCAATTACTAGGAAACAACTAAACCGAATTTAAAACTGAAACGTCAGGCTTTAAAAAAAACTTTTACGTAAATGTGATAAGAACTTTTTGAAAAAAAAAACCTACTTTATATGCACGGGTTGTATGGGGTGAGTCGATTAAGTTGCTAGCGAGTATAGTATTAATTATTTTGCAGCGTCCTAAGAGCTTATGAAAGCATTTCTGTGAGGACTAAAACAATGGCAAGAACGGTTCTGAGATCTGGTGTGACATACAGACAGAGAATTAATAAAGGTGAGAAACAAAAACTAAAATATATACTAAATAAATTATGCGCTTCGGGAAACATCGTCTGTCTTCGGAAAAACGAACGCGCGTTAATGTTCCCAGTGTTACTAAATGCAGCTGAATACCAGTATTTTACATGGAGACTGCCTATCTGACTAAATACTTGGCTAGTTTGTATTGAGAATAAAATGATAACCGCTAATCAATGACAATGATCTTAGTGTTATGTAAGTTTTGAGATCTGCGAGTGCTAATACATCTACTCAATTTTTTTCTTTATTCTTATACAGTATTTACGAAGTTCCAAAATATTACAATAGTATTAAAAGATTTAACACAGGCTTTAACGAGAGTAAAGTGTTAATACTCGTACAATATTACGAAAATGTATTTCCAATTGTTAATATGACAAACAGTCATAGAATTATGTTCTCGTGAAAAAAATATTTGACTATACTCCGTCGGTTTAGGTAGTTAACTAAATGTAAACAATCTTGGCATGTCTTTTTATCTAAAAGTTGTCTATAAATTGTATATAAAAATCTTTGCGACTAGGTATTTACTAAATCGATGTTAGCTAATAAACTAAATTTAAATAATCTTTGTGTATATTATATACGACCACTTTAATATAAAAAGACATACCAAGATTGTTTACCTTTAGTTAACTACCTAAACCGATAGACCATAGATAATGATAAATGCAGTTATTGCAAGTGAAAAAAACATGTTTTTTTTTTACTGAAAAGTTGCCGTTTTTGTAATTATCATTTTATTTTCGAGGGACGGCGAATTATAGATTAACAACTCTTCATAACTTTTGAATGACCGGCGTAGGTAACCGGATAGAGAGAAAACTTCATACAGACTCGCAATGTTAGGTGCACTACTACAAAGTGCGGCAGTACAAAACTTAGAAGCATTGTCTCTGTGGGGGTTACTCTGTGGCGCTATGTTCGGGCTTATTCGGAAACACGATGTTTACCGAAGCGCATACACATTTTAGTTAAACTATATACACTTTCAAAATCACAGAATATATTAATTGCTTGATTCCTGTAATTAGCGTAAGATTAAAAATTCGCATTCGCAAGATTTTCCTTTTTTTTTTAATAGCCTTTACTTTCCCACTGCTGGGCAAAGGCCACCCCCAAGTCCTTCCAGGAACTGTTTTCCGCGCCACGAACCAGCCCTCGCGGTACGCATCCAGGTCATCTCGCCACCTCATTCTGGGCCGGCCTCGGCGGCGCGGCGCGTCCATCTATATATATATCTATTTAAGTATGTTAATTATACATAATATATTAATAATTTAAATTTATTTCATTTACCTGTGTTTTAGTTTCAGCACGTCGAGAAATTAATGTACAAATGGCTATAACTGACATTTTAGATGTATTTCTACAACTTTCTAAGGTAAGAACGATCATTATCTAAAAGCACTGCCATCAGACCTCATCTTTCTTTTTCTTTTCTTCTTGGTCGCGTATTTCATTACTAAGTAAGGGGCGTGTCCCTGAAAGGACTTCGTGGCTTTATGTATGACAAGCTGTGCGCCGCGACTTCGTTCGCGAAACACAGTCCCTCGTCCCCCGACCCGTCGCGTTAAGTCGCCCGCCCGCGCTATTACTTCGTTTTCGCTTAGCGTTCTTTCTGACTTTTTACTTTTTGCTCAGCTCCTAAGAGTCGTAGCATTATGTTAAAATAGCCTATAACTATCCTTGAGAGTTGGGCTACTAAATGCAAAAAGAATTTTTTAGATCGGAGTTTTTGTTCACAATTTCATGGGTTTTAATTTTTTGCGCGGAATCCTAATTATTTTTCGAAAATAAAGTAGCCTAAGTTACTCCCTGTAATATCAACTATCTGCCAGTGAAAGTCCCGTCAAAATCGGTCCAGCTGTTTCGGAGATTAGCCGCAACAAACAGACAGACAACAATTTTAAAAATTGCTTTTTTGTTATAAGTGCCGTATATACTTTTTTTATGCATTTAGTAAAAAGTTGTTATTTTGACATTAGAAACGAACACTTCAATTTTATTTATTTGTATAGATGTTCTTCCACTTCGTTCGGTTCTCAGCTTCTCTCAGGGCGGTCGGAGTCCAGTAATGGCGGTCACTTGGCGTGCCCAGCGGTCAGATGACCGGCCGCGAGGTATTTTCCCTTCTACCTTGCCCATCACCACCAACTTTTCAAGGTTATCTGGTTCCCGACGGGCAATGTGACCAAAGTAACCAAGAATCCTCTGGTAACAGGGAGCCTACCCCGAACCGTAAATCCAAAGTATCGGCCGAACGTTCGGAAGTTTTCTACTACACTTCATTCTATTTCAACTTCATTTTGACGTTTGGTCAGATCCGAACCGACCGGAAGAAATAGAAAAAAAAGTGTAGTTGAAAACGTCCGAACGTTCGGCCGATACCTCGGATTTACGCTTCGGAGTAGACTCCTGATCTATCTTTTATGCGTTCAAGGATAGATTTGTTCGTTCTCTTGGCGGTCCATGGTATGCGGCGCATTCTTCGCCAACACCACATCCCAAAAGCTTCTATCTTTTTCCCTTATTCCAGTTTATTTGCGGTCGGTGCCACATGTCTTTGTCTTCCATACTTCTCAATTAGTCGTCATCTCGGTTGTCATCCCCTTTCTATTATAGTCATATCATGTTTCACACAGTCCATCCATCGTTTCTTTGGTCATCAAACTCAAACTCAAAGCATTTATTTTAAATAAACCAACTTTTGAATTGTCAAAGAGTCGGTCAGTTAGACAGAAAGTTGAAGCTAGTTGCCCATTCCAAAGCGTAGATCTCTATGTAGAAGAACGGGCAAGAAACTCCACGGACACTTTTAAATCAAAATATTGGTTATATCATTCATGTTGAAATTAAGTATGTGACAACAAGGTAGAAAGACGTGCACGTTAAAAGCGTCCGCAACAAAAGGTAAAAATAAAAAACGATTCAAAAATTAAAATAAGCCGTGGCAGCTAAGAGATGACCAGTCCCTACTGACGGCGCCCGTTCACGAACATGACGCATGGACCACATCCACATTCATACTCAAAACTCTCCTCACGACATTTTCCTCATTCCTCCGCATCACATGCCCATACCATGACAACTGATTTCCATACAGCTTTGCAGTCACCGGTGTCTCTTTCAGACTTCCTCATTTCTTAGTGCTCATACGAGCGGCACGCGGCAACGACAGAGACAACTGCAGCCGTCTACAACGTGCCGCACTTATTCTGTCCATTCGCGTAACACCACGCATCCTTCTCCATCGCCATCTGACGTCAACACAATAAATTACTGGCTAATAGCGATGTACTATCGGCAAAACTTAAGCATGCTCAGTTTAGAAAATATTTCTGCGCAAGCACAGCTAGTGATAGACCACACCCCTTCATGGTTTCGCCCAAACAGAGACAATATGCTTTTGTGTGAATACAGCTAGGGCATGTAACAAAAAATAATAAAAAATATTAGCAACAAACAAACTTGCATTCTATTGGTCAAAACGCAGGCATCGGGCGATCATGTCGTGAGCCGTGCTATGCAATTATCGCCTTCAAGGTGAGCATGCGGAAGTTTGGTCGATAGTACAGTATCCAGGCGTTAATATGACGCATCAACGTTCACAACGAGAGGTATGAGTGACAGAAGTGAGTTAATTTGAGGACTATGTGGGTCATTCGTTTTTCTCTTTCTCAGTTAGTTTTAAAAATATTCTGGCAGTTTGAGTACTTTATGCGGCCTACCCAAATGTCTTTTCTTTGGTATTGTTCGTCGAGTTGTTGAGCACCTTAAGTTTTGAGTTGAGCTACACGATTATTGATAAGTGTTGCAGTGACTGCACAGGTCCACTCAAATCTGTGTGGTTCTTTCTTCCAAAGACCATTTCAGATGCTAATCTACATGGTCCTCACCAGGGGCGAAGACTTATATATAATATGGTAATAATATGGTACACCTGTGTGTGTAACTGTGTATCACATCACATTACACAATTATATTTAATACCAGTTTAATACACCATAAGATTAAAAACCTACAGTTTTTCGTCTGAGTTTATGAGAACTGAACAATTTTTTCTTCGGCTTCCCTCTAATGATGATTGTATCTGCGCCACTGGTCCTCACATGATCTGACCAAGATTATGTCTGGACTTGTAAAAGAGACTCTGACGCCTGAGTTTGTTTCGCCATTTCTTCTTAGCGGTAGTCGGAAAGGAAATGTCGACTCCATCTAGCTTATTTTACCACTAAGCCGAACTTTTTCTAACACTTGATGACTCCATGTTTAAATAAATGATTCCATATTTTTTTTTCAGAAAAATTCCCTTGTGTGTCAAGAGCTTTGCGTTCAAATGATGAAATGCTTGCAAGGCACGGGTCGTCGGTTCGACTTGGATTCGGTCATAGCTAAACAGCTGTTTGACATCATCAAGAGGGACCCGTTCTGCCTTACTCCCTTAGTGTTAGATGCTTGCAGGATTTTTGTTAAGGACATAAGCAGTATTTTAGGGTAAGTAATTTTAGTAAAACCGATAGCAGACGCCTCACTCAAGTGAATGTGCGCTTTTATCATTTCTAACGTGACATTATTATCGTTGACGTCCATGTCCATAAAATGTATGGAAAACCGTGCGCGTATAACGTTATCGTGGATGGAATTTTAAAAGCGTCTTCATATACACGGTTATTTTAAATTGACTGGCTAAACTCGGCCGACGTATCAATCAATATCTAAACAGGCATTTAGGAACCTAAGCTTTATAATGCGCGAAACACGGGACTACACGGAAGCTGTAAAGTCCTTATATAACGCTTTGGTTAGGAGTAGGTTGGAAAGCAGTGCTCTTATCTGGAACCCCCACGAGACTATAGTCTCATGGTGGAAAAAATGCAGAACAAATTTATCAGGTATCTTTACCTTAGGCAATACGGAGTTTACCCTTACTATCCGCTTATGTATCCAACCCTCTTTGTTTTAGAGATGGTTGGATACTATAAGCTGGAGGTAAGGCGTAACCTAGCGTTAGAAAAATACGTATTCGAAGTGTTTCGTGGGAGATTAAATAATCCTGACGTATTGGCATCGTTGAGGCTGCTCGTTCCAAACACCAGGCTGCGGCAGGCGCCGAGGGCACGGCTTTTCGACGTGCAGGTCGCTCGCACAAACGTAGGCAAATTCGCACCGGTTGCAAGAGCCATTCGACTAATAAACAGCGCCTCACATAGGCTTGGCATTTTTAACTGTACATTGGCGGAATTCGTGAGGGTGACTCTCGATTTGTTAACTAGGGAATGATAATAGTTTAATCACATTATCGCATTGGGTGTAACCTGTAAAGATAGTGTAAGATTGTATAAATAAATAAACACGATAAAAAGATTTGATGTTTTTTTTTTTTTTTTTGGGAGATCAACGACCGCTGTTAGTGTTGTTACTTGAAGTATGAGTTGAGAAGAACTGTTTTTTTCATGTTTTATCGTGTTTAGACATCGATACCCATCACGTTTGTGAAGTTAACACAAAAAAAAAACTGATATTTAAACTGATATTTCAAATGACTATGTACAATAACTGCGGTCGATGACCCCACAAAAAAAGATTTATTATTATTTTTTTTTATTTTATCATGTTTAGATATTAGACACCCAGTCGCGTCTGCGGAGTTTAGCTAACCAATTTAAAATAACCCTGTATTTCCATATTTTCACTTCCCTGTTATCGTGATGGACATTAGAAATTATAAAAACGCCCATTAGTTCACTCAAACTCAAAGCATTTATTTCAATTTTTTTTTTTTTACTGTAAGTATTGTTATAAAATTTGTGCGCCATCCCATCTTCCTAGTACGGCAAGCTGTGTTGGGGCGGTTGCTGCAGGTGCGGAAAACCTCAAACGGCGAACATATTCCAATCTTTTTGGGAGTTATATGTTCGAGCCGTTTGGGGTTGAAACACTAGGGCCATGGGGTCCGAGTGCCCACTTGGTTTTCCGAGACGTCGCCAAGCGGTTGGTCGACTCTTCACGTGACCAGAGGGCTGGCCTATTCTTTGGTCAAAGAATCAGCATCGCCATACAACGTGGCAATGCTGCCAGCCTTTTGGGCACTTTTTCTGTTGACAGCGATGCAGACGAATTTTTTGATGCCCTATGATTATATGTTTTTGTTTTTACATAATTATGTACATATTATAATTATTATTTTAAGTCTGTTAGCTTATATATCATGTAAATATCATGTACATTAAATTTCAATTAAACCAATTACATGCACTTTTGAATTGTTAAAGAGTCAGTCAGTTAGTAAGAAAATTAAAGCTAGTCGCCTACTCGTGTGAAGCGTCTGATATAGGCTCATTTTTGTTTTTTTCACGTTCACTCGACACCGGCAAATTTATATTGGAATGAACGTTCATCTGCTCCTTTCATTTAATTTTTCGATTATTCTGGGCGAGTGAAAGTTGCCAAGTGACAAATCCAACATCGTTGAATCGGTTCAGTAATGAATTCATTTTTCACTTTTGATTCATTTTGTGGTCAGACGTTTCACTCCTAGTCAAAGATGCCGAATGAAAGGCAAAAAAGAACAAACATTGAAGCGTCTGATATCGGCTTAAAGCAATGATATATCTATACATACTTACATTATATAAAATAAATTATTTATTTTAAAAGAGTAACCGTGAAGTTTCTTGCCGACTCTTCTCCATAGGAAACGACCAATTGGAACCGTGCACCTAGCTTCTGACGTTTCATAAGTGCCCATGTAGGTTTATGTGAAGTAAAACATTTTGAATACGTGATGTCATGTTTTCCATTTCAGATTTAACGAATCAGTGAAAGAATTAAAGCAAGCTATTTCTAACAGTGAAGAATACCTGTATACTAATATACTATATGAAGACTTACAGCTGAGAAGTGGGGATAGAAACCAATTCATATTTAGGTAAGTTCTTATTTATTTATTTGCGAAAAAGAAGCACAACATTACAGACATAGCATAATCAGCATATAATGTTTCCACTGCTTGGAAACTGGTCTCTCTGTGAGAGGGAGTGGACCGTAACCCACCACGCGGGCCCAGTGCGGGTTGGTAGATGTCACACGTCTTAGAATTTTTGGTTTTAAAAGATGCCGGTTTCCTCACGATGTTTTCCTTCACCGTTTTGAGAGCAGTGGTGATGAAATAATCAATTATACAAAGTAAAGCGCCTGTCACGGCCGTTACCACTGGGCCACCACTGCTCTCCAGTACTTTGCTATTAAGTCCTTATTCACATCATCATCTGAAAGACGTCCACTGCTGGACATAGGTCTTTTCCAAACATCGTCAGCATACCCGGTTCTGCGCTACCTTATTCATTTATTTATTTTTACTTTAAAATAAAACGGCAATCTGCCAATAGGGATAATGCCTGGGTAAAAAAAAAGAAATTCTGTTTAGTCCGTCAATCAGATAATAAAAAAATATTAGAAACGTATTTTTTGCTTTATCATATTAATAAAAAAATTACTTAGATACAACGCATTAAAGTGGGGGCTCGCTACGTCACAACTAAGTATAAAATCTAGCAAGGCGTGACGTCATGCTACATTTTAACTGAATGTATCGCCGTAATCTTTTGTTTACGTAAAAAAATAAAAAATACATGTTCGATATTTTTTAATAAGCCGACGGACAAAAAAATATTTAGTCTTCAACCCTATTACATTCATCATCTGCCTGCCTTTCCCAAACTGTGTTGGGGTCAGCTTCCAGTCTAACCGGATGCAGCTGAATACCAGTATTTTACATGGAGTGACTGGCTATCTGCCCTCAACCCACCCAAGGAGCAAAATGTGGTCATGTAAATATCCTAAGAGCATGTACAAACGTTTATAGAACGCATTTGGGCGCAGTTTATAGGACCATTACGCCCTATAGTCATTTTTTTACAATCCGGTAAAGTGCAATCCGATTTTATAATTATCTTATTAAGAGTTTACAAAATATGACTGTCGTATAAAGATCCGGTAAACGCCCTGAATTAGCGCGATTAGTCCTCTAATGAGCTGATGAGTGCTGTTACTGGATAACACGATAACCTCTTGGTATGACCGGTTGTCAGACTTTCCGAGATTCTGACTACCCTATATTTCTGATTATATATTATCATTGTTACAGTATGTTTAAAGAAGATTCTGATACAACGATGAGAGATGAAGAATTTACATTACAAGGTAATCTTTAATTTTTTTTTTTATTAGTTATTTTCCCACTGCTGGGCAAAGGCCTCCCTACTCTTTCCACCTCTCTCTATCAAAAGCTGCCAAGGACCAATCTTTATTAAAGGAGCCAGCTCATCCCGCCATCTCCATCTGGGCCTGCCGCGATGACGTTTGCCGTTAAGCGGGACTCACTGGGTCGTAACTTTGGCCCATTGATCATCTCACATGCGGCAGTTATGTCCAGCCCAATTCCATTTAAGCGTGGCAGCTGTCCGAGTGACATCAGCTGTTGCAGTGATAGAACAAATTGTTGTATTCTTAACCCAGTCAACAAGTTTAATACCTAGAATACTCCGTTCCATTGTTTTTTGGCTGAATTGTCAAAGACCATGTTTGAGAACCATACGTGAGGATGGGAAGAACACATGTCGATGAGTCTTCTCTTGACGGATAGAGGAAGATCGCCGATCGAGAATCTTTAATGGGGAAGGCAACTGTCAAAATGGCGCTGTCGTAGCTAGTTCCCAACACAAGCCAATAATTCAAGGCGTGAGGTGGTTTTATTTTATTGTTGCGAAAATGATGCGTTGTTGTGTTACTAAATACTCCTATATTGGAGTCCACCATTTCCCGAGAGACCCTAAAATAAAAATATGGTGGCTTAAAGCTATTCGTAGAGATGTTTTATAAATTAAACAGAGTAGAAACATTTTGAAGAAACTGACTTTGAGGATATATTTATGGTTTTAAATTCTGACACTTTCCATGTCAAATACTTGATTTAAAATATTGAAATCACCGAAAATAACGAAATAGCGAAATAAAAGCAAACTCATGAATGAACGAAATGTCAAATTTATTGTAGGCCGTGGGGACCTAGCTATGATCACGCCATCTACAATTAGCTTTGCCCGACCTTCCCCATTAACTTGGGCGAATATTAGTCTCTTTTTGAATTCTTTATTTAATTAGGGACATTTATAATAGCAATGCGTATGACAGTCCCATCATACCCTTAACACTTTCAACGCCAAAGACCCGCCTGCCGGGTTCCCTACAAAGATATCCACACACCAAGAATTCGCCTGCCGAGTCTTATAGATAAAACGTTGCTACTTTTGGACACGCTAGTGATTATGCGTATTTTGGTTGGCATTGAAAGTGTTAATACTTACACACTGCTATGGGTTACATTTCATCACCATTTGATTGAGACTGAATTTTGTGGAATGTGCCTAAATCAAGTCAGATCAACCTGGAGACCCCAAACGGATAATTTTTATCAGACTCATACCGAACACAGTCCATCAATAAGCTATGTCTTCCACATCTACACACTGCAAATAAAAGTTTTATCCTGCGAATATATTTTGAATTTTTAACAGGTTTCCATACAAAAACTGTCAAACGTCATTTTACACACATAAAATATATCGAACTTTGGTAAAATCAGCTCTTAACTCAATTATTGCATTAAAATACCCTCCACACGTCGCTATACTTAAGGCGTAAGCGCCAGGGTAGTCCGCGAAATTAAAATTTGATTAAGTTTTTGCAATTTGATGTTATTATCAGGTTGTCAAAAATCAATCTGCCTAGCATTTTCCGAACTATGTTGGGGTCGGCTTCCAGTCTAACCGGATGCAGCTGAATACCAGTATTTTACATGGAGCGACTGCCTATCTGACCTCCATAACCCAGTAACTGGGTAATACGATACCCCTTAGTAACTGGTTGTCAGACTTTCGGGCTTCTGACGACCCGTAACGACTGTCAAAGATCTACGAATGACAGCCGGGACCAACGGCTTAACGTGCTTTCCGAGGCACGGAGGAGTGTCGGTATGTAAAGATGGTCACCCATCCACGGACAACCCCGGCAAGCGTAGCTTAACTTGATGGATCGACCCGTGCGGCTATTATTACTTAGCCACGAGCTCCTCAATTATTATCAGGTTGTATGTCGTATTATCTCCTTATTATCAGGTTGTATGTCGTATTATCTCCTTATTATCAGGTTGTATGTCGATCAAAATATGATTCGCTACCGTAACAAGTAAACAAATTTATTGAATTGTAACCGTTGAAATCATCAATAAGTACAATTCTCTAAGTTAGAATTGCAAAAAAAAAAACGGCCAAATGCGTGTCGGGCTACGCACACTGAAGGGTAGGTCCGTATTGGGATGAATTTATCCCAAGAACAAACTTAACATTACAGTTGAAAAACATGTTCTCTCATACATTCCAATTGCAAATGTAAGTTGGCCGACTATTACTCGTTAACTCGTTAACTAAAGCTTACTTACGGCCGAACCCAATAACCTATCTATCACCAATTTTGGTGTACTGGAGATAGGAAAACCTATCTATCTATGGTTTTAACATCCCAATAATCTATGTATAAAAGATTATGGAATCTTACCGCCCTGACATAAGGACAGATAGAATTATACTGTCTACCATCAATAGCGATTTGTCTTTTACTGAAAATAAGTTATTGGGTATGGCCGTTAACTGTGATAGTTTTCCTTGTGATAGACGAGAAAAAAAAGTCAAACCCACTTTACGTGTAGGGGAGGCACCTTAAAAAAAAAAATGTTTTTGCAAGATTATATTTTACCACTTGGTCGGCGTGATTAATACGTATAACCGTGCCAAATTACAGGTTTCTAGTACTAAGAGTCTCTGAGCTAAGCCGCGGACAGACAGACAGACGGAAATGGCGTAACTATAAGTGTTCCTTGTCAACAAGGGACCCTAAAAACGAACGAAAACGCCTGTCAATATCACTCAAGCGCCAAAATATCCTTTTACCATACTAAATTCTCATACTTTTAGGATTAATTAATGTATTTGGATCGTTATCAAATTGGGACGATTTGAGACTGCAAGACAAAAGGCAAACGGAAGAGATTTTGCCTCCTTTGTGGACCACAAATGAAGATTTTACCATTTCCTTAAGAGAATATTTTGATGGAGCTAATAAGAAACTGGGTAAGTCATCTTTGTTGCTTTTTTTAACCGACGATAACAGGAGGAGGTCCTCAAGTCTACGCATATACAAGGTGTAATATAATTAACGCACAACCTCTGAAGGGGTCATTGTACTCATCATTATGAACAACTCTCACTCTGGGACCAAACCTGAAATGGTGAAAAATATCAGCTGCTCCCTACATTTATGTTCGCATAACTCGTCAAAATGTAGGGAACAGCTGATTTTTTTTTCACGATTTCAGGTTTGGTCCCATAGTAAAAGTTGTTCATAATGATGTGTACATTGACCCCTTCAGAGGTTGTGCGTTAATTATGTTACACCTTGTATTTGTGTTATGTTCACGTATGACCGATTACAGAGTAGTCCGATTATGACGATTCTTGTTCTATTGGACATGGTGTACCTCGAAGTTGGTCCCAATTTAAATTGAAAAATAATCTAATAATAATAATTGAATGTAATCCACCCTCAGCTGACATCCGCACGGACGTAAAAATATCGCGGCGATTTTTTTTCGCGCACTGGACTTTCAACGCTCTGCTTAGCACCGAGAGTTGAAAATCCAACAGTGTGTGTTTTCAACGCGCTGGGATGCACTCTGTTGGATTCTCAATGCTCGGCTCAACACCGAAAGTTGAAAATCGAAAGAGTTGATTGATTTTCCACCTACTAAATTTTTATTTTCATTAACCCAACTACAGCGAAAAAAAGAAAGGGTGGTTCATAAAGTTGTGTGTCGATGTACTAAATGTCTGGCCGCAAGCGTAACTGCTGAACATGGGGTCCTGGGTTCGATTCCCAAGTCAGCAAACTGTCTGTGGGTTTTGGATAAAAATAGTACCCACAATGTGGAATCGTTCTTACAAAATAATTGCAACTGTGAGTGTACTATAACCTCTGCCAACGCCTTCGTAAAATACAGCCGTGATGTCATATGAAATAAAATTTATACTAAACGTAGCCATAGTGAAAAATAGAATATAAGTACTAAACGTCAACTTGCAGTTACAAAATGTGTAATTTGACGGCAAATAGGATATCAAAATCATACCGAGTATCGTGTCGTCTCGCTCTTACTTTTTACTACCGAGTGATTACAAAAGCCTGTTGATTTCGGCCAAGTACTTGGCCCAACCGGTCAGGCTTTTAAAGTAGACACCCTCACTTTAATCCCCAGAGTGTTTCGGCCAGCCAAAATCAACGGGCAATTAAAGTGGGCGTTTTATAATACTGCCACTACAAAACCCTGAGAGGCAGGTGTAGACGGTGGGTCGCGGGATGTTCGAAAGAGGTAACCGTGGCCCCGGCACAGGCAACTGAAGGAACACGGGTGGGTTTTAGTCAGTGAAAGTCTGACACGCCCTCCCGCTCCGCCCAGGAAGAAGTCATTTGATGATTTCCCATCAAAAAAAAAGGTGTAGACGGTGGAGTGAGAGGTTTTATTGAAGGAAAACAAAACACACATTTCTGCAGATTTATAAATTTAATGTAAGACATCAAGTCTACGTAATTAAGATTTTAAAGTTAATTTTGCACTTTTATGAAAAATCTACTATCAAACATAATAACGTAATTATTTTAGTTTTAACTTTTTGCAATAGGCTGTCCTAAATCAATACTTAGGCTTATATTATGAGGCCTTTCGCGAGCTCTTTTGGCTGTTTCTTCTTTTGCGTAACACTCTGGGTTTTAGAGTAAACATACCTGATCTACAATTCCCTGTTAGAGACAACCCACTGGCGGAGTCACTCTGACTTTTGTAGTTGGAGTAAACCGATTGATGTACTCTAATAATAGCCTGTTGGTTTGGGCCATAATGTTGACCCAAACGCTCTGGGGATTAAAGTATACTTTAAAAGCCCGAGCGGTTGGGCCAAGTACCGGGCCGAAATCAACAGGCTTTTGTAATCACGCACGCCGCCCACGAACTTTGGCGTTTACTATAGTTCAAAGTGACTCCAACAGATTACGGACTTTGGTTCAACAAGATGGTAGCATCATACTATCCTGAAGAAGTAACTCAGAACAGAATAAGTTGGCTGAAGCAAACTGAAAAGTGGCCGAAAAGAGACTTTGTTACATCCGCTGTAAGTATATTTTCCATAAATATTGTGCGACTATTAAATGTAGCACACAACTCAAATACCGCCTCAGGCAGTCCTGCCCTACCCCCAATGGCGATAAGACGTTCCATTTGAGTTGTTGTGTACTTACTGATTATTCGGTGGTTTTACTCTAAACCCAAAGTCCTAACAAGTGATTCTTCAGAACACCACAAATATTATAAAATAATACATATATCCTACTAATGTTATAAACGCGAAAGTTTCTGATGATGATGGATGGATGGATGGTTGGATGGATGGATGTTTGTTATTCTTTCACGCAAAAACTACTGAACGGATTTGGATGAAATTACCTTGATTACCCTGGCGACTTTCGCCTTAATAGGATATTATGAAGTAGGATATTAGTATACAGGGGTTCCCAAACTTATTTTGTCTACTGCCCATTCAGAGAATAAATTATTTTTTAGGGCCCCCATTTTTTCACCTACTTAAAAACCACTACCTAGATGAAATTACAAATCGCCCCCTAAGCCTCTACACAACGCCCCCAATCTTTTTCTAGGTCTCTTACTGCCCCCCTTTAGGCCTGCAGCGCCAACAAAGGGGCGTTATCGCCCACTTTGGGAAAGGCTATAAACTAATATCCAGAAATTCCCTGAACGATAGTGAAAACTGCATTCAAATCCATAAGTATTTTAGAATAGAATATTATTAATTGTTGTTATAGGTACACAAATAAAATTAGTCAAAGTTAAAAAAGTATCTCTGCAACATACCCCTAGGGTGTACAATAATTTAAAAAAAAGAACTGAAATGAAAAGACTGCCTCATTAGTCTAGTGGTCGCAAGATCATGAGGAATAGAAATTCCCAGGTCGAGTAAAGTGTTGGGTTTTTCCATCTGGAATTGCTCAGTAGCAGCCTGGAGTCAGGATTTGTGCCCGGTTGATGGCAATAGGCTCGCCCCCTATTACATGGGACTTAAATATAACTGGCGAAATGTAGGTGTACTATAGGTACACCTCTGCAACCCTTCGGGGATTGCATGCGTGATGTTATGTTCTGTATTCCAGGTGATAGAAGCTATACAATGGCATCAGAATGAGGCGAAACTATTCGGAAATATCAATTCAGCTGACTGTCTCGCGGAGTGGGCGGCTCGATTTATGATTAGGTATGTACAATTTAATATTTTATCATTAAAATTAGAATGTCGCGATGGCCCAGTGGTGGTCTCGTGGTCCTCTCATGCACGAGGTTGTGGATTCAAATCCGGGCAAGTATATTTTTCAATTCATTTGGGTACATTGGTGAAGGAAAACTTCTTATGGAATTACAGAATTATGTTTTGTTGTATTTGAGAGCGAAAGAAATGTATGTCGCATCATGGGGCGAAACATCGGGTCTTCTTCACGATCCAACATAGTTTAGGTAGGGGTGGTCGAACGAAAAGGTAATTTGAATTTAAAATAACTTTAATAAATTAGTGATATCGATATCTGTGCGCTGATACACCAGTGAACACTCGCCGCCAACCTTCAAGCCGCGCCGGTACACCGGTGTACCAACCGATTCACGCGGCTTAAATCTCTATTATTAAATAAGGCCTAATATCCTGTAAGTTTTACTTTATGATCCGATGGATATTCTCGTGAACTAAATGATTCTAAATTCGTTGGGAAACTTGAAAAAAATTTGGTAAGTTTTTTTAAGTTATTCGTGTGTTTTTTTATTGAAAACTAGCTGTGCCCGCGACTTCGTCCGCGTGGAATAGTGACTTTTCGGGCAGCATATTTTGAATTACATATACCGTCGTTTGGGTAGCTAAAAATTTACTTTACAGTAATGCTTCTCTGTATACGATATTTGACGTATGGCCATCGGGGATGAAAGCATACAGGCTCCTAGGATTGCTAACCCGTGACAGAGCCACATACAACTGACCGTGCGAGAAACAGCTGATACTTAGATCTACACCCATAACTTTTAGCGTCTGACCTTGGGCTTTATTAATTGTCATCGCAAAACATAGGCTGACTGGAAACTGAACTCGTTTAAAACTGAATGGAAAATTGTTTGGAATGAGAGGAATCCGAGGAATGAAAACACTTCCACCTTTTCCACACCCTGTTAAAATCTCTGCTTCTATCAGATTTCGTTGTAAATTGGTCACTTTTAACCTGGTGCCATTGCAAAGTTTTGGGGGGCTTAAATTTCTAAGAAGCATATGCCATTTGGTTCTGTTTACCATTTTAAGGCATCACAAAATTGACAACATACCACCATACCTCCTATAATGGCGAATTCAGAGTAATCAATTCTGGGCGAATATGAATAACCTGATTTCTTTTTGTTCGCCCATGGAAGGATTTCAATCTCCGCTCCACTTTCTGGATCTTCTATCGATCTTGACACCATTCTATTGATTGTATGCGCAACTCGATCGGCATTCAGCCGTGACGCCAGTCACGGCTGAATGACGGGTGGTCGTGTGATTGACCACAGCGGAAGTACGTCAGAGGGACTGCAGAAAGGACAGACAGTTGCACGAAGTCGCCATGGATCAACGCGAAGCAGCAGTCTCATCTAAGAATAGCCGCAGGAGCGTCGATTTCTTACGAAAGAGGATCGAGTACGAAGCTGAGCGCGATTTGGTGCAGCTAAAGGAGAAGCTCATGAGAGACAAAGAGAATCTCGTGAAGAAAAGGATGGAAGCAGAGACTGCTGAGATAGAAGCCGCTGCTGAGAGTGATGACTCTGTCTCGGATGTGGATTCGGAACAGCGCGTTGAAGAATGGTTTAAAACAACGCCTCAAGTGACTCAACAGGATGCAGTGTTGTGTGCGCCTTCTGTATCCCGCGCACCTGTTGAAGTGACTGCACCCCGTGAAACAGCTGTGACCCACGATGAAAATGTGAGTACAGCGAATCGTGAATCCACCGTGCCTCGGAAGATAGATGTGTTGCATGCGCCAGTCCCGGTACCTGACATGACAGCACCGACCGCGCAAATGTACATGCCATTGTCGACAGAAGGAGTGAGATTCCGTCTGCCTGATGACTATCCCGTCTTTACCGCTCCGGTCGCAAGTGTACCTCGAGTACCAACACTCGAGTCGGATACACGGCGGCAGAGATATGACGGAGTGGATGAAAGAGAAAGACGTCGAGAATCGTCGGGTGAAAGAGACAAGAAGATAGACAAGCTGGCAGAAGCAATCGCAAGCATGGCACGCCCGCGACCGATACCAAGGCAGTCATATGAATTGCCACCATTTCACGGAGACCCTTCCGAATGGATTTCGTTTCGGAAGATGTATTGGGACACAACTGAATTGTACAGTTTCAAGACACATGAGAACCTAGCACGACTAAAAACCTCACTGCATGGCGAAGCAAAGATTTCAGTGGAGGATTTACTGCGAACGTCAACAGACCCCACAGAGATAATGCATGCGCTTGAGGAAGAGTACGGTCACCCGACCGTAGTGCTCCAGTGTGCGTTGAGAAAAGTGAGAGATTTACCCAGAGTGACGGAAAGTGGCCGGGAGCTGAGGAAATTCTCATCAACAGTTAGAAACTGTGTGTCTTTATTGAAGAACATTCGTGCACAAGGTTATATAAATAACCCACAATTAGTGAGTGAGTTGCTGAGCAAGCTGACACCAATACAACGTGCGCAGTATGGTGACTTTGCGATGGGCTTGGATAACGCACAGGGGGTGGACTTAAGAGTGTCACCCAACTTAGAGATATTGTCTCACTTTCTCATACATTTGACATGTTCGACGTCATACTATGTGCAACCAATGATGAATGAGCCTGGACCGTCGAAACCCCTTGTGAAGCAACAGAAGAATGTCACCGGTCAAACCCGGCCAGTGAATACCGCACGCAGACCACCGTTGGCTCATCGAGTGAATACGCAGAGTGACGAATCCTCCACACCTAAGGATTGCGTAATATGCCAACGGGAACACGCCATTTAAGATTGTGACCAGTTTAAGAAGCTAAGTGTGCAGCAACGTTGGGACACGATAAAAGAAAAGAACACATGCTTCAAATGCCTTGTCAAGAAGCATCCCAAGAGGTTCTGCCGCGCAAACAGATGTGAAAGGTGCGGTTATGGACATCATGTGTTGTTACACGCGGATAAGCCGCAGAAAGAAGATAGAACAGAAAGTGTAACAAACATCGGGGAATGGCGAGCTACAGCGTTACTGAAAATAATGCCAGTGACTTTAAGTGACGAAAACGGTGACGACAAACAGTGCTACGCGTTATTAGACGATGGTGCGACCGTATCGCTCATAGACAGTTCGCTCGCAACCAACCTAGCGGGACCGCGGGTACCTCTCTCGCTAAAAACCGCGGGTGGCTACGGAGTGACGGACTTAACCTCGCGAGTAGTACAGGTGCGTGTGAAAGGACCTAATGGACAATGTCACAAAGTAAAGTGCCGTACAATAGTGAACGTGAACTTACCAACGCAAACAGTGTCCGCCTCAGTGATACGTGACAACGCTCACCTCTGTAACTTGGGTTGCGTGGAAATGAGGGGAGCCAAGCCGCTGCTGTTACTCGGACAGGACAATTGGGAGCTGCTCGTCAGTCGGGACATCCGCCGTGGACGATCCGGTAAGCCGGTTGCCTCACTCACGAAGCTAGGTTGGGTCATACATGGACCATTCGATTCAGCTAGTACTAACGAAACAGTGAATTGCACAACAGTCTCCCTTCCTGATCTACATGATTTGGTAAAATCACAGTTTGACTTAGAAGCCATAGGAATTTCACAAGATACTCGCAAACATAAGGATGTTGAAAGAGCCTTAGATGTACTAGATAGCACTAGTCACCGCACTCCTGACAGGTCACAGTGGGAAGTAGGTTTATTGTGGAAGCATGATAATACGCAATTGCCTAACAATTATAATCAGGCCCGGCAGAGATTGTACGGTATTGAGAGACGTATGCGCAAAGACGCTAGTTTCGCTGAGTCATACACGAAACAGATAGATCGACTATTAGACGAGGGCTATGCGCGCAAAGTAGAGGGCGAGATAGATAGCTCTCCGGTTTGGTATTTACCGCACTTTGGTGTAGTGAACCCAAACAAACCAGGGAAGCTTCGCTTAGTGTTTGACGCGGCTGCTGCATCTCACGGTACATGTCTAAACGACAACCTGCTGACCGGCCCTGACATGTTAAATTCATTGCTCGGTATATTATTAAAGTTCAGGATAGGCCCCATAGCATTTTCAGGGGACATCGGTGATATGTTTTTGCGAATAAGAATTAGGTCAGAAGATCAAGGCGCGCAATTATTTTTATGGAGAGGCGCGGATCAACGTAAAGAACCAGATACATATGTGATGAATTCTATGATATTTGATGCAGTCTCATCACCAACCACGGCAATCTATGTACTCAATAAAAATGCCAGTGAATGGGTTGACGTCTATCCCGAAGCCGTTGAAGCCATAAAGACGAAGCACTATATGGACGATTATTTAGATAGCGCATGGTCCGAAGAGCAGGCTAACAGACTGATTGAGGAAGTGTCCAGAATACACGCCTCCGGGGGATTTGTAATACGGGGGTGGGTCACAAACTCACCAGAGCTTAGGGACAGGCTAAAGATAGACATGCCTGAGAGAGTAACCCTCGAAAAGGGAGTAGGTTCGGTAGAGAGGACACTAGGTCTAATATGGTCTCCCAAGGACGATGAATTGGGTTTTGACCTTTCAAGTAAACGGTTAATAGCGGAAATAGATAGACTGTCAGATAGAGGCAACTGGCGCGGGGTCCCCACGGAGGACAACCCAGCTGACGAAGCGACCAGATTGTGTTGGCCCGATAACCATGCAGAATGGCTCTCGGGCCCCTCTTTTGTACGTGATTCACAGGAGCAGTGGCCGACATGTCACGAGCCTGAGGCGGCGGAGGCGGATCTTGAGCGCATTCAGCGGGTCCACACCACCACAGCACCTCCAGCACCACTCCTGAACTACAAACGATATTCGTCGTGGGCGCGCATACAGCGCGTTATGGCGCGCGCACTCGTCTTTGTCAGCCGATGCCGTAAACGTCGGGCGACGACGGATCTGCAAATACACTTCGGCCCAATGGAAGTGGCGATTGGCCGGCGCCGCGAAAAGAGGTGGGGAGCCTTATTCACCTGCCTCACTACGCGCGCCGTCCACCTGGAGTTAGCCGCCACGCTGAGCGCCGATTCAGCCATACTAGCCTTACGGCGCCTAATAGCGCGCCGTGAGCAACCAGCACATTTGTACTCCGACCAGGGTACAAATTTCGTCGGAGCCAACACCGAGCTGCGAGCTGCACTGAAAGACCTCAACCATGGGCAGCTAAGGGACGAGGCCATCAACCGAGGCATATCGTGGCACTTCAATCCCCCAGCGACACCTCACATGGGTGGCTGCTGGGAACGCCTGGTGAGGTCGGTGAAGAACGCGCTACGAAGCACACTCAAAGAGCGAGCGCCTCGTGAGGAGGTTCTTTACACCCTCCTCACAGAGGCCGAGCAAATAGTGAACAGCCGACCGCTGAGTTAGGTGCACGATGACCACAACGAACCTGTGGTCCTGACACCGAACCACCTGCTGCTGGGCACTGCATCCGGGAGTACGCCGTTTGCACCGAGGGACATCGAAGACGTCGACTCCCGCAGGCAGTGGCGACGTGTGAACGCGCTTGCCGAAATGTTCTGGCGGCGCTGGCTGCGGGAATATCTCCCGACCCTGCAACGTCGCGAAAAGTGGAAGAACAATGTGCCAAATGTGCGTGTCGATGACGTAGTAGTGTTAGTAGATAGTTGCAAAGAACGAAGTGCATGGACAAAGGGGATAATTCAAACAGTGTACCACGGAAATGATGGAATCATCCGTGTAGTAGATGTTAAGACTGTATATGGGGTCCTGCGTCGGCCCGTAGCAAAGATTATTGTGCTTCCCACAGACCAAGATGTAATGCGGCTGAACCCTGTTACAGGGGGTGGAATGTAGGCGAAGCACAGTAATGTGAGCTCTATTTCTAGGTTTAAGATAAGTTATATTAGGATAGAAGTATATAACTATAAGAATATTGTAAAGCAATTTGACTGGACATGTTTGTTTTGCTAATTAGTATATCCGCTACTTGTGCCATGGTAGTAAAATGCGCGCCTCCCGCATTGACAGTCATTGGGTAATAACGGCGGGGGGTACATTTTACGACCCCCGCCACTTGCGCTACCCATGCCAGCGCATAAAAAGGGCGCACCTTGGCACAAGCAAGTTCCGAATCAGAGGACGCCATCTCGCTCACTTCCTCCTCCTCCTCCTCAGACGACTATCAGGTCGTCGGAAAGGGAGGGAAGAGGAAGAAGAGCGCCTCCTCAAAGGCCGGCAAGGCCAAAAAGCCTCTGGCGGCAGCCATCCCCTCCGCCCCTGACTGCGCCCCTGCCTGCGCCCCTGCCCCTGCCCCTTCCTCTACTTCCGGCTCGGCACCCACCCGATCACCCACCTCAGCCAGTCCTATCCCAACGGACTCAAAGAGGAAGGTGCGTCCCCCGCCCCCCTTATACATCCAAGATAAGTCCAAGTGGACAGAAATCTCCAAAGTTTGTGTGGATCGCAAGATCCAATACACCAATGCCCGATCTACCCAGCAGGGCATCAAGGTTACTGTCCCCTCGTCCTCGGACTACAGGGACCTTGTCCGAATTCTTCGTGAAAGGAAGTACTCCTTTCACACATTCTCCCTCCCGGAGGAAACTCCGACTAGAGTGGTCATCAGGCGTATCCCGAAGGAGATCGCCACCGAAGAGATCAAGGCAGACCTGATCTCCAAGGGTATCCCAGTGTCTGCAGTTCACCGCCTTCACCGGGCTAAACAGGGCCTTGTATACGACATGGTCCTGGTGATCTGCGACCCCGTTGAGGGTCATCACCCGATCTTCAAAGTGAAGTCGGTGTGTTCACTGTCGGGCATCTCTATTGAGAAGCCCAAAAAGTCCAATATCGTTGGCCAGTGCCACCGTTGCCAATTATACGGCCACTCCCAGTCGCACTGCTACGCAACTCCCAGATGCGTTAAGTGTCTGGGCGGGCATGGCACTGCGGACTGCCCTCGCCCCAAGGACAGGACTCTGTGCACAGAACCTCCAAGTTGTGTGCTCTGCGGGCAAGCTGGTCACCCAGCTAACTACCGGGGATGCAGTAAAGCCCCTAAATCCTCCTCGGCCAAGCTGGCGAAGCGTGCCAGCGAGCGCCAGCAAAGGGAAAGCCCGAGCGTAAAGCTCCCCTCTGCTCAGTTGCCCGAGCGCCTCGCTCCTCAGAGACCCTCCCCATGGGTCAACTTTAAGGCAGCTTCGGCCTCGGTGCCGCCCTCTCAACCCATCCCTGCGCCATTGGCCACTGCCACGCCGGTCCCGGCAGCAGCCCCATTGGCTCCTGTGGCCATCGCCGCTCCCAAAGCTGCGCCGGTTCCCACGGCAGCAAACAGGTCCCCTTCCTCAGGCCATCAGCCTTCAAACCCACAGGTGCTTCTCAGCGTATTCGCTGTTTTCTACACCCCGGCGGCCAACGCCATGGTGAAGGAAATCCGTGCCGCTCAAGGAAACGCTCTTCGTCTCCTTGAGATATTCAATGCATACCCCGAGGTATCGCAAGCTCTCGAAAATCTAACTTTTTAAATTCCATTATGAATTTACAAAAGATTAGGTCCCTCAAACCCCGCTCCCTTAAACTAGGCGTCTTCAACGCCAATGCAATTACCGGTCAACGCGATGAGATCGCCACCTTTCTGCGTGATCATCAGCTTGACATTATGCTCATTCAAGAGACCTTCCTGAAGCCCCATCAGCGGGACCCGAAAATCGCCAACTATGACATAGTTCGCAATGACAGGTCCCGCTGCCACAAGGGTGGCACCCTTATATACTACAAAAGGTCTCTTTACTGTAGTCCTATGGACCCTCCTCCACTAGTCTCTCATCTCGAGGTCTCAATCTGTCGGCTCGGCATGACTGGTCATCAACCAATCACCATCATCTCTGCCTACTTCCCGCCTGCCAATGGTGCGGAGGATCCCACCGCGATCACCAAGGACCTAACTGTCCTCTTCGGTCTGAGTGACTCCGTCATCTCAATGCCAAGCATCCCGCCTGGAACAGCAACACGACCTCCACCAGAGGTAGGATACTGTTCAACCTAGGTGCCTCCCTCAACTTCGATGTCATCGCTTCGATGAACCCAACCCACTACCCTGGCGTTCCCAGCCAGCTTCCAGACGTGCTCGATGTTGCGCTACTCAAGAATGTAAACCTTCGTTTGCACTCTATTGAGACGCACCACGAACTCAACTCGGATCACCGCCCAATTACCATGCTCTTCGCCCCTTATTCGGGCCCGCTCGATCCTAACCAGCCCCCTCGAACCAAAGTGTTAACCGACTGGAAGAAAGTAAGCGAACAGCTGAAATCCACCACGTCGCCTCACTTGGATAAAATCCCCGACCACATAGTGTCAGTCGAAGACACGACGGGTGCGATCGACTCGTTTACAGAACACGTTCAATCCGTTTTGACGGATTGTTCGCGGGAGGTTCCGGCGATGGATGATCATCGCTGGAAGTTACCGATTGACGTACGTGAACTGATAACCGAGAAGAACGCGGCCATTCGTGCCTACGACTCCTTTCCCTGCGACGCGAACAAAGCCCACATGCGACATTTACAGCGTGCTGTAAAGAAACGTATAACGGAGTGGCGTTCCGAGGGCTGGGACTAGGGCTTTCAAATACCGGATTTGTTCAATACCGGTATTAATACCGGTATTGGAAAAGCCAATACCGTGATCACGGTATCAATACCGGTAATCCGGTATTGAACGCAAGTTCAATTAGGGCATTAATAAAACCATTAAAATACGTACTTTTATTTTCAAATCAGTCTTTATTGTTCTTATTTATTGAATAAATATCTTTTATACAAAGCTTTCATATATAACAACTTTGTGTTGGTTGGTTATTAATTAAGGTAGGAATTAGGAACGTAATCAAAACTTAAACTTACGTCGCCTTTGCGAAATGACTAATAATAACAAAAACGACATAAGTATGGCTCTATTTGGGGCATTGTCTCAGGCGGGGCGCGGGAGGGTGAGGTAAAGATAACAGCGGTACGCTTGCGCTGGTGAAAACAAATGTGAGATAAGATCACATCATTCACATCTACTAATGTTTTAATACCGTAATCACGGTATTGGAGCGTCAATACCGGTATTGAAAAAGGCCAAAATAAAATCCGTGATCACGGTATTACGGGATCCCGGAATACCGGTATTGAAAGCCCTAGCTGGGACAAGATGCTCAGCGAGCTCGAGCCCAACCATCTGGCCTTCTGGCAACTCCAACGCAAAATGCGTACATCCACTGGGGAGGCTACAATGCCTCCCCTCATTCGCCCTGACAAGAGCATCGCATTCGACAATCCCGAAAAGGCAGAATGCCTAGCCGACAGCCTGGAGTCTCAATGTTCTCCTAGCTCCCAACCAGCTGACCAAGCGCACCTTGCCAAGGTCGACGCCGAAGTCGAACGCAGGGCTGCTCTTTCCCCTGTGGAAGACCCTGATGATCCGTTGCCTCCCGTCACTCCAGACGAGGTGCACGACATCATTAAAGGGCTACAGGATCGGAAGGCCCCTGGCTCGGACGGTATCACCAATAAGGTTTTCAAACTCCTCCCCGCCCCCCTGATAATGCTAATGACCGCCATCTTCAATGGTGCTCTCAGCAACAACATCTTTCCGCAGACGTGGAAAGAGGCCACCGTCATCGGTATCCCCAAGCCAGGCAAGCCCAAGTCTGAGCCCACTAGTTACCGCCCCATTAGTCTCCTCAATGTCCTCGGCAAAATATACGAGAGGCTTATTTATAAGCGTCTCAAAGATTTTGTCGAGGCTAAGAGCCTTATCCCTAGTGAACAGTTTGGTTTCAGGACCCATCACTCTTGCATCCAGCAAGTTCACCGAATCGTTGAGCACCTAAGCGCTGGCTTCCAGCGCAAGGCAACGACAGGCATGTTGTTCTTCGACATAGCGAAAGCGTTCGACAAGGTCTGGCACAACGGCTTAATATATAAGCTGTACCAACTCGGGGTGCCTGACCGTCTCGTGCTCATCTTACGAGACTTTTTGTCGAACCGCACCTTTCGCTATCGCATTGAGGGTACACTCTCCTCCCCTCACCCCTTACGCGCCGGTGTCCCCCAGGGCTCGGTGATTTCTCCCCTCATCTTCTCGCTCTTCACGAGCGACATCCCCAAATGTAGCAAGACTCATTTGGCGCTTTTCGCCGATGACACAGCTATCTACTACACAGGGCGGTGCCAGAACTCTATCGCCAGAACTCTCCAAAACTCCGCAAACGCTTTAGGCGTCTGGTTCCGGAAGTGGAGGATTGAGGTCAATCCCGATAAGAGTCAGGCCGTCCTTTTCACGCGACCGCGACTCCGCGCTTCCGCACCTCCTAGCCCGATCACCATGTATGGCAAGCCGATCCCTTGGGAGAAGCAAGCCAAATACCTTGGCGTGATCTTAGATCAACACCTGACCTTTAGAGAGCACATCAAGACGGCTCGTTCGCGTGCCGCTTGCGCTCTCGGCAGGCTTCACTTCATCCTGACCGCGCGTAGCAAACTATCTCTTAAGTGCAAGCTGCGCATCTACACCGCAGTCATCCGTCCCATCATGACGTATGCTTGTGTTGTATTCGCGCACGCTAAGCCACACTTGCTCCATAGGATGCAGACCCTACAGAACCGTTTCCTCAGAAAGGTCACGGGGGCACCCTATTATGTACGCAACGAGTCTCTTCACGTTGATCTAAAAATCCCAACCGTCCAGCAGTTCATGAAACGCCTCGCCAAGCGTTTCTTCGAATCTGCCTCCAAACACCCGAATCCCCTGATTGCGGCGGCCGCCCGCTACACACCGTCGCGCATAAGTCGCATCCGCCGTCCTAGGCACGCCCTAACCGTCCCGGATGACGCCATAACTCTCCTCCAGGAGAGTAATCCCGCCACCAGCACGATCCGGAAACTCAAATCGAGACCGCCGTGCTTCCGCCCTCGCCGCCGAGGGCCACCGCGACGCCCCCGTCCATACCCACCCCGACCCTTGCTCGAGCCAGCCCGCGCAGCTGAGCCCGTAATTCTAAATTTGCCCCCAAATAATCCGATCCAGCATGTCCCATTGCTGTCCTCTCCCAGCGACGCCCTAAGCCGAGGTCCGTACCCCACAGGGGGTGCCCTTAGCGTGTAGTCGCTTAGTTTTTAGTCTTAGTTTTAAGCCTGGCTGGAGGCCTTAATTTATTGAGGCATCCACAGGAAAGCCCGGTTAAGCAGTCGACAACCTCCTATAGGTTGAACTGCGAGATGCCATTCCCCAAAAACAAAAACAAACACAAGCAAGTCAGTCTCCAGCGATCATCCAGTGAAGCAACATATCTACACCCGTTGGTTCACTTCGCGCCGCGCTTCAAATAATTAGTTATACCAGTCAAGTTGCTAAGTTTGTAAATAGTGTGTAAGTTTGCCCGTGTATTTCCTTTAATATTTTGTATTGTGTTGTGTCGTATTGGAAATACAAGTGTCTTACCCCGTGTCGCGTGGTTTTATTTCCACTTCTTCGTCAAGGGAACAACGTCACCCCCGCCTACACGCCCGTATCCCCCACCTGCCCCTCAGCGTGGGCTACAGGTTTGCTCATAGTTTTCTCTAGCTGTTTGTAATCTTTGTCGATATTCATCATCATTTTCAAGAAGTCTATTATTGTTGTGTCGCTCTCGATCAGCTGTTAATCGAGATTCACGATGGAAACTACTTTCCAGCTCTCTAGACCGCAAAGTTCGTGCTCTTTGAGAGCTCAGGCGAATTTTCCTATCAGTGAAAGTCTCAGACTCACGCGATAGTGCATGAGCTTCACGATCAGCAGTGAAACGTATTTCTCGTTCTTCCTGTGTTTCCTGAGACCGGGCATTTGCTGTCCGAACCCTCTGAGAACTCAGGCGAATTTTCCTATCAGTGAAAGTCTCAGACTCACCCGATAGTGCATGAGCTTCACGATCGGCAGTGAGACGTATTTCCCGTTCGTCCTGTGTCTCCTGGGATGCATTTGTTGTCCGTACTCTCTGGGAGCTCAGGCGGGTTTCCCTGTCAGCAAAAGTCTCAGACTCACGCGATAGCGCGTGAGCTTCGCGATCGACAGATAAACGTGCCTTTCGTTGTTCCCCGTTTTCCCTATTTCGAGTTGTAATCATTCGAGAACGATTTGAACTCAGTCGAGATTCTCGCTGAGTCGAAGTTTCTGCAGCCCGAAACCTAGCCTGATGTTCCCGAGTTGCAGAGAGCCTTGCCTCACGACCTTCCTCAGATTCCTGTGATCGAACTAATCTCATCCTTTTAGCATTTCTGCTACATTGGGAGAGGTTGGATCTTCTTCGAGGCATTCTTACAATAAAATAGTACTTACTACTTAACACACAGTTACTTAGTAAACACGTACTATCGTAAACAATTAAATTATAAATACTTACAGATTATTATACAGTCTAAAATTATCACAGTTTAAGTAATAAGTGTTAAGACGTGTAAACCAAACGTACTAACTTTATAAAACAAAAGAATTGCTAGAAAAATTAATTACTAACCTGAGCTAATGAACTTATACTTAATAAAGAAAATCAAGAAAAGAAATGCCTAACCTTTGCCAAATACTTATAATAAGTATTTATATACAAACCCTAAATAAAAATTAAGATAAGTAAATACCCAAAAATCAAGGAAAAAAATGCCTAACCTATACCAAATACTTACAGTATTTATTTACAAAATTTTAGAGAAAATTAAGGAAAATAACCTAACCTACAAACCCTAAAATATAAATAAATGAAATATGCAAACAGTCAGTATTCAAGTGAATCGCAATAATCGAATGCAACTATTCGCCTATACTCTCCAGGATATGTGCGCTGCGTTCGCTACGAATAACTGAATCCTTATGGCCGCGGCGCGTTGTTTTTGTTTTTGGGGAATGGCATCTCGCAGTTCAACCTATAGGAAGCTGTCGACTGCTCAACCGGGCTTTCCTGTGGATGCCTCAATAAATTAAGGCCTCCAGCCAGGCTTAAAACTAAACTAAAAGCTAAGCGACTGCACGCTAAGGGCACCCCCTGTGGGGTACGGACCTCGGCTTAGGGCGTCGTTGGGAGAGGACAGCAATGGGACATGCTGGATCGGATTAATGGCCGCGGCGCGGCTCTCAGCGCGCTTTACATAGCCATGGACGCGCAGGCGCGAGGCGTGTACGTATTCTGATAGAATACCTTACTTTTTTTTTGTGGATGGGAAATCATCAAATGACTTCTCCCGCTCTGGGCGGAGCGGGAGGGCGTGTCAGACTTTTACTGACTAAAACCCACCCGTGTTCCTTCTGTGCCGGGGCCACGGTAACTCTTTCGAACATCCCGCGACCCAAGCTGGCATCGGCCCTAGCGGACCCCGTCAATAGTGCTGACATCTCTTTGAGGCGTGCGTGGAACACAACGCGCCGTCGACTCAGGCCTGGTCCTTACCGGACGGCCAGCTACCCATTGCTCGCCGTCCGCAAGCCCCCGCCTACGGTGGCCGGGAATCGGCTGCCAATTCCCGACAGAATACCTTACTTAACAAATGTTCGCCGTGATTCTTTAAATTGACATAACTTTTTTATTTATGAACCGATTGACATGAAATAAACACTAAATGTTAAGTGAAGCTTACTACAATATATTAGTGAAAACCGCATCTAAATCGAATAAGCCGTTTCTGATATTAGCGTGCACAAACACACAGACAAACAGACAAACAGATAAAAAAAAATTTAGTTACAATTTCGGGTTCGGCATCGATATAATAACAACCCCTGCTACTTTTTTTTATATATTTCCATTGTACAGACACCACTTTTCTACAATTTTATTATATGTATAGATGTATAGATAAATTGTTTACGGATCTAATCGACGGTAAGAGGATGAATATTTATTTACAAGTAGTTATTACATCGTTTTAGATAATATTTGCACGATATAACATCATAGATACATTTTCTTTGGGCAAATAATGTTACGTAAACGAACCACACTTTCGGCCATACTCTCTTGTCATCATAATTATTTTGTTTATAAATAAATACATCTCCCATAATACGAGTACTGTTTACATTTTATAGTATGGTCTGTTTATTCAAAAACACAAAACAATGCACGTTAAGTGAGCGCAGTTGATAAAAACATTAGTAGATCATTTTTTGTGAGCGGGGTCATAAGGTTACGCGTCTTTTGCGCCCGCGCGTGGCGCTGGCTGTGTCACAAACCACACCTTTCATCGGTTAGCAAACGAAAGAAACGCGTTGGTACTGAGAGTTTTCCAAGACTCTCCGAGCTCGATAGTCGAGTGTAGACCGTCGCAACACTCGGTCTCTCCGCCAGTCCCTCGCTGCATCCCCTCCACCGACGATCGTTACCAGGTAGGGCTCGCTTGCGTTTCCGATGACATGAATATTCGTTTACAAAACAAATTGTTAGATGGCGCTGTCCGCTATACTGTGGCGCCATCTATTCACGACATCTGTTTATTATTATTTCAGATCAGCATACTACAGCCAACTATCGGACTCAGATAGTCAAGAACACGTGTCTTTCACTAAAGACGAGCTGTTATGGTGTAAACAAGCGAATGAGAAGAAGCTGCCGGTTTTAGCTTTGCAGTGTATCGACAGGAATAAAGAGTAAGTTATAGCTATTCCTGCCTCGTTGGTCTAGTGGTCGCAAGCGCTACAGCTGAGCAAGAGATCCTGGGTTCGATTCCCAAGTCAGGCAAAGTATTATTGGGTTTTTCCATCAGGAATTTTTCAGTAGCAGGCTGGAGTCTGAATTTTTTCTTGGTTGATAGCATTAGGCTCGCCCCCTATTACATGGGACTTAAACATAATTGGCGAAATGTGGGTGTAGGTACTGTAATAACCTGCACGGACGTTGTGTTGTCTTTAAGGGTGCGTTTCCACTGAAGCAGAGACGTGCAGAAATCCTCCAATCACAGACGAAACGAGAGACGCGATGAGGGTTTCAACCATTGTGATTGATCGATTCCCGCACGTCTCCGCTCAGCTCCGCTCGTCTCTGCTTCAGTGGAAACGCAACCTAAATGATATACTTTAGGACCTTTCACCAATGTTGTAACCATAAAATAATCTATTACATATTATTATATCGACATCAGTCAGGGCCGGGAGGCCGACTGTCAACCTATATTGTTTTTCCCTATTCGAACATTCAAATCAATGCTTGTCTTCATAAATCGATAAAATTGCGAAGGTTGCATGCTAATGGCACGCCCGGTTAAAAGCTCTACAGTACTATGGGTACACCTCTGCCCCCTTCGGGGACTTCAAGCGTAATGTCATACTTTTTTAACTACTTAAGCTACGATTTCCTAGAAGAACCGTGGCCGTCACATAACAGCCGCAGTGACGGCCGTCGTGAAAATGATAATAATAATAATTATTCATACATAACATCACGCCTTGTTTCCCCGATGGGTTAGGCAGAGGTGTACCAATAGTACACCCACATTTCGCCAGTTATGTTTAAGTCCCATGTAATAGGGGGCGAGCCTATTGCCATCTACAGGGCATAAATCCAGACTCCGGGCTGCTACTGAGAAATTCCAGGTAGAAAAACCCAATAAAACTTCGCCCGACCTGGAAATCGAACCCAGGACCTCATGCTCAGCAGTAGCTCTTGCGACCACTAGACCAACGAGGCAGTCTAATTAATAATTATTCATTACCTCCTAAAACAGAGCTTCCTCTCTCCTACCCTTTTGCTGTGCCCTACAGGGTCCATAATGATCTCAATTATATATTATAGTTACCACCTAAGTACACATTATGGTAAAGCAGTAAAGATATTGAGATTGAGATGATGGCAGCGGGTTTGACTTTACGATGTCAGAAAACGCTCTCTAGGGAAACACCATCATCTGCCTAGCCTTTTCCCAACTATGTTGGGGCCGGCTTCCAGTCTAACCGGATGCAGCTGAATACCAGTATTTTACATGGAGAGACTGCCTATCTGACCTCCACAACCCAGTTGCTGGGCAATACGATACCCCTTGGTAAGACTGGTTGTCAGAGTTTCGGGCTTCTGACGACCCGTAACGACTGTCAAAGATCCATGAATGACAGCCGGGACCAACGGCTTAACGTGCTTTCCGAGGCACGGAGGAGTCTCGGTATGTGTCACCCATCCACGGACCAACCCCGGCAAGCGTAGCTTCACCTGATGGATCGACCCGTGCGGCTGTTATTACTTAGCCACGAGCTCCACCAAACACCAACTTTCATAAATAACTCAATGAAGTCTGTGCGGGATACACATTTATGTGCTGGGTTGGTGAGGAATAAAACCAGTGTTGAAGCTTGAAGCCTTCTTTAATCTTCTTGTAGTGTTCCTATTTCTTCAACTGCTGCCCGCTGACTGTGCCGATACCTTTTTTTTTTTTTTTTTCCTAACTATGGCATCTCGTAGTTGGCCAAGAGTGGCCGTGACTACTTAACCGGTCAATCCTGTGGCTGCCTTAAGCTAACTCAAAGCCTCCAGCCAGGGGCGTGTTACTTATAAATACTAAGTGACTGCGCGCTAAGGGCACCCCCTGTGGGGTACGAACCTCGGCTTAGGGCGTCACTGGGGGGACAGCAAGTTTGGGACAGGCTGGATCAAAATTGGATAATTATTATTAATCTGGGGAATTTAAAGCTACAGGCTCAGCTTCGGCGCGGGCTGGCGCTTCTTCGAGCAAGGGTCGGGGGGAATTATTAACTCGGGGTTTTCGCGCTGGACCTCGGCGGCGGGGTCGGAATGTCGGTCTTTTGTGTTTGTGTACTGTACTGGTAGCCCTATTGCTTTCCTGGAGGAGAGTAATAGGGTCGTCTGGGTCTAATAGTGTGTGCCTCGGACGGCGGACTTTACTAATATTGGAGGGGGTATATTTAGCGGCCGCGACAACTAGGGGGTTGCGATGTTTGGCGGCGGTATCAAAGAAACGCTTGGAGTTGCGTTTCATGAACTGGAGGATGGTGGGGATTTTGAGATCGAGATGGAGGATCTCGTTCCGGACATAAAAGGGGGATCCCGTGATCATTCGGAGGGCACGGTTCTGTAGGGTCTGCATCCTATGGATGTGGTGGGGTTTCGCGTGAGCAAAGACTGCACAGGCGTACGTCATAATAGGACGTATGCACGCCGTGTAAATGCGCAACTTGCACTTTAGTGACAACTTGCTTTTTGCATTCATTATCGAGTGGAGTCTACCGAGAGCGAAAGCGGCGCGCGAACGAACCTTCTTTATGTGCTCTGCGAAGGTGAGGTGCTCATCGAGAATCACACCTAGATATTTGGCTCGCTTCTCCCAAGGGATAGGCTTACCGAACATGGAGATTGGTCGGGGGGGGGTGGGCCTATGGCGCGGTTTTGAATAAAGAACCGCTTGACTTTTGTCGGGATTCACTTCAATTCTCCACTTCCTGAACCAGTCGCCAAGTTTGGTGACCGCTCTTTGGAGAGTGAGAGAGATCGAGGCTTGTTTGGTGCCCGAGCAGTAAATGGCCGTGTCGTCTGCGAACAGAGCCAACTGTGCCTTTTTGCTCCTGGGTATGTCGCTAGTGAACAGCGTGAAGATGAGGGGGGCAAGCACAGAGCCCTGGGGGACGCCTGCGCGGATAGGGTGGGGGGAGGATAGTGCTCCTTCGATGCGATAGCGGAAGGTGCGGTTCGACAAGAAGTCTCGTAAGATGAGTACGAGACGGTCCGGCACACCGAGTTGGTAGAGCTTATATAATAAGCCGTTGTGCCAGACTCTGTCAAACGCTTTCGCTATGTCGAAGTATATAACACCCGTCATCAAGCCACGCTGGAAGCCAGCGCTTATGTGTTCGATGATGCGGTGGGCCTGATGCACACAAGAGTGCTGGGTTCGAAAACCAAACTGTTCGTTTGGGATGAGGCCTTTTGTTTCGGCATAGTCTCTGAGACGCTTATAAATAAGTTTCTCATAGACTTTGCCGAGGACATTGAGCAGACTGATGGGGCGGTAGCTCGAGGGCTCAGATTTGGGCTTTCCAGGCTTGGGGATGCCGATGACAGTGGCCTTTTTCCATGCATCTGGGAAGATGTTATTGCTCATGGCACCATTGAAGATGGTGGTCAGTAGCATTATGAGGTGGGCAGGGAATAGTTGTATTACCCTGTTTGTGATGCCGTCTGAGCCGGGAGCTTTGCGGGGCTTTAAACCCTTGATGATATCATGCACTTCGTCTGGAGTGACGGGAGGCAGAGGATAGTCAGGGTTTTCGACGGGGGGAAGGGAGGCTCTACGTTCGACTTCAGCGTCGACTTTTGACAAGTGAGCTTGGTCTACTGGTTGAGAGCTGGGAGAGCATTGAGCCTCGAGGCTGTTGGCTAGGCATTCAGCCTTGTCAGCATCGTCGAAGGCGATGGTCTTGTCAGGGCGGAGTAGGGGGGGCATGGAGACTACTTCATTGGACTTTAGTTTCCTTTGAAGTTCCCAGAAGGCCTGATGAGTGGGCTCTAGGTCGCTTAGCATCCTGTCCCAGCCAGCGGTACGCAGCTCCGCTAGGCGTGTCTTTACAGCTCGCTGTAAATGGCGCATATGGGCTTTGTTCGCAAGGCAGGGGAAGTTGCTGTATGCACGGACAGCCGCGTTCTTCTCGCGCAACAGTTCACGCACATCGTCCGGCAATCTCCAGCGACGGTCATCGTCCGCTGGAGTTACCTTTGAACAGTCGTTCAGGACTGATTGTACGTGCTCAGTGAGCGAGTCGATCGCGGCCGTCGTGTCTGCGACAGAGTCGAACTGATCAGGGATGGAGTCCAGGTGTTGGGAAGAAGTGGATTTCAGGCTATTGCTTACTTTCCTCCAATCTGTGACTATTTTGGTGAGAGGGGGTTGAGTGGGGTCATGGAGACCGACACGGGGGGCCAGTTTCATGACCACTGGTCGGTGGTCAGAGGAGAGCTCTTGTACCGCCTCTATAGAATCCAACCGTAGGTTGATATTCTTCAGAAGCGCTATGTCGAGGACGTCGGCGGTATGGTTGGGGTCGTGGGGAAAGTGGGTTGGAGTCATCGGGGCGATGACATCGAAATTTAGTATGGGGCAGAGACCGAACAGCTGTCTCCCTCTGGCTGAGGTGGTGTTGCTGTTCCAGGCAGGGTGTTTGGCGTTGAGGTCGCCCGCTATGATAACGGAATCGCTCAGGCCGAAGAGGGCAGAGAGATCGTCAGAAATCGACTGGGGATTTTCTGACGAGGTTTGGGGGGGAACATAGGCCGATACTAGGGTGATCGGTTGGTGTCCTGACATGCCTAACCGGCATACAGACACTTCTAATTTGGATAGGGGGGGAGGGTCCATAGGGATGCAGTGAAGAACCTTTCTATAGTATATGAGGGTGCCACCCTTGTGACACCGAGACCTGTCGTTGCGAACTACGCAGTAGTTAGCGATTGACGGGTTACGGACGTTGGGCTTGAGGAAGGATTCCTGTATAAGGAGAATATCAATTTGATGATCACGGAGGAACTCGGCGATCTCATCGCGTTGATCGCGAATGCCATTGGCATTGAAGTAGCCTAATTTAAGGGATCGGGGCTTAGTTCTCCCTTTGGCTTCTTTATCCATAGTGGGGGTTGGGAAGGTTGGCGAAGGAGGATAAGGCTTGGGTGATTTCAGGATAAGAGTTATATATCTCCAGAATCTGGAGAAGGTTGCCGGCATTTCTGGCAGCGACTAATTCGCTTGCCATTTTCCTGGCGCGTGGGGTGAGGAAGGCCGTGAAGGTGCCCGAAATGATGTTAAAGGGGTCAAGGGGGTTAGGGCCAACCGTAGTCGGTGAGTGGGGGGGTGCAGTTCTGGCTGCAGGGGCGGTTTTGGGCGCTTGCACCGGTCTCGGGGGGAGGGCGGGGGCGGGCGCAGCGGCGCGGTTGAGGGGGTCCATCAGCGCTGGGATGGATGGAGGTGGGGGGCTGGTTTTGGCCAGGGCCGGGAAAGCCCTTTGATGGTTAAGGGCCGTCCAGGGGCTAGGCCTTTGAGGGCTTAGCCGTTCTGGCATTTGGGTCGAAGGGGCGGGGGCTTCCCTTTGCTGGCGGGCGACTGCGCGCTTGGCCAGTTTGGGGGATAATTTCGGGGCTTTAGGGCAGCCCCGGTAATTTGCCGGGTGACCTGACTCACCACAAAGCACACAGCTAGGTGGCTCGGTGCAGAGGGTACGGTCTTTAGGGCGGGGGCAGTCAGAAGTGCCGTGCTCGCCCAGGCACTTGACGCACCTGGGTTTGGCGTGGCAGTTCTTCTGCGCGTGGCCGTATAGCTGGCATCGGTGACATTGGCCGATGAAGCCATATTTGTTGGGCTTCTGGATTTCAAAGCCCACGAGATGACAGATGGTTTTTACACCAAAGATGGGGTGATGCCCTTCAGTTGGGGGACAGACAACGAGGACCATGTCGAATGCATGGCCGCCTCTGGCGCGGTGCATACGGTGGACCTCTGCAACCGGAATATGTTGGGCCTCTAGATCGGCCTTGATGGCGTCAGTAGGGATTTCTTTCGGAATCCTACGAATTACCACTCGGGTCTGGCGCTCCTCGGGAAGAGTGTAGGTGTGGAAGGACACACCTCTCGCCCGAAGGAGCCTGGTGAGCTCCCTATAGTCCTTGGACGTAGGGATGCTCACTTTGATACCCTGCTGGGTAGAGCGGGCGTTGGTGAAACCGATCTTTTGCTCGGTGCACCATTGGGACACATCTGTCCACTTTGCCTTGTCCTGAATGAACACAGGCGGGGGGGGTGCCAGCTTCTTGGGGGCAGAAGAAGCTGGAGTCAGGGCGGGGGGGGCATCCTGGGAGGAGGATGAGGGGGCGCTATTTGCCGCGGAGGCAGGGGTAGCAGATACAGGCTTACCGGCTTGGGACGGACTGTGTGCCGATACCGTTTTTTTTTTTTTTTTTTTTCCTAACTATGGCATCTCGTAGTTGGCCAAGAGTGGCCGTGACTACTTAACCGGTCAATCCTGTGGCTGCCTTAAGCTAACTCAAAGCCTCCAGCCAGGGGCGTGTTACTTATAAATACTAAGTGACTGCGCGCTAAGGGCACCCCCTGTGGGGTACGAACCTCGGCTTAGGGCGTCACTGGGGGGACAGCAAGTTTGGGACAGGCTGGATCAAAATTGGATAATTATTATTAATCTGGGGAATTTAAAGCTACAGGCTCAGCTTCGGCGCGGGCTGGCGCTTCTTCGAGCAAGGGTCGGGGGGAATTATTAACTCGGGGTTTTCGCGCTGGACCTCGGCGGCGGGGTCGGAATGTCGGTCTTTTGTGTTTGTGTACTGTACTGGTAGCCCTATTGCTTTCCTGGAGGAGAGTAATAGGGTCGTCTGGGTCTAATAGTGTGTGCCTCGGACGGCGGACTTTACTAATATTGGAGGGGGTATATTTAGCGGCCGCGACAACTAGGGGGTTGCGATGTTTGGCGGCGGTATCAAAGAAACGCTTGGAGTTGCGTTTCATGAACTGGAGGATGGTGGGGATTTTGAGATCGAGATGGAGGATCTCGTTCCGGACATAAAAGGGGGATCCCGTGATCATTCGGAGGGCACGGTTCTGTAGGGTCTGCATCCTATGGATGTGGTGGGGTTTCGCGTGAGCAAAGACTGCACAGGCGTACGTCATAATAGGACGTATGCACGCCGTGTAAATGCGCAACTTGCACTTTAGTGACAACTTGCTTTTTGCATTCATTATCGAGTGGAGTCTACCGAGAGCGAAAGCGGCGCGCGAACGAACCTTCTTTATGTGCTCTGCGAAGGTGAGGTGCTCATCGAGAATCACACCTAGATATTTGGCTCGCTTCTCCCAAGGGATAGGCTTACCGAACATGGAGATTGGTCGGGGGGGGGTGGGCTTATGGCGCGGTTTTGAATAAAGAACCGCTTGACTTTTGTCGGGATTCACTTCAATTCTCCACTTCCTGAACCAGTCGCCAAGTTTGGTGACCGCTCTTTGGAGAGTGAGAGAGATCGAGGCTTGTTTGGTGCCCGAGCAGTAAATGGCCGTGTCGTCTGCGAACAGAGCCAACTGTGCCTTTTTGCTCCTGGGTATGTCGCTAGTGAACAGCGTGAAGATGAGGGGGGCAAGCACAGAGCCCTGGGGGACGCCTGCGCGGATAGGGTGGGGGGAGGATAGTGCTCCTTCGATGCGATAGCGGAAGGTGCGGTTCGACAAGAAGTCTCGTAAGATGAGTACGAGACGGTCCGGCACACCGAGTTGGTAGAGCTTATATAATAAGCCGTTGTGCCAGACTCTGTCAAACGCTTTCGCTATGTCGAAGTATATAACACCCGTCATCAAGCCACGCTGGAAGCCAGCGCTTATGTGTTCGATGATGCGGTGGGCCTGATGCACACAAGAGTGCTGGGTTCGAAAACCAAACTGTTCGTTTGGGATGAGGCCTTTTGTTTCGGCATAGTCTCTGAGACGCTTATAAATAAGTTTCTCATAGACTTTGCCGAGGACATTGAGCAGACTGATGGGGCGGTAGCTCGAGGGCTCAGATTTGGGCTTTCCAGGCTTGGGGATGCCGATGACAGTGGCCTTTTTCCATGCATCTGGGAAGATGTTATTGCTCATGGCACCATTGAAGATGGTGGTCAGTAGCATTATGAGGTGGGCAGGGAATAGTTGTATTACCCTGTTTGTGATGCCGTCTGAGCCGGGAGCTTTGCGGGGCTTTAAACCCTTGATGATATCATGCACTTCGTCGGGAGTGACGGGAGGCAGAGGATAGTCAGGGTTTTCGACGGGGGGAAGGGAGGCTCTACGTTCGACTTCAGCGTCGACTTTTGACAAGTGAGCTTGGTCTACTGGTTGAGAGCTGGGAGAGCATTGAGCCTCGAGGCTGTTGGCTAGGCATTCAGCCTTGTCAGCATCGTCGAAGGCGATGGTCTTGTCAGGGCGGAGTAGGGGGGGCATGGAGACTACTTCATTGGACTTTAGTTTCCTTTGAAGTTCCCAGAAGGCCTGATGAGTGGGCTCTAGGTCGCTTAGCATCCTGTCCCAGCCAGCGGTACGCAGCTCCGCTAGGCGTGTCTTTACAGCTCGCTGTAAATGGCGCATATGGGCTTTGTTCGCAAGGCAGGGGAAGTTGCTGTATGCACGGACAGCCGCGTTCTTCTCGCGCAACAGTTCACGCACATCGTCCGGCAATCTCCAGCGACGGTCATCGTCCGCTGGAGTTACCTTTGAACAGTCGTTCAGGACTGATTGTACGTGCTCAGTGAGCGAGTCGATCGCGGCCGTCGTGTCTGCGACAGAGTCGAACTGATCAGGGATGGAGTCCAGGTGTTGGGAAGAAGTGGATTTCAGGCTATTGCTTACTTTCCTCCAATCTGTGACTATTTTGGTGAGAGGGGGTTGAGTGGGGTCATGGAGACCGACACGGGGGGCCAGTTTCATGACCACTGGTCGGTGGTCAGAGGAGAGCTCTTGTACCGCCTCTATAGAATCCAACCGTAGGTTGATATTCTTCAGAAGCGCTATGTCGAGGACGTCGGCGGTATGGTTGGGGTCGTGGGGAAAGTGGGTTGGAGTCATCGGGGCGATGACATCGAAATTTAGTATGGGGCAGAGACCGAACAGCTGTCTCCCTCTGGCTGAGGTGGTGTTGCTGTTCCAGGCAGGGTGTTTGGCGTTGAGGTCGCCCGCTATGATAACGGAATCGCTCAGGCCGAAGAGGGCAGAGAGGTCGTCAGAAATCGACTGGGGATTTTCTGACGAGGTTTGGGGGGGAACATAGGCCGATACTAGGGTGATCGGTTGGTGGCCTGACATGCCTAGCCGGCATACAGACACTTCTAATTTGGATAGGGGGGGAGGGTCCATAGGGATGCAGTGAAGAACCTTTCTATAGTATATGAGGGTGCCACCCTTGTGACACCGAGACCTGTCGTTGCGAACTACGCAGTAGTTAGCGATTGACGGGTTACGGACGTTGGGCTTGAGGAAGGATTCCTGTATAAGGAGAATATCAATTTGATGATCACGGAGGAACTCGGCGATCTCATCGCGTTGATCGCGAATGCCATTGGCATTGAAGTAGCCTAATTTAAGGGATCGGGGCTTAGTTCTCCCTTTGGCTTCTTTATCCATAGTGGGGGTTGGGAAGGTTGGCGAAGGAGGATAAGGCTTGCGTGATCTCGGGATATGAGTTATATATCTCCAGAATCTGCAGAAGGTTGCCGGCATTTCTGGCAGCGACTAATTCGCTTGCCATTTTCCTGGCGCGTGGGGTGAGGAAGGCCGTGAAGGTGCCCGAAATAATATTGAAGGGGTCGAGGGGGTTGGGGCCAACCGTAGTCGGCGAGTGGGGGGGTGCATTACCGGCTGCAGGGGCGGTTTTAGGCGCTTGCACCGGTCTCGGGGGGAGGGTGGGGGCGGGCGCGGCGGCGCGGTTGCGGGGGTCCATCAGCGCTGGGATGGATGGGGGAGGGGGGCTGGTTTTGGCCAGGGCCGGGAAAGCCCTTTGATGGTTCAGGGCCGTCCAGGGGCTAGGCCTTTGAGGGCTTAGCCGTTCTGGCATTTGGGTCGAAGGGGCGGGGGCTTCCCTTTGCTGGCGGGCGACTGCGCGCTTGGCCAGTTTGGGGGATAATTTCGGGGCTTTGGGGCAGCCCCGGTAATTTGCCGGGTGACCTGACTCACCACAAAGCACACAGCTAGGTGGCTCGGTGCAGAGGGTACGGTCTTTAGGGCGGGGGCAGTCAGAAGTGCCGTGCTCGCCCAGGCACTTGACGCACCTGGGTTTGGCGTGGCAGTTCTTCTGCGCGTGGCCGTATAGCTGGCATCGGTGACATTGGCCGATGAAGCCATATTTGTTGGGCTTCTGGATTTCAAAGCCCACGAGATGACAGATGGTTTTTACACCAAAGATGGGGTGATGCCCTTCAGTTGGGGGACAGACAACGAGGACCATGTCGAATGCATGGCCGCCTCTGGCGCGGTGCATACGGTGGACCTCTGCAACCGGAATATGTTGGGCCTCTAGATCGGCCTTGATGGCGTCAGTAGGGATTTCTTTCGGAATCCTACGAATTACCACTCGGGTCTGGCGCTCCTCGGGAAGAGTGTAGGTGTGGAAGGACACACCTCTCGCCCGAAGGAGCCTGGTGAGCTCCCTATAGTCCTTGGACGTAGGGACGCTCACTTTGATACCCTGCTGGGTGGATCGGGCGTTGGTGAAACCGATCTTTTGCTCGGTGCACCATTGGGACACATCTGTCCACTTAGCCTTGTCCTGAATGAACACAGGCGGGGGGGGTGCCAGCTTCTTGGGGGCAGAAGAAGCTGGAGTCAGGGCGGGGGGGGCATCCTGGGAGGAGGATGAGGGGGCGCTATTTGCCGCGGAGGCAGGGGTAGCAGATACAGGCTTACCGGCCTGGGACGGACTGGCTGGGATGGGTGCCGTGGGGACAGAGGCAGAGGAGGAGGTGGGGGCAGGGGCGGCGGGGATGGCTGCCGCCAGAGGCTTTTTGGCCTTACCGGCCTTTGAGGAGGCGCTCTTCTTCCTCTTCCCTCCCTTTCCGACGACTTGATAGTCGTCTGAGGAGGAGGAGGAGGAAGTGAGAGAGATGGCGTCTTCGGACTCTGAGTCCGAAGGAGGGGTGGAGGTGTCCATCACCTCGGGCTGGGGGGAGACTACGGACGGCATCGAAACCGCCGTAGGAGGGGTGCCCCTGTCTGCTACAGGGGGGGAAAGCGGGCTCTCGAGAGCCTCGCTTGGGTCGACGTGGCGACTACGCCAAGCCTTCCCGTATTTCAGCAAGAAATCGGGGTCCTTAAAAAGGACCTCTCTTGCAAAAGCTACGATGTCTGCGTCAGACATCGTAGCAAAAGGGAATTTAAAAAGAAAATTAGGGAAAAAATAAGGGGACCTAATGATCCTACTCTTACTCCCCGGGTGGATGGGCCCGGGGATGTGTGGCCCTCCCTGTCGGGTGCAGACAGGGAGGTGTGTACCTACTGGTGAGCCCTAGAGCTGAAACCTGTCGCCAATCTTAATGTGCGACAGGGCCCTGACCGGTCTAGCGCGAAGGGTGTAGACACACCCTAAAGACGCTAGGTGTGTCGCTGTGGAAGGAAAACTGTCACCAGAGCCGACTAGGAGACCCCCCAAGGCCGGTTAACTCTGGGACCCGTCCAATTGACTGCCTTACCCTGAAGGGGCTCAGCGGGTGTGTTGGGTCAACACCCCCTTGACTTGGTTGTCACCGTGAGGTATCCGTCAAGGACCACGAAACTGTGGTTTTTTCCCTGAGGGGGTCAAGGAGACACGCCGAACGTTTATGAGACGGACGACGTCAAAGAAACAATTTGTCAACGATCGCCTTGAAAAAGGCAATAATTGATAAAGGGTGCAGTCAGAGACTACTGGAGTCGGAGCGTGACGTGGCGTCACGAGCGAGCTTCGATGGCGGTGAGTCAGCGGTGAGTCAGCGGTGCAGCGAGCGAATGCGTCAGCGGCACGACCGTCCACAGCGGAGTCGAGCGAGGGAATCGGTGCCGATACCTTTTTTTTTTTTTTTTTTTTTTTTTTCCTAACTATGGCATCTCGTAGTTGGCCAAGAGTGGCCGTGACTACTTAACCGGTCAATCCTGTGGCTGCCTTAAGCTAAATAACTCAAAGCCTCCAGCCAGGGGCGTGTTACTTACAAATATTAAGTGACTGCGCGCTAAGGGCACCCCCTGTGGGGTACGAACCTCGGCTTAGGGCGTCACTGGGGGGACAGCAAGTTGGGACAGGCTGGATCAAATTGGATAATTATTATTAATCTGGGGAATTTAAAGCTACAGGCTCAGCTTCGGCGCGGGCTGGCGCTTCTTCGAGCAAGGGTCGGGGGGAATTATTAACTCGGGGTTTTCGCGCTGGACCTCGGCGGCGGGGTCGGAATGTCGGTTTTTTGTGTCTGTGTATTGTACTAGAAGCCCTATTGCTTTCCTGGAGGAGAGTAATAGGGTCGTCTGGGACTAATAGTGTGTGCCTCGGACGGCGGACTTTACTAATATTGGAGGGGGTATATTTAGCGGCCGCGACAACTAGGGGGTTGCGATGTTTGGCGGCGGTATCAAAGAAACGCTTGGAGTTGCGTTTCATGAACTGGAGGATGGTGGGGATTTTGAGATCGAGATGGAGGATCTCGTTCCGGACATAAAAGGGGGATCCCGTGATCATTCGGAGGGCACGGTTCTGTAGGGTCTGCATCCTATGGATGTGGTGGGGTTTCGCGTGAGCAAAGACTGCACAGGCGTACGTCATAATAGGACGTATGCACGCCGTGTAAATGCGCAACTTGCACTTTAGTGACAACTTGCTTTTTGCATTCATTATCGAGTGGAGTCTACCGAGAGCGAAAGCGGCGCGCGAACGAACCTTCTTTATGTGCTCTGCGAAGGTGAGGTGCTCATCGAGAATCACACCTAGATATTTGGCTCGCTTCTCCCAAGGGATAGGCTTACCGAACATGGAGATTGGTCGGGGGGGGGTGGGCCTATGGCGCGGTTTTGAATAAAGAACCGCTTGACTTTTGTCGGGATTCACTTCAATTCTCCACTTCCTGAACCAGTCGCCAAGTTTGGTGACCGCTCTTTGGAGAGTGAGAGAGATCGAGGCTTGTTTGGTACCCGAGCAGTAAATGGCCGTGTCGTCTGCGAACAGAGCCAACTGTGCCTTTTTGCTCCTGGGTATGTCGCTAGTGAACAGCGTGAAGATGAGGGGGGCAAGCACAGAGCCCTGGGGGACGCCTGCGCGGATAGGGTGGGGGGAGGATAGTGCTCCTTCGATGCGATAGCGGAAGGTGCGGTTCGACAAGAAGTCTCGTAAGATGAGTACGAGACGGTCCGGCACACCGAGTTGGTAGAGCTTATATAATAAGCCGTTGTGCCAGACTCTGTCGAACGCTTTCGCTATGTCGAAGTATATAACACCCGTCATCATGCCACGCTGGAAGCCAGCGCTTATGTGTTCGATGATGCGGTGGGCCTGATGCACACAAGAGTGCTGGGTTCGAAAACCAAACTGTTCGTTTGGGATGAGGCCTTTTGTTTCGGCATAGTCTCTGAGACGCTTATAAATAAGTTTCTCATAGACTTTGCCGAGGACATTGAGCAGACTGATGGGGCGGTAGCTCGAGGGCTCAGATTTGGGCTTTCCAGGCTTGGGGATGCCGATGACAGTGGCCTTTTTCCATGCATCTGGGAAGATGTTATTGCTCATGGCACCATTGAAGATGGTGGTCAGTAGCATTATGAGGTGGGCAGGGAATAGTTGAATTACCCTGTTTGTGATGCCGTCTGAGCCGGGAGCTTTACGGGGCTTTAAACCCTTGATGATATCATGCACTTCGTCTGGAGTGACGGGAGGCAGAGGATAGTCAGGGTTTTCGACGGGGGGAAGGGAGGCTCTACGTTCGACTTCAGCGTCGACTTTTGACAAGTGAGCTTGGTCTACTGGTTGAGAGCTGGGAGAGCATTGAGCCTCGAGGCTGTTGGCTAGGCATTCAGCCTTGTCAGCATCGTCGAAGGCGATGGTCTTGTCAGGGCGGAGTAGGGGGGGCATGGAGACTACTTCATTGGACTTTAGTTTCCTTTGAAGTTCCCAGAAGGCCTGATGAGTGGGCTCTAGGTCGCTTAGCATCCTGTCCCAGCCAGCGGTACGCAGCTCCGCTAGGCGTGTCTTTACAGCTCGCTGTAAATGGCGCATATGGGCTTTGTTCGCAAGGCAGGGGAAGTTGCTGTATGCACGGACAGCCGCGTTCTTCTCGCGCAACAGTTCACGCACATCGTCCGGCAATCTCCAGCGACGGTCATCGTCCGCTGGAGTTACCTTTGAACAGTCGTTCAGGACTGATTGTACGTGCTCAGTGAGCGAGTCGATCGCGGCCGTCGTGTCTGCGACAGAGTCGAACTGATCAGGGATGGAGTCCAGGTGTTGGGAAGAAGTGGATTTCAGGCTATTGCTTACTTTCCTCCAATCTGTGACTATTTTGGTGAGAGGGGGTTGAGTGGGGTCATGGAGACCGACACGGGGGGCCAGTTTCATGACCACTGGTCGGTGGTCAGAGGAGAGCTCTTGTACCGCCTCTATAGAATCCAACCGTAGGTTGATATTCTTCAGAAGCGCTATGTCGAGGACGTCGGCGGTATGGTTGGGGTCGTGGGGAAAGTGGGTTGGAGTCATCGGGGCGATGACATCGAAATTTAGTATGGGGCAGAGACCGAACAGCTGTCTCCCTCTGGCTGAGGTGGTGTTGCTGTTCCAGGCAGGGTGTTTGGCGTTGAGGTCGCCCGCTATGATAACGGAATCGCTCAGGCCGAAGAGGGCAGAGAGGTCGTCAGAAATCGACTGGGGATTTTCTGACGAGGTTTGGGGGGGAACATAGGCCGATACTAGGGTGATCGGTTGGTGTCCTGACATGCCTAACCGGCATACAGACACTTCTAATTTGGATAGGGGGGGAGGGTCCATAGGGATGCAGTGAAGAACCTTTCTATAGTATATGAGGGTGCCACCCTTGTGACACCGAGACCTGTCGTTGCGAACTACGCAGTAGTTAGCGATTGACGGGTTACGGACGTTGGGCTTGAGGAAGGATTCCTGTATAAGGAGAATATCAATTTGATGATCACGGAGGAACTCGGCGATCTCATCGCGTTGATCGCGAATGCCATTGGCATTGAAGTAGCCTAATTTAAGGGATCGGGGCTTAGTTCTCCCTTTGGCTTCTTTATCCATAGTGGGGGTTGGGAAGGTTGGCGAAGGAGGATAGGGCTTGGGTGATTTCGGGATAAGAGTTATATATCTCCAGAATCTGGAGAAGGTTGCCGGCATTTCTGGCAGCGACTAATTCGCTTGCCATTTTCCTGGCGCGTGGGGTGAGGAAGGCCGTGAAGGTGCCCGAAATGATGTTAAAGGGGTCAAGGGGGTTAGGGCCAACCGTAGTCGGTGAGTGGGGGGGTGCAGTTCTGGCTGCAGGGGCGGTTTTAGGCGCTTGCACCGGTCTCGGGGGGAGGGCGGGGGCGGGCGCAGCGGCGCGGTTGAGGGGGTCCATCAGCGCTGGGATGGATGGAGGTGGGGGGCTGGTTTTGGCCAGGGCCGGGAAAGCCCTTTGATGGTTAAGGGCCGTCCAGGGGCTAGGCCTTTGAGGGCTTAGCCGTTCTGGCATTTGGGTCGAAGGGGCGGGGGCTTCCCTTTGCTGGCGGGCGACTGCGCGCTTGGCCAGTTTGGGGGATAATTTCGGGGCTTTAGGGCAGCCCCGGTAATTTGCCGGGTGACCTGACTCACCACATAGCACACAGCTAGGTGGCTCGGTGCAGAGGGTACGGTCTTTAGGGCGGGGGCAGTCAGAAGTGCCGTGCTCGCCCAGGCACTTGACGCACCTGGGTTTAGCGTGGCAGTTCTTCTGCGCGTGGCCGTATAGCTGGCATCGGTGACACTGACCGATGAAGCCATATTTATTGGGCTTCTGGATCTCAAAGCCCACGAGGTGGCATATGGTTTTTACACCAAAGATCGGGTGGTGCCCTTCAGTTGGGGGACAGACAACGAGGACCATGTCGAATGCATGGCCGCCTCTGGCGCGGTGCATTCGGTGGACCTCCGAAACAGGGATATTTTGGGCCTCTAAGTCGGCCTTGATGGCGTCAGTAGGGATTTCTTTAGGAATCCTACGAATTACCACTCGGGTCTGGCGCTCCTCGGGAAGAGTGTAGGTGTGGAAGGACACACCTCTCGCCCGAAGGAGCCTGGTGAGCTCCCTATAGTCCTTGGACGTAGGGATGCTCACTTTGATACCCTGCTGGGTAGAGCGGGCGTTGGTGAAACCGATCTTTTGCTCGGTGCACCATTGGGACACATCTGTCCACTTTGCCTTGTCCTGAATGAACACAGGCGGGGGGGGTGCCAGCTTCTTGGGGGCAGAAGAAGCTGGAGTCAGGGCGGGGGGGGCATCCTGGGAGGAGGATGAGGGGGCGCTATTTGCCGCGGAGGCAGGGGTAGCAGATACAGGCTTACCGGCCTGGGACGGACTGGCTGGGATGGGTGCCGTGGGGACAGAGGCAGAGGAGGAGGTGGGGGCAGGGGCGGCGGGGATGGCTGCCGCCAGAGGCTTTTTGGCCTTACCGGCCTTTGAGGAGGCGCTCTTCTTCCTCTTCCCTCCCTTTCCGACGACTTGATAGTCGTCTGAGGAGGAGGAGGAGGAAGTGAGAGAGATGGCGTCTTCGGACTCTGAGTCCGAAGGAGGGGTGGAGGTGTCCATCACCTCGGGCTGGGGGGAGACTACGGACGGCATCGAAACCGCCGTAGGAGGGGTGCCCCTGTCTGCTACAGGGGGGGAAAGCGGGCTCTCGAGAGCCTCGCTTGGGTCGACGTGGCGACTACGCCAAGCCTTCCCGTATTTCAGCAAGAAATCGGGGTCCTTAAAAAGGACCTCTCTTGCAAAAGCTACGATGTCTGCGTCAGACATCGTAGCAAAAGGGAATTTAAAAAGAAAATTAGGAAAAAATAAGGGGACCTAATGATCCTACTCCTACTCCCCGGGTGGATGGGCCCGGGGATGTGTGGCCCTCCCTGTCGGGTGCAGACAGGGAGGTGTGTACCTACTGGTGAGCCCTAGAGCTGAAACCTGTCGCCAATCTTAATGTGCGACAGGGCCCTGACCGGTCTAGCGCGAAGGGTGTAGACACACCCTAAAGACACTAGGTGTGTGGCTGTGGAAGCAAAACTGTCACCAGAGCCGACTAGGAGACCCCCCAAGGCCGGTTAACTCTGGGACCCGTCCAATTGACTGCCTTACCCTGAAGGGGCTCAGCGGGTGTGTTGGGTCAACACCCCCTTGACTTGGTTGTCACCGTGAGGTATCCGTCAAGGACCACGAAACTGTGGTTTTTACCCTGAGGGGGTCAAGGAGACACGCCGAACGTTTATGAGACGGACGACGTTAAAGAAACAGTCTGTCAACGATCGCCTTGAAAAAGGCAATAATTGATAACGGTGGTGCAGTCAGAGACTACGGGAGTCGGTGCGTGACGTGGCGTCACGAGCGAGCGTCGATGGCGGTGAGTCAGCGGTGAGTCAGCGGTGCAGCGAGCGAATGCGTCAGCGGCACGACCGTCCACAGCGGAGTCGAGCGAGGGAATGAATGTGACTTGGTGCCGATACCTTTTTTTTTTTTTTTTTTTTTTTTCCTAACTATGGCATCTCGTAGTTGGCCAAGAGTGGCCGTGACTACTTAACCGGTCAATCCTGTGGCTGCCTTAAGCTAATAACTCAAAGCCTCCAGCCAGGGGCGTGTTACTTACAAATATTAAGTGACTGCGCGCTAAGGGCACCCCCTGTGGGGTACGAACCTCGGCTTAGGGCGTCACTGGGGGGACAGCAAGTTGGGACAGGCTGGATCAAATTGGATAATTATTATTTATCTGGGGAATTTAAAGCTACAGGCTCAGCTTCGGCGCGGGCTGGCGCTTCTTCGAGCAAGGGTCGGGGGGAATTATTAACTCGGGGTTTTCGCGCTGGACCTCGGCGGCGGGGTCGGAATGTCGGTTTTTTGTGTCTGTGTATTGTACTAGAAGCCCTATTGCTTTCCTGGAGGAGAGTAATAGGGTCGTCTGGGACTAATAGTGTGTGCCTCGGACGGCGGACTTTACTAATATTGGAGGGGGTATATTTAGCGGCCGCGACAACTAGGGGGTTGCGATGTTTGGCGGCGGTATCAAAGAAACGCTTGGAGTTGCGTTTCATGAACTGGAGGATGGTGGGGATTTTGAGATCGAGATGGAGGATCTCGTTCCGGACATAAAAGGGGGATCCCGTGATCATTCGGAGGGCACGGTTCTGTAGGGTCTGCATCCTATGGATGTGGTGGGGTTTCGCGTGAGCAAAGACTGCACAGGCGTACGTCATAATAGGACGTATGCACGCCGTGTAAATGCGCAACTTGCACTTTAGTGACAACTTGCTTTTTGCATTCATTATCGAGTGGAGTCTACCGAGAGCGAAAGCGGCGCGCGAACGAACCTTCTTTATGTGCTCTGCGAAGGTGAGGTGCTCATCGAGAATCACACCTAGATATTTGGCTCGCTTCTCCCAAGGGATAGGCTTACCGAACATGGAGATTGGTCGGGGGGGGGTGGGCCTATGGCGCGGTTTTGAATAAAGAACCGCTTGACTTTTGTCGGGATTCACTTCAATTCTCCACTTCCTGAACCAGTCGCCAAGTTTGGTGACCGCTCTTTGGAGAGTGAGAGAGATCGAGGCTTGTTTGGTACCCGAGCAGTAAATGGCCGTGTCGTCTGCGAACAGAGCCAACTGTGCCTTTTTGCTCCTGGGTATGTCGCTAGTGAACAGCGTGAAGATGAGGGGGGCAAGCACAGAGCCCTGGGGGACGCCTGCGCGGATAGGGTGGGGGGAGGATAGTGCTCCTTCGATGCGATAGCGGAAGGTGCGGTTCGACAAGAAGTCTCGTAAGATGAGTACGAGACGGTCCGGCACACCGAGTTGGTAGAGCTTATATAATAAGCCGTTGTGCCAGACTCTGTCGAACGCTTTCGCTATGTCGAAGTATATAACACCCGTCATCATGCCACGCTGGAAGCCAGCGCTTATGTGTTCGATGATGCGGTGGGCCTGATGCACACAAGAGTGCTGGGTTCGAAAACCAAACTGTTCGTTTGGGATGAGGCCTTTTGTTTCGGCATAGTCTCTGAGACGCTTATAAATAAGTTTCTCATAGACTTTGCCGAGGACATTGAGCAGACTGATGGGGCGGTAGCTCGAGGGCTCAGATTTGGGCTTTCCAGGCTTGGGGATGCCGATGACAGTGGCCTTTTTCCATGCATCTGGGAAGATGTTATTGCTCATGGCACCATTGAAGATGGTGGTCAGTAGCATTATGAGGTGGGCAGGGAATAGTTGTATTACCCTGTTTGTGATGCCGTCTGAGCCGGGAGCTTTACGGGGCTTTAAACCCTTGATGATATCATGCACTTCGTCTGGAGTGACGGGAGGCAGAGGATAATCAGGGTTTTCGACGGGGGGAAGGGAGGCTCTACGTTCGACTTCAGCGTCGACTTTTGACAAGTGAGCTTGGTCTACTGGTTGAGAGCTGGGAGAGCATTGAGCCTCGAGGCTGTTGGCTAGGCATTCAGCCTTGTCAGCATCGTCGAAGGCGATGGTCTTGTCAGGGCGGAGTAGGGGGGGCATGGAGACTACTTCATTGGACTTTAGTTTCCTTTGAAGTTCCCAGAAGGCCTGATGAGTGGGCTCTAGGTCGCTTAGCATCCTGTCCCAGCCAGCGGTACGCAGCTCCGCTAGGCGTGTTTTTACAGCTCGCTGTAAATGGCGCATATGGGCTTTGTTCGCAAGGCAGGGGAAGTTGCTGTATGCACGGACAGCCGCGTTCTTCTCGCGCAACAGTTCACGCACATCGTCCGGCAATCTCCAGCGACGGTCATCGTCCGCTGGAGTTACCTTTGAACAGTCGTTCAGGACTGATTGTACGTGCTCAGTGAGCGAGTCGATCGCGGCCGTCGTGTCTGCGACAGAGTCGAACTGATCAGGGATGGAGTCCAGGTGTTGGGAAGAAGTGGATTTCAGGCTATTGCTTACTTTCCTCCAATCTGTGACTATTTTGGTGAGAGGGGGTTGAGTGGGGTCATGGAGACCGACACGGGGGGCCAGTTTCATGACCACTGGTCGGTGGTCAGAGGAGAGCTCTTGTACCGCCTCTATAGAATCCAACCGTAGGTTGATATTCTTCAGAAGCGCTATGTCGAGGACGTCGGCGGTATGGTTGGGGTCGTGGGGAAAATGGGTTGGAGTCATCGGGGCGATGACATCGAAGTTTAGTATGGGGCAGAGCCCGAACAGTTGTCTACCTCTGGTTGAGGTGGTGTTGCTGTTCCAGGCAGGGTGTTTGGCGTTGAGGTCGCCCGCTATGATAACGGAATCACTCAGGCCGAAGAGGGCAGAGAGGTCGTCAGAAATCGACTGGGGATTTTCTGACGAGGTTTGGGGGGGAACATAGGCCGATACTAGGGTGATCGGTTGGTGGCCTGACATGCCTAGCCGGCATACAGACACTTCTAATTTGGATAGGGGGGGAGGGTCCATAGGGATGCAGTGAAGAACCTTTCTATAGTATATGAGGGTGCCACCCTTGTGACACCGAGACCTGTCGTTGCGAACTACGCAGTAGTTAGCGATTGACGGGTTACGGACGTTGGGCTTGAGGAAGGATTCCTGTATAAGGAGAATATCAATTTGATGATCACGGAGGAACTCGGCGATCTCATCGCGTTGATCGCGAATGCCATTGGCATTGAAGTAGCCTAATTTAAGGGATCGGGGCTTAGTTCTCCCTTTGGCTTCTTTATCCATAGTGGGGGTTGGGAAGGTTGGCGAAGGAGGATAAGGCTTGCGTGATCTCGGGATATGAGTTATATATCTCCAGAATCTGCAGAAGGTTGCCGGCATTTCTGGCAGCGACTAATTCGCTTGCCATTTTCCTGGCGCGTGGGGTGAGGAAGGCCGTGAAGGTGCCCGAAATAATATTGAAGGGGTCGAGGGGGTTGGGGCCAACCGTAGTCGGCGAGTGGGGGGGTGCATTACCGGCTGCAGGGGCGGTTTTAGGCGCTTGCACCGGTCTCGGGGGGAGGGTGGGGGCGGGCGCGGCGGCGCGGTTGCGGGGGTCCATCAGCGCTGGGATGGATGGGGGAGGGGGGCTGGTTTTGGCCAGGGCCGGGAAAGCCCTTTGATGGTTCAGGGCCGTCCAGGGGCTAGGCCTTTGAGGGCTTAGCCGTTCTGGCATTTGGGTCGAAGGGGCGGGGGCTTCCCTTTGCTGGCGGGCGACTGCGCGCTTGGCCAGTTTGGGGGATAATTTCGGGGCTTTGGGGCAGCCCCGGTAATTTGCCGGGTGACCTGACTCACCACAAAGCACACAGCTAGGTGGCTCGGTGCAGAGGGTACGGTCTTTAGGGCGGGGGCAGTCAGAAGTGCCGTGCTCGCCCAGGCACTTGACGCACCTGGGTTTGGCGTGGCAGTTCTTCTGCGCGTGGCCGTATAGCTGGCATCGGTGACATTGGCCGATGAAGCCATATTTGTTGGGCTTCTGGATTTCAAAGCCCACGAGATGACAGATGGTTTTTACACCAAAGATGGGGTGATGCCCTTCAGTTGGGGGACAGACAACGAGGACCATGTCGAATGCATGGCCGCCTCTGGCGCGGTGCATACGGTGGACCTCTGCAACCGGAATATGTTGGGCCTCTAGATCGGCCTTGATGGCGTCAGTAGGGATTTCTTTCGGAATCCTACGAATTACCACTCGGGTCTGGCGCTCCTCGGGAAGAGTGTAGGTGTGGAAGGACACACCTCTCGCCCGAAGGAGCCTGGTGAGCTCCCTATAGTCCTTGGACGTAGGGACGCTCACTTTGATACCCTGCTGGGTGGATCGGGCGTTGGTGAAACCGATCTTTTGATCGGTGCACCATTGGGACACATCTGTCCACTTAGCCTTGTCCTGAATGAACACAGGCGGGGGGGGTGCCAGCTTCTTGGGGGCAGAAGAAGCTGGAGTCAGGGCGGGGGGGGCATCCTGGGAGGAGGATGAGGGGGCGCTATTTGCCGCGGAGGCAGGGGTAGCAGATACAGGCTTACCGGCCTGGGACGGACTGGCTTGTGCCGATACCGAAATCCCTCCAGATATTTATACAAAAATGGCTAATGAAATGTGGGCAGTCTGATTGGTCAGCCAATCAGAGCACGGGAATATTTAGCCAATCAGAATAGAGTCGATTTCGGCACAGTTAGCTTAAATACGACGAAACTTTACCTTAATGAGAGCCGCGTGACATTATTTGCGTTTTTCTCTCTCTATTATCTGTAAAACTATGGTAAAGCATATATTTTTACATTCTATAAACTAAGATCTATTTAACAAAAATACAAAATATAAAGAAACATGAAGTACTATTTACAAGACATCTTAACTTACTATTGTGAACACTATAACTATACTATACATATAACTGTTTGTCTGTCACTGTCCCGCACAAAGTCATTCGACGGTAAATTGAAGGCGCTATGTGGCGGTCACCGATCTTATAGAAAACCGTAGCTTTAGGGGCCATCCATAAATTACGTCACACGTTAAGGGGGAGGGCGGGGTCAGTAAACATAACCAACCATTTACAACCAACCAACCATCCACACAACCATGGCGGTGGTGGTTAGTTCTCCAACCATTTACAGTCTTTTAATTCGTTTGATTTCCAGACGTTTACTAGACGTTGAAATCCTCCCCTGGGTGCAAGAGAGAGTGAAGGCATACCGGACTATAGGTCTCAAGGAAAATAACTTGAGTTCCTTACAGAAGGCGCTGGAAGCCGCAGGTAATGTGGCATTTTGTTTCTCTAACCTACCTTTTTTAGGGTTTCGTAGCCAAACGGCAAAAAAGACACCCTTATAATTTCGTCGTAAAAGTAGCTTGTACACCCACATACTTCAGGATCTTTTAATTATTATTATTTGTATGTTTGTTCTAGAAAAAGTTACAATTCGGTGTGCCTCGCAGTCGTCATTTGATACTTATATTTCAATGCAAAAGTTGATTCTGCATCTACATCACGATTTGGAATGTAAGTACACATTTTTATAAACAAAACACGATACAGCTTTCCGAAGAAAGTATGCGCTTCGGAAATCGTCGTCTATCTTCGGAAATACGAGCGCGCGATGATAAGATCTAATATAGAGCTATTACAACCATGGAAGTACTTGTCTATTTTGTATTACCATGTTTACAGAATTATAAATTAATAACTCTATGGGCTATGAGCTATGAGCTCGTGGCTAAGTAATAACGGCCGCATGGGTCGATCCATCAGGTTAAGCTACGCTTGCCGGGTTTGGTCCGTGGATGGGTGACCATCTTTACATATCGATACTCCTCCGATAGATATATACAGGGTTAGTTTTCAATAACCGGCCAAATTTTCACAGGGCCAAACTACCCATGAATTTTAACAACTTTCACTGTGGGGCCAGCTCTAAAATCACGAAAAAAAAAAATCTGCTGTTTCATACAAAAGTTCAATACCTACTCGGCCAATAAGTATGAAACAGCCGATTTTTTTCTCGCGATTTCAGAGTTGGTCCCATAATGTAAGTTGTTCATATTCATGGGTAGATCACCCTGTGAAAATTTGGCTAGTGATTAAAAAATTGCCCTGTATATATGTATATCATTTATTAAAATCCATCCAGGAGGATGCTGCGAGAGTATAAACAATCCCACTTAGAGTGAATTCGACCGAACTTTTATTCCTAGTATATGCCTTAACCTGCGTATATTTTTATAATTTTTGAAGGTTACTCCAAACAAAAACTGTCAGATGTCAATTTTATTCAACGGATACAGAGCTGATTTTACCAAATTCAGATAAGTATATTATAAATCTGAATTTGGTAAAATCAGCTCTTACAAGGATACGCGTGAAAAACATAACCCTGTCTTTGCTGCCGCGCAGTCGGGTAAATACAGACATGATGTTATAATAATAATTAGCCTCAATTTTCAGCGATATCAAAAACTAAACTGGACGATGTAATGCAAGCTGTGAGCACGAAAATAATTCGTGAAAAGGGACGGAAGATAGCATCCAACAATGCACAAGTTTTGAAATCTTTTTACGAATCCGCTATGTTATATTATGATACACTATGGGTGGAAAATGGTAAGCATATTTCTAGATAGTTACATAAGCATAATCAGCCTAACGTTCGCGCTGCTGGGACACAGGCCTCCTCTCTGTGAGAGGGAGTGAGCCGTAGTCCACCACGCGGGCCCAGCGTGGGTTGGTAGATGTCACGTGTCTTCGATTATTCGGTTCTAGGACATGTTTTCCTTCACACTGTGAAAACTGTCTGTACGAGCGAAGCTATAATTTTCTTCTTTTATTAAAATGTTTGAGCTACCTAATGAGGTGAGGTGAGTCGCAAGAATGTATGCTAAGCGTGGAGCCCTGGAATCGACTTCCAGGTCGGACAAAATGCTAATAGGTTTTTCCAAGCAATATGGAGCCTGAATCTGTGCCTGGTTGATGGCAATAGGCTCGCCCCCAATTACATGGGACTTGGGTGTACTGCCTCTTAATATAATACCAGCCTTAATACCTAAATAATACCAGCCTATTATTGTCCCATTGCAGGGCAAAGGCCACTTCTCATACAGAGAAAGCACAAGCCTTGATGATCACGCTTGGGTTGGCGATTTTAGACTTAAATTAACTACTAGCTGTGCCCGCGACTTCGTTCGCGTGGATGTCGGAAAACAACTTCCCTATTTGAATCCGATTTTATTCACAATTGCATGGGTTTTAATTATTTTTCCGTGGAACCCTAATTCTTGTTCTAAAATGAAAAGCCAGTGAAAGTCTCGTCAAAATCGGTCCAGCCGTTTCGGAAATTAGCCGGAACAAACAGACAGACAAAAATTTTAAAAATAGATTTTTGTTATAACAACCGTATATACTTTCATATGCATTTAGTAAAAAGCTGTTATTTTGACATTCCAAACAGACACTTCAGTTTTATTTATTTGTATAGATAAGTCCAGGTTTCCTCATGATGTTTTTCCGTCACCGATGTCTGAAATGAATTATGACGAGATGATATTTTCAAACTTTTATTTTCAGATGAATCAACACAAAATAACATTATTCTGCGAATGACAGAGATCATTGATAAAGTTTTGGATCATAATTTAGCTACGGACTGCAACTTGTTGATTTCTGTACTATTAAATAGACTCGCCTACTTTGAAAAGACTGTAAGCGATGAAACGGCCCGGAGTTTACTTGAACAGGTATTTATAATTATAATATTTGTTTTATATAATTTTAATATTTGTTTTCCTGTGAATGGGATGTACAGTTAAGTTTTTTATATGTGTCTTCGTCAGTTTTCAAATTCTTTCCTTTATCAAATTATTTGCCAGAATGTAGGTTTAGGTTTAGGAGCTCGTGGCTAAGTAATAACAGCCGCACGGGTCGATCCATCAGGTGAAGCTACGCTTGCCGGGGTTGGTCCGTGGATGGGTGACACATACCGAGACTCCTCCGTGCCTCGGAAAGCACGTTAAGCCGTTGGTCCCGGCTGTCATTCGTGGATCTTTGACAGTCGTTACGGGTCGTCAGAAGCCCGAAAGTCTGACAACCAGTCTTACCAAGGGGTATCGTACTACCCAGTTACTGGGTTGTGGAGGTCAGATAGGCAGTCGCTCCATGTAAAATACTGGTATTCAGCTGCATCCGGTTAGACTGGAAGCCGACCCCAATATAGTTGGGAAAAGGCTAGGCAGATGATGATGATGTAGGTTTACAACGTATGATTTTAAAACTATAATGGCCCCTTTACATTCTACCATTACATTATGGTGTGTAAATATTTAATTTATCCTGCACAATGCATATACAGGACAATTTTTTTTATCACTACCCTTATTTTCACAGGATGTTCTACCCATGAATATGAACAACTTTCACTATGGGACCAACTCTGAGATCACGAAAAAAAATCTGCTGTTTCATACAAAAGTTCAATACGTACTCGACCGAAATGTATGAAACAGTTGATTTTTTTTTCACACATTTTGACGAGTTATGCGAACATAAATGTAGATAACAGCTGATTTTTTTTGTCGCGATGTCAGGTTTGGTCCCATAGTAAAAGTTGTTTGTTATCATGAGTACAATCATGTGTTTAAATATCGGTCACTATTTACCAGTCACCCTAAGTATTTAATTACTTGATAACAAACATCAAAATAGCAATATTAAAATGTTTGGGCTACCTAACGAGGTGAGGTGAGTCGCAAGGGGTGATTGCTAATTGTGAGGTCCTGGGTTCGATTCCCAGGTCGGGCAATGGGGTTTTTTTCATCTGGAATTTCTCAGTAGCAGCCCGGAGTCTGGATTTGAGCCCGGTTGATGGCATTAGGCTCACCCCCTTTTACATGGGACTTAAACATAACTGGCGAAATGTGGGTGTACTACAGTGTACACATCTGCCTAACACTTCGGGGAAAACAGCCCTGATGTTTGCACAATTATCTTTCAGATATACCGCGTCTTCCATCGCCTAGACTTCTGCAGTATTGCCATGCTCAAAAAAGTGCTAGCAGTGTTGCCAGTACACGTTTTAAATGAGAACTATTTGGATAAGCTACAGGATTCAGAATTACAAGTCTGTAAGGAGTATTTTCAGCTAATCTGTGATGCTAACTATTCCTTACTACAGTATTGTAGTGAACTACGGAGCAGTGGTAAGTAGACATAAGCATAATCAGCCTATAAGGTCCCACTGCTGGGGCACATTATACAGGGTGGTCCAAATAGAGACGTCCAAAAGAAAAATCTAAATTCCTCATACCCAGGGGTATTCGAAAATACCCCATGTAAGTTACGCGATTTTTGTAGTTTTCGAATTATTTAAACTTTGAGTCTATCCCACTAAAAACTTAAATCCCTGCTATAGATACGTTTTTGAGTAACTTGCAGGAATGTTAGGACGGTTATTATTTTGCGTATGAAAGTAACATTCGAGACGATTATGTCACAAAAGAAAATCTGGAAAATACCCACTACAAAAAAATATGAATTTTGAAGCTCCACCGACAGAAAACTCTAAAAAAATTTAAAAAAAAGAAATTGTGTATCACGTCACATTATATTATTATATTTAATACCAGTTTAATACATTATGAGATTAAAAATCTACAGTTTTTGGTTTGAGTTTATGACGACTGAACAATTTTTTCATCGGCTTCCCCCTAATTTGTAGCTGCGCCACTGCTGGGAAGTACAAGTGACTCAACTTCGTTATGCATCATTTTACACTCGTTATTATAATTTCTTCTTTGCGGGGAGAACAATAATTGTTCCTCTCAAACAGAGCACCTGCCGTCTAATCTCTTCACCACCCTTCATTGACTGGTAGAGAATGCCTAACTATAAAGCATTAAATGCTCCTTTCTACTTTTTTTGAGTGTGAAATGTGAAAGAGATTTAATTCCTTCGACTCCGAACACCAAGCCAAGATTCGTCCATTTCTAGGTCCAATGCACGAATTCGTTTACGGTTGGCAAGCAATCGTGAACACGATGAGTATGAAGAACAACGTGGAGGTGCGCAAGAGGGCTGGTCTGCAGCGCTTCGCTTCGCTTCTGAAAAGTTTAAATAAATAAATAAAATCTTCATCATCTGCCTGCCTTTCTCCAACTATGTCGAATCGGCTTCCAGTTTAACCGGATGCAGCTGAATACCATTCCATTCATTCCATTATTTATTCATTATTTATGTAGGCGAAGCACAGTAATGTGAGCTCTATTTCTAGGTTTAAGATAGTTATATTAGGATAGGAGTATATAACTATAAGAATATTGTAAAGCAATTTGACTGGACATGTTTGTTTTACCAATTAGTATACCCGCTACTTGTGCCATGGTAGTAAAATGCGCGCCTCCCGCATTGTCAGTCATTGGGTAATAACGGCGGGGGGTACATTTTACGACCCCCGCCACTTGCGCTACCCATGCCAGCGCATAAAAAGGGCGCACCTTGGCACAAGCAAGTCACTAGCCCGATCACCATGTATGGCAAGCCGATCCCTTGGGAGAAGCAAGCCAAATACCTTGGCGTGATCTTAGATCAACACTTGACCTTTAGAGAGCACATCAAGACGGCGCGTTCGCGTGCCGCTTGCGCTCTCGGCAGGCTTCATTTCATCCTGACCGCGCGTAGCAAACTATCTCTTAAGTGCAAGCTGCGCATCTACACCGCAGTCATCCGTCCCATCATGACGTATGCTTGTGTTGTATTTGCGCACGCTAAGCCACACTTGCTCCATAGGATGCAGACCCTACAGAACCGTTTCCTCAGAAAGGTCACGGGGGCACCCTATTATGTACGCAACGAGTCTCTTCACGTTGATCTAAAAATCCCAACCGTCCAGCAGTTCATGAAACGCCTCGCCAAGCGTTTCTTCGAATCTGCCTCCAAACACCCGAATCCCCTGATTGCGGCGGCCGCCCGCTACACACCGTCACGCATAAGTCGCATCCGCCGTCCTAGGCACGCCCTAACCGTCCCGGATGACGCCATAACTCTCCTCCAGGAGAGTAATCCCGCCACCAGCACGATCCGGAAACTCAAATCGAGACCGCTGTGCTTCCGCCCTCGCCGCCGAGGGCCACCGCGACGCCCCCGTCCATACCCACCCCGACCCTTGCTCGAGCCAGCCCGCGCAGCTGAGCCCGTAATTCTAAATTTGCCCCCAAATAATCCGATCCAGCATGTCCCATTGCTGTCCTCTCCCAGCGACGCCCTAAGCCGAGGTCCGTACCCCACAGGGGGTGCCCTTAGCGTGTAGTCGCTTAGTTTTTAGTCTTAGTTTTAAGCCTGGCTGGAGGCCTTAATTTATTGAGGCATCCACAGGAAAGCCCGGTTAAGCAGTCGACAACCTCCTATAGGTTGAACTGCGAGATGCCATTCCCCAAAAACAACAAACAAAAACAACACAAGCAAGTCAGTCTCCAGCGATCATCCAGTGAAGCAACATACCTACACCCGTTGGTTCACTTCGCGCCGCGCTTGAAGTAATTAGTAATACCAGTCAAGTTGCTAAGTTTGTAAATAGTGTGTAAATTTGCCCGTGTATTTCCTTTTAATATTTTGTATTGTGTTGTGTCGTATTGGAAATACAAGTGTTTTACCCCGTGTCGCGTGGTTTTATTTCCGCTTCTTCGTCAAGGGAACAACGTCACCCCCGCCTACACGCCCGTATCCCCCACCTGCCCCTCAGCGTGGGCTACATTTTGGTCCTTCGAGCCGGATCGGGTTCAACAAGAAGAAGTGAAAATACATCATGAGTCAGAAAAGTGCAATGACCACGCGCAGTAAGCTAAGAAGATTGGGGGAGGAAATAAGTGCGCGTCGAAAGGATGACGTCATCTCGGACTCAGGCTCGCCATCTGAAAAGGCACCAGGTTCACCATCGGTGGCTCCAACATTGGCACCGACGCTGGCTCCTAACATTCCTCTGACGGGTGGTCGTGTGATTGACCACAGCGGAAGTACGTCAGAAGGACTGCAGAGAGGACAGACAGTCGCACGAAGTCGCCATGGATCAACGCGAAGCAGCAGAGTCTCATCTAAGAATAGCCGCAGGAGCGTCGATTTCTTACGAAAGAGGATCGAGTACGAAGCTGAGCGCGATTTGGTGCAACTAAAGGAGAAGCTCATGAGAGACAAAGAGAATCTCGTGAAGAAAAGGATGGAAGCAGAGATTGCAGAGATAGAAGCCGCTGCTGAGAGTGATGACTCTGTCTCGGATGTGGATTCGGAACAGCGCGTTGAAGAATGGTTTAAAACAACGCCTCAAATGACTCAACAGGATGCAGTATTGTGTGCGCCTTCTGTATCCCGCGCACCTGTTGAAGTGACTGCACCCCGTGAAACAGCTGTGACCCACGATGAAAATGTGAGTACAGCGAATCGTGAATCCACCGTGCCTCGGAAGATAGATGTGTTGCATGCGCCAGTCCCGGTACCTGACATGACAGCACCGACCGCGCAAATGTACATGCCATTGTCGACAGAAGGAGTGAGATTCCGTCTGCCTGATGACTATCCCGTCTTTACCACTCCGGCCGCAAGTGTACCTCGAGTACCAACACTCGAGTCGGATACACGGCGGCAGAGATATGACGGAGTGGATGAAAGAGAAAGACGTCGAGAATCGTCGGGTGAAAGAGACAGGAAGATAGACAAGCTGGCAGAAGCAATCGCAAGCATGGCACGCCCGCGACCGATACCAAGGCAGTCATATGAATTGCCACCATTTCACGGAGACCCTTCCGAATGGATATCGTTTCGGAAGATGTATTGGGACACAACTGAATTGTACAGTTTCAAGACACATGAGAACCTAGCACGACTAAAGACCTCACTGCATGGCGAAGCAAAGAGTTCAGTGGAGGATTTACTGCGAACGTCAACAGACCCCACAGAGATAATGCATGCGCTTGAGGAAGAGTACGGTCACCCGACCGTAGTGCTCCAGTGTGCGTTGAGAAAAGTGAGAGATTTACCCAGAGTGACGGAAAGTGGCCGGGAGCTGAGGAAATTCTCATCAACAGTTAGAAACTGTGTGTCCTTATTGAAGAACATTCGTGCACAAGGTTATATAAATAACCCACAATTAGTGAGTGAGTTGCTGAGCAAGCTGACACCAGTACAACGTGCGCAGTATGGTGACTTTGCGATGGGCTTAGATAACGCACAGGGAGTGGATTTAAGAGTGTCACCGAACTTAGAGATATTGTCTCACTTTCTCATACATTTGACACGTTCGACGTCATACTATGTGCAACCAATGATGGATGAGCCTGGACCGTCGAAACCCCTTGTGAAGCAACAGAAGAATGTCACCGGTCAAGCCCGGCCAGTGAATACCGCACGACCTGTCAGCAGCAGACCACCGTTGGCTCATCGAGTAAATACGCAGAGTGACGAATCCTCCGTACCTAAGGATTGCGTAATATGCCAACAGGAACACGCCATTGAAGATTGTGACCAGTTTAAGAAGCTAAGTGTGCAGCAACGTTGGGACACGATAAAAGAAAAGAACACATGCTTCAAATGCCTTGTCAAGAAGCATCCCAAGAGGTTCTGCCGCGCAAACAGATGTGAAAAGTGCGGTTATGGACATCACGTGTTGTTACACGCGGATAAGCCGCAGAAAGAAGATAAAACAGAAAGTGTAACAAACATCGGGGAATGGCGAGCTACAGCGTTACTGAAAATAATGCCAGTGACTTTAAGTGACGAAAACGGCGACGACAAACAGTGCTATGCGTTATTAGACGATGGCGCGACCGTATCGCTCATAGACAGTTCGCTCGCAACCAACCTAGCGGGACCGCGTGTACCTCTCTCGCTAAAAACCGCGGGTGGCTACGGAGTGACGGACTTAACCTCGCGAGTAGTACAAGTGCGTGTGAAAGGACCTAATGGACAGTGTCACAAAGTAAAGTGCCGTACAATGGTGAACGTGAACTTACCAACGCAAACAGTGTCCGCCTCAGTGATACGTGACAACGCTCACCTCTGTAACTTGGGTTGCGTGGAAATGAGGGGAGCCAAGCCGCTGCTGTTACTCGGACAAGACAATTGGGAGCTGCTCGTCAGTCGGGACATCCGCCGTGGACGATCCGGTAAGCCGGTTGCCTCACTCACGAAGCTAGGTTGGGTCATACATGGACCATTCGATTCAGCTAGTACTAACGAAACAGTGAATTGCACAACAGTCTCCCTTCCTGATCTACATGATTTGGTAAAATCACAGTTTGACTTAGAAGCCATAGGAATTTCACAAGATACTCGCAAACATAAGGATGTTGAAAGAGCCTTAGATGTACTAGATAGCACTAGGCACCGCACTCCTGACAGGTCACAGTGGGAAGTAGGTTTATTGTGGAAGCATGATAATACGCAATTGCCTAACAATTATAATCAGGCCCGGCAGAGGTTGTACGGTATCGAGAGACGTATGCGCAAAGACGCTAGTTTCGCTGAGTTATACACGAAACAGATAGATCGACTATTAGACGAGGGCTATGCGCGCAAAGTAGAGGGCGAGATAGATAGCTCTCCGGTTTGGTATTTACCACACTTTGGTGTAGTGAACCCAAACAAACCAGGGAAGCTTCGCTTAGTGTTTGACGCGGCTGCTGCATCTCACGGTACATGTCTGAACGACAACCTGCTGACCGGCCCTGACATGTTAAATTCATTGCTCGGCATATTATTAAAGTTCAGGATAGGCCCCATAGCATTTTCAGGGGACATCGCTGATATGTTTTTGCGGATAAGAATTAGGTCAGAAGATCAAGGCGCGCAATTATTTTTATGGAGAGGCGCGGACCAACGTAAAGAACCAGATACATATGTGATGAATTCTATGATATTTGGTGCAGTCTCATCACCAACCACGGCAATCTATATACTCAATAAAAATGCCAGTGAATGGGTTGACGTCTATCCCGAAGCTGTTGAAGCCATAAGGACGAAGCACTATATGGACGATTATTTAGATAGCGCATGGTCCGAAGAGCAGGCTAACACACTGATTGAGGAAGTGTCCAGAATACACGCCTCCGGGGGATTTGTAATACGGGGGTGGGTCACGAACTCATCAGAGCTTAGGGACAGACTAAGAATAGATATGCCTGAGAGAGTAGCCCTCGAAAAGGGAGTAGGTTCGGTAGAGAGGACACTAGGTCTAATATGGTCACCCAAGGAAGATGAATTGGGTTTTGACCTTTCATTTAAACGGTTACCGGCAGAGATAATAAATGGCGATCTGATTCCCACTAAGCGGCAATTTTTGAGCGCAATAATGTCAATATATGACCCTCTGGGTTTCCTTTATCCCTGCGTCATCCAATCACGTATATTAATGCAAAGAATTTGGAAATCAGGAATCAAGTGGGATGAACCATTAAATGAGGAAGATGCCTATATGTGGCTTAATTGGCTTAATAATTTACAGCGATTAAAAGATGTTAAGATACCGCGGTGGTATAGGTTAAACCTAGAGAACCTAGAGTTACATGTGTTCGGGGACGCTAGCGAACTAGCTTACGCCGCGGTAGCTTACCTAGTAGGCTATAACTCCGAAGGCAATAGAGAGATTGTTATGATACTAGGGAAAGCGCGAGTAGCGCCACAAAAGGTTATCTCTATCCCTAGACTAGAGTTACAAGCAGCGGTGTTAGCTTGCCGATTAGCGGATACCGCCGAAAAGGAGCTAGGGTTACCAATTAAAGAGAAATTTTATTGGACTGACAGCAAAACTGTTTTAAAATGGATAAATTCTGATGCACAAGAGTTTCAAAGGTTCGTTTCGCATAGACTAGCGGAAATAGATAGGCTGTCAGATAGAGGCAACTGGCGCTGGGTCCCCACAAAGGACAACCCAGCTGACGTAGCGACCAGATTGTGTTGGCCCGATAACCATGCAAAATGGCTCTCGGGCCCCTCGTTTTTACGTGATTCACAGGAGCAGTGGCCGACATGTCAGGAGCCTGAGGCGGCGGAGGCGGATCTTGAGTGCATTCAGCGGGTCCACGCCACCATAGCACCTCCAGCACCACTCCTGAACTACGAACGATATTCATCGTGGACGCGCATACAGCGCGTTATGGCGCGCATGCTCGTCTTCGTCAGCCGATGCCGTAAACGCCGGGCGACGACGGAGCTGCGAACACACGACTTAGAAGAAGCACACAACATTTTAATAAAGTTGTGTCAAGAAGACAGCTTTCACGATGAACGAGCTGCCATTCTCAAGGGGCTGCCCGTTCCCAACGACAGCAGCATAAAAGCTTTGGACCCAATGATTAGCGACGATGGGTTGCTACGAGTGAGAGGACGTCTGAGTGCCTGCGAAGTGCTCACATTTAGTGAAAGGCACCCTATAATCTTGGACGGGCGTCACCCTCTAACTAGGAAGCTAATCGCACACTACCATGCGATGGCTTTACATGCGAACCACGAAACCGTCGTCAATAACCTACGAGAGAAATACTGGATCACGAAGATCAGGACATCAGTAAAGACAGTGGTCGCAAATTGCCAGCTCTGTCGCATCTGCAGAGCTCAACCCGCCCCACCAAAAATGGGTGATCTCCCACTTGCAAGGCTGGAAAACACCAGAAGAGCTTTCGTGCGAGTGGGAGTCGACTACTTCGGCCCAATGGAAGTGGCGATTGGCCGGCGCCGCGAAAAGAGGTGGGGAGCCTTATTCACCTGCCTCACTACGCGCGCCGTCCACCTGGAGTTAGCCGCCACGCTGAGCGCCGATTCAGCCATACTAGCCCTACGGCGCCTAATAGCGCGCCGTGGGCAACCAGCACATTTGTACTCCGACCAGGGTACAAATTTCGTCGGAGCCAACACCGAGCTGCGAGCTGCACTGAAAGACCTCAACCATGGGCAGCTCAGGGACGAGGCCATCAACCGAGGCATATCGTGGCACTTCAATCCCCCGGCGACACCTCACATGGGTGGCTGCTGGGAACGCCTGGTGAGGTCGGTGAAGAACGCGCTACGAAGCACACTCAAAGAGCGAGCGCCTCGTGAGGAGGTTCTTTACACCCTCCTCACAGAGGCCGAGCAAATAGTGAACAGCCGACCGCTGAGTTACGTGCACGATGACCACAACGAGCCTGTGGTCCTGACACCGAACCACCTACTCCTGGGCACTGCATCCGGGAGTACGCCGTTTGCACCGAGGGACATCGAAGACGTCGACTCCCGCAGGCAGTGGCGGCGTGTGAACGCGCTTGCCGACATGTTCTGGCGGCGCTGGCTGCGGGAATATCTCCCGACCCTGCAACGTCGCGAAAAGTGGAAGAACAATGTGCCAAATGTGCGTGTCGGTGACGTAGTAGTGTTGGTGGACAGTAGCAAAGAACGAAGTGCATGGACAAAGGGGATAATCCAAACAGTGTACCACGGAAATGATAGAATCATCCGTGTAGTAGATGTTAAGACTGTATATGGGGTCCTGCGTCGGCCCGTAGCAAAGATTATTGTGCTTCCCACAGACCAAGATGTAATGCGGCTGAACCCTGTTACAGGGGGTGGAATGTAGGCGAAGCACAGTAATGTGAGCTCTATTTCTAGGTTTAAGATAGTTATATTAGGATAGGAGTATATAACTATAAGAATATTGTAAAGCAATTTGACTGGACATGTTTGTTTTACCAATTAGTATACCCGCTACTTGTGCCATGGTAGTAAAATGCGCGCCTCCCGCATTGTCAGTCATTGGGTAATAACGGCGGGGGGTACATTTTACGACCCCCGCCACTTGCGCTACCCATGCCAGCGCATAAAAAGGGCGCACCTTGGCACAAGCAAGTCACATTCGCTCGCTCGACTCCGCTGTGGACGGTCGTGCCGCTGACGCATTCCGCTCGCTGCACCGCTGACTCACCGCTGACTCACCGCCATCGACGATCGTTCGTGACGTCACGTCACGGAACGACTCCTGTAGTCTCTGACTACACCGCTGTATCAACCATTGCCTTTTTCAAGGCGATCGTTGATAAACTATTTCTTTAACGTCGTCCGTCAAATAAACGTTCGGCGTGTCTCCTTGACCCCCTCAGGGTAAAAACCACAGTTTCGTGGTCCTTGACGGATACCTCACGGTGACAACCAAGTCAAGGGGGTGTTGACCCAACACACCCGCTGAGCCCCTTCAGGGTAAGGCAGTCAATTGGACGGGTCCCAGAGTTAACCGGCCTTGGGGGGTCTCCTAGTCGGCTCTGGTGACAGTTTTCCTTCCACAGTTACTCACCTAGTGTCTTTAGGGTGTGTCTACACCCTTCGCGCTAGACTGGTCAGGGCCCTGTCGCACATTAAGATTGGCGACAGGTTTCAGCTCTAGGGCTCACAAGTAGGTACACACCTCCCTGTCTGCACCCGACAGGGAGGGCCACTCACCCCCGGGCCCATCCACCCGGGGAGTAGGAGTAGGATCATTAGGTCCCCTTATTTTTCTTTTTTTAAATTCCCTACTACTGCGATGTCTGACGCCGACATCGCAGCTTTTGCAAGAGAGGTCCTTTTTAAGGACCCTGATTTCCTCCTCAGATATGGGAAGGCTTGGCGTAGTCGCCACCTCGACCCAAGCGAGGCTCTTGAGAGCCCGCTTTCCCCCCCTGTAGCAGACAGGGGCACCCCTCCTACGGCGGTTTCGATGCCGGCTGTAGTCTCCCCCCAGCCCGAGGTGATGGACACCTCCACCCCTCCTTCGGACTCCGAATCAGAGGACGCCATCTCGCTCACTTCCTCCTCCTCCTCCTCAGACGACTATCAAGTCGTCGGAAAGGGAGGGAAGAGGAAGAAGAGCGCCTCCTCAAAGGCCGGCAAGGCCAAAAAGCCTCTGGCGGCAGCTATCCCCTCCGCCCCCGACTGCGCCCCTGCCTGCGCCCCTGCCCCTGCCCCTTCCTCTACTTCCGGCTCGGCACCCACCCGATCACCCACCTCAGCCAGTCCTATCCCAACGGACTCAAAGAGGAAGGTGCGTCCCCCGCCCCCCTTATACATCCAAGATAAGTCCAAGTGGACAGAAATTTCCAAAGTTTGTGTGGATCGCAAGATCCAATACACCAATGCCCGATCTACCCAGCAGGGCATCAAGGTTACTGTCCCCTCGTCCTCGGACTACAGGGACCTTGTCCGAATTCTTCGTGAAAGGAAGTACTCCTTTCACACATTCTCCCTCCCGGAGGAAACTCCGACGAGGGTAGTCATCAGGCGTATCCCGAAGGAGATCGCCACCGAAGAGATCAAGGCAGACCTGATCTCCAAGGGTATCCCAGTGTCTGCAGTTCACCGCCTTCACCGGGCGAAACAGGGCCTTGTATACGACATGGTCCTGGTGATCTGCGACCCCGTTGAGGGTCATCACCCGATCTTCAAAGTGAAGTCGGTGTGTTCACTGTCGGGCATCTCTATTGAGAAGCCCAGAAAGTCCAATATCGTTGGCCAGTGCCACCGTTGCCAATTATACGGCCACTCCCAGTCGCACTGCTACGCAACTCCCAGATGCGTTAAGTGTCTGGGCGGGCATGGCACTGCGGACTGCCCTCGCCCCAAGGACAGGACTCTGTGCACAGAACCTCCAAGTTGTGTGCTCTGCGGGCAAGCTGGTCACCCAGCTAACTACCGGGGATGCAGTAAAGCCCCTAAATCCTCCTCGGCCAAGCTGGCGAAGCGTGCCAGCGAGCGCCAGCAAAGGGAAAGCCCGAGCGTAAAGCTCCCCTCTGCTCAGTTGCCCGAGCGCCTCGCTCCTCAGAGACCCTCCCCATGGGTCAACTTTAAGGCAGCTTCGGCCTCGGTGCCGCCCTCTCAACCCATCCCTGCGCCATTGGCCATTGCCACGCCGGTCCCGGCAGCAGCCCCATTGGCTCCTGTGGCCACCGCCGCTCCCAAAGCTGCGCCGGTTCCCACGGCAGCAAACAGGTCCCCTTCTTCAGGCCATCAGCCTTCAAACCCACAGGTGCTTCTCAGCGTATTCGCTGTTTTCTACACCCCGGCGGCCAACGCCATGGTGAAGGAAATCCGTGCCGCTCAAGGAAACGCTCTTCGTCTCCTTGAGATCTTCAACGCGTACCCCGAGGTATCGCAAGCTCTCGAAAATCTAACCTTTTAAAATTCCATTATGAATTTACAAAAGATTAGGTCCCTCAAACCCCGCTCCCTTAAACTAGGCGTCTTCAACGCCAATGCAATTACCGGTCAACGCGATGAGATCGCCACCTTTCTGCGTGATCATCAGCTTGACATTATGCTCATTCAAGAGACCTTCCTGAAGCCCCATCAGCGGGACCCGAAAATCGCCAACTATGACATAGTTCGCAATGACAGGTCCCGCTGCCACAAGGGTGGCACCCTTATATACTACAAAAGGTCTCTTTACTGTAGTCCTATGGACCCTCCTCCACTAGTCTCTCATCTTGAGGTCTCAATCTGTCGGCTCGGCATGACTGGTCATCAACCAATCACCATCATCTCTGCCTACTTCCCGCCTGCCAATGGTGCGGAGGATCCCACCGCGATCACCAAGGACCTAACTGTCCTCTTCGGACTGAGTGACTCCGTCATCTTGGCGGGGGATCTCAATGCCAAGCATCCCGCCTGGAACAGCAACACGACCTCCACCAGAGGTAGGATACTGTTCAACCTAGGTGCCTCCCTCAACTTCGATGTCATCGCTCCGATGAACCCAACCCACTACCCTGGCGTTCCCAGCCAGCTTCCAGACGTGCTCGATGTTGCGCTACTCAGGAATGTAAACCTTCGTTTGCACTCTATTGAGACGCACCACGAGCTCAACTCGGATCACCGCCCAATTACCATGCTCTTCGCCCCTTATTCGGGCCCGCTCGATCCTAACCAGCCCCCTCGAACCAAAGTGATAACCGACTGGAAGAAAGTAAGCGAACAGCTGAAATCCACCACGTCGCCTCACTTGGATAAAATCCCCGACCACATAGTGTCAGTCGAAGACACGACGGGTGCGATCGACTCGTTTACAGAACACGTTCAATCCGTTTTGACGGATTGTTCGCGGGAGGTTCCGGCGATGGACGATCATCGCTGGAAGTTACCGATTGACGTACGTGAACTGATAACCGAGAAGAACGCGGCCATTCGTGCCTACGACTCCTTTCCCTGCGACGCGAACAAAGCCCACATGCGCCATTTACAGCGTGCTGTAAAGAAACGTATAACGGAGTGGCGTTCCGAGGGCTGGGACAAGATGCTCAGCGAGCTCGAGCCCAACCATCTGGCCTTCTGGCAACTCCAACGCAAAATGCGTACCTCCACTGGGGAGGCTTCAATGCCCCCCCTCATTCGCCCTGACAAGAGCATCGCATTCGATAATCCCGAAAAGGCAGAATGCCTAGCCGACAGCCTGGAGTCTCAATGTTCTCCTAGCTCCCAACCAGCTGACCAAGCGCACCTTGCCAAGGTCGACGCCGAAGTCGAACGCAGGGCTGCTCTTCCCCCTGTGGAAGACCCTGATGATCCGTTGCCTCCCGTCACTCCAGACGAGGTGCACGACATCATTAAAGGGCTACAGGATCGGAAGGCCCCTGGCTCGGACGGTATCACCAATAAGGTTTTCAAACTCCTCCCCGCCCCCCTGATAATGCTAATGACCGCCATCTTCAATGGTGCTCTCAGCAACAACATCTTTCCGCAGACGTGGAAAGAGGCCACCGTCATCGGTATCCCCAAGCCAGGCAAGCCCAAGTCTGAGCCCGCTAGTTACCGCCCCATTAGTCTCCTCAATGTCCTCGGCAAAATATACGAGAGGCTTATTTATAAACGTCTCAAAGATTTTGTCGAGGCTAAGAGCCTTATCCCTAGTGAACAGTTTGGTTTCAGGACCCATCACTCTTGCATCCAGCAAGTTTATCGAATCGTTGAGCACCTAAGCGCTGGCTTCCAGCGCAAGGCAACGACAGGCATGTTGTTCTTCGACATAGCGAAAGCGTTCGACAAGGTCTGGCACAACGGCTTAATATATAAGCTGTACCAACTCGGGGTGCCTGACCGTCTCGTGCTCATCTTACGAGACTTTTTGTCGAACCGCACCTTTCGCTATCGCATTGAGGGTACACTCTCCTCCCCTCACCCCTTACGCGCCGGTGTCCCTCAGGGCTCGGTGATCTCTCCCCTCATCTTCTCGCTCTTCACGAGCGACATCCCCAAATGTAGCAAGACTCATTTGGCGCTTTTCGCCGATGACACAGCTATCTACTACACAGGGCGGTGCCAGAACTCTATCGCCAGAACTCTCCAAAACTCCGCAAACGCTTTAGGCGTCTGGTTCCGGAAGTGGAGGATTGAGGTCAATCCCGATAAGAGTCAGGCCGTCCTTTTCACGCGACCGCGACTCCGCGCTTCCGCACCTCCTAGCCCGATCACCATGTATGGCAAGCCGATCCCTTGGGAGAAGCAAGCCAAATACCTTGGCGTGATCTTAGATCAACACTTGACCTTTAGAGAGCACATCAAGACGGCGCGTTCGCGTGCCGCTTGCGCTCTCGGCAGGCTTCATTTCATCCTGACCGCGCGTAGCAAACTATCTCTTAAGTGCAAGCTGCGCATCTACACCGCAGTCATCCGTCCCATCATGACGTATGCTTGTGTTGTATTTGCGCACGCTAAGCCACACTTGCTCCATAGGATGCAGACCCTACAGAACCGTTTCCTCAGAAAGGTCACGGGGGCACCCTATTATGTACGCAACGAGTCTCTTCACGTTGATCTAAAAATCCCAACCGTCCAGCAGTTCATGAAACGCCTCGCCAAGCGTTTCTTCGAATCTGCCTCCAAACACCCGAATCCCCTGATTGCGGCGGCCGCCCGCTACACACCGTCACGCATAAGTCGCATCCGCCGTCCTAGGCACGCCCTAACCGTCCCGGATGACGCCATAACTCTCCTCCAGGAGAGTAATCCCGCCACCAGCACGATCCGGAAACTCAAATCGAGACCGCTGTGCTTCCGCCCTCGCCGCCGAGGGCCACCGCGACGCCCCCGTCCATACCCACCCCGACCCTTGCTCGAGCCAGCCCGCGCAGCTGAGCCCGTAATTCTAAATTTGCCCCCAAATAATCCGATCCAGCATGTCCCATTGCTGTCCTCTCCCAGCGACGCCCTAAGCCGAGGTCCGTACCCCACAGGGGGTGCCCTTAGCGTGTAGTCGCTTAGTTTTTAGTCTTAGTTTTAAGCCTGGCTGGAGGCCTTAATTTATTGAGGCATCCACAGGAAAGCCCGGTTAAGCAGTCGACAACCTCCTATAGGTTGAACTGCGAGATGCCATTCCCCAAAAACAACAACACAAGCAAGTCAGTCTCCAGCGATCATCCAGTGAAGCAACATACCTACACCCGTTGGTTCACTTCGCGCCGCGCTTGAAGTAATTAGTAATACCAGTCAAGTTGCTAAGTTTGTAAATAGTGTGTAAATTTGCCCGTGTATTTCCTTTTAATATTTTGTATTGTGTTGTGTCGTATTGGAAATACAAGTGTTTTACCCCGTGTCGCGTGGTTTTATTTCCGCTTCTTCGTCAAGGGAACAACGTCACCCCCGCCTACACGCCCGTATCCCCCACCTGCCCCTCAGCGTGGGCTACAATTTATTTATTATTATTTTTTTTTATTTTTTTTTTCATTATTTTTTTTTTTTATTATTTTATTCATTCCATTCCATTCCATTTTACATGGAGAGATTGCCTATCTAACCTCCACAAGCCAGTTACTAGATAACGCGATACCCCATGGTACAACTCCTTCTAAGCAATGTGACATATCCATAATCCTAATTCTTTAAAACATTCAGTTCTAGATGAAACGGAATGGAACACAATATTCAACAGAATGAAATCCAGGCTTTTTGAAACTAAACACGGAGGAACCGACTATCAATCGTTAAATACAATGAAAAATAAACTCTATGCCTTGGAAGATATGACTGAAATTGGTATGTATTAGTAGTGTAACATATCGTGAGGGTGACTCTCGATTTATTAACTAGTAAATTATAATCATTTAATCACATGATCGCTTTGGGTGTGAACCTGTAATGATAGTGTAAGATTGTATAAATAAATAAAATAAAAAAATAATTAATATCGTAGTGTAGATTTAGACTGCTTCAACTATCAATAGTTAAAATGAAAAATAAACTTTATGTGTTAGAAGATATGACCGAAATTAGTTGCATACTAATTTCGGTCATATCTTCGTAACACATAAAGTTAGTATTAAGGCTGCTCCGATGATCAATCGTTAAATACAATGGAATTTAAGCTGTATGCCTTAAAAGATATGACTGAAATTGGTATGTATTACTCATCTTTAGCTGCCTCGTTTTTTCCCAAATAAGCTTGGTGTCGGCTTCCAGTCTAACCAGATGCAGCTGAATACCAGTATGTTACATGGATCGACTGCCTATCTGATCTTCACAACACAGTTACGGGACACGATACCATTCAATCCTAGAATCGAAATTTTTCAAATTAAATGCTGTTTCATTCAAAAGTGCAATACCTACACGGTTGAAATGTATGGAACAGCAGATTTTTTTTTTTTAACCGACGAAAAATTTCAATGTTAGTGGGTCTAGTATCATGTACTGAATTCATAGTATCAGTCTGCGCGACAGTAGCCCCTACACCCGGTATCAAAAATTATAACCGAAATATTTTATTTCACATAAGCCTACATGGGCGCTTATGAACCGTCAGAAGCTACACACTACGTCAGAAGCTAGGAGGACAGTGTAGGCCTGTCAACAAGTACCAGGTACTTAACAAAATTGAAAATGGTCTACAAACCTACAGTCTATAAAGCCTGTAACGTTCACACATTCACAAAATATAAAAGAATCTACCTAAAAGACAATTAACAGTATTTTTTTCTACATTTTTTTTTTCTTTTTTTTTTTTTTGAAGCAGCCCGTAGTCTGGGTTTGTGCCCGGTAGATGGCAATAGGCTCGCCCCCTATTTCATTAGACTTAAACATAACTGGCGAAATGTGGGTGTACTATAGGTACACCTCTGCACCCTTCGGGGAAACAAGGCGTGATGTTATGTTATGTTATTTTTTTTTATTAAAAATTCTGTTTTCTCAGATCAAAAAGCGACTGAATTAAAACTAATAATAGAGGAACTACGTTTAAAACCTCAGAGGACAACGCTAAGATTATCACAGCTTTGTCCGGATCTGTGTTCGGCGGCCATCTTGGATACCAAGAGGGTACACTTACAGAGGTTACTGCGACTACCGCCCAACGTGTACGTCGTGAAGTTTGCTGAGCAAGTAAGTTAGCTTATTATACACTGACAAAAAATTAGATTTTCACAGCAGTTGGTTTGGCCAGGCATCGAACATAATCACATTTGCAAAAAAAAAAAAACAATCTATGGTTTATTGGAATATTGTAGAAATATACGTTTTTATAAGACAAATAATAGTAATATTTTAAAGTTTGTCTTAGATTTGAAGTCACGGAGCTTATGTATCACCCCTCCCAATTTTTTTTTTTGGAAATAAAAAATGCCCCCCCCCCCCCCCCACTTCGAACGAAGTCGCGGGGCACAGCTAGTCTCATAATAATATTGATAGGTAATAAATGTTGTATAGCGTCTGTATAGTTACTCAACGCTTTGTCTTCTTTCGAAAGTCAAATTACTGACGACTGAAAGAGAGAAATCGGTGTGTAACTATTCACCTGATATAATATGTTTATTAGTAAGGAGGTTAGAGTTGAAGTTTAGAGTTCTAATACTTTACATTAATATATGCGCCATCACGAAGTTTATGACTTGCCCTTGTCACACGATGTCACACTTTTTGACCCAATCTCCCGTTAACGTGTGACGTAATTTATGGATGGCCCCTATGCAGAAATTTATCTCTTCTTACCCTTTCAGATACTACAAGCGTGATAATTATGTTCCAGATATCAGTATTCACAGACTCCATCCGTCGACCGTGCGTGTTAAAAGCATTACTATCGAACGGCTCGACGCGTCGGTTCATATGTAAGAGCGGGGAGCCGATGTACCGCGACGCGTCGGTTCAAAGGGTGGCGGCCATCTTGCCGAGTATCAACCGGGAGTTACGAGTTAGGAGTTATAATGTAAGTACTGTTGGATCAGAATGTTGGGCCGCAAAACGTATGAATGTAAACAAAGAAAAATGCGTTTATTGGCATAGTAACAGAAAACAATGCTTGCAAAAGCAATTGCATGCAGCTGACACGAGGATGCTGAGAGGAATGAGTGGTGTTACTCAAATGGACAAAATAAGAAATGAATATACAAGGTGTAATTTTTTAAAAAACGAACAACCTCTTTAGGGGTAATTGTACTCATAATTATGAACAACTTTTGCTATGGGACCAAACCTGAAATCGCGAAAAATAAACAGCTATTTCCTACATGTTGACGAGTTATGCTAACATAAATATATTATATTTTATATTTTTTTTATATTTTCTTTGACGGTAAAATAATTTGTGCCGTGATGGCCAGGGATTAAGGCCTCGCCTTTCATGCACGAGGTTGTCGGTTCAAATCCGCGCAAGTACCAATGTGACTTTTTCAATTCAAATGTGCTTTCCGTGTTTATTTTGGACATTACTAACATCGGTGAAGGAAAACATCGTGAGGAAACCTGGACTTATAGTTAATATAAGTCTGAAATCGCCAACCCGTCTCGAGCAAGCGTGCTGATCGATGCTCGTGCCTTCTCTGTATGAGAAGAGGTCTATGCCCTGTAGTGGGACAATAATAGGCTGGTATTATTATCTCCTTTATTGCAATAAATACATATAAATTATATATTTAAATATTAGAATATAAAGATTATAAAAAAAAAAAACATTTAAAAATATAAAAAATAGTAGCCCACCGGTGTCGGAAACAGGGTCCAAGCTACCGGCGGTCGTTGCGGGATGTTCGAAAGAGTTACCGTGGCCCCGGCACAGGCAACAGAAGGAACACGGGTGGGTTTTAGTCAGTAAAAGTCTGACACGCCCTCCCGCTCCGCCCAGAGCGGGAGAAGTCATTTGATGATTTCCCATCCACAAAAAAAAAAAAAAAAAAAAAAAAAAGCTACCGGCGGTCAGGGCTCCAGAGAGAGGAACCTACTAACAATGCGAGCCGTGTCTAGAAGTACCGCTTTCAACGAGAGCCTCCTTAGGTGTTGGTCGAGGCTCTTGGCAATTAAGCCATTGGCTGATACATATTATTATTTACAGGTAACTCCACTGAGCGATGATTCAGCCATTATTGAATATTTAGAAGACCATATTAGATTGAGAGATTTGATGGAAGAAAAACATGATATAAATGGTAAGTATTATTATTGTTTCACTAGCGACCCGCTTTGCTCGTACAGTTTTTACCACTTGACAAAACATCGAGATTTGTTTATTATATTTAAATTTAATATTAATATTATAGAGGCATGAGGAACAGGGAGTAAAGTTCACTCATCCTCTATGAAAAGGGAGGATCCTCCGACCAGACGGGTGTTGTGTCTGGTGGGCTACTGCCCGACGGTTGATGTCGGGATGTTGTATATATGCTAGTCGCGCGGTAAACTCTGATTGCGCGATGTAGGATTTTGCGTGACGTCAGTGTGACGCGTTCCTTGTGGCGATGTAGATATGCCGCCACATCACTCCCCTCCGGAGACCGGAGGTCGATAGTGGGCAGAGTCGTGTATCTTGCGATGCTTGCCAGGGCCAGTTGAGGTTCCAGTGAGTCGGAACCGGTGCCGCATAGTTCGCGGTGAGTCGGAACTGTCTGCGGAGATGCCCCCAGTGAGTCGGGGTGGCGCTGCGTTATGCTCCAATGCGTCGGATGTGGTACAGCGCCGGGTTGAGGCTGACTGCTGGCGTCGACCAGGAGAGGTTTGAACGGCTCTGCTTGTTTGACCGGCCGAGAGTGCAGTGTGCTGTGCCAAGGTTGCTGATGAGGCTGAGGGTGATGACCAGGTATGCGCGGTCGCTGCATGCTTGTGGTCAGGATACCCGTTGAAGCCATGGGTGCTGGCTGGCTGTGTGACTCGCTGCTCGAAAGCTCGAGGAAGTGATGCTGATGACGTCACGCTGTAGTAGTTGCACGAAGGCTGCGCTGACGTTCATGTTCGGGGTCACCAGTATAGAGGCATGAGGAACAGGGAGTAAAGTTCACTCATCCTCCATAGAAAAGGGAGGATCCTCCGACCAGACGGGTGTTGTGTCTGGTGGGCTACTGCCCGACGGTTGATGTCGGGATGTTGTATATATGCTAGTCGCGCGGTAAACTCTGATTGCGCGATGTAGGATTTTGCGTGACGTCAGTGTGACGCGTTCCATTGTGGCGATGTAGATATGCCGCCACAATATATTATACACACCTAAACCTTCCGGAATAAATTCTCTAAATGATGGAGAAAACCGCATCAAAATTCGTTGCGCAGTTTAGAAGAACAACGCGGTCACAGTACACAGACAGACACGAAATGCGACTATAATAATTAATAATAATATGTATATGTCGCAGCCAACTAGCTTAAATTAGCTGTTTAGTTAACAGCCTAGCCTTTGGAAGTAGCGCTCGCTCGACTCGCGCGCGGTTGGTCACAGTTCTAACCTAACCCATTTGGTCGGGGTGTCCTGACTTAGTTACTGCGACCAATTCGGCTCGCGCGCGGTTGGTCACAGTTCCAACCTAATCTATGATGAATATCATTCAGGCCGCTAGTTGCAACGGCACCGTTTAGCTAAAGGGCTAGGCTGTTAACTGAAAGGCTAATTAAGCTAGTTGCAGCGACACATAAGATGTAATTACACGTTCCCTGTGCCAGTACAAAGTTATAAAATGTATTCGTACGCCCACCTACAATCTCGCCCTAACATGACAATAATAATTAAAAGGGATTACATTTATACTAATACGGCCTAAAAAATGTCTACAAAAAAAATATTCTTTTCTTTTACCCTCTTCATATAAGGGAAACTGGCATCATTTTACGGCGGCTCTTTTAAATTTTCGGTAGCCTTGTTATCTAACCATACGTCTATGAGAATCTTTTTCCGCTTATTCATATGTCCAGTCAAATAAAAAACATCAAATTTACTTTTGGATTATGACTCCAACTAGAGTCATGGACATTATGAGTTTGTTGCAAATGTGACTCCTTTGGAGTCATTGGACAGTGAACGTGTTAAATAACTGCCAACCTCTTGAGGGGTCATTGTACTCATCATTATGAACAACTTTCACTATAGGACCAAACGTAAAATCGCGAAAAAAAAATCATCTGTTCTCCCTACATTTTAACGAGAAAAAATGTAGGATGTACCTAATAAATTTATATTTTTTATTAATTTGTCAATTGATTACATTTTACAAAACGGCATATTTTTATTTAAAATTCTTAAAAATTTGGTCCTGTGTGAGCGAGAAAATGCGACAGCCCTCTTAAAACTACTGGTGACATGTGGGTGTACAGGGCCGTCTTCTCCTTTGGCCACTCTGGGCACGTGCCTTCTTGCAATAATCGCGAGGCCCTGGGCACTTGCAGAGGGCCTCGCGATTATTGAGCGGGGCTATTTCCTGCCAGCGTCGTAGCTAGGGGCTAACAGGGACAGCGTGCAAAATATTTCGAGCTCACTTCGCTCGCTCTTACATCCAGTATCCTAAAGTACCGGGCCTCCTATAGGTTTAAAACGGCCCTGGGTGTACTACAGGTACACCTCTACCTAATATTTATAATTTCAGTTGCAGTAAACAAGACGGGCTATGAAAAACTGATACTAGCGCCTTCTCTTGCTATGGAACAATATAGTGCAATGTGTGATAAAGTTACACCTTATATACTGAGGTAAGCACTTCTTCACTCGTGTCATCATAAGGCGGAAAAAACAGGAAATATACAGGATGAATTCAGGGCGACAACTCACTGGCCGATGGCTGTTTTATGTTAACCCATTGATCGCCCCGGTCGGATTAATGCGACAAATGTTTTCGTGCCCGTGCCGATGCCGCCTCCGTCGTATTTACATCACATCATCATCATCATTTATGACATCTGTTTCAAAGATATTAGCGTGTTAAATAGTGTAATTTGGTTACAGCTCCCTCTAGCGTTGAGTCGTTGAACTCGTTGGAGCATGTCGCTTGTCGCGAACCCGTATGATTTTCCCCTACCAAAAAGTGCTCAACGCACCTAAATAAGTTTTCACTTCAATTAATGAGCTCTATTTTGGAGAAAAACTTAGTGGCATTTGTATTTTTTGTTTCCTGAAGAGTGCCTTGGTTAGCCAGGATTAAATTCCGATTTTGATGTTATTGTGTTTGTGTGCTTTATTTTATTTTTTTTATTCTTTATGCGTCACTTTTAGTGAAAATTAATTTAGATTCTTTCTTTATCTTTCTCTCATTGTTCTGGCAAAAAAATACTACCTTGTACTAATATTGTATACACGACGACAATTTATCAAGACTTACATTTCCATTGTAAGCTGAGCTGTCATTTTACCGAATGTAAATGTTGTGTATTAAATCCAAGGAAATATATTTATTTGTAAAGGTTTTTTTTACATTCAAGCTCATAATTATATTTCAGATCTTCAATAGAAAACAACTGTTCCTGTGTAAAAGAGTTTATAACTAAAAAACGAACTTTTGAAGATACTTTGGGTTCTATGACCATCCTAAATTGGCTGTTCGGTAAGTACTTTTTTGTTTATTAATTACCAAGTTAATAGTCAGTCGGTTCTAAACAAATAACTTTGCTGCACGAATTTTATAAATAATCTCATGCCTCGTTGGTCTAGTGGTCGCAAGTCGCTACTCCTGGGTTCATTTCCCGGGTCGGGCAAAGTGTTATTGGATTTTTATATCACGAATTTCTCAGAAGCAGCCCTCTTCCTAACCCTTCGGGGATTATAGGCGTGATGTTATGTTATGTATTAGACTTAGGCCCAATTTCACCAAACTGTTCATAATTTATTTATTTATAATCGGACATTAATAAAGCAGTCAATAAAAAAACATCGATGTTGGTGCTATTTATGTTCCACCAGAATTTTTGACATTTAACCATGGATAAGTGCTTGGTGAAGCACTCACTACCCTTAATGTCCCGTTAACATTTTAACAGTAGATTAAACCTAACATTGTATGGTGGTCTTAAGGCGAAAGCACCAGGGTAGCCCGCGAAATCATTAAAGTCATCAATGTAACTCTCTAAGACCAAGTAATCCTAAGAATGACTATTTCATGAAATCTTGACATTTGAGGATTATACTAACTTAAGGGGTTGTATTACTGATTGTAATAATTATAATTCTGCAAATACATATTTTTTTACGGTGGCGAATTATACTTTAATCAACATACAGCCAGAGACTGAGCTGCAAATTGCAAAACTCGTAAGAAAATTTGAATTTCGCGGGCTAACTTAGCGCTTCCCCTTAAGTAACAGAATAAAATGTCCGTTAAAATTAAATGACAAAACTGTGTGTTGTAAAAAATTTCGAGTTTTTTAGGCTAAATAAATAAGGTTTTTTTTTTCTTAATTTCAGGCGTAGGCGACCGTCACTTGCAGAACATAATGTACAGCGTTCGAGAAGGCGGCGTGTGCGGCGTCGACTGGGCGTCCATCTTCCAGTATGGCTGCCAGGAGTTACCCCCGGCGAGACTCACGGCTAATCTCCTGGCTGTGTGCGATGTCAAAGGTTATATCAATACACACCAATAAACACTATCTCCCTCCTTAAATATCATTTCATGTTCTTTGCTCTTGTTTCACGATTATTATTGTAAACTAGCTTTTGCCCGCGGCTTCGCCCGCGTGGGTATCGGAAAATATCCCACGGGAACGTACTACCGGGATTAGAAGTGTCCTATCTGTTAATAATCCAGGATATAAACTATCTGTGTGCTGAATTTCATCCAAATCCGTACAGCTGTTTTTGCGCCAATCCGGAACATACATCCACATGAACAGGCAAACGGACAAAAATTCTTCTTTACTATTTTAGTAAAAGTATATGTATAGATATATTTATATAGATATGTATATATTTTATGTATGTATTGTCAATCGACTTAGCCTATCGCAGTCCACTGCTGGACATAGGCTTCTCCCAGGCTGCGCCACAACACCCTATCCTCCGCCTTCCGCATCCAGTCTCTTCCAGCCACATTTTTAAGGTCGTCGGTCCATCTAGCTGGAGGGCGTCCCACACTACGCTTGCCGATACGCGATCTCCACTCCAAGACTCGTCTGCTCCACCGACCATCGGTCCTTCGACAAACATGACCAGCTCACTGCCACTTCAGTTTGCTTACTCTGTAGGCTATGTCGGTTACTCCGGTTCTTTTCCGGATAACTTCATTCTTGATTTCATCCATCAAAGAAACTCCAAGCATAGCCCGCTCCATAACGCGCTGAGCGACCTTGAATTTGTGGACCATCCCAACTGTCAGTGTCCACGTTTCGGCGCCGTATGTCATAACGGGCAGGACGCACTGGTTGAAGACCTTAGTCTTCAAACATTGCGGGATAGGTGACGAGATGACTTGACGAAGTTTTCCAAACGCTGCCCAACAGAAATGGATCCTTCTGTCGGCTTCTCTCTCAAAGTTATGTCTACCGAGCTGGATGACTTGCCCTAGATAGACATACTCCTTCACAACTTCGAGAAGCGACCCTTCGATGCGGATTGGTCTCGGCAAGACGTGTGAATTGGTCATGACTTTCGTCTTGTCCAAATTCATGCCGAGGCCAACCCGACGAGAGGCTCCATTTAGCTTGTGCAGCATCTGGTCTAACTGTTCCAGCGTCTCTGTCATTATGACGTATGTAAATGGTATACCACAGACTACCTGCAGTACTGTCTCTCCTCATCCTAAATCCATACAAAGGTTGTCTTTAAAAGATCGCCCCGGCACCGCTAGCCGCGCCCCCTGACGGGGGCGTAGCGACATCCACAGAGGAATCGTCGAGCAGGATCGTCCTCGTCGGGCCTCCCTCAGGTAACTGGGGGGGTAACAGGTCTCATCTGGCCGGGACTGACCGCCGAGGTGTCGTGAAGAAAGCGGCGTTGTGGATCAACGTCGTAACGCGCCTACAGAAACACTCATAGCATCCATTCACATGGGCGTGCGTTAGCTACGCGCGCCCAACTATCGCTAGCCGCTATAGGCGCTTACATTGAGGGGCTAGTTTTAGCGGGCTACCGTATAGCTTCCGCGGCAGGGGGCTAAGCCCCGGCACCGCTAGCCACGCCCCCTTACGGAGGCGTAGCGACATCCAATGAGAATCGTTGAGCAGTAGCCCACCAGACACAACACCCGTCTGGACGGAGGATCCTCCCTTTTCTATGGAGGATGAGTGAACTTTACACCCTGTTCCTCATACCTCTATTAGTATAAAGGGAAGGGGAAGATAAGGGCGATGAAAAGTGAAGTTTCATCAACGTTTAAAGAGCTTTTTAGTTATTTTATTATTTTTGTTTCAGTGCTGGAAAGCCGTCTACAAAATATGTTGTTATGTTTGAGAGATTCACAGAAACTGTTCGAATCGTTTATAAGGACATCATTCTATTGGTCGGGCCCGGAATTTAAAGAGGTAGGTACGAACATCCTTTATTGTAGTATTTGCAGAGATGTACCAATAGTACACCCATATTTCGCCAGTTATGTTTGAGTCCCATGTAATAGGGGGCGAGCCTATTGCCATCAACCGGGCACAAATCGAGACTCCGGGCTGCTACCGAGAAATTTCAGATTCCACTTTGCCCAACCCCAGATGTAGTATATAAGGTGTTTCAAAATTAACCCGATAAGCTTTAACGCGTTACCTGCTAAATTATTAGTAGCTCACTAACCCTGTGCGGCAAACGCTCTTACGCGTTCAATAAAAAAATCGTGTGGTGCTATGAACGCTTATGCGCGGTTGTTTCCGAAACAATAGAAATGAACAACGAACGCACAGGTGCGGCGCGCCGCACTTGAAGAAAGTTATGTAAATTGGGTAGACGCGCATACGCGTCGCAAGCATATGGCAAAAGTCCGAAAAACGTGCATGCGCGTCGTTCGCACAGAATGCGTTAAGGAGTGTTTTAGTTAGACCATCGAACTGATTAACTTTTACTATGGTACCCAGCTTTGAAAAAAAAAAATCTGCTGTCCCATATTAAAGTTTAATACCTACTGTTATAAACTGTATGGGACAGATGTTTTAATATGTTTTTAACACGCTTTTTTATTAACCTATTGACCGTTTGGTTTTATGTCAAAATAACAGCTTTTTACTAAATGCATATGAAAGTATAAACGGTACTTATAACAAAAAAGCATTTTTTAACATTTTTGTCTGTCTGTCTGTTTGTTCCGGCTAATCTCCGAAACGGTTGGACCGATTTTGACGAGACATTCACTGGCAGATAGCTGATGTTACGGCGGGTAACTTAGGCTACTTTAATTTTTAGAAAAATAATTAGGGTTCCGCGCAAAAAAATTAAAACCCATGAAAGTATGAACAAAGTCAGTTTTGAATTTTCTTTTTTTGCATTTGGCAGCCCAATTCTCGAGAATATTTATAGGCTATTTAACATCATGCTACGACAATTAGGAGCCGAGCAAAACGAAAAAAGTCAGAAAGAACACTAAGCGAAAGCGAAGTAATAGCGCGGGCGGGCGATTCAACGCGACGATTGGCGACGGGTCGGGGGACGAGGGAGTTTTATTAAAATGTGGCAGTTATTTTAGTATATTGTGTATCTTAAGACTACCACGCGAACGAAGCCGCGGGACACAGCAATTATAAAACAAAAAACGAACATAGGTTCTCAGTCGTATAAACAACACTGAGGTGGCACGGGCCCGAAAACATTTGTCGTATTAACCCTTTAATCGCCTGCGCCGGATAAGTCCGACAAATATTTTCGTATCCATTTCGCTTAAGTCGTATATTTACGACCAAATACCGTACGAATTCACTGTGCCGGGCGCTGGGGGCACGACAACTGATATGAAGACGGGCGGTTAAAAGGTTAATCCGACTGGGGCGGTCAATGCGTTAATATTATCTCCTCTCAAACAGAGCACCTGCCATCTAATCTCTTCACCACGCTTGGTTGACTGGTAGAGAATACGTAACCATAAGGCATTAAGTCCGCCTTTGTTCTTTGTTTGTCTAAATAAATAAATGTAATTTAATTTTTAGTTGAAACACGTCAAGAATGTTTTGCAAGGAAAAGCAGTATCTTATGAAATATCAAGAGAATGTATTGAACAATCCGAGAAGAAATATAGAAATGAATATTTGAGATTATTGGATCAAGTCTTTGAGAATTTTGTACCAAAAGATAAATACAGTGTTGAAGAGCAGGTAAGCATTATTTTATTATTTCGACAGACGTTGTCCTCTCCAAATTTCAATAATTCATACAAACCCCATAGAAACAAGCACTTTTCCAATTTGTCTTTATCTAAAAACCTTATGATCTACAATGAGGAAGAATGAACTAACGCACAACCTTTTAAGGGGTCATTGTACTCATCATTATGAACAACTTTTACTATGGGAACAAACCTGAAATCGCGGAAAAAATTCAGCTATTCCCTACATTTTGACGCGTTATGCAAACATAAATGTACGGAACAGCTGATTTTTTTTCGCGATATCAGACGCCCAATTCCCGTAATTGAAAACGTGCAAAATCTAATCGCAATCTCATCTCAGCGACAATCAAATGTCGAAAATTATAGGTATTTTTGACATATTGAGACGTGAGATCAGACTTTGAACGTTCATAAAATTACGGGAGTTGCCCTTCTGATTTGGTCCCATAGTAAAAGTTGTTCATAATGATGAATACAATGTCCCTTTAAGAGGTTGTGCGTTAATTCCGGGACATGTATAGATGATCAGCCTATAATGTTCCTAGTGCTAGGAATCAGCGGATCTATTCTGTAAGAATCTCACCGACCGTGAAAACGTAGGTGAAGCGAGCTGTGATTCCAACTGATGCTAGGAATTGACACTATTGATAGCTCACTTGAAAACAAAAAAAAATTATTTGACACTTTTTGGGGTCAGTGGGTGTTGTATTATGTTTAGATATCGAAAACCATCACGTCTATCGAGTTTCGCTAGCTAATTTAATTTGACCCTGTATACTGCCAGCGGTCGTTGACCACAAAACAAAGAAAATCAAATCTATTTTCTTTTTGTTGCCTTTCTGTAACCCATGTCTGCGGATTTTCGCTAGCTAATTTAATTTGACCTTGTATATTATTTTCTTTCTTTTTTTGTAACATAAACATATTGCTTCTTCGCAGGTATCATGTCTCTTGCAGCATTGTACGGAGCCTAGAATTCTGTCCGTCACCCCTCCGGGTTGGGAAGCTTGGTTATAATAAACTAGTTAAACTGAAGACAGACTCCAACAATTCATACCAGCCTATTACCACGGCAGGGCAAAGGCCCCTTCTCACAAACAGAGAAGGAACGAGCATTGGTCATTCCGCTTGCCAGTGGTGCAGCTACAATTATCATTGAGGGAAGCCGAAGAAAAAATTGTTCATTTCTATAAACTCAGAAAAAAAAAATTTAGGCATTTTTTGTAATGTTTATAATCTTATGATGACTGTATTAAACTGGTATTAAACATATATAATGTTATGTGATACACAGTCACACACAGGTGTACATTATTTGGCAATAGTAGACATTAAGAAGAGTGCTGATTACGAAGGGAAGCCGATAGGAATCGGGTTGTATGAAGGCTTCGCCACTGCCGCTTGCTCATGACGGGTTGGGGATTTCAGACTTGACTTTATGCCAGTTACCTTAAAATTTTTCCTTCGGTGTTAGTTATGTCCAACAAAATCGCCAAAGTTTACACCAAGTTAACAGTATGTATTCAAATAATCGTGTTATTTTAATATGAAGTACAATCTTATCTTTTCTTGAAATATTATTACTTAAGTATGGGTTTTAACTTTCGTAGCTGAATATATCTAGCACAAAGAAATCATGTTATTTTTTTACTTTTACCTAAGATTTTGTTGTGAAATAAATATTTTTATTTACTTATATATTTTTTCATTTGTCCATTTCAGTCCATTTACCTAATTGCGGTGAAACCCAAAAGAAGGTTTGATATAGATAATGTTTTATTAATTGTTATCATCCCTGGTAATCAACCAAGACGAAGATTACGACTATAAGACAGGAAATAAATGAACATAAGGATAACAAAAACAACAATAAAATGAATTTCAAATGAAAACTTTTATTTGAAAGTAAGTGAATACATCTACATACGTTTTGCTAAACAACTTGGTTTTATAATATTATATCGCTTACAATATAAATGGGCTAAACTTAATTGGAAATATAATCACAATATAACAGCCTAATTTTGTACACAAAGGTAAAAATAATAATGTTAATAAAAAAAACTGATTTATTTTAATTTTTAGTGGAGTAAAAGGTCATGTTTCACTCTTGGCGCGTTTTTTTCCAAGATGGCGTCTTTTTTTTAAGGCAAATGTCAAAGCTTTTACGGCGCCTAAATTGTGACCCGATCGATGATTATTCAAAAATATACAAAGTGCGAGGGCTTTTTTGTATTTTCTATCCTTGGCCCAATAGTGATGTTTTTATTTACACTGAAAAGATACTTTGAACGCCTAATAAGCCCATTTAAGATATGAAAGAGTGAAACAGATGTCATATCTATATTAATAAAACTATATTTTTCCGCCTCGATAGACTTAGACAGTCTTCTGCAGGTATTCGTCGAAGAGATACAGGGACAAAGACAAGTCTTGTCCGTGGTTGGAAGTGATGAACTTCTTGAGGTCAGTGGTGTGACCGGCGAGCTCTCTGATCTTCTTGGATTGGTCTTCAATGAATTCTTCCTCAAGGTATTGAGCAACCTGGGTAGTAAGATTTAATAGATAAATACCTATGTCAATATTGTTGGTCCAGTGGTAAAAAGCATTACTGCTGTGCATGAGGTCTGGTTTTGATCCTCAGGTCGAACAGTGTTATTTGGGTATTTCCATTAAGAATTACTCAGTAGCAGCCCGGAGTATGGACTTGCGTTATGATGGCAACAGGCTGGACCCTATTAACTCTGATATTAAATCACTGCCAAAATCAAAGTGATCTTTGTTGTCGTTAGTAATTAGGTCGCTGCTAATAGTTGTACATTTGTCAGTGGCAACAACCCAACAGCAACTATATTGTAAGGAAAATAAAGGTCACTAGGATTTTGACAGACTTGTCAGTGACAGCCACAGCAACTCTATTGAAACGAGGATAAAGATCATAGTGACTTTGATAGTGATGCAAAATCTGAGGTACAATAACTGTGCAAGGATTGTTATAAAATTTTTATGTAACAGGCGAAATGCGGGGTATGGGTGACCTTTCCCAAAGGTGATGCCTACCTCAGGGTCATGCAGATGCTGGCTATTCCTAGTAGCTTCCCTGTGGATGTAGAACGCGCGTTCTGCGATCTCCTTCTGCGTGTCCAGGGCTTTGGCGAGCGCTTCCAACTCATGGAGTTCCACGGTGTAGTTCTTGCGTTCTACCTTCATTGTGCTGCGCTGGTCGAAGTTCATTTCGTCACCTGTGAGAATGTTATTATCAATAAGGTTCAGTAATTTGGGGTATCGTGTTACCCTGTAACTGGGCTGTGGAGGTCAGATAGGCAGTCTCCATGTAAAATACTGGTATTCAGCTGCATCCGGATAGACTGGAAGCCAACCCAAACATAGTTGGGAAAGGCTAGGTTAAAGACAGGTTTTACTGCTTATAGGGCAATTCTAAAATAGTTCAATGACAGGTTGTGCATTGCCTACATCCAGCATATCCTGCGATCAATGTAATACCTTTACAAGTTTTACAACTTGTTTTACAACAAGTTTTACAGAGTAACCGGCTGTTACTCTGTTTAGTGAATGTGCCTTAGCAGTCAAAGGCATTATGCTGAGCGATGGCCGATTTTTAAAGATATTTTGCCAGTATTTTTTTTTTTATAAACTTACAAACTGTTGTCCGCGGCTTCGCCCGGGTGGATGTCAATACTTCCCTATTTGAATCGGATTTTGTTCACAATTTCATGGGTTTTAATTTTATTGTGCGGAGCCTTCAATTATTTTTCTACAATAAAAGGAGCCTAAGATACTCCTTGTAACATCAGCTATCTGCCAGTTCAAGTCCCGTAAAAATTGGTACAGCCGTTTCGGAGATTAGCCAAAACAAACAGACAGACAAAAATTTTAAAAATTGATTTTTTTTGTTATAAGTACTGTACCTAATCTTGACATTCAAGGATTATACAAATCTAAGGATTTGTATTACTCATTCTAATGATTATAATTATGTAAATACATATTTGTTACGGTCGCGAATCATATTTCAATCAACATACAACCTAATACTGACCTGCAAATTGCAAAAAACGTAAGAAAATTAGAATTTCGTGGGCTACCCTGGCGCTTTCTCCTTATGCTAGCCTAGCTTAGTACGAGTGTCAATAGAATTAGAGGCCAGCTTATACTGGTTTTTATTTTTTGTTACCACAGCAGAGGTGCGGCCTGGCTGTACGTCCGTTCAGACGTTTTTTTTTTCTATCCATTCTACAGGGTGTCCAGTAAATAGTACGACATAGTGCAGGGGGTGATAGCTTGGCTCAATACCTACCAAAACAACACAATACAACGTGTTTCTGGGTGTACGACATTAAATGAAAACGAGCATAGTACTAATCCATTGAAACATTTTAAAACACGAATATATGTAGATAGTGCAATCCACGAAGACGCGCCCCACTATTCCTCCTAACCGTTTATAGTATATGTGTGCAAGCTTCCGTCAATGTTTGAGTGTTGTCGGTACACACTAATTACCTATGAGTGTACACGCACACTACAATGAATAGACTAATCAAGACAGAGCGTCATGGTCAAAGTGAAAGATGCTCTACTTCAATTTTATATTTTTTACCCGACCGCAAGGAAAGGGTTATGTTTATTTTATTTTTAGGTGTGGATATTTTATGTGTTTATTAGTTAATATCGATAATATTACTATTTTTATAATGGGAGGTAATTATAGATATTCATGAAATACGGAAATAGTTTTATTGAACTTTATTGAGGAATGAAAATCGTCAATCACTCGTTTCAGAAATATCTGATTCATAGTCTGATGTATCACCGACATTTACAATAAAACTAAAATCAAGATCACAATGTCTCATGTATTCGTCTTCTATTTTTTCCACGTGCTGACAAGTATTGAACCAGACATCTTTATTTACTCGATCAAATGCTTCATTTAAAATGGGCATAATCGAAGTGTAATTTTGATTGATATTGCGACTAGCAACATCGTTTTTTACAATACCCCAAATGTTTTCGATTGGGTTTAAATCTGGATGATAAGGTGGCAGCCGAAGCACTGTGAATCCATGTTCTTTCAATAATTCGTCAACTTTGTACTTGCGGAAGTTTTCTTTGTTTTTTAATATAAGGTCATAAAGTTCGGGTTTTTTGTAGCTTGGTTCAAAATAGATATTTTTTGCATTCAGCCAAGTCTGCATGTCTAATTTGTTGGAGTTGGATGTTGGTATTTTTTCCGAACTAGTATTGTGATAGGCTGCATTATCCAAGACTATCACGGCATCATTTGGGAGATTTGGTATAAGTTTCTCCTTTAGCCACTTTAAGTAATTTTCTGTGTTCATGTTATCGTGGTAGTCTCCGGATTTGATCTCTGCTCTGTATGTCAACAACGCATTTGGTACGAAACCCTCTGCACTTCCGCCATGTACTATAATTATGCGCACTGCTTTTGTTAAGTTTTGTTTTATTGCTGTTTTACAACTTTTTTCGGCCCAAGACTTTTTTTGCACGTGGTTGGTATGAATATATGATTCATCTGTGTAGACTATAGGTCTACCTGCATTGCGAAAAGACTTTACCTGTTTTAAATATTTCAATCTTAGCATTTGAATATCATGTTTTTCGGTTAGCACCTTCCTGTTATTCTCAGTTTTTCTCCATTTATAACCAAGTTTAAGTAACAATGTTCTTAGGGTTGTTATACATCCATCAAATTGTATACGGTCTTTCAAAACAATATTAAGTCGTGATAATGTTGGAAATTGACGATGTTCTATATGATAGTTTTGGATAGTTCTTCGGACTACACCAATATCAAATTCGTCTAAATTCATTTTTCGTGGTCTTACCCTTCTCTTCTTCATAGGTGATGTAAAAATAGATGCACTTCTGTATACTAAATTCGAATGCGATGTACTCACTTCATTTTCAGACTCAATATCCGCTTCCGTAATCGGCTCTGTTGTACTCTCCGCACTTGGGGCTATAGGAACTATCGCATCCGTCTCCATAGATATATTCGATTCCATAGCAGGTACTGTAGTTTGCTTCATTATATTAGTATATTCCTTTCTTTCGCGTAGAATTCTAGTCACTGTACTTTCAGATACTCCAACAGCCTGTGCGGTTCTGCATCGCGCATCAGTGAGTTTTTCTGCATAATTTTTACTTGCTTCTTTTTTCATAAAATCGTAAACTTTAGAAATAATTTCTCTTGCCTAAAATTAAAAAAAAAACATTACATAGTTTTACTTATTTGTAAAGATGAAATGAAATCCACTATTACTAAAATTTGCTATTTATTAAAATTAAATTACTTTCGTTAGCTAATTTCATGTATTTTAGTAACTACAAACTTCTTTACATACCTGGCTTTTAAGAACAACACGCTGAGATTTTTTCGACATTTTAAAAATATATAAAGTAGAGCAACTTTCGTGACGAGTCTGGATTTTCGCAGCATAGAGTGTAGTATTCGTGTGCATCGAACCGCTGACGGTTCGCGACTGACGGTTCGCGACTGCCGCTCGGAGCAAACTCCCCGCACCCCGCGATCCCCTCAACCAAAAATTGGTGGGGCGCGTCTTCGTGAATTGCACTATCTGTATTAGTAGTTAATGGAAAATTTAAAAACTGCAGTTTTCAAACACGATAAATAGTAGAATCAACTGCATAAAAAGTAAACACGCTTTATCTACGCAAAGTCACTGACCAACGGTGCGGTGCGGGGTGCGGGGCGCGGCTGCGGCAAAGTTTACCTATTATTACGGATTCAGATCTACATCATGTTGAAAAATAAGAAAATGATAAATAATTTCCTGTGACTAAAGTATTCATTGGATTTGTTTGATTTTTTGTATATGGGCAAAGAACATGATTCTCTTTACGTGGTTTAAAGGAATGTCAACCCTCCTGTTACACGTGGTAGCAATCTGCCTAGCCTTTTCCCAACTACGTTGGGGTCGGCTTCCAGTCTAACCGGATGCAGCTGAATACCAGTATTTTACATGGAGCGACTGCCTATCTGACCTCCACAACCCAGTAACTGGGTAATACGATACCCCTTGGTAAGACTGGTTGTCAGACTTTCGGGCTTCTGACGACCCGTAACGACTGTCAAAGATCTACGAATGACAGCCGGGACCAACGGCTTAACGTGCTTTCCGAGGCACGGAGGAGTCTCGGTATGTAAAGATGGTCACCCATCCACGGACAACCCCGGCAAGCGTAGCTTAACCTGATGGATCGACCCGTGCGGCTGTTATTACTTAGCCACGAGCTCCTCCTCCTGTTACACATGGTACGTAGTCGGTCCCATAATGAACTGGCCTGATATAGTTCTACGCGACATGTCGCTACATGTTGTGTTGCATTAAATAGTACGTTTATCGTGCACTTAATATAAGAAACACGCATCGACATGAAATGCTTAGTCTTAGTTTAATAGGCATTTGAATGACGAGAGTCGCGTATTTTTTCAAAATGTCGAAAACTGAGTATCGAAGTGTCATAAAGTTTCTGTTTAAAGAAGGTTTATCCCCTGCCCAAATAAAAGAACGATTGGATGGCGTGTATAAGGAGTCTGCCCCCTCCTATAGCACAGTGAAAAATTGGGTGAAAGAGTTTCGCCTCGGGAGAGAAACCGTCGAAGACATTGGCCACGACGGTCGATCTGTGGAAGTGCTCACTCCCGAAACGATTGCTCTTATCGAAGAGGAGGTTCTGAGTGACCGCCGTTTGAAGATTAAAGAAATTGCAGCTAGGCTTGGGCGCTCTAAAAGTACCGTTCATCGCGCGACCCATGAACATCTTCACATGAAAAAAGTGAGTGCAAGATGGGTACCGAAACTTCTTTCAGCGGTACAGAGACAGGAAAGAGTGCGCTGCGCTTCGGAGTTTTTGGATCTTTGTGGCGAAAATCCAAAGACTGTGATCGAGCGGCTAGTGACTGGTGATGAAACTATGATCTTGTATTATGATCCACAAAGCAAGCGCGAGTTAATGGAATGGCGTTATAAGGGTGAAAAGCCCCCTAGAAAGGCAAAGGTGCAACAATCGACTAAAAAACTGATGTGCACAATCTTTTGGGATTTTCAAGGCAATTTGATGGTGGATTTTAAAGAACGTATTACAGTCGTGAACGGCGAATATTATGCTTCTTTAATATATAAATTACGAAACAAGATAAAGGAAAAACGAAGAGGCAAGCTGTCTAAAGGTGTCCTGTTGCTCCGTGACAACGCCCGTGTTTATACCGCTGGTGTTTCGAAGGATGCAGTTCGTCAATGCGGGTTCACAGAAGTTGAACATCCACCTTACAGTCCAGATATGGCCCCGTCCGACTATTATTTATTTCCAAATTTAAAGCGGGACTTAAGAGGAAGAAAGTTTTCAAGCGATGAAGAGTTACAGGCGGCCGTCTACAGTCATTTTGAGGATAAAAATTGTAATTATTTTTATAAAGGTTTAGAGATGTTGATTCACAGATGTCAGAAATGTGTTAGTATTCATGGTGATTATATAGAAAAATAAAATTGGTTTCGTTTAATTTCCTTCATTGGTTCATAGTTAGGCCAGTTCATTATGGGACCGCCTACGTATATGTTCCACATCTTTTTTCACCACTGTAGGTTAAAGTTAAGTGATACGGAAATCGTTCAGTAAAAAATATTAAAAAGTGTTGTATTTTTTTAACACATTCTTGGTTTTGATAGAAAAAAAGACGTATTAATGAGTAGAAAAACTACTCACGAATAATTTGATGTAAAACAAATACTAAAAAATGAATTTTTCATTACGAGATGCTTAAAATCTGGTTCAACATAGAGAATTTTCGATGTTTTGAAAAATTTTGTAGAACTGTAAATCTGTAACATATATTGTATTGTTTAGACGGAATGACCATAATGCCTTGGAAGGTAGGTAGGCCTTTGGTGTGGGATGCAACGTGTGTCGACACCCTTGCGCCATCCCATCTTCCTAGCACGGCAGGCTGTGCTGGAGCGGCTGCTGCGGGTGCGGAAAACCTCAAACGGCGCAAATACTCCAGTCTTACTGGGACTTATATGTTCGAGCCGTTTGGGGTTGAAACACTTGGGCCATGGGGTCCGAGTGCCCACTTAGTTTTTCGAGACATCGCCAGGCGGTTGGTCGACTCCACACGTGACCAGAGGGCTGGCCTATTTTTTGGCCAAAGAATCAGCATTGCTATACAACGTGGCAATGCTGCCAGCCTTCTGGGCACTTTTCCTGTTGACAGCGATGCGGATGAATTTTTTGATGCCCTCTGATTATTTACCCCCTCCCTTTTTATATACTTGTACATATTATTATTATTATTTTAAGATTGTATTGTTTAGATAGGTATTAACCCAAGCTATCAGCACTATGTCGTACTGTTTACTGCACACCCTGTATAATACGCTACTTACACTGCAACCACTCTATCATTGTGTTAAATTAAACCTTGACTGGAACTTACCTCTCATAGTAACATGCTTGATGATATCAATCGTCTTCTCCCAAGCCTCATCCGAAAGCTTCTTGAACAGTTTGCTGAACCCAGCCCTGTTCGTCTGGTAATTGTTGAAATACGCAGCAGAAAGCAAATACTCGTAGGAACGTTCCAGATGCAAGTTGGCATAGGCCTGCATCTCCGTCGCGACGTTGCCGTGCCGACCGTACTCGCCGTAGACAGCGTTACACCTCGGAAGCGCTGTTGCCAGATTTATTTACTAAACATGGAGTAGGTAACAAATGGAGTGCTTGGGTGCGGGGCGACTGAGGTTGGTATGTAACGACAGTTGTATTGTGCTTGTGTGGCAAACGATTGAAGATATTTAAGCATTCATTTTGTTTCCTACATTAGCATTAATTTATAGGCTGTATAAATAGCAGTGCACAATGTTAGTAAATAGATTTTTCTAAGCTTTGAACTACTGCCAAGGGTTTTAACTCCTGATGGGAAGTTAAAGTTAGTGAAAAACAATGACTTGGATTCCCAAATCAAACAAGAAAAGTAATGATAACTTTACACATGCGTTTTAGAGATCTCTGACAAGTTAAGTTTAGGTTCAAACGGGCGTATTTTTATCGCGGCGATTTATTTTCGCGCATTGGATTTTCAACGCTCTGCTTAATGCCTAGAGTTAAAAATCCAACAGTGTGTTTTTTTGACGCGCTACGATGCGCTGTTAGATTCTCAATGCTCTGCTCAATACTGAGAGTTAAAAATCCAGTGCGCGAACACAAATCGCCGCGTTAAAAATAAAGTCTTCAATGACGACTGGAGTTTCTGAAAGGTTCAATCTATGGTCAAATCTCATGATAATTGATATCGTTTGGTTGTTGCTATAGCTGTAAAAAGATCTTTTGGTGCCAAAATCGGAACTAAGGCCGTCATATTTTTTCGATACAATTTCATAAATGTTTACCAACAGCGTCTCCCTTGCAACGTCATTCAAGCGCCAAAAGATTTTTGTAGCAATGTATTTCTATCAAACAGGCTCAACAGGCATGCCATTTGACAACAGATTTACTACAGCCCGATTCAAACAAACTTTATGGTGAATTGCGTTTTGCGCTGCGCATTACCCCACCCCATCCCCGCTGACACATGAATCCGTTACTGCGCAGCGGCTTGCCTCATGTTCCGAGTCGCCATAAAGTTTGAATCGGGCTGTACTGATTAGAGACTTGTTTCATAAACCGAGTGAAGGTGTAATAAATGATATGTGAATGAGATCAATGCATGGACTTTGAATTAGATGCAGCCATGATGCTATGAACAATACTTTTAAACAGGTTTTTTTTACTATTACGCTCATTCACTATAAAAAACAGAAGAAGGGGTCACTCACCGCCGAATTCTCAAACGCAACTCAATTTTAAGTCACCTTAAATCTCGTAGCGACGGAAATACTTTCAAGGCTTAGAGTTGAGTCTCGTTTCAGAATTCGAAGGCAAAAGTCACAGAAGAGATTTGGTCACAGAGTAGCAAACAAAATGGAGTGCTATCAACTTTTTAGCCACTCGTTTTATAAAAAAAGAAACGCTTGTCATCGGACAATCGGCGCAACGCCTCATACAGCAAAGGTTTATGATTGGCGACTGTCGAATGACTTAGGACCCGTTCACGGCCTCGAGTGATGCGACTTGCGTCGACTCGTGGCACGCTCTAAACAACTTCTTTCATTTGATTTCTCCGAAGACACGAGACGAGTCGGAGCATGCAGCTCGTGGCCACGGGGTTATACAGCAAAGTTATGATTCTGGCGACCGTCTAATGCCTTAAGTTTTGGTTTGACTGATGTCCAAAGTACAAATAATAACTTTAATTGTTTACTACTCCGACAGTAAATTGTTCATTTAACAGAAAGTTCAAATCTTGACTATTTTTCACACAGGATGAGTTATATAGGTTCATTGAACTATATTACTAGCATATAGGTTTCGTTTCGTCAATCCAGAGTAATTAGAAAGTTTTTTGTTTCCTTAAATGTAGAAATTAGTAGACGTTCCTCGAACTCTTCCTACGTAAAAAATAGTACAAAAGCATCTACTTTGTATAACAAATTACAGAGTATATTATTGAGACAGTACTTACATAATTCTGCAAAATCAAAGAGTAATAATTAATGTATTTGTTATAATGAAAATCCACTTAACGAGGTAACAACACAATGTATTGTAGTTTCCGATGGTAAAATGGTATACCGGCCAGTATTTTAAACCCCACAAAAGAAGTGAAGCAGTACCTATAGAATAAAGATGACAAGAATAAATTAGTGAAATGAGACTGAAAATAATGACGAACGCGAAAGTTTTCGTTACAATGAAACTTTCTAGTAACGGCTTTGGTCTAGTGGTCGCAAGCGATTGCTGAGCGAGGTTTTGGGTTCGGTCCCGACGACTGGGTTAATCCACAAAGAATGGTGGCAATGGCTCGACCACCATTACATGGGGTACATGGGGCACACCATTACATGGCGAATAAGAATTGTTCGTGAATCCCTTTTGAGAAATAGAGGTGTGATTCGGGTCGGTGTGACCGGCCGTCTGGATTTTCCCTTTGTTCGAAAAACGTCGTAGTCGTTATTTCTTCGAACAAAGGGGATTTTTTCACATAATAAAAATATTTCAATGACTACTGAAAAAAGATGAAATCGTAAAATGTCCGTATTGTTTATGTCTTTTTCCCAGGATTTTACAAAATTCGAAATAGTAGCTCTTAAGTGTGAGGATAATTATATTCAACCCAACAAATTATAGAATCTCGAAATTAACAAATGAATATGTTTCCAAGTTAGCATAATGAATGGATACTTAAAATTGTTACAATACGTCCCTATTTTCTTTAATTTACTTACAGTTTCGTTTAAAAGCTGAAAGAAATATAAAGCGATGCATAAGAAGAAAATATATACATACATAAATGAACAGGGTAAATTAGAGGGCTACAAGGATCTTTTGGCGCCTGAATGACATAGATAGACAAGGGAGCGTTGTTGTAAACATTTGTGAAATTGTCACAGAAATTATATTGAATAAACAAGATGGCGGCGTTAGTTCCGATTTTAGCCGCGCGCCAAAAGGACCTTGTAGTATCTTTGTTGTGTCATAATTTATCTCGAGACGAGATAAATTTCATGTTTTGGGATTAAAAACTATAATTGCGTATGTTTCAGTTTCCATTGCAACTAAAATTATTTAATGACGTTTATCTATAGTTTTATCAATCATTCAAAAATCAACTTAGATTACTTGAGTTTAAACTTGACATTTGTATAAGTTGCAATTTTATGTATTTATCTCGTATCGTTGGCCTTAGTTTGAATTGAAAGTGAAAACAGGGTGTTTGAAAGACATTAGAATCAGTAATATAACATTGACAAAACTAGAAAGATGTCTTTTGTGGATTAAAAAACACTAGCCGGTATAATATGAACATCTTTCTACAAAACGGAACATTTGGGTCAAAAATTACATAAGTACACAGAGACTTAACTTTACCTACATCAAATCAAAAATACGCTGGAATCAAAAATGTTTCCAGCACTTCAATCATGATCCATATGATAAATAAACGAAATCTATCATCAGTCTATAGTAATGTTTCCATTGCCACTGGGGCACAGGCTTCCTGTCTGTAAGAGGGAGAGTGGGCCGTAATCCACAATGCGGGCCCAGTACGAGTTGGTAGATGTCACGTCATGTCTTCGAATTTTGGTTCTAGGGCATGACAGTTTCCCCACGATGTTTTCCTTCACCATTTTGAGAGCAGTGGTGATGAAACAAATCACAAAAAATAAAACACCTGACTGGGTTCGACCCACGACCTACACAACTCGTAAGTCGGGGCCGTTACCACTGGGCCACCACTGCTCTCCTATTATTATTTAGGAGTGTTGATGTGCATCATAGAAAAAAACTCAATAAAATGAATGATTGCACGAAGAGCTATAGTAAATTCGAGATGTTAACTCTCCATGTTTTATGTAATCTGTGACCACATTTATCATCATTTAGCCCAGGTCCGCACGGGCGTATTTTTATAGCGGCTTTTTCTTTTGCGCACTGGGTTTTCAACGCTCTGCACTAATGCCGAGAGTTGAAAACGTGTGTGTTCTTGACGCGATGGGATGCATTGCGCTCTGTTGGATTCTCAATGCTCGGCTCAGTACAGAGAGTTGAAAAGTCAGTGCACGAAAAACACATCGGCCGTGCGAACCTGGGCATACAAACTTTGAACTTCAACATCTATTAATTGAAGTTTTAAAAAAATGCTGTTTCTTTAATAGAAATAACATTTTAAATAATTAATTAATTATTATTTTGTATAATTCCACTTATTAAGATAGGTACAGTATGTCCCAAAATTGATGTCGTTTCGTTCAAGCCAGTTATTCCTTTGTTTCCAAGTAGTATCAACTTACCAAGAGTGTTGGATGCCTGGCCGCAGTCCAGAGATACATCCTGGTAGCATGTGTCAGCGGCGTAGGTGCCGGAGAGCGCCAGGAGGCAGGTGACGGCTATGATTATGACCTTCATGATTCTGATTCTGGAGAGGACAATAATAAAAAGTTTTTTTTTTAACAGATTCCAAAATAGGAGGGTATTATGCATTCGGCGAGTTTTTATTTTTTTTTTCAAGAATTTACACCGATTTCTCCGTGATTACTGGGCTGATTCACGTGGTTCTTTTTCATTTGGTAGAGGAAGCTCGCACGGCGGTCCCATAAAATTTTTATTAACCTTGCTTGAGAAGTGTTTGCCAAAAAACGAAAATACAAAACCAGACTTTAAAAAAATACTTCCGAAATTAAAGTTATTTTTGACTTGTAGTTTTTTTTTTGTATAGTAAAAAAATGACAGCTGATAGGATAAATGAAGACAGAAGCTATGTTGCACAGAATCCAAATTAATTTAAGAGAATGAAATAGATGATGGTTTGGTGATACTGATAAGTTTTTTTACATCCTGTATGTTTAATACATGCAAGGGCCAATCTAACAAACAAATTATAACAAAGCAGATTTTTTTTATTCTTTCTAAAATGTTAATTTATCTAGCGGATTCATCATGACACCCCTGTCAATAATATGATGAAAATATCATGATATTGATAAGGAATTGGAAAATAAACTTTTCCATAATCTCTAGAAGTTATAGCAAACCAGTGAATTTGTTATGAATTTCCACAGATAGAAATGACCTTGAAAAGCTGAGTTTATTAATACCAATAAAGTCCTGTTTCAGTATTTGGAGAGGTAAGTAATTATTTTTACCCAATAAATTAAAATATGAAACCAAATCTGTTTGCAAGTATGTGCTAGATAAGTCAACCTGAGGGGCAATTGCGTAACACAGTAGGAATCAGTTTCATTTTGATAGTTCAACAACATTCATTGCGTTATTTACATAATTGACCAGACAAATTTTTCAAACATAATTAATTTGTTTCAAAATCATTCAGATTGTGATTGATAGTGTGTTACGCAATTAAGGTGCTGAACGTAGGTTTAAAGAGGTGGTAAAATAGGCCATAAAACTCGGTCTAATTCAAATAAAAGAAAAATACATAATTATTAACAAAAATCCAAACAATAATCAGCTGACTATAATAATAATAATACAAGTTTTTAATTGACCCAGATAAGTAATTGCTTAGATAAGTACTTATTTTAATACTAGCTTCCCCCTGCAACTTCATCCGTGTGAAATCTCTTGTTTCCCCGACCCACCCCATCGCATCGCATCGCCTGCCCGCGCTGTTACTTACCTTCCAGAATAAATTATCTAAATGATGGTGAAAACTGCATCAAAATCCATTGAATAGTTTAGAAGAACAATGCGGTCACACTGACAGACACAAAAAGAGATGTTACTTTATAATCCTAATCCTAACTTTATTTATTTTACATATTACATGCGAAAGTGATTTTAATAGTTACAATTTCACGCTAAAACGGCTGAACGGATTTGGATAAAAGGCACATGGGTAGACCATAACCTGGGTTAGGACATAGGATACTTTTTATCTTGATATTCCCACAGGATCGAGACTTATGCAGGTGGAGCCGCGGAGCACAGCTAGTATGTATATAAAAATAGATTATGTTCTACACTACCTATCTTGTCATCTAAGTATAAGACTATTAATAAATATCAAAGAATGATAAGTATTTTTAAAAGCAATAAATCAAGCAAAGTATGATAAACACTGATAGATTTGAGTTATAATCTTATAATCGGCAATATTTACATTATTAAGATTGTAGATTACCTATCTCTAAAATAAAAACAAGTTTAGCTATAATACAATAAAAATAATTACTGCCTACCTACAGATAAAATAAACAAAGTGGGTAGTAATATGGGTGTTTACTATTTAGAACTTTTTAGGAAACTTCTTTCTGTTGCTTATTTATAAAGTCGTTTGTCATTGAGTTTGTCGTTTGCAATGATATTTTGATACAAATGACAAAGAGGCGTAGTGGTTACTATGCACATAAAAAATGTTGTTCATTTTATTATTTATATCTTTAAACGTTGAGGAAAACGCTTTATTCTAAATAAAAATAGCATTAATAATGCACTCACCGAATTATTTACAAAGACAAAGAAAAATGACAATGTTTTTCAAACGCGTATCACCGAATCAAAACAAATGTTTTCTAAATTTGAAATTTAAAATCTGGATTTAAATAAAAACAAAAGAGAATTAGAAAATTAAAACAAACAAAATAATAAGTCATAGTATTGGTAAAAGGGACTCACCAAATTAATGTGAGACGAATAAAGTTAGATTATTTTTGCAGCAACGAAGATTGTTCCGTCGAAAGTGCCTTTACACACACTGGCGCAGAAGGCGACTTCCAACAATCACTATTAAACTGATAAAGCTCCGTCGGACGGAGAGTACACGTAATTAAAATTTATACAAACGCAATACGATTGATAGCGAACGACAAAATGATAATAAAATAGAAAAATGTCCATCTGTCATGTGAAGTTGGCTGCACTTCAGTTCGAGGTAGCTAAGTAGAAAAAATAAATTACCTTTATTTCGAGAACAATCAAAGAAAAACTCAAAAAATAAGCAAAAAACAATTTTGAAAATACAAATTACACCCTTTAATTAATTTACAAATAATATAAATTTAAACAGAGTTGAATAAAACATGTTCTTCTCGCTTTTAATTTTCCATTTAAAGTAGCAAGCGTGGATTGCTGGTATTACTATTTCTTCGTCCCTCTCTACGCTATCCCCCCGCAATCTGAACCCATGAATGACGTAGTAGCCCTGTCATGGTTGTCATACTGAGAATGTTGAGGTTTTGTGTTTCCAGATATTTCTTCCTCTTTCTATTTTTCACCCATTTACACACAATTTCCCTCTCTTATTATGTCTTAAAATATGAAATTTAATTATTTTACAGGTATTAAAACTATAAAAAGCAGGCTTTTACAGCGAATAGGCAGAAATAGGTCGGAAAATTTTCCATGAATCGGCTCGGAACACGAAACCTCTTCAGGGATTTTTGTTGTGCAACGGCCGGTAGTATCTTGCATCTCGCTCTATCGTGTCATTCTCCCAAGCACTTGTCAACACGAGATGGTTGTGTTATCGCTGCGCAGTTCATTATTTTCATATAATCAGAGGCATCATCGTGAATAGTTCTTGTTTTCCAATTTTGTTGCGTTCTGATAAGTCGCCTTCTACGCCAGTGTGTGTAAAGGCTAGACTTTCGCGAGTACTCGTACGTTACGGAACTGCTTGTCATAACATAATTTGTCAAAGTATCTGTGATTATAATTAAAAAAAAAAAAAAAAGATGAAGGCCATCCTCCTTGCTGTCGTCGGACTCCTGGCTGTATGCCTCCCTGCATCTGCTACACAATGTGAGTAGACTTTTTTCTTTGTTTGTGGTGTTTTATGTTTCGGGAGGAGGTACCTACATAGTTCCTGTTCTAATTTTGAATGGATTTAGCCAATACCCAATAAGGACGAACTATTTATCTAACTTTTTCTTGGTCAGGTCTTGTACAAAGATATAAAATGTGGACCTTTTTAATATTTTTACTTTATTTGTCATACATAACCTTTGATAAGGATGCTACAAACAAGCTTTTTTATTATAACTAAATCGAACGCAATTTCTTTTGTTCAAACAGTTTGACAGGTTTGTTCTGTTGTTCATCAGATGTTTTTAGTTTCACCTGGTTTAGTAAAACAAAAATGAATCTACTAAGATTTTAACCTCTTGGTCATTTATCTGGGGAACCACAATTTCATCAAAACATTTGAGTTTGCCTGTACATAGACTGTTCCTTATTTATTATTGAGGGTAGATTTAGTTTTTTGTGACTCTTTCACATAATTATGCAAAAAGACAATGCACTGCATTCATTGTTTGTTATGATAATAACATGCTTGTTTGCTAAATAAAGAAAGTAAATTTATGCAGCACAGGCTAAAACATAACATATTCTGCATAATAAATATAAAATAAAAGAAAAATAAATATAAAACTATTTCTTCATTATGAAAATTTTGCCAACTTGATTAAAAAGTAAACAAAAAAAACAAAGGAATTAATATATTCTGCATATAAGTACCTACAGTGATAACTGTGGGGACAAACTAAATGGTTAAGGCATGTATGCCTGTTTTCAATAACACTAAGCAACATCTAATAGAATTCCTAAATAAAAGCACTCTTTTGGATTTTCAACAAATTAATAATATTCAAAACTTAAAACAACTTTTTAAAAAATATGTGAATAGCACAGTAAGCATTTGTATGCAATAATAGTCACCTGTTTTTATGTAACAGTCACCAATAATCACACGGATTGAGAAAACTTTAAAACCATCTATCTCTGTCTAGCCTCCAACTACACTGATTAAAATATAATCAAGACTCATGGATGGCTATACTAACATATTTGTAAACAAATGATGTATCTGCTGAGTTTAGATATTAACCTTTTGAACGCCAGAGCATAAGCGCACGCGCGTGCCCTCCACGCCAAGCCACAATTTCACCGCGTTTAATTTCTCTTTTTTTGTCATCAAATTTCTCTATATCCATTGTATAATTTAATTCGTTTCAAGCAATTAAATACGGACAAGAGCTTAATTATTTAAGGTATACAATTAAAAACACACAAAAGTAATGATTTAATTGTTTATTTCGTGATAAAGTGCACCGCATTTTTTGTCACATATTTGTGTCGTTGGCGTACAGGGCACGCGCTTGCTTGTCACGTATATGTGACAATGGCGTTCAAAAGGTTAAACAGGCATATCTCTGCCATTTAATTAACTAACTTCCTTGCTATTGATAACATGAGTGCTCTATTTCTCATTAAGTACAAAGTTGTATTTATACTTATTACTCTCATTTAGCTGTTGTCTGCAGTTTCATTACTCGTAAGGGAAACTACTTCAAGTACAATCAGGGTATTTAATTGTCAATTTGCCATGTCTATGAAAATGTTTAATTTAATAGAACTGTCAAATAATGACAGCTGTAATTTAAATTTAAGAACATTTTAAGTTGATAGTAAATTCCTAACTACATTAACCCCAGTAACTGGGTAGTAGAGGTCTGATAGGCAGTAGTTGTTCCATGTAAAATACTGGTATTCAGCTGCATCATACTGGAAGCCGACCCCAACATAGTTTGGAAAAGGCTACATAGACGATGAAGATTGACAAGTATTGTTATCTCCGGGCCATGTTCAAGCTATACGCATATAATATTTTCGTGTCAATAGTTATTTTTTTAAATATTTATTGAGCCCATGGCCACGTTGATTGCTCCATCTGTGGCTTTCATTAGGTCCTCTTTAGTGCAAATGAATGGGCACTTAGGACAACCAGCAAGTGGAACATGGTCTGATCAGAAGCATCTCACTCACACTGGATGTTGGATGGGTTAGTAATCCCCTACTTCAACAGATTGTGTTTGCAGCGGCCTACCTGGATACACAATTGATTGAGAGCTTTCTATAAGTAGAGCTTTAATTTTATAACATCCTGACAAAACCTTAGGCCTATGCTCAGCAATACTTAAAGGTACAGCTTTTGAGCTAAAAACCATTGCTTGGCATGGATCCAGAACTTTCAACACTGAATGAACATTTATTTTCATCACATAGAACCTATACCACATCCTAACAAACGTTCTATACTAGAAATATTATGTATATGCCTTCTGGATATGATTTTAGTTCCTCAATTTATAAAGTGGATTGCATAGCTAGGAATCAAGAATGACGCGTAATTAGGGGTTGTTTGATAAGTCTTTGACCATTGTCTACCTCATCATCGGCCTAGCCTTTTCCCAATTATGTTGGGGTTAACTTCCAGTCAAACCGGATGCAGCTGAATTTTAGTATTTTACTTAAAGCGACTGCCTATCTGACCTTCATAACTACTAGCCAAAAATGCACTATGTATCAATGGGCTTAAAAACCCGGTCGACTAGCTTTGAGCTACTGTCTAGCCTAGCCGCTATAGTTGGGCCGTTTTGCAGTGAGTCGTCGAGTCATAAACGTCAGTTAACAAAACGATCACTATTACCCGAATCACTAGCGCGCTCCGTAAGCCAACGAGTGCGAGCGAAACAGATAGGCAAAAAAGATTTATGGCTCAACGGCTGAGTTTAAAACGGCCCAACTATAGCTAACCTAACAACGGCCACCGACAATGCAGTGGCGCTAGCGTCTTAGTACCGTACCATAGACTAATATATAGAGCATAAAATCGGAACACTACGCGTGCGCGTTATCTGTTAGCGATATCTATTTATGAGTTACCTATTAATCCTAATAAAGCATTGCAATGTTAGGTTTAAAGTTCAACCTTGCAAACAAAGTGATGCTTATTCATTTTTTTTTTTTTTTTTTAATCTTCTTTATTTAAGGGATTTTTGTACACAATTGCGACGATGTCAATCCCATCGTACTTTTACAAATATGAGCTTACTTCCTAAATTAATTTATCTTATAGTAAACTTAATCTAATCTCCTATCTAGTAAAAAGGTATATAATATTTTTGCTGCTTCAGAGGTAGGCTTAGCTAAAATACTATGGAACACTCCAACATCCATTACCGACAATTTCATCGCGTCGATAACTGCGTTTCTCTTATGAGTATATCGGACACATTCCACCAACACATGCTGTGCATCCTCTATCTTGCCACACACCTCACAGTTTGGAGAGTCAGATTTTCGCATAAGATAAGCAAAGTTGTTTAGTGGAATATGTCCTGATCGCAAACGATGCGCAGCAACAATTTGGCTTCGATTCAGTTTTGACCCGGTGAACCAAGGTATATGAGGAGGCTCACATTGTATACTTTTATACCAGATTCCTTTCGATTTCGATCTTTCATTAAAGTGTTCTTTCCAAGATAGATTGTTTATTCTTCTATATTTACTTAACAATTCCGAATAGCTTGGTAATATATTCTGTGTTTTTGTGTGCTTATTCATTCTTCGTGATATTAAAATTGAAGATTTATGAAATAATTAGTCAGATGGCAGCACCGGCGTATAAATAAAAATACCCTTTGTTTTATCATAACATTGTTACAGTGTTATATTAATTTAATAACTATGAGTGTGAAGACTATGTGGGTCCTCGTTTTTTTTTCTTTTTTCTCTCTCAGTTTTAATCATAGTCTGGCAGTTTGAGTAAATTATGCGGCCTGCCCAAATGTCCTTTCTTTGGTATTGTTCGTCGAATCGTTGAGCTCCTTAAGTTTTAAGTTGAGCTGTACGATTACTGACAGGTGCGTGCACTGACTGGACAGGTCCACTCAATCTGTGTGGTTCATTCCTCAAAAGACCATTTCAGACACCAATCTACATGGTCTTCACATGATCTGATCAAGATTATGTCTAGACTTTAAAAGAGACTGTGACCTCTGAGTTTGTTTCGGCCTTTCTTCTCAGAGTAGTCAGATAGGAAACGCCGGCCTCATCTAGTTTAACAAAAAAATTTTTGACGTGTACTAAAAGTGTTTGTATAAACCTACTTACAGAAATAAAATCATTTATCATTTACACTGACTCGTATTGAAATGCGGTCCCATAACAACACTCGCTAGTCTCAGTTTCTATTCCCCGAAGGGCTAATTAGACAAAAGTCACAGAGGTGTAGTACCTGCAATACACCCATATTTCGCCAGTATTGTTAAGTCCCATGTAATAAAAAATAAGGGACGATCCTATTGTCATCAACCGGACTCAATACAGACACGGGGCTACTACTGCTGAGAAATTCCTGATGCAAAAACCCAATATCACTACCCGACCTGGGAATTAAACTCAGGAGCTCATGCTTAGTGTAGATGCAAATGTGTATAGCGCAATAAACTATCAAAATGACTGTAAAATCTAATTTGCATGAAAATCTCGCGTAATGTACTGAAATGACCCGTGAAATTCTTGTGTAACGTCATTATATACCTACCTACACATTTCATCATAATATGTACATATTATGCTATCGATTATTTCCGCACATGCTCATTATTGACCGGTTTCAATGAAAACCGATATGTATTGACACTGTAGTCATGTACTGTGAAAATTTGCCAGTCATGCGTATGTGTTTAACATTATGTTTTTAAAGTCATTGACTATGGTGTACCTACTTTACTGTACAATTTAACAGAAGCGACGCGCGCTAACAACTCCATTCCTGCCGGCTTCCCTTTGGAGGATCGGAAGAGTAACTTCACCTACCACCATTGAAAAATAGCACATTCAGTAATGTCTACGATTGCCAAGTAGGTAATATATATTCCAACAACAACACAAATTGTTCTAAATAAGCCGGCGCGCGGCGCCACTACGTGATAATCGTATTTATATGACTATTTATAACTAAACATTTTCTTCTTCGGCTTCCCTCCTACGAAATGTCAAGCCTCGCCACTGCAATTTAGTAATACTTTTTGAGAACCACGTGGTAAATCTGTACAAATAAATAAAATTGAAGTGTCTGTTTGTAATGTCAAAATAACAACTTTACACTAAATGCATAAGTATATACGGTACTTATAACAAAAAAGCAATTTTAAAAATGTCTGTTTGTTCCGGCTAATCTCCGAAACGGCTGGACCGATTTTGACGAGACTTTCACTGGCAGATAGCTGATGTTACAGGGAGTAACTTAGGCTACTTTTATTTTAGAAAAATAATTAGGGTCCCGCACAAAAAAATCAAACCCATAATTATGAACAAAAAGTCGGATTTGAAAAATTCTTCTTGTATTTGGTAGCTCAATTCTCGAGGATAGTTTTAGGCTATTAACATCACGCTAATACCCTTAGGAGCCGAGCAAAAAGAAAAAAGTCGAAAGAACACTAAGCGAAAACGAAGTAATAGCGTGGGCGGGCGATTCAACGCGACGGGACGGGGGACGAGGGAGTTTTATTAAAATGTGGCTGTTATTTTGTATATTGTGTATCTTACGACATCCACGCGAACGAAGTCGCAGGGTACAGCTTTTCACTAATAAAGAGATTGATACATACAATGCTTCTTCGTAGCGTGTCGATGGCATTCTAAACTGAGTCAGTCCAATTATACAGTGTGAGTCTTTATAATCTGCACATATCGAAATGAGGGAATCTATGCTTAATTTTATCGACGGAAAAATTTTTAAAAAAAATCTAAATATTTATTAATATTTTTTATGGATTTTTAAAAAAAATTGTTTGCTTTTGTGACCCCAGTGTATACAAAACTGTGTAACTTTTAAACTAAACGATTTATCACGATGAAACAAACTCCATAATGTTTGGAAGTAATTAGGTGTCGTCATAAAATAAAAATTATGGAAAAAAAATAGCCATAATCAAATATAAACATTTTTTTTTGGCAAAAATCTGATTTTTTTTCATTAATTTTTACAAAAATTGTAAAATTTCTCAATAACATGCCCCCATCACCTTCTTTTTTTATAACTTTAAGTTATTCTTCATTGTATTAGGAACCTAACGGTAAAAATTGCATGTTTTTAACTCAACCCCAACATTTTTTATCAAATGTCAAAGAAAGGCCCAACGCATAGCTACGCACATTGTTTAGCAGGTAGATAAACTTTTTTTTGTTAACTTTGTTGTGAATGCGCGCGGGTCGTTTCAAAGATGGCACTCCGAACGCGGAATAGTATTGTTCTCATAAGGGTGGTTTGTTTGGGATGATAATTAATGCAAAAGAGTTCAATTGAAACCCATTTATTATTAAATACAAAATTTAATGCATCAGGTTCTCAAAATGTCCACCTCGTTGTTGTAAACACAAAGCCGCGCGAATTAGAATTTGGTGTGTCGCTCTCCTTATCATTTCGGGATCATTGCGAATATCATTCGCACAGTTTATTATGCGGTCACGCAAATCGGCCTCACTGTTGATGGGGGTACTGTAGACGCGTTGCTTCATGGTCCCCCATAGGAAATAATCAAGGGGCGTCAAATCGGGTGAACGCGCAGGCCACCCTACAGGTCCTTGCCGGCCGATCCAAATTGTCATGATAATTTTCGTTTAAAAATCTTCTTACATTTGTAGCGTAATGGGCAGGACATCCGTCCATCTGAAGAAACATCCTTTGACGCACAGCCAGTGGGACATCTTCCAATAACTGAGGCATATCATCTCTCAATAGACTTAAAAATCTTTCACCAGTCAACGTTCTCGGCAATATGACTGGTCCAATCAACATGTTCTCGATAAGACCAGCCCAAACATTTATCGAAAATCTTACTTGGAAAGTAGATGACCGTTTCAGATTCCGTGACGAAGAGCCAGTCGTCTAGTACTTATGGATGGATCAGCAAACAAATCACTTAATACTGCTTGTTCAGTAGCCGCATCAATAATTACTTGAGGTGGCTCGCGACGATCTCTACTTGATCCAAGTCCAGTGATCGACAACCTTCTGTGAACTTCCTGGAAGTTTCGGGCAGATGGCACTGGTTGCCTGTTAGGATACGCAGCTATGTAAGCCGCGCGCGCAGCTCTGGCACTTCCTTGTTCCTCCATAATAAAAATGTATGTCGGCGATGTGTGCCGGGGAAAATTCACTTAAACGCGGCATCATGTAGCAGCGAACGAAAGTTATGAAAGTCCAGCGAACGAAAGTACCGAAACACATGTAGCAGCGGCGAATAATTCGGAGCGACTGCCAGTCTGACATCTGTCATAATTCAAGTTCCTTTGGCTGGCCCTACCTCCCCGACCTGCGCACATTCAAAAGAAAGTTTATCTACCTGCTAAACAATAGCTATGCGTTGGGCCTTTCTTTGACAGTTGATAAAAAATGTTGGGGTTGAGTTAAAAACATGCAATTTTTACCATTAGGTTCCTAATACAATGAAGAATAACTTAAAGTTATAAAAAAAGAAGGTGATGGGGGCATGTTATTGAGAAATTTTACAATTTTTGTAAAAATTAATGAAAAAAAATCAGATTTTTGCCAAACAAAAATGTTTATTTTTAAATGTGGCTATTTTTTTTCCATAATTTTTATTTTATGACGACACCTAATTACTTCCAAACATTATAGAGTTTGTTTCATCGTGATAAATCGTTTAGTTTAAAAGTTACACAGTTTTGTATACACTGGGGTCACAAAAGCAAACAATTTTTTTTAAAAATCCATAAAAAATATAAATAAATATTTAGATTTTTTTTAACATTTTTTCCGTCGATAAAATTAAGCATAGATTCCCTCATTTCGATATGTGCACATTATAAAGACTCACACTGTATTTGCTAACGAGATCAGTAGGGTCCATCAGTTCCCACAACGTGCAGGCAAAGCGTACGCAAGACATGATATCAAGTGTGTCCAGCCTTTGCGAAATACTAGGACCTGTGGAAGGAGTTTACTTCCTGTTTTTATTATTATTATTAATCTGCAGCCTCTCTGCAGGGTAAAGGCTTCTCTTCCCTCTTTCCACTCTCCGGTCTATCCTTTGAAGGGAAGGAGTCCAGCTCATCACGTCATTTCTTTCTCGGCCAGCGACATGGCCGTTTCTGCCTGCAATTATATTGACCTAGATACTAGACAAATGCCTGTGGAGGTGAAATATTACGGAAAATTTTACCTGGTACCAGGTAAAGTTCCAATATTTTCGACTTCAAAAATAAATATTAGGAGTTGCAGATAATATGTGATAATATTATATAGACATGCTCCTATTATTTTCCGGAAACCTCCATGAATAAAGATGTTTCTTAGCCTTATCGATTCTGAGATATCAGAGAGTATGTCATTAAGTGAACAATATAATTAAGTTATTAAGCTAATTATGTTGTAATTCTGATGATATCATTATAATTTTTATGACTAGGTAGAATGATGACCCCAGGGTCACACGATCAAGCCAAGAATTGTCAGCAAATTCGTATTTTGAGAATGTTACATAAACCACGTATTATTTATTATCTACCCAATTCAACCTTTCCTAAACTAGGTCGAATAATGTATCACCGGAAGGCGAATTAATACGAGTCATCAAGTCGTCGTTTTATGTAGATAAAAAATAAGTAGGTATCCAAAAATATGAGGTTTTTACCAGGCATGTGGATTTTTTCTTAATCGGGCATAAATGCAGACTCCGAGCGACTACTGAAACCTGAAACCCAATTACATTTTGCCCGACCTGGGAATCAACTTAAGACCGCAAGTTCAGCAGTGGAGCAGACGAGTCTTGGAGTGGACACAAGCGTAGTGTGGGGACGTCCCCCAGCTAAATGGACCGATGACTTTAAAAAGGTGGCTGGGACAGACTGGATGGGGAAGGCGGAGGACAGGGTATTCTGGCGCAGCCTGGGAGAGGCCTATGTCTAGCAGTGGACTGCGATAGGCTGATTTGAAGTTCTGCAGTCGCGCTTGCGTCTAGACTATACTCAACGAGGCAGTCACTGAGTAAATAAAAAAATAAAAATTTCAAGTGCCTAAGAAGAGAACTGCCTAAAGAAGATGGCTCAGATGTCGGCAAAGATGAAAGCCACCGGTAAGAACTAAGTAATCCAAGCAGATTTGGAACCACTTATTGCATAACATCATGCTGGTTTGCCCCGAAGAGGGAGGCACTAGGCAGAGATGTACATTTCGCCAGTTTTAAGCCCCATGTAATATTCATGTAATCTATATTTTGCAACAATATTTTGATGTAAAAGAGAGTACATGGAGTTTCTTGCCCGTTCTTCTCCATAGGAACCTACTACGCTTTGGAATGGACAATTAGCTTCATCTTTCTGACTGACCGATTCCTTGACAATTCAAAAGTACCTTTAATTGGTTTAATTGAAATAAATGCTTTGAGTTAGAGTTTGCGTGAGTCTATTGCCATCAACCGGGCACATATCCAGTACGATATGCTATTGCGAAAATTCGACTCGCTTTACTACTAATCTTTGACTAATCCCACAAAAGTACTTCAAATTATTGTCACTATTCTCTATCTTGCGCGGTCATTCTGCGTCAACGACTTTCCGAGTTTGATCGCTCGATAATCAGGCTTTACTTTTAACTACTTTCCAATTACCGTAAAGTATTGTCCTTCAATCTAGACAAAGAAAATTATTGTTCATCTAGATATTTTTCTATCTTTTCTCGTGGTATCTCGGATGTCGAAACATTTCACCGATATCGGTCGTAGACAATGATAATTTAGTATCGGACATGTCAATCTTGATATAATGTCATCCATACATACATAAAATATTTTGTATTGGTTATTTTAAAATAAACGATTTTATCATACAAATGCTTTCTTGTATTTGTGACGTCATAAACATGTAAAATTTCAGACGCCATCTTTGGTGAACATAGACAATATCTTTTATTTTATGGCAATGGCAGGATGAATTAATGATTATAATGGATCGATGCATGCGGCTCTTGCTATAAAAAGTAGTAATTAACCATTCATAATTTTTGCTTATTGAAATGAAAACTTCCATGGAAATAATAGTTGATTTGTTAACTTGTTTTATTGACAGTTGTTGCGCTCCAAAGTCCGACAAAGTATTTACGTACACTACTAACAATCAAAATTCAATTTCATTGTTCTCTACTAATTGTTCATTGAAGACCTGTAATTAAATAATAAATGTATTAGGTATAAGTCACAAAAATTGCGTGTGAATCCAATAGATTGATTGAATTTAAACTTTTTGATATTGTCTTGCTTGTACTTTACTTAATCATAATGGTTAAATAGTGGCTAAGCAGTTTGCAGCTTGTTTAATAGTAGCTTAATCATAGTTGTAGCAGCCCGGAGTCTGGATTTGTGCCCGGTTGATGGCAATAGGCTCGTCCCCTATTACATGGGACTTAAACATAACTGGCGAAATGTGGATGTACTATAGATAGAGATCCATCCCTGCCTAACCTTCCGGGGAATGCAGGCGTGATGTTATGTTTTATGTATAACTGTTAAATAGTGTAACTACAAGGTTAAGTTAATCTAAGTCATTAGACTTACGTGAAGACGCATCACACAATAATTAAATAATTTTATAAATTTAAGTATCAGGATGCCCAACGGCTGATGGAGTCTACTATAGAAGACTACTATCAACTGTAGACATCTGAAAAATCGGGGGTTAACCGATATTTTGCCACGATCAAGCCGAAACCAGACAGCTTCAAACATTTGAACTCTTATTGGGAGACTGCAATGACGGAATGGCAGAGTGCAAAATATATGTGTTCAAATTCAAACATGGCGTAGGTAATACACACAACATAATATCACGCCTCGCCTGTAAAACTCGGCAGAGGTGTACCATCGCGGACATTTGCGGTGAACCACTTTTCAACCTCATTACTTTAGTAATAAGGTCCGCGATGATACGTGTACCACATCAACATTTCACTCGTGCCAAAAATCACGATTTTGTAGATATTTGTAACTTCGAAGCTACGTCTGGCGCCAGGGTTAGAGACAAAGGAGAAACACAGTCATTCAATAACGCGTAGTAAAGATATAAAATCAAGTGTCATTGACGTGAGTGATTGGCTCTCAACAGATCACGTTGGATCTATAAATCATAACGTGATGGAGTCGATGGGTAGGTAGCAATCATATAATTTTTTCGATACAGTTTTTGTGTCCCTGTCAATCTCATTCTGGCACAAAAACATCTTTGAAGCACTCTATGTATAATCCAAGCATTAAAATATATGATAGTTTTGTTGTAATTCTGGCAACATAACGCACCATTAAAGACAAACCGTTACTAAACGAAATTTTTCAAGAATTGAGTTACTAATGCCATCTTTCTAAATTACGTAAACTATACGATGAATAAAATAAAATTACGTAAAATATCCATCATTATGACCTCAAAAGATGGCTCAAAGCACCGTGATCTTAAATTATATTGCGAAAAGGCCGTGCATATTTTTTATTTAAGCTCCTGTGTAAAATTTTATATTTTCGTTTAGTAACGGTTTGTCTTTAAAGGTGCGATAAGGTCTCTTTCAAGAACAGACATTTAGACTTTGCCCTCATGAAAGTCTTAAAAAGATACGTAATAGTTGTGTCATACTACAGTCTACACCTAATCCGATCGATCTAATAAATAACAAGTGTCATTTAAGAGACCCGAGTGTCAGATAAAACGGACGTGTCTTGAAACACATACATACAAGTTATCCGAAGGAGATTAGATATCTAAACTACAACTGTTATTGCAACTATGTTAAGAGTTTAAATACCTAGATTCTGTTACCTACCCGCGTATCTAATAAAGTATATTACCACGTGTTTGAAAGCCTATTGAACTTATTCTTTCAGTCTATTCTGTAAAAATCACCGTAAAATCTTTGGTGAAGTGAGCAGTGAATAGTGACAGGTAGAATGACATTCAACTTCAAGCTTGCTTCACCTACCTTAAGTTTTCTCGTTGAGAATTTTACAGAATTGACATGCTGTTGTCACATCTCACATGTCAAGGGATTCGACTGGCTGTTGCTGTTTTGGTGAACTAATCGCAGCAGTTAGCATGAGACAGAAATTTCTCTAAATAAATCTTAAGATTTTTTCCACATTGAATTTTTTTTCTACATTTGAGACTTCTAATAAAAATTGGATTGATACTTTAAAAACAATAATATACATTTATTTTTGTTTTTATTTGTGTTTTAAAGTCATACAAAATAGATCACTCAATCATGATACCTTCATGGGCAGGCGCCGGGAAATACCGTTACAAAGAAAAATACCAAGCTATTAATTACAAGGAAAGGAAAACATTTATGCATTATATATTATTTTTATATATAGAAGGGGAAATACTACAGTATGTATACCTAAATTAATACCTAACAGCGAAGACGTAAATATTGGAGCACAAAACATAAGCCATTTACTATCCACATGGTTATCAGAAAACAAATAGTCATACTCTATTACCCTGTTTGTAAGTGTCAAACAGATGACTAACTCACTACTGTAATTAGTTTAATGTTATGAAAATAAATCAATCGGTAAATAAATTAAATACGTTTATTTATTTTCACCACAATATTTAACAGAAACATTTAGGTACATAATTAATTGCCAAGTATTACAACACTGAAAATATTGTGGGGACGTGCCTAAGCTAGAACAATGGCCTGTGTTTCAGGTCACCAGGTCTCCACTCCGTGTTACTATGTCTGAATTGCTTACGGTGACAAAGAGACAATAAGAAATACTGTGATGTTAATGGGTGTAAAATGTTTATAAGTAATTATGAAGAGAGTTGTGCCTGTGATTTAGAGTAAGTGTTAATGTATGTGTCTGTTATATTGAGTGTAAGGTTGTGTGTTATCTGATTGTGTCAAATTAAATAATGTAAAATATATTGAAAAATTAAAGTAGGGTAGGGTCGTAGGGTATAAACATCCACGTGTTAAGAGATAATGTCAAGGATGTCTTCAGTGTCCTCGTATGATAGGGTTTGCAGCCAACTTGTGAGTTTGAGTTTTAATTTATGCTTGGATAAGGCGTATATGTCAAATAAATACGTAGGTTCTAGGTACCTATTAAATTCGCGCCTTTTCCTCGTATTTATAAAAATGCTAAAAGTCTATGGTTTGCGTGGAATTTATTCAAGTGTGACCAGTGTATTTTACGGGTGGCGAAATAAGGAACTTGATTTTTAACCTGTTTAACCCAGGGACACCTTTTTGCTTCAGCGGATTCAGCAGGTCAAGGGCTCCCACACAAAATTGCGAATTCGCGCCGCATCGGGGCTTTGTGTGAGAGCCCTAAGGGACCTGCCGAATTCTACTGACGCCTCGAGGAGACACCGGGGATCAACGTGTATGTGTTGAATTTGACGAAAGATTGGGAGGGGACTCAGACATGGCGAAACTGATAACATTTTAACAAGAACAAGAACTTAACATTCACACATTGTTTTACAAGACTCAAGCAACACACAGTTTAAAATCCTGACAGTCTCGTCTCATAGTTGTAATAAAAAAGCCACTGGCCAGTTTCATATTGGTTCCTCTTGTCTTCTTTTGTTGTAATGAAACAAAAACCAGTTTGTGCTGTCATTAGTACCTACCTATGTATTCTGTTTTCTGTTTATTAATAAACAGAAAACGGCATGTCATTCCCTTTTGAAATGATGCCAAAAAAATTACTACTGCTTACAAAGTTTCAAAAAGATATTTCGCACTACATTTTGAAAGTGGGTAAGATTTGGCGTGACTTATGGAATCCTGTAATCTGTTAGTAAAGCTACTTCCTGACCAACAAAACGATTGGACCACAACCTTCCACCACGTATGTAGGTCTTTGTCCTTCCTCGCGCCTGTAGTATTTGCTAGATGACAGACACATTTCTCATGTTCAAATAGCTTTTTTCATTCAATTTGGCTAAAATGTTAGAGCTACTACCAGTGTTGGCATTAATCAATTAATTAATTTGATTAATTTTAATCAGATTAAATTAATCATGATTAGAATAATCATGATTAAAAAAATAATCTTAATCATGATTATTGACGTTAATCATTAATTGATTAACTTGATTGTAAACTAATACATCCATCAATGTTATTAATTCTATATAAAAGAAATGATGGAAAATAATGACACATTTATTAAAATATTTTTATTAATTATTCAAAGAACAAAAAAATAATTTATAACTTTCAAATACACTGAATTCTAATTTTGAAGAATATTTTCAATCAACTAATCTCCGATCTTTACATTTCTGATTTCTTGATGTTCAAGTTACATTTCATAACTACTTTTTTTTCAAATAAGTCGTCAGATAATTTGTGTGACCTAGGTTTATTTAGCATAGTTGCAAAAGAAAACATTCTTTCTACCGAGCCAGAGGACGGAATTGGTGTATTGTTCTTAATAAACACTTTGCCTATAACAGGATAACTTCGTAGAAGCTCTCGTTCTTGGCTTCCCTCGGCAAAAAAAATTGAAATTATCATATCCGCTCTCTTTTTATCATCAACTGATTCCGCTTCACTGCCAGAGTCGGAATTGAAATCAAAAAACTCGTCTTCTTGGTGGCGTGTGTTATTGGCTGCATTGTTGACTGTTAAAAGCTCTGGGATTTCTGATATTTCCTTCCTTACGACTGATTTAAAAATGTTTATACACTTCTTTTGATCAGCTGCAGTTAGACATACTAGCCACTTTTTTTTAAATCTGGGGTAACAGAGCTGCAACGGCTGCATATTTACTAGTTTCACTCGAAAGAGTGTAAAACTCTTCAAATCTTTTCTCTACGCTTTGTAGATATTTTTCAGCAAGTGGTTCACAGAATTTTAGATTTGGAGTAGTCGTGATCTTCTGTATTTTTTTTTTAGTGCATGCAGGCAAGGTAATAATATTCCATAAAATGAGTCATCGCCCTGCAATATGTCCAAAGCAGTTGCAACTGGAGCAGCGCATTGGCAGTATTCCTCAATATATTGAAATTCAGTCTCGTAATGGATTTCTTATACTAAGTGCTCTAGCTAGTTGAGAGTAACTAGTTCTGATATTCAATATATTTCTCAAAGCGTCATAGTAACTATTCCATCTAGTTATGCCAGGTCGTGTTAACGTATGTCCAAGAATGTTATGTATCACCTCAGCTGATTTTGGGCGAGCAGCAGCACTCCATAAATCGTTACATTTTTCCATTATTGTGGAATGCAATTTTCCAAGACATGTCGATTTATCAGTCAACAAGGCTTGGACGTCCTTACTAGCAATCAAATTTAAAGTGTGCGCATTACACCTAAAGTGAAATGGTAACAAATTGTTTTGTGAATGGTCGTCTACTATATTTGCTTCTAACAGAAGATCATCATGTTCGTGTTCCTGTCTTGTGCCGAACTCTCCTTCAGTCACTTCGAGTTCTTCTCCACTTAACTCGTTCTCGCTGCTACTTGGACTTGAAGATTCATTATCTTCATCATATTCGATTAAGGATGTCGTATTTATTCCGAATATCTTGAAGGCTTTCACAAAATTTGACCCATTGTCAGTAACAGAGCATACTATTTTAGTGGGGTCAATATCAAAATCTGAGTATATTTCCAGAAGCAAATCTTTTATGCGGTCAAATGTATGTGCCCCTTTAAATCGGCGACAAGCTAAAGCTGCAGAACGCCTCTTATAGTTATTATCAATCCAGTGCACTGTAACACCTAAAAAACTTCTTTTCTTCCCTGACCATATCGCCTCTTTGCTTCAATAATGTGTTATCTTGAAAATTGAAATGTTAGAGGAGAGCGTTTTTCAACTTTCAAAAAATAATTGTGTCGAAACGAATATTTTTTTACTGTAAATCTACGATGTATTGTAAATTATAACAAATAAACTATGTGAAAACTTATCAAATTACTGATGATTTAGAAGTTTAGCAAGAAATTGGCTTTATTTGCGAAAAAGGGGAAAACATGTCACATTGTTCTTGCAAATATAGAGTAAGATAAGTGTTACAAACTAAATTGTCACGATTTTGATGATATTTCTTTGGTTATGTCACTGAGTTATTTAGTGAACAAACATTGTTGAAATAAAAGCTTTTAGATTTCAGAAGCAATCTTTATTGAAAATACTGCAATTGCAAAATATGCTGTCTTATTATAATTTCTATAACAAAATATTAAAAAAAAACAGACTGACATTGTGAATAATCTCAATTTTTATTATTCATTACTTAATGAGAATCACATTTTACTGGAGAAATTAAAGTTCCTTATGAACAATCTGATAATTGAGTAATAGGTATACCTAATTATAACTTATTAGGTAGATCTTGACTATTCAATAGCGCTTAAAATCTCTGACAGATGAATAAGAAACTCTTATTTAAGAGTTCGCTTTAATGCAAAGAAAATACAAATAAAAGAATTAAACATTTAATATCTAACTTGTCTTAGACAAAACAAGAATATAACATACTCAAATAAAAATAAATCGACTATAAATTAAATTATAATATAATTAATGGCACTGGAGTATTAACTCAGTACAGCTAACTTAACCAACATAAAATCACAATTTTACATAAAATTATAGTCTCTTACAATGATCACTTTATCTTAAATTATGTAACATTCTTAGTTTTGTTTTGATGTAAGTATTAAAATCAGCCTTCTAAATCAGCATGTATTTAAAAAACCTGCTATTCTCAAAAGTTACAAACATTCATAAAATGGCCTAATGGTATCTGGGGATAAGATTTTTGCTAACCAAACCCTGCTTTTTTTTATCAGATATCCCAGGTTTTTGGTTGTATGCTTTTTTTAATTCCAAATTTGAGATGACGTTCCTTTTCTTTTTAATAACAATAGCTTTTTAAATTGTTTATCAGCATATGAATCTTTAAAAAATAAAGCTTCAAATCGTTTTTTAGAACTCGAATCACCATAGTTTGACAGAATCATTATCTTTTAGCAACGAAAAGTTCATTTGATTAGTTAAGCTTTTCCAATCATAGAAATCTGCGAAGCACATTTCATTCACATGGGAGGGCTCACTATTCTTCCGGGCAGCCTTTATAGCACCAATAAATGCGTCAGGTGTATACATGGGTCTAGATCGTAATTGCCGCTTAATTTCTCTCTCAATTTGAGAGTTAGCGGAATCGCCCTCATTCTGGGTATGTCCTTTTATCAAATATTTATGAGTGACTGAATTAAGATCAGGTATTGTCTTTACTGAGTATGCGACATGCAGATCATAAATTTATTTTTTTTGTTGGCCCCCACAATTATCCGAATAGAATACAACATCTAGATTTTCGACTGTTTCTGAAATATTGACGAGGTATGTATTTGTAAACGCTACTTCCGTTACCGCTATTTCTGTCTCTTCGCTATATTTTTCTTCCAGCTTCCTTCAAGTCTTCGTCTTTTTTTTTCCTTTTTTGTTCGGACTACAATATGGACTTTGTGAGTTTTGTTTAGTGGGGCTAACATTTTCAACAGCTGACGGTTCATTTAGGTATAATCGGGAGCGCATCGGCTCCTTGTACAAAGCTGTTAAGAATCATTTCGTGGTCTTCTGTAGGTGTACGAATAACAATTTATTGTAAAACACCATCTTAGTGTCTTTTGTTAACATTAGCAACTTCTCCGTCAGAATCTGAAGAATTTTGATTAAGACGTTGAGGCTCCACAACTTCATAGTTTGGGTCGTTAACTGAATCGTCGCTATCTGTATACAGAATTAATTACGGTTGGAATATAAATAAGATTTGGTAAATTACTAAAAAAATTGAAAACACCACTGAAACACCTTCATTAAAAGATGTACTTGATGAGCTGTTTAATGATGATGATAATTAGTCACTCAAAGAACTACCGCTGCTGCTGGTCGAATCACAACGACGGTGATTGGATATTGATAAGTCAGCTTTTTTTTGCTGCATCATCCACATTGAACGTTGCTTCCTCTATGTTTGACCTTGCATCCCCTGGGCTTAACATTGCGGCCTTATGTAAAAAAAAAGTTTAAATATTTAATTTTACCACGCGCATGGAATAGTTAATAGTATAAGTACCTACCAACCACACGTTAGAGTAGACAGGTATTTAACTCAGCCACGCGGCGGCGGCGGAGTTTCCCTATCCGTCCCCTAGTTCCTAGTAGTAGTAGTAGTTAGTAGTAGTATCTTTCCCTAGTTTAATGGTTCAATATACAAATAGGTGCCTGCACTTGTCCCTGCAACAGGAATATTCGATTTTTCTGTTGCCACTGCAAGATTAACAAGTCTTTTACATCGCGATTCCATCTGAAAAAATAAGTACAATTAGTTATTTGTTTTAGCATTAACAAAGTAATATTTAGGAATGTTACTGTTCAAATTTATTATATTTTGTTCAATAATGGAACATCAGCAGATAACTATAACTTGGTTTCTGTATTACAAAAAGTTTCATCATCTACAATGTTGTATCATAAGATAACACGAAGCAAAATTCTCATTCTTTCGGCAACAGTGTGACATGAGAATTTATAACAATTGACATATTACACATTTTTTTCAACAACACTGTGTTAACCCACAATATCACATTATAGAATAAAAAATAATAATTGAACTAAATCATACCTTTGCAACCAAAGAGTGGTATCGTCGTGATGTCACGTTTGCGCTGAAATTTGAGAGCATCTTCTTCTCCACTTGCGTAGTGACAACTGATTTGTTTCGTTGTCGAAACAAATCTCCGCGCAGAAAGAGACAACGTGATATCGCGATATGACACAGTTGCGCTGTCTCTTTCACTCATAGATTCGCTATTTTACGCACAAAAGATACCACGTTTTTTAGAAAAATAAAATCGGTCACGGCGGTTTCAATTCTCAAATAAAAAAAAAATGGAATTGTCGGACTTATCACGTTATTGAAGCAAAGAGGCGATATATCAGCGGTGGTGCACAAATATTTCACAGCAGCTAGGTTTTGTTTTATTTCGCAAATCAGATCGAATGATTGTTTAGCTACTTTTTTTCTGAGAGAACGTCGCCCGGGTATCTTGATTCCACTATTTGTCACATTTAAATCCTCCATCATCTTAATGAAGTAGGGGTCTTCCACGGCTCGAAAAGCAATCATTGAGTTAACGAAATAATTTACTAAGTTATGGTCAAAAGTTTCTTGAGTTACAGGTGTTTTCGGAGTTTGCTTTGAAGTCAGAACTGTATTATTTTTATTTTTCTTTCGCTTATTGTCTTTCATATATTTTTTACATTCCTTTTCTGTGTCAGCGCCATGCTTCCGTTTTAAGTGTCCCAAAAAGTTAGATGTCGTTTTGCCATAGCCCTTAACTTCTTTACTTTGATGGTCCGAACACTTCATACAAACTGCTACTGTGTTCTTGTCTGTGCATTTGTCTAGTAGAAGCTTATAATAGGTACCGTCAAATAAAGCAGAAGAAGAAAGATCTGATTCCGATTGCACTGTTAAATTCTCGGAATTGTTTCCCGACACCGACGGATCATTTGAAACACCACTACTATTAGAGTCATGATCACAATTCATGTTTGTTTTTAAGTTAGTCACTGAGTGAAACAATATCACAAAATGTTGCAAAATCTGGAAAAATTATCCCCAACCGAGTGCAAGCGAGCGTGTGTCAGCCAGATAGTGTTAAAACGTGACTGTTAGTTCCAAAGTTAAGAAAATTAATGAAAAAATTATACCGAATTCGTATTTATATAGACTAGACAGGTAAATCCCGGAGCGGGAAGCCCCCTTGTAGGACACAAGGGTATTCCCCAAAATATATGGAAGATTCTGCACTAGGTCCATCCATACATACTATTGAGGGCTTCCCCGTAAAATTAAGCATACATGAAAAGGTTTGCCAACTTAAAATCGGTAGAAAAATCGGGAGAACAATTAAATAAATAAATGAGTAGTTAATAGTTAATCAAATAATCAAATTAACGATTAAAATTAATTATTAAAAATCATAATCAAAAAATTTGATTACGATAAATTAATCATAATCAAATTTTTTTATTATGATTTTTAATCATTAATTTTTAATCGTTAATCAGATTAACTTTGGGCCTACACTGGCTACTACTCACGCGTGGTTTCCGTTTTGTACTTCGGCTGTTTAAGTGTTTACTGTTTACACCCGGTGCGGTGTAAATATTTCACACGTAGGTTATCCGGAATCCGGCTACCTGGCTGAATGGCAGACGGAAATCGATTTTGTGTGAAAAAGCAAAATATTATCACTATCAGTCTAAAAAAGCATTGGTGTGAGATATTTTTTAGTTCTTTTAATAGGTTACTGAACTACCTACTCGTATGTTTTTACCTCAAAAACTTCCTAGTTTTTATATTCTTGATGTTACCGGAATATTGACATATGTTTGATTTAGATCTTTGGCTATTTAAAGAACGTTTCGTTATCTATTCAACGCTACAAGTATATTTCAGAGCGCGGCCAAAATCGGAAATAACACCGCCCTCTTGATTTGTCTATTGCAATTTTGTGACATTAACAAAAGCGAAAGCGCCAGGTAGCCCGGGAAATTCAAATTTTCTTACCTTTTTTTCGCAATTTGCAAGTCCTCACTGTCAATGAATGTCATTCAGGAGACGCCAAAATACTCGTAACCTCGTAGCACTCTACTTTTGATGCTTTTTGCCGCCATTTTAAAACTTGACGTATTGAACTTTGTTCTTGGAATAAATTGATGACGAAGGAAACTCATTGTTGTGCCTCTTTTGTTATCAAAACTTAAGTCACAGGAAAAAAAATGCATTGAAATAAATTTCCTGAATCTCCTTTGTTAATTCGTTCCTGCTAAAAAGAAATAATGACGAAGCACAGAAACATTTAAAATGTTATTTCAATGGATTTTAAAAGATAAACATATTACATTAAAACTAAGCTGCTGGGTATTTGCGCACCACACATATATAAAATGACAATTGATCGCATTTTCTTTCATTTTGACAGTTCAGCCACGGTCATTGCGTTACTTACGTTGTTGAGCAGACGAATTTACTATACCTATGAAGCAATGAATTAGAAATATCCTTCAAAACTCCTCGAATGGTGATTGAAACTGTGTTACGTAATTAGGGAGCTGTATTACATAGCACTGTTACTGCCTTTGCCTTGTAATCGTGATGCTTAAATCACTAGTTTGTTATTTTTTGGCCAGACGAATAAAATAAGACCATAACGTTTTTAATAACAAGTCAAATTATCCGCGGAGGTTTGATCATGATAAGTTTTGAGAACGACTTCGAGGAACACATGATTTTGTATTTACTAACGAAGAATGAAAAAAGACCTTCAAAGCTGTGTAGATATTTCGCACAAGTTATATTAAAAACAAAAGAAATAAGTATTTCTTTATTTTAAAATAAAATATACTTACCTACTAAGAATATCCAGCTGAACGTCGCTACATAAGAGATAATAAAAGCTTAATTATGATACGTCTTACAATGAAAGTTCGAAATCCAAAAACGAAACTGTGTTGCACGATAATCGTTTTGTTTTTAAATGACTTCAAAAAAAGAAGAGGTTCGTTTTTTTCCTACATCAACATCATCATCTGTCTAGTCTCTTGCCAACTTTGTGTCACATGGGGCGACTGCCTACCTGTCCTCCACAACCCAGTAACCGGGTAACACGACACCCCTTTGGTAAAGTTAAGTATTGTTTTGACTGTCTCGTTGGTGTTGCAGCAAGCGCTTCTGCTAAGCGTGAGGTCCTGGGTTCGATTCCCAGCTCGGACAAAGTGTTATTGGGTTTTCGCCCCTCCACTGATTGTTACATACACGTAGAGGAGGAGCGTGCAGTTTTAAATTAGACGATCTCTACACCTCTGCCTAATCCTTCGGGGAAACAGGCGTAATATTATATTTATTTTACTAAATAATATTTCCTTGTCCACCAGGCCATGTGAACCCCGTCAACATTCCCCGAGAATGGGTGACCATGCACCGGAACTGTCGCATATCTATGAGGCAACAGATCCAGATGGAGGTTGCTGCGTCGCTGCAGTACCTGGCCATGGGGGCTCACTTCTCTAAGGATGTGGTACGTAATCATTTACTTTGTTATAATGACACTTCTGTCGTATGTGCACGAGCAGTGTTAGGGGACATCCATAAAATTACGTCACACGTTAAGGGGGAGAGAGGGTGAAATGTTATTATAAATTTAACTTAAATAACCTCACAACTCCTGTACAAATGCACCATCCATTGCGTTACAATGCGCGCTGCTGTATACAGCGAATTTTCACACCAAAAATAAAAGTCGTTTCCCAGCAATAAGTTTTGCTCAATGTTACTTAGTTTGATGTACAGGAGCTAGACCACCACCTCTTAACGCAGTATTATTGTAGAGATGAAGCTAGACGTCCCGTATAGCTCCATCTCTTTCTCACACTGAAGTAACATTAAAATAATACTGCTTTTAGAGGTGGTGATTGGCCCCCAGAATGGGTGAATAACGGCTATGTCATGGGTCTTTCTACACCTTCCTTCTTACTAATTAACATTGTATAGCGTCTGTATAGTTACACAACGCTTGGCTTATTCTTTCGAAAGTCAAATTACTGTCGACTGAAACAGAGAATTCGGTACGTAACTAACTATTCACCTGATATAATACGTTTATTAGTAAGGAGACTTGTATTTAGGTATCGGAGACTAATACGGTGACCCTAAACGAGTAATTATTATTGTTCTATTATAGATCTATGATTGTACCAATAAAAGTCTAAAAGTTAAGGAGATCATTGTTAAAATAACCAATTAAGTAAGTATTAAAATAGCTTTGCATGGTCATAGATAACGCGCTTTACATTTTAGCTTCCTATTTCGCCACGGTACCTATAGTTTGAGGTCATTGTACAATAGCTTGGACTTGGACCTTGCACACTCCATTTTGTTAGTCATTGCTACCAACATAATAAATTAACTACAATCAATAATGCTACGGGTGCGTTCATGCGAAGTATTCTAAAAAAAACTAAAGCATAGCTCTAATATGAGGTTTCACTTTTCTTTCCAACCAGTAATCTTCGTACCATTTAGATTTCGCGCTCTGTCCTTCAAGGATCTTTGCCGCTCGAATGACGTTGACAGGGCTTACGAGAGGGGCCGAAGCCAACTCGCAGAGGCCCGTTTGGCGCTTTCAATGAAAATTATTATTACCTATTAAATATTGTCTATCGTTAATATCGGCATATTAACGCTATATAGGTATTTCAAAGTGGTATGAAGCAAAATACATGAAAATTTATAGGATAAATCTCACCAAGGAGGGGGTCCAAATTTAGAAAAATCACCTCAATTAATTAATGAACGTCCCCTTAGCTATAAGTTCGCACCGATAGAAGGTACTTTCGCACTATCCTATCACACGAGAGACATAATTATAACTGTTTGGGCGAAATGTAGATTTACAAAGGTACTTACCCCAGAATTATTTGAAAACTTAAGGGGCCTGCGAAATTCAATTTTTTTACGGTTCTTTGTAATTTTCGGGTCAATATCAGAGGGGCTTCTGTAAATACATATTTGTTACGGTCGCGAATCATATTTTAATCAACATACAACCTGATACTGACCTGCGAATTGCAAGAAACGTGAGAAAATTTTAATTTAATGGGCTACCCTTGCGCTTTCTTCTAAGGCTCGATACACTTATCCGTTTTCATTTCAACTTCTTATTTGTGTCTCCAGGTCAATCGTCCAGGTTTTGCGAAGATGTTCTTCGAAGCGGCATCTGAAGAGCGCGAGCATGCGATGAAGCTGATCGAATACCTGCTCATGAGAGGAGAACTTACTACTGACGTCACTACCTTGTTACAAGTCAGGGTGAGTTGGGGAGAAACGCTTAAAACATATTATTAGCAGTAACATCTCTACTGGTGGTCTGACAAACAGTCTTACTAAGGGGTATCGTATTACCCAGTTGCTGGGTTGTTGAGGTCAGATAGTCAGTCGCTCCATGTAAAATACTTGTATTCAGCTGCATCCGGTTAGACTGGAAGCCGACCCCAACATAGTTGGAAAAAAGCTAGGCAGATGATGATGATCTCTTCTGGTGAACAAGGTTTCTGAAATTATGATCAAGCCTCATCAGTAAATTGCTGTCAAGTGTTCTCTGTTATTATTAACAGAGAACACACAGGCCAAGCACGTCACTTGAACTGAGATTTCACTGCAGGTGAATTTGAATAGCCTTCTAGAAACTAAAGCCCGGTTTCTGAATTGAGTATTGGAAATAGAAAACATGTCAAACTCTAGGGGTACGTTCCGAATTGCGCAGTAATCGATTTGAGTGTGCTTACAGCCGTTCCGTATTAGTGTGAGCGCGATAACGATGTCCCGTGAATCGTCATAGATGACGTCATGACATGTGCCATCTTGTGATAACGCTGACCATGCCCTAAATGTAATCACCGTGAGCGCTGTCAAAAATTACTGTTGTGCTGTTTTGTTTTAAGTCTCATTGTCATCATATTTTTAAACTAACGTGGCATTTTCGAAATTGCGCTTCTGGCTACAGCCGCCACCTAACCAAAGAAGAATTTTGTGGTGTATACACAAAGAAATAGTGTACTTAATCCAACCATCATTATTTAAGTGCACTGTGAGCGCGTTCACAAGCGTTCCGAATTGCTGACAGTTCTCAGCTGTCATAATCGTAATATCTAAATCGGAACGCAAATTATTGATGTGAGCGCTGTGAGCGATTATGGTGTAATTCGGTAAGTAGGTACTTTGGGGTTAGTTAACACTTTCGAGCGGAGCTGAACGACACACAATAGTAATTTTATTGTTAGACGTCTATGGGCGTTTAGTGTGATGCCGGTGAATACCAAAATTGATGTGCAAAAATCGTAAGAATTTTTGAATTTTGCGGCCTACGTTACCGATGTTTGACATGTTCTCAACTTTAAATTCTTAAGGTGAAAGCGCCAGGGTAGGCCGCGAAATTCAAATTTTTTTACGTTTTTTTGTAATTTGCAGGGCAGTATTAGGTCGTATGTTTATTAAAATATTATTCGCGACCATAACAAATATGTATTTACACTATTATAATCATTAAAGTCATCAATACAACTCTCTAAGACCACGTAATTCTATTGAATGATTATTTAATGAAATTTTAACATTTCAGGATTATACAACTTAAGGAATTGTGATACTGATTCTAATTATTATAATTCTGTAAATACATGCTTGTTATGCTCGCGAATCATACTTTATTTAACATACGCCCAGACAGAGCTGCAAATTGCAAAAATCGTAAGAAAATTTGAATTTCGCTGGCTACCTTGGCGCTTCCCCTTAAATAAAAAATCGGCCTTGACGGGACTTTTAATTTTTTTTTTACGGGAAATAAATAAACCTTTTCCAATCTCACCGTCCTGTTTTAGAACCCTGCAAGAAATTGTAACATAGACTTCACTACTGATTTATAACACTCTTATCCACCATCTAAAAGAACCATATTGAACCTAATACAAGCTTCACTTAGTTTGCGAGTTGGTAGATCATCTATCATGTGTGTGTGTGTGTGTTCACTACTATCAAACATCTTAATAAATTATCAAAATAATAAATTGTACTTCACTGATAAGTTTTGTTGTACTGTGTGAGAGCAAAATTAATGTATGATTTATTTACCTCATTTTATCTCCACAGGCTCCTGAACGCAAGACCTGGGAGGGTGGAGTGGAAGCCTTAGAGCACGCCCTTCGTATGGAGAGTGAAGTAACCAAGAGCATCAGAAACGTCATCAAGTCGTGCGAAGGTGACAGCGAGTTCAACGATTACCATGTAAGTGACGTTTTGAAAATGGTTTCTAGGTTGTGTATGAGTAGATGTGGTTATTTGGCAAAATACCTATACTGACTCGCACTGGCCCGCGTAGTGAACTACGGCCCATTCCCTCTTAGAAAGATGAGGCCATGTGCACTGTTTAATACCTATTTGCTACTATTTACTACCTATAATGAAATATTTGCTACCTTTGCGTTAAGAAATATATCAAATAAATAAAGTGGTCGGTCATTCTGAGGTCAGGTTGGCTGACCACTTCCACGTTCTCATAGTTTTAGCGCTGTATTAACTGCGTTGTAAATGTGAATATTTACTACCTGTTTGCTACCTATATTTTTTTCACAACTTTAAGAAGATCCTATAAAAAGTTATTAATTTAGGAATACAAGTGTATATGTACTTGGGGATTTATTAAATTGACCTTGATCAAATTATGATACAATAGTAGATAACCTTTCATTGACATCTTAGATTAGAATAAAAAATTATATTATCGTAAATATTTTATTAAAAAGTTATTAATTAACGTTAATTTAGAAAGTGCCTGCAAAACCATTATTAGCAATTATCTTACGAAAATAAGACGTGGCGTAAATAATTTATGTGCAGGCGTTTTAATGTCTTTAATTAATAACTTTTTATAGGAGCTTCTTAAAATTGTATTAAAAATATAATGTTAAGGTAGCAAACAGGTCGTAAATATTTACATTTACAACGCAGTTAATACAACGCTAAAACTATGAGAACTTGGAAGTGGTCAGCCAACCTAACCTCAGAATGGCTGACCACTTTATTTCTTTGATATATTTCTTAACGCAAAAGTAGCAAATATTTCATTATAGGTAGTGAATAGTAGCAAATAGATATTAAACAGTGCACATGGCCTCATGTACATATCTAGTTTGGTGCAGTAATCCTGACGGTGACCAGTGTTCTAGCAGTAAGCACATTATACTTAGGTTGATCATACTAATACATAATATTATAAAGAGGTAAAATAAGATTGCAAGTCTTTTGAAAACATTTTTTGCTGTTACTGAAACCCAGTATAAGCAGTTTAATAGCAAAAACCCAATATGACCTTCTTAGGCCCGTAGAAGACGTAGTTCAGTGATAACTTGATGTCCAAATAACGTGGGTTTCCCAATAATGACCAAAATGATTCATGATCACTAACAGTTCTTCAGTGGCGCAGCTAAAATTATCATCAGACGGAAGCCGAATAAAAAATTGTTCAGTTCTCATAAACTCTGACAAAAGCCTGTAGGTGTTTAATCTTTTGATGTATTAAACTGGTATTTAAATATGTAATGTGATGACACAGTTACACACACAGGTGTACCATATTATTTGGTAATAGTAGACATTAAGAAGTGTTTGGTCCGAAGGGAAGCTGATAGGAATCGGGTTGTATGAAGGCTTCGCCCCTGCAGTTCTCCCACCTGTTCGCCTATTGTATTAAACAATATTTCTTTCTTTCCTATCTGATCGTATAAAACGACGAATACGCTATACACCTTTCTAATCATCCAATATCATTCACAGCTGGTTGACTACCTCACTGGTGATTTCCTGGAAGAGCAATACAAGGGACAACGCGACATCGCGGGCAAGACCTCCACGCTCAAGAAACTCTTCGACCGCCACGCCGCGCTTGGAGAGTTCATCTTCGACAAGAAACTCCTTGGCATCGATATCTAAATCCTTCGCCATTATGTAGAGTTAAAAAAAAAACATCCTGTCTAGTAACTTTTTTTTAATCTGTTGCTATGCAATTCAAAGTTTTGGCTTCTGCAAGCTTTTAGATTTTTTCGGAAATACCTTCAAGACGTAACTTGTTTTGTTTTGAAATTAATTATTATTGCTATCTATTTAAACATCGAAGTAAAATATGGCATATTAATATACCTTGTGCGTAATTTATGATGTTCACAAAATTCATTTATTAGCTACCCAGTAGGTATTATTGTACAAAATATTAGTATAAGAATAAGTTCTATAATTAAAATCATGTACTCCACTTTAGATTGTATTCAGTCAATTATTACGAACGCGACATTTTTCAAGCAGGGGTCTGCATAAAACTGGCGCGTTTTCCATAATAAATCTTTTACACTAGTTTTTGGTGACAAAAAGTGTGTAATCTACAAAAATGTGGCTGTTTAATATTTTTTGTTTAATTATTTCGTAAAATAAATTTGATCCATACATAAATTAAGTTTTATTTTGATCATCTTTAACAATCAATCAATCAATCTGCCTAACCTTTTCCCAACTATGTTGGGGTCGGCTTCCAGTCTAACCGGATGCAGCTGAATACCAGTATTTTACATGGAGCGACTGCCTATCTGACCTCCACAACCCAGTAACTGGGTAATACGATACCCCTTGGTAAGACTGGTTGTCAGACTTTCGGTCTTCTGACGACCCGTAACGACTGTCAAAGATCTACGAATGACAGCCGGGACCAACGGCTTAACGTGCTTTCCGAGGCACGGAGGAGTCTCGGTTTATAAAGATGGTCACCCATCCACGGACAACCCCGGCAAGCGTAGCTTAACCTGATGGATCGACCCGTGCGGCTGTTATTACTTAATATTCTTTTATTAAAAACGCTCGTGTGTGTGCTGTGGGACCAACGTTGCGCGTTGTTCTCAATAACGCCATGGATTTTGATGCAGTTTTCAGCATTTAGAGAATTTATTCCGGAAGGTTTGTGATTAGATTAAACTAATATTAAACTTACTCATAATAAGGGGTGGGTCATCAGTATTTATGATGCTCTGTGGGCGAGTCGTTAGTAATCACAGATTAGATAAAACAATTAGTAATATTATATATTCTGGAGCTCGTGGCTAAGTAATAACAGCCGCACGGGTCGATCCATCAGGTTAAGCTACGCTTGCCGGGGTTGTCCGTGAATGGGTGACCATCTTTACATACCGAGACTCCTCCGTGCCTCGGAAAGCACGTTAAGCCGTTGGTCCCAGCTGTCATTCGTAGATCTTTGACAGTCGTTACGGGTCGTCAGAAGACCGAAAGTCTGACAACCAGTCTTACCAAGGGGTATCGTATTACCCAGTTACTGGGTTGTGGAGGTCAGATAGGTAGTCGCTCCATGTAAAATACTAGTATTCAGCTGCATCCGGTTAGACTGGAAGCCGACCCCAACATAGTTGGGAAAAGGCTAGGCAGATTGATATATTCTGAAGCTAGTACACTTTAAAAATTAAACAAGGCACATGTCAACTTAAACATTTATTTTTATGAAACCACAACTAAGCAATGTTTAAAATTAAAAACTATAAAACATACATAGCTACCACCATCTATCTAGAGTGCTGGATCTTTTTTATCTATAGCTTAATGTTTTTGGCGTGACGCCTGAATGACATTAACAGGGGGGCGTTGTCAACCATTTGTAAAACTGATTGTAACGAAGCCAGTATTCACCAGCGGTCACAGGATACATAGTCTGAGAGCGGTCATAACCACGCACTATAATGATATCAGTTAGCCAAAACTTCTCAGAAAGCAATTCTTTTATAAAACAAATTGTACTCTAAAGAAACAACATGGCATTCCGATTTTAGCCACGCGCCAAATCCTTGTACAAATACCTATTTATAGTTACCTACCATAAATACATTATATGCCCAACACCTGGTTATTTTTGGGGAATATAATTATTCAGCCATTAATCTGACTGCGTCAATTATGATGCTCTGTGGACTGGGTGCTACACGCCCCCAAAACTGGCACGCGCCGTGAATCCGTGATACCTACGGCTTCTGTCAGAACTAATTGACTGGCACGCGCCGTTCCACGGTAAGGCTATTCTTGTCCTACACTATCGCTATTATCTATGAAACTAAGCGCCCTATCTCTTACGTTCTTAAGTCAAAATCACCAGGAAAAACAGAGCTAACAATAAAAAGCTCTGCTAAAATTTTAAATGTCAGAACGAAAAAATGGCAGCCGAAATTCACTTCCATTTTGCAAAAAAAATGGCGGAAAAATGTAAATGCTGCGATTTTTTTTTACATTTTACGGAAGCGTATCGAATGGATGTGACTAGCTATGCAGGACAAATAGAACATACGATACCTAATGATAATTATTTCTTGTCTTTTATATCATTTTGGTTTTTAGTCTTAGAATAAATCTTTCCTTTAACCCTAGGCTTTGACAGGCCACGTTTCATCATCATGTCTTGCGGTATGGGCATTTGGCCCGCGAAGTCAACCCCTGGTCCTACGCGCAGCTTATAAGGAAATTTTTTCTTTCTATGAATACTTTCCTCCGGTAGGAGTCTATTCATGCCGTTGTAGAAGTGGAAATCTCTGAAACGTGATGAAAATAAGTAAAAAGAATTAAGTAAGTATCCAAGTTCAAGTCCATAGAACATTGAACATAGAATATTTTGAAAGACACTTTTGCTGTTCCGTAGTCAACAAGAAACCCTCATAGTTTCGCCATGTCCGTCTGTCTGTCTGTCTCTCTGTCCGCTGCTTGGCTCAGAGACACTTAGTACTAGAAAGCTGTAATTTGGCAAGGGTAATAATAATTAATCAAGCCCAATAAGTGGTAAAATAAAATCTTGAAAAAAAAATTTTCCCCTACACGTAAAGTGAGGATGACTACTTTTTTCTCGTCTTTCCCCATGGTGTCGTTGGATAGGCCGTTCAAAAATATTGCGGGTGTGTGAAAAGCAATTTTCGATTCAGGGATCCGTTTGCAAAGTAAGCTTTAAAGTGATCATTTTAGTCAAGTGACCCCCAGAGCTAGGTTTTTGGTTATATGAAAAAATTCACGGCTGTGGTGTTATATAACGAAGTTACAAGGAAAACTATCACACTAAGTAGGTTTTACAAGTTAAAAAGTAGGAATTAGTCGGCAACTTACATTATTTTGAAGTTGGAATGTATGAGAGAACGTGTTTTTCAACTACAATGTTGAGTTTGTTCTTGGGATAAATTCATCCCAACTACGGAACCCTTCATTATCCGTGGTCTGACACGCACTTGGCCGGTTTTTTATTCATTTAGTTAATCTCAAACATTGCTAATATATTTTTCATTGTTCTAGGAACTTCTTTCCAACCGGCCAAGTGTCTCACACCTCTCGCTATTATTTTGTTAGCCTATATTGTGTTCCACTGCTAGGCAAAGGCCTTCCGCGTTTCCTCTCTCTATTTTGTGCGATCTTTAGCCAAGTTGGAGTTTACCTTATCTTCATTTGCCTAGCCTTTTCCCAACTATGTAGGGGTTGGCTTCCAGTCTAACCGGATACAGTTGAATACCAGTATTTTACATGAAGCGACTGCCTATCTGACCTTCACAACCCAGTTGCTGGGTAATAAGATGCCTCTTGGTAAGACTGGTTGTCAGACCCGCAACGACTGTCAAAGATCTACAAATGAAAACCGGGACCAACGGCTTACCTTACGCTAACGAATTTAAATGGCGCGAATTCACGCTCTTCGTAATGTTCCACGTAAGACCGCCAGCGACAGTGCAAGAACTTGTTTGTTTCCAGCGAATAGTATTGTCTGTATTTGTAATCAAAAAAAAACTTCTCAAACAAAGGCAGTACATTGTAATCTTTGCCGACCTTTTCGGCGATTTCTGGAAAAGAACGAAACTAGTTTTAAAGAAAGGTGATGCAAGAATGCAAGAATTTGCCGTACTTGTAATCAAAGTTGCCGTAGTTACAGCATATTATTGCTGCAATGTAACATGCAAGGTAATTAACACAATCATGTTGTTACAAATTCCCATAGTCTGGACGTCAAATGCGCAGTGACTCCCCCGCACCTGCTTCCCACGGCTGCAATGACGACATGTCAAAACATCGAGATGTTTGTGCTATACATAGGGTAAATATTGTATTTAACACATGCGTTAATGGTCTTAAATGATGGTAAAACAACGCGGTCACAGTCACACAGTCAGACCCAAAAAGCGACTTTCATTTATAATATTTATAGAAGATATAGATATAAATGTATAGTTAATGAAGTTGCATTACAGGTCCTGTCACGTACATATACTTACGTAAAAAGAACGCTCGCCGTTTACCTGCGCACTGAGCGATTTATCCATTCGAGCCTATTTCAAAGTAGTAAGTAGCTAGTAAAGTCATAGTACCTATTATGATTTTACAATAAAACAATTACACTATTATAAAACGAAGTTTATTCCGTTTATAAGTATTTATGTATATAACTATATATCTATATATATCTATGTATTTACTCCAGTATTTTATAGTTATTTTCGTGTTATCTATCCCTTATGTTGCACCTGCCATGTTTTGTCTCTGCATCACCCTAAGGTTGACTGGTAGAAAATGCCTCAGGCATTAAGTCCGCCTTTGTACGGTATTCTTTTTACTTGTGCATAAAGTTTTAATAAATAATAAATAAATAAATAAAACAATAGCCTAGTAAAGCCCGCGCCAAACTTCGTGACCGCCCCGAAACTAGGCTCATTGCATTGCGCAGAACACAAAATCAGGGTATTAGCGGGACGCACAAGAGCTTGGGGGCAGGGCCACACCCCGCGCGCCCGCACCGCTCACCCGCGACGCGCGCTGGCACCCACGCCTTAGTGTGAGTGCTACGTCCGTACACGAATCACGCACTTGTTGAGCTCCGAGAGTACTGTCGCGTTCAGAATTCGTTCGATCGTTTCGTTAATTTGTTGTTATAGTTTTTAGTTAATGTTACTTGTTGTTATTGTTACTCGTTGTTATTTGTTTATAAACATGCCTACTGGACGTTGTAATGTTTTACGACGCCAGGCTCGTAAAATGGTCTACGATGTTTATAAATTTATGAAGAAAGAAGCTGAAGAAGGCCTTAAATACGATTTGAAGGCAGTACATAAACGGACTGCAGCCGCTACAGGAGTATCAGAAAGAACTGTACGACGTATTATATCGGTTGCTAATGAACCAAGTTCCGATTTATTAGCAGTTTTTCGTACACCCGGAAAGAAGAGGCAAGGGGTAAAAAAGGTAACCGGAATTGACAATTTTGACCAAGGTGTCATCAAAAGATGTATCCACAATTTTCATGTAACACAGAAAGAGTTGCCGACAATTGCTCAACTTTTAAAAAAATTAAAAGAATATATAAATTTTGAAGGATCCGCAACGAGTTTGAGGAGAATTATAAATGAAATAGGATTTAAATGGTAAAAAACTGAAGACAATCCCAAATTATTAATTGAAAATACAAATATTCGCTGTAAGCGAATTGAATATTTGCGTGCAATAACGAAATATCGCGCAGAAGGAAGTCCGATAGTTTACACTGACGAATCGTATGTCGATTCATCGCATACCACTTCGAAGGCATGGAGTGATAGTAGCACTAAAGGTTTAAAAAAAAGATATCAAAAGGTCAACGTGTCGTCATTGTACATGCTGGATCCAAATCAGGATTTGTACCCAACGGCCTTTTAATGTTTAAGGCAGGTACGAAAACCGGAGATTACCATGATAATATGAATTATAATCATTATGAAAAATGGATACGCACACAACTTTTGCCGAATCTCCCACCGAGATCGGTTATGGTGATAGATAATGCACCCTATCATAACAAATTAGAGGATGCAGCGCCGACGTCAAATAGCAAAAAGGCAGAAATGGTGGCATGGCTTACGGCAAAAAATATCCCTTGCAGTTCTGACATGCTGAAACCAGAACTGTATAAATTAATTTCTATACACAAAGAAAAATTTAAAAAATTTAATATTGATAAAATTTTAGAAGAACACAATCACACAATATTACGGCTTCCACCTTACCATCCCGACTTGAACCCCATAGAAATGGCTTGGGCATCCATAAAAGGTTACGTGGCGAAAAAAAATGTCACAAATAATATAACTGATATTATGAAACTAGTGGAAGAAAAAGTAAATAGCATGGGTGAACAGGAGTGGACTGCACTATGCGACAAAGTTATAAATATTGAAGAAGAATATAAGAAAAGTGATGTCATCATAGATGACCTAACTGAAAAAATAATAATTCACGTGAGCGATAATGAATCAGATGAAGATGATTTGGATATTTTTTGTGAAGAGAGTGATTCGGATGCGGAACCATCCACTAGTAAGGGAGATGTTTTTATGGAAGGTGTGGCCCCATTGTGAATATAGTTTTTATTTATATTAATGTTTTTTATTTACATTTATCCTATTATTACCTAACCTATATGTTTTACAAATAACACATACATTATATATTAAATAAAATAAAATAACCTATGAAATAAACACGAACTTTATAATCACCAAATAAAAATAAATTGACACAATAAAATAAGTATTAAAAATGATAGAAAACGAAAATTGTTTGGTTGATTACGTATTGTCCACTCGACTGTACCATGCGCAAGTTCGGACTCGCGACTATATTCAAGGCGGTCACAAAGTTTGGCGAGGGCTGTACTTTAGGACGCGACTACGTACCCGTGCGGAGACACATCTCCGCTCACAATGATAATATACATATAAATAAAGAGGTAGATATCGCACTAGCGCGCGCAAATTGTTGCAGACAAATTCAGAAAATTGTTGTACCTAATTTTGCTCGGCAAATCCGCATACTCTATGATTCACTAGTGTCACAGTATAAATATGGACAGTACGGAAACTAAGTCTAGTTGAGGACATAATTACCTACGCTCCATTGAAGCAATAGGGTTGTAACTTTTAATGTTTTTGATACTGTTTTTTTTTACATTTTTGTTCTGTAGTGATCAATCAATCGAATTTAAATAACTAGCTTACAAATACAAATTTTTAAATAGGTAATCTCATGGCGTCGGTTAATCTCAACAAAAGACGATAGTTTAAACACGGAAAACAATTTAATATTAACACAGAACAACTTGTAGAACTTGTTGTTGTTGTTGTTGTGTTGCACTACTAGAATCTTTAACGTTGTCATTAAGGCGTAACCTTTTACAAGTTTTGGCGGGAGCGTACGCGAGCCGCGGTTGGACGAAAACGTTTCGAGCGTTCGTCGGAGCGGGCGCGCGGTAGACGCCGCAGCGCAGGTGGCGCGCGGGCAGGGCTCATGAGCGGCTGCGAACCGGCGGTTCAATCCGAAAATGCGTGTGATACCTAGTAATTAATAACCCATTAAGTAATAAAAAATACCTTTATTCTTCATTATTACAAATTATTTACAGAAAAATATTTTCGTCTGCTACGACACGAAGAACGAGCAGGAAGTTTAAAATACGATTGCTCCGGTTTTGATGAAGCCGAGTTCAAACAGCCGTATATTAGGCAATACGTTCGTGGCATTTTATAAAATAAAATAATAAATAATAATAATAAATATAAATAAATAATAGATAAACTCAAACGTGACCACTCGTCTTGACGCGGCACTCGCTACTAAGAGCACCGCGACGAGCGCTTAGGAGTCTCGTCGTTGCACATGTTTGTGTGAGTGTGCCGTTTCGACTTTCGAGCGTTTGTAGGCAGTTTCCGTACTGTCCATATTTATATTGTGCAACACACTACAGATAGCTATCTCTTTCTGTATCATACGTTCCGTGTTATCTATCGCAATCGTAGTTGAAAACTACTCAGAGTACATTAATTTGTAATAACAACGTAACGATATCTTAACGCCACTCAGTACGTATATGAACGTAGCGTATCTTTCCTGTGAAATATCATTGGTCGCTCAGCGTTCTTTTTACGTGACAACTATACAGAAAGCGCAAGCAGTGGCTAGTTTTGCGGAGCAGCCTAGCTTGGCCAACGAAGATATTCATACATACATAAACTCACGCCTTCTTCCCATGGGGGTAGGCAGAAACTACAGAACGCCACCTGCTACGATCACTACGTACTCCTTTTGCCTCGTTTACATTCATACACGCACGCCGGTTGCGAGTACTACGCACCTGACCTTTCTGAAGAACATCACCAATAAGATCACTATTTGTCTTCCCAGGGCGTCCCCTTCCGGCGTTTCCACTCACATCTGCCGTGTAAATACCTTTTGTTAGTCGACTTTCATTCATCCTATCAAAATGACCAAACCATCTAAGCATACTCTTTTCAATTTTTGTCACTAAATCTTCTTTTAAACCGCACCGTTGCCTTATCACATCATTCCTCAGTCTATCATTTATAGTCACACCACACATGCTTCGCAAGGAACGCATTTCCACAGCATTTATTCTACTTTCATGCTTCTTTTGCCACACCCAACATTCACTTCCATACATAAGCGTAGGCACCAGCACACCATTGTGAACAGCCAGTCGGGCCTTTTTGGACATTAACTGGTTGGTCACAACCGCACGTATAGCACCATTCACTTTATTTCCCGCATTTACTCTCCTTTCCACATCTTCATCTATCTTTCCATCCCTTGTAAATAGACTCCCCAAATATACAAACTCACTTACTTGCTCCACACTTTTATCATTTATTTTCACATCACACATCGATACGTCCTCTTCTCTTTCAAACACCATGACCTTCGTCTTATTCACAATTATATTCATCCCTTTCATCGTGTATGCTTCATCCATGACAGTCACCATGTCTTGCAACTGTTCTGCTGACGATGCAAGTAGAACTTGATCATCTGCGTAGAGAAGGCTCAATCCGCACTCACCCTCTTTCTTTGTCAGACAACTATCCATGTACAAGTTGAACAGCCATGGTGACGCTACACAACCCTGTCTAACACCCCTCGAGATGCAGAACCAGTCCGTGTATGCCCCATTTATCCTAACACAAGCACTGGAATCCTTGTATAAAGATTTCAGTGCCCGTACCAAGCGCCAGTCCACACCGTACACCGACAATGTCGACCACAGTTCCTCCCTCCACACACTGTCATAGGCCTTCTCCAAGTCAACGAAAGCATAGTAGACTTTCTTGTGCTTTGCCAGATGTTTTTCGGCTATGCACCTTAGGGAGAAGATCTGATCCGTACAGCCCATTCCCTCTCTAAATCCTGCCTGCACATCCCATATTTTTTCCTCTGTCACTCTTATCACTCTATTTATTAAAACCTTTGCATACAGTTTGCCAACAACACTCAAAAGTCTAATGCCGCGGTAGTTATTACACTCCTGCTGAGAGCCTTTTCCCTTATATAGTGGTACGATTACAGCCTTGCATCAATCATCCGGCACACGGCCATATCTCCAACACATATTAAAGATCCGGCACAACAGACTTGCTACCACCCCGTCACCGCCTTTCAGCATTTCAGCAGACACTCTGTCGTACGCCGCAGCTTTCCCAACTTTCATCCCTTTCAGCGCTCTTACAATCTCATCTATTTCTATTTCATTCTCTTCATCTACATCTGAGCTTGGGTCTTCAAAACTGGCGTCTGCCCAATTACCCACTCCTTGCACACTATCCTGACAGCTAAATAAACTTTCAAAGTAGCCTTCCATCGTTCCAAGACCTTACATTCTTCGCTTAGTAAACATCCATGTTCTGCTCTTATAACATTCATACTCGATGTTCTTGTCACTCCGCGAGCCAATTTTACCTGTTTCCAGAACAGCTTAACATTGGTCCTGAAGTTTTCAGAGACCTTCCTGTTGTACTTTTCTTCCTGTTCATCCTTCTTCATTTTTACCATCTCTATATAAATATTAATCTTTTACCTTTCTCTACAGTGACCGAAGGAGGTTGTCTTCGTATTGGACAATCAGGGTAAGCCGGTAGTCCAGACATGGTCTCTAATAAATCAATCTAAAATTTACGGAATAAATTAATCGGCTTCTTTTCATTTAAATTAAGTATTTGTGTTTTGCTAGTTGCTGTTTCGTGTTGTGCAAAGAGTATAATATTTTAGAGGTGTTGTGCTGAAACTAAAGTATTACTTTATATAACTATGAATTAATGACAAGACACATCAATCACTATGGCATTTATTTTTCTTCTTTTTTGTGGCTTGCTGGCTGTAAGTACCTACATGGGCTTAAAGGTACAGCCCGATTCAAACTTTATGACGGCTCTGAATATGAGGCGGGTCGCTGCGCAGTAACAAACTCATGTGTCAGTGAGATGAGGGGTGCGTTATTGCGCAGCGAGTAGCGCACTTCAGAGCCGCCATAAGGGTGCGTTTCCACTGAAGCGGAGACGAGCGGAGCTGAGCGGAGATGTGCGTGAATCAACCAATCACAATAGTTGAAATCCTCATCGCGTCTCTCGTCTCGTTTGTGATTGGACGATTCCTGCACGTCTCCGCTCAGCTCCGTCCAGCTCCGCGTCAGTGGAAACGCACCCTAAAGTTTGACGCGTAATATACGGACAGACATGCTCATTACTAGCATGAAAGCATGCTATTTATGAGCGATTGCTACTTAGCAGCATGTGTGTCGAAACATTGCTAGTAATTAGCATGCATGTTTCGAGTATGCTCAAAATCAACAGTCGTTCGATTTTCGAGCATGCTACCTGAGGCGCGTGTGGAAGGGCCGTGCTCTGCCTCGGTAGTTACTTTACTCTTTGCCGTACTCCGAGCGCGTCTAGGAGCGCGCGCGCGCGCGCGAGGTTTGCTTCGTTGGGGAGAAGATAAAACTGACACTATTATGTCTAGTTTAGGGAACCACTGTTTTGATTTGTGTTTTCTTGCAAAGCTTCCATTTTACCCTAGAGCCAGTGCTTAATTAGCATGTGTCCAATTGTTCGCTTTGAGCACGCTTATTTAGGAGTATGCTTAAAACTAGCGTGCTTATTGCTAGCAAATGTGAACAGCTGCAGAACATGTTAGTTTTAAGCATGCTTTTCTATAGGCATGTGGGTTAGTACCTTTACGGAAATAAGGGCTAGTAGTTACCATGCTAATTACCTCCACGTTCACCCTCGCTGACACCGTTACAAACGGAGCCTCATTCATTTTTCAGCAAATATGGTGGATAAACTCGCTCCATCGTCGACTTTGTCTCTGTCATCTCTGACCTAGACTAGAGTCAAGAGCAAACCTATCTCAAATAAAATATATACACGCAGCGAATTTAGTCGCCGGCGATTTCAAAATATCACGTCCACACACAGATTATGACATCACTAGCCAGGCACGTATACAGAGGGGGGGATAGTTGGCATTAATCCCCCCCCGAAATCTGACTGAAAAAAAAAACGTTTTAAGCCATCTGTTTGTTTATTCGCTTGCGTGTTCTTTAATTATAGTATAGTACAGTGAAAATTATAGTACAGTGATTACAGCGATTTTCACACAGTTCACATGGTTGTTTCAATGTTTGTCCCCCCCCCCGAACCAAAAGTCTGGATACGTGCCTGTCACTAGCGACAAATCGGCTGCCAAAATCAATTTGTTGGCGAGAGGTTTTGAAATCACCAGCCACTAAAGTCGCTTTAGGCTTGGATAAATTATTCTATTTTATCCTATAATTTTTTAATTTATTTATAATTTCCAAGATAATATTTATTTACATACCTACTTAATAAAAGCTAACAGTCTTAAAATAATAATAATAATACCCCCATCGCCGTATCTCTACGTTGACGTCGTGGTGGGGCTTGCGCGCTCCGAACTCTAGGTCTGTGCCGGTAGAAGTTACTTTGCCGGAACAGGTCTAGGGTGAGGAGCCAGACCAAGAGATATACAGAAACCCGCAGGGCAGCATGTGACGAGCTGCTGAGCAGTAGCGACCCCACGTACCCTATCTCCCGGGAGAAGTCATGTTCCTCATCTCTGGCTTGCCTTTATTGGCCGGCTGGAGTGAACACTGACGAGAACTGACGTCCCACCTCATTCTTGCCTTTATTGGCTGGCTTGAGTAGAGATTCGCAAGAGCAAACGTGCTCGGAGGAAGGAAGTATTCCAGTAAGATGCTGGTAGGGATCTTGACCGTACTTCCGGGATAGCCGTGGAATACCTCTCCACTCCTCTTAAGCACCTCAGGACATGTTGCCCCCTTGTCGCTACGACACTATGTGCTAGCGACCGTTTCCGGGGGCCCATTGTTGAGTGTGCAAGTCACCCCCTGCCATTTTATCCGTGTATTTATCAAACATTGGTCAGGCAGGCAGGGGTCCTTCTATAGTTTTAGATAACCAGTCCACTTTAGCCATCTAAACCCATAGCCCAATATTTTTTTTGTCTCCATATCCTGCACTAGTCCTACACCGACCGGAGGTTATCCTTGGGTGCACTTGCGTAGTACGTACAGGGATAATCGTCGGTTGGTGCCTCATTTCCATTGAAAGCGTTTAACGGGCCTCTGCGAGTTGGCTTCGGCCCCTCATATGCCTTCCAAAGGTCCGGGACCCTAGGGTCCCGAGAAATATCAAATAATAATAATAAAATTTGTTTATTCAGATAACTTTGATCCATACATGTGACATAAACTAGTACAAAATAGTAAGCAGGGACTTGGTCCGCTGCACTAACATCCATGTCAGGGGACAATCGTGCCTAGCAGCAATGGCACTCAAGATGCTGTGGCGACTTCCACGCAACCGACTAATGAATGACGCTGTCTTTTTGCGCCATAAAGCTGCAAAGCCATCTGTGTGTGCATCCGCAAACATTGCATTTGAACAGAAACGTGGAAGCCGCAACAGCGTCCTGAACGCATTATTAAATTGGACCCGTAGAGCATTGTACGCCCGTTGCGTGTAGCTAGTCCACAGTCCCCCCGTGTACAGTGAGGTGCAATACGCATTAAATAAAGTAATTTTGACTGCGTCTGTACAACGGGAGAATCTGCGCGCCAACATATTCGCCCGAACTGACAACGCTCTACGTTCCCTCTCCATATCAAAATCATCTTTTAAATCATCGGTCACCCAGTGCCCGAGATACTTAAACTTGTATACTCTGTTTAAAGACTCACCATTCAGAATAAGTGGTTGTACAGGTGGAGCCTTGGGACCTGATTTAAAAACCATGTAAACAGATTTCTTTACATTATACACGAGACCATGTGAAGCTACAAAAGAGTCACAAACTGCGAGTAGCTTCCGGAGAGCTCCGATTGAGGGGGCCAGCAGCACCATGTCGTCCGCGTAACTGAAATTGTTGCAACAAACACCGTCCACATAGCATCCGACATGCATGCCGCTGAGCCCCTCAATCAGGGCGTTTACGTACAGGTTGAAGAGCAAGGGTGCGCTCAACCCTCCCTGTCGCACCCCACACTCCAACCCGCTCGCATCCGAAAGCTCACTCCAAAAAAGGGAGGAGAAAGAATCATGCCCTATGATTCTTTCTCCTTCCTTTTTTGTATAGACACCGGCAGGTTAAGCTACCCGAAACTGTCAAATTTTCCCAATCAACCTTGAACCTAATACTCTAGCGATAAAGTTGAAAATCTATTAGAGAAATTTGACAGATTGTAGTAGTTTGATGTGCTGCCGTCCATACACAAACAATTTCGTTCGCATCGCTGTCAGCAGGAAAACTGCCCAAAAGGCTGGCAGCAATGCCACGTTGTATGGCCCTCTAACCTAGCCGTAACGGTTAATTCTAAAAGCGCCTCTGCAAAGCTATACGTTACTTTAAATGAACGCAGCCCCCTGTCAACCGCCACTTTCCGAATTGAGTTGTAATCAATTTGAGCGTGCTTACAACTGTTCCGAATTAGAGTGAGCGCGATAACGATGTCCTGTGAATTGTCATAGATGACGTCATGGCATCCACCATATTGTGATAACGCTGACCATGCCCTAAATTGTTATCACTGTGAACGCTGTCAAAAATGACAGTTGTGCTGTTTTGTTTTTAGTCGCAACATATCTTTGAAACTAACGTGGCATTTTCGAAATGTGCTTCTGGCTACAGTCGCCACCTTGGTGTATACACAAAGAAATACTGTTATCCAACCATGAGTATTCAAATGCACGGTGAGCGCGTTCACAAGCGTTCCGAATTGCTGACAGTTCTCAGCTGTCATAGATATTTGTGATATCTAAATCGGAACGCAATTATATGAGCGCTGTGAGCGATTACGGTGTAATTCGGAATATAGCCATTTCACAGCTGTCGCTGTCATTTTCAAGTGTCAACTGTCAAGGTCAACCATCCGTCAGTCAAATTGTCAATTATGCTGGTTTTCAGAAGTAAATTAGATCGATGGAATCCAAAACAAGAAATAAACAGTTTTATCAATTAAGTAGTACCTAAAAGCAAAATCAGAAAGTGTAAAGCATATATTTATTTAATCCAATATGGATATAAGGTCAAATAACGCCATTGATCTATCACGATCAAACATTTGCCGATGTTGCTTGAAGGCCGGTAGTTTTAAAAATATTTCTGAGGAATATTACTGTTCAGGACAAAAAGAAGTTTATGGGGAAATGCTGAGGGCTACTTTTGATATTCAAGTAAGATTCCAATCAGGTTTAATTTCAGAATTCTTAAAGAATTATCCATGTTTTCTGTGACAGTAGTTTTGACTATTGTTATTATTTACTTATAGATCCTTATTATTTTATAGTCGGCTTCTTAAAATGATCGTTCTTTTGTTGATTTCGAACCTCTACTCATAAAAAAAGAAACTCAAGTAAGATAGATGTAAGAACTAATTTATTTAAGGAACTCAGGTATTTACAAAGATTATAATACTTCTTATATCTTCTAGGTATCCCTCCAAGGAACGGACTTCGTTACTTATCTCATATGTGAGGCCTGCATTGCCAAGCTGCGGGAAGCAACCACATTTAAACAGATGGTGCTACAGAATGAAGAACATTATCTTCAAATTATCGAGACCCTGAAGTTTGTTCAAGAAAGAGGTGAGCACTTAATTTGTGGCCGTTCAATCAAAAAGGGTCCAGTAGTGGGGTATCGAGTTAAGACCAGATTCGGTATCTAGAATAGTCAATTGATAATAAAGATTAAGAAAATATTAAAAAACTGGCGCATTTTTTTTTATCAGACACTTGAAGTTGAAATTCTGATAAAACTTTATTTGAGAAAAAGCATTTTCATAGTTTGATTTTTGGTACAACTTAGTACATTTTCTGATGTTTCTAAGTGCATTTTCTGGTACTTAGAAACATCATATACAAGGTGGAACAGGACAATTGACATTCCTTTAAACCATGTAAAGAGAATCATGTTCTTTACCTGTATACAAAAAATCAATCAAATCCAATGAATACTTTAATCACAGGAAATTATTTTTCATTTTCTTATTTTTCAACATGATGTAGATCTGAGTCGGTAATAATAGGTAAACATTGCCGCCGCCGCGGCCCGCACCCCGCACTGTACCGTTGGTCAGTTACTTTTCGTAGATAAAACGTGTTTATTTTTTATACAGTTGTTTCTGCTATTTATTTTGTTTGAAAACAGCAATTTTTTAATTTTCCATTAAATACTAATCTTCGTGTTTTAAAATGTTTCAATGGACTAGTACTCTGCTCGTTTTAATTTAATGAGTTGAGCATTAATAAATAATAGTTGAGCATTAATTAATAATCGAGAAATGCAATTTTTTCACCCAACTTTACAAAACTGCGTATATCTCAGAAACTAAATGCAGAGAACTGGACCCTTTTTGCTTGGACGCTCACATTTAGGTTTCAATTTATGTGATTTCAGGTAATCAACTTTAAGGCCTTGACTTAAAGTTTAGTTTCAGCTGCAAATCCAATATTTTTATGACAGCCTTTTGCCCCACAGTGGGAAAACACAGGCTCAAAGTAATAATAATTGTTATTTTATTTCAGAAACAAAACTGCCAGGTGGTGAAGTAAAATTGGAACAAATAAAGTGTGAATCACCAAATGTGATGGATTTTGGTGATAACAGCTGTGGTGATGATGATGATGATGATGATGGTAAGTTTCTTAGTAGTAGAGCTTGTGAAGAATCCACTTGCGAAATATTAGATGTGCAAAATGCGCTTGGGGCTATCATATCATGGGAATTTCATGATTTTTGGAGTCCTCCTGGTCCTTGTCACAGGTGGTCGTATCTTTGTGGCACCCCACCCCCGACCTTATCACAGGTGGTCGTGTCTTTGTGGCACCCCACCCCCGACCTTGTCACAGGTGGTCGTGTCTTTGTGGCACCCCACCCCCGGACTTGTCACAGGTGGTTGTGTCATTGTGGCACCCCACCCCCGGCCTTATCACAGGTGGTCGTATCTTTGTGGCACCCCACCCCTGATCTTGTCACAGGTGGTCGTGTCTTTGTGGCACCCCACCCCCGGACTTGTCACAGGTGGTTGTGTCATTGTGGCACCCCACCCCCGGCCTTATCACAGGTGGTCGTATCTTTGTGGCACCCCACCCCCGGACTTGTCACAGGTGGTTGTGTCATTGTGGCACCCCACCCCCGGCCTTATCACAGGTGGTCGTATCTTTGTGGCACCCCACCCCCGGACTTGTCACAGGTGGTTGTGTCATTGTGGCACCCCACCCCCGGCCTTATCACAGGTGGTCGTATCTTTGTGGCACCCGACCCCTGATCTTGTCACAGGTAGTTGTATCTTTTTTTTTTTTTTTCTTTATTTATTTAGGGACATTTATAATCGCAATGCGTATGTCAGTCCCATCGTACCCTTAATACACATCAATCAGATCTGGGCCTTGAACCTAAACAGACTCTTTGCATCATCGCTACTTGGTTCGGCCAAAATTTTATTGAATGTGCCTACTTCAAGTCTGTTCAACTTCAAGGCTCTAAACAAATCATTTCTCGCAGACTCATACCGCACACAGTCCATCAATAAGTGGAGTAAGTCCTCAACAACTCCACATTCCACACAGTTGGGAGAGTTCGTTTTCTTCATCATGAACGTAAACTTATTGCATGGAATGTGTCCAGATCTAAGCCTATGAGCCGTAACAACTAATTTTCGGCTTAAATTACTATTTACAAACTAGGGCACACGAAAAGGCCGACCTTGCATGGTTTTATACCAGATTCCTTTATCTAAAGAGCTGTGCGGGACAGTGACAGACAAACAGTTATATGTATAGTATAGTTATAGTGTTCACAATAGTAAGTTAAGATGTCTTGTAAATAGTACTTCATGTTTCTTTATATTTTGTATTTTTGTTAAATAGATCTTAGTTTATAGAATGTAAAAATACATGCTTTACCATAGTTTTACAGATAATAGAGAGAGAAAAACGCAAATAATGTCACGCGGCTCTCATTAAGGTAAAGTTTCGTCGTATTTAAGCTAACTGTGCCGAAATCGACTCTATTCTGATTGGCTAAATATTCCCGTGCTCTGATTGGCTGACCAATCAGACTGCCCACATTTCATTAGCCATTTTTGTATAAATATCTGGAGGGATTTCGGTATCGGCACAGTTTTCCTTCCACAGTTACTCACCTAGTGTCTTTAGGGTGTGTCTACACCCTTCGCACTAGACTGGTCAGGGCCCTGTCGCACATTAAGATTGGCGACAGGTTTCAGCTCTAGGGCTCACCAGTAGGTACACACCTCCCTGTCTGCACCCGACAGGGAGGGCCACACATCCCCGGGCCCATCCACCCGGGGAGTAGGAGTAGGATCATTAGGTCCCCTTATTTTTTCCTAATTTTCTTTTTAAATTCCCTTTTGCTACGATGTCTGACGCAGACATCGTAGCTTTTGCAAGAGAGGTCCTTTTTAAGGACCCCGATTTCTTGCTGAAATACGGGAAGGCTTGGCGTAGTCGCCACGTCGACCCAAGCGAGGCTCTCGAGAGCCCGCTTTCCCCCCCTGTAGCAGACAGGGGCACCCCTCCTACGGCGGTTTCGATGCCGTCCGTAGTCTCACCCCAGCCCGAGGTGATGGACACCTCCACCCCTCCTTCGGACTCAGAGTCCGAAGACGCCATCTCTCTCACTTCCTCCTCCTCCTCCTCAGACGACTATCAAGTCGTCGGAAAGGGAGGGAAGAGGAAGAAGAGCGCCTCCTCAAAGGCCGGTAAGGCCAAAAAGCCTCTGGCGGCAGCCATCCCCGCCGCCCCTGCCCCCACCTCCTCCTCTGCCTCTGTCCCCACGGCACCCATCCCAGCCAGTCCGTCCCAGGCCGGTAAGCCTGTATCTGCTACCCCTGCCTCCGCGGCAAATAGCGCCCCCTCATCCTCCTCCCAGGATGCCCCCCCCGCCCTGACTCCAGCTTCTTCTGCCCCCAAGAAGCTGGCACCCCCCCCGCCTGTGTTCATTCAGGACAAGGCTAAGTGGACAGATGTGTCCCAATGGTGCACCGAGCAAAAAATCGGTTTCACCAACGCCCGATCCACCCAGCAGGGTATCAAAGTGAGCGTCCCTACGTCCAAGGACTATAGGGAGCTCACCAGGCTCCTTCGGGCGAGAGGTGTGTCCTTCCACACCTACACTCTTCCCGAGGAGCGCCAGACCCGAGTGGTAATTCGTAGGATTCCTAAAGAAATCCCTACTGACGCCATCAAGGCCGACTTAGAGGCCCAAAATATCCCTGTTTCGGAGGTCCACCGAATGCACCGCGCCAGAGGTGGTCAAGCATTCGACATGGTCCTTGTCGTCTGTCCCCCAACTGAAGGGCACCACCCGATCTTTGGTGTAAAAACCATATGCCACCTCGTGGGCTTTGAGATCCAGAAGCCCAATAAATATGGCTTCATCGGTCAGTGTCACCGATGCCAGCTATACGGCCACGCGCAGAAGAACTGCCACGCTAAACCCAGGTGCGTCAAGTGCCTGGGCGAGCACGGCACTTCTGACTGCCCCCGCCCTAAAGACCGTACCCTCTGCACCGAGCCACCTAGCTGTGTGCTATGTGGTGAGTCAGGTCACCCGGCAAATTACCGGGGCTGCCCTAAAGCCCCGAAATTATCCCCCAAACTGGCCAAGCGCGCAGTCGCCCGCCAGCAAAGGGAAGCCCCCGCCCCTTCGACCCAAATGCCAGAACGGCTAAGCCCTCAAAGGCCTAGCCCCTGGACGGCCCTTAACCATCAAAGGGCTTTCCCGGCCCTGGCCAAAACCAGCCCCCCACCTCCATCCATCCCAGCGCTGATGGACCCCCGCAACCGCGCCGCCGCGCCCGCCCCCACCCTCCCCCCGAGACCGGTGCAAGCGCCTAAAACCGCCCCTGCAGCCGGTAATGCACCCCCCCACTCGCCGACTACGGTTGGCCCTAACCCCCTCGACCCCTTCAATATTATTTCGGGCACCTTCACGGCCTTCCTCACCCCACGCGCCAGGAAAATGGCAAGCGAATTAGTCGCTGCCAGAAATGCCGGCAACCTTCTGCAGATTCTGGAGATATATAACTCATATCCCGAGATCACGCAAGCCTTATCCTCCTTCGCCAACCTTCCCAACCCCCACTATGGATAAAGAAGCCAAAGGGAGAACTAAGCCCCGATCCCTTAAATTAGGCTACTTCAATGCCAATGGCATTCGCGATCAACGCGATGAGATCGCCGAGTTCCTCCGTGATCATCAAATTGATATTCTCCTTATACAGGAATCCTTCCTCAAGCCCAACGTCCGTAACCCGTCAATCGCTAACTACTGCGTAGTTCGCAACGACAGGTCTCGGTGTCACAAGGGTGGCACCCTCATATACTATAGAAAGGTTCTTCACTGCATCCCTATGGACCCTCCCCCCCTATCCAAATTAGAAGTGTCTGTATGCCGGCTAGGCATGTCAGGCCACCAACCGATCACCCTAGTATCGGCCTATGTTCCCCCCCAAACCTCGTCAGAAAATCCCCAGTCGATTTCTGACGACCTCTCTGCCCTCTTCGGCCTGAGTGATTCCGTTATCATAGCGGGCGACCTCAACGCCAAACACCCTGCCTGGAACAGCAACACCACCTCAACCAGAGGAAGACAACTGTTCGGGCTCTGCCCCATACTAAACTTCGATGTCATCGCCCCGATGACTCCAACCCATTTTCCCCACGACCCCAACCATACCGCCGACGTCCTCGACATAGCGCTTCTGAAGAATATCAACCTACGGTTGGATTCTATAGAGGCGGTACAAGAGCTCTCCTCTGACCACCGACCAGTGGTCATGAAACTGGCCCCCCGTGTCGGTCTCCATGACCCCACTCAACCCCCTCTCACCAAAATAGTCACAGATTGGAGGAAAGTAAGCAATAGCCTGAAATCCACTTCTTCCCAACACCTGGACTCCATCCCTGATCAGTTCGACTCTGTCGCAGACACGACGGCCGCGATCGACTCGCTCACTGAGCACGTACAATCAGTCCTGAACGACTGTTCAAAGGTAACTCCAGCGGACGATGACCGTCGCTGGAGATTGCCGGACGATGTGCGTGAACTGTTGCGCGAGAAGAACGCGGCTGTCCGTGCATACAGCAACTTCCCCTGCCTTGCGAACAAAGCCCATATGCGCCATTTACAGCGAGCTGTAAAGACACGCCTAGCGGAGCTGCGTACCGCTGGCTGGGACAGGATGCTAAGCGACCTAGAGCCCACTCATCAGGCCTTCTGGGAACTTCAAAGGAAACTAAAGTCCAATGAAGTAGTCTCCATGCCCCCCCTACTCCGCCCTGACAAGACCATCGCCTTCGACGATGCTGACAAGGCTGAATGCCTAGCCAACAGCCTCGAGGCTCAATGCTCTCCCAGCTCTCAACCAGTAGACCAAGCTCACTTGTCAAAAGTCGACGCTGAAGTCGAACGTAGAGCCTCCCTTCCCCCCGTCGAAAACCCTGACTATCCTCTGCCTCCCGTCACTCCAGACGAAGTGCATGATATCATCAAGGGTTTAAAGCCCCGTAAAGCTCCCGGCTCAGACGGCATCACAAACAGGGTAATACAACTATTCCCTGCCCACCTCATAATGCTACTGACCACCATCTTCAATGGTGCCATGAGCAATAACATCTTCCCAGATGCATGGAAAAAGGCCACTGTCATCGGCATCCCCAAGCCTGGAAAGCCCAAATCTGAGCCCTCGAGCTACCGCCCCATCAGTCTGCTCAATGTCCTCGGCAAAGTCTATGAGAAACTTATTTATAAGCGTCTCAGAGACTATGCCGAAACAAAAGGCCTCATCCCAAACGAACAGTTTGGTTTTCGAACCCAGCACTCTTGTGTGCATCAGGCCCACCGCATCATCGAACACATAAGCGCTGGCTTCCAGCGTGGCTTGATGACGGGTGTTATATACTTCGACATAGCGAAAGCGTTTGACAGAGTCTGGCACAACGGCTTATTATATAAGCTCTACCAACTCGGTGTGCCGGACCGTCTCGTACTCATCTTACGAGACTTCTTGTCGAACCGCACCTTCCGCTATCGCATCGAAGGAGCACTATCCTCCCCCCACCCTATCCGCGCAGGCGTCCCCCAGGGCTCTGTGCTTGCCCCCCTCATCTTCACGCTGTTCACTAGCGACATACCCAGGAGCAAAAAGGCACAGTTGGCTCTGTTTGCAGACGACACGGCCATTTACTGCTCGGGCACCAAACAAGCCTCGATCTCTCTCACTCTCCAAAGAGCGGTCACCAAACTTGGCGACTGGTTCAGGAAGTGGAGAATTGAAGTGAATCCCGACAAAAGTCAAGCGGTTCTTTATTCAAAACCGCGCCATAGGCCCACCCCCCCCCGACCAATCTCCATGTTCGGTAAGCCTATCCCTTGGGAGAAGCGAGCCAAATATCTAGGTGTGATTCTCGATGAGCACCTCACCTTCGCAGAGCACATAAAGAAGGTTCGTTCGCGCGCCGCTTTCGCTCTCGGTAGACTCCACTCGATAATGAATGCAAAAAGCAAGTTGTCACTAAAGTGCAAGTTGCGCATTTACACGGCGTGCATACGTCCTATTATGACGTACGCCTGTGCAGTCTTTGCTCACGCGAAACCCCACCACATCCATAGGATGCAGACCCTACAGAACCGTGCCCTCCGAATGATCACGGGATCCCCCTTTTATGTCCGGAACGAGATCCTCCATCTCGATCTCAAAATCCCCACCATCCTCCAGTTCATGAAACGCAACTCCAAGCGTTTCTTTGATACCGCCGCCAAACATCGCAACCCCCTAGTTGTCGCGGCCGCTAAATATACCCCCTCCAATATTAGTAAAGTCCGCCGTCCGAGGCACACACTATTAGACCCAGACGACCCTATTACTCTCCTCCAGGAAAGCAATAGGGCTACCAGTACAGTACACAAACACAAAAGACCGACATTCCGACCCCGCCGCCGAGGTCCAGCGCGAAAACCCCGAGTTAATAATTCCCCCCGACCCTTGCTCGAAGAAGCGCCAGCCCGCGCCGAAGCTGAGCCTGTAGCTTTAAATTCCCCAGATTAATAATAATAATTATCCAATTTTGATCCAGCCTGTCCCAAACTTGCTGTCCCCCCAGTGACGCCCTAAGCCGAGGTTCGTACCCCACAGGGGGTGCCCTTAGCGCGCAGTCACTTAGTATTTGTAAGTAACACGCCCCTGGCTGGAGGCTTTGAGTTATTAGCTTAAGGCAGCCACAGGATTGACCGGTTAAGTAGTCACGGCCACTCTTGGCCAACTACGAGATGCCATAGTTAGGAAAAAAAAAAAAAAAAAAAAAAAAAAAAACGGTATCGGCAGTCCGTCCCAGGCCGGTAAGCCTGTATCTGCTACCCCTGCCTCCGCGGCAAATAGCGCCCCCTCATCCTCCTCCCAGGATGCCCCCCCCGCCCTGACTCCAGCTTCTTCTGCCCCCAAGAAGCTGGCACCCCCCCCGCCTGTGTTCATTCAGGACAAGGCTAAGTGGACAGATGTGTCCCAATGGTGCACCGAGCAAAAAATCGGTTTCACCAACGCCCGATCCACCCAGCAGGGTATCAAAGTGAGCGTCCCTACGTCCAAGGACTATAGGGAGCTCACCAGGCTCCTTCGGGCGAGAGGTGTGTCCTTCCACACCTACACTCTTCCCGAGGAGCGCCAGACCCGAGTGGTAATTCGTAGGATTCCTAAAGAAATCCCTACTGACGCCATCAAGGCCGACTTAGAGGCCCAAAATATCCCTGTTTCGGAGGTCCACCGAATGCACCGCGCCAGAGGTGGTCAAGCATTCGACATGGTCCTTGTCGTCTGTCCCCCAACTGAAGGGCACCACCCGATCTTTGGTGTAAAAACCATATGCCACCTCGTGGGCTTTGAGATCCAGAAGCCCAATAAATATGGCTTCATCGGTCAGTGTCACCGATGCCAGCTATACGGCCACGCGCAGAAGAACTGCCACGCTAAACCCAGGTGCGTCAAGTGCCTGGGCGAGCACGGCACTTCTGACTGCCCCCGCCCTAAAGACCGTACCCTCTGCACCGAGCCACCTAGCTGTGTGCTATGTGGTGAGTCAGGTCACCCGGCAAATTACCGGGGCTGCCCTAAAGCCCCGAAATTATCCCCCAAACTGGCCAAGCGCGCAGTCGCCCGCCAGCAAAGGGAAGCCCCCGCCCCTTCGACCCAAATGCCAGAACGGCTAAGCCCTCAAAGGCCTAGCCCCTGGACGGCCCTTAACCATCAAAGGGCTTTCCCGGCCCTGGCCAAAACCAGCCCCCCACCTCCATCCATCCCAGCGCTGATGGACCCCCGCAACCGCGCCGCCGCGCCCGCCCCCACCCTCCCCCCGAGACCGGTGCAAGCGCCTAAAACCGCCCCTGCAGCCGGTAATGCACCCCCCCACTCGCCGACTACGGTTGGCCCTAACCCCCTCGACCCCTTCAATATTATTTCGGGCACCTTCACGGCCTTCCTCACCCCACGCGCCAGGAAAATGGCAAGCGAATTAGTCGCTGCCAGAAATGCCGGCAACCTTCTGCAGATTCTGGAGATATATAACTCATATCCCGAGATCACGCAAGCCTTATCCTCCTTCGCCAACCTTCCCAACCCCCACTATGGATAAAGAAGCCAAAGGGAGAACTAAGCCCCGATCCCTTAAATTAGGCTACTTCAATGCCAATGGCATTCGCGATCAACGCGATGAGATCGCCGAGTTCCTCCGTGATCATCAAATTGATATTCTCCTTATACAGGAATCCTTCCTCAAGCCCAACGTCCGTAACCCGTCAATCGCTAACTACTGCGTAGTTCGCAACGACAGGTCTCGGTGTCACAAGGGTGGCACCCTCATATACTATAGAAAGGTTCTTCACTGCATCCCTATGGACCCTCCCCCCCTATCCAAATTAGAAGTGTCTGTATGCCGGCTAGGCATGTCAGGCCACCAACCGATCACCCTAGTATCGGCCTATGTTCCCCCCCAAACCTCGTCAGAAAATCCCCAGTCGATTTCTGACGACCTCTCTGCCCTCTTCGGCCTGAGTGATTCCGTTATCATAGCGGGCGACCTCAACGCCAAACACCCTGCCTGGAACAGCAACACCACCTCAACCAGAGGAAGACAACTGTTCGGGCTCTGCCCCATACTAAACTTCGATGTCATCGCCCCGATGACTCCAACCCATTTTCCCCACGACCCCAACCATACCGCCGACGTCCTCGACATAGCGCTTCTGAAGAATATCAACCTACGGTTGGATTCTATAGAGGCGGTACAAGAGCTCTCCTCTGACCACCGACCAGTGGTCATGAAACTGGCCCCCCGTGTCGGTCTCCATGACCCCACTCAACCCCCTCTCACCAAAATAGTCACAGATTGGAGGAAAGTAAGCAATAGCCTGAAATCCACTTCTTCCCAACACCTGGACTCCATCCCTGATCAGTTCGACTCTGTCGCAGACACGACGGCCGCGATCGACTCGCTCACTGAGCACGTACAATCAGTCCTGAACGACTGTTCAAAGGTAACTCCAGCGGACGATGACCGTCGCTGGAGATTGCCGGACGATGTGCGTGAACTGTTGCGCGAGAAGAACGCGGCTGTCCGTGCATACAGCAACTTCCCCTGCCTTGCGAACAAAGCCCATATGCGCCATTTACAGCGAGCTGTAAAGACACGCCTAGCGGAGCTGCGTACCGCTGGCTGGGACAGGATGCTAAGCGACCTAGAGCCCACTCATCAGGCCTTCTGGGAACTTCAAAGGAAACTAAAGTCCAATGAAGTAGTCTCCATGCCCCCCCTACTCCGCCCTGACAAGACCATCGCCTTCGACGATGCTGACAAGGCTGAATGCCTAGCCAACAGCCTCGAGGCTCAATGCTCTCCCAGCTCTCAACCAGTAGACCAAGCTCACTTGTCAAAAGTCGACGCTGAAGTCGAACGTAGAGCCTCCCTTCCCCCCGTCGAAAACCCTGACTATCCTCTGCCTCCCGTCACTCCAGACGAAGTGCATGATATCATCAAGGGTTTAAAGCCCCGTAAAGCTCCCGGCTCAGACGGCATCACAAACAGGGTAATACAACTATTCCCTGCCCACCTCATAATGCTACTGACCACCATCTTCAATGGTGCCATGAGCAATAACATCTTCCCAGATGCATGGAAAAAGGCCACTGTCATCGGCATCCCCAAGCCTGGAAAGCCCAAATCTGAGCCCTCGAGCTACCGCCCCATCAGTCTGCTCAATGTCCTCGGCAAAGTCTATGAGAAACTTATTTATAAGCGTCTCAGAGACTATGCCGAAACAAAAGGCCTCATCCCAAACGAACAGTTTGGTTTTCGAACCCAGCACTCTTGTGTGCATCAGGCCCACCGCATCATCGAACACATAAGCGCTGGCTTCCAGCGTGGCTTGATGACGGGTGTTATATACTTCGACATAGCGAAAGCGTTTGACAGAGTCTGGCACAACGGCTTATTATATAAGCTCTACCAACTCGGTGTGCCGGACCGTCTCGTACTCATCTTACGAGACTTCTTGTCGAACCGCACCTTCCGCTATCGCATCGAAGGAGCACTATCCTCCCCCCACCCTATCCGCGCAGGCGTCCCCCAGGGCTCTGTGCTTGCCCCCCTCATCTTCACGCTGTTCACTAGCGACATACCCAGGAGCAAAAAGGCACAGTTGGCTCTGTTTGCAGACGACACGGCCATTTACTGCTCGGGCACCAAACAAGCCTCGATCTCTCTCACTCTCCAAAGAGCGGTCACCAAACTTGGCGACTGGTTCAGGAAGTGGAGAATTGAAGTGAATCCCGACAAAAGTCAAGCGGTTCTTTATTCAAAACCGCGCCATAGGCCCACCCCCCCCCGACCAATCTCCATGTTCGGTAAGCCTATCCCTTGGGAGAAGCGAGCCAAATATCTAGGTGTGATTCTCGATGAGCACCTCACCTTCGCAGAGCACATAAAGAAGGTTCGTTCGCGCGCCGCTTTCGCTCTCGGTAGACTCCACTCGATAATGAATGCAAAAAGCAAGTTGTCACTAAAGTGCAAGTTGCGCATTTACACGGCGTGCATACGTCCTATTATGACGTACGCCTGTGCAGTCTTTGCTCACGCGAAACCCCACCACATCCATAGGATGCAGACCCTACAGAACCGTGCCCTCCGAATGATCACGGGATCCCCCTTTTATGTCCGGAACGAGATCCTCCATCTCGATCTCAAAATCCCCACCATCCTCCAGTTCATGAAACGCAACTCCAAGCGTTTCTTTGATACCGCCGCCAAACATCGCAACCCCCTAGTTGTCGCGGCCGCTAAATATACCCCCTCCAATATTAGTAAAGTCCGCCGTCCGAGGCACACACTATTAGACCCAGACGACCCTATTACTCTCCTCCAGGAAAGCAATAGGGCTACCAGTACAGTACACAAACACAAAAGACCGACATTCCGACCCCGCCGCCGAGGTCCAGCGCGAAAACCCCGAGTTAATAATTCCCCCCGACCCTTGCTCGAAGAAGCGCCAGCCCGCGCCGAAGCTGAGCCTGTAGCTTTAAATTCCCCAGATTAATAATAATAATTATCCAATTTTGATCCAGCCTGTCCCAAACTTGCTGTCCCCCCAGTGACGCCCTAAGCCGAGGTTCGTACCCCACAGGGGGTGCCCTTAGCGCGCAGTCACTTAGTATTTGTAAGTAACACGCCCCTGGCTGGAGGCTTTGAGTTATTAGCTTAAGGCAGCCACAGGATTGACCGGTTAAGTAGTCACGGCCACTCTTGGCCAACTACGAGATGCCATAGTTAGGAAAAAAAAAAAAAAAAAAAAAAAAAAAAACGGTATCGGCAGTCCGTCCCAGGCCGGTAAGCCTGTATCTGCTACCCCTGCCTCCGCGGCAAATAGCGCCCCCTCATCCTCCTCCCAGGATGCCCCCCCCGCCCTGACTCCAGCTTCTTCTGCCCCCAAGAAGCTGGCACCCCCCCCGCCTGTGTTCATTCAGGACAAGGCTAAGTGGACAGATGTGTCCCAATGGTGCACCGAGCAAAAAATCGGTTTCACCAACGCCCGATCCACCCAGCAGGGTATCAAAGTGAGCGTCCCTACGTCCAAGGACTATAGGGAGCTCACCAGGCTCCTTCGGGCGAGAGGTGTGTCCTTCCACACCTACACTCTTCCCGAGGAGCGCCAGACCCGAGTGGTAATTCGTAGGATTCCTAAAGAAATCCCTACTGACGCCATCAAGGCCGACTTAGAGGCCCAAAATATCCCTGTTTCGGAGGTCCACCGAATGCACCGCGCCAGAGGTGGTCAAGCATTCGACATGGTCCTTGTCGTCTGTCCCCCAACTGAAGGGCACCACCCGATCTTTGGTGTAAAAACCATATGCCACCTCGTGGGCTTTGAGATCCAGAAGCCCAATAAATATGGCTTCATCGGTCAGTGTCACCGATGCCAGCTATACGGCCACGCGCAGAAGAACTGCCACGCTAAACCCAGGTGCGTCAAGTGCCTGGGCGAGCACGGCACTTCTGACTGCCCCCGCCCTAAAGACCGTACCCTCTGCACCGAGCCACCTAGCTGTGTGCTATGTGGTGAGTCAGGTCACCCGGCAAATTACCGGGGCTGCCCTAAAGCCCCGAAATTATCCCCCAAACTGGCCAAGCGCGCAGTCGCCCGCCAGCAAAGGGAAGCCCCCGCCCCTTCGACCCAAATGCCAGAACGGCTAAGCCCTCAAAGGCCTAGCCCCTGGACGGCCCTTAACCATCAAAGGGCTTTCCCGGCCCTGGCCAAAACCAGCCCCCCACCTCCATCCATCCCAGCGCTGATGGACCCCCGCAACCGCGCCGCCGCGCCCGCCCCCACCCTCCCCCCGAGACCGGTGCAAGCGCCTAAAACCGCCCCTGCAGCCGGTAATGCACCCCCCCACTCGCCGACTACGGTTGGCCCTAACCCCCTCGACCCCTTCAATATTATTTCGGGCACCTTCACGGCCTTCCTCACCCCACGCGCCAGGAAAATGGCAAGCGAATTAGTCGCTGCCAGAAATGCCGGCAACCTTCTGCAGATTCTGGAGATATATAACTCATATCCCGAGATCACGCAAGCCTTATCCTCCTTCGCCAACCTTCCCAACCCCCACTATGGATAAAGAAGCCAAAGGGAGAACTAAGCCCCGATCCCTTAAATTAGGCTACTTCAATGCCAATGGCATTCGCGATCAACGCGATGAGATCGCCGAGTTCCTCCGTGATCATCAAATTGATATTCTCCTTATACAGGAATCCTTCCTCAAGCCCAACGTCCGTAACCCGTCAATCGCTAACTACTGCGTAGTTCGCAACGACAGGTCTCGGTGTCACAAGGGTGGCACCCTCATATACTATAGAAAGGTTCTTCACTGCATCCCTATGGACCCTCCCCCCCTATCCAAATTAGAAGTGTCTGTATGCCGGCTAGGCATGTCAGGCCACCAACCGATCACCCTAGTATCGGCCTATGTTCCCCCCCAAACCTCGTCAGAAAATCCCCAGTCGATTTCTGACGACCTCTCTGCCCTCTTCGGCCTGAGTGATTCCGTTATCATAGCGGGCGACCTCAACGCCAAACACCCTGCCTGGAACAGCAACACCACCTCAACCAGAGGAAGACAACTGTTCGGGCTCTGCCCCATACTAAACTTCGATGTCATCGCCCCGATGACTCCAACCCATTTTCCCCACGACCCCAACCATACCGCCGACGTCCTCGACATAGCGCTTCTGAAGAATATCAACCTACGGTTGGATTCTATAGAGGCGGTACAAGAGCTCTCCTCTGACCACCGACCAGTGGTCATGAAACTGGCCCCCCGTGTCGGTCTCCATGACCCCACTCAACCCCCTCTCACCAAAATAGTCACAGATTGGAGGAAAGTAAGCAATAGCCTGAAATCCACTTCTTCCCAACACCTGGACTCCATCCCTGATCAGTTCGACTCTGTCGCAGACACGACGGCCGCGATCGACTCGCTCACTGAGCACGTACAATCAGTCCTGAACGACTGTTCAAAGGTAACTCCAGCGGACGATGACCGTCGCTGGAGATTGCCGGACGATGTGCGTGAACTGTTGCGCGAGAAGAACGCGGCTGTCCGTGCATACAGCAACTTCCCCTGCCTTGCGAACAAAGCCCATATGCGCCATTTACAGCGAGCTGTAAAGACACGCCTAGCGGAGCTGCGTACCGCTGGCTGGGACAGGATGCTAAGCGACCTAGAGCCCACTCATCAGGCCTTCTGGGAACTTCAAAGGAAACTAAAGTCCAATGAAGTAGTCTCCATGCCCCCCCTACTCCGCCCTGACAAGACCATCGCCTTCGACGATGCTGACAAGGCTGAATGCCTAGCCAACAGCCTCGAGGCTCAATGCTCTCCCAGCTCTCAACCAGTAGACCAAGCTCACTTGTCAAAAGTCGACGCTGAAGTCGAACGTAGAGCCTCCCTTCCCCCCGTCGAAAACCCTGACTATCCTCTGCCTCCCGTCACTCCAGACGAAGTGCATGATATCATCAAGGGTTTAAAGCCCCGTAAAGCTCCCGGCTCAGACGGCATCACAAACAGGGTAATACAACTATTCCCTGCCCACCTCATAATGCTACTGACCACCATCTTCAATGGTGCCATGAGCAATAACATCTTCCCAGATGCATGGAAAAAGGCCACTGTCATCGGCATCCCCAAGCCTGGAAAGCCCAAATCTGAGCCCTCGAGCTACCGCCCCATCAGTCTGCTCAATGTCCTCGGCAAAGTCTATGAGAAACTTATTTATAAGCGTCTCAGAGACTATGCCGAAACAAAAGGCCTCATCCCAAACGAACAGTTTGGTTTTCGAACCCAGCACTCTTGTGTGCATCAGGCCCACCGCATCATCGAACACATAAGCGCTGGCTTCCAGCGTGGCTTGATGACGGGTGTTATATACTTCGACATAGCGAAAGCGTTTGACAGAGTCTGGCACAACGGCTTATTATATAAGCTCTACCAACTCGGTGTGCCGGACCGTCTCGTACTCATCTTACGAGACTTCTTGTCGAACCGCACCTTCCGCTATCGCATCGAAGGAGCACTATCCTCCCCCCACCCTATCCGCGCAGGCGTCCCCCAGGGCTCTGTGCTTGCCCCCCTCATCTTCACGCTGTTCACTAGCGACATACCCAGGAGCAAAAAGGCACAGTTGGCTCTGTTTGCAGACGACACGGCCATTTACTGCTCGGGCACCAAACAAGCCTCGATCTCTCTCACTCTCCAAAGAGCGGTCACCAAACTTGGCGACTGGTTCAGGAAGTGGAGAATTGAAGTGAATCCCGACAAAAGTCAAGCGGTTCTTTATTCAAAACCGCGCCATAGGCCCACCCCCCCCCGACCAATCTCCATGTTCGGTAAGCCTATCCCTTGGGAGAAGCGAGCCAAATATCTAGGTGTGATTCTCGATGAGCACCTCACCTTCGCAGAGCACATAAAGAAGGTTCGTTCGCGCGCCGCTTTCGCTCTCGGTAGACTCCACTCGATAATGAATGCAAAAAGCAAGTTGTCACTAAAGTGCAAGTTGCGCATTTACACGGCGTGCATACGTCCTATTATGACGTACGCCTGTGCAGTCTTTGCTCACGCGAAACCCCACCACATCCATAGGATGCAGACCCTACAGAACCGTGCCCTCCGAATGATCACGGGATCCCCCTTTTATGTCCGGAACGAGATCCTCCATCTCGATCTCAAAATCCCCACCATCCTCCAGTTCATGAAACGCAACTCCAAGCGTTTCTTTGATACCGCCGCCAAACATCGCAACCCCCTAGTTGTCGCGGCCGCTAAATATACCCCCTCCAATATTAGTAAAGTCCGCCGTCCGAGGCACACACTATTAGACCCAGACGACCCTATTACTCTCCTCCAGGAAAGCAATAGGGCTACCAGTACAGTACACAAACACAAAAGACCGACATTCCGACCCCGCCGCCGAGGTCCAGCGCGAAAACCCCGAGTTAATAATTCCCCCCGACCCTTGCTCGAAGAAGCGCCAGCCCGCGCCGAAGCTGAGCCTGTAGCTTTAAATTCCCCAGATTAATAATAATAATTATCCAATTTTGATCCAGCCTGTCCCAAACTTGCTGTCCCCCCAGTGACGCCCTAAGCCGAGGTTCGTACCCCACAGGGGGTGCCCTTAGCGCGCAGTCACTTAGTATTTGTAAGTAACACGCCCCTGGCTGGAGGCTTTGAGTTATTAGCTTAAGGCAGCCACAGGATTGACCGGTTAAGTAGTCACGGCCACTCTTGGCCAACTACGAGATGCCATAGTTAGGAAAAAAAAAAAAAAAAAAAAAAAGGTATCGGCACAGTCAGCGGGCAGCAGTTGAAGAAATAGGAACACTACAAGAAGATTAAAGAAGGCTTCAAGCTTCAACACTGGTTTTATTCCTCACCAACCCAGCACATAAATGTGTATCCCGCACATTTAATGGTCCTTCGAGCACCGGATATTGTGGGGAATATTACCTGAAGATAGTGCTATAGTGAAGAAGCTTTGAAGAAATTACTTAATCTTCGTGTTAGTATCATCGACTTCGAAGATCAGCTGACATCATGCCCGTTACGCGCTCCGAGGGTAAGGGCCGCAAGCCGTCGGGTGAACAAAAGCCGTCATCATCGGAAGCCACTACAGGGACTTCTGCGACGGATACCAGCACGGAAGCCACATCCGAATCGACACAGACAGGGACGACTGCCACGGAGAGTTCAGACCAGACCTTCACCTCCGCGACGACCGACCCAACCACAGTGACTTCCGCTGCCATCGCCTCAGTCGTCAGCACCCCCGCGTCGGCAGCCACCGCGCCCCCCCCTTCGGTCGCCATCGCGCCCCCCGCCTCGCACCCCGCCGGTGTCGCCGCACCCTCTGTCGCCCTCTCCGCCGCGACGACACTCACTGCAGGTGCGAAATCGAAACAGCTGATGAAGCCACCCGCCGCTGTCACCTCTAGAGAAAATCGCCGTGATACTGACGCCTCGACAGTGAAACGAGTTGTCAAGAATGCCGGTACGTCGAAACCAACCGGCCCACAGCTCCTCCGTCCCCCTAGCAAGAAAAGGGGAGGGGGGGGATCGACGCATAGCAAGACGAAGTTGCAAAAAATCGCCAAAGCAAAGGAAGATTTGCTCCGCCTCCAAGTCGAACTAGCTGCTGCACGCTTGGCCGCGCTAGAAACGGAGGAAGAAGAAGAAGAAGAAGGAGAAGAAGATGATGTCTCCCTCTACTCAGAAGTCAACGCCCGAGTGGACAACTGGTTGGATAACCAGGTGACTCGCCCCGTTCTAACCATCGCCAACGAGCCACACCGCCCTCCGCCGGAGCCGACGATCGTCCACGAAGAACCACCGAAACAAGAAGAAGTTCATCGAACACCGGCGGGAGGTCAAGGGGACCTAGCCCTCCTAGCTGAAGCTATCACTAGGGCTATCAGCGCCGCCCAGCGACCCAAGTTCATCGAATTACCTTTCTTCAGCGGGTCGCATCAGGAGTGGCTACCCTTCCGCGCCGCCTACTACGAGTCTGAACCGATGTTCAGCACCGTCGAGAACATCAACAGGCTACGAAGAAACTTGAAGGGGAAGGCCAGAGAAGCGGTAGAAGGATTGCTCATCACCAACGCACACCCTTCTGAGGTGATGAAGACTTTGGAGTCAAGATTCGGAAGACCAGAGTCAATCGCCATAATAGAAATAGAAACGCTTCGAAGTCTGCCACGCCTCTCCGAGTCACCGAGAGACATCTGCATATTCGCCACTAAGATCTCCAACGTCGTAGCAACATTGAAGACATTGGGTTGTTTCAACTACATGTACAACCCCGAACTTGCGAAGACATTAGTGGACAAGCTGACGCCGACGCTTCGGTACCGCTACTATGACTTCTCATCGACGCAACCAAAAGAAGATCCCTGCCTCATCAAACTAGATAGATTCTTCAAGAGGGAAGCTGAACTGTGCGGACCCTATGCGCTTCCTGAACAGGTGGCAGCACCATCGACAGCCGCACCACACAAGAAGACTCAGCGAGTCACCAACGTCACAGAGAAGAACAACACACCGAAGTGCTTCGTGTGCGACGAGACAAGCCACACCAACGCGACGGAGTGCGACACATTTAAGAAGATGGAAGCCAATTCGAGATGGGATGCTGCGAAGTCCAAGCGCCTCTGCTTCAAATGCCTACGTTATAGAAGCAAGACTCACAACTGCCGAACGAAACCATGTGGTGTCAACGGGTGCAAGTACACGCACCACAAGCTACTTCATTATGAAAAGAGGATAGAAAAGGCAGAGGAGACAGAAAACAACGAGGCGATAGAAGTAATCAATTCGACGTGGACAATAAAGAAGCAATCCTATCTGAAGATCCTGCCGGTCCAGGTGAAGGGGCCAAAGGGAGCTGTCAACACATTCGCACTGATGGACGACGGATCAACGGTCACGCTCGTCGACAACGACGTCGCTGAGAGCATAGGAGCTACAGGACCTTTAGATCCACTGAAGATAGAAACCATCAACGAGCTGAAGACGGCTGAATCGACATCAAGAAGGGTAACCATCGGGCTGAAAGGGGTCAACAATCGAGAAGAGCAAATTCAAGCAAGAACAGTGAAGAACTTACAAGTCTCCTCTCAACGAGTTCCACAAGAGTTAGTGGAGGGATGTCCACACCTATCGGACATCAAGACACATCTCACATACTCTAATGCGAAGCCGCGCGTACTCATCGGGCAAGATAACTGGCATCTTCTGCTGACTAAAGAAACCAGGAAAGGAGACAAGGACCATCCAGTGGCATCTCTCACGCCGCTTGGATGGGTACTCCATGGAAGCCAAACGAACTCCTTCGGTCAGAAGATTGACTTCGTGTCGCATATGAAGGAAGCTAAAGATGACCTCGAGGACCTGGTGAAGAGATACTTCGAGACGGACGCCCTCTGCATAAACCCGAAGAGACCGAAGACCGATCCAGAAGAGAAGGCACTTCGAATACTGGAACAGACAACTGAAAAGATCAATAGAAGAAGACTGAGGCTAGCGGAGAGTTTACCTGATCCAGCGAAGTTCTCCAGCTGGGATCGGCTCCGGTATGCGACAGCACGTGTTCTGCAGTTCATCGACCTCTGCAGAGCCCCCAACCAGAAGGTCAACTACCGACGAACAAAGAAAAATAAAGAAGCGGATCCCACATGGAGGAAGAACAAGCCGACAGCAGTGAAACAGCAGGCACCCGTACCGAGAAAGAGATCGACACTTAACCTGCTCCCAGTCACGGCCGAGGTCCTCAAGAAAGCAGAAGAGCTACTGATGCGGTCTTCACAAGAAGAAGCCTTCACAGAAGAGATAGAGAAATTGAAGAACGGGAGGCCAATCGCCAAGGAGAGCCGCCTTCACCAGCTGAGCATCGAGTCCATCAATGGTTCACTCCGACTTCGGAGCCGCATCCGAGCGGCCAGGGACATACAAGAAAACGTCAAGAGCCCGCTAGTGGTCGACGGGGATCATCCAACGGTGAAGTTATGGATACGGGCAGTACACCGACAGCTACATCACACCGGCGTCGAGGCAACGATCAACGAATGTCGCCAACAGTACTGGGTACTAAGATTGCGACCCATCACGCGCGCAATCCTTCGACAATGCCTCTTCTGCCGCATGAAGACTCAAGTGCCGCCGTATCCGAGAACCGGAGACTTACCAGCGTGTCGCTTAGCACATCACAAGCGACCCTTCACCTTCACCGGGATAGATTATTTTGGACCTCTCTCCGTGACCATCGGACGTACCAAACAGAAGAGATATGTAGCCATCTTCACGTGTCTCACGACGCGAGTCATCCATCTCGAAGTCGTCGGCTCGCTCAGCGCCGATTCAGCGGTAATGGCGGTCAGACGAATGATCGCGCGACGTGGCTGCCCGGCTGAAATTTGGTCGGACAACGGCACCAACCTGAAGGCTGCCGACAAGGAACTTCGACGAACAATCGACGCAGCGACAGCGGAGGAAGCTGCGAAGAGGACCATCTCCTGGCGTTACATCCCGCCCGGAGCTCCGTTCATGGGTGGTGCCTGGGAACGCATGGTGCGTTCCGTGAAGACTGCGCTCGCAGCAACACTCCACGAGCGCCACCCCACCGAAGAAGTCCTCACCACTCTACTAGCTGAAGTGGAGTACACCGTCAACAGCCGTCCGCTGACCCACGTCTCTGTCAGCGCAGAGGATCCAGAGGCCCTGACTCCCAATCACTTCCTGCTGGGAGGTCCTGGGCGCGTACCACAACCGGGCACGTTCTCCGAGCAGGACACCATCTCCCGGTCCAGCTGGCGAGCGGCACAAAGACTCGCCGACATCTTCTGGCTCCGCTGGGTAAAGGAGTACCTTCCCGAGCTCCAACACCGGCGGGAGCCCCACGGACGAGGTCAAGAGGTCAAAGTGAATGACCTCGTGCAGATCGTCGACCCGAACCTACCCCGCAACGTGTGGATACGAGGACGAGTCATCGCGGTATATCCCGGACCCGACAGCATCGTGCGGACGGTGGACGTGCAGACCAAGGGAGGTGTCCTGCGCCGGCCGGTGAGGAAGCTGGTGATCCTGCCCCTGCCTACGGACGACCTGCCCACACCAAGTTGTAATGCGACGCAGTCGCACGGCGGGAGTGATGTGCGGGACAGTGACAGACAAACAGTTATATGTATAGTATAGTTATAGTGTTCACAATAGTAAGTTAAGATGTCTTGTAAATAGTACTTCATGTTTCTTTATATTTTGTATTTTTGTTAAATAGATCTTAGTTTATAGAATGTAAAAATACATGCTTTACCATAGTTTTACAGATAATAGAGAGAGAAAAACGCAAATAATGTCACGCGGCTCTCATTAAGGTAAAGTTTCGTCGTATTTAAGCTAACTGTGCCGAAATCGACTCTATTCTGATTGGCTAAATATTCCCGTGCTCTGATTGGCTGACCAATCAGACTGCCCACATTTCATTAGCCATTTTTGTATAAATATCTGGAGGGATTTCGGTATCGGCATCAACCTACGGTTGGATTCTATAGAGGCGGTACAAGAGCTCTCCTCTGACCACCGACCAGTGGTCATGAAACTGGCCCCCCGTGTCGGTCTCCATGACCCCACTCAACCCCCTCTCACCAAAATAGTCACAGATTGGAGGAAAGTAAGCAATAGCCTGAAATCCACTTCTTCCCAACACCTGGACTCCATCCCTGATCAGTTCGACTCTGTCGCAGACACGACGGCCGCGATCGACTCGCTCACTGAGCACGTACAATCAGTCCTGAACGACTGTTCAAAGGTAACTCCAGCGGACGATGACCGTCGCTGGAGATTGCCGGACGATGTGCGTGAACTGTTGCGCGAGAAGAACGCGGCTGTCCGTGCATACAGCAACTTCCCCTGCCTTGCGAACAAAGCCCATATGCGCCATTTACAGCGAGCTGTAAAGACACGCCTAGCGGAGCTGCGTACCGCTGGCTGGGACAGGATGCTAAGCGACCTAGAGCCCACTCATCAGGCCTTCTGGGAACTTCAAAGGAAACTAAAGTCCAATGAAGTAGTCTCCATGCCCCCCCTACTCCGCCCTGACAAGACCATCGCCTTCGACGATGCTGACAAGGCTGAATGCCTAGCCAACAGCCTCGAGGCTCAATGCTCTCCCAGCTCTCAACCAGTAGACCAAGCTCACTTGTCAAAAGTCGACGCTGAAGTCGAACGTAGAGCCTCCCTTCCCCCCGTCGAAAACCCTGACTATCCTCTGCCTCCCGTCACTCCAGACGAAGTGCATGATATCATCAAGGGTTTAAAGCCCCGTAAAGCTCCCGGCTCAGACGGCATCACAAACAGGGTAATTCAACTATTCCCTGCCCACCTCATAATGCTACTGACCACCATCTTCAATGGTGCCATGAGCAATAACATCTTCCCAGATGCATGGAAAAAGGCCACTGTCATCGGCATCCCCAAGCCTGGAAAGCCCAAATCTGAGCCCTCGAGCTACCGCCCCATCAGTCTGCTCAATGTCCTCGGCAAAGTCTATGAGAAACTTATTTATAAGCGTCTCAGAGACTATGCCGAAACAAAAGGCCTCATCCCAAACGAACAGTTTGGTTTTCGAACCCAGCACTCTTGTGTGCATCAGGCCCACCGCATCATCGAACACATAAGCGCTGGCTTCCAGCGTGGCATGATGACGGGTGTTATATACTTCGACATAGCGAAAGCGTTCGACAGAGTCTGGCACAACGGCTTATTATATAAGCTCTACCAACTCGGTGTGCCGGACCGTCTCGTACTCATCTTACGAGACTTCTTGTCGAACCGCACCTTCCGCTATCGCATCGAAGGAGCACTATCCTCCCCCCACCCTATCCGCGCAGGCGTCCCCCAGGGCTCTGTGCTTGCCCCCCTCATCTTCACGCTGTTCACTAGCGACATACCCAGGAGCAAAAAGGCACAGTTGGCTCTGTTCGCAGACGACACGGCCATTTACTGCTCGGGTACCAAACAAGCCTCGATCTCTCTCACTCTCCAAAGAGCGGTCACCAAACTTGGCGACTGGTTCAGGAAGTGGAGAATTGAAGTGAATCCCGACAAAAGTCAAGCGGTTCTTTACTCAAAACCGCGCCATAGGCCCACCCCCCCCCGACCAATCTCCATGTTCGGTAAGCCTATCCCTTGGGAGAAGCGAGCCAAATATCTAGGTGTGATTCTCGATGAGCACCTCACCTTCGCAGAGCACATAAAGAAGGTTCGTTCGCGCGCCGCTTTCGCTCTCGGTAGACTCCACTCGATAATGAATGCAAAAAGCAAGTTGTCACTAAAGTGCAAGTTGCGCATTTACACGGCGTGCATACGTCCTATTATGACGTACGCCTGTGCAGTCTTTGCTCACGCGAAACCCCACCACATCCATAGGATGCAGACCCTACAGAACCGTGCCCTCCGAATGATCACGGGATCCCCCTTTTATGTCCGGAACGAGATCCTCCATCTCGATCTCAAAATCCCCACCATCCTCCAGTTCATGAAACGCAACTCCAAGCGTTTCTTTGATACCGCCGCCAAACATCGCAACCCCCTAGTTGTCGCGGCCGCTAAATATACCCCCTCCAATATTAGTAAAGTCCGCCGTCCGAGGCACACACTATTAGTCCCAGACGACCCTATTACTCTCCTCCAGGAAAGCAATAGGGCTTCTAGTACAATACACAGACACAAAAAACCGACATTCCGACCCCGCCGCCGAGGTCCAGCGCGAAAACCCCGAGTTAATAATTCCCCCCGACCCTTGCTCGAAGAAGCGCCAGCCCGCGCCGAAGCTGAGCCTGTAGTTTTAAATTCCCCAGTTAATAATAATTATCCAATTTGATCCAGCCTGTCCCAACTTGCTGTCCCCCCAGTGACGCCCTAAGCCGAGGTTCGTACCCCACAGGGGGTGCCCTTAGCGCGCAGTCACTTAGTATTTGTAAGTAACACGCCCCTGGCTGGAGGCTTTGAGTTATTAGCTTAAGGCAGCCACAGGATTGACCGGTTAAGTAGTCACGGCCACTCTTGGCCAACTACGAGATGCCATAGTTAGGAAAACAAACGGTATCGGCACAGTCAGCGGGCAGCAGTTGAAGAAATAGGAACACTACAAGAAGATTAAAGAAGGCTTCAAGCTTCAACACTGGTTTTATTCCTCACCAACCCAGCACATAAATGTGTATCCCGCACAAGAGCGTTTGTCAAAATATTCCTTCCAATCATCATAACATTTGCATTTAAATTTAGGTAAAACTTCGGTATAATCCAAAGTGATACTAGTTCCTCTTCCATTTTTAGCTGCATATTTTGCCAGCATGTCAGCCCTTTCATTGCCCTGTAATCCAATATGCGATGGAACCCATTGCAATCTCAATGAAACACCTTTAAGCATTAATTCATCTATCTTGGATAGAATAACATAAGCTAGCGATACACCTCTGTGGCCAGAGGCGCATCGAGCCAAATATTGTAAGGAACTTTTGCTGTCGGTGCAAATAACAATATTTTTATGTTGACTACAGTTACAGAATGTAAGTGCTTCAGAGATCGCAATAAGCTCCAACGTCATTATGGACGCATTCTTATCTATTTTAAAACAATTATTTTGACAATTGTTTGGTTCATATAATTATGTTGGTACGTAAAAAGTTGCTCCACGACCATCCACACTCTTCGACCCATCTGTAAATATACTAAACCATTCATTGTACTTCAAATGCAGCTCTCTTATTACCTCGAATTTTAGTAAAGTACTATTATAGCTTTGTTTAGATAGTTTTACTGCTTCTAAATCCCATTTAATAATTTCATCAATATTAATGTTGGTCATCCATGTCCTTAGAGTAAACATCAGCAATGGATGTGATGATGCTATATGGTCATCTTTCACATCACTATGGAAATCAGTAGAGGAATCTTTTTATTTCTCCAAAACCTATTCTGTAAAAGAGTATGAATCTCACCTAACTGATTATTGGTAGCATTATTTTCTATCGATTTAGACTTTAAACAGAACTTATAGCCTAAATATTTTCTGCGAAAATCCAGTGGAACTACACAAAGCTCACTTTCCATAACGTGGATAGGTGTAGTTTTGATAAAACCTCCTATTATTCTCAGAGCCTGGTTTTGAATTTTATTTAATTTGTCCAGGTGACACTTTGCACTCACATCATATAAAAACCTGCTATAGTCTATGCGGCTTCTAATCAAGGCTATGTAAATATGTCTCAGATGTTTAGGGTGCAGGCCCCATGCAGTGCCAGCCAAGGTTTTGAGTAAACTTAAACTCCTCTGTACTTTTTCAGCTATCATATTAATGTGTTTACTCCAACGCAATGACCTATCTAACCATACTCCTAAATACTTGTAATTATCTACTAACTGTAAGCTATGTCCATTTATATTTAAGTCTTTCTAATTTTCTGAACCCCCTAGTAAAAATACATACTTTAGACTTATTTGCCGATAATTCTAAACCCATATCATTCAAAACATTACAAAACGTATTTAGTGCAACTTGAAATTCATGTTTACTTTGATTGAGATCCCTAGAAGAACTATATAAAACGAAATCATCCGCGTATTGACACATATCCACAGTTTTAATCTTATGGAAACAAATCATTGTGACCACATTAAATAGAAGCGGAGACATAGGATCTCCTTGTGCCAAGCCTCTATCAGTTTAGCTAATAAAATAATTATGCAGATCAGTCTCATCTTTCATCATAAGGTGCCTTTCGCTTAGCAAGCTCCATAGGTATTGACATATTTTTTGGCCAACTCCTATTTCATCTAGGGTATTAATCAGTATGTCTACTAATACATTATTATAAGCGTTAGAAATATCTAAAAAGCAAGCTATAGTTGGAACCCTATGCGAGAATCCTATATAAATCTGATTCACTAATTTAACCAGACAATCCTGACATGACTGCCCTCTTCTAAATCCGGACGTGAACGGAGATAACAATTTATTTTTTTCTATGTACCTACCATTCAAGTCGTTTTGTCAACATTGAGTGGAAAATTTTGCACACACAAGATATTAACGAAATTGGCCGTAGTTTAAGACTATTATTAGGGCAATTTTTAGGTATGGGCGTCACCAATATGTCGCGCCATTGGTTTGGAATTTCACCGGTATTAAAGATCGTATTATATAATTTTAATAAGTACTGCTTACTAACTAGTGAAAGATGAAAGATAAGTGAATATGTTATTCCGTCGTTGCCGGGCGCGGTGTCCTTCTGCTTAAAGCAATGAGTAATTTCTTGTATAGTGAAGCTGTTATCTAATTGTGCATTATTTGATTTAAAACTGTGGTAGGGCTGTCGACGCGTATAATCGGGTGCTAGACTGCAAAGTAGTTCGAGTTTTTGTTCATTGGAAACATATGATCGTGACGAGTGAATTCCCTTGATCCAGCCCATGTGTTTCCACATATCGGAGCTGGATGTTTGTTCATCAACACTACTACAATATGTTTGCCAATCATTTGTTCTAGACCGCTGTATGGCCAATTTCGCAGTTTCTGCTATTCGTTCAAGGTTGGTTAGATTGTCGGGAGTAGGGTTGCTTCTAAATGTTTTTAACGCCAGTCTTCGTTTTGCAACAAGATGAGAAAGCTTTGGGGTCCAATAGGGTTTAGGTCTAAATCCGTTATTGGGTTTATCGCATACTTTTATCAAAGGAATGAACTGATCTGCGGCGTTCTCCACTTGTTTAATAAAGTGGTCATACATGGATTGTACAGTGACAGTTTCAACAGCTTGGAGCAAATAATTTTCTAAACATTCAGTGTACTCTGACCATTTTGCTAATTTAAAATTACGTTTTTTGGTATTGTAAACAAAGTGTGTATTGCTATTATATTTATACGAGATCTTAAGAAACAAATGATCGCTACCTAAACACTCATTCACAACATTCCAATTTAATAAATGTGACAAGTCGGTAGACACAAATGTCACATCGGGAGAACTTTGTTGAATAATGTTATCAACCGAACTAATTCTTGTTACGCTACCGTCATTAAGAGAAATTAAGCCGTTATCTAACGCGGAGTCATAGATTTGTATACCTCTCGCGTCAGTCTTACACGACCAAGTAGCGTGGTGACCGTTGAAATCTCCTGCTACAATACATTTGCTAGGAACTAATGAAAATACTTGTTCCCAATCGGAAATACTTGTACGTACCGATGACGGGCAGTATATTAGTAAGATGTTTTTAATTTGGTTGCAGTTCAAAAGTTTTATTGACATTATTTCAATTCCCGTATTACTAATATTAACAGAATTTGGTTGTACTTTAATCGATTTATGTGAAATTATAGCTATTCCTCCGTATCCGTCAATCCTGTCCCTTCTAAAGATGTTATAGCCACTTATATTTATATGCGATTCCGGTTGTAACCATGTCTCGGATATTAATGCAATGTGAATTTTATCTTGTTGCAATAGGAGTTCTAATTCATTACGTTTAGGTCGCAAGCTTCGTGCATTCCACTGTATTATGTTGAGTGAAACCATAGTATTAGATTCTCTAGCCATTTTTGAACATAGAAGCAAAATTTTTCCATAAACCACCTCCACTCAAAATCTTAAATATCCACTGACCACATATTTCTATAAAAAAATTAACTAGTTGTTTAAATTTAGCGAACCAATTACCGTCAGATAAACATATTTTTCGGATTCTCTTATAAATATTGTAAATACTAAAAGCTTTTTTTGATTCCTCAGAGTCTAGATTCTTTTCCTCCTCTAGATTTTCCGTTTCTAGTCGACTATTGCAACTTTCTTCCAAGTTTTTTCCTTGTTGGCGTGAATGCCGTGCTGTTGTGTTTACCTCTTGAGCCACTTCTTCCCGTTGGTTGTTTTGAGATACCCGCTTTTTTTGAGTATTTTTGTTTTGACGCTCTTCTACCTCCTTTTGATTCGCGGCTCTTTCATTATGAATGAGAGCCTCAGTGACCAGTACATTTCTGTACGACGATTTTTCAAAGCTACCCTGAGGTGAGTCATCCCGTGAGTTGACAACCGATTCTTGAGTGCTCTCTTGAACATAGTTGTGATGCTCGTTATTTAATTTTTGAGTTGTTTTGTGTTTCAAATAAATTTCCAGAGCTTTCCGATAGTTGCAGCTATTTTCCGTCATTATGGCCCTAATTTCTTTTTCTTTTAAAAACACGGGACATTTTTTGAATAAGGCCATATGTGGTCCTTTACAATTCACACAAATGTATTTTTCAGTGTCACAATTTGGGTGATCGTTACCACATTTGGGACATACTTGTTTCCTAATTGGACACGACCTTGATAAATGACCAAATCTCCAACATACTGAACACTGAGACACTGGGAAAGTGTAAGGTTCCACTCTAAACCTGCAACCGTATGCATACACGTACGGTGGTAAAATGTTGCCTTTGAAACAAATTCTGATGGTTTCAGAAGCTACCCATTCTCCATTAATAGATTGTCTTCTTAGTCTCCTGACTGATATGACGTCATAATCACATGTAACATTCTCTAAAATTTCTTTTTCTTCCATTTCTAAATCTACTTGTTTAACAATTCCGTAACATAGGTTGGCCTCGTCAGTCATCTGTACTCTGTATCCTAGATCCGCTAGCTTTTCACAATTTAGTAGAATCGATGCATCTTCCTTGGTATTGAAATAAATTAAGACTTTAAATGCATTTTTATATGAGATTCTTGTTACATTTTCAACTTTTAGTGACCGTAGGAGTTTTGCCATCCCAAATTGTTTCGGTAATATTTCTATTCCTGTGACTGATACGATTACCTCAAACTTATCGGTCTCATCGTTTTTATCAAGTCTTTTGTCACTATTTGAATTTGTTCGATTTGCCTTCTTATGTCCCCTTCTTATTGTTACAAATCTATCTTCTATTATCTCTTCATCATCCTGTCTACCTCTCTTCTCTGCAAGTCGTTGCTCACGGTCTTTTTTCTTATTCATCCTCTCAGTTGAAGTTGTATCAAGTTGTTGCTCACCCTTTTCATTCGTGCTCCTCTCATTAGCCAAATTGCTGTTAAGTTGTTGTTCACATTCGATTACTGGATCCTCTTCCATTATTTCACCGCCACTAAAGGCTTGCAAATTCAAATCATCATTTACCTCATCCATTTTTAATTATCACAATGATCATGGTCATGTAATATAAAAACAACGCGATAGTAAAATGCGGTCTAAGCGTACGTGCATGCGCCTCGACTGCTCACGCGTCACTGAGTTGTATCTTTGTGGCACCCCACCCCCGACCTTGTCACAGGTGGTCGTATCTTTGTGGTACCCCACACCCGACCTTGTCACAGGTGGTCGTATCTTTGTGGCACCCCACCCCCTACCTTGTCACAGGTGGACTATTAGTGATATATTTGTGACCCCCCCCCTACCCTGGTGTGACGTCACATATTGTACAATTTTAAATTAAACCATTTTTCATAGTTGGTAATATTTAAAAGTTTTTCGTGATAGCTGACGTTTGGAGTTTTAATACTTTTGATGTGACATCACGAACCTTATGACTCGTCTCCCTCTTTCACACGATGTTACACCTTCCCCCCCCCTCCCTCCCTCCCCCTTAACGTGTGACGTAATTTTTGGATGACCCCTTATATGCAAAAAGTGTAATGTGTGTGTTGTGTTTGTTTGTATATATAATGTAGGTATATATTATAGTATACATGAATGTATGTGTATATTAAGTTTTTACCCATTTTATTTATAATAATTTATTATATTATCTTTTTAATATTTTTTATTTTCGTTTATTAATTTTTGTTTCTTATATAATTACATTTTTAAATATTTCTTAAAATACAAAATATAAAAAAAACATTTAAAAATATAAAAAATAGAATTCCACCGGTATCGGGAGCAGGGTGCAAGCTACCGGTGGTTAGGGCTGCAGAGACAGGAACCTCCTCACAATACGAGCCGTATCGAGGAGTACTGCCTTCTGAATCAGGCTCTTAATCCAACCGCCTAACGACAGCCTCGAGAGATGTTGGTCGAGGCTTTCGGCCATCAGGCCATTGGCCGTTACGACAATCGGCACAATGACAGCCGAGGTCACATTCCTCATGTCAACAACCTCGTGTGCTAAGTCGAGATATTTTATTTGTTTCTCTTTCTCAGCTTTCACGAGGTTCTCGTCATGTGGAATGGTAACATCGATTATCATTGCGCGGCGCGCTAATCGATCTATCACCACTATATCAGGCTTATTGGCGACAATAGTCCTGTCAGTGATGATAGACCGATCCCAGTACAACGTGGCATGGTCATTTTCAAGAACTGGGTCGGGCACATACTTGTAATACGGTACCTCAGAGTCTACAAGTTTGTATTTCAAAGCAAGTTGCTGGTGAATAATCCTGGCCACTTGGTTATGCCTGTGCAAGTACTCGCCGTTAGCCAGACGAGAACAACCAGAGATAATATGTCTGATGGACTCACCCGGACGGTGGCATGCCCGACACACGTCAACCGTCCCGTCCTTCATAATATGTCTCCGATAGTTATTCGTCAAAATAACTTCGTCCATAATTGCACAAACAAAACCTTCAGTTTCCCCAAAGAGGTCACCGAAACGTAGCCAGGATACGGACGCTAAGAAATCTACATCGGGCTCGTGTAGAGCCCGATAGAAGCGTCCGTGAAGCTCCTTGCTTTGCCATACCGCCTTGCGGTCATCTGTAGTAAGTACTACAGGTTTGCGCCAGTTCTCTTTAGCCATGGAGAGCGGGGTGAACCCGTTGTCCACTGCGACCACATCACGATGCATACCCACGTCGGCGTTTAGAAAATATTCCCTGAGGTTGCACACCTCGCGGTTGTGGAGGGTCTTCGCATTTAAAAAACCTCGACCCCCACACTTCCGCGGGATGTACAGTCTCATCACCGATGATCGTGGGTGATGCATCCGGTTTGCGGTCAACAGTGTACGGACTCTCCTATCCAGGGCGTCGAGTTCGGTCTGAGTCCATTTGAGTATGCCGAAAGAGTACATCAAAACCGGCATGACCCAACCGTTGAAGGCGCGCACCTTGTTTCCACCCGAAAGAAGACTAATTAATACCTTCTTCAGGCGACCAAAGAAGCGCTCCTTCAACGATTGCTTCATGTCAGCAGCATTAATGCCCAACGCTTCCGACATACCCAAATACTTATAGGTTTCGGTTGCGGAGAGGGCTCTAAGGTTTATGGAATCCGAGAGTTGAATCCCCTCGGATTCCATAATCTCGCCTCGCTTTACATGCATGACTGCACATTTGTCCACACCAAATTCCATCCTGATGGCGTTACTGAAAGTTTCAGTTACCTTCAGTAGTTCCACCAGTCGCAATTTATTGGGGGCAAAGAGTTTCAAGTCGTCCATGTAGAGGAGGTGAGATATGACCTGACCACCTCTCTTCAACCGATAGCCTAGACCTGAATCCTCCAGCAGTGTGCTTAGAGGATTCAGGGCTAAGCAGAACCAAAGTGGACTCAAACTGTCGCCCTGAAATATTCCCCGTTTAATCCATACAGGTTCATCATTCCCCTGGATCTGTCGACACCCTGGATAGCGAAGGACCGTCCTCCATTGCCCCATACATGACTCAAGGAAGGTGCGTAGAATTGCATCTATCTTGTACAACTCAAGCACCCTCATGAGCCATGTATGTGGCACCGAGTCGTAGGCCTTCTATCTATCCAGCATGTCGACAGATCTTTGCGGGATCGACGAACCTGTTGGCTAATGGCCATGTCGATGAGGAGTAGCTCCTTAGTACCGCGGGACCCGTTCCTACATCCATTTTGAGAGGAAGACATAATTGAGTTACTCTCAATGTGCGTATTTATTTTCACTCTCAAAATGGATGTTAGAAGTTTATAGATCGTCGGCAAACACGTGATCGGTCTATAATTCTTGGGTTCCGCGGGACTTCCTGACTTATGGAGTAGGTGGGTAACGCCTGTTGTTAGAAACTGCGGTAGCGACCCAGACTCTAAGGATGACTGGAATTGAGATGCCAGGCGAGTGTGTGAACTAATTAGCCATTTTAGCCAAAAGTTGTGCAGTCCGTCCGGTCCCGGTGATTTCCAATTTGGCAACGGGCGGACTGCTTTGACTACGTCTAATGGCGTTATTAAGACCTTTTCCATTTCTGGTATAGTTCCACACACTCGCTCGACATCCTGCATCCAGCCAGCCTCAGCGTGACAGACGGGCACCGACCAGATGCTGCGCCAGAATATACTCGTGGTGGCATCATCTGGGCGGCGCACCTCCGCCACACTTTTTTCAGGTCGCTCCCAAGCTCTATATACCCGCCTCTCATCGCTCTGGAACATGCGATTCTGCGTGTATCGATCGACCCGCCGCTTATACCGCCGAATACGGCTCGCCCATGCACAAACTTTCTGCTTCAGGAAGTCGATGCGCTCTGTGACACGGCTCTGTGACATGTATTCTCGAGGGCTGATTCCAGTCCCCGAGAATGCCCGCCTTACAAAGCGCATCACTCGTGGTCGTGTATTGCCCTCCCTGAAGCAGTATAGTTTGCCGATGAGTACCCTGGTCCCATCGATACGACGTTCGATCCTGCACTGCCAGGCTGGTACGGCTGGTTTTGGTCGAGTAGCTCCGTCACAGTTTGGAAATTTGACGTTAGCTAAACGACATGCCGCAACAGCCGCGCAATACAGGATCGAATGTGTATCAATGAGATCCTCGCTGCTCTCGAAAAAATTCTTGAGCTGCGAGTCCAAAGCACACACCAGCGCCCTATTTTTCTTGTGCATAGGCAAGTGTGGTAATCGGGGCCTAAGTTCGGTCGGAGTGGACCTATACTCGAGAAACGCATCCTCCAGTGCGCTCCTCAATCGGGCGTTGCACTGGCTACTTACTGTGGCAACCCTATCATCCTCCTCTACAACACCATGATTAGACCGCGACGGGATTGAATCAATAGTTGAGACTTGTGCCGCGGTTTGTGCCGGAGTTGAGACGATATGGTTGCTCAATACTTCTGAGCGCAGCCTATCAAGTGCGGCATCGCCCAACCTATGATTGCGTTGGATGACCCGCACCTGATCCGACAGTCGTTGGGCCGAGACGTTGACGGTTGGCTCTAGTTCCTGAAACAGAGACAGCATTCTAACACGGTACGCAGTGAGGTTAGTTCCCCCCTCTGTAGACCCGTAATATGCGCGCATGACGTTCTCGTTTATAGACTGAGTCCATCTCATACGCTGCACACAACCACCGGCAGCGGGGACCCGGCTCGGGGCCGGTTGGCCCCTAAGTCCCAAGCTCCTCGGTGGCCGTGTTGAATCATGTCGAATCACCCGAATATGTGTGTACTCTTTAGTAGATATGCCCGTCACGTCCGTACACTCCCGCTTGCTAATTTAATTTAATCCTGAATAATTTATTTTTATTATTTGACAGAAATCTTAGCAAATCTTAAAATGGAACTGCAGAACGACGCCATATTGGATTCTGTACAGAGGAAGCTTTATGTGCACGAGAAAAAGGACAGATTGAAGAAATGTAAAATGAAAACTGACTTAGGTAAGTTTATATTGACTGACCAAGATTATGTATGTACAATCTGCCTAGCCTTTTCCCAACTATGTTGGGGTCGGCTTCCAGTCTAACCGGACTATCTGAACTCCACAACCCAGTTCCTGGGTAACATGATACCCCTTGGTACACTACCCGTCAAACTTTATGGCGACTCTGAAGTGCGCTACTCGCTGCGCAGTACCGTACCCCTCACCCCCGCTGACACGTGAATTTGTTACTGCGCAGCGACTCGCCTCATGTTTACAGCCGCCATAAAGTTTGTAACGGGCTGTAAGACTGGTTGTCAGACTTTTGACTGCCTCGTTCGTTGGTCTAGTGGTCGCAAGCGCTACTGCTTAGCATTAGGTCCTTGGGTTCGATTCCCAGGTCGGGCAGTGTTTTTGGGTTGTTCGTGAAACTACTGAACTTCGGTAGAACATTTGGTGGCTTAATTTGTTGCATTTAGATTCTACTATGAAGTCCTGCAAGGAATACGCCGAGTTGCCATTAACCCTGTATATAATTCTTCTGTACGTGTGTATGTCACTGAAATCCTCCTAAACAGCTGGACCGAATTTGATGAAATGTTTTTTGTGTATTTGAGTGGGTCCCTGGATGGCTTAGATTCACAAGTGGACCCATTAGGTGGCGCTGCGTTCGGACAGGACAACGTCTGTTGGGACCGCTAGTTTTAAGTATGATTCAATTTTAAGTTTGCTTATTCTGGAATTCTGTCACAGAATAATGAAAATCTTTATTACAGGTATGAAATCTCAAAAGGACTGGTCTAAAATAGCAGAGAGGCGTGGCAACGGCCCCATTTTACGAGAAAATTCACTAAAACTGCTCGCAAACTCAACAATTTTCGTTTTTCAATGGAATAAGAGTCGCTACCGATGCTTCTGCTGCAAAGAGCCGTTTTCAGATATCAATCTTTTAAGAGAACATACTAACACAATGCATACACTAAAAAATATAGAAAAGAAAATAATTGACCAACAAAACAGACTTGTGAAGGTCGAGATTTCTGTCCTACAGTGTAAAATTTGCGACCAGGTACTACAAAACTTAGGCACACTCCGGGAACATTTAATCGACTCACACAATTTTCAATTCGAACTGCAAGAGGATTTGTTAGTACCATTCAAAATAGGCGGAGAGTTATCCTGCCAGCTTTGCACAGAGAATTTCTCAGTTTTTCGCCTTTTAAACATACATATGAATAAACATTTTCAGAAACAAGTCTGTCATATTTGTGGGGCAGGCTTTTCCAATTTAGTATTTTTAAATTTACACAAAACAAGGTCACATAAGCCTTTGAAATGTCGCCATTGCGATTTAACTTTTAATACTAAAGTTGACAAAAGGAACCATGAGATTACAGTGCACAATATAAAATATGAAAAGAAGCTACGTTTTCCCTGCCCTTACTGTAATGAAAGATTTTTCCAAGAGAATTTTCGAGTTCAACATTTAGTAGAGAAGCACGGTATGCAAAAGCCCGAATTTAAATGTAATATTTGTTCAAAGGTTTTTATAACTAAGAGTTTATGTAACAATCATTTGAAAAGTGTACATTTGAAGGAGAAAAGTCACGAATGTGACATCTGCCATAATTTTTTCTATACAAAGTCTGATGTTTTGAGGCATAAAGTTACTCATACTGGTGAGAAGAAGTTCTCGTGTGCTTTGTGTAATAATCCGTTTGCTAGCAAAGACTCATTGAGGCGACATATGAAGAGAACTCATGGTGTTAGTTCCGTCTCGCCCGTTAGGGGGCGTGGGTCCCGAGCACTTGGCCCCTGCCCTGTATTCGCATAATACTAAAAACTTGGAAAGGCTGATGGCATTAATTTACATAACATAACATCACGCCTGTATTCTCCGAAGTGTTAGGCAGACGTGCACCTATAGTACACCCACATTTCGCCAGTTACGTTTAAGTCCCATGTAATAGGGGGCGACCCTACTGCCAGCAACCGGGCTCAAATCCAGACTCCGGGCTGCTACTGAGAAATTCCAGATGGAAAAAACCAATAACACTTTGCCCGATCTGGAAATCGATTCCAGGACCTCATGCTCGGCAGTAGCACTTGCGAGCACTAGACTAATGCCACAGAAATTTGTCTCCAATTATAAGAAACATTGTATTGAGCAAATTTTTCTTAAGAACCATGTTATTTAAAATATTTTTTTTTAATAAAATCTTCCCGCCGGCGTCTTCCATTTTTAACCAACCTCTGTCATTAAAAATGGAGATTTAAAAAGCGCGGGTACGGGTGGCACACTTGAGTGCCAGCGCTGTTTGGAGGTTTGGCGCCGATAGGCAAACAAGAGAGCCATTAACTTTTGCCCGGTTAAAACTTCATTGACATTCGAAGCAAGCGTTTTGTACGAATATGAACTTTATTGTTTTAGGAATAATGTTCATATTCGTATAATCGAAAGCGATTAAGCGTTTCTTATTTGATTAAAAACGAGGTTCATATTCGTTTGAATTGCTAACTTGACAAAGTAAAGTGCTATCTGCGAATCCTGCTCTCGGCATTAATGTTACGATAGGTATGTTTGCCTTTCTCATTTTGTACACAGGCTAGGACCGATGGCCGGTGGAGCAGACGAGTCCTGCACCCTGATTGCGTAACACTATCAATCAGAATCCGAATGATTATGAAACTTATTGCTAATCCATTGCTTCTTATGTTCGAAAAATTTGTCTGCTCAACAACGTAAATAACGCTATGGATGTTGTTGAAATGTCAAAATGAAACCGACTCCTAGTGGCGGAATGGAGGGAGCGACTTGCACATATTGCACCAATTTGAGCGCTTGCCACAACAGTGGCGGAATGGAGGGAGCGACTTGCACTGACCAATTTGAGCGCTTGCCACAACAGTGGCGGAATGGAGGGAGCGACTTGCACAACCAATTTGAGCGCTTGCCACAACAGTGGCGGAATGGAGGGAGTGACTTGCACAACCAATTTGAGCGCTTGCCACAACAGTGGCGGAATGGAGGGAGTGACTTGCACAACCCAGGTGGGGGCACGCCACAATAGTGGCATTAAGGCCTGTCATGGAAGAATGGCTGGAGAGGCGGCATGGCGCCCTCAGTTTCCGGCTGATGCAGGTGCTTACTGGACACTGATGTTTCTGGAAGTATCTACGTCGCATAGGTCGGGAGCGGACGCCCGCTTTTCACCATTGTGTGGATTGCCCCGAGGACACTGCGCAACATACGCTGGAGGAGTGCTCAGCTTGGGCTCAACAGCGCTGTGCCCTCGTCACGACAATTGGAACGGGTGATCTCTCGCTTCCGGCCGTGGTCCAGTCCATGATTCAGTCCATGATCGGAAGCGAAAAAACCTGGGATATTGTCATCTTTTTTTTGCGGGGAGGTGATGTAGGTATGCAAAGGAGGCGGTGGAGAGAGAGCGTTGACCCTGCGCCTCTCCAGTAGTGTCGGATTGCCGTCCGAAGGAATAGAGAGTGCAACTGTGCCTGCGCACACACTTGCGCACTATAATATCTCCCGCGCCGAAGCCTGGTCTCCACCGAGGTTGGTCACCATGGCCGAAATTCGGTCTAGAGGACTATTATCAACAGTTTTCGGGTCGATGTCCCCTACATCCTTTATAATGATGCTAACAATAAAAATAAAGTTCAATAAGAAGTACCTACAAGTTGCCAACTTTAATATTAGGTTTTTCCCTCGAAAGCCCGTTGAGTGGCTCACCACGCCGACTCATATCGACGCACAATCTGTCGATATATGAGACATCGTCGCGGGCACTCCTACTTACAGAGAGGAGGCCCGAGTCCCAGCAGTGGGATCATTATCATCAGCCTACAGCAATCCACTGCTAGACTAGGTACCTATGTCTAAAGTCATACAACTCGACGCAAGCAATGCTAAGAATGATTATTTTATGAAATTTTGACATTTGGGGAGTTGTATTACTCATTCTAATGATTATAATTATGCCCCGTGTGGTTGCCGGGTAGTAGAATAGAACCAACCCATTTCATCCAATGGGCGTCGTAGAAGGCGACGAAGGGAACAGCTGAGGGATTCTTTTGGTCTCCTCTGTGTGGTATGAACAGCACACACCCAAGCTAAGGTTGCCGTGCCGAGAGCTGCATGGCTAGGGGGGAGCCTAGTCGCGAGCGTGCCTGTTGTTTGGGATCGGGCGTCCCCAGGCACTAACAAGCCTTACCTCTACATGCGGGGCTCTGTAGAGTGTTGACAGATTTTTTTTTCCTCTGCTTTTCGTGGGAACTAAATGAGTTTTTCTAATTCTAATCAACTCGGAGGCGGCGGTGATGCTCGCCACATACCACGTCAGTTGTTTCCACGGGGCGAAAAGCGAGCTGCGGAATGTCGCTTAGCTACGCTGAATGTGCAGGGAGGTATAAATGATAAGATGGATGAGGTGTGTGAGATGGTGAAGGATAAAAGGATAGATGTGTTATGTGTGAATGAGACGAAAAGAAAGGGAGTGGGCATATCCAAACACGGTTCTCTGACCGCTATTTGGTCCGGTGTTCAAGAGACACATAGGGCCTGTCAGGGGGTGAGGGTTGTCCTCTCCGAGCGGATGATGAAATGTGTGAAAGATTATGTTTGTGTGAGTCCCAGGATTCTATGGATAAGATCCAAGGTGGGCCTGAACTCTATATTTATTTTATGCGTTTATGCACCCGATATGGGAAGCTCACCTTCGGAGAAGGACGAATTTTGGGACAGTATCAGGGATTTATTAAATGGATGTAGGTCGAACGAGAAGATTGTTATGATTGGAGACTTTAATGGTTGGGTTGGTGTGAAGAGAAAAGGCTACGAAAAAGTATTAGGTGCATTTGGGGATGATAGGGTGAATGAGAATGGGATGAATTTACTAGATATGTGTAGAAAAGAATTTGTCTGTTATTAACGCTATGTTTAATCATAGGAAGGTTCACAGGTATACGTGGGAAAGGCAAAACAGTAGAAGTATGATCGACTTTGTGATTGTGGATGAAAGAGTAAAGTGACAGATACTAGAGCATATCGGGGTGTTAATGTAGGGACTGATCATTATCTGGTTATGTGTCGGGTGGATGGTTTGTTCAGACATTGGCGTCACCGACTTCGAGTTCCTGTGACTGCTCTAGAAAGAATAAAAGTAGAAAGACTGCAAGATTTGAAAGTAAAAGAGGAATATAAGAGGGAAGTAAAGGTGAAGACGGACAAAATATTTGATGATGCGAACGATTACAGTCTGGAAGAAGTATGGGATATAGCGAGAAATAGTATGGTGCAAGTGGCCACAAAAGTATGTGGTTTGGCGCAGAGGAAATGTGGTAGTAGAACGAATGATTCTTGGGTAGATGGTGAAGTAAAAGAGGTAGTGAGGAAGAAGAAAGAGGCTTGGCTCAATTTGTTAGCCTATAAGGCCCAAAATAGGATGAATCAGGTTACGAATGTGACAGATGACTTAGAAAGAGTGAAGAAAAAATACTCCGAAATGAAAACGAAAGTGAAAGAGATGGTAAAAATGAAGAAGGATGAACAGGAAGAAAAGTACAACAGGAAGTTCTCTGAAAACTTCAGGACCAATGTTAAGCTGTTCTGGAAACAGGTAAGATTGGCTCGCGGAGTGACAAGAACATCGAGTATGAATGTTATAAGAGCAGAAGATGGATGTTTACTAAGCGAAGAATGTAAGGTCTTGGAACGATGGAAGGGATACTTTGAAAGTTTATTTAGTTGTCAGGATAGTGTGCAAGGAGTGGGTAATTGGGCAGACGCCAGTTTTGAAGACCCAAGCTCAGATGTAGATGAAGAGAATGAAATAGAAATAGATGAGATTGTAAGAGCGCTGAAAGGGATGAAAGTTGGGAAAGCTGCGGGGTCCGACAGAGTGTCTGCTGAAATGCTGAAGGGCGGTGACGGGGTGGTAGCAAGTCTGTTGTGTCGGATCTTTAATATGTGTTGGAGATATGGCCGTGTGCCGGATGATTGGTGCAAGGCTGTAATCGTACCACTATATAAGGGAAAAGGCTCTCAGCAGGAGTGTAAAAACTACCGCGGCATTAGTCTTTTGAGTGTTGTTGGCAAACTGTATGCAAAGGTCTTAATAATTAGAGTGATAAAAGTTACAGAGGAGAAAATATGGGATGTGCAGGCAGGATTTAGAGAGGGAATGGGCTGTACGGATCAGATCTTCTCCCTAAGGTGCATTGCCGAAAAACATCTGGCAAAGCACAAGAAAGTCTACTGTGCTTTCGTTGACTTGGAGAAGGCCTATGACAGTGTGTGGAGGGAGGAACTGTGGTCAACACTGTCGGTGTACGGTATGGACTGGCGCTTGGTACGGGCACTGAAATCTTTATACAAGGATTCCAGTGCTTGTGTTAGGATAAATGGGGCATACACGGACTGGTTCTGCATCTCGAGGGGTGTTAGACAGGGTTGTGTAGCGTCACCATGGCTGTTCAACTTGTACATGGATAGTTGTCTGACAAAGAAAGAAGGTGAGTGCGGATTGAGCCTTCTCTACGCAGATGATCAAGTTCTACTTGCATCGTCAGCAGAACAGTTGCAAGACATGGTGACTGTCATGGATGAAGCATACAAGATGAAAGGGATGTATATAAATGTGAATAAGACGAAGGTCAAGGTGTTTGAAAAAGAAGAGGACGTATCGATGTGTGATGTGAAAATAAATGATAAAAGTGTGGAGCAAGTAAGTGAGTTTGTATATTTGGGGAGTCTGTTTACAAGGGATGGAAAGATAGATGAAGATGTGGAAAGGAGAGTAAATGCGGGAAATAAAGTGAATGGTGCTATACATGCAGTTGTGACCAACCAGTTAATGTCCAAAAAGGCCCGACTAGCTGTTCACAATGGTGTGCTGGTGCCTACGCTTATGTATGGAAGTGAATGTTGGGTATGGCAAAAGAAGCATGAAAGTAGAATAAATGCTGTGGAAATGCGTTCCTTGCGAAGCATGTGTGGTGTGACTATAAATGATAGACTGAGAATAGATGTGATAAGGCAACGGTGCGGTTTAAAAGAAGATGTAGTGACAAAAATTGAAAAGAGTATGCTTAGATGGTTTGGTCATGTTGAGAGGATGAATGAAAGTCGACTAACAAAAGGTATTTACACGGCAGATGTGAGTGGAAACGCCGGAAGGGGACGCCCTAGGAAGACATATAGTGACCTTATTGGTGATGTTCTTCAGAAAGGTCAGGTGCGTAGTACTCGCATCCGGCGTGCGTGTATGAATGTAAACGAGGCAAAAGGAGTATGTAAGGATCGTAGCAGGTGGCGTTCTGTAGTTTCTGCCTACCCCCATGGGAAGAAGGCGTGAGTTTATGTACTTATGTATGTATGTATGTATAATTATGTAAAAACATATTTGTTACGGTCGCGAATCATACTCTAATAAACATACACCCAGACACTGAGCTGCAAATTGCAAAAATCGTAAGAAACTGAATTTCGCGGGGTACCTAGTTGTATTCGTGTTGCGAGAGTTTTAATTCAAACATCTACCTACTAATATTATAAAGCTGAAGAGTTTGTTTGTTTGGTTGGTTGGTTGAACGCGCTAATCTCAGGAACTGCTGGCTCGAATTGAAAAATTCTTTGTGTTTGATAGCTCATTTATCGAGGAAGGCTGTAGGCTATATAACATCACGCTACGACCAACAGGAGCGGAGCATCAATGCAAAATGTTGCAAAAACGGGGAAAATTTATTCCTTTTGCGAGCTTCCGTTGCGTGCGCTGCGTATACGGTTAAAGTTACGCAAAAACCATGTACCTACCTATGACGGGATTGTTCCTCTTAAAAAGTTCTAAAAAAAAGTCCGCGATAGCATGTCTATCTATTGAGGTTAGCTCACTATAACATTTTTAATGGTAATCAAAGTTGTAAAATAATGCATTAATTGCGAAGGTGTTTTCATTAACATGGTATTAATCCTTATCCAAATAAATAGTTTCATCATCAAGGTTGATTAAGTACATGTAAATTCCTTTTTGAATTAGTCAATTCGGACCTTTCGTTTAGAAATTACGACGGGTATAAAATGCTTACAGTAAGAAAAATGGGCTTAGTCTATTAGTTACCTACACATTTTATTTTTTATTGACTGTTTGAATGCGCTAATCTCTGTCACTTCCAGTCGGATTTGAAAAATTCTTTTTGCATTTTATAGTCCAATTCTTGAGGAAGGTTATAGGATATGTAACATTACGCTAGGACCCTTAGAAGCCGAGCAAACACAAAAAAAGGAAGAACGAGCGCTAAGCGATAACGAAGTAATAGCGCGGGCAGGCGATGCGATGCGACGGGGTGAGTTGGGGAACAAGAAATTTTACGCGGGCGGAAGTATATTTGTACAGTGAAGTCTTTTATATTTTCGTCAGTTTTCAAATTCTTTTCTCTATCAAGTCAGGACACTTCGTACTCATCATTATGGACAACTTTTACTATGGAACCAAACCTAAAATTTAAAAAAATATATCTGCTGCTCCCTACATTTTGATTACTTTTGAAGCTACGGCACTGAGCAGACTATTGCATGGGAAACTACATTATATTTACTTAATTAATTGATAACAAAGATCAAAATAGCATACACCTTTGACCGATGTCGAGTTGATAAGAACCTGATTTTATTAAAATAATATCTACAATTTATTTGTTTTCGAGCGCGTTTCTTATTCGCGCTTTCTTTTTCAGCCAGTTGATTAATTTTTCTGTTATGATGAAATGGCCTCGGGACCTGCAAAAATAAAGCATAATTACATAAACAAAAATATAATACCGGTTCATTGTAGGTATGGATAATTAAGACAATCCGACGCTACCGAGGAGAGATCGGGCGCAGCACCTTACGGCTTTACGAGGCGCGGGAAATCGTAACCATTCATACAAGCGGTGTATTACGGCCCACTTCCTCTCGCAGAGGTCAGGGTACGTAGGTAATCTATACAAATAAATATGAACACCATAAAAAGATATGATGTTTTTCTTTGGTAGGTCAACGACCGCTGTTAGTGTTGTTACTTGTACTATGAGTTGAGAAAAATCTGTTTTCTCTTTTATCGTTTTTAGATATCGATACCCATCATATCTGTTAAGTTTACAAAAAAAAATATTTTTTTAATTGATATTTCAAGTGACTACCATAACTGCGGTCAGTGACCCCACAGAAAAAAATAATCAAATTAATTATTTTTATCATGTTCAGATTTCAAATCGATACCCATCGCGTCTGCGGATTATAGCTACGCAATTTAAATTATCCCTTAGGTTAAAAAAAAAAATCAGCTATTCCCTACATTTTGACATAAATGTACTGAACAGCAGATTTTTTTTCGCGATTTCAGGTTTGGTCCTATAGTAAAAGTTGTTCATAATGATGAGTATTTAGGCGCGTTACGGCGCTCTGTTCATTCGAATGAAACAATGTCCAGTTGTACTAGTTGTATATTTGTATCACGGCACAGTATACAAACGATAGCTGAAGAATATCCGTTAATACAATCACCGGATAATAATCTTCACACAGAGTCTAGTCTAATATAAGTTTTTACATTTCGATTCAAAATCCTCTCTCTGTTCACATGAACCATCGACTAACACTAGACAACCTAGTGTTGCCCGTTTTGTATTCTAACAGTGGGAACCATAGATAATTAGTTTGGTTCGCCACAAGTACAATGACCACTTACGAGGTTGTGCGTTGTTTATGTTACACCTTGTATAGATAGGTTATTGAGTTCGGCCGTTAGTAGATATACTTACTACAGTTTTCCGGCTTGACACATTTCTTGATATACGAGTCGTAAACATAACCTGGAACACAATCGCAGGCTGGGATGCATACGTGCGGGCATAAATAGGGTCGATTGACTAGTTGGAAGTCATTACATTTCCTGTGACAGCGGCCGGCACACCCTATGTAAGCGTTAGGATCATCTTTGCATTCCTCGTTGGCACCTGTAAACAAAAAAAAAAAAAAGCAGGCAAAGAAGTGAGGGTATGTTACACACATATTTGGTTTGGCATCATTTATTCCAATTAATAGGTAAGTTCACTTTAAGAGAAATAAAAATGGATAATAAATAAATTTTAAAGATCAAATTATTATTAATGTAATTTCCGCCACACCGCATTCAATGGTCGATATCTGCAAAATGCGCAGCTAAAGTAATTTTTTTATTTGATATTTCTCGGGACTCTAGGGTCCCGGACCTTTGTAAGGCATATGAGGGGTCGGAGCCAACTTGCAGAGGCCCGTTAAACGCTTTCAATGGAAATGAGGCACCAACCGACGATTATCCCTGTACGTACTATGCAAGTGCACCCAAGGATAACCTCCGGTCGGTGTAGGACTAGTGCAGGATATGGAGACAAAAAAAAATATTAGGCTATGGGTTTGGATGGCTAAAGTGGACTGGTTATCTAAAACTATAGAAGGACTATGGCCCCTGCCTAACCAATGTTTGATAAATACAATACACGGATAAAATGGCAGGGGATGACTTGCACACTCAACAATGGGCCCCCGGAAACGGTCGCTACCACATAGTGTCGTAGTGACAAGGGGGCAACATGTCCTGAGGTGCTTAAGAGGAGTGGAGAGGTATTCCACGGCTATCCCGGAAGTACGGTCAAGATCCCTACCAGCATCTTACTGGAATACTTCCTTCCTCCGAGCACGTTTGCTCTTGCGAATCTCTACTCAAGCCAGCCAAAAAAGGCAAGAATGAGGTGGGAGGTCAGTTCTCGTCAGTGTTCACTCCAGCCGGGCCAATAAAGGCAAGCCAGAGATGAGGAACATGACTTCTCCCGGGAGATAGGGTACGTGGGGTCGCTACTGCCCAGCAGCTCGCCATATGCTGCCCTGCGGGTTTCTGTATCTCTCTTGGTCTGGCTCCTCACCCTAGACCTGTTCCGGCAAAGTAACCTCTACCGGCACAGACCTAGAGTTCGGAGCGCGCAAGCCCCACCACGACATCAACGTAGAGATACGGCGGTGGGGTTATATTATTAAAGCTAAGATTCTTCCTCAGTTTTTAAAATGACTAGTAGAACCTGAAACATTTGTTAACATTTTTAAAATTGAAAAAGAAAATCGTCTTTTAATCGTAAGAATGTTTTCTCACTTTCGATTAAAAAAAATTGTATCCTGCACTAATGTTAGGAATATATATTTTTTTATTCATGAAAGGGTATTTTGATAGTCCCATCGCAAAAAAAAAATCATTAAAAGAGCTTGTCGAAAAAAAGTTATAAATTTTTAAAGATGTCGCCGAAAAATTTCCCAAAAATGAAAAGTATTCATACTTCCTAAACTATCAATAATCGCGGAACATACATGAATCTAATTTTTTTAAATTGACGTCACTATTTGGACCACCTGTATGTTCGGGAAAAAGCCGCTCGGCTTGGCTCGAAATGTGCCGAGCCGACCCGAACGTGATTAAGCGAGAGAAGTTTGCCGATCGGCACGAGCCAAGTGAAAGCCAAATTATGTGTAGTGAGAGTGACTCCTTCGGGTCGGTTTTGTTGTTCAACCAATACTGCCGAATCGAATGCCGACCGGCGGCGCGTGGCAATTGCGTAACACACTTACAGTAGGAATCAGTTTCATTTTGACAGTTCAACAACATTCATTGGGTTATTTAAGTTGTTGAGCAGGCAAAATTTTCGAATATATGAAGCAATGGATTATAATAGCAATATGCTTCAAAATCACGCAGATTGTGATCGTTCGTGTGTTACGCAATTGGGAACAGGACATTGTGTGTATCGGTTGCATGACATGCGACGCGACAAAAATGATTGATCATACAGCGAACTTTAAAAAAATTGACACCGAGGAATACGTAGGTACAGCCTAATTTATGTAGATTAAAAAATCTAACGCGATTGTTTTTGTTAGGTAGGTAGGTAGTTACTTTTATTATAGATACACCTATCTAGACAAAGGATATTATCTATGACCATTATAAAACATTTGCAAAGAAGTAAATAGAAAATCTTACCCAGCGTTTCAACGACGAAAACCATTAAAATGGTCACCATGAAAATTCTAATAAAATACATGCTTGAATTTACGTGTTCGTGTTTACTTGACAGATATAATTCGCCGACTGAAATAGCAGGTTATGACATAGTGACGATTTTATATGGTATGTACCTACTTAAGCAAGTACTTAAGTACTATCTACACAGTGGCGTAGAGTTATTTAGGGGCCCTGTATCAATTTTGGGGCCCTTTTTAACTTGTTTATTTTTTGTGTTTGTGTTCTTTTTGCGTCATGTTTACCGCAAATAAACGTATTTTCTTTCTTTACCCGATCAGGGGGTCTACTCCTCAAGTCCGTCAATGAAGATACGGATCCGTGCGAAAGTAGTTAATCCGTCAAAAAAAGTAAAATTAAAATTTTTGGACGGGCAAAAACACATCGGGCGTACGGACAACTGTAAAATCGTGTTGTCATTCATTCTTAGTTCGGAAACCGAACTAATTATATCCGTAATAGGTACGGAGTAAGAAACGCCTGTAACTTCGACCGAAACTACGGACTTCGTGCGGAGTAGATCCCCAGTTCTGATAAAGAGGGTATTGTTTTGTTTATAAAATAAAATAGCGTTCTGACCCAGAAGTTTATGCTGTCATAATGATCGATCTTATATACTACTACCTAAGTAAGAGAATGCAAGAGCGAGCGTAGCGAGCTAGAAAACTGGAGAATCCTGCGGGGCAATTGCGTAACACACTTACAGTAGGAATCGGTTTCATTTTGACAGTTCAACAACTTTCATTGCGTTATTTACGTTGTTGAGCAGACAAATTTTTCGAACATATGAAGCAATGGATTAGCAATTTGCTTCAAAATTATTCAGATTGTGATTGATAGTGTGATACGCAATTAGTGTGCTGACTTGGATAGGTAGGTTAAGCTGTTATTGTGATTTTACTAGAGAATGCAAGAACTTGAGAATTAGATCGCGCTTGTAGCTTGAAGCCTTTGTAAGCCATAAACAAAAATTACGTTATTTTTCATATTTTCATCAGGTATTCAGTCTGCGTGCCGCTTGAACCCCATAGGTTCAAAGTCAATTGTTTACTGTGGTACCGGGCCTTTTATCAATAATAATTTGAGGTTGTGGATAACGTTTTTGGGTTTTTCGTTCGGGGCCCCTGTAGCCCTGGGGGGCCGTATCATTAATACGACTGATACGGCGGTAGCTACGTCCCTGTACCTACACACGACGACACATCAAGCGATACATTTCCAATAGGTATAAACTGATCTCTCATTGTATAGGCTTTTCGTACAATGACGGGTCAGCTTATACTGGAAATAAATAGCTTTTATATACGAAGATAGGTATTGTATGTCGATCACGGATACCTATGTCGATATTGAACATGACCTTGTAATGTTTATGAGAACATAATATTGGTATTATTGATTAGGTATATCGTGTAACTCGTGTATCGTCTTAGGCCTAGCGCGCACTGCTGTGCGCTTTTTTTCTGTGAAGTACCTATGGAATGTCATAGAAGTGCGTGCATTGCGTTGAAAAAAACGCATGCGGTTAATTCACATGGACCTCCCGCTGCTTTGCGATGAGTCCACAGCACAGCACGTATTTTGTATCGCAGAGATACCTGAGTATGCGCACGCCACACCACGCGCACACGGCGCTGCGGCGCACACTGCAGTGAAAAAAACGCACCGACACACCGAGCAGTAAATAGATAATATCGGCACGTATTTTGTATCGCAGACCTGAGTATGCGCACGCCACACCACGCGCACACGGCGCTGCGGCGCACACTGCAGTGAAAAAAACGCACCGACACAGCGAGCAGTAAATAGATAATACCCTTTTGTTTCATGGTTACGTTTATAAATCTTTATATCTTACGAAAAAGTAGCCCTTAACAGGCATAAGGCCGTCAAAGGATGCACCCAAAACTGTTTGGGTAGGTACGAAAAACGTGTCTCTTTCTCAACGCCAGTGACCGGACCCGTGACTGCGTTTATTTTACCGTACGGCAGAAATAACGCACCGTATTCCACCGCACCCGTGCGCGCTAAGCCTAACGCACAACTCGTATACTTTGTTATTGTAAAGCGCTCTACATAGACACAGAACACGAGCACGGAGACCCGCCACAACGACAGAAGCCCTATTGTAACTAAAATCGTTCAAAATCTAGTTGCAGTCTCATCTCAGCGACAATCAAATGTCAAAAATGTAGGGAAATTATAGGTATTTCTGACATATTGAGACTGAGATCAGACTGTGAACGTTCTGAAAATTACGAGAATTGCCCCTCTGGCCACTGCTAGAGGTGGCATTGTCAACACTTTCCTTCCAAGCCAAGCGGACCGTAACCAATATTTTGATTTAAGAGTGGCCGTGGAGTTTCTTCGCCGTTCTTCCCCATGGGAACCTACTACGCTTTGGAATGGGCAACTTGCTTCATCTTTCCGATTGACCGACCCCTTGACAATTCAAAAGTGCCTGTAATTGTTTTATTTGAAATAAATGCTACGAGTTTTTTTTTTTGCGTGTCATCGTTTACTTACACTATGACCCAAATGTCTTTGAATAGCGTCGTTGATAGAAGTTGTGTGGTCGACGCACTTTCGGATCCATTTTATACTGTCGTCTCTAGGAGCTTCCAAAGTAATCAAAAACAAAGTTCAAAGGAAGAACAAAGAATAAGAAGGAGAAAGGGAGTCAAAGGAAGTTCTCACTTGCACAGACTACTCGACAGGACCAGTGGGAGAGAAATAACATACATAGTTAAGTATGATACAATTCTGACCCCGTTTCATGTTGATTCGATATTACATACAACCTGGCTTATTGCTAATTATAATGAGTTTACGGATGATTATGAAACTTTTAAATAAGTACATATTGCCAGTGTTGTTGAGTAGTGCTAGCCCAGTGGTAACGGCCCCGAGTTACGAGTTGTAGGTCGTAGGTTCGAACCCAGAGAGGCGCTTTATTTTTTGTAAATAATTTCATCACCACTGCTCTCTAAACAGTGAAGGAAAACATTGTGAGGAAATCGGTATGTCCTAGAACCAAAAATTTGAAGACATGTGACATTTAGGTACCCCGCACTGGGCCCGTGTGGCCCACTCCTTCTCGAAGAGAGGAGGCCTAGCTGTATCCCAGCAGTGGGATCATTACATAAAGGCTGATTATGCTGTTGTGCGAGAGGCTTCCCCGACCTGTACTCTAATTGCATAACATACTCAACCACAATCTGAATGATTTTGAAGCATATTGCTAATCCATTGCTTCATATGTTCGATAAATCTGCTCAACAACGTAAGTAACGCAATGAATGTGGTTGAACTGTCAAAATAAAACCAATTCCCACTGTAAGTATGTTACGCAATTTCCCCACTGATTTGCCTAGTCCTCGACAATAAATCACGGAACACTAATACTCCAGCCCTCGGAAGAATAGCGGTCGTCTATTTGATTTAAATTAAACTGTCATTTTCGGATTTGTGAACAGCGTTTAGAGGGGAGTCCTCTTCGATAACATTGATTGATGTTCGATTCGGCACGGAAGCGTATCGAATGGTTGTGAATATCTCTGTAGGTATTTATAAGATCTTATGGCGAAAGCGCCAGGGCAGCCCGCGAAATAATTTTTTTAAAAGTTTTTTGTAATTTGCAGGTCAGTGTCAGCTTTTGTGTTGATCAAAATATGAGTCGTGACGGTAACAAATATGTATTCACAGAATTAAAATCGTCGATACCAAGTTCACATTACTCTATTGAATGGCCATTTCATGAAAACATGACATTTGAGGCTCATTTTAATTAAGAAAGTCGTACTGATGATTTTAATGATTATAATTCTGTAAAAACACATTTACTACGATCGCGAATCATATTTTGATAAATATACAACCTGACACTGAACTGCAAAAACGTAAGAAAATTTGAATTTCGCGGGCTACGTTAGCGCATCCCCCTTTGTCTCTGGAATGGCTCTCTGCTATTGCAGATGTCATTAGGAGGCACAGACCATCAGGTGGGCCATACTAGGAAAAAAAAACAAACATTAAATAAAACATTGTATTTTAATATTATTAATATCGGTATAATTAAAAATAAAACATTGGATTTACATAAATATTAATAATAATTTTATTATACAATTTTAGGACGATTTTCTTATATTGCACATTATTTTTACAACCTTACGCCGATTTTAATCAACTTTTTAAGATCTACTTGCACCACAAATGACTAAATACGTTTTTTGCTCCTGTCAATCGTTTTCAGTTGACAGAGACAAAATCATCATCTTCCTACCCTTGTCCCATGTTACGTGGGGGCGGCGCAACACGTTTTCTTCTTCCACTCTCCCCTGTCAACCGTCACGCTATCATTCACTCCCTTCTCTTTCATATCATTCCTCAGACAATCCATCCATCTTTTCCTTGGCCTTCCTCTCCCTCTCCATCCATCAACATTTATATTCATGACTCTTTTACTCACATGCGTTTCCTCCCTCCTCATCACATGCCCATACCAAGCCAAACGATTTCCTTTCAACTTTTCTGTCACTGGCGCCACTTTCAAAGTTTCCTTTATATACTCATTTCTTCCTTTATCCATTGTCACTTCACACATCCACAATCTTTTTTCACCAGTCTTCTTCACGGCCCAGCAAACCGATCCATACATCACAACGAGACAGAACGATGTTCTAAATAAGTTTAGTGTTAAATGTACTTAGTGATTTGTGATTCAAGTGGGCCTTAGACTTATATAACATAAACGTTTATTTAAATCATGAATGTTGGAACAGACACTTTGTATCTAACTAAAAATTCTTAGTGGCTGACTGTATTTGTGTCCGGTTGATGGCAATAGGGTTGCCCCCTAATACATGGGATCTTTGCATTATGCTCGTGGACGGGTGCTGCTTGTGGTGACTAGACGTCTTGCTGACCATGGTTTTGTTATTGTTATTAGTAATAATTGCTTATTTATTATACTTCGATGGTCCTTGTATATCATTTGTGACATCGAGTTACAGCTATAAACAACGTGTTTCTGGATGTACGACATTAAATGTAAACGAGCACAGTAGGTACTAATCCATCGAAAAATTTTAAATCACGAAGATTAGTAGTTAATGGAAAATTTAAAAATTGCAGTTCTCAAACAAAATAAATAGCACAATCAACTGCATAAAAAGTAAACACGCTTTATCTACGACAAATCACCTACCAACGGGGCGTAGCGGCGGCGGTGCGGGGCGCAGGTAGGTGGGCGCAGGCACTTTAGTCGGAGAACAATACAAACGCAAAGAATAGAATCATATGTTTTGCACAGGTTCTTGACCTTACAATGTTTACCTATTATTATTACGGACTCAGATCTACATCATGTTGAAAAATAAGAAAATGAAAAATAATTTCCTGTGGCTAAAGTATTCATTCGATCTGATTGATTTTTTGTATAGGGGTAAAGAACATGATTCTCTTTACGTGGTTTAAAGGAATGTCAATCGTCCTGTTACACCTTGTATAGCTATATGTAATCGGGCACATTATGCCTGGAGGCTTTTATTTAGGTATAAAGTTCTGTTTACGTTTTTTATTTTTATTTTTTATTTCTGCCTTTAGTTTTCGATGTTTTTCGTTGGTATATTGGCGTGTGCTACATATGGCAAATAATTTTGTTTAATGTTTTTGTGTTGCGTAATGTATACTATTTTGCATACTATTCTAGAATCAAGTTTTTCTAACTGAACATGTCTGTTCAGTGTGCTGCTGAGGAGTTCGTTGCGCCACTTTTTCTTCCCAGCTAAAGCACTAGGAATTTTGACGTTCGAAAAGTGCTGATTCTCAGCCTAGTTTGAATAAATCACTTTTGATTTGGGGACTTAAAGATAACTGGCGAAATGAGTGTAAGTTCTATATACCTACGCCTACCCCTTCGTAGAATACAGGCGTGATGTTACCTTAACATAAAAAACTTTTGCACCAAAAAGGTTCAATATTGTGTATACACTCGGCTTAGCACCGAGAGCTGGAATCCCAGCAGCGCGGCCAGAGAAAACGGGTATAAGTTGATTAAAAACCGGCTTATTCTACAAAGTCTGGCACTCTGAAATATTTTAGTATATCGATCACTCATAGTACTTAGTCAAAACTGACCTTACTGGGGACAGGACCCGGCCGTGAATTCGTAGTTTCCGTCTTTGTAGAGCGTCATCTGTCACTCGTACAATTTTTTTAATCTCAGGAGCGACGCGCGCTTTGTTTGTGATTACCAAGTGTAGGTACAAACACGCTATGAATGTGTGTGTAAGCACAAGAGCTCTCGGTACCGTCCGAGATACGGGCGAAGTCGGAAGTGTGTATGTATGTGTATTATGTGCTGACGCTACTCGTCTTCACGCACACATTCATAGCGAGTTTGTACACTTGGTTAGCACAAATGAAGCGCGCGTTGGTTCGTGAGATTAAAAGAAACTGTAGCTGTGTGACAGTCACTTTTAAAACTCGTGTCATATTAACGCGCGGGCATATCTTATGGTGATCATTTAATCAATCTGCCTAGCCTTTACCCAACTATGTTGGGGTCGGCTTCCAGTCTAACCAGATCCAGCTGAATACCAGTATTTTACATGGAGCGATTGCCTACCTGACCTCCACAACCCAGTTGGATAATACAATACCCCTTGGTAAGACTGGTTGTCAAACTTTCGGACTTCTGACGACCCGTAACGACTGTCAAAGATCCACGAATGACAGCCTGGACCAACGGGCTTATCGTGCTTTCCGAGGCACGGAGGAGTCTCGGTATGTAAAGATGGTCACCCATCCACGGACAACCCCGGCAAGCGTCGCTTAACCTGATGGATCGACCCGTGCGGCTGTTATTACTTAGCCACAAGCCACTACTTAGTAACGAGTGATCATTTAATATTTAACATTATTTAAAGTTAACAATATTATCATATTTTACAATTTTTTTAAGTGTTTAATAATTAATCTTACATATTTCAGACCCGCTTGGGCCCGCTGTTGGCCCGAAAGGCGTTTAGCGCTAAAAATATTTTAAATATCATTCTGTCTCTGTCATCTTCAAACGATTGATAGAAACAGAACGATGTTTTCAATACGTTTAAGCCGATATCAGACGCTTCACTTTCGACAATTGCCTTTCTTTCGACATATTTCACTCGAAGTGAAACGTCTGAGCACAGAATGAATTAAAAGTGAAAAGAATCTATCCGAAGACGTTGTATTTCGGCCCTCGGCATCATTTACTAACCTACCGAAGGATCGAAAAATTAAAGGAGCGGATGAGCGTTCATTGCTTTATAATTTTGTCGGTGTTGTGTGACGTGCAATGAAACAAAGATGAACATTAACTCAAGTGAAGTGTCTATTACCGGCTTTAGCACTAACGTATTTAGTGGTTTGCTGTACAAGTGGGCCGTAGAATATAACATAGGTATTTAAATATTTTAAATACAATTCTCACCCCGTTTCACGTGGATTCGATATAACATACAACCTGGTTTATTTTTAATTATAGTGAGTTTAAGCATGATTAACATGAATAAGAAACTTTTAGGTACAGACGCCAGTAAATCAAGCTACTACAATCTGTCAAACTTTAATAGATTTTCGACTTTATTGCCAAAGCATTAGGTTCAAGGTTGATTGGGAAAATTTGACAGTTTCGGGTAGCTTGATGTGCTGGCATCCATACATATCGCCAGTGTTGTTGAGAGGTGCTGGCCCAGTGGAAACGGCCGCGACTTACGAGTTATTGGTCGTAGGTTCGAACCCAGGCTGGCAATTTACTTTGTGTAAATTATTTCATCACTACTGCTTTCAAAATGGTGAAGGAAAACATCGTGAGGAAACGGGCAAGTCTTAGAGCAAAAATTCGAAGATATATGACATCCCCAACCCGCACTGGGCCCTCGTGGTGGATTATGGCCCGGTCTCTCTCACAGAGAGGAGGCCTGTGTCCCAGCAGTGGGAAGGTTATAGGTAGGCTGATTTATGCTAAGGAATTTCGGTCCAAAAAAAATCTAATCTCATAATTTCAGGTAAGTACAGCACAGCGGACTGCGGGGTCAACGGCCGCTGGCAGTGTAATTACTTGAAAATATGAGTTTAGATATTTTTATTTTGTTTTATCATCATTAGACAGGGTCAAATTAAATTAGCTAGCGAAACTCCGCAGACGTAATGGGTATCGATGTCGAAACATGATAAAACAAAAAAAAAACAAATAATTTGACGATTTTTTTGTTGGGTGATCGACCGCAGTTATACCTTACGCCAGATAAGGATGGAGTAATTTTATTTGTTCTTGATTATTTTAATGTAATGTGTTGTATATGATTTTAGTTTATTTTTATGGACTATGTCTGAAATAAATGAATTTATTATTATTATAAAAATCATTAACCCCAACTTTACTAAAAAATCTCGAAACTTAAATGCAAACAAAAAAAAAAAACATGCACGTGCACGCATCAAGGACGCCTCGTACCGCGATACGTTTGTTTTGACCGTGTTAGCGACACTGCCTTAACTTTTTTCGTATCGTTTTGAAATATTGGAATACCTTGGTAGAAGGCGTCAACGACTTTTATTCCCCGGTTTTTTGTGTAAACTTCACAGACGTGATTGGTCGTGGACGTGCAGTTTCGCTAGCTAATTTAATTCGACTCTGGTATATCGATACCCATCACGTCCAGTGGTGGTTAATAAAACAAAACACAATATGTGTACAAAACGTTTAGCGTTTGTTATACCGGCTCTGGGGATCTACTCCCTAAGCACGAAGTCCGTAGTTTCGGCCGAAGTAACGGGCGATTCCTACTCTGTATCACTTACGGACATTCGATTATTTCGGGGCCTGAATTAAGAATGAATGACAACACGATTTGACAGTTGTCCCTACTCCCGATGTGTTTATATCCCGTGCGAAAAATTGAACTTGACAACTGTTTTGACGGATCAACTACTTTATTTCGGACGGGCCCGTATCTTCGCTGACGGACTTCGGGAGTAGACTTTCTGATTTCACGCTATCATAACGCCTCAACAAACTAAACGTCTAAACGCGCACAGTGAAGACAGAACAGCATAGCAAAACAACGCGTCGGGCCGTGCGCGTTGTTTGTAAACGCGGCACCCGCGAATCGCGATCTCGTTTAGTTGAATAGTAATTGTTTTGTTGTTTAACTTTTATTGTAGTTAATTATAATAATTCTCATTTCTCATGTTTAACAAAATAAAAAAGTGATTTTAAAATAGCATCAAAAATACATAACATGTAAATAGTTGATTTTTGTACATAAATCATACAATTAATGAATTATTTTATAATTAACGCTTCTATAGTTCATAGCGGATTTGAACATCACTAATAACGTCTATGAAGTGACAATTACATTTATTTTACAGTTTTTGTAGTTAAATTAGACCTTGTACAATGTGTGAATATTTAGAGGTGACAAAGAAGGCCAGCATGAATTAAAAACTACTAAAAAACTTACCATGTCTATAATATCTGGGAAACAATAATTAGGAATACATGCTATATCATTTATCATTATATAGCTAACGCACAGCATAATAATCAGCCTATAACATCCCCACTGCTGGGACTCAGGTCTCTCTGTGAGGAGTGGGCCGTAACCCACCACGCGGGCCCAGTGCGGGTCGGTAGATGTCACAAGCGAGTTTTTGGTTTTAGAAAAAGCCGGTTTCCTCACGATGTTTTCCTTCACCGTTTTGAGAGCAGTGGTGTTGTAAATAAATATTTATATCAGCACCCTAATTGCGTAACACACTACCAGTCACAATCACAATCTGAATGATTTTGAAGCAAATTGCTAATCCATTGCTTCATATGTTCGAAAAATTTGTCTGCTCAACAACGTAAATAACGCAATGAATGTTGTTGAACTGTCAAAATGAAACCGATTCCTTCTGTGTGTTACGCAATTGCCCCGCTGATACATTTGGAATAGACTTTAAAATTATATGTTTCTTTAATCCAAGTCGATTAATTTTTTGTGGTCCAGTGGTTATGGCTGACTTACCGAGTGATTGGTTCGAACCGCGACAACCGCATTTCTTTATGCGTGACCGAAAGTGACCAGCATGTCCTAGAACCAAAAATCCGAAGACATGTGACATTCACCCACCCGCACTGGGCCCGCGTGGTGGACTAAGTACGGCTCACTCTCTCTCACATAGAGACCTGTGTCCCAGCAGTGGGAATGTTATAGGCTGATTATGACTTGTTAGGCGACCTGCACCCATTGTCCTTTCTATTTCACTTAAACTTTAACACATCAATCTAAATCGAATGTAAAGGTTGGACTACACGATCATCAATATCCGGTTTCCGCTCGTGGACCTTCAAATGACCTTTAAGAGTGCACTTCTGAGTAAAGGCTCTCCCACATACAGGACAAACGAACCTTTTATCATTATTATGTATCCGTAAATGCTCTCTTAACGTCTTCTTTCTTTGATAAGACTTCTGACAAACAGGACAAGTGTGTATTCTTTCTCCGTCGTGCTTTATCATATGCATTTTCAGAGCATTTTTTGTGTAAAACGCAAGATCACATTTATCGCACTTGTGGTTTCGTTCGTTCAAATGGTCCCTTCGAACATGACTGGACAAATGACCCGGTGTAATATAACTCTGGGGACACGCCTTACATTTATATCTTTTTAATTCTTCATTGTGGACTTCAGCTAAATGTTTTTGTCGTGCGTAAAATGATGTGAGAGATATATTACATCGTTTGCACGCGTACCTAATTCCGGATTTGTGTTCTTTCGAGACGTGGTTCTCTCTTTTTGTGACCCTGTCGAATGTTGCGTTACAATACCGACAAGGGAAGTTACCGACTTCATGGGTCCTCATGTGACCCCTTAGCCTAGCCTTTGAGGCGAAAGCCTTGCCACAATTCTCGCAAATATAATTAGGATAATGGACGTTCATATGCGTATTTAAACTGACGTAGTTTAAAAACGTTTTCTTGCAGACCGGGCAGTCCAATTGATCCTTTTCTAGTTTGAAGGGTAAATTGTTCCATTTGCGGTTGGAAAATTTTAGTCGGGTACAATTTTCCACATGTAATCTTAATTCTTCGTACGTAGCGACGTCTGTTGTACAAATCTTGCATCTCAATTTCGTTCCTGACTTGTAAAACCGTTGAGAGTTCGAAAAAATCATTTTTTTGAATGCCAAATGTAAGTTGGTTTTGTTGTGGTCAACTATATGAACCTTTATGTCGTCTAAATTCGTGGATTTTTCAGGGCATATGGAGCACGAGAAAGTTCTGTTTTTCCGTATTTTGAACGGGAACAATCCCGTTTTTAACATGGTTTCCGTTTCGCTGAAATCGTGAAACTTTTTCACGGGACATTTTGTTAATTTTTTCACAGTTCTGCTTCTGGTTTTCCTTGTGCATTCTTCCGGTTCCGTTTTGATTAACGGTTTTATTTCTGTAAATAAATGTTTTGTGATTACGTATCATTGAGTAAATGGTATAGGCACCTGATCTATCGCCGGCGATTAACGAGAAACGTGTATAGCTAGCAACTAAGTCGAGTATCAAGCGTGAATCGCGCAGCGAGTGTTCTGCCCGCCAAGCGAGCGTTGCTGAGCGAGTACTCTCTTTGATAGCTCTTGTCGCTGCGACAAACGAGTACCGGCCAGCGGTGTGCACAGACAGCAATCAAATATTAATATGAAATGTATCTCTTTCACGCAGACGACCAACATCTATTGTAAGTTTGCCTTTCTACGTTATGGGGTATTTGTTAGACTTACCTGGATCGTCTTTATCATCGCCGTCATCATCAACATCATCATGAACATCGTGGTGGTAGTCATCATCAAAATCCACATTCAAAGTTATCTCTCTTTTAATGCCATCATTCTCATGTTTTTCTCCCTCTGAAAATATATTTTACATATATTTAAAAAAAATGGTATTCAGCTGCATCCGGTTTGACTGGAAGCCGACCCCAATATAGTTGGGAAAAGGCTAGGCAGATGATGATGATATTTAAAAAAAAATCTCGAAACACAAATCCCTTATCATATTTATGTCGCACCTAGCCGGCACAAATGCAGTTAATACTGAGAAATTCCAAATAAAAATCCAGTAACGTTTTGCCTGACTGCATTGAATCTGAAGCTCAAATTCGAGACTCAAATTTTTTTAAATACTTTTTTTACCTCCTTTATTTTCAACAACAGAACATATAGGAAAAGTATGATATTTTTAGAGTTATTAAGCCAAATACCCTGTTTAACCATTTGACAGACACAAATACATGAAAAGCCACCATTCCCGTATCATGACTTAGGTCGAATTTCACGAATGAAACTGAATGCAACCAACACCACTATACTATTTGCGGTGTAGCAAGGTGCGAGTGACAGGTGACAGAGAGGGTTTTATTTAATTTACTACAGTTATTACTGATACCGTATTTTACAACTATGATATTTAGAGTGCAGCTAAAATATTCAGTCATGATTGTAAATCGCGGTAACATTCAAGAGTGAAAAAAGGAATGGTTCGTCTAATGGCACCCACACCATGCTACACCGAAAATAGTCTAAAGAGCATTCAAGAGCTGTCAGTGTCAATATTCCACAACAATAATGACACTGACAGCTCTTGAACGCCGTTTAGATGTGCTGATCATGTTCAGTTTCATTGGTGAAATTCGCCCTAAAAGACACCATCATACTGGACACAATTGGCAGTCAAAAGGCAAATAACTGTCTCGACTTACTGTGCAACTTATATGTACTCTCCAGCCTATTAAATGACAACTCCACTTGCTCCCTGAACAGCACACAGTCTCGTAACCTACTGATGCACATCTCACATATAAGACGCTTTGTATCACCCAGTTGGAGTAGCGATACCTGTAATGTAATATAATGTAATGATATTACTATTGCCTATCAAAGCCGTCAGTCTCTTGGGTACATTACCAATCGACGGCAAATGCAATGAATTGCAATGCAATGCTGATGAATTTTTTCAATGCCTTAATTTAGTTTCCTAATAGTTTTAGTTAAGTTAGGATAAAGTTATTATTATTAATTAATTATGTATAAGTTGTCATTTATGTATATTTAATTTTTATTCTGAATAAATTAATATAATATAATATATATAATATAATTACTTTATTTCACAAAAAATACAGATTTCAAATGTAGAATAAAGCCAATTTAAAAGTGCTTTGGTAGTAACACAATACAGTACAATCTAGGAACTAAAATCTGTACACAATAAGGAAAACCCTGCCTCTCAAACTAGGTAACCTGTATCTTGAGAGACAGGGATTCAGCTTAAAATTGATGCAATTGATAAAATTGATGAATTTGAATTGATTAAAATTGATATATAGTATATTTATAGACTGTGTCGATCTACCCGAGCATTCTAAGGAAATATTATGTAGGAAAATATATTTACGTTCACTTGATATGTTTGTTTGTGTGTGAGCGTGTATGTATGTGTGTGGGCGCAAGTGTGTGTATGTTTGTGTGTGCGCGGGTGTGTGTGTATGTATATGTGTGTGTGTGTGTGGGTATGTAATTAGAAATATATAAGTACATAGGTAGTTAGACAACATACTTGAGTAAAGACTCTGTTTTCAGGTAGTCCTGTTTCAGTAGCCATTCCGTTAATTTTGATTTTACTTCATGTTTATTTAGATCGACTATGTTTAATTTTTTGTGAATTTGTTTGTAGATGTACGTACTTAATGTGTAGTATTGGTGTTGAGCGAAGGCGGTTTTGTGGGGGGTGCTAATGGGTAATTTCTTCCTTTTTTTAGGGTCAGTAGGGGGAACACTACCGTGTTTGCTTAAAGTAGACCGCAGTAGAAAGAGCTGGCGAACAGAAAGCACTTGTGAGTCAGCGTATAGTTTCGTAGTGGGACAGCGATAAGGTTTGCGAAACATTACCTTCAGCACGGCTCTCTGCGCTCTTTCAATCCTCAGAAGACTGGTTTTGTTTGCACCACCCCAAACTGTGATGCAATATCCAATGACAGATTGACATAATGCATAATACACCATCTTCAGGGTTTCAGGCGCTGCTGAGTCTCTGAGGGATTTGAAAGTATGCAAAAGTTTCATAGACCTAGCAGTAATAGCATCAACCTGTTTGTCCCATCGTAGTCCTCCGTCTATTTGGACACCCAGATATTTCACGTTATCTGTTCTTGTGAGTTTCGGACATAAACAGTGGGGAGATTGTGTGGAGCAGGTGTGAGCTGTTATGGAGAATGACTTTTCAGGTAAGTTGTTTCGTCGAATAGCGAATGGAATGTACGAGGTTTTATCGCAATTCAGGGTAAGCAAGTTTAGGTTGAGCCATGTCATGATAGTTGTTATTGCCACTTCAGCGTGGCATTTAACGCTATCTCAACTTGGTCCGTAAACTATGACTGCGGTGTCGTCTGCATACGCAAAGATTTTAGAGTTGGGGATGGTCAAATTACACAACTCATTGACGTATATTTGGAAGAGGGTGGGTCCTAGAATGCTTCCCTGAGGCACACCGTAAGTGTTTATTATTATTTCATCACTTACATGTTCTCCTATTTTCACTCGTTGGGTCCGGTTGCTGAGATAATCTTTGAAAATTTCGAGGGAGTTTCCTCGTACCCCTAGGAGTTCCAATTTAGATATAAGTTTAGGAACAGATACTGTGTCAAACGCTTTAGAGAGGTCCAAAAATATCCCTAGACTTTTAACGCCACTGTCAAGGTTCCTCGCAACCAACTGTGTTAGATCCAGAACTGCATCCTCAGTTGAGATTCCTGAGCGAAAACCATACTGATTATCTGCTATGAGCCTATGTTTGCTGAGGAATTTTTTTAAAGCATTATTCAAGATCCTTTCCAGTATCTTGGAGAGCGCTGGTAGGACCGATATGGGTCTATAATTGTTGACACAGTTTCTGTTCCCTCCCTTATGAATTGGATGAATAACAGCTTTTTTAAGCGCATCAGGAAAGATGCCTTTTTGAAGGCAACAGTTAAAAATATACGTCAATGGCAGCGTCAAGATCTGGCGGCAACTCTTTAACACTAGGGGAGATATGCCATCCCAACCTATTGCGCAATCATTTCGCAATTGCAGAATAAGTGACTCCACTTCTGATTCATCAACCTCAAGTATTACAAGAGAGTTGGCGGGGTTGGGTGTTGTATTGTGACTTAATCTCCTAGGTAGGTTTGTAGGTTGATCAGACTGGGACCAGATTTTTTCAGCCAAGTTCGTTCCTATATTGCTGAAAAATCTACACACTTCGTTTGCGGATGATATAGCGTTGTCACAGATATCCAACAATTCGACCGGGCTAGTTTTCTTTTTGGTGGTATTTGTGATTTGTTTTACCGTTTTCCAAAGTGCTTTAGGGTTATTCCGAGATTTTTCAAGTTCGCTTTTCTCATAGGTAATTTTTAGTTTTCGGAGCAAGTCATTACAAAAATTCCGGTACCGCGAATACGTTATTTTCAGGATAAGATTATTGGGATCTTTCCTTAATCTATTATGCAATCGGTCACGGTTTTGTATACACTTTAAAATGCCTGTGGTTATCCATGGTTTTATTATTCTTTTTTTCCTAGGGATTTTAATTTGTTTTGTGTGCTTGTCAATGACTGAGGAGATGATTTTTATGAAGGCATTCATGGACAAATTGGGGTCAGTAATTTTGTACAAGGGGGAGAAATCAGTTTTCTAAATCTAACTTAACTGCTTCGTAATCTATGCGGGTAGCTATGTGAAGTGGTATAGTGTCAGGGTTTGTGTTAGCAATATCAAATAACACTGGTTTGTGATCCGTGATGTGTGGATCTAGTACATGGGTAGTAACAGGCAGGGTACTTTTAACAAATACATGATCCAGACAGCTATCCAGTCGAGTGTTGAATCGGTGGGTAGGAAGTAGACCGTGGGAGGCATTTAACATAAGATAGTCGAGACAGCGGTTATCTGTACTACTGGGTTTGAGATCTATATTAATATCTCCCACGAGAATTATATTTTTAAAGGAAGATAGGCTTGCGTAGACATTATTTAAACTATCCAGAAATTTTTCGGTACTCTCTTTGGAACTGTATGACGGGGATCGGTACACTGCCACAATAGCGGTATTTTGGTTAGCCATATTGCATACCAAGCAATTCCCACTCACAAATTCTGGTTCCCATTCTGAGGTCCGGAGAGTTTGTTTTGTAAAGATAACAATCCCGTCATTTTGATTATTGTTTATAGTGGTACAATAGGAATCATATCCAGCTAAAACAGGCATATTACTGACTTTACTAAGCCAACATTCTGTAAGGACTACCACGTCTAAATCAATTACCACCCATATTGTGTATATTTCACCAGATGAATACAACTCTTTAAGACCAGATTACCCTATGAATGACAGTTTCATGAAATCATGACAATTGCTATTCTAACTAAGATGAGTTGTATTGCTGATTCTAATGATTATAATTCTGTAAATACATATTTGTTATGGTTGCGAATCATACAACACAAAAACTGAGACTGATTGCAAAAAACATAAGAAGATTTGAATTTCATGGGCCTGTTAGCACATCCCCCGTAAGCTAAGAATTGAAGCTAATAATTTTTGAAAAAAAAAGTACCATACTACAGGTACACACTACACACACACACACACTACACACACTTACACACACACACTGGTTACACTGAGGGACAGTATTGCTGATAAGGTTAAAGTATTATAAATAAGACATAATACATAAATAAATAATATGGAAATAGCTAAATTATTGTTAACATGCATTGTGCAATTATAGTGAGTGATCAATGCCTGTTCCTTGTATGAGAAGAGGCATTTGCTATGTAGTGGGATAGTTACAGGCTGGTATAGCAAACCATACATTAATATAAATACTAAATACTTTAACCGCTACTTAGAATGAAAAATAAAGGACTATTTCAATCATGTCTACATATAGGGTTGCCAGGTCGTCTAACCTAATAGCCGGACAGACCAGCCAGTTTGGCCGGACATTTGGGTAAAAAAGCCGGACACCCTAAATTATTAAGGATTTTGTGTCTTAGTAATAACTCAACAAAATTGTTTTTACGTAAAACTAGGATTTTTTACCATTGACCATAAAACTTCTTAAATTCTAATGAAATAAAATAAAATTTAATAACGTATCAGTCTTTATTCATACTAATCATTCATTAATATTATTATTTCCCAAGGGAAAACACAAAAATAAAAATAAGAAAACAAAACAGAACTTCTTCACTAATGAATAAAAAACGTTCATCTGTCCATTTAATTTAATTTTTCGATCATTCGGTAGGCGAGTGACAGATGCCGAATGCTGAAATCCAATATTTGATTGATTCACTAATGAATAAATTTTTAACTTTTCATTTATTTTGTGTTCAGACATTTCACTCAAGTGAAAGATGCCGAATGAAAAAAAAAACAGCCAAATGCGTGTCGGAAGAACAATGAAAGGTTCCATTGTTGGCATAAATTTATCCCAAGAACAAACTTAACATTGTAGTTGAAAAACATGTTCTCTCATACATGCCGACTGCAAATGTAAGTTGGTCGACTATTACTCGTGAACTTGTAAAGCCTACTTAGTTGTGATAGCTTTTCTTTTAACTTCGTTGTATACTACTACCGTGAATTTTTTCACATATCCAAAACTAACCGTTTAGCTGGCATGGGGGACACTTGACTAACAAAAATTAGCACTTTAAAGCTTAATATTTTAGAAACGGATCCCTTAATCGAAAAATTGTTTTCACAAACCCGCAATATTTTTGAAATACCTATCCAACAACACCCCACACCATAGGATAGACGAGAAAAAAAAGCTAAGAAGCTAGCTTAACAAAAGCCGGACAGGCCGGACACCGTTAAATTTGGCCGGACACACAATCAAAAAGCCTACCTATGTCCGGCTTTAGCCAGATGCCTGGCAACCCTATCTACATAATAGTCTCATTTGTTTTGGGCAACACCTTTACAAAATTGAATATAATAATTATTAAGTTATCATGAAAGTCGTATAGTGGAAGTTCTAATAGGAATCGAATAAGTAAGCGAACGGCACAGCGGCAAAAGTTTCGTCCATGTTTGAAAAGTTTTTTATTTTTTTTTTTACAGACAAACGTCAAAAAATTCTGGATATCGGTTTAAATACTATCTGTTTAGATATTACTTACGTCTATTGTAAAGCATTTCACCAGCATCTCAGCATAAACTTCCGATTTTCCATTGTGCTTATGCCCAATCAACATACTCTTTACCGCACCTTCGTTTAAACACAAATTGCACATCCCCAGCAAAGGCAACGCCTCCACCATTATCTCTGTATCCATCTTTGATTCCCTAAGACTACTTTTACACTTAAATAATTAGTATCTCATTGTATTTCAATTATTTATCCATGATTTTGTGATGTTCTAAATCGTATAATTTGACAAACGTTTGACATTGTGACGGCGTTCCAGTCTCCATTCCAGTCTGCTTATGTCATGGCTATGGGCTTTCTGTCTTTGTCTAACTCACTGGCAAAATGCTTTGTTTTCTCTTTCGAACTTTTAATGCGTTTTTATCTGTTTCGGTTCTCCCGTTACTTTGACAGCGTTTAGTTAGTTCTAAAATTCAAAACTACATTGACAAAATAATACGTAAATGTAGTAAATTCGCTAAAAATCTTTTTAGTAAACATACGATTGATTAGACTAGATTATTTACAAAATAAACTTGTCAATCATTACGTCAGTTTTTTAAGTACATTATGTAGGTGGTTGGTAATTTTAAGGGATTATTCTTAGGAACCTAATAAGCATGAATCGTCGTGAATATCCTGCTTGCAGTCATATAGAGCGACCTACAGCTGCTATTATTGTAGATGAAGGTATGACCATTACTTAGGCCGTCTGTTAAGTGATACGGACGAAGGTCTGCCGAAGAGTTGGAAGCTAAATCTTTAGTTACACATATATCGGACGTCCGTCCACCCAAAGCAGACAGTCTTATAGTTCGTTTATCAAAGATACAAGATGATGATGATTTCTGTTTATCATTTTTCAAACAAGATCAGTGGCAACGGCACAATCTTACGTACGACAATCGTATTATAATCGGTCGTGCATTTGTTCGAACCCAGGCAGAACTTAACATAACATCACGCCTTGTTTCCCCGAAGGGTTAGGCAGAGGTGTACCTATATTACACCCACAACAACACCAACACAACACCTCTAACTTAACTCCAATTTATTTCATCACGACCTCTAAAAACAGAAACGAAAAACACAATCAGGGTCACTTTGGATGACACGAGGAGATTACTCCACAAAAGCGATTTATATCTCTACACAAAAGTCAAAAATCAAGACTTGAAATTGAGAAGACTTGAGATTGAAAAAAAAATACAAATACTCATACAATCTTGCGGTTTACTACCGATTTGCTGTTGTATGAACTGCATGTCAATTTTATCGCAACGCGCGTCGCGTTGAGTGTTACATGTCTGTATCAGCCTTTATTGTTTACAGGTTTTTTAGAGACCATAACGCAGGAGGCAAGAGTTCTTCCTCTTTTTGAAGAGAAAATTCACAAATATAAATATACGAAAGGCTATTCTTTTTATAATAATGAACTGCTCAAGTGCCGGTGGGGTGAATTCATGAATACAAGAAAGCCGAAAATACCGTTCATGTTTCCTTGTGACAAGTAATTATTATAATGTTTTAACTAATTTGTTTGAGCCTGGAACATACTATTCATCATCAGCCTACAGCAGTCCACTGCTGGACATAGGCCTCTCAGATTGCACGCCATTCAGCTCGATTCTCGGTAACTCTCATCCAGTGCTGCTACCAGCCACCCTGCAAAGATCGTAGCTCCACCTAGCCAGAGGGCCTCCTACCTTACGCTTGCCGCTTCGTGGTTTCCACTTAAGTACCCACGTACTTAGCCGTAGAACCGATGACCGTTGGGGTAGACGTGTAGACGTCTACTCCAACGGTCATCGGTTCTACGGCTTATATGGCCGGCCCATTGCCACTTCAGCTTGCTTAGTCTGTGAGCTATGTCGACAACTTTAGAGATTAGGAACATGCTTATTCTACTAAAATCGCCCGGATGTTTTATAGTATCAAAATAAAAAATTAGGGACTGAGCCTTGAATAAGGTAACATCAGACCTGACAGTAACATCTGGCGTTAGCTTAAACTTTACAGAGTAGTACCTAGGTATTTTAAAAGTTGCAGTGAGCATTACAAAGATGCCACATAATTAATAAGTACATTCCCACAGCAATCTTCTTGACGTGGCGTGCGGCAAGACGCTGAATGCGGCCGACGATTTTTCTAAATAGGAGAGCAAGCTTTGAGGTCAATGTTCATTCCTTCTCTGTATGAGACGAACGAGGCCACAGTATGCCTATTACAAGCTGGACTTATTTATAGCTTATTTGTTCCAGGGACGTGCACTTCGTAAAGAGCACAGTGATACTCGAGCCAAATGAAACTGTAAATAATCGATTAAATCATCGATTTCATTTGCGGAGCGGTCCCGGTGTTGACAGGTTTGGTCAGTTACCTATCCCTGATGGTATACAACTTCACAAGGCTGTCTACTATGAAACCAGAGACAAGAATACCAACAAGCACCTAGGGAGCAATGCCAGAAACAAAAAATAGAGCTCTTAGTTTGAAAATTGTGGCGGCATTGAAGTCTACGGAGAAGTGGTTTTGTTTCGAAGTTTTACACTTAGACGACATTGCACGGACGCGAAAATAATGCGGCGGGATTTTATCGCGCACTGGATTTTCAACGCTCTGCTTAGCGCCGAGAGTTGAAAAACCAACAGTGTGTTTTTTCCACGCGTTGGAATGCAATCTCTTGGATTCTGAATGCTCGGCTCAATACCGAGAGTTGAAAATCCAGTGCACGATAAAATCCCGCCGCGTTATTTTCGCGTCCATGCGTACCTACGTCGGCTTATTTTCGTTAGCCAGTTATTGCTCTCGCATATGCACAAGGATATTTACACCATATAATTGCGCAACTCTTCGGCAAAAAGTAAATCCTGTCGAAAGTATGCAAGTCGTTTGCAAAAATAGTCTCCCACATCACATTGAGAGTTTGAGAATTTTGTGCAAGAATGACCGATAAGTTCAATTATATTTTAAACAAAAATACATCACGTGAAAGTGAGAAATACTTTTGTATAGTTTTTTATAATATTCGTACTAGCTTTATGAAATAAATGATTAAGGTGATTGTGTCGATAAAATGTAAGACAGTTTATGTTTTAACGTTTTTATGAAGGTTTGCATGTGACTAAAAGAATGGTGAATGGAAAATGGATTGTGTGAGGAATGATATGAAAGAGAAGGAAGTGAATGATAGCGTGACGGTTGACAGGGGAGAGTGGAGGAAGAAAACGTGTTGTGCCGACCCCAAGTAACATGGGACAAGGGCATCCCATGATGATTTTTTTGTGAAGGTTTGATTGAGTTATTATTATTAGTACTTACTAATTGATACCTATTTAATTTTTTAACATCGAAGCAATCACCACAAGATTGGCATACTTTTTCAGCGGCGCGATAACGTGTCATATCTATCTGCACATGCAAAACTTGTCTACAGCATTTTTTACAGTCGAGCCTTGACGCTACAAAAACGCGTCGCCCCGCGGCGCGTCTTGTGTCCAGTTAGTTTCTTAGCTGCAAATGGCGACACGTATTTTAGTGCTCAATAATTTTATTTTATATTGTTTCGTTTTATTTTTGTTACGTAGGCAGTTAAGCTTAAGCACTAAAAATACCTTAATATTTATTTTATTGTATGTAGGTAATTTTTTTTTTAAAGATTTGGTAGATTTTTTATTTACGTTATTTGCAAATAAATGCGTTAAAATGAAATAGTGCTTTTTATTTAAAACCTTACTTACTTCAGCCTGGCCTTGTAGGCTGCGGGCTCGAAACCAGCGGCGAGGAGCGGTGGCCGACCGGGGCGGGGGCGGTGGAACAATTTTGTACCGTCACGCGTCACCATGGCCCCGTTCGGTTCACTCACGCGTGAATGGTTGAGCTGAGGTACACCTATAGTACCTACACCCACATTTCGCCAATTATATTTAAGTTCTATGTAATAGGGGGCGAGCCTATTGCCATCATCCGGGTACAAATCCAGACTCCGGGCTGCTACTGAGAAATTCCAGATGGAAAAACCCAATAAAACATCTAGTTACTTAGTAAAAATTTTAAATTAACTCACTGACAGACAACACACAGCATAAACCGCTGGTTTTAGAAGCATATGTTATGAAGAGGAAGGTTTTTTTTTTTAAATTCACACACAGTGGGCGTCTAAATTAATACCAAAATTCACTACTGTGGGTGTGGTTCTCAGCATATGATGTGGAGCAGCGTGGGTGCAACAAAAAATCATTCATTCAGCCGAAAGACGTCCATTGCTGGACAAAGGGCCTTCCCCCAACCATCGTCACAATGCCACAATGAGCGTTCCTGAGCCTCTCGAATACGGTAGAATCTCGCGAAATTCCTATCCACCGCGTGGGAAGCTTACCCAAGTGAAGGAAAGAAAGAAAGAAAATAGGTTTATATGTCGCAGAAACAAGTGCATACAAAAAGATAAGTTTACTCGAATACCTAATCTATACAAACAAAATGAAATAAAATTGAAGTGTATTTTTACTAGAAAGTATACGTTACTTATAACAAAAATACATTTTTTTTTAAATTTTGTCTGTCTGTCTGTTTGTTCCGGCTAATCTCCAAAACGGCTTGACCGATATTGATGGGACATTCATTGGCAGATAGCTGATGTTTTACGGAGTAACTTAGGTTTACTTTTATATTAGAAAAAGAATTAGGGTTCTGTGCAAAAACATTAAAACCCATGAAATGCGAACAAAAAATCGGATTTGAAAAATTCATTTTGCATTTGGTAGCCCAATTCTCGAGGATGGTTATAGGCTATTTAACATTACGCTACGACCCTTAGAAGCCGACCAAAAAGAGAAAAGTCAGAAAGAACGCAAAGCGAAAACGCAGTAATAGCGCGGGCGGGCGATGCAACGCGGCGGGTCGACGGACGAGGGAGTTTTATAAAAATGTGGCTGTTATTTTAGTATATATCTTTAGCTTTATTTTAGTGTATCTTGCGACTTCCACGCGAACGAAGTCGCGGGGCACAGTTATTAAAAAAAATTAAAAAACTAAATATGTTGACTGCCTCGTTGGTCTAGTGATCGCAAGCGCTATTGCTGAGCATGAGGTCCTTTTTTTTTTTTTTTTTGTGGATGGGAAATCATCAAATGACTTCTCCCGCTCTGGGCGGAGCGGGAGGGCGTGTCAGACTTTTACTGACTAATACCCACCCGTGTTCCTTCTGTTGCCTGTGCCGGGGCCACGGTAACTCTTTCGAACATCCCGCAACCCTAGCTGGCATTGGCCCTAGCGGACCCCGTCAATAGTGCTGACATCTCTTTGAGGCGCGCGTGGAACACAACGCGCCGTGGACTCGGGCTTGGTCCTTACCGGACGGCGAGCTACCCATTGCTCGCCGTCCGCAAGCCCGCGCCTACGGTGGCCGGGAATCGGCTGTCAATTCCCGACGCCCAGGGCGTCTCCTGCGGCGACTAGGGGCGTGAGGGCGCAAAGCTTGCCTCTCCCTCACGCGTTCCGCCTCCTCCTTCGCGAGCATTACTGCTTCGCAGAAGGAGGTAATGGCTTCCCATGTACTCTCGCCCCGTACCATGGCCTGGACCAGGGCCGGACGCGAGAGATCGCCGCCGCCAATCGCTTCCGCGAGGACACGACGGTGCTCCGCCCAAGCCGGGCAGACCTCCACCGTATGCTCCACCGTGTCCTCCGGGCGATCCACACAGTGGTGACACCCGGGTGTTTTCTCCCGCCTTATCCGGAACAGCCTCCCGAAGCACCCGTGTCCGGTGAGGACCTGCGTCAGGCGGAAGGTGAGGACGCCGTGGCGCCTCTCCAGCCACTCCTCAAAGAGGGGACTTATCGCCGCAATTGTGGCGTGCCCAGCGCTGGGTTGCGACAATCGCACTCTCCATACCGCCATGAGATCCTGCCGGAGCTCTGTCCACCGTGCCGCGATTTCTCGCGGCAACGGAGTTACGCCCCGGCGTCCTGCCTCCTCGCGCCACTCCCACATGTGCGCGAGGACTTTTGCCTCCAGATCCCATGGCGGTAATCCGGCAAGGAGGTTCGCCGCCTCCCCGGAGACCGTGCGGTATCCCCGGGCTAACCGGATGGCCATGACCCTCTGGGACGCGTTCAACCGACGGACCGGTCGCCGCCTCACGGAACGCGCCCACACCGGAGCTCCGTAAAGGGCCATGGACCGCACGACCCCCGCGTAGAGCTTCCGGCAGGAGGCGTTTGGACCCCCCAGATTGGGCAGGAGCCGCCTCAAGGCAGCCCCGGCCCGCTCCAGTCTGGGAGCCAAACGTCGGAAATGCTCCACGAAATTCCACCGGCTGTCGAGGACGAGTCCCAGGTACTTCATCGTCGACTCGACACCGATGGGAACCCCTCCTACCGTTATTTGGGAACCCGACGGTGGCGCGTTCCGAGGACCATGAAAACACATGGCCTCGGACTTGTGCAAGGCCACCTCGAGTCCCAATTGCCGGATCCTCTCTATAATTGTCGCAACCCCGCATGTCGCCAATTCGGCCGCCGCCTGGTGCGACCTCCCCTGCGCCAGGACCAGCGTGTCGTCAGCGTAGCAAACTACGCTGACGCCATTAGGGAGGTCGGCGCGCAGCATCCAGTTGTACCCGATGTCCCACAGATGCGGCCCCAGGACTGATCCCTGTGGGACACCGCACGACATCTCTCGCCAGTTCCACTCTCCTCGGTGACCGGGGTAGATGACAGCCCTGTCCGTCAGATAGGCCTCGACCACGCGACAGAGGTAGGTCGGCACTCGGTGGTACCGGAGTGTCTCCCTGATGCAACTCCAGGGCAGGGTGTTGAAGGCATTGGCGATGTCTAGAGACACCGCCAAGACGACCCCACCCCGGGCCACAGCATCCCCCGTCGTGAGGGCTCGTACGCGCATGATGGCGTCCACCGTAGAGCGCCCCTTGCGGAAACCAAACTGGCTCTCCGCCAAATCCGGCCCCACCCTCACCAGCCGCCCGACAAGGCGGTCTGCAATGACTCTTTCAAAGAGCTTGCCCACCTCGTCAAGCAGCACGATGGGCCGGTAAGCGGACGGCGAGTCCGCAGGGCGCCCCGGTTTCTTAATGAGGACCAGTTTCCCTGTCCTCCATTGAAGCGGGAACTGGCCCCTCTCCAAGCATGCGCTTAGGAGCCCCCTTAGTCGAGGCCCGAGAGCCTCCAAGGCCAGGACCCAGGCTTTTCCAGGTAAGCCGTCGGGTCCTGGGACGGTATTCCTGGCATTCAGCCTGCGCACCGCCACTCTCAGCTCTACCTCGGTCACCTCCGGAGCATCGTCGTCATCGTCGGCTGCGTGGTCCGCATCCGACACCACAGGAGGCGGAGCCATGGGCGGGGGAGTATGTTCCCCTCGCGAAGGGAACAGAGCGCTCACCACGTCCTCCACGAGCTGGGGCCGGAGACTCTGCATCAGCGGGGGAGCCCATGGGCGGAGCTTGTTCCGCACCATTTTATAGGGGCGTCCCCACGGGTCCCTGTTCAGAGTCTCCAGCGACTCCTCACGGGCCAGTCCCTTGGCCCGCAGGATCTCCGCTCGGAGGGCGGTCTTCGCCGCTCTGTACCCCTCGTACAGCTCAGCCTGAATGGCTTCCATATCCGGGGGGCGGATACGGAGCCTGCGGTGCCTGGTGTACCGGCGTCGCGCAGCAACGCACGCGTCGCGCAGAGACGTCAACTCCGGCGACCACCAGCACACCTGGCGCCGGGCGCGTCCGGACCGGACCCGGGGCATTGCCACGTCGCATACTTCGGACATGACCTCCCGGAACCACCCCGCCTCGTCATTGATGTCAGCAGGCCTGTCCGGTGGTGACACTCAGGCCTGCACGATCGAGGCTTCCAGGAGGAGCTCCTGGTCCAGCTGCTTCAACGCCCACCGCGGACCACTCGGGGCCTGTCGGACCGGCGCGCTCGAGGTCTGGGCGGAGACGTCAAACCGGATGTACCGGTGATCGGAGTAGGTCTCCACCCCCTCCATGACGCGCCAGTCGAGGACACGCGGCGACAGAGCGGGGCTGGCGAACGAAATGTCCACCACTGACTCACCCCGCATCCGCACACACGTGGGGACAGAACCCCGGTTTAGGACGACCAGGCCCGTCTCCAGAGCCCAGTCCTCCACCATCCTACCCCGTGTGTCCGTATGCCGGGAACCCCAAGCCACATTCTTGGCATTGAAGTCCCCGAGGACAAGCACAGGGAGGGAACGGAATCCGACGACGACGACTCTCAACTCCGCAAGGGAGTTGTGGAACTCGGCGAGAGTTCGGTTCGGGGAGAAGTATACCCCTACCACGACAATCTCCCCGAACCGTGCTGCCACGCAACCCCGTCCCCTATTGACAGCCTCGAGGGACAGGGTACCGGCGGCGGCGACGAAATTAGAGTCACTGAGCCGCTCAGGTCCTCCACCCAGTCATCCCTGGGCGGGACAAAGTACGGCTTAGCGACCACGGCGATGTTAATCGACCACTGCGCCATGCTCTGGAGCAACAGATCCTGAGCGGAGGCGCAGTGGTTGATGTTCGCCTGGAGGAGGCGTAATGGGGCCATTATTGGCACTCCATATAGCCCCCTCCCGAACCCCCTGTGAGGGCCCTGCTGCGGTGGTTGCGGCGGCGGCGACAGTGGAGGCGGCAGCGGCGGAGACGGCAGCGGCGGCGGCGGCAGTGGTGGCGGCTGCGGCGGTGACGATGGTGGCAGAGGGCTTGCTGCCCCTGGGTTTGGCGGGTGGAGCGCAGATCTTGCTCCCAGCCAGTGATTGGCCGGCTTGCCAGCTGCCGCACACGCGAAGCAGTGCGGCGCGGCTTTACACGAGCCGGCCTTGTGACCGGGCTGACCACAGCAGAAGCAATGGCCGCTACGGTCCACCTCCGAGGTGCATTTAGCTCCCACGTGGTTGCCCACGTGACAGCGGAAGCACCTCAGAGGTCTGGGTTCCAGCAGTTTCACCTGCGTGGAAACCCAGCCCACCTTGAGCCTTTGGCCCTCCCCGGTTATTTTTCGTGCCACCGCCACGGGGCAGCTCACTGTAACAGTTCGCATCCCCGTGAAGTCAGGACGGATGGTGCCTACCCTAACCTGCTCGACTGAGCACCCTCCAGTCCTAACAACGGCGGCCACCACCTCTCCCTCCGTCGCTGAGTCGTCCAAACCCAGTATGCGCATGTTCGCGCACTTGGTGGGTCTGGACACTCGGGCCTCGTCCGCATTTAGGGACGCCCTAAGCCTCTCGGCCAGAGCGTCAGCGGTCGGGCCGCTGGCCGCACCGGGAACCTCCAGCATCCGGGCCCCAGTTGCAGTGACCCTTATCCGGATGCCATCGGCAACGCCGAGCTCCTCGAGGTTCACCGCCTCCCTCGCCTTGGCAAGCACGTCGCGGTAGGACACGCCCTTCTTCTCCGCTTCCGGCTTTAGTGTGATCACTACAGCTGCGGACCTCGGGGCACGGAGCCTAGCCGCGACGATTCGCTCCTTGCGCCGCTGCCGTCTCTCCTTCTTTTTGGCCGCCCTTGCTGCCTTACCCGCCTTCCTCTTCTCCCCGGCTACTTGCCATTCGGCGTCAGCCGGAGGAGATTTAGGAGGCGGGGGCGGCCGTTTCGCCGCCGGGGCTGGGGCCCTCGCGGGTTCCTGCACGGCCCCGCCTTTCGCCTGCCCCGTTGATGCAGGCTTGACCGTGGCAGCCGCGGCGGCGGCATACGATGCCACTTTCCGCTGGCCCGAGGCCGGCTGGCTCGCCGCTAGCGGGGGCCGCAGGACTATGGCCTCCAGGGCGGAAAACCGGCTTCGGAAGGCAGCCAGTTCCTGCCGGACCAGGGCCAGAACCCGGTCCTCAGCAGGCACGGGCCCGACCTGCTCATGCCGCGCCTCCCCCTGTGGCACCTCCCGGGGGCCAGCTCCTCGGAGCCTGGCCAGGTCCGCTCGGAGCTCCTCATTCTCCTTTCGGAGAAGCTCCATGGCGGCTGTCAAGCGAGCGACCTCCGCCCGCATCTCTGTCATCCCGTCCGACGGGGGCCTGAGGTGACTGGCCTCCGCTGCCGCCAGAGCATGAGGTCCTGGGTTCGATTCCCAGGTCGGGCAAAGTGTTATTGGGCTTTTATATCTGGAATTTCTCAGTAGCAGCCCGGAGTCTGGTTTTGTGCCCGGTAGATGGCAATAGGCTCGCCCACTATTATATGGGACTTAAACATAACTGGCGAAATGTGGGTGTACTATAGGTACACCTCTGCCTAACCCTTCGGGGAAACAAGGCGTAATGTTATGTTATGTTGTTAAGATAAGATAAGATAAGATAAGATAAGATAAGATTCATTTATTTGCAAAAACATGTGTAGATAATATACATGGTATAATGTTTACTATAGGTGATACAGGATATTCTTTGGCACAACATGTCTGACCATGGCTGGTTGGTTAAATATGTAGATTTATGAGCACAGAATAGAAATAGTCGGCAGCTGCACGTCGTGACTGTGACAAGAAGGCTTCAACTCAGCATCACGCTGTGCTATGCTACCCACAGCACAGCGCTGATTTTCAGTGGTCACCCGAAAGTGCTTGATGTACTGCACCACTCCAAGCAGTTTTCGGACGTATTCAATCTTGCACAATGAAAAGTCAGATGATTAAAAACCTTCTTCCTTCACGTAATTCCTTCTGTATTGAATCCGCAGTCTACTCTCTTTTAAAAAACCAAAATGTCATTTCATAAATAAATATTTAAACTGTTTTGCACTCAATTATTATACTGTTTTTTTAGGTATTGTTAATAGATTATTTTATATTTACGTTTATCTTTTTATAAAATTTTGAATTTCAAATAACGCAGCTTGAAAAATGGAAGGCAGAGGCGGCCATGATACATATCCAGAATGCAAACACATCCCAAGAGCATATGTTACGGAGATGACAGAGGGTATGAGTGCACAGCATTAAGACTAGGTACTATCCTCCGGACCGAACTTCGGTCACGGCGGGTCGGCGGCCAGTCTCAACCCGGACTAGCCAAGTACGCAGGAGATATTATAGTGCATAAAGGTGGACGTACACTGGTCCTAACTGGATTTTGGTTTGCTTTGTATGAATTCATAGCACTGCGTCCACTATCGGTACCGCCCGCACCGAGAGCTCGCATCATTTCTTTATACAAACAAACCAAAATCCGTTGTGTGCCGTGCGTGCGTTGCGGCCGGTGCGGGCCAATGGACGTTCACATGTAGTGTGTGCGCAGGTACAGATGTACCCTCTATTTCTTTACTGCCATAATCCGATGGGATGGCAATCCGACACGCACGACCGGGGAGAGATCAGGTGTAGGACCAACGGTTTTACGTGCCTTCCGAGAGATCACACCACCAACTTCCAAACTCCGAGCTGCTACTGAGAATTATGGAAACATCTAAGAACAGTCTGCTCGAACTGGGAATCGAACCCAGGACCACGAGACCAACTGGGCAGCTTTATAGCATTAATTGGGTTTATATTAAGGGGGATGCACCAGGTAGCCCGCGAAATTCAAACTTTCTTATGTTTTTTGCAATTTGCAAGTCAGTATTAAGTTGTATGTTGATTAAAGTATCATTCGCGACCTAAAAAATGTGCATTTTCTGAATTATAATCATCAAAATCAGTATTACAACTACTTTAATCATAATAATCATAATTGTCATGATTTCTCAACATTGCTGTGCCTCGTTGGTCTAGTGGTCGCAAGCGCTACTGCTGAGCATGAGGTCCTGGGTTCGAATCCCAGGTCGGGCAAAGTGTTATTGGGTTTTTCTATCTGGAATTTCTCAGTAGCAGCCCGGAGTCTGGATTTGTGCCCGGTAGATGGCAAAAGGCTCGCCCCCCTATTACATGGGACTTAAACATAACTGGCGAAATGTGGGTGTACTATAGGTACACCTCTGCCTTACCCTTCGGGGAAACAAGGCGTGATGTTATGTTTATGTTCTCAACATTATAACCTAATACCTACTGACTTGCAAATTGCAAGGGAGAGGGAAAATTGTAAGGGAGCCCTAGGAGCCGAGCAAAAAGCGAGAAGTCAGAAAGAATACTAACCGAAAACGAAGTAATAGCGCGGGCGGGCGATTTAACGCGACGGTTGGCGACGGGTCGGGGGACGAGGGAGTTTTATTAAAATGTGGCTATTTTAGTATATTGTGTATCTTACGACATCTACGCGAACGAAGTCGCGGGGCACAGCTAGTAACAGTAAGTAAGGTGTGACTGTAGATGTGTTGCCATTTCAGAGACATTGAAGCTGAAAATGTCTCGTGTCATTTACCGTTCAAACGAACACAAGAACAATTCTTGGTGGCAGAAATAAGTAGGGACGAGTTCCTTCAAAATCTTTTGGCGCTCGTTTGACATAGACAAGTACCCCCCTAGTCAATGTCAGTCGAGCGCCAGAAGATTTGTGATAAAGATGTGTGTACATGTTTCGCCAGTGCAAACGCACGACTGAACATTCATGTCAAAAACTCATAGACGAGAATAATTTTTCTATGATCTTTAGAAGAAGCCCATGAACTGCTCGGAAGTGAAAGTAAAAATGTATTGCCTCTATTTGAGCAAGAAATTAGCGACAACAAACGAATAACACTTTACTCTTTGCAAACGAATGAGATGCTCAAGTGCCGGTGGAAGAGCTATGTTCAAAATATTGAAGGGATGAAGCATTATCCGTTCAATTTCCGAAATCTTGGGTATGTTTCAGATTATCTATATATAACAGAGTATAAAAAGACCCATTATTTACATAGCCGTTGTCTACGCACTGTACCTACATCAAACTAAGTACTTACTTACCTACATAATATTGAGCAAAAATTATTTGCTGGAAAACAGCTTTTTTTTTAAGTGTTTACAAACCCTATTCAGAGATAAGCAATAAGGCAGTAAGGGTGCAGGTTAAATTCGCACGTAATCACTCGCTAACTAAAGGGAATTTGTAAAAGATGTTTAATGTATTTGAGTAAGCACTTATGTCGTAGGTACAGCACCCCAATTGTGTAATACAGTATCAATCACAATCTGAATGATTTTGAAACAAATTGCTAATCCTTATATGTTCGTAAAAAAATTCTGTTCAACAACATAAATAACTCAATGAATGTTGTTGAACTGTCAAAATGAAACCGATTCCTACTGTAAGTGTGTTACGCAATTGCCCCGCAGGTAAGTAAACACGAAAATATTCCGAATTTGTACGAACGGCGCGCCACAGAGGCAAAGCTTCTAAGTTTTGTAGTTGTGCACCTTTCATTGCGCGTTTGTGCGATTTTTTCTCTCTCGGGTTACCTGCTCCGGTCGCAGTTCGTCGTTAATTCTCACCTTACCAGCCAGGCCACAGGGCATTCGCTGCCTGCAGCGAATATTCGCGCGGTGCAAACGGCGACGCGTCTAGAGACTAAAACAAACTTTTTTCTTTAGTCTGAGAGCGAACCGCATGAGCGTCGGGCGGCGCGGCGGGCGACAGAAACAAATGTATGAATCAGTACGGCGTATACGTATGCCGCGCATGCCACGGTGTCGAGCGGCAGGCGCAGCGAATAAATACTACAGAAACTAAAAAGTTGTTTTCACCGCGAAATAATAAATGCTGAAACTTTTATTACCGAAATACTAGCTAAGCCAGCTACATATTTGGACGCCTGTATTTCTCGTACTTCTTGTGGAATTCTCCGTCTATACGTACCCCGATTCTTATTCAAATCATGTACCTACTCTACAATCTCTTCCAAATATTATGTCTTTAACCAAAAAACGATTAGTCTCCAAGCAATATCGAGATAACTTTGATAAAGACATTTCGCTCTCGGTCTATATTGGTCGCGGCGGCGGCAAACGCGACTGGTCGTGGAGTGCAAACTGTGTGTCGTAAGGATTGCCGCCCCGCCCGCCGCAGCGCCGTTCGTGACGCCCGTTCCCGTGGCCAGGCCGGAAAAGTGGTGAAGTTTTTGGAATTACATAGAGTTGTTAATTTGTTATTTTGTAATCATGGTACTTAATACAAAATAGGCAAGTATTTCCATGGTTGTAACAGCAGTAATATTAGATCTCAGCATCGCGCGTTTGTATTTCCGGAGATAGTGGATGATTGTCTTGGAAACTCTATAAGTAGTTATACCTTACGCCAGATAAGGGTGGAATAAAAGTCATTAACCCCACTTGTACTAAAAAGTCTCTAAACTTAAATGCAAACAAAAAAACATGCCACGTGCACGCGTCAAGGACGCCTCGTACCGCGATACGTTTGTTTCGATCGTGTTAGCGACACTGCCTTAATATTTTTTCGTGTCGTTTTGAAATAATGGAATACATTGGTAGAAGGCGTCAACGACTTTTATTCCCCGGTTATCTGGCGGAAGGTATAAGATTAAACAACACTAAAAAACAACTGTTTTTTTTTACAGCGATTTACACTTCCATAACTGCAAAATAAAATTTATGCCGTCGCTGGCACCCAGTAATCGCCCAACTCTCCGAATACAGATGGGTTTGGGTCCTGGAGTCGATCAATATGGACAGATACCCATCCCCAATGATATGCATGTATCCAAATCCAAAATTAAAAAAACAAAACCTGCTGAATCTTCAAAGCCTAATCAACATTAAACTATGTAACCCCGTGGCCAAGAGGAACACGCTCAAGCGACTGAAATAAGTTGTTTCAAGCAAGCCACGAGTCACCGCGCCGCGACTTGCGACGGACGGAAACAGGTGACGCGCGCGCGTGACACTTGACCAACGTCCATAGGTACAGCCTTGGCTGACCATACAGCGCTGTATGGTCGTTGCGCTTGACGCATGTCGCTTCGCTCGAGGCCTTTAACGGGGCCTTATGCTGTGGTATTTCGCTCCCCATTATGATGAGAAAACGAACAACATCTGCAACGATGCGCTTTGTGTGGTTACGTTAAAAAACACTTCGCGGGTGACTCGCAGCTTTTTTCGCGACGAATATACGTGAGCTAATAGAAATACTACGCTACTGACCCAGTCGCAAAGTGCAAAGTTGTTTGTAAAGCAAAGCATTAGCAAGTTACAGCTTAACGTTGATAAGCCACCCAGAGTGCGTGCCGTGAGAGAAATCTCGCAAACGAAGCACAGGAATATTGCTTGTCTTTTGTTTTACGATCTGTCTCTAATATAGTTCCAAATTGATGCGAGACATAGTATAAATCGGTTTATAACGTCTTGGCCACGAGTTACACGCTCAAGCGAGACGCGTCTAAATGCGCATAAGAAGTTGTATAAAGCATTCCACCAGTAACCACGAGACGCGACTTGCGGAGCGATGTACAGAAACAGGTAACGCGCGCGCTTGTCACAATTCGCATCGCCCGAGCTCGCCGAGCCTAAGAATGCACAAATGTTTTGTTAATGCTATAACTACGCGCGCCCAATTCGCGAGATCTGTTATAAGTCTGTTCGCGGCATAAAATTTTAATTATAAACCGGGGTTCTTCAAAGTTTGGGTTACTTTTAAAACTATTTACCATAGGTGATAGTTTTAAGTTGGGACGTTTCTCAAAAGGGTTTCGAATTTCGCCTTGAAGTCCCATGTCCCATCAGAAAAAACTCAGCCTGCTGGTAACTAAGTATAGTATTAATTTTTAATATATCTATTTATGTCACCGACTAGTTATTTTATATATTTACTGTATTTCAAGCTGCTTATTTTATTTAACTTTTAGAACTGTTTAGTTTTATATTGTACTTTAACTATAGAAACTCGTGCGTATTGAGCGTCGTGGGTCCATAGGTACTACTTTTGCTTCGTATACAGACAAAAGGCATGAAATTCAATATGCACAGCGCGAGAATGGTGAAAAATGCCGATCCTAAGGTCATAAAAACGGAGCGAATTTGTTATTGTGCTGCTTCTTGGCGCCCAACTGGGACTTTTGAGAAATACACTTAAGGTGCACTGGGGTAATTCCAAAAAAGGGTATATTCCGAAAATCCATAAAATTCTCTTCTTGGGGTAATTCCGAAATACAAAACTATAAGAAATAAATAAATAAATAAATATCTTGGGACAACTCACACACGGCCATCTGATCCCAAGTTAAGCAGAAATGATATTGGCGATACTATTACTAAAACTCATGATATTTTGTGTAAGGGGTAAATACAATTGAAAGAGAAATGTAAACCTTTGGTCAAAGTACAATAAAGTCGACGTTTAAATAATTTCGGAATAACCCCAAGATAGTTCGTAATTTCCCGTAAACCAAAAAATTATAATTCAAAAATTCAAAATGCTCTATCTAGTGAATCCAACTACATATTTATGAATCTAATATATCCATTGGTTAAATCTTTTAATTAAGTTAACCGAAGTCGCTTATTAATGGCAGTAAATATGAAACTACTTTACATAACTAACCGAAATGTAGACCTCTAGACATCTCGTAAAAATTCCCGTCGGAATTACCCCAGTACACCTTACTATAACTTTTTACTGATTTATAAGCGAATAATTGGCGTAAAATGCTCGCGATTTTTGAGCATAAATGAATGTTTGCGAAAACAGAAAAGGATTTAAATGGTTTTGGTCAAATAAAAACACAATTTAAGACAAAATATGTTTTTTATTTCAATACTATAAGTTCCGCAGCACACTTTTCACCCCGTGGAAACAACTGACGTGGTATGTGGCGAGCATCACCGCCGCCTCCGAGTTTATTATAATTTGAAAAACTCATTTAGTTCCCACGAAAAGCAGAGGAAAAAATCTGCAAAGGCAAAAGCAAAAGGAGGATGTAAGGATCGTAGCAGGTGGCGTTTTGTAGTTTCTGCCTACCCTCATGGGAAGAAGGCGTGAGTTTATGTATGTATGTACTATAAGTTCTAACAAGACGTCACCGTCGCCTCCCCAAACACATGTCCATGCTGCCTCTTCAAATGCCTTCTCCAAGAATCCTTCGACTTAAACTTAGCATCGCAATAACTACAGCAGAACGACCTCACATCCTCATGGGTTCTTTCATGCCTTTTCTGATCACAGGTAGTAAAAAACCTCATACCACATTTTGTGCAAGGATAATTTCGCTCCTTAATATGAACGGAACGCATATGAGTTTTCAAATTTAACGGCGATAAAAAGGTTTTTCCGCATTCCATGCATCTAGAATCAGCCGGTCTTTTGACTCCGTGTTCTTGAATTTTGTGTTCATCTAGCATGTAAGTATATTTGAAGGTTTTGTTGCAAATATTGCAATATCGCTTCGTATTCCTTATCCCATGTACTTGTCTCAAATGTTTACTTTTTGCGGAGACTGTCAAGAAAATGGCGGGACAACGCGAACATTTCTTTTCTTTATGCTGAGATTGAACGTGGGTCCGTAAGCCTATTCGATTTATAAAGGATATTCCACACGATTCACAAACATTATTCGTGTAATGCGAGTTCATGTGAATCGATAATCGCAAATAACTGTTGAATTTTAATTCGCACAACACGCACTGGTTGCCATCTTGTAATCTGTATGACACTAAATAATGCTCTGTTCCATGGAACGAAATTTCGTGTTCTTTTTTTAAATGGTCCGTTAGATTTTTTAGGTCTGAGCAGTTTTCGGAGCATAGATTACATAATAAATTTGAGATTTCTGCGTTCTTGTATGAGAGGCCTCTTAATCGCTTAATATGTAACATTGCTGGATTCTTATGAGTAAGCGAGTGTTCCCTCAACTGAGTAAACTCGGGAAATTTCGATGGGCAGTAATTGCAACCGAATTTATTTCGGAGAGAACGAAAGAGGCATAGATTTGAATTTTGAACGAGTTTCAGTGTGTTTTCGCTTTTATATTTTAAACTTAATTCTGTCTGAGAGATTTCTCGTCGTTCGGATTTCGTTTTGTTCACTTTATTCTTGTTTTGTTTCGCTGGAAAAGAATTATCAGATTGTTAAAGGTTATTAACGTGGCAACATTAGCGAATATTTAGTGACATGGCAACACTAGTAAGATCCGTCGGTTCTTCCCATTTTAGGATTGTTCTTATTATTATTTTTTTTTTACTGTAAGTAGTTACAGCTCTTCAGCAGGGTTCATGATCTATAGTTTGTTCCTAAAGTATTGATGAACCTTTAACGAAAACCTTCTTTAGGTTAAATTCTTACGCAATCACTAACTAAAGGCAATTTGTAACACATTCATCACGGTATACAAAAGGTTTCAACTATATCTCACTACTATTTCCCACAATTATTGTTTCAATGTGCCTAGCATATTCTCAACTAAGTCGGAGTCGGCTTCCAGTCTATCTGGATGCAGCTGAATACCAATATTTTACATGGAGCGACTGCTCCACAACCCAGGTACTGGGTAATACGATACCCCTTGGCAAGACTAGTTGTCAGATTTTTGGGTTTCTGACCACCCGTAACGATCGTCAAAGATCTACGAATGACAGCCGGGACCCACGGCTTAACGTGCTTTCCGAGGCACGGAGGGGTCTCGGGTATGTAATGGATGGTCGCCCATCCACGAACCGATCGCGGAAAGCTTAGCTTTACCTTCGATAGACCCGCGCGGCTGTTGTTATTTAGCCACGAGCCCCTAGGCATGTTGGTACGTTTTCTGATCCATTTGTTTATACTTTTACAGATAATTTTGGAACAAACCATATCTAGACAGGTTCAGTAGTTTAGCAGTGTTGCAATGCAATGTAACTACCAAACAGAGATACGATAATATAAGCAAAGCGTTTCATACCTGTACCAGCTTTAGTCACGATTCTGTTAGGAGGGCTTCTTTTAGTAATATTCTTTGACTTTTTAGCTATTTTATAGTCTTCTTCAGTATCCAAACCCTCTTTATCCATACCATCACTGTCATCTTCATTTGTGTCAAAAGTATTAAAGTAATCGGTGCTGTCAATTAGAATTTCATCAAGAATATTCACGTTTTCAACTTCACCCTTTTTATTCGCACCAAGTGTACTTGGGATTTCAGTTTTATCTTTTTCATTGGCACCAAGTGTACTTGAGTTTTTGTTAGTACTCTCATCTCTTTCAATATAATAATAACTTTTGGGTTTCTTAAACTTTGAAATAGTTTTATGCTTATTTTGTGTTTTGCCATTTGATTCCAGTGTTATGACGAAGAGCTGTCCTGTAAATATAATTTATAACATTGCACTCCAGTGATATATGTATTACTATACACCACAACACACAAACCCAGATAAGTGGCACTTAATTTCCATTTTGTAATAGGGGGAATCGGGACGCTGGGCCGTGAAGAAGGTGGATGAAAAAAGATTGCATTCAGCAGAGATGAACATGTTGAGATGGATGAGTGGCGAGGATGGATAAAGTAAGAAATGATTAGCTCTACTCCTCGGTCATCATCTGCCTGGCCTTTTCCCAACTATGTTGAGGTCGGCTTCCAGTCTAACCGGATCCAGCTGAATACCAGTATTTTCAGGGGGTATTGTGTTACGCACAACCCAGTTACTGCGTAACACAATACCCCTTGGTAAGACTGGTTGTCGTACTTTGGGTTTTTGACTACCCGTAAGGGCTTAATGTGCTGCTTTCAGAGGCACGGAGAGGTTTCAATATGTAATGAATGGTCACCCATCTATGAACCGACAGCAGAAAGCGTAGCTTAACCTTCGATCGACCCGTGCGGCTGTTTTCATTTAGCCTCAAGCCCGTAGATGGTCTTACATAATTGCTTGTTTATTACCTTTCTGGGCACCATCTTGAGTAAAATTTTCCCATATAAAATCTTTATCACTGACATTATCATCAAAGTCATCAGAATAATCAGTTTCTTCATCTTCTATCTTTGTATCTGTAATTATTAAAATATTATTTTGTTAGTAATAGAGAATTCTCTTTTTTCATCATCATCATCATCTGTCTACCCTTTTTCCAACTATAGTCCAGACTAATTTTCTTTTTTTTATTCGACATAGTAGTATTAAACATTGGTAGTGGTATTAAACATTGTAGGGGGGTCGGAACCCTTGTTGTGCAAGTTAGACTTGGCCACTAACAATGCACAATATTATATTCCAACTTTAATTACCTATGTCTGTGCTATTTGTATCCCAGCTGATGTTGTTTTTTATAATTTCTTTAATGTCCAGAACCTTTTTCTTGAAGGCCGCAGCATCCCGAAGCTTTGAGACACACTCCTCGCAAATAAGACATCTGTCAGCATCATCATTAATTACTACCTGAATGCAACAAAAAAATAATTATGATAACTGTTTTTTTTTTTACTAAATTTTGCAATCCAATAAACTAGGAACAGTTTAACCATAGAAATATAAAAAAAAAACGTTTTTCTTTTAGCTATGGTTTAAACTGTGTCTAGAAGGGTTTATTTCGAGCCAATACTACGGAATTTATTATGAAATAAACTTACATTGATATTAAAAATATTCAACAACATTTCAAAGTAATTTTCCGTTTTACTCCCAATATAATAAGTGTTGGCCATGTCTTTGTAACATTCTCCTGATAAACAACATCGGCAAAAATGTTTCTCTTTCATGATTTTATCTATAATTCCAAAAATATTTCAAAAAATTGAACAGGGAGTAATTTGCTGCTGTCGCCAATGGCCAATGTTTTTGTAGTTGTAGAATCACAGAAACCATATTATACTCCCATTATGTATACTCCTAGCAGAGGACTGAGGAACCAAAGAATATACTACTCTCTAACGAGAGCTGAGGAACTAACTCAAACTAACTGACAAGTGAACTAAGTGAAGTGACAGAGCAAGAGGGCGGAGTGCTGCCAGATAACCGTCTCGAGTTCTCCCCAAACCTTCCCCAAAATTCAGGTTTTGAAGAAAAAAATCCTCCATAAATGGCAAAATATTTTTTTATGAATGAAACAAATCAGGTGTTCCCTACATTTTGAATGCGAACATAAATGATGTTATGAACACCAGCTGATTTTTTTTCGCGATTACAGGTTTGGTCCTATAGTAAAAGTTGTTCATAACGATGAGTACAATGACTCTCCCTAGAGTTATCGGATATGAAAAGGAACACGTTGTATAAACTTTGTTGTTTTTTGTTTTGATAGTGCAATTATCTTCAAACACCAAGACCAGCACAAAGACCAGTATATATGATTTGATCACTACGTTTTAGCACATAATAATGGAGACTGACGGTAAAAACCTGTTTATCCGACCAAGCAAGCAACCAACTGACTTTTCCCAGATTACAGTTTTGTTAATAAAAATCTCCCCATTCCCTCCAAACCAAGCCTTTTCGCCCCAAATATTCCCCCAAAAAATATTGTCCCCACATGACTTTAAAAAACCCCCAAATTTGGGGTTTTCTCCCAATCTGGCATCACCTGTATGTCATGTACGATAGTTTTTGATAGCTTTACAATACTTAGAGATTCGTCCAGAAATTGTGAAAAGCGCCAAATCAAGAGGAAAAATTCAAATTGAAAAGTAACAAAGCATGACGAACCACGATATCAAAGATATGTGTAATTTTTGTGTCTTTTGCTGATTTAGTCAGTATATATTCGCGAACATCTGGGAGTGGCGCGAGGAGGCAGGACGCCGGGGCGTAACTCCGTTGCCGCGAGAAATCGTGGCACGGCGGACAGAGCTCCGGCAGGATCTCATGGCGGCATGGAGAGTGCGATTGTCGCAACCCAGCGCTGGGCACGCCACAATTGCGGCGATAAGTCCCCTCTTTGAGGAGTGGCTGGAGAGGCGCCACGGCGTCCTCACCTTCCGCCTGACGCAGGTCCTCACCGGACACGGGTGCTTCGGGAGGTACCTGTTCCGGATAAGGCGGGAGGAAACGCCCGGGTGTCACCACTGTGTGGATCGCCCGGAGGACACAGTGGAGCATACGGTGGAGGTCTGCCCGGCTTGGGCGGAGCACCGCCGTGTCCTCGCGGAAGCGATCGGCGGCGGCGATCTCTCGCGTCCGGCCCTGGTCCAGGCCATGGTACGGAGCGAGAGTGCATGGGAAGCCATTACCTCCTTTTGCGAAGCAGTAATGCTCATGAAGGAGGAGGCGGGACGCGTGAGGGAGAGGCAAGCTTTGCACCCTCACGCCCCTAGTCGCCGCAGGAGACGCCCTGGGCGTCGGGAATTGGCAGCTGATTCCCGGCCACCGTAGGCGCGGGCTTGCGGACGGCAAGCAATGGGTAGCTCGCCGTCCGGTAAGGACCAAGCCCGAGTCGGCGGCGCGTCGTGTTCCACGCGCGCCTCAAAGAGATGTCAGCACTATTGACGGGGTCCGCTAGGGCCGATGCCAGCTAGGGTTGCGGGATGTTCGAAAGAGTTACCGTGGCCCCGGCACAGGCAACAGAAGGAACACGGGTGGGTTTTAGTCAGTAAAAGTCTGACACGCCCTCCCGCTCCGCCCAGAGCGGGAGAAGTCATTTGATGATTTCCCATCCACAAAAAAAAAAAAAAAGTCAGTATATATATTTTTTTGTCAGTATATTATATACTGACTTGGTGAAATGGTAAGTTGGCAACACACACAGTACTTGTCAAATCAAAGTGTAGATGTCGAATTGTCGATTTTTGTTGTGCGATACTTGTTGTAAGGATTAATTTGTGGATTTCTAAATTAAAACAATAATAAATATTACGTTTTATCACCTTTGAATGTCAATTATACTCTAAACAGTGTGAATTAAATCCCCGCTGTACAGAAAATAGTTAAAAATGGCTACGAAAAAGGGCAAAGGTCCAGTATTCGATTCGGGCTTGTGTCGATGTTGTGGAAATATGAAAAAGTGTCGAGTTTTGAACATTGAATATGAGAGTTTGGGACAAAAAGAGATTTATTCGGATATGATAATGGATTGCTTCAGTTTACTGGTAAGTTATAAGACTTACACATGCTTCTATGAATGTATTTTGAGCGACTCGAATATGGTTTCTTTTCGGGTCATATATTTTGCTTCAAATTAGCACCAAATTGTTTTAAGGCTACTATTGATTGAAGTAACTTTTGTCCGTCATCAAAATCTGGAGCAAGCTACCAAAGCTATAATTTAATTGACAAATTGAACCTTTTTTTTCTGTTAAACTCTTTCATTTTGATATCCTCAGCTGTCGCACCTAGATGGCGTACCATCAGAGCGTCTAATTTGTGCGACATGTGTGACTAGGATACGTGACGCACTGAGCTTCAGGCGGCAGGTGCTGAGGTGTGAGGAGGCGTTCTTACAGATGAAGATCTATGATGCTAGGAGCGATGGTATGCTGTGGCTCCTATAAGACAGCATTCTCAGTACAGGCAACTGTATTATCAACTTGGTGGCAGAAAGGCCTGTGCCAGAAATGTGTGGATACAACTTTAAACTATAAAAGAACTTAAGAGGGCTGTTGCATTTTGTCACTTCTTTCACTCACATAGGACCAAATTTTTAAGGATGTTAAATGAAAAGATGCTTTTTTGGAAAATATAACCAATTGGCATACTAATAAATAATATTAATTTAATTAAAATTATTTTTTTTACATTTTTATTGTGGAATTTATTTAACTCATCTATAAACAGATCATAATACTCATAGAGCTGAGTTTATTAGATAACACAATAGAAATATGTTTTTAATAATTACCTATTAAATTAACATTACTTTTTAGTTCTCCAATTGATTACATTTTTCAAAAAAGCATCTTTTTATTTATTTCTTTATTATTATTAAAAGCCTGTGATGTCCCACTGCAGGGCAAAGGCCTTCCTACTCTCTTCCACTTTTCTCTGTTTAAAGCTGCTAAGGACCAGTTCTTGTTAAAGGAGTCCAGCTCATCCCACCATCTCCGTCTGCCCTGTTTCGCCCATTGGCTGTATGGCATACCGCAGATATGTCCAGCCCAATTCCATTTTAGCGTGGCAGCTTTCCAAGTGACATCAGTTATCTTTGTGATGGAACGGATGGTCGTATTCCTAACCCGGTCTTAGTTGGATACCCAGAATACTCCATTCCATCTATTTATGTAACATTCTTAAACATTTGGGTCCATGGAAGCAAGAGAAGTGGCAAAAGGCGACAGCCCTCTTAATTTCATTTGGTTATCTTCCTCTACAAAGGAAATTAAATTAAGCAGACATCTAGAATAGAATCAAATAGATTACTCTTTAATAATCTTGTTCTTTCTTCTTTTTTTCTGTGATTTAATATTTTAAAAGTAGTCATTTCTCAGCAAAAAAAGACAGCTTTTGCAATTTCTGGGCATTTGCTGTCTTATTATAAAGTTAACACTTTCAAGGACACTAAATGGCTATTGCAGTCTTAATAAAACTTGTAGTGTGTCTGTTAAAACATTAACTAAAGACACACACATACTATCCTTATATTATTTAACCTATTGATTGCTTGGTTTTATATCAGTTACCGTCCCCCAGTGTCCAGCTAAAAAGTCGACGAATCGTCGATTTATGATATTATTGGGTTGTCGAAGTAAATAAAAAACAAAAAACGAACACAGGTTCTCAGTTGTATAAATATGACTGAGGCGGCACGGACACTAAAACATTTGTCATATTAATTAGACTGGGGCGATCAATAGGTTAATAATCAGTATTATAAAGCGTTTTTTAGCTCTATATAACTTACTGCGTTTGTGTATGAGTGCATAATCCTATAAATACAAATGTAACTGCTTCTGAAGGGGTGGAGACTTGGTGTCCTGAAATACAGGGCTTACGCCTAGCTTAGGCACCAGTCTCCCACAGTATAATTAAAATGATTATGTATTGGTCTTGATACCTGGAAAAATGTACCTATAATAAATAAAAAAAATTCACATGATGATCCATACAAAATAACAATATTAAAAGATTACAAGAATGAAAATTTAAATTGAATTGAACCTATATGTTCTGGTGAGATATAAGTATTTATTTATTTTTCAGACTCAAAGATGGAAAGCCAGTGGAATTCCAAGGTCAACGTAGACATAGTTGTGAAGGACGAACCAGATACAATACAAACGGAGAGTGACGATGAACATTGTGCGGACGCATTGGCTGATGCCCCAGGTATGAAACAAGATTACAACAATACTGTCTTTGGCAACTCAATCTGCCTAGCCTTTTCCCAACTATGTTAGGGTCGGCTTCCAGTCTAACCAGATGCAGCTGAATACCAGCATTTTACATGGAACAACTGCCTATGTGACCTCCACAACTCAGTTACTGGGTAATACCCCTTGGTAAGACTGTTTGACCGACTTTCGGGCTTCTGACTACCCGTATCTGTCAAAAATCTGCAATTGACAGCCAGGACCAACTGCATAACGTGCTTTCCGAGGCATGGAAGGATCTTGATATGTAATGAATGGTCAACCATCCACGGACCGACCTCAGCAAACGTAGTTTTTGTACCTTCAATCGATCCGTGAAGCTGTTATTATTTAGTCGTAAGATATACAATATACTAAAATAACAGCCACATTTTTATAAAACTACCTTGGGCCCCAAGCTACCGCGTCGCATCGCATCGCCCACCCGCGCTATTACTTCATTTTCGCTTAGTGTTCTTTCTGACTTTTTTCTTTTTGCTCGGCTCCTAAGGGTCGTAGCGTGATGTTAAATAGCCTATAACTATCCTCGAGAATTGGGCTACCAAATGCAAAAAGAATTTTTCAAATCCGACTTTTTGTTCACAATTTCATGGGTTTTAATTTTTTGTGCAGAACCCTAATTATTTTTCTAAAATAAAGGTAGCCTAAGTTACTCCCCGTAACATCAGCCATCTGCTAGTGAAATTCCCGTCAAAATCGGTCCAGCCGTTTCGGAGATAGCCGGAACAAACAGACAGACAAACAAAATTAGAAAAAAATTAAAAATTAAAAAAAATTAAAATTCATTTATTTCGGGTAACTAGACCCATAGAAGACAATTACAAAACATTCAACACTAATAATATAATCGAATAAAATAATAATAATAAAATTCATAATAAATGTCAAAAATTCAAAATTAAATAAAATTAGTTAAATAGCATTAAAATGATAAAATTACGATATTTTAAAACACACACAAGACACTCAGAGTTAATAACGCCTGCAAAACGGCCTTGCCTGAACATGTCTGCTACAGCAATGCAGCATGTAGGGGCAGTCCAGTCTGTCAGCAATCATCTCCAGGACTGCGTTGGAGCTGGCCCGTACTCTGCGCACCAGAGAAATGCTCCGCCTGCGCATAGTCGCGTGAAAACAGGCGGTGCGCTCCTCCGCGAACATGCCCGAGGCGCTACAGAACCGAGGCAGCCCCACCACAATCCTATACGCATTATTGTAGAGAACGCGGAGGTCGCTATAGCACTTCTTTGTGTAACGAGCCCATAGGCTGCAGGTGTAAAGGGATGTACAATACGCTCTAAACAGTGTGACTTTCACTTTCCGTGAACACCTAGCAAACCTGCGGGCTATCATGTTGGCTCGTATTGAGAGCGACCTCCGCTCTCTCTCAATATCCTCATTATCACTTAGGTCAGGCGTAAGAATATGTCCCAAGTATTTAAATGTATTCACCCTCTCCAGAGGTCTCCCGTTCAGTCTAACAGACGGAACATTCTGGGGACTTACTGCACCAACTCCAAAAACCATGAACTGGCTTTTTGCCACGTTATATCGCAGACCATGATCATGAGCATAGCCTTCACATACATTTAACAACTTCCTCAGACCACATACCGACGCGCTCAGCAACACCATGTCATCTGCATAACTGAGGTTATTCACAGACACTCCATCAATATGGCAGCCGACATGGCAGTTGCTTAGCGCGACGATCAGGTCATTCATGTACACGTTGAATAACGTAGGAGAGGTCAACCCGCCCTGCCTGACACCACATTCAAGGTCATATTGCTCTGACATCACCCCCTCCCATCTCACACAATTCTTTTGATGTCCATACCAGAACCGAAATAGGCTGGTAATTTCATTCGGTAAGTTAATCTGGTCTAACTTGTTCCACAGGACATCGTATTGGACTAAATCGAAAGCCTTGGAGAGGTCCAGGAAGCATGCGTATACCGGCGTGTTTCTCTTCGTATAATAGTTGACGGTGTGCTTAAGGCACAGTATCGCGCTCTCCGTTGATAGCTGCGGACGAAACCCGAACTGGTTGTCGTGGAGAGTTACGTAATTGTTCAGCTGTAAATTAAGCAGACCATCAAAAACTTTAGCTGCTGTGGTAGCGAGAGAGATAGGCCTGTAGTTATTGGTATCAGCTAAGTCACCCGTCTTATTTTTAACTACCGGCACTACCACGGTTTTCATAAAATCGTCCGGCAAATAGCTGTGGCTCACACATAGGGAGTAAAACATTGCTAACACTCGCGAGATGTGAGGTCCAGCGTGCAGGAAGTGCTCAATACTGAGTCCATCGTGACCCGGAGATTTTCCTCGGGACATATGTCTTATGACATTAGCTACCCCTTTCGCACTAAATCTCGTCCCGATAACATGACCACTCCTGTCAGCATTGAGCATCTCACCGCCTAGACCACGCGGCGATTTAACAGCAAAATGCTCTTTAAAAAGATTAGCAATGCTCTTAGGATCACTCACCCCGCCGACGATCGCAGGAAGTCCAGGTCGGACGTTGATTTTGGCTGTGCTCTGCCAGAAGCCACGGAAATCGGCTTCACGGTGTTTATCGGCGAGGGCATCCATTCTAATCTGATCTTGGTGATTTTGACACCACTTCAATCTTGATTTGAATACCCTTCTGCTATCACACATATCTTTATAGACAGAACCGGACCTAGGCCTACCGCACAAGTCCCATTCCATAAACTTAGACCTGGCGTCCCTATGAGCCCCGGCGACGTGCTCGTTCCACCCAACTACGCGTGAGCCCCCCGCACGCCTCCTGGTTCCCCTTCGGTCTTCCTCCGTTGATACTGTTGCCGCAGTGCAAAGGGCAGTGACGATGTCAGAGTACAGCCTATCCAGAATACGCCCGTGACCAGAATTATTACAATAATAATCAGCACAACACGTAAATTCGGCTGGGAAATCGATTAGTGCTAACAATTGATTACTCTCATTCATGTATTTCGCGATCTCCTCGTCACTTCGTTGACCCCAAATCACATTTTTGTCCGATTCCATAGTTTGAGATACCTTAGGTGTCAATAAATTTAAGTTACACTCAATTATGAGCGGTAAATGATCAGAAACCATTGAATCATATTTTATTCGCACACTAGTTACACATTGCCTGGCTGCTTGCGTCACTACGCAGTGATCCAGCCAGCTACATGTACCATATACTTGACTAATGTACGAATAATTATCCGAGTCTACCCCCAGTACATCGACATCAATACATGTCAAAAACTGCTCATCGCAATAGTTTATTAATTCCTTGAAAAACAATTCACTAGGGTCCGCATTAAAATCACCTAAGATAAAAACCGACTCAATGCCGTGAGTAAGCACTAAAGCACATAGTTCACTTAAACAGTCTTTAAATAGTTCGAGATTATCAGTAGCATTTGTCGGCATATAAATACTTATCACTAGCAATACCCGGTCACGCGTCACAATTTTGACGGCACAAATACGCGCATTATCACACGGCAACACGGATACATTCGGAAAAGCACTATGCCGCCATAATATTGCCACTCCGCCGTAAGGGCGCCCGCGCAGTATGCCCGCCGACGTATTCACAGCTGACTTCCCCGTATATCCAAAAGCGCTATCTATAGTGCTAATAAATGGTATGTCGTGTGGTAACAACCAGGTTTCTTGTAGGCACACAACATCGCACGTACGGCATAGACTCCTGACGTCATCGATGGAACGCTTCACGTTCTTGCAGTTGTAGGTAGCGAAGCGATACGGACAGCTATTCATTCTGTCGCTCATTTAGGCCGGTAACAGCCCGGGGACTGTTCGATCTTTTGGGTTTGTAATTAACAAAGCGTCTAAATATTATACCCGCGGGCCATAGTTGTTCATCCAGATATAACGACACTTTGCATTCAGACGTTAGAAATTTATATGCTTTGTGCTCCCTTTGCGTCTTCATATTAATTCTTTCTAAAACAACACTTTCTTTGGTTTTATTCCGAATATAATCGATTATATCACACTCATTCGTGTCGAGATGAACGTTCGTGATAAAAATCGGGATTTTCTTCTCAGCCGCCTTAAAATTACATTCTAAGTCTCGAGCTACACCTGACTTTCCAACAAACCGATATTTGGGTTGTTTCTTTCGTTGTATATACTGCCAACCCTCGTTACTACTCGTAGGAGACATTTTAGGCACCTGTCGCTGTGGTTCGCCCTCACACCGGTCCGCCGATATGTTGCGAACCTTATCGGCGGGGCAAGGCACTCGTGTTATCGCTTGCGCTGGGCTCTGACGTGACGTCACCACGGGCGTCTCGCCGTTCGCTGTAGAACCGATTCCAACTCTCGGCCCGCAACTCGGCACAGCAGACAAGCGCTCACCTCCCGCGCCGCAGCCCCCGCTAGCGCACTCGCCGGCCGCCTCGCTCGTTACCGATTGTTGGGGCAAGCTTGATTTAGGCACCGCGGGTTCGTGTGCACAGACATCTACCCTCATTTCTCTATAAGTTGGTGAGGGCGATTTGGTGTCAACCGATATATGGTTGTGTTCTGCCGTATTGAATGCTGACGTGTCACAATCACCATGCGACAGCCCCATGGGTCCACTGTCGAGCCACGCACCACGTTTTGTGTTCACTTTAAAAATGCTTTTTTGTTATAAGTACCGTATGTACTTTCCTATGCATTTAGTAAAACGTTGTTATTTTGACATTACAAACAGACACTTCAATTTTATTTATTTGTATAGATATAATAATACAGATATACGTCCAAACTATTGTGAATTAAAATCATAAAAAAAGTATGGTAACAATAATTTCTAAACCCATTTCAGATGAGGACCTAAAACCTGACAAAATGGAAGAAGATCCCGACGACTTACCCCTGAAGCACCATGTTACACAAAAGAAAGAAGAAAACAGTACACTAACTGAGTTAGCAGAAATAGAGCCGGTCAAACAAGAACGACGAATACCGATGGCGAAGGTGGCGCCCCCACCAATGCCTAAACCAAGTAAGTTTAACATGGATTTAGTGAAGGCAGAGGTGTATGGTATTATTACCCACATTTTAAAAGTTATATTGTCCCATGTAATAGGGAGCGAGTCTGCTGTTGCTCACCATGCTCAAACCCTGACTCCAGCACCATAATTGCGTAACACACTATCAACCAGAATCTGAATCAATTTGAAGCATATTGCTACTCCATTGCTTCATATGTTCGAAAAATTTGTCTGCTAAACAACGTAAATAACGCAATGAATGTTGTTGAACTGTCAAAATGAAACCGATTCCTACTGGTAGTGTGTTACGCAATTACCCCGCAGGATGCTACTGAGAACTAGCAGGAACTTGTCATATTTGGTCCAAATTGTTTAAACACCGGCAATGTCTAAATTAAATGTACAGTCAGCAACAGAAGAAATGAAATTGTTAAATCTGTAAATAGGATATCGGAATCACTTTTACACGTCATATAAAAAAATATACAAGGTGTAAGGGACAGCCCTCCGCAGACTGATGGGGTGAATTAAATATACCGTACTAAGATGACCGGTACATGAAATTATTACAGGAATGTTATAGGAATCCAATAAATCTGATTTGTTTTATTACCTCACACGCAATGTATCGTTACCGTGACAAAACGCGCGTAGCGAACGGCAACGCAGCGAGCCTTCGGCCGCCGAGTATTTCAACATCCATTGCTGTTTTTTTTTTATTTTAGCTGTTTTATTTACACAAATGGAGTGCTGCGTACAGATAATGTAATTTTACAACTGAAAATACGATAGAAAAAATGAAAATTTTCCTGAAAATATTTCCGGCGGAATATGATTCAAAATAAGGAACTGAACGCACCCTGTTAGTGTGCGGAGGGCTGTCCCTTACACCCTGTATATTTTTTTATATGACGTGTAAAAGTGATGGAGGATCAAGCTAGATGGAGTCGACATTTCTTATCAGACTACCCTAAACATTGTCATCATAAAACTCTCGCTGAACTCCGTTTTACCATAATTATCAGAATTTGATATGAAAATTGCTGAAAATGGATTGTCAAAGCCTTCACAAGGGTTACAAATCGTTTTGAGAATCAAACAGACGTATACCGTAACACGTCGTGGGAAGCCAACAAAAGACGGTCGCTTTTTATGTGCCGTAGTCAACAAGGATCCCTTATAGTTTCGCCATGTCCGTGTGTCTGTCTGTCTGTCCGAGGCTTAGCTCAGAGACTCTTAGTACTAGAAAGCTGTAATTTGGCACGGGTATACATATTAATCACGCCGACAAAGTGGTAAAATAAAAGTGTTGAAAAAAAATTTTTTTAGGGTTCCTTCTAGTACACATGTAAAGTGGGGATGACTTTTTTTTTCTCGTCTATTCCATGGTGTGGGGTGTCGTTAGATAGGCCGTTCAAAAATATTGTGGATATCTGAAAAACATTTTTTGATTCAGGGATCCGTTTGCGAAATATTAAGCTTTATAATGCTAATTTCTGTTAGAGTCAAGTAGTGACATGAAATGGTTGTTTTTGGTTAAGTGAAAAAATTCACGGCAGTAGTACTTATATATAACAAAGTTACAAAAAAAACTATCACAGCTAAGTAGGCTTTACAAGTTAACGAGTTATAGTCGGCCAACTACATTTGCAGTTGGAATGTATGAGAGAATTTTTTTTTAACTACAATGTTAAGTTTTTTCTTGGGATAAATTCATCCCAACTACAGAACCCTTCATTGTGTGTGGTCCGACACGCACTTAGCCGGTTTTTGATTTGGCTCCGTGACAAAGCGAAACTGACAGGATCGTCAGCGTAGTTCCTTACGTCAATCGAATAAGAAATCTATAGAGATGCGAAACTCGTGAGAAAGTATGGAAACTAGTACATAGTGTGTGTGCTAATTAAAATTCGCGTCCGTCCACTGCTCAACAGAGACACACACACATTTCAATAGTTTTTATAGAATACTAGCTGTGCCCCGCGACTTCGTTCGTGTGGAAGCCGTAAGATATATAATATACTAAAATAACAGCCACATTTTAATCAAACTCCCTCGTCCCCCGACCCGCGCGTTGCTGTGTCCGCCCGCGCTATTTGTTTCCGCTTAGCGTTCGTTCTGACTTTTTGTCTTTTTGCTCGGCTGCAAAGGGTCGTAGCGTGATGATAAGTAGCCTATAACCATCCTCGACAATTGGGCTACCAATTGCAAAAAGAATTTTTCAAATCCGACTGGCAGTTCCAGAGTTATTATTTTTGTTCACAGTTTCATACGTTTTAATTTTTTGCGCGGAACCCTAATTATTATTCTAAAATGCATATGAAGGTAAATACGGTACTTATTACAAAAAAATCATTTTTTTTAAATGTCTGTCTGTCTGTTTGTTTCGGCTGATCTCCGAAACGGCAGGACCGATTTTGACGGGACTTTCACAGGCTGATGAGCTGATTAAGGAGTAACTTTGGCTACTTTTATTTTAAAAGAATTAGGGTTTCGCTAAAAAAAAAAATTAAAACCTATGAAATTGTGAACAAAACCGATTCGAATAGGATGTGTATTGACATCCACACGGGCGAAGCTGCGGGCAACGGCAAGTTCTAAATATAAATAACGTTTATCTACAGGGTGGCGATTAGGTTATCACATTAATTGAAACCACGTATTCATGATTCTGGACCCCGCTGCGTTGAAATTTTTCGTCGGTTATTAAAAAAAAAAATTGCTGCTCCATATTTTGACCTCGTAGGTAGGCAAAAATGTATGGAGCAGCAAATTTTGTGTGATAACCTAATCGCCACCCTGTATATCTATTGTTGTCATAGACCTGGTAGTTAACAAAGTATCGCCAAATGATATGCACAGTGTGCATACTGGAAAACATGTACGCAACAGGATAGTCCTCCTCAAAGAACAGGGGTACTCAGTCACAGAAATATCCACGGAACTAGGACTTTCGGTAAGTTGACGGTATCGATGTCCCTCCTTGTACTCTATTTAGGACAACGCAAATTATTATTATTCGTTTATTTACTTTCTTTCTTATCTATTTACATTTTTAAGTATTTGTAATAAAAATATATATATAAAAAACATTTAAAAATATAAAAAATAGAGGTCCGCCGGTATCGGGAGCAGGGTCCAAGCTACCGGTGGTTAGGGCTGCAGAGACAGGAACCTCCTGGCAATACGAGCCGTATCAAGGAGTACTGCCTTCTGAATCAGGCTCTTGATCCATTATTATTATTATTACATTCCTGTGATGTCCCACTTCGGGGCAAAGGCCTCCCTACTCTCCTTCCACTTCTTTCTGTTTAGGGCTACTAAGGACCAGTCCTTATTGAAGGGGTCCAATGGGGAAGGTCGGGCAAAGCTAATTATAGATGGCGTGATCATAGCTAGGTCCCTACGGCCTACAATCAATTTGACATTTCGTTCATTCATTCCATTTCGTCGTATTCATTCACGAGTTCGGTTCTATTTCACTATTGAGTTATTTTCGGTGATTTCAATATTTTAAATCAAGTATTTGACATAGAAAGTGTCAGAATTGAAAACCTTAAATATTTACTCATTATCACTTTCTTTAAAATGTTTCTGACATAACCTCAAACTCTGTTTAATTTAAAAAAAAATTCTACGAATAGCTTTAAGCCACAATCTTATAATTTTATGAACAAAATTAAAAATTAAAACCCCCTACCCTATGTGTAAAATTTCTACATTTATATCTGTAATTTTTATGGTGTACAATAAAGAGTATTCTATTCCATTCTATTCTATTTTAGAGTCTCTAGGCAAATGGTGGAGTCCAATTTCGGAGTATTTAGTAACACAACAACGCATCTTTTTCGCAATAATAAAATAAAACCACCTCACGCCTTGTATTATTAGCTTGTGTTGGGAACTAGCTACGACAGCGCCATTTTGACAGTTGCCTTCCCCATTAATCCCGCTATCTCCGTTTGGGCCATGTCGCCATGTCGTTTGCCATTAAGAGGGACCCATTGGATCGTGAGTTTGGCCCAGTGTTCCAACGCAAATAATCCCATATGAATAATATCAGTCTATCATTGTCCCAAAGGCCTCTTCTCATACAGAGAAGGCACGAGCATTGATCACCACGCTTGCTAAAGACGGGTTGGCGATTTCAGACCTAAATTAACTATAAGTCCAGGTTTCCTCACGATGTTTTCCTTCATCGATGTCACTGAATTGAAAATGTCACATTGGTACTTGCCTAAATTTGAAACCACAACCTCGTGCATCAGAGGCGAGGCCTTAACCACTGCCATCACGACATATGACTAAAGTATTCATTAAAATGTCGAATGATTTCAGCGTAAAACAGTTTACTTGTGGCTCCGACGATGGGCCAATTCAGGAAATCTTAACGAGTTAAAAGGAACCGGAAGACCGAGAAAAACGTCTCTAGAACAGGATGCCAAGATTATTAGAGAAATGGGTTCTGTACAAGCACGCGAGTTGGCCGCGGCACATAATGTATCAGCAAACACTGTGCGAAGGCGAATTCATGAAGTAGGTATTCGTTATATCATCATCTGCCTAGCTTTTTTCAATTATGTTGCGGTTGGGTTCCGGTCTATCCGGATGCAGCTTAATACCAGTATTTTACATAATGCGACTGCCTATCCGACCTCCACAACTCAGTTTACTAAGAAGGTTTTCTTGTCTGGATGTGTTATTGGGTTTATCCGATAGGACTTTCTCAGTCTAGATTTTTGCCCGGTTGATGGCAATAGGCTGGCCCCCTGTTACATGGGACTTAAAGATAACTGGCGAAATGTGGATGTTACTATTGGTACACCTCTGCCTAACCTTTCGACGATTACAGGCGTGATATTATGGTGTGTTATGTGTGTGTGTGTGTTGTATTCTTTAAAGAGCAAAGGAAAATTAAAATTGCGTTTATTGTGTTCAATACATTTTTTGTGTTACAAAATGTGTATAGATATAAGGTTTTTTCTGCGAGTATTATGGCGTTTAGTGTTTTAAGGCAAATTGGTGTTCAGCATATTTTGTAACTTTCAATTAATGGAAACCTTGTTTTACTTTACTCGAATTAATGATTTATTATGGTTTTATTATTACTTCTGTTGCTGGCTGTACAAATAATACTATGTTTTGTGACTTACCGACATGGGAATTTTATCAGTTTTCTCGAACAACTTTCGACCGGAGTCTTTAGTTAGTTACGTGACACTTAAGAAATCACAAAAGTGATTTAAGAAAAAAGTTAATTTAGTGCTTAAAAGAAGTTTAATATTAGGGCTCGTTTAGCAAAGGCACAGTTTTGCGTGCGACGCGAATTCGCAGTTTTGTGTGGGAGCCCTTAAATCGACCAATCGGATAAAATGTGACAATTTATTCGTTTTTTTCTTTGCCCGCAGAACTCCCGATGTCAAAAGTCCAACAACTGATGCGAGAAAGAGATTCAACTTACATGACAGAGACAAACATACTAACTATAGTAGAATACTCCTTCGTTTGCCCATTCAAATGTAGACACAACCATCTTCTATGTTACTATTGTGGAGAACTTTACGCCGACCCCGCGTTACTAAGGCAGCACACGACTGAGATGCATCACCCGAAGAAGTTCAAAGTAACGGAACACAAGAAAATGGTCAAAATGGATTTGACAAGAATCGACTGTCGCTTATGTGGTGTAAAAATCAACGATTTGGAAGAGTTTAAAAAACATATATCTAGTGTACATAAGAAAAAGTATTATTTTAATTATAAAGACTCAGTGTTGCCATTCCGGCTGACGAGGGATGAGTTGAAGTGTGCTCTTTGTGATGTGCTGTTCCCTTACTTTCATGCTCTGAATAAGCATATGAATGAGCATTTCAGTAATTATGTGTGTGAGACTTGTGGATTGGGTGAGTTCTCTATACTATTTTTTACCGATTTCAAAAAAAGGAGGAGGTTCTCAGTTCGTCGGAATTTTTTATTTTTTTAAGTGAAAACTTCTTTACGCGCGTTGAGCGCTTTTTGGTAGGGAAAAATCCTACGGGTTCGCGACATGCTACATACTTCAACGAGTCCAACTACTCAACGCTAGATGGCGCTGTAACCAAATTACTCTATTAGCACGCTAATGTCTTTGAAATAAATGTCATATTCGCATGCAGCTGTTATGTATTTTTCTACATGCTAATATGACGTGTTGCGCCACACTGGCGACGCGCAGCGGCCTGTGTACATGTTAATGTTTTAATTTTTCACTTCTGTTGGCAGTCGCCATGACTATCTATTTTTTTTTTTGTTACCATAGATAGAAAAAGTTCATGTTTGTAGAGTGTTGTCTCTGTCACAAAAACCTGTGTGAAGAACTCTTTCTAAAGCTCAATGTTTCATATTAATTTCCGGGTACTGTATGCGTGTGTGCCCACCCTAAGCTACGCTTGCCGCGGTTGGTCCATGGACGGACGTGCCTCGGAAAGCACGTTAAGCCGTTGGTCCCGGCTGTCATTCGTGTATTTTAGACAGTCGTTACGGGTTGTCAGAAGCCCGAAAGTCTGACAACCAGTCCTACCAAGGGGTATCGTATTATCCAGTAACTGGGTTGTGGAGGTCAGATAGGCAGTCGCTCCATGTAAAATACTGGTATTCAGCTGCATCCGGTAAGACTGGAAGCCGACCCCAATACTTATAGTTGGGAAAAGGCTCGGCAGATGATAATGATGTATGCGTGTTCCCACTGTGTCGTGACCAGAGTTATAATCTGTTCCAAAAGTATCTGATAAAAGTTTAAAGAAATCCTGTTCAGCTTAAATTCTTACAGAACAACTCATTAAAGGAAATTAGTGCTACCTCTCTGTCTTTCATAGCGATCAGTTCAGTAGATAACACGTCATATGGTAACAGACAGACGAGGGTTACTTTCGCATTTATAATATCTATGGATTATTTCCTATTCAAAGGCACAGCTAGTCCTTTTTATAAAACATTTTTTGTGGTTAAGGTGAAAGCTCCAGGGTGGCCCGCGAAATTCATATTTTCTTACATTTTTAGCAATTTGCAGGTCAGTATTACGTTGCATGTTGATTAAAATATGATTCGCGACCGTAACAAATATGTATTTACAAAATTATATTCATTAAAGTCATCAATACAACTCTCTAAGACCGAGTAATTCTATTTAATGACTATTTCATGAAATCTTGACATTCCGGCTTATACTAACTTAAGGAATTGTTTTACTGATTCTAATGATAATAATTATGTAAATACATATTTGTTACGGTCGCGAATCACACTTTTATTAACATACACTCAGACACTGAGCTGCAAATTGCAAAAATCGTAAGAAAAACTTACGATTAACTTACGTGAACTGACTGAACTTACGTGTCAGGGTATACGTTGATTAAAGCATGATTCGCGACCGTAACAAATATGTTTTTACATAATTATTATCATTAGAATCAGTAATACAACTCCTCAGTTAGTATAATCTGGAAATGTCAAGATTTCATGAAATAGTCATTCAATAGGGTAATATGAACTTAGAGAGTTGTATTGATGATTTTAATGATCATTCTAACTTTCTAACTAATATTATAAATGCGAAAGTGAGTTTGTTTGTTACGCTTTCACGCTAAAACGGCTGAACATATTTGGATGAAATTTGGCACATGGGTAGACCATGACCTGGGTTAGGACATAGAATACTTTTTATCCGGATATCCCCACGGGATCGAGGCTTATGCGGGTACAACCGCGGAGAGCAGCGAGTAATTCTATAAATACATTGTGGCGGCATATCTACATCGCCACAATGGAACGCGTCACACTGACGTCACGCAAAATCCTGCATCGCGCAATCAGAGTTTACCGCGCGACTAGCATATATACAACATCCCGACATCAACCGTTGGGCAGTAGCCCACCAGACACAACACCCGTCTGGTCGGAGGATCCTCCCTTTTCTATAGAGGATGAGTGAACTTTACTCCCTGTTCCTCATGCCTCTATACTGGTGACCCCGAGCATGAACGTCAGCGCAGCCTTCGTGCAACTACTACAGCGTGACGTCATCATCATCGCTTTCTCAAGCTTTCGAGCGGCGAGTCACACAACCAGCCAGCACCTACGGCTTCAACGGGTACCCTGACCAGCAACATGCATGCATTTGTTACGGTCGCGAATCATATTCAAATCAATATACATACAACCTGATACGGACCTGCTCATTGCAAAAAAGTAAGACAATTTTAATTCCGCGGGCTGCCCTCGCGCTTTCGCCTTAATAAAATATCCAATTTCTTAACCAGGTTTCGTGGACAAAGGCCGTTTCATGATGCATCAACAACGCCACGAAGAAGGGGACTTCCCATGCCCGGACTGCGGCAAAGTGTTTAAGGCGCAGTACAATAGGGACCTGCACATCGACCGCGTACATCGGAAGAAGGGGCGCGTGTACTGTCCCAAGTGTGACGTTAAACTTATGTCCTACCCGCAGAAGTTGAAGCATTTGGTCGAGGTGACCTTTTCCTGATTTTAAAATTAAAACTAAACACAATACACACCAGGGGCGCAGCCTTCATACAATCCGATTCCTATCGGCTTCCCTTCGGAACAACCGCTCTTCTTAGTGTCTACTATTGCCAAATAATATAGTACACTTGTGTGTGTAACTGTGTCACACATCACATTACATAACATAATTATAATGAGTACCAGTTTAATACCGTCAACTGGGGTGACATTGATTAAGTTTTAGGGAACATGCTGTAATAACACCGTTAAAGATGTCTGAAATTTTTTGAAAAAAATCCGTATCAATGGGAAGATACTATGGAATAGAAATCTCGAAATTAAAAAAAAATAGACTTATTAGAATTTAAGTAATAAATAAAAAACTGCGCTATCAACTTTATACTGAAAGTGGGGTCACTTTGATGTCCCTAATTTTTAATGTCAAACGGGAAAGTCACCACATTAACGATTTCAGTTATGAAATAAAAAAATTATTCCGCCATGTAACTTCCAAGTTATATGGCGGAATAATTTTATAATGCATTAGGTATGATTTTTATATTAGAAAAGGGCTAGAAAATAAAGTTTTATTGTTTCGACATATTTATTTACTTACATGAATAGAATAGAATAGAATACTCTTTATTGTACACCATAAAAATTACAGATATATGTGTATACATTTTGCACATATAACATCAGCATCACTTATAACTTCAGCTATCTGCCAATGCCAAAATCGGTCCAGCCGTTTCGGAGATTAGCTGGAACAAACAGACAGACAGACCGACAGACAGATAAAAATGTTTAAATAGATTTTTTGTTACAAGTACAGCCCGATTCAAACTTTATGGCGGCTCGGAACGTGAGGCGAGTCGCTGCGCAGTAAAAAAATCACGAGTCAGCTACTACTACTGTACGTGAGGGGTGCGGTACTGCGCAGCGAGTAGCGCACTTCACAGCCGCCAAAAAGTTTGACGCATACTATACCGTAACTTTCATGCATTTAGTAAAAAGTTATTTTGACATTACGAACAGACACTTCAATTGTATTTATTTGTATAGAGTTATGTTATTTTGTTACCAGGTTCACGGTGAAGAGCCTCTGAGTTTCCCCTGTACGATGTGCGAGCGGATATTTGACACAAGAAGAACGCTCACTATTCACAGGCGGAAAGACCATCTGAAAGACTTCAGGTAAAAAACAAGCATCAAAATTAATTTTAGAAAATGGCGGACATACATACACGTTCATGCGGGTCTAATACGGAATTTCCTTGTTTGAAGTCACTTTCTGTTGACCGCGGTGTTACTCGCATGTTAAAGAAATATCAGCCAGTTTTATTGTACTTCTACACCAATAGATATTGTTGCTAATAAGTAAGGATTAAATACTGCTAAGGAACGTTGTGTGGCAATCAAATGACGCAATTTTCTATTTCTTTTCCATACTTTTATAATTTATAAGGGTACAAAATCCGCAAAATTAAACATTCAATGCTTCATCACTGGCTGTTCACAATGGTGTGCTGGTGCCTACGCTTATGTATGGAAGTGAATGTTGGGTATGGCAAAAGAAGCATGAAAGTAGAATAAATGCTGTGGAAATGCGTTCCTTGCGAAGCATGTGTGGTGTGACTATAAATAATAGACTGAGAAATGATGTGATAAGGCAACGGTGCGGTTTAAAAGAAGATGTAGTGACAAAAATTGAAAAGAGTATGCTTAGATGGTTTGGTCATGTTGAGAGGATGAATGAAAGTCGAATAACAAAAGGTATTTACACGGCAGATGTGAGTGGAAACGCCGGAAGGGGACGCCCTAGGAAGACATATAATGATCTTATTGGTGATGTTCTTCAGAAAGGTCAGGTGCGTAGTACTCGCAACCGGCGTGCGTGTATGACCAGATGTATGAATGTAAACGAGGCAAAAGGAGTATGTACGGATCGTAGCAGGTGGCGTTCTGTAGTTTCTGCCTACCCCCATGGGAAGAAGGCGTGAGTTTATGTATGTATGTCAATGCTTCATTGTTATTTTTTAAATTACAATCTATGACATTTTCGACCATAGCGATCTTTATTTTGAACTTGCAACTATAGACTTGAAACGCGCAGTTGGCGCCAAAAATATTTTGACAGCTAACCTCTTGTGCTAATCGTATTCAAATATTTTATTAAAGTATTGAAATTAATAGTTAATGTTAACAAATAAAGAATATTGCGATGTATTAGGGGCATATTTCTTAAATAATTAATGCGCCACGCGCGCTCTTGTTTGGTATCGTGAAAAATACCCGGAACGCGCTATACCTTCGCGGGAAGATCTTTCAAGTATGATCGCTAATTCATGCTACTACAATCTGTCAAATTTCTTTAATAGATTTTCAACTTTATCGCTAAAGCATTAGGTTCAAGGTTGATTGGGAAAATTTGACAGTTTCGGATAGCTTGACCTGCTGGCGGCTGTACAATACCTATATGAATCATGGCCGGTCTCAGTCATGGTCGGTTCTTTCACTCAAACTCGCCTCACGTTACTATTTCGTTCCTAAAAATTGTTATTGCGCAGCCTTCTGCGCAAAGTTCGGACCGGCCATGATTCATCGGCCGTATTGTACCTTTAACCCTTTAACCGCCTACGACGGATTAATCCGACAAATATTTTCGTGTCCATTTCGCCAGTGTCGTATATTTACGACCAAATATCGTAATGATACAAGTTGCCCGGCGCTGGGGGCACGACAACTGATATGAAGTCGGGCGGTTAAAAGGTTAATATTGGCACGACCGAAACGTCGAATATAGTAATGTGACTTTAAATAAATTTCCATCCCTATGAAATAACAGCTATACCGGGTGTAAAGGACAGCCCTCCGCAGACTGATGGGGTGAATTCAGTATAACATACTAAGATGACCGGTACATTAAATTATTTCAGGAACGTTATGGGAATCCAATAAACCTGATTTGTTTTATTACCTCACACGTAATGTATCGTTACCGTGGCAAAACGCGCGTAGCGAACGGCAGCGCAGCGAGCCTTCGGCCGGAGTATTTCAACATCCATTGCTGATTTTTATATTTTAGCTGTTTTGAGTGCTGCGTACAGAGAATGTAATTTTACATTGAAATAAAGGAATAGTAACTGAAAATACGATTAAAAAAAAACGGAAATTTTCCTGAGAATATTTCATGATTCGAAACAAGGAGCTGAATGTACCCTGTTAGTTTGCGGAGGGCTGTCCCTTACACCCTGTATATCATTCATTCATAATAAATTAACGTTTATTTTTCTCTATGTCCAGATACGAATGCCAGTGTTGCGGCCAGAAGTTCTTCACACGATTCGCCCTCAACAACCACATGCCGACCCACACGGGCGAACGTAACTTTAAATGTAAAGTTTGCGAGAAATGCTATCCCAGACTAAAGACCTTGAAAGATCATATGAGAATACACACGAATGATCGCAGGTACCGGTGTCATGTGTGTGGACAGGCCTTTATACAGAACTGTAGTTTGAAAGGGCATATGAAGAGCCAGCATCCTGAGTATGAGATGAGGATGTAGATATCAGGCTTGTATGTTTAAAGGGGTAGGCAAGTGTATAGTACAGTGTACTGGTAATTACTGACCATGATTGTACTCATGATAACAAACAACTTTTTCTGTAGGACCAAACCTGAAATCGCGAAAAAAAAATCTGCCGTTCCTTACATTTATGTTCGTATAATTCGTGAAAATGTAGGGAACAGCAGATTTTTTTTTTCGCGATTTCAGGTTTGGTCTCATAGTAAAAGTTGTTTGTTACCGTGAGTACAATCATGTGTTTAAGTATGGGTCACTAATTTCCAGTCACCCTATATATGCGATACCCTTGAGGACTTCATGAAAATAAGAGGTGGCAATGAAAGTGTTACCAGGCAAAGATTCAAATGTTACTGCTGAGAATCTCCAGGCAGAAAAACATAATCACACTTTGCCTGACCATGGAATCGAACTGAAGAGTTGTACATAAAATAATATCAACATATACTGGATGATTTTTTTTACCGTCTCGAAATTTTTACAGGGTGTTCTACCCGTGAACATGAACAACTCACTATGGGACCAACTATGAGATCACGAAAAAAAAATCTGCTGTTTCATACATTTTGGTCAAATAGGTTTGAACTTTTCTATTAAACAGTAGATTTTTTTTTTCGCGATTTCAGAGTTGGTCCCGTAGTGAAAGTTGTTTATATTCATGGGTAGAACACCCTGTAAAAATTTCGAGACGGTAAAAAAAATCATGCAGTATATCTGCTCCACTGCAGGGCAAAGGCCTCTTCTCATAATAAGAAGGCACGAGCATTGTTCATCACACTTGCTCACTGCATCAGACTGATTTGAATTTTCGATGGAAATTTTCAAAACTCACTCTTTTTATAATATACACGGTGGCGATTTACGGCCGAACCCAATAACCTATCTTCAGAAGTTTTTGCATACTAGAGATAGAAAAAACTATTTATCTATGGTTTTAACGTCCCAATAATCTAGTATGAGTTTATGGAATCTTACCGGCCTGACATAAGGACAGACAGAATTATATCTACCAGCAATAGCGATCTGTCTTTTACTGAAAATAGTTTATTGATTGGTTCCGGCCGGTAGTGACCTGCATCCGTCAAGGGGGTGATTCTACCTGTCTAAACAACTTTTGATATGAAACACATAAATATATAACATTAGTAAAAAAAATCATACGTGGATCGAAATACATATTCTGTATACTGTTGTGTAGGAATTTGATTTTTTTTTTTACGAATCGGATATGAGTTTCATGGTAAAAGTTGTTTAGTATGACGGGTAGAATCGCCCTTGACGGATGCAGGTGTCTAAAGGTGAACGGCCACTGGTCCGCACCGGCCGCAACGCACGCAACGGATTTTGGTTTGCTTTGTATGAATTCATACAGCACTGCGTCCACTATCGGTACCGCCCGCACCGAGCGCTCGGTTCATTTATTCATACAAACAAACCAAAACCCGTTGCGTGCTGTGCGTGCGTTGCGGACCAGTGGACGTTCACCTTTAATAGCCACCCTGTATAGGCTGATAGATATGGCCATTATTGTACTCTTGTTGAACAATATAATGCAAACTGCAATGTAAAAATACAACATAACGTCACACTGTTTCCTCGAAGGGTTAGGCAGAGGAGTACCTAGTATGGTACACCCACAATACGCCAGTTATGTTGTGTAAAAATATATGCTATGTTTATTTGAAAGTATTATAATTATAATATTTATTTATTAGTTATTTAAGAATACGTTGCATTGTATATCGTCGCAATAAAAAATTGTAAATACGAAAAATAATAAATTGATTTTTCAATTTTCAAACGAATGTTTTTTATTTATCACTAGCAACACGCCCCTGCTTCGCACGATATTTTTATTTATTGGATCTCTAACAGAGGAACACAATTTGCATGCGTGTTCACAAGAACAGAGACTATAGGTGGGGCTAAAGCAATAAAAAGTAATACTTTACTTTTTTCTTTACCCCCCCCCCCCCCCCCCTTACTGGGGCGGTAGGATAGTAGTATTATAGCAGAAGTCGGTTGCCAAAAAAAAATTGTGGCGGCATATCTACATCGCCACAATGGAACGCGTCACACTGACGTCACGCAAAATCCTGCATCGCGCAATCAGAGTTTACCGTGCGACTAGCATATATACAACATCCCGACATCAACCGTCGGGCAGTAGCCCACCAGACACAACACCCGTCTGGTCGGAGGATCCTCCCTTTTCTATGGAGGATGAGTGAACTTTACACCCTGTTCCTCATACCTCTATAGAAATCTTTTTATATTTTGTGAATGTGAGAACGCTGCAGGGTTCATGGACTAGATTCGTAGACCATTTTCTATTTTGTTAAGTACCTGGTACTTGTTGACAGTCCTACACTGTCCTCCCATACTTAATAACACTGTAATTTGAAAACATTGTAATAGCCAATTATTTTTAAAAGAGTAACCGTGGAGTTTCTTGCCGGTTCTTCTCCATAGGAAACGACCAATTGGAACCGTGCACCTAGCTTCTGACGTTTCAAAAGTGCCCATGTAGGCTTGTGTGAAATAAAATAATTTGAATAAAATCTGAGAAAATATTTTTTATCGAGCTACAGATCGACCTATAGACATCAACCTAACCCTTTATTTCCATTTGACAGCCCCCACACAGATGTAGGTAGCCAACTAGCCAGCGTGATCATATATAGGTCATCATCAGCCTTTTCCCAACTAAGTTGAGGTCGGCTTCCAGTGGAACCAGATGCGTAAAAGTCTTTATTTATTTATTTAGGGACAACAAACAGCAGTGTAGTAATAAGTAAATATAGCTTAGAACTTAATAATAGAGGTAACAAATACACTACTCACCACGTTATCCACATATTACTAAAAAGATCTACTAGTTGTTAGAAAGAACGATAATTATAAAAATAAACAGAATAAAAGTAAACACTTAATTATTAGGGTTCTGATCACTTAAAATAGTAATAATTTCTTTTCTAAATAAAGCTTTGCTGAGAAACATGATATCAGTTGAGTCAAACTGCCTATTGTAGGTGTCAACCACGTCGGTTATAAAAAAGAAAATCTGCCGTTTCATAGAAAAGTGCAATACTTACGCGGTCAAAACGTACGGAACAGCTAATTTCTTTAATAACCGACGAAAAATTTCAACGCACGGGGATTTAGAATCATGTACTGATACTGAATCCATGGTAACAGGTAGTACGTCGATGTACCAGCCATCTGTATTACATGAAGCGACTTACCTATCTGACTTCCACAACTCAACACAACTGGCTCACACGATACCCCTTGGTAAGACAATTTCTGACTTTTGAACTTCTGACTTCCCGTAACGTATCGACTGTCAAAGATCTACGAACAGTTATGTATGGACGGCAGCACATCAAGCTACTACAATCTGTCAAATTTCTTTAATAGATTTTCAACTTTATCGCTAAAGCATTAGGTTCAATGTTGATTGGGAAAATTTAACAGTTTCGGATAGCTTGACCTGCTGGCGTCTGTACAATTAAAAAAAAAACCCAGCAAGTTTTTCACAAAATGTATTTATTTCTATATCTTTAAAATGAGTACTTAAACCACTAGAGTATACTTGTTGCATAAATAAATAAATAAAACCAGATCCATTTGTGAAGCATTTAAGATTACTTAACAGTATGCTGTGGCAAGTATTGCTGTGATATTTTATGGAAGACTGAACAAATTATATTGACATCGATAACGACATAATATAACATCACGCTTGTAAGCCTCGAAGGGTTAGACAGAGGTGTACCTGTAGCACACCCACATTTCGCCAGTTATGTTAAATTCCATGTAATAGAGGGCGAGCCTATTGCAATCAACCGAGCACAAATCCAGACTCCGGGCTGCTACTAAGAAATCTGATTTTAATTATAGTAAAATGGCGACATTTCGATACAAAAAGTGTCAAATAGACAATAATTCCAATCAATTGAGAACTCGAAGATTGTGCAAATTTAGATACTTAGTCATGATTTTATCTTCTCGTAAAACATTATAATATTTTTGCTTGATTTACAAATTAATAAGTACTTCCTATAGTGCATTCAATAAAATAATAAATACTTAAAATAACTGTCATAAATTACCATTCAACTTATTTACAAAATAAACTTAAAATTAACAGTACAATATTTCAGATCATTGCATTGAAATAAAATCGATAAAAAATATAATTTAGTAAGCACATCACTATATTGGGTAATTCCCTAAAATTGGTGTTGCCAGACTCATGAAAAAATATGAACAGCATTGTGTGTCACTAAATTCCTATTGTTTAGTGTTGCCAGTCCCAAAACTAGGGTCATTCGTTTTATTATTCAAATTAACTTCTTCATATTTAACGATTATTCTAAAATCTAAGCTGTGGCATCGTTTTCCAACATTACGCTTTTTCTATAGTTAAGAGGTAGAAAGACTCATATAGGCCAATATTTTATTGCTATTATACCGTATTTTGGCTAGAAACTTTATCATACAATATCACGCCCGTCTTTCCCGAAAGATTGGGCAGAGGTGTACCTTTAGTACACCCACAATTCGCCACCTTTAAGGGGGAAGCACTAAGGTAGCCAGCGGAATTCAAATTTTCTTACAATTTTTGCAATTTGTAGCTCAGTGTCTGGGTGTATGTTGATTAAAGTATGATTCGCGATCGTAACAAATATGTATTTGTAGAATTATAATCATTAGAATCAGTAATACAACTCCTTAAGTTGGTATAATACTCAAATGTCAAAATTTCATGAAATATTCATTCAATAGGATTACTTGGTCTTAGAGAGTTGTATTGATGAATATTGTGGGCTACCCTGGCATTTTCGCCTTAAGTTTAAGTCCCATGTAATAGGCGGCGAGCTTAATGCCATCGCGCGGGCACAAATTCAAACTCCAAGCTGGTAGGTACTGGAAATTCCAGATTGAAAAACCCAATATCACTGTGCCCAAACCAGGGAATCGAATCCAGCACCCTAATTGCGTAACACACTATCAATCACAATCTGAATGATTTTGAAGCAAATTGCTAATCCATTGCTTCATATGTTCGAAAAACTTGTCTGCTCAACAACGTAAATAACGCAATGAATATTGTTGATCTGTCAAAATGAAACCGATTCCTACTGTGAGTGTGTTACGGAACTTCCCCGCAGGACCTCAAGCTCAGCAGTATAAGCCCCGCACGTTGATATTGCGATGGAACCTTGTCACAATAACAGGTGCGTAACGTCATCCACCGCTAAAAAGTACAGACAACAAAAAGTTAATCTTCTTTTCGTGTGAGGTGTTGCCACCTCCGGTGAAAAAAGTTAATTACCTAGGTTTATAGGTATTTATATTATATTGTATACATATATTTATTGATTAAATGAATATCTCTACCCAGTAACATTAGATATGTTGATTTGTTGTGGAGTTACAATTAGTGCAGAACCATCTGTTTTATTATTTGGAGTAAATCGAGTACCTATTATATTTATAGGTATTTAATTATAAATGTCCTCAATAGTGTCCGAAGCATTTTTTAGGGCACGGTTTATATTTTGAATCAATAACTTAGTCCTCTTTCTCCTTTACAAAATAATTGCCCACTTTAATAATCATTTCACGAGCACGGCTGTTAATTACTTTCTTACTCATTTTAACAGAATAAGTATGATAGATAACAGTAACCAAACTTAACAACAAAAATAAAACAGGATAACGAAAATAAAAAGCTACTTATAAAATTCACGCGGTAGAGGTACTCAATACACGTAAGCGCTGGCTGATCTTGCGAACGGTACTGACAGTTCGACTACGTCACTAAGATGGCCGCCAGTCGCAATATCAACGTGCGGGGCTTATAACGCTTGCAATCTCTACACGAACAAGGCAGTCCTGAATGAAAAAGTTGTTTCATATAAATAGCGTTCATGAATTTTGACACTTCGGGCGGATTTCACATCTAAACTACGTTCAAGAGCTATCAGTGTCATTATTCCAAAGAAAATAATGACACTGACAGCCCTTAAACGTGGTTTATGTGCTGTCGCGTTTCGTTTCATTAGTGAAATCAGCCCTTAAATATACGTTGCGCGCACCCTGGACAGTCAAGAACATCATCATCTTGCACGAGCTATTCTAGATGTGTTTTTACCGACTTCAAAAAAGGAGGAGGTAATGCATCCGATGAGTTTATTTTTTGCATTTATAACAGGCGTCTCTATATTTTCATAGATAAGTAACTATTCAGGATACCCATCCTCTAAATCCAAGCTCTGATGTTGTCTTTTCATATGATTCTTCAAATTAAGATTTTGCGTAAAAGAAGCGTTACACATAACACAGCGAAACTTTTTCTCATTGCTATGAGACTGCATATGGACCTTTAATCCCCTTAACCTAGGGTAGCTTTTCCCACAAAATTCACACCGGAAATTCCTTTCGCCCGTATGTGTTGCCATGTGTTCTTTTAAACGAGATGGTAGGTAAAACCTTTTGTCACACAGGTCACACTGGTGTTTGAATATTTTTAAATGGTATCTCCTATTATGTTCTCTTAAAGATTTTCTGCTGTCATACGCCCTGTCACAATGTTCGCAAGGAAACATTCGCTGTTCGCCGTGCGACTCGATCATGTGGCGATACCTTAGGGAATACGAAAAAAATACCTCATCACACTTGTAGCACTGGTACGCAGGTTCTTTTTTGTGTAACTTCGCTTCATGTAAGTACCTACTGTGTTTGGATTTGAATATTTTCCCGCAGTCCTTACAAGGGAAGGATTCTTCGACTTTCTGGTGTGTCTTTTGATGTAAAATGAGCATTCTCTCTTCAAAATAATGCGCGCCACAGACATCGCAGATACAAGCACCGAAATGCTCAGCCATATGTTTCTTTAAAGCATGAAAAAAACTGAAACTACTACCGCATTCTGTACATGTCAAATTATTGACGGTTAAACGGAATTTCAAAAAGTCATTTGACATTTCGTATATTTCTTTCCCGTGGGTCGTAGTGAGGTGACTTTTTAGTGAGTCGATATTATCGATCGTGATTGAGCATAGTCGACAGTCGATTTTGAAAATATCGACTAGGAGCAACTTCTTATTTGCGATGTGATCTTTGAATGTTGTTGGATCGTGTGTTAATGTATGTTCTCTAAGCTTGTTTGGGTCTGTGAAGACTTCACGGCAGTAGATACAGTAGTAATCGCTAAAAGAAGTGTCGAAGGGACAAACGAATGAGTTCTCGACTACGGCGATAGTGTTGGCAAAAGATTTCTGTTCGGTATCGATGTGTTTTTTCGGTATTTGTTGGGGCGGGAGCTCCGGTTCTGAAAAATATATATGTGTCGAATTATTTATTTATTTAATGTACCAAGAGGCGGATTTAACTATTTCATATTGTAATCCCTCGCACCCACGACCGATTTTTTATTGCGTACTGGATTTTCAACGCACTGCTTACCGCCGAGAGTTGAAAATCCAACAGTGGGTTTTCTTAACGCGCTGGGTTGCGCTCTGTTGGATTCTCAATGCTCGGCTCAATAGCGAGAGTTGAAAATCGAGTGTGCGATAAAAAAAAAACACGAGTTAACATAATATTAAATTGTATCACGCCTTTTTCTACGAGATGGGGAAGGAATAACCCAAATAACACTACAACATCCACTAACCTAACCCAACCTGGGAATCAAACTCTGTACCCCAATTGCGTACCACACTTTCAATCACAATCTGACGGATTTTGAAGAAAATTGTTAATCAATTGCTTCATATACAGGGTTATTTTAAATTCGCTAGCTAAACTGCGCAGGCGCGATGGGTATCGATATTTAAACACGATAAATATAAAATAAAAAGATTTGATGTTTTTTTGGGAGGTTAGTGTTGTTACTTGAAGTGTGAGTTGAGAAAAACAGTTTTTTTTATTTGTTTTATTTGAGATAGGTTTGCTCTTGACTCTAGTCTAGGTCAGAGATGACAATGGAACGAGCTTACCCAGAAGAAGCCTGTTCACTCTCACTTTGAAGAGATCGGGGTTGTATGCGTTCGGAAACACAGACACAGGCAGAGTTCCACTCCTTTGCTGTTTTCTTATATTTTATCGTGTTTAGATATTGATACCCATCGCGTCTGTGAAGTTTACAAAAAAAAACGGATCTTTTAAACTGATATTTCAAGTGACTATAATAGCTGCGGTCGATGACCCCACAAAAAGATTATCAAATTTTTTATCATGTTTAGAGGTCGTACCCATCGCGTCTGCAGAATTTAGCTAGCCACTTTAAAATACCCCTGTATGTTTAAAAATTTCGTCTACTCGACGACTGTTGTTGAACTGTCAAAATGAAAGGCATTGCCACTGTAAGTGTGCAATGCAATTACCGCGCGCAAAAAAAGCTCACACAAACATTAGTAACAATTAAAAGTGAACTTTATTGCCCAGAAATAAGGTCTCTTATCCCAAAGTAAGAGTTCTAACTGACATAAATACCTATTATTTCCTGTACATCCTGGTACTCCTGACTCCTAGTGCGTCGTTTGCTGATCTTCTCTTTAACACACTGGCCGTTAACTGTCTTCTTGCGTTTGGAATTCTTTGTTTTAATTTTGAGCTTTTTCTTCTTCGGCGATTTCTTGACTGATTTTGGTGTTGGTTCGCATTTCAGGCCTTCTGCATCTGGAATGTTGAAGAGAAATGATGTTATTTTTGAAAGTAAGCACAGACGCCAGCAGGTCAAGCTACCCGAAACTGTCAAATTTTCCCAATCAACCTTGAACCTAATGCTTTGGCGATAAAGTTGAAAATCTATTAAAGAAATTTGACAGATTGTAGTAGCTTGATGTGCTGCCGTCCATGCTTAAGTATGTCTTTTTAATAGGTGCAAAAAACGACTCATGGATGGCTTACAGCCGCTTTCTATATTCAATCGCAATCCTTAATTTGCTGGTCGAGATTGATATTTGAATCCATTTCCTACTTTTAGTATTTCAATAACCGATGGATGAATCGTTATGCGGCATTTTTTTTTCAATCCATCTTTGGGAGGACGGATCGGATTTTTAGACTGGTATTTGTATGAAAGTGACAGCTATGCGTATTCTATAACCGACCTCTGATTTAGACAAATCGATTTTTGAACGTTGTTGATCTATAAAGATCAATAACAGATTGAATTTGATCAATATCAGATTGATCAATGACAGAATTTCAGGATCGCGATAATTGAAAAAAAAAACAACTTTAATTTTTTTAATGATAGGTGGCCACCTTCGCTTTACCCCATTTGGTCGGGGACATCCTGTAGATACAGGGCATTTTTTTAATCACTATCCAAATTTTCGCAGGGTGTTCTACCCATGAATATGAACAACTTTTATTATGGGACCAACTCTGAAATCACGAAGAAAAAATCAGCTGATTCATACAAAAGTTCAATACCTACTCGACCAAAATGTATGAAACAGCTGATTTTTTTTCGTGATTTCAGAGTTGGTCCCATAGTGAAAGTTGTTCGTATTCATGGGTAGAACACCCTGCGAAAATTTGGATAATGATTAAAAAATGCCCTGTATATAAATATATAGATCCTGGCCGATTTCGGCCACAGCGACTTGGATCTGCCTATTGAGGACATCGCTGGTGTGCCCTCAGGTGACTGATATAACCAATTTTTGCCGCGAAAGTGCGTCCACATTCACGCCCTGTATACATGCACAAACAAAAAGCTGTGAGAAGTGGAAAAAATGGAGGGCAATTTTGTTTTAATGGAAGGATACCTCTTTGCCCCAGTGTTGTACTGTTATAAACCAATAGTATGGTATATTTCATTACGATATCTGATGCTACATTGTTGCGATAACGTGAAAACTTCTCATACTCTCCCTCACACACCGCTCGACGTCTCGCTGTACACCAGGGAGCCAACCACCACCTCTTAAAGCAATATTATTTTAAGGTTACTTCAGTGTCAGAAAGAGATAGAGCTAGACGTCCTGTATAGCTCCATCTCTTTCTGACACTGAAGTAAGATTAAAATAATATTGCGTTAAGAGGTAGTGATCTAGCTCCAGAGAGCGTGCGGTGTAGTTCGCGTTGTCGCGACAATGTAGCCTGAGCATGAGAGAAATGCTGTAACAAACTCCGAGGCCATGGTCTCTTGTTGTAGAATATTATGTGAAATTGATAATGCAGGACAAAATCTGGAAAAGCTGATGAAACAAATAACATCCTTGAATGAACGTAGTATAAGCTACACGGTTCTTTTGCTGCATGCATGGGCGCCGGCAGAAATAATTTCCAGGTGGTGCAGATTTTAGTTTTCTTACAATCTTTGCCGTATATGATTGTTAATAAAAAGATGAAATTTTAGTCTGAATGTTCGAGACATTTACAAATTTCTGACTATTCATTATGAATTTATTATATAGGTACCCAGTCGTCACGGCTCACACCTATTTGTTCACGACGATCGAAATTTAAAAATTCTAAGTTGGTGAGCCAGGAGTATAAAAGAATGATTTCCAACAGACGGCTTTTTATTTCAATAATTCCTGTTGACCCCGAGATTCCCAAGGGGTGCAAGTGCACCCCCTGGCACCCCCCTGCCGGCGCCCATGGCTGCATGGCCTTTGGAACTAACGACACCATCTTGGGGTTCCGTAGCCCCGAAGGATGCCAAACGGAACCCTATTACTAAGCCTCCGCTGTCCGTCCGTCCGTCCGCCTGTCAGCGGGCTGTATCTCGTGAACCGTAACAGGTAGACAGTTGAAATTTTCACAGATTGTGTATTTCTATTGCCACTATATCAACCAATAATAAAAATAAAATAAAGTAAACAATTCACGCACAATGGTCTACTTAAAGGACTAAGTGCGGAAACCAAATCTCTAACATAGAACATAGAAGTAAAAAATTAAAGGAGGAACCCATACAAGAAACGTGTTTTTAACTTAAGTTCTCGTACTTATCTTTTTAAAATATGTAGTGTTAAATATTGTACGGTAGTACGGAATCTGACCCTGCGAGTGCGAGTCCGACTCGCACTTGGCCGGTTTTTTTTTTTTTTTACAAAACATAAAATTTCATAAAACCTATGATCTCACTACTGAATGTTTAATTTTATGATTCTATGTATATTTGAATTAAATGATGAGGTTTTCAATAATATGTTGATGTTTTTTTGACATATCTCGGGACCCTGGGGTCCCGGACTTTTGGAAGGCGTACGAGGGGCCGCAGCCAACTCGCAGAGGCCGCTTAGACGTTATTAATGATATGAGGCACCAACCGACGACTATCCCTGTATGCACACTCCAGGTGCACCCCCGGTTGGACTATTGCAGGATATGGAAACAAAGATTTTGGACTATGGTATTGAGTGGCTCAAGTGGACTGGTTACCTAGAACTATGGAAGGACTATGGCCCCTGCCTGATCAATGTTTTATATATACACGGATAAAACGGCAGGGGGTGACTTGCACACTCAATAATGGGCCCCTGAAAATGGTCACTAGCACATAGTGTCGTAGCGACAAGGGGGCAAGATGTCCTGAGGTGCGAATGAGGAGTGGAGAGGTATTCCACGGCTATCAGGACAATCCCGGAAGTACGGTCAAGATCCCTACCAGCATCTTACTGGAATACTTCCTTCCTCCGAGCACGTTTGTTCTTGCGCATCTCTACTCAAGCCGGCTAATAAAGGCAAGAATGAGGTGGGAGCTCTGTTCCTCGTCGGTGTTCACTCTGGCCGGTCAATAAAGGCAAGTCAGAGATGAGGAACATGACTTCTCCCGGGAGATAGGGTCCGTGGGGTCGCTACTGCTCAACAGCTCGCCACACGCTGCCCAGCGGGTTTCTGTATCTCTCTTGGTCTGGCTCCTCACCCTAGACCCGTTTCGGCAAAGTAAACTACAGTGTGAGTCTTTATAATGTGCACATATCGAAATGAGGGAATCTATGCTTAATTTTATCGACGGAAAAAATGTTAAAAAAAATCTAAATATTTATTTATATTTTTTATGGATTTTTAAAAAAAATTGTTTGCTTTTGTGACCCCAGTGTATACAAAACTGTGTAACTTTTAAACTAAACGATTTATCACGATGAAACAAACTCTATAATGTTTGGAAGTAATTAGGTGTCGTCATAAAATAAAAATTATGGAAAAAAAATAGCCACATTTAAAAATAAACATTTTTGTTTGGCAAAAATCTGATTTTTTTTCATTAATTTTTACAAAAATTGTAAAATTTCTCAATAACATGCCCCCATCACCTTCTTTTTTTATAACTTTAAGTTATTCTTCATTGTATTAGGAACCTAACGGTAAAAATTGCATGATTTTAACTCAACCCCAACATTTTTTATCAAATGTCAAAGAAAGGCCCAACGCATAGCTACGCACATTGTTTAGCAGGTAGATAAACTTTTTTTTGTTAACTTTGTTGTGAATGCGCGCGGGTCGTTTCAAAGATGGCACTCCGAACGCGGAATCGTATTGTTCTCATAAGGGTGGTTTGTTTGGGATGATAATTAATGCAAAAGAGTTCAATTGAAACCCATTTATTATTAAATACAAAATTTAATGCATCAGGTTCTCAAAATGTCCACCTCGTTGTTGTAAACACAAAGCCGCGCGAATTAGAATTTGGTGTGTCGCTCTCCTTATCATTTCGGGATCATTGCGAATATCATTCGCACAGTTTATTATGCGGTCACGCAAATCGGCCTCACTGTTGATGGGGGTACTGTAGACGCGTTGCTTCATGGTCCCCCATAGGAAATAATCAAGGGGCGTCAAATCGGGTGAACGCGCAGGCCACCCTACAGGTCCTTGCCGGCCGATCCATTTGTCATGATAATTTTCGTTTAAAAATCTTCTTACATTTGTAGCGTAATGGGCAGGACATCCGTCCATCTGAAGAAACATCCTTTGACGCACAGCCAGTGGGACATCTTCCAATAACTGAGGCATATCATCTCTCAATAGACTTAAAAATCTTTCACCAGTCAACGTTCTCGGCAATATGACTGGTCCAATCAACATGTTATCGATAAGACCAGCCCAAACATTTATCGAAAATCTTACTTGGAAAGTAGATGACCGTTTCAGTTTCGGGTTTTCACCTGCGCGGCACCATCTGTGTAAATTTCGACAGTTAGTAATACCGTCTCTAGTGAATGTCGCTTCGTCCATCCATAGTATTTTTCTTGGAAAGTTTGGGTTTGCTCTGGTTTTTCTTTGAATCCATGTGGACATCACACACCTTGGACGCCAGTCTACGTCTTCATGTAGATGTTGCAGCCTTTGATAGTGATAAGGATGCAATCCTTCTTTCTTTAAAATACGCCACACTGATTTTTGGGATATTCCGTGACGAAGAGCCAGTCGTCTAGTACTTATGGATGGATCAGCAAACAAATCACTTAATACTGCTTGTTCAGTAGCCGCATCAATAATTACTTGAGGTGGCTCGCGACGATCTCTACTTGATCCAAGTCCAGTGATCGACAACCTTCTGTGAACTTCCTGGAAGTTTCGGGCAGATGGCACTGGTTGCCTGTTAGGATACGCAGCTATGTAAGCCGCGCGCGCAGCTCTGGCACTTCCTTGTCCCACTCCATAATAAAAATGTATGTCGGCGATGTGTGCCGGGGAAAATTCACTTAAACGCGGCATCATGTAGCAGCGAACGAAAGTTATGAAAGTCCAGCGAACGAAAGTACCGAAACACATGTAGCAGCGGCGAATAATTCGGAGCGACTGCCAGTCTGACATCTGTCATAATTCAAGTTCCTTTGGCTGGCCCTACCTCCCCGACCTGCGCACATTCAAAAGAAAGTTTATCTACCTGCTAAACAATAGCTATGCGTTGGGCCTTTCTTTGACAGTTGATAAAAAATGTTGGGGTTGAGTTAAAAACATGCAATTTTTACCGTTGGGTTCCTAATACAATGAAGAATAACTTAAAGTTATAAAAAAAGAAGGTGATGGGGGCATGTTATTGAGAAATTTTACAATTTTTGTAAAAATTAATGAAAAAAAATCAGATTTTTGCCAAACAAAAATGTTTATTTTTAAATGTGGCTATTTTTTTTCCATAATTTTTATTTTATGACGACACCTAATTACTTCCAAACATTATAGAGTTTGTTTCATCGTGATAAATCGTTTAGTTTAAAAGTTACACAGTTTTGTATACACTGGGGTCACAAAAGCAAACAATTTTTTTTAAAAATCCATAAAAAATATAAATAAATATTTAGATTTTTTTTAACATTTTTTCCGTCGATAAAATTAAGCATAGATTCCCTCATTTCGATATGTGCACATTATAAAGACTCACACTGTATACCGGCACAGACCTAGAGCTCGGAGCACGCAAGCCCCACCACGACGTCAACATAGAGATACGGCGGTGGTTATTATTTTAATTTATTCATGTTATCAATATTTTATTTCTATTTTAAATGGTTTAGAATGACATTTTGTTGTTATTATTACATACATAAACTCACGCCTTCTTCCCATGGGGGTAGGCAGAAACTACAGAACGCCACCTGCTACGATCCTTACATACTCCTTTTGCCTCGTTTACATTCATACATCTGGTCATACCCGCACGCCGGTTGCGAGTACTACGCACCTGACTTTTCTGAAGACATTATTATTACACGTCAATTACCAAAAAGACGGACGTCGTCACCGAGGCAGGCCTAAAAAACGCGTGATGAAAGAAAGAAAGAAAGAAGAAAGAAAATACGTTTATTTGCGGTAAACATGACGCAAAAAGAAAGAACACAAACACAAAAAGAAACAAGTTGGGGGAAAATATGCGTCACATCCGCGCAAAACGGCCATCGCTCAGCATAATGCTGCAACCCTATGCGAGACAGAGCCCCAGCGCTGGTTTTCAGCGACAGCCGGCGTTGATGTGATGACGTCAGCCGGTGCAGCATGCAATGTAATTTGGACGATTGTTTGTGATGATTTGGACTCGTACCTTACTGATTGGGCGGAAAAGGCACAGCACAAAGAAAATTGGAAAAGTATGGGGGAGACCTTTGCCCAGCAGTGGGACAACATAGGTTGAACGAAAAAAAAAATTACCAAAAATTATTGAATAACTTTAACTGTAAATATTATCCTCTTTGGCTTGTAATATTATGTAAAACCATAAATGGTGAATGTTGAGTGAGTCTGTAAGTAATTGTTGCACTTATAAACGTACTATTTTATCACATTTAATGCCAGCTAATTACCCGCCTAGCGAGTCCAAAACAAAGTATGCGGCATCTGTGTGTTACGTTCAATTCAAAATTTGTGGCGGTGGTGAGTGTTAAGGAAATTATTTTAAATGTATTGTGTAAACGATTGTTCGCTAACCTAAATAAATAAAACAATTTCACAAATGTGTCATTCGAGTGCCAGAAGATCCTTGTCATCTTACAGTTGCTTATTGAAGTTCGGAACTTACCATCCTCCACAAGGTCAGCACCATCATCCATGTGATCATCCTGCGCCACCTCATCATCCGGTGACTTATCAGCATCAGCTGAAGAGGTTGGAGTACAATCCTCAAGTTCCACCTTCACTACCGGTTCATTCTTCACTTCATCGTCGGGATGTCCTTCTATAATGTTATAACAAAACAGAATGCTTTTACTGTCTCGTTTCTCTAGAGGTAGCAAGAGCGCCTGCTAAGCATGAGGTCCTGGGTTTGATTCCCAGGTTGGGCAAGGTGCTATTGGGTTTTCCATCAGGAATTTCTCAGTAGCAGCCCAGAGTCAGTATGGTACGTTTTGTGATACGTGTGAACCAGACCTTGGTAAAAGACTTTCAAGGTGGGAATTCACGATAGCGCCATTTGACATGGCTCCAAACGACTAAATTGGACATCCAGTTTTACGTCACGCCAATGGATTTTAACATTCACGATCCAATTTTGGAAGTACATCACGCCATTTGGCGCGATGGACTGACCGTGAACGCCCACCTTTAAACTCTATTCAAATACTTGTTTCCAATTAACATTATTTCAACATAAACAAATATTAACTTTAAACAGGTGTAAATTAAGTTGATTTTAGAATGACTAGTCCTATTGAAGAAACCATAAATTGAAATTGTAGCATAAACTGAACCTTATGCATATCTAGTTCCTTCCTGGTTCAGTTTGCACTACAATTTTAACTAATTTGATGACTTTTACTCTCTCTTTTTTTTTTGATTATTTATATAAATTATACAGATACACATATTTTTGAAAATAAAGTAGAAGCTCTATTCCTTACCTCCATGGACCTGTATGTTAGCATGTAAGAGTTTTTCCTCACAGAGCAGCACTTGTTGTCGAAAGGCGCGCGCGTCTCTCAGACGGACCACGCACGTCGCGCAGATCACGCGCTCAGACTCCTCGCCATCCAAGTGAGACAGCTAGCGACGAAAGAATTATGAAAACTATAATAGCTCTTTGGGGTATCGCGTTACCCAGTAACTGGGTTGTGGAGGTCAAATAGACAGTTGCTCCATGTAAAATACCAGTGTTGGTATTCAGCTGCATCTGGTTAGACTGGGAGCCAGCGATATAGTTGCGATAAAGGCTAATGTATGATGCTAAGGTATGATGTGTCGCTTGATAGACTTTTATAATCATCAGTACCTTAATACAGTACATTCCATTGCTGACTTTAATGACGTGGCCAAAAACAGATCCACAGCGTATTCTTTACCTTCTTAATCACGGAAAGCCCATAATTAGTATGACAATTAAGAACTTACGAGTAACCCAAAGCAATCGACGAACATCTCTGAATACACCTCTTTTTGACCAAGCCATTCGTATTCTACGTTCAACAAGCGACATTTCTTCAAAGCACCACAGCATCTACATAAACCAGGGTCCACAATAGGACCCTGGCGGCTAGTATTGCTCATTTTGTTATCAAATAACAATTTTCTAATAAATATTTACATTCGATTTAGCAATATAGTTAGTGACATTTTGACGTATGCCAATGTTTATCGACTTTTGACTTTGACAGGGATGCTTAGCGTTGGACTGCATTTTACGGTTATTAAATTTGTCGGTTTTTGGAAGGTAGTGCTACTCGACAATAGATGGCGCTTGGGCTAAATTTGGTGTAAAAATTCTAATTACCTATATACCAATATTTCATTGATTGAATGGATTTTAATAAAAGGCGCAAACTCGCATTTAATGCAATTAATTTTATTGAAAGTACAAGTAAACATGATAATAATAATGTTTTATTGGAATCTGTTATTGCGCTAGTCGCAAATTATTGCAATCAAATAGACATTTACTTATTTCTGCACATCGTATTTCATGAACATCAAACTAACATTCAAGGATAATATGGGTTGCACGTGCTGATTATTATAAACTACTGATATTGTGTATCTATACCTACTTAGTATATTTATTAGCTTCCGCCTATAGCGATCAAGTAAATCTATTTCTACGCTACATACTAAAATACATCAATAAAATATTCATTTCGTATACAAATAATTAATCAGTCTAACAATCTACTGAGAAGCCCGCAATTAAATGGCTTTCCCCTTATGGGATGCTCGAACAATGTTTTGTGTGTTTATTGTCAATCGCATCAATTGCATTTTGTAGATGATCATTTTGCGCATCAATGTGTATCAATCACGTAAAACTGACAATTGCAATTTATCGTTTCAGGGACCCTTTATGATCCATTACAGTAGGTAGGACTAAAGGGGGAAAATACGATTACCAGAGATTATTGTATACCTACAAATACTGATATCAACGCATGCAGATGTTAGAGCCTGTTACACGGTTGTTATGTAAAACTCATTATTTGCCGAAATTAGGTGCTCCTGCCCCTGCCTACACCTTCAGCGAATGCCGTAATGTTCACGGGGAACAACATCCACCTGGCTACTAACAACTGCAATTTTACTAGCTAGAATGAACATTTTGTTCATTTGATGCATGCTCCAAAAACTGGAGCATATAGTCTTATTAAAAATCAGCCGTTGAAATTATACATAGAGGAAAATAGTTTATAACCAGAGGTCGGAATTAGGTAGAGTTATTTATGTACAGACGCCAGCAGGTCAAGCTATCTGAAACTGTCAAGTTTTCCCAATCAACCTTGAACCTAATGCTTTAACGATAAAGTTGAAAATCTATTAAAGAAAGAATCATGGCCACGCTCCTAACATGCTTGGACTAGTAAAATTTAACAAAACGACTCTTGATGAAACATACGTTGTTTCATTTGTCTAAATAAATGGTAACAAGTACGGCCTTTAAAATATTTTTAAAAGATGGGAGAGTCAAGTAATTAAGAAATATATTTTTTGAGGTTAGGTGGTATATTATTAATCTGTGGCTTTTGAATTGAGAGGTTTTTCATCTGTTTTTTTTATTAAGTTACAAATTATGTCAAATGCAGGGCACATACTCTACATATCCGATAACGTTGAATTATCTTCATTCATAAGTAGGTACCATAATAGACATGGACACGTTGAATTTGTCCCTGATAAAGTGATAATAGAGGAGTTTCCAAGAAGACTGCTATACATACGTAGCGTACGTACAATACGACGAGAAATCCTTTCAGCAATAAAAGATACCACTCTTGTGTTTTGCTCTAGGACAATGTGTCGCGCAATACGATTTACACACAATCCACAGTTAACACAGAGAATGGAAGACATTTTGCCACTTCCGATAGAAGATCCAAAACGTGATGCAGTTCCAAGTCCAATATACGAAAGCCAAGTCAACTAGAGTAGAAGAATCAGTCGGTGTCCGTAAGCAATGCAATATATCAGGAATTCAGGAAAATAACACAAAATCGCACAGAACACAGAGTCGTCGCCGAAACTACAACACAGTCTGCCACATAGACTACTATTATATTTACTGAGGTCTGCCATCTGCGCAGAAAACTGTCAATGTCAATCATTCTTTTGTTTATATTACTTGTCAAAAATAGAGGAAGGCCACGTCATCGATCAATTTATGCAGTATCGATTTTGAGATGTAAAATCATTACTTTTAAACAGTTTATATTGCCCGGGGTTTCATTTCGATTAAAAAATAAAATCGATTCAGATCTAAGTTAAAGTATAGACTTCTCTAGTAACTTTAATAATACAAATGCGTTCAAAATGAATATTTTACACTGCGTTCTGATAATGCAAAACTATATTTATAATGATATAAAATATCTATACTTCCCCATCTTCAAAAAATAAACTGATGATATCTAATAATTACATTAACAATGTACTACATTTTGGTGACAGTCTCATCTTGGGACGAAATTTTGTTTTTTCTTAGTCCAAAATGACCATGATCCTTTGACAGATTGTAGTAGCTTGATGTGCTGCCGTCCATACTTACACTGATTTCATACAGCGAAAGAATAAAGTGGATACTTCAAATCTTAGTGGTACTTGGAATGAATCGGACAAGGAAAATGATTCTGATGGGCCGTTTGAATAAGCAAACCCTCACGAGTCTAGGCTAGAAGCAAAAGTATTTTCTTATTTATAAAAAAGGCGAAGTATAAGTATGAGAATTTGCTTAAGACTATTAATAATTTGTGTTGTGAATTAATGTAAACTAATAAAAATTGTATGTTAATTATCTTTGTTTTATTTGTCTGTCTATCTCTGAGGTTTTTATTATTATTTATTCGTAATATGGTTGGCCACACAGTATTGTCCATTAGAAATCCCGGGAAGATCCATATTAATATCAACAAGTACATAAATAACTCTACCTAATTCCGACCACTGTTTATAACCAAATAATAATGTTATTCATACAACATCCTATAAAAATAGGTAAATATTTTACCCGCTCAGCCTTTTACCGTTATACCCTGTGTTGTGTAGCACATCACTTCCAACCCTCAGACAATATTTTACAATAATTTTGCATAGAATTCAGATCAAAAATAAAAAGACAGTCATACTGACACATAATTGCTGTTAAAACATATCCCTCCTTTTGGGAATCGCTACAGTCGTAAAGAAAAGGATTTTTGTTTCTTTTTCATTGACGTTCGACCTCAATGTATGATTTTAATCAATTTCGTGAACCAGCGGTAACAGCAACGGCTCTTCATAAGCATTGTGAAACTCTTGATTATCTTTCACTTCCCAGTCTGACTCTTCAGGCGTCATATTATGCTCATAAGTCTGATATGTCAAAAACGTTCTTATCAAGAGCTGCCGTCTTTCTCCTTCCGATATTTTGTTGTTACGTATCACATCACCAAGGCTGTCAAAATTGGCCCAAGCAACTGAATTTACAGCAAAAGGATGGACATCAGAAGCGTTGTCAAACATCCTCCAAGTTGGTATGCCAATATGCGGGATGACACGAATGACAGGATAAAGACAAGCGTCAATCTTGTAATTAAATAGAGAGTATGTAGTCTCGTACATGTTTTTGTATCGCATGTAATCCAGTTCGTATGTCAGTTCAGGCCACATATCAATGTATTTCTCTCTGATTATCTTATGGCATTTCTCTATTATTTTCCACTGCCGTTTAAGAATTTTTTGCCAATCTTCCATTGCGTTTGTCTCATGAATGCGGTCTATATTTATACCTTTAATCTCTTCTTTTATAGTAGTGAATCGTAAACGCTGATGGCCAATGAGCATGTCTCGTTGCGATCGTGGAATGTCAGCACAACGTTTCGCTGGGCTATTTACTTGCGGGAGCTGTGCATGGAGAAACTGGCGCAATATAGGCATCACCGTCAAATACTCTTCTTTGACTTTTTCATAAATATTGGCGGTAAAATAGTTGTCGTCTTTAACTTGAGCTTCGATGAGAAGATGATTGTTATCATCGAAATTTTTCCATAACAGATAAAGAGCATCATTGGATTTTTGTGCGGAAACCTCTCTTAGTTCACTCAACTCTACCAAATTGTTTTCAATTAGATTATGCATTTTGTCAAATGTTTCACTGATAAGTAGTTGGGTAGAAATAAGTTCTTCCATCGTGAATTCAAGCAAGCCCCTCATAGTTAAATACTGTATCGTTTCAGGTGTTTATCTTCTCAATTTACTTAGGAAAATACTATTCTGCTTACAAACAAACACCGCCAAGACAAACTCTGAAATTGCACTTTGCACAATCAATATTTATATCGCGATCCTTTTTGAACGGATGCTATTCAAGTTTTTGGTTTCACATTTTCACACAACAAAATTACTGTAGGTAAGGTAGGAAAGTCTTAACTTTTCAAAAAACTCCTCAAACTGTTTGTTGAACAAGATTAAGTTAATGCTAAAAGGTAATTATGGCTCCCAAGTTACATTATCCTGGTAGTACTTCCATCAATTTAAATGAAAAATCGATAATGTGAAAAAATGTATACGATTCGATTGCGCGCGCATGCCCGTTGCCCAACACTAGAGCAGTACTGCCGTTCGCTCGATGGTGTCGCCTTGCGTTAGTTTCAAGAAATTAAATAGTTTTAATGTAATTTCGCTTAATATTTTAAGTTAGTTGTTATTAATCAGTATGTTAAATATATTTCCTGTGAAAATAAGTTAAAAACGTGACAATGGAAGTTAAAACTACGGAATGGCGAGCCGGCCCAAGTGTTTGTCGTTGTTGCTTATCGGAGGGGTGCTACAAAGACATTTCTACTGAATATTTCTGGATGGGAAAGCGTGAGGTGTATGCTGAAATGCTTTCAGACAGCCTCAATGTTTCAGTAAGTATTACCTTGCTTACTTATCGATCCATCTTCGTGAAGACGCCACGGCATCCATTTTCTTGGTTCAGAACAAGTTTTTTTTTATAACCCGACCCATTTGTGGAGTCTTGTGTTTTGTTATGAATACTCTTTGGTTGGGACTACTATCGTTGGTCGGGTTTTAAAATCGATCGAGCAGTTTGAAGATGCTTTTATTTTTTGGAGACAGTACCCACTACTAAATTTTACCGAAATGTACAGCTTATTTATGATCAATAACGGAAGATTCAAGCTTCCCTTGGTTTTGAGCACCTTTGTTTTCGCCAAGGTCCTCAAATTGAAAGAATTGGTGGTTTGCCCTTGTATTTTATGACTCAATTTGTCAAGCTACAACTCTTTACTAACCATTTATGTACCTAGTATTTATGAATCAACATTGAGACAGTTTCTTGTTAAAAAGCAGATGTCAATATCATACAAAATGAAAATATCCATCATGACTATGTTACTCACATTGACCAATTTTATCAATCAAGAATGGCTTTTGTTGACATACTTTTTATTGTTTATTATAATTTTTTTTTCCTTTTATATAAAATCATACTTCGACATTAAGGGGAATGCACAAAGGTAGCACGCGAAATGTTGTATGTTGATAAAAATATGATTTGAGACTGTAAAAAATATGTATTTACAGAATTAGAATCATCAGTGCAACTCTTGAGATTGATATTACCTGCAAATTGCAAAAAAACTTAAGAAAACTTGAATTTCATGGACTACTGGTGCTTTCGCCTCGAAAGGTCCATATCTGTAGTGCTGGTCTGAAAAAATATCACCATGAAAATTAGATGAAGTTGCCGTTCCTGAACAATAAAATGATAAAAACAAAAATACAACTTTTCAGGAAAAATAAAACATGATTGTTTTCATTGATTGCAATTTATCATTATCTATATAGTTGAATATTTTTTCACAAGAACATAATTCTATGACTGTTTGTCATACTACTAACAATAATTGGGAATACATTTTGATAATATTATAATAACACTTTATTCTCGTAATTTAAGGCTTGTTTTAAATTTTTGAATACTATTGTAACATTTTGTAACTTCATAAATAACTGTCTAAAATTATGAAGACAATTGAGCAGACGTATTACGACGACGAAGTGCCAATACCTCTTAACTGACTCCTAACAAACATGCGAATAACGCCTTATCGTTTTGAATTTAAAGGCGTTATTTGCATGTTTTAGGAGTCAGCAGGTATTGGCATTTTGCCGTCAATTAGCACCCTCAGATCCCAAAAATGACACACTAACATTAAGATAATGGCAGTTATTATTTTATCCTCCGGGGACGGCAAAGTGAGCTGTCATTCTACCTGATGCTAGGGATTGACAGCTCACTCCACCCAAGTTTTCACAGTGAGATTTTCACAGAATAGCATTTTGAATTTTTTTTTTTGTTAGTTCGTATTGTCCCACTGCTAGGCAAAGGCCTCCCTACTCTCTTTCCACTTCTCTCTGTCCAAAGCTACCAAGGACCAATCTTTATTAAAGGAGTCCAGCTCATCCCGCCATCTCTATCTGGGCCTGCCGTGATGTTGTTTGCCATTAAGCGGGACCCATTAAGTCGTAAGTTTGGCCCATTGATCATCTGACATGCAGCAGATGTGTCCAGCCCAATTCCATTTAAGCGTGGCAGCTTTCCGAGTGACATCAGCTATTGCAGTGATGGAACAATTGTTGTATTTTTATCCCGGTCCACAAGTTTAATACTTGGAATACTCCGTTCCATTGCTCTTTGGCAAACCCAGAGCGTGGACCTCTGCTGAATTGTCAAAGAATACACACATCAATGAGTCTTCTCTTGAGGGATAGAGGAAGATCGCCCTTCATTAGATCTTTCAATACAGAATAGCATTACTGCCTTTTAACTTAAAAACTGGCAACATTTTGTTTTAAATAATTTAATCTCTTTACTAGATTGCATACTCCCAATCCGGTGGTCCAAACAGCAACAGTCGTCTTATCTGTGAGCTGTGTATATCTCGGCTGCGGGATGCTTCAGACTTTAAGCGGCAGGTACTTGAGTGCGAGAAGACTTTCATGCAACACTTGGATGCTAGCAGCTCTACACTTCCGGAATTAGAAGGTAACATTCTTTTTCGAAATTTTCCAAAAAAAAAAAATAACTGCAGGAATACTGCAAAAAATATGATTGGCTAAGGCACACAAACAAACTATAGAGAATAAAAAATAAATTACAAAAAAGAAACTTGAGCTGACACAAAACACATTAAAAACATAGATACACATAGATTTTTTAACCGTCAGATAACTTTTACCTGAGGAATAAATAAGGGAATAAATAATGAGGCAGGAGCAATCGTGTAAGTTTATTTCCTTTAATTGTAAATCGTTGAAGCGTTCTATTGATGGTGTGAGAAGTCTTTGTAAAATGGGTGATATCGTAGCTCTACAAGAGACGTGGATGTTACCGCATGATTTACCGTTACTGACTGCGATACATCATGACTTTGGAGGAATAGGGACGTCGGCTGTGGACACCTCATCAGGTTTATTGCGGGGTAGGCCCTACGGAGGGGTTGCCATATTATGGAGAAAAAGTGTGTTTCAGTCTGTAAAGGTAATACATTGTGATGACGCGCGTATAGCTGCAGTGAAAGTTCGGGTTTGTAACAAGACTATAATAATATTTTGCATCTATATGCCGACTGACTGTGTGGTAAACTTACCTGAATTTACGCATTGTCTAAGTAATATTAATTCAATAGTTGAAGACAATCGTGATACGGAGGCTATTTATATTTTAGGTGACTATAATGCGCATCCAGAGGAACTGTTTTGGAACGAATTGTTTGACTTTTGTAATGATCGGGATTGGACATGTGTGGATGTGAATATTCTAGGTAATAACTCTGATACATTTACTTTTGTCAGTGAGGCGCATGGGTGTGCGAGATGGTTGGACCACTGTGTCGTAACAAAGGCCGCTTTACCGTCTATTAACCGTGTTTGGGTAGATTACAATGTGCAGTGGTCTGACCATTTCCCACTTTTTGTTGAATGTAATTTGGGTAGGCTAATTTGTAAAAAGGAGGCTGTTTTTACTTCGACCAATAAGATCATATGGGGGGAAAGAACGGCAGATCAAATCGGGGTATATCATCGTCGGTGTCACTCTCAGCTTCGGGAAATCGATTTTCCAGACGAATTTTCACAATGCTGCGACGGTTACTGTTACAATGTTGCCCATAGGACCTTGTTAAATGATATGTATGTCAACCTAGTATCTATCCTGTCAGATGCCGCCTTTGCTTCTTATGAGCGCAGGGGAGTGCAAAGGAGAGGTGAATATATAGCGGGGTGGAATAAACACGTGGCTGGTTACCACAGGGAAGCCAGACTGAAATTTTTACTATGGGTTCAAGCTGGTAAGCCGAATAGGGGTCAAGTGTACTGTGATATGTGCGAGAGCAGAACAGCATTTAAAAAACAACTAAAGTGGTGCCAGGATAGGCAGGATCAGATAAAAATGGACATCCTGGCCTCACGTCATACTGACAAAGATTTTAAGTTGTTTTGGAGGCAAACTGGGAAAATGAATGTTAGGCCTGGCTTACCTGTGAGCGTAGATGGGATCAGTGATCACGACGTGATCGCTGATCTCTTTAAAGACCATTTTAAAATAGCGCCACATTGTGATTCTGCGGAACAGAGGCGACCCTCGACTCTTGGGTGTAATGGTGCTGAGACTGGTGGTGGAGAAGCGAGTTGTGAGATTTACAGCAAAACAAGTGCAAAAAGTTATTCACAGTATGCAGCGAGGTAAGTCTCCAGGCTTTGACAGTCTCAGCATTGAGCATCTAAGAAATGCAGGAGTTCACCTGCCGCGCGTACTCTCCATGTTTTACAATCTCTGTTTGTGTCATGGTTATTTGCCGGATGAGCTTACCAGAACGATCGTTGTTCCGGTTGTAAAGTGCAAGACCGGGGATCTATCAGATAGGAGCAACTATCGGCCTATATCGCTGGCTACGGTATTGGCCAAGGTATTTGACAGCTTGCTTAATGACACCCTTAAAACTTATGTGGATTTACACGATGCCCAATTCGGCTTTAGAGGTGGACTTTCTACGGAAAGTGCTATCTTGTGTGTTAAGCAGGCTGTCGGGTATTACACTGACAGGAGTACGCCGGTATACGCGTGCTTTCTGGATTTATCCAGAGCCTTCGATACTGTTTTGTACGATAGACTGTGGATGAAGCTGGAGAGCGCTGGTGTGCCGGTAGAGGTTGTATCAGTGTTAAGGCATTGGTATCGGTACCAGCGAAACCAGGTACGATGGGCGGGGGCTCTTTCCCAGGAATATGGCATGGAGTGTGGCGTGAGGCAGGGGGGCATTACTTCTCCTCTGTTGTTCAACCTATATATTAATGACCTCATCTGTGAGCTCAGCAGTACTCATGTGGGTTGTTTCGTGAATGGTGTTAGCGTCAATAACATCAGTTATGCAGACGACATGGTACTGCTGGGCCCATCGGTGAGCGCAGTTCGTAAACTTGTGGCGATCTGTGAGGCATACGCGGCGGAACATGGACTGAAATATAACTGTAAAAAGCGTGAAGTTCTGGTTTTTAAGAGTGGAAAACGTGCTCCTCTCCATGTTCCGCCTATTATGCTTAATGGTGCAGTTCTAGCAGTGGTGAGCAGGTTCAGGTATTTGGGGCACGTTGTGACAGACGATTTGCAGGATGATGCTGACATTGAGAGGGAGCGCAGAGCATTGGCAGTCAGGGGGAACATGGTTGCGCGTAGGTTTGCTCGCTGCTCGAGGGAAGTAAAGATAACTCTTTTTAAGGCATATTGTCAATCCTTTTACTCGAGCAGTTTGTGGATAAATTACACTCATCGGGCTGCTAATGCTCTGCGTGTCCAATATAACAACATTTTCAGGATGCTGATGCGGTTGCCTCGCTATTGTAGTGCATCTGGTATGTTTGCGGAGGCGCGAACGGACGGCTTCCATGCGATTGTGCGCAAAAGGGTAGCTTCCTTGTCACAGCGTGTGCGAGGCAGTAGCAACGGCATCCTGCAGATGATTGTATCGCGTGCGGATTGCCCTATCCAAAATAAATGGATGCGCATTGTTTTGGGCGCTCACTACTAACACATTGTTATTAAAAAAAAAAAAAAAAAAATATTTTGATTTCATTTGAGTTTGATTTAATTTTAATTTGAGTTTGATTTAATTTTAATTTGAGTTTGATTTAATTTTAATTTCATGTTAATTTAATTTTGTTTAATTTTGATTGGTCTCAACTGAATTTAATTTTGGTTTTATTTCTAATTTAATTTTTTATTATTATTTTTTTTTTTTATTGTAATTTTGGTATTATTTATTATTATTATTATTTTTTCATTTTTTTTTTATTGTAATTATTATTTTGCAATTGATTTTAATTTTAATTTTGTGATTTTGATTTTTTTTAAATGTTGATATTGATTTTAATTTTGGATTTTGATTGTAATCTTGATTTAATTTTTTTATTTTCATGCTACTTATTAACATAGTTTGGTACCTAAGTTCTAATACTAACACGATATGGATGTTTTCCGAAATAAATGATTGATGAAATAAGGCGGTTTGACACATTTTCTATACAAAAGCTGTCAAAACGTCAAACATATTCCCTAAATAAAAGTTATCTGGCGATTGAAAAATCAGCCCTTAGTGTGACATGTCGCTTATTATGACCTATTTCTTTCTTAAAAATAGGTCAGTAAGCGACATGTCACTTTATGTGAAGTCATGATATCCAAAATTTGTTACAAAGAATTGCTTCATAATAAGCGGTTGGTCAATATAGGCGGAGTCATAATAAACGGATTCCACTGTACCGATTCTGGTGGTATGAGGGTCTGCCATCATATTTTGTTCAACATAACCGTAAGAAACAATGAATTAACCGGGGCAACCCTGGCGCTTTCGCCCTAAGTCTCCCGATTAAGTCTTTGATAAGAAAATCGCTGTCTAAAATAATGTCAGCTGCTGTGATTGGTTGGGTGCATACTAATAGCCACTAATCAAATATTCTTCAAACTGAATGGGTACGGGTTCATACCCATTCCATATTGAAATACGAAGGATGAAAAACTGGCACTAAATAATCTTTTTCTTTTCTACAGTTCAAGCGGAAGCAATAGACTCGGACGTAAAATTAGAGCGAGTGAAACAAGAGAAGAGACTGAGCGATGATGATGACTTTGATGATCGATGCGGCTTTGATGATGATGATGATGATGACCGTGAGTTCTAAATTCAAATTACTTGATAAAACGCCTGTGTCCTCTGAAGGGATCGGTGGTGGAGGTGTAAAGTACAGCTATATTTTAACACACACGTCCAGACTTCATCTGCTACAGAGAATAAGAACCCTAATACCCTTGTCCCACCAGGACATTGTACTCAGGACCCTATGCTGCGACCACTAGACCAATGAGGCAGTCAACATTTTTCCCAATCCATAGGCGGGCGTCCACTGTGTTATCTAATAAACTCAGCTCAATAATTATTATGATATGTTTTTGAGATGAGTTAAATAAATGCCAAAATAAAAATGTGTTTATAATAATTACCAATTATTATTTATTAGTTTGCTAATTGATTACCTACATTTAAAAAAAAGAAAGCATAAATTCATTTAGTCCCATTTGAGCGACAAAATGCGAGCGAGGTGACAAAATGCGACAGCCCTCTTAATGCAGATCCCATAAATAATCAGTGGATCATGTTTTATGCCAACTAATGATTATAGCCAGTCATATTATACCAAAAAGTTCACAACCTCTTTCCAATTTCAGTTGACGACCAACCCCTCACGAAATTAGCAAGTAAAATACCCAAAAAGGAATCCGTAGACTTATTAGACCTCCTGGACAATACTAAGGCAACAGAAAAACGAAAATCTTCCACCAAAACTAAGTCGTGTCCCGCTAAAAAGACTAAGACTGTGAAAAAGGAGCCTGTGAAAGCTAGCGCTAGCAAAGTGGCCGCTAAAACTGAGAAGAAGAAAAAAGGTAGGCATCTGTTTTGTGATCTAAAGTTGTTGGTTAGTTGAGTTGCTGAAGATATGTAGAATAATCGGTATGTAACACTAGCTTTTGCCCGCTTGGAGCTCGGAAATTATCCCACAGGAACATACTACCAGAATAAAAGTGTCCTTTGTCCACCTAGAACATGGGCTGTCCGTGTGCCAAATTGTATCCACATACGTTCGGCCTTTAAGGCGTGAAAAGGTAACAGAGTTACGCATTTATAATATACATCAGGTGAGATAGTGGTCGGTCAAACGCGAGCCTGCCATCAAAATAAAAAAAAAAACGCCTACGTCGTGTCTATGGCAATAAGTATAGATAATTAGATTTTGTTGGCCCCATACTTTGCCCCATTCACGGCATCGAGCAGCGCAGAGGTCACTATGGCTGCATTATTTGGGGCACAGTGCAGGATAAGAGACTTACCTCTAAGATGGGACATAGTTTGCGCCACAGCCACATCCACAAAGTGCTGCCATACTGTCAAAAAATAATACTACTAACATGGTATTTCTGCTGCCAAGCAGTGCTGCTGTAGTTTGGTTTGAAGAGTATGGTGCATGAGTCCATTTCAGCTTTTTCTCTATGATAGCAATGCACACCTGTGATGATTCTGGTATTGTGGATTTTGTCTGGCGACGCCGCTATCCCACTGGCGTTTTACGAGCGTTGGCGCTTCTCCAATGTCTGCGCAGCGCCAACGTTGCGCAGACGCAACGTTAACGTCGCGGGTTTCTAGTATAATCGGAGACAAAATGGATTCCGACGAGAAAACATTACTGTTGGCTTTGCTACTTCGACGAAAATTACGTAAAAGAAAAAGAAAGTCTCATCGTCAATTTTGGGAAAATCCTTTTGGTCCAATCGATTACAAGAAAGTAAATATTTCGCACAGTAAAAATAATGAATCGGAATTTTATGAATATTTGCGAATGCCGGAGACTACATTTGACGAACGGCGTGGTTGTACCTGTTGCCAAAAAACGCTAGAAACTCGCGACGTTAACGTCGCGTCTGCGCAACGTTGGCGCTGCGCAGACGTTGGAGAAGCGCCAACGCTCGTAAAACGCCAGTGGGATAGCGGCCTTACTATATGTATTAGGCGGGCTATCTGCTCGCTTCACAATAAAAACAATCGGCTATAAATATGTTTAACATTGCTGTTTTTACCAGCTTCTTATTAACTTGCTTCGTTTGTGTTTCTGGAAACTATGTTTGTCATCCATTTTTCAAGCACTTACTGGCATCCGATTAGGCTGAAACTTGGCATACCTATGTAACTTTGGTGACAACGCAATAATCTGGTACCATGGAGTTGGTCAGACGATGAAGCCCGAAGGTGGCCATAGGAACTCTTCAACTAAATAAGATAGTGTTGTTGTTTTTTCAAAATTACCATTGACAATACCTTATCGTTAGCAACTCTGCTTACCAACCTTTCAATTGACAGGTTATTTACTGGAATAATAATACAACATATACACACACATCTATTGTCTATTTGTTTGTTTCACCGATACCTATAGATGAACTATACTTCAATTACTACGCCAAATTCTGGTAAAATAATAATTGATAAAATAAGTTTTAATAAAATATTTTATTCTGCAAAATGGGCATTTATTATAGTTTAACTAGCTGGGGTCGACATTTCCTCTCAAACTACCTTTGAGGGAAATGTCGAAGCACCCAAGTGTCTCTCCAGTTCTCTTTTGAAAAGGCCACAAAGTACAGTTTTGTAAACTATATAAATAACTAATCCTTATTTACAATTTACGATATTTCCACATAAACAAAATATAAATTTTATATTAGTCATTTTTAATTACTACTTCTATTGAACATGTAAAAATATTGAAGTTGTTAGTCAGTTTTCCGAAATCACATAAGTTGAAACTAAATTGTGCTCAATTCCTATCTGTTCCCATGATTTATAGCGCCGTCTTGGCGCTTTAGCTATTAGTAAAATTTCCTGATTTTGACCTCATATTCACACATATTCAAAGTCAAATTAAACAAACAAATATTAAAATTCCAGTACATAACTTGTGAATAAACATTAATTATGATAATGCATGTCTCGTTTTAAGGTAACATATGGATATGTCTCACAAAAAGAGTTCGTTTTGCAATGAAAAGGGTGCAAGATTAATTAATATGGATGTACTTTTAAATAAATAAACGCAATTTATATCTCCGCTTTTTGAAAATATCATGTCAAGCAATTTGTTTGGCTGTTATTTTAGTCAATACGTGGCCATTTTCCTTTTGACCATTCACATTGTAGTGACCCTCACTAAAGCTACGGTTTAGAAGAGCGGTGGCCGCCCATTACGGCCGCAGTGACGGTCGTCATGAAAATGATGGCAGCGGAGTTTGACTTTATGGGTGTCAGAAAACGCTCTCTACTACTTAATTTCCTTAATAATGTTTTAGTGCCGTTATAATTATGCCGGTAAATTGCAGACGCTACGTTGTGGCTACCGTTCTTCTAGGAAACCATAGCTTTACTATTGAGATTACCGCGAATGACCTAATTGATTTCCTGTGATTTCATTGGCTCAACTATATTCTCCAAACTTGCTAACAGCACCATCTATGATTCACCTCTTGCACTACTAACAAAACGCCATATTGGTTGAACTGTCATCTGATTTTGTAAAACGAATGTATACAGAGCTGTTGTATTAAATATTTAGTGTAGTTGATAGTATTTTGTGTATTTTTGCCGTGTTTCTGTGTTCTTCCTTACAGCATTTAGGTACACTTCAAAGATTGTTTTAACATACTGTAATTTTATATTTTAACTCTTTCAAGGGCACTTTCATATAGTCAGCATTATGTGTTTATGCATTTCCTGGTTATGTTTAGGGTTGAAGGATTATAAAAATAAAAGAAAAATAAAACAAAATACAATTTAATGCAATTCAAAACAATTGACGGTTCATTGATAACTGGCGCCACTTGTATCACAATATTTAGTCAAACAAAATGTTCTTCCACAATTGTAACGAAAATCATTACTAGAAGGCGCAAATTTAAAGAAAAAAATATCCCAAATTTACGGTTAGCGTATCAACCACTGACCCTGAAAGAGTTAATAAACTTTTCCATATCTTTTTACCCGACTGCGGCGAAGCCCAAACGAGGGTTATGTTTTACAGCTATTATTGTGAAAAGGGCTTCGAAAAAATATTGGTCCTTGGGTTCGATTCCTAGGAGTCTGGTTATGCTGACCCTTTTGTAAAGCCTGATTTACACGGTGCGATTTAAGCATTGTTGCTAACAGCTGCTAAAAGCTGCACCGTTTAAACTGTTTAGACGATGTTGCTTACATTTTATTGTGTGCTACAGGCATGACGCTTGCATTGTGTAAATGGGGCTTTAGGAAAATCTTCCCGCGCTAATTTCTGAGGGTGATATTTTTCATCTGCATCAGCCCTGCAGAGTAGGGATGTTTCTGAAAACAAAAAGTGTTTTGTAACATCTACGTAGGTGTTTAAAGAAGCAAAAAAGAAAATATAAATAAAGTAAATAGCAGTTTATTATACACTTCTGGACACATCTATTGGCCCACCTTAGAGTTTAGGTTTCGATGGCCCCTACCGAAATATGATTGCTAGATTGAACAAAAACTGTTGATGCAGTTTTAAACCTGATACATTTTACCATCTTTTTCAATCGTATTGTTTTAAATTTGAATTCAGAATACCATACGACATGGAGCTACGCCTAACAAGTCGGATATGCGCCTTGTTAAAGGCAATTGATTTTTGAATAAAAAACATGTTTTATCAAATAAAGGTTTAATTTAATAACGCGTGTTGCCTCCATGGGCATCTACCACAGCTCTCATACGATTAGGCATAGAGTTTATCAACCGCTCTATGAAATTTTGAGGGATCATCTCCCATTCCTCTTCTATGGCAGTTTTCAACTCCTGCATCGTCTGGGCAACTGGCTGACGAGCCCTAACACGTCTTTTTAGCTCGTCCCACATGCGCTCAATGGGGTTCATGTCTGGGCTTCTGGCTGGCCAGTCCATAACTGTGATGTTCACGTCCCGAAGATATTCCCTGACGATGCCGGCCGCATGGGCTCTTGCATTATCATGCATAAAAAGGAAATTTGGGCCCACATAGTCCGCGTATGGTATCACGTGAGGTTCTAAGCACTCACGAATGTACCTTTCAGCATTTAATGTTGGCAGTCGTGGTCCTGTAACAACCTCAAGTTGAGTTTTGCCGCTCGCGGATATACCGCCCCAGACAGTCCATGAGCCACCGCCATAAGCAACCCTCTCTTCAAAGCAGCATTGTGCGAAACGCTCTCCCTTACGTCGGTAGACCTTCTTCCTTCCATCATTGCCATGTAACACAATTTTAGACTCATCAGAAAAGAGTAAACGGCTCCAATCTTGCTGTGTCCAATTTAAATGACTGCGTGCGAAATGAAGGCGCGCTGTTCGGTGGGCTCGCGTTAGTTTGGGCCCATTAGCTGGCTTGTGTGGTACCATATCGCGTTCTTTTAACCTTCTCCGAACAGTTCGAGCGCTCACAGATACTCCGTGGAAGTCGCGAAGTTGGTTTTGTATCTCAATGGAGGTAAGGTGACGATTTCTCAAGCTGGTCGTCACGATGAATCGATCCTGCCTTTCAGTTGTGACCCGAGATCGTGGCCTTCCTTGGCGACGAACAAAGCCGCCAGTCTCTAGGTACCTCCGATAAACATTTCGGACCGCAGATCGACTTAAATTAAGTTGAGCACTCACGTTTCTTTGGCTGTGTCCGGCCTGAATAAGTGCCACAGCTTGGGCGGCGACTTCAGGTGAAGTATCCATAGATTATTGATAGAACCTCACCTTAATGTTAAGAATAAGTAATGTTTGTTGCAAAACCAAAGATATCAATCACTTTTTCAAGAATTAAATCCAAGTAAACCAATAAAACCAAGTTTTCTTAGTATTCGATTGTTTGATATCAACAAACAGGCTCCAAATTGTCTTTTGTTTCTTTAAATTCTGTGTTCGAAATTCAAAAAAAGACTATTGAATGAAATCGTGAATGTGCCAGGTTCCAAACTGCATAAAAACTTTTTGCTCGACCTAATATAAAATTTTAGCTAGGACCAAACGAAACTGAAAATACAAGGTGGGCCAATAGATGTGTCCAGAAGTGTAAGTACTGGCAAGTTAAGAACATAATAAATTAGTGCCCTCCTATGGAGCAGGGCATTGATTTGTTATGTTCGCTGATCATGTCTCTCTGGTCTTTACATTTTGTTTTTAGAGTTCGGTACTCGCAGGGTGCCAAATGGAACCCTATTACTAAGCCTCCACTGTCCGTCCGTCCGTCCGTCTGTCTGTCATCGAGCTGTATCTCATGAACCGTAATAGGTGGACAGTTGAAATTGTCACAGAATTTGTATTTCTACTGCCGCTATAGCAACAAATAATAAAAAATAAAATTAAGTTAAAAATTAATACACGAAACGTGTTTTTTTTTTAAACTGAAGTATTTAAAAAAATATGTAGTGTTAAATATTGTACGGTGGTACGGAACCTTTCGTGTGCGTGTCCGACTCGCACTTGGCTGTTTTTTTTTTTTTAATAACTTAGTACTGACTAGGTAGCTAGTCTTTTAAATTTATGATAACGTGCAGGCAACGCAGCGAGTTCGCACCGAAGATTACCGTACCTGGGTTCGAATCCCAGCTCATTGAATTGTGTTCTACCCTCCATTTCGAGAATGCAGGTAAGTTCTTGTGTGTGTCTTATTTATGAGCGTTGAATTGAAATAATTGTTTAATAATTTGCTAATAGTTACTGTTACTATTAGTCTGTACCATCGCACTGCTGGGCAAAGGCCCCATGACTTGCAGTTCTTGCGATCCAGTGCTAATGTGGACAACTGGTCGTTTGTTTTTGTAATAATTGTTTGTATAAAATATCATAATTTATTTCTGGAAGATTTATCAATCTACTCAAATGTCATGTTATATTTGTTAAAATCTGTTTTTCAACGTTCATAAGTTTGGTTGTAAAGTTTTAAATATAAATAAGCTCTGATTTTATAGATTTTTAAATAATGTTCTAATGAATTTTATAAAAACTGAGACATATCCATATGTAGACATTAAAATGTCTAGGCATTTGACAATAGTGTGAAAGAAATAATAAATAAAAATTAATAAAAAAAATAGTTTTTGTTTGAGTCATGTTTCATGTTGCTATTCTTAAACAGTAATCTGGAACATTATTTAGACTCCTAAATTCTTTCACGCATTTTTCAATGCTTCAAAATTCAAAAATCAAAAGTAATTTGTTTATTTTTATTATTTCAATAAAAGCTCCTTAAATAAAATTACTATTGATCTTTGACATCTCATACATATTTGCACATAGATTTTAAGGTTTTCTTAAACCTTTTTACCGTGAACTATAATCAAATTATTATGTGATGTTAATCTCTGAAGGGATTTATTCCCAGTTATAATTAATCCCGGGCTTCCTTGTCCGAATTATCTTTCTATAACAAATCTTTACCTATGAACTTTATAATATTTTGAAGCCTTGCTACAAGCTGGAGACGACAGTACGACACTAAATTAAACTGCGGATATCTAGTGCAGTTTAGTCACTATAGCTACACTCCCTTGGTGTAGGTAATTAAATAAAGGTAAACAAAAAAACCACATGACGTGGTTAACCGACTAAACCTTCTACCATCGGACATCTAGACGCACTGCAGGTTACCATCCCTACCTAGTTGCTATTCCACCAATTCGCACTAAGCGTTTCCAAATGTCTTTTGTGATGCGCACAGCAAAGGAGTGGAACTCTCTGCCTGCGTCTGTGTTTCCGAACGTATACAACCCCGATCTCTTCAAAGTGAGAGTGAACAGGCTTCTTCTGGGTAAGCTCGCTCCATCGTCGACTTTGTCTCTGTCATCTCTGACCTAGACTAGAGACAAGAGCAAACCTATCTTAAATAAAAAAAAAAAAAAAAAACGTAATACCAGTCACTTCAGTTGTCATGCTACGTTCGTTTATAACGTTGCTACATTGAAGAGTACAACTGTGACGTAGCATGACACCTGAAGTGACTGATATTACGTTTAGTTGGGGTTTTTTACCTTAAGCTTACCTACCTAAACCAACGGAGTACCTATATACAATGATTGGTAAAACCCATACTTAGTCAGCCCATCGCTACTACCTATTTAGTTTGTTTGAAAAAAAAAAAACACTTTTTTATTTATTTATTATTTGTTAAAATCTTAAGAGTTAAAATCTGAGGAGCTCGTGGCTAAGTAATAACAGCCACACGGGTCGATCCATCAGGTTAAAAGCTACGCTTTAGCGGGGATGGTTCGTGGATGGGTGATCATCTTTACATACCGAGACTCCTCCGTGCCTCGGAAAGCACGTTAAGCCGTTGGTCCCGGCTGTCATTCGTGGATCTTTGACAGTCGTTACGGGTCGTCAGAAGCCCGAAAGTCTGACAACCAGTTTTACCAAGGGGTATCGTATTACCCAGTTACTGGGTTGTGGAGGTCAGATAGGCAGTCGCTCCATGTCAAATACTGGTATTCAGCTGCATCCGGTTAGACTGGAAGCCGACTCCAACATAGTTGGGAAAAGGCTAGGCAGATGATGATTATTTGTTAAAATCTCCCTTACAACTATCATTACAGGTGTATGTACCCAATGCGACAGGATAGTCATTTACAAATATATACTAACTTATTTAGGTACAATTTAAATATAATATAAAATGAATAAAACAACTTGTGACACGTTGATTTCGATGTTAGGATTTATTTGATAGTCCCAAAATACTCGTAGGCCAGCCAGTGTTTTCATTTATTGTCGTATTGTTGTCTCCACATTGTATAATCCAATTAATATTAAAAAAAAAACTACGTGATATTCCTAGTACCTACATAATTTCTAACAATTGCAGTGTAAAATATTTTAAGGGGTGACTACTTACTGAAGAATATAAATAACTTTCAGTACCTATGGGAACAAGTAAACATGAAATATCGAAAAAAAGCGAGTGTGTGCTTATGTCCACACGATAGAACTGAAAACCTACGACTGGAGTCGAGTATACGAGATTCAGCGTCACCGACCGACTGGAGCCGAATATACCCGATTCAGCGTCATCGACCCGAGTGTGACAGTTCAGGGGGTCTACTCCCTAAGTCCGTTAACGAAGATACCGGCCCGTCCGAAAGTAGTTGATCCGTCAAAACAAGTGTAAAATTAAAATTTTCGGACGGGCATAAACACATCGGGCGTAGGGACAACTGTAAAATCATGTTGTCATTCATTCTTAGTTCGGAAACCGACCTGATCTTATGTCCGTAAATGATACGGAGTAGGAAACGCTCTAACTTGGCAGAAACTACGGACTTCGTGCTTCGGGAGTTGACCCCCAGTTTCGTTCACTGTTCCGAAAGGCCGCAAAGTGCACCTGAAGAAGTTATCACTTCAAAAGCTGTTTCATACAAAAATGCTTGTAGGTGCTTTTCGATATTTCAGACTTGTTCCCCTAGTTAAAGTTGTTGATATTCATGAGTATTATTCACTTCTGAAAATTTTAAACACTTACCCCCTTATTCATAAACCTTGCATAAAGTTAAGAGATGTTTAAACGTCAAAAAATTTATGGCTAAACAGATGTTAATCATTACTTAAGTTTAATCAACTTTTATGAATAAGGGGGTTACTGTTAGACGTAAAATACATACTTAGAATTCTTAACAAATACGACGTACAAATGAGTCAGGCATAATCGTTAATGTAATTGGATTACAGGTCTTTAAAAAGCGTATTCAACACATAACTATTGACATAATATTTTTACTGTCTACCAATAAATTGACATGTCATGTTAAAGATAAAATTGATGCGTTTTATGATTACATTGCCTTTTGGTCACTTAAGCAACAAAATTAAGCAAATATTTGACAATACTTTCGCTTCAGTTGTCATTATGTTTCGCCCTTGACACGCGGAAAATAACCATTTATTCAACAACACTCCTAGAATAAATAAACAATTTATTCTATTAATGTTTCCTCGAAGATTTACTCACAGCCTCAAGATATCCAAATCCCTAGAAGATAGAAGCAGTGTACAACAGTATGGTCTACAAAGAACTTTTTCTTTTTTAGCGGAAAGCTATGATGCGACGCGCGCAAACGCCGAGACAATAATCAGTAGCACGACTGCTTACCCCTTCCGAGTGAATGATAAGTCGATACTCTGTGTCTACTGCCAAGAGTTGTTCGAAGACCCTGACGAGTTCCGAAGACACATGGACGGAGAACATGACTACTTTAGCATCAAAGTCGCTTTCCATCACCTCCCAAAAACGGAATTCATTAAAGCAGACCTCACGAATTTACGCTGTCGGTTATGCAACACCGGTTTCCCGACCCTAGAAACGGTTTTGGCTCACTTAGATACCGAACATGGCAGAAAAACTGACCCTGCTGGCAAATTCGGCGTCATGCCTTACTTACTGCAAAAGGACGTTTATAATTGCGCAGTTTGCGAGAAAAACTTTCCATCGCTTTTTCACTTAAATAGACACACGATCACGCATTTCCTAAGCTACGTTTGTCACGTTTGTGGCAGCAGCTACGTAGCAACAACTGGCCTCTTAAGACACGTCAGATCCAAACACCAGATTTACGAAGTGTCCTGCAAAAGATGCAAGAAAGTGTTCCCGACAATGGAAGCTAAAGAAAAGCATAGACGGACGCAAAAGTCCTGCATGCCTTACTGCTGTCCGAAATGCCAAGAAAGATTCCTTGATTACAAAACGAGAAAGAAACACATGGAAGTTGCGCACGGTCAGTCGAAACGCACGTACCGTTGCGTGGACTGCAATATAGAGTTTACCACAGAAAATGCGTATTATGACCATTTTAAATTACATCATTCTGAAGACTGTGCGGTTTGCAAGCATTGCGGCTTAAAGTTCCTGTCGGTTTATCGTTTGAAGCGGCATATTGCGAAACATAATGTTTAGAGTTACTGAAGCGAATTTATTGTAGAACTCTATAACACATCTCTAGAACTATACTAGATCTGCAGAATTGTATGTGGTGGACGTAAAAACATTAATTACAGTACCCGACTGTAAATATGGCCAGACTATCGCAATCTGATATACTATTTAAAGCTACGATTTCCTAGAAGAGCGGCGGCCGTCACATAACGGCCGCAGTGACAGCTGTCATGAAAATGTTTGCCGCGGGGTTTGACTTTACGGTATCCAAAAACGCTCTCTAGGAAAATACACCATCTTACTTTTATAAATGACGTTTCAGTGACGTCATTCGCCGTTAAATTACAGACGCTATGTGGCGGCCACCGTTCTACTTCGAAACCGTAGTTTTAGTATCATAGCCGTAATTCAAATTCTCGTGATTCGAAAAAAATATTCTGTCAGGTCCCATGTAACGGTTTCGTAGAATGTGGGTAGTTGATAATTTTAAGATATAACACACTTAATCATGGAGTTTGTATTATAATTTGTCAAATATTTCACATTAAACTTACTATGAATTATCAATCGTCTCTATTATTTTTACCTATGAGTTTTTCTTATACTGAGATGTTTCAAAGACTGTTGGTAACTTATCGATTTGCAACACACACACTTTAACATGCCAGCGCACTTATCAAAACTTTCGACTTTCCTGCAAATATTTTTTTCAGACAATTTATCCGTTTTATGTTATACTTACCTAACAAAATTAACCATTTACTTACAATAGTACAAATTCAATTATTATTTAAAAAACAGGTGAATTAAACACTTATGGGCATTTAAAGTTCTCTAAGCAGAAACTGCAACCACTTCGCAGCAGTACAGCATCACGCATGTGCGGCAAAGCGCGTCTCCTGCCAAAATAAATGTGACAAAGGACCATTTCTTTTTGTTCTAGAGTTCGATCCGTTGGTCGAAGCGAGGCAAAACGCTAAGCTCATTTTGAGGTACACTACAGCTTACCCATTCAGGATCCCCGCTAATGAAATGGTGTGTGTTTACTGCTGCGACGCCTTTGAAGACCCGGAGGCGTATAGAGAACACATGAAAAACGACCACTACCAACCCAACGTTAAACGCGCATTCGCGCACACCATGGGGACAGAGGAATACCTCAAAGTTGATTGCACAGACTTAGGTTGCAAGCTCTGCGCTAAAAAATTCGACACCCTAGCTTCTATATCTGAACATCTCGTCTTGGAACACAACAAGCATTTAAATCTTAGCGCAGAGATCGGACTACAGATTTTTAAATTAGGCCCCGAAAGATGGGTGTGCGCCACCTGCTTCCAAAAGTTCCCGTCACTCAGATGCTTATCTCGGCATAACAGTGGACATTACCACAAGTACACGTGCGAGACTTGTGGCAAATCTTACATCAGTCGAGACAACTTGAGGAAGCATATCCTCTTCAGTCATTCCGAGGAAAAGATATGTACTAAATGTAGAAAGTCTTTCCCCAACATTGAGGAGCGCCGCGCGCATGTTTTGGCGAGCAAACGATGCTGGCCTTACTGCTGCAACGTATGCGGCCACAGATTCGTCTCCAAAAAGCTAAGGAGCGACCATATGAGCGAAGTCCATAATGTAGAGAACACAAACAAGCTCCACACGTGTCCCGTATGCCAGGAATCCTTCACGGAGTACAGACTATATAGATCACATTATGTTATCACTCATACTGACGATAATTATGTCTGTCAATTCTGCGGCGAGAAATTCGCGAGCAAAAGCCGCTTGGAAGGTCATAAACTGTTGCATACGAGGGAGAAACTCTTCCATTGCACTTCCTGCACCAAATCCTTTCTTAGAAAGAAGAATTTGACGCAGCATATGTGGATTCACAGTGAACATAAGAGATTTCATTGTACTTTGTGCAATAGACCTTTTAATCAGCGAGTTAGTTGGAAGACTCATATGAGGTCTTACCATCCGGAGTTGGTTGATTTTTGAGGTGTAGCTAGGAGAAATATAAGATTTATGCCTATACTTATTGGCTTTTAGACGAGGCCAATCAAAGTTTCATACATAATATTTTTAAGCCATTCTTTGCGTAAAAATCCCGTCAGATGGTTTCTGGCATAGTGTTGAATACGCAGAACACGGAGTCGGCACTGTCAATACTTTCCATACAAACCAAGCATGTCAACTGGCACTACAACACAAGTGACGTATATGAACTGACGGCTTCGATGGCAGTCCGTCCGTCAACGATTTTTTTTAGTAGGGCCGTCTCGCAAGCACACGTTGCCAGCACGGCGATTCCGTGCTCTGTAGTTGAATGCGATCCTGTACTAGCACCCTAATTGCGTACGCTTACAGTAGGAAACTGTTTCATTTTGACAGTTCAACAACATTCACTGCGTTGTTACGTTGTTGAGCAGATACATTTTTCGAACATATAAAAGCAATGTATCAGCAGATTGTGATTGATAGTGTGTTACGCAATTAAGGTGCAGTGCTATGTAGTAGTCCCTTCGATTAAATCTTAAGTAAACGAAGTATTCCTGAAGGTCCGTTCAGCTACTATAAATAACTGGCGTCCGATTTCGATTCATCGATATCTTTAGAAAAATAATGTTTCGCTTTAGGAGAAAAGATGTTCGTTTGTTCACAAAATTTGTGCATTTGAGCTGAGCTGAGGCCCATTTGGCGTACTGTAAGTGTGCCAGAAGGGTGTAACGCCAGAAACGTGAATGGTTATAGTGTAGGTACCTATACATAAAATCAACATACAGGGTGTCAGGGACATTGGCGCGCAAATTGTTACCATGAATTCAGCACATGATTCTAGACTTCCCACAGTAGAATTTTTTCGTCAGTTATTAAAAATAATACGCTGCTTCATACAAAAGTGCAGTACCTACACGGTCAGAATGACAGATTAAAAAAAAATAACCTGCCATAAATTTCTATTTCTGTGGGTGTACCTATAGTAATAGGTACACCTCTGCCTAACCCTTCGGGGAAATAAGGTGTGATGTTATGTTATGTTATAAATTTCTACGCTGGGGGGTTTAGAATCATGTACTGAATTCATGGTAACAGTTTGCTCGTCGATTTCCCTGAGATGCTGTATATTTTATTTTACTTTTGTACATACATGCAGTGCCTAAACGATTAAATAAACTCAAAAAGTAATTTACAAGAATTTAACACGTTGAAAATCAATTTGTCGTGACCAGTCTCGGTGCTACATTTTCGTTATTTGATTAATTACTACTTAGAGAACTCCGTAACATTTTTTTGATCACACTTAACATTACACTCGGAAAATAAACCTTATCTAACCATACAATTAAGTGTCATAATCTTAGAAAGAATCATCAACACCACAAAAGAAGGAAAACACAAGGGCAGTTGAATGACTGGGCATTTCTTTTTGTTCTAGAGAAGCAAAATGACCCGAATTTCATCTCAAAACGGAACGCCGAGATTATAGTGAAATATTCCACCGTTTACCCCTTCAAGCTGCCCGAAGACAACATGGTTTGTGTCTACTGTTGCGAGACTTACCCGGATCCTGATGTATTTAGGACACACATGAACGAAGAACACGAAACGTTTAACCCCAAAATGGCTTTCGTCCATTGCTCAGAAGGGTATATTAAAGTCGACTGCACGAATATAAATTGCAGACTCTGCTTCAAACACTACCAGAATTTGGATCAAATTGCTGACCATCTCTACTCCGAACATAAGAAACCTCTTAACTTAACCGTCGCGTTAGGGCTACAGCCATTTAAGTTGGAGAACAATAAGCTATTCTGCGCGATATGCCACTACAAGGCTGTATGCTTACGGCAGCTCAGCAGACACACACAAAGCCATTTCTGGAGATACACCTGCGAAGCCTGCGGAAAATCTTACGCGACAAACACAGCACTGCGCAGTCATATAAGATTCTCCCACATTGGCACCGAAAAGATATGCCGCAAATGTAAACGGACCTTTAGCTCGATAGAAGAGAGGCGAAAGCATTTGCTGGAGTCTCAAAGATGCTGGTCACATTTATGCTGTGTCTGCGGAGAGAGGTTCATGTCCTGGCATGCAAAACAACTACATCTGACCGAGTGCCACGGAGTTGAAAAAAAAGCTTACGTGTGCCCGGAATGTGGACACATTTTCCAGGAACGGAAGAAGTACCGGACACATTTTAGGCTTAGTCACACTGATGACAATTACGTCTGCTCTTGCTGCGGCATGAAATTCGTTACCAAAAAGAATTTGGAAGAGCACAGAGTTTCGCATACAATGGAAAAACTCTTTCCTTGTACAGTCTGCTCTAAATCTTTTCCGAGAAAGAAGAATTTGATACAGCACATGTGGATACATATGGAACATAAACGATTTGAATGCAAACTTTGTAATAAAAAGTTCAATCAAAAAGTCAGTTGGAAGACGCATATGAAATCCTACCATCCCGAGTTAGAGAATTTCGAGGGGAAAAATGATAATCTTAAAATAATGTTTTCCGTTTTAACCGAATAATGTTGAAAAATTTATATTAACTATTGAATGACGTTATTAAATAGTTCCAAAGTATATTAAATGAGGGTAGTTTCGTTTTGGTAACTAGTCGTTGTAATCTAGGGCCAGTCTGTTTTTCCATTTATTATGTAGCGTAGTTTTTTTTGTAAGTTTTAGTTCTATGTAATTATTTTCTACGTGTTAATTATTTAACGTCTTCCTATTCCTCGTCGGTTCATTTAGGACACAAAATACTTTTTTATTCCTGTCTACAAGAGGCATTTATTTTTGCTGCAAATCAAAATGTGATTGATGTGGTTGACAACTACATAAGTTAACAATTATTGTATTTAGATCTAGATGCAAAATAAGTTCTAAAGCTGCTGCCAATATTAAATAGCCTGAGTAATGAAAAATCTTGCTTTAACGTGTATTTTATTTTACTTTATTGGTTATGAAAATGGGCCAAAGCAACTCTCAGACGTTTATCTTCGACATAATTTTCAGACATGCTATAGTTGGGGTCCATCTTGGGCCGTCTCCAGTAAGCAACTTTTTATTTGATCTTAATCACTAGTAGTAACATTGTGGAGTCCAGTCTTAGCTTAGTACCGTAACGAACATACCACAACACAGGATAAGTGATGGGTCGTTTCTTTTTGTTCTAGAACTAAATCCGATGTTCATCGCGCGACAGAACGCCAAAACGATGATAGAGTATACAACAGCTTACCCCTTCAAGCTGCCAGAATCTTCCATGGTTTGCGTGTACTGCTGTGATAGCTTCCCAGACCCCGCTAACTTTAGGGAACACATGAATTTAGAACATCAGGACTTCAAAGTACGAATGGCGTTCGTCCACGTTGCCGAAGCATCCGTTAAAGTCGATTGCACTGACCTTAAATGTAGAATCTGCTTTGAATCTTTATTTAATTTAGAACAAGCCGCAGACCATTTAATCAAAAAACACAATAAAAACCTAAATCCGACACATGACCTAGGCATGCACCCGTTTAAAATTTACAAGGATAAATATTCATGTGCCATTTGTTCAGAGAAATTTTCGACATTGGCGTTATTGAGTAAACACACACATACGCACTTCGTGCAATACACTTGTGACGCTTGTGGCAAGTCGTATGCGTCATTGACCTCTCTACACTGCCACCTCAGATATAACTGTGGCACTGAATCCGATAAAAACAATAAAAATAGATGCAGAAAATGTAGAAAAATATTTACCTCGGCAACTGAACGAATGAACCATTTGGAAAAATCGATGAGATGTCGCCAGCACGTATGTAATATCTGTGGAGAAAGATTTATTACTTGGAACATGAAACAGAATCATCTAAAGGAGCTACATAACGTGCCCCAGAAGACCTATAATTGCCCAGAGTGCCACTTAGTTTTTAGTAAACGCGATAGCCTTCGGTTGCATTTCAAAACCACTCACACTAATGACTACGTTGAATGCTCTTACTGCGAGAGAAAGTTCGATACTGACAGAAATTTGAAAAAGCACATCGTCATTCATACAGGAGAGAGGAATTTTATTTGTCAAGTGTGTTCCAAGGCTTTCCCGAGGAAGTCTACCTTAGGACAGCATATGTGGATACATAGTGAAGTGAAAAAACACGAGTGTAAGATTTGTGATAAGACGTTCAACCAGCGCGTGAGCTGGAGAACTCATATGAAGGCGAGGCATCCTGAAATGCGTGTCTTTTAGAGGGTAGTTCGAAAAGTTTTTTTGTTAGATCGTAGGTGCAAAATACGGATAAAAAATTACGTTTTTGTCGGAATCGTAGACATAACATAATATCACGTCTGTAATCTCTAAAGGGTTAGGCAAAGGTGTACATATTAAAAAAGTACACATTTCGCCAGTTATGTTTAAGTCCCATGTAATAGGGGGCGAGCCTATTACCATCAACCGGGCACAATTCCAAACTCCGGGGCTGTTACTGAGAAATTCCCGATGGAAAACCCAATAACACTTTGCCCAACCTGGGAATCGAACCCAGGACCTCATGCTCAGCAGTAGCGCTTGCGACCACTAGACCAACGAGACAGTAAAGGCATCGCAGACTGTTCCGGTTTCTATGCTTTTCTTTTCCCTCTTATGCATACGAGTAAAAGTTTTTAGCGAAGCACATTGGGACTGTATATTAGTGAAATTAAGTAGCACTAACACAAAAAAAGTGACCAATGTCTCTTTTTGTTCTAGAAATAAATCCGATGCACGTCGCAAAAAGGAACGCCCAGATCGTTATACAATATATCACAGCTTATCCGTTTAGGCTCCCGGAGAGTTCCATCGTATGCGTTTACTGCTGCGAAAGCTTTGACGACCCTTCTCGCTTCAGGAAGCATATGGATGACGACCATGAGGTGGTCAACGCAAAGGTCGCATTCTCACACCTCCACGAAGGGTACATTAAGGCCGATTGCACCGACTTACACTGTAGAATATGCCTTGAAACGTTCAACAAAATCGAAGACGCAGCCATTCACCTAAATAGAGTTCATAAACAAAGTATTGACTTAAATCACGATATAGGCCTCCAGCCTTTCAATATACAGAATGACAAGTTATCTTGCGCCGTATGTCACGACAAATCGTCGAACATTCGGAGTTTGAGCCGACATATACAGAAACACTTTTTCCAATGTACGTGTGAACTTTGTGGTAAATCCTTCGCATCGTCTACCTCCTTACAAAAACATCTCGAGTTCTCCTGTCCTTTTGTACCGAAACAGAGGAGATGTAGGAAGTGCAAAGTTGCTTTATACTCAACTGAAGATCAGAAGAACCACTTTGAGGTGTCTAGACAGTGTCGACAGCACATATGCTCTGTTTGCGGCGACAGATTTAGTACATGGAAGATAAAACGCAGCCACATGGAGCAGGCTCACGGTATACCGAAAAAGGTCTATCCTTGTCCCGAATGCGGACTCGTTTTCAAGAAACCGAACAAATTCAGAGCTCATTTTAAAATTGTGCATACGAATGAGCATTTTGTTTGTCCGAGTTGCGATAGAAAATTCGATACGAAATATGTTTTAGACAGACATATGGTCGTTCATTCCAATGAGAGGTTGTTCTCTTGTGATATTTGTTCTAAAACGTTTCCGAGGAAGTCTACTCTGAGACAGCATATGTGGATACATAGTGAGGTTAAAAGGTTCGAATGTAAGATGTGCGATAAGCAGTTTAATCAGAAAGTCAGTTGGAAAACTCATATGAAGTCGTACCATCCGGATTTAGGTGATTTTTAGTTTGTATCGGTGGAAAAAAAATCATTTAATCATAAAAACTCGTTTTTAAATTAAAAGATACATACACTATGAGCCTGTGATCGGATTAGGTAGTGAAACTAGGGTCAACAACTTTAAACAATATCATTAATATGGATAAGCCCACGGAAACCCGGGAATCCCGGGATTTTAATTTTGAAGAAATAAATTTTCACAAACACATAACATAAACAGCCTTGTTTCCCGGAAATAAATTTTCCTTCCTTAATATAAAAAATAAAAGGGTATACCTAAAGTGTTTTTACAAGCATTTATTGACGCGAATAAACCAATTTAGCTACTATTTGCCACTCTACAAAAGAACATTCATCCGACACTTCCTATCTCTTTCTCAGTTGCTTCTCTAACGTTCTCTGAGAAAACAGTACATTTTGCAAGTGTTAAGTTAATGAAAAACATTAAAGCGGCAAGCTTTGACTGTCCCATGCACAGCCTCGTTACGTGTTTTTGAGAAAATGCAAACATGTATTAAAATAACAATGTCAGTTACTAAAATAGACCTATTTTATCGATATTACAACTTAGTATCCAGTTCATGGCCAATTCGCTATTCCCGGGTCACCGGGATTATTATGGCTTACCCGTATTCTGATAACGTCAGTAATTGCACCCTAAAATCTGATCACTGCTATGACACAATTTTAAATACTTACGCAATCAAAGGGTAGGTATGTCTTAATATCAGCACAGCATATGGGTCTAGGCTTTCTCTCAATCACGCTAACGCAGTCTCTCGCTCTTTCCTTCGTCAAAAGTTGATTCTATATTGAAATCCATCCGTCATACGTTGTACAAGCATTACCCCCTTCTGCTTCGCTGCAGTCAGGTAAAAACGCGTTATTGTTGTTATAATTGTTTTTTTGTTTTATGGTTCTTCGATTTAGTGTATGTGTCGGAAGAAAGCTTGAAATGGTTCTGTGACAGACAACTTATGGCATAAGCCCAGGTACCATGAGCTATTTTTCAACGTGACGATTTTTTTATGGCCCACTGGATTTTCAACTCTCGGTATTAAGCCGAGCATTGAGAATCCAACAGAGCGCATCCCAGTGCGTCAAAATTTCTAACTTTATGCGTTAGGGTACAATATGGCCGATGAAACAAGACCAGCTGCGCAATAACATTTTTTAGTAACCAAATGGTGACATGGAGGCGAGTGTGTGTCTGCCAGGGTCGCGGGATGTTCGAAAGATTTACCGTGGTCCCTGGCACAGGCAACTGAAGGAACACGGGTGGGTTTTAGTCAGTAAAAGTCTGACACGCCCTCCCGCTCCGCCCAGAGCGGGAGAAGTCATTTGATGATTTCCCATCCACAAAAAAAAAAGGCGAGTGTGATTGAGAGAACATGCGCGGAAGTTCGGAGAGCCTATGTTCAGACTGGTAGTGATTTATCGTCCGTATTGAAGTTTATGATTGGTTTTATTAATCCAATAGTCGGTCAGTACTCGTTGCACTAGGGTTAGCTAAAGAAGTGCTTTGAGATAAAAAAAAAATATTGCTTGTTCTGTATTAATAATTTAATTAGTCTCTTTCTTTGTTATTATGTTAAAATCAAGCAATAGAAAGCTGTGCGGGATACACATTTATGTGCTGGGTTGGTGAGGAATAAAACCAGTGTTGAAGCTTGAAGCCTTCTTTAATCTTCTTGTAGTGTTCCTATTTCTTCAACTGCTGCCCGCTGACTGTGCCGATACCTTTTTTTTTTTTTTTTTTTTTTTTCCTAACTATGGCATCTCGTAGTTGGCCAAGAGTGGCCGTGACTACTTAACCGGTCAATCCTGTGGCTGCCTTAAGCTAATAACTCAAAGCCTCCAGCCAGGGGCGTGTTACTTACAAATATTAAGTGACTGCGCGCTAAGGGCACCCCCTGTGGGGTACGAACCTCGGCTTAGGGCGTCACTGGGGGGACAGCAAGTTGGGACAGGCTGGATCAAATTGGATAATTATTATTTATCTGGGGAATTTAAAGCTACAGGCTCAGCTTCGGCGCGGGCTGGCGCTTCTTCGAGCAAGGGTCGGGGGGAATTATTAACTCGGGGTTTTCGCGCTGGACCTCGGCGGCGGCGGGGTCGGAATGTCGGTTTTTTGTGTCTGTGTATTGTACTAGAAGCCCTATTGCTTTCCTGGAGGAGAGTAATAGGGTCGTCTGGGACTAATAGTGTGTGCCTCGGACGGCGGACTTTACTAATATTGGAGGGGGTATATCTAGCGGCCGCGACAACTAGGGGGTTGCGATGTTTGGCGGCGGTATCAAAGAAACGCTTGGAGTTGCGTTTCATGAACTGGAGGATGGTGGGGATTTTGAGATCGAGATGGAGGATCTCGTTCCGGACATAAAAGGGGGATCCCGTGATCATTCGGAGGGCACGGTTCTGTAGGGTCTGCATCCTATGGATGTGGTGGGGTTTCGCGTGAGCAAAGACTGCACAGGCGTACGTCATAATAGGACGTATGCACGCCGTGTAAATGCGCAACTTGCACTTTAGTGACAACTTGCTTTTTGCATTCATTATCGAGTGGAGTCTACCGAGAGCGAAAGCGGCGCGCGAACGAACCTTCTTTATGTGCTCTGCGAAGGTGAGGTGCTCATCGAGAATCACACCTAGATATTTGGCTCGCTTCTCCCAAGGGATAGGCTTACCGAACATGGAGATTGGTCGGGGGGGGGTGGGCCTATGGCGCGGTTTTGAATAAAGAACCGCTTGACTTTTGTCGGGATTCACTTCAATTCTCCACTTCCTGAACCAGTCGCCAAGTTTGGTGACCGCTCTTTGGAGAGTGAGAGAAATCGAGGCTTGTTTGGTGCCTGAGCAATAAATGGCCGTGTCGTCTGCGAACAGAGCCAACTGTGCCTTTTTGCTCCTGGGTATGTCGCTGGTGAACAGCGTGAAGATGAGGGGGGCAAGCACAGAGCCCTGGGGGACGCCTGCGCGGATTGGGTGGGGGGAGGATAGTGCTCCTTCGATGCGATAGCGGAAGGTGCGGTTCGACAAGAAGTCTCGTAAGATGAGTACGAGACGGTCCGGCACACCGAGTTGGTAGAGCTTATATAATAAGCCGTTGTGCCAGACTCTGTCGAACGCTTTCGCTATGTCGAAGTATATAACACCCGTCATCATGCCACGCTGGAAGCCAGCGCTTATGTGTTCGATGATGCGGTGGGCCTGATGCACACAAGAGTGCTGGGTTCGAAAACCAAACTGTTCGTTTGGGATGAGGCCTTTTGTTTCGGCATAGTCTCTGAGACGCTTATAAATAAGTTTCTCATAGACTTTGCCGAGGACATTGAGCAGACTGATGGGGCGGTAGCTCGAGGGCTCAGATTTGGGCTTTCCAGGCTTGGGGATGCCGATGACAGTGGCCTTTTTCCATGCATCTGGGAAGATGTTATTGCTCATGGCACCATTGAAGATGGTGGTCAGTAGCATTATGAGGTGGGCAGGGAATAGTTGTATTACCCTGTTTGTGATGCCGTCTGAGCCGGGAGCTTTACGGGGCTTTAAACCCTTGATGATATCATGCACTTCGTCTGGAGTGACGGGAGGCAGAGGATAGTCAGGGTTTTCGACGGGGGGAAGGGAGGCTCTACGTTCGACTTCAGCGTCGACTTTTGACAAGTGAGCTTGGTCTACTGGTTGAGAGCTGGGAGAGCATTGAGCCTCGAGGCTGTTGGCTAGGCATTCAGCCTTGTCAGCATCGTCGAAGGCGATGGTCTTGTCAGGGCGGAGTAGGGGGGGCATGGAGACTACTTCATTGGACTTTAGTTTCCTTTGAAGTTCCCAGAAGGCCTGATGAGTGGGCTCTAGGTCGCTTAGCATCCTGTCCCAGCCAGCGGTACGCAGCTCCGCTAGGCGTGTCTTTACAGCTCGCTGTAAATGGCGCATATGGGCTTTGTTCGCAAGGCAGGGGAAGTTGCTGTATGCACGGACAGCCGCGTTCTTCTCGCGCAACAGTTCACGCACATCGTCCGGCAATCTCCAGCGACGGTCATCGTCCGCTGGAGTTACCTTTGAACAGTCGTTCAGGACTGATTGTACGTGCTCAGTGAGCGAGTCGATCGCGGCCGTCGTGTCTGCGACAGAGTCGAACTGATCAGGGATGGAGTCCAGGTGTTGGGAAGAAGTGGATTTCAGGCTATTGCTTACTTTCCTCCAATCTGTGACTATTTTGGTGAGAGGGGGTTGAGTGGGGTCATGGAGACCGACACGGGGGGCCAGTTTCATGACCACTGGTCGGTGGTCAGAGGAGAGCTCTTGTACCGCCTCTATAGAATCCAACCGTAGGTTGATATTCTTCAGAAGCGCTATGTCGAGGACGTCGGCGGTATGGTTGGGGTCGTGGGGAAAGTGGGTTGGAGTCATCGGGGCGATGACATCGAAATTTAGTATGGGGCAGAGACCGAACAGCTGTCTCCCTCTGGCTGAGGTGGTGTTGCTGTTCCAGGCAGGGTGTTTGGCGTTGAGGTCGCCCGCTATGATAACGGAATCGCTCAGGCCGAAGAGGGCAGAGAGGTCGTCAGAAATCGACTGGGGATTTTCTGACGAGGTTTGGGGGGGAACATAGGCCGATACTAGGGTGATCGGTTGGTGGCCTGACATGCCTAGCCGGCATACAGACACTTCTAATTTGGATAGGGGGGGAGGGTCCATAGGGATGCAGTGAAGAACCTTTCTATAGTATATGAGGGTGCCACCCTTGTGACACCGAGACCTGTCGTTGCGAACTACGCAGTAGTTAGCGATTGACGGGTTACGGACGTTGGGCTTGAGGAAGGATTCCTGTATAAGGAGAATATCAATTTGATGATCACGGAGGAACTCGGCGATCTCATCGCGTTGATCGCGAATGCCATTGGCATTGAAGTAGCCTAATTTAAGGGATCGGGGCTTAGTTCTCCCTTTGGCTTCTTTATCCATAGTGGGGGTTGGGAAGGTTGGCGAAGGAGGATAAGGCTTGCGTGATCTCGGGATATGAGTTATATATCTCCAGAATCTGCAGAAGGTTGCCGGCATTTCTGGCAGCGACTAATTCGCTTGCCATTTTCCTGGCGCGTGGGGTGAGGAAGGCCGTGAAGGTGCCCGAAATAATATTGAAGGGGTCGAGGGGGTTGGGGCCAACCGTAGTCGGCGAGTGGGGGGGTGCATTACCGGCTGCAGGGGCGGTTTTAGGCGCTTGCACCGGTCTCGGGGGGAGGGTGGGGGCGGGCGCGGCGGCGCGGTTGCGGGGGTCCATCAGCGCTGGGATGGATGGGGGAGGGGGGCTGGTTTTGGCCAGGGCCGGGAAAGCCCTTTGATGGTTCAGGGCCGTCCAGGGGCTAGGCCTTTGAGGGCTTAGCCGTTCTGGCATTTGGGTCGAAGGGGCGGGGGCTTCCCTTTGCTGGCGGGCGACTGCGCGCTTGGCCAGTTTGGGGGATAATTTCGGGGCTTTGGGGCAGCCCCGGTAATTTGCCGGGTGACCTGACTCACCACAAAGCACACAGCTAGGTGGCTCGGTGCAGAGGGTACGGTCTTTAGGGCGGGGGCAGTCAGAAGTGCCGTGCTCGCCCAGGCACTTGACGCACCTGGGTTTGGCGTGGCAGTTCTTCTGCGCGTGGCCGTATAGCTGGCATCGGTGACATTGGCCGATGAAGCCATATTTGTTGGGCTTCTGGATTTCAAAGCCCACGAGATGACAGATGGTTTTTACACCAAAGATGGGGTGATGCCCTTCAGTTGGGGGACAGACAACGAGGACCATGTCGAATGCATGGCCGCCTCTGGCGCGGTGCATACGGTGGACCTCTGCAACCGGAATATGTTGGGCCTCTAGATCGGCCTTGATGGCGTCAGTAGGGATTTCTTTCGGAATCCTACGAATTACCACTCGGGTCTGGCGCTCCTCGGGAAGAGTGTAGGTGTGGAAGGACACACCTCTCGCCCGAAGGAGCCTGGTGAGCTCCCTATAGTCCTTGGACGTAGGGACGCTCACTTTGATACCCTGCTGGGTGGATCGGGCGTTGGTGAAACCGATCTTTTGCTCGGTGCACCATTGGGACACATCTGTCCACTTAGCCTTGTCCTGAATGAACACAGGCGGGGGGGGTGCCAGCTTCTTGGGGGCAGAAGAAGCTGGAGTCAGGGCGGGGGGGGCATCCTGGGAGGAGGATGAGGGGGCGCTATTTGCCGCGGAGGCAGGGGTAGCAGATACAGGCTTACCGGCCTGGGACGGACTGGCTGGGATGGGTGCCGTGGGGACAGAGGCAGAGGAGGAGGTGGGGGCAGGGGCGGCGGGGATGGCTGCCGCCAGAGGCTTTTTGGCCTTACCGGCCTTTGAGGAGGCGCTCTTCTTCCTCTTCCCTCCCTTTCCGACGACTTGATAGTCGTCTGAGGAGGAGGAGGAGGAAGTGAGAGAGATGGCGTCTTCGGACTCTGAGTCCGAAGGAGGGGTGGAGGTGTCCATCACCTCGGGCTGGGGGGAGACTACGGACGGCATCGAAACCGCCGTAGGAGGGGTGCCCCTGTCTGCTACAGGGGGGGAAAGCGGGCTCTCGAGAGCCTCGCTTGGGTCGACGTGGCGACTACGCCAAGCCTTCCCGTATTTCAGCAAGAAATCGGGGTCCTTAAAAAGGACCTCTCTTGCAAAAGCTACGATGTCTGCGTCAGACATCGTAGCAAAAGGGAATTTAAAAAGAAAATTAGGGAAAAAATAAGGGGACCTAATGATCCTACTCTTACTCCCCGGGTGGATGGGCCCGGGGATGTGTGGCCCTCCCTGTCGGGTGCAGACAGGGAGGTGTGTACCTACTGGTGAGCCCTAGAGCTGAAACCTGTCGCCAATCTTAATGTGCGACAGGGCCCTGACCGGTCTAGCGCGAAGGGTGTAGACACACCCTAAAGACGCTAGGTGTGTCGCTGTGGAAGGAAAACTGTCACCAGAGCCGACTAGGAGACCCCCCAAGGCCGGTTAACTCTGGGACCCGTCCAATTGACTGCCTTACCCTGAAGGGGCTCAGCGGGTGTGTTGGGTCAACACCCCCTTGACTTGGTTGTCACCGTGAGGTATCCGTCAAGGACCACGAAACTGTGGTTTTTTCCCTGAGGGGGTCAAGGAGACACGCCGAACGTTTATGAGACGGACGACGTCAAAGAAACAATTTGTCAACGATCGCCTTGAAAAAGGCAATAATTGATAAAGGGTGCAGTCAGAGACTACTGGAGTCGGAGCGTGACGTGGCGTCACGAGCGAGCTTCGATGGCGGTGAGTCAGCGGTGAGTCAGCGGTGCAGCGAGCGAATGCGTCAGCGGCACGACCGTCCACAGCGGAGTCGAGCGAGGGAATCGGTGCCGATACCTTTTTTTTTTTTTTTTTTTTTTCCTAACTATGGCATCTCGTAGTTGGCCAAGAGTGGCCGTGACTACTTAACCGGTCAATCCTGTGGCTGCCTTAAGCTAATAACTCAAAGCCTCCAGCCAGGGGCGTGTTACTTACAAATACTAAGTGACTGCGCGCTAAGGGCACCCCCTGTGGGGTACGAACCTCGGCTTAGGGCGTCACTGGGGGGACAGCAAGTTTGGGACAGGCTGGATCAAAATTGGATAATTATTATTATTAATCTGGGGAATTTAAAGCTACAGGCTCAGCTTCGGCGCGGGCTGGCGCTTCTTCGAGCAAGGGTCGGGGGGAATTATTAACTCGGGGTTTTCGCGCTGGACCTCGGCGGCGGGGTCGGAATGTCGGTCTTTTGTGTTTGTGTACTGTACTGGTAGCCCTATTGCTTTCCTGGAGGAGAGTAATAGGGTCGTCTGGGTCTAATAGTGTGTGCCTCGGACGGCGGACTTTACTAATATTGGAGGGGGTATATTTAGCGGCCGCGACAACTAGGGGGTTGCGATGTTTGGCGGCGGTATCAAAGAAACGCTTGGAGTTGCGTTTCATGAACTGGAGGATGGTGGGGATTTTGAGATCGAGATGGAGGATCTCGTTCCGGACATAAAAGGGGGATCCCGTGATCATTCGGAGGGCACGGTTCTGTAGGGTCTGCATCCTATGGATGTGGTGGGGTTTCGCGTGAGCAAAGACTGCACAGGCGTACGTCATAATAGGACGTATGCACGCCGTGTAAATGCGCAACTTGCACTTTAGTGACAACTTGCTTTTTGCATTCATTATCGAGTGGAGTCTACCGAGAGCGAAAGCGGCGCGCGAACGAACCTTCTTTATGTGCTCTGCGAAGGTGAGGTGCTCATCGAGAATCACACCTAGATATTTGGCTCGCTTCTCCCAAGGGATAGGCTTACCGAACATGGAGATTGGTCGGGGGGGGGTGGGCCTATGGCGCGGTTTTGAATAAAGAACCGCTTGACTTTTGTCGGGATTCACTTCAATTCTCCACTTCCTGAACCAGTCGCCAAGTTTGGTGACCGCTCTTTGGAGAGTGAGAGAGATCGAGGCTTGTTTGGTGCCCGAGCAGTAAATGGCCGTGTCGTCTGCAAACAGAGCCAACTGTGCCTTTTTGCTCCTGGGTATGTCGCTAGTGAACAGCGTGAAGATGAGGGGGGCAAGCACAGAGCCCTGGGGGACGCCTGCGCGGATAGGGTGGGGGGAGGATAGTGCTCCTTCGATGCGATAGCGGAAGGTGCGGTTCGACAAGAAGTCTCGTAAGATGAGTACGAGACGGTCCGGCACACCGAGTTGGTAGAGCTTATATAATAAGCCGTTGTGCCAGACTCTGTCAAACGCTTTCGCTATGTCGAAGTATATAACACCCGTCATCAAGCCACGCTGGAAGCCAGCGCTTATGTGTTCGATGATGCGGTGGGCCTGATGCACACAAGAGTGCTGGGTTCGAAAACCAAACTGTTCGTTTGGGATGAGGCCTTTTGTTTCGGCATAGTCTCTGAGACGCTTATAAATAAGTTTCTCATAGACTTTGCCGAGGACATTGAGCAGACTGATGGGGCGGTAGCTCGAGGGCTCAGATTTGGGCTTTCCAGGCTTGGGGATGCCGATGACAGTGGCCTTTTTCCATGCATCTGGGAAGATGTTATTGCTCATGGCACCATTGAAGATGGTGGTCAGTAGCATTATGAGGTGGGCAGGGAATAGTTGTATTACCCTGTTTGTGATGCCGTCTGAGCCGGGAGCTTTACGGGGCTTTAAACCCTTGATGATATCATGCACTTCGTCTGGAGTGACGGGAGGCAGAGGATAGTCAGGGTTTTCGACGGGGGGAAGGGAGGCTCTACGTTCGACTTCAGCGTCGACTTTTGACAAGTGAGCTTGGTCTACTGGTTGAGAGCTGGGAGAGCATTGAGCCTCGAGGCTGTTGGCTAGGCATTCAGCCTTGTCAGCATCGTCGAAGGCGATGGTCTTGTCAGGGCGGAGTAGGGGGGGCATGGAGACTACTTCATTGGACTTTAGTTTCCTTTGAAGTTCCCAGAAGGCCTGATGAGTGGGCTCTAGGTCGCTTAGCATCCTGTCCCAGCCAGCGGTACGCAGCTCCGCTAGGCGTGTCTTTACAGCTCGCTGTAAATGGCGCATATGGGCTTTGTTCGCAAGGCAGGGGAAGTTGCTGTATGCACGGACAGCCGCGTTCTTCTCGCGCAACAGTTCACGCACATCGTCCGGCAATCTCCAGCGACGGTCATCGTCCGCTGGAGTTACCTTTGAACAGTCGTTCAGGACTGATTGTACGTGCTCAGTGAGCGAGTCGATCGCGGCCGTCGTGTCTGCGACAGAGTCGAACTGATCAGGGATGGAGTCCAGGTGTTGGGAAGAAGTGGATTTCAGGCTATTGCTTACTTTCCTCCAATCTGTGACTATTTTGGTGAGAGGGGGTTGAGTGGGGTCATGGAGACCGACACGGGGGGCCAGTTTCATGACCACTGGTCGGTGGTCAGAGGAGAGCTCTTGTACCGCCTCTATAGAATCCAACCGTAGGTTGATATTCTTCAGAAGCGCTATGTCGAGGACGTCGGCGGTATGGTTGGGGTCGTGGGGAAAATGGGTTGGAGTCATCGGGGCGATGACATCGAAGTTTAGTATGGGGCAGAGCCCGAACAGTTGTCTTCCTCTGGTTGAGGTGGTGTTGCTGTTCCAGGCAGGGTGTTTGGCGTTGAGGTCGCCCGCTATGATAACGGAATCACTCAGGCCGAAGAGGGCAGAGAGGTCGTCAGAAATCGACTGGGGATTTTCTGACGAGGTTTGGGGGGGAACATAGGCCGATACTAGGGTGATCGGTTGGTGGCCTGACATGCCTAGCCGGCATACAGACACTTCTAATTTGGATAGGGGGGGAGGGTCCATAGGGATGCAGTGAAGAACCTTTCTATAGTATATGAGGGTGCCACCCTTGTGACACCGAGACCTGTCGTTGCGAACTACGCAGTAGTTAGCGATTGACGGGTTACGGACGTTGGGCTTGAGGAAGGATTCCTGTATAAGGAGAATATCAATTTGATGATCACGGAGGAACTCGGCGATCTCATCGCGTTGATCGCGAATGCCATTGGCATTGAAGTAGCCTAATTTAAGGGATCGGGGCTTAGTTCTCCCTTTGGCTTCTTTATCCATAGTGGGGGTTGGGAAGGTTGGCGAAGGAGGATAAGGCTTGCGTGATCTCGGGATATGAGTTATATATCTCCAGAATCTGCAGAAGGTTGCCGGCATTTCTGGCAGCGACTAATTCGCTTGCCATTTTCCTGGCGCGTGGGGTGAGGAAGGCCGTGAAGGTGCCCGAAATAATATTGAAGGGGTCGAGGGGGTTAGGGCCAACCGTAGTCGGCGAGTGGGGGGGTGCATTACCGGCTGCAGGGGCGGTTTTAGGCGCTTGCACCGGTCTCGGGGGGAGGGTGGGGGCGGGCGCGGCGGCGCGGTTGCGGGGGTCCATCAGCGCTGGGATGGATGGAGGTGGGGGGCTGGTTTTGGCCAGGGCCGGGAAAGCCCTTTGATGGTTAAGGGCCGTCCAGGGGCTAGGCCTTTGAGGGCTTAGCCGTTCTGGCATTTGGGTCGAAGGGGCGGGGGCTTCCCTTTGCTGGCGGGCGACTGCGCGCTTGGCCAGTTTGGGGGATAATTTCGGGGCTTTAGGGCAGCCCCGGTAATTTGCCGGGTGACCTGACTCACCACATAGCACACAGCTAGGTGGCTCGGTGCAGAGGGTACGGTCTTTAGGGCGGGGGCAGTCAGAAGTGCCGTGCTCGCCCAGGCACTTGACGCACCTGGGTTTAGCGTGGCAGTTCTTCTGCGCGTGGCCGTATAGCTGGCATCGGTGACACTGACCGATGAAGCCATATTTATTGGGCTTCTGGATCTCAAAGCCCACGAGGTGGCATATGGTTTTTACACCAAAGATCGGGTGGTGCCCTTCAGTTGGGGGACAGACGACAAGGACCATGTCGAATGCTTGACCACCTCTGGCGCGGTGCATTCGGTGGACCTCCGAAACAGGGATATTTTGGGCCTCTAAGTCGGCCTTGATGGCGTCAGTAGGGATTTCTTTAGGAATCCTACGAATTACCACTCGGGTCTGGCGCTCCTCGGGAAGAGTGTAGGTGTGGAAGGACACACCTCTCGCCCGAAGGAGCCTGGTGAGCTCCCTATAGTCCTTGGACGTAGGGATGCTCACTTTGATACCCTGCTGGGTAGAGCGGGCGTTGGTGAAACCGATCTTTTGCTCGGTGCACCATTGGGACACATCTGTCCACTTTGCCTTGTCCTGAATGAACACAGGCGGGGGGGGTGCCAGCTTCTTGGGGGCAGAAGAAGCTGGAGTCAGGGCGGGGGGGGCATCCTGGGAGGAGGATGAGGGGGCGCTATTTGCCGCGGAGGCAGGGGTAGCAGATACAGGTTTACCGGCCTGGGACGGACTGGCTGGGATGGGTGCCGTGGGGACAGAGGCAGAGGAGGAGGTGGGGGCAGGGGCGGCGGGGATGGCTGCCGCCAGAGGCTTTTTGGCCTTACCGGCCTTTGAGGAGGCGCTCTTCTTCCTCTTCCCTCCCTTTCCGACGACTTGATAGTCGTCTGAGGAGGAGGAGGAGGAAGTGAGAGAGATGGCGTCTTCGGACTCTGAGTCCGAAGGAGGGGTGGAGGTGTCCATCACCTCGGGCTGGGGTGAGACTACGGACGGCATCGAAACCGCCGTAGGAGGGGTGCCCCTGTCTGCTACAGGGGGGGAAAGCGGGCTCTCGAGAGCCTCGCTTGGGTCGACGTGGCGACTACGCCAAGCCTTCCCGTATTTCAGCAAGAAATCGGGGTCCTTAAAAAGGACCTCTCTTGCAAAAGCTACGATGTCTGCGTCAGACATCGTAGCAAAAGGGAATTTAAAAAGAAAATTAGGAAAAAATAAGGGGACCTAATGATCCTACTCCTACTCCCCGGGTGGATGGGCCCGGGGATGTGTGGCCCTCCCTGTCGGGTGCAGACAGGGAGGTGTGTACCTACTGGTGAGCCCTAGAGCTGAAACCTGTCGCCAATCTTAATGTGCGACAGGGCCCTGACCGGTCTAGCGCGAAGGGTGTAGACACACCCTAAAGACGCTAGGTGTGTCGCTGTGGAAGGAAAACTGTCACCAGAGCCGACTAGGAGACCCCCCAAGGCCGGTTAACTCTGGGACCCGTCCAATTGACTGCTTTACCCTGAAGGGGCTCAGCGGGTGTGTTGGGTCAACACCCCCTTGACTTGGTTGTCACCGTGAGGTATCCGTCAAGGACCACGAAACTGTGGTTTTTTCCCTGAGGGGGTCAAGGAGACACGCCGAACGTTTATGAGACGGACGACGTCAAAGAAACAATTTGTCAACGATCGCCTTGAAAAAGGCAATAATTGATAAAGGGTGCAGTCAGAGACTACTGGAGTCGGAGCGTGACGTGGCGTCACGAGCGAGCTTCGATGGCGGTGAGTCAGCAGTGAGTCAGCGGTGCAGCGAGCGAATGCGTCAGCGGCACGACCGTCCACAGCGGAGTCGAGCGAGGGAATGAATGGTGCCGATACCGAAATCCCTCCAGATATTTATACAAAAATGGCTAATGAAATGTGGGCAGTCTGATTGGTCAGCCAATCAGAGCACGGGAATATTTAGCCAATCAGAATAGAGTCGATTTCGGCACAGTTAGCTTAAATACGACGAAACTTTACCTTAATGAGAGCCGCGTGACATTATTTGCGTTTTTCTCTCTCTATTATCTGTAAAACTATGGTAAAGCATGTATTTTTACATTCTATAAACTAAGATCTATTTAACAAAAATACAAAATATAAAGAAACATGAAGTACTATTTACAAGACATCTTAACTTACTATTGTGAACACTATAACTATACTATACATATAACTGTTTGTCTGTCACTGTCCCGCACAAAAGCTATTATTATTTCTTATGTTTACGGTTTGAACGGAAAATGAAGTATTTGTAAAATATTTAGAAGTTTTTTTTAAAATATTATTTGTAATTGGTCCTTATTAAGAGCGTGTTTGGATTTTGGCTTTTCTAGTTTTCTGAAAGCAAACCTGAAAGCTGTATATCATTAATCGTTTGTTGAGAGAGCTATTTTATCTTTAGAATAGTGGAAATCATTTATTGTTCCAATAAAATAAAATTCTATTCAACAGCATGTATTAGAAAGTGGTGGTCATATTTAAACTCCCATCAAACTAAAAAGTTTTTTCCATGAGAGCAACATCGTAATTGGGAAAAAAAATATCAACTGTCCCATACAATACTTCAATATCTTCTCGACTCAAATATATGGCACGGCTGATTATTTTTCCGCGATTACGATGGAGAAAGTTGTTAGGTTTGGTGGTCCCCACACCCCATTAATATGACCACACATTTCTGATATCACGATGTATAAATTCATATGCCCTAAATACGCTCTAAATAAACGACAGTATCCAAAATATCTGTTAAATGTTCGCATAGTTTAAATAATTACAAACGTTGGTATATTTCGTTACTTGTTTTATAATATTTTGTAGTTAGGTATTATAGTATTTAATAAATTGATTACTATTTGATGATTGTTTCTTATTACCTCTTCGGATTATACCCAAGAATAAGTCCGAAATCTCTCGGAGATCCTTAGAATACCTGTCTCCTATTTAAATAAAAAAAAACTCGCGGGTCTCATTGAGTAGTAGACAATAGAGCAGCATCATTAATAAATGATGCTGCTCCTTACCTTACCCTTACCTTTGACCTTAGATGACTACATCTAAGGTATCGGAAAACGAACTAACACGAAGAGACGTCCAAGATTATCATTTTTTACTAATGACAAGCCGAGCTGAAGTCGCGAAGTTTACGTTGTGTGCAAACAAAACGATAACATGTTCACTTATCCCTTAGTTAAGTATTAATTACGCATCAATAGCATTTACCAGGAGCACCCCAAAAATATGACCAAAGGCATTTGTCTGTTCTAGACGAGATGAATCCGTTATCCATCGCGCGGCGGAATGCAGAGACTATCGTCCTGAACGCCACGGTATACCCCTTCCGACTGCCGGACACAGCCCTCATGTGCGTATATTGCGGTGAGAGCTACACCGACGCCACGCTGTTTCGACAGCACATGAAGAAAGAACATTTCTCCTTCAAAGTCCGAACCGCTTTTGCTCATATTGCTAACGAGTGCTACCTCAAAATCGACTGCACAGAAATGGCCTGCAGAATCTGCTTTGAATCCTTCGCAAGAATTGAAGATATTGCAAAACACTTAAACGAGAGACATGACGCCAAAATCAACTTTGACTTCCAATTAGGACTACATCCCTACAGATTCTTACAAGACAGACTCATGTGCGGGATATGTGATCTAAACTTCCCGTGTCTGCGGCAGCTCAGTCGTCACATGTCTTCTCACTTCCAGAACTTCACGTGCGACACTTGTGGCAAGTCTTATACGACGAACAGCTCCTTGCAGCACCATATTCGATTCACGCACATAGCGGCCGAGAAAATATGCAGGAAATGCAAACAGATGTTCAGTTCTTTGGAAGCTAAGAGGGAGCATACAATCAATTCTCCCGGCTGTTGGATGTATCAGTGTCTCGTGTGCCTAGAGCGATTCATGACATGGCCCGCCAAAGAACGACATTTAGTATCGGCTCATGGGCAAACCAGAAAAACCTATTCTTGTTCTGAATGCAGTCTAAGCTTTACAACTAGAAATGCTTATAGAGGGCACTTTAATACCACCCACGCTGAAGTTAACTTCCCTTGCACGCAATGCGGACGGAAATTCGCCTCCAAAAGATATTTGGAACAGCACATGTTGGTCCACACAGGGATTAAAACGTTTCATTGTAATGTTTGCTCTAAATCTTTTCCGAGAAAGAAGAATCTTGTTCAGCACATGTGGACCCATAGTGACTGTAAGAGGTTTGAGTGCAGTTCTTGTAAAAAGCAATTCAATCAAAGACATAGTTATAAGACGCATATGAAGGGACACCATCCTGAGATATCTGAAGATAAATGGGTGGTGTAGGAACATTTAGCGCAAGGTACAGCTTGTGACGAATACACTAAAGGCTGTACATGCATATTTGGGCGGGCCGCGCCGCATTGCAAAAACCCTCCTTTCGTACATTTTGTATGAACCATCGCATACAACAAGCGGACCGCAAAGCATTTTTATTTTGTATTGAAGTGCAATGCGCTGCGGTCCGTTGCGGCTGCAATGTGCACCTAGCTTTATTTTACAGTTCCGTATACCAACATCAAGATGATACGGATTCCTCATTACAAATTCAAGATCTAACATTTGAAAATCTTTGATTGTTAGAATCAATTTCGTTTCAATCTCAGAATTAAGTATTGAATTTGATATCTTTTCATACCTAAATTAAACAGCTGTGTTGTACTTCTGCCATTTTAAATACTTGGAAAAAAAAACTACGATAGCTTTGGAAGACCTTATTGTATTAGTTATTATTTAATTAAAAATGTTTTAGATATAATTTTGCTTATAAATAAGTGTTAGATTGACCTACAATTATGTGAGTAATTCCGCGAGTTAAAATTGTTAGCGGATCAATTTTTTTCCTTGAATACACTTTATAGAAGTTTTTGTTAATTTTTCAATACTGTACACCTGAAAGGTCTCATTGTAATCATCATTATGAACAACTTTTAAATTAACTTAAACACTTAACAACTTTTAATTAAAAACAGAAATCGCGAAAAAAATCTATTGTTTCCTATATTGTGTCGAGATACGCGAACATGCGGATAGAGTAGGCTCTGTTTTGTTTTTCGCGATTTCAAGGATGATACATTTTAATAATATTCAATCTTCAACTATATCTTGGTTAAGTAAACTGTTGTTTTGTTTTAAAATATTAAACTTGAGTTAGATATAATTTGTTGTTTTTGTCATATCAAAAACCTGCCCACTGTTTTACAAAACGTCTATGTCGAAACCAAGAACCTTGATTAACATTCAGTTAACAGCCTAGCCCTTTAGCTAAACGGTGCCGTTGCAACTAGCGGCCTGAATGATATTCATTATAGGTTAGGTTGGAACTGTGACCAACCACGCGCGAGCCGAATTGGTCGCAGTAACTAAGTCATGGCACCCCGACCAAATTGGTTAGGTTAGAACTGTGATCAACCGCGCGCGAGCCGAGCGAGCGCAAGGAGCGGTGCCGCGGCAACGGTTGGCGATCGCTACTTACAAACGCTAGGCTGTCAACTAAACGGCAATTAAGCTAGTTGGCTGCGATATCTATATTGAGACATCGGGTAAAGTTAAACTAGATACGCGTCTACATTCCACTTTGATACTTACTACGTATCAAGCTGTCTAGCCTTTTCCCAACTATGTTGGGGTCAGCTTCCAGCCTATCTAACCTCCACAACCCATTTACTGGGAAACTGTATACACATATCAAACCATTTTATTCAAAATCCGTACTTCACACAACTACGATTACCCCCAAGTTTCCGTCAAAAGAAAAAGTGAGCCGACCAGTCACTGCGATATTTTCTTTTTGTTTCTAGAACCACATTTATGGGCGAAAGAGAACGCGGAGATTGTGTTGCAATATTCGACCCTGTACCCATTCAGATTGCGAGGGAAAGCTATCACTTGCGTCTACTGCTGCGAAGGCTATGAGGACCCCACGCATTTCAGAAGACACTTCGACGTCCACCACCAAGAGTTCACTATCGGCACGGCGTTCCACCACATGAGTAGCTTAAAAGAATACCTGAAGGTCGATATCTGCAACCTAAAATGCAGACTGTGTTTCCAACCTTGTGAGAAAATCGATGATGTCGCTCAGCACTTGAAGGAGGCACATTCAGATGTTGCAAAGAAATTAAACCTCGAATTCGATGTGGGGTTGCAACCTTACAAGCTGGTAAATAACAACTACTGCTGCTATCACTGCGGCAAAAAAATGCCCACTCTAATCAAGTTGTGTCGTCACACAATTTTGCATTACCAGCAGTACACTTGTGACACTTGCGGCCGTAACTACCTCTCACACGAGGCTTTAAAGTACCATATTAAATGCATCCATGCAGTTACGAAACACGTTTGTAGGAAGTGCTGGACGGAATATCCCACACTGGAGCAAAAGAAGGCACATGTTAGGGCATCAAAACCATGCTGGAGTTTCTGCTGCATAGTCTGCGGGGATAGGTTCCAATCTTGGGAACATAAGCAAAAACATCTACAATCAGAACATGGATACGAAAAGATAGTCTATAACTGTCCTGATTGTGAAGAAAAATTTACCTCGAGAAAGTATTTTTATACACATTATAAGCTCTCACATACTGATGAAGGATTCCAATGCGCATGCTGTGGACTCAAGTTTAATACACAGAAACGGTTAGAGGATCACTCTCGCGGACATACAGGAGAGAAACAGTTTATATGTACTATTTGCTCCAAGAGTTTCATGAGGCAGAACAGTCTGACGCAGCATATGTGGATCCACAGTGAAAACAAGAGATTCGTCTGTATTTTGTGTGAAAAGCAGTTTGCACAAAAAGTTAGCTTGAAAACTCATATGAAGACCACTCATCCTGATGTTTCTATTGATATTTAAGGCTGACGCAGACTTAGGCGGGCGCAACGCAACACAACATTCCTATAATCACTTTCGTATTTACATTTTGTATGAAGCATCGTACACTAGTCACTACAGGCGGGCCGCACCGCGCTTTTTTGTATTGTAATACGATGCGCTGCGTCCTAATGCGGCTGTCATTTACGCCATTAATGTTTATTTTGTCAGTTTTTTGAGAAGAAATAAAACTTTGTATACCAAAAACATGTGTTAAATTTTCCCATTCCTAACCACCGTCTTAACCCCAGAAAAACTAAGGCGAATCAAAAAGGTACTTCTAGTCTTTGTTTTTGGTCATGTTAGTTGTTTTTAAATTAATTAATAAAGTTTGTCGCTACGGTATGACACTGACCATTTTCTTTTTTGTTTTTAGGGACCACATTGGAAATTCACGGACGTAGTGAGACAGAGAATGAAACAAAAAAGAAAATAGTCCTTGTTTACCAGACGCCGCAAAGGCGCAACGCTGAAATTATACTAACTTATTCAACCGCGTATCCGTTCAAAACTCGCTTTAGTCAAATTCTCTGCTCTTACTGCCACGAAGAATTTAACACCCTTACAGATCTCAGATACCACATGAAAACAGAACATATCAATTCAGGTTTCAAAAACGTCTTCTACAGAGCAAGGGACAATTTAATCAAAATCGATATCACTAACCTAGAATGTAAAATATGCGCTGAAGAAATCCAAGATGTTGACGGACTAATGAGCCATTTATATAGGGAACACAATAAGCCTGTGAAATTCAATGCCCGATATGGTGTCCTACCTTATAAGCAGAATTCTGATAACCATTGGACTTGTGTTTACTGTAACAAAGTCTTCATTTCGTTCATTGCTTTCAATCGGCATATTGTTACCCATTTCATGAATTATAGCTGTGACAAATGCGGTACGACCTTCGTCTCAGATTATGCTTTGAAAGACCATCATCGACAAGTCAAATGTTTCCGAACCGCTTACAAGGCTAGAAATGGAAGAGTCTTAAAACCTAGATCGAATGCCGAAATTATTCTACAATGTTCTACAGCTAGTCCTTTCAGGACATGGAAAAGCAACTTCAATTGTGTGTTCTGTAGGGTTCAAAGTAACGATCCAAGCGGTCTACGTATGCATGTCATCACAATTCACGCGAATTATGACGTCAAAGCTGCCTTCTATAAGAAATTAGGGAAAGATTTCCTCAACGTTGATGTAACAGATCTCCAGTGTAAACTATGCTTCATGCCTATTGACTCCTTCGACAGTTTGATTTACCATCTAAAGAACGATCATCAGCAACCGATAAACACTGACGCACAGATCGGCGTCCTACCTTTTAGACTAAACGATGGCTCAATATGGAAATGCACGATATGTCCGAACGAGTTCAAAGATTTTGTCTCCCTAAAGAAACATACTTCGGAACACTTCCAGAACTACGTTTGTGATACTTGTGGCGAAGGCTTTATCACTGAATCTGCAATGATAGCTCATACTAAAATACCACACGAGAACAAATATAACTGCAGCCGATGTATCGCCACATTCTCGTCGCTAGATGAAAGGAATCTGCACGTGAAAACACAGCACACATCATTGCCATACGTCTGTGTGTATTGCAAGGATAAACCACGCTTCGCCAACTGGGAGGTTCGCAAAAAACATTTGATGGCAGTTCATAACTATAAAACAGGAGCTGATAAGTACGATTGTACGACATGCCAAAAGTCTTTCAAGACGAGATCGGGGAAGTACAACCATATGGCGAGAGTACATCGAATAAAAAAAGATACAGAACTCAGCTACCCATGCCCAAGCTGCCCAAAGGCTTTTACGACAAAACTGTTCTTGGACAAACATGTGGCCAAAAAGCATTTTGATGTTTGAAGTTTCTGAGGTAGTTGTCTTCATTAATTAACGAACATTTTCATTAACTTATACAGAAGTAGGTCACATACAAATATTTATACCACTATTTATATTCCTCCATAAAGATCTCTAGTCTCTAGAAGCATAAAATGACCAATCGATGTAAGCCGGGATGCCATTCTTCCTCCGAAGACAAGAAGCTGTACTAGAATATAATAATGATGAAAATTCTTTTCTTTTTTAGGGTCCACAAAGGAAATTGACGGACTTAATCAGACCGAAAGTAAACCGAAACAAAGATTGTTTGAAAGGTCCGTTGGACAGAATCCGCAAAGGCAAAACGCTGTTCTTGTCCTAAAACATTCGACAGCGTTCCCTTTTAAGACTCGTTTTAATAGGATCGTCTGTTCGTACTGCCATGACGAGTTTGAGCCAATGGCTGCGTTGAGAGACCATATGAAAGCCGACCATTCCAGTGCTGACTACAACAGCGCTTTCTATAAAGTCTACGATGCCCTAAAAGTTGAAATTACTGATCTAAAATGCACCATGTGTTCTCAAGAACTTCCAAATATAGACAGTTTCATGAACCATATTTCTCGAGAACACAAAATTAAAGTTAACTTTGATGTTCCTTTTGGAGTACTGCCTTATAGACAAGGACCTTCGGGAAGATGGACGTGTCTTGAATGTGATAAAACGTTTCCTAAATTCTCACAAATCAACGTCCATTTGCGGACGCACATGAAGATTTTTACTTGCGAAAAGTGTGGAGCCACCTTTTTGTCAGATCATGGTCTGAGGCAACACGAGCGTAACTTTAAATGCTACAAGTCTTCCTACAACCCTCGTTTTGGAAAAGCCTTGAAGTATAAAAGCAATACCGAGATTATTCTAGAATGTTCAACCGCCTGTCCTTTTAGGACTTGGGGCCAGAATTTCAACTGCGTCTTCTGTCGGGTTCAATCAAATGATCCGATTGGTCTGAGAGCTCATATGGCGTCTCGTCACGCGAATTTCGATATACAGCTAGTCTTCAGTAGGAAAATACGAAAGGAATTTCTGAAGGTTGACATAACAGATCTGCAATGCAAACTTTGTTTTATACCCATCGATACTTTAGATGAGTTGGTGATACATTTGAAGAATGATCATAAACAGCCTCTGAACGCTGATGTCCAACCAGGGGTTCTTCCATTCAAACTCAACGATGGATCGAACTGGAAATGTGCTATATGCAAGATACAGTTCTCAGACTTTATTTCTTTAAAGAAACATACAGCAGAACACTATCAAAATTACGTTTGCGACACTTGCGGAGAGGGTTTCATAACAGAATCTGCATTGAAAGCCCATACGAAGATACCCCACGACAACAAATACACATGCAGTCGTTGCGTTGCTACATTCACTACTTTAGAAGAACGCAACATTCACATCAAAACCCAGCACACGACACTACCTTACATGTGCGTTTACTGTAAAGAAAAGCCTAGGTTCGCGACCTGGGAGCTCAGAAAGAGACATCTCATGGAGTTCCATAATTATAAACCTGGAGCTGAAATGTATGAATGTACGACTTGCCATATGACTTTCAAGACCCGTTCGCAGAAGTACCACCATAACGTAAAAGCTCATAGGACGAAGAAAGAGACAGAATATAGTTATCCCTGTGGTAGTTGTTCTAGAGCGTTCGCTTCTAAGTTGTCTTTGGATAAGCATATCGCGAAAAAGCATTTCCATGTATGATATTACTAGATTCTTCCATTAAGACTCATTTAAATTTTAATCGAATAATTTTGACTGATTTTATTCTTACTGAGATTTTTTTTATGTCTCCAACGGTTGTATTTTATTTGATGCAATATTTACAATGTATGCAATAATGTATTTATCAGAAAGGTTACATGATTTACGTTAAGAAACATATAAGCAAATGGCTCATTAGATCAATTTATATTTAACTACAATTTTCTATGTCCAGTAATATGATTGGCTTAGGAAAAAGTAGATACCGGAATTGAACAAAAATGTTACTACATTGTACTATGCTCTATACATGTTGCATTTAAAACTACGATAGATGGCGTTAGTGTAAAATTTAAATGTCCAGTTTTGGGGGTAATTTCGGTAGCGCAACACACCATCTGTCGGTAATGTAAGTAAAGTTTAGGATCTCATAAAAAAGGTTGTATTCAAAGGTTTGAAGAAAAAAAAAACGCAATGAACATGATATGCGAAAGATGCTCTCTAAAATGCAATAATATTAAAGCTCAAAATAATGAGCCATGCAGAAATATGCTGAAAATGGCTAAGGTTATTGATATAAATTATTTTGTTCTTAGGTACTTAGTCATAAAAACTTGGCATTTATAAATAAAACACTGCCTGTCCTCTTGAGACTTTAATAATAATAGTATTAATTTGCAGAATTACTTCCATGGTGCTCAAGTTGAGCAGAGCTTTAATTTGCCAAGTTTAAGAAAATATGTTTTTTAAACTTTTCTACAGTATTGTAATTAATCATTTGTCATGGTCCTCAATAAATGCCTTCCAGAAACATATTTACTATCTACAACTTTACAACAAACACCCGTTTTTTGTCAAAAATATTTTAAAGACGGTAGTTTCACAAATATCAATTTAAAATGTTTTTTTTTCCATTTTCAGCGTAATTCTGAAATGTATTCTAGATTTTACGTAGTGATTACGTATGTAATTTATTTTTAGTTTAAATATTATAAAACTATGAAGTAAGAAAAGAAGAAATAAGACGTAAGCAATAAGTCCAATAAAGAGATTATAGTTTACATTGCTTTTTATTCCAATTTTATAAACATTAATTATTTTAACAAAGAGAGACTCGTGGCTGAGTGATAATAGCCGCACGGGTCGATCAAAAGTTAAGCTACGATTGCCGCGGTCGGTTCGTAGATGGGTGACCATCCATTACATATCGAGCCTCGGAAAGCATGTTACTAAGCCGTTTGTCCCGATTGTTATTAGTAGATCTTTGACAGTCGTTACGAGTAGTCAGAAGCCTAAAAGTGACAACCAGTATTACCAAGTGGTATCGTGTTACCCAGTAACTGAATAGGGAATATGCACGTAATTCAAAACTTATTCATTATTTAAATATAAGTACAGTGTATAGGATTCAAGAAACAAATTCCTATTTCCTTTTTACATTTTTTTAATGCATTACTTATTGTACAATTCATTATTTTATATTCCGTTTTTTTGGTGGAACGGAACGCAAATTCAAAACGCGTCGCCTTCGACAATGCCGGAAGTGACGTAAAAAACTATGTGAATAAAAATCTATTCTTTGAAAAGTGCTTGAAATTTCACTAAGGTAAGTAAGTAAGTGCGATTTCTGTTAGAATTAACTACAAAAAATTATTTAATTTATATGATTTGGGGCTAAAAACCGATGTAAACAATGCAGTAACGTGGTAAATGAAGTCTCATCATGACCGCGACAGAAACGGACGTTTGAACTGTAGTAGAAAATTGTTGGAGTTTCATAATTTTTTTGAGCAACTAGCAGTAGTTAAATTTAACTTTTTTTGAGTTTATATTAAGTGTTTTATTGATTTAGTAAAAATAAAAATTAGATGCGTATTCCCTATATTGTGGAGGTCAGATAGGCAGACGCTTCATGTAAAAAACTTGTAGATTATAGTTATTTTAACAAAAAAAAAAATCTTTCTCGTGTCAGCTCGTGCTAAACATAGCTTTTACAATGGTGAAAAAATCAGGCTCGCTTTTTAATGAACCTCAAACAAAGTTATCATTAACCCTGTGACAAACTAATAAAACAGAATCGGAAAATCTAATCATAAGCCGAGAAGAACAGAGGAAAGTGGACACGGAAACATTACGAAGAAATCTGACGAAAATTTTCTATTTTTAGGACAACGCTGGCAAACGAGCGAACAAAACGAAGGCGATTACGAAATAGAAAAGTTACCCAAGCCGAAATATACCCGAAGTGCTAGAGCAGAAGCGAGGATTATCACCAAGAGTAACGCTTCAGCCATCCTTGATTGTTGGTCACTTTTACCTTTCAGATGGAAGAAAAACAGATTTAAATGTGCTTACTGCGAAGATAACTTTACCGAATGCTCCGAGCTTAGAGACCATGTCAGAATCTGCTCCCAAAGTCATAGCATTAAGGATATCTATAGCAAATTCAAAGAAATGCCTCTAATCAACGTTGATATTACTGACGCTGTTTGTTCCCTATGTGCTCTGCCATTGACTAATGCCACTCAAATAAGAGAACACGTCATTGATCATGGCTTAGATTTCGACTCGTACCACCCTGACGGAATATTACCGTTTTGCTTAGACAAACAGTGTTGGCGATGTGTCATATGCCCCGAAAAATTTAACAACTTTTTGAAACTGTACGAGCATATGAACATTCATTACCAACATTACATATGTGCGACTTGTGGTAAAGGGTTCATGACAGCACCTCGGCTGAGAAAACACTTAGAAGTCCATGTATCTGGGTCGTTTCCTTGCAATAAATGTGGCAGGATTTTTATAATGAGAGCAGCTAGAGACTCCCATAAGGCCTCCGTTCACCCTAAAGCTCCCAGATACGAATGTCCCCACTGCAACATCAGATTCGACAATTATTACGAAAGGATTGGTCATATGAAAAACGCTCACAGTGAGCGAGAGGTGTCTTACAACTGTGCTCACTGCGAGATGGCTTTTAAAACCAGCGGGAAACGCGCCATTCACGTCCGGACGGTCCACTTCCCCCCGCAATTGAACTACGGTTGCAGTTACTGCGAATGGCAATTCAGGACCAACTATGAGTTGAAAAGACACATGGTTCGCCATACAGGGGAGAAGAACTTCCATTGTTCTGTATGCGGCAAGTCTTTTCCGAGGAATAGGGCATTGACTACGCATTTGAAGACTCACCAGGATGTGAATGGCAAATGGCGCGGGCCAGTGTTTAAGCAGAGAACGCAAAGGTTGCCTTCGATTAACCCGCATGATTTGACTGATTTAGTTCCTACTGATATTAAGATTTAGTATAGACTGTCTTAGTTCTACTTACGTTACTATCTCCAGTATTATTTTACTTAATAAACTTTTAAAATTGTATCAGTTAAGTATTTTTTTTTTGTAATGATTGATTTCTGGAGGCAACGTATTTAACCAAGAATTGAAACTTTATATTTATTTTATTGTTTCAATGAAACAAAAAAAATCAAGCATAACTACCATGTAGGAGGTACTCATCGTTACGCAAACTGATTCAGCTCGGTAACAATAGAAATTTAATTGTGTCTCATAATATGCTGTTGAGGAGATAAACCTTTTTTGAAGTACACAAAACACCACATTCAGCAACTGTACAAACTTGTTAACCGGAAATTGTAGGGCGTGTGTCTATTCTAAGTGCTTTTGTAGGTAAATAAACCCAATATTTCTTTGTCTAACCTAAGTATCGATCATAAACGGGACTAAATATTCAATGGCCGCTGCTGCTGCTTAATGGACCAAAAACTTACCTAGGTACATTTGCAGCATACTTACCTAATAAGATTCCAACGAGTATGATAACATATTGTAACTTTAGCACCAAATGCATGTTCCGGGGAGCTGGTACTTCGACAAATTAAGTAAATAACGTAGTGTTTCTTGCTTTTAGGTTCCGCTCACGAAGCGGAGAGGAATCTAGGCGTTAGACGCATTAGGAAGTTGAAGGAAAACGTTAGCGATCGCCAGATGCGAAGGCGACGACGCGCCAACAACCAACTCCCCGAAGAATCAGAGAAAAGAATATCCAAAACCATGATGCGTCGAAACGCAATGACCCTTTTAGAATATTCGACAGCCTGGGCCTTTCGATGGTTCCATAGCGCTTTTTACTGCTCATACTGCGACGCTAAGTTCGTCGATGTACCTCTACTTCGCTCACATGTCAAAGCTAATCATCTAAATGACTCACCCACTGACAGAATCTTCTCGAAGTTAAAAGAAAATAATATGGTCAAAGTCGACGTAGCTGAGCTTAGCTGTAGGTTGTGTAGCAGGCTCCTAAACAGTATTGACGCTTTAAAAGATCACCTATTGATACACGGCAAGACTTTGAACGTTGAATACAGTGATGGGGTCCTGCCTTTCAAGTTAGATGAAGAAGGCTTCACCTGCCAGCTGTGTTTCGCCCAATTTCTGACTTTCGCCAAAATGAACGAGCATATGAACACACACTTTCAAAATTATATTTGCGATTCTTGCGGAAAAGCTTTCGTTTCAAAATCAAGGTTTAGAAAACACGTACAGTCACACGAAAAGGGGAGTTTCCCTTGCGGAGAGTGTGGTGAAGTTTTAGAAACGCGAGCGTCTCGAATGTGTCATATAATGCGAATCCATAGAAAAGGCGTTCGCTACGCTTGCCCAAGATGCCCCGAAGTTTTTACAACCTACCACACGAGAGTAAAACATTTAGTAGAAACCCACGCCCAACAGAGAAAAGAATACTACTGTAATGCTTGCGACAAGTCTTTTGAAACCAGCTCCAAAAGAGCAGGACATATACGTGTAACTCACGCGAATGTTGAGAAACGACACTTCTGCCCAAACTGTCCTTCGGTATTTGTTAGCAAATCGAAGTTGCTGCGGCATATAAGAACACATAGAATGAAGTACGACTGACTTTCGGAGATTACAAACGTACGTTTCTATTTTTAGGGGCGATAGAAGAAAAAGAAATGGCAGCAGGAAAGTCCACTAAAATAGTTTGGAAGAGAAAATGCCGAATTAAAGAAGATGCAGCAAATGCAGCTATTATAATAAAACACTCGAATGCAGTAGTATTCAGATTGCATAGAGGCAAATTCATGTGCGCTTACTGCCCAAAGATATGTTTAAACGTACCGGAAATTCGAGAACATTCAGTTATTCATGGGAAGCTCGAAATATTCGAGAACCCTGCTGTGAGAAACTCGTTTCCTCTACGAATCGATATCACAGATTTAGCATGTAGTTTATGCGGCGAAAATGTGCAAAATATAGACAATTTAAAGACACACATAGAAGAGAAGCATTCAAAGATGATTGACCCGGATTTTTCGGATGGTGTCATACCATTCGTTTTAACTGGCAAAGAATACAGATGCGTCCACTGCAGCTTACTATGTGAAGGCTTCATGACTTTGTTCACGCACATGAACCAACATTACCAAAGCTATGTTTGCCCCACATGCGGCAAAGGATTTTCGGGACGCAATAAGCTTCGTAGCCACCTCGTTACCCACGAATTTGGACAATTCAATTGCCCAAAATGCAATTCAGTATTCCCTAATCGTGCTGCGAAGAACGGGCATTTGGTCACAGCTCATGGAAGAAAAGATAGATATAGGTGTCCAGTTTGTGATCAACATTTTAGTCACTACCGTTCAAGACTAAGGCATTTAGATAAGGCGCATGGGCCAGAAAGTGAAGTACAGATTTAGTTTTTCGCACGCAGTGCTCGAGAGCGAGATAATTTTAAACATTCCTGTTATAAGTTAGGTTAATTTAAGGAAGAAGTAATGCTAAGATATTTTTATAATAATATAAATAAGTTGTCTAGTTTAATATAATAAGATAATAAATAACTCATTGTCTGATTACCTGGGAATTTTTAAATCGCTGACAACTTTTACAACAAAAATTCTAGGTACTATCTTTCACCGTGGATTAACAATTATTGGATATAATAAATATAAACTTGTTAACGTCTAGATCAGTCCGTAACCTTATACTGATAGACGCGTGCCACTTTTCATCCGATTTGCGGCTATCTCATTTCTTGTCATACAAATCTCAGACTACAAATTCCTCATCAAATGTGACATTATACTGCGCTTCATAGTGATTATTTTCTTTTTGTTTTTAGGGCCCGTCGAACTCAAAGTAAAATGGAGGCCAACACGCAAGTATAACGATCACAGAGATAATGCCGCTATCATTCTCGAAAGTTCCAACGCTTGTCCTTTTAGGTGGAGACGAGGGGCCTTCACTTGCGCGTACTGTCCGCTTTCCTTCGGAGATTTCAGTGGTGTAAAGGACCATACTATAGTACACCCTAACAAGATCGAAGCCCTTCGCAAGGCGCGACCGTTTGCAAACGTCAAAATGGAAGTTACTGAGCTACGATGCGAATTATGTCTCATGCGAATGACGAGCTTAGATCATCTTTGCGAACATTTGCTCCAAAATCATAACAAACCAATAATCAGTAAACATGGTATAGGAGTCACACCTTACTATCTGGCAGGGAAAGAATATAAATGCACTCATTGTGATGAAACATTTGTTCTGTTCTCCAAATTGAACTCACATTTGAACACGCACTATCCAAATTGCATCTGTTTCCAATGCGGTAAAGCATTCTCGTCCGTGCACAGGCTGAAATCCCACTTGCTCATCCACGATTCGGCACCCGCTGCCCAATTTAAATGCACTAAATGCGACCAAGTTTTCGCCACACGTGTCTTGAGAAATAATCATACAACCCAAAAACACGGCCCAGAATTCAGATACAGGTGTCCTTACTGCAAAGATACTTTCAAAAGCTACGCTGACAGAGGAAGGCATTTGAAAGTGGCGCACGACAAAAAAATCGAATATCCCTGCAATTTGTGTCCAGCAGTTTTCGCCATGTGTAATCAAAGGACCAAACATATAAAACAAGTTCATATGGGAATTAAGTCATTCGCGTGCACTTTTTGCTCGTACAAATTTGTGACAGCTGCTCAGTTGAGGAGTCATATGATAAAACATGGAGGGGAGAGGAAGTATCAATGTGAGGTGTGCAAGAAAGCGTATGCGAGGACCAAGACTTTGCGGGAGCATATGAGGATACATAATAATGATAAGAGATTTGTTTGTCAGTACTGTAATACTGCGTATGTTCAGAAGTGTAGTTTGCAAAGTCATTTGAGAACGCACCACCCTACAGCAGAACCTTTGAAAAAGGTTAAGATATCTAATCTGTATTAGCAAATGCCAATTTTACGATTTGACTCTTCACGGGTATAGAAGCATTAACAGCGATGCGAAATTTTTATTTTCGTTTCTAATTTGATTTTTTGTAAACGTTTTGGGTATTTTTGTTGTTTTACTCATATTGTTTGTATTTTGATCATAATATTGTAAATATAAATAATACATACATACATAAATAAATAATATTGTAAGAAAATAATTAATGTTGTACGAAATTATGTTCTGAAATGATTGAATAAAGATTTATTATTTGAATTGTGTTTGTTTTTGTTACCTACCGACATAGTATAGCCGGATTTAAGTTAAAAATCACATGACTTCATAGGACCGCTATTTTAAATTGAATAATCGTATTATACACCATATGTACACCTCTGCCTAACCTTTCAGGGAATACAGGCGTGATGTTATGTTTTTTAATCGTATTATTAAGCATGCTCAATTCAATAACCGATATTACTTATATAAATAGTAAAACATGATATGAGAATATCATCAGTATAACAACAAATCCCTAAGTAGCTGTAGTACGAAATATGTAAAGGATAACAAAATGGAATGAACATGAAGAGCCTATATCGGAATTTTTCTATTTTTAGGAAGAAAAACTGAAGAAACAGTGATAAAGCTGGAAGTGGAATCCGATACTGAAAATAATACAGCCCCAATGATCTCTACAGCACGAGAGGGCTACCAGAGACGGGCTATCTTCAGAAATAATATAGCCATCATCATGGAATCGTGCACCGCATACCCTTTCAAGTATAGAAAAGGAACTTACCTATGTTTTTTCTGTAAAAACACTTTTCTAGAACCAGAGAAGTTGAGAGAACACAACCAACTCCAACACTCCGAAATAAAACAGTTACTAAAGCCTAGAAAGTATGAACCTCTAAAAATGGACTTCGCTACGACTATTTGCAAAATATGTGGCACAGAAATTGGGGATTATGCTGAACTGAAAATCCACCTCACTGTAGAACATGGCAAGATAATAGACTGCACTTACGGAGATAGCGTGCTTCCATACAAACTGAGCAAAGAGGAGCACAGCTGCCAAATCTGTGGGAAAACATACGAAATGTTCCTGAGCCTACACAAACACATGAATGATCATTACGAACATTTTATTTGTGAAACTTGTGGGAAGAGATTCGCGACTTCTCAACGAATGGTGAACCATGCCAGGACTCATGAAAGAGGAGACTTCCCTTGCAAACGGTGTACAGAAACATTCCCTTCTTACGCTTCGTTATATGCACACAACGCAAAAGTCCATAGGTCAAATAAGAGATACAAGTGTCCTATATGCGACGAGAAATTCGCCTCATACAAGCATAGATTGAAACATTTAAACACTATACATGGAGAGAAGACTGCTGTCTTTCCCTGTCCATCTTGTCCAAGAGTTTTCGACTTATGCAGCCGTAGGACATCCCATATACGATTCCAGCATTTGCAAGAACGCAATCATGTATGTTCAATTTGCGGCATGAAGTTTTTCACGAACTATGAGTTGCAGGAGCATTCTATCAAGCATGGAGGGGAGAGGATATATCAATGTGATGTTTGCAAGAAATCTTACGCGAGGTTAAAGACTTTAAGAGAGCATATGAGGATACATAATAATGATCGACGGTTTATTTGCCCAGTTTGCGGGCAGTCCTTCATTCAGAACTGTAGCTTGAAGCAACATATGAGAGTTCATCATCCTGCTCATTTGAAAGACGTGTTTTAGAATGATTAAATTATGTATCAAGATTTCTGGCGTTTTGTTTTTACTTTTGCGTTCAATTTTCTGCCTTACACTGATTTCTATCCATGAGGATAACTCATTCATATTAACATGGTTTCTAGGTAAAGCTAGGCTATAGTAGGAAGATCAACAAAAGCTATACTTTTACGCGCTGATTCCCAGATTATTTGTGCAATAACGGATAGTTGCACTTACAATGGTAATATTTTATAATTTAGTTACATAAAGCTACTGTAGGGTTGCGTGGACAATGAAAAAATATGGTTTATCTTCTAAATTTATATCGGGACCTTCGTTTAAGTAGGTATGTAATTATTAATCGATTAAATTACGTACTCCACAAAAAAGGTTATAATTATAAATATTAAAGCATGTCCTGGGTATAGGTGATGCATAATTGGAAGTAAACAGCATGAAAAACATTACAAAGAAGATAACAAAGCTCATTTCTCATTTTTAGGTGACGAGCTATCTGACGAAGATTGCCATGTAGAAGATAGAGCTGAATTCAAGGCATGGATCGCAGAACGAAAGAAAACCTTTACCGATGACATTAAAGCTAGGACAAGGCACGCAGTTATACTGCTGGAATCAACGAAAATATGCCCCTTCAAATGGATGAAAAATCTATACATTTGCTTCTATTGCCATCAACAATTTTCCGACCCAGCGTCATTGAGGGTACATAACATAGAACACGGTTTTCTGACGACATCGCAAGTCAAATACGCTTTGTCGAAGCTGAAGAAGTACGAATTAGTCAAAGTAGATATAACCGATGTCGGCTGTAAGCTCTGTGATGACCTGATCCCAGATTTTTCGTCTCTAAAATGGCATCTGCTAGAAAAGCATAAGAAGAATTTAGATCCTAAATCTGGCGATGGTGTCCTCCCATTCAAGGTTGCGCTGAACGAATTTCCTTGCGCTCTTTGTGTGGAAAAATACACTGAATTCAAGTCCCTTAATCAGCATATGAACGTACATTTTCAAAATTTTATTTGCGAGCAATGTGGCACTGGGTTTATAACTCCAGAACGTTTGAGGACTCACGCGTTCTCGCACGAAACAGGATCGTTTCCTTGCGATAGTTGCGACAAAGTATTTCGGTCTACTAACGCTAAAAACGAACATTACGCTACCGTACATATGAAAGTAAAAAGACATAGATGTCCACATTGTCCTGAAGCATTTCGAAACTACTTCCAAAGAAACAAACACATTTCCGCCTTCCACGGTTTGAAGTTGAAAGAATTCAAGTGCACTATGTGTCCTAAAGTTTTCACAATCAGTGGTAAACTGGGTGTGCATGTGAGGACTGTCCATCTAAAATTAAAAAGATTTTCCTGTGATGTTTGCGAATGGAAGTTTTATTCCAAATCTGAGTTGAAAGATCACATGGTAAAGCACGGAGGGGAAAGGAAGTACCAATGCAGCGTCTGCAAAAAAGCTTATGCTAGAAAATACACGCTTCGTGAACATATGAGAATTCATGAGAATGATCGTCGTTTCGTGTGTACAATCTGTGGAAGATCTTTCATCCAGAATTGTAGTTTGAAGCATCATACGAAGATACATCATCCTAATGTAGGGCAGCTCGATAAAGATGCGTTTGCCTCGTGATTGGAGTTTGATTTTTTCTTAATGGCGTAATGAAGACTGATTTTGGTCGATACCTACTTATAAATTCTTTTTTTTTAATCAAAGTTAAAGGCAATCGTGGTGTCATCGTTTGATGTCTTAAAGCAAAATTAGACTCATTTATTGTATCAAGCATAACGTTCATTTGTTTACTAATTTGGATTACTTGTCAGGCCTTAATGATATTAATTATTATTCTATTTTTAGTTACTAAAACTGCCGATTGAAACAAAACGATCGAATTGAACTGAATAAAATGTGATTTTTCTAAACATTTACTTTTATTTACATTCAACGATAACATAATGGGAATTGGTATGCTAACCCTCACTTAAGCACTAATAATAACCAACAAGACAGCAAGAAGAATACTACAATTATTATTTTTGTTTTTCTAGGATCGGACTCCGAAATACCTGATACGAAGCGAAGAATCATCCCGTTATTCCAAGTTTCTTACGACAGAAGCTTGTGTAGACCTCTCGGGACCTTAATAGACTTCAGTAGATTCCGACAAAAGAATATTAAAGCCTTGTCTTCACCTCCAACAAGAGACTTCTCTCCGTCTCGCAGTCCATCACCTGTTTATCTAGGGACTGCACCATCGCCTTTTATTGATAGTACGCCGACATTATCCGTCCAAACTGTGAAACCAAAAGTGAAAAAAACTCTAGATATCAGGCAGAATGCTTTAGCTGTGTTTGAATTTTCAACAGTATACCCATTTGTTTATGGGAGCAACAAATTCAAATGTTTCGTCTGCTCGCAACCGTTTCTGGACTTAAACGAATTGAAATCGCACATGCGCTTTTCCCATACCTTCGCTCCTCTTAAGAGACTTGTTAATAATCGAAGAGAGAATGTCTTAAAAGTAGATGTAAGTGATATAACCTGCAAGATATGTTCCGAAAAACCTCCAAGCCTTGTCGAATTGAAGCGCCACCTTAAAGAAGTACACGAAAAACCAATGGATTTAGAAATCCAAGATAATATGATCCCGTTTAATCTCGAGCTCGTAGATGATGCTTACAGATGCGTTATATGCGAGCAAAGTTTCATAAAAGTTCGGATTTTAGTAATACATATGAGTGAACACTTCAATAATTATAGCTGCGAGATTTGTGGATCAGTCTTCATGACTTTACGGCTCCTAAAGAAACATTTAGAAGTGCACGACTCTGGAAACTTTCCATGTGATCGATGCAATAAAGTTTTTAGCACTCCTTATAAACGGACCTTACATATACGAGGCGTGCATCTAAAGCAGTGTCCTAGAAGATGTCCAATGTGTCCAGAAAAGTTCAATTCTAATTATAAAAGGACTATTCACTTGCAAGATGTCCATAATCAGGAGACTAGAGTACATAAATGCAAGACTTGCGGCCGAGGATTCAATTTGAAGTATCATTTGGTCTGTCATGTGCGTTCGGTACATCTTCAGGAGAGAAATCAGCAGTGCGATGTGTGTCACCAAAGGTTTTGTAACAAGGAGTCTTTGAAGCGTCACATGGTTATACATACAGGGGAAAAAAATCATAAATGTGATGTTTGTGGGATGGCGTTTCTGAGGAGAAAGAATTTGAAGGACCATTTGCGTTTGCATGATATTAGTTAGTTCTTATTCAAACGAAGAGTGAAATTTTAAAGAATAGATGACTATAATATAATACTCTAAATAGGAGCTTTGGCAGTATTTTTACAGAGTTTAATTATCTTTTCAGAATCAGGACTTGAATACGAGCTATAGTCTCATAGAGTGCGCTAGATATAAATTTAATTAATTTTAAAAATATGTTTAATTTAATTTTTAATTTAAAAATATGTTTAAGCTTTAGTTTTCGCGTAATGGTAGCTATGCAACAGTGCCCACACATTTTGTTAAACCAATCCACGAACACTAAATAAAAATAAACGCATAGAATGTTGACCGTTATAAAACTCGCAAAGTAGTTGAATTTATTTTCAATTTGCACAAATTATTATATAAATTAATTTTTGGTAATGAAGAAATATAAGTATGTATAATTATTTACATTAAGCAAGAAATGTGAAATGGATTATCTAGTATCTTGAATACACACATTAAAATCATTGATAAATTTTAGTTTTTTTGTTTTAATCCAATAAAAATCAGGAAATGTGAAATGACAACACACGGTGGCATTAACTCCCTAGATATATTTGTTAACAGTCACCACCTTAAATACAAGTCGTTTTAATAAAACTGCTTTCATTTACATAACTACGAAATTATAACTACCATTCTAAATTTTCTATTTTCTTCTGTGTTTTTTATAATACTAAAGAAGCATCTTCTGCCCGACTTCTGTAAGTTGGACAAGTCGTAATCTTTTTTTTAACTATATAAAACTACTAGCTTCCGCCTGCGTGAAATTTCTGGTTCCCCCGACCCACCCCGTCGCATCGCATCGCCTGCCCGCGCTGTTACTTCGTTTTCGCTTAGCGCTCGTTCTTACTTTTTTTTTCCTTTTTGCTCGACTTCTAAGGGTCCTAACATAATGTTACATACCTATAGCCTTCCTCAAGAATTGGACTATAAAATGCAAAATAATTTTTCAAATCCGACTGGTAGTGACAGAGATTAGCGCGTTCAAACAGTCAATAAAAAATAAAAATGTGTTGGTAACTAATAGACTAAGCGCATTTTTCTTACTTTAAGCATTTTTATACCCGTCGTAATTTCTAAACGGAAGGTCCGATTCGAATAATTTAAAAAGGAATTTACAGCCCTCGCCAAACTTTGTGACCGCCTTGAATATACTCGTAGTCGCGAGTCCGAACTTGCGCATGGTACAGTCGAGTGGACAATACGTAATCAACCAAACAATTTTCGTTTTCTAACATTTTTAATACTTATTTTATTATGTCAATTTATTTTTATTTGGTGATTATAAAGTTCGTGTTTATTTCATAGGTTATTTTATTTAATTTAATATATAATATATGTGTTATTTGTAAAACATATAGGTTAGGTAAAAATAGGATAAATGTAAATAAAAAACATTAATATAAATAAAAACTATATTCACAATGGGGCCACACCTTCCATAAAAACATCTCCCTTACTAGTGGATGGTTCCGCATCCGAATCACTCTCTTCACAAAAAATATCCGAATCATCTTCATCTGATTCATTATCGCTCACGTGAATTATTATTTTTTCAGTTAGGTCATCTATGATGACATCACTTTTCTTATATTCTTCTTCAATATTTATAACTTTGTCGCATAGTGCAGTCCACTCCTGTTCACCCATGCTATTTACTTTTTCTTCCACTAGTTTCATAATATCAGTTATATTATTTGTGACATTTTTTTTCGCCACGTAACCTTTTATGGATGCCCAAGCCATTTCTATGGGGTTCAAGTCGGGATGGTAAGGTGGAAGCCGTAATATTGTGTGATTGTGTTCTTCTAAAATTTTATCAATATTAAATTTTTAAAATTTTTCTTTGTGTATAGAAATTAATTTATACAGTTCTGGTTTCAGCATGTCAGAACTGCAAGGGATATTTTTTGCCGTAAGCCATGCCACCATTTCTGCCTTTTTGCTATTTGACGTCGGCGCTGCATCCTCTAATTTGTTATGATAGGGTGCATTATCTATCACCATAACCGATCTCGGTGGGAGATTCGGCAAAAGTTGTGTGCGTATCCATTTTTCATAATTATTATAATTCATATTATCATGGTAATCTCCGGTTTTCGTACCTGCCTTAAACATTAAAAGGCCGTTGGGTACAAATCCTGATTTGGATCCAGCATGTACAATGACGACACGTTGACCTTTTGATATCTTTTTTTTTTAAACCTTTAGTGCTACTATCACTCCATGCCTTCGAAGTGGTATGCGATGAATCGACATACGATTCGTCAGTGTAAACTATCGGTCTTCCTTCTGCGCGATATTTCGTTATTGCACGCAAATATTCAATTCGCTTACAGCGAATATTTGTATTTTCAATTAATAATTTGCGATTGTCTTAGGTTTTTTTGCATTTAAATCCTATTTCATTTATAATTCTCCTCAAACTCGTTGCGGATCCTTCAAAATCTATATCTTCTTTTATTTTTTTTTAAAGTTGAGCAATTGTCGGCAACTCTTCTGTGTTACATGAAAATTGTGGATACATCTTTTGATGACACCTTGGTCAAAATTGTCGATTCCGGTTACCTTTTTTACCCCTTGCCTCTTCTTTCCGGGTGTACGAAAAACTGCTAATAAATCGGAACTTGGTTCATTAGCAACCGATATAATACGTCGTACAGTTCTTTCTGATACTCCTGTAGCGGCTGCAGTCCGTTTATGTACTGCCTTCAAATCGTATTTAAGGCCTTCTTCAGCTTCTTTCTTCATAAATGTATAAACATCGTAGACCATTTTACGAGCCTGGCGTCATAAAACATTACAACGTCCAGTAGGCATGTTTATAAACAAATAACAACAAATTAACGAAACGATCGAACGAATTCTGAACGCGACAGTACTCTCGGAGCTCAACAAGTGCGTGATTCGTGTACGGACGTAGCACTCACACTAAGGCGTGGGTGCCAGCGCGCGTCGCGGGTGAGCGGTGCGGGCGCGCGGGGTGTGGCCCTGCCCCCAAGCTCTTGTGCGTCCCGCTAATACCCTGATTTTGTGTTCTGCGCAATGCAATGAGCCTAGTTTCGGGGCGGTCACAAAGTTTGGCGCGGGCTGTACATGCACGTAATCAACCTTGATTTTTAAACTATTTATTTGAATAAGGATTAATACCATGGTTATGAAAATACCTTCGCAAATAATGCATTATTTTGTAACAAAGGAGGATGGGCACCAATGTATGGAAACTGGTACCGGCACCAATTGATATGAATGATACACCGTTGGAAAGGTATTTTTGTGTAGATTAAGAATAACCATGGCGCTTGTCCCTATTCTCTGTCCGATCGGAGTAATCCTACTTGAAAGTTATTTATTTTTGTTACGTCCTATTAAGTACACATACTTTTATTAACTGTTTTCTCCAGTTGGCATGGTATTTTCATAATTATTATTAATATTTTTCATTGTCTAGGTAAAAAAAACAAGTTCGAAGTAAGTTTTATCATTTATTGTATATAAGTATATAAATGTGTGTCTATAGATCGACAATAACATAAAAAGATAATGAATAATATGATGTATAATATATACTATACATCATTCATTATCTATAACGATGCTATTTAAAAATAATGCTGGCTCATTAAAGCCCTCGTGTCTAGCATATCCTAAATACCAGACAATGGATACTATATGCGCACAGGAACCTACCGTGCGGCGTCCCGTCAAACATGTACAATAATGATGTAATATTATGTTTTCATTTCTATTTAGCAATATGTAACAAAAGTATTGTTTTGCTCTCACATGTCGGGACTGTATACGTGCACGCAAAAGCCACGCATCTTCGTCAATTCCGTATTCAATAATGTCTTCCAAAGCGGCTTCTCTATATGTTTCGATGAGATATAAGCCGTTGTTTAGGTGTTCGCTGCAGTAAGATTTTGCGAGTTTTAATTGGTATGTCCCCAATGACAGCAATATCACGTCCTGTTCACTCAATCGTGGGAAATCGGGCACACCATTGGCTTCCAATCTCTGGAAATCGGCTCTTCTGTTATTTAATCGTTTTTCTTCTACATAATTGTACAACACGTTTGGGGTTTGCATTTTTTCAGATATTTTTTGTAGAAAAGCTTCTGCGTATTGGCTATCTGCAATTGGCGTGTGGAAGTGATTTGTTATTGCTGCTGCAATTTTAACATCCACAAACATATTAGGCATTGTATTATTAAAATATCTTTGCCGCAACAGCTTAAAATCTCTTTTAATCCGCCCGTTAACCACTTCCACTGCCCATCGGCATATTGTAACTAGTCGGGAATCATTCGCTTGGGAAGTAGTGAGCTGTGACTGGTCTGGGTTCTTCGTCGGAGGAACGTGGTATTCGTAGCCACGTGCTTCAATATTGCCCAAACTGTCTCTAAACCCACGGTCTAAAATAAATACATCATTGGGATGAAACAATATGTGCAAGGGGTTTTCCTCGTCATTCATTAAATCGCTCATTATCTGGGCATCAGTTTTAGTTGCAGCGTATGGTCCTTTTACGTCTATAATGTATCCGTCAGTGGTTACAATTAAAAATGGCTTTAACAAGTTTTGGAACTTGTGCAAGTTGTAGGATTGCCTCTGAAACAAAAAGTTTGTGCTTTTGTGAATATAAATATACGTGCCATCGCAAACAATAATGGCTTTAGAGTTTTCTTCATTTCCATACAGTGCTTTTGGAATCCTCAGGTTTCTCTCCAGTATATTGTCTCTACTTATGTGATCCAGTCCCAAGTGAAGCACAACATAGTCAGTACTAAGACACTCTCGTGCAATGGCCAACTGGCGTTCGAGTTTTCTTCTTGATATATTAAACAACGTCGCAAGTCTTACGTTGGATTCTCCTGTGCGTAGTTTTGTCAGTAAAATACCCAAAGTGGTTCTGGGATCTGCACTTGCATCTCTTAATGAAGTGGTTTGCTCTAAGATAGCGTTAAATTGTTCTATAGTACGTCCAGTCCAAAAGTGCATTTCTTCTTCAGTTAATCCTCTTAGCTCGCTAAAACGCAATCTGGGTCCGTTTAAGGCATTTCTCAGTAGGTCACAAAGGTCACTGAAGTGGGCGGCCGTAAAGTTATGGGAAATGTTGCATGCCTGAGGTAGTTCATCCCAGTCATTTCCATTTAGGTGATCGCGGCATACTCTGGCAGCATTAGGAATGTAGATTTTGTGTTGATTTCTCGAATAAAAGCTGCTAGGTATGCGCGCATTCTTGGTAAGTTTTCCGATAGAAAGCGCACTTGATATCTGCCTCGGTATAGACCTCTTCGGTACATTACACAGGTACAAAAACCTTCCATTGCAATCAAAATAACTCAAGCACTCAAGTCCAGTAGAAAGCCGCAGTCAAAAATAAAACAGGTAACACAGTCCAAGTTAATGCCAGGGTCTAAAGTCGACGTGAACAATGAGGAACGAGACAATGTAGTAACTTACACAACAATTATCAGCAAACGACTACCAAAGGGAACATGCACAAGCGCCGCAGCATGCCCACCCTCGCCCCCGCCCCCTCGCTGAACGCGCTAACTACCGCGCTGCGTAAGATAAGAGAGCGAGAGAGAGATAACAATACCAGTTCCAACTTACTAGTCATCTACTTACGTATACTCAGGGTTAATAGTAATAAAAGTATTGCTCCAATGTCATGCATCAATATCAATTGATGTATTTGTATGTTTAGTGTTTAATAAATAGATCACCCCTAACTGAAAAAATACCAAACCGATTTTGTTATGATTTTCATCCGTTAACTGAATTTCCTTAGCTCAAAATCTGTGCAAATATCATCAAAATCTGTCAAGATAAACCGGCGATATGATTTTTTAAAATTCTATTTCGAACTAAATATCCAGTATCTTCTAAAGACTATATTTCAAAACGGACAATTTATACGGGATTGGTGCCATAGTAGTTTTTTGTGCTCTTGAAGAGAGCTATCCAACGATGGTAAATTCATTTTGATTGGACATGGGTACCAAAATGCCCATCCTCCTTTCATTACCATTAAAAAAGTTATTGTGAGCCAACCTTAAAAGATAGACATATGCTATCGCGGACTTTTTTTAGAACTTTTTAAGAGGAACAATTCCGTCATACATGATTTTTACGTAACTTTAACCGTTTACGCAGCGCACGCAACGGAAGCTCTCAAAAGGAATAAATTTTCTCCGTTTTTGCAACATTTTTCATTGATGCTCCGCTCCTATTGGTCATAGCGTGGTGATATATAGCCTATAGCCTTCCTCGATAAATGGGGTATCCAACACTAAAAGAATTTTTCTATTCGAACCTGGAGTTCCTGAGATTAGCGCGTTCAACCAAACAACCAAACTCTTCAGCTTTATAATATTAGTATAGATTAAGCTTTTCCTAAGCTACATTCAAAAGCGATTGTCGTAAAGAAATCTCTTCCTTTAAGTGAAAATGACAACAATTCATTTTTTTCTTTAAGGTATCATCCAGAAATCAAACTCTACGATCACTCTGAAAGACGAAGATGGAACAGAAATTAAACTCACAGTTCTCAAATATCCAATTTCTTTAGATACTCTACAATATGAAACTCAAGACATTACCGCCAAGCCTAACGTTAAAAATAAACAAAAAAAGAAAATTGGCAAAACGAAGGAGGCTAAGAAGAGCAAAGTCAAGTTAGAAAACATATCTTTGTTAAAAGAACCAGTATCTATAAATAATGTAGATTGGAAAAACCAAAATGAGCAAGAAAATTCGGTGACATTCAATGTGAAAACTGTACAAGGATACATTCGTGCACCAACGATACAACGAAGCGAAAACGTTGACTATGAAACCTGGAAACAGAATGCTTTGATCATCTTTGAAAACTCTTATGTCTATCCATTTATACATGCGGCTAACAAATACAAATGTGTCATCTGCTCCAAGCCCTTTCTAGACGCTAATGCATTGAAAGACCATACAATAAACGAACATACTGGTAAAGAAATGAAACGAGCATTAAATAATAGGGTTAGGGACAAAAATCTAAAAGTCGACGTCACATATCTGCAGTGTAAAATCTGTTTGCAATCACTACCTGATCTGCAGAACTTGAAAACCCATTTAAAGAATCATGGCAAGAAAATACAGCCGGATTTGCAAGATAATATAATACCTTACAAGCTAGGAGGCGAGAATTTCGAATGTCAAGTATGCGGGGAAAAGTATCTAAAACTACGACTCCTAATTATTCACATGAGTAAACATTTCAATAATTACAGCTGTGAAATATGCGGTTCTGTATTCATATCACTGCAGTTACTAAAAAGACATCTGCAGATTCACGAATCGGGGAGCTTTCCCTGCAACAAATGCGATAAAGTCTTCACGAACTCTACTAAAAGGTCACTACACTACAAAGGAGTGCATCTGAAGCAATTCCCGCGAAGATGCCCGATTTGTCCCGAAAGATTCAACTCAAATTATCAAAGGACCAAACACTTGCGTGTAGCACATAACCAATCCACGGGATTGTATCGGTGTGACACTTGCGGACGGGAATACGACTTGAAATACCATCTTCTCGTCCACATAAGGTCTGTACATCTTCAAGAGAGGAACCATGAGTGCCCAATGTGTAATTCGAGATTTTTCTCCAAGTACTGTCTTTCGAGGCATATGGTTATACATACGGGGGAGAAGAATTTCAAATGTGAAGTCTGTGGGAAAGCGTATGCGAGGAGGAAGAACCTTCGAGACCATTGTAGGTCCCATGACGTTGGATTGTGTGCTATTTGTGGACTTAACTGTGGAGATCCTAATAATCTTGTCGCTCATGTTAATAGTGTGCATTGAGTGCTGTGAAAGATTTTAACATTCAGTACTAATTAAAATCAGTCTGGAAATATGTTTGGGGTGTGCCTAGGAACATTCATGGGCCCAAAATAATATGAAAAAAAAAGCTTACGAAATGTAAAAAATAATCACATTTCATTGCTCCATCATCAGCCACTGCTAGATAGCTCCAATCGCCAAAGAATCAGAAGAATAAAAAAGAAAAAAAGAAGTCAGAGAATTTTGAAGTAAACATCTATCTTGCATATTTACTTCAAATTCTCTGACTTTGCAACATTCCATTGTACTAATTATTAGTATTATACTCGTCAAGTTTATATATATGAAAAATCAAATAAACTCTGTTTTTTTACGATCTGATTTTTATTTCAGAGATTCCTAAACCCTTTATAACCATAGACGACGGTGTCTGTAGCAAATCAAGCAATTTATTAAGTTCGTATTTAAAATAATGTTGATATTGTAGCTAGTTAGCAGAAGCCATTTAAAAAGGCCATTATTTTATTTTCCTCAGGACTGACGGCAAGACAACGAACGGGACCCAGAACGAGTATCTGGCAAATGACCATATCAGAGAGACAAAACGCAGCTACGTTCTTAGAATATACCACCATCAAGCCATTCTTTTACCAACAAGCGAATTTTAAATGCTTCTATTGCAATGAAGTTTTCCCAGAAATACATTCCGTCTTGCAGCACACTGCCTTCCACGTAACTCCAGAAAGATGCTGTTTACTAAAGCAGTATCTAAGAAAAGGGAAGAGAGTCATCAAAGTAGATATATCAGGTCTCAAATGCAGGCTATGCGAACAAAAGTATTCCGATCTTGATGATATTAGAAAACATTTAACGGTAGCACATAAGAAAGAGTTCAATTCAGCAGGAAACGGACTAATGGCGTATGATTTAAATACGAATAACGGTCAACTAACTTGCCACAAATGCGCGAAAACGTTCAACTCTTTCTTCCTTCTGAACAGACATATGAACGTGCATTTCAGTGTAGTCTGCGAGACCTGTGGCTTAGGATTCATGTCGCATCAACGCTTGATAAACCACCGAATAGTACATCAAACAGGAGTTCACAAATGCGATAAATGTCAAGAAGTATTTCCTACAAAGCTAAAACTACGTTACCATTTATTCAAGAAACACGAAGTAACGAACGCCAAGAAAATAAAACCATTGAAATGTCCGCATTGTTTAGAAAGATTCGCGGAACATTATAGAAAGATGACTCACTTAAAAGAAGTTCACGGGATCTCGTTCACGTTTGAATGTAGCGCTTGTAAGGCAATCTTGCCAACACGAAGAGCCTTGACTGAACACACAACTAAGTTGCACACACAAAAAATTCAATGCAAAGTTTGTGGGAAGTGCTTTGGTACTAAATCTTTGTTAAAAATGCACATGAGAGGGCACACGGGCGAGAGAAACTTCTTCTGCGCGATTTGCCAGAAGGCGTACATGCATGAAAGGACTTTACGACAACATATGAGAGTACATGGTCCTGTTTGGAAGTTCACGTGTTCGGAATGCGGAAGCGGGTTCCATAATAGGAATGATTATAATAAGCACATGAAACAATGGCATCCACAGTGGCAGTTTAAGACTATCGTTAAGAATTTTGGAAGTGAACTTATAAATTGAATATTTTGAAATAGCGTCTGTGACATTCACTTCAATACCAATAGGAAGTGAATTCACGAGAACTCTATCAAAGATACTTACAGTATTTTGTAAAGATGCCCTGTTGAAACAATCACAGTTTTTATAAAAGTACAAATACTATAGTTCGCCGAGTATCGCCGACAGGGCATATATAATAACCTAACCGAACCTAAGTTATGCCCTGTCGGCAGTGTCCTGTCGGCGAAGAGTACCGTCGAAGTAAAGTCTTGTCGGTGTTCAGTCTGTCGGCGTAGTGTACACTGCTTAAAATCGGACATGGAAGCGCGTCGAATACTCAAAGAAAATGATCGCTTCCTGCACGACATCTGTTGTAACGACTAGACGCGGATGCAAAGGACAGCTTTGCGTCTTGTTGTTTTGTATCCAGACGTATTCTTGATGGTTCTAGAATAGAAAACCTTATACGGAAAGCCTTATACGGATGGTTGTGTAGAATTTGCGATGCTAGTGATTAATGGCAACTAGTAGGTACCAAGAAAGACGCGGTTGAGTTTCGCTATTTTGTAAACGATGTCAAAAATAAAATTTTCCAATAGGTACCTATAAACAAATGTTTATCTTTTAATTAGGTATACATAAATGTATGACTTAAATATAACTACGGGTTTCTAGTCATTATATTTTATTTATCTAAAGTATTATTATGTGCTGCTAAACTTTAATTTTAGATTGGGTTAATATTTGAGAGAATACCCACTTGAGAGAATCATGCATGATTGAATATCGATAAATATTAATCATTAAGAGGGCTGACGCATTTTGTCACATCTCGCTCACACGGGACCAATTAAGAATGTTAAATGAAAATATCCTTTTTTGAAAAATTTAATCAATAGAGATGGACACGAAGTAAACAAAGCATGGACACGAAGTAAACAAAGCAAATTGTCAAAGGCGAGCGGCAACATTTTTCGGCGTTTTTCAATATTATTTCAGCTTTATTTCATCCTTATTACAATAATTGTGGGTTAAAATAATACCAAAAGGTTAAAAACATGTCTATAAAAATTTCAAACATATGTGTTTTTGTGATATTGAAGTACTTTACAATAAACTTTACACGTTACATTCAAGTAAATAGCACTAAAAATATTGTGTTTTTACATTAGGTTAATACTCTGACCTGTAAAATATCCTTCATTCTTATAGTCTTCAGCTCTAAAACGATCAGAACATAACCATGAATGTTTTGTGACTAAAATGCTTGCAATTTACCACTACTTGCGAGTTATCTGTTTTTAGTGAATTAATGAACACCTTCGTTCCTGCATATACTACCTAATGGAACAACACTGATTCTCTGATTGATGTATTATTACTATCTATTATAGAATATTCCTGACGAACGGATATCACTAAAATAATATATCACTAGATTGTAAACACAACAGATTTCTCATTAACATTCATCTAACCATAGATGAAAAAGGAGGCCTAAACATGAAGTTCGTTTTTATGTTTACGTTATTTATTTATTCCCCTTATACAGGTTCTATTACCTAATGCGATAGTACGGTCTCATAAAATGAATTTATTATAAAAAATATTAAGAACTTTAACGTTTTTACTATAACCTTTTTGCTAGCTAGTCTTACCACAGACGGACGCCATGTTGTTCTGTTTACCAAGCGTTGCAGGTACGCTTTCTTGCGGGATAAATTGTAAGTAAGGCTATATTGGCGAACTACTGAATAATATTAGTAATTATTATAAACACATTTGTATTGTGTTATCTAATAAACTCAGCTCAATAAGTATTATTATCTGTTTTTGAGATGAGTTAAATAAATGCCATATTAAAAATGTGTTTTTAATAATTACCTATCAAATTCATATTATTTATTAGTTCGCCAATTGATTACATTTTTCAAAAAAGCATCTTTTCATTTAACTTCTTAAAAACTTGGTCCCGTGTCAGCGAAAGAGGTAACAAAATGTGACAGCCCTCGTATGTTATCGCAATTACCATATTATGGGCTGATTTAACCGAAGTCAGATATCTTTTATCGGCGGAATAAAATTGACGTCTGACAGTTTTTGTATAGAAAATCTGTCAAAAATTAAAAATTTACTCTCTGGATTAGACTTACATACGTATAAAAGTTTAGTCGAATTCGCCCTAAGATAAATAAATAATGCACCGACAAGTAATAGGAACTCAACTTATAATTTGTAGAGAACCCATTAGTAATAGCCATACTAGGTATACATTATTATGTCCTTGACATGAAATGATTTTTATAATACTCAAATGAAATCAAAGTGTACCTACATATCTTCAGTAAGTAGTAACTTAAGTGTGTGAGAATGTCAATAAACAGTATTTTATATCGGAATGCCTTAATTTTTTTTTATCGATATTCCTTGAAGCTTGTATTAATGACACAATACTATGCTATAGAATAACAGCAATTCTATTGGTGAATAAACAAAGATCGAACAAAAAGTAAAATAAACACAAACATTTTATCTCCCCAGGAACCGAAGTAAAGCGAAGACAAGGAGCACTGTCCAGTATCTGGGAACTCACACTTTCTGAACGACAGAACGCGTCGATACTTCTAGAAAATACCACAGCAACACCATTCGTTTACTGCAGATACTATTTCAAGTGCTTCTTCTGCAGAGAACAGTATTCAGAGATAAAAACACTTCTACGACACACGCTGACACATGAGACACCAGAAAATGCTATCATTCTAAAAGAATACCTCCCGAAAGGGAAACGAACAGTTAAAGTAGACATTTCAGAGTTAAAATGCAGAATTTGTGGTCAAAGTTACAAGGACCTCGATGAAACACGAAAGCATTTGGCTTTAGAACATGAAAAGTCTTTCACTGAATCAGGTAACGGATTGGTAGCTTATGATCTGTCTTCCAAAAATGGCCAATTTGCCTGCCATATCTGCAACAAGATCTTCCAGACTTTTATACTCCTAAACAGGCATATGAATGTACATTTCAGTAATGCGGTTTGTGAAACATGTGGAGCAGGATTTATGACTCATCAGCGGTTGATACAGCACAAAGAAATCCATCTACCAGGAGGTTATCCTTGCAATAAATGTAACAAAGTATACACAACTAATTCTAACTTAAAATATCACATAGAAAAGGCCCACGAAGGGACGACGAAAATGAGAATGTTAAGATGTCCACATTGTCCTGAAAGATTCACTGAACACTTTCGGAAGTTGAAGCATTTGAAAGAAGCACACGGGATTACCTTTACATTTGAATGTGAAGTATGTAATTCAGTGTTTCCAAGCCGCAGAGCATTAACAATGCACACAAATAAGTTGCATACCGAGAAAACGCAGTGCGAAGTTTGCAAAAAGAGTTTTAGCTGTATCACCTCTTTAAAGAAACACATGGTTTCTCACACTGGTGAAAGGAATTTCATTTGTTCTCTTTGTCAGAAAGCTTACAGACATCAGAAGAGTTTAAAACTGCATATGAGAACGCATGTTCAGGGAGAACAACACATTAAATTCAATTGCTCGGTTTGTGGGAACGGGTTTCCTAATAGGAACGACTTTAATAGACACGTAAAGGAATGGCACCCAAGGACCTTTTTCGAATATTCTGGTCATTAATTAATTTACGTATAGTGGAAATTATTTCACTACCGTTAATTATTATCATATTATTGTCTTGTATTGACATCTATATTGGCACCCAACTGGGCCATGAAGGCCCAATTGTGCGCCACTAACATTTTTTTGCATTTGTTTATGAATGTTTAAATACATGAATACCAGTATTATTTGACAGTTTACTGCTGTGGAACTGAATTAATGGATCTCTTGTAGAACTAAGCTTAGTTATAATTTTTATTGAGTTTAAAATGAGTACAAGAATTTCTTTATGGTTTCATTTATTGAAGAGGAGCTCAATTACACAAAAAAACAATCAGTCCTATAAAGTTTATAAGCATCCGTTCTATTATTAGTAAGTATTCCAATAATTATTAGTGGTTCTTTCAAGTTACAATATTATTTCTCTAAGATTACCTATTTCATTTCGCAGGCGACAACCCGGAGCTCGAAACAAGTATATGGCAGTTAACGGTTCCAGAAAGAAAAAATGCTTCTACGTTTATTGAATGTACGACTGTTAGACCTTTCATATTTAGGGGATCAAGTTTTAAATGTTTCTTCTGCACGGAATACCATTCAGAACCGGCAGCCTTATTAGAACATACCACAACCCACAAAATCGAAAACAGAGAAGTCATCTTCGAAAAATATATAACCAAAGGCAAAAGATGCTTACAAGTAGATATTTCGAAACTAAATTGTCGGTTATGTGACGAAATTTATTCGGATCTCAACACGATTAGAGAACATCTTAAAAAGAGGCATGGTAAACATTTCTTTTTATCTAGCAACGGCATGACAGAATATAAATTAGAGCTTATAAATAATAGATTCGTTTGTCACATTTGTAACGAAGATTTTCATAATTTTAATTTATTAAACTGTCATATGAACAGTCACGTTGGCAAGGTAGTATGTGAAAACTGCGGAGAATGGTTTTTATACCAACATCTGCTCGTGAAGCATAAAGAATCTCATGTAACAAAGCCTTTCACTTGTAAACTATGCGACAAAGGTTTCATCAAGAAAAGTCAATTGACATACCACACAGATATCGTGCATAAGGGAAAGGCACGAGTTAACTTGAGAAAATGTCCCAAATGTCCCCAAAGTTTTAAAGAACATTACTCCAAATTACTGCATTTGAAGACAGTCCATGGAATTGCAAAGACTTATCCTTGCCATGTCTGTAAAAAGTCTTTCACGACCCGAAGAGCGGCAACCGAACATCTAACAAGATTTCACACAGAGAAATACAAATGCGAAGTGTGCTTTAAATGCTTTAGCGTAGAGTCGAAATTAAAACAGCACATGCGTGGGCACACCGGAGAAAAAAAATTTATCTGTCCTATATGTAAAAATGCTTACATACATAAAAGTTCGTTTAATAAACACATGAGGACTCATTAAACTTTAACAGTTTATATACATAAATGCACAGACTGCGGCGCGGGGTTCCAAGGAAGAAATTATTATGATAAACATATGAAACAGTGGCATCCTTCTTATTGTGAGAGTGAGAGAGACAAAATGTCTTACTTTTCTAAGTTAAATGGTGTGAAACTTTGGGAGGTTTTATTGAAAGAGGTCATAACATTACATTCTCTATTACCTAAGAGGAGGGCGACAACAGAAAGGCTCAAATGGTAGAAAAGACGGGAGAGGAAATTATAGTAGTGACAGTCTCAAATACGTCTACAATTACTCCCAAAGGAAAAGTATAAAAAAGTACATTAATTAAAACAAAATTAAAAAACCCGACTGCGTAAAAAGTGAACTTTAAAAAAGATGGAAACAAGATGAAAAGAAAAGAAAGTGTTTTAAGCACAAGATTGGAATTCTTTAAGAAAAACTCATGTATAAATAGAGATTTTTATCCTACTAATAAATGTGAATGTTTGTGAAGATGTTTGGATGTTTGTTACTCAATCACGCAAAAATGGCTGAACGGATTCGGATGAAATTTTGCACACAGATAACTTATATCCTGGATTAACACAAAGGATACTTTTTATTCCGGTGAACCGACATCTACGCGGTAATTTACATAATTTTATATCTTTCCTCTCGGAGTCGAAACAATTATTATTATTTTATATGTTTACATATCTCAGGACCCCAGGGTCCCGGATCTTTGGAAGGCGTACGAGGGGCCGAAGCCAACTTGCAGAGGCGCCTTAGACAATTTTAAATGATGAGGGAGGAGGCACCAACCGACGATTCTCCCTATATGCACTGTGCAAATGCACCCAATGACAACCCTCGGTTGATACAGGACTATGGGTTTGGGTGGCTATAATTGATTGGTTACGAAGAACTATAGAAAGACTATGTCCCCTGCCTAATCAATGTTATGTAATACACGGACAAAATGGCAGGGAGTGACTTGCACACTCAATAATGGGATCCCGAAAACGGTCGGTAGCACATAGTGTCGTAGTGACAAGGGGGCAACATGTCCTGAGGTGCTTATGAGGAGTGGAGAGGTATACCATAATTATCAGGACAATCCAGAGCCCGGAAAATGGTCAAGATCCCTACCAGCACTTACTGGAATACTTCCTTCCTCCGAGCACGTTTGCTCTTGCGAATCTCCACTCAAGCTGGCCAATAAAGGCAAGAATGAGGCGGGAGCTCTGTTCCTCGTCAGTGTTCACTCCAGCCGGCCAATAAAGGCAGGCCAGAAGTGAGGAACAAGACTTTTCCTGGCAGATAGGGTCCGTGGGGTCGCTACTGCCCATCAGCTCGCCACATGCTGCCATGCGGGTTTATGTATCTCTCTTGGTCTGGATTCTCATCCTATTATAGACCTGTTCCGGAAAAGTAAACTCTACCGGCAAGACCTAGAGTTCTGAACACGCAAGCCTCTCCACGACGTCAACATATACATAGATATGGCGGTGGGGTTATTATTATTATTATTTATGGTTTATTTTCAGGACCCATAGCAATATTACAATGCATGCTTGTTAAATTATTACATCACAATAAATTAAATTAAATTATTATTAATGAGTACAAAATATTTTTCCCCCTTCTACTGTCACACAAGTAAATATTAAAAAAATAATTGCATGTGGAAGCAAAACACGCGTATGATGATTTGCCCAAACAAAATGAGCAGGCGCGAACAGAAAGAAAGAAAATAAATAAATTTATTTGACCTAACTTATGTTATTCACACAAAAACAAAAAAAAAAACTTAAAAATACTATTGCATCATGTGAGCCCCACACGACGGCAGCGCTAAATAGGTCTTTATTGTTAAATTTAAAAAGATGTCTCCGACTGCATGACATTGTATTTTTTTTGTAAATGTGCCCCTTTTTATAAATAAACGATTATTATTATTATTGTTTGGAGACAAAATAGGTCATCTTGTTTCTCTTTTTTAAAGTTCACTTTTTACGCAGTCGGGGTTTTTAATTTTTTATTTTACATTTTTAGTTGTATTATTTTTCTCGTACTGTATACTAAGTAACGCTTTAGATAACAATCGTAAACACCATACCCACTTATTATCGGGAGATAACGGCCTCTTACTCATTCACTGCAAAAGTTCGGGATTGTTTTTTATCATTTCTCATTCCAAATTACATTTAAAACTTATTGGGACTAAAACATTGACAGAATGTTGACGTTTTGTAATTTCATTTTGTCAATTCGGTTTCGGTGTTTGTTGAATTTATTTTGATAGTTTATCTTTTCCGACTACTTTTCGTGCTTTAAAACTATTATAAATTAAAACTATTCTCAGAAAATGATGTCAATAAATAACGCTTTGAACAGCATTTTATATAGGAAGAAAGATTTTTGTTGCTTATGTTTGTGTTCTCTAGAAGAGGAACCGATTCGATTGAATGACGAAGTTGTAGTTAATATACATAATTATAAATACGATACAGTCATTTCAGAAGTGTTGAACCACGGAGTGTTGAACTTTATTTTTGATCAAGAGGTAAGGTAACTTTTGTAACAATAATGACTTTCATAGTAAACTTTTCAAAGCGTTAAGTTATGTAACGTGAGGGGCTTGTGGCTAAGAAAAAACAGCCGCACGGGTCGATCAATCAGGTTAAGCTACGCTTACCGCGGTTGATCCGTGGATGGGTGACCATCTTTACATGTCAAGACCCCTCCGTGCCTCGGAAACCACGTTAAGCCGTTGGTCCCGGCTGTCATTCGTGTATCTTTGACAGTCGTTACGGGTCGTCAGAAGCCCGAAAGTCTGACAACCAGTCTAATCAAGGGGTATCGTATTACCCAGTAACTGGGTTGTGGAGGTCAGATAAGCAGTCGCTCCATGTAAAATACTGGTATTCAGCTGCATTCGGTTCGACTGGAAGCCGACCCCAATATAGTTGGGAGAAGGCTAGGCAGATGATGAGCTGACGTCACAGGTTCTAAGTATAAAAATAAATAAAAACATTGTTGTGTTAATTTGTATTATTTCTAATTTATTTACTTGCATAATAAAATTACAGGAGCATCTCAGTAATGGCAGGTTTACAATACATTAGCCGTCTAGGTAGCGTCCATCTTAAGTGTAGTCAAGCAGAGCCTAGACCACCACCTCTTAAAGCAGTATTATTGTAATCTTACTTCAGTGTGGGAAAGAGATGGAGCTAGACTTCCTGTATAGCTCCATCTCTTTCTCACACTGAAGTAACATTAAAATAATACTGCTTTAAAAGGTGGTGGTTGGCCCCCTGGGCCATCATGAATAAAGGAATAATGTACAATCTTCTTGAAAAAAAATGCGCTGATTACGCACCTTCTGACTTACTGTAAACATGGAAACGCGCCGCGCGATACGTTCCCCGAATGACTCCGTATTATAGTTTTTCGCGCATGCTCAATTTGTTTGCCGGCTATACATGGTTATCTGAGGCTAAACTCCGCAGTCGTGATGGGTTTCGATATCTAAACACGATAAAATAAAAAGATTTGATGTTTTTTTTTTGGGAGGTCAACGACCGCTGTTATTGATGTTACTTGAAGTATGAATTGAGAAAAACTGTTTTCTTATGTTCTATCATTTTTAAATATCGATACCCATCACGTCTGTGAAGTTTACACAAAAAAAATAGATTTTTAAACTGATATTTCAAGTGACTACAATAACTGCGGTCGATGACCCCACAAAAAAATCATAAAGTTAATATTTTTTTCGGATTATCATGTTTGAATATCGATACCCATCGCGTCTGCGGAGTTTAGCTAGCCAATATAACCCTTTATAAGAACGGTTTGGTCTTACAAGCCAATGTGGGTACTATCGTTAAGCTTCGTAAGTAGGTACTCATCATGCTGGGGGGTACAGCACAGATGGACAACGGGACAACACGTGGAGCTGTGCTTACCCAAAGCAGTTACCATTTAAACAGATTGGCGGGTAAGCGTAGTCATTTTTTAATACTTTTTTTATATACAACGCGTTCCTTTTGGTAGGTATCCCATAACTCTAAGGGATCATTGCACTCATCATGATGAATATATTTCACTATGGGACCAAACCCCAATTTGCAAAAAAAAATAATCAGGTGTTCCTTATATTTTGACGAGTTTTGCGAACATAAATGTAGGGGACAGCCATCGATCACTAATGTTAATTATGATGACAGCTGATTTTGTTTTCGCGATTTCAGGTTTGGTCCCATAGTAAAAGTTGTTCATAATGATGAGTACAATGACCCTATAAGAGGTTGTGCGTTAGTTCCGTGACATGTTGAATTGAATAGCCCGTATTTTCCCACGGCTGGGCAAAGCCCTCCCTACTCCTCCCACCGCTCCGTGTCAGAGCTGTCGAGTTGGTTGGCTGACCGGGCTGTAAATAATATAACAACCCGACTCCTATCGGCTTCCCTTCGGGATAACCGCTCTTCTTAGTGTCTATTAATGCCAAATAATATGGTACACCTGTGTGTGTAACTGTGTATCACATCACATTACATAATTATTCTTAATACCAGTTTAATACATCATAAGATTTAAAACCGACAGTTTTTTGTCTGAGTTGGTGAGAACTGAACAATTTTTTTGTTCGGCTTCCCTCTACCTAATGATAATTATAAGTAACTGCGCCACTATAGCTTAATACAATATGGTTCGTCTACAACTTTCACTATCAAACTTCACCACCTCAAAACAAAATATTCCCCAAGTTCTCAAAATCTCCTTCAAGGCCACACTACGCTCTCGATCCAAGGCACATAGAACTTCACTCGTGTGTATATGCCGGGCTGGCCGGAGTAGCCGCAGTTACGGCCGTAGGAGGTCACTCCTATGATCGTGTGCAAGCATTTGGAGAGGTATGGCTTGGCTTGGAGGGGGCCGCCGCTGTCGCCCTGTGGGAGAAGCAAAACGTTCAACAACAGCTCCAAAGCTGTAGAAGATTCAGAACAGATAGCATTATGAAGATAGCAAGCCGAATCTTTACAGACTACTAACGGCCGAACCCAATAACCTATCTATCACCAGTTTTGGCATATTGGAGATAGAAAAACCTATCTATCCATGGTTTTAACGTCCCAATAATCTTTAAGAGATTATGGAATCTTGCCGGCCTGACATAAGGACAGATAGAATTATACTGTCTACCATCAATAGCGGTCTGTCTTCTACTGAAAATAGGTTATCGGGTTCGGCCGTTAGGGATCTCGATGAGCATTGGTCATTTACCCCCTTATTCATAAACGTTGCTTAAAGTTAAGTGATGTATAACCGTCAAAAACTCTATTGTTGGTTCGGATCCGACGATACGTCAAAATCAAGTTCAGTCGGATCTGAACCAACAGAACGAAATAAAATGAAGTGTAGTAGAAAACTTTCGAACATTCGACCGATACTTCGAATTTACGCTTCGGAGTAAGCTCCCTGGCATATACCAGATACCAATGTGACTTTTTCAATGAGTATTTTTCTTTTTCGTAAGGAAACTAATTATTGGGCTTATAGAAGTTGGTAATTCGCAGCGAGCAAGCAAATCAAAGCGATCGACGCTCGTTCTTACTGAGTATGAGATCACTTTCCTGCAGTGGTACAAATACAGGAAGTGTTTAATATCTTTAAGAAAACTAAGGCTTAACGGGGAAGCGCTAAGGTAGCCCGCGAAATTCAAATTTTCTTACGATTTTTGCAATTTACCGCTCAGTGTCTGTAGGCTAATTCACGTAACCAAAGAAGTACAGATGCAGTGCAGTTGCAGCAAAACAACGTTTTTCGTATTTTCTACTGCTGTCAGATATGCTCGCGTCAAGTTCGCGTCACGAGAGCGCTGATGAAACATGCATGGTCCGCTTTGATTTATTAGTTCATAGATCATAGAAGATGGTTCTCACTCTATAAATGTATAACTTAATAACAAAATGCTTTACTGTCATAAAAAAACTAAGTACTTAGGTACATTTGAAAATTATTGTTTTAGATATGTGATGCGGATCTTAACATTTTATGCATTGACCTCAGTAAGCCTCGAGCAACCCATGATTCAGCAGTATGGCGTGATCACTGATCACCCATTACAGACCAAAAACATGATGAAGAGGAAATATTTTGACTGAGTGAATGTCCTTCCGTAACATCTATTAAAAAAGTATATTAAATTATGAATAATTATTTTAATATTATTCTTCCAACTAGCAGCGGTAATGCATTGAGGAAAACAATGATGACCCCAGTGTTGAACGCAATACCAGGTTCCCCTGGGAAGCACTATTATAAGCTGCAGGCCCGCAATACAGTAGAGAGATGCATTGGTGTCTTGAAAGCTCGATTCAGGTATGTATTTGAGTAAAACTAGTTTTCTCAGAGTTTCCCTCTTCATAATTATACTCTTTTTATTATCTTTTCGTCAAGAAGTCAAACCAAGTAAATACATTGAGCCCCATCTTTTTTTATTGTATTGTTAATTAATATAGTTTCTAAATGTTTTTGTTTCAGGTGTTTATTAGCTGCACGCATGCTTCACTGTGATCCTATTTTGCAGGCCAAATAGTGATTGTTTGTTCTGTGTTGCACAATATAGCGAACAACGCACGATTACCAGTGCCCCAACTGACACATCAAGAGCGTGAGTAAGAAGAGAGAATGCGTGTACGGCGTAGAGCATCTGAGGAGGATGTGCGTGGGAGAGCCTGAGTATTCTTGCTCAAGGCAATAGGCGGCCAAACAGAGACTTGTTGGAAGTTTGGGCTGTCCAACAGGCTCTTCTTAATCGCCTGTGGCTATATAGGGAATAAGGAGTCAGAAAGCTTAATTATTTTTGTATTTTTATTGATGATAATATTGTAATTATTTTTTTAAGATGCACACCATTTTTTTACATTGTTCTCAATTGTGTAATATATAATCCGCTTGTTTTATTCATCATCTGATGAAGCTGGTCGCCTCCGCCGTCTTTCTTAAAAAGAAAATGACTGCAGTATAGTTTCTAGGATTATAAACAAAATTTACAACTATAATCAGTGTCGTGTGTGTGCAAAAAAGAAAAATTTTGTTATTACCATGGAATTATTTATATTTTCCAGTGCTTCTGCTATGCGGCACTGTGTATCAGCTGACTTAGTTACTGCATCAGCCATTCTGTTCATGGCATCGGCCATCTTACTGTAGCCTTCAGCCACAAGTTTTTCGACCTCCACTCTTGATTTTTCTATATTGGCCAGCATATTTTGAGACTGCTCCAGCTCTGTGGATGGAGGACGAACTGCAAAAAATAAGATATCAAAAATGTACATATAAAAATCAGTTAATAAGTAAAAAATGTTAACGTAATAACAGTATTTTTTTTTATTTGAGATAAGTTTGCTCTAGACTCTAGTCTAGGTCAGAGATGACAGAGACAAAATCGACGATGGAGCAAGCTTACCAGAAGAAGCCTGTTCACTCTCACTTTGAATAGATCGGGATTGTATGCGTTCGGAAACACGCAGGCAGAGAGTTCCACTTCTTTGCTGTGCGCATCACAAAATTTATTTTCCACTAGTTGTGCCCCGCGACTACGTTTGCGTGGATGTCGATAAGATACACCATATTCTAAAATAACAGCCACATTTTAATAAAACTCCCTCGTCCCCCGACCCGTCGCCACAGATTACTAGATAAATTACTCCATGTACACGCCTGCACTGCTTCAATTTCCATAGACGACAGCGACATCTAGTTTGGTGGGAGAAAAAACTTGGCAATCATCTTGTCTTGTTTGTCAAATTATCAAACAAATGTCATTGTCGCCATTCCATTCGGTCGCCATTGTCAACTCCGGCTTTCCCAACGTTGATGCGCTTCCCGATATCACTAGTTTACCTCAGCTAATTATTATGTTAAAATTGTTACTTGTTACTGTTATTTGTTTTGTTAAGTTTTGTTTTTATTTCTTAACATTGTTATCACTTTGTTTTTCGTTGGTCATTTTTGTTGTTTTGGTAACATGAGTGAAGTCCGAAGAAGTAATTACGAAGGTGAGGATAGTACAAAAAAAGCAGCTCAAACATATTATAATAAGCATAAAACGAAAAAAAAAATAATTTGTTTGTTATTTGTTATAATAATAAAAGGATTCTGAACTTCATACGTATCTTTTTTATTTAGGTCAAAACCCTGGTTGTGACCCTTAGGGCCGTAAGATCAATTGAAGTTTAAACTATGGAAGAGAGTTTAAACTTCAATTGATCTTACGGCCCTTAAAGTTTTAATAGACTAGCTACTCGTGTAAATATGCATACATATAGGTAGGTGTATATAATATATACTCCTACCTATATGTATGCGGGTGAACTAATTATATTATATTAGAGCCTTAGTTCATCCACCAAACTCAAGGTGGCAGCACTTTGCATACATGCAAATTTTACGACAGAGTTGTTACTCTTTACCTCTATAGTTACTTTACTCTTTGGGTAAAGTTTGGTTGTCGTGCAGTTGACGTGCAGTTCACGCGCAGCCAGCTTACGCGCAGTTCAAAGATTACAAGAATACCGTTTATCACTCAAACTTGAGCTTAACTGCAATTGCACTGCAACTTGATCAGCACGTCATGAAATTACGTGAATTAGCCTTCAGAGCCGCCATAAAGTTTAATGCGTACTACAAAGGCCCGACAAATCAACCAACCTCACAAGTATCTTTACCGCCCACCTCATCTCCGTAGCACATTTGAATGGTGCCGTTGAAGCCGGTCAGCAGGTGTCTGTGCGGAGGATAGTGGACTGCACACGCTTCCTCGTAGAATGATTGGAGAGATACCTGCAATACAAGGCCACACTACGCTCTCATTCCAAAGCACATCCACTTCATAATCGATTCATCTCATACACGTTTATAAATAGTATTAAATAGTAGAAGTAAGTACTGGTGAAGGCGCTGACAGGAAAATCCTACCATCATACCTGAACTTCCTCATCTACAGTCGTACTTTTCCGACTGCTGGGCACAGGCCATCATACCACGTACTTACTGATAATTACTTGTTACTTTCGGCTTGCAGGTATTACAGCTTTAAAATAGCTTTCAGTGTTTTTAGAAGTCGTATAATCGCGCCTGTATTCCTGGAAAGGCTAATGTTTTAGAGCAAATGGTTACTTCGAAAGCTTTGCTAATGTACTCGTATTTGTCGCAGCCAAATCACTATAATAGCCGTTTAGTTAACAGCCTAGCCTTTGGAAGTATCCTTCGCCGGCCGCGGACGCGGCACCTTTGCACTCGCTTCGCTCGCTCGGTTCGCGCGCGGTTGGGCACAATTCTCACCTAACCTATTCCATTTGGTCGGGGTCCCCTGGCTTAGTTACTGCGACTAATTCGGCTCGCGCGCGGTTGGTCACAATTCTCACCTAATCTAATCCATTTGGTCTGAGTGCCCTGGCTTAGTTCCTGCGACGAATTCGGCTCGCACGCGGTTAGTGCACAATTCCAACCTAACCTATAATTGAATATCACTCAGGCCGAGTTGAAGGGCGCTGTTTAGTTTAAAGGCTAGGCTGTTAACTAAAAGGTCAATTAAGCTAGTTGGCTGCTGCCAAATAAAGTATCATTGGTGGCCATTCGATTTGAGAGTTCAGAGAAAAATGTTAACTTAGGTTTTCAAAAAAAAAAAAACACAAATCTTAGATTTTCTCTAATCCCATGGATTTTAGCCTAGTCTTTACGGGATGCTCACGTGTTGCAACGGGGCACACTATCACGTCCTGGAAGGAACACGTCGAATCACAAGTCAGCCTGTATACAGGGTGTCAGGGACAGCCCTCCGCAGACTGATGGGGTGAATTCAGTAGATATACCATACTAAGATGAACGGTAAATTTTCCTGAGAAATTTTCCGGTGGAATATGATTAAAATAAGGAGCTGAATTCACCCTGTTAGTTTGCGGAGGGCTGTCCCTTACACCCCGTATGTAGAAGCACGTTACATAATAGTTAATGGTTACTTACAGCTTGTAGCGTATCTGCTAACTGCATGTTATGTCCTAAAGCTCCCCATCCTGTAGCAGTCACCACTCCCAGGAACTGATCGTCTATGTTGAGGCAAGCTGGGTACACATGCAGATTGAATGTCACCCTGGAGTTACAGACGAGGGAATCGTAAGTATTCTAACAATTTAAGTATGTGCATGCAGCTTACCCAAATCATCGTCTGCCTAGCCTTTCCCCAGCTACGTTGGGGTCGATTTCCTTTACTATACTTTACATGGAGCGACTGCCTGTCGGGATCACAAAACAACATTCTTGGTGACACGGGGAGCACTACAAAAAAAAAAAAACAAAAGTTGTCCCACTTTTATATGCTTTCATAGCAAACCGCCGCAAGAAGAGCTATCAGGTATTATTAAATATGATACAATCGCAATTGCCGCAGTTCAAACCTCAAAAAAATTATTGCGACTTCTTTGAGTACGCTGCCATAAGTGCCTTTTAGGAAGAACTCCCAGGGGTAACGATAAACCAGCTAGGGTTGCGGGATGTTCGAAAGAGTTACCGTGGCCCCGCACAGGCAACTGAAGGAACACGGGTGGGTTTTAGTCAATAAAAGTCTGACACGCCCTCCCGCTCCGCCCAGAGCGGGAGAAGTAATTTGATGATTTCCCATAAAAAAAGGGGTAACGATAGAAGGCTGCTTTTACCACTGGACAAAAAGTATTTGGAAAAAAGCAAAATTATACAAGAACAACAAAACAAAACCAGAAAGAAGAATTTATTTAAAGACAGCTTTAATTTCTTTTTTTATTACATTTTTAATACTGATCAGCTAAGTTATTTTTTGCATTTGTGATGAACTTTTACTTTCAGTAGGTAACCGTTGTGTTGAACTTGAAAAAGCAGCTCTTTATTGTTACCCCTGGGAATTTTGTTACCACTTAAGCAGCGTAGGTACAGTCACAATTAATTTTTTGAGGTTAGAACTTGCAGTTGTGATTGTATCATATATAATAATAACTGGTTGGCAAAATACTCTGTTACGTTAGGAATTATTTCACGCGAACGTAAGAGACAACACTGTTTCGGTTTTTCATCAGTGATTAGGTGACGGTTTCTGTTACTTACCTAGTGTTAGTCTCAAGCAGTGCTATGTCGTGGTACTTGGAGGGTGCGTGGTACTCCGGATGCGGCACTATACGTGCCACGTGGTACCGATGCCAGCGCTCCGGCGGGTCCGTCCGCTTCAGGATACCCATCGCCACGAAACGGACTTTACCTCTGAAAAAATCGAATTTATTGGATGTGGTACCTTTTCATTTATATTTACATAGGTACTTGGTTTGAAATACGTTGTTAAGTAAAGGGTTTTCCAATAGGGACGGGTCGATGTTGACAGTCTGTGGCAGCCATACTATTTTGGTGAGATCTGTAAAATCTGTTGTATAATATGCAGTCAGTGATGCCAAATCACCATGGCAAGTTACACGGTTGAGCAGCATGTGCAAATGATAAAACTTTATTATCAAAATGAGTGTTCGTTAGTGCAAACGTTGCGCGCATTGCGCCCATTTTACGGCAGACGCGGTGGCCCTTCAAAGTCCACTCTCCAACGATTGGTGACTAAATTTGAGACGACCGGTTCGGTAAACAACCAACCAACACCTTTACGTCAAAGGAACGCCAGATCGGCCGAGAACATCGCCGCCAGGCACGTATACAGAGGGGGGGATAGTTGGGATTTATCCCCCCCCGAAATCTGACTGAAAAAAAAAACGTTTTAAGCCATCTGTTTATTTATTCGCTTGCGTGTTCTTTAATTATAGTACCTATAGTACAGTGAAAATTATAGTACAGTGATTACAGCGATTTTCACACAGTTCACATGGTTGTTTCAATGTTTGTCTCCCCCCCGAACCAAAAGTCTGGATACGTGCCTGATCGCCGCTGTACGTGAGAGTGTTCAGGAGACTCCGAGGCACTGGATTGAACAATATGGACGTGAACGACATGTGGTTCCAGCAAGATGGCGCTACTTGCCACACAGCGAACGACACAATCGACATTCTGCATGAACGGTTTGAGGGTAGAGTTATCTCTCGCAGAGGTGACGTGAATTGGCCACCAAGATCGTGTGATTTGACTCCGCTAGACTTTATCTTGTGGGGTTTTCTGAAGTCGCAGGTCTATGCCAATAAACCACATTCGACCGTTGCCCTGAAAGCCAACATAACGCAGGCCATCGCTCGGATTCAGCCGGATCTATGCAGCAGAGTCATTAAAAATTGGACCTCTCGGATTCGTGCCACCATACGAAGCCGCGGCGGACATTTGAACGATGTCATATTCCATCCATAATGGCATAAATGGGCCTTTTAAATAAAATAAAAATTTCGTTAATATCTCACACACATCTTGTTTTATTCAATTTTAACACCGACCCGTCCTTGTTGAAAGACCCTTTACATAGGTAATTATCCAGTCCAGTAAAAAGAACAGGGATGATGCCTGAGTTAAAAAAAAAAAAATCAACGGGATTTCTACGGTATTACAGTATTTCTATGGTATTCTTTATACGATAAAGCCCCCCCCCCCCCCCCCCAACTTTAATGCGTTTTATCTAAGTAATTTTTGATTAATATGATAAAGCAAAAAATAAAGCAAAAGAACAACCCCATTTAATGTCCATAAAATCACTGTCCATTCCAAGGTTGCCTGGAAGAGATCGCAGTATGCGATAAGGCCGCCAATTGTATATTTTGTAGTTTAAGATGTATCTTTATGTAATGTGTAATCTGGTGTACAATAAAGTATATATAAATAAATAAATAAATAAATATTAGATAAAATATTATTACTTGGATAAAACGCATTAAAGTTGGGGAATGGGGGCTTGCTACGTCACAACACAACTAAGTGTAAAATCTAGCAAGGCGTGACGTCATGCCACATTTTAACTCAATGTATCGCCGCAATCTTTTGATTACGTAAAAAAAGGAAAAAATACGTGCCCAATATTTTTTAATAGTACCTATACCTGATGGACAAAAAAATAATCAGTCATCATCACTACTAATAATTAACTACCTAATTGAAAAATAATCACTTGGAATAGTAGTAAAACAATCTACCTACTTATTTCATACATAATAGTTTTTGTTTGTTTGCCTATAATCATTTTACTTTCATATAGAAAATGGTTTGCTTGCCTGTGCAAAACCAGTAACATTCAAGTATTTTACATAATGCCATCCATCCATAGACAATCTCATCACAAAGGCACAGCAATGCTGCTTGAATGCAGAAAGAGGTGTAGTGGATTTTTTAATAGAAAGAAGATTGCTAAAGACCCGGCTTCAGCTTCCAGTTTGACCTCATTCCCTACTAGAGTAGTACCTAGCTAGATGGTAACATTACAAAAATATGTATTTGATGTAAATAAACAAAACGCGTGTAACTTACAATACAGCACTAGAGATGCAGTGTCCAGCCGTTAGGATAAACTTGTCGCTGATGAGGGACCCGCCACACAGCCAGTGAGCTGTGTCCATGCCCCCTCCGTACCCTAGCAGCGCCTGGAAATATTTAGAGGAACATTTTGGCCCCGTTCAGGACCTCGATCGATGCGACTTGTGACGATTCGCAAGTCGCGCCGCGGTGACTCAAAGTATTACACTCAGAGAACTAATTTCAACGGCACTTAACAGAACGGCAGGACTACGAGATGCTCAAGTTGATTAATCTGTACAAGTTGTAACATAAATAAAGCACAACATCTTAAGGGGTAGGTACTCATCATTATGAACAACTTTTACTATGGGACTAAACCTGAAATTGCGAAAAAACATCAGTTCTCTACATTTATGCTCACACTCGTCAAAATGTAGGGAAAAGCAGATTTGTTTTCGGCTTGTATGTAAAATATAAATGAAATACTGTTCGTTGGTAAGCGCATCACTTCAGAACGGCTGGACCGATTTGGCATTGTTTTAAAAGGTTCATAGTTCGAATCAGGTTCTAATGGATAGAAAAAATTAAAAGTTGCCGGGAAAATGGGAAAATTCGGGAAAACTGCAAAATGCATTTTCTATGGGAATTTTGTATGAATTATTGAAATTGTGACGGCATATCTACCAGTGGCGCAGATACAATTATCATTAGAGGGAGGCCGAAGAAAAAAAATTTCATTTCTCATAAACTCAGACAAAAAAATTTTAGGCATTTTTGTAATGTTTTTAATCTTATGATGACTGTATTAAACTGGTATTAAATATATATAATGTGATGTGATACACAGTTACACACACAGGTGTACATTATTTGGCAATAGTAGACATTAAGAAGAGTAGTGGTTCCGAAGGGAAGCCGATAGGAATCGGGTTGTATGAAGGCTTCGCCACTGATGTAACTACGCATCACACTGACGTCATGCAAAATCCTGCATCGCGCAATCAGAGTTTACCGCGCGACTGGCATATATACAACATCCCGACATCAACCGTTGGGCAGTAGCCCACCAGACACAACACCCGTCTGGTCGAAGGATCCTCCCTTTTCTATGGAGGATGAGTGAATTTGACACCCTGTTCCTCATCATACCTCTACAAAATTTTGATAGAACAAGGTCTGCCGGCATCGGCATCCTAATTGCGTAACACACTATCAATCAGAATCTGAATCATTTTGAAGCAAATTGCTAATCCATTGCTTCTTAAGTTCGAAAAAGTCTGATCAACTACGTATATAACGAAATGAATGTTGTTGAACTGTCAAAATGAAACCGATTCGTTTGTAGGTAGTGCAAAGTATCATATTATTCGGATCTTTTTGAGCTATAAGGTGCATTGTGTCTTTGTTTTTTTATACATTTCAGAAGTCCAGGGTTTATGATCTTTTTTATGAGGGATTAAAACCTCTTTAGAATGTAATTCAATGGGGAAGGCAACTGTCAAAATGGCGCTGTCGTAGCTAGTTCCCAACCCAAGCCAATAATACAAGGCGTGAGGTGGTTTTATTTTATTTTTGCGAAAATGATGCGTTGTTGTGTTACTAAATACTCCGAAATTGGAGTCCACCATTTCCCGAGAGACCCTAAAATTAAAAGATGGTGGCTTAAAGCTATTCGTAGAGATGTTTTATAAATTAAACAGAGTAGAAACATTTTGAAGAAAGTAACTTTGAGGATATATTTATGGTTTTAAATTCTGACACTTTCCATATTATTTACTTGATTTAAAATATTGAAATCACCGAAAATAACGAAATGGCGAAATAAAAGTTAACTCATGACTGAACGAAATGTCAAATTTACTGTAGGCCGTGGGGACCTAGCTATGATCACGCCATCTACAATTAGCTTTGCCCGACCTTCCCCATTGTTGATGAAATTTTATGAATTAGACACTCAGCAGCGGCTTCATTAGCATCGTTAATATCAAACAAATGAGAGAGGTCTGTTTTCCGCAAGTCATCTAACACTGCTTGTTGATCGGTTGTACGCCTAATGTAATGGATGGTTTGGTTTGGGTGACGTATTTGCCGTGCTGATAATTAGCACAGCAATCATCCGAACTAACTTAGCAAAACAGGCGCCACGCTCCAAACAAACAAACAACAAACATCCATTAAAACATCCAAACAAACACTATGTTTCCATTCCCCTTTCGTTAAAAATCCAGTACTTTTACGGTAACTGTCAAATTAGATACGGTTTACTTTTAAACTTCATGACAACACTGATATAAAAATCGTTAGGGGCAAATCACATACTTTCAATTTTATATTTAGTGTTTAAAATCACTACAAATCTTATTAATATTTGGGAATGGTGACAGATATTTATGAGATAATAGGTAGGTAATTATAACCAGAGGGACAATTGCGTAACACACAATAAGAATCGGTTTCATTTTGATAGTTCAACACCATTCATTGCGTTATTTAAGTTGTTGAGCAGACAAATTTTTCGAACATAAGAAGCAATGGATTAGCAATTTGCTTAAAAATCATTCAGATTATGATTAATAGTGTGTTACGCAATTAGGGTGCTGTTTATTAAAACTAGCGACCCGGCGGGGGGTAATTGCGTAACATACTTACAGTAGGAATCGATTTCATTTTGACAGTTCAACGACATTCATTGCGCTATTTACGTTATTTTGCAGATAAATTTTTCGAACTTAAGAAGCAATGTATTTGCAATTTGCTTCAAAATGATTCAGATTCTGGTTGATAGCGTGTTACGCAATTAGGGTGGCTTCCCCCGTGTGCAATACGACATGTCGAAACATCGATATTTCTGTGCTATACCTACCTTTCTAAATTAAATATTAATGTATTAATTAACACACATAAACCCTCTGGAATAAATCTTCTAAATGACGGCGAAACCCACATCACAATTCATTGAGTAGTTAAAAAAACTGAGCGGTCACACAGGCACTAAAAACGACTTTGTTTTATTTATAAAAACGGGTAGGATATTAAATTAGCTAGCGAATCTCCACAAATGTGAACAAAAAATAAGAAGTAAACTTACCTGCTGACTACTACGAGGTCAACGGCTGCTGGTAATGTAGTTAGTTATTATAAGTTTAAGTAGGTACTAACAGATTATTAACGTAAAAATATAATATCCTAAACAAACTATTAAAAAACTAAAATATGGCGTCGAAAAATTCCTCCGCATCGCTGTCGACTGGTAATGTACCCAAGAGATTGGTGGTATTGCCTCGTTGTATGGCAATGCTTAGCCTCTGGCCAAGGTAAAAGCCAGCCCTTGGGTCACGGGAAGTGTCAACATGGAGATTTCGTTGAACAAACCATGAGCACTCGGACCCCACTGTCCGAGGGATTCAACCCAAAACGGCTCAAAAATATAATTACCGATAAGGTTATTATACTTTCACTGCTTGAGGTTTTCCGCAGCAGCAGTGCCAGCACTCCACTGTCGCCGCCGCCGCAACCACCGCGGCAGGGCCCTCACAGGGGGTTCGGGAGGGGGCTGATATGGAGTGCCAATAATGGCCCCATTACGCCTCCTCCAGGCGAACATCAACCACTGCGCCTCCGCTCAGGATCTGTTGCTCCAGAGCATGGCGCAGTGGTCGATTAACATCGCCGTGGTCGCTGAGCCGTACTTTGTCCCGCCCAGGGATGACTGGGTGGAGGACCTGAGCGGCTCAGTGACTCTAATTTCATCGGCCGCCGCCGGTACCCCGTCCCTCGAGGCGGTCAAGAGGGGACGGGGTTGCGTGACAGCACGGTTCGGGGAGATTGTCGTGGTAGGGGTATACTTCTCCCCGAACCGAACTCTCGCCGAGTTCCACAACTCCCTTGCGGAGTTGAGAGTCGTCGTCGTCGGGTTCCGTTCCCTGCCTATGCTCGTCCTTGGGGACTTCAATGCCAAGAATGTGGCTTGGGGTTCCCGGCTTACGGACACACGGGGCAGGATGGTGGAGGACTGGGCTCTGGAGACGGGCCTGGTCGTCCTAAACCGGGGTTCTGTCCCCACGTGTGTGCGGATGCGGGGTGAGTCAGTGGTGGACATTTCGTTCGCCAGCCCCGCTCTGTCGCCGCGTGTCCTCGACTGGCGCGTCATGGAGGGGGTGGAGACCTACTCCGATCACCGGTACATCCGGTTTGACGTCTCCGCCCAGACCTCGAGCGCGCCGGTCCGACAGACCCCGAGTGGTCCGCGGTGGGCGTTGAAGCAGCTGGACCGGGAGCTCCTCCTGGAAGCCTCGATCGTGCAGGCCTGGGTGTCACCACCGGACAGGCCTGCTGACATCAATGACGAGGCGGGGTGGTTCCGGGAGGCCATGTCCGAAGTATGCGACATGGCAATGCCCCGGGTCCGGCCCGGACGCGCCCGGCGCCAGGTGTGCTGGTGGTCGCCGGAGTTGACGTCTCTGCGCGACGCGTGCGTTGCTGCGCGACGCCGGTACACCAGACACCGCAGGCTCCGTATCCGCCCTCCGGATACGGAAGCCATTCAGGCGGAGCTGTACGAGGGGTACAGAGCGGCGAAGACCGCCCTCCGAGCGGAGATCCTGCGGGCCAAGGGACTGGCCCGCGAGGAGTCGCTGGAGGCTCTGAACAGGGATCCGTGGGGACGCCCGTATAAAATGGTGCGGAACAAACTCCGCCCATGGGCTCCCCCGCTGACGCAGAGTCTCCGGCCCCAGCTCGTGGAGGACGTGGTGAGCGCTCTGTTCCCTTTGCGAGGGGAACATACTCCCCCGCCCATGGCTCCGCCTCCTGCGGTGTCGGATGCGGACCACGCAGCCGACGATGACGACGATGCTCCGGAGGTGACCGAGGTAGAGCTGAGAGTGGCGGTGCGCAGGCTGAATGCCAAGAATACCGCCCCAGGACCCGACGGCTTACCTGGAAAAGCCTGGGTCCTGGCCTTGGAGGCTCTCGGGCCTCGACTAAGGGGGCTCCTAAGCGCATGCTTGGAGAGGGGCCAGTTCCCGCTTCAATGGAAGACAGGGAAACTGGTCCTCATTAAGAAACCGGGGCGCCCTGCGGACTCGCCGTCCGCTTACCGGCCCATCGTGCTGCTCGACGAGGTGGGCAAGCTCTTTGAAAGAGTCATTGCAGACCGCCTTGTCGGGCGGCTGGTGAGGGTGGGGCCGGATTTGGCGGAGAGCCAGTTTGGTTTCCGCAAGGGGCGCTCTACGGTGGACGCCATCATGTGCGTACGAGCCCTCACGACGGGGGATGCTGTGGCCCGGGGTGGGGTCGTCTTGGCGGTGTCTCTAGACATCGCCAATGCCTTCAACACCCTGCCCTGGAGCTGCATCAGGGAGGCACTCCGGTATCACCGAGTGCCGACCTACCTCTGTCGCGTGGTCGAGGCCTATCTGACGGACAGGGCCGTCATCTACCCCGGTCACCGGGGAGAGTGGAACCGGCGAGAGATGTCGTGCGGTGTCCCGCAGGGATCGGTTCTGGGACCGCATCTGTGGGACATCGGGTACGACTGGGTGCTGCGCGCCGACCTCCCTGGTGGCGTCAGCGTAGTTTGCTACGCTGACGACACGCTGGTCCTGGCGCAGGGGAGGTCGCACCAGGCGGCGGCCGAATTAGCGGCACGCGGGGTTGCGACAATCGTAGAGAGGATCCGGCAATTGGGACTCGAGGTGGCCTTGCACAAGTCCGAGGCCATGTGTTTTCATGGTCCTCGGAACGCGCCACCATCGGGTTCCCAAATAACGGTAGGAGGGGTTCTCATCGGTGTCGAGTCGACGATGAAGTACCTGGGACTCGTCCTCGACAGCCGGTGGAATTTCGTGGAGCATTTCCGACGTTTGGCTCCCAGACTGGAGCGGGCCGGGGCTGCCTTGGGGCGGCTCCTGCCCAATCTGGGGGGTCCAAACGCCTCCTGCCGGAGGCTCTACGCGGGGGTCGTGCGGTCCATGGCCCTTTACGGAGCTCCGGTGTGGGCGCGTTCCGTGAGGCGGCGACCGGTCCGTCGGTTGAACGCGTCCCAGAGGGTCATGGCCATCCGGTTAGCCCGGGGATACCGCACGGTCTCCGGGGAGGCGGCGAACCTCCTTGCCGGATTACCGCCATGGGATCTGGAGGCAAAAGTCCTCGCGCACATCTGGGAGTGGCGCGAGGAGGCAGGACGCCGGGGCGTAACTCCGTTGCCGCGAGAAATCGCGGCACGGCGGACAGAGCTCCGGCAGGATCTCATGGCGGCATGGAGAGTGCGATTGTCGCAACCCAGCGCTGGGCACGCCACAATTGCGGCGATAAGTCCCCTCTTTGAGGAGTGGCTGGAGAGGCGCCACGGCGTCCTCACCTTCCGCCTGACGCAGGTCCTCACCGGACACGGGTGCTTCGGGAGGTACCTGTTCCGGATAAGGCGGGAGGAAACGCCCGGGTGTCACCACTGTGTGGATCGCCCGGAGGACACGGTGGAGCATACGGTGGAAGTCTGCCCGGCTTGGGCGGGGCACCGCCGTGTCCTCGCGGAAGCGATCGGCGGCGGCGATCTCTCGCGTCCGGCCCTGGTCCAGGCCATGGTACGGAGCGAGAGTGCATGGGAAGCCATTACCTCCTTCTGCGAAGCAGTAATGCTCGTGAAGGAGGAGGCGGGACGCGTGAGGGAGAGGCAAGCTTTGCACCCTCACGCCCCTAGTCGCCGCAGGAGACGCCCTGGGCGTCGGGAATCGGCAGCCGATTCCCGGCCACCGTAGGCGCGGGCTTGCGGACGGCGAGCAATGGGTAGCTCGCCGTCCGGTAAGGACCAGGCCCGAGTCGACGGCGCGTCGTGTTCCACGCGCGCCTCAAAGAGATGTCAGCACTATTGACGGGGTCCGCTAGGGCCGATGCCAGCTAGGGTTGCGGGATGTTCGAAAGAGTTACCGTGGCCCCGGCACAGGCAACAGAAGGAACACGGGTGGGTTTTAGTCAGTAAAAGTCTGACACGCCCTCCCGCTCCGCCCAGAGCGGGAGAAGTCATTTGATGATTTCCCATCCACAAAAAAAAAAAAAAAAAAAAAAGCAGTGCCAGCACAGCACGCCGAGCCGGGAAGATGGGATGGCGCAAGCGTATCGACACAAGTTGCGTCCCACATTAAAGGCCTACCCACCTTCCAAGGAAATAAAGACATGCCGTCCGGTCTCTTGCCATCGTCGCGCGCCAAGCCATTGGCTTCTAATACTTACAGCTGGAACGCCGACGGTGACAAGGGCTCGTCGGATGATGTCATTAATGTTGGCGTGCCGCGCTATGCGACCCACACTTTGGCTGTAAGGCAGATCATGGTGTCCGAGGCTTTGACAACTTAGCCACAGTGACAGTGATGAGGAGAACAACAAGGACTCCTAGTCGCAGGGAAGCAGCGAGGAGAAAAGTAGTGTCGTCGAACAAAGTGCCTATGTTATTAACTTTATTAATTATTATGTTATTAACTTATGAATTATAAGTTTAGAAAATCTTCCTTTTTGCTTTATCATAATTAGATATCGATATTCATCACGTCTGCGGAGTCTCGCTAGCTAATTTAATGTAACCCGATATCCTAGTTATTAAATAGAAGAAGTACCTATATTTATGCTTTTTAACGTATAATTTTAAAAAAAATCGAGACAGTTGGCCATCATTGTCGACTTACCATATGCGGAAACTGTCCCCTTCTCGCGTCGTACCCGATGTGCGCGGCGTGCACCCCATACGACAAGTGAGCACCCCCGCGCGAGTACTTGTAGCATTGCTCCTCCTGGTGCCAGTGCTTCACCAGCCCCGAGGTCGGACAGCCTTCGTACGGCAGGTTGGCGAGGTGCTCCAGACATACTGCGGAGAAGACGTGTCTTTGAAGAAAGGAAATCAGCAGGTGAAAGGTTTTAAAATAATACAAACAGTGGTAACTTAAGGGCGAAGCGCTAAGGTAGCCCGCGAAATTCAAATTTTCTTACGATTTTTGCAATTTGCAGCTCAGTGTCTGGGTGTATGTTGATTAAAGTGTGATTCGCGACCGTAACAAATATGTATTTATGGAATAATAATCATTAGAATCAATAATACAACTCCTTAAGTAAGTATAATCATCAAATGTCAAGATTTCATGAAATAGTCATTCAATAGGATTACTTGGTCTTAGAGAGTTGAGAGAAATGTCCGCGATGATACGTGCTCATGATAAAGTTTTAAACGCCATGTATGTTTAGGGGGCGAGGGGAATCAATCCAGACTCCAGTGTAGACTGGAGTGGAGTGGTAGAGTGAGACCAGCGGAGCAATTGCGTAACACATTATCAATCGGAATCGGTTTCATTTTGACAGTTCAACAATATTCATTGCGTTATTTACGTTGCTGAGCAGACTTTGAAACATTGAAGCAATGGATTAGCAATTTGCTACTGTTAGTGTTTTACGGAATTAGAAAAAAAAAGAAAGGAAAGAAAATACGTTTATTTGCGGTAAACATTTGCGGCAAAGAAAGAACACAAACACAAAAAAGGACCAAGTTGGGGGAAAATATGCGTCACATCCACGCAATCCCCGCTGGCGAGGACCTAACGCTCTGCAGTCGGGTTTGCGACAATTGTGACTACTAGACCGAGGAGGCAGCCTTGCAGAATAAACCACCTCTCCAACCAACGGTGGGGAAAATCTTTAGTTTTTTATTACATACCATCATAAGCTTTCCTTCCTGTTCTGAAATGTATTCCTCCAGCTTTGTCGACGATGGCTTTACTAAAAAGAAACGAGAAAAATAATTAGGTAGGTAAACTTCAATATACCAGTCGAAGCGACACGCGCTTTACTTGTGGTTACCAAGTGTACAAACACGTTGTGAATGTGTCTGTAAGCGCAGGAGCTCTCGGTACCGTCCGAGACAATGGCAAAGTCGGAAGTGTGTGTGTGTGCTGACGCTATTCGTCTTCATTAATCTGTAGAAAACGTCAATGGTCATGGTCGTAGGTTTTACAGCTTAAATGGCCGGCCCATCGCTAATTTAGCTTATTTATTTAAGTACCTATGGCGACTTACTGCATATCCGTACAGAGTGCCGCTCTAATCGCGACATTAATTTAACACCCGTATACGGTTTCGCGTTTTCGTTTCATGACTATATTTTAATTTCATTTTAATTTATATTATTTGATTGATTATTATTATTTATATATACATGAAGATATTTATTGTTAAATAAATGAATACTGGTATTCAGCTGCATCCGGTTTGACTGGAAGCCGACCCCAATATAGTTGGGAAAAGGCTAGGCAGATGATGATGTAGATATTAATTGTTATATAATTTGTAATTTTATTCCAATTAATGAAACGGTAACAATATGATCTGCAATGGATTGAAATAAATTATTTGAATTGGATTGAATTGAAATTAAACTTTATCATTTATTGATTTATTTACAATTTTCTAAAATAGCTTGCCGAGGTCACGGATCATAACATCGCATCAATGAAATTAAAATGAATAACGTGCATTGAGTAGGCGAATTTAAGGAAAGAGAGAGCTTTATTATTTAGTTTGTATGAAAATTTTAATTTTTTAATTTACGAATTATTTTATCTTATTATAATTTTTTATGATTACTGGCCACTAGCCCTACCTTGCCATTGTAGCGGCATGTTGTATATAAGTAATAGTTGTAAAATACTCACTTTATATGTTTAACTTTTTTGCAGTCGGTACAGCACACGATGGGCGTGTTCCCTTGGAAGGAGCAAACCTGTAAAATGTTACATTAAGTATCTAAGATTGAGTTGTATTATTTATGAAACGATCATTTCTTCTTCGTCGTAGATATCGATCATTTCGTTTCCATATACAAGATGTAACATAAATAACGCACAACCTCTTAAGGGGTCATAACATAACATCACGCCTTGTTTTCCCGGAAGGGTTAGACAGAGGTGTACCTGTAGTACACCCACACTTCGCCAGTTATGTTTAAGACCCATGTAATAGGCGGCGAGCCTATTGCCATCTACCGGGCACAAATCCAGACTCCGGGTTGCTACTGAGAAATTCCAGATAGAAAAACCCAATAACACTTTGTCCGACCTGGGAATCGAACCCAGGACCTCATGCTCAGCAGTAGCGCTTGCGACCACTAGACCAACGAGGCAGTCTCTTAAGGGGTCATTGTACTCATCATTATGAACAACTTTTACTATGGAACCAAACCTGAAATCGCGAAAAAAAATCTGCTGTTCCCTACATTTTGACGAGTTAAAATAAATAAATTTTGATGAGATATGCTTACATAAATGTAGTTACCAGCTGATTTTTTTGTCGCGGTTTTGGTTTGGTCTCATAGTATAGTTGCCGGCACGAGTCGTGAGCACAAACTCTACTCTTAAACCTAACGAATCTTGTTTCCTATCACGGCAGGTTGCACACGGGCGGGAGCAATGAAACCAATATGATCAAGCACATTTATATACAGATAGAAAACAGAATACAAGAGCACGCTGACGAGGGCAGTTAAAGGTAACATGGAATTTGTGCTCACGACTCGTGCCGACAATTATAAAAGCTGTTCATAATAATGAGTACAATGACCTCTTAAGAGGTTGTTAGTGTTTTACCAATAACCCTGTATAGATAAGCTTCAACCAGAATTCGGCCACATTGACAGCGTTAGTCGACATTTGCACGGACGCAAAAATATCGTGGCGTTTTTTTCGCGCACTGGATTTTCAACGCTCTGCTCAGTGCCGAGAATTGAAAATTCAACAGTGTCTTTTTTCGAGGCGCTGGAATGCACTCTGTTGAATTCTCAATACCGAGAGTTGAAAATCCAGTGCGCGATAAAATACCGCCGCGATATTTTTACGTCTCGTGTGAACGTCGGGTTCGCATTGGCTATAATATAGGTACAGACGCCAGCACATCAAGCTACCCGAAACTGTCAAATTTTCCCAATCAACCTTGAACCTAATGCTTTAACAATAAAGTCGAAAATCTATTAAAGAAATTTGACAGATTGTAGTAGTTTGACGTGATGGCATCCATACATTATACATATTTACCCACTTAGTCTTTTAGAAACTGAGGACACATTACATAGGGTGTTAAAAATCTCTACGAGGAAAGAAAACACGGGATTAGCGTTTACAAGACTTCAATACGTCCAGCACCTTAATTGCGTTACACACTATCAATCACAATCTGATTCATTTTAAAGCAATCAATTGCTTCATATGTTCGAAAAATGTATCTGCTCAACACCGTAAATAACGCAATTAATGTTGTTGAACTGTCAAAATGAAACCGATTCCTATTGTGTTTTACGCAATTAGGGTGAAAAGAAAGAAAGAAAAATAGGTGTATAATTGTCACAGAAACATGTGCATACAAAACGATAAGAATAATCAGAAAAATAAAATAGAACCACATTATAATCACGAGCTCAAAACAGAAATAGTCGGAAGCTGCACGTCATGACTGTGACAAGAAGGCTTCCACTCAGCATGATGCTGTGCCACGAGGGACCCACAGCACAGCGCTGATTTTCAGTGGTCACCCGAAAAAGACAAGAAGGGTGCAGCTCTTTTAGTTAATCTCGAGCTTTGTAGTAGGTTAGCTCGTGCCTACGTTATAAAGGAGGAGGAATAAACAGAGACTGACCTGAGGATACTCCCTTTTCTTGACATCTCCGATCATAGACAGACACTGGTATGCGTTGACACAGGTACCGTTCTTGCCTCGCCCGTCATAACACTGTGATCCTGTGACGAAATGAACCTGTATTAACAGAACTAGCGACCCGCCCCTGCTTGATAAAACATCGTACACAAAACCGTAATAAATTATACACCTTTTTTCTTTTGGATGGGAAGTCATCAAATGACTTCTCCCGCTCTGGGCGGAGCGGGAGGGCGTGTCAGACTTTTACTGACTAAAATCCACCCGTGTTCCTTCGGTTACCTGTGCTGGGGCCACGGTAACTCTTTCGAACATCCCGCGACCCTGGCTGGAATGAATTATACACCTAAACCTTCCTCATGAATCACTCCGTCCATAGGTGAAAACTGTATGAAATTCTTTCGGTAGTTTTTGAGTATATCGTGTTCAAACAGACAGACAGACGCGGCGGGAGACTATGTTTTATAATATGTAGGTAGTGTTATTGAAGTGATTGCAACATCATAAAATCGTGCTGTGTGAAAAAGAAGGACACGCGCAAGGCCGACCCCAAGTATAAATGGGTTACGCAGTCTAGGAGAAAGAAGAAGTAGGTAACATCACGTCTGTATTACTCGAAGAGGTAAGCAGAGACGTATACACCCACATCTCGCCAGTTATGTTTGTCCCAAATAATAGGTGGTATTGCCAAATGCCATTTATCGGGCACAAATCTCTGGATTTCAGCCCGGAGTCTGTTCCGGACTGCTATAGTGCTTTTATATTAGGCGTGTGCCGACTCACTGATCCGGATCATTGAAGTGATTCAAATGATTGGTTCAGTAGCAACGTTTCAAACGCATCATTTGGATCTGAAACATTACTTTGCTCTGTGCTCTTACCGCGCGACGCGTCGCTTGCGAGGCGATTGAGTAGCGAGCGAGAGAGGGAGAGTGAGACACACTGAGTTACTTCACTACTGACTCGCGAGTCGCGAGTGAGCGGACGACATAGTACAATCTATACAAGTCGGAAAGAGATATCAAATGAGATGTGTATCACTCATACTATCACATTTTTTTGTTGTCGTTATCCATGCACATAAAAATGACCACTTAGGCGCTTACATATCAAATACTATAAGGTCGTTTTTTGCATAAAATGTTTGCACTAACAACTAGGGCAAAACTTGGCTAATTCGTGATATGCAGCTATTCGGTGATAGATAATTGTGTTTTATTACCAAGTTACTACTGACTTGATAAATGTACATTTTTCAATCATTATAGTATTTGCCACATTTTTAGATATAAGTTAGCAAAACTTATTTTGTCTACTATATCACAGTAAATTTAAAAAATAGTCTGATCAATGAATCGAATTTTACAAGTAAAAAACAAAACTATCACCGATTACCCAAGTTTTGCCCTACAAAGCGGATGATACAAATGATCCAAATGAAACATATCAGTGTTTCGGATCATTTTAGTGAGCCAGATGCAAATGTTCCAATCGCAACAATGATACAATTTGCCCACGCCTATTTTATATCACGAACCGATACGCGCTTTACTTGTGGTAAGTATACGAATACGCTGTGAATGTGTGCGTGAAGACACACTCACACACACTTCCGACTTCGCCCGTGTCTCGGACGGTACCGAGAGCTCCTGCGCTTACACACACATTAACAGCGTGTTTGTACACTTGGTAACCACAAATAAAGCGCGCGTCGGTTCGTGAGATAACAATACTGTACAGAGATTTATTAAATAGATAAATGTTTATTTCTTCAGTTATCGCCCGCAAGACAGTCTCGCTTAATTATTGCTTCCACTACACCATAAAGGCTGTATTCCTTAATAATAAACTGCAGGTGTCTTATTATGACGTCGTTCTAATGCCATCATGATTCCAGTGTGCGAGAGAGACCTAGCTATACATGACCGACAATACCATCCCTTTTTCGGACTGAAATCATGATGGCATTAATACTTCTTAATACTTACCCAGGACTTTTTCCATAACAGTTCATGAAAAGCCGTATAAAGTAGGACTTATGTAGCTACCAAAATCTAGATTTTTGACCATAAACAACACCGCAGCAAAGGAGTGGAACTCTCTGCCTGCGTCTGTGTTTCCGAACGTATACAACCCCGATCTCTTCAAAGTGAGAGTGAACAGGCTTCTTCTGGGTAAGCTCGCTCCATCGTCGACTTTGTCTCTGTCATCTCTGACCTAGACTAGAGACAAGAGCAAACCTATCTTAAATTTTTAAAAAAACACTTTTTCTACGTACCTTCCTCCACATCAAACGCACACTTCGAAGAATACAAATTTAGAATGAACACGTTTAAAATAATGATAAAATATTTATTTTTCATTTTAAATAAATTAATATTAATAATTAATATAACATTTAAAAAATCTACACGAGTCACTGACGGGCATCGCCACAAATGTTTTAACAAAACTGATTCTTTCATGCTACAATTATGGACTCCGAAGTCAGAAATTATTATTTCGATCAGGATTTAACGATAAAAAATACCTATAAAAAGCGTAGTACTTATACTGTTTTTGCGGTATTCTAATGTATTAATAGATTGTCTAATCGTCTTTTATGCTAGGTCATCATTTAAACTTGGCGTAGGTAATTGGAATTCCCAAATCCGTAGCAAAACACAAGTAAACCTTTTTTTTTTTTTTTGTGGATGGGAAATCATCAAATGACTTCTCCCGCTCTGGGCGGAGCGGGAGGGCGTGTCAGACTTTTACTGACTAAAACCCACCCGTGTTCCTTCTGTTGCCTGTGCCGGGGCCACGGTAACTCTTTCGAACATCCCGCAACCCTAGCTGGCATCGGCCCTAGCGGACCCCGTCAATAGTGATGACATCTCTTTGAGGCGCGCGTGGAACACGACGCGCCGTCGACTCGGGCTTGGTCCTTACCGGACGGCGAGCTACCCATTGCTTGCCGTCCGCAAGCTCGCGCCTACGGTGGCCGGGAATCAGCTGCCAATTCCCGACGCCCATGGCGTCTCCTGCGACGACTAGGAGCGTGAGGGTGCAAAGCTTGCCTCTCCCTCACGCGTCCCGCCTCCTCCTTCACGAGCATTACTGCTTCGCAGAAGGAGGTAATGGCTTCCCATGCACTCTCGCTCCGTACCATGGCCTGGACCAGGGCCGGACGCGAGAGATCGCCGCCGCCGATCGCTTCCGCGAGGACACGGCGGTGCTCCGCCCAAGCCGGGCAGACCTCCACCGTATGCTCCACCGTGTCCTCCGGGCGATCCACACAGTGGTGACACCCGGGCGTTTCCTCCCGCCTTATCCGGAACAGGTACCTCCCGAAGCACCCGTGTCCGGTGAGGACCTGCGTCAGACGGAAAGTGAGGACGCCGTGGCGCCTCTCCAGCCACTCCTCAAAGAGGGGACTTATCGCCGCAATTGTGGCGTGCCCAGCGCTGGGTTGCGACAATCGCACTCTCCATGCCGCCATGAGATCCTGCCGGAGCTCTGTCCGCCGTGCCGCGATTTCTCGCGGCAACGGAGTTACGCCCCGGCGTCCTGCCTCCTCGCGCCACTCCCAGATGTGCGCGAGGACTTTTGCCTCCAGATCCCATGGCGGTGATCCGGCAAGGAGGTTCGCCGCCTCCCCGGAGACCGTGCGGTGTCCCCGGGCTAACCGGATGAAGTAAACCTAGACCCACATTTATGTTCAAAAGTTGTAAGTAATAAATTATACTCGTCTCCCGTGATGGCAAGGACTCCATCTGCCTATATAGCCTTTTGCCAACTATATTGGGGTCGGCTTCCAGTCTAACCGGATACAGCTGAATACCAGTATTTTTCTTGGCAGGCCTGCCTGTCTGACCTCCACAACCTCTGACGTTACTGTACTGCAATGGGAACCTCTGCCTAACCCTTCGAGGAAACCAGGCGTATTGTTATGTGTTATTAAAACTGGCGAAGTGAGTGTGCTATAGGTAGATTTATTTCCGCCCCAACTCTTGCTCGAGTCAGCCCTCGCTGCCGAGCTTTAGTCCCTAAATAATCTAAACCCGTTCCAGCCTGTCCCTTGCTGCCCTCCCCCAGAGACGCCCTAAGCCGAGGTTCGTAGGTACTCCACAGGTGCCCAAAGCGTGTAGTCGCTTAGTTCATAAGGGTTTCGCCCTGAGTGGAGGCTTTATTTAGCTGTTTAACCGGGCTGTCCTGTGTTGCTTTTAGTGCCTTACCACAGGATCTAGCTCCGGGTTAAGCAGCCGACAACCTCCTAGAACGGCCTGAGAGATGAGCTACAGAAAAAAAAATGTGGTAAGTATAAGTGTACCTCTACTTACCTTCAGAGTATACATACAGTCGTGATGTTATGATGGATAACATGTTATTAAAAGCCTGTCTTACCAACATGCGATTCCTTGTCTAAAATTGTAGATTATACTTCAGTGAGTGTGCTCAAGAACTCCACGACCTCATTCCGCCGGCCCCGTTCTACCATCGGACATTTAGACGCACTGCAGGTTACCATCTCTACCTAGTTACTATTCCACCAATTCGCATTAAACGTTTCCAAATGTCTTTTGTGATGCGCATAGCAAAGGAGTGGAACTGTCTGCGCAACGGCCTGCGTCTGTGTTTCCGAACGCATACAACCCCGATCTCTTCAAAGTGAGAGTGAACAGCCTTCTTCTGGGGAAGCTCGCTCCATCGTCGACTTTGTCTCTGTCACCTCTGACCTAGACTAGAGTTAAGAGCAAACCGATAGGTTTTACCGGTAGGGTTTTATTTAAGATATTAAATAAAAATTAATTTCTCGTAATTTTAAGAACATTCCGGTACCTCGGGTCGTTTGTCCAAGGGGATGGCGAAGTAGACCGAGACGTAGTGCACCGGATCAACTCAGGATGGATGAAATGGCGATAGGTCACAGGAACAACTTGCGACCCACGGATGCCCCTCAATATTAAAGGGAAAAAATTATAAGTCCGTGATAAAGCCTGTCGTACTGTATGGATCGGAATGCTGGGCCGTGAAGAAGACGGATGAAAAAAGATTGCATGCAGCGGAGATGAGAATGTTGAGATGGATGTGTGGAGTGACCAAATTGGATAAAGTAAAAAATGAGTATTTAAGGGGAAGTTCGAAAGTGGCGCCAGTGACAGAAAAGTTGAAAGGAAATCGTTTGGCTTGGTATGGACATGTGAAGAGGAGGGAGGAAACGTATGTGACTAAAAGAGTGATGAATATAAATGTTGATGGATGGAGAGGGGGAGGAAGGCCAAAGAAAAGATGGATGGATTGTGTGAGGAATGATATGAAAGAGAAGGGAGTGAATGATAGCGTGACTTTTGACAGGGGAAAATGGAAAGAGAAAACGTGTTGCGCCGACCCCAAGTAACATGGGACAAGGGCAGGAAGATGATGATGTAATTTTAAGAACATTCGCAGTCTGATCTCAGTCTCAATATGTCAAACATACCTATAATTTCCCTACATTTTTGACATTTTGATTGTCGCTGAGATGAGATTGCGACTAGATTTTGAACGTTTTTAGTTACGGGAATCGGGCTTTAGGTATTTAATACAATATCGTTAGGTAAATTGCATTACATTACAAAAACGTGTACTTATAGTTATATAATAAGAAATATAAGTGAGAACTGAACAATTTTTACTTCGGCTACCCTCTAATGGAAGTTGTAGCTTCGCTACTGCTTCCAATTGTTATACATACTATAGTCCCCGCCAGATAAGAAAAAAATAAAAGTCGTTGACGCCTTCTACCAATGTATTCCAACATTTCAAAACGGTACGAAAAAATGTTAAGGCTGTGTCGCTAACACGATCAAAACAAACGTATCGCGGTACGAGGCGTCCTTGACGCACGCACGTGGCATATTTTTTTTTGTTTGCATTTAAGCTTTGAGATCTTTTAGTACAAGTGGGGTTAATGACTTTTATTCCACGCTTATCTAGCGTAAGGTATAGTATATTAATGATACTTCCGTAGGTACTAATATTAATCCTAACTGCAAAAGTAAAACTGTGAGTTACCTTTTCACGCCTAAACCAATGAACGGATAGTTAAGTTTAACAGATAGGAAGCCTGGGACCAAGAGGACATAACAATTTTTTTATCACTACCCAAATTTTGACAGGGTGTTCTACCCATGAATATAAACAACTTTCACTATGGGACCAACTCTGAAATCACGAAGAAAAAATCTGCTGTTTCATACAAAAGTTCAATACGTACTCGACCAAAATGTATGGAATAGTAGATTTTTTGTTTGTATAAAAAATAGAGCCAGACAAAGTCGCGGGCAACAGCTAGTTTTATATAAGACGGTCAACCGTTTTGTACGGGGCAGTCCCTTTGTATGAATTCACACTATAAGCGGATACTCAAATCATCACCTTTTATTATTTTATGTGGCCTCGTCACTCATAAACCTGTTACTTAATAGGACTCGTCCAACACTTTTAGGGTTCCGTACCTCAAAAGAAAAAACGGATCCTATAGGATCACTCGTGTGCCTGTCTGTCTGTCCGTCTGTCACAGTCAATTTGCTCCGAATCTAACGAACCGATTAAGTAGAAAGATACACATAATTATGACTTTCTGTGATCCAAACACGGACCTGTACGGCAAATAATAATATACATTTTTTTTTTATTGCAAACTGTACCGTGTGACATATCAAATGAAAGGGCTTATTTACTGTGAGGATCTCAAATTTAATAGATATTTTTTATAATTTTAAAAAGAAAATGACACAAATTGCCCCTACCCCCCCCCCCCCCATCTCCGAAACTACTGAGCCTTAAATATTGAAAAAAATACAGGAAATAGTTCTATATGTATTTAAAACATAAAAACAATTATCACGCCTGTATTCCCCGAAAAGTTAGCCAGAGGTGTACCGATAGTTATAGATTACAGGAAAACATAAAAGAAGTCTATATAGTCCTGCAATAACATGATAAATACTTATCTCAACATTGTGCGTACAAACTTACATTTGCAGTTGGAATGTAAGGAAGAATATGTTTTCCAACTACAATATTAAGTTTGTTCTTGGGATTCATTGTGCACCCTTATTGTGCATGGTCCGACAGTTTTTCTGTTCCGTGGTCCGACACGCACTTGGCCGGTTTTTTTTTACATTGCCTTTTCAATTATTTCAGATCCGGTTTCTACTGGCTGATTAGGTACATACTTTTCTATATTCAGCTTTTAGCCGATTTATTTTGCAATCACAGCAATTTTCTTACTAACAAATCAACGTAAAGAGTGTCTAAGGGCTTGTCCAGAAAGCGCGAATCACTCGCGAATCATGCGCGAGTCGAGGGTCTGGCGTTATGCACGCGATTTACGCGCGTATTTTGAATTCGCGCGATGCTTGTGGACGCGATGTATTCGTGCCTAGTATCTCAATAGCGCGCGAATGAATTCGCGCGAAACGTTTCGCGACGAATTCGCTTCTTCTGGACAAGGTCTAAGGTTTCTACTAACCCTGCTCACCAAAGATACTCTCGAGAGCTTCTCACAAAGAGTATAGTAATGCTTCTCACCAGCATCGAAATTGTTTTAATGTCATGTGTGTCAATTCTGTAAACTAATTAACTTTGCTATTCCGCACTAGATGGCAGTTTCTGCGAAAAGGCTGAATAATTTGTGATAACGTTCAGCAGCGTGATGGGAGAGGGACAGAAGAGATTTTTATCATCGCGAGTCGAACTCTAGATGATACTGCCGCACGAGCGTAGAGGCTGGCATGCCACGAGCGAAAAGAGACCTCGGTCTGTGGATTATGATGATACGGATAACAAAACGCAACTTTGGCATAATCTATGCAAAATTGTTGTCAAACAAACATACTGCTGTCTATCTGTCAGTGTTAAAAGTCAAGTCAACTCAAAAAAATCAATGGGAATGGGTGTCGTTTGAAGTGGAAAAAGCTGTAAATTAATAATATTCCTATGAAATTATCCTTTCAAAATGAGCACAAATAACCGCAAGGGACCCATCGTGGACCCTGGCGTGTGCAGATGCTGTGGTGCAGTCAAGAAGTGTCGATTATTGAACGTGGAATACGAGTGGTCAGGTCAACGCGAAGTTTATGCCGATATGTTTGTGGACTGTTTTGGACTAGTGGTTAGTTTAAATCTCTTCTTTTATGTCCCTATATTGAGCTGACCTATGACTACAACCGCTTTGTTGGAAGAAACAGTCTTTTGCCTACCAAAAACTGAGTAATCGGCCTATTCGTGTTATTTACGATGAAACCAGCTTAATTGGCCAAAACCAACTATATTTGTGTGAAGTCCAGTACTAAAACGATAAAAAGAATCCATTTAGCACTCATAAAATCCATTTAAAGGAGCTAAACTTCCAAATGGGTCATTTTTAATGTACATATTTGGATGATTTTTTTAAATGAAATGTTTGAGACGCCTCCCTCCCATATGGACCGACGACCTTTAGGAAGCCTATGACCAGCAGTGGACAGTAATAAGCTGACTTTGTGATTGATTAACTGACCTTTTATTTTACCTGTATATGCACTAACTCATCATCATCTGCCTAGCCTTTTCCCAACTATGTTGGAGTTGGCTTCCAGTAGTCTAATCCGATGCAGCTGAATACTAGTATTTTACATGGAGCAACTGTTATATCTGACCTCCATAACACAGTTCCTGGGTAACACCCCAACCCACTGTTATTATAGTATTCATAATCTCCATTTATCTCAACATCATATTACAGGCACTGGTTAACTTATTGACTGCCCCGGGATTAATACGACAAATGTTTTTGTGCCCGTGCAGCCTCAGTCGTATTTATATGACTGAGAACCTATGTTCGTTATTTATTTTTTATTTCATTGTACAACCCGATATTATCATAAATCGAGACACCTTTCGCAATAAAAGAAAGGTGTCTAAGGTAGGAGGGCCCTGAGATACAGATCACTCGGCTCTCTTTGATAGCACACGTTATTTTTATAGAAAGTTAATTCAAGATATAATTCTTTCCTTGCTAGCTATCTCACTTGGACGGTGAGGAGTCTGATCGCGTGATCTGCGCGACATGCGTGGTCCGTCTCAGGGACGCGCGCGCCTTCCGCCAACAAGTGCTGGTCTGTGAGGAGAAACTGCTCAGTGCTACTGTGCATATACATGATGGTAAATAGAAAATATATTTTTAATAATAAATACCACCATTTTGAAAAAGTTCATCAAATCTTCTCGTCACCTATCCCATAATGTTTGAAGACTTATTCGACGTCTTCAACCGTCGTTATGACATACGGTGCCGAAACGTGGACACTGACAGTTGGGCTGGTCCACAAATTCAAGGTCGCTCAGCGCGCTTTGGAGCGGGCTTTTCTCGGAGTTTCTTTGATGGATAAAATCAGGAATGAAGTTATCCGGAAAAGAACCGAAGTAACCAACATAGCCTGCAGAGTAAGCAAACTGAAGTGGCAGTGAGCTGGCCATGTTTGTCGAAGGACCAATGGCTGGTGGAGTAGACGAGTCTTGGAGTGCAGACAACGTATTGGCAAGCATAGTGTGGGATGCCTCCCAGCTAGATGGACCAACAACCTTAAGAAGGTGACTGGGACAGACTGGATGCGGAAGGCGAAGGAACCTTTTTGTTGTTTTAAACCTACTTACAGAAAATCAAATAGTTCTTGCCATTTCATAATACTGAGCCTTACAAAACTTGTTTATTTTAAAAACTCTTAGTTAGTTTTGGTGAACTTGAAAAACTCTAGATGGATTTCTAATAACTCTATCTTTCACTTTATAAATATTACCTAGATTTTGTGTACAGTACGCGACAAACTTTATGGCGGCTTCGAAGTGCGCTACTCGCTGCGCAGTACCGCACCCCTCACCCCGCTGACGCATGAATTTGTTACTGCGCAGCGACTCGCCTCGTGTTCCGAGCCGCCATAAAGTTTGCCTCTGAAGTGCGCTACTCGCTGCGCAGTACCGCACCCCTCACCCCGCTGACGCATGAATTTGTTACTGCGCAGCGACTCGCCTCGTGTTCCGAGCCGCCATAAAGTTTGCCTTTGAAGTGCGCTACTCGCTGCGCAGTACCGCACCCCTCACCCCGCTGACGCATGAATTTGTTACTGCGCAGCGACTCGCCTCGTGTTCCGAGCCGCCATAAAGTTTGCCTTTGAAGTGCGCTACTCGCTGCGCAGTACCGCACCCCTCACCCCGCTGACGCATGAATTTGTTACTGCGCAGCGACTCGCCTCGTGTTCCGAGCCGCCATAAAGTTTGCCTCTGAAGTGCGCTACTCGCTGCGCAGTACCGCACCCCTCACCCCGCTGACGCATGAATTTGTTACTGCGCAGCGACTCGCCTCGTGTTCCGAGCCGCCATAAAGTTTGCCTTTGAAGTGCGCTACTCGCTGCGCAGTACCGCACCCCTCACCCCGCTGACGCATGAATTTGTTACTGCGCAGCGACTCGCCTCGTGTTCCGAGCCGCCATAAAGTTTGCCTTTGAAGTGCGCTACTCGCTGCGCAGTACCGCACCCCTCACCCCGCTGACGCATGAATTTGTTACTGCGCAGCGACTCACCTCGTGTTCCGAGCCGCCATAAAGTTTGCCTCTGAAGTGCGCTACTCGCTGCGCAGTACCGCACCCCTCACCCCGCTGACGCATGAATTTGTTACTGCGCAGCGACTCGCCTCGTGTTCCGAGCCGCCATAAAGTTTGCCTCTGAAGTGCGCTACTCGCTGCGCAGTACCGCACCCCTCACCCCGCTGACGCTTGAATTTGTTACTGCGCAGCGACTCACCTCGTGTTCCGAGCCGCCATAAAGTTTGCCTCTGAAGTGCGCTACTCGCTGCGCAGTACCGCACCCCTCACCCCGCTGACGCATGAATTTGTTACTGCGCAGCGACTCGCCTCGTGTTCCGAGCCGCCATAAAGTTTGCATCGGGCTGTATGTACATCCACCCTTAACAAACGTCACGTAAGGCCGCAATATTGTCAAGGGTGTGACGGTACATGGAAATATATGATAAGTTAAGGAACCTACAAAGACCTACAAGCCTAACAGTCCCTAGCCTACCATATACTTAGTGTGTGATAAATAAATATATAGATAAGTACAGGATGTCTGCACCATGCGACCTAAGGTAACAGACGGATAGTAGACAGGAATACCAGGTTCGGGAAGGGTACACTCACTGCCAGTCACGCAGACTCACGAGACTGATCGGAGATGGCTAAAGGTGTCTTGGCCACAGTGAGGGGTAATGAGACAAGAATATAAAATTCAAATCTGATTTATTTACAAAATGTTCTGCTTATATACTAGTTTCTCTTAACACACACTATTATACTTAATTCTATGTGTCCTATGCGTGTAATATGCAACCAAGTCAATATTTTAACTGGACCGCATGAGGCAGGCAGAGTGCTGAGTCAATGTCCAAAGGTAACATTGAACATTCTGGCGACTCTCAGGAACGGGACTCCAATTGGTACAACTCGATGGTCTCGTATGGTCTGGCCTGGCCTTGTTCAGTTTGTTGTGACGGGGTGGGCACGCTGTGTGGAATGCCGTACCGTTGTGGAGTTTGTCGCGGGTGTGGTGGGCAGTTTGTTGGTTGCTGCATAGGTGGCGTAGTCTTCCTTCTTGCTGCAATGGTGGCTCGAAATTTGTTCAATACCTGTGGGCCGAAATAAATTAAAACACATGCTAAACTTATAATGACAAGTGAGGTGCTAATGCTGGCGATGTATGTATGTGATTGTAGTTGTTTCCAAATTGTGTTGTCTAGCTGAGTTTGTAAATTTGTTTCCGAAGTGAGTAAATGGTCGAAAACTCCCTTTGACTTGTCTAAAACTAATTCTTCCTTGGATATGTCTTTTATATGTGTTGGTAGGATTTGCGTATTAATGGAGAAGTTCGTCGTTTTGGAATAAGACGCTAGTACTGTTATAGTCGTTGTCCTTTTTGCAGCAAGTATGTTGTTTAGTGTTTTAATGACACAATTCTCAGAAATATAGAGAACTCCGACATCTTGTATCGTTATTTCTTGTCTTTGGCCGTCACACACAATCGATATGGCAACCGATTTTGTTGCAATGAAGAGCCAGGTGTTTTGCATGTATAATTGTTTCCATACAACATCTGTCGAAATTTTGAAGGTCTTTGACGTGCATTGGGTGTGGGTGTCGTTCTCTGTTCTGAAGAGTTGTTCAACTATGCAATTTTTATTTAATTGCATGTTCTTGACAGCTACGGGATAGCAGACAAACTCTGTGTTACTTTGAAGGCAGTCTTTAAATTCGTCTTGATTTAATTCAAAGTAGCGCTCGTTGTTGTAATCGAAACCCATGAATGTCTGCTGTATCGTTAAACACTCGAAAGATCCATCTGTTTTCCTTTCTGGAATTGGCGTTACGTGTATCAGAGTATACTTTGTGATGTCGTGTATTGGGAAGTACGCGTACACTCTTATGTGCGTAGTATTAACATTCATCTCTGTTTGTATTATCTGACCCTGAATAATTTTTAAGTTTGATGGTAGTTTTTGATTTGCCATTTGTATAATTTTGCTAATGTGTTTTGGTGTTAGTATACTGTATATAGTGGTTTTTTGTGTATAAATTTCAAGTAAGCCTTTATAATAGTCCATAATTTCGTTTATAAAATTGTTTGCTAACTCGTAGGTTTGCATTACTTGTATCTTGATATGATTTTTGTCAATCGATTTATACCAAACATTGTGGTTATTCATGAACGATATTGCTTCATTTAGTTTTGCTTGGAACTTCTCTAACTTCTTCTGGATTTGTTCTTCAGTTTGGTTTACACCTGCGATGGTGGATATCATTATCTTTGTTTGATGATTGGCAGCGTCTATAAGCTTCTGCTGATTGTTATTTAATGTTTCTATGTCCCTGTATACTTCATCATTTACTCCGAATACCGATGTTAAAAGTTGTCCCAAGAGACCTCGTTTCTTCCTAGTTTTCTTTATCTCTGTTAGGTATTCCTTTGTTGTCTCAAATTTTGCTTTTTCTTCATTTAAATGGTGATAAAATTCATTGCAATGCGTTTCATCCATGATGTATTGAGTGTCCTTACAAAGTTGTTGAAATTGTGTTGTTATTTTTTCGATCTTCTTTTGGTCTAGTTCCAAGCTTCCTCTCTCGTAATCAGTTTCAATTCTAAACGTTCCTCGATTAATAGTTGTGGTTCCAATGTCTTCAACGTATAGCCCTGGCTTTAAATTTTTTAATGTGTATGTGGGCGTAGTCGATACGGTGCCGATTAATAAAATAAGCATTGTCTGAACTAGTAAACCCTTTAGCCAACTTTTCGATGATCGTATACCTTTTTTGTTTATTGTGGCTGTTGACATGTTACATTGCGTAGACGTTTGCATGTTTTTGCTAGTTGTTTCAATTTCTTCGTTTTCGTTCACAGGGAGCGGGATCAACGTGTGAATTGATCTTTTATGACAAGCGCCTGTTGATTTTTGAAGAGTTACCACTCTAACTACACCATCATTTCCCGGGTGTACTTCTGTGATTTTTGCTAATGGCCATTTACTTGGATTTATATTGTCGTCTTTTATTAGTACTACCGTTCCAATTTTAGCATTTTCATGTGCTTGTTTCCATTTGTATCTTTGCTGTAGTTGATGAAGATAGTCTTTTGTCCAACTGTTCCAAAAATCTTTTTTCATTTTTTGAATCTGCTTCCATCTGTTAACTAGGTCAGTATTGATGTTTTCGAGCGGGTTTGGTACTCCTACTGCTTCTCGGCCAATAAGAAAATGGCTTGGAGTTAGTATTGTGTTGTCATTAATATTTTCGGTTTGCGCACACAATGGTCTTGAATTCAAACACGCTTCAATTTGGTGTAGAAAGGTTGTCATTTCCTCGTATGTTAGTGTCGAATCCCCGATTACTCGACGTAAATGATGTTTCACTGACTTTACGCCAGCTTCCCAGATGCCACCGAAATGTGGTGATGATGGAGGAATGAAATGCCACTGTGTTCCTATATTCGTCATTGCGTTTTGAAATTCCGGCGATTGCGTGATTTGTAATATTTCTTGATGTAAAAAGTTGGCTGCTCCTACGAAGTTTGTTGCATTGTCACTGTACATGTGTAACACGTGACCTCTTCGTGCCATGAATCTGCGTAGCGCAGCGATAAATGTTTCTGTTGTTAAATCTCCCACCAATTCTAGGTGCACTGCTTTTGTTGCTAAACATACAAAAACAGCAATGTATGATTTATAAGACTTGTGTCCTCTCCCTTTCATGGTTCTTGTTTGTATTGGTCCCGCATAATCCACTCCAGTATAAGTGAATGGGTAGGATTGCGTTACTCGTGCTTTTGGCAGTATTCCCATTTTTTGTGAGTTTGTGTCTGCTTTGTATCGTATGCACCTCACACATTTGTTAATTATACTCTTTACTTTTCTTGTTCCACTAATGATCCAGTATGTTTGTCGTAAATAAGCCATTGTTAATTTGTTCCCACCATGCAAAGTTTTTGTATGTGCGTCTTGTATAATTAATGACGTTACGTGATGGTTATATGGTAAAAGTATTGGATGTTTTTGATTGTAAGGCAAATTGGAGTTTTGTAATCTGCCTCCAACTCTAAGTAGTCCGTCCTCGTCTATGAACGGATCTAAAGTGGATAATGTTTTATTTTTCTTCAAGGGTTGTCCACTTTGTATGGTTTTCAATTCATCTTTGAATTCCTGTTGTTGTATCTTCTGAATTATTCGTTTTACTGTCACGTTTAGTTCATTACTAGTAAGTAGCTTATTTGTTGATTGTTTGTTTGTAAATCTGTAGCAGTAAGATAACACTCTTACCATTTTATCTAAACTGGAGAATCTATTCCAGAGATCATTATTTTCAATCTCAGTTGTAGTTGTATGACACACTTTGATTTCTTGGTTCGTCTGCGGCATACCTTTCGTGATAGGAATCTGGTTGGTTTTTAACCAATGTGGCCCGTTCCACCACAGTGAATAGTTAATCAATTTTTCCGGCTCAAGACCTCTTGAAACGATATCAGCCGGGTTATCAGCAGAAATTACATGGTTCCATTCTGCGTTTGGTAAAAGTTGTTTAATTTGAGACACCCTATTGGCTACGAACGTTTGCCACCGTTCTGGCTCTCCTCTTATCCAGCCTAACGTGATCATAGAATCCGTCCAACAAAATATCGTAATGTTCTTGCAGATAAGCGCTTCTTTTACTTTTTCCATTAAACCGGCTAGTAGCAGTGCAGCGCATAACTCAAGTCGAGGTAGAGTAGTTTTTTGTTTCTTTGGCGCCACTTTCGATTTTGCTTGTAATAATGTAACGTAGTAAATGTTATTGATTTTTACGCGGCTGTATACCACCGCTCCGTAAGCTTTTTCGGAAGCGTCGCTGAAACCGTATAGCTCAATTTCTGTGCTGTCTGTTATGTAACACCATCGTGGTATTTTAATTTCTTCTATGCTTTTAATTTGGTTTTGTAATTCAACCCATTTTTTCTGGATTATGTCATCAACAGGTTGATCCCATCCTATCTCGTTCGTCCAGAGTTCTTGTATGAGCAGCTTCATTTTAATAATAATTGGCGCTAACCAGCCCAAGGGATCGAATATTTTCGCAACTTCTGACATAATAAATCTTTTCGTTGGTTTTTTATTTTCCGTTATAGTTATCTGGAAATGAAAACTGTCTTCCCGTGGTGACCATATTATGCCCAATGACTTCCTGGACTCGTCTAACGGTAGTTTGAGCAGTTGATCGTCTTTGTCTTCCACTGGTATATTTTCCAGTAGCTCTGAACTATTTGAGGACCATTTTCGTAGTTTGAAACCGCCCTTGTTTAACATGGTTATTAACTGACTCTGTAACTCTTTAGCTGCGCTTTCCTGGGAATCTCCGGATAAAATATCATCCACGTAGAAATCTTGTAAAGTAGCTTGACTTGCAATTGGGTAATTGTTTTGTTCGTCTATCGCAAGTTGTTGCAATGTTCGTACCGCAAGATAGGGGGCACTAGTTGTACCGTAGGTTACAGTTGTAAGTTCATATTCACTAATTGCGTGTTTTGGTGAAAATCTCCATAGTATCCTTTGATGTGCGTAGTCTAATTCGTTAATTTTTATGAAACGGTACATTTTCATAATATCTGCCATAAAGGCAAACTTGTGTTTTCGCCATCGTAGAAGTATAGTGGATAAGTCTTGTTGTAATCGTGGTCCTTTATACATATTGTCGTTAAGGCTTATTTTTGTGCTGCTTTTACTGCTCGCATCAAAAACCACGCGTAGTTTTGTAGTTAATGAGTCTTCTTTGATTACTGCCTGATGTGGTATGTAGTATTTTCCTGAGTTGTAGTTCGTTGTACCTACTTTTCTCATATGACCCATTTGTAGGTATTCATTCATGAAGTCAATGTATTGTTGTCGTAAATTTTCATTTTTTGCGAACTGTCGTTCTAATTGTAGTAGCCGTGCAGCGGCTTTCCTGCGTGATTCACCGTTTAAGTTTAAGTTTACGTTTGCATCTTTTAAAGAAAGTCGTACTGTGTAAGTTCCGTCTGGGTTTCTTATTGTTGTTTCTTTATAGTAGTTTTCGCAGGTCTGGTCATCATTTGTAAGTTCGTAATTTTGTGGAATTTCTTCTAATTCCCAAAATTTGGTAAGTTGTCGTACATCTTCGGTGCAAGCCACCATACTGAGTATTTTAACTCCATTCTTTGTTTCATTGGGATAAAATCCGGATAAAATCCACCCTAATTCTGTATTCTGAGCGATAATTCCGTCCCTTAGTCTTTCGAAACCCTGTAGTAATATTCTGCTGTATTCTTGGGCACCTAATATAATATCAATAGGTCCCTTTTTATAATAAGTTGGGTCTGCTACAAGTGCATTATCCAAGATTTTTTCTTGTAATTGTTGTAGATCATTCCTTGGTAGGGAACTTGTTAGCTTTGGTAGTACTATTAGCGTTACTGGTAGTTTGTAATCGCTGGAATACCTTGGTTGTAGAGTAATGTTGATTGTGTAGTTTGACGTTTTTGGTTTTTCATCTCCGATACCTTTTATTTCGGCTTGGATTTTTTGTCGTGGGTATGATAACAATTGTGCTACTTCTTCAGTACAGAATGACGCTTCTGATCCTTGATCACACAATACTCTCAGCAACTGCGGCATCCCGTCATACGCGGTAGTTCTTACTATGGCAGTAGCTAGTAAAGTAGTGTTTGTAGCGTCAGTATTTGTTGCAGATAAGTTCGAAGTCGCTATATTTTGTGCCTTCTCTGTACCTGTATTTTTTGGTGCGTATTTTTTAGCGTTGTCATTGTTTTGAAACGGCCTAGATTGATGCAATAGAACGTTGTGACCCTTATGTTGACAAATTTCGCATTGTTTATAAACTGCACTCACACATTGTTTCTGATCATCGTGATTTAAGCAACGTTTGCACATTCTTTTTTGCGCGACAGCCTTGTATCGATCGTTGACGCATAACGCCTTGAAACTAGGGCAGTGATGAATAGTATGGTCGTTATTTTGACAAAACCAACAACGTTTATATTTTTCCGTTGTCTGTCTGTCCCGTGATAGTTGCTTGTTTGTATATGATGTAGATCCGTCAAAAGACTTAAGGCAATTGAAACGGTTTTCCATAAATTTCATCATCTCGTCAAAGGATTGTATTTTATTTCGGTTTTGTAGTTGATCTTCATACTTCGTATTTGTCTCTTCATCCCATTTTCTACTGACTATTCTTATCAATAGCGGGCCCCAAGACGATGTGTTTATGCGTTGATTTTTTAGTGCCTCAAGACATTCATTTACAGTGTCATGCATGTCTCGTAATTGTGCCGCGTTAGCTCGTTGCATTTTAGGCAAATCTAATAGTTTGTCAATAAATTTAGTAGCGATCATGCGCTCGTCTTCATATCTCTGCGTCAGCAACTTCCAAGCTGTTTCATAATTTATTTCGCTTATTGTTAGATGACGTATTAATCTTGCTGCGTCGCCTTTTACGTGTGTTTTTAGGTACTGCATTTTTTCTGTTGAAGAAATCGATTTATCTTCGTGAATAATTTTTCTAAATAAGTCTTGGAATGTGTCCCAAGAGTCATAGTTCCCCGTGAATATGGGAATACTTATTCGTGGAAGTTTTCCCGAGGATTTTGTCGTAATAACTTTTTCATCTGAGATTTGAAAGATTCTTTCTTCCAATAACTCCGTAGTAATTTCATAATCTTTCTGCGTTTTTTCGAAACAAGTATCTCTGAAGTAGCTGTTGTCCAGTGTACTTTCGGCCATTAGTAGTTCGATGTGAGTTTCTTCGATTTCTAGCCATTGTTTTTGTAATGTTTGTAATAGTGTTTGTAAGTGCCATATCGGCTTATTTTGTATTACAGATTCCTTAGCCTGAGATATTTTCTTAGCTATCTGTGACATTCGGAATAGCTGTATAAATAGTTTTGGGCTACTGACTCCATCCTTGTCTTCCTCTTCATCTAAAAGTCGTGGTTCGTAGACACTTTGTACATGTTGTAGCCTTTCTTCGCATTTTTCGAGGTACTCGATTCCTTCGTCGTAACATTTTTTAATGTTGTCAAAGTAGTTTGTAGTCATATACTTATGAGTTGATAACACCTCCTGTTCCTGTAGTCTTGTATGGTTTTCTTGAACTCGCTGAAAAACTTGGTATAAGGTTTTTTTTCTCTCATTGATGTATTTTTCTGTTTTTCTTGTGGGCGAGTCTTTTTTTATGTTTGTCAATACTCTTCTGATCTCGTTGTAATCCGCTTCCTGGCTCTTGATTAATTCGTTAATTTCCTGTATCTCCATTGTGCTCTTCTTTCTTCTTCCCTAACGCCCTACCCTACTCTAACAGTCAAGTCCGTACTAGTGGTATCTGCGCTCTTGTTATATTTGTGCGACTTCTCAATCAGCTGGTGAGACCCGCTTGTGGGAGGCCAGTGACCGATCCGCAACGAGAGGCTTTCCGACAGAATACCCTAGTACAATGTTCTTCAGATTACCGAAAACTGTTGCTTTGTTGAGCACACCAGCCCCCAGTTCTCCAAAATGTCAGTCTGTCAAAGTCTATCCCTACTCTGGGCAAGGGGAACCGCGTGATTCAAATGCTCGAAGGACCAAAATGTACATCCACCCTTAACAAACGTCACGTAAGGCCGCAATATTGTCAAGGGTGTGACGGTACATGGAAATATATGATAAGTTAAGGAACCTACAAAGACCTACAAGCCTAACAGTCCCTAGCCTACCATATACTTAGTGTGTGATAAATAAATATATAGATAAGTACAGGATGTCTGCACCATGCGACCTAAGGTAACAGACGGATAGTAGACAGGAATACCAGGTTCGGGAAGGGTACACTCACTGCCAGTCACGCAGACTCACGAGACTGATCGGAGATGGCTAAAGGTGTCTTGGCCACAGTGAGGGGTAATGAGACAAGAATATAAAATTCAAATCTGATTTATTTACAAAATGTTCTGCTTATATACTAGTTTCTCTTAACACACACTATTATACTTAATTCTATGTGTCCTATGCGTGTAATATGCAACCAAGTCAATATTTTAACTGGACCGCATGAGGCAGGCAGAGTGCTGAGTCAATGTCCAAAGGTAACATTGAACACTGTACATATTTTTGTTTTCTATACAGGGCATTTTTTTAATCACTATCCAAATTTTCGCAGGGTGTTCTACCCATGAATATGAACAACTTTTACTATGGGACCAACTCTGAAATCATGAAGAAAAAATCAGCTGATTCATACAAAAGTTCAATACCTACTCGACCGAAATGTATGAAACAGCTGATTTTTTTTCGTGATTTCAGAGTTGGTCCCATAGTGAAAGTTGTTCGTATTCATGGGTAGAACACCCTGCGAAAATTTGGATAGTGATTAAAAAAATGTCCTGTATAACTATGTTAGATTATTATTTCATTTTCTTATTGTTGTGTACCCAAGGAGTGATGTAACGCAGACATTTTACTTAATTGACCAGCTTTATTATTACTCATAGCAACAATAAATAATACTCCATTCTATTCTAAACCTACCCCATTCCCCACTAACCCAACCCATTCTATCTTTCATTCTTCTTCCTATCTTTAACAGCAGCTAGGAGCTGCCATACTAAACCCTGCTCAAAAACTAAATTATAATAAAAACAACATATAAATTGGAATAGCCCTGTTTCCTAAACGCAAGCGGTTTTCGTGCCAATACACGATTGCTTATACAAGGTGTAATTTTAAACAGTGTTAATCTCTTAAGGGGTTATTGCACTCATCATTATGAACAACTTTTACTATGGGACCAAACTCAGATCAACAAAAAAAAGGAAGATGGCGCGCTGCGAACATCATAAGTGAAGCCACAAAACCGTGCTCCTGCAAGTTAAGTACACGCTCACGCACACACATACAACTAAAACCATGCTCACCGCTCTTAGAACGTGACGAGTCGTCGTCTAGTTAGCATAGTTTAAAAAAATAGAATTATGCCTTCCTGTGTAGTAAAAAGTTGTAAAAACAATAGTAAATCAGAACAAAAAGGCTCACAGAATCACTTTTCACTTGTACGTACGTACTTAAAATAACATCGTTTTTTTTATTAAATAACAACAACAAATGGCAACCCTTCGATACACACATAGATATAAAGGTGGATTCACTTTAGATGTTCGCGGCGCTCCATCTTCCTTTTTGTTGATCTGAGGGGACCAAACCTTAAATTGCGAAAAAAAAAATCGGCTTTTCCCTACATTTATGTTCGCATAACTCGTCAAAATGTAGGGAACACCTGATTTTTTTTCGCGATTTCGGGTTTGGTCCCATAGTAAAAGTTGTTCATAATGATGAGTACAATGACCCCTAAAGAGGTTAACAGTGATTAAAATTACACCTTGTATAAATTATGCCGCACAAACGCGACTTGTTTGATCACGCGAGTACGTCATATTCATATGACGGAGAAGGTACATCTCTCTAGTTATCGTCAGCCATATTTTAACTACTGTGGGCGTGCTATGGTTAGTGTTGGTTATTGCGCAATAGAAAAACCGTTTGCAGTTGAAATCAAATTATAATTCACGATCAAATTAATCACATGAGCTATTCACACACTGTAGGTACACGACACAACTATACGGCGCGACAGTTTCTAAACGTGTTCACTGCTCGACAGCCACCGACACTCCGGTCGACGAGCGTTATGTTGTAGATTCTGTCGAACGCCGCATGGTGGCGCTGGCGTCCCGATTAGTCAAACGACGACTAACGTATTTCCGACACATAAACGAGCGCGACAGTCGCGTATTCGTCACCTTCGGTTACGACGCGACCTAAATATTCTTCAAGCCATAAATGTACTAACAGACAGACAGAGATGTTACTCATTTTTTTATTTGTAAGCATTTATTACTCATTTATTTTATCTTTAATTCAGATAACGAGAACAACTTCAAAATGGAAGTAGAAGTGAAACAAGAGGTTGAAAGCATACCATTAAAAGCAGCTAACGATTCTGACAATGACGATGATGATTATGTAACTGATCCCATTGAAGATACTACGGAACATCGTGGAGAGATGTTCACGCCTACAAGTATGTTTAACTTACTTATTACCATAGAATAAGAAAAACTGCCTCGTTGGTCTAGTGGTCGCCAGCGCTACTGCTGAGCATAAGGTCCTGGGCTTGATTCCCGGGCCGGGCAGTGTTTTTTGGTTACCATCTGGAATTTCTCAGTAGCGGCCCGGAGTCTGGATTTGTGCCCGGTTGATGGCAATAGGCTCGCCCACTATTACATGGGACTTAAACATAACTGGTGAAATGTAGGTGTACTGTAATAAAATAACCCACACGGCCGTTATAGAGCCGAGCGGATTATTACGTGTTTGTATAATGTTGATTGTATAGTGTGCGGGGGAAACCAACACTACTAGAGGTTAAACTCAATAACGCATTATGTTTTTATATTAGATTTGCTTATTAAAAGTACATTTGTAAGACACCGCTATTTTCTAACTGGCTTCTATACAAACAATTGGCATATCCTTCAAATTCAAATATATTCTACACCTATGAATGTTCGAATGTGACCATAGACAATTATTTAACAGCCTGTGCCACATAAGGTCGAATTCGGCCTCAAACCTTTATAGTACTATAGGTACACCTCTGCCTAATCCTTTGGAGAATACATGCGTGATGTTATGTTAATAAGAAAAAAAACTCGCCGAATGCATAACCTCCTCCTTTTGTCGAAGTCGGTTAGTAAAATAATGCTTTGGATAGAAGCAAGACTATGCAATGCTCCGTAAGCGTTTAAAATACGCTATATATCTTTCGGGCCGTATGTTATGCCCGCTTTTGCTTCTATACGATTTTCTTCCTTTATAGTTTCAATTTGTATTTTTAGGAACTTTTCTGTATAATAGGCTCAACAAGGTACTAAACCTCTATAGTGTAAGCTATAAAAAATGTAGTACAATGTTATCAGAATATTTAGCGATACTCAATTACACAGACACAGAAATACTTCTAGAAATTTTGTCATGACGGTGATTTATTCGCTCGTAAGCCTCTACTTTGTATACATAGGCTAGTTTTAAGTATTAACGTAACAATATGCTTTTATGGTGTAAGAACAACTTTATTTCTCATAAGAATTGCACACATAATTCACTTTTGCTCATAGTTGTTAGTAGATTATTTTTAGATCAGTTTTATTTAAACGTTCCAATGTCCCAATGTAATTGAAATGTAAAGTGAAGGCCTAAAACACAGGTAAACCTAGTTCGGGCGGGTCGCTACCTAACATTCTAATTCCGAACCATCATTACTTGCACCTGTAATAAAAATCTTTTAGCTTTAGTTTATTATTAGGCACTTTAATTGTATAGGAAATTTATTATAGTTGGCTAAATGTACATTTTTTGTAAACGTTTTGTTTAAAAAATATCTATATTATTATTATAATTCAATTCAATTTATGAATTAACAAATTACATTGTGTTTGAAATAATTCTACATAATAAATAAAACATATGGCAGTCACAGGTACTGTGTACGTCATTTTCGTGTGACCACTGAAAATCAGCGCTGTGCTGTGGGTCCCCCATAGCACAGCATCATGCTGAGTGGAAGCGTTCTTGTCACAGTCATGACGTGCAGCGGCCGACTATTTCTGTTTTGAGCTCGTGATTATAATGTGGATCCATTTTGTTTTATTTTTCTGATTATTCTTATCGTTTGTATGCACGTGTTTCTGTGACAAATAAACCTATTTTTCTATCTTTCTTTCTTTTTGCTGCCAACAAAATGAAAACTTAAAACATTAACATGACGTACACAGGCCGCTGCGTGTCGCCAGTCTGGCGCAACACGTCACATTAGCATGTCGGTGACGCAAACCCGTAAGGTTTTCCTCACCAAAAAGCGCTCGACGTGCCTTAAGAAGATATCCTTAAAAAAACACTCGTCATACACGTAACACATTGGTCATTTACAAATTAACACGTCACAAACAATAAAATTATTCAATGTCAACACACTCAAATTAAGAATAGAAAATCATTTAACACTCTCACCGCCATGTGGTACGCCGGCCGCCCACGTAAATTCTAGTGCAGCAAGCTATTATTGATTTTTTGTGGCGAGTGTGGGCGGCGCGCCGCCCACATGGCCTGCTGCTTTGGAAAACTGTATATATATGCGTGGCGGTGAGAGTGTTAAACATTAAATCCAAATAAAATAGTTAGATGTCAACTCAAAGAAATAACAGCAATAATAATACATTTATCATTAAAAGGTTTTAAATTTGTCATTTTTTTTTTAAGGCGAAAGCGCCAGGGTAGCCCGCTAAATTCAAATTTTCTTACGTTTTTTTGCAATTTGTACGTCAGTATTAGGTTGTATGTTGATTAAAATATTATTCGCGACCGTAACAAATATAATTCTGTAAATATATATTTGTTCCGGTCGCGAATCATACTTTATTCAACATACACCCAGACACTGAGCTCCAAATTGCAAAAATCGTAAGATAATAATAAATAAATAACTTTATTTCCAATTTTACAATTTGCGGCAATAAGTTAATTCTATGAGATTATACTTGCATAAATCACTGTTTACTCCACTGGCACCCAAGCTAAGATTAAACTTGTGTTATGGGTGCCAGGACTCTCTCTGTTAATACATTTCTCAATTTATACAAAACTAGTGCGGAGTTACATTGTGTAAGTAGCTATGGATCGAGTACAAAAAACAAAGTTATAAAACAAAGAAACAAACGATAGAAAAGATAAAATATAAAAGATAAATAAAAATGTATAGCCTCTCTCTAGTGTGAATTAGCTGAGATTTGTGGTGTAAAGTGTAAGTGTATGACTGTGTCATGTGTGTGTGTGTGTCGTGTGTATGATTTGTGGAAATGTGTCGTGTGTGTGTATGATGTATGCGTTTGTAGTATAGTAGGGTTGTTTGAAAAAGCAGAAACTTTTTAAAAAAGCTTTCCAAGTAACTTTTCAGTCTCCTCATAGGTAAGAGAAAATTTGAATTTCGCGGCTATCTTAGCTCTTCCCATTAAGGGTTTAGGTTCCCGTCACCTAAGAGAAAACTGCCTTGGACACTACTATTTTGAATAGTTACAGCAAAAATAAAGCCCTAATTAGTAAAAAATAATCTATAACTATACAAATAAATAAAATTGAAGTGTCTGTTTAGAATGTCATAATAACATCTTTTACTTAAAGCTTATGAAATACGGTACTTATAACAAAAAACTTTATTTATTTTTGTCGGTCTGTGTTTGTTCCGGCTAATCTCCGAAACGGCTGAACCTATTTTGACGGAACTTATACTGGCAGATAACTGATGTTATAAGGCTACTTTTATTTTAGAAAAAGAATTAGGGTTCCGCGCAAAAAAAAAATCATGAAATTGTGAACAAAATCCGATTCAACTAGGAATATTGACATCCACGCGGGCGAAACCGCGGGCAACAGCTGGTAATTAAATAGAACCAAAAGCAACTTAAAAATAAAAAGTAGGAATGATGAAACTCATACTCGCTTCCTATTACAACATAACTGGCAAAAACCTCTGCCTATTCCATCGGGAATACAGGCGTGATGTTATGCAGCCGATGTCGACCTTTATCAGCACTTACTTCATCATCTGTCTGCCTTTTCCATATTATGTTGGGATCAGCTTGCAGTCTAAACAGATGCAGCCGAGTACCTGTATTAATTAACATTTAACGTTTCTGGGTAATATTAGTAGATAAACAGTCTAACTAAACAATGACCTCTTATTCCAGTGTCAATAAAAGTAAAAGTAGAAGAGTTGCAAGAGGGCTCAGTTGAACAGTTGTCACCGCGACGTGAGGGCGCCACTGTCGACCCGGCCCAGACAGACATGTTGGACCAACTCAACAGTATGAAGAGAAAACTTAACCAGATGCAACAAAATGACGGTGAGAAATATTTTAAAATGATGTAGGCAGATTTTTCTATTAATACTTTTGTTATCGAGACAGAACTGGGAAACCCTGAAGGCCAATTCCCGTATTTAAAAACGTTTAAAATCTAATCGCAGTCTCTTATCAGCGACAATCAACGTCAAAAGCTTGTCAAAAATGTTGGTAATCTAAGTATTAAAGTCAGATTAGAATGCAAATGTTCTTAAAAATACGGGAATTGCCCATTTGGTATGACGACTTGGATTCGTTGATGAAAAATTGGCTAGAAAAGTCAATAGATGGAAATCTATGGGGGAAGAGGGGAAGAACGGTAACTTTTTGGCGCAGCCGTGAGGCATACATTATTGTTGTTAAAACCATTATTTTCACTTTTTTATTTTGTTCTTTGTATTTTGTGTTTCACGAACTGTGTCCAAATAAACATTATTATTTCTTTCTTTTCTTTAAAGGTTGTTAAGGAGAAAGCGCTAAGATAGCTCCGTTTTATTATAATCCTTAAAACGAATTCGGGATTATAATAAAATTAACAATGTAAAACTACTGTTTGTAATAATAATAACGTAGTCTTGTGTAGCATAACGTAACATGCTTATTATCTGCATTTTCATTCTAAAATAAAAGAAATAATCAAACAAACGATGAGGGAGCCACTGTGCGCGCGGTATCATCTTATTAACAAAAAGTTCGAATCTTATAATTTTTTTTTCAGATTCCCGCCGAGCCGAATCCCCACTCTACAAGCGATCAGTAACAGTAGATAAAGACCTCCACGTACTACGAAATGCAGTGAAAATAGTCGAAAACTCTTACGTCTGTCCGTTTATCACCGTCTTTAGCGACTACCATTGTATATACTGCCGAGAAATGTTCCTAGACCCGAACCAATTACGAGAACACACGATGACTCACGACCCAAAGACGTATAAGGATGTACTAGACACCAAGAAATTAATTCAAGTCGATATCGAAAGAATTGACTGCAGACTATGCGACGAAAAAATCGACAGTGTTGATAGTTTTAAACATCACATCACTACGGTCCATGGACTGAAGTTATTCAAAGATGTACAGAACGAATTTATGCCTTTCAAACTCAAAATTGGAACGCTAACGTGTGTTGAATGTGGAAAAAATGTAGGATTTTTTCACGCGTTAAAAAAACACATGGCCGAACACTTTGGTACTTTTATTTGTGACGTTTGCGGCGCGCATTATTTTGAAGAAAGACATTTGACTTTTCATAAAAACTCCCACAATAATAAAAAAGACGTACAAATGTTCCCGTGCGATGAATGTGACAAAACATTTCGTTCGAAAAATAGTCGGAGTTTTCATATTTCGCGAATACATAAAAACGAGCCTGCTTACCCTTGTAACAAATGCGACGAGGTTTTCATTTCGTACCATATGAGATATCGACACAAAATTAATGTTCACGGCGAAAAACGAATGTTTCCTTGCGAGGGTTGCGACAAGATCTTCGACAGTCGAAAAACTCTACGAGAACACAACCAAAGGACACACTTACAGTTATTCCGACACGAATGCACACTTTGTGACAAAAAATTCTATCTACCCTCCGCTTTAAGAGACCATATGACGTCACACACTGGAGAACGGAATTTCAGGTGCGAGTTTTGTGGGAAAAACTACCCTAGGTCTAAGGCGTTAAAGGTGCATTTGCAGTCTCATAGTGCGGAGAAAAAGTATAAATGTTCGCTTTGCCCATCTGCTTATACACAAGTGACGAATTTTAAGAATCATATGAAGACTAAACATCCTGTGCCGGAAGGGGTAGAGGGGTATCGTTGAATCCTAATCCCAAATAATGATATATATATTAATATTATAAATGCAAAAATGAGTTTGTTTGTTTATTTGTTTGTTAAGCTTTCACGCTGGGTGCTTCGGGAGGTACCTATTCCGGATAAGGCGGGAGGAAACGCCCGGGTGTCACCACTGTGTGGATCGCCCGGAGGAGACGGTGGAGCATACGGTGGAGGTCTGCCCGGCTTGGGCGGAGCACCGCCGTGTCCTCGCGGAAGCGATAGGCGGCGATCTCTCGCGTCCGGCCCTGGTCCAGGCCATGGTACGGAGCGAGAGTACATGGGAAGCCATTACCTCCTTCTGCGAAGCAGTAATGCTCGTGAAGGAGGAGGCGGGACGCGTGAGGGAGAGGCAAACTTTGCGCCCTCACGCCCCTAGTCGCCGCAGGAGACGCCCTGGGCGTCGGGAATTGCCAGCCGATTCCCGGCCACCGTAGGCGCGGGCTTGCGGACGGCGAGCAATGGGTAGCCCGAAAGAGTTACCGTGGCCCCGGCACAGACAACAGAAGGAACACGGGTGGGTTTTAGTCAGTAAAAATCTGACACGCCCTCCCGCTCCGCCCAGAGCGGGAGAAGTCATTTGATGATTTCCCATCCACAAAAAAAAAAGCTTTCACGCTAAAACGGCTGAATGAATTTGTACATGAGTAAACCATGACCTGGGACATAGGATACTTTTATCCCGATATTCCTACGGGATCGAGACTTAAGCGGGTGAAACCGCGAGGCGTTGCTAGTAAAATATATTTAATTATAAAGTGTATTTAATTGGTCGTCACGTAGATATATTAAGTTGTTATTTATGATATCCACGATTTCAACATTCGGTGAAATGGTGAAAATCGAAGAAGAGATTATTTTTGCACAAACTAACAACTAACCCTTTAACCGCCAACGTCGGATTGATCCGACAAGTATTTTCGTGTCCATTTCGCCAGGGTCGTATATTTACGACCAAATACCGTAATAATTCACTGTGCCCGGCGCTGGATGGGGGCACGACAACTGATATGAAGTCGGGCGGTTAAAAGGTTAAAGTGTAGAGCTCAAATGTAGATCGGTAGTAATATAATATGTACTTTGTAAAACATTATGTAAACTGAGCTGTACCCGCGCCGCGGGCGCAGCTACCGCCGTATCAATGATACGGGCCCCCGAGCTACAGGCCCCGACGTGTGCAAGCCAAAAATTCGTAATATATCCAACTCCTCGAATTCTTGTTGATAGAATGAATGAATACCTAATGAAAATATGAAAATTAACGTAACTTGTTTATGGTTTACAAAGGCTTCAAGCTACAGGCGTGGGCCAATTCTCAAGCTCTTGCATTCATTTAGTAAAATCACAGAAAATTTAACCTATTCGAGACAGGACGCTACAATTTTCTAGCTCGCTTCGCTCGCTCTCGAATGAAAACTTGACATATTCGAGTCAGGGTGCTTAATTTTTCTAGCTCGCTCTTGCATTACAAGGTCACAATTCACAATGGCAGCTAGCTTAATCTCCCTAGTCAAGATGCTATTTATTTTGTAAAAATGTAAAAAAAGAACATACCCTCCTTTAGAGATTCGGAGCAGTCGGGTTAAAAGGGTACTCGCTACCCGACTGACTTGCACGTGGAACAGTATATACTAAAAACCTATAAAACTTAGCCAGAGCACATAGGTACATAATATCTATAAATAAAACACCGGCCAATTTCGTGTCAGACCACGCACAATGGGGTTCCGTAGTTGGAACGAATTTATCCAAGAAACAAACTTAACATTGTAGTTAAAAAACATGTTCCCCCATACATACCAACTGCAAATGTAAGTTTTAACGTTCAATGTTAAGTAATTAACCATGTTATTTTAAGACCATAGACTTCTTATCAATTTTCCTGTAATCTACATGGAACTTTTCTGGGTGTTTTTTTTTTCAAAATTTTAGGCTCGGCAGTTTCGGAAATAAGAGAATGGTAAATTTTAATCTGTTTTATTTAATAACTTTAAAACAATTTTGAAAATTAAAAATAAAAATTTAAATCTTCATTCTCAAATCCTTTCATGTCACACGGTACAACTTGCAAAACTTTTTTTTTTATTTTTTCAAAGTGAACCCCATATTCAAAATTAATTTATGTATTTACGTTGTACACGTTCGTGTTTGGGTCACACAAATTCGTATGTGTACCAAATTTCAACTTAATCGGTCGAGTAGATTCGGAGCAAATTGGCTGTAACAGACGGACAAACAAACAGACGAAGTCCTATAAGGGTTCCGTTTTTTCATTATGACGTACGGAACCCTAAAAATCACCTTATTTGGATAAGTGGTTCTCAAACTATAACCGCATAAACAAACATACAGACATATGTTGAGTTTTATAATACAGGGTGTCAAAAGACCCATCACGAAACCGTCATCTACGCATTCTGTACATCTGAATGCGTATGTTTATGCAAAAATAATTGCTGGGAAACTGCTTTATTTTTGGTGTGGAAATTCGCTGATCACGGCAGGGTGCAATTGAAGGCACGCAAAACATTGTGCTTATGGGCGCATGCAACGGTACAGGGATCGTGGGAATATTTAGTTAAGTTACCCATGACGGAGAAGGTACATCTCTCTAGTTATCGTCAGCCATATTTTAACTACTGTGGGCGTGCTATGGGTAGTGTTGGTTATTGCGCAATAGAAAAACTGTTTGCAGTTCAAATCAAATTAATCACACTAGCTATTCACACACGGTATACATAGGTACACGACACAACTATACAGAACGCGCGACAGTTTCTAAACGTGTTCACTGCTCGACAGCCACCACGGAGTACTTTATACTATACAGCCACCGACCAACTCTGCTTAACTCCGGCCGACGAGCGTTATGTTGTAGACTCTGTCGAGTGCCGCTTGGTGGCGCTGGCGTCCTGATTAGACAAACGACGACCAACGTATTTCCGACACTTAAAAATTGTTTTCTTAACAGCAACGTCGAAAAAAGTTGGAACTTTAACCTTCAATAACTCAGTAACCAGAAGGATCCCAGGTATGGTCCATTAAAAAAAAAATCACAATGTCGGGAAATACAAGTGAGTCTCGGCTTCGTGAGCGTCTTTCTACACCCGTTAGATAGCAAGGATGCAGATATTTCGGTTGTAACACCTGATCCACGAAAACAACCCTTACTGCTATCCAATAAAGGTGCAGTTAAAGTGAAACGCTTGGACTTACGATTGATTTGACGTAGCCAAGATTAATTATAGGATATATTTTATAAGGAGAACAGCTAGCTGTAAACAGCATTATTTTTAAAAGATCTGGAGCTAGACCACCACCTCATAACGCAGTATTATTTTAATCTTACTTTAGTGTGGGAAAGAAATGGAGCTAGACGTCCTGTATAGCTCCATCTCTTTCTCACACTGAAGTAACCTTAAAATAATACTGCTTTAAGGTGAAAGCGCCAGGGTAGCCCGCGAAATTCAAATTTTCTTACGTTTTTTGCAATTTGCAGATCAGTATTAGGTTATATGTTCATTGAAATATGATTCGCGACCGTAACAAATATGAGTTTGCAGAATTATAATCATTAAAGTCATCAATACAACTCTCTGAAGACCAAGTAAGTCTATTGAATGACTATTTCATGAAATCTTAACATTTCAGGATTATACTAACTTGAGGAATTGTATTACTAATTCTAATATTATAATTCTGTAAATACATATTTGTTACGTTCGCGTATCATACTTTGATCAACATACACCCAGACACCGAGCTGCAAATCGCTAAAATTGTAAGAAAATTTGAATTTCGCGGGCTACCTTAGCGCTTCCCCCTTAAGAGATGGTGGTTGGCCCCCCTGTTATGAATATAAGATCAAATAAATATAATTATCAAGTTTTAAGCATTTTATTTGTGTACCTGTTGCTTTATATTTGACAAGCCGTATGCCCGATGGGATTCACATCAGCAATAAACTTTCATCCTCTATTTAAACCCTGTATGGGTGGAATTTTCAAAAACCATTCCATAGTGCTTATAAGGAACTCTTGTGCAAAAAGAGAATGACCAAATCACTATGGGAAGTGGCGCATTTGGTTATAATATTTTTAAACCGTGGCCATGGTTGAAACCTTAGTCGGTATTGGAAAAACCTATCAGAAAATGAATTGATAAACGATTTTGCCACAAATGTAGTCGGAGATGAATTTTTGAACTTGAATTTATGTAATAAATAAGTTTTATTATTATTTTAAAATGTCTTTGACATATCTCGGGACCCTGGGGTCCCGGACCTTTGGAAGGCGTACGAGGGGCCGAAGCCAACTCGCATAGGCCCCTTAGACAATTTCAAATGATCAGGAGGCACTAACCGACGATTATTCCTATATGCACTACTTATGCAAACAAGGACAACCCCCGGTTGGTGCAGGACTATTGTAGGACATGGAAACGAAACATATTGGACTATGGGTTTGGGTGGCTATAGTGGATTGGTTACCAAGAATGACTATGTCCTCTGCCTGATCAATGTTATAATACACGGATAAAATGGCAGGGAGTGACTTGCATATTCAATAATGGGCCCCCGAAAACGGTCGCTAGCACATAGTGTCGTAGCGACAAAGGGGCAACATATCCTGAGGTGCTTTTGAGGAGTAGAGAGGTATTCCACGACTATTAGGATAATCCCAGAGCCCGGAAGATGGTCAAGATCCCTACCAGCACTTACTGGAATACTTCCTTCTCTCTCGCTCGTAGCTCTGTTCCTCGTCAGTTTTCACTCCAGCCGGCCAATAAAGGCAAGTCAGAGGTGAAGAACAAGACTTCTCCCGGGAGATAGGGTCCGTGGGGTCGCTACTGCCCAACAGCTCGCCACATGCTGCCCTGCGGGTTTGTGTATCTCTCTTGGTTTGGCTCCTCATCCTAGACCCGTTCCGGCAAAGTAAACTCTACTGACACAGACCTAGAGTTCGGAGCGCGCAAATTATTATTTATACTCGGTTCAGTCAGACTTGGTTATGTTACCGCATATTAACTTTTGTTTGTCATATTATTCTGCATCTAATTAATGTTTGATTGATGGCCGGGAAAAAAATGAAAATTGCGCCATTTTTGGTCATTGGCTTTTCATGCTTCTAGATCCAGCGGTTTAGGATGTGCGTTCTGTCAGTAAGTGAATAAGTAGATGAATGAATTTAAAAATTATAATGAATATAAAGTACAACGCATTCTTCACAGACAAAAATATCACTAATACCTACACTATTATGTCTCGCTGTCTAGCGGTGTCAAGCGCGTTGGGACTTTCGTTCGAGTCCCAGGTCGGGCAGTCCTACTGGTTTTTCCAATACGAACACTTTCTGGGCAAAATAGGACTGCATGTTGGCTCTATGATGAGAGGTTGTTATGATTGGATCGGCCGTGATAAATGTATAGCTATTCACACTACAATTCAACAGGCTGTCGTGTCGAAAATTTCACATTTTGGATTGCCTTGCCTCCGACAGCAAAAAGCTATCGGAGGTGTAGCGGTCGTCTATTCGATTTAAACTGACAAAATTTTGGATTTGTGAACAGCGTTTAGAAGACTTCTTCGATAACATTGATTGATGTTCGATTCGGCACGGAAGCGTATCGAACGGTCGTGAATAGGTTAGTGTCAGGACTAGTGATGTACCGATTCCGATACCAGCTTCTAGTTTCGGCCGAAACCATTTCTTGGATCAAATGCATAACGTTCATCTGCGTTTGAATTTGTTTTATCCGTTTCCGTATCGACCTATATCGAAATTCAGCTTCGGCCATTTTGTGTCAGATACTAAACAAAAAAATAAAAACGCATTTCAATAAATTAATTTCATACACATTTAATACTGACAAAAATACAATAAAATAAATTATGAACAAAACAATACATTCAACTATAATTGGGATCCAAATCGTATCCTTGATGATGAGATTTCATATGATTTTTTAAGCTACCATTTTGCGTAAATGTTGAATTACAGATATCACATTTGTATCTTCTTTCGTTGCTATGCGACCGGATATGTTCTTGCAAGGATTGCAATCGGGGGTAGCTTTTATCACAGAATTCGCACCGGAAGTTCCTTTCACCAGTATGTGTTGCCATGTGTTCTTTCAACCTCGATGGTAGGTAAAACCTTTGATCACATAAATCGCACTGATGTCTGTAAACTTTTAAGTGATTTCGGCGATTGTGTTCCATTAGCGTTTTTCGCCTGTTATACACTTTATCGCATAACTTGCAAGCGAACGTCCGCTTATCCCCGTGCACCTCAATTAAATGACGATTTCGTAAAGCATAAGATAGGAAACTGGCTTCGCATTTGTAACAATTGACCGTAGGCTTTTTCTCGTGAACCGTAGCAACATGCAAATATCTGCTGTACTTAGATTTCAAGTTTTTTCCACAAATTTCGCATGGAAAGCTCTCTTCGACTTTACTGTGAGATTTTATGTGAGTTCGTAGTGAGTTGCGTTCCAGGAAACAAGCGCCACAGACATCGCATATGTAAGTACCGAAGTGATCAATCATATGCTTTTTAAGTACATCAAAATACGGGAACGTGCCATTACATTCTGTGCAAATCAAATTATCCATAGACAGTTTAAATTTCAGGAATTCATTAGAAACGGGATACAACATTTTTCCGTGGACGTTAGTGATGTGCTTTTTGAACATTTCCAAATCATCGATTTTTTCGATACACAGTCTACAATCGATTCTAGTGATGTCTATTTTCGGTATTTTCCGGTTTTCCATGGTGCTTTGGAAGAGTTCTATGGGGTCGTGGGAGAGGGTATGTTCTCTCAATTCGTTGGGGTTTGTGAACTGGTCTCGGCAGTAGAAACAGTAGTATATACTGATTCTGTTTTGAAAAGGACAGACATAGGAGTTCTTGACTATGGTTACAGCGTTCGTGTAAACCATGAAATCATGGTCTACTTCATGTTTTTTTATCTTGATCTTCTGTGTTTCTTTCTTTACTGGGACTTCAGCTGAAACTGAAATAATGAAGAAATAATTAATTTCAATTATAAGTATTCTTAGTTTCCAAACATGTAAACAAATATTTGTTTGTGGAAAGAAAAAAAATAATACCCACACAAAAACTTCAGTTTGCGCTGTAACTTCAAATATTTTTATGACTTTTCAAAGAACTAATCATTGAAATCAACTTAATTCACACTGCATAAAGTTGATATACGTTTAAGTAGAAATAACATCAAATGGAAACAAGGGTTTGAATTAACATAAATTTGAGGGGTTAACAGAAATGTTAATTAATAAAAAAAGAAGTACATACATATAATCGATTTCAATAGTTTTAAAGTCATGTCATGCTTTGACAAAATACGATTTGAATATCTTTTTCAATTAAAAAATAAATGTTTGTAATCGACGTCATGGGTATCGATATCCAAACACGATTAAAAAAACAGATTTTCTAAACACATACTTCAAGTAAAGTGGTCATTCGTGAATCTTTGACAGTCGTTACGGGTCGTCAGAAACTCGAAAGTCTGACAACCAGTCTTACCAAGGGGTACCGTATTACCCAGTAACTGGGTTGTGGAGGTCAGATAGGCAGTCGCTCCATGTAAAATACTGGTATTCAGCTGCATTCGGTTAGACTGGAAGCCGACCCCAACATTGTTGGGAAAAGGCTAGGCAGATGATACTTCAAGTAAAGTACACCACCTGTGTTAGCGCTGACCCTTATTTTTTAAATGAAATCTTGTTTTTAAGTATCATGTTTAAATATCCATCCATTACTTATAAAATTACTTATGTGGAGTTTCACTAGCTAATTTAATATGACAAAATGTATAGTAAATAAGCCGACGTTCGCACGGACGCGAAACTAACGCAGCTGGATTTTATCGCGCACTGGATTTTCAACGCTCTGCTTAGCGCCGAGAGTTGAAAATCCAACAGTGTATCTTTTCCACGCGTTGGAATGCACTCTGTTGGATGTTCAATGCTCGGCTCGACACCAAGAGTTGAAAATCCAGTGCGCTATACAATCCCGCCGCGTTATTTTCGCGTCCGTGTACTTTGTAAAACCTACCAGGTTTCTCTAACATATCATCAAGTTTAGCGCGCAACTTTTTCATTTTGACGGTGATCTCTCTCTTTATTGTTCGTTCGCCTGTCTCTCGTTTGGCGCGCGTTCGTCCCGACACCGGGGCTTTGTCTGATGGTTTTACATCTTTAATATCGTCTAGCTTAGTGCCTAAGGCGTCTGAAAAAATATAATGATTACAAATTATCATATCTATTTTGATAAATAAAATATAATTGATTTTAAAACGAATAAAAATACATAATTTGATTTTTGTTGATATTTGTGTTGGCCCGAAATAAGGTTTCACAATCGATACCGGAACTGATAGGTGTTTCGGCCGAAATCGATACCACTAAAAACGGCTACCGGCTCGAATTTTCAGGATCTTTGCCATTTGGCTAAGATGAAGTTTCATAAATTTAATCATGAATAATTGAATGATTCAAAGGGCCGAAATAAGGTTTCAAAATCGATACGGATACCAAACAACTTTCGGTTTCGGCCGAAACCGAAACCAAGAGTATTTGTAAATAGCGTTCGGTTTTATTTTCATTATTGTGTCAAACATATCAAACTCAACTCAAACTCAAAACAACCATTTCAATTAAACCAATTACAAGCATTTTTGAATTGTCACAGAGTCTGTCAGTTAGTCAGAAAGTTGAAGCTAGTTGCCCATTCCGAAACGTAGATCTCTATGGAGAAGAACGGGCAAGAAACTGCATGAACACTCTTTTAAATGAAGATTATTACAAAATCCTGGGTACATTGTTCTTCTTGCTTCTATAATGTGAGAACAATGTTAAAAAAATTAATTAAAAACAATTTAAAATATAAGATTAAAAATAAGCCCTGACAGATAAGAGATAACCAGTCTCCACTGACGGCGCCCGTTCACGAACATGACCACAAACAGCACCATCCAGCTCAACCATGTTGTAGGGAACCAAACGATCCAACACGCGCGCCACCATCAGCGAGACATTTGAGCATGACATACTCTCAACTGGCATGCTCTTTTAAGTCAACATACCTACATCATAACATATTAAACAGCTCCATATAACATGTGTTTACCTGTCATATCATCATCCGCCAGGTCATCCCTGTCATCCATCGCATCAGCATCATCGTCACAGAGTGGTTCCGCTTTTATTTCAACTTCCACTTTACCAGTGCCATCTGTAAATGAAATATAATAATGTTACATCGCCTGTATTCCCCAAAGAGGTTGATAGATAGATAGATAGAATACTCTCTATTATGCACACCATAAATATTATAGATATAAAGACAGAGGTGTATTAAGAGTACATCCATATTTCACCAGTACTTTTAAACGCTTTTTATTAATTTCATCTATACAAGTATGTTAGTTTAAACGAGGGACCTATTCAAACTCACAATAGTTCATGCTCACATGATACTAATAAAAATGTGAATAAAAAAGAACACTGATAAATAACAGACAGAACCATACCAAAAATTTCGCAAAAAGTCTCGCAACGTGTATGCACCCTTGCGCTAGACAAAAACCAGCGGCAAAAATAAATAAATAAATAAATAAAAACTTTATTGATGCTAAAACCTTTGTTACATTATGTAATAAATATAGGTTACAAAAAACAGTTGGTAGTATAAAGGTGTCTAGGATGATGAGACCCTGCCTCCTAAACTAGGGGAAACTTGTGCCTTAGGAGACAGTGTTCTACTGTTACTTCGTGCACAAGTAGTCCTTTTCATCATACCTTGTTCGTAGTAAACCTAATTAAATACATGAACGGTTGTAATAAAAGCATACTAAAAATTAATAAAGGAACAACGACAAAGTTAATGAGGAATATGAGTTTGTTATACTGACTGAAAGTGTGAGCGTGAGTGGGTGCGCGTGTTGGGGTGTGTGTGTGTGTGTGTGTGTGAAATAACTACTAATATATACAATTATGTTTGGATAGAATCATTTGGACTTGTAGGACTTTTGGTTTGCATTAGTCAAGTAGGATATGCGTAGTGAAGTGGAATTGTACATTTAACTGAGACTAACGAAGAAAGATGAGTAGCTCTTCGGTTTTTAGATAGTCCAGGTCAAACAGCCATTTTTTCAGTTTAGTTTTGGCTTCATATCTATTTAACTTATTCAATTTAACGTGTCTGTTGATCTTTCTATAGATGTTAGAACCAACAACATACAGTTGTCGACTGGCGAAGGACGTTTTGTGGGGTACAGATGGGCATGATGTCATCAATGTTCGCTTATTAGGATCCGGAGGGGGGATTTGGCTGTGTTTCCAGAGCGTGGCTCGAAGCACAAAGAGCTGTCGAACAGTCAGTACTTTACAGTCCGCGTATAGTTGGGTTGTGGGGTACCTAAACGGTTTGCCTAGCATCACCTTAAGCACAGCCCTCTGTGCTCGCTCTAAGCTTAGCAGTTTAGTTTTGCCAGTGCCACCCCACACTGAGATGCAGTAACCAATAACGGACTCACAAAGCGCAAGGTACACCATCCTTAGTAATTCACGCGTGGTTCGTGGTCGTGGAACCCGAATTCTTGAACGGGTCTAAAATGGTATGGGTCCTTCTTCATGCAGCAGCTTCCACACGGTCCAATGCGATACACCGAACCGTCTTGCAGCATTTCGAATACTCTCATGTGGGTGATGCTCAAAGTATTCAAAAATGGCTTCTTATAGGAGCACTGGGTAATGGCTCCCTTCCTCGTCCTTGGGCATGCGTCGGTACGGTGAATTGAATTGACCGAATGTTCGCAATCCTTGGTTGACACCTAACATAATACTGTACGACGGAATCTGGCGGTTGGGAAACATCTCTCGGTACAAATTAATGGCTCCTCGCACACTATCATTAGATAACACGTAGGCACGAACCATATCCCAATGTTCTATTGATAAGACGTCATTTTTATTTATTCAACAACACGTTTACAGGACACCTTTATCGCGAAGTAAGCGGGGTTGTTTAAGCGATACGCAAAAGCGCAATTAGACATGCGGAAATAGCGGTGCACTCGCATAGATTGCGGTCAGCGCGGGAGTGTCCCGTGTCGGTGCATCAGAGACAACACGAAGGGGCGGGGTTTTGATTCCCTTTTGGCAGGATCGACACGTATTTTGCCGTGCGTGATTACTTTACTGTTTACAAGTTCACTTCTTGCGCGCTCAGTGTTCATAACTAATGTATTTTATTGGACAATTACGTTACAAATTAAGGTTATAGGTGTTTTACATATTTGGGACTAGAATCGAATACTGAATACCCTCCCTCAATAAGTCCCTCGTTTAACGTAGCATACTGTATATACAACGTGTATCTGTATGTACGACATTAAATGAAAATAAGTACAGTACTAGCCCATCGAAACATTTTAAAACACGAAGATTAACAGAAAATGAAAAATTAAAAATTGCAGTTTTCAAACAAAATTAATAGCAGAATCAACTGCATAAAAAGTAAACACGCTTTATCTACGAGAAGTCACTGACCAACGGTGCGGTGCGGGGTGCGGGGCGCGGCGGCGGCAATGTTTACCTATTATTACGGACTCAGATCTACATCATGTTGAAAAATAAGAAAATGAAACATAATTTCCTGTGGCTAAAGTATTCATTGGATTTGATTGATTTTTTGTATACGGGTAAAGAACATGATTCTCTTTATGTGGTTTAAAGGAATGTCAATCGTCCTGTTGCACCTTGTATAGAATCTGACAGAAAGCTGATTGAAATAGATGGTGTACCTAGGAGCAAATAATCCAGGCTGCTACAGAGACAAATGGACGAGCCCAATAAACTGTCCATGTGTCTTCGGGATTAAACCCAGGAGCTTCACTCCGGCAGTCATGGTTGCAATTACTTGACCAACAGGCAGTAAATCGTTAGTGTCAGGACCATGGGTGTATTGCTCAGAAATTGACTAAATATATCTAAAAAATGAGTATCTGATTGTACCACTTGTTAAATAATTAATACCTCAGGGGATCACAAGTTATTGCAATAGTTTCATACACCCGCCATTCTGACGTATAAGCATGCTTCACTGTTGACCAAATGATCACTCACCATCAGGTGAGATAGATGTTAGATGTAGTGTTTGGTGAGAAAAAGTGTACCTTCTTTAAGATGCAGCTTTGTACTAAGGAAGGCCTCTTGAGACTGTAACACTTGTTGTCTAAAAGCACACGCATCACGCAGACGTACCACGCAAGTTGCGCATACACAGCAGTCCTTAGTTTCTCCGTCCAAGTGTGATAACTGAAAATGAACATGACAAAAGCTTTTGAGAGGCTTCAAAATAGTATATATGGCTATGCAATGAATATTATGGGATTCTAAGAGGATTCAATATAGAAAGAAAGTAAAATTGTTTATTCTGCACAAATAAAATGCATATTGCAAAAATTTTATACATGGTACCTAATACTAGCCAGAAATTAAAAATGCATTAAAAGTACTTTTTTTTTTGAATCATTGATCATTTGTATAGTTTTCTGCAGTAGGTATATATGTGCAAGTTATATCATGGTCATAGATCAGGGTCTGGGCAATTTTTGAATAAGTTTTATGTCAGGTAAGTGTCAAAAATGTGCAAACTGTACTTACCTACTTAAGGTTGTGTGGAGCATTTAAAACAAATAAAAACTAGGTGTACACAACAAAAAAACATTTAGCTCCCTTCTTAAATACCACTATACTTAGTTTAATTTTAGGCTTTTGTTTGCCAGCGCATCTAGCAATTATTATTTATGGAATACAAGAACTTTCTGATTAGGTAAATAAAAATAACCGTATGCAATATATTTTATGTTAAGATCTCTCCCAAGTTGCGCCATAAGATTCGGTTTTCTATCGTCAGCATTCAGACTTTTTGATAAAAGGTAAGGATAGCAGTGAACTGCGGTAAACATATTATACGATAATGGTAATAAAATACTTACAAGAAGTCCAAAACAATCCATAAACATTTCAGAATAAACTTCTTTCTTCCCCATCCATTCATACTCAGTTGTTAAAAGTCGACATTTCTTAATAGATCTGCAGCAGCGGCACAATGCAGGGTCTATGATCGGGCCTTTTCTCTTCACAGGAGCCACTGGAGTCTCCATGTCACAACAATTATGTTATCTTTCCATTCAAAAATAATATTTTCTGCATGCGATTACAAAATCGTAAAATCGAAACAATTTCGTTTTGACGTTTGCGTAATTGCGTTGCAGTGTCCAAGATTGTCAAATTTCAGTTTTAGAGCATTTCAGATGCTTTAGCTATTTGGTCTCTTTCGTAACCAAGCAATAAAGAAAGAAACAAAGTATTATGCCTTTAAACTACGTTCGTTTAGAAACGATAAAATGATTTTCTATCAAGTTTTCTAAAAATCGATCGATTGCGTTCTAAAATAAAAACCGGTCAAGATTTTATTGATAAAATTGACTATACTAAAGTTTCACAGCAGTGTTTTACATGGAGCGACTGCTTGTCTGACCTCCACAACCCACTTACTGGGTAACACGATAAGCCTTAAGATCTATGAATGATAGCTGGGACCAACGGTTTAACGTGCTTTCCGAGGCACGGAGGGGTTTCGGTATGTAATGGATGGTTACCCATCCACGGTCCGACCTCAGCAAGCGTTGCTTAAGCTTGAAAATCGACCCGTGTGGCTGTTATTATTTAGCCACAAACACAAGTTTGTGCCTGTGTGTTTGTTTGTGTGTGTGTGTATGTACTGTGCGTCTTATTTCTGCATATATTTTTTTTATTTCACCTGTTTATGATGTACAATATAGTAGACAAAAGATTCAGGCGAATAACTTGCAAACTGCTTTTGAATACATTTACAGACAATATCTTCTGAAGTTCATTTTTTATCTGTATTTTCAGTCCTTAAACTCAGCAGAATGGCTTCTGAAGAAGAAATGATCGATCTAGACAACCATGGGGTTATTTCCCGGAAGCTTTACTGCAAGAGAGCGCTGTGTGTTTGTCACTTGTCAGTCATTTAATCATCTTTCAGCAAAGTGGGTACCGGATGTTGACGGCCATATACCCAATTGCTTGGACCTCCTGCTTGCATCTAATCCGGACAGTCATTCAGTATCGTTTTCAGCCCCGCTGGGAATGTCTGACCACTGTCTGTGTGTGTCTGTCTGTGTGTGTGTGTGTGTCTGTGTGTGTGAAATCCATATCTACCTACTCTCCACCACATGAGAGTCTTAGAGGCACGAGGCGAGTATGGCGATACAAGTCAGCAGACTGGGATGAGATGTGGCACCCTCCGGGTAGTAAACAGTTCTGGTCCGTGTGTAAAGCGGCTGAAGCGAATTTGTGTCGACCCACTTTACCTCCAATGATGAAACCTGATGGGTCGCTGGCTTACTCTGCAGGTGATAACGCAAATCTATTTGCATCTCTCTTTGCAAGCAATTCACGTCTAGACGCTGGCTCCAAGCAGCCACCTACTGTACCTGATTGTGACTCCTCGATGCCGGAGATCACAGTTCACATTAAAGAGGTCCGAAGAGTAGTGTGCAGTCTAGACGTGAACAAGGCCATCGAGCCTGGCGGCATTCCAGCGAGAGTATTGAGGCAGTGTGCGCCTGAACTGTCTCCTGTGTCGACACGTTTGTTCCGCGTCTCTCTTAAAAAAAGGACGGTACCAAAATCCTGGAAGCTTGCAAATGTGCAACCAGTGCCCAAAAAGGGCGACCGTACAGACCCTGCTCATTACCGTCCGATCGCTATTATCTCCATTCTGTGCAAGGTTATGGAAAGGGTACTGAACAGTAAGTTGCTGACCTACCTTGAAAACAATGATCTCCTCAGTGACCGTCAATATGGCGTTCGCTGGGGACGGTCAACTGGCGATTTTCTTATGTATGTCACGCACTGCTGGGGTAAGGCCATCGAGAAACACGGTGAAGCGCTTGCTGTATCGCTTGATATCTCGAAGGCCTTTGACAGGGTCTGGCACGCTGGTCTACTCAGCAAGCTTCCTGCTTATGGCATCCCAGCTGATTTTTGTAGCTGGATATCAGACTTCCTTAGTGAACGGTTAATCAGAGTAGTCGTTGACGGCTGCTCTTCCAACCTTATGGCTATTGATGCCGGAGTTCCACAGGGGTCTGTTCTCTCTGCAACTCTTTTCCTGCTGCACATCAATGACCTACTTCAGTCTGGTATTATTGGGTACGCAGATGACAGTACAGTTTCAGAGAGATACTATTCCAGCGCAAAAACCAGCGGGGGCGAAGTTCGTTCCTTGAGAGAGGCCATGGTGGAGCGGACAGATTTGACCAATCCGGATTTGCAATTTGGATTTAATCTGGTCTCTTTTAACGCCATCAAAACACAGGCGTGTCTTTTTACCGCTAAAAAGAGTCATTTCGACCAAACTCCTACATTTCAGGGTACATCTGTTCCTGTACCTGATAGGCTCGAGCTTCTAGGCATGGATTGACATCATGTCTCAACTTCGGTGCCACCATCGAGTACAAAGACCAAACTGCGGCCAAGAAACTGGGCATCCTAAAAAATAAGGTGAAGCGATACTTAACGCCTGGACAGCTTTTACTTAACTCTTTATACAGCGCAAGTCCGATCCTGCATGGAGTATTGCAGCCACCTTTGGGATGCCTAAATACCAACTTGCCGTGCTTGACTTGGTGGAACGCAGAGCTAAGAGGCTCATTGACGACGTAAGACTGGTGGATACCAAGCATTCACAGCTTGGCTCATCGCCGCAAAGTTGTATGCTTGTCGGTCTTCTACAGATTATACTTCGGTGAGTGTGCTCAAGAACTCCACAACCTCATTCCGCCGGCCCCCTTCTACCATCGGACATCTAGACGCAATGCAGGTTACCATCCCTACCTAGTTGCTATTCCCCCAATTCGCATTAAGCGTTTCCAAATGTCTTTTGTGATGCGACCAGTAAAGGAGTGGAACTCTGCCTGCGTCTGTGTTTCCGAACGCATACAACCCCGATCTCTTCAAAGTGAGTGACAGGCTTCTTCTGGGTAAGCTCGCTCCATCGTCGACTTTGTCTCTGTCATCTCAGACCTATACTCCCTAGACTAGACTCAAAAGCAAATCTATCTCAAATAAAAAAAAGCGACGAATCAGCGACTTAGCGCCATCTCGTGGCAAAGTTTTTAACAAGAATGAAAGCCATTGATTGACACCTGAATGAAAGTAACATTCACAGCGCCATCTATGCAGGACTTATTTGACAGTTTTCTTCCCCACATAGATCTATCTTTTTCGATTCGTAGACCATTTCTCCATAGACCATAGATCAATATATCTTTATAGATGGGCAACTTCGGCTTCGCTCGAGGTCGCGAAAGTGCTGCCGTGTAGTGGTTGCTTCATGAACTAAAGCTACTGCACTACATACATACATGCATAGGTATATAGTGCAGCCGTACTTAGGGTATCCCGCTTCTAGATATTATTGTTATATTGCATTATTTTCATAAATTTGTGTTTTCAGGGTAACACAAATCTTGAAAACAATGCGCATGACATTTTTTTTTAAAAGGGAAAAAAAACAAAAATATGTTACTAAGTTATTAGTTTTTATTTCGGGTTTTATGCGCTAAATAATAATTATGAGCTGCCACTTTCATTTCATCACTTTCATCGCAAAACGTGGTTTTTCCAGATATCAACTGGTTCATGTCTTTACACCAATTGTTCAAAAAGAACAATATTATTTTTTTTACCATATATTTTATTGATAAATTTCTATGATGGTTACATGTAATAAAATTGTAGTTGATATTTATTGTTAATACTAGTTCTAAATATGCGTTTATATTTTTACTTTGACATTTTGTCTTTAGAACTTCTGTAACAATATTTTCTGAATTAAAAAAAAAAGAAAACGCTTCACGACTTGGGTAAGAAAGCCAAGTTTTTGTGCTATACTCTTTATACTTAATACTCTTTAATTTTAATATATTTATGATAGTCTTGCATTTCTTCAGACTCGAAATCATGTCTGCAGGTTTGACAATCCTTATAAATATATTTTTTTTAAAGATAGATGAGCCACCCGCTACAGTATGCTACTGCTGCACATTTTTCTTTGTTTTCGGGATTTGATAATAAATTTTCTACATCTGCGTCCCTTATGCACAAGTGCTCCTCAGCTATTTCATAGTTAACGCTTGTTTCTGGTTGGGGCTGGTTTTCAGTTAACATTTTTTTTAATGAATGCAATAATTGAAAATTGTCTTCTTCACAATTGGCCCCAACCGATTTGTACGATGTTATATTACATATCAGTAATGATTTGTAAGCATTTATAAAAGCATGAGCACTTGGCATATTATTGCGGAGACCATGTGCTCTTATTGCCCCAAAGAAATTTTCTAAGGGGTCTTGATTAATATGGCGCAGCAGTACTTATCGATTTCAAACCTGCAGAATGCAAATCCTTTGTCAAAGCGAGAAAAGCTTCGATACTTTTTACCCAACTCGTTAAAGACGGCACAGTTGCTCTGTTACCAGTTTTTGTAATGAAAGCATCGATCACTAATAAAAAACTAGATACACAATCAGCGGCGAAAAATGTCCTCACCGAATGTCCACTCATTTCAAGATTTGGGCGCTCATTTAATCTAGTGGCGTTCGAACGCTCCGACTGTAAACATGCCTAAGTGCTCGTTTAAAAACTGCAAAAATCACACATCCAGGACGCTAAAAAAGGACGGAGTTTCATATTTTCGGTGAGTATTAATATTATCATTATATAATTGTTATCACTGTATTGTAAATACTGATATTTTGTCAAGAAATCATCGTAAAAACATTTTTTAAATTAAGTCGTAATAAACATCAGGAGTTAAAAAGCATCTCAATTGTAAAGACTCTGACTTAACGTAATAATCATAATATCGCATGCCCACTTGAATTGTTCGGGTTATGTGCGTTGATTCTGTTCCAATAGTGGAGACGCTATTGTTTCTTTTTTTTTATTATGATTATTATAATGAGACTTTTTTATTGTTTCTATAAATAGCATAGTAACATTTTATAGATTTAATTTTGACTGATTAAGTACATGTTAATATAATTAAAGATGCGAAATTTTGTTTTTGTTTTTTTAACTTTCCTCGAAATCCAGTGAGGTGTGGAGAATGGATATCAGTTACAGCACGTCAAAGATCCGAAGAATTCTTCAAGCCTACCCAAACGAGCGTTGTGTGTTCAAAGCATTTTAAAAATACTTTATTATGTACACCAATTTTTTTAATACATTAAGCTTAACAAAATTGAAAAAAAGTACCATTTATAATCACAGAATAAACCAAAAAAATATTGGACAATTCGACTCCACTCTTACCTTGTCCTAGCGGCGAGCCTCGGTCGTAAAATTTTATGTTTATTTTGGCACTTTGTAATTCTGACTTTAACACATTGAAGTTAAGGTTGGATTTGTTTTGATGTATGTTGAGCTTTGTGAATACAACTTTAAGTATTGTGTTTAAGGTTGAATTTACATTAACGCTTATTTATTTCAACTAGAATAGGTAAACACAATTGGCGACCGTTTTAGGAGAACTTTTGCATGGCATTGTGTATCTAGTTTTTTATTAGTGATCGATGAATGAAAGTCATGGATTTCAATATTGGTAAACTTTTATACCACAATCCGTGATGTGGAGATTTCCGAGTTACAGCACATCTATAAATTTTTCCTAAGTCAGGTTTATGGAAATTGCCATTGACAGAATCAAACAATTTGTCGAAGAATAAGATGAGATCGGCGGTGTCCACACTTTTTTTCGGGAGTCTCCCCTCATCTGAAACGAAAAAAGTTTTTATTAACTTTCATCGTGATTTTATGCATCGATAATAATGAAAGATTCACTAACAACATGGCCAGACTAAGGTTTAACGCGTTAATGAACATTAATCACTAACGCAAAGCCTACTACTGAAGCTAGAAATTAATATTGTTTTTTTTTTTACAGTAGGAGTTTTATTAATAACGCAACAGCCACTAAAATAATTTTTTGGAAATAAACTCCACCTCTCAAAATCTGTTTAGTATTCCCAGCCGATAACGCCGATAAAGGTTAATCAAAGAATTAAAGTCAAATGTACTGTTATTAAAAATGTTCAATGAAAATACAAACCTGCCATGTATCCCATAGTCAGGCCAACAATGTTGCTAAACACTTGTGTGCAGTGTTTGACTCTCATTTTTGGCATAAGTTGTGGATAGACATGCTCAGCTGTTAACTTTGTCACAAGCTTAACTCCTCTGTATTTTGGTCCTCGTTTATATAATGCTTCTATGTGTGACCAGGAAGCTAACTTTGTTTTGTCATCTTCTTTAAACTGTAAATCTTTCGTAAGTAGGTTATTTCTAACGCCCTTCATGAGATGAGGTGGATCATAGATTGGATAATTTTTTTTTGAATCTATCTCAAAAAAGCCTCCAGGATAATTTTTGCCACATCTTAAATAATTACCTTCAGTTGCCTTCATCAAAAGGTTGTGCTGCCATATTGGTAGCACCTTGGTCACATACTGTTGCAACCACGTTTAACCCAATGTCATTTAAAGAATGAATAATGTTTTTTAATTGCTTGCATAAATCAGCCGTTTTAGTGCTTCCTTTACAAAATGAAAATGAGATAGGTTGTTTGTATTTCTTACAAATACCTCTTATCATAAAAACACACACATGATCACAGAATATCTTCGATCTCTCTTCACCATTATCAACAAAACCGTGGATAATGTCATTGGTCTTGTCATAAGATAAATTAGGTGCTATGGCCATTTCGTCAAAAATCAGACAGCAATACTTGTGACGGGCGGGCATTTTTTCTACTTTTGTTTTTAAATGTTGAAATATTATTTTATTGATTCCTGGCTGTAAATTTATTTTGCAAAGCATTTTCTCTAAGGTTTTTCGCTTGGGAAGTATGCACATTTGACCAAGTATTCGGTATGCTCTAGGGGAAGGCTTGTATAAAGATAAACAGAGAACTTTCTCATCTAGAGTAAAACGTCTCCCTGCAGGTTTCTTTGCAAACTGCTTGATCTGCATTGCGAAAAATGTCTGAGCTGCTGGTGTCATTTTTTCTTTCAACATTTGATAAGCAGAAGATTTCATAATTTTTTCTGCCATCATCATTTGCATTCTTAGCTTTTTGTTAGTATTACGAGTTTTGCGCAATTTTGCTTTTAATTCAGATATCATGTCTTTCAGCTTCTTTTCTGTTGCAGTCAAAGGCATGGAAATCCTATAACAACCTGAAAAAATAAAAACAAAATTATACATTGGGTATTATTTAGAATATACAATAAGTACGTATAGAACATTTATTTTGAACATGACAAATTGTCTACAAGTGTTACATCAATATTCATTATTTATAGTATTTAATAATTATGTTGTTTTTATTTACCTGGATTCGAAGATATGTCTGTGTCCATTTGAACTAAAGTAGATGGCATTTCAGTATTCATTACTGTAATCATATAAGAAAAACAAAATGTAACATTGTATTGTGTAGGTATAGATTACGAACTGCAAAAAATCTATCAGCAAAATGGGTCAACACTATCTTTGGCCGACTATATAATATTTACCTGGCCTGGAAGATACATCTATGTCCATTTGAAGTCGTCTGATAGAGAAGGCTGTCTTCATTTGGACTGAAGTAGATGGCAGTTCAATATTCATGACTGTAAGAAAATAATAAATACAAATTTAAACGTTGGAATATTTATTAATTATAAAAAACCAGCCAAGTGCGAGTCAGACTCGCACACGAAGGGTTCCGTACCAGCATAAAATATTTAACACTACATATTAAAAAAAAGGCCAAGTGTGTGAGCACACACAATGAAGGGTTTCGTAGTTGGGATGAATTTATCCCAAGAACAAACTTAACATTGTAGTTGAAAAACATGTTCTCCCATACATTCCAACTGCAAATGTAAGTTTGTATGCAAAATATTGAGAGATTTACCATGTCATTTTAAGACCATATACTTCTTATAAGTTTTCCTGGAGTCTATAGATATAGAACCATTTTCTGTTTTTTTTTTTTCAAATCTTTAGGCTCAGCAGTTTCGGCTATAAGGGGGAATGGCAAATTTTCGTTTAAATAACTTTAAATGATATTATTTTAAAATTATTTAAAAAATTGAGACCCCTACAGTGAGCCCTTTCATTTGATATGTCACACGGTACAGTGTGCAAAACTTTTATTTTTATTTTCTTATTTACTTATTATTTACTTTTGGGGGGCCAAAAGTGACCCCCATATTCAAAATTCATTTATTTACGGTACACGTCCGTGTTTGGATCACAGAAATTTATATGTGTACCAAATTTCAACTTAATTGGTCCATTAGATTCGAAGCAAATTGACTGTGACAGACAGACACACACAAGTGATCCTATAAGGGTCCGTTTTTTCGTTTTGAGGTACGGAACCCTAAAAATACTAAACGAAGGATATTTTTCATCTTAAATTTTAACAGCCGCAAAGATAACTTTGTATTTCATAAGAATACTATGAATTACAAAGTAATTTTTTGCAGTTGCTGAAAAACGCACATATTATTTAAACTAACCTTAGGAATCGGCGTTTTTAGTGTTTGTTGATTAAATACAGCATATGGTATAGGATATACAGAAATATCAAATTCCTAACTTGTTCAGTTGTTACGATAGAGCTCTACAAAAATGGTCTAAAACTGATAACTTGTGCGGCTTCCTATTTCGTAATTTTTGAAGATAAAAAAAATAAAAATACATTTGTACTCTACTCGACGAGTTCTAAACAATGACACCTCACACAGCAGAGTGCAGAGTAATTTTTACTTAATTTTAATTTTATTATTTGTTGTTATAGCAGCAACAGAAATACACAATACATGAAAATTCAATTGTCTACTTATTACTGTTCATTAGATACAGCCCGCTGACAGACGGACAGTGGAGGCTTAGTCGTAGGATTCCATTTGGCACCTTTCGGGTACGGTACCCTAAAGACTGCAGACAGACGTGAAAACTTAAAATTCTGAAGAACTACTTAATTTTTTGATCTGAGTTTTTTTTAAATTTTGAGTATTATTTTTAAATTTTCAAATTAATTACCTATACATATACTATCGCTGCTAGCAAAGGGCAACACGTCATACTCACAGATACAGTAAACATTAGCATGTTGGTGATGGTGACGCGAATACATAGGTAAGTTTTACTCCTACCAAAAATCGCTCATAAAAACCATAAAAACCCTCAAAATAATTTGACTTATATGGCCGTGATGCTTTCTGTTATTACCTACACATTTCCATTATTATAAGTTTATGTAATGTATCATTTACCTGGCCTCAAAGATAAGTCTGTGTCCATGGAAACGGGTCTGGTAGAGGAGGCTGTCGACATTTGGATTGGCGTAGATGGGAGTTCAATATGCCTGCGCTCACCAACATGCACACCTGAAATTTATAGGATGATTTTTAATAAGGATGAACACCTTAACCAAGGATTTATTCTTAGGAAGCCATTATCATCATCAATCAAGTTTTAAAGAACCTTTGACTACTTTTATGAAAATATAATATTTTCAGACACAATTTCTAACAAAAAGACTTTAATCTGCTTAAAAAACTTCTTCATGAAGTAAGTTTCTATTTTTACATTGCTTAGTTTTGTATTTCACAAAACAAGATATGGTTAGATTATTTACCTTTACTTTTTTCTACCCTTAAACAGAGAATAGTTTTTAAATAAACGAATTTTACCTGGAATTTCAAGTGTCGGAATTGCCAGTGCAGTTAGTTTCTTATTTGTGTAAACATCTTCAAAATGTTTATGACACACTTTTCTGTTCTTATGTATGAATTCATTATCTTCTCCAATGATATCACCTCCAATTTTCATAACCCAAGTGCGAAAACGTTTCAGGATTGTTTGGATTTGGAAACCGGTGCAACGGCAATCCTAAAACATGATAATTAAAAACTTTAAACAAAATGTTCACCAAACTTATAAAGAAAAGAATCTGACTATTCAACTTGTATCTTAGTTTGTTAAAAAGTAATGTGTGGTCTGCAGTCATACACCTAATTTAATGCTGTTGTTTAATTTAAGTTTAAAATTACTGACTTTTCTAGATAAAATAATTTAAATTATGTTTAGATATTTGCTACTCAACCACACTTCAAGAGCTAAATAGGTTTGGGATAACACAGGTAGACCATGACCTGGATTAACTTAACCCTTTAACCGCCAACGTCGGATTGATCCAACAAGTATTTTCGTGTCCATTTCGCCAGGGTCGTATATTTACAACCAAATACCGTAATAATTCACTGTGCCCGGCGCTGGGGGCACGACAACTGATATGAAGTCGGGCGGTTAAAAGGTTAAAGGACACTTTTTAACTTGGTAACAGATTTCCATGGAATAATCTCCAATCACTAAACGGACAAAGAATAATAGGAGTAGGAATGTGAGAATTGGTTAAGTAGTATGTGTGTTGCTCAATTACATATTTTATCAGTAAGAATTACAGGTACATAAGTGGGTAATTTCAGCATTCTATGTTCAACTAAAACAACTTTGAAGTAGGTAGGTACCAGTTACTTATAGTTATTACGTAAAGCATAATATTATTTTCAGCCGGAAAATGCGAATTCTATAAAATGTCGAAATTCTACACATTGCCGGTGATACGTATTAAAAAATATACTAGACTACGACAACTTACCGCATCCAAGTTTCATGGAACAGCCGGAAACACAACAAGCCCTTTGAGCCATGATGATAGACTTATCGAGTAAAAGGAAAAGTTCACGATTAGTGTTTTATGACAATCTTCACTTAAAGCCGGAGGAACAAAGTTCAACTCAACGTACCGAATGAAAATAAAACCGAGAAAACACGAAATACAAGAAAATTAACAGGCTATGCGCATACACACCACAAACACATCAACCGAAAAATCGAAAAATTAATGTCAAATGTCATGTTGACAACGTCACTTTAGTGTCATCGTTATTTCATTGCGTTTTGGTTAAACTGCCATCTAGTAATAATCCTTTGACAAAATTACAAGCAGCATTTTGTTTCTTAAAGCAGCTAATAGATGGCAGTGTTTATAGCGTACCGTACCGTTTGTTCTAAGATACCACAGCATGCCATAGACTACTATTATATACTCCCCTACAACACGTTGGTTGTTAGTTGAGACAGGCCTCCGTCACTCCATGTACTTGCGCGCTATAAGTGCCTACCGCCCAGCCGAGCGGTCTCGGTCCGCCGGCGGATCAAATTCAGTGCGGTTTTCGCAAGCGAAGCGCGCGCACGCCGTTCAATTTTAATAGTGCTGTTCGTTCGTACGCGTATTACGATGACGAAACAAACTTTAAAAAAGAGAACCGACTTCAAAACACTAAACCGTAAGAAATAATTTCTTCTTTGATGTCGGTGCTTTTTCGATTCGTAATTACCAGCTGTTAGCACTAACATAAAAAAAAACAAATTATTTCTTACGGCTTAGTGCTTTATTTGAAGTCGGTTCTCTTTTTTTAAGGCTTTTTTTTTCATTTCTAGTGAACATCTCCGAAGATCATCATCAAACTAAGAAGTATTATACTTATTTTAAAACGTTCTCCTAAATGTAACAAATCCTTTTCTGAAAACCGCATCGATATCGGTTTAGCCAAACGCGAGATTATCGCGCACAAACATACATACCTACAAACCATACAAGTCAAACTTCTCAGTTTGGCCTGTATGTCTGATCACCTCCTTTTTTTTAAGTTGGTTAAATATTTTATAAATGATAAAATTTTTAACTGCCACATAAAAGTCAGAACATATTCACAGTTCTCAATAACATAGATAAAAAGTTATGTTAATTTAATTTTATCGAAGAGGCAGCCCTGCGATTACTGTGGAATCGCGCGGTGCGAAGCAATCACTGCTGTACGCTTGAGCATTTAGGCGCATTTTAGCATACAGTGGTTGTTGACGCGAGGGAGTAGGCAATTATCGTAATAGGTATTGGAAATTTTCTACTGAGTGAAGTATCTGTTACGTAGTAACTATTCAGTAATCTGTGGTTGAGGGGTTGTTGGTTGGTTGAATTACGTCAAACGAATTTCATAGTTTTTTGAGCTCCCCCATCAGTTTTAATGACAAGGCAATACACGTTATGTGCAATATCAAAAAATATAGATACCTACGCTTGATAGAATAGAAAGCGCCGCGCGGGGCCTCGCGGCGGCTCCTGTAGTCTCGCGGTGGTCAGCAGCGGCCAGCATTTAGCTAACGAGGGCGGACCCCTTCCCAATCCCACTTCATATCCTTCATCGAAGATAGATCATAAACAAAAGTAGTGATCGAATTCAACCGTAAATATTTTAATTTTGATTTTGACTTTTTGCACAATTTTTTCATATGAACATAAAACTATGTAAACTATGCACGTCACAATTTAAACCGACAGTTGCTAATACCTACCTGAGTCAAAAATAATAAATCACAATGAGTAATATTCGCATGAAGTGAGTATTGCACACAGGTTTGAGTGACAACCCTAACCGACAATTTTAAAATTCAATATTTCCGTAATCCTGGGCCTGTTGCAACTGATTTTTTTTTTTTGTGGTGATACCTAGTTATTATAGTGGTCAATGTTTAGGCTTAACAAAAAAACACGACCGTGAGGAGAATGGCCGGAAAAAAACATTTTCTAAATCATAGAAAAAAAAATATTCTCACTTGTGTGAGCGAGATTTTTTAAGTTTTCAAGAAAAAAATGGTTCCATCACACCTTAAAACGTTTCGTGTAAAAATAAAAATAAAAACGAAATATACTGTTTCTATGGTTTTTAAGGATTTTTCTCGATTCTATTTATTTCTCTTAAACTACAGTAGTCAGAGCCGGCGGAGTTTTGTTTGATTTTAAGCTTCCCGAAATACACATAAAACGAGCATGTCCGAACTAAGGCAAATTGACACACTGTGCGCTGCTTCGCTGCCATTTCAGTGTGAATTGAGCCTTAGACTCGTCCCCGCCCTTTATCACATGATGTCCGACTTTGTTGACCTCCTCCTTCCCCATTAACGTCTGACGTAATTCATGGATGGCCCCTAAAGCTACGGTTTCCTTCTAGGAAACCAAGCGGTGACCGCTACTAAATGACGCAGTGACGGTTGTCTTGAGAATGATGGCAGCGGCGAAGATTTAAATCGTTAAATTCGCCCTACCGCGTCAAAAAATTGACACGCTTCTGTTTCGTTTTGTGACACACAATGACACAGTGACTTGACTTGATTGCCATGGAAACGCTATTTTTAAGCATCACTCTTCTCAGTACAGACACTTTTTCGCGTGATAGGGCAAATCTAGCGATTTAAATCTCTAGACAGCAGGGTTTGACTTTACAGTGTAAAAAACGCTCTCTAGGAAAACACACCAACTTACTTTCCTAAATAACGTTTCAGTGACGTCATTCGCCGGTAAATTGAAGACGCCATGTGGCTGCCATTGCTCTTCAAACCACAGCTTTACGGGAATCATGGGCATGGCGCTTTTAAAATTAAGTTAAATAGGTAATAAATCAAACCAATTATCATTGTCATCATTAATGTATTTATAAAACTTAATAAATAATAGGTACTTAATTACTGTGATCATTATTATGCATCTACTTAATTCTACACTTATTTTTGACTTACAATAAATATATTTAGTAATTATGTATGTACTTAAGTATAATTTAAAATTATTACAATTTGTGATCATTAATACAGTCAATCTTTTCACATTTTATTACAATAATAAAGCTGCATTGTGGATTAATAAAATATGCAGCCCTATCAACATTGATTAAAGCCTTCTTTCTACACAGCCAACCTCACATCAGTGGTAACATTTGATAGTGACGGCGCCATATGGCGAAAGCGCCAGGGTAGCCGCGAAATTAAAATTGTATTACGTTTTTTGCAATTTGCAGGTCAATATTAAGTTTCATGTTGATTCAAATATATTTCGCGACCGTTACAAATATGTATTTACAGAATTATAATCATTAAAGTCAAATACAACTCTCTAAGACCAAGTAACAGAGGCAAAGCGCGCTAACAACTTCATTCCTATTCCTTCCTTCATTCGGCTTCCCTTTGGAGGATCGGAAGAGTGACTTCACCTACCACCATTTAAAAATAGCACATTCAGTAATGTCGACGATTGCCAAGTAATATATATTCCAACAACAACACAAATTGTTCTAAATAAGCCGGCGCCACAACGTGATAATCGTATTTGTATGACTATTTATAACTGAACAATTTCTTCTTCGGCTTCCCTCCTACGAAATGTCAAGCCTCGCCACTGCCAAGTAATCCTATTGAATGACTAATTCATTTGGGGTTTTTATTAACTTAAGGAGTTGTATTACTGATTCTAACGATTCTAATTCTGTATATACACATTTGTTACGGTCGCGTATCATACTTTAATCAACATACACCCAAACACTTAGCTGCAAATTGCAAAAAATCGTAAGAAAATTTTAATTTCGCGGGCTACCTTAGCGCTTCCCCTTAATGAAAAATGCTGATGAAAATGACATTTTCATGACCGTCCGCGTCGTTATAATTATGACGGAACCGCTCTTCTAAGAAACCGTAGCTTTAGGGTAATTTACGCAGTGCATGTGTTCCCACTGATGTGCGTTTGAACGCAACGGCTATTGCAAAAAAGGGATGACGCTATTCGTCCTGTATAGCTTCATCTCTCTCTCTCTCGCACTGGAACAATGATGGATCTAAAGCCGCAAATACGCATGCCAGTAACTTGTACAAAAGTATGCTAGTTGCTTGCATGCCATTGTGACACGCCTAACTTCTGATTGGTAAATGTCACAATGGCATGCGAGCTACTTGCATACCAAGTAGCTCGCATGCCATTGTGACATTTGAAGAAAAGTATGCGCCTCGGGAATCGTCGTCTATCTTCGGAAATACGAACGCGCGATGATTAGATCTTATAGAGCTGTTAGAACCATGGAAGTACTTGCATATTTTGTATTACCGCGTTTACAAAATTATAGAATAACCACTATGCAATTTCACAAACACTTTCGAAAACTTTTGAGTGACAAATGACGATCTGACACTCGAGTAACCCTACAGAGAAAACTTAATAAAAACGTGCAACGTTAGGTGCACTACTACAAAGAGCGGTAGTACATAACGTCGAAGCATTGCCTCATTTGTCTCTGTGAGCGGTTACTCTGTGGCGCGACGTTCGTGCTAATTCGGAAACACGAAGATTACCGAAGCGCATACTTTTCTTTGGAAAGCTGTACTTTTGTGCAAGTTACATGTTTAAGCTTCAAACGTCATAATACGGCCACAGTGTGTATCTTTTCTTGGCTCTTTTATTTCAATTAATAAATTAACATTGTTTAAAAAAATACTGAATTCGAGATTCCATCCTAATAAGGCAGAGTCAAAAATTAAAAATTTGAGATCAATAGAACATTACATTTTTAATTTGTGATAGCATTTAAAATTATATTCAAATCCTTAATTTAATTAATACGTTTACATTCTAAGCTATAGGTAGGTACATTTTTATTCATAAGTTTCGTTTATTCGCATAAATATCACTGTTCTGAAATTGCTTGTTTTTTTTAACTTCTTTTTAGCAGAGTACGAGACATACTAACTTTTGTTAAAAAAAAAAAAAACATGAACGATCAATTCTTCTAATAAAAATACTAAATAGATTGTTTACAAGCTTCGAGTTACTAAATCGCGCACTCTACTTAAGACTAGGCACGAGTAAATGAGTCAATACACGGAGTAGTAAGCGAATGGAGTGCGAACTGAATTTGCAAAAGCACGTCACAGCCGCGAAGGTCTGCCTGTAGTGTGCGTTGTTCATAGAAAATGTACAAGTGATGAAGGAGGATTTTTGCAAGGCCCGCCCCAATCTGCGGTTGCCATAATTCGTCTTTTTTTACCAGACTGCGGCGACACCCAAAAGGTGGGTAGTTTTTTTTTTTTACAGAAAAAATAATATGTGGTAAATGAGGATAGTTTTGGCGGTTTCATTTAACTTTTTACTCGACTTCAAGAACGAAAAGAGGTTACGCATTCGACGATTGTGTATGTGTGTGAAACGATTTCTTCTTTATTTCTAAACCGAATCACGTGATTATTTTTTCATTTGTTAGTTGATTGCGTAGTTTTTTAACCAGCTTCAATAATAGCCCAGGAAAATAAGATATTTTCTGCGTTAAAAATCCTAGTGAAGATTTTTCACCGGGATTATCTTTATTTCAGCATGAGAAGTACTGTGTGAGGTGCCCCATGGACGTTACTGTTAGGTACTAAAGTAACGACGTAGGAGAAAGGACAAGCGAAGAAAAATCTGTCAAGGTCGATGTATGTCCTGAATGAACTTCTAAACTACTGAACCGATCTTGATGAAATTTGGTCACTATGTGTAATTTGGTCCAACTTAAAACATGGGATAGTTTTCATCTCGATTATTGACCTCAATAACTGTTATTGCAAATTAAATGTTTAATATACGACAATAGTGTGTATTTATTGGTGAGTTCACCTCTTTTTTTTTTCTAAGCTCCATCCGTGCGAAGCCGGAGCGGGTCGCTAGTATTTAATAAAATATTGCTTTCAGAACAATTTATTCTGCCCAAGTTTATTTCTTATTAAATTCTCTGCAAGAAAGCTCCTGCACAAGATTCACCTAGGACAGGGGTGGACAAACTCTTTCCATCAGGGGCCATAATAAAAAAATGCATGTGGTTTTATGTTGCAATTTACCGTAAGAATTTTCAAAGGCTAAAATGCTACACACACGCCGCGATAACAAGCGTGGAGCGCACCAGCGCAATTACCGAAAGAATATCTTACAGCAATTAGAACTTGGTTATTTTTAGTAAATAAAGTTCGCAATGGCCTTAAATGTAAGTAATTAAGTACTACGAACGGCAAAACATATATCTGCGAACAATATATAGTCCAGTTGGCACCTCTGACGCTGGTCGTCCTCGTTGGGTCTACCCCAGGTAACTGGGGGTCTCATCTGGCGGGTACTGACCGCCTAGGTGTCGTGAAGAAAGCGACGTTGTGGATCAACGTCGTAACGCGCCGACAGAAATACACAAAGCAACCACTCACATGAGCGCACGTAGTTGACGTGCGAACAATCATCCGTGCCAAAAGATGGCACCACATTGAGGGGCCCGTTTTAGCGGGCCATCGCATAGCTTCCGCGGGCAGGAAGCTAAGCCCCGATACCGCTAGCCACGACCCCGGACGGGGGCGTAGCGACATCTGAGTGCAGGACAGTACAGTTTGGAATGCGAAACAGTGTGAAGTACTAGTGAGAGATGTTCAAGTGATTCTAATTATAGTTTCCGATTGCTATATTTGTGACTATTTATAATTTCTTTTGTGTGTTTTTATTTATTTGTTTTTGTTTAATCTTAGTATTTTGGCGTAAATTGGTATAAATGTATTTATCCCGAACCTCAGCTCGTAACAGTATTATGACAGTCCTGACCATCCAAAACAGTGTTAGTGTCGTCCTCGGGAATAAAACCGAAATATTTCAATAGACAGCGCAACAGAAGCTGATTATTACACACAAATATAGATGCAAACAGCGCTGTGGCTAAAACATCCTCTTATGTATCACTACTAAGACCCGCTTTCACCACACATCAGTAAATGCGTTTAACGCTAAACATCTAAGCGAAGTAGATTAACGGCCGAACCCAATAACCTATCTATCAGCAGTTTTCGCATACTGGAGATAGAAAAATCTATCTATCTATGGTTTTAACGTCCCAATAATCTATAAGAGAATATGGAATCATATCGGTCTGACATAAGAACAGATAGTATTATACTGCCTACCATCAATAGCGATCGGTCTTTTACTGAAAATAGGTTATTGGGTACGGCCGTTAATAGATAAAGTTTATAAAATATCCCAAAGGGAACTCTACCAAATGGAAAAATATTCACGATAAACGGCCCAGAAATCACGAAGAAATCATAGAATTACATAGAAACTAGTCGTCCGTCATCGCGATTGGGCGACCAGCACCTTATGCCTCCTCATTTGAAGTCAGTTAAAAGGAATTTTCGAGAAGTATTTTTTACCAGAGGAATAATAGATTCGTAATTTTTAAAACACCACACAAATTCGATGAGTGACGTTTCCTGCAGTTCCGTATGTGTGCACTCCATCTGTTACATTCTCCTTAAAAGCGACCTTTTTATCGCGTACAGTAAAAAAATCAGATAACTATGCAGGCTAACTTCAATATTTTAGTGTATTGCTCGTCTAAGCTGAAATGACGCGCCCCACTACCTCATTTACCGTAGTGTACGTATACAAAGGGCTTTGAAGTTCCGTGGGATACCTACTGTCCGCCATTTTGACTTTTTTTTTTCAAAATGGCGGCCACGCATGATACCTATATTAATCGATAGCTGATATCTTTAAACATTCAGTGATTATTTCAAACATCTATGCAACAAGATATGTACGCAAGTTCAAAAAAATATGGACTGCACGTGAACAACTTTGAACGTTAATATCTCGGAAACGTGACGCTTTACGGGGTTTGGCCATATTATATTTTTTGTTTGCATTGATGTCAGCTATCGATGTAAATAGATGCCATGCGTGGCCGCCATTTTGAAAAAAATCAAAATGGCGGACAGTAGGTATGCCAGGCTCCATATAAAAATCTTCAATCCCCTTTATCTAGAGGGGCGCGTCATTTCAGCTTAGACGAGCTCAAAGAAAACAAATATGTTTATTTTTTTGCCTGTACACCTACCTCTTATGACTGTACATAATTAATCAGCATGTATTAGAAAAGTGTGGTCATATTTAACACCTACATCTTCTATGGACTCGCTAGGCAGGTCACAGGCATCTAACGAACATTTTTAGAGAACTCGCGAGGCGGGTCACTGGCATTAAATGTGTCAAGAGTGTGGTACAGACCAGCAAACTGAACTCCTTTCTCGATATAATATCAACTGTTCCATAAAGTTGATATTTTTTTCGCGATTACAATGTTGGTCCCATGGAGAATGACCACACCTTTCTGACACATGCAGTATAATCAAATTGTCTTGTTTTGTATAAATAAATATATAGCATATAAACAATAAACTATGATGTTTTGTTGCTAATATTGAAATTATTAATGTACAATACTCCTTTAAAAATACGTCAGACTATTTTCGTTATCTAGTAATCTCAGAAAATTCATTATTAAGTTGGTGGCATAAATTGTTTTAGGAGAGTACTATATTAAGTACTTCTATTTTTGAACGCTGGTTTTTTTACCCGACTGCGGCAAAGCCAAAAAAGGAGGGTTATGTGTTTGACCTGTATGTATGTATGTTCCCTCGTAACTACTAAACGGCTGAACCGATTTTGATGAATATGTCGTTACATTAGTCTTTATTGCGCGAGTGTCACTGGATATATTACAATCTCATGCAGTCGGAGGCATCTTCTTAAATTTAATAGAGACCTATTTTCACTTTTTACACAGTCGGTTTTTTGATTTTTTAAATTTACTCTTTTTTTTTGTAAGTTAATTTCTGTTTGTTGTTGTCACAGCGCACGTAGAAGCGGCGCAGCGATTCAGTGCTCTGTGTGGTAGATATACAAACAGGAAAGCCACTTACTTGGACCATGCATGGAGTTCGAAAAGGTAATATGCGCTCTTTATAAGACAATGGACTAGTATTTGAAAAGTGCTTAACTTTTTCGTTTCGCGAGAGTACACAAACGTATATGAAACATGCATTTAAAATATTACCAAAAAATCGACGTGTACAAGTGTCTTAAAAGATCTACTAACAGAAATCTAATCTTCTTTTCGGTAATTATATTTTCAAGCCGTTTGGGGTAGAAACCCTCGGGCCGTGGGGCTCGAGTACTCATGGTTTGTTCAACGAAATCTCCAAACGGCTGGTTGACACTTCCCGTGGCTGGCTTTTACCTTGGCCAGAGGCTAAGCATTGCCATACAACGTGGCAATGCCGCCAGTCTCTTGGGTATTTTACCAGTCGACAGCGATGCGGAGGAATTGTTCGACGCCATATTTTAGTTTTTTAATAATTTTAGTTAGTTTAGGATATTATATTTTTATGTTTTAGTTAAGTTAGGATATAATTTTGTTATTTTTATTGATTAACTAGAAACATTAAAATTTTATCTAACAGAAATAAACATCATTTTATCATATACAAGGTGTAATTTTAACCATCGTTAACCTCTTAAGGGGTCATTGTACTCATCATTATGAACAAATTTTACTAAGGAATCAAACCTTAAATCGCAAAAAAAATGAGCTGTTCCCTACATTTTGACGACTTATGCAAACATAAATATAGAGAACCGCTGATCGATTTCGAGTTTGGTCCCATAGCAAAAGTTGTCCATAATGATGAGCACAATGACCCCTTAAGAGATTAACGGTGATTAAAATTACATCTTGTACCTATGCTATTTGTGCAAAATGATACTATTCATCTCTCTACCCGACATTTCTTTTACACCACCAAATTAATAACCTAAAAAGCCTAAAGAAATTAAAAGTAACATCCCTCAATATCACACTCTGGATGGTGACTTTTTATATGGGACTTCATACTAGCATTCTGAATAAAGGCCTGCCCACATATGTGACACCGATACCTCCTGTCATTCGTATGTGTCCGTATATGGTACTGCAAAGACTTCAACCTAGGATAACTTTTCTCACAATACTCACACCGGAAGTTCCTCTCGCCTGTATGTGTTGCCATATGTTCTTTTAATCGAGAAGGGAGGTAGAACCTTTGGTCACAATATTCACACTGATGCTTTAATACTTTTTGGTGATTCCTCCGTTGATGTTCTGTTAAAGTTTTCTGTCTGTTGTATACTTTATCACATAAATTGCATGGGTATGTCCGTTTTTGTCCATGAGCCTCTGTTAAATGCTTGTTTTTGAGAGCGTACGACATGAAACATTCGTCACATCTCGGACATCGAATTATAGCCTTTTTCTTATGCACTATGTCCACATGCATATCCTTATAATGGTTGGACTTGAAGACTTTTCCGCAGACTTCGCAAGTATGTCTTTCATCGTCTTTATGTCTTTTCAAATGAGCGTCTAAGCGAGGTTTTTCTAAGAAACACACTCCACAGATATCACAAGTGTAATTACTGAAATGCTCGACCATATGTGTGTTTAACGTGTTGAAATCTTCGAAGACATCATTGCACATAACACATACCAAATCGTTCCAAGTTAATTTGTATAGTAACATCTTGTCCGGCGCTTCAAAGTATATCTTTTTTCCGTGAACTTGGTCTATGTGTTGCTTGAAAACGGTTAAATCTTCAATTTTTGTCGGACATAGTCTGCAGTCTATTCTTGTGATGTCAATTTTTATCATTTTCTTATACCCCATTAAAAGTTGGAATGGTTTTGTATCATGTGAAACGGTGTGCTCTCTCAAATCTTCCGGTTTTGGGTAGTAATCCTTGCAGTAAAAACAGTAGTAATTGTTCCTTCTATTTTTAAAGGGGCACACGAATGAATACTGTATGATAGTAAGCAGGTTCTCCTCGGACATACAGTCTAAATCTCTGTCGTAGTTATTTTTCTTCTCAACGGGCGGTTTTTTTACTGTTTTCGGTGATTTTTTTGCTGATGTCCCTGAAAGGAGAGATAAATTTCTTTAAGCTTGTGCTTGACTACTAGCATCACTCACCTACCATCTACCATGCATGGAGGTATACTAAACTGACCAGGGGAACCTACATCAGTTCAATCTTATCAGATGCGTGTGCATACACAAGTCTTCAGTGAGCTTCTTTTGCAGTGTTTCAAAGAATAGCCTATGGATGGCAAAAATACTGGTCTCTGAAGGAAATAATGAAGAACAAAGACTTAAGAATGCACATCAAGAGGAAAACTTTCAATGCTTGCATTCTTCCTTGCAGGGGTGCAGTGTTCATACAACCCGATTCCTATTACAGCTTCCCTTCGGAACAACCATTCTTCTTAATGTCTACTATTGCCAAATAATATGGTACACCTGTGTGTAACTGTGTATCACATTACACAATTATGTTCAATACCAGTTTAATATATCATAAAATTAAAAACCTACAGATTTTTGTCTGAGTTTATGAGAACTGAACAATTTTATCTTCGGCTTCCTTCTAGTGATAATTATAGCTACGCCACTGCTTCCCTGTACAACATATTTATTGCAGCCAAACTTGGTCGCTCGCCGATAATCATAGAGCGAAACTAGCAAAATGTCCAATGGCGATGGAATGAAGCATGTTAGGAGTCAAACTAAGGGACAAAATCAGAAACACAGATCTGCAAAACAAACGGAGACTGAATTTAAACCTACCAGCTTTCTGCTTCTTAGCGGTGACCTTCTTTTTCTTTCCCGCTCCATTAGTCTTGGCTTTCTTCTTAGCCTTCTTCTTGATGGGTTTATCAGAGTCTGATGAAGAAGCCGACCAGTCGCTCTCATCGTCATCTTCTAGCTTGGAGTCATCATCTAGAGGCAGCTCTGGTTTTTCTAGAGAGTCTTCTGCTTTAGGAGGCTTTGATTCCGCTTCATCTATTTGATGATTGTCTGGAAGATTAGATATACTTAAATTCGGAATCTTAGATGAATGTCGTGTTTTGGAAGCATTTACTCTATGACGTAGATGACAAGGTTCAAATTCCATTGCAGCTAAAATTGTTTAAGGTACTTATAACAAAAAAGCAATTTAAATTTTTTTTGTCTGTCTGTCTGTTCCGGCTAATCTCCGAACCGGCTGGACCGATTTTGACGGGACTTTCAATAGCAGATACCTGATGTTACGGAGAGTAACTTGGGCTACTTTTATTTTAGATAAAAAATAGGGTTCCGCGCAAAAAAAAATTAAACCCATGAAATTGTGAACAAAAAGTCTGATTTTAAAAAAAATGCATTACGTAGCCCAATTCTCGAGGATAGTTATAGGCTATTTAACATCACGCTACGACCCTTAGGAGCCGAGCAAAAAGAAAAAAGAAAGAACACTAAGCGAAAACGAAGTTTAAGCGGGCGGGCGATGCAACGCGACGGGTCTGAGGACGAGGGAGTTCTATCAAAATGTGGCTGTTATTTTAGTATATTGTGTATCTTACGACTTCTACGCGAATAGTCGCGGGGCACAGCTAGTAGTTAATGTAAGTCTGAAATCGCCAATTCGTCTTGAGCAATCGTCGTGACCAATGCTCGCGCCCTCTCTGTGTGGGAAGAGGCCTTTGCCGTGCATTGTGACATCAATAGGGGGAAAAAAACCCTCTCAGAAATACAGTACAGGTGTGATCTTACAATACCTTCAACAGCTTCCGTAACGGGGTAATCCAAAGACATATTGTCGTCGTCATGGTCGGCGCCGCCCGAGATGTCACTGCAATCGTCTTTTGGCTCAATCTTTAGCTCTATGTCCATTTGTGGCTTGTGTATCTTCGGTTCTGTAAGTTCTGTAACATTTTACCAGGTTTTTAACATGGAGTGAAATAGTATACAGGGTCAAATTAAATTAGCTAGCGCAACTCCGTAGACGTGATGACTATCGATATCTAAACACCACAAAATAAAAGATTTTTTTTTTTTTTGGGGTCACTGACCGCTGGTAGTGTCGTTACTTGAAGTGTGACTTGATAAAATCTGTGTTATCGTGTTGAGATATCGATAGCCATCACGTCTGTGAAGTTTACACAAAAAAAAAAAACTGATTTTTAAACTGGTAAGAATTAATTTTAAGCCACCAACACTACCGGCGGTTGATGACCTCAAAAAAAATCATCAAATGAATTTATTTTTTGTTTCATCATGTTTAGATATCAATACCCATTACGTCTGCGGAGTTTCGAGAGCTAATTTAATTTGATCACGTCTGCGGAGTTTCGCTAGCTAATTTGACCCTGAGTAGAAGCAAAGATCGCGCTTTGAACGTGCGCTGACAGACTACAGTTAGCAGGGTAAATTGCATGGACAACACATTCAGCGAAACGGTAAACAAAAGTTTAAACGGTAAAATAAAATGACTAAAACATTTGCACTGCATTCCTTGTTGTTATTTATTCCTTCAGGTGGACCACTGAACCAGGCCATGGCGGCCATCAGTGGTTATTCCAATCAGCCCACCTCCCTCCAGAAGTAGATCCATCCTCAGAGCAGAGGCATCCTCTGATCTGTTTAGACCATCTGTGAAAGATCTGGGCGGCTCGAGGGTTTCTGTCCTAATCTGGGTGACGCCTGTGCATTCAAAGAGTACATGTTTCCACAGTCTCCATGCAAGCCCTGCACAGAGGACTGTCTGTAATGCCTATTGTGCACTGCATTCCTTTTATCAAAGAAAACCTACCGCAAAACAAAAATAAGTTTTTATTCTTTTTTGGTTTTCGGCCGAAAAAAAAAACCATTTTCGGTTGGACTCTAATAAAATTAGATAGGTACTATCGAGGAAACTTACATCTAACCAATTTGAAAACAAAATCCCGTGCATACGATGACCACATCTGTTATCAATGTTCGTTTCTCCCATGGTACCAACGCGGTCATTTGCGGTGAACCACTTTTCGATCTTATTACTAAGGTAATAAGGTTGAAAAGCCGTTCATCGCAAATGTCTGTAATGGTACATTGCTATCAAATATTGTACCTGCTAATGCATCCTTGTCGTCAAGCTTAGCGCTAAGGAACAGCTCTTCACACTGAAGCACTTGCTGCCTGAACGCGCATGCGTCCCGTAGACGTACCACACACGTCGCGCAGACACCGCAGTCTTTCTCATTGTCATCGACATGTGACAGCTGGAAGGAGAAGCGTTTATTAACGACGATATTAATGAATATTGATAAAAAATAAATACAAGACCCATCACACAGCCGTTTATCTACGCATTCTGTACATCAAACTAAGTAAAATTCGAACTCCGACCGACTAGCGTAGTGAACGGACGTGTTTACGTTTTGCAATTTTAAAATACAACTTTTTTTTAATTTTGTCATTCAAAATTACACTTAATATAGTAAGGAACATAGCATAATTCCAAATAAGTGAGTGTTGACAGTGAACGATAGACTACGAGACGACACCAGCCTACAGCAGTGTGCGTAAGCATCATTAAAGTTGTGCACATACTAACTAAGCGGAGCGGAAAATACAGTTTTAGACTCTGAGAACATGAGTCTCTTACGTTCGCCTACAAACACAACTACGAACAATGATGGCGTTAGCACCAATCCTGGAACTAGCAGATCTCAGTCTGACCTATCAACTTTCGGGCTTACAGAGTCTGAGTCTAGAAACGTATCAGTACGAAAGAGAAAAACACCAGAGGATGATTTTGCATATCAATTCGACCAATTCAAAAAGGAAATTATAGGATTACTTAATAATTTCGGAAAATCCCAGGCCGATAGTCTTGATACTATTAAGCAAGATATATCCTCTATTAAAGGTCAGTTAAATGACATTAAGACAACAACAGAACAATTAATAGCAGAAAACAAGAATATGAAATCTGAAATAAAAAGCTTAACTACTACTGTTGACAATACTCGAAAAAAAAATCAAATGCCTAGAAAATGATGTTCATGTCCTACAACGTAATGTAAACTCTTGTTCAACATCGTTAGAAAACTCCACATCAAGTTTGTGCGGCGAATTAATTACAGAAATCCAGGAGCGTACGGAACGTAGCAAAAATATCATAATAGTTGGCATTGCAGAACCACACTCAGATAACATGGAGAAAAAAAAAGATGATGATAAAAATGAGGTTAAAAACATCACATTAGCTATAGACCCTGTTTGCCCTGAACCTGTCAAAATCATACGTTTAGGAAAATATAACGAGAACAAAATACGTCCTGTGAAAGTTTGCTTCTCAACTCAAGAAACGGCACAAACTATACTTAAGAAAAAAGCAAATCTGAAGAACAACCAAATAAAAATTTATTCTGATCAAACCCCAAATCAAAAACAGGCGATGCTAAAATTACGAGAAGAGCTACGACAACGAGTAGAAAATGGAGAGAAGGATTTAACCATAAAATATCAAAAAGGAATACCTAAAATTGTAACACAACAGAACCATTCACAATCACCAAAAAACTAGAAGAGAAAATACAAAAGATACTGCCAACAAAAACAAATTTATAAGCCATAAAATCTGCAACTCGTACGATAATTTAATTGTTAAGAACAAATCACTAAAATTTCTTTATGCAAATATTCGGAGTGTGGTAAAGCCCGGCAAACTAGATGAAATAAGGTGTGTCATAGAATCATTTCAGACAAAGGTTCATGTGGTTGTGCTTACCGAGACTTGGATAAAAAACGAAGATGAAGCTCAAAGACTCGTATTACCACACTATAAACATTACTACAACTACAGAAAAAATTCGCGAGGTGGTGGTGTATCCATATACATACATACCGACTTAAAACACGAGTTTGTAGACGAACACTATGAAGACGGAAACCATTTCTTATGGGTGCATCTAAACACCCTCACTCTGGATATAGGGGCTATATATAAACAACCAGCAGCAAATACGTCCAAATTTCTTGAGAAATACAATCATCACCTTTCGAAAAGAAAACGAACTGTTATTTTCGGTGATCTAAACCTAAACCTGCTCAGCACTGAAAATTGTGTCAAAGAATATAAGCAAATGCTACAGGGAAATAATGTGAAAATACTAAATAAAATCACTTTAGAATATTGTACACGTGAAACAACTAACACAAACACTATCATAGATCATGTGGCTACCAGCTTACAAGACAATACATTTCAAATGACAGTTATTGATTCTTCAGTCTCGGACCATAAACAAATATATCTTGAAATAAATAGGACTGAGCCTGAAAGAACACAACGTGTACAATATGAGTCGGTGAACTATTCAAAATTATACACAACCGTAGAAGATATTATTAAAACCAAGAATATCTTTGACCATGATGACCTAGAAGCTATACTACTGAATGCAATATCTATGAACAAGACACGAAAAACCAAGATACTAAATACACCATGCAAGGAATGGATAAATAACAACCTGATTACCCTGATAAATGAAAGAAACTACCTATGGCAAAGACTAAAACAAACACCTAATGATAATCTCCTGAAACAACAATTTACGTATAAAAGAAATACTACATTCATCACCATCGAAAAGGCAAAAAATAGTTACTATAGTAAATCTTTCGAAGATTGTAAGAGGGATCCTTTTAGAATGTGGCAACTAATTAACAGACTCTCAAAAAACAAAACGGTAATCAGCAGTGGGCCATCTAAGATTAATACGGTCTCGGGTGAAACTACAGACATCAAAGAAATTTGTGAGTGTTTCAATTCTTTTTTCTCAACTATAGGAAGTGATCTTGCTAAAAAAATACCAAAAAACTCTAATAACATTGCGACTATAACAACTAGTAAACTTAAAACGAACCACGATCAATTATCAAAACTTAATCCAATCAGTACAAGTGAAATAACAAAAATACTTAATCAGCTAAAAACAAACACTAGTTCTGGTTTAGATGGGATTAACACGAAAACTATAAAATGTATTAAAGACTTAATAGCAAAAAACCTAACAAATTGTCTCTAACCTAACAAATATTTTCCAAATTCTCTTAAACATGCGAAAGTAAGTCCTATATTTAAATCGGGAAATAAAATGGATCCAAGTAATTATAGACCTATTAGCGTGTTACCAGTACTATCTAAAGTTTATGAAAGTTATATATAATCGTCTGAACAAATTTCTAACTCTCACTGACTTCCTATTTAAAAAACAATACGGCTTCAGACCAAAGTCCAATACTATCTCTGCGACTGTTGACCTAGTGACAAATATAAGGACCAATATTGATAACCGAAAAATAGGCCTAGGAATATTTATTGACCTGAAAAAGGCATTTGATACCGTAAGCCATGAAATACTATTGCAAAAACTGAATGATTTGGGTGTTACAGATACAGCGCTTGACATTTTCAAATCATATCTTACAGATAGGACCCAAATTGTTAGAATAGGTGACCATCAAAGTACACCTAGACTTATTACCTGTGGCGTGCCCCAAGGCTCAATTTTGGGCCCATTACTATTCTTAATTTATATAAATAGTATACACGAGATTGGGCTAAAGGGAGAAATTACCTTATACGCTGATGATACCAGCCTGTTCTATTTTGGTGACTCGATAGATGTGGTTATGAATGAAGCACAACGTGATTTGGACATCCCACACACTTGGCTCCAGTCAAATTTGCTGACCATAAATGCCTCAAAAACGAATTATATTATTTTCACACCAAAAAACAAAAAAAATGGTACCTATAATCCACTAACAATTAACGGTGAAATAATAAACAAAATTAACTCAGAAAAATATCTGGGCCTACTTCTTGACAGTGGACTAACATGGAAGCCGCATATAGAAAAAATTCAAAACAAACTTTTATCCCTATCAGGTGCCCTACGGCTCATATCTCGATGCTTACCCAGACACGTGCGGTACACAATCTATAATTCCTTGGTCAAGCCACATCTGGATTACCTTATTGAAGTATGGGGATCAGCAGCTAAAACCAACTTAAATAAACTACAGAGATCACAAAATAAATTAATTAAAACGTTATTTCGATATGATTACTTAACACCGACCATAAATATGTATAAGAAAACTGGACTAATGAATTTATCGCAAAGCTATAAATACAACACCTGCATCCTGATTAGAAAAATCATAGCAAAGGATATTCACTCACAAATAATATTTACCAAAAATATAGACCACCACAAATGTAATACTAGACAGGCAAATGATATCCGCTTGAAACCACCTAGAACTAATTACGGAAGGAAGAGCATTTTGTACGAGGGAGCCCAGAATTATAATAAACTACCTAAAGACATAAAAGAGGCTAAAAGCTTATCAACCTTTAAGAAATTATTAAAACGCCACATTTTAAAGGATCTTTCATTAATAGAACGATAAGCATAAATTTGTAATTTTAATAATACTACGAAAACTAACCTTAAACTAAATAACTAAACTAACATTATGATCAAGTGAGTTGCGACAAAACGCAAGCCTATTTGGAAATAATAATAATAATAATTTATTGGGCCCATTGTTGAGTGTGCAAGTCACCCCCTGCCATTTTATCCGTGTATTGTATTTATCACACATTGGTCAGGCAGGGGCCATAGTCCTTCCATAGTTTTAGATAACCAGTCCACTTTAGCCATCCAAACCCATAGCCCAATTTTTTTTTGTCTCCATATTCTGCAATAGTCCTACACCATCCGGGGGTTGTCCTTGGGTGCACTTGCGTAGTACGCACAGGGATAATCGTCGGTTAGTGCCTCATTTCCATTGAAAGCGTCTAACGGGCCTCTGCGAGTTGGCTTCGGCCCCTCATATGCCTTCTAAAGGTCCGGGACCCTGGGGTCCCGAGAAATATCAAAAAAAATAAAATAATTCTAATAAAATAATAATAATAAAATTATTATATAATAATAAAATAATTACAATAATAAAACAATTAAATAAATAATATAATAAAACAATTAAATAATTATTATAGTAGTAAAATAATTATAATTAAATAATAATTCTAATAATAATAATTACAACCCCATCGCCGTATCTCTACGTTGACGTCGTGGTGGGGCTTGCGCGCTTCGAACTCTAGGTCTGTGCCGGTAGAGGTTACTTTGCCGGAACAGGTCTAGGGTGAGGAGCCAGACCAAGAGAGATACAGAAACCCGCAGGGCAGCATGTGGCGAGCTGCTGGGCAGTAGCGACCCCACGTACCCTATCTCCCGGGAGAAGTCATGTTCCTCATCTCTGGCTTGCCTTTATTGGCCGGCTGGAGTGAACACTGACGAGAACTGACCTCCCACCTCATTCTTGCCTTTATTGGCTGGCTTGAGTAGAGATTCGCAAGAGCAAACGTGCTCGGAGGAAGGAAGTAGTCCAGTAAGATGCTGGTAGGGATCTTGACCGTACTTCCGGGATTGTCCTGATAGCCGTGGAATACCTCTCCACTCCTCTTAAGCACCTCAAGACATGTTGCCCCCTTGTCGCTACGACACTATGTGCTAGCGACCGTTTCCGGGGGCCCATTGTTGAGTGTGCAAGTCACCCCCTGCCATTTTATCCGTGTATTGTATTTATCACACATTGGTCAGGCAGGGGCCATAGTCCTTCCATAGTTTTAGATAACCAGTCCACTTTAGCCATCCAAACCCATAGCCCAATTTTTTTTTTGTCTCCATATTCTGCAATAGTCCTACACCATCCGGGGGTTGTCCTTGGGTGCACTTGCGTAGTACGCACAGGGATAATCGTCGGTTAGTGCCTCATTTCCATTGAAAGCGTCTAACGGGCCTCTGCGAGTTGGCTTCGGCCCCTCATATGCCTTCTAAAGGTCCGGGACCCTGGGGTCCCGAGAAATATCAAAAAATAAAATTATTATATAATAATAAAATAATTACAATAATAAAACAATTAAATAAATAATATAATAAAACAATTAAATAATTATTATAGTAGTAAAATAATTATAATTAAATAATAATTCTAATAATAATAATTACAACCCTGGGGTCCCGAGAAATACCCAAAAAAAACAAAACATAATTACAATAATAAAACAATTAAATATTTACAATAATAAAACAATTAAATAATTATTATAATAGTAAAATAATTATACTTATATAATAATAAAATTAAAACAATCAATAAATCTCCCCAGCCTTTTCCCAACTATGTTGGGGTCGGCTTCCAGTCTAACCGGATGCAGCTGAATACCAGTATTTTACATGGAGCGACTTCCTATAATAATAATATTAAAACAAAAAAAAAAAACAAAATCAAAATAATGTATAGAACTGCTCAATTCTAGCTTATTCAAACGCACTGTGCCATAGGCCTTAATAAACAAGTATTGCTCGCGCGCACTCACTATACGCAGTCTCCGCTAATTTTTTAACATCTACCCTACTAACAACGCTAATCGGTTATTTACTTTAATATTGTATTTTCTCTGTAAGTGATTCATGTAATCTTTTGAGAAAATAAATGTCTTAAACCGTAAAATTAAGCAAAAATTATTGCTGGGAAACAATTTTTATTTATGGTTTTCACTGTTTACGCCAGCGCGCTATGCAACTCACGTATAACATTGTGCGTATGGGTACAGGCAACATACAAGAGTTTTGAGGGTACACTTAAAGTTATAAAATTTAAAACCATTTTTCGTGAAAAAAAAAGTTGGAACATTGACTTTCATCATCTTTGTAACCAGAAGGTTCCCAGATATGGTCCAGTATATAGGGGGTATAAGTGACTTTCGGCTTTGTTATGCTACGGCTACATTGTCGCGATAAAGTGAACTGCAGCTCGTGCACTCTCTGTTGTACAGCGAGATGTCGAGCGATGTGCGAGAGAGAGCGTGCAAAGTGTAGTTCGCGTTATCTCGACAATGTAGCCGTAGCATGAAGCGTCTTTTTATACCCATTATAACACTGGCATACTTGTAGGTACATATAACAATTAATAGAAACATACTACAATTAAAATTTATGATACGGCTACATTGTCGCATTAACGCAAACTAAAAATTAAAATTATTATTATTTAATTTTGCATGCCCATGTGACGGCAGAGCATGGAGAACATTGTCAAACATGTACACCATCTATATCCTTGCCCATGTCATGGGGTCTCATCTGGAACGAATTATAATTAGTCTTGAAAAAAAAATCATAGATGGCAGTATAGGTTACTCTAACAAAATGTACAACCACTAAATTGCGTTAAACGGCTGATTTTGGCTGAAGTAAGATTAGTAAATATTAAAACTTCGTTGCTCAAGGCTGATTTATCTATTTACACTCATAAATCACGTAATTTAGACAAAAAGAGATAACTGAAAACTTTAACTTCCTTTCGAACGTGATTCGAACCCATAGAATGATAAAGTCGTTAAATGCAGCTATCTGTTACCCATTTTGTTTAGAGCTATTTGCAACAGATGGCGTTTTACTCAATTTTTCACAATAAAGGTAGCAACAATCGTTATTAATTTACGTTTAGTTAGTTCATTTTAAGTATATTTAATCTATTTATATAAAAGGAGAAACTGACTGACTGACTGACATAACAACGCACAGCCGAAACTACTGGGACTAGGAACGTGAAATTTTGCACACGGCTTCCTTTTGTAACGTAGGGGAGCACTAAGAAGGGTTTTTTGGAAATTCGACCTCTAAGGGCACCCCCTTAAAGGGGGGATTTCGTTTGAGTATGACAAATCTTATTCCTTGAGTTAATAAATGGACGTAGTTACACGTGTAACTACGTCCAAATAACCTATAAGTCAAATAATGAAAATTGGGGGCGAAAAGAATCTTATTTCGTTGATCTTTTAACTTCAAACTTGGCTCGAATACTTCATCATCATTCTTCTGACCTAATCCTAATTTATTTGGGGTCGGCGCAACATGTCCACTTATACTAATGTATAAATAAATAATAATGATCTTAATCTATAAAACTACTATTTACAGCGGCTGGACGGGGTTGTGAAATGTGTAGGGGAAAGTAATAAAATCACGCGAACCAAATAACGGGCGAAGTGCTGAATGACTGACATATCAGATTTTTTGCACAAGGGTTCCTTTTATAATGTAGACGAGCTCTATGAAGGAGTTTTTGGAAATTCGACCTTAAATGGGGTGAAAAAGGGGGTTTTCTTTTGTATGAAAAATCTTATCAAACTTGAAACTTAGCACGATGACATTCTTAAATGAATAATAAAGTTTGTCATTATTTGGTTTTTCAAAACTACCCGTCAAATGGATTTTATTTAGGGGGTGCTAAAGTTTGTATGGAAGAATTTTAACGCGCTGTCCGGTTACCTTGAATAAATTAACACTTTTGACATAAAACATAGACATAGTTTTTGGCTTTTTCGAAAATCGACCAGCAAAAGGGGGTAATTTATTTTTCGAGGAGGATTTCACTGCGTATCTAAATTAAGTCAAAAGTAATGTAAACATTAAATGCCAAAAAACATGATGGAACATGTTTTTTAAATCAACCTCTTTCGGGGTGAAAAGGGAGGAACAGTTGATATGAAAATTTATTTTTCCTTTGATCAATAAATTAAATAATAAGTCTATAAATTAATCAATAATTCCTTACTTATTATAAAACAAAGTCCCCCGCCGCGTCTGTCTGTCTGTGTGAATGCGATAAACTCAAAAATTACCATACGGATTTCCAAACGGTTTTCACCAATGGACGGAGTGATTCATGAGGAAGGTTTAAGTCAAGGTTTTCAAGGTTTAATTCATTAAAGTTTTGTGTGAATTGGCTGAAATATGACGATTATTGTAGAAGATGTCGGAAAAAATATGCCGACGGGGAACTTTACTGGTATGCGCCGCGTAAACCGTAAGAGATACATTAAATTTATTCTAAAGGATTGTACATTTTAAAAAAATCAACAAAAAAATCCGCAATAGCATATACGTCTATCTTCTAAGGATGACCCACAGTAACCATTTTTATCTTTCAGAATTTGATAAAAATTTCATTGTTATTTCCGATCGCTTCGCTTCCTTATAATCCAGGTAGTACGTTCCCGTGGGATATTTTCCGAAATTCACGCAGGCGAAGCCGCGGGCAAAAGCTAGTCTTTTTATAAATATATTACTTACATAGAAATGTAAAAAAAATACATATTTTTTTTTCATTTTATTAAACCTGGAACTATAAAATGTACTAAGGTGGACTCCTAGATGGCGTTGTAAAACTACTGTTTCTGGCAATTAGTGAGTCGCCGGTACTGCCATCTGTTGAGAAAATGGAGAAAAAAATTTAGCCAGTCGAATTGCCAGTTTTAGGGAGGTCACATTTCTTTGTATGGGATTGGGTATCTGTATGTAATCTGTGCCCATGTTGACAAAAAATAAATAATTTGATTTGATTCGATTTACACTTCACGCGGCTGTTGTACAGCGAGACGTCGAGCGGTGTGCGAAAGAGAGCGCGCGAAGTGTAGTTCGCGTTATCGCGACAGTGTAGCCGTAGCATTACAAAAAGTAAGCAAGTTCAAAAGTGCATGCACCATATAACTTTAAGAGCTCCAAGAACAAAGCACTGTTGAAGGACTGTCATGAGCACAGCTCTATAATCAATTAGACAGAGTGATTAACACTTTGCGGGACGTAAACAAGACACAATTGAAGTTTTATTGTTAGTACTGCTGCAACCTTATAATGTCCACGCGTCATGTTCGTGAACGGGTGCAGTCAGTTGGGACTGGTCATCTCTTAGCTGCCACTGCTTATTTTATTTTTCATTGTTGTTTTTTTTTTGTTTCTGTTTGCTACTCTGAACGCTTTTAACATGTACATCATTTATACATTCTCACATTAAATTATAAATTCAACATGATGATGTAATTAATATTTTTGTAACAAAATTACTTAAAAGTGTCCATGGAGTTTCTTGGACCCTACCTATGGACAGTACCTACTACGCTTTGGATTGGGCAACTAGCTTCATATTTCTGACTGACCAACTCCTTGACAATTCAATAGAGCCTGTAAATGGTTTAATTGAAATAAATGCTTTGAGTTTGTCCTTCAAAGTGTTAAGGAATCAAAGTCACTTCCAACTTTTAAAAGGCCACATTTTAAATAAGTTTAAATTGTAAGTTATTATTGTGGCATTGTGTACAGTTGCATGTTAAGAAGAACAGCAACTGATGAAATGATTTTGACTTTATTTATGTATTTGTTTTGTTGTATGATAATAGTTAATTTAAAGATTTTGACTTTAAATAATATGATGATTTTAAACATTTTAATGAATTTAAAGATAATTGTAATTTTAAGCAGCAACTGATGAAATGATTTTATTTATTTATTTGTTTTGTTGTTATATGATTTTAATTAATTTAAAGAGTTTAGTTGATTTCTTGATTTTAAATAATATTGATGATTTTAAGCATTTTAATGAATTTAAAGATAATTGTAATTTTATTTATGTGAGTACACAATGCAATGTTTTTAATTTTAGTTATAATAGTATGATTGTGGTGTGTATTGAATCTTGCTACTAACATAATTCGTAAGTATACCTACTAACAAAAATATGGATCACTGTATCTGAAGTAAATAAATAAAAAAAAATAAAAAAATTATCAAATTGTTATTGATAAGTGTTTTTGTTTCTGGCAAATCTGTTGCATAAAATTATTATGTTTTCTTCATCATAGAGAATTGAATGTGATATGATTTTTGAGTTGAAAAAGTATCTTAAACCATATTTGTTTTTCCTCATGGTACAATCAGCAAGAAAAGTCAGTTAACTTTATTATGAATTCCTGTAGGTTTCCAATTATCTCTTCAGAAAGGTCAGGTGCATAGTACTCGCAACCAGTGTGTGTATGACCAAATGTTTGAACATAAACAAAGCAAAAGGAGTCTGTAAGGATCATAGCAGGTGGCATTCTGTAGTCTCTACCTACTCCAATGGGAAGAAGGCATGAGTTTATGTATGTATGTTTGTATTTATTTGTAATAGCTCATTTTTTACATGTTGTTAAATATAAGTCTGTGTGTATTTTAGACTTTAAATGAATAAGTAAGACTTTAAATGAGTAAGCAGTTCGAGGATTTTTTCGCTCAATATTCAAGATTGTACCTATGAATTAGTAAGTAGTATATGTATACCTAAAAATATATTTGTTATATAATCAAACAAATTATTCTTGTAAGAAAAACATCTTTTTTTTTACATTATTAGATTCAAACACGAAAACAAATGGGATATTAATGCAAACAAAACTTCCCAATAAAAATGTTTTCTTCCCATAATGAAAAAAGTTTTTTTCTGACTAACCAGTATTCCGAAGCAGTCCATAACCATATCAGCGTAAATTTCCTTCTTCTCCATCCAAGTATACTCCGCTGTGAGCACTCGACATTTTTTTATCGCCCTACAACATCGACATAATGCTGGGTCTATAATCGGCCCGTTATTCTTAACTGTAGCCATTTTTAAGTATAATTGTCCCCGAAAACGATAACTAACACAAATTCATCATGATACACATTCAGTATTTATCATAATTTCGACTTTTTATGTGATTTTTTCGCAAAAGAAAGCTTTGGCTTTAAAAAAATTCCCTTCACGCCAAGTCGCTCTGTCAATAACACAGGCAAACCACAGTGTAAGTAACCGTTTGCGTTTTGCGTTGCGTCATGATTGCGTTTAGCATGGAATTAGTGTGTACTATACAGTGTGAGTCCTCATAATGTACACATATCGAAATGAGGGAAACTATGCTTAATTTCACTGACGGATTTTTTTTTAATCTCAAAAAAAAATTACAACTATTTTTTAAATTCTTGTTCGCTGCTGTGACCCCTGTGTAAACAAAACGATATAACTTTTAAACTAAACGATCTATCACGATAAAACAAACTCGGTAATGATTGGAAGTAAGAGGGGCGTCCTCATAAAATAAAAAAAAAATGATTTTGTATTACTTATTATCACCACAAATAACCAAATCCATAAGAGATCAATAAATGCCGCGTCTGGAGGGCCTTTCTTTAACTTTAAATGTTGTGAAAGAATTATAAACGGTATATTTTTACTTTTAGAAAGCTAATTTAAAGTAATAAAAGAGGTAAGTAATAGGGGCTTTTAATAAGTACAATTATTGTAAAAATTGATGCAAAAGTACCTAATTTTTGTTAAAAACTATTTTTTCATCTCTTCTTTATTCACAATTGAGGGCAATTTTTCTTCTTTAATTTTTATTTTATGAGGACGTCCTGTTATTTACAATCATTATTGAATTTGTTTTATCGTGATAGATTAATCGATAGAAATTAATCTATGTCTTTAAAAAACTGCGAACTATTGCGGATCCAAAAGTAATCACACAAGTTTATTTGGCCCTAGGGCAATCCTTAATCCAGTACTGTATCACTTCATGGGGTGGAGCACCCAAAACTCACTTACTCCCTCTTGAAAGAGCTCAGAGAGCCATATTAAAAGTAGCCAATTCCCATCCCTTTCTCTATCCCACAGATCTCCTATACAAATCCTGCAACGTACTGACAGTTCGCCAGCTTTTCATTATGCAACTGGTATTAAAACAGCACACCATGCTTACTTACAACACGGAAAATACTAATAAGAGACGGAATGATATTGCCTGCGAGTCCAATTCCTTTTCAAAATATGTTTTTATAAATAGATTTTTTACATTTTTAGGTCCATTTCTATACAATAGACTAAATAAGAAACTAAGTATCTATAAGTTAAATTATTATAGCTGTAAAAAGACAATTGTGCAATATTTATTAAGCATCTCGTACGTAGAGACAGAAGACCTTCTTTTTGTATGTAAATAAAATGTAATGTGTCATTTTAAGTTTTTATTATAGGTAATTGATAAATTGTTATTTTATTATTGATGTGTACATAAGCACTATCTAGCCTGAAACACAGGTTTCAACCTAGTTCAGGCAAATAAGCAACTGTGTTCTGTAAAAATTGTTTGTAAGATATTTTAATGTAAATGTGCCCTGTTTTCTAAATAAACGATATTATTATTATTATTATTATTTCCTTTATTCCATTTTTATACATATATCTTACATTTTTAAATATTTTTATAAAAACATAAAAAAAAAACATTTAAAAATATAAAAAATAGTAGCCCACCGATATCGGGAATAGGATCCAAGCTACCGGTGGTCAGGGCTCCCGAGAGAGGAACCTCCTGACGATACGTGCCGTATCGAGAAGTACCGCTTTCTGGATCAAGCCCTTGATCCAGCTGCCTAACGAGAGCCTCCTCAGATGTTGGTCGAGACTCTTGGCAATTAAGCCATTGGCTGATACGACTATCGGCACAATGACTGCTGTATCCACATCCCACATGTCGACAACCTCGCGAGCCAGGTCAAGATACTTAATCTGCTTATCTTTTTCAGCTTTCACGAGGTTCTTGTCATGCGGAACCGCTATATCAATAATCATTGTGCGACGCTCTATTCGATCTATCACCACTATGTCTGGCTTATTGGCAACAATAGTCCTGTCAGTGATGATAGATCGATCCCAATACAACGTAATATTGTCATTTTCGAGAACTGGGTCGGGCACATACCTATAGTACGGTACTTCTGATTCCGCAAGGCTGTATTTCAGAGCAAGTTGCTGGTGGATAATCCTGGCTACAAGGTTATGCCTATGCAAGTAGTCTCCGTTAGCCAGATGAGAACAGCCAGAAATAATGTGTCGGATTGATTCCCCGGGACGGTGGCATGCCCGACAGATGTCAACCGTGCCGTCCTTCACAATATATTTCCGGTAGTTGTTCGTCATCATAACTTCGTCCATAATCGCAAAGACAAAACCTTCGGTTTCCCCAAAGAGGTCTCCGAATCGCAACCAGGATACGGACGCTAAGAGGTCTACATCGGGCCCATGTAGGACCCGGTAAAAGCGCCCGTGAAGCTCTTTACTCTGCCATACCTCCCTGCGGTCATTAGTATCTAATATTATAGGTTGGCGCCAGTTCTCGTTAGCCAAGTTATTATTATTTCCTTTATTAAACTAAATACATATAAATTATATTTTTAAATATTAGAATATAAAGATTATAAAAAAACATTTAAAAATATAAAAAATAGTAGCCCACCGGTATCGGGTACAGGGTCCAAGCTACCGGCGGTCAGGGCTCTAGAGAGAGGAACCTCCTAACAATGCGAGCCGTGTCCAGAAGTACCGCTTTCTGAATCAAGCCCTTAATCCAGCTGCCCAACGAGAGCCTCCTTAGGTGTTGGTCGAGGCTCTTGGCAATTAAGCCATTGGCTGTAACGACTATCGGCACAATGATCGCTGAGTCCACATCCCACATGTCGACAACCTCGCGGGCCAAGTCAAGATACTTGATTTGTTTATCTTTCTCGGCTTTCACGAGGTTCCCGTCATGCGGGACAGTTACGTCAATAATCATTGCGCGCCGCTCTATTCGATCCACCACCACTATATCAGGCTTATTGGCAACAATAGTCCTGTCAGTGATGATGGATCGATCCCAGTACAATGTGATATGTCCATTTTCGAGAACTGGGTCGGGCACATACCTGTAGTACGGCACTTCCGATTCCACGAGACTGTATTTCAGAGCAAGTTGCTGATGGATAATCCTGGCTACAAGGTTGTGTCTATGCAAGTACTCTTCGTTAGCTAGACGAGAACACCCGGAGATGATGTGTCGGATTGATTCTCCCGGACGGTGGCATGCCCGACAGATGTCAACCGTGCCGTCCTTCACAATGAATCTCCGGTAATTGTTCGTCATGATAACTTCGTCCATAATTGCACAGACAAAACCTTCGGTTTCCCCAAAGAGGTCACCAAAACGCAGCCAGGCTACGGACGCTGGGAAATCTACATCGGGTTCATGTAGGGCCCGGAAAAAGCGTCCGTGAAGCTCCTTACTCTGCCATACCTCCAGGCGATCGTTAGTGTCAAGCACTACAGGCTTGCGCCAGTTCTCTTTAGCCAAGGAGAGCGGGGTGAGGCCCTTGTCCACTGCGACCACATCTCGATGCATCCCCACGTCGGCTTCAAGGAAATATTCCCTGAGACTGCATATCTCGCGATTGTGGAGGGTCTTGACATTTAAAAAGCCTCGACCTCCACACTTTCGCGGGATATACAGTCTCATTACCGATGATCGCGGGTGATGCATTCGATATGCAGTCAGCAGCGTACGGACCCTCCTATCCAGGGCGTCTAGTTCGGTCTGAGTCCATTTGAGTATGCCGAAAGAGTACATCAAAACCGGCATGACCCAACCGTTGAAGGCGCGCACCTTGTTTCCACCTGATAGAAGACTATTAAATACTTTCTTCAGGCGGCCAAAGAAGCGCTCCTTCAACGATTGCTTCATGTCAGCAGCATTAATGCCCAACGCTTCCGACATACCCAAATACTTATAGGTTTCGGTTGCGGAGAGGGCTCTAAGGTTTATGGAATCCGAGAGTTGGGTTCCCTCGGATTTCACAATCTCTCCTCGCTTTACATGCATGACCGCACATTTGTCCACACCAAATTCCATCCTGATGGCGCTACTGAAAGTTTCAGTTACTTTCAGTAGCTCCATCAGTTGCAAATTGTTGGGGGCAAAGAGTTTTAGGTCATCCATGTAGAGGAGGTGAGATATAACCTGACCACCTCTCCTCAGCCGATAGCCTAGACCAGAACCCTCCAGCAGTGTGCTTAGGGGATTCAAGGCTAAGCAGAACCAAAGCGGACTCAAACTATCACCCTGAAATATGCCTCGCTCAATCCTTATCGGCTCGCTATTCTTCTGGATATTTCGACATCCTGGATAGCGAAGGACCGTCCTCCATTGCCCCATACACGATATCAGGAAGGTGCGCAGAGTTGCATCTACTTTATACAACTCTAGCACCCTCATGAGCCATGTATGTGGCACCGAGTCATAGGCCTTCTTATAATCTATCCAACATGTCGACAGATCCTTTCGGGAACGACGAACCTGTTGGCTAATGGCCATATCAATGAGGAGTAGCTCCTTAGTACCGCGGGACCCATTCTTACATCCATTTTGAGAGGCAGACATGATGAAGTTTGTGTCTATATGTTTGTTGATTTTAGCTCTCAAAATGGATGTAAGAACTTTATAGACCGTCGGTAAACACGTGATCGGCCTATAATTTCTGGGTTCCGCGGTGTTACCTGATTTATAGAGCAGGTGGGTAATTCCTGTTGTTAGGAACTGGGGTAGCGAACCAGACTCCAAAGCAGCCTGGTACTGAGCTGCCAAGCGAGCGTGCGATCTTGCAAACCATTTGATCCAGAAGTTGTGCAGCCCGTCCGGCCCTGGAGACTTCCAGTTAGGTAACGGACGGACTGCATGAGCTACGTCTTGGGGGCAGATGGTAATAGCCCCCATTTCTGGTATTGGATCACAGGCCCGCTCGACTTCCCGAGCCCAGTCACCTTCGGTGTGGCTGACAGGCACCGACCAGATACTGCGCCAGAAAGAGCACATGGTATCATCATCCGGCAGGCGCGTATCAGTCACACCTTGGTCCGGTCGCTCCCAAGTCCTATAAACCCACCTTTCATCGCTCTGAAAGGTGCGATTCTGAGTGTATCGCTCTACTCGCCTCTTATACCTACGAATACGGTTCGCCCATGCATACACTTTCTGCTTCAGGAAGTCGATGCGCTCTGTGACACGCGATATATAGTCCTGAGGGCTAATATCGGTCCCTGAGAACGCCCGCCTCACAAAGCGCATCACTCTAGGGCGAGTATTGCCCTCCCTGAAGCAGATTAGTTTGCCGATGAGCGATCTGGCCTCACCAATACGGCGCTCAATTCTGCACTGCCAAGCTGGTACGGCTGGTTTTGGTCGTGTAGCTCTAGAGTCATTAGCAAATTTGACGTGAGCTACACGACATGCCGCTACAGCCGCACAGTACAAAATCGAATGAGTATCGGTGAGGTCTTCGCAGTCATCAAAATAGTTTGACAACTGCGAATCCAGGACGGCCACCAGCGCCCTGTTTTTGTTATGCATGGGCAAACGAGGTAAGCGTGGTCTAAGTTCGGGCGATATGAACCGATATTCTCGAATCGCACCCTCCAAAGCACTCCTCAATTGCTCATTGCACTGGGTACTTACATTTGTAGCCCTGTCGTCACTTCCCTCGTCAGCTTGACTTGTGTTGCACTGTGGTGCAATAACAGTCTGTGACGGGTGGGCGACGACATGGCTACTCTGTATTTCACGTCGCAGGCGATCAAGTACAGTGTCATCTAACATATGATTACGCTTATTATTATTATTATTAGATGGTGGAGTTTAAAAAATATACCATGTTTTTACACAGGGGTCACACCAGCGAACAAGAATTTTAAAAAAGCTATAAAAAAATTAATTTATTTTTAGATTTTTTTTAAATATTTTTTCCTCCGATGAAATTAACCAGTTTCCCTCATTTCGATATATGCACATTATGAAGAGTCACACTGTATTAAGGTACAACTAGAAAGCTTATAAGCACGAAAAGTCGGTCTTGAAAGACTGTTCTGTTACAGTATATACTTATTAGTAGTTCGCGTTTGACTACACAAAAACGGCCTCGTATTTAGGTTCCTTGGCTTTTGTACGCAAAATACGCAACCGACTTCCAAAAAACACAGTACAAAGTGAAAAATTACTTTAATTTCGGAACTCGGTGTCTTTGGATCTGTATTTCAGGTTTTTGCCACTGACTTCCAAAATTAAAGTTATTTTTCACTTTGTAGTGTGTCGTTTCTTTTTTTTTTTTGCAAAAAGTTTTTATTTTTCACTTTTTAGTGGGTCTGTTTGTAATTTATCTGAATAGCCTAATGACAAAGAACTGCTCAACACAATTTTTTTTTAAAAACATATTGCTTATACCGACGCAGGGACGTTAATTGTTGAGGAGTTCTCCTGGTACTTCACCATCAGCTCCACTTCACCATAAGCATTGTAACGAGCTTAAATTGCTTAGCAATAATTTTAAAGTAATCGAATCGCAATCCGTGAAATATGTACTTATTATTGAGTTGTTCCGGCTGTGGTCTTCATCATCAATTCCACTTCACCAAATGGTGCTTTCCGAGAGCAAATGCACATGTTACTACAAAAATACCCTTATCGCTATAGGTGTGCCAATAATATTTGAAGAATTTCCTCGATTTCTCCAGGATCCCATCATTAGATCCTGACCTGATGACAATGGAACCACCCGTTAAGTATACCCTTTCAAACGAAAAAAGAATTTTCCAAATCGGTCCAGCTGTCTTCGAGTAATAGGGGAACAGACACAAAAAAAGATTCAAACAAACTGAGAAGGCTCCTTTATTTGAAATCGGTTAAAAAAGCAGGGAAGTTCAATTTTTTTTCTGCTAATTATGAGCTCGTGGTTAGCCCCCAACCCATCTTACTAAGCTCTTTGCTCCTTGCTCCTTAACGTTTAGTCAAGTGCAATCCAAAGAGTATTAACTATTTAGTGCAATCTGCTACAGACTAGATACACTATACGCCACGGCGCGTCACCAATTCACCATCACCGCTTAAGTGTGGCATAGATAATAAACCCGCTATCGAAAGCGCGCGCGGCGCGGTCTCGCGAGTGTATGGTCCCGCAGTGCTGCCAACCCGTACGATAATTATGGGGGCGTACGATAATTTGGCCAATGGTACGATGTACGATAGTGAATGTCTAACGTATGATAATTTTGAGCTTTGAAGAAAAAAAAAAGTTCCAAAACGTATTTAGACTGAAAAAAAAATCAACAAAATCTCAATGTCAAGTATGTCAACAAGTTGTCGGCCAGAGTTGCGGGATGTTTGAAAGAGTTACCGTGGCCCCGGCACAGGCAATAGAAGGAACACGGGTGGGTTTTAGTCAGTAAAAGTCTGACACGCCCTCCCGCTCCGCCCAGAGCGGGAGAAGTCATTTGATGATTTCCCATCCACAAAAAAAAAGTATGTCAACAAGTAAGTTTATGTCACAGCAAGTGCCTCTTTCTCTTTCACTCACATTTCTTTCACTTGCGTTTCAATACGTCCGCAACTCCGCGTTTAGGGCCTATGCACATAGCCGCGTTGCTGCGCTGCATCGCTACGCAAGGCCTCCTAATGTCGTAGCGTGAGGTGACCATTTTTCCGTGATTCGTGAACTACTTAAGTACCCAGTTTTGTTTTTATTTTTTATTTCGTTGTATTTATTTTATACGATTTCACAAACGCTTTTCCACGCTTCTTGTTTTATAAAGTCTTTGTAATCATTGTTACTCTTATCCCACAAAACGCCACAAAACGGGGCGTTCCTCTACTAGTATCAGGATATCAGGGTCAACGTTTGACATTTTAATTTTTTAACTGCTACCATGTTGAACCGTGGTTGTCTCCAAGCGTCCTACAGAAAAACTGATGTTTTGTTAACACGTATGACGTCACAACGCCGGAATGCGCGGCGTGTTACACGACAAGAATTTTTGCGTTGCGATGGGTGACGTCGCCGATTTCGGCGTTGCGGTGCCGCCACGCCGTTCTGTGCTTAGTACCTAAATCCTGTATTCCTGTGGTTATATCAGATTCCTTTATATTTGGTTCTATTTAGCTAGCTTTATGTGTTGTGGGCACATGTGCATACAAGAAGTAATATTGTAGTTTGTTATCAATTTGAATTAATGTTTTACAGTTTTTTTTTAGGTTTTTTCTATTGTATAATTGCCGGCACAAGTCGTGAGCACAAATTCCATCTTAACTTTAACTGCCCTCGTCAGCGTGCTCTTGTATTCTGTTTTCTATCTGTATATAAATATGCTTGATCATATATTGATTACATTGCTCCCGCCCGTGTGCCACCTGCCGTGATAGGAAATAAGATTCGTTAGGTTTAAGAGAGAAGAAAAAAAAAGAGAGAAAAGTTTGTCCTCACGACTCGTGCCGGCAACTATACGATAATTTTGCCAACAAAACAATAATCTCGACATGGGAACTCGTTAATTTGAACTTTTGAAGTTGGCAACACTCTCCCGCGGCCGGCGGCATTTTTTAGTCTATGCTATAAAATGGTGGCGCAATGTGTCTTTGAGAGCTTGTAATTATTAGTTTTATGTTAAATCGCAATCATGTCGATGGAAAAAACTGAGATAGAGACGTTTTTCGGTAGATGTAGGTGTTGTCTCTCGTATGGCTACTTAAAAAACATGTGGGCAGAACATCAATTTGAAGGAGAAACAGAAATCTACGGCGAGATGCTTGTCCAATGTTTTGCACTGACTGTGAGTTTTCATTCTTGAGTTTTAATAATGAGCCTATTTGCCCAATATTCTTGGTTCTTGACTTTGTTTCAAACTTGAGATTTCGGAAAATTTTGTTGGCGCATAAACTGGGATTTTAAAATTGAAATAAATTGGTTTTATTTATATATTTTTACAATTACAACTTACAACGAAACTGCGGAGTCCAAAGCATGCCACGCCGTAGTAGGTACGCATACTACGTCATGTCACGATTAAGCTGTAACGCAATCTAAGTCTATTTTGAATACAATAATTTTCAGAGCAAATCTTATTGTTTTCGGAAGTCACTGTCTTGATTTATTTATAAGTTCATTAATTACTTATCACATAATTGGATCGATTTACAGGTACCTTCTAGAATATTATAGTAAATAAAGCATAATATTCAATACCAACCCTATACTCTCCTTTGTTTTGAAAGCGTTGTCAATGAACACTACCTGATCTTATGTGTAGAAAGAGTAGGTACATACATACACTAGCTTCCGCCCGCGACTTCGTCCGCGTGAAATTTCTTGTTCCCCCGACCCACCACGCCGCAGTGCATCGCCTGCACACGCTGTTACTTCGTTTTTGCTTAGCACTCGTTCTTACTTTTTTTCTTTTTGCTCGGCTTCTGAGGGTCCTAGTGTAATGTTACATACCCCATAGCCACACACATATCCTTCACATAGCCTTCCTCAAGAATTATGATATAAAATGCAAAAAGATTTTTTCAAATCTGACTGGCAGTGACGGAGATTAGTGCATTCTAACAGTCAATAAAAAATTAAATGTCTAGGTAACTAATAGACTAAGCGCATTTTTCTTACTTTAAGCATTTCTATACCTGTCGTAATTTCTAAACGAAAGGTCAGATTCAAATAATTTAAAAATGAATTTACATGTACTTAATCAACCTTGATTATGAAACTATTTATTTGGATAAGGATTAACACCCTCTTTATGAATACACCTTCAGAAATAATGCATTATTTTATAACAAATTTGAATACCATTAAAAAAGTTACAGTGAGCCAACCTTAAAAGATAGGCATACACTACCATCCAAAAGTTTGGAAGCAGCAAGGTAAAATCAGTATATAGTATATATATATATACATATATAGCGTGACTGGTAATTAGTGACCGATACTTAAACACATGATTGTACTCATGATAACAAACAACTTTTACTATGGAACCAAACCTGAAATCGTGAAAAAAAAAATCTGCTGCTCCCTACATTTTGAGGAATTATGCGAGCATAAATGTTAAGGATAAGTTTAAAAGGAGTGCGGATATTTCAGGAGGTAATCAGGTGCATGAAACTGGACAACTTTTCCCATGGAACATAGGTCGAAATCTTAAAACTGAAAATCGACTTTTCATACAAAGTGACTGGTCACGTGACTTACTTTTGTATGAGAAGTTGAATTTTTTTTTGCAGTTTTTTTTTTAAATTTGTTTATTGTATTTCTTCATTACATTGCATGTGAACCAAATTTGCTGATTAAAACGAGCGCTAATCCCGCCGACAAACTGTTTCGCAGTTTGATGGGTTTACAAAATGTAAAACTAAACTAACAAAATAAATGTTTTTTTTTTTTTTACACATCTAATGGATCCGAAAATCTGAAACTTTGATTCGTCACTCCAAAGGACATTTTCCCATTGCTCTCTTGTCCAGTTTTGGTGCGCGTTTGCCCATTCTAGTTTATTTTTCTTATGTCGAATTGTTAGTTTTGGTTTTTAGCTGCAACACATCCTGTTAGTCCCGCAGACAATAAACGTCTTTTAATAGTTGTTTTTGAAATGGGTGTTTCTCGGATTTTATTCAGAGCTGCGGTGATTTGTAGTGCAGTTAAGCGTCGATTTCGTTTAGAGAGAATCCTGATGAAGTTGTCTTCTTGCCTTGTTGTGGATTTGGGCCTACCAGATCTATCTTCATTTTTCCCAGTTTCTCGTTTTTTAACAAGGGTACAGTGGACACCTTTACGAGAGATTCCGAGCCTTTCTGCGATTTGACGTTCACTGTATCCTTCCTGTAGAGTACAAATAGCGCGTCTCTGTTCGAGCGTGATTTGCTTGTGTTTTGCCATTTTCAGAAGAAAAAATAAGGTCAAAGGAGTCGTCGATATCTTTCGAATACTGTGCGGGACAGTGACAGACAAACAGTTATATGTATAGTATAGTTATAGTGTTCACATAGTAAGTTAAGATGTCTTGTAAATAGTACTTCATGTTTCCTTATATTTTGTATTTTTGTTAAATAGATCTTAGTTTATAGAATGTAAAAATATATGCTTTACCATAGTTTTATAGATAATAGAGAGAGAAAAACGCAAATAATGTCACGCGGCTCTCATTAAGGTAAAGTTTCGTCGTATTTAAGCTAACTGTGCCGAAATCGACTCTATTCTGATTGGCTAAAAATTCCCGTGCTCTGATTGGCTGACCAATCAGACTGCCCACATTTCATTAGCCATTTTAGTATAAATATCTGGAGGGATTTCGGTATCGGCACCTAGCCCGATCACCATGTATGGCAAGCCGATCCCTTGGGAGAAGCAAGCCAAATACCTTGGCGTGATCTTAGATCAACACCTGACCTTTAGAGAGCACATCAAGACGGCTCGTTCGCGTGCCGCTTGCGCTCTCGGCAGGCTTCACTTCATCCTGACCGCGCGTAGCAAACTATCTCTTAAGTGCAAGCTGCGCATCTACACCGCAGTCATCCGTCCCATCATGACGTATGCTTGTGTTGTATTCGTGCACGCTAAGCCACACTTGCTCCATAGGATGCAGACCCTACAGAACCGTTTCCTCAGAAAGGTCACGGGGGCACCCTATTATGTACGCAACGAGTCTCTTCACGTTGATCTAAAAATCCCAACCGTCCAGCAGTTCATGAAACGCCTCGCCAAGCGTTTCTTCGAATCTGCCTCCAAACACCCGAATCCCCTGATTGCGGCGGCCGCCCGCTACACACCGTCGCGCATAAGTCGCATCCGCCGTCCTAGGCACGCCCTAACCGTCCCGGATGACGCCATAACTCTCCTCCAGGAGAGTAATCCCGCCACCAGCACGATCCGGAAACTCAAATCGAGACCGCCGTGCTTCCGTCCTCGCCGCCGAGGGCCACCGCGACGCCCCCGTCCATACCCACCCCGACCCTTGCTCGAGCCAGCCCGCGCAGCTGAGCCCGTAATTCTAAATTTGCCCCCAAATAATCCGATCCAGCATGTCCCATTGCTGTCCTCTCCCAGCGACGCCCTAAGCCGAGGTCCGTACCCCACAGGGGGTGCCCTTAGCGTGTAGTCGCTTAGTTTTTAGTCTTAGTTTTAAGCCTGGCTGGAGGCCTTAATTTATTGAGGCATCCACAGGAAAGCCCGGTTAAGCAGTCGACAACCTCCTATAGGTTGAACTGCGAGATGCCATTCCCCAAAAACAAAAACGGTATCGGCACCCTGGCTGGAGGCTTTGAGTTAGCTTAAGGCAGCCACAGGATTGACCGGTTAAGTAGTCACGGCCACTCTTGGCCAACTACGAGATGCCATTGATAGGAAAAAAAAAAAAAAAACGGTATCGGCACAATAGGGCTACTAGTACAGTACAAAAACACAAAAAACCGACATTCCGACCCCGCCGCCGAGGTCCAGCGCGAAAACCCCGAGTTAATAATTCCCCCCGACCCTTGCTCGAAGAAGCGCCAGCCCGCGCCGAAGCTGAGCCTGTAGCGTTAAATTCCCCAGATAAATAATAATTATCCAAGTTTTGATCCAGCCTGTCCCAACTTGCTGTCCCCCCAGTGACGCCCTAAGCCGAGGTTCGTACCCCACAGGGGGTGCCCTTAGCGCGCAGTCACTTAGTATTGTAAGTAACACGCCCCTGGCTGGAGGCTTTGAGTTAGCTTAAGGCAGCCACAGGATTGACCGGTTAAGTAGTCACGGCCACTCTTGGCCAACTACGAGATGCCATAGTTAGGAAAAAAGAAAAAAAAAAAAAAAAAGGTATCGGCACAGTCAGCGGGCAGCAGTTGAAGAAATAGGAACACTACAAGAAGATTAAAGAAGGCTTCAAGCTTCAACATTGGTTTTATTCCTCACCAACCCAGCACATAAATGTGTATCCCGCACAAATACGGACAATGTTAATATCACAACTTTCACGTGCCAACGCTCCAGTTGGACTAAACAGAGTCTTAAAAAGTTAAAAGCACCAAATATTATCAATAAAACTACACCATTGCAACAATAAAGTACCCGACGGATTAAGTCATAAATCACGTGTTTCGTCAAAACTAAGGAGTTAGTTAAAACTTCATGAATGTGGAATAACAATCCTTTTATTTTTATGTAAACAATCGTAAAAGCTTGGAAAACGATAATTTATTGCAAATTTTTGCCGCCTATATTCGGTATTCATTTGTTTTGTTTGAAGACAGGTGTGCTTCCAAACTTTTGGACGGTAGTGTATGCTATCGCGGACTTTTTTAGAACGTTTTAAGAGGAACAATTCCGTCATACATGATTTTTGCATAATTTTAACCGTTTACGCAGCGCACGCAACGGAAGCTCTCAAAAGGAATAAATTTTCCCCGTTTTCGCAACATTTTTCATTGATGCTCCGCTCCTATTGGTCGTAGCGTGATGTTATATAGCCTATAGCTTTCCTCGATAAATGGGCTATCTAACACTAAAAGAATTTTTCAATTCGAACCAGTAGTTCCTGAGATTAGCACATTCAACCAAACAAACAAACTCTGCAGCTTTATAATATTAGTATAGTATAGATAAACACGCGCCTTCCCATGGGGGTAGGCAGAAATTATATAGAACGCCACCTGCTATGATCCTTACATACTGCTTTAAGTAAAAAGAATAGGTACTTAACATTTTATATCTCTATCATGTTCAACATAATATTATTCTATGTTCCAACAGTGGGATCATTCAGAGGACTCGATGGAACAGGATCAGATTTGCGAGCAGTGCATCTGTCGGTTGCGAGATGCTAGTGACTTTAAGAGGGTGGTCTTGGACTCACAAGAGGAGCTGTTCCAGCAGATAGATGCTGGTAATCTTTGTTTACCTTTTACCTATACATAGTGTGATAGTATGTAAGAACTCTTGAATTGCTAGATCCTTATGGATGAAGAATCTTCAATACAACTTTTATATCAGTAAAAAAAGTTTCTGTCTGTCAAAAAGTAAATTGACTGAGAAGTTCAGCTGAAAGATGTCCATTGCTGGAGATAGGCCTCCACCAAGCATCGCCACATGGACTCTTACTGTACTTCTCTTAGTTGATTTTAGTCACAAAAGGCTATTAATTCTGTTTTGATAAGCATGATCAACAGTCTCTACATCCTCCTATCAAACTTTTGGCATAGCTGTCGTATTACCCCCCCATTCAAAAACTCACCCTGTTTATTAAAAAAACATAACAATATTCCCAACAGAAAATGAAACAAGCATCAAAGAAGAAAGACTAGATGAGGACTTTCTGATAGAATCCAAACCTGAGAGCGAAGGCACTGTGGACACTATGTACACTGACACAGAATACACTCTGGACACCGCTGACACTTTGATGAGTCTCAAAGATGAGACAGAGTATGAGGAGGTTGAGTATTTAGAAGATGAAGATGTTGGTGGAGCGAGTGATGTTGTTGATACTGGTGAGTTTCTATTTAATATGTTAGCCCCTCAAACGTAGTATGAACACCTATAGGTACTTAAGCCAAATACTCTCGAAACAACATTAAATATAATTGTGAAAACCGTTGAGCACTCACATGCAAACGGCCTCTAGTAGGCGGACCTTTGACGGGTTAATGGGTGGTAAAGAAGCAGACAACACACTAGATATCTGCAATATGAGAAACATTGCAGGTGGGTTGCCATCGCTGAAAAAAACGGAAATGCTTCATGTGCCTATAAATATACTCGCTGTATGCCAGTATAAACCAGAACGTAATCTTAATATACAAACTGCTTTTTTATTATTGCCTAGGGAGCTGCCACGATAGTGTTGTACTCATCATTATGAACAACTTTTACTATGGGACCAAACCTGAAATCGCGAAAAAAAAATCTGGTGTTCCCTACATTTATGTTCGCATAACTCGTGAAAATGTAAAACAGTAGATGTTTTTTCGCGATTTCAGATTTGGTCCCATAGTAAAAGTTGTTCATATTGATGAGTAGAACACCATCATGGCAGCTCCCTAGCCAATAAAAATGCAGCATGTATAAAAATCACTCATCCGTCATTGTTTGTACACGATCTTCGAAACCATCCAACTGATTTAAATGAAATTTTGTGAATGTGTATGTGTTCCAGCTTGAAAGATAGGATAGTTTTGGACTCCATAGGTGGCGCTCTGTGCGATGCAGGGGCGGGTCGATAGTTTATTATATATAAAATTGTAATGGTAGTACTCCCTCAATGACTTTCATTGTGGTCATTTTATTATCTCTTGTTGAAACTAACCATCTGTGATTTCATGAAAGCATATTTGCTGGCAATTCCAAATAAAGACTTCGAAACCGAAACCAATCCCTTTGTAATAGAAATGAAACTCCATGTGGCTCATGGCTTTTTTTTTTCAACTGATTATAGACTGAATGTCTGTTTTTAAACATTTTCTTAATCCACTATCTTGATAAGATAAGATAATAATTTATTTGTAAAACATAGGTAAAGACATATGTACATAGATCTTAAAAAATTAGGTAGTGCATTATGCTTTGCCAATATTGACATACAAATGATGAATATGATTAAAAACGATTAAATGATTGGGCACTATTAAATTACAATAGTATTTGAGTACCTAAATTGTATTAACGGATGCATGCAAATAATTTTTTTTTAGAATTCATAGTCAATTTCATTTCATGTCAAAATTTAAAGTCAATTCGATTCAAAAGATTAGTATTCATGTAAACTATTAAAATTTATGTCAGCATTTGTCATTAAGAAACTCGTCTAGATTAGGAGTATAATAGCATCTTTCAAGCAGTAACCCGTTAAGTGTTTTTGTGATATTTCCAGATTCCTCACAGCCAGCAGATCAGTCAAGACCAGCAAAACAGCAGAAGAAACCTAGCAAACAAGACGATGACGAGGAACCGCCAAAAAGGAAATGGCCCAAAAAGCTGCCAAAATCAGAACGGCACAAAACTTACAAACAATACTCCGAGATTGATCTACGAAAATGTCTGGAAGAAGTCAGGAACAATGTACTGACGGCTGCTGAGGCGGCGTTGAAGTATGATATACCGAAGAAGACTATTTGTGCCAAGATTAGAGTGGATCCTAATGGTGAGTATGATATAAATCTGTTTTTTTTTAAATGTGCTCTCAAGCTGGAATATGTTTTCGTAACAGCACAAACTATATGATGCAGACTAAACAAAAAGTCTTCTATATTGATTGCACATTTATTTAAATAAAAAACTGATCATTCAAACTAAAAAATCATAAACTTTTTCAACACTGCTATTTTAGAATATACAATAAAATAATGAAATATGATTTATTCTGATCAGTTTTTTAATATTTTTGTTTACTTGTTATTTACTACCGCGATGTTTTACTGTAGCAGAATGTGTCACTATGGTTGCCATTTTGGCCACATTAGATACAGACCAAGTGTTAGAATTAAGCAATGTTCTCAGTTTTTTTCTGTTTACACAAATTCTCCACAACATGGAAAAGCCTAGGCTAATGATGTCTCATAATCGCTGTATCTCTACGTTGACGTCGTGGTGGGGCTTGCGCGCTTCGACCACTTAGGTCTGTGCCGGTAGAGTTTACTTTGCTGGAAACCCGCAGAGCAGCCTGTGGTGAGCTGTTGGGCAGTAGCGACCCCACGTACCCTATCTCCCGGGAGGAGTCATGTGCCTCATCTCTGGATTGCCTTTATCCGGCTGGAGTGAACACTGACGAGGAACTGACCTCCCACCTCATTCTTGCCTTTATTGGAAGGCTTGAGTAGAGATTTGCAAGAGCAAACATGCTCGGAGGAAGGAAGTATTCCAGTCAGATGCTGGTAGGGGTTTTGACCGTACTTCCGGGACTGTCCTGATAGCCGTGGAATACCTCTTCTCTCCTCTTAAGCACCTCAGGACGTGTTACCCCCTTGTCGCTACGACACTAGTGCTAGCAACCGTTTCCGGGGGCCCATTATTGAGTGTGCAAGTCACCCCTGCCATTTTATCCATGTATTGTATTTATAAAACATTGGTCAGGCAGGGTCCATAGTCCTTCCATAGTTTTAGATAACCAGTCTACTTTAGCCACCCAAACCCATAGCCCAATAATTATTTTTGTTTCCATATGCTGCAATAGTCCTACACGAAACGGGGGTTGTCCTTGGGTGCACTTGCATAGTGCGTACAAGGATAATCGTCGGTTGGTACCTCATTTTCATTGAAAGCGCCTAACGGGCCTCTGCGAGTTGGCTTCGGCTCCTCGTACGCCTACCAAAGGTCCGGGACCCCAGGGTCTTGAGAAATGTCAAAGACGAAAAAAAAAATTAATACTGTGACGACAAACAACTTTCTACTTACACTAAATATGGGCTAAACTCCTTCTTTAAACTTAGAAACAAAATTATCGGACGTGACCTAAGTTGTTACTGGCAGATAGATAAATAGAATACTCTTTATTATGTACACCATAAATATTACAGATATAAAAGTAGAAATGCAGCAGTTGCAACTTATTCAGCTTGCATTATTGTGTACAGCCTACACTGCAGGTACCGTGACCCGTCGAACATTCCGCGTAGGTGTATCGGCAGTAGTCACAAATCATTGGTCGTGACTCGTGTGTGACTGTAAGTTGCGTGGTCTGTAAGAGCTTAAGATATTGCCTTGAGGCACTCCAAACTGCGCCGTAACAAATACTCTGTAGTATTTCTAAAAACATTGTTGTTTCATATGTTTAATTACATGGATATGCGCTTTAGTAACGTACTGAGCGGAAATGTAAATAGGATTCATTATTTCTCCAGTAAAAACTATTGGATAACAGTGTCGAAAGCTTGTGCTGCATCGGTAAACAAACATGCATAATTTGATCACGTAGTTCCATTATGTTTTGGTTACACATTTGGCTTCAGTACGTTCTTCTGCTCTCTGATTCCGACCGATGAATATACATACTTTATTTAGGTTAAATGCCCAAAATCTAAAATACAGAAACAATATACAAAAGCCCAAACATGAACATTATATCAAGAAATCGATTACATAGAACTTTATGGTTATTGTTTCTTCAAAAGTCAGAAAACGCCAACTCAAGTATAAATAAAAATGAAGTAAATGTATTGTTTGTAGATGTCGGGACAGACATCCAGAACTCTATAAACAACACAACTACCTCCGAAACTGTGACAACGAGCCGAATAGAGGTACCCACACTATCATATGAAGCAGCAAACGAGACAGACTCGGAGGCCGAAAGCCAGGAAGTATCAAACAAATACCCACTATCACACGAAAAAGCAAAAGAGACAGACTCGGACATAGAAAGCCAGGAAGTACCAAACAAGCTCCAAATGCTTAAACACAAGAATAATCTCAAAATGATCCTTAAATATTCCAACGCAACATTAATCAAAGGAAAGTCAGCAGCTGGATACTCGTGCTGGTTTTGCGACAAACATTTGAATCCTGAAAAACTAAAAAAGCACAATTTTGAACACGGAGATGTGTACGATGATGCTATAAAAGTGAAATACGTTTCGGATTTAATAATAAAACTGGATGTTACTGGACTTAAATGCTGGCTATGTGAAGCAGAAATCAACAGTCTTGAAGTATTGATGGGGCATTTACAAGAAGATCATAACAAAACTATTTATACGGACATAGACAATCATTTTATACCTTTTAAGTTTGATACGGACGAGTTACAATGCGTAATTTGTGCAGCAGAGTTCAAATATTTCAAACTACTCTCAGAACATATGTGCGAACATTATAGTAACTACAATTGTCCGGAATGCGACCGTGTGTTTATAAATAAACAATCAATGCAAACACATAGATACAGACATAAGAAAGGAGAATACAAATGTTCTCAATGCCCAAAAGTCTTCGACAGTCCTATGAAAATACGGGAACACGAATACGTAACTCACAAACTGTCCAATAAGAAGAGAAAGTGCGGCTTTTGTGACGAGAAATTCTCGTCAGCAGACTTAGTAAAGAATCACGAAGCTAGAAAACATGGCGTCGCACGTTCGCAGCTTACCTGTGAAGCTTGCAACAGGCTGTTCGCTACCGAGAAAGGTCTTGCAACACATAAGAAAAGACACCATTTGTTAATGCGTCCTATTGAATGCGAGACTTGTGGGAAAGGATTTTATACGCGACAAGAACTCAACTGGCATTCAGTCACCCATACAAAGACCAAAGAATTTCATTGTAATCAATGTGATAACTCGTTTGGCACAAAACCTGCCCTAAGTCAGCATTTAAGGGCACATAGAGGTTATAGGAAGTATAAATGCGAATATTGTGATGTGGCGTTTGTTCATATGAGTACTTGGAAAAGGCATGTCTTTTTGCTACATAGGGAAAAAGCTGGGAGTACCAGAAATAGATTTAAGTAACGCTTGATAAAACAACCAAAAAGTATCATAATTTTTAACTCTGCTAATCTAAGCAGCGGATGTACCTCTGCCCTACCCATTCGGGGAACACAGGTGTGATGTTGTGTTATGCTAGACGGCTTTAATATAGGCTTCATTATTATTTTCTAACACAATATTAAAATAATATATTTCAGCAGTAAAATATTAATTTTTTCACTCCTCAAAAAAATAAACAGGGTAGGGACCTATAAGCTTTCATATACAAGGTTTACAAAGACCCATCATACAGCCGTTATCTATGCATTCCGTACATCAAACTAAGCAACTGGGAAATGACTTTATTTAAAAATAGTTGTTCATAGTAGCGCGCAATGTAACGTACACAAAACATTGTTCTTAAGATGCATGAATGCAACAGTATGGGAGTCATGGGGGTATTTAAAGTTAAGGTATAAAATTTAAAACTTTTTTTCTTAATAATAAAAAAAATTGAAAAATTAGTTAATACCTTCGTAACCAGAAGGTTCCCAGTTATGGTCCAGTACACAAAACTGATAACAATGATGAGGATTAAAAGTGACTGCTTCGTTAAACGTATTATTACACCCGTTATTTATTAGTCACGATTCATCAACAAATGTATGCCTACTGAAATTATTATCCCTATTTAATTTAAACTTCAGTTCCTCGATATAATCATCATATTTTCTTCATCCATTGTTGGTGATCGACCCTGGTGCTTTAATAAAAGTCGAGTTGATGATCCCTCTATGTTGTTATTAAAACGTGTAACCAACACACAGAAATCAATGTATGATTTTATTGTTGTAGATGTCCAGATTGACAATACAACGAAATCCAACAATAAGAGGAATCTAAGGAAAAGACCTACCTCTGAAATCGAAGCGACTAAAGTTACAGAAACAAAAAAAGATCGCAAATCGAGCGAAGCGAACTTAAACGATCAAGAAAGAGTGGAAAATATAAAAGAACATTCAAAGCCAGATGATCAACGTTTCATGTACAAACACAAAGCTAATATAAAAGCCATATTACAAAATTCTAACGCGACACTCATAAAAACATACGGGCGAGACGGATATTCATGCAATTTCTGCGACTTTCAGGCCGCCAAACCGTTTGTATTGAAGCAGCATAATCTGAAAAAACACACCAATGTAGGAGACGAAGCCATCAAAACAAAATATGTATCAGATTTGATCATAAAGTTAGATGCAACAGATTTCAAATGCAAGTTATGCAAAGAACCTATGAACACTTTAGAAGAGTTCATGGGACATCTAAGTAAAACACACTCCAAACTCATTTATACTGACGTCAAAAACTATATAATTCCTTTCAAATTCGACTCTGATGATTTTCGATGCTTTATGTGTGATACAAACTTCAAGTATTTCAAGCTTCTCTCCGAACATATGACTGAACATTACCGAAACTTCGACTGTCCTGTTTGTGATCGTAGTTTCATTAACAAACAGTCAATGCAGACCCATACTTACAGACACAACAGGGGGATTTTCAATTGCTCTTATTGCTCCAAAGAGTTCGATTCTCGACCGAAACGGGCCGACCATGAAAGAGCTGTGCATATGGCCGGCAATTTTAGAAAATGTGCGCACTGCGACCAACGATTCCCAACATGGGATGCAGTACTTGACCATGAGCTTAACGCACACGGGGTGGCGAAACCCACACACACATGCGAAGACTGTGGAAAGACTTATAGCAAACAAAGTAGTCTAACAATGCATAAAAATCGCGTCCACCTTTTCAAGAAGCCTCATAAATGTTCCTTTTGTGGGATGGCTTTCTGTACGAAAGTGGAGTTGAGTTACCATGTAATAACTCATACGAAGACGAGGAATCATAGCTGTAGGATTTGTAAGAAGGCGTTCGGTACGCCGATCACTTTATCTCAGCATATGCGGACTCATGATGGGGTTAAAAATTTTCTTTGTGATTATTGTGACCGCCGGTTCTTGCACAGAACAACTTTTAGAACGCATATGAGAGAGACGCACGGTGAAATTGTATGATTTTGAAAAGGAATATTGGAGAAGCAATTCCTGTATTTTTAAGAACTTAATACCCATGCATTCGGCCTGGAACACTGTGTTATGGACTCCCAATGGTGTGGCTATGTGTATGTTGAAGTCCTTTGAGAAGATTCCAGCAGCTGTGCCACTACCTGTTTTGGATCCGTGAAGATGCGCAGCTCTGCGGGGCGCAACCCTCGCATCGGCGATCCTCGTGAAGTTTGATTCTATATATTTTTTTATGAAAGAAATTGTTTTAGTACCCGGTCTTTTATCGCTTTTGTAATGGGTAACGCATTATTGACCGCCATCGTCGCATCCTGCTGTATGACCAGGTGGAGGAGCGGTGGTAGGCTTCAATTGCTGCAGTCGGAGTAGTCCTCACGCAGCCCGTGGTTGCCATGCAGGCTGTAACTAGCTTGGTGCGGGGCTACCAGACCACGGCCCCGTTGGTGATCATGGGGCAGATCACTGTGGGGTACAGCCATAGTATTATGGGGGATAGGCCCCACTTCTTACATATCATTCTCCTGCACTGCCAGAAGGTGATGTAGGCCCTGTTTAGCTTGTTGTCTATGACTACTCCAGGTTATCTTACTATCTAGAATGACTTCGAGGTACTTGGCTTCGTTGGCCAACTGAAGTTCTGTATTGAACAGCACCCCAATTGCGTAATACATTAACAATCACCATCTAAATGATTTTGAAGCATATTGCTAATCCATTGCTGTATATCGTTCCCGTAGAGCGAAAAGTCATTAAGTCGTAAAACCGTTTTGAGCGTTGAGAGTTAAAGTTTTTGAAAATATAAATCGTCATAATCTTAGATTGCCATTAGGTACGGTCAGCAACAAAAGTCGATTAACACTTCAGTTTTTTTTAACACAATTTATGTTTAAAAGAATAAAAAAGGAGAGTAATAATAATCGAAAATTAAACTAAACTACACTAAAAAAAAATTAAACTAAATTTTGTTTTAATTGAGTATCATTTAGTTCATTTTATTATTTTTATCAATTATTCTGGAATTATAATTACAATATTTGTACGCCGTTGACGGCAAGACATAGCGCTCATTTTTATTAATATTGACATCTGTACTTTTGTTCACCTATGTTCTACAAATAAAAATATTTGAATTTGAATAATTGTTAAATTCCGATGATAAAAACTTTTAGCTATTACATGAAATACTGAAAAGTAGTGTACTAATAATTTAGGGTCTATTGATTTCACATGTAAAAGTAACAGTGTTAATCTACTTCTGTTGCTAACCGTACATACCTTTGTTTTTAGCTTTATTTTAAAGGAAATAAAATAAAGTTTGTAAGAACTACAACTCGAGAAAAACTTCTAACTCTTCTTTTTCGACTTTCGCTCTACGGGGACGATATGTTCGAAAAATTTGTCTGCTCAACAACGTAAATAACGCAATGAATGTTGTTGAACTGTCAAATTGAAACCGATTCCTACTGTAGGTGTGTTATGCAATTGCCCCGCGGTTTTGCTAGGCGGAAAGGGTCTGATGTTCGTTTTTCCGTACTTGACTAGTTCAGTTTTAGTGGGGTTCACTGATAGTTCATATTCCCTGCATCAACTTTCTACAATATGCTTGCTGAGTGAGGTTACAGTTTTCTCTATAGTTATTATTATTTGATTTTGTTAGGCTGTAACAGCGTAGGTTTTATGGATCTTGTTTTGGGAATAGTACCTTGTAACTTTGAGGTCGAGATCTATAAACGTTACTCAGCACGAACCGTAAAATGTTCCTACTTTGCTCCTATATGATTAATTATGCTCCAATTGTCTTAAATGAATGAAGAATATAAAAAAAAACCAATGAAACAAAGTGATTTTGTAACTAAATTTAAGAATACAACATTATTTCTTTAAATTTCTTTAAAAAACACGGTTTATTTTAATTTTTACCCATTTTTCGACCATTGATACTATCAAAAAAGGTAAAGTGTAATATCACGGAATAAGGAAAGTATAACTTTGCTCAAAAAGCTTCCACAATGGAGATTGCTTGTGAAATATACCCAGGCGGAAAGTTACCCATGGTCATGGGTAACTTTGCGCCTTATTCATAGTTTTATATATATTATGAAATACTTAATTACGTTGATTTAACTTTAAAAATATGTTATATAACATGTTATGCTTTAAATTAATACATCTGAGTATATTTCATAATTAATAGTTTAAACAATATTCATAATTCCCTTTTTGGAGCAAAGTAGGACCATTCTACGGTACTTTGGATAAACGTCACCTACCACTGTCTGTAACGTAACCTGTCACTGTCGCACGACTGTCAAACTGTCAAGTGCAAGATAGAGACGGGAACATGTCTAAGTTCAAGCAGGAGCTAAGGTAACGTCTATAGGTCTCGGCTTCAATGTCAGATTTTGGTGATTTGTATAATTCATGGCAATATTTTGGCAAAGCATGTTCGTTAATTTTTTATTTTGTTTGTGATTTTTTCTTGGATTTTAATCACGTGGTCAAGACGTGCCACGTGTTATGTCAATGTGTTGCTTGTATTGTAAGTTTTTTGAGGTAATAATAATAAAAAAAATCTATATTCTCAGTATTTTTTTTTTAAGGAAAACTCCCTCGTATACAGGGTGGCAGGGACGCGCAACCTGTTACCATGGATTCAATACATGATTCTGGCCCATCCAGCGTTGAAATTTTTCGTCGGTTATTAAAAAAAAATTGCTGTTCCATACATTTTAACCGCGTAGGAATTGCAATTTTGTAGGAAACAGCTGACTTTTTTTTTAATAACGCAGGGGGTTCCAGAATCAGCCAGGGTCGCGGGTTGTTCGAAAGAGTTACCGTAGCCCCGGCACAGGCTACTGAAGGAACACGGGTGGGTTTTAGTCAGTAAAAGTCTGACACGCCCTCGCGCTCCGCCCAGAGCGGGAGAAGTCATTTGATGATTTCCCATCCAAAAAAGGGGGGGGGGGTCCAGAATCGTGTTCTGAATTCATGGTAACATGCTGTGTGTTGATGTCCTGCCACCTTGTATTTTCAAAAAGTTTGTGAAAATTGATGTTGTTAATAATCATTTTAAAACGCTGTTAATAACCATGCTAAGAATTAAATATTTTTATTGTAACAGAAACTTTATCCTCCGCAATTATTTGGCCTTGATTTTATTGAAACTTTTGACTTCATTATACATGAAGGATACGTCGGCAAATAGACACCAGTGGTCTAAAAAAAAACTTAGGTTATACCTACGCTATTTTTAATTTTACCATAAGACGCCAGCAGGGCTAACGTGACACACACGACAATTACTCACTCTCGCGTCGAAGAGATATGCCTATTTCTGTCACCTTCCTCGTTTTCAGACAGCGCTGCCGTGCAAAATACTCGACTCGTTCTTGATGTTTTCTCAACAAACCCTATTAAGGCACCTAAGTTATCTCGAATTTTGACAATTCAACACGAGATAATCTCCGATTCTTCTGACATTTAGTCGTCCTCGATTTTGACGACGAGAAGAGTCTTAGACAAAATTTAAATAAGTACAAAAAAACCTTAATATCATAATTGTACTTATTTTAGTCATAATTTTATTTTACAATATAATATTAATAATGAAAATACTTAGTTTTAAACCAATATTTATATTGGAACGAAGTTCGTTTCGGCGGCCGCGAGAGAAACTGTGGCGGAGGGGAGCACTATTACGTAGATGAGCATCACTTTTAGTAATAACCAGTCACTTTGCCAATTATGGTGATTAACGAAATCTAGGGAGTTATGGCTGTATGGCAATATCAAACCTTCGCAACATAATTCCTAAAATCGCCAGTTCATTTCCCAACGGTGGTGTTTAACAACGTTTAGTCTTTTATGGTTATAATAGCGAAATCAACTCCAGCTGCATATTTATCTGAACGCCAGTCGTTTTGGTATAATTTTCAAGATCATTTTATGGTGATTGTTACATTTTAGCAACCTACGATTTGTCAAATTATGATCGTCGGCCCATTTGTCATTTGTGGCGATTATTTTAGTGCCACTAATTTTCATTTCCGTCATTTTTAATTTTTATTTCGGCATGCCCAAGAAAAATATTTAATTTTAGTTTAAAAAAATCGGTCACACACAAAAAGACTAAACATAAAAGAGGTGGACGTAAAATCAGTATAGTATTTATTTATTTAAACTTTATACACTCAACATAGTACAAAGGCGGACTTAATGCCTTAGGCATTCTCTACCAGTCAACCAAGGGCGCTGAAGACATTAGATGGCAAGTGCTCTGTTTGAGAGGAATAATACAAAAAAAAAAAAAAACTAGTACGTCATACTAATTCCATGCGTAAAAACGGAACCTCAAGCCGATGTTGCTATGATAAAAATGGTTTGTTTTTAATACTTGCTACTTCGGTTGCGAGATAAAGAAGTGTCAAAATGCCTTTTTCGAGTTTACTCGAGCATAACGGTCATGTTAAAGACATTGAGACGTCAGAATCGTAGGCAAATTTCGAAAAATCGAGAATTAGAGCGTTCTCGCGCTTGTCATCTCTTAAGGGGGAAGCGCTAAGGTAGCCCGCGAAATTCAAATTTACTATTTTTGCAATTTGCAGCTCAGTAGCTGTATGTCAGAGGTGTTAAAACGAATCGGGAATGCGACTATCCTTTGACATTTTAGGGCGAATCTAACGATTGAAATCTTTGCCGCTGCCATCATTTTCATGATAGCCGTCACTGCGGCCGTTAGTGGCGGCCACGGCTCTTCTAGGAAACCGTTGCTTTAGCCCTGCAGGAATGTACGTTGTTTAATAAAAAAAAGTCGCATAGAGAATGAGAACTCCTTTAGTTGTGAAAAGGTTCCTCAGGGCTCAATACTCGGCCCGTGCCTATCTGTACTAAAGGTTCATCGGTAGATAAATTTATTAATCTAATTCAGTAAATTAACGTTATAGTGAATCAAAATTAAATAAATAATACCTAAGTATGAAAGTTTAAAAACGGAGTAGGATTTAGAGCCACGTTTTAATCGTTCGGTACGGAACTCTAAAAAGAGGCATACAAATAATTGGGTATGTCGAATACTTAATGGTTCAATAAAACGATTCGTTTATTAATAGACGTAATCCTATCATGTATTTATTAGTATTCTTTATTTCAGTGCTGGGCATAACGAACCTTCTAATTCTTTAATGTATGAATTTTAGATTCTGAATATACATGTAATACACAATAATACATTATACCGACGCTGTTCCTTACTCGTTAGCTTTTAAGAAAAAAAACATCTGGGATTTTTTTATTCATCATTTTGAAGTAGTAAAACTGTCATCTTAAATCTATAAGCGAACGGCGAAGAGATTCAAGTAATACTGTCATTTTAATTATAAATGTGATCAAGGTGTGGAAATGAATGTATGAATTTCTTGTTGTAGATGTCCTGATTGACAATACAACGAAATCCAAATTGGGACGATCTAAAACGAAACTGAGGACAATGCCCACCATCTTTAAAACCAAAGCATCTTTTTTGGATGAAAAAACTAAAAAACTTATCGAGCTGAATAAATTAAAAGCAAAAAACTTAACAAAACCGGTCGTAACCACAGTAAAAGACGATGTCATAAATATTACCGAAACAAAAGTAATCGCCATAGAGATTAATATGGAGCCTAAGATAGAAGAAATGGAGGCTCCAGTGAATGCCGATCAAGTCCGAACGCGATACAAGGCTATAGTCAACGACAAATTCAAGAAAGAAAATAAAGAGCCCGAGAAATTTGAAGTCAACGAAATGAATAAACATAAAGATAACATAAAAACTATATTACAAAGTTCTAACGCGACAATCATCAAAGGATTTTGGGGAACTGGCTATTCTTGTACCTTTTGCGAAGAACAGAGAGAAATACCTTCAGAATTAAAGCTGCATAATTTAGAAGATCATAGCAATGTAGGAGACGAAGCTATCAAAGTTAAATATGTATCAGATTTAGTTATACGACTAGACATTACCGACCTCAAATGCAAACTATGCAACGCAAGTATAAATTCTTTAGAAGACTTCACGGCACATTTAACTAAAATACATTCGAAATTGTTACACACAGATATTAAAAACCACATAATTCCTTTCAAATTTAACACAGATGACTTACAATGCTGTATGTGTAAGAAAGAATTTAAGTATTTCAAGCTGCTTTCAGAACATATGAGCGAACATTATAGGAACTACGAATGCTCGGTTTGTGAGCGTGCTTTTATTAACAAGCAATCAATGCAAACTCACAGCTACCGACACAACAAAGGTGTCTTCAAATGCTCACATTGCCCGAAAGTTTTTGACTCTAGACCGAAAAGAAGTGTGCATGAGAGAGTAGTACACGCTCTATCGAATAAGACGCGAAAATGTTCGTTCTGCAGCGAAAGATTCGCGACCAAAGACTTAGTTCAAAGCCATGAGGTCAAAGCCCATGGGGTTAAGCCAACAGTTTTTTCCTGCCAAGCTTGCAACAAGTCTTACCACAGCCAGAGTTCGCTGACGACCCATAGGAAGCGCTACCATTTAATGTTAAGACCTCACCAATGCTCGTATTGCGACATGGCATTTTTCTCCAAAATCGAGTTGCGTTCCCATACGGTAACTCATACAAAATCAAGGGATTTCAAGTGTGATATGTGTACGAAATCTTTTGGGACCCGGTGTAGTCTTAATCAACATGTTAGGGGGCATTTAGATGATCGGAGATTTAAATGTGATAGTTGTGAGCGAACGTTCGTTCATAGGACCGCTTGGAAAGTGCATATGAGGAGTAAACATAGTAGAATCGTTTAGGGACGAGTGAGTGACGAGTCTCATTTTTTTTTTGTATGCGACCAGCCCCCGCACGGTTGCAATGGCGATATGTCAAAATTTACGAGATTTCTATGCTATACCTAATTTAAATATTAATCTATACTAATGTCATAGAAGTAAAATTTGTGAGTTTGTAATCTTTGGAACTACTACTGATCCGATTCCGAAAATTATTTTACTAACGAGAAGCTACAATATTGCCGAGCATCGTAGGATGATATATTTTATGTTAAAACAAGAAATTTCTCGCGAGCAGAAGCTAGTGTATTATACACAAACCTTCCGAAATAAATGTTCTAACTAAATGATAGTGAAAACCGCATCAATATCCGTTGTGCAGTTTAGAAGATATAAGTGGTCACACAGACGAAAATTGACTTTGTTTTTAATAAAAAACGAAGGATGTTATTTATTATTATTATTTATTTATTTAAACCACAATTATAACACCTTCACAGAAGCATCCAAATCGATGTCACAATGTTTACACTTCGTATAAAATAAAATTACTTGTAAGCAAAATTACAAAGAATAATCTACTCATTCGTGTTCTTAGACCACTCAGAAACGGCGTAATACACATTCTCAATAGCAATATTTTAACATATGAAGTTCTACAGGGTGCTCCAAATAGTGACGTCCAAAAGAAAAATCTGAATTCCTCATACCATAGGGGTATTAAAAAATATCGCGATTTTTTTCTAGATTTCGAGTTATTTAAAATTTGAGTTTATCCCACTAAAAACTTAAATCCCTGCTATCAATACTTTTTTGAGTAACTTGCAGGATTGTTAGGAAGCTTATTATTTTACGTATGAAAGTAATTTTCAAGACGATTATGTCACAAAAAAAAATTGGAAAATACCTACTACAAAAAAGATGTGAATTTTTGAAGCTCCACCGGCAGAAAACTGTAAAAAATTACAAAAAAAAAAAAACTTTTGGACGTCACTATTTGGAACTATCCTGTATAAAATTGCAGATTTAATCACTTCCACTAACCGTAAGCAAGAATTTAGATACTTTTTATTTGTAAACTCTTAGGTATGTTACTTAATATAAATGCTACAGGCAACGATAACAGGTTATATTATGTATAGATTCAGCACTTTAGCCCAGCACAAATGCCCAGTTAATTAATTATTCCCTAGGTTTCTGGGGTGTCAATCGTACATCGCCTTATTCTCAGCCTCTTCCACTCCGTCCCCTGCATGTCATGTATGTCCCAAGTACTCTTTACTGTTGACTTTGCCTATACAAGGCAAACAAATAATTATATTTTTATATGTTCTCAATAAAATCTGAAAAACTGGAATGAATTTGATAAATAAATCATTTGGATCGCAAACAACCTTTTTTTAACCGACTTCAAAAAAAGGAGGATGTTCTCGTTTATCGTGTCTCTTTCTACCTTTAAATACCTAAAATATTAAGTAAGGCTTTTTTTCTCGTGATAACAACAACTGTAATAAGAATTAGTAAGTATGGCCATTAGTTCTCACGGTGAAGAAATACATTGTTAGGGAACATGTCTTCAAAGTCAAAGTCAAAGATTTATTTGCAGATAAATATGGTTACAATAGTTCTTAAGATGGTAGGTAATATTAGTAGCTTAGCATATTTAATCATAACATAATGACATGCAAATTTTTGTTATAGGTAGGTACAATTACATTATTACTTAAAATTTAAACTGAAAGAATTCTTTTATATTGTAGATTACCAAACCAAAAATTCGAAGACATGTATGTTATATCCGCCAACCTGCACTGGACCGCGTGAACTTCAGCCCACTCTCTCAGGAGGCCTGTGTCCCAGCAGTAGGAACATTATAGGCTGATTATGCTAAAGTATATTCAAACCCTTGTTTCCAATTGGTATTATTTCTACTTTAACAGGACGTTATGGGTGTTACCCGTGTGGCCAATGGGATTTATTTATTTATTTAAACTTTTCATACTCAAAAAAGTACAAAGGCGGACTTAATGCCTTGGGCATTCTCTACCAGTCAACCAAGGGTGGTGAAGACATTAGATGGCAGGTGCTCTGTTTGAGAGGAACAATGCTAAAAAAAACTTAGGATTTCCCACCAGAAAAAAATACTAACTTCCATACAAACTTTTATTGCCTATTTAACCACTTTAGGGAATGAAATTTCGAAAATCCTTCCTTTGTTGAGCACTAAGGATTTTTGAAATTTCATTTTTAAGTTTTTTTTTCACATTTTGTTCATGTTTGGATACTAAATCTCGGATGCAGTATAGCCCTATTGCAAGAAAAAGACCTATTGTCATGCAAAGAAGAAACGAGTCTTGATGAACACGCTTGCTTGTGTTGAAGATTTCAATTAAAAATATTGAATGAAACAGCATGAACTGAATATGAAAGTGCAATAATTAAAGAAGCAACTCTTGTTGTAGATGCCCATCGGAATAAAAAGGCTACAAATAATGAAAATGGCAACGCTAAGAGCAACGTGCAGAAAAACACTTCACAGGCTGAAGTTGAGAAAGATATGAACAGCATACAGAAAAATAGGAACTTTCTGGCAAACTTCAAAGAGAGCGTTCGTTCTGTCCTCAGATGCACAAACGCTACACCAATCCGAGGTTACTGGGGCATCGGATATGCTTGCATCTACTGCAAATATCAAACCTCTGCAATTTCAGCGCTGAAAAAGCACACACTGACAACACATTCCCAAAATGTTGACGAACTTGACAACGTGAAATATGTACCAGATATGATCATTAAACTAGACATTACAGACCTCAAATGTGAGATATGTGACTGTGAAATAGAAACCCTTGAAGAAATCATGCACCATATCAAAGTTGTTCACAGCCAACCCATCCATTTCGACACTACTAATCATATCGTTCCATTTAAATTCGGAAAGAAGGATTTAGCATGCGCTCTTTGCGCTAAACAGTTTAATTATTTCAAGCATTTATCTGAGCATATGAATGAGCACTTCCCAAACTATACATGTAAGGAATGCAATCGCTTTTTTATCAATCTACGCTCTTTACGTACTCACGCGATCAGACATCTAACAGGCACATTCGTCTGCACGTTTTGCCCCAAAATCTTCGACACCCGAATCAAAATGAAGGAACACGAAAGAGTCTTACACCTAAAAGGTTCTAAAAATCGTAAATGTGGGTATTGTGACGAGAGATTCATGGATGCTGTGAGGAAGACGGAACATGAGGTGAAGGAGCATGGCGCTCCAGTTCGTAAATTCGCCTGCAAAGACTGCGGGAAAGTTTTTGACAGTCAACGTTCTGTAAAGAATCATATGAACCATCTTCATTTGCAGCTAAGGCCGCACAAGTGCCCGGAATGTGACAAGGGATTTTATAATAAAAATGAGATGAAGCGACATAGAGTAAAACATACTAAGATCAAGGAGTTTCAGTGCTCGGTTTGCTCAAAATACTACGTTTCTAGAGCTTCTCTTAGAGGCCATATGAAGATCCACGACAGTGAGAAGAGTTATACTTGTGAGAGATGCGGCGAAACTTTCATACAGAAGAACGTTTGGGTGAATCATATGACGAACCATGCGAAAGCGCAACGCTGAAAACGCAGAAATTGAGGAAAAGGCAAGAAAGCGCTGAAAAGGCTTAGTTTAAATTTTTCGTCAGTTTTTGAAAAAAAAAATTGCTGTTCCATACATTTTGACCGCGTAGATATTGCACTTTTGTAGGAAACAGCAGATTATTTTTTAAATTAAAATTTTAAAATGTCCATGATGGCGCTAATGAAGGGCGACCTTCCTATCTCACTAATGCGCAAGCTCGTCGATATGTGTATCCTGCCTATCCTAACCTATGGCGCTCAGACTTGGTCTTTGACCGAGGCTCAGAAGTCCAAACTCAAGGTTTGCCAAAGAGCGATGCAGCGTATCATCTTAAATATCAAACTCACCGACCAAATTCGCTCCAAGACAGATATCGTTGATGTTGGTGATAAGTCTGCGAGGTTAAAATGGGACTGGGCGGGTCACACTTATAGGATGCATCCAGACAGATGGGCCAGGATTGTCACACAGTGGGTGCCTGAAGACGGGCGTTGTCACCGAGGTATGCCTAAAAATGCTGGCGTGACGATTTGGACTCGTTCCTAACCGATTGGACGGAAAAGGCACAGAAGAGACTTTTGCCCAGGAGTGGGAGCTTGAACAAAAAAAAAAAAATCAACGCTGGGAGGTCCAGAATCATGTACCTACTGAATACGTGGTTTCAATTAATGTGATATCCTAATCGTCACTCCGTAGAGCGGCCGAAGTCGCTGGCAAAGTAATAATGTAGCTTCCTTCATTTTCATAACCAAAAAGAAGTTGTGTACAAGTGGATTACTAAAAGTTCATTGACGGCTGTATGAAAAACTACTTAAAAAACAACGTACACTTTTTTAACTAACTTGTGGTTTTCGGGTACAGACGAGCAATTGCGTAACACAGTAAGAATCGGTTACATTTTGACAGTGCAACAACATTCATTGCGTTATTTACGTTGTTGAGCATAATTTTTCGAACATATGAAGCAATGGATTAGCAATTTGCTTCAAAATCGTTCAGATTGTGATTGATAGTGTGTTACGCAATTAGAGTGCTGGCCTCCTGGAAAAACTTGGAGGTTGCTGGCAAAATAAATATTGTTTAATAGTGATTTGAAATTTGTTTTTCTATTTAAAGTTAAGACGGTGCTCAAAATGCTTGGTTAGCATTAAAAATAACTGTATTTAATAATAAATGATGATGATAAACGTCGTTGTAAGTTTTGTCAAAAATATAATATTTTAAAACTAAATGCGGTCGGTGTTTCGCATCCGACTACTCTAAGAAGAAACACAGAAACAAACTCAGAGGTCACAGTCTCTTTTAAAGTCTATACAATAATCTTGGTCAGTTCATATGAGGACCATGCAGCTTAGTGGCTGAGATGGTCTTTTGAGGAAAGAATACACAAATCTAAATGGACTTGTCAAGTCAGTGGACGCATTTTTCAGTAATTGATTGTTGTGTGATATAAAATAAATATGTGTACAGTCGCAAGCATTAATATATACACACGAAGCAACTTTTAAAAGTGATTATCTCCTACTGTGTTGTTGGTATTTTTATTTTGTTACGCAACACAGTATTTGGGAAACCGTACTTTTATGAAATAGGTGTTATCTCGAAAGTTTTAGTCGTTATTCTACGAGAAAATCGCTTTTGAATTTTGCTAAGTGTATACATATTAATGCTCGTGACTGTACCTACCTATCAGAGATTTGGAAAATCTGTTTTTCTATTTAGTGCTGCAAATGCTTAGTTGGCATTAAAAATAACTGTATTGTGTGTGATTTGAAATAAAGTTTGTGTGAATCTGGGATTTTGATTTTGTTTAAATATTTAAAGCTAAGAGACAGTCCTGAATATGCTTGGTTAGCATTAAAAAACACTATGTATTTTGTGTGACTTGAACTAAATGTGTGTAATCATCAAGGATTTGGATAAATCAGTTTTTCCCTCGGAAGTTTTTAATATTTTTGTCCAAGACATGTTTTAGTACATATGTACATAAATGGGTCACATCATAGTTGCATTAGCTAGGAAATATATTATAATTCAATAAGAATATACTGTGCTCATCTTACAACTACTGCTACATGTTCAAATCATAGGCGAGGACGCTGGTACCCTAAACACAAGTTAAATCTTACTTTGGGTGCCAGAGTTTATCGTAAACACTTTTTCCCTAGTTGTAACGCTGCATAGTGTTTAGATAAGTGTTTCTTGTTTGTACAATTGAAGTTAAATAAAAATTTATTTATTTATTTATTATTAGTAGTAACATTGCTTGGCGGTATACAAGCTCAAATTAAATTCATTGGCGAAACTTCTCCCACACTGATGTTACGCTAGATAATTTAATTTGACCTTGTATTAAGTTAGAAAGTAACGGAGTAAGCAGATAGTTCGCTTGATGTCTAGTATAACTCAGCCGTTACAAAAGGAGCGTTGCTTTTTCGTTCAGCTAGCGTTATTTTTAGTCGTGAAGCTGATTCCTATTGGCCTCGTCGCCTACGAATGCGTGACGGGTTCCTAAAAGCCTAATCTCCGTTCGCAATTTAGTTTCCAAACAAATATGAGTTTTTGAAAAAATATCTACACAAAGTTCAGTAAAATCAACCTAATTTACACTGGCGTAAGGTACCTTAGTTGAACGATATCCTAGTAGATCATAGTAAGGTCACCATCTGCCCAGCCTTTTCCCTGTTGAGGTCAACTTTCGGATACAGCTGAATACCAGTATTTTTTTAAGGAGCGACTGACATCTGAAGGCCAATTCCCGTAATTAACACTTTCAACGCCAATGACTCGGCTCCCGGGTTTTCTATAAAGTTATTCACACGCAAAAAACTCGCCTCTCGAGTCTTATAGATGAAACGTTGCTATTTTTGGGCACGCTAGTGATTATGCGTATTGAAAGTGTTAGAAACGTTTAAAATGTCGTCACAATCTCATCTCAGCGACAATCAAATGTCAAAAATGTAGATAAACGCTGTACAATTTTTGACGGATTGTGACTGATCTCCACAAGCCAGTTACTAAGTAACACGATACTCCTTTGTAAGACCTGTTGTTAGACTTACAGGCTTCTGACTACCAGAAACGACTGTCAAAGATCTACGAACGATAGCGATTTGATCTTAGGACTTTGCTAATGTTTCATACAAATATGAATCTTATCCGTATGCTAATTATGTTCATATTCCTATAAATAAACGAATATGATCAAGCGTTTCATTATACTAATATAAATATTATTCACAGAAGGTCATGGTTCATATTCGTGTGAAAGGATTACTTGCTTAGCAAAGACTAAGTACACTTTACAGATCTAAGAATACTAAAATATTAACCCAAAAACAAATTCCTTTCAGGCGGCGAAGTGGACCCGACCCGAGAGAACATGTACCAACTCATAAAAGAAATCAAAGCTATTCTAACATTCACGAACGCGACCCCTTACAAGTCGAAGAACGTTCGCTATTACTGCGCGTACTGCTCCACCGACGGACCTTATTTCGAGGACCCCGACGACCTCCGAACCCACACAAGGACCGAACACGTCGGCCACAGAACAGAGAAGATAGAATACGCCATGCGACCTTATTGGATGAACGAGGTAATCAAACTTGATATAGAGAACCTCCTTTGTACTGTTTGCTGCGTAGTCATAAACAATTGGAATGAAATGTTCAAACATTTAAAAGATAAGCATAATATAGTGTTAGATCAAGCGTATACTAGAGTCATTCCTTACGTTTTGAAGACAGATCTTCAATGCGCGCTGTGCAAAGAACCGTTCAGTAACTATCTTCATTTAGACGGCCATATGAACGCTCATTACAATAACTATGTTTGCGACGACTGCGGAGACACGTTTCTAGCGCACAATCGTTTAAAACAGCACGTAAAAATCCACAACGTAGGCAAATACAGATGCAGGTTTTGCCAAAAAGTGTTTACTTTACAAAAATATATGCGGAAACATGAAGAGTTAGTTCATCAGCAACTGTCAAAGTTCAAATGTCTGTACTGCCCGGAGAGGTTCACGGGTGAGTACATAAGACACCTACATTGTCTAGAAAAGCACGCAGAAAAAATTAAAACCATGACCTGCGAATATTGTGGGGAAAGTTTTACGTGGAAACAGTACTATATGAACCATATTAGAAAGAAACATGAGAATAAGAAATCTTATGAGTGCGACAAGTGCGATAAGAAATTCTATGGTAATTATGAGTTGAAGGAGCACTTGTTAAGACATGTTGGTACCAAGAACTTTGAATGTCAAATTTGCCATAAGAAGTATGTGTCAATGAATTCTTTGAAGCAGCATGGGAAACAGCATAGGAAGAAGAATGAAGCGTGAACCTTTTGACGATTTTTATACATATAGCAGCAGTTTAGACAGTGAGCAATCCAAGGCTCAAGTTAATCAAGGAAGAGCGCTGAGCAGCAGTTTATGATATTGAATAATACACTTTATTATCATAGGCATAAAGTAGCTAAGGCGTCCCCAGGTCCGGCCCGAGGAGCCCTTTAAAAAATATAGTTATTTCTCACCATTAAAAGACAATTATACAAATAGGTACGTGACAAGTATTTCAACGTTTTTGTGGTGATCATAATAAGGTGCACAGAGTATTGACCCTAGCTTGACCCTAGCTACTGAACTAGGCAGGAACCTGTATCTCTGGGGATAGTGTGTTGGGTGGGCGTCGATATTTGTGCAACTTCATACTTTATGAAACTAAAAATTAAGTGTGTTATTCCGTGTCAAAAAGCGTTAACCCTTTAACCGCCAACGTCGGATTGATCCGACAAGTATTTTCGTGTCCATTTCGCCAGGGTCGTATATTTACGACCAAATACCGTAATAATTCACTGTGCCCGGCGCTGGGGGCACGACAACTGATATGAAGTCGGGCGGTTAAAAGGTTAATGAAGTTATCCGGAAAAGAACCGGAGTAACCGACATAGCCTATAGAGTAAGCAAACTGAAGTGGCAGTGAGCTGGTCATGTTTGTCGAAGGACCGATGGTCGGTGGAGCAGACGAGTCTTGGAGTGGAGACCACGTATCGGCAAGCGTAGTGTGGGACGCCCCCCCAGCTAGATGGACCGAGGACCTTAAGAATGTGGCTGGGAGAGACTGGATGCGGAAGGCGGAGGATAGGGTGTTGTGGCGCAGCCAGGGAGAAGCCTATGTCCAGCAGTGGACTGCGATATACGGAGTTGATTGAAAAAGGATTAATTGTCTCGGTCAGGTACCGAGTTGTCCTATTGTAACTCGGGACATATAATATAGCTCGAGCAATCTTGATTATTCGAAGGTTTCACTTGTTATAATTTGTTAATCGAGTCTTGCACTCACTGTAAAAATGTTACAAGGTTTGTAAATATAAAAAAAGGTCGCAGAGTATAAAATAAGTACGTTTATTGCGACCAAATGTGTAGTATGAAAAGTGGCCTGAACTTAGCAATATTTTCTTTTATTTTAAATTTGATTAGGACTACAATACGGCCGATGAATCGTGGCCGGTCTGAACGTAGGCTCTCGGAACTTTCGAGCATGTCCTCTCGTACAAACTCGCCTCATGTCACCATTTAGTTCCTAAAAAAAATTATTGCGCAGCCTTTTGCGCAAAGTTCAGACCGGCCATGATTCATCGAACGTCTAATCTTGTTGTTTCTATGCTCATTGTCATACCTTTAATTATATGTCAGACCACTACATTTTGAAACTTATAGCTTGACCGAAACTGCTTTAAACCGAACTGTTTAAGGCCTGGAGCCAAATGCGTGCCCGTGGCGTGTGCTTGCACGCATCGGTTGTTATTTATGTTCATGTATGGAAGATAATATTTAGTTTTAATACTGTAATAACTAGATCCATGCTTGGATGCAGAATGCGGCACCGCCCTCTCGCCCGCAAAAATATGCACTCGCAGAAGATGCGGTAAATATAAGGTGTATCTATTCATACGCGAAATCTCTTAAGGGGTCATTGTACTCATCAATATGAACAACTTTTACTATGGGACCAAACCTGAAATCGCGAAAAAAAAATCATCTGTTCCGTACATTTATGTTCGCATAACTCGTCAAAATGTAGGGAACAGCAGATTTTTATTTCGCGATTTCAGGGTTGGTCCCATAGTAAAAGTTGTTCATATTGATGAGTACAACGACCCCTTAAGAGATTTCGTGTATGAATAGATACACCTTATACAGGGTTACTGGAAACTCGACCACTTCCTTGCAGGAGGTGATAGGGGGGCTAAAATGTGACAAATTTAACCTCCCATATGTACGGCCGAAAATTAATACTTTTAGAGATATTTTAATTTTAGGTATTTTATAAATTACTCTGAATTTTCACACTAAACTTTTAATTTAAAAAAACAAATCATGTTGGTTGGGTTCATTTTTATTTTTATTTATAGCTAACATTCTAACAAAGCTAATACAGCAGTAAAATATCTAAAAATATCAAATCATTTCAAATTACAACCAATTATTTAAAAAAAATCGAAGTAATTTAAAAAAGACCTAAAATTCAAATATCTTTAAAAGTATTAATTTTCGGCCATACAAATGGGGGATTAAATTTGTCACATTTTAGCCCCTCTATCACCTCCTGCAAGGAAGTGGTCGAGTTTCCAGTAACCCTGTATAGTGCAACATGCAACCCACGTATTTCGCCCTTCCACGTTGCATCCTCAGATGTTAACTCGTTGACTTAACATCAGGTTCGAGTTGCATTAGAGGTACTGGACCAGGGTGTAAAGTTTACTCATCCTCCATAGAAAAGGAAGGATCCTCCGACCAGACGGGTGTTGTGTCTGGTGGGCTACTGCCCGACGGTTGAACTTTGTGTGACGTTCGTGTGATGCGTATATACTTCGCATGTGGCGTTGCAAATGCCGCCAGAGTTGCATCGTAATAACCGCGTCTTCTGCGTGTGCTGTATTTTTGCGAAATTAAAGCTAAATGTTCTAACATAACATTTTACTGTCATGGATTTCCGCAAAGCAACACCGGATTCCATAACTTTGTATGGAAGATCGATATGTCACGCGCACGCCTCGCAGCGGCATAGGTGACTACTCATCCGCGAATGAAACGTTACCCTTTTAAAATCGTAAGGCGACGAATCGTCCGCAAGTTCGGATGAGTCGTCGCATAGACTAACAAACATTTTGTGTATAGGAACATTGTCTATGTCTGTTCTCTTTGGTTTCGTCGGTTTCGTATGCCGCTCTGTGTAATAATATCGTGGTTAAATCGAATAAAAATACTTCTATGTATAAGAATCGTTTTTTTTTATTAAGAATATAATTTTTTATACTGGTAAATTAGAATAATAAGCAGTTTACCAAAACAAATGACGGGTAGTTACTGTTTTACTGCGAAAACTGAGTTTTGTTATAAATATGAGTACATTTAAATAGATTGTTATTAAGAATTATATATGTATGAGAAAATATTAATTAATAACGAAAAACCCGAAATTAAAACCTTCTTACTATTTAGGTACAAAAAAAAAAAAGAATTATAACCAAAAAATCAACCACTACGAAATTTTGTAAACGATGCCGGTGTGTATCACAATTTATATGATAATTTCTCTACACAATGCCCGAGGCTAATTTCATTATCAATAAACTCTCGCAAACTGCTATTAATTTATTTTTCCTTCAGTATGCTATCTTCCGTTCTCTTTGAAATAAATCCTTGATTTTTCCACAGATTGGAATGATATTTGGCTTCTATATGTTAGGTTGGCTCTTTATTGTCCTATTTAGTCTCGAGTTCCACCATTCTATAGCATTATTAGTTTTGTGCCGGATATTATAAAAATCACCATTTATCAGACAAGATGGATTTCTTCTCTATCCAAGTATTTTGAAAATAATGGTTAAATTGCGCTGTTTTATCATCCTTATGTATACACTCACTCAAAACGTAAAGCTAACCATCTGAAACTTTAGTATTTGGGAGATATGACAACGCCATACAACACCTCACGTGAGCCATTGACATGTTTGGTTTTTTTGTAATTCCATTGGACAGCTTTTTTAAATTGAAAAATACACCCTCGAGTTGTTACTTTATCAAATACAGGGTGTAAGGGACAGCTCTCCGCAAACTAACAGGGTGCATTCAGCTACTTATTTTGAATCACATTCCACCGGAAATTTTAATTTTTTTTAAATCGTTTTTCCAGTTACTATTCCTTTATTTCAATGTAAAATTACATTCTATGTACGCAGTACTCCATTTATGCAAATAAAACAGCTAAAATAAAAAATCAGCAATGGATGTTGAAATACTCGGCGGCCGAAGGCTCGCTGCGCGTCCGTTCGCTACGCGCGTTATGCCACGGTAGCGATACATTGCGTGTGAGGTAATAAAAAAAATCAGGTTTAATGGATTCCCATAACGTTCCTGAAATAATTTCCTGTACTGGTCATCTTAGTATGATATACTCAATTCACCCCGTCAGTTTGTGGAGGGCTCTCCTTTACACCCGAGCTTTAGATGCTGTCAGCGCACTGGTTTCAAAAGCAGTAGTAGTGATTGACTCGGGATCAAATTCGGGAATTTGGCTTTCTATGAGATGGAAGAATATTTCATAACTTGATTGCTTTTTATTTGGCAATAAGGCATTATTGTGGACTGTATTTGGTTTTCTTGGCTTGAGGGGTGGAGGAATGAAAGACTTCTTCTTGATTTTCTTCCCTTTATTCTTCCTTGTGGTTCTTCTAGTAGAGCTGGAGGCCGACTGTGTCCTACCAGCCAAATGTTCCTACTTTTATACCTTAAAATCTCCTACATTATTTGATTCTCGGAAATAATTATTCAATATTCTGAGAAGTTGAACAATGCCTCGGACAAATTCTCAGAAATAGCTCAAAAGTTTCGACCAATCAGAGCGCAGCACGAAAAGGCGTCCCGAACCTTAACTACGACGAAACTTTACCGTAACGGGGACCTTTTCGCAAAAATGAATTATTTCTACTTTTATCTTAACAATTTCTTATCCTAAACTTATGTACTACCGCTATATAATTAAAATATGTGCCTACCTATTATAAATAAGTTAAAACTATGCCTATTTTATGTCTATCCTAATACAAATGGGTCTTAACTTATATCTATGTAGGGCCAATGCTCGGCGTCCATTACAGCTCTCCCCCCGGCGTAGCCCGCGTAGCCTCTTCTTTCTTCATCACGACGACGAGCTTGCTCACGGGGCGTCGGAAAGTGCCGGTCCTGGTGCGCACCTCGACGACCCTGACGCCGCCGTCCGGTCCGCGATGCGTGCGCTCGACGACTCCCATCGGCCAAGTGTTCCGGGGCAGCGTGCTGTCGACCACGAGTACTACGTCGCCGGTCTGCATCGGTCGCACGTTGCTCTGTGGCTCGCCGCGAGGCACCAGGGTGGGAAGGTATTCGTGTAGCCAGCGTCGCCAGAAGTGGTCCGCGAGTGCTTGACTAACTCGCCAGGTTCTTCTGTCCGCCTCGTCGCAGGGTCCCGTTGAGGGCAGCCCTTCTGATGACCCCAACAGGAAGTGGTTGGGAGTCAGGGCTTCGGGGTCGCTGGGGTTCACGCTGACGTGTGTCAGTGGTCTCGCATTTACAGAGAACTCAGCTTCGGTGAGTATAGTTCTGAGTACTTCTTCAGCAGGAGCCTTTTCCCTCAGGGTGACGCTGAGGGCTGTTTTCACGGAGCGCACCATCCGCTCCCACGCACCGCCTTGGTTGGGTGCGCCAGGAGGTATGTAGCGCCATTCCATGCGATGCAGGAGTCCTTCGTCTTGCAGGGCAGGCATCCATTCGGTGTAGGCGTTCCGTAGTTCTTGATCAGCCCCACGGAAGTTGGTCGCGTTGTCGGAGTACATCACTTTTGGCCAGCCTCTGCGCGCGGCCATTCGTCTCAGCGCCATGATTGCTGAGTCAGTGGAAAGTGATGCGACGAGCTCGATGTGCACGGCGCGGGAAGTGAGGCATGTGAAGAGTGCACCCCACCTTTTGGTGTCCGCGAGTCTCGCTCCGATGATCGCAGCTTGCAACTCCAGGCGTGGTATGGTCTGGACTCGGCGAGGCGCCACCTTAGCTTTGGCGGCTACCAACACGACGTTCAGGCTCCCGTCGAGATTCTTTATTCTCCAGTAGGCCACGGTTGCGTAGGCTTGCTCGCTGGCGTCGCACAGGATGTGTAGATCGATGCGCTCGTACTTCTGCATCAGGTAACATCTCGGTAGTCGAAGCTGGGTGAGTTCGGGGAGACGCGCGAGCCAGGATGCGAAGAGCTCGTTCTCTTCAGCCGGAATCTGCTCGTCCCACGTCGTCTGTAGGCGCCACAAGCTCTGCAGTATGATCTTCGATCGTATAGTGTAGTGGCTCAGCAATCCCAACGGGTCGTAGATAGACATCACGGCGCTGAGGGCTTCACGTTTGGTCGGTGCACGGGTTCTTGCTCTTACTTCACCTGGGACCCGATTCATTGATGTGTTGAAGCCCAGCTCATCTCGTTCCGCGTTCCAGTACAGTCCCAAAATCTTGCTCTCGGGCTGTTCTCCCCCCAGTTGTGTAGAAGAGGTGGCGTGTAATTCTTGAGGCACGTCGCGTAGCACCGTTGCGTTGTTGGAGCTCCATCCTCGTAGCGTGAATCCTGCATGAGCGTGTACTGCTCTCGTTTCTTCAACCGCCTTCCATGCTTCTTCCGTGTCTTCGTAGCTGGCTACCAAGTCGTCCATATAGTGACTCCTCTTGATGGCCTCCAGCGCCCGCGGGTACTCTTGCCCGTGTACGTCTGCGTTGTGGTTGCGGACATAGTGGGCCATGTACGGGGAGCTTGTTGCACCGAAGATCATGCTGGTCATCTTGAACTTTCTCGGGGGATCTTCTCTCTGGTCGCCTCGCCACAGGAACTGCTGTGCTGGTTGGTCTTCTGGCCTGATCCGGATCCTCAGGAACATCTCCTGTACGTCCGCTGTGATCCCTACTGCCTTTTCTCGGAACCTAAACAGGATCCCTGGCAGTGATAGTAGCAGGTCGGGTCCTTCCAGCAGCTCGTCGTTTAAGCACACGCCGTTGCTCTTAGCCGCGGCGTCGAATACCAGCCGATGCTTGCCGGGTTTGTTCGGGTTCTGTACGGCGAAGTGTGGCAAGTACCAGCATATAGCGCTTGCTTCCTCTGATCCGTTGCATGGCGTTGCGTATCCCTTGTCCAATAGGTTGTCGATTTGCTTCGTATACTCGGTTGCAAATTCCGGATCAATGTCCATCTTCTGCTCGACCTTCTTCAGTCTCCGGAACGCTTGATCGTAACTCGGTGGCATGGTGACGTCGTCTCGTCGCCATGGCAGTCCGACTTCATAGCCGGTATCGATCTTCTTCGTAGTTCCGGTGACTATGTCGATGGCTCGTTGGTCCGTTTCCTTAATTCTCGGCTTCCCTTGTATGCCGAGTGCGTCGATCTTAAAATGTGCTTCCACTAAGTCGTGGAGTTCTTGGCTGCCGGTCCCTGGCTTCCGTTCAGGCTCGTAGACGTGTAGCACATTCCCTTCTTGATAGATGGCTTTGCGTGGCGCGGTTCCGTGCACCACCCATCCTAGCTGTGTTCTTGATGCGGCTGGTTGTTCCGGGCCGCCGACTCGGAGCTCGCGGGACACGATGCATTCCCAGTGGTCTGTCCCCACTAAGATTCCGGGGCGCGCTAGTTCGTAGCACACCTCTTCTGGTGCCAGGTCCCTCAGGTGCTCGTAGTCCAACATGGTGTCAGGGATGGACTGCTGGTGAAGGCGGAGTTTGTCTATGGTCCTCGCTCTGACCTTGTGCTTGTCGCCGCTCTTCAACCCTCTGACTTGTATGTCCACCAGCTGACTCTCCATCTCTTGTTGCGACATGTTGACCCCGTTCAAGTGGAGAGGCTGCGATGGTCCCTCTGCTCCGATGCTCGCCGCCAATTCCTTATCGACGAGGGTGATTGTGGCTCCTTCATCCAGGAGGGCGTAGGTCTTCGCCTCCCCTCGTGGTCCAGAAATGATGACTGGGCACATCTTCAGCAGAACTGCTCGCGGTCCGGCAGCGGGTCGGGATGCTACGGACAGGACCGCTTCCTCCTTTGGCTCGGTTGTCTTTGGGTCTTCTGTCTTTGCTTCTCGCACTTGATGGAGAGTTGCATGATGCGGGCGGTGACACTCGTCTACGCCGCACGCCTTTGCCTTGCAACTTATGCGCCTGTGTTGCTTCTGAGCGCATTTGAAGCATATCTTCTTCTCCTTTATGAAGCGCCATCGCTCATCCACAGTGAGTGCCTTGTATTTGGGGCATTGCGTCAGGACGTGAGCTTGTTCGCACTTGGGGCACCTGTTTCGTTCTTCTTCCGCTCCTTCGATCGTTGTGAAGACGCTCGCCTTTTTCTTCATGATCATGGTGGGTCGAGTCTCCTTCTTCTGTATTGCGGCGCTTGCAGACGGGGCATACGTATATCGCAATGCCCTATCCGCTTCCCGCATCAAGAAGCGAGACATGACGACGATCTCCGGGTCCGTTGTTCCCTCGTGGTCGTAGGCGTAGTCGCACCATCTTGATCGTAGGTGCGGACTGAGCTTGTCCAACACTTCTCGCGTCATTAGAGGGTTGTACAGGTATCCTCTTCGGTCGATTGTCTTCAGCACGCAGATGATATTTTGCAGCTTGATAGCAAAATTGTTAAGTTCGGCTGCTGATGTACCAGGCTTTGGAAGTTTCTTCAGGTCTTCCAGCGCTCGGTCGATGATGACTTCGGGTCTCCCAAAGCACTGCTCGAGGGTCTTCATTATGACGTCTGGATCTGTGGCCGTGTGTAGAAGGGCGGCCACGGCGTCTCTTGCTTCCCCTTTGAGACAGCTCCTTAGTCTCTGGATGTTCTCTGATGCCGACACCTGGTACATGCTGGTCGTATCTCGTACTGCTGCTTTAAACGGCAACCATTCGTTGGCTGCTCCGGAGAAGGTCGGCAAGTCGGTGTGTCGAGGCCTGGGTCTGGCCATCCTCTCCAACGTGGCGGCCAAGTGTTCGATGCTGCTCCTTCTTGTCGGAGTGGGTGATCTTGCTCGTGGAACTTCGAAGCGTATCTGCTTAGGCTCTTCCCTGGTGTCCCGGGTTCCCTCCTCCCCCCGTGAGTCGAGGGGGTTCGTCCTCAACCATTCGTCCACCTTCTGATGTGGTTCTTCACGAGGAGGAGTGGGTTCTCCATGCACGCTTTCTTCGTCATTGATCGCGGATACTTCAGCTGCAAGTCTCTTCTTGACTAGGTCGGCTTCTAGCTCCAGTTCCTTTCTTTTTATAGCTGCCAGCTTCTCTGCTGCTTCCAATTCTGCCATCCGTAGTCGCGTGGTTATGCTCGTTGTGGATCGTTGGGACCTGATTGATCTGGTCGGCGATCCCTTCCTCCGTTGTGTCGTAGTGGCCGTCAGCTGTGTTGCGGATGGTCCCGCCGTGCTGTTGTCCCCTAAAAATGGTGATGCTGGTGGGTCCAGTGAAAATCTTCTGATCCGCTCCTGCGCAATCATTTCAGCTTCCCTGCGGCGCGCCTCCTGTTCCTGGGCACGTCGCTGCTCTTCGACTTCCGCTGCATCCCCTTGGCTCCTTGTGACCACCATTTTCTATGTTCCTTCGCGAAGTTTCTTCACTTTTCTTCGTGTATCCTGGGTGTCTTCGGATCTTGATTGAACTCGAAATTTTAGGATTTTCAGTTCGGTTCGGGTCGGCACGTTCGGTTCGGCACGTTCGGTTCGGCACGTTCGGGTCGGCACGTTCGGGTCGGCACGTTCGGGTCGGCACGTTCGGGTCGGCACGTTCGGGTCGGCACGTTCGGGTCGGCACGTTCGGGTCGGTACGTTCGGGTCGGCACGTTCGGCAACTTTTCGGTTCGGCAACTCTTCGGTTCGGCAACTCTTCTGTTCGGTTGCTCTTCGGTTCGGTTCGGCAACTCTTCTGTTCGGTTGCTCTTTGGTTCGGTTCGGCAACTCTTCTGTTCGGTTGCTCTTTGGTTCGGTTCGGCAACTCTTCTGTTCGGTTACTCTTCGGTTCGGTTCGGCAACTCTTCTGTTCGGTTGCTCTTCGGTTCTTCGACACGTACCCTCTTCGGTTCCTCTTGTTCTCCTTCGCCGGCACTGGTTCGGTTCTGGTCGGCGTTGGCCTAGGAACCGGTCGGTATGGTCGAAGAAACCGGTCGGTCCGGGTCAATGGACCAGTCGGTTCCGTTCGGTGAACCGGTCGGGTTCCAACCGATCGGACTCAAACCCGTCGGGTCGCTCGGCGCAAGCCAGTCGGGTTTTAAACCTGGGTCGGGTTCAAACCTCGTCGGAATGCTAGAGACAACCGGTCGGGTCTAAAACCGGTCGGTCGGTCGGTGCAGTCGGCTTCTTTTCTTCGCTCTTGCCGCAGATTCTTCTTTCTTCTGATATCCGCAGCTCGATGGACCAGACTATTGTGGACTGTATTTGGTTTTCTTGGCTTGAGGGGTGGAGGAATGAAAGACTTCTTCTTGATTTTCTTCCCTTTATTCTTCCTTGTGGTTCTTCTAGTAGAGCTGGAGGCCGACTGTGTCCTACCAGTTTTTTTTTTTTTTTTCCTAACTATGGCATCTCGTAGTTGGCCAAGAGTGGCCGTGACTACTTAACCGGTCAATCCTGTGGCTGCCTTAAGCTAACTCAAAGCCTCCAGCCAGGGGCGTGTTACTTACAATACTAAGTGACTGCGCGCTAAGGGCACCCCCTGTGGGGTACGAACCTCGGCTTAGGGCGTCACTGGGGGGACAGCAAGTTGGGACAGGCTGGATCAAATTGGATAATTATTATTTATCTGGGGAATTTAAAACTACAGGCTCAGCTTCGGCGCGGGCTGGCGCTTCTTCGAGCAAGGGTCGGGGGGAATTATTAACTCGGGGTTTTCGCGCTGGACCTCGGCGGCGGGGTCGGAATGTCGGTTTTTTGTGTCTGTGTATTGTACTAGAAGCCCTATTGCTTTCCTGGAGGAGAGTAATAGGGTCGTCTGGGACTAATAGTGTGTGCCTCGGACGGCGGACTTTACTAATATTGGAGGGGGTATATTTAGCGGCCGCGACAACTAGGGGGTTGCGATGTTTGGCGGCGGTATCAAAGAAACGCTTGGAGTTGCGTTTCATGAACTGGAGGATGGTGGGGATTTTGAGATCGAGATGGAGGATCTCGTTCCGGACATAAAAGGGGGATCCCGTGATCATTCGGAGGGCACGGTTCTGTAGGGTCTGCATCCTATGGATGTGGTGGGGTTTCGCGTGAGCAAAGACTGCACAGGCGTACGTCATAATAGGACGTATGCACGCCGTGTAAATGCGCAACTTGCACTTTAGTGACAACTTGCTTTTTGCATTCATTATCGAGTGGAGTCTGCCGAGAGCGAAAGCGGCGCGCGAACGAACCTTCTTTATGTGCTCTGCGAAGGTGAGGTGCTCATCGAGAATCACACCTAGATATTTGGCTCGCTTCTCCCAAGGGATAGGCTTACCGAACATGGAGATTGGTCGGGGGGGGGTGGGCCTATGGCGCGGTTTTGAATAAAGAACCGCTTGACTTTTGTCGGGATTCACTTCAATTCTCCACTTCCTGAACCAGTCGCCAAGTTTGGTGACCGCTCTTTGGAGAGTGAGAGAAATCGAGGCTTGTTTGGTGCCTGAGCAATAAATGGCCGTGTCGTCTGCGAACAGAGCCAACTGTGCCTTTTTGCTCCTGGGTATGTCGCTGGTGAACAGCGTGAAGATGAGGGGGGCAAGCACAGAGCCCTGGGGGACGCCTGCGCGGATTGGGTGGGGGGAGGATAGTGCTCCTTCGATGCGATAGCGGAAGGTGCGGTTCGACAAGAAGTCTCGTAAGATGAGTACGAGACGGTCCGGCACACCGAGTTGGTAGAGCTTATATAATAAGCCGTTGTGCCAGACTCTGTCGAACGCTTTCGCTATGTCGAAGTATATAACACCCGTCATCATGCCACGCTGGAAGCCAGCGCTTATGTGTTCGATGATGCGGTGGGCCTGATGCACACAAGAGTGCTGGGTTCGAAAACCAAACTGTTCGTTTGGGATGAGGCCTTTTGTTTCGGCATAGTCTCTGAGACGCTTATAAATAAGTTTCTCATAGACTTTGCCGAGGACATTGAGCAGACTGATGGGGCGGTAGCTCGAGGGCTCAGATTTGGGCTTTCCAGGCTTGGGGATGCCGATGACAGTGGCCTTTTTCCATGCATCTGGGAAGATGTTATTGCTCATGGCACCATTGAAGATGGTGGTCAGTAGCATTATGAGGTGGGCAGGGAATAGTTGTATTACCCTGTTTGTGATGCCGTCTGAGCCGGGAGCTTTACGGGGCTTTAAACCCTTGATGATATCATGCACTTCGTCTGGAGTGACGGGAGGCAGAGGATAGTCAGGGTTTTCGACGGGGGGAAGGGAGGCTCTACGTTCGACTTCAGCGTCGACTTTTGACAAGTGAGCTTGGTCTACTGGTTGAGAGCTGGGAGAGCATTGAGCCTCGAGGCTGTTGGCTAGGCATTCAGCCTTGTCAGCATCGTCGAAGGCGATGGTCTTGTCAGGGCGGAGTAGGGGGGGCATGGAGACTACTTCATTGGACTTTAGTTTCCTTTGAAGTTCCCAGAAGGCCTGATGAGTGGGCTCTAGGTCGCTTAGCATCCTGTCCCAGCCAGCGGTACGCAGCTCCGCTAGGCGTGTCTTTACAGCTCGCTGTAAATGGCGCATATGGGCTTTGTTCGCAAGGCAGGGGAAGTTGCTGTATGCACGGACAGCCGCGTTCTTCTCGCGCAACAGTTCACGCACATCGTCCGGCAATCTCCAGCGACGGTCATCGTCCGCTGGAGTTACCTTTGAACAGTCGTTCAGGACTGATTGTACGTGCTCAGTGAGCGAGTCGATCGCGGCCGTCGTGTCTGCGACAGAGTCGAACTGATCAGGGATGGAGTCCAGGTGTTGGGAAGAAGTGGATTTCAGGCTATTGCTTACTTTCCTCCAATCTGTGACTATTTTGGTGAGAGGGGGTTGAGTGGGGTCATGGAGACCGACACGGGGGGCCAGTTTCATGACCACTGGTCGGTGGTCAGAGGAGAGCTCTTGTACCGCCTCTATAGAATCCAACCGTAGGTTGATATTCTTCAGAAGCGCTATGTCGAGGACGTCGGCGGTATGGTTGGGGTCGTGGGGAAAGTGGGTTGGAGTCATCGGGGCGATGACATCGAAATTTAGTATGGGGCAGAGACCGAACAGCTGTCTCCCTCTGGCTGAGGTGGTATTGCTGTTCCAGGCAGGGTGTTTGGCGTTGAGGTCGCCCGCTATGATAACGGAATCGCTCAGGCCGAAGAGGGCAGAGAGGTCGTCAGAAATCGACTGGGGATTTTCTGACGAGGTTTGGGGGGGAACATAGGCCGATACTAGGGTGATCGGTTGGTGGCCTGACATGCCTAGCCGGCATACAGACACTTCTAATTTGGATAGGGGGGGAGGATCCATAGGGATGCAGTGAAGAACCTTTCTATAGTAAATGAGGGTGCCACCCTTGTGACACCGAGTCCTGTCGTTACGAACTACGCAGTAGTTAGCAATTGACGGGTTACGGACGTTGGGCTTGAGGAAGGATTCCTGTAAAAGGAGAATATCAATTTGATGATCACGGAGGAACTCGGCGATCTCATCGCGTTGTCCGCGAATGCCGTTGGCATTGAAGTAGCCTAATTTAAGGGATCGGGGCTTAGTTCTCCCTTTGGCTTCTTTATCCATAGTGGGGGTTGGGAAGGTTGGCGAAGGAGGATAAGGCTTGCGTGATCTCGGGATATGAGTTATATATCTCCAGAATCTGCAGAAGGTTGCCGGCATTTCTGGCAGCGACTAATTCGCTTGCCATTTTCCTGGCGCGTGGGGTGAGGAAGGCCGTGAAGGTGCCCGAAATAATATTGAAGGGGTCGAGGGGGTTGGGGCCAACCGTAGTCGGCGAGTGGGGGGGTGCATTACCGGCTGCAGGGGCGGTTTTAGGCGCTTGCACCGGTCTCGGGGGGAGGGTGGGGGCGGGCGCGGCGGCGCGGTTGCGGGGGTCCATCAGCGCTGGGATGGATGGGGGAGGGGGGCTGGTTTTGGCCAGGGCCGGGAAAGCCCTTTGATGGTTCAGGGCCGTCCAGGGGCTAGGCCTTTGAGGGCTTAGCCGTTCTGGCATTTGGGTCGAAGGGGCGGGGGCTTCCCTTTGCTGGCGGGCGACTGCGCGCTTGGCCAGTTTGGGGGATAATTTCGGGGCTTTGGGGCAGCCCCGGTAATTTGCCGGGTGACCTGACTCACCACAAAGCACACAGCTAGGTGGCTCGGTGCAGAGGGTACGGTCTTTAGGGCGGGGGCAGTCAGAAGTGCCGTGCTCGCCCAGGCACTTGACGCACCTGGGTTTGGCGTGGCAGTTCTTCTGCGCGTGGCCGTATAGCTGGCATCGGTGACATTGGCCGATGAAGCCATATTTGTTGGGCTTCTGGATTTCAAAGCCCACGAGATGACAGATGGTTTTTACACCAAAGATGGGGTGATGCCCTTCAGTTGGGGGACAGACAACGAGGACCATGTCGAATGCATGGCCGCCTCTGGCGCGGTGCATACGGTGGACCTCTGCAACCGGAATATGTTGGGCCTCTAGATCGGCCTTGATGGCGTCAGTAGGGATTTCTTTCGGAATCCTACGAATTACCACTCGGGTCTGGCGCTCCTCGGGAAGAGTGTAGGTGTGGAAGGACACACCTCTCGCCCGAAGGAGCCTGGTGAGCTCCCTATAGTCCTTGGACGTAGGGACGCTCACTTTGATACCCTGCTGGGTGGATCGGGCGTTGGTGAAACCGATCTTTTGCTCGGTGCACCATTGGGACACATCTGTCCACTTAGCCTTGTCCTGAATGAACACAGGCGGGGGGGGTGCCAGCTTCTTGGGGGCAGAAGAAGCTGGAGTCAGGGCGGGGGGGGCATCCTGGGAGGAGGATGAGGGGGCGCTATTTGCCGCGGAGGCAGGGGTAGCAGATACAGGCTTACCGGCCTGGGACGGACTGGCTGGGATGGGTGCCGTGGGGACAGAGGCAGAGGAGGAGGTGGGGGCAGGGGCGGCGGGGATGGCTGCCGCCAGAGGTTTTTTGGCCTTACCGGCCTTTGAGGAGGCGCTCTTCTTCCTCTTCCCTCCCTTTCCGACGACTTGATAGTCGTCTGAGGAGGAGGAGGAGGAAGTGAGAGAAATGGCGTCTTCGGACTCTGAGTCCGAAGGAGGGGTGGAGGTGTCCATCACCTCGGGCTGGGGGGAGACTACGGACGGCATCGAAACCGCCGTAGGAGGGGTGCCCCTGTCTGCTACAGGGGGGGAAAGCGGGCTCTCGAGAGCCTCGCTTGGGTCGACGTGGCGGCTACGCCAAGCCTTCCCGTATTTCAGCAAGAAATCGGGGTCCTTGAAAAGGACCTCTCTTGCAAAAGCTACGATGTCTGCGTCAGACATCGTAGCAAGAGGGAAAAAAGAAAATAGAAAAGTAAGGGGACCTAATGATCCTACTCCTACTCCCCGGGTGGATGGGCCCGGGGATGTGTGGCCCTCCCTGTCGGGTGCAGACAGGGAGGTGTGTACCTACTGGTGAGCCCTAGAGCTGAAACCTGTCGCCAATCTTAATGTGCGACAGGGCCCTGACCGGTCTAGCGCGAAGGGTGTAGACACACCCTAAAGACACTAGGTGTGTGGCTGTGGAAGCAAAACTGTCACCAGAGCCGACTAGGAGACCCCCCAAGGCCGGTTAACTCTGGGACCCGTCCAATTAACTGCTTTACCCTGAAGGGGCTCAGCGGGTGTGTTGGGTCAACACCCCCTTGACTTGGTTGTCACCGTGAGGTATCCGTCAAGGACCACGAAACTGTGGTTTTTTCCCTGAGGGGGTCAAGGAGACACGCCGAACGTTTATGAGACGGACGACGTCAAAGAAACAATTTGTCAACGATCGCCTTGAAAAAGGCAATAATTGATAAGGGTGCAGTCAGAGACTACTGGAGTCGGAGCGTGACGTGGCGTCACGAGCGAGCTTCGATGGCGGTGAGTCAGCGGTGAGTCAGCGGTGCAGCGAGCGGGATGCGTCAGCGGCACGACCGTCCACAGCGGAGTCGAGCGAGGGAATGTCCTACCAGTTTTTTTTTTTTTTTTTTTTTCCTAACTATGGCATCTCGTAGTTGGCCAAGAGTGGCCGTGACTACTTAACCGGTCAATCCTGTGGCTGCCTTAAGCTAATAACTCAAAGCCTCCAGCCAGGGGCGTGTTACTTACAAATACTAAGTGACTGCGCGCTAAGGGCACCCCCTGTGGGGTACGAACCTCGGCTTAGGGCGTCACTGGGGGGACAGCAAGTTGGGACAGGCTGGATCAAATTGGATAATTATTATTAACTGGGGAATTTAAAACTACAGGCTCAGCTTCGGCGCGGGCTGGCGCTTCTTCGAGCAAGGGTCGGGGGGAATTATTAACTCGGGGTTTTCGCGCTGGACCTCGGCGGCGGGGTCGGAATGTCGGTTTTTTGTGTCTGTGTATTGTACTAGAAGCCCTATTGCTTTCCTGGAGGAGAGTAATAGGGTCGTCTGGGACTAATAGTGTGTGCCTCGGACGGCGGACTTTACTAATATTGGAGGGGGTATATTTAGCGGCCGCGACAACTAGGGGGTTGCGATGTTTGGCGGCGGTATCAAAGAAACGCTTGGAGTTGCGTTTCATGAACTGGAGGATGGTGGGGATTTTGAGATCGAGATGGAGGATCTCGTTCCGGACATAAAAGGGGGATCCCGTGATCATTCGGAGGGCACGGTTCTGTAGGGTCTGCATCCTATGGATGTGGTGGGGTTTCGCGTGAGCAAAGACTGCACAGGCGTACGTCATAATAGGACGTATGCACGCCGTGTAAATGCGCAACTTGCACTTTAGTGACAACTTGCTTTTTGCATTCATTATCGAGTGGAGTCTACCGAGAGCGAAAGCGGCGCGCGAACGAACCTTCTTTATGTGCTCTGCGAAGGTGAGGTGCTCATCGAGAATCACACCTAGATATTTGGCTCGCTTCTCCCAAGGGATAGGCTTACCGAACATGGAGATTGGTCGGGGGGGGGTGGGCCTATGGCGCGGTTTTGAATAAAGAACCGCTTGACTTTTGTCGGGATTCACTTCAATTCTCCACTTCCTGAACCAGTCGCCAAGTTTGGTGACCGCTCTTTGGAGAGTGAGAGAGATCGAGGCTTGTTTGGTACCCGAGCAGTAAATGGCCGTGTCGTCTGCGAACAGAGCCAACTGTGCCTTTTTGCTCCTGGGTATGTCGCTAGTGAACAGCGTGAAGATGAGGGGGGCAAGCACAGAGCCCTGGGGGACGCCTGCGCGGATAGGGTGGGGGGAGGATAGTGCTCCTTCGATGCGATAGCGGAAGGTGCGGTTCGACAAGAAGTCTCGTAAGATGAGTACGAGACGGTCCGGCACACCGAGTTGGTAGAGCTTATATAATAAGCCGTTGTGCCAGACTCTGTCGAACGCTTTCGCTATGTCGAAGTATATAACACCCGTCATCATGCCACGCTGGAAGCCAGCGCTTATGTGTTCGATGATGCGGTGGGCCTGATGCACACAAGAGTGCTGGGTTCGAAAACCAAACTGTTCGTTTGGGATGAGGCCTTTTGTTTCGGCATAGTCTCTGAGACGCTTATAAATAAGTTTCTCATAGACTTTGCCGAGGACATTGAGCAGACTGATGGGGCGGTAGCTCGAGGGCTCGGATTTGGGCTTTCCAGGCTTGGGGATGCCGATGACAGTGGCCTTTTTCCATGCATCTGGGAAGATGTTGTTGCTCATGGCACCATTGAAGATGGTGGTCAGTAGCATTATGAGGTGGGCAGGGAATAGTTGAATTACCCTGTTTGTGATGCCGTCTGAGCCGGGAGCTTTACGGGGCTTTAAACCCTTGATGATATCATGCACTTCGTCTGGAGTGACGGGAGGCAGAGGATAGTCAGGGTTTTCGACGGGGGGAAGGGAGGCTCTACGTTCGACTTCAGCGTCGACTTTTGACAAGTGAGCTTGGTCTACTGGTTGAGAGCTGGGAGAGCATTGAGCCTCGAGGCTGTTGGCTAGGCATTCAGCCTTGTCAGCATCGTCGAAGGCGATGGTCTTGTCAGGGCGGAGTAGGGGGGGCATGGAGACTACTTCATTGGACTTTAGTTTCCTTTGAAGTTCCCAGAAGGCCTGATGAGTGGGCTCTAGGTCGCTTAGCATCCTGTCCCAGCCAGCGGTACGCAGCTCCGCTAGGCGTGTCTTTACAGCTCGCTGTAAATGGCGCATATGGGCTTTGTTCGCAAGGCAGGGGAAGTTGCTGTATGCACGGACAGCCGCGTTCTTCTCGCGCAACAGTTCACGCACATCGTCCGGCAATCTCCAGCGACGGTCATCGTCCGCTGGAGTTACCTTTGAACAGTCGTTCAGGACTGATTGTACGTGCTCAGTGAGCGAGTCGATCGCGGCCGTCGTGTCTGCGACAGAGTCGAACTGATCAGGGATGGAGTCCAGGTGTTGGGAAGAAGTGGATTTCAGGCTATTGCTTACTTTCCTCCAATCTGTGACTATTTTGGTGAGAGGGGGTTGAGTGGGGTCATGGAGACCGACACGGGGGGCCAGTTTCATGACCACTGGTCGGTGGTCAGAGGAGAGCTCTTGTACCGCCTCTATAGAATCCAACCGTAGGTTGATATTCTTCAGAAGCGCTATGTCGAGGACGTCGGCGGTATGGTTGGGGTCGTGGGGAAAATGGGTTGGAGTCATCGGGGCGATGACATCGAAGTTTAGTATGGGGCAGAGCCCGAACAGTTGTCTTCCTCTGGTTGAGGTGGTGTTGCTGTTCCAGGCAGGGTGTTTGGCGTTGAGGTCGCCCGCTATGATAACGGAATCACTCAGGCCGAAGAGGGCAGAGAGGTCGTCAGAAATCGACTGGGGATTTTCTGACGAGGTTTGGGGGGGAACATAGGCCGATACTAGGGTGATCGGTTGGTGGCCTGACATGCCTAGCCGGCATACAGACACTTCTAATTTGGATAGGGGGGGAGGGTCCATAGGGATGCAGTGAAGAACCTTTCTATAGTATATGAGGGTGCCACCCTTGTGACACCGAGACCTGTCGTTGCGAACTACGCAGTAGTTAGCGATTGACGGGTTACGGACGTTGGGCTTGAGGAAGGATTCCTGTATAAGGAGAATATCAATTTGATGATCACGGAGGAACTCGGCGATCTCATCGCGTTGATCGCGAATGCCATTGGCATTGAAGTAGCCTAATTTAAGGGATCGGGGCTTAGTTCTCCCTTTGGCTTCTTTATCCATAGTGGGGGTTGGGAAGGTTGGCGAAGGAGGATAAGGCTTGCGTGATCTCGGGATATGAGTTATATATCTCCAGAATCTGCAGAAGGTTGCCGGCATTTCTGGCAGCGACTAATTCGCTTGCCATTTTCCTGGCGCGTGGGGTGAGGAAGGCCGTGAAGGTGCCCGAAATAATATTGAAGGGGTCGAGGGGGTTAGGGCCAACCGTAGTCGGCGAGTGGGGGGGTGCATTACCGGCTGCAGGGGCGGTTTTAGGCGCTTGCACCGGTCTCGGGGGGAGGGTGGGGGCGGGCGCGGCGGCGCGGTTGAGGGGGTCCATCAGCGCTGGGATGGATGGAGGTGGGGGGCTGGTTTTGGCCAGGGCCGGGAAAGCCCTTTGATGGTTAAGGGCCGTCCAGGGGCTAGGCCTTTGAGGGCTTAGCCGTTCTGGCATTTGGGTCGAAGGGGCGGGGGCTTCCCTTTGCTGGCGGGCGACTGCGCGCTTGGCCAGTTTGGGGGATAATTTCGGGGCTTTAGGGCAGCCCCGGTAATTTGCCGGGTGACCTGACTCACCACATAGCACACAGCTAGGTGGCTCGGTGCAGAGGGTACGGTCTTTAGGGCGGGGGCAGTCAGAAGTGCCGTGCTCGCCCAGGCACTTGACGCACCTGGGTTTAGCGTGGCAGTTCTTCTGCGCGTGGCCGTATAGCTGGCATCGGTGACACTGACCGATGAAGCCATATTTATTGGGCTTCTGGATCTCAAAGCCCACGAGGTGGCATATGGTTTTTACACCAAAGATCGGGTGGTGCCCTTCAGTTGGGGGACAGACGACGAGGACCATGTCGAATGCATGGCCGCCTCTGGCGCGGTGCATTCGGTGGACCTCCGAAACAGGGATATTTTGGGCCTCTAAGTCGGCCTTGATGGCGTCAGTAGGGATTTCTTTAGGAATCCTACGAATTACCACTCGGGTCTGGCGCTCCTCGGGAAGAGTGTAGGTGTGGAAGGACACACCTCTCGCCCGAAGGAGCCTGGTGAGCTCCCTATAGTCCTTGGACGTAGGGATGCTCACTTTGATACCCTGCTGGGTAGAGCGGGCGTTGGTGAAACCGATCTTTTGCTCGGTGCACCATTGGGACACATCTGTCCACTTTGCCTTGTCCTGAATGAACACAGGCGGGGGGGGTGCCAGCTTCTTGGGGGCAGAAGAAGCTGGAGTCAGGGCGGGGGGGGCATCCTGGGAGGAGGATGAGGGGGCGCTATTTGCCGCGGAGGCAGGGGTAGCAGATACAGGCTTACCGGCTTGGGACGGACTGGCTGGGATGGGTGCCGTGGGGACAGAGGCAGAGGAGGAGGTGGGGGCAGGGGCGGCGGGGATGGCTGCCGCCAGAGGCTTTTTGGCCTTACCGGCCTTTGAGGAGGCGCTCTTCTTCCTCTTCCCTCCCTTTCCGACGACTTGATAGTCGTCTGAGGAGGAGGAGGAGGAAGTGAGGGAGATGGCGTCTTCGGACTCTGAGTCCGAAGGAGGGGTGGAGGTGTCCATCACCTCGGGCTGGGGGGAGACTACGGACGGCAACGAAACCGCCGTAGGAGGGGTGCCCCTGTCTGCTACAGGGGGGGAAAGCGGGCTCTCGAGAGCCTCGCTTGGGTCGACGTGGCGACTACGCCAAGCCTTCCCGTATTTCAGCAAGAAATCGGGGTCCTTAAAAAGGACCTCTCTTGCAAAAGCTACGATGTCTGCGTCAGACATCGTAGCAAAAGGGAAAAAAGAAAATAAGACAGTAAGGGGACCTAATGATCCTACTCCTACTCCCCGGGTGGATGGGCCCGGGGATGTGTGGCCCTCCCTGTCGGGTGCAGACAGGGAGGTGAGTACCTACTGGTGAGCCCTAGAGCTGAAACCTGTCGCCAATCTTAATGTGCGACAGGGCCCTGACCAGTCTAGTGCGAAGGGTGTAGACACACCCTAAAGACACTAGGTGAGTAACTGTGGAAGGAAAACTGTCACCAGAGCCGACTAGGAGACCCCCCAAGGCCGGTTAACTCTGGGACCCGTCCAATTGACTGCTTTACCCTGAAGGGGCTCAGCGGGTGTGTTGGGTCAACACCCCCTTGACTTGGTTGTCACCGTGAGGTATCCGTCAAGGACCACGAAACTGTGGTTTTTTCCCTGAGGGGGTCAAGGAGACACGCCGAACGTTTATGAGACGGACGACGTCAAAGAAACAATTTGTCAACGATCGCCTTGAAAAAGGCAATAATTGATAAAGGGTGCAGTCAGAGACTACTGGAGTCGGAGCGTGACGTGGCGTCACGAGCGAGCTTCGATGGCGGTGAGTCAGCGGTGAGTCAGCGGTGCAGCGAGCGGGATGCGTCAGCGGCACGACCGTCCACAGCGGAGTCGAGCGAGGGAATCCTGTCCTACCAGCCAAATGTTCCTACTTTTATACCTTAAAATCTCCTACATTATTTGATTCTCGGAAATAATTATTCAATATTCTGAGAAGTTGAACAATGCCTCGGACAAATTCTCAGAAATAGCTCAAAAGTTTCGACCAATCAGAGCGCAGCACGAAAAGGCGTCCCGAACCTTAACTACGACGAAACTTTACCGTAACGGGGACCTTTTCGCAAAAATGAATTATTTCTACTTTTATCTTAACAATTTCTTATCCTAAACTTATGTACTACCGCTATATAATTAAAATATGTGCCTACCTATTATAAATAAGTTAAAACTATGCCTATTTTATGTCTATCCTAATACAAATGGGTCTTAACTTATATCTATGTAGGGCCAATGCTCGGCGTCCATTACAGGCATATTATACTGCTGGTATAATATTCGTATGTGTACTAGTACTGCCCACGTCAACATGTAACGTATACAGAGGTACAACGGCTTTAAAAGTTCCATCGCAAAATACATGTTTTGCTTTCTTGAGAATTTCTTTGGATTCTTCAGTGGCAAACAGTAATATCCTATCATTTTTTTCGCTATAATCAGCAAGCAAAATGTCTTTGTAAACACCAGGAACTGTTACATCTTTCAATTAAAAAAAATCGCACATTTTTAGTTTGCAGTTCTTTATTACGTAGTTTATACATTCTTTTCTTGGAATTGTTGTATTTTGGTAATTTTATGACTAAATCTAATCCTGTACTCTATTTTTTCTACCGCCTCCTTTGTAGTCGTAGGAGTACTCTCAGTTTTTGCTCTTTCTAAACATTTGTCAATTTTCTCCATAGTTGCTTATCTAAACTTCTAGAGTGACAACTATGAGGTTTTTCTTTCAGTAGGTTACTATCATAGTTAGTAACCAAATTAGACTTACAATTTTGTGAAGCACAGTGCCAAACTACATGTCCGTTTTTATTTTCACGTTTTTTTATAATAACGATAGTTTCCTTGCATTAAAAGTTTTCCTTCTCGTTGCGATGAAATCATTTTAAATGGCGTATTTTCCTTGTCCATAATTCCTGTAATTCTAAAATAGAAACTAAACAATGTTACAATGTTTTGAGTTTATTATTTATCTTGGTTATAAGTAATAATAAAATATCTGACCTCAAGGCAGCTCAATCACCCGCGATGGAATATGAAAACTCAGTTTATTCGCACGCATCGGGACGTGAAAACTTTATGAAATTCTATTATTAATTAATTTGCTTGTACTTAAGCAACAATATGAACGTACACTCTGTCAACTTAACTTACACTAGCCAACAAAACAAATTCATGACAAAACAACTTAGTTTGTCTCGATCATTTTCTAAATACCCTTAAATTTCGTTTTTTTTAAGCGCTGATTTAAGTTGCACAAAACGTCTTGTAGTCGCAAATAATTGGTTATTTAAGTATTAACAATCTATTTAAAAGTACTCATATTTATAACAAAAGTCAGTTTTCCCAGTAAAACAGTCACCTGTCATTTATTTAGGTAAATTGCATATTATTCTAATTTACCAGTATAAAAAATTATATTCTTAATAAAAAAAAAAACGATTTTTATACATAGAAGTATTTTTATTCGATTTAACCACGATATTATTACACAGAGCCGCTAGAGAAACCGGCGAAACCAAAGAACAGACATAGACAATGTTCCTATACACAAAATGTTTGTTTGTCTATTTGGCCGATATGACCACATCAGTATTAACTATGCGACGACTCATCCGAACTTGCGGATGTTTCGTCGCCTTACAATTTTAAAAGGGTAACGTTTCATCCGCGGATGAGTAGTCACCTAAGTACTCGCAGCTGGTCTGACATCTTCCTTATAGCTACTTACAACCATTCGATACGCTTCCCTGCCTAATCGAACATCAAAGCAGACAGAAAATTTTGACGGTTCAAATAGACGACCACTATGGCTATTTGCTGTCGGGGACTAGGCAAATCAGGTAACCGAAAATGTGTCATTTTTGACCCGGAAGCCTGACGAATGGTTGTGGGTGGAGATATGTATATGTTAATGTGTTCTATATAGTTTTATGTGGATAGACCCTTAATTTTTCTACTCTTTTTGGCTAAGATAAAGCTACCTTACTGCCTGCTTAAAATAGGCACAGTGTAGGTAGCGTGTTTTTTTTATTTATCTTGCATAGATATCTAAATAGATTCTCAAATTAGCACATACTATTATGCAAACAAACAAATGTAAAAATAATAAAAATGAACCTTTTCTTTTTGATATTTAATTGATTTACACAATTTAAGAAAATAAAAAGACTAAAATCATTATGGAATCATATGTTAATTTTGTCTGTTATTTTACTTTATTTCTCTACGAGGTAATTATTATATTAAGTAGGTAGTTTGTAATTATCATGATACTAATTTTCACTGTTGACAAACTCAAGAATACGCTTTAGAAAATGTTCTGCTCGCTAGCATACTGAAAACTAATCGTGGTGACTACTGTAACCCTGTCTTTACTCCCATATACAAGTATTTATATATTTCATCTCACGAAGCGACGCGCGGTTTACTTGTGGTAACCAAGTGTACAAACACGCTGTGAATGTGTGCGTACAGACGAGCAGCGTCAGTACATTACACACACATACATACTTCCGACTTCGCCCGTGATTCGGACGATACCGAGAGCTCCTGCGCTTACATACACATTCACTGCGCGTTTGTACGCTTGGTAACCACAAGTAAAGCGCGCGTCGGTTCGTGAGATAAAAATATTGTACAAGTTGTGATACTTGTTTTCTACAAGACTCGTCAGAAAGGTGTGCATATGTCGCAGTAAGATGATTATAGCCGTGATATATAGGGTGACTGGTCTTTAGTGACCGATACTTAAACACATGATTGTACTCATGATAACAAACAACTTTTACTATGGGACCAAACCTGAAATCGTGAAAAAAAAAAACCAGCTGGTCCCTACATTTTGACGAATTATGCGAGCATAAATGTAGGGAGCAGCAGATTTTTTTTTTCACGATTTCAGGTTTGGTCCCATAGTAAAAGTTGTTTGTTATCATGAGTACAATCATGTGTTTAACCTTTAACTATGGACGTTCTTTTTTTGTCACACTACCATGGACGCGCGGTCTCACAGACCGCTATATTTCATGGTAAAATTAATGATTAGATGCTTGTATTTTTATTAGTTTTTTATTATTATTATCAACTAGAGGTTTCAAACTTAAAGACTTTACATGTATTTAACCAAAACTTATTTTATTTTTTATGAATTTTAACAAATTATCATTTTAAGGCACTTTCAGTCTAAATTTTACCTGAGATCACTTAAAGGAAGAAAAAAATTAAACTTTAAAGTATTTTGAACAATCATCTAAAATATCTTTAAATCTAAGGTTTAACGAATATAAAAAACAAAAAATGTACTTCTCAAAATAAAACAAAAAAAAATCTGACAATGGTCCAACATTGGTAACATTATTGGCAGTCTTTGCATAAGGGCTTGGGACACTGCAGGCAAATCGCTTGTTTACAACTTACACAAGCGTAGTTAGTCTTTCGTTTTAATTTTGACGGACACAGCCTGCACGTCTTTCGCTTAGAATCATTCATTTCCGGTGTAGAGGACTCTCCAACAGGCATATCTGCACCTAAAATTCGTGTCAATGCCAATTTCAACTCCTTTTGCAAATTTGAATTTAGAGCACGTCTTTGCATACAAGGAACTACCAGAGACCGTGCTAATGCTTTGAGAAAATCTCTCTCAATTTCTTTGACCTGATGCTGGTTGTGTAGAATGTAAGCATTTACACCACACAGATCGAGGATTCTATAAAAAATCACCAGAGGCCACCTCCTTGTTCGTCGACTGCTCGAATAAATTGAACACTTCTTATCCGTCTCATCCACTCCTCCCTTGGTGGAGTTATAATATTGTATTATCTCAGGTTTTTTGGAGGCCTCGTCTACTGTGTCACTGTGATGCATAGAAGATATCAAGACAACGGCTTTATTTTTCTTTGGGACATGTGAACACAGAGTTTTATCTTTAGTGAAACCAAATAAAGTTGACTGAATTTCTCGAGACTTCCTTGGTTGGAATTCTTTTGGTATCTCTCTCTTATTTTTCTTCACAGTCCCAACATACGTCAATTTTCTCTTTGACAGTTCATCTACAAGTTGGATGGACGAAAACCAATTGTCTGCGGTCACGTTGCGATTGGTCCCTTGAATTGGTCTCGTCAAACGAATAACGCATTGAGTAGGAACGAGAAACTTCTTTTCATCTTCTGATAACCCAATGCCATCAGAACCTTTACCAGAATAAATATAGCCGTTGTAAAAATAAAACGTCTTGGCGTCACACAAGGCGCGCACAATAAGCCCATATTTTCCTGGTTTCTTTGGCATGTACGAGATCATGTGGCTTCTGCCACGAAACTTCACCAACATCTCGTCAACAGTGACGCACTCGCCAACTTCGTAAAGTTTTTGAGAATTTGTGACGAATTTCTCAAAAATAGGAGAAATAGCCGCCAGTTTATCATTCTTTTGTCTTTCTGCACAATTAGCCTGGTCATCGAAACGTAGACATCGTAAAATGACTAAAAATCTAGTTTCAGACATGCAACATCTAAATATTTCGCAACCCGTACCATCTGTGGCGAAAATATAACTTGTACTTTCATGGTTAGACTTTAATACAGCAGAATAGTACAGTAATCCCAAAAAAGCATTCAACTCGACCATATCCAATTCTTTCAATTCGGGTCTTCCCTGCCTTTTGAACTTTGCTCTAAATTCAGCTATTTTCACATTAGTCCAAGTCAAAATAGTCTCTCTCATTTCTGTATCAAAAAGCTTGTCCCAAATACTGAAAGGTTCCCTTCTTTCATCTTCAGACAAGCGTGAGACGGGTCTGCTTATAACAATGTTATGCTGAATAGTTCTAACCCTACTGGAAGGTGGATTAGTACTCCATTTGAAGCGATTTTTGCCATAATAATATTGAGATCGTCGTTGGCGTTGTTGAAGTTGTGCAATGGGCACATTGTCATCTGAGCTGTCATGTTCAGATTCAGAACTGGAATTTCTTTCAGAAGTGGGATTCCCTACAAAACTGGGATCTTCTTCAACTTCTCCTTGGTCACTTTCATGATTTTGTATGTAATTCTCTTCAGATACTAAACAGTCAACAATATTATCTTCAGAATCGGATTGGTCCGACTCCAAAAGTAGTTCGTTTACTTCATTTTCGAAAGTAGGATCATCAACTCGCAATATTTTGCTTGGCCTCTGTTGCAGTGGCGATTTTTGTGGTCGTTTTGATCTATTAGTATTTGATGGATTATTTTCTGACGTTTTGAACCAACCTAACCTAAAACAAACACAGTATTGATAAAAAATAAAATGTATTGCAAATATGGACCCGAGGTCTCACAGACCGCGATCAAAGTTTAAAGTCAAATTACTCACCCGATTCGCAGCCAACGACGCAACCTCCCGCTTCAACAGTCGTTTCGTTACTAAAACCGAAGCTACTAAGCGCGTCAGTAGTGAGGGGGGCGGGGAAGTGCGTGAACACGAAAATTAAAAACTGCGAGCGATCTATCAGACCGCGCGTCCATAGTTAAAGGTTAAGTATCGGTCACTAATTACCAGTCACGCTATAGTTATATCCCTAAGGATATAATTGTATACCGACATATACAAAGAGATTTAAGATAGATACTATAGAGAGGCTATGGTGATGTTTCAGTAAAGGTATATTGCGACCTGTCTTGTAGGGCATTTGACATGAGACGTACAACTAGACTGAGAGAGGTTCAACCAGTTGGTGTATGCAAGTAGATTTCGATTTTGTTCCGTCTATTGTAACTTTGTGTGTTTAAAACACGTATCATACATGTATCGACGTTGTTTCAGACATGTTTTGTATTCCACCAGTCTTAACAACTGTTTTAGGTGTAAACGATAAACGAAAACAGTAGACAGAACATGTAGAATACATGTTTTGTACCTTGATGTAAATGCGGGGTTATAAGTCAACCAAATTGATCCATTTTGATCGAAAGGTACAAAAATGCATGGTATCGTCGAAATTTAATGATCACTTTTATGTTAATTAATGTTTTGCTTCAATCATATTGAAAGGCGTAAGTGAACCGTTTAATATTCCAATATGTCAACATTCAACCAATTTTTAGCTTTTAAATAAGTTTTATAAGAACACTACCAAAGTAACTAGTTGTTGAAATCGTCAAAAGTTGGTGTTATGTAAATATGGAAATAAATACACAAGCGCTTGTTTATAATGTCGTTTTATTTATATTGTACATAGTGTGACCTGTATTCAATTGTATTTATACGATAAATTATATACTTACACAGTTTATTTTATTAAATGTGGAGACGACAATAAATTAATATATATTTTGAAACTATCAAATAAAACTTATCATCGAATTAAAAAAAAAAAACTTTTTTTCAAACAAACTACTTAAGGGGGAAGCGCCTAGGTAGCCCGCGAAATTCAAATTTTCTTACGATTTTTGCAATTTACAGCTCAGTGTCTGGGTGTATGTTGATTAAAGTATGATTCACGAGCGTAACAGATATGTATTTACAGAATTATAATCATTAAAATCAGTAATACATCTTATTAAGTTAGTATAATCCTGAAATGTTATGTTATGATTTCATGAAATAGTCATTCAATAGAATTACTTAGTTGGTCTTAGAGAGTTGTATTGATGACTTTAATAATTATAATTATATAAATACATATTTGTTACGGTCGCGAATCATATTTTAATCAACATACAACATAATAATGACCTGCAAATTGTAAAAAACGTAAGAAAATTTGAATTTCGCGGGCTACCCTACCTACCCTAAAAAGTAGTGATGGGTCGACTATGGGGTTTAACAAACTTTGATTAGCTATAGTGACTAAACTATTGGATATATTTTGTTATTTTTGTATGCAGACTGGAAACGTCATTAGATATATGACGTTTAATTTATTGACGTATTGATGTCATGGCCAAATCTTAGAATTGATCATTTCATGAAGTGTTCGGTCATTTCATGAAAGGGATGTGTTTCATGAAATGGCCAGCTAAAATTGGACATATCGTTTAAACGTCGGCGTTTAATAATATGTCAATCGACGTTTGGCCGTATCCTTAATGTAGGGTATCTTTATCGACATAACCAGCTTCTGACCACTGGGCATATTGCAGAGTAGTTGCATTTCACGCCACTAGTGGCACCTGAGGTTAGGTTAGAACCATAGAAATATAAATATCTATGCTTAGAAGAATTGTGAGAAATCGCGCGCGAGTCGAGCGAGTGAAGCGAGCGGTGCCACGGCAGCGGCCGGTGAGCTCTACATCCAAGTTGGTCGCAATTACTTGGCTATTTAGTATTTTTAGGACTCTAAAATAGGGATAGATGCACAACAAAAACAAAGCGACATCAACGCCTCTACTGGTGGATAATCTAACTATTTTACGATATAATCACTAATGTTTGGCCACATCATGAAGTAGTCGTGCGTTTAACTGTTCATATCGTCAAACGTTGAGTATTCAATGATCTGGCCAGACCACATCATGACGTGACCAGCGGTCTTCTATTTCATGAAATGGTCGAACAATTCATGATTTGATCAATTCTAAGATCTGGCCACGATATTGACGTTTCCACCTTGTATAGACACTGATTTTCCAATTCTAATCAATTAATTTTATTACAATGTTGATGAACATAATATAAATCGGTCGGACAGTCGGCTAGAACAAATTCGATTTAAGGCACAGAGCACGGAAACGCAGGCGACGTTTAGAGATGGCAGTACATTATAATATTATCTGTGGCAGTACTAACATTAAGCGCCTGCTAGACGGTCGCCAACTGCGTCCCCGACAGAGGTGACCTTGGTTGGCGACCGGCAGAGCTGTTTCAATGTTTGGTCGTAAACCAACAAGGTCACCTCTGTCGGGACGCGGTTGGCGACCGTCTAGCAGGCGCTTTAGTGGCGCCAAGTGTGTTGAGTGAACAACTTTTGTCGCGACAGCCGTGAATGCCGTCAGTTTCTATAAGTTATTTTTTGTCATAGTGCAACTAGACGGTTATACGCTAGGTTTGTATGGAGAAAAGTTGACAATGCCGCCTCATGCAGCGGCCGCCGACGCGTCTCCGTGCTCTGTGACCACGCCAGCCACCGGGCAACCTGGCTGCGGCAGCCAACATATGACGGTGTATTGGAGCCCGCTTACTAGTCACCGCGCACTTGGCGTAGCAGCCAGACGTGGTTCCGAATTAGGTAAAAGTTCTTCCACGTCCATCTTGCTCGACAGAATAGTCACAACTAGCCTTCGACTGGCTGTTATAAACTGGCTGCTCATTATTTTGGTTGCGGCAGCCTGGCTGCCTACTGCGCGGGGAGCTTTAAAGGTATGGTAAGTATTTAATTATTTAGTTTTATGTTAGCACAATTCATGAAAGGCAAAAGTGTACCGTGTGATTACCTCATGGGGTAACCCATTCTCACCTTCAAAAAGCTGCTGTCTGAGTTCTACCTTACAAACAATCAGACACAGGCGTATCTTAGAATTTGCAAAAAATAAAAATTGACCTTATACAAAATGGTCCTTTTTTTTTCCTAAATATGGCATCTCGTAGTTGGCCAAGAGTGGCCGTGACTACTTAACCGGTCAATCCTGTGGCTGCCTTAAGCGAACTCAAAGCCTCCAGCCAGGGGCATGTTTCTGACTGCGCGCTAAGGGCACCCCCTGCGGGGTACGAACCTCGGCTTAGGGCGTCACTGGGAGGACAGCAAGTTGGGACAGGCTGGATCAGACTTGAATAATTATTATTATCTGGGGAATTTAAAGCTACAGGCTCAGCTTCGGCGCGGGCTGGCACTTCTTCGAGCAAGGGACGGGGGGACAAAATGGTCCAATCGGGTCTGTATCTTTATAGGGGATGGTCGATTTTTTTTTGCGAACTCTAACTTGGTCCCATAGGTAATCTGTGCCCATAGTAAAAGCTGTTCATATTGATGAGTAGAACACCCCGTTAAATTTTGTTGCATGTTTTCAGTCAGCCTGTATGTTAAATTAGAGCATTTTCTTAATAACTTAATATATAAATATTTTAAATTATGTTTGTATTACATAGTGTAATTAATTTGTAAAGTTATGTCTAACGCGGATAAAAAACTGAGAATCACGCAAAAACTATCAAGCGTATTTTTATGAATCCTTCACCATTTTAAAGATTATTTATTTATTTATCTTTTATCATACGTGTTTTAATATAATATATTTTGTTTTATGTATAATAAATTAATAATGCATCCAATTTGGGACAGCGTTTCTTGATGGGCGAGTCCTATTACTAGGAAGACGAATACGACGCGTTGTGTGAGCTCAGCACAGAACACGCAAGCTATGCACTCAAGACTGTTGGTATATATCGGCTTCTTAACATCCAGCGTTCCTTGATCTCGCGTTGACGCTGCGTTAGCGTCGCGTTTGCGCTACGTATACGTTCGAACAACGCCTACGCCAGATGCGAAAAATGCCTGTTGGTGCTTAAAAATTGATTATCACTAATGACTAGAGATAATACTTTGAGTTAAGCCGATGTCAGATGCTTCACTTTTTTTTTGTTAATTTTTGCCTTTCATTCGGCATCTTTCGCTCGTCTGATACCGGCTTTAGTGCCTGTGGCTTATTAACTATTTAATAAATAAACACGTTGGGACACTTGTTTACTAGATATCACTGTCAATTTACATAACATTACATCACACTTGCATGCCCTGAGGCTAGGCATATGGATTTAGAACCATATTTCGCCAGTTATAATATAATACCAGCGAGCCTGTAGCCAGCAACCGGCACAAATCCAGACTCCAGGCTGACACTGAGAAATTCCTCATGGAAAAACGCAATTACACTTTCAATTGCGTAACACACTCAATCACAATCCGAAGCATTTGAAAGAAACTGCTAAACATTGCTTCATGTTTGAAAAATACGAATTGTCAGTTTGACAACGTAAAAAAAACGATTTTATTCCCACGGCGATTTTTTTTCGCGCATTAGATTTTCAACACCCTGCTTAGCGCCGAGAGTTGAAAATCCAACGGTGAATTTTTTTCGACGCGCTGGTATGCACTCTGTTGGATTCTCAACGCTCGGCTCAACACCGAGAGTTGATAAAATCCCGCCGCGTTATTTTTACGACCATGCGAATGTGGGTTAAGTGAACAGCGCCATAAGCGTGTTACGCAATTATCCCGCTGGGATTCGATTTCAGACCACTAGACCAACGAGGCAGTCTTAACTCTTATCATTTTTATGTACCTTCATGTGCATCGCCAGCGATCTATTCCTACCGTATGTCTTCTTACAAATTGGACATTCAAATTTCTGCGGACTCTGATGTTTGATCATATGATCTTTCAATTCACTTTTAGTGTAACAAGCGTATTCGCATTCCAGGCATTTTATATTTTTCTCATCCATATGACAACGCTTCACGTGAGAGGATAAGCTATATCTCCTATTAAACCCTTTGTCACAGACATTACATTTGTACAACAAAGGTGCTTCAGAATGCACATCTACCAAATGCTTTTGCCTAGTAAAGTAGTCGATGAATTTCTCCGGACATTTCGTACATTTGAATTTCTTCATATTTTTGTGGACGCCCTCGTAATGGAGACGATACTTCATTTGTGTGCGAAAGGTCTTCTTGCACACTTCGCAAACAACTTTTTCGTCTTTATGTTGGGTGTAATTATGTACTACAAGTCTGTGTTTCGTTATGAAACCAGCCCCGCATGCTTCACACATATAACTCCCAAAATGAGTATTCATATGTTTTTCTACCGCTCCAAAGGTTTCAAACTTTCGTCCACATGTTTGACACTCAAAATCCGTTTCTTTCAACTTAAAAGGAATCACTCTGTCTGCGCTTGCGAATATTTTCCTTCCGTGTTTCTCAGTCAAATGAGTCCTCAATTCGTCGAGATTTTTTATCTTCTTTTTACAAATTGTGCATTTTAAGTCTGTGATATCGGCATAGACAACGAATTCATCCGCATTGTATTTGGTGAGTAACTTGTAGATGCTTGCTTTTGGGTGTTTCTTTTGATGTTCTCTTAATTTGTCAAACTTGCATACTTCTCGACAGTAAAAGCAAGGGTACCCGTTCCTCATTTTAGTTTTGAAAGCAGTTGCATTGCTGTACTCGAATAGAGTGGTCGCGTTAACGGCGAGAGCTTGCCTGTCTGACATTAATGTCTCTTTTAAATGGGGTATCTTGAAAAACCATTCTAATGATTTTGGTTCGACTATTTTATCTGAAATAGATGGTAGGTACGTTGTTAATAATGTTATTTCGTGTTAAGAAGATCCATATTTATATAAAATAACATCATGCCTGTATTCCCCGAAGGGTTAGGCAGAGGTGTACCTATAATAGTACACCCATATTTCGCCAGTTATATTTAAGTGCCATCTAATATGGGGGCGGTACTATTGTCATCAACCGGGCACAAATCCGGACTCCGGGCTGCTACTGAGAAATTCCGGATGGAAAAACCCAATAACACTGCACGACTCGGGATTCGAACCCAGGACCCCATGCTCAGCAGTAGCGCTTGCGAGCACTAGACCAACGAGGCAGTCAAGTCGAAAAGAGTAAATTAAACAAGGTATATATTAACCAGTGAAACTTCACAGACATGATGGGTTATCGATATCTAAATCATTGAGTTGATACACGATTAGCCCTGGTACCCACAAGGCGATTTTTTTGTCACGCTCTCAATCTTCAACTCGCGCTGTTGAGCCGAGCCTTGAGAATCGAACAGATTGCATACCAGGGCGTCAAAAAAATACACTGTAGCATTTTGAACTCTTGGCGGCGAAAATCCAGTGCGCGATAAAAAAATCGCCCGCCTGGGTTCGATTCCCAGGTTGGGCAAAGTGTTATTGGTTTTTCCATCTGGAATTTCTCAGTAGCAGCGCGGACTCTGGATTTGTGCCCGGTTGATGACAATAGTCTCGCCCCCTATTACATGGGACTTAAACGTAACTGGCGAAATGTGGGTGTACTATACGTACACCTCTGCCTAACCCTTCGGGGAAACAAGGCGTGATATTATACAGGATAATTTTAAAAGGAGTGCGGATATTTTAGCAGGTAATCAGGTGCATAAAATTGGACAACTTTCCCCAAGGAACATAGGTCGAAATCTTAAAATTGAAAATCGACTTTTCATACAAAGTGACTGGTCACGTGACTTATGTTTGTATGAGAAGTTGAATTTTATTTTTTAGATTTCGACCTATGTTCCTTGGGGAAAGTTGTTCAGTTTTATGCACCTGATTACCTGCTAAAATATCCGCACTCCTTTTAAACTTATCCTGTATAAGTGGAAACTTGTAATTGGCTTTCTTCTACATATTACTTCTGACTACTCGAATGTATTAGCTGTAAGTTTTCTTAAAAATAATAAAATAAAATACTTTACCTTCAAGTTTCTTCAAGTGCTCATCGTAAACAGGGCATATCTTCGTCAGTTCGCTCCGTTTAGGCAGCGGTCGCGGAGCTGATGTAGGGAAGCGAGCCAACAGTTTTGGTTCTCCTTCTATTATTTCACATGGCTCGTCATCTACAGCACTAGTGGTGCTCATCGTTATAGAGCTGTAGGTACTTTCTGAAATACAATATTATATATTATGTATTAATATTAGGTACAGCATTTTGCCGCACCGGCTTCGTCTGCCCTATACAACATATCCCAGGATTAACGCATAACCTCTTAACGGGTCATTGTACTCATCATTATGAACAACTTTTACTATGGGACCAAAACTGAAATCCCGAAAAAAAATCAGCTTTTCCCTACATTTTGACGCGAGCACAAATGTAGGGAACATCTGATTTTTTTTTGTGATTTCAGGTTTGTTCCCATAGAAAAGTTGTTCATAATGATGAGTACAATGACCTTTTATGAGGTTGTGCGTGAATTCCGAGACATGTTATATAGTCCGCGGGGATTTCGAAACATCCGGGCTTATTCCTTGTCTATAACATAAAGAAAACCTCTGTGCAAAATTTCAGGTTCCTAGGTCCAAAGGTTTGGGCTGCTGAAGTAGTCAGCCAGTGATTGAGTGAGTTAGGACTTTCCTTTTTTATGTATTGAGTGCATCTCTTGATGTTAGGAAGGTTCTTAATCCATATTCGACCATTTAAGGTGGCTATGATCTACAGATATTCCATATTTAAATCCTTGTTTCCAATTGATGTTAATTCCACTTAAACAAATATCAAGTTTATTCTAGTGTGAATTAAGATGATTTCAGAATGACTAGTACTATTGAAAAAGTCATAAAAATATTTAAAGTTGTAGTTTAGGTATTAAAATACTTTTTTTCCAAAACAAATATTTGTTTACATGTTTGGAAACTAAATTGCGAGCGCAAGATAGTTGTTCTGGGTCAGAGTGTTTGTGCACTCACTTAACCGGAGAATTCTTAATGTCATAATGTGACTGACTAATGTTGAACTAAAAAATAAATAGCAAAAACGATACTTACCACAATCATCAACACCAACACCATCAACATCGTCATCAGAATCAAAATCATCCGAGTCTGTGTATCCATTTTCTCTTGTCTCATCAATCACAAGCTCATTTTCACTGGACCCACTGGACCAATCATCATCGTCATTCATTCGTTCATCAATCATCCGTTCATAACTCGTCCGTTCACCATCGTTTATCTGTTCATCATCATTCATTCTTTCATCTTCCCAACTATCTGTTAAGATATCCGGCTCCATGTCAATATTATCTGCTTCTGTTTCTATTTTGACTTCGGTTGTGAAGTTTTGATGACCTGGAACTAGACACATTATAATTGTCTTAATCCAATTAAGGGAACGTTCGCAACGTTCTGCTTAGCGCCGAGAGTTCAAAATCCAACAGTGTGTTTTTTCGACGCGTTGGAATGCACTCTGGTGGATTCCCAATGCTCGGCTCAACACCGAGAGTTAAAAATCCTGCCGCGATATTTTTACGTCTGTCTGAACGTCAGCTAATATCGTATTTTAAATTAGATCACGGAATTAGACCCCAACCTTCGTGCGCAAAGGCGATTTTTTATCGAGCACTAGACTTTCAACGCACTGCCAGCGCAGACCCTGGTTTTGATAATCATAAACTAACTAAAACCTTAAAATTATGTAATACAAAAAAAAAATGTAAACCTTCAAAAACGATGAAAGGATATACTGCCAAGTTTCACCACCGGCGGCGCTAGCAGCACAAACATAAACATTGTTTTTTTTAATAGCAAGTCAACTTTATCGATTTTAAATATTTTAATTGATATTTATTTAATGACTAGCTTCTGCCCGCGACTTCAGTCGCGTGAAATTTCTTATTCTAATATAAAATATATCCTATAGCATCGCATCGCCTGCCCGCATTATTACTTCATTTTCGCTTAGCGTTCTTTCAGACTTTTTTCTTTTTGCTCAATCCTAAGGGTCATAACGTGATGTTACCATCCTCAAGAATTGGGCTATCAAATGCAATAAGAAATTTTCAATTCCCACTGGTAGTTTCAGAGATTAGCGCGTTCAGATAAGTCTTTATTTGCCTTAAACGAGATAAAGGTGAACTATACAATGTCGCAGATTAATTCGTAACACAATAATAGTCATTCAAATCACAAACATTTTCATTAATACCTGTAGGTACATACATATTTTATATTTTCAAGTTAAAGAAATCTTTAAGTTTTAAGTTATGTCCATTCAGCCATTTATATAGTTTGTTTTTAAATGAGTTAGTATTATTTAATAATTTTCGTACTTTTGGTATTTTATTATACTTATATGTATACACATCACAAGGCAGCTTTTAGCATACTTGGCTGACTTAGAATTATCCTTTTTTTTAGTATGTGTGGATCCCTTGTTGGTCGAGAGATTACTTCATTCGCTTTTTTGAACAATCCCCTATTACTGTTTTAGAAAAAAAAAAACTCTTCAGCTTTATTATTAGTATAGATAGACATAGATTTGAGTAAACCTAAACATTGTTGATTCACTGCTACCTGTTTGAATGTCCAAATGTGAAAAAAAAAATTATTATTTACTGCTTGTGCTAATAGCGCCATCTTTCGACCTCGGTTCGCATATTCTGTCTGTCTCATTTAAATAAAATGAAGAACACCGTAAACAAACATAGGATAGGGTTGGATAATCAGCCTATTATGTTCCCACTGCTGCAACACAGGCCTCCTCTCGATGAGAGGGAGTGGGCCGTAATCCACCACGCGGGCCCAGTGCGGGTTGGTAGATGTCACATGTCTTCGAATTTTTTGGTTCTAGGTCATGCCGGTTTTCTCACAATGTTTTCCTTCACCGTTTTGAGAGCAGTGGTGATGAAATAATTTACCCAAAGTAAAGCTCCTGTCTATAGGTTCGAACCTACGACCTACAACTCGTAAGTAGCGGCCGTTACCACTGGGCCACCACTGCTCAAACAACCTGCTCCAACATACCATCAACAAATTCAGTGTCATTGTCCGGTTCGCTCTTAAAAATGACAGCATTGAGTAGCTGCTCCTCAGTGGCAGCCACCATCATACGGAAACTGGTCGCATCACGGAGACGATGCACGCAGTTCTCACATATCAAGGAACTTATACGATTGTGTGGAGACAACTGGAAGAGAAGAGCTATTATATTATAGCCTGTCAAATCAACGTATCTACAATCTTGCCCTTACCGCAATTCATATGGGATCGGCGCAACATGCCTTCTTCTTCCATACTTATCTATAAGTCGTCATCTCGGTAGCCCCCCCCCCCCCCCCCCTTCTAGCCATATCATCTTCCAGATAGTCCATCCATCGTTTCTTTGGTCTTCTCTACTCTTATGGCCATCCACATTCATACTAAAATCTTTCCTCACAATATTAACATCACTACTACGCATCACATACATGCCCATACAATAATAAGCCTTTATTCAGACATGTTTACAACGGCGCCGAGTACAAGTTTTACCGAGTAACTGAGTACCAAGTATTGCTCGGTATTATGTTTACCGAGTACTCTGCCGAGTGACTGAGGCGAGTGTGAGTGAGAGAACATGCGCGAGTTTGGAGAGCCTGTTTAGACTCGCCAAGATACGTCGCCCGTATTGTACTGTTTATTGTGAGTTTGTTTGTATCTATTAGAGAGATAAGTGGGCTATATTTTACATTAACATTGTAAAGAGGTCAGAGGGGCAATTCCCATAATTTTAAGAACATTCAGTCTAATCTCAGTCTCAATACGTCAAAAATACCTATAATTTCCCTACATTTTTGAAATTTGATTGTCGCTGAGATGAGATTGCGACTAGATTTTGAACGTTTTTAGTTACGGGAATTGGGCTTCTGGTTATAAGTGAGTTCTTTTCCGAATACCTCGGCAGTCAAACCGAGTTATTCGGCCGATAACGAGTATTAACAAAATGGCCGCGTATGCCGAGTACCGAGTAATAAACGAGTACTCGGCGCATCTCTAGTTACAAATATATACATTTTTTTTTTAAATTTTAACTATCACTGTTCCACTTGTTTAGTTTAGTCTGACTCTAGTTTAGTTAGTTAATTTTAATTATTTTTCTGCCTCACATATAATTATTGTGTTTTACTTTATTTTTTTTTTAATTGATCTAATTTTTATTTATTTATTTTTGTATTTGTTTGTATCGAAATTGTGTACCTCATAATAAGTAATAGTGTATTGTTACTACATACTTTAATAAATAATAATAATATACCTTGTCTGTTTGCCTATCAATGATAAAGGCCGCCATAGATTTTGTTTTTTCCTTGTGCCACCTGCTATAGCTCTAATTTCATCTACCCATCTTTGCAAATGTCTACCTCATTTTCTTTTCGTGTCCTACCCATGTAAAATTAATATCTGAGTATGTTTCTTAGACACTCCATCGAGTGTCAACTTCAGTCAACTTCATAATTTTGTAAATTATTTTACATTAAAAATAATTTACAAAATTATGAGTTGATTGACTTGCAGGTTTAGTGTCACCCAAGTGCAAATGCTAAGCATGTGGACCTGGGTTCGAGACCATGTTTGGCAAAGTGTTAATTGTTGTACCAAGAGGAATTTATTTCTCAATAGAAGGAGGTCTGGATTTTTGCCCCATAGGTAGCTTAAATAAGCTAACCCCCCTTACATAGGGGTTTAAACATAACTGGAGTAATGTGGGTGTGATCATAAACCTCTGGTACCCCCTTCAAGATTAACTGACGCGGTATTATGTTCCTATCTATGCTAATATAATAAAGCTGGAGTTTTTTTTTTGTTTGAATGCACTAATCTCTGGAATCCCCAGTCGGATTTGAAAAATTATTTTTGCATTTGATAGCCCAATTGTCGAGGATGGTTATAGGCTATTTAACATCACGCTACGACCCTTAATAGCTGAGCAAAAAGAAAAAAAAACAGAAAGAGCGCTAAGCGAAAACGAAGTAATAAATAGCACGGGCAGGCAATGCGATCCAATCAGGAGTTTTATAAAAATGTTGCTGTTATTTTAGTATATAAATTGTGGTGTCTTACGACTTTCACGTGAACGAATTTGCGGCCAGAAGCTAGTTTTAAGTATTTTTTTGCATTATTAAATGATTGTGTCGCAAGCAACTGTAGCGCACTACCATCATCTTAATCCAAACCAAAACACAAGAGAACTGTAGTTCCTTCAAATACTTACTGATAAATTGAAACATTCGAAGAAAATATCTTTGTAAACCTCTTTAATATTGTTGTAATAGTATTCTTTCGTCACATCTCTGTGCTGCCCATTAGCCATACAACAGCGGCATTGTCCATACATAGTTTCATCAACTTCTTCAACTTCCGCGTTATTATTGGTAGAAAACATTTTGAATAAAAAAGTAAACAGTGCGAAAAGCGAAAATTGATTTATAATTTGACGGGAAAACTGACAGCTGTTCTGTTTTGATTTGACAACAGCGGTGACTAGTGATGAGCTATCTCGAAATAGTCGATCGATAAAGTGCAGTCTCAGCGGAAAACCGTAAAGAAATGAGTAAATCTATTCGTCGCTAGATGGCAGTGGTTTCAAATTCAGTTGTGTCTCTGGTCTAGGTTGCATTTACAGACTTATGCGTTCAACCACTGCGTGTTAGCAGGAGTAATAGTGTTCTGTGGGGGTTAGGCAGTAGTATCCACCTTGTGTATGTTGATGGTATTTTGTTAGGGGTCCAGTTTAGATTAGATAGGTATATAGATATACTCTAAATAGGCTTGCTTGGCTGGTACTTTCTCTGACAACTTTTGCCTCGAACGGATAATTTTAATTTTTACAGCTCATGTCTTTCTATCCTTCACAAACATTTAGATCTATGAATGAAACATCATATGTATACCACTTTTTATTTAATAAATAACCTACTGTAAACTAAATTCTAAATGATGCGTCTTCAAATGTCCCTTCAAGCTACATTTCTGTACAAACGCCTGCCCACAGACCGCACAAGCGAACCGGCGATCATTATTATGTATCCTCATATGCTCCTTTAACGTTTTCTTCCTGGCATACGATTTCTTACAAACCGAACACTCGAATATTCTTTCCCCATTATGTTTTATCATGTGAACCCTCAATTCATTTTTAGTAAAACATTTATAAGAACAAGTTTCGCACTGATAATCGCGTTCTTCTAAGTGGTCGCGTTTCATATGACGAGATAGTGTGTAGCGTCTGTCGAAGCTTTTATCGCAGACATTGCATTTGTATTTTAACGGAGCTACTCCATGTACTTGTACCAAATGCTTCTGCCTTCTAAAATACTCGGCAAAGCGTTCAGGACATTTAGTACATTTGAACCGTTTAAGCAACTTATGAACGGCGTTGACATGGTTTGTAATTTTCTGTTGTGTAGTAAAAACTTTTCCGCATTGCTCACAAGGGAAATTTCCCATATTGTGCATGCTTTTTGCATGAACTTTTAAACGGTATTTTGTTGCGAAACCTGTGCCGCATTCTTTACAAACGTAATTGCGGAAGTGTACGTTCATATGACGTTCTATGGAGCCAAATGTTTCGAAATTAAAACCACAGATTTGACACTCGTAAACACCACTCTGAACCAATTTGAAGGGGATCACTCTGTCAGTATATTCTAGATGCAGTTTCTTTTTATGCACATTCGTGAGATGACTTTTCAACTCGTTAACACTCGGTATATTTTTCTCACATAAAGTGCATTTCAGGTCATTTACATCGACGTATACCACCAAACATTCTGCGCCGTATGTCTTTAGAATATTTTTAATTTCTGATTTCTTATGCTGGTTCGTATGCTCGCGGAGTTTGTCCAAGTTTTCGAAGATGTTTCGGCAGTAGAAGCAAGGGAAGCCGGTGCGGCTTCTGCCCCTGAACGGAGTCACGTTGGAACATTCTAGAATGGTGCCTGCGTTCGTTATGTGCGCTTGTTTCTCAGAAATGATTACTCGGCGCGGATTGCTCGATAATCGGCGGCTGTCTTGATCTTCTATTAGTTTTAGGATGGTTTTTGGTAGTACTTTTATGTCTGGAACATGAGAAAAATATATTTAAAATATTTATTTATGCCTATTTTTTCTTTTAGGCCAAATTTGAGGCCTATTTCTAGCTGCGTTTGTTACTCTAGGTTTTTGAGGTATTATTAACCACAGTTCATTTATTTGATAGTGTTATTGGTTTGATATAACTTGGTACATTACAGTGGCGAAAGCAGTCTATAACACGACTCCTACCTGCTTCCTTTCGGAGGTTCGCATAATTAATGTAACACGTGCTATGTTTTAGACGTAAAAAAAACCGACCAAGTGCGTGTCGGACCACGCACAATGAAGGGTTCTGTAGTTGGGATGAACAAAGAAGAGACGGAATTATCCCAAGAACAAACTTAACATTGTAGTTGAAAAACGTGTTCTCTCGTACATTTCGACTGCAAATGTGAGTTTGTTCGCACAATATTGAGAGATTTACCACTGGCATTTATGCTGAACTTGGCCTATTTGGTGCAACCGTGAGGCACACAATACTGTTTTAAGGTTTTTCTGTTTTTGTATGAATATTGTGTGGGGTCTGTCTCCTGGGTCAAATAAATTCATTTTCTTGCATTCTGACAGGGATCCGCCGACCGCACAGGTTTTTTTTTTATATAAGTCAAGTTAAATATTCAGTATTACGATATTAGTTATTGCAATTCATAATCAATATTTTAGTGTATTAGAGAGCGATATTTCATTTAAGATTTCATTAACTAATTGGCTTTTAGTGGTTTTATGTTAAGAGCGTTGTCACATTTTATCACCCCTCTCGCTCACACAGGATCAATTTTTTAAGAATGTTAAATGAAAAGATGATTTTTTGAAAAATGTGATCAATGGGCTCCCTACTAAATAATATTAATTTAATAGGTAATTATTAAAAACACATTTCTATTGTGTTATCTAATAAACTTAGCTCAATAAGTATTATGATCTGTTTTTGAGACGATTTAAATAAATGCTACAATAAAAATGTGTTTTTAATAATTACCTATTAAATTACCATTGATCACATTTTTCAAAAAAGTATATTTTCATTTAACATTCTTAAAAATTTGGTCCCGTGTGAGCGAGAGAGGTGACAAATGACAATTTGCACTTTTACACAATTCCGTAGCACTTTCTTAAGAGTATTTACAACGTACGGCATTTCATACAAACTTTCAAGTCGTTGTTTTTCGAAATGAATGAACTGATTTTAATGAAACTTCATACGCATAAGCAGGATACATAGGTCTAAAAAGTTACTCAAGATCATTTTCGAAATGTCTTATTTAAAAAAAGATAATTGGAAATCTCCGTTTCTATGGAAAATTTAAAATCGGTCGAATTTAGCTGTAACACTATTTTTCGAAAATGTTCTTAACTAACTTTTTAGACCTATGTATCCCGCTTATGCGTATGAAGTTTCATTAAAATCCGTTCATTCATTTCGAAAAACAAGGACTTGAAAGTTTGTATGAAATGCCGTACGTCGGAAACGCTCTTGAAGTAAAAACAATCTACCCCTTGAGAGCAAACAGGCTGTAACGCACTGTAACTTACCTTGCAACACATCGAGTTGTCGACAATACTCGGGACATATCTCTGGCAGTAATTGTCGCGTCGGCAGAGGGGGCAGCTTGACGCGCGCGAAACGCCCCAGTAACGCTGCCTCGCGGTCTATCAAGCCTGAAGGACCATCTGACACGTATTCTGGAAAAAACATGGATTTTTTTATGTTATTTGGAGTTATTGGGTGGTTAACGCGTTCAAGGACACTAAACGAGACAACAGAAGTTTTATTGAACAAATCACTGAACCTGATTTGATTTCCGTACGTTTTTTTTTCGTGTGACCACTGTGAAAATCAGCGCTGTGCTGTGGGTCCCCCATAGCACAGCATCATGCTGAGTGGAAGCGTTCTTGACACAGTCATGACGTGCGGCTGCCGACTATTTCTGTTTTGAGCTCGTGATTATAATGTGGATCTATTTTGTTTTATTTTTTCTGATTACTTTTATCTTTTTGCATGCGCGTGTTTCTGTGACAAATAAACCTATTTTCCTTTCCTTCTTTTCTTTATTATTATGACTGTAATGGCCGTTTAGTGTTCTTGAAAGCGTTAAGAAGGTTGTCGCATTTTGCCACCTCTCTCGCTCACACGGGACCAAATTTTTAAGAATGTAAAATGAAAAGATGCTTTCTTGAAAAATGTAATCGATTGGCGAACTAATAAATAATATTAATTTAACAGGTAATTACTAAAAACACATTTTTATTGTGGCATTTATTTAAGAGCGTTTACGACGTACGACATTTCATACAAACTTTCAAGTCCTTGTTTTTCAAAATGAATGAACCGATTTTAATGAAACTTCATACGCATAAGCAGGATACATAGGTCTAAAAAGTTAGTTAGGAACATTTTCGAAATGTCTTATTTAAAAAAAAAAAGATAATTGGAAATCTTTGTTTCTATGGAAAATTTAAAATCGGTCGAATTTAGCTGTAACACTTCAATTTAGCTGTAACAATTCGAAAAGTTCTTAACTAACTTTTTAGACTTATGTATCCTGCTTATGCGTATGAAGTTTCATTAAAATCGGTTCATTCATTTCGAAAAACAAGGACTTGGAAAGTTCGTATGAAATGCCGGACGTCGTAAACGCTCTTAAGAAAGTACTACGGAATTGTGTAAAAGTGCAAATTGACACTATTCTTAGTTATCTTTCACGTAAAATAATAAGTTAGAATTAAATTGGATATTAGTCTATTAGGCTAGATTGTACTAAATTACTAAGAGCTTTAGTTCTTATTAATAAAGGAAAACAAAAATGTTTCTTACCACTGGGAATGTAGTCAGACTCATAATCTACGGCATCTATGTCTTCATTAAATTCTACCTTTACCTCCGTCTGTCTCTCTACTTTCACGTCAATTTGGCTATCCAACATATTCTCTTCCACGTTCACTGAAATTATAGAAACACAGAATTAATTCCTATCCCTTCATTCATACCTAGTTTTGTATTGTAACTAGCGACCGGCCCGCTGATTCGCACGATTGCAAGCAATGTACTGATGTGGCGACATGTCAAAACATCGAGATTTCTGAGCTGTATCAAAGTTAAATGTTCATATTTTATACACATAAACCTTCCGGAATAAATTCTCTAAATGATGCTGAAAACCGCATCAAAATCTGTTATGTAGTTTAGGAGGAGTTAGCCGATATACAGACGGACGCGGAAGGCGACTTTATTTTATACGAGGAGGGATCAAAAAGTAGTGAGAACGACATACTCCTTGGTAAGAAAAAAAAATAAATACTGGCAGGCATAGCTCAGATACATATTTGTAATATTAATAAAGAAAAAAATCTTCGATTCTCTTTTGTTTTTTTCTGAATGTAGTCATTTGTTTGCTTCGTGTCGGAACGTGTTCTCGAAAATGGAGAAAAACGAAGTGCGAGCCGTTATTAAATACCTTTGTTTAAAAAAGTTAACGACGCAAGAGATTCATTGCGATTTGGAGGCAACATTAGAAGAGTCTGCTCCGCCGTATTCCACTGTCGCAAGGTGGGCTTCTCAATTTAGAGTAGGGAGAACGAGCACGGAAGACGAACATCGTTGCGGCCGTCCATCGACGTCAGTCACCCAAGAAAATGTTGCGAAAGTCGAGAAAATTGTATTGAGCGATCGAAGAGTTACCATCCGATACTTAATTCAAGAAACGGGCATTTCATATGGAAGTATTCAATCCATATTGAAACAATCTTTGAATATGAGAAAAGTCTCCGCAAGATGGGTGCCGAGAATGTTAACCGACAGTCAGAAACAAAATCGACTTGACATTTCGAAGATATTGTTGGACAAGTTTCAAGAAGATTCTGAAAACTTTTTGTCTCGTTTCGTAACAATGGACGAAACATGGGTCCATCATTTTGATCCCGAGACAAAACAGCAATCTTCGCAATGGAAACGGCCATCATCACCGACCCCGAAGAAGTTTCGTGCCGTGGCATCGGCTGGCAAGGTTACGGCCTCAATATTTTGGGACTCAGAAGGGATATTGTTGATTGATTACCTGGAGCGTGGAACCACTATTACAGGCCAATATTATGTAGCTTTAATTCCCAAGTTGAGGAATGCCATCAAAGAGAAAAGGAGAGGAAAAATTCGAAGGGGCGTGCTGTTTCATCACAACAACGCACCCGCACACAGGTCGGCAGTTGCGATGGCTGCCATTCAGCAAGCTAGCTTCGAATTGGTTGACCACCCCCCTTATTCACCAGATCTGGCGCCTAGCGATTTTTATCTGTTCCCCAAATTGAAAGAATACTTAAGGGGAAACAGGTACGAAGGCGATAACGAGGTGATGGATGCCGTGGAGAGCTTTTTGCAGGATCAAGACAAAACTTTTTTTTTTGAAAGGGATTGAAGCCTTGGAAAAGCGCTGAACTCGGTGTGTAGAGAGACTCGGAGACTATGTAGAAAAATAAATTATTATGTTATCAATAGTCATTATATTCTATCTCTTTCTCACTACTTTTTGATCTCTCCTCGTACTATGTAGATTTTGGAACGAAGTTCCTTATCGCATGAGTTATACCTTCGATAACCGTGGAATAAAAGTAGTTGACGCCTTCTACCAATGTATTCCAATATTTCAAGACGATACGACAAAATGTTAAGGCAGTGTCGCTAACACGATCAAAACAAACGTATCGCGGTACGAGGCGTCCTTGACGCGTGCACGTGCATGTTTTTTTTTTTTTTTTGTTTGCATTTAAGTTTCGAGACTTTTTAGTACAAGTGGGGTTAATGACTTTTATTCCACCCTTATCTGGCGTAAGGTTTAGAGCGAAAAAGTGTAATATTTTGACCGTCACGACACTTGTTACTTAACAAAAGTGTTGTGACGGACGACACTGTGCAAAAGCGCAAAGGACTTCGTTCACACGGTCGTCAAAATGACACAATGTTTAATAAATAAATAAATAAATGACCCCCTTAAGAAGTTGCGTGTTAATTTCGGGATATGTTATATAGACAATAGGTAAGATGAAGACTTCTGCAAATGTTTTTGTGAATTAGTTGTTGGCGTTTTTTGTTTTTGTTTTTAACCAACTCACTAAAAAGGATGAGGTTATTTATTTATTTTACTTTAATATACAACAGCAATCGCCCACTTACATTAGTTAAAGATAAAATTAGACAAAAATGCATACACTCATCTTACAGAACAGTCATATTATGCGTTTGAAAAATTCATTTTTTTGGCTAAGTATTTTGATACTACCAGGAAAGATACAATGGATGGACTTTGTAAAACATGATTTGGCTAGAAAGGGGATGACTACCGAGATGACAGCTAATAGAGAAGTGTGGAAGAAAAAGACACATTGCACCGACACCAAATAAATTGGAACATCGGACTGTTTTCGTATTTTTTTTTATTATTACAGACTAATGCTGATAATACAAGACATTCCATCCCATCATCATAGTATTTAAGAATAGTGATGATGACTAAATTTTTTTTGTCCGTCAGGTAGATTATTAAAAAATATTGGACACGTATTTTTTCTTTTTTTACGTTATCAAAAGATTACGGCGTCACGCCTTGCTAGATTTTATACTGAATTGTGACGTAGCGAGCCCCCCCCCCCCCCCCCCACTGTAATGCGTTTTATCCAAGTCATTTTTTATTAATATGATAAAGCAATAAATACATGTCTGATATTTTTTATTATCTGATTGATGGACTAAATAGAATTCCTTTTTTTTACCCAGGCATTTATGTAGGAGTTGGTCTAACTTAAGAGTTTGAAGGTTTTAGTGCTACGTAAATAGACGGCCTGTATGTAGGATGAAATACTGGACCACCACCTCTCACAGAGATGAAGGACAGCTGATTATGTTCATCAGTATCATCCAGTCTTACTTTCATACTGCTGGGCCAAGGACTATGCTTGCTTGTTCCAGTAGGGAATATGTACGCAATTCAAAACTTATTCATTATTTAAATACACATTGTATAGGAGTCAATAAACAAATTCTTATTTTTTTAAATATTTTTAATGCATTACTTATTTTACAATTAATCATTTTATGTTCGGTTTTTTTGGTGGAACGGAACGCAAACTCCAAACGCGTTGGCTTCGACAATGCCGGAAGTGACGTAAAAAACTATGTGAATAAAAATCTATTCTTTGCTAAGTGGTTGGAATCTAACTAAGTATTTATAAAGTCATAAAGCCTTAGCCATATACTTTATTCATAAAGCACAAAAAATAATTTAATTTATGATTTGGGGCTAAAAACCGATGTAAACAATGCAGTAACGTGGTAAATGAAGTCTCATCATGACCGCGACAGAAACGGACGTTTGTACTGTAGTAGAAAATACTGTATTTTATTAATTCAGTGCAAAAAAAAACTACATGTATATTCCCTATTTCCACTCTCCTGTGCCAGTCTCTTCCAGATTACACATATTTATATTTTTTTATTTATTCAAGTATTTACAAACACACACTATAAATCTAATTTACATCCATAAGACATCCTTAAACTGTAACATAAGGTCCATTTGAAAACCAGCATCAGCACTATAGTCAGTTCGCGTTAAGAAAATAGTGAGTCATCGTTGTCAGCCGGCCTAGCCGCACCTCTCGACCAATTAGGTCGCAACAAATTAGAAAGATCTGCCATCAACTGGTCACTGTGAACTTAGCCTTATAGTTGTCTGGCATTTATGCTGCACACAAGTGTGTATATTGTGTGCCTTAGTGTCGACCCACGTTAACTCGCGGGCGCGGTCAGGAAATATCAAATACATTACATACTATTTATGCAAATGTTCACGTACAAAACGCAGGTGCGGTGTGTGAACACTTGCATAGTATGCAATGTTTTTGATATTTCGTGACCACACCCGCGAGTTAACGTGAACAAGCACTTAGTGCAGGGCCTGAGTGCACGCTCAACTCGAGCGACCGGCGAGGCGGGGCGTGCTACGTTCGTGTTAAACATATGCAAACACTCGCGAGTGTCCTGAGTGGCGACTGAGCGGCGCGGCGGCGAGAGCGTGTTTGTTTGCGGTGAGCGGGGCGTCGAGCGTGGTGCCGCGTGCAATGTCAAAGCAGTTTGTGTGTTTGCAGCGGTGACGGAAGCGTGCGCGCCATGTTGAAAGCGAAAGCTTCAGGTAGCCCAGGAAATTCAAATTTTCTTACGTTTTTTGCAATATGCAAGTCAGTATTAGGTTGTATGATGATCAAAATATGATTCGCGACCGTAAAATGTATGTATTTAAAGGATTATAATAATTAAAGTCACCAATACAACTCTTTAAGACCAGGTAATTCTATTGAGTGACTATTTCATGAAATCTTGACAATTGGGATTATACAAACTTATGTAGTTGTATTACTGATTTTGATTATTATAATTCTGTAAATGCATATTTGTTACGGTCGCGAATGATACTTTAATCAACATACAACTTAATACTGACTTGCAAATTGCAAAAAACAAAAGAAAGTTTGAATTTCGCGGGCTACCTGGCGCTTCCCCCTTAAATAAATTCAACTTAAACCAGAATTATGGTCAACATCTCATGCTCTATATAAAAATAGAATAATTAATAATTAAATAGAAAGTGTGGAAGGAATTGGCAGTAAAACTCATACAACGTCGAAAATTCCCCACACAGCCTTCTTATTATCTCACTTGGACCTTGTTTCGAGTTATAAAAATATTGTAATCACATTTTCTTCTAAATACATATCAATAATATCGCACGACCCCAACGCCCTAATGAAAAATGTGACTGGCTAACATGAACGCTTAAGCGTGCACTAAGGCCACTGCGAACGCTCTTTTGCCGCTTGCATGCAACACTGAACGCTCTGCTGGACGCTTTTTCAATCAGGCCGTACACTTAAGCTGGGTCAAATAAATTTATTTTCTTTTGTTTCTTTCTATTAGTTTAACGGCCAAACCTAATAACCTATCTATCACCAGTTGCCATACTGATATATAAAAACCTGTATGAGATAGAAAAACCTATCTATCTATGGTTTTAATGTCCCAATAATCTATAAGAGATTATGGAATCTCACCGGCCTGACATAAGGACAGATAGAATTATACTGTCTACCATCAATAGCAATCGTCTTTTACTGAAATTAGGTTATTGGGTTCACCCATAAGTAATTTAAATCTTATTGTAAACATACCATTAACAAACACCGTATCCTTATCATCTCCAGCGATGGCTTGCAACAGCTGCCTCTCCGTACTGACCACCATCATACGGAAGCTGGTCGCGTCACGGAGACGTTGTACACATGTTGAACATATAAGTGTAGTCAATACAGCGTTTGTTGATAACTGTAACAGATTTAAATGAAGGTTTAAATAAATAGTGATATGATGATTTAGTGAATATAATTAATATAATATAATTTATATATTTAATTACTATATTTATTTAGTTCCAATTTCTAGTTGGATTCTCATTTCCTACGAAATGTATGGGGAAGTTTATTTTTTGCAATTTCTGACTTTTCTAGTACTCAAAGCTCAGTTGGTCAAATAGAGTTTTTTGATCCTTATATGAAACAGGATCAATTGGCATCATAAAAAGTTTTGTGAAAATTGTCTATTTTCTTGCTGACTGTACAATTTTAAATAATCTGTGAATGCAGATTAAAATTTCTCAAAAAGTTAAGGACAGACCAAAAACCTAAAACCATCTAAAACCATTCTCCTGTAGCTACAATGGTTAAGGTAAAACCATTTTCCTGTAGCTACAATGGTTAAGGTACTTACCCTTACTGCCCTGCTTCAAAAATCCACTCTGTATAGGAATGACTTTTAAGGGAGAGGGCAATGCAGTGGAATGAATTACGTATTGTACAAACATCCACTCTGCCCACATACAATGGTCCACATGTAGGATTAAGTGCGGAAACCTAGTCCCGTAACATATAACATAACATCCACTCTGCTGTAGTTCAGTAAAAAGACTATGACTGAACATTGATAATTATTTCATGGGTATCACAGAAAGCTTTGGCAAGGATACGGAATGAGAACCAGATAGACAAATTCATAACTACGTAATATATTGTTAGTTCACGTAATGGTAGAAGATATATCAATCCAGATATGCATTGATAAGAAATAGCGGAAAGTGGGTGTACTTTAGGTACCTACACCTCTGCCTAACCCTTCGGGGCTAGGCGTGATGTTATGTTCGTATGCGTGATAGACTAACTTAATGAAAGATACTTGACGAATAAGAATCAACCCATTTGCTTACACAAGAATCTATTATACCTAATTTGTTGATAACAACACATTCAAAACAGCCACTGTAGATCATTATTTCACTTGAAAACGTAAATAATACGGGAACAGAACTCCTAAAGATATTTTTATGAAACAAAAAATTAACAAACTCAACGGTTTGAAGCTAAAACTTACATATAAATTTAAGCTCTCCATAAAAATATCAAAGTAAACTTCGCGTATGCCATTAAAATAGTGTTCCTTCATTAAATCTCTGTGTTGGCCCTTTGCTAAACAACAGCGGCACTCCCCATAGCTCGTATTACTTTTTCTTCTCTCCATTGCTAATTATTTTATTCAATTTATTAGAAAATAAACAAACACTTCAGGAAATGCGGATTGAGGACGCAACATTTCAACATTGACTGACGTTTGGGTTTGACATTTTGTGTTGTTGAATCAGTGATAGGACACGCAAATGTACGGTTCTTATGCGCAGAATTTACGGTTTTTATTCAAACATTTTTATTTATTTTGCCAATACACTACCCACAGAGTACATTAAATGGCACTACCAAAGTAGTTGAGAAAAGCTAATTATTAATTTTATAAAATGTACTGAATAATGTTCAAATACACACGCGCTATTCTACACAATTGTACTCACGGAACAGAAAAACAGTGGAAGTGCAAAGTAGGCGTGGGACGCGTGCCACAAATAAGCGCTGTTACGCTTACTTGGTCCCAGTCGTATTCTAACATCGTGTCGAGTTGCTAGTCTCGCGACCAATTTATTTTTCAGTAGCTATGCCGTATTGTTCCATTCTGAAGTACAAAAAAAATGTTATCTATAAAGATCTTAGTTAATTCCAATTGACTAATAATTTAATGCCTATGCTCAGCAGTGGGTGAAAACGGGCTGTGGATGAATAATTTAATAGAACGTCTAGTTAAAGTCAACCTTATGCAATTAAAATAAAGTTTATTTTAGACTAATTGTATTCACTATTTCGTCCTCGAAAGTACTTCGCTACTCAATTAGTGATGTAGTCGGGTGGGATGTTGGTTTTATGGATAAATATCGATAAAAGAAAGTAAGTAATTTAATATGTAACATTACTATACAAATATAAGGTTGCCTAAGATATTTGAATTTTCTCGTGGAAATTCTGAAAACATTTAGCAGGTAAGTATTTATTTATTTGGGATTTATAAATTTATGTAAAACACATTTATATAAAGCAAGTAATTTATTATACAAACCGGTCAGGCCCTGCTGGTACCTACATATATATACCACCAAAAACCAATACCATCAGGCACCCCGTGGTACGATTATGTACCAGCACGAATAAGCTAAACAATATTCTTTCGTCTTAGGAAAAGAGTATTTTTTACTGATACACGTTCGTACCAGCGGTGCCTGACGGTTCCCATCTTTGGGTCTGACTGGTCAGTGACTGATGTATTTATATATTTTATTTTTAAATAATACTTCGTCATTCTTCCTGCAGTTTTACTTAAATTAAACGAGAAATCGGATATCTATCGATATCGATAATGTAATCCAAAATTCAATGTGTACTGCACTGGTGTGGCCTTTGTTATAGTAGCAATAGATATCGACCTATGACGCGAATGTCAACCTTATCTCTAACGCAATGAAATTTATAATTGCTACCCTTGAGAATACCGCCATCTATGGTCGAGTAGCGAAATTTACTCATCAATTGATTCTAGTTTAACTTTAGATTACAAAACGTCGTAAATACTTTCTGCACTAAAGCAAAATAAATCCTATTTATAGAACATGAAGGTTTATTTCCAGATGTAGGATCTGTGACTTAGTTAATTTTGAATAAAATTAAAACGACAAATCAAACAAATTCGCCGCAATTCGCTGAGCGTGCCCGCCTGCTGGCTGTAGGTGAATGGGAGTCGGGCCTCTGGCTTCAGGCGCTACCGTCACCCAACAGGCACTATGCTGGGTGACACCACATTCCTGTTGGGGTAGGTAATATGGTAATTAACAGGACAGTTACTAATTTATATGGCTTTATTAATATTTTATGTGTTTATATGACAACCATATTTTTCTCAATTGACATGACAAGTTATTATAAAAAAAAAACATCACTTCACTTTTTCTGTGAGTCGCATAGACAATTGAGGTTGTATTCCGACACTCCTCCTCGATTTTATGTGAAAAATCTTTGGAACATAAAAATCGTTAAATAAAATTAAATATCAACATTCACTCCTCCTAGATAAATACCCACACAACTATGTGTATTATATCAATACTTTGCATTGTTCTCTTAGCATCTCATGTCTTGCAGTCGCTAGTGATTTTGTTAACATATCAGCCAAATTGTTCTCAGTTTGTATGTACGATATTGACATCTTTTTTGTAAATATCAAATCTTTTATGTGATGATATCGAATATCGATATGTTTCGATCGTTTACTATTTTCATAATCCTTTGAAATAAAAAGAGCTCCTTTGTTATCGACATACAGCATTGGCGTTAGATTTATTCCAAAATCTTTTAATATTCCGTTTAAATTTATTCCTTCGCATGATGCTAATGATGCTGCTATATACTCCGCCTCTGCAGTTGACAATGCAACACAGTTTTGCTTTCTAGAGAACCATGCTACAACGTTCTCATTGTATTTAACTATACAACCGCTTATACTCTTTCTGTCTCTTTTACTGTTTGCCCAATCTGCATCCGAGAAAACTTTTAAACTTATCTGTTCACTCTTTTTATATTGAAGTGCATAATCTTTAGTTGAACTAAGGTAGCGTAATATGCGCTTGCCATGTTTCCAACATTCTTCATTTGGTTTGTCCAAAAATTGACTAAGATACGATACAGAATAGCATATATCTGGTCTTGAGACTGTACTCACAAACATTAAACTTCCTATTAGCTCTCTATAAGGAACTACTATAGTTTTTTCCGTTATGTCTATGTTTAATCCTTTCTCCATCGGTGTATCTTTTTCCTTGCATTCAGTCATATTAAATTTTGCTAACATTTTCTCTATTTGTTTTGACTGTTATTCTTAACATTCCATCTTTTCTTTCTATCTCCATTCCAAGAAATTTCTTTATCTCTCCTAAGTTTTTGGTATCAAATTCTTTCTGTAATAACTTCATTATTCTGTCAGTTTCTTCTTTCTTTCCCATGACCAAAATGTCATCAACAAAAATCAATATCCAAACATTTTTATTAAAAAATAGACAAAAATCATTTTTTGATCTTTGTAGTCCACACTTAACCAAAAAATCAGTTAACCTTTCATTCCAGCATCTAGGACTTTGTCTTAATCCATATAGACTTCTATTCAATTTCAATACTTTCTTTCTATTTGCTCCTTGTGGTACTTTGATATAAACTTCATCTTTTAAATAACCATTTAAAAATGTTGTTGGTACGTCCATTTGGTAAATTTTGTAATCTTGCTGTACCGCTTGTGCTAAATAAGTTCTTACTGTACTCATTCTAGCTACAGGTGAATAATTTGTGTTAAAATAGTCTTCTTCTTTTACTTGAAATCCTCTAGCAACTAGTCGAGCTTTCTTTAGACCGTTTTCTTTTGTCTTAAATATCCACTTTGTGTCTATAGCTTCCTTTCCTCTTGGTAAATCTATTGGTTCTGTCCATGTATTCAATTTTTTTAATGAATTTATTTCTTTACTTATAGCTTCTCTTTATCTTTTGCCGCTTCTTTATACGAAGTTGGATCTTTATTTTCAGTTGTTATCAAACAATATGCATTATAAAGTTCATAATCGTTCATGTGTTTAGGTTGATTTACAATTCTACCAGATCTTGTAGTTATTTTATTATCATCTTGTACAATATCATTATCGTCATCTGTCATGTAGTTAGATTCATTCAGATCATCCGAATCATCTTGTTCATTTAAACTTCTTCTTATTTGTCTACTTCCTTGTATAGGTGTCGATATATTTTTATATTTGTCTTCGTCTTCGTCGTTGAATATTGTTACTTTTTCATCGGGATAGTTTACTACCTCCTCCTGCTTTTCAGGTTGGTAAATAATCTTTGATTCGTCAAATATAACATCTGTTGAAGTAACAATTTTATTACTTTCATGATTCCATAATTTATAACCTGACCCAGTATAGCCGACCATTATCATTGGTTTGGCTCTTGGTTGTAGCTTGCCTGGCTTTGGTATTGTTACAATCCATGCTTTGGAACCATAAACTTTCAGTTTTGATAAGTCATTATAACCGTACCATATTGAAGCTGGTGTTTGACCGTTCAGTGCTTTAGTCGGACTACGGTTGAGCTCATAAGCTGATGCACAAATTAATTCGCTCCATAATTCCTTAGGTAACTTCGTTTCTGCAAACTTGACTCTAACTTTGTCTAATAACGTTCTGTTCATCCTTTCGGATGTGCCATTTTGTTGTGGCGTGTATGGGCTTGTATATTCTAATATTATGCCTTTTTGGATACATGATTCTTTAAATCTTTTTGAAGTAAATTCTCCACCATTGTCTAGTCTTAATCTCTTTGTTTTTAATCCAAATTGAGCTTTAATAAGCTGTATATGTTTCAAAATATTATGTTCTGCTTCATTTTTATTTTTCAATAGATATATCATTACAAAATGTGAATAATCATCTATAAATACTTGAAAATAGCATTCGCCATTTATAGACGTTGGATGGATAGGTCCACACAAATCTGAGTGAAGAAGATCTCCTATTTCTTTGCTTTCTCTTTTATTACATATAAATGGTCTTCGTGTACTTTTCCCTTCTATACAACTCTCACATATTTTTTGCGAAAAAGGTAATCCAAGTATTTTTAGACCTTTCCGATTTAAATGACCTAAACGTCTGTGCCATAAATAATCATCCTCTTTATTTTTTGTAACATTTGCATATTCTTCTTTTTGTGATATAAGGTTAATTTCTAATGTGTACAAATTTTGATATTTTGCACCATAAAAAAATGTTTTTTCTCTTCTTATGCTTACTGCATTATTTTTAAATAGTACTGTGTAGCCATTATTCGTTATTTTATCAACTGATAATAAATTATGTGTTATATTTTCCACAATGAGTGCTTCGAAGTCTATTTTTATGTTATTACAATATCCTGTTATTGTTCCTTTTTTATTTGCTGTTAATCCTTTACCGTCTGCTATAGTAACTGTTATCGGTTCATCTAATTCTTGTATTTTTGTCATATATTTTTCTAATTTTGCGGTGACCATATGGTTAGTAGCGCCGCTGTCTAATATAAATGTATTTTCATGAGTAGCTGATGCAGTCAAAGCTATAAAACCATTAAAATTTTCTTTCATTCCTCTTCTGTAATATCCTCTATTTCTAATTCCTCTTCCTCTAAAAGGACGTCTGGATCTTGTGTAGTTATTATTCTGGTTTATTCCTGAGCCTGACGCTTTAAATATTTGTTGTGAGTGAGGCTCACATGTATGCTTATTTTTTATTTTTATTTATTCATCGAGTAATCGTGATTTTACGAACTCTAATGTTATATCCGTGCTGATAGTTTCAATTGCTGTAATTACGTGTTCGTAATCTTCATTTAGAGACAATAATAAATGACAGATTTTGTCAGAATCGTCTAATTTTTTATCAATATTTTCTATTTCAAAAATAATCTTCTCAAAATTTTGAAAATGTTCCTCTAACGTATCGTTTCTTTGTAATTTTAGAGTTAACAATCTCTTTTTCAATGTTATTTTTGTAAAAACACTTGCGTTGAAATACCTACGCTGTCTAATTTGATAAACATGTCTTTTGCATTCGAGCATTCTTGTATTATAGACAAATTCTTGTCTGATATCAAAGAGATTAAATTGATTATACTAGCAATAGAGCGGCCATCAGAACAAATGTCATAGAAAAACTGTGATCTCATGTCTCAGTAACGCCATCTAGCTTTGAATAGCAACCATAAAAGTTAAATGTATTAAATTCAGCTATCATTTCATAGATGGCCAGTGTGTAATAGAGATGTTACCAATCATTTAGATATCGACTATCGATAAATAAAAGTTCTATTTTTTTCTTCAATGAATAGCAAAAAGTTAGGAAAGCAATAAAATGCAGTAGTTTCAAAAATTTAAAAAGAATTTTACATAAAATATCTTTTTGCTTTCAAATGTGTTTCTCACCAATTTTATCATGTGACTGGGATCAAGAAATATCACAACACTTTCTTGATTAACTGGATGTGGAAAATTAGTTTTTAAATTATCTGGATCACTCAACAATTTACAACCTAATATTTCGGCAGTACTAAAATTTGTTGGAGCACCATCGAAAGTTATACTGACAATTTTTACGCCTACTTCGTGGCATAAGCTTAAACATTGCCTAATTAATGTAGCTTTTAATTCAGCTTTAATACTATTTATGAAAAAATATCCTACTGGTATTTTCCACTTTTGGTCCAGTGATACTACCATAAAAACAAGAGCTTGAGAAGCTATTTCATCTCTTATATCACCAAAACCTAAATTGACAAAACTTTCATAAGTTTTGGTGTTCCATATTTTTTGACGTCTAATAGAAATCTCATCAAAAACTAAAGAACAAATTAATTCCTTTCCCGTTTTGATTCTTTTTGATTTCAAAGCACGAAACGACTCATTAGTAAAACCAGGCTGTGCATCTATACTAACATACCATCTGCGTAATGTTCTTACATGTGGAAAAACTTTATGAAAACCTTTTCTGGCATAATTGTACGCGGCAGGAGAGTAATAATGAAGGGTTAAAGCAAATTTACGAAGAGCCGGACAAAATTTACGACGGGAGAATCCTGCTTTCGTGTTATTTCTATTGAGCCTATCATAGAGGGCTTTTGTTTCTGCTGTAGCTTTAAGACAGTTGGATGCGTTCTTTTGGATGTCAAACTTTTTATCTAAATGGGTAACGAAATCTTTGAAGTTTAATATTTTACGTTTTAAATATCTATTTTGTTGCCCTAGTTTTTTAATTTTAACCTTATGATGCAGTTTTAGTTTTTGTAATTTACGAACTCGTGCCTTCAATGCAATTTTCCTTGGAGTGTCGAAGATAGACTCCGAATCTGATACATCAACATTGACTGGTGTAGTAAATCTGGTGGCTTCGGGGTCTATATCATCATCCTGAAATTATAATAAAAATCTTAGTGGAGTCGTACTCGCACTTAACTATATCTACTAAGTGGTTATCAACATAAGACTTGAAAATTTCCCTTTCGTTCGCATCTTCTTCATTAACTGGTTGGTTTCAAGAAAGTTTGTATTTAATAATAAGTGGTTGTGAAACTCGATTGCTAATGCGGCCAAAAGCAATATTTGAACATCTGATTTCTATTTTGTTCTTGTGATAGAAGCCGCTGATGGACGAACAGGTCTAGGGACTAGTGAGGACTATTAGGCAGTGTGGGTAATTTTAATAAATAGAACACATAACATAACATCACGAATTGTTTCCCCCAAGGGTTATGCCAACGTTTACCCATAGCAGTACACCCACATGTTGCCAAACAAAACTTAATAGAAAAAATACGAAAAATCGAGAAACGTGCAACATACTTCACTTATAGTACAAGGTACCGATCCTTTTTGTAAAATGGATCGACCAGTCTTTCCGTAGCTAAAGTTCTCTTTCTTAAAATGCTTCCAGCACAACCTTGAAGAAGCAGTTGGAAGCCAGTTTTCTTCTTTACAATCTATCTGCACAAACCGTATCCACTTTTCGCGTTCTTCTCTATTTACATTCGGAAATCTAAAATGACAGAAACCTACTTAAACGAATAGACCTTGATCCTTTGTTGACATTTAAATTAAAAAAACAGGATTATGTTCAATTATTTACTTACCTCATAAAATTATATCGATAACAAAATCGATAAACAACAATATTATGGACATCTCTTACAAGAAAAAGTTAAGCTACTCAACAATAGAGGGCGTATATTACAAAATTACCAAATATTCTAGAACTTTTTATGAAAATTATTGAATTCTAATTAATTACTGTGTAAATTAAAAAAAAATCTTACGAAAATAAACCGCAGTTAGGTCCAGTCATTTTACCGTAACGTGATTTACAATAACGCAACGCGCAACTCGGCATATTTACTCAGTAAATGTTTTTCTTTTGTTGAATAGAGTGGACACAAATACGATTTGACATGCAGGAGTGCCAAACTAGACTGAGCGAATTAAGTCCACGAGGACTTAACTATCGGATTACAATTTTGTTCGCTATGTCCTGTCTATTGCTAGTATAATTTAATGTCTTTGTCTGATATGCACTGAATGATTATGGCCTTAGCTTTAGAATTGTCGACTTTTAATTTTTCATCTTTAGTAATTTCCGTGTAATCATACATCATACTCTAATATTTTCAGCACCTGTTTTTCTTCTAATAACGATTTCACTCTAAATTTCCAGTTTGAATAATTTTCGCCCTTCAATATTGGCAAAAAGTTTATGTTTGTATTCATCATATTTTTTATAATACAATAGGTATGTAGATATATTTCTTCTTACTCCATTTATTTGCCCATAACCTTATGTTGAGGTAGGTAATAGGGTAATTAACAGGACAGTTACTAATTTATATGGCTTTATTAATATTTTATATGTGTTTATATGACAACCATATTTTTCTCAATTGACATGACAAGTTATTAAAAAAAAAAAAACATCACCACTTTTTCTGTGAAGTAGTCGCATAGACAATTGAGGTTGTATTCCGACAATTCCGGCTCGCTACATGTTTGCGTCTGGGCGCTCCTTGCGGAGCTCCACATCGCTATCAATGCGGTGAAGGAGTCGACTGCCTCGGACACCATGGCCTATCCTGCAGCAAGAGCGCTGGACGTATGGCACGGCACGCCAGCATTAACGACATCATCCATCGAGCTCTTGTCACCGCCAAAGTTGTTGTGCCGGGGCGCCAGCTGTTTTAGAACCCAATGGCTTAGCATGCGACGATGGGAAGAGGCCAGACGGAATGACCATAATGCCTTGGAAGTTGGTTAGGCCTTTGGTGTGGGATGCAACCTGTGTCGACACCCTCGCGCCATCCCATCTTTCTAGCACTGCGGGCTGTGCTGGGACGGCTGCTGCAGGTGCAGAAAACCTCAAACGGCGCAAATATAACAACCTTATTGCGAGCTATATGTTTGAGCCGTTTGAGGTTGAAACACTAGGGCCGCGGGGTCCGAGTGCTCATCGAGTATTTCGGGACATCGCCAAGCGGTGGGTCGACTCTTTTCGGGACCCGAGGGCTGGCCTATTTTTAGCCCAAAGAATCAGCATTGCCATTCAGCGTGGCAATGCTGCCAGCCTTTGGGGCACTTTTCCCATGGACAGCGATGCGGACGTACCTATTTTTTGATGCCCAATGAGCTCTTCCTCCTTTTTTATTGTATACTTTACATTATATATATACTAGCTTCCGCCCGCGGCTTCGCCCGCGTAGTGTGTTGATAAAAAGTAGCCTATGTCCTTCCCCAGGCTGAATCATATTCTTGGTTACCGTATCATAGAGCTTTTGATCGGTTTCCGGGTTTGGTATCTCAGCACATATAACTTCGTCAATTTGGTTGGGGCGTAATTTTTCCTTCAACCACAGCAGTAAGTGCACGTGAGGCAAACCTCGTTTTTGCCACTCGATCGAGTACATGAAGCACTGCATGTCACCAAATATGTTACCTTTTGTAAGTAGAGCAACCAACTTCTGTACTTTTATTTTAAATACTCTGGCTGTTAAGTCATGCCTGTCCATTGAATTTTGACCAGGCATAAGCTCTTCGGTGATTTCTGGCCAGGCGGGGTTACATGTCATTGTAATAAATAAATCAGGCCTCCCGTAATTACGCACGTATGTCAACGCATCCTGCGTATATTCATGTAGATATCTCGGGCTACAACAACTCAACAACACAACTCGGGCTATTTACAAATGATGACGGGAGAATCACCATCTGACCCAAGTTATTTGGATCCAAATCCGCATCATTTCTTATCGCGTCTTGCAAGTGAATGTAGTTTTCTGCGCGCAATTTTTTTTTATTTAAAGAAATAAACCTTAAGCGCTCACTCTCCATCTTTACATACATGTCTACCAGAAACTGATGAAGGAGGAACCTACACCTAAGCAGTAAATTAAAATCGCCACGACGGACCATCAAGTGATAGGTATAAAAATCTTTGCAGGACACCTTTTTGTTTGGCATGGGGTGTTTGGTAATTGGATTTATCTGCAGAATGTCAATACTGTACCCCTCTTGTCCTTTCCAAAAAATAATTGGGTACTCGAGGCGTCATAATATCTGTGTGTATCGGGAACCCTAGTGAGCATGCCATCGTGCGTCTGTACAACGATGTCCCGAGACGTAGTTTGTTCACTACTAACTATTACGGCAGCTATTTCATTTGTGGTCGGGACATTAAACCGTTTCTCATGTTGACCACGTGGTACACGGTCTGGGTGGATCACTACTTTGAAATTAGTGTCATTGGTAATTCTGTCTCTAGCCGTTTTAAATTCATGCACCAAAATGTTGTGATCGTGTAGAACTCGTTGTAATTTTTGAACTATGTTTCTTTCTACGCCTTGCACATACACAGTACGCCTATTGACTTGGGCTTCTTCATCACCCATGAAATAAACTTGTAATGATTGTGGTTCCATACTGGCCGCAGGAAGTAAAGAACCGATTCGATGGTATACTTGTCCTTGTATTGTGAAGGTCGGGCAAAATCCTGGCATTGAGACAATTATATCTGCTCCAAAAGAAGTCATATGAAAACACGTATTGTATTTTCTTATATTTCTCAGAAAACGGCGAGACTCGTCTGTTTCATTAGAGAAAAGTTCTCTCAAAGGTTCCACTGGCTCATCTATAGAAGGAATGGCTACTTTCCCGCCCGAACAACACATACCTGCTGTTTCTTCTTTCCACTTAAGAGCTCCGCAAAATCTGCAATCTTTGCTCATTGCTTCTATTTTTATAAGCTTGTGAGTTTCATAATCAAGAGTTTCGTCATACTCAAATGCAGCTTTACCAAACACCCCCCACATGTTTCTTGAAAATGTTTGACGTCGCTGTGCTGCCCTATCAGCAACAGCGCGTCTGCGAGATTCAGCCGCTGCAAAGGTTTCTGTGGCTCTTTGGGACGCCATGTAAGTCGCCTGCTGCTGACGTCGAGCTTGTGACTGTTCTGGTGTCTCCGCAGCCCGTTGAGACACCAGATACTCAGCATGCTGTTGACGCCGATCTTGAGATTGTTCCGGTGTTTCAGCAGCCCGTTGAGACACCAGATACTCAGCATGCTGTTGACGCCGATCTTGGGACTGTTCTGGTGTTTCTGCAGCCCGTTGAGACACCAGATACTCAGCGTGTTGTTGACGCCGATCTTGGGACTGTTCTGGTGTTTCTGCAGCCCGTTGAGACACCAGATACTCAGCGTGTTGTTGACGCCGATCTTGGGACTGTTCTGGTGTCTCAGTAGCTCTATGCACCGCCTCCCGCACCGCCTGCTCAAACCTTCGCAGTTCACATTGTTGAGACGTCTCGTTAACTCGAGCTATTTTCATAGCTCGAGCTTTATTAGTGCTTTGTGAAACATTAGACTTACGCTTTCGCGGCATTATTGTCAGTACTGTATAAAAACTTAAACTAACCAAAAAAAAAAAACAATTGTAATAATCTAATGAAAACAAAAACGAATATTTATTTACATAATACTTAAAAATACAACCTATACCTAACTAATTAAAAATACAATCCTATAAATAAATACTTAAACAAAGAAAATCGAATCTATCTTTCTACTTAAAATATACTCCGTAATAAATCGCAAAATGAACACAACCGTCAACGACGTCTGCCCTCACGCGTCTGTCCGTGTTCGGGTCGCGCACTCGGAAATGGCGCGTCATAGCCTGGGCCGCCCCTCCACCCCCGCTCTGCGCGCCAACGACGGCGCCGCCGACTCATAGTAGTCATTAATGGCGCTCCACCAATTCAATTTTATCGTGATAACTTTTAAACTATTTGTCCAAATTGCTTAGTGTTAAAGACAAAGTTTATCTACATTAAATACAGAAAGTGATTAATGTATTAATTTTGATAAGAATTAACTAAGTACTCTAAAATGTGCATTGTAAAAAAGTATCCAATTTAAATGTATTTATGGCTCACTATTTTGGATATAATGACTTCTACATAAAAGGTAGATATATGCTGTCGCGGACTTTTATTTAGAACTGTTTAAGACTAACATTCCCGCGATACATTATCTTCGTGTAACTCTAACGGTTTAGGCAGCGCACGCCAAGATAGCTCTCAGAAAGCAGGAATTTTTCCGACTTAATTGATTCTTATCGTTATATTATGGCCAAATCACACAAAATCTTTATAAATTGTACCCTATGTGTTATTCTGATGTATAAGCTATATTACTGTAAAGTTTCACCAAAATCCGTTCAGTAGTTTTTGCGTGAAAGAGAAACAAACATCCATCCATCCATCCTCACAAACTTTCGCGTTTATAATATTAGTAGGAGTAGGATAGGATAGTAGGATTAGTGTTATCTTGTAAATATGTAGTAATTAAGAATTATAAACAAATTGTTTATTTGTAGTGCAATATACGATTATCTCTTTATTTGTGCGAGTTTGGCGACAACAGTTCCTATAGTAATGATGTTGCATTGCACTTCCACTGTTTTTCTGTTCCGTGGGAGAAAAGAACATCTATACACCGTAAGGACTACTCTTGCTTGCAGCGCTCGGCCACTATAGTAACGCTTGTGATGATCGTGTGCACGGGATTTTGCTTTCAAATTGGTCAGATCTAAGTTTCCTCGATAGTACATACATACCTAACACTAAATCTCATTAAAAAACATTGATAAACAAAAAAAATCTTTTGAAGTGAAACTTTAAGCGGCTAGAATTGAGAGTGAAATTTCAAGAACGCGTTCATACATACATAAAACTCACGCCTACTTCCCATGGGGGTAGGCAGAAACTACAGAACGCCACCTGCTACGATCCTTACATACTCCTTTTGCGTCGTTTACGTTCATACATCTGGTCATACACGCACGCTGGTTGCGAGTACTCCTGACCTTTCTGAAGAACATCACCAATAAGATCAGTCTTCCTAGGGCGTCCCCTCCCGGTATTTCCACTTACATCTGCCGTGTGCCTTTTGTTAGTCGACTTTCATTCATCCTCTCAACATGACCAAACCATCTCTTTTCAATTCATACTTTAAATAACGCGTCCGTTACGTATATTACTTTAATTCAGTGGACGCGTCACATTTCAGTACATTTCGTTACATGAGAGAGAAGAAAGAAACTCTCCGTCTCTCACACTAAAACTCTCTTATTCTTTATTTACTTCTATCGAGTATGGTGCTGCAATCAGAGTGCTATAGGTGTTGCACGCAATTTTTTATTTGTATAATTTCTGGGTCCGAGCGGTATAATAAGAAGCTGGTTCTACTAGCAGCCCTGCAAATTGTTGTAATGGATGTGCGGTTCCCTACCATAACTTCACAAAAATGTTAAGCAGTGGTATGTATAACAATAGGTTTCTTTGTTAATTGCCCCAAAAATGTTATCACTATATACTTGGTTTCGGAATAATTATTAAAAACAAAACTTGACAAAAAAAAAATGTTTAAGAATGATACCCTCAAATTATTCTACATCACATTCATTCACAGTATGGGACTGTTCTAGAACACAACAAAATGAATCAAGAATTTTTAAGAATTTTATACACAAGAAAGTAAAATAACTTAACAAAAAAAAAAAACAACAAGTTTGTCTGGCTACTAAAAATACACAGCACATGCATATCACAACTGTTAGCATTTTTTTTATAACTGTATGTAAAAGCCCAGGGAATGGGACACTCTTTACATTCAAACAGGTTTAAAAACAGCTTAATCAATTTTTTTATCCAACAAGTCAACATAGGCACAGAGAATAAGATCTTCATCCTTTACTCCAAGTTTGGTTTGTAAGTCCCGGGCAATGGTCTGGCCTTCCTCCAGGGTCTGCTCAGGTTGGAGTACCACCTCTAACTCCATGTAGTGTCCAAGATCTTGAACAGTGTCTATGTGGATGCGGGTCTGATCTACCATGAATAATTTACTGAAAAAAAAAAAATATATTTGTCCACTGATTGGTAACTTGTGATGATTTTTAAAGGAAGTTAGATTAAAATATAAGCCATTTTTTACCATGAACGAGTCAACTCACCGTTCCTTTACAACTCGGCCACGAATACCCAAACACTTCTTAAGCATTTCATCTAATAATTTAGTTTTTACACTTTCGTTGACGGAGAAATCCAATAATTCGTAGTTGCTAAGCTTAGGACCTCCTTCGTCCGCTCGATCGTACCGCACCAGCGTAGCTGAGGAATCCGCGTAAATCCTCATCTTCAACCGACCTTCATGAACTTTATAAAACGTATCATCTTGATTAATTATTGTTGGGGGACCACCGCTCAACTTTTCTGCCACTTTGCAAATGTTATCATAGTCGGTGATTTTAGCTTTGATTTCTACGTTACGCATGGTTATTTGATATCAAAAATCCTCTCTACTTAGCAGTACTAAGAAATACAAGTCACAATAACAATAAATGAGAATGAAACAATAAAAAACAAAAACAAAAGTAGATTTTTGCCGCCAAGCTGCCCGGGCGGTGTTTTTGTTTTGTTGTGTTCTATGTCAAATGTCAAATCAAATGTCAGCGTACAGTTTCGTTCGAAAAATGTTTTGGTTTGTTTTTAATTGGTTCTTGGTTCAGAGGGGACCGTCCAAAACTTTCTGGCTCTCATGTTTGCCTATCGCCGTCAACCTTCAAGCGGCGCTGGCACTCAAGTGTGCCACCCGTTCCCCCCGCGCTTTTTAAATCTCCATTCTAGGCTATTATCATTTGGTTTGGAAACTTGAAAAAAAAAGTTAAAAGTGACGTTTTGGCGCGACTGATATCTCCGTGTTTTTTTATTGAAAATAAAGTGTGTTCGTGTCTAATCGACGGTAAGTGGAATATTCAATAAGTGCCAAGAGTCAATTGAAACATCAGTGAACCATTTTTTGTGAGCAAGATTATAAACATGTCGCGCCACGAGAATTCCGCCCGTGACTTGACGGATGATGACGTCTCAAGTGTTTTGACACTTCAGCAGAAATTTTAATGATCTCTAAAGTCAAAAGTCAAAGTTTTTATTTCATATCAAAAATATAGTATCTAAAATTACACATATGCAACAAAATTGATTATAATGAATGACAAAATCTATCCACGCTAAATGATGACAAAACTTATCTTAAAATAAAACGAAGATTACAATTAAATTAAATTAAATTAAACTGCGCAAGCATGGTGCGTAAAGGATTAATTATTATTTTATCATACCGACTTGGCACATTTAAAAGTTCTTCAATTTGAGTCATGAATAATTTGTTTCTGAACGTAGTAAATCAATGTCAACTGTCAAGCATCACTGATAAATCTATGTCAGTCAGTTCAGTTGTCAAACCGACAAAACAAGATGTAGAAGTAAAACACAATTTTTAATGTTTATAAATTAAAACAATGGATATGAAGAACGCTGAGAGCTGGGCGTCGCAGCCCGATGTGTGCCGCTGCTGCCTGTCCGCAAGCGGGACTTGGGATATCACAGCATCTTATATTACGGAGGCCGGAAGCAGAGAGGTTTATTCCGAGATGTTACAAGAGTGCTACGGGATATCGGTACGTTTATAAAGTTTATATACTTTAAGGCTGAAAAGCTTACACATTAGTAATTTATCATATATCATACACGAGGGCACCAACACTATTTGCATGAATTAAATATTCAAAATTAGCTATGATTCCTGTATTTCTAATAGGTAAGTACAGTCAACCAAACAAACAAGTAATAAGTCATAGTAAAGAAAATGGTTTTGTGATATGCAGCAATACTACATTTTCTTGACTGTCATTCATCAGTCAATACTTTACGATTCAAATATGTTTCATCTGTGACGCTGGCCAAATAGTCACACCGGCTCAATTGCTAAGAAAAAAAAAACGTTACATCTGTTCCCTTACAGCTGTCGTATCTCAAGGAGTGGGGTCCAAGTAGAATGGTGTGTGCCCTCTGCGTGGGCCAATTAAGGGATGCGCGCAGCTTCCGCAAACAAGTAGAAGAGGCGGAGAGGGAATTTGTAACTAATTGTGGAGGTAAAAAAGGTAATATTATTATACAAGCTGACCCAAGTGACATTGTCCTCTCCAAATTTTAATCCATAGAAAAAAGCACTTTTAGTTTTTCTCGGATTTTCCAGGAAACTTCCAAATTTTTCCTGTCCTCCAAACCTAATTCGGACTGTTACGAACCTTTATAATATTAAAAATGCCGAAAAAAGCAAGTATCCACCTATTATGGTTCAAAAGATGCAGCCCTGAAATGAAAATGACCATATCAGTCAGCCGTTCTCAAGTGATGCTCATACCAACAAACAGCATTAATTTATATAGATTGCCTCGGAAAGCACGTTAAGCCATTGGTCCTCATTGTCATTCGTAGATCTTTGACAGTTGTTACGGGTAGTCAGACACCCAAAAATCTAATGACAACTGCTCATCACCTTTTACAAAACATTGCTTTTCCTGATGCAGGGACGTTACTTGTTGACGAGTTCTCCTGGTTCTTCACCATCAGTTCCACTTCACAATATGCATTGTGATGAGCATAAATTGCTTAGCTACCATTTAAAGTATTCAATTTGCAACCCGTGAAATACTTATTATTGAGTTGTTCTGGTTGCCATCTGTGGTCTTCATCATCAGTTCCACTTCACCAAATGGTGCTTTCTGAGAGCTAATGCACAAGTTACTATAAAAAATACTCAAATCGCTATAGGTTTGCCTATAATATTTGAAGAGGTCCCTCGATTTCATCAGGATCCTATCATCAGATCCTGACTTGATGACATTGGGACCAGCTGGAAAGTATACCCTTTCAAACAAAAAAAGAATTTTCCAAATCGGTCCAGCCGTCTTCGAGTAATCAGGGAACATACATAAAAAAAAAGATTCCGTCGAACTGACAACCTCCTCCTTTTTTTGAAGTTGGTTAAAAATACACTTGAAACAACAATAAATATAATCGTGAAAACCGTTGAGCCCTTACATGCAAATGGCTTCTAGCAGGCGATCGTTTGACGCGTTAAATAAGAAGTAACTTTCATTGCAATAAACTTTAATTGTATTTGTTTTCAGATACCTTCAACCCAGAAGCCATAAAGGCTGAATTAGATCAAATATCGGATAATGTAGATAGTCCACAATATTTTATGAATATTGGAGACAATAGTGAAGGTAGATAAGGTTTAAAAAACTAGCCATACAATAAGGCGATCTGAATAGCTCTCCGAACTTTCGCGCAGGTTCTCTCACTCACACTTGTGACATGAGCGCATTGTGGGGCGCACAATTTATACTATTTTAAGTTTATTTTTTGTTTTCTGTTTTTTGTTTTTGTATGAATATTGTGTGCCTTAACCTGGGTCAAATAAATTTATTTTCTTTCTTTCTTTTCTTCTTTCTTAAAAAATGTTATTACGCAGTCTTCTGCGCAAAGTTCGGACCGGCCTCATTCACAGGCCATATTGTAAACTAGCTGTAATTTTTTTTAAATGAAGTGTTAAAATACTGCATTAATAAATAACACATTAATTCTTTTCAGATGACGATAAAGATATTTTAAAAGCAGATTCAAGAATATTAGAAACAAATAAACAATTGTTAAAAAAATCTAAATTAAACAAAATCCGCTCTACAACCAAGAGAAAGAGACAGAAGATAATTATAAAAGGGAAAAGAAAGAGAAGCGATGATTTGAAAGAAGATATGGATTCAGATACTCCTATAGCCGAGTTCTCAAAGAAAAATGTGCCAAAAGCAGTAGAGAGTAAGGAAGAGAATGAAATAACAGACAGTTTGTTCAAAGAGAATGAAATCAAAGGTCTTGATACCTCAGTTGTTGGAATAGGTATGTAATGTAAATTAGTAGTGACTAGCTTCTGCCCGCGACTTTGTTCGCTTGGAAGTCGTAAGATACACAATATACTAAAATAACAGCCACATTTTTATAAAATTCCGTCGGCCCCCGACCCACCGCGTCCCATCGCAGCCCGCGCTATTTCTTTTTTTTTCGCTTAGCGTTCTGTGAGACTTTTTTTCTTTTTACACGGCTCCTAATGGTCGTAGCGTAATGTTAAATAACTTATAACCTTCCCCAAGAATTGGGCTACTCGTATCAAATGCAAAAATAATTTTTCAAATCTGACTGGTAGTTTCGGAGATTAGCGCGTTCAAACAAACAAACTTCTTCTGCTTTATTATTTAAATATATTATATAAAACATATTTTCAGTCTACATGAAAGTAGTCATCACAGTAAACAATCATCTCCCTATTATTTTTAATCATGCCTAGAAAGGTCAAGAACTCAAATATATTTTTGTTTTAAGGCTTCCAAAACACGAGAGGACAGAACGGAGTGAAACAAGTTTCCGAGCGCAAACGCGTCATGCTGACGTGTGACATCGTCCTTAGAGAAACCACCGCTTGCCCCTTCAGGCACCACAAGAGTTGGTTCCAATGCTTCTTCTGCCAACAAGACTTCATGGAAATAAACCTCCTCAGAGATCACATGCTAAAAACCCACGCCGACATAGACGTAGAAATAAAAAAAATAAAACGCTACCCGCGCTCCCTGCAAATTGAAATTTCAAATTTAGAATGCCGCCAGTGCAATTTGAATCTGACAGATGTCATTTCGATGTGCCGCCATTTTGTTGAGGTGCACAAGAAGGTTATATACAACGAGTGCATTGCAGATTACAAAGTCGATGCTAGTCCCTACTCTTGCCACTTATGCGGCCTACAGTTTCACGTTTTCAGAACATTAACGACACATTTGAACGAGCACTATGCGAACTGTATCTGCGATGTATGTGGCAAATCATTTTTGAACTCAAAACGCTTAAAAGTCCACAAACGGACACACGAAAATGGCAATTTTCCTTGCGCGGAATGCGGAAAAATACTCAAAACTAAAACTTCCAAAGCGAATCATATGGAAAGCGCTCATTCGAAACGGGTTATCAAGTGCCAAATATGTTTCAAGCCCATGAAACATTATAACGACAGAATAAAGCATATGTCGGAGGCTCATGACATAACGCACAAATTCAAGTGTCCTATTTGTGGGCGGGAATATAATATAAAACATTACTTAGCTACACACATACGTCAGACGCACGGACAAAAGAATAAGAATTGTTCAGAGTGTGGCATGGCTTTTATAACTAACCATGGTTTGAAAAAACATATGTTAAAACACAGTGGCTTGAAACCTTTTAGCTGTAATGTCTGTTGTAAGTCGTATGCCCGGAGATACACTTTGAGGGAGCACATGAGAGCTCATGAAAATGAGAAACGGTTTATTGAGTAAGGGAATATGTTGTTGAAGTGAACACTTTTTACTATCTGAACAGTGAACGAACCTGCGGGGCAATTGCGTAACATACAGTAGGAATCGGTTTTATTTTGACAATTCAACAACATTAATTGCGTTATTTATGTTTTTGAGCAGACAAGTTTTTCGAACATATGAAGCAATGGATTAGGAATTTGCTTCAAAATCATTCAGATTGTGATTGATAGTGTGTTACGCAAATAGGGTGCTGGGGGTCTACTCCAAGTCTGTCAACGAAGATACGGGCCCGTCCGAAAGTAGTGAATCCGTCAAAACAAGTGTAAAATTAAAATTTTCGGACGGCCAAAAACATTGAGTGCGCTGACAATTGTAAAATCGTGTTGACATTCCTTTCCTCTTACGGAGTAGGAAACGCCCGTAACTTCGGCCGAAACTACGGACTTCGTGCTTAGGGAGTAGACCCCCAGAACAGTCACGTTCGAGTCGGTTGGTCGTATTTCAGAGGACAGTGCTGCGGCAAGAGTGAGTGATGACAATAGTGATGGACTGGCATACATAAGTTGTGTTTAGGTGCATGCATGAGTGAATCCTCGACCGGCTCTGCACTCGAATGATTTATGGCCTGGTTTCCCGCAACGATAACATTTGATTGTATTTGCACTGAACGCTTCATTATTAACATATTCGTTCTATCCTTGTGTTTCCTTTAAATTTATCGCAGCATCAAGGAGTCGCACCTTCACAAAAATTTCTTTTTCAATGCTCATCGTTTCTATGGAAGTTATAACTTGAGGTTATTCCTCAGGTAAAGATGACGGCGAGTAAAAAATTTATCAAGGGTCCCTATTCTTGAGCCTGAAGCTTCTAGCTCCGTCACTAGCTTTTCAAAAATTAAAAAGTGGTCTTCCAGACTCGTTGTGCATTTTAGGTTTATCAATTTTCTACTTCAGGACCCCAAATTTTTTTTTTGTACAATAATAAATGGATGAATCGATAACTTTCCGATTTAGTCAATCACTAGCGTATATGTAAAATAAATTTGTTTTTGCACAGAACAACGGTAGCTACCGGTAAATGTAGTTTGTTTAACACGCTTTTTTTCTCGAAATGTTCTTCAAGTAACTTGAACATACCTGGGGGCTAACCACCACTATTTTAATGTTACTTCAGTGTGAGAAAGAGATGGAGCTATACAGGACGTCTAGCTCCATCTCCATCTCTTTCCCACACTGAAGTAAGAATACTGTGACCTCTGAGTTTGTTTCGGCCTTTCTTCTCAGAGTAGTCAGATAGGAAAGGCCTCCTCCAGTTTAAAAAAAAAATATTTGACATGTAAAAGTGTTTGTATAAACCTACTTACAGAAATAAAATCATTTTATCATTTATTTATCAATAATACTGCTTTAAGAGGTGGTGGTCTAGCTCCTGCAGCCGTTTTGCCGCCTTTTACGATTTCTAAGTATCTGTCCGGCAGACATTGTGCATTGATATTTCTCGCCGTGACATCGTGACAGCAAGTAACAAATTTTATCAAGGGTCTCTATTCTTGAGCCTGAAGCTTCACCGTCACTAGCTTTTCAAAAATTAAAAAGTGGTCTTCCAGACTCGTTGTGTATTTTAGGTTTATCAATTTTCTACATAAATGTAGTTTGTTTAACACGCTTTTTCTCTCGAAATGTTCTTCAAGTAACTTGAACATACCTGCAGCCGTTTTGCCGCCTTTTATGATTTCTAACTATCTGTCCGGCAGACATTGTACAATGATATTTCTCGCCGTGACGTCGTTTTGCTTCCATTCTTTATTACTGGTTTCTTTCACGTCTTCGATTGCTTCCAGCACGCCATTCCTTTCCAGTAACGTTTTTACTCGGAACTCCCAGTTGTTAAATTCGCCCGGAGTTTGTAATTGCGGAAATTGGACTTATTACGCCATTGTGATTGCAAAATTTTTCACAATTCTTCGCCTTTTTTCGCTCGTTTTCTCTGGGCCCATGACCTTTTTACATATTTATTGGGACGCGATCTTTATAGGCAGTTATCTTCATATAAATAAAAGCACTTTCTTCTGTGAACTTGGACTTTTATTTTTCTTCGTGAGCCGGCATTTTTCATCTTTCGTGGACAACAACAAGATAGATTATTTTGCATAGACAATCTGCATAGAGTTGGCATTTTACATTTAAGTCTATCGACTAAATCTGAGTTTGTCGATTATTATCTTAACAGTTGACGTTATTGGAGATTACGGTGGAACAGAAGACGAAGTTTATTCAAAATCACAAATAACACAAGAACAATATTTACAAAAAATTAAACTTATAAAACAACGACGAGATTTTCTTTTTTTTGACACAAGGTGACAATCAATAGGTATGCAGTTGCTTGGTAACCAAATTGAAGTTCCAATTTCAATATCTCCTCTCAACAAATACCTATCAGGTCAGAGATCTTTCTGATCCTCGGTCTTGCTAGTAGCTTGGTCAGGATATCTGCCAGCTGATCTTCACTAGTTACCTTATCGATTTTTAGCTCACCAACAGTCACCAATTCTCTCACAAAGAAATGTCGAACCCGGATATGCTTAGTCCGTCGATGGAATTCAGGATTTTCAGCAAGCATGATTGCAGCTTCATTATCCACTCTTATGCATGGAATCTCCTTAAAAGCAACAAGATCACTCATAAGCCGAGATAGCCAAACAGTCTCTCTGGCTGCTTCACTAGCGGCTACTACTTCTGCCTCGGTGGTCGAAATTGAAACGCTTGCCTGTCTTTGGCTTAGCCACGACACCGCTCCTCCTGCATACATGCAGAGCACTCCAGTAGTGGATCTACCAGTGCTGATATCTCCTGCATGATCAGCATCACTATAGCATTCCAAAATGCCTTGTTTGTAATCTTTCTTGTACATGATACCTAGATCTGGCGTGTACTGCAAGAATCGCATTATCGCTTCAGTCGGACACAGTCTGCTTCTACTGGCTTTTCCAGACTTCGTGAGACTACACTTACAGCATATGCAATGTCAGGTCTAGTGCATACCATCAAGTAAGCCAAGGCTCCAACAATTTGCCTGTAGTAGTTATCTTTCATATAACTCATATCCACCTTCTCGTTCCATGTACCGTCTTTTGCAATTGGCGTCGAGACCGGTTTGCAGGTGTCCATTCCGAATCTCCGCAAGATCTTATGTACATACGACGCGCGACGTTTGGAATATCTTAATTCCATCTCCTCTGCTTTCTATCTCTATTCCAAGAAAATAGGACGTGGTTATTTTGAAACGACGTTTGAGCTCCTCCATCAACTCGTCTATCAGTGCGTCATTGGATCTGACGACCAGACCGTCATCCACGTACAGAGCTAGCTTTCTACATCCTCTCTTTCGTATCAGAAGACAAGGATCTGCCTCACTTGCCTTGAAACCGATTTCCTTGAAATAATCTAGAATGCACCGGTACCAGCATCGTGGCGCTTGCGCCCATAGAGACTCTTCTTTAGAAGACATACTTGACCGGAGCCATCATTATAACCTTCTGGTTGTTCCATGAAGATCTCCTCATTTAGCGAGCCATACAGGAAGGCAGTCGAAACGTCGGAACTGTTTCATCGACATGCATTCGCTCGCTGCTGTACTAATCACTGAGCGAACAGTTGCCATTCTGGTCACAGGGCTAAAGGTCTGCATGTAGTCTATACCTTTCTTTTGATGAAAATCTTTTATCACCAATCTAGCCTTGTGCTTGTCTATAGAGCCATCAGCATTGATCTTGACTCTGAAAACCCACTTACTAGGTAAAGCTTTTCTGCCCTTGTGTAGATTCACAAGCTTTCATGTGTCATTTTCCTTCAAAGAACTGATTTCGCTGTCCATGGCCTTTTCCCATAGCTCTTTATCTGGGCTTCTGATCGCATCTTTGTACGTTTCTGATTCATTGTATCCCACTATCGCGTTCATAACAAAGTTTTTGAATCTATCTGGAGGACGTAACAAAGAATGGTCTTGAAGTATCATCTGTTCCGGAAACACATCTTCTCGTTCATCTGCGATAATTTCATCATTGACATCATCTTGATTTTCATCAACGGCATTATCATCTTCGTTAACGTTTCCATTCCCCTCCGATTCAATAGACAGTTCAGTTATAACATTTTCTGCGTCATGAAACTCTTCTCCGACGTCTAGGTTTTGTTCACCTATATCCATGTCAGTTTCACCAACTCTTTCAATATTAGGCATAACAGGAGTTCTCTGTCGATTATCTCTCAAAGCATCTCTACCAAGGTCTACTTAAATTTCATTTTCCGGACTGCAGAATTCTTTAGGGTATTCATTCATTGAAGTCTCTAGCGCTTTCTCATCGAAAATAACGTCCCTAGATCGGACTAATGAATTTCTTCCCGATTCCAAAGTCTGTATCCATCATCACTGTCGTATCCTATTAAAATGCACCGTGTAGCTTTCTTTTGCAATTTCTTTCTCTTCTTTGGTACATGCGCATAGCAAGGTGAAATGACTATCCTCAGTTGCTTTATCTGAGGCTTCCATTTATACAGTCAAGAGGAAACCTATCTCAAATAAAATAAAATAAAGTATTATAATATTAGGTATCTGTAATCTATTAGAATCAATTTTATTTATTATTTTCTGTATGGATGTATTTGTAAAAATACTCTAGTAATAATGTAGGTATGATGAGAAATAAAAATGTTACATGAGCAGCATTTTTGTTTTTTTTTTTAACACAAAGTAAATGGGCATGCCATAAACAACATTAGTTTTAGTTTATGCGAAACCCGAACACGTGTCTGGTATTTTTATGTAAAGAATCTATGTACAAAATTTCAAAACTGTACCATGAAAAATCACAAAGTTATAAGCTTGTTATTAAAAATCTATTCTTTCTTGTCTGAGTTTATGAGAAGTGAACAATGTTGTCTTCGGCTTCCCTCTAATGATAATTATAGCTGCACCACTGCTAAATACATGGTAAAAGATGCCGGGAGCGAACTATTGTGGTGTATTTGGGTGTAAGAAAAATTCTAAGCACAATCCACAGCTTACTTTCTTTAGATTACCCAAAACTTTTGAACGGTAGGTACTCAATTAATTGTTGGCAATGATTTAAATCGTGATATTCGCTCTACCGCGTCAAAAGACAGTCGCGTTTCTGTTTCGCATTGACAGTTGACTTCTGACATACAATTACGTAGTGACTTGTCATGGAAACGCTGAGCCGGCACGCAAGCTGATTCAGTTGGGTAACAATTGTGTCTCATAACTAACAGTTGAAGGTTTAATATGGTCTGAGCTCACTCTTCTCAGTGTGGACACTTTCGCGTGACTAAGTACGATGAGGGCAAATCTAGCGATTTAAATCTTTGGTAAATTACGGAAGTCGTTGTCTTTGGATATGTATTTTAGGTTTTTGCCACTGACTTCCGAAATTAAAGTTATTTTTCACTTTGTAGTGTTTTTTGGAAGTCGGTTGTTTTTTTGCATAAAAGTTTTTTATTTTTCACTTTTTAGTGGGTCGGTTTGTAATTTATCTAAGTTACAATAGCCTAATGACAACTGCTCATCACCTTTTACAAAATATTGCTTTTCCCGATGCAGAGACGTTCATTGTTGAGTTCTCCTGGTACTTCACCATCAGCACCAATTCACCATACGCATTGTGACGAGCTTATATTGCTTAGCAACCATTTTAAAGTAATCGAATCGCAACCCATGAAATACTTATTATTGAGTTGTTCCGGTGGACATCTGTGGTCTTTATCATCAGTTCCACTTCACCAAATGGTGCTTTCCGAAGGCAAATGCACAAGTTACTATAAAAATACCCAAATCGCTATAGGTGTGCCTGTAATATTTGAAGAGTTCCCTCGTTTTCTCCAGAATCCCATCATCAGATCCTAACCTGATGATAATGGGACCAGGCACGTATCCAGACTTTTGGTTCGGGGGGGGGACAAACATTGAAACAACCATGTGAACTGTGTGAAAATCGCTGTAATCACTGTACTATAATTTTCACTGTACTATACTATAATTAAAGAACACGCAAGCGAATAAATAAACAGATGGTGTGCGGGATACACATTTATGTGCTGGGTTGGTGAGGAATAAAACCAGTGTTGAAGCTTGAAGCCTTCTTTAATCTTCTTGTAGTGTTCCTATTTCTTCAACTGCTGCCCGCTGACTGTGCCGATACCGTTTTTTTTTTCCTAACTATGGCATCTCGTAGTTGGCCAAGAGTGGCCGTGACTACTTAACCGGTCAATCCTGTGGCTGCCTTAAGCTAATAACTCAAAGCCTCCAGCCAGGGGCGTGTTACTTACAAATATTAAGTGACTGCGCGCTAAGGGCACCCCCTGTGGGGTACGAACCTCGGCTTAGGGCGTCACTGGGGGGACAGCAAGTTGGGACAGGCTGGATCAAATTGGATAATTATTATTTATCTGGGGAATTTAAAGCTACAGGCTCAGCTTCGGCGCGGGCTGGCGCTTCTTCGAGCAAGGGTCGGGGGGAATTATTAACTCGGGGTTTTCGCGCTGGACCTCGGCGGCGGGGTCGGAATGTCGGTTTTTTGTGTCTGTGTATTGTACTAGAAGCCCTATTGCTTTCCTGGAGGAGAGTAATAGGGTCGTCTGGGACTAATAGTGTGTGCCTCGGACGGCGGACTTTACTAATATTGGAGGGGGTATATTTAGCGGCCGCGACAACTAGGGGGTTGCGATGTTTGGCGGCGGTATCAAAGAAACGCTTGGAGTTGCGTTTCATGAACTGGAGGATGGTGGGGATTTTGAGATCGAGATGGAGGATCTCGTTCCGGACATAAAAGGGGGATCCCGTGATCATTCGGAGGGCACGGTTCTGTAGGGTCTGCATCCTATGGATGTGGTGGGGTTTCGCGTGAGCAAAGACTGCACAGGCGTACGTCATAATAGGACGTATGCACGCCGTGTAAATGCGCAACTTGCACTTTAGTGACAACTTGCTTTTTGCATTCATTATCGAGTGGAGTCTACCGAGAGCGAAAGCGGCGCGCGAACGAACCTTCTTTATGTGCTCTGCGAAGGTGAGGTGCTCATCGAGAATCACACCTAGATATTTGGCTCGCTTCTCCCAAGGGATAGGCTTACCGAACATGGAGATTGGTCGGGGGGGGGTGGGCCTATGGCGCGGTTTTGAATAAAGAACCGCTTGACTTTTGTCGGGATTCACTTCAATTCTCCACTTCCTGAACCAGTCGCCAAGTTTGGTGACCGCTCTTTGGAGAGTGAGAGAGATCGAGGCTTGTTTGGTGCCCGAGCAGTAAATGGCCGTGTCGTCTGCGAACAGAGCCAACTGTGCCTTTTTGCTCCTGGGTATGTCGCTAGTGAACAGCGTGAAGATGAGGGGGGCAAGCACAGAGCCCTGGGGGACGCCTGCGCGGATAGGGTGGGGGGAGGATAGTGCTCCTTCGATGCGATAGCGGAAGGTGCGGTTCGACAAGAAGTCTCGTAAGATGAGTACGAGACGGTCCGGCACACCGAGTTGGTAGAGCTTATATAATAAGCCGTTGTGCCAGACTCTGTCAAACGCTTTCGCTATGTCGAAGTATATAACACCCGTCATCAAGCCACGCTGGAAGCCAGCGCTTATGTGTTCGATGATGCGGTGGGCCTGATGCACACAAGAGTGCTGGGTTCGAAAACCAAACTGTTCGTTTGGGATGAGGCCTTTTGTTTCGGCATAGTCTCTGAGACGCTTATAAATAAGTTTCTCATAGACTTTGCCGAGGACATTGAGCAGACTGATGGGGCGGTAGCTCGAGGGCTCAGATTTGGGCTTTCCAGGCTTGGGGATGCCGATGACAGTGGCCTTTTTCCATGCATCTGGGAAGATGTTATTGCTCATGGCACCATTGAAGATGGTGGTCAGTAGCATTATGAGGTGGGCAGGGAATAGTTGTATTACCCTGTTTGTGATGCCGTCTGAGCCGGGAGCTTTACGGGGCTTTAAACCCTTGATGATATCATGCACTTCGTCTGGAGTGACGGGAGGCAGAGGATAGTCAGGGTTTTCGACGGGGGGAAGGGAGGCTCTACGTTCGACTTCAGCGTCGACTTTTGACAAGTGAGCTTGGTCTACTGGTTGAGAGCTGGGAGAGCATTGAGCCTCGAGGCTGTTGGCTAGGCATTCAGCCTTGTCAGCATCGTCGAAGGCGATGGTCTTGTCAGGGCGGAGTAGGGGGGGCATGGAGACTACTTCATTGGACTTTAGTTTCCTTTGAAGTTCCCAGAAGGCCTGATGAGTGGGCTCTAGGTCGCTTAGCATCCTGTCCCAGCCAGCGGTACGCAGCTCCGCTAGGCGTGTCTTTACAGCTCGCTGTAAATGGCGCATATGGGCTTTGTTCGCAAGGCAGGGGAAGTTGCTGTATGCACGGACAGCCGCGTTCTTCTCGCGCAACAGTTCACGCACATCGTCCGGCAATCTCCAGCGACGGTCATCGTCCGCTGGAGTTACCTTTGAACAGTCGTTCAGGACTGATTGTACGTGCTCAGTGAGCGAGTCGATCGCGGCCGTCGTGTCTGCGACAGAGTCGAACTGATCAGGGATGGAGTCCAGGTGTTGGGAAGAAGTGGATTTCAGGCTATTGCTTACTTTCCTCCAATCTGTGACTATTTTGGTGAGAGGGGGTTGAGTGGGGTCATGGAGACCGACACGGGGGGCCAGTTTCATGACCACTGGTCGGTGGTCAGAGGAGAGCTCTTGTACCGCCTCTATAGAATCCAACCGTAGGTTGATATTCTTCAGAAGCGCTATGTCGAGGACGTCGGCGGTATGGTTGGGGTCGTGGGGAAAATGGGTTGGAGTCATCGGGGCGATGACATCGAAGTTTAGTATGGGGCAGAGCCCGAACAGTTGTCTTCCTCTGGTTGAGGTGGTGTTGCTGTTCCAGGCAGGGTGTTTGGCGTTGAGGTCGCCCGCTATGATAACGGAATCACTCAGGCCGAAGAGGGCAGAGAGGTCGTCAGAAATCGACTGGGGATTTTCTGACGAGGTTTGGGGGGGAACATAGGCCGATACTAGGGTGATCGGTTGGTGGCCTGACATGCCTAGCCGGCATACAGACACTTCTAATTTGGATAGGGGGGGAGGGTCCATAGGGATGCAGTGAAGAACCTTTCTATAGTATATGAGGGTGCCACCCTTGTGACACCGAGACCTGTCGTTGCGAACTACGCAGTAGTTAGCGATTGACGGGTTACGGACGTTGGGCTTGAGGAAGGATTCCTGTATAAGGAGAATATCAATTTGATGATCACGGAGGAACTCGGCGATCTCATCGCGTTGATCGCGAATGCCATTGGCATTGAAGTAGCCTAATTTAAGGGATCGGGGCTTAGTTCTCCCTTTGGCTTCTTTATCCATAGTGGGGGTTGGGAAGGTTGGCGAAGGAGGATAAGGCTTGCGTGATCTCGGGATATGAGTTATATATCTCCAGAATCTGCAGAAGGTTGCCGGCATTTCTGGCAGCGACTAATTCGCTTGCCATTTTCCTGGCGCGTGGGGTGAGGAAGGCCGTGAAGGTGCCCGAAATGATGTTAAAGGGGTCAAGGGGGTTAGGGCCAACCGTAGTCGGTGAGTGGGGGGGTGCAGTTCTGGCTGCAGGGGCGGTTTTAGGCGCTTGCACCGGTCTCGGGGGGAGGGCGGGGGCGGGCGCAGCGGCGCGGTTGAGGGGGTCCATCAGCGCTGGGATGGATGGAGGTGGGGGGCTGGTTTTGGCCAGGGCCGGGAAAGCCCTTTGATGGTTAAGGGCCGTCCAGGGGCTAGGCCTTTGAGGGCTTAGCCGTTCTGGCATTTGGGTCGAAGGGGCGGGGGCTTCCCTTTGCTGGCGGGCGACTGCGCGCTTGGCCAGTTTGGGGGATAATTTCGGGGCTTTAGGGCAGCCCCGGTAATTTGCCGGGTGACCTGACTCACCACATAGAACACAGCTAGGAGGCTCGGTGCAGAGGGTACGGTCTTTAGGGCGGGGGCAGTCAGAAGTGCCGTGCTCGCCCAGGCACTTGACGCACCTGGGTTTAGCGTGGCAGTTCTTCTGCGCGTGGCCGTATAGCTGGCATCGGTGACACTGACCGATGAAGCCATATTTATTGGGCTTCTGGATCTCAAAGCCCACGAGGTGGCATATGGTTTTTACACCAAAGATCGGGTGGTGCCCTTCAGTTGGGGGACAGACGACAAGGACCATGTCGAATGCTTGACCACCTCTGGCGCGGTGCATTCGGTGGACCTCCGAAACAGGGATATTTTGGGCCTCTAAGTCGGCCTTGATGGCGTCAGTAGGGATTTCTTTAGGAATCCTACGAATTACCACTCGGGTCTGGCGCTCCTCGGGAAGAGTGTAGGTGTGGAAGGACACACCTCTCGCCCGAAGGAGCCTGGTGAGCTCCCTATAGTCCTTGGACGTAGGGATGCTCACTTTGATACCCTGCTGGGTAGAGCGGGCGTTGGTGAAACCGATCTTTTGCTCGGTGCACCATTGGGACACATCTGTCCACTTTGCCTTGTCCTGAATGAACACAGGCGGGGGGGGTGCCAGCTTCTTGGGGGCAGAAGAAGCTGGAGTCAGGGCGGGGGGGGCAACCTGGGAGGAGGATGAGGGGGCGCTATTTGCCGCGGAGGCAGGGGTAGCAGATACAGGCTTACCGGCTTGGGACGGACTGGCTGGGATGGGTGCCGTGGGGACAGAGGCAGAGGAGGAGGTGGGGGCAGGGGCGGCGGGGATGGCTGCCGCCAGAGGCTTTTTGGCCTTACCGGCCTTTGAGGAGGCGCTCTTCTTCCTCTTCCCTCCCTTTCCGACGACTTGATAGTCGTCTGAGGAGGAGGAGGAGGAAGTGAGAGAGATGGCGTCTTCGGACTCTGAGTCCGAAGGAGGGGTGGAGGTGTCCATCACCTCGGGCTGGGGGGAGACTACGGACGGCATCGAAACCGCCGTAGGAGGGGTGCCCCTGTCTGCTACAGGGGGGGAAAGCGGGCTCTCGAGAGCCTCGCTTGGGTCGACGTGGCGACTACGCCAAGCCTTCCCGTATTTCAGCAAGAAATCGGGGTCCTTAAAAAGGACCTCTCTTGCAAAAGCTACGATGTCTGCGTCAGACATCGTAGCAAAAGGGAAAAAAGAAAATAAGACAGTAAGGGGACCTAATGATCCTACTCCTACTCCCCGGGTGGATGGGCCCGGGGATGTGTGGCCCTCCCTGTCGGGTGCAGACAGGGAGGTGTGTACCTACTGGTGAGCCCTAGAGCTGAAACCTGTCGCCAATCTTAATGTGCGACAGGGCCCTGACCAGTCTAGTGCGAAGGGTGTAGACACACCCTAAAGACACTAGGTGAGTAACTGTGGAAGGAAAACTGTCACCAGAGCCGACTAGGAGACCCCCCAAGGCCGGTTAACTCTGGGACCCGTCCAATTGACTGCTTTACCCTGAAGGGGCTCAGCGGGTGTGTTGGGTCAACACCCCCTTGACTTGGTTGTCACCGTGAGGTATCCGTCAAGGACCACGAAACTGTGGTTTTTACCCTGAGGGGGTCAAGGAGACACGCCGAACGTTTATGAGACGGACGACGTTAAAGAAACAGTCTGTCAACGATCGCCTTGAAAAAGGCAATAATTGATAAAGGGTGCAGTCAGAGACTACTGGAGTCGGAGCGTGACGTGGCGTCACGAGCGAGCTTCGATGGCGGTGAGTCAGCGGTGAGTCAGCGGTGCAGCGAGCGGGATGCGTCAGCGGCACGACCGTCCACAGCGGAGTCGAGCGAGGGAATGAAAGTGCCGATACCGAAATCCCTCCAGATATTTATACAAAAATGGCTAATGAAATGTGGGCAGTCTGATTGGTCAGCCAATCAGAGCACGGGAATATTTAGCCAATCAGAATAGAGTCGATTTCGGCACAGTTAGCTTAAATACGACGAAACTTTACCTTAATGAGAGCCGCGTGACATTATTTGCGTTTTTCTCTCTCTATTATCTGTAAAACTATGGTAAAGCATGTATTTTTACATTCTATAAACTAAGATCTATTTAACAAAAATACAAAATATAAAGAAACATGAAGTACTATTTACAAGACATCTTAACTTACTATTGTGAACACTATAACTATACTATACATATAACTGTTTGTCTGTCACTGTCCCGCACAGATGGCTTAAAACGTTTTTTTTTTTCAGTCAGATTTCGGGGGGGGGATAAATCCCAACTATCCCCCCCTCTGTATACGTGCCTGAATGGGACCACCTGTGAAGTATACCCTTTCAAACAAAAAAAGAATTTTCCAAATCGGTGCAGCCGTCTTCGAGTAATCGGGGAACAAATACATAAAAAAAAATTGATTCCGACGAACTGAGAACCTCCTCCTTTTTTTGAAGTCCGTTAAAATACGTAGGACATACTTTTATTGTAATTTGGTGTTAGGTAGGTATGTACTTATGTACATACATACCTACCTGACACTATAATTTTATGTTTTTGTAATTTGTAAGAGAATGGAAATAATCATAAAAACAGCTTGTCTCGCCGATGATAACTAAAAATGTCAAATAAATAAAAACTCATGGCATAAACTTTGTCACATTTCACAAGATTAGATCTCTTAGATAATAGTTTTATCAATTTGAGCAGCCCCAACATCATTATCATCTTCCTACCCTTGTCCCATGTAACCATGTTACTTGGGGTCGGCGCAACACGTATTCTTCTTCCACTCTCCCCTGTCAACCGTCACGCTATCATTCACTCCCTTCTCTTTCATATCATTTCTTCACACAATCCATCCATCTTTTCGTTGGCCTTCCTCTCCCTCTCCATTCATCAACATTTATAATCACCACTCACAGTGAATATTCACATGTTAGTAAGTTCTTCCCAAAGCAGTCGTGGAAAAATATTTTAATTTTAGATTACATTATGTATTTGACAAAAAATGCAACCCTGATAACATCAAAACGTGATGTGCTTCACAAACAATTGTTTGTTTAAATTATTTTCTGTACATTATCGTGATTTGATTTCGTTCGTACAACAATAAATGCAAGAATCGATAACTTTCCATTTAGTCAATCACTAGTGTAGATTAACTAGCTTTTGCACAGCACACAGAGGCAAAGCTTCATGCAGCCGCGCTAAGTTATGTACGTACACTACGCTCTACAAGCAAAATTCGCGTGTGTGCGTACAACTGGCGGCTTCGTCGCGTACGAAGAGAAGAAAGGTTCATTTCATACCGGTTAGCGGCTCGGCCAGTTGAATACTTGAATCGGACTTCGAGTACGCGTCGTGCCGTCGTGCGCTCGGGCGTCTTGTTTGTTTACGTTTCACGTTTTGAAAGTAAAACATAAGTGTTTAAATATAAAAAAGTGTAAATATGGTGGTTTACTGTACTGTGTGTATGAACAATACTAATGAGAATAAAAACTTATCATTTTTTAATTATCCCAAAGACTCCACTAGGTAAGTACTTAGTAATTTGAATAAACTCTATTATTTTTAGTTTTAATGTGGTAAATCGATACCTCAACATTGAAAGAAAACTCAACCCGGTGCGTGGTGCAAAAAAGTTTTGGTATAATCGTTACGTGTCCATAATATCTCAGCTCAAAGGCGAATGGCAGATTTAGTACAGCATACTTTTTTTGTTGTTTTGTTACAGAATTTGTACCACTTATTAAGGCAACTAAGCCATTTATTTTTATGTAAGTGTACTATTTTTAGAACTTCGGATTAATTAATAATATTAATAAAAAAAAATTATAAATAAACGTAATAAAAGCGTAAACTAAACGCAGTTATGTTCTTAGAAGTTGCCATATGTAAAATAACATAAATATCGAAATGATAATCAATTACCTGTTTAGAAATAGAATTAGAAATAGATATCTCCTAATGCACCCTTTTTTTTTTTTTGTGGATGGGAAATCATCAAATGACCTCCCGCTCTGGGCGGAGCGGGAGGGCGTGTCAGACTTTTACTGACTAAAACCCACCCGTGTTCCTTCTGTTGCCTGTGCCGGGGCCACGGTAACTCTTTCGAACATCCCGCAACCCTAGCTGGCATCGGCCCTAGCGGACCCCGTCAATAGTGCTGACATCTCTTTGAGGCGCGCGTGGAACACAACGCGCCGTCGACTCGGGCTTGGTCCTTACCGGACGGCGAGCTACCCATTGCTCGCCGTCCGCAAGCCCGCGCCTACGGTGGCCGGGAATCGGCTGCCAATTCCCGACGCCCAGGGCGTCTCCTGCGGCGGCTAGGGGCGTGAGGGCGCAAAGCTTGCCTCTCCCTCACGCGTTCCGCCTCCTCCTTCGCGAGCATTACTACTTCGCAGAAGGAGGTAATGGCTTCCCATGTACTCTCGCTCCGTACCATGACCTGGACCAGGGCCGGACGCGAGAGATCGCCGCCGCCGATCGCTACCACGAGGACACGGCGGTGCTCCGCCCAAGCCGGGCAGACCTCCACCGTATGCTCCACCGTGTCCTCCGGGCGATCCACACAGTGGTGACACCCGAGCGTTTCCTCCCGCCTTATCCGGGACAGGTACCTCCCGAAGCACCCGTGTCCGGTGAGGACCTGCGTCAGGCGGAAGGTGAGGACGCCGTGGCGCCTCTCCAGCCACTCCTCAAAGAGGGGACTTATCGCCGCAATTGTGGCGTGCCCAGCGCTGGGTTGCGACAATCGCACTCTCCATGCCGCCATGAGATCCTGCCGGAGCTCTGTCCGCCGTGCCGCGATTTCTCGCGGCAGCGGGGTTACGCCCCGGCGTTTTGCCTCCTCGCGCCACTCCCACATGTGCGCGAGGTTTTTTGCCTCCAGATCCCATGGCGGTAATCCGGCAATGAGGTTCGCTGCCTCCCCGGAGACCGTGCGGTATCCCCGGGCTAACCGGATGGCCATGACCCTCTGGGACGCGTTCAACCGACGGACCGGTCGCCGTCTCACGAAACGCGCCCACACCGGAGCTCCGTAAAGGGCCATGGACCGCACGACCCCCGCGTAGAGCTTCCGGCAGGAGGCGTTTGGACCCCCCAGATTGGGCAGGAGCCGCCTCAAGGCAGCCCCGGCCCGCTCCAGTCTGGGAGCCAAACGTCGGAAATGCTCCACGAAATTCCACCGGCTGTCGAGGACGAGTCCCAGGTACTTCATCGTCGACTCGACACCGATGGGAACCCCTCCTACCGTTATTTGGGAACCCGACGGTGGCGCGTTCTGAGGACCATGAAAACACATGGCCTCGGACTTGTGCAAGGCCACCTCGAGTCCCAATTGCCGGATCCTCTCTACAATTGTCGCAACCCCGCATGTCGCCAATTCGGCCGCCGCCTGGTGCGACCTCCCCTGCGCCAGGATCCTAATGCACCCTACTGAGTAAGAATAGGTATGTACGATCCTCATCTCAATCTACCTACAATGGTAAGTAAAACACTACAAAGATAGCGACAAGCAATCTAGAACATGCACTTTATCACCAAAACAATGTTTATGTACCTTTATGTAACGATCTACATTGGTACACTAGTACATAACCTTAAAAAATAAAACTGGTTATAACTTTTACGTGCCAAGTTCTAAAAATCTAAGAATTTAAAAAGGGCTCGTCTCTAATATTAACTTCCAATTACAACAAAAAATATCTCAAAACACGAAATATTAGCTGTACGAAATTCCCATACAAGCCTGCCGTTCGCCTTTATTCATTAGCCCGCTCGCGCACTACTGCTCGCGTACTGAGTGAGAGCGACACACAGTCGGAATTCAGATTCGGAATTCCGAAAGCAAATCAGCAAATCCATTCATAATGTAATAATACTACTAAATGACTACTAGACTTTACTAGGTCATGAATGGATTTGCTGCTTTGCTTTCGAAATTTCGAATCGGAATTCTGACTGTGTGTGGCCAGCCTTGCGGTGGAAATAATGGTAATAAAAATGATAAAAAACATGGTATCTGCTTTATATTTAGTCCAGTTATTATGCAGTTTCATGATCTAATTTGTAGTTTTTTTTTAATACTAGCGGTAGTAGTGGTTTATTTCTCGGTTTAACTTTGTTATTGTTTTTTGTCGAGAAAAGGAGGATGGGCACCAATGTATGGAAACTGGTACCGGCACCAATTGGTATGAATGATACACCGTTGGAAAGGTATTTTTGTGTAGATTAAGAATAACCATGGCGCTTGTCCCTATTCACTGTCCGATCGGAGTAATCCTACTTGAAAGTTATTTATTTTTGTTACGTCCTATTAAGTACACATACTTTTATTAACTGTTTTCTCCATTTGGCATGGTATTTTCATAATTATTATTAATATTTTTCATTGTCTAGGTAAATAAAACAAGTTCGAAGTAAGTTTTATCATTTATTGTATATAAATATATAAATGTGTGTCTATAGATCGACAATAACATAAAAAGATAATGAATAATATGATGTATAATATATACTATACATCATTCATTATCTATAACGATGCTATTTAAAAATAATGCTGGCTCATTAAAGCCCTCGTGTCTAGCATATCCTAAATACCAGACAATGGATACTATATGCGCACACGAACCTACCGTGCGGCGTCCCGTCAAACATGTACAATAATGATGTAATATTATGTTTTCATTTCTATTTAGCAATATGTAACAAAAGTATTGTTTTGCTCTCACGTGTCAGGACTGTATACGTGCACGCAAAAGCCACGCATCTTCGTCAATTCCGTATTCAATAATGTCTTCCAAAGCGGCTTCTCTATATGTTTCGATGAGATATAAGCCGTTGTTTAGGTGTTCGCTGCAGTAAGATTTTGCGAGTTTTAATTGGTATGTCCCCAATGACAGCAATATCACGTCCTGTTCACTCAATCGTGGGAAATCGGGCACATCATTGGCTTCCAATCTCTGGAAATCGGCTCTTCTGTTATTTAATCGTTTTTCTTCTACATAATTGTACAACACGTTTGGGGTTTGCATTTTTTCAGTTATTTTTTGTAGAAAAGCTTCTGCGTATTGGCTATCTGCAATTGGCGTGTGGAAGTGATTTGTTATTGCTGCTGCAATTTTAGCATCCACAAACATATTAGGCATTGTATTATTAAAATATCTTTGCCGCAACAGCTTAAAATCTCTTTTAATCCGCTCGTTAACCACTTCCACTGCCCATCGGCATATTGTAACTAGTCGGGAATCATTCGCTTGGGAAGTAGTGAGCTGTGACTGGTCTGGGTTCTTCGTCGGAGGAACGTGGTATTCGTAGCCACGTGCTTCAATATTGCCCAAACTGTCTCTAAACCCACGGTCTAAAATAAATACATCATTGGGATGAAACAATATGTGCAAGGGGTTTTCCTCGTCATTCATTAAATCGCTCATTATCTGGGCATCACTTTTAGTTGCAGCGTATGGTCCTTTTACGTCTTTAATGTATCCGTCAGTGGTTACAATTAAAAATGGCTTTAACAAGTTTTGGAACTTGTGCAAGTTGTAGGATTGCCTCTGAAACAAAAAGTTTGTGCTTTTGTGAATATAAATATACGTGCCATCGCAAACAATAATGGCTTTAGAGTTTTCTTCATTTCCATACAGTGCTTTTGGAATCCTCAGGTTTCTCTCCAGTATATTGTCTCTACTTATGTGATCCAGTCCCAAGTGAAGCGCAACATAGTCAGTACTAAGACACTCTCGTGCAATGGCCAACTGGCGTTCGAGTTTTCTTCTTGATATATTAAACAACGTCGCAAGTCTTACGTTGGATTCTCCTGTGCGTAGTTTTGTCAGTAAAATACCCAAAGTGGTTCTGGGGTCTGCACTTGCATCCCTTAATGAAGTGGTTTGCTCTAAGATAGCGTTAAATTGTTCTATAGTACGTCCAGTCCAAAAGCGCATTTCTTCTTCAGTTAATCCTCTTAGCTCGCTAAAACGCAATCTGGGTCCGTTTAAGGCATTTCTCAGTAGGTCACAAAGGTCACTGAAGTGGGCGGCCGTAAAGTTATGGGAAATGTTGCATGCCTGAGGTAGTTCATCCCAGTCATTTCCATTTAGGTGAACGCGGCATACTCTGGCAGCATCAGGAATGTAGATTTTGTGTTGAGTAAATACATGGATTTTAACAACGTTTGGGATTCGATGGCGGGTTGTATTAGGGCAGCCACAAAAAAGACAATGCCTCGGGGTATTTGGTGCTCTCATATATTCGGGCACGTGTATCACTTCTAGTTGAGGTTCTGCTTCTTCTTGCGGTTCTACTTGTTCTTGCGGCTCTGGCTCGGGTTGAGGTTGAGCTCTAGTCGCATTTTCTGCTCTTTGCCAGCATCGGTAACATACTCTCCGAGTACCATCAAACACGACCTGAAAATCGGTAATAATAATGTAAGGAAAATAAATAAATACAACATACCTAGAAGGCGTACCTGGGGTATTATAAACAATACGCTTAGCCGCTAAAATGCGCATGGGATCTAGAGTACCAAAAGAGAGAAAACGTTTTTGCCTCTAATTGCACATTGGATGACGTTCTATTATGCCGGATTATCAATTAACTAGTTTGTATTTCTCTATGGTAATAGTACCGTAAAATTCCTTACCAAATAAACTACATTTTAACATATGACAACCCTACGATCTGTCATTTCAGAAATAAAAATATTTCTTTCTCGTCCGTGAATCTTTGTTTTGGTTCTCCGTTACTTGTAAATAATGTAAATTGTACTGTGAAATGTGATTTTATTCATGTTTTACGTTAAAAATAAACACAACATGGATTTCGAACCTTAAAACATATAGGTTACCATTTGAATGTTTGTTTAAAAAATGTTTTTTTTTGTTTATGTTCTCAAAACAATGTTATAAATGAAGATAATCATACATTCAAACGAAACCAACACATTTCATTTCGTCATTTCGTTGACAATAGAACAAACATTAACCGGAAGCAAAATACCCAGAAACAGAGTCATAAATAGGGTTTTTGTGAAACATCTGTGTGCCAACCGGTCTGTGACTCATCGGTCGTGTGCATTTAAGGGGTAAAATAGATAAAAATTATGTGCGCTTTAGCGGCCGAAAAATAACAAACAAGGCATCCCTACAAACAAAGAGACCAAAGGTTAACCTAAAGTCTAACGCACATGCGGGCACAACGAGCTAAAATGATCGATTTTTATTTCTATGTGGTATTCTATGCTGTTGTCTGAACTGAGTCAACGAGACACGTAATACAATAAATGCTCATAAAGATAACAACATAACAATAAATAGATTAACATCTAAGGGCCATGTGTACCGAAACAAACTTAAACATTGATTCTGTAACCGGGTTGTTAATATTTAATCAATTGTTAAACAAGGAGCGGTTTTTTCCTGTTCACCATCATCTTTCAGCGTTCGGTTGCATAACCGAGACATAACCGAGCGTTTTTGAATGCAATGCAACACTACCAAATAAAATGTAAAGTTACAGCACGAAATCTCATACACGCTTACAACTTTTAAATATGGCCGGATAATAGCTTATGCCATAAAATGTGAAAGTTGCTGTTCATTGTTTCTTTCGCTTTACGAGAAACATGTTGCGTTGGAAGGTTTATTAGCGTGCTCTTTCTGGTCTGTCAATGTCATTCATTTTGATTCTCTCGTGAAGTTTCGTAGTATTATATTTATGTTATAATTGTAAACAAAAGTAATAAAACCTCAATGTTAACAGTAACTGGTTTATGGGAGATAGTGAATTATTCCTGAAAACAAATCAAAGAAATTAATTTACCTTTCTGGTATGTGAATAATAAAAAAGAGTCAGCGAGTAGTATTATAGGTACTTACTTATCAGTGTTAAATTCTAATAATCTTCAATTAATCCCAGAATATAAAGAGCACTGCGCTTGGATAAACGAAACCTGGTCTTGAATGAAATTTCGTCGTATTCTTCATAAAAGTTATGACGATTTTGAAAGATCCTAGGTCTTCTCGTCAACGTTTCTAACTCATCCAAATAATCTAACATATTGAGATTGTATTCACCATCCATTATAAAATTAAAAACCATTATTTTTCACAAATATGTAAGAACTTCGTTAGGAAAATCGAACAATATAACCTACAAAAGTTCTGTAAAACTATTGTAACCAACGTTTAAACAATGTCGTGATGCTCGGTTAAGATAATCATCCGGTTAACGTCAATAACAGATGTTTAGGTTGTGGTGAACAGGAAATATTGCTTAAACAACTGTTTTAATATTTAAACAGACGGTTTAGTGTTGGTGAACACCAGCCTAAGACCCAGGATTTTTTCATTGCTCTGACTGGGGATCAAACCCGGAACCAATGGATTCAAAGGCAAGAACATTAGCACTATACTATACGGGTTATTAACAATAAAATAAATGCAATAAAACTGTCAAATGGAAAGTTAAAAAGTTCAATAAATACTAACCTCCAATGCAGCATTTTCTCGAATAAAAGCTGCTAGGTATGCGCGCATTCTTGGTAAGTTTTCCGATAGAATGCGCACTCGATATCTGCCTCGGTATAGACCTCTTCGGCACATTACACAGGTACGAAAACGTTCCATTGCAATCAAAATAACTCAAGCACTCAAGTCCAGTAGAAAGCTGCAGTCAAAAATAAAATAGGTAACAGAGTCCAAGTTAATGCCAGGGTCAAAAGTCGACGTGAACAATGAGGAACGAGACAATGTTGTAACTTACACAACAATAATCAGCAAACGACTACCAAGGGAACATGCACAAGCGCCGCAGCATGCCCACCCTCGCCCCCGCCCCCTCGCTGAACGCGCTGACTACCGCGCTGCGTAAGATAAGAGAGCGAGAGAGAGATAACAATACCAGTTCCAACTTACTAGTCATCTACTTACGTATACTCAGGGTTAATAGTAATAAAAATATTGCTCCAATGTCATGCATCAATATCAATTGATGTATTTGTATGTTTAGTGTTTAATAAATAGATCACCCCTAACTGAAAAAATACCAAACCGATTTTGTTATGATTTTCATCCGTTAACTGAATTTTACTTAGCTCAAAATCTGTGCAAATATCATCAAAATCTGTCAAGATAAACCGGCGATATGATTTTTTTAAATTCTATTTCGAACTAAATATCCAGTATCTTCTAAAGACTATATTTCAAAACGGACAATTTATACGGGATTGGTGCCATAGTAGTTTTTTGTGCTCTTGAAGAGAGCTATCCAACGATGGTAAATTCATTTTGATTGGACATGGGTACCAAAATGCCCATCCTCCTTTTATGGAATCGTGTTTTCGTCAAACATAGAGGCTGACAACAGCTAAAGCGCGGTCACTGTCAGACTGCATATAAAAAAAAGAGAAGCGCGATGACACAACGCTAGTAATTTATTGAAAAATATGAAGCAATAATTTATTTAGAAAAAATCTATTGATTGGACTAAAAAAAACACTATTACCTACTATAATATGTTGCTTGTAGAATAATCTGACAAAAAATCAGAATGATTGCATGTATATATTAATATTGGTTTTTAATCGCTAAGGCCGGTCACACACTGTCGGAATCCCGTTTCGAAACATCGATTCGGAATCTCCGAACGCAGAAAATTCATACAAAATCAAGGGTCATCATTCCTCAGCATCACACAGGCACAGTATATATACAGGATGGCCCATAAGTCCTTAGACATGTAAATAATTAATTTAAAAAAAAACTAATAACAATAAGAAATACTTTTTTATTTCGTATTAACCTTTATAAAATGGGAATTATTTTTTGAAAATGACATTATCCAAATGTAACCTGTTACGATCACGGCACTCCTGTAAGCGACGTCTAAAACTATCGACGACTGCGCGGCAAGTCAGTTCTGTGATGTTAGCCATTTCTCTTTGAATATTTTCTTTTAGGGCTTCAATTGACCGTGGGTTTGTATCATACACTTTAGATTTCAGATAACCCCATAAGAAAAAGTCCATCGGGGATAGATCCAGACTACGTGGTGGCCAGGAAATGTCTCCTCTTCGAGAGATCACTTTGTTGGGGAAAAGTTGACGAACGACGGGCATAGCGGTGTTAGAGGTATGGGCCGTCGCTCCATCCTGTTGAAACCAGGTTGGCGTATTGTAGCCTGGAAAATTCTGCAACGCTGGTGTAAAAAACTCCTCGATCATCGCTACATATCGCTCTGAATTAACTGTAACCGCGCGACTTCTGCCGTCTTCAAAAAAATAAGGGCCTATGATGACTTTAGGGCTGTGTAAAGGCTTCTGATGTTTACGTTTTGGATTTTCGGGGCTCCAGTAGCGGCAATTTTGTTTACTTACATGCCCATTAATGTGGAAGTGAGCTTCATCAGAGAATAACACGTTATTGAACGAAGAAAAGCGGCTAAACATTTCATTCGTGTAATTTAGTCTCTGGATGGCGTCAGTTTCTTTTAATTCCTGTACCAACTGAATTTTGTAGGGGTGCAGACGTAAATCTTTCTTTAAAATCCGCTGTAACGATGTCCTGGATACGTTTAATATTCTGGAACGCTTACGAGTAGACTGGGTAGGATTTTCACGAACAGACTGTAACACTATGTCGATGTTTTCTTCCGTCCTTGATGTCGTTGGTCGACCCGACCGCTTTTTATCTAACGTCGAACCAGTCTCTTCAAACTTTGCAACCCAGTTCTTGATCGTTTGAACAGTTGGAGTGTCATCAAAGTTGTGTAGATTGTGATGTTCTCGAAATTTACACCGCGCAATGGTTGCCGAATCATTGTTCCGATAAAACTCGCGCACACAAAAAGCACGATCCGCACCGGTGAAACGCTCCATGGCGACTGACTTCCCAGAAACCGAACGTACTGTTTTTGCCCCGCCCGCGCCCCTCCCGCGCGTCTTATGCATTTAATTCGAAATTTACATTTTAAAGGACTTATGGGCCACCCTGTATTTAAAAACTACTTACGTGGGTGATTTCAAAATTAATGCTGCAGTATTTTCGATATAACGGAGGATCATGCTAACAATAAGAGGTATTATGGACTCGTAATGGTGTTGTAGCAGGTAAGTGGCACTGGATAGATAGGTACCTACCTACCTACCTATCTCGTAAACGGTGCGTTCAAGAGCAAAAATAGCGACTAAAGTACCTATTTGAGAAGAATAGACGATCTGGAGCTAGACCACCACCTCACAACGCAGTATTATTGTAATATTACTTGAGTGTGGAAAAGAGATGGAGCTAGACGTCCTGTATAGCTTCATCTCTTTCTCACACTGGAGTAACATTAAAATAATACTGCTTTAAGAGGTGGTGGTTGGCCCCCAGAATGTTGGGTCACAAAAGGGATGCATGCTGCTGAGATGAGAATGCTAAAAGAGATTGTGTTGTTACGCGAATGGATAGATTAAGAAATGAGTAGATACTTATGAGGAAGTCTAAAAGTGGCTCCGGTGACTGAACAGTTGTGTGGAAATAGGTTGTCATGGTTTGGGCATGTGATGCGGAGGAGTGAGGAAAGTGTCGTGAGGAGAGTTTGGAGTATGAATGTGGATGGTTATAAGAGCAGGGGAAGGCCAAAAAAACGATAGATGGACTGTGTGAAAGGTGATAATTATGGCTAGAAATTGGGTGACTACGGAGATGACGACTAAAGGTACGAGATCGTTGCCGACTGCAGACAGCAGCAGCAGACGACGTGTCGCTGCGACACTACTGGTGTTTATGTATTTCTATGAAATACCTTCCGCAGCTAGCGACACATCGCCCGACTACACGTCGCACGACCGCAGATGACGTGTCGCCCGACCGCAGATTAGTAGTGCCACCGACGCTGGAGTGACGACACGTTGAATCTTTCTCAAAAAATGAGTTTTTCCGATTCCGAGGAAGAAAAACTGATAAACCAGGTGGTATTGCGCCACCTGGTTTATCAGTTTTTTTTTTTTTTTAAATCAGCTGCTCCCTACATTTTGACGAGTTATGCGAACATAAATGTACTGCTCAGCTGATTTGTTTTTGCAATTTCAGGTTTGGTCAATTGGTCCCATAGTAAAAGTTGTTCATAATGATGAGTATAATGACCCCTTAAGAGGTTTTGCGCATTTAATGTTACACGTTGTATAAACGGTGTCGTAAAAGATAATATTTGGAAAAATATATCGTCTGCAATTGGGTTCGGAATCATGACTGCAGCGACTCACATGACAAGCGTAGGAGAATGAATGAAAGATGTTGACGATTGGTGTCTATGATTTATAGGTTGGAAATACCTATCTACCTACGTATTCCAAATCATAAACATAAATATTAGTGATTGAATAATTAGGCATGTTTATAAATTTAAATATATAGGTTCATTTTCATTTCTTTCATTATTTCAGACGACATGAGTGGTTAATAGCCGTCGGACGAGAAGATCTCCTGTCAAAACTTGTTGATTATAAAAAAAGGCAACAGTACAGGATCTGTGAGGTTCACTTCGAAAAATCCTGTATTAAGTTTTCTAAAATGAGAACTGTAAAATATTTATTTGGCAATGCTTTTCCAACACTCAACTTGCCGACAACCACATACCACATAGTAACAAATGACGGCGCATCTTCGGGTTCACTCGTGTGGCACAAGCAGAACGATAGCGGCTGTTGGCGAAGTGATGTAAGTTGTACGGTGCATGATAAATGCACGCTTTGTTTGAGGGGATAAGGTTTATAATTGACTAGCTTTTAGCCCGCGGCTTCTTGTAGTAACAAAAAATAAATTAAATAGCAGCGCTAAGGTAGCCCGCGAAATTCATATTTTCTTACGATTTTTGCAATTTGCAGCTCAGTGTCTGGGTGTATGTTGATTAAAGTATGATACGCGACCGTAACAAATGTGTATTTACATAATTATAATATTAGAATCAGTAATAAAATTCCTTAAGTTAGTATAATCCTGAAATGTTAAGATTTCATGAAATAGTTATTCGATAGAATTTCTTGGTCTTAGAGAGTTGTATTGATGACTAATGATTATAATTCTGTAAATACATATTTATTACGGTCACGAATCATATTTTAATCACTAAACAAACAATACTGACTTGCAAATTGCAAAAAACGTAAGAAAATTTGAATTTCTCGGGCTACCCTGGAGCTTTCACCTTAAGCTATTTAATCCACCTTCCTCAAGAATTGGGCTATGAAACGCAACACGAATTTCTCAAATCCGACTCGTAGTTCCAAAGATTAGCGCGTTCAAACAAAAGACCCTTCAGCTTTGTTACATTAGTATTCGATTATTTCTGTAGTTTCTGGTAGGTACTTTGGATATTACATGATAAGTCCAAAAATCTGATTTTACAGTGTGAGCGTTTGAAACTTTAAAAAAATACTTCAAATCGGTACCTATACGTACCTAAAATAATTAAACGAATGGATGATAATATAATATTTACTTATATCTTTATTGTGCTAAAATTTAAAGTAGGTACCTACAGTACAATTATTTTCTTAATGTCTCACTGCAACTGTCGTGGCTGTGATTTAAGCAGCTTTCCATAATAAGTAAAAAGAGTATTAACAACTCTATATACTTCCAAGTCGATTGAGAGCGTCCGGCCTGCACCAAGTTCAAAGGGCAACTGATAGAAATCCGACGACTGACGAAACACGAAGTTTGCCGAGAGATTAAGAAAATAGTTGTACTGTACTTACTTACACAAAAAATATATAAAAAAATGCTATAAGTATTTTATGAGTTAGTGTCACTTATCTTTGTAAGTACCGAACGGAAAAATAAGTTAAAACAAAATGATGCACAAGACTTACAATATCAACATTTGAAAAAACATCAACCCTTCACTTATTTGCCTTTTCCGTGCTATATTTAGATTTTTAATGCATTACATCCCAGACACTGAAAACATAATATTAATAGAACAAACCTCAGACTAAGTATGTGGTATATTTTTCTCGTTCGTTCCGAAACTCCGTGAAATAAAAAAATACTTCGTTCATACACAATGAACAGTGATAGGAATAGGTAGTGCTAATTTGCCTAAACTTCGAGGAAGGAAGTAACATAGAGTGGATAATACCTCCTCTAAAATCCCGGAATAATTTTAATGACGTTTAAATCTCGGGATTTAAAAACCACGAATTTTTTATCGAACTTTATTTGTAGTTACAAATTATTGATTTGAAAAATCATAACATGTTTTAGGGTTACACACACACACACATTTATATCTGTAATTTTTATGGTGTACATATTAAAGAGTATTCCATCTATCTATAAATAAAGTCCAATAAATAATTCGTGGTTTTTAAATCCCGGGATTTAAAAGTCATTAAAATTATTCCGGGATTTTAGAGGAGGTATTATTTACTCCATGTTACTTCCTTCCTCGAAGTTTAGGCAAATTAGCACTACCTATTCCTATCACTGATAATGAATGATAAGTTAAATAAAACACACTAACAAAATAAAGATTTTGTATTAAAAAAAATACAAATTTACGAAAACAATGGCTTACTTATACCATGAAATTAGTTTAAGGCACAATAATCAACAAGAGACCAATCAATCACATAGTACTAAATACTTGCTTTAATTAAAATTATAGGTAACTAGAAAACTACTTTCATATAAATAAAAAAAATAACTGTACTTAAAGTTATCTAATTGTAATTAACGTCTTCTAACACAATTATGGCACCCAGTTCTATAGTACCTACTTAGAAATTCAAAATAGGAACATTGCTATCACCCTTCATAAACATAGAATCACAAATGGGAAAGGCAACTGTCAAAATGGCGCTGTCGTAGCTAGTTCCCAACCCAAGCCAATAAATAATACAAGGCGTGAGGTGGTTTTATTTTATTTTTGCGAAAATGATGCGTTGTTGTGATACTAAATACTCCGAAATTGGAGTCCACCATTTCCCGAGTGACCTTAAAATTAAAAGATGGTGGCCTAAAGCTGTTCGTAGAGATGTTTTATAAATTAAACAGAGTAGAAACATTTTGAAGAAAGTGACTTTGAAGATATATTTATGGTTTTAAATTCTGACACTTTCCATGTCAAATACTTGATTTAAAATATTAAAATCACCGAAAATAACGAAATAGCGAAATAAAAGCAAACTCACGAATGAACGAAATGTCAAATTTATTGTAGGCCGTGGGGACCTAGCTATGATCACGCCATCTACAATTAGCTTTGCCGGACCTTCCCCATTCTCTTAATACTAATAAAAACACTATCATTTTAAATGTAGCAATTAAATATTTCTAAAAAATACAATTCAAAAAATCTTTGTACTTACAACGATTCGTAAAATGGCTTGTGATATCTAGGAATGAGGTTTGACTAAATCCATGAGATCAGCTTTTTTTCTCTCTGCTAGTCCAGGTTTTTGAAGATAGGCCTTTTGCAAATCTAAATTAATGCTTCGGCTATTATGATTTCCCTTTTTTTTCACCACTATAGCTTTCTTGAATAATTCGTCAGCGTATGATTCTTTGAAAAATATGGCTTCGGGATCAGAGCTTTGTACTTTTATCATCTTCAGTCCAGCCAGTTTCACAGTATTATTGTCTTCATCTTTCATTATTGCAAAGTTCATTTGAGTGCATATACTTTTCCGATCAAAAAAATAATCGAAGCACATTTCATTAACATGAAATGGCTCGCTTTTTTTCCGTGCCGCCTTTATAGCCCCGATAAATGCGTCAGGCGTATACATTGGTCCTGATCTCAGTTGCCTTTTAACTTCTCTATTTGAGAGTGAGCTGAATCGCCCTCGTTCTGCGTATGTCCTTTAACGAGGTATTTGTGTGTAATTGATTTGAGATTTGGCAGAGTTTTGACTGCGTAAGTGTACATTGAGATCATAAACTTATTTTTTTGTTGTCCGGCACAATTGTCTGAATAAAAGACAACATCGAGGTCTTCAGCCGTTGCGGAAATTTTCTCCAGGTATTTGTAAACACAGGTAGCTATTTCGTTGCTTCAATCCTCTTTGTAGCTTTGTCTACAAAGAGGATTGAAATAATGAGATTATAGGAACATAACTAGAAAAAAAAAAAAAATATCAGTACCTACAAGTAAAAAAATACCTTCTGTTGATGTCTGCAATGTATTGGTCGAGCTTTTGGCATTTTCATTCTCGTCTTGTGTTAAAATATCTATCTGAGAATTTGAATCACTTAGTTGTACACTTAAATTATTTTTAACATCTGTAGCTAATTGAACTAACATCCTAGATCGTGATGCCATCTGAAAAACAAATTCGTAAAAGTTACTTTATTTTAGCATGTATAATGTAACATTTTAGCATAATAATAAACCCAAACTTAAGGTTTTCAAAAATAATGATGTAAAATAAAATAACCCATAGTATTTGAAAACGATTCATCAACAACATGGTTACAATCAAAGATATCACAAAGAACTTTTGTAACTTTTTCATCAATAATGTGACAATATTCATTATCTCATTCTCAATACTCACGAGTTTTACAACAAAAACGAGTTAAATAACTAATATCACATTATTCAAGTTAAACTAAATAACAACAAGAAACATACCTTTGCACTAAAAACGTGGTATACTCGTGAGGCCACGTTTTTTGTGAAAAGCAGGAGCACTTCACTCGTTGCGGGTACGGAGCAAACTAATGCAGGGGGGTGAAAGTCTTGTACTATGCCGATTCTACGATTTTGCTGCTGCCATCTATTAGTCTGGTTCCCTAAACTTATAGTTTTTCAAAGTTCCGACAGATAGCATTGTATCCTCTTCTAGCTGCATGTCTCAGGGCTGCCATTTTATAACGATATTTCAGCGTTATAAAAATATTTCTATTATTAATTATTAATTAGATATTTAAACTTACTAAATTGATAATTTAAAATACTTTCTTTTAATATAATGTTAATAACAAATTATTATTTTTTTGGCAACACTGTTATCCTGACATAAGTGTATAATCTATGGTACTTTTCGTCTACCCGTTTTGGTCGTTTTCAAACGGGCTAGAACATCAAAAAACTTTAATTTTCTTTATTTCACGTGTGATTTAAAGATAAATTGGTTTCTAAGTGCGTTGAGTGTTTTCCTCCGTTTCATTCGATTTGAGCTAGCTCCTCGTCTTATTTCATTAGTCAGTTACATGCGAAATTGGACGCCTTATTGTTATAAGTTTCTTTGCGATATTGTGGACGCCTTTAGTGTTTTAAGTTTCTTTGCGATATATTGTGGACGCCTTAGTTAAGTTTTTCGTTGTAATTATTGTTTGTTTATTAAGTTTTCAACAATGCCAACTACAAGACGATGTATCTTTGGATGTCAAACAACAGGTACCTAAACAAAAGTTGTAAAACCTGCAGACAAGAACTGCTTGCTGAAAATGAACTTGAAGGTAGTGGTTTAATAAAAAACAAAGAATATCTAAAGGGTAAAAAATGGCTTGTGTATCCTTTAAAAAAAATCTGAACCTTTTTTTACGACATACAAAAAATTACAACAGATTGTTTAAAAGATAATATAGGTACAGAAAATACTAAATTAAATATAAAAGTAATGATGGAGTTTTTTATAGAAAATTTTAATTTAAATTGCGACAAGCATAACGAAGCATTTAAGAAATATTTTCAAAATACGGTTATAAATATATTGATTTTCAGCTGGTGCCGTTCAATAAATCGTATTTTGTCTGGTAAAATAGTTTGCACAAGTTTATTATAATAAACACAAACACAATAAAGTAAAGAAATAACTCAATGCATTTTTATTTAATCGCCCACCTACTGAGTTTTCTTTCTAAAAATACATGGTTAATATTATAATCTAGCACTTCCTAAAAGCATAGCTTTAGCTTATTGTCTGAAATTTAATTTCGAATTTAAAAAAAATCTGTGTAAGTATATAATTATGCACAGATTTTTTTAAATTCGAAGTTAAATTTCAGACAAAAAGCTAAAGCTGTTCTTGTAGGTAGTAGAAGTAGGTTATGAGCACACAAAGAAAGATTCTATTTACGTATGTGTGTGTAAACGCATACGGTAGTTTAGGGACACAGACTAATAGATGGCACCACTGCGCTAGGAGACACATTTTTAAGTCAAGAGGGCTCTCTATCTCTCTACATAGTTATTGTACTCTGTGAACTAATGCGTCGCGTTGTCGAAGTCATGGTACCGAAAGAGACAACGTGATAACGCCATTTGCCACGGTCGTGTCGTCTCTTTCACTCATAGCTTCTCGAACATTCACTTTTAAAATGCCGCGTTTTTGTAGAAAATAAAATTCGACATCGCGGTTTTGAATATCAAATAATAAAAAAAAAACGTTTTTATGAGATGTCACGTTGCTCTTGTAAAGAGGCGATATGTGGTTTCCATAGGTACTGTATAAATAATCATTACATTTGTATACATTTCTTACCTACAGACACAAACCGTGATAAACTGATAATAGCAGTAGGTTACGTAGTCGCTTGTATGAAAGAGTTGTTTGTGTGTGGGGGGGGGGGGCTTGTCGAGGACAACGACCTCCGTCACACGCTTGCTCAAGGTCGCGCGGTCGATAAAATAATGTCCACCAAACAGGCTTGGATTCTACACAAGCAAGCCCGCCGAGCGCCGACACAGTCGGCTTTGTTATGATTTCTAAAAGTATTAGTTCATTTATTTGTCAGAATATTGTTACAGAGTTGTTACTTATTTAAAAAAGTTCATAATATTCTGCTGTTTCCGGCGTACAAATACAGTTTCAGGGTTTTGATTTGTTTTTTAGTTACAAACTTATATTCAGAGGTCGGAATTAGATAGAGTTATTTATGTACTTACACTGATTTCATACAGCGAAAGAATAAAGTGGATACTTCAAATCTTAGTGGTACTTTGAATGAATCGGACAAGGAAAATGATTCTGATGGCCCGATTGAATAAGCAAACCCTCACGAGTCTAAGCTAGAAGCAAAAGTATTTTCTTATTTATAAAAAAGTCAAGGTCAAAAATTGTATGTTAATTATCTTTGTTTTATTAGTCTGTCTATCTCTGAGGTTTTTATTATTATTTATTTGTAATATTGTTGGCCACACGGGATTGTCCTTTAGAGATCCCGGGAAGATCCATGTTAATATCAACATTTCGATGCAAGTACATAAATAACTCTACCTAATTCCGACCTCTGCTTATATTGAATTGAATTAATTACGATGGGTAACATTCAAATGGCCGGAGAAGGCAAGACACAGGGAAGAGTGGAAAGCTCTAGAGAGACCTTTGCCCAGTTGTGGGACAAAATAAAACTTGAAAACAAAATGGAACAAAAATAACCGGCCAAGTGCGTGTCGGACCACGTATTGGTTGGGATTAATTATTTATCCCAAGAAATAACATTGTAATTGAAAAACATTCTCGTACATTCCGGATAGAGGTAGTCAGGTCGAGACCTGGTGATATAATATACAGGGTGTCTGAGAAAGTTGTAGCGAAAATTAACGGTAAGGGTGTGGCAGGGGCGAAGCCTTCATACAACCCGATTCCTATCGGCTTTCCTTTGGAACAACCAATCTTCTTAATGTCTACTAATGCCAAATAATATGGTACACCTGTGTGTGTAACTGTGTATCACAACACATTACATAATTATATTTAATACCAGTTTAATACATCATAAGATCAAAAACCTACAATTTTTTGTTGAGTTGATGAGAACTGAACAATTTTTTCTTCGTCTTCCCTGTAATGATGATTGTGTCTGCGCCACTGGGGTGTGGTGTGGAAATATCAGTCGTCCTATACATTTGGCCGAGTAGGTATTGAAGTTGTGTATGGGACAACTGATAATTTTTTCGCGATTACGATGTTGGTCCCCGGGAGAAAGTTGTTCAGTTTGATGGTCTGTACCACACCCTTAATTTTCGCTTCACCTTTCTCAGACACCCTGTATAATGTGAATAAGTAAATAAATAAATTCATAAATTCCAATTGCAAATGTAAGTTGGTCGACTATTACTCATTTACTTATAAAGCCTACTTAGTGATAGTTTTCCTTTTAACTTCTTTATTCATTTATGTTCGCTTAGCTCGTCAAAATCAGCCTCTATCAGGGAGCAGCCGATTTTTTTTTCGCGATTTTAGGTTTGGTCAGTTGTTCATAATGACGAATACAATGATCCCTTAAGAAGGTGTGCGTTAATTCCGGGATATGTTGTATAATATATCGTAGCCTTAGCGGTCACAACTCTCAAAGGGAAACTATTCTAGCTGTAGACTGTATAAAGGTAAACTCAAACTGGTTTTGACACACCCGCAATACATTTGAACTGCCTATCCAACGACACCCCACACCATGTATGGGATAGACGAGAAAAAGAAGTCATCCCCACTTTACGTGTAGTGGATGCACGCAAAATAATTATTTTGGAAGATTTTATTTTACCACTTTGTCGGCGGATTAATATGTACTTATACCCGTGCCAAATTACAGCTTCCTAGTAAGTACGTAAGAGTCTCTGAGCTAAGTCGCGGACAGAGAGACGGACATGGCGAAACTATAAGTCTGCGGGCACGAAATTAGCGGCGGCCGAGCGATGGCGATTGCGGGGCGGCGCGACGCGAGCATAAACAAAAGTATTATATAGAATTCTGAAGAGACGCGCAGGAAACGGGCCAGAGCGGCGCAGTGGCGACGCGCAAGCGACGCGACGGGAACCTCGCGCTACGGCCGCTACTTCCTACTGGATCGACCGCCAGTTTCGTGCCCACCCCAAGCCCGCTGCCGAATCGCCGCTCTGCACCGCGCCGCAGTCGCCATCGCTCGGCCGCCGCTGGTATCGTGTCCGCAGATTGAGGGTTCGTTTCCTTGTTGTCGTTACTCGCATACGAACGCAGCTGCAGTGTTGTGAATTCTCATGAGTATAAATAATAAACAATGAAGTTTTCAATGTTGGAGATAGCAGCTATTGCCACCGCACTTGATGAAGAGGATTCGGTAGCAAGGAGTAGAAAAGTAAGTTTCATTTATTTTATTTGCTGTTGCAGTCCCTGAAACCTTGTGCTTAGAATCTAAATATTTAGGATGGGACATATCATAGAGCACCGGGTACTTTCCTATATACCCATGATTGTTAAACTGTGCCCATATATTCGTATAGGTACTTGAATTTTCTAAGAAACGATGTTTCCAAAAATTGTCGTCCTGTTCCGTCCGCAGCGACCTTGTCGGCTCGGGCGGCTTAACATCTCGTCAAGTTGGAAAACACTGTTTACTATTCTCCTTACTAATAAACGTATTATACGGATTATACCAAGTGAATAGTTACACACCGCTTTCTCTCTTTCAGTCATCAGTCATTTAACTTTCGAAAGAAGAAGACAAAGCGTTGTGTAACTATACCACAGAACAGAAAAAACAGTAGAAGTCGCAAGTAGGCGGGGCCCGCGTGCCCCGAATTTTGCAAAGTTCCGCATAAGTCTGCTCTGCGCACACAATATGCACATCAGTCTTGTTACAACCGTCACGGTGACGAAAACTTGAAATAAAAATACAAAAATGCCGTATTGTGCTGTTTTAGAATGTAAACACGATAGCAGAACCAAAAATCTATTAAATGGTGGAATATCATACCATCGGTAAGTCCTAGTTTATTTTATTTCGATTAAAATAAAATAAAAACAATATTTTATCAGACATGACAAGTAAAAGTTGACTTTATGCTACATGTTTTAAGGTCTCTTTCTTTTTAACTCAAACGTATTATTCGCGAAGATTCCAACTACGCGCATGTCACAGTAAGCTACTCAATTAGAGATTACCGTTATCGATAATGAGTTATCGATATTTTAAACTTACAATGTTGTATGATATATCGGGAAAAATGTAACCCTGAGAGCGTTTTTTTTTGGTGACTCAGTATTAGTAATAGAACACATTTCCATAAATGTTTAAATCTTTTTTTTCTAATTCTACCTTATCCAAGTTTGAAATAAGTAAAACAAGGATCTAGGTGTACCTAACTTATTCGTAATATTCTAATCGAGAAAAGATTAATCGAGCAAGTGTAATTTACAAAGTCTCGAGCCTATAAAAAAGTGGGTTTCGTATTATTTTGTGACTTCAGATTTCCTAAGGATCCAGACAGAAAAGAAAAATGGATTGAAGCGACTGGAAGGCAAAGTTGGTTCCCTACAAAAACTGGTACAATTTGCTCAGATCACTTCGAAGAATCAGATTTTTTAATTAAAAGCGGAAAAAAATACCTAGCCGACACAGCAGTGCCAAAACAAAAAATTCTACATTTTCAAGTAGGTACATATTATTATGTATTTTTTTTTTGTTGTCCTATGGACACTTTGTCTGTATCAAATGTACCTATGCAATTTAGTCATTTATACGGTTTCATAACATATAGGTTGTTTACTCATTTCGTTAAGGGGCCAGAATCTGAAAAGAATCAGGAATCGCGATTCTTCGAGACGTGCATTTTACATGTTATTAATTTAAAAGACTCGAACTCAATTTTATATACTGTACTACAAAATAATACAATTATGGCATAGTGAATTGCACGCAACAGCGGCTTGTTTTCTTATATTATTCACCTTAATAGATTACTTGAGATATTTCAAACATGAACTTATAATTAACATACAATTTACTCTTATATTAAATTTATATAAACACTTGATTTCAAACATTATAATATTTATCGACCATAGCTGTTGACTGTATTTTGTTTGAAAATAAAACGGAATGTCGATAAATAAGGCAACGACTGTGGTCATCCCTAGAGTAGAACTAATAGTGATGACCACATTACGGAAATATCAATCTTATTTATAACGAAATACAGCTTTAAATTGAATGCATTTATTATAGTGACATCTAGCGGCGGGTAGCGTAACTTGCTCATCAAACTATTCCGTGTGCGTTTTAAACGGAAAGGTAACGGAACGGTAGTAGGTAAATACTTAAAAACAGTAGATAATAAACAACTCTATCGTCATATCACTAAGGTTTATTATAAAACAAGTGACAATTGACATATTTCCTACTGTCATTCATTAAAAACTCGTCGCCCCCTTAAGGTTGATACTACCTGGCTACCTTAGCGCTTCCCCTTGGAAGCGCTAAGGTAGCCCGCGAAATTCAAATTTTCTTACGATTTTTGCAATTTGCAGCTCAGTGTACGCAGTATCAGTATGATACGCGACCATAACAAATATGTATTTACAGAATTTTAATATCAGAATCAGTAATATAATTCCTTAAGTTAGTATAATCCTGAAATGTTAAGATTTCATGAAATAGTCACTCAATAGAATTACTTGGTCTTAGAGAGTTGTATTGATGACTTTAATGATTATAATTCTGTAAATTCATATTTGTTACGGTCGCGAATCATATTTTAATCAATATACAACCTAATACTGACCTGCAAATTGCAAAAAACGTATGAAAATTTGAACTTCGCGGGCTATCTTGGCGCTTTCACCCTGAAAAAAGAAAAACAGATTTGGGTGAGAAATTGGATAAGCGCCGTGGATAAGCGAAAGGACTAATAATTGGCCAAGTGCGAGTCGGACTCGCACTAGTAGGTACCTATACTACGTTTTTTGCTTTAGTAAAAAAAAAAACGTTTCGTGTAAGTATGTGGACCCCCTTTAATTTTTTACATAACATACATAACATCACGCCTTGTTTCTCCGAAAGGTTAGGCAGAGGTATACCTATAGTACACTCACATTTCGCCAGTTATGTTTAAGTCTCATGTAATAGGGGGCGAGCCTATTGCCATCTACCGGGCACAAATCGAGACTTCGGGCTGCTACTGAGAAATTCCAGATAGAAAAACCCAATAACACTTTGCCCGACCTGGGAATCGAACCCAGGACCTCTTGCTCAGCAGTAGCGCTTGCGACCACTAGACCAAGGAGGCAGTCTAGTCGAGGGTAATTTTTTTTCCTTTATTTTATTTTTAATTATTTGTTGCTATAGCGGCAATAGAAATACACAGTCTGTGAAAATTTTAACTGTCTACCTATTACGTTTCGTGACAGCCCGCTGACCGACAGACAGACGGACGGACGGACAGCGGAGGCTTCATAATGCAGAATGGTGAAATATTATAGCCAAATCGCGACGAGAAGAATATTTCAATCCGAAAAACTGCAACCTTGTTTCCTCGGGTAAAGAAAGAAATAAATAAAGAAAGAAAGAAAATGCGTTTATTGGCATTACAAGAAAAAAAAAAACAAAAATACGTTAAAACTATAAAAAAACAGAAAACAATGCTTATAATGCCAAAGGGCCTCAGCTCAGCAAGATGTCAAATGATTATACAAGGTGTACCACCTGACGCTGATTTTCAGCTGCAGCCCACGAGTACAATATTAATATGGACAGTACGGAAACTACCTACAAACGCTCGAAACGGCACACTCACAGAAACATGCGACGAGACCCCTAAGCAATGGTCTCGAACGTCATAGAGCGAGATCGGTAGAGTTGCCAGTTAAAATCGGTATATTTGTACCCAAAATCGGTATTTGACAAAAAAAATACAATATTCAATCAAATTCGTTTATTTATTGAAAAAAAAAAAACACTTACAGACTAATTTATAACGAGAGCCCATATTGGTAGAAATCCCGAAAAATCGATAGGTTCGAGACCACTGCCCCTAAGCGCTCGTCGCGGTGCTCTCAGTCAGTAGTGAGTGCCGCGTCAAGACGACTGGTCACGTTTAAGTTTATCTCCGCGATCTTTTTAAAAATGCTACAAACGTATTGCGTAGTATACGGCTGTTTGGACTCGGCTTCATCAAAACCGGAGCTATCGTATTTTAAACTTCCTGACTTATCGTATTTTAATTTTTCGTTGTTGCTTTAAAAAAGGACACATAAAGTGCAAAGTAGCTGAACTAATTTACAAAGAAATAAACAAAATCGGTTTCATAGTACCCTGTCCTTGTTTCCCAATAGTTTATTTAAAAAAAAACTGTTCATTAGATTGAGAATTTTTTATACAATTAAATTCGACAATAAAGAATTCCGAACGTGTCGTAGCGGACGAAAATATTTTTCGTTAAATAATTTGTAATAATGAAGAATAAAGGTATTTTTTTATTGCTTGATGGGTTTTTAATTACTAGGTATCACACGCATTTTCGGATTGAACCGGCGGTTCGCAGCCGCTCTTGAGCCCTGCCCGCGTGCCACCTGCGCTGCGGCGTCTACCGCGCGCCCGCTCCGACGAACGCTCGAAACGTTTTCGTCCAACCGCGACTCGCCTATGCTCCCGCCAAAACTTGTTAAAGGATACGCCGGAATGACAAAGTTAAAGACCTAGTTCTACAAGTTGTTGTGTGTATGGTTTCCGTGTTTAAACTATCGTCTTTTGCTGAGATTAACCGACGCCATGAGATTGTCTATTTAAATTGTATTTGTAAGCTAGTTATTTAAATGCGATTGATTGATCACTACAGAACAAAAAAGAAAAAAAAACAATATCAAAAACGTTAAAAGTTACAACCCTATTGCTTCAATGGAGCGTAGGTAATGATGTCCTCAACTAGGCTTAGTTTCCGTAGTCCAATTTATACTGTGACCTGACGCTGATTTTCAGCTGCAGCCCACGAGTACCAGAAAGAATCGAATATGTATTTGGGTCGCGCCCGCTTGGCAACGTTCCCGTTTGGCAACTCCACGTATACATTGGTTATGTTTATGCGTAATTTATACTAATTTCATTACTCGTTTGGCTACCATGGCGGAAGCAGACGGCAGTAGTGGCCTAACCGTATTAAAAAAAATTAAAAGTATTAGGGGTGGAGAATTGTTGTTTCATGCGGGGCATAGTTATTATACTATAAGAAAAAACAAAGACTCTATTCGTTGGAGGTGTCGAAATAAAAAACTAAAGTGCAGCGGTAGTTTAAGCACGACAGTGAACAATACAATTTTTAATGAAATTAAACACGCGCCATGTTGTAAACCAGATTATGAGTTGTATAAAAAAGCTGAATTTGTTGAAAACTGCAAAAAAAGTGTGTGCGATGATTATGGTTCCGTTCCAAAGATAGTCGACAGTGCAATTTGCAAGGTGTGGGAAAACGAACCAAATGCAGCAAAACGACTGCCAGATTTTAAAAATATAAAAAATGCTTTATACAAAACTAGACACAATCACTTTAAGAAAACAGCAACAACAACTAGGAAAGGCCTGAAAAACACAGCAGTGCCAACATTGCAAGTAAGTAATGTTCTATTTTTGAAACCACTGTACTTTAACACCCGCTTTTTTATACAATAGTAGCATTTTTTTTTTTGGGTAGAATATACCCTTTTTTGTAAAAACACTTTAGTCAAACTACACTTTGTAAACAATAAAATAACTTTATTTTTTTAGGCTTAAAATATAACCACACTCAAATCAATCTGCCTTAACTTTTCCCAACAATGTTGGGGTCGGCTTCCAGTCTAACCGGGTGCAGCTGAATACCAGTATTTTACATGGAGCGACTGCTTAGCTGACCTCCACAACCCAGTAACTGGGTAATACGATACCCCTTAGTAAGACTGGTTGTCAGACTTTCGGGCTTCTGACGACCCGTAACGACTGTCAAAGATTTACGAATGACAGCCGGGACCAACGACTTAACGTGCTTTCCGAGGCACGGAGGAGTCTCGGTATGTAAAGATAACCCATCCACGGACAACCCCGGCAAGCGTAGCTTAACCTGATGGATCGATCCGTGCGGCTGTTATTACTTGCCACAAGCTCCTCAAAATATAATCACACTATTTTATACAAATTCTGGAGATGTTACTTGCACTGCGTCCGACGACCAAGTGCCGATCACTCTTTCCGATATTTGTGTGGCAAGTGTCGCCCCACTACTGCTCCGGAAGTTCGTTACGGAACAATAATGGCGCGACACCAGTGCTGCCAACCTAAATATTAGTCGGATACCTAATATCTTTAATTTTAAATAGGTAAACGTATTTAGCCTTTAAAAGGTTATTAATTAAATATGTTTTAACAAATAAATCAAATCATAAATCAAAATAACTTATTTTATATGTAAATATGTATGTAAGTCTGTCTTCGAAGCGACAACATCTTAGTGCATATTTGAAAACCACAAAGTGCGCAAAACCATAGGCACTGAGAAAAAAATCGCCAGTTTCTTTCGTTTGTGGGATAGCAGGAGTATGGAAGATCACGTGGCGGGTCTAAATTTGTTTCCAAGCGAGCGTAGTTCGACGGCGAACCGCTTTGCGGGGCTCAATGGTTAAACAAAAACCACTTCGAACCTAAAGCTGGCTTCCCACGGTCCGTGATATTGCGGATTATCACGCGCACGGTCGACGACCACGGACAGCCTCGCACCGCACACAAGCCTCTTCCAACGGTGCGTGCCAGTTGTGTGCGTCTTGAGATTTGAATCCATTTTGTCATTCCAAAATGCAAAATGAAAGAGAAGCTGGCACCGCACCTTTGAAGTTACCGACTCGCCGCGGATCGGACGCACCGCGACGGACGTGTCTGCGCTACCACGGACGATCCTCTTCCCATGGTGCGTCGGTGCGGGCTGGTCCGCGTCCGTCCGTAATATCGTGCACCGTGGGAAGCCGGCTTAAGGGGGAAGCGCTAAGGTAGCCCGCGAAATTCAAATTTTCTTACGATTTTTGCGATTTGCAGCTCAGTGTCTGGGTGTATGTTGATCAATGTATGATACGCGACCGTAACAAATATGTATTTATAGAATTATAATATTAGAATTAGTAATACAATTCCTTAAGTTAGTATAATCCTGAAATGTTAAGATTTCATAAAAAAAGTCATTCAATAGACTTACTTGGTCTTAGAGAGTTGTATTGATGACTTTAATGATTATAATTCTGTAAACTCATATTTGTTACGGTCGCGAATCATATTTCAATCAACATATAACGTAATACTGATCTGCAAATTGCAAAAAACGTAAGAAAATTTGAATTTCGCGGGCTACCTTAGCGCTTCCCCCAACCTGTCCGAGGCGGGGTGCCCCAAGCCCCGAGCTCGCTTCGCTCGTTCTTGCATCATAAGTTCTCCTAGTAATATTAACATTGGAAAGTCAAGTCAAATCGTTTATTTCAAATAGGCGCACATAAAAGGCACTTTATAACTATAAATAATGTTTTTCGCAGTTATACAATGTAAAACATAAATACAAACATTAGAAAACAACAAAGTTTTATTAATAAAACGTAAATAAAATAGGCAAAAAATATCGGGTGTTTTTTTGGAGGCGGAGAACTTTAAATTGAAAAAAAGAAACAAAAATGTTTTTTTATACGTACTTACCTATATTTATGGCGAACGAGGTGGCCAGTTAACAGGTCCATTTCGTGAAATTAGCCGTTCGACCTCCGATCAATAATAATAGCCCTAAATTCCCGATAAGCGCTTCAAAAATGGCTCGAAAAATAAGAGCACAAATACTATTGTGGTCTTATTGAGCATCATATTAATGTTAGTATCTGTGGTTAGTATGGTCCAATCATAGCCAACGTGAAGACGTCAAAATGCCGCAGTGCGCGTTCAAACACTGTGTAAATAACCACCGTAACACCAAGATCTTGGAAGGAATATCTTTTTTTCGGTAAGTTTATATAATTAAGCGCTTTTCATAATATAAAAACCGAATTAAATAGTAAATATAAATCAAATCGCAAATATTATGATTGGTTGACCAATGTTTGCGACAACGCTCCAACTATTGTAACAAACATCGACTGTTCTGGAACAGGGAATGCATGGAGTAGTATTGTTATTTTATATGCTATTTTTGTTTGTAGATTTCCTAGCGATCCATTTCGCTGTAAAGAATGGGTATCTATTGTCGCGAAAGAAAGAGGAGAAGAAATATATAAACCTTATAAAAATTCGACAGTATGTTCGATTCATTTTGATAGATCGGACATAACTGGAAACACGCAAAGACGTAGATTACTAAAAACAGCGGTTCCCAAATTGCAGGTAAATAAAGTATAAGCACCTTTTTACTTTTTAAATTGGCTTCAAATTATTTAATCTTACTTATAATATCACTGAGTATAAGTCAAAAATATTTGCCACCATACAAACGAACCTTCGCCTAAAAATATGTAGTTATATTCTGCAACTCTCCGTCTTTCAATACTTACCGTGTTCTGAGCATTGTAATGTTATACCAAGAACTACGTCTAATTCCAAAGTAGAGTAAGCACTATTTTGTCAACAAAATGTTATTAACCTTATTACCAGTGATAGGAATAGGTAGTGCTAATTCGCCTAAACTTCGAGGAAGGAAGTAACATAGAGTGGATAATACCTCCTCTAAAATCCCGGAATAATTTTAATGACGTTTAAATCCCGAGATTTAAAAACCACGAATTATTTATCGGACTTTATTTGTAGTTACAAATTATTGATTTGAAAAATCATATCATTTTTAGGGTTACACACACACACATTTATATCTGTAGTTTTTATGGTTTACATAGTAAAGAGTATTCTATCTATCTATAAATAAAGTCCAATAATAATAATTCGTGGTTTTTAAATCCTGGGATTTAAACGTCATTAAAATGATTCCGGGATTTTAGAGGAGGTATTATCTACTCCATGTTACTTCCTTCCTCGAAGTTTAGGCAAATTAGCACTACCTATTCCTATCACTGCTTATTACTTAGAATTTAGATGTTAAGTTTCATTTTAGAATAAATATTTTTTTGCTCATTATAAAAATGAATATTTATTTTCAAGCGACATTTTAAAATTGCTTTTAATCTTTCTCCGATGACAGAAGGACCTAATATAAATATTTTGCAATCGTAATTAAACTTTATGTTTGAGTGATAAGGTTTATAATAAATTGAAGTTGTTAATATTATTAAACTTTTTTCTATACTTCGTAGTACGAAATATGTTTTAAATGTGTGTGTAAACGTGGCCACTTGAGCGACTTATTTTTGTTCCTGGTCCTTTATCTAGTGCTATTATTGAACGAAGCGTTCGACAATGTATCGTAAATTAAGCCAATAAAAAATTAAGCTGTCCGTAAATTAGGCCTTTACGTCAGTCGCGGCGGCCACATGCTTGAAATCATTTTCAAACATTAACGCCATAAAATGATCTGTCAAATTAAGTAAATTTCATGGATAATAACATTTTTCTGTGTTATATTTCAATTTACAAATTCTCCGCCTCTACAAAAAACACTCACATTAAAAGCAAATAAATTACTCCATTACTCCTGAGTTTGCTGTGTTCGCGTAATTTTCGCTAGAAGCTTCATAAGGTGAAAATAGTGCGGCCTCAAGTCGAAGTTGAATAGGCTGACAAATTGTTGCAAGTAAAATTAAGCTGTTTGGTAATGACGATAAGGTTTGAATTAGGATGATATAGTTTTTTTTTTGGGTTTAGTTTTGTTTTTTTTTTCCCTACGCTTTATGCTGACTCAGGACACATTTTTCGTGAATTGTTTTGGAACACAAATCTAGTAGTAGGTCAACTGAAGGACACTGAACGAGACACAATCTGGGGGTGTTTGTAATAGACAGTGTCCATAGAGAATGGACTGAGCGTGCCGTATTGGTATTGAGTTGTGCAGTGAATACAAAAAGTACGAGAGAGACAAAGTAAATGTGCGGCCAGTAGTTGTCTCTTTCTAGAATTCTGATTGGTCCACCTCACTGACGGGTGGTCAGAAGGGTATCGATCGTTTTGCACTGCTGCGCTGCATACATACATACACCCAATGCATCGTGTAATCGTGTTGTATAGAGCGTTTACTGTTTGTAACGTTATATTTCTGATTGGTAATTAATTGAAGTATCTACAGTTCATTAAGAGTATTAGGTACATTAGTTTATCAAAAATTAACTGTCAACAATGGTTTATACATGTTTTTCGTGTAAGTGGAGAAGTGATAAACTACCTCGACGATCTTATCACAGGTAAGTTTACAAATAATCAAATAATTATCATTATGATTGCTATTAATATCAAGTGTAGCTACCTATATATTTTATATAAATTATTATTTATGTACTTAAATATTATTATTATGTTTGTAAGAAGTTGATAAAAAAAAAGTCGCGAGGTGTCTAGAGACACCCGCAGCCTAATTATGTAACACAGTATCAATCGCAATCTGAATGATTTTGAAGTAAATTGCTAATCCATTGCTTCATATGTTCGGAAAATTAGTAACGCAATGAATGTTGTTGAACTGTCAAAATGAAATCGATTCCTACTGTGAGTGTGTACGCAATTACAGAGCCGGTAGACGAAGTTCCCTTCGCTGTTATGTATTAATGCAGTGCCATCTAGTATGGTCGCAAGTTTCAAGTGTCAAAAGTTTTTTTGAAAGTGACTTTTTCGGGCATAACGCTTTTTCGTTACGTGACGATTTCTACCAGTTTACTCCTACCGCAAGCCGCATTATAGACCTTCGTTCCAAAAATAGCTAAACTTTGGTCTAGTGTACGCAAGCGTTACTGCTGAGCCTGAGGTCCTGGGTTCAATTCCCAGGTTGAACAAAGTGTTATTGCGTTTTTCCATCTGGAATTTCTCAGAAGCAGCCCGGAGTCTGGATTTGTGCCCGGTAGATGGCAATAGGCTCGCCCCCTATTACATGGGACCCCTATTAAATGTGGATGCACAATAGATACACCTCTGCACCCTTCGGGGATTACAGGCGTGATTTTATGTCATGTTAATTTTACAGATTTCCTTCTGATAATGAATTGAAGCAGAAGTGGTTAAATATTCTGAGGAAGAGCAACGTCTCTGTAGGAACACGCACATGTTTGTGTTCTTTGCATTTTGACGAAAGCTGTTTCCGCTACGGATTAGTCAATGGGAGAAAAATATTGAAAGATGGTAGCTTGCCAACATTACATCTAACGAAAGGCGACACTGTTGTACTCCCATCATCTTCAACGAGCAAATTTTCGGTAGGTAGGAGGTATTTTTTTTTTGTGATACTAGATTAAGGCGAAAGCGCCAGGGTAGCCGCGAAATTCAAATTTTCTTACGGTTTTTTTACATTTTGCAGGTCATTATTGGGTTGTATGTTCGTTAAAATATGATTCGCGACCGTAACAAATATGTATTTACAGAATTAGTCATCAATACAACTCTCTAAGGACAAGTAATTCTAAGAAAGATTATTTCATGAAATCGTGACATTTGAGGATTATACATACATACTAACTTAAGGAGTTGTATTACGGATTCTAATGATTATAATTCTGTAAAAACATATTTGTTACGGTCGCGAATCATACTGTAATCAACTACACCCAGACACTGAGCTGCAAATTGCAAAAAAACGTAAGAAAATTTGAATTTCCGGCCGTATACGAAATTTTGCCGATTTACGTGATTTTACAGTTAAAATACTCTATTTCTGTAAATTTTAATGCACAATATGAAAGATCATTTCAAATATGATCTAATGTATGAGCTACTTTTTTGTTTTTATTATTTAGTTTTGATTAATCGACTTTAAACCGGTGACTGTTTTGTGAATTTTTGCTGTAAGAGGTTAAGAATATCACATACTAGTTTTTGCCCGCGGCTTCGCCCGCGTGGATGTCGAAAAATATCCCACGGGAACGTACTACCGGGATTAAAAGTACCCGATGTTCCGCAATACACTATTGGTTTACGCGGCGCACGCCAGAAAGCTCCCAGTCGGCATGATTTTTTTCCGGCATCCTCAACAATCATTTCAGCTAATTTATAAAAAACCTTAATGAATTATACACCTAAATCATCCTTAAGTATCACTCCGTCCGTTGGAGTAAACCGGACGAAAATCCGTTTGGTAGTTTTTGAGTTAATCGCGTTCAGACAGACAGACGCGGCGGGAGGACTTTGTTTAGTTAAAATTACGCCGGTCACGCTCTAATAACAAATAAGAAATAACTTTTGACCAAGTGGGCCGATTTTAATAAAAACTTATTTATAAAAAAAAACCACCGACTTCCAAAAAAAAAAAACATTACAAAGTGAAAACTAACTTTAATTTCGGAAGTCGGTGTCTTTGGTTTAGTATTTTTGTTTTTTGCCACCGACTTCCGAAATTAAAGTTATTTTTCACTTTGTAGTTTTTTTTATAAATAAGTTTTATTTTCCACTTTTTAGTTGTGGTACCTACCCCACCCGAATTCGTATACTACTATTTGCTAAGTAAATAACAGTAACAGGAAGTTATTATAACATTATCAACATACACTTAATGGAAAAAAATACGTAATATTGAAGCTAACTCAAAACCCACTCATCAGAATTTGACCAAATTTATATGCGACCACCTCAGGAGTATAACCATTTAAATAAAAACTTTGCAAAAAGTCAAATTTAAGTAGCGCTAAGTCGTGTCAGATGTTTGGAAGGCATAGTTTAATCAGGTTTGGACGCCGTCGCCAACAAAATCTGTCTTCTGACAATCAAGGCCACACAGAATACCTATATGACTCAAGTAGCGTAGTTTTAAGGATTTCATTAAAATCATTTATAGCCTGAGTGCATCTCATGACGATTCCAATAAGCCCAAACACGGCTAGGATACATTGTTTTACTACGGAGTTCCAGTGCTTACCTTTCGGCTTCATCATCAGATCAGTTCGATGGTACCATTTTCGTCAGAGGAGCTCGTGGCTAAGTAATAACAGCCGCATGGGTCGATCCATCAGGTTAAGCTACGCTTGCCGGGGTTGTCCGTGGATGGGTGACCATCTTTACATACCGAGACTCCTCCGTGCCTCGGAAAGCACGTTAAGGCGTTGGTCCCGGCTGTCATTCGTAGATCTTTGACAGTCGTTACGGGTCGTCAGAAGACCGAAAGTCTGACAACCAGTCTTACCAAGAGGTATCGTATTACCCAGTTACTGGGTTGTGAAGGTCAGATAGGCAGTCGCTCCATGTAAAATACTGGTATTCAGCTGCATCCGATTAGACTGGAAGCCGACCCCAACATAGTTGGGAAAAGGCTAGGCAGATTGATATTGGTACCATTTTCGTCAGAACCATTTATTTAAATTTACTTCTTCCTAAGAAAGAAAAGAAAGAAAAATAGGTTTATTAGTCGCATAGTCGCTTAACTATCTTAATCGAAATACCTAATCGCCACCCGTGAAATACTTATCATTGAGGCGTTCCCGTGGCCATCTGTGGTCTTCTTCATCAATTCCACTTCACTAAATGATACTTTCTGAATGCAAATCCCTGACTTGTTGATGAAAATACCAAAATCACTGTGTATCTATATATTTGAGGAGTACCCTCAATTCCTCATGGATCCTATCATCAGAACTGGATTTTGATAAAAATGAAACCAATCTGGAAGTATGCACTTTCAAATGAAAAAAAGATGACGGAGTACTGAGGTAACAATTTATAGAGGCCACTGCAGCGGTCACTGCATGCGGTCGCTGCATGCTGGTGGTCAGGATACCCGTTGAAGCCGTGGGTGCTGGCTGGCTGTGTGACTCGCTGCTCGAAAGCTCGAGAATGTGATGCTGATGTCGTCACGGTGTAGTAGTTGCACGAAGGCTGCGCTGACGTTCATGTTCGGGGTCACCAGTATATGTAGAGGCATGAGGAACAGGGAGTAAAGTTTACTCATCCTGCATAGAAAAGGGAGGATCCTCCGACCAGACGGGTGTTGTGTCTGGTGGGCTACTGCCCGACGGTTGATGTCGGGATGTTGTATATATGCTAGTCGCGCGGTAAACTCTGATTGCGCGATGCAGGATTTTGCGTGACGTCAGTGTGACGCGTTCCATTGTGGCGATGCAGCGATGTAGATATGCCGCCACAAATTAACCGACTTCAAAAAAGAAGGAGGTTATCAATTCGACACGTATTATGCAGGTATGTTATATTATTGGGACTGCAATATGTTGTCATTAATATGATAATCTATTAGGGCTTCCAATCAAATAAGTAGGTACATAATATGTATACAAAATTTTATAGGTGTATGTATGTATGTTTGTCCACGCATTTAGTCCGAAAATATTAATCGGAGTGTGATCATTTTTTTATTGGCTTACATTTACTACTTCAACTTAGGAAACAGTGCAAGTTTCATCGAAATCGGTACAGCAGTTTTCAACAGATGGACTAATACGTGTAAGTGTGACGGCCTGGCTTATTGATACGAGCTACGGGTGTGGTGTCAAAGGGAAAACATCTCAAAACCTTGATCAAATTCTAGTGCAATATTTACAACAAGACTATTAACTACTTATTACAAACAAGTATTCCAGTTTTTTTCTTAAAACTAAAAATTACGAAATAAAAAGTAATTTAAAAAATTAAATCGACTTCAAAAAGAAATTAATTCTAAAGTATGTAATAAGTTGCTTTGATTTCGAGTCGGTGGCAAAAAACTAAAATACAAATCCCAAGACATCGACTTCCAAAATTAAAGTTAGGTATTTCATAATTTTGAGTGAATTTTTTTTTAAGTCGATACAACTTTTTTTAATTACGTTTTATACTATTTAGACAAATTTAGTCAAACATGGAACCGATCTGGCATATCGACCCGCCGCCATTTAGATTTTTTTTTCGAAATCGCGGCGCACGAGGAAAGTGGTATCTATGGGTAGAGGACACATAGACGAACAAAAAATGTCAAGTAACATGGTACCCCAAAGTGTCACGTTACCGAGATATTTGAAGGTAAATATCGACATATGAGTACAACGACAATCATTAAAAATAGACTTATTACGTGTCTATAGGCGTCAGATTGTATCCAAATAATCGTTCCCAGGTTGATTATTATTATTACTGTTTATTGGAAGAGAGTAGGTATATTACATACTACTATGAGAGTAGTACTACTATTAAATCGCATCGCAATGAAACGTTATATTATGTCAAAGACTATCTATCGCGCGCGCGTGTTGGCTTGTTTTTCATCCCGCCGCGTTATGAAATGAACAATAAGTGTCAAGTAGGTACTTGTCTTTAAGTCTTATGTTACAGAAATATGTGGAATTAAAGATCGCTATACCTGATAATAAAAGAACTATGACAAAAATGATGGGTTGGGTGGTCGGATTGTACGCATAATAATACGAACGAATAGTCAACAGCTCTATCCCGCTCCCGCCGTTTTTTTTTGCAAGTCACGGTCTTCCATTGTCTCGCCGGTAGACAAGGACGGGAAATATATGTGCAACTAGTGCGAGTGAGACAAAAATATAATGTTTTCCTCGCCGCGCTGGGTCTCCAGAGTAAAAAAGTGAAAGGCATCAGTTTGCCTTTGACTCCCAATGTGCGTAGGCATCTCGTTTTATGTACGAAGGTCGTTTGTTTGCTTGTTACTTTCCTGTGTTTTTCATTATATTACTTGTTGTATTGTTGACTCTGTTGTTATACCGTTGACTTGTAAGTAGTTAGTTATTTTGACAATAATGACAAGTCATATTGGTGCAAGACGGTGCTTTTTTTGTGGAGTGAGCACTGTTCGTGGACCGCGGCGAAGATCTCAGCGGCCCATACAGTCTTATTTGTTAACTGAAGCCTACATAGCTGATCATCCATACATCATTGAATACGCTCGTCACCCGTTTGACGATCGGCAGGTCAGTACATAATACTATACCTACAATAAAAGTACTATTGTGGTTTTATAAGTGGTGTCACAAATACTACCCGTACAACTAAGTGTGCACTTCTTTGGAATGCGTTCCCTCTCCCGTTTCCCCCGCGCGAGGCCTCGCGTTCGCCTCTGCATGGCCTCTGCGTTCCGTTCAGTAGCTATAGGATAGCATGTTTCTTACCGTTGCGCGTGTCTTCGTTTTGAATCGTGTTAATATATATTTTTTAACTATTTGGTTGCTTATATTTATTATATTAACTATACTTTCCTTAGGTATGATATGGACAAGAAGGTAAATTCGGTATAATGGATTTATCTTCGTTTAAAGTTACGCGAAATCAGTGTTTATTGCCGTCCAAATAATGACGTAAGTATTGTTTCGCTATTGTAAACATGTCTAATGTACTTTTTCAGATAACGGTGCAGGACAGAATATGCAGACCGTGTTTGCAACGCGCTGATCGTTTTGTGACAGCAAAAATTGTGGCATCACAGCGAGCAGCTACTGATGATGTACTCATATGTCGATCTTTACCTTCAAATATCTCGGTAACGTGACACTTTGGGATACCATGTTACTTGACATTGTTTGTTCATTTATGTGTCCTCTACCCACACATACCAATTTTATCGCGCGCCGCGATTTCGAAAAAAAATCTAAATGGCGGCGGGTCAATATGCCAGCTTCCATACAATAAAGTTCGAACCCCTTTTACCTCTTTATAATATTAGTATAATACAAAAGTGTAATTGCAGTAACTAAAAACCTCCTAAGGGGTCATTGTACTCATCATTATGAACAACTTTTACTATTTTTACTATGGGACCTACGCTAGTACACACATATTTAAAAAAAAACTCAGACTATTTTTAATTAATAAAAGCTACTATTCGCTTAATGAATATCTAAATGATACTTATAAGTCATAATTTTAGTACCTAGACGAAAATTTAAAAATAATACATCTGTCTTATAAATACCTATTTACTTATATTTTATACTGTTAGTTTTTCTTAGAAAGTACCTACCTACTGTTTTATAATTATAAATTAAAAGTGCTTCCTATCTCCTAACTCACTTATTTTGCTGTGCCCGACATGCCCATGTGATCTAATTTTAAGTTTTACCACCTAAGTTTACAAATGTGGAATGCAATAAAGTATTGAGTATCGAGTAGTAATAATAGTTCAATGATGGGACCAAACCTGAAATCGCGAAAGTAGGGAACAGCTGCAGCATTTTTTTTCCCGATTTCAGGTTTGGATTACACCTTGTAACAGAAAATCTTCGTGGCGCGCGGATGAAAACGCCACTGCAGAAATTTAAAATACAGTCCAAATATTTTGTTTCTTAATAGAAAATGTGATACTCACGTGAGACAATAACTATATTTTAATTAGGATTTTAGTTAATTATACAAGGTGTTTTTTTGATATGTCACAACACATTTCCTCTCTACTTAAACATCATCATTATATTTAAGTTCCTTGCTCCTGTTTTATGTTTATTATTGTATATACAAGGTGTAACATAAATAACGCACAACCTCTTAAGGGGTCATTGTACTCATCATTATGAACAACTTTTACTATGGGACCAAACCTGAAATCGCGAAAAACAAATCTGCTGTAGGTACTGTAATCTGCCCTACATTTACGCAGCGCACTGCGTAAACGGTTTTTACACAAAAATCATGTAGGTATGACGGGATTGTTCCTCTTAAAAAGTTCTAAAAATAACTGCGATAGCATATGTCTATCTTTTAAGGTTGGCTCACTATAACTTTTTTAATGGTACTTAATCAAATTTGTTATAAAATAATGCATTATTTGCGAAGGTGTTTTCATAAACATGGTATTAATCCTTTTCCAAATAAATAGTTTCATAATCAAGGTTGATTAAGTACATGTAAATTCCTTTTGAAATTATTCGAATCGGACCTGTCGTTTTGAAATTACGACGGGTATAAAAATGCCTAAAGTAAGAAAAATGCGCTTAGTCTATTAGTTACCGACACATTTAATTTTAATTGACTGTTTGAACGCGCTAATCTCTGTCACTACCAGTCGCATTTGAAAAATTCTTTTTGCATTTTATAGCCCAATTCTTGAGGAAGGCTATAGGGTATGTGCCATTACGCTAGGACCCTTAGAAGTCGAGCAAAAAGAAAAAAGTAAGAACGAGCGCTGAGCGAAAACGAACTAACAGCGCGGGCAGGCGATGCGATGCGACGGGGTGGGTCGGGGGAACAAGAAATTTCATGCGGACGAAGTCGCGGGCGGAAGCTATTATCTGATATTCGGTGCTACGCATACATTCGTAACTATAAGGGAATAATTTAATTCTTAAGCGTAGGTTACCTACTTCATTTTTACAATATATTTTTACTCTGCATTCTTGCTGCGAGCTTCTTCCAATCGAATTATTCTTTTGAATATTTCCGAATTATTCCGAATACTTCCGAAGTTTTGAGACGCTAATGCAGACGGGTTTATTCTTATTCTTGTAAGAAAAAAAAACCCGTCTGCATTAGGATTGATTAAGAATAATCCTCCGAATATACTTCCGGATCTATCAAGATATCGGGACGCACAACTTCTTGTTGAAGTGCTAAGTAACCAGTTGATTTTAGGATGGTTGTATTTTTTTTTAAAGAAAGGATTGATTGATCCATTGCAGTCAAATTAACACAAAAGTGTTCAAATACTTGAATTATAAATCACGAATATTTTAAATACCTCGGAGCACGTATTTTGCACGGATATAACAAAGTCGACTGGATTGCGGCTATCTAATGCTTATTAACCGTAAATAAGTACCTACATAGTAAATTTGGCAACGTCGCGTTTACCTGTTACACTTATTAACACTGATAACACTTTTATATCTGTTACAGATATAATTACGATTACACTTTTCTACGTGTTTTGGGTTAACACAAATTGAAAAACACATCTAAAAGTGTTACATATTTGATTCTGTTACCCATTCAAAATGTAACAGGTATAATTCTGTAATCTTTATGAAGGTGTTTTTAAGTCCCTAGTTACAATGACGCCACGAACTTGGTCCCAGACCGGTATTTCCTAAACCGAAGTGAACTAGTCCGCGATCGGCTGTCTTCGGGAGCGTTCGTAAATTTTCTAAGCAAAAATGCCAAGTTGTGTCGTGAAAGGTTGTGTGAACTATGACAATAAGCATAATAAAAAAAATAATGACATTTCATATCACCGGTAAATCAAAAACATGTCATAATCAACTTCTAAAAAATATCATACTTAACAAATTTTTTTTCTACAATGTTCTCAAAGTTTGGCAAAGATGACGCATGGCCACGCCTTCATGGTCGTGTGACGTAACTTTGCAGCGGCGCGCGCGGCAAGCGTTGTAGCCGATGAAATGAAAAAATAGAATTTTATTACTATAAGTACATAAGTTTTAATTATGTACAAAATTAATTTTTATTGTTTATTAAAAGCAAATTAAAATGTGTTTTGGAACCACTGTACTTTAACACCCGTCGCTTTTTTATAGTACCTTTTTTTTGGGTACAATAGACCCTTTTTAGTGTATATATTTGAAAACCCCAAAGTTCGCAAAACCACAGGCGCTGAGAAAAAAAAATGTAGTAAAGCGTAGTCGACGGAGCCCCGCTTCGCGGGTCAATGGTTTAAAGACCAAAATCTAACCTAACCTGTCCAATTCGGAGTGCCCCAACTCCCGAGCTTAGTGTGCAGTGTATTTGTGTAATAGGTTAACAAAAAAAAAGGCACAAAAATAATAAAATTGAAAGACATTTATTCTTTTTAGTTGAGTTTTCTGAAACTTTAGGATTATTTTCTTAAAAACTAGGTGTTTGTGCAGTGTGAAATTTTGTGAAAGTGATTTACACGAGATTATCTACACATTATAAAATTATGAAGCTTCAGACGCGCGGGTGTTAAAGTACAGTGGAGCCTGTGTTTTTATGTTAGTACATATAAATACATTTTAATTTGCTTTTAAAAAAATTGCTCGCTTATTTGTTTGTAAAAAATCTGTAAGTACAGTGAAAATATGTATTTAATATGCAGATTTCCTATTGATCCCGTGCGAAATGAAGCTTGGAGTCGTGTGATAAGACAGGAACGTGGTGAACCATATTTTAAATCGAATAAATATTTACGTGTTTGTTCCGCACACTTCGATGCAGACGATTTCTATTATACGACGGGATCAAGAAGAATGTTGAAGAGAACGGCAATACCAAGGGTTCATGTTAGTATCTAGTTACTGTTGCATTAAAATCATGTTTGCTTGTTTGTGTGTCTTTCATGAAATATGTTTTTTACATGCAGTTACTTACTATCTTATTAGAACTGTAAAAAACTTATTTAATATAGCAGCAAAACAGTCCAACCCATCAATACTAACAAACAAGTAACATGTCCTCCGAAAGACATGCATAATCAGCCTATAATGGTCCCACTGCTGGGTCACTGGCCTCCTCTTTCGAAGGAACAATGCGAATGGAAGACGATGACATTTTTTCTAACAATTGAGATATTTTTCACAAACTTTGGACACCTATTCAGTAAATAACATAGAATTAATCGTAGGATTGATAATTTAAATGTGAATCATGTGTCGGCAGTTTGCTTAGCAAGGTAAAGCTCGGCTTTCATAAGATGGATGAGCTTAAAAATATGGGAGGCCTTACTTTTACATCACTAGATCTGTTTACGGTATGTTTAGAGACCGGGAAAAATCTTAGACGCCTAAAAACAAACTACCTGGATAAACGTGGGTTCAAACATTTTTTTTTTCAAAAGTTTGGAAAGTTTAAAATGAAAGGAAAACACATATTTTCCATTTTGAACTCTCACTCAATGGAATAACCTGTGCTAAATTGAAAGATATATGTCAAGAATCACAAAAAGGCAAAAGTTTAAAAAAAAATGTTTTATTTGCAGGCCAATGATTTATTAAACTGCAATAAATATAACTTTTGGAAAATATTTTTTTTTTACATTTCTTTGTATGGACGCCAGCACATCAAGCTACCCGAAGCTGTCAAATTTTGAACCTAATGCTTTAGCAATAAAATCGAAAATCTATTAAAGTTTGACAGATTGTAGTAGCTTGATGTGCTGGCGTCTGTACATACCTATTCTATTCTCTTCTTTTTCTTATTATGGCAAGGAAACCGATGTCGACCATTCTGCCACGAAAAATACCACGCTTTTACAAGGTTACGTCTACGAGCAGCTAACGCTGATCGACATCGTAGTTAAGAGTAGTTCTAATAGATGGCGTTAGTGTTTCTGTATGGCGAACGCGTCGGGCAAACGTTCGGACGTTACTTTCTATTTTATACTTCGATCAACAATACCAACTAGATATCGGGTCGGCGCAAAAATTACGTCTCGGTAAATAACAGCGCACTTGAGACGTGAGCTCTTATTTTGTTTAGTTCGCTTGAAACACAGCCAATGTAAACACGTTTCACAATGCCGCAATGTGTATTCAAAAGTTGCAAAAATAATGCCCGAAAAAGCAATTTATCGGCCGGAGTGTCTTACTTTCGGTAAGTACATGTAAAATAAGTTATAAAGTTTATTATAAGCTTTAAACTAGCAAATAATATCAAATTTTGAACAAAATCCTATCCTATCTTAAATAAAAAAAAATAAAAAAATTACCGATTTTAAACCACCGCTACAAATGTTTGGCCAAGGTTGGCCAATACATGCCCAAACTTTTGCGTAACAGAACAGTAGATGCATGGAGTAGATTTGTATTGTAATAATTTTAAATAATTTGATACCAGAACTTTAAAATTGCTTAATGCTACTTTTGTGTCTGTTTTTTGGACTCTCATTAGATAGTTACTTAGATTTATTTTTTTTTATTTTAGCTTTCCTAGCATTCCTTTTACGTGTGCAGAATGGATCTCGATTGTCGCCAGAGAAAGAAGAGATGACTTTTATAAGCCAGCTAAGAATTCAGTTATATGTTCGGATCACTTTGATAAATCGGATATATCCGGAAATACTAACCGACGTCGATTGGTTAAAACAGCAGTGCCTAAATTACAGGTACATTAATTAATAATACACAATCGAAATGTACTTTTTTATTGGCTTTTGTTATTTGCTTAAATGAATTTGTGACACGATAAATCATCGTGTTGTTGGAATTAATATTTATGTATTAATAAAGAGTTTTTTCAAAAACACAGATTCAACCCCCGTTGAAGGACCCATAATTGGTAGCAACCGATACTAAACTCTCCGCATCTGATATTGATGTGAGTCATTTTTTATTTAGCAGTAGGTATCGTCAAAGTGTGTGAAGTAATAAATTATTATTTTATTCAAATTATGCATTATATATTATACACAAAAACATAACCCTATTAAAATAATAAGTATGTATACTAACAAACGTGATACCCAAAACATAAATAATTTTAACTAAACTTTTACGTTCATATTATAAATTATTTTAGTGTTCAACGCGACTCCATACCTCCTGTAGTAATATTCGACAAAGCAAACCGAAACGAAACAAAACGATGTAGCTCGCAAGGCCATAACAAGAAAAAGTACTTTATTTGTTGCTGTATAAGGTTGATTTTACACTAAATGTTATTTAACTTATGTCTTTTCATTTCTAAGTGACAGAATAATTTTATTGCTTTTCTCGTCTTTTGTGACGAATGATCGTAAGTATAAGATAATATTTTGAAGATTTGTGACTTTATTACTAGGTGCCATGGTTGTAATTAGGTTAAACTTAAAACTGTTGTAAAACTTTTATCTCAGTACGTTAGTAAACGAATGTAGCTGTGTAGCTATAAATTCACGCGGACAGCATTTAGCTTTGATTTTATACGTGACGTTATCTAGTTGGTATTGTTGATCGAAGATTTTATAGGCTAGTAGATAGCGTAGATACTAGCTGTTGCACGCGGCTTTGCCCGCATGGTTGTCATACTTCCCTATTTGAATCGGATTTTGGTCACAATTTAATGGGATTTAATTTTTGCGCGGAACCCTAATTCTTTTTCTAAAATTAAAGTATTCGATCAGATTTTGACGAGTTATGCGAACATAAATGTACGGAACAGGTGATTTTTTTTCGCGATTTCAGGTTTGGTCCCATAGTAAAAGTTGTTCATAATGATGAGTACAATGACCCCTTAAGAGGTTGTGCGTTAATTTTGGGACATGTTGTATACTTTCTTATGCATTTAGTAAAATAGCTGTTATTTTGACATTTCACATTACAAACAGCCTAGACACTTTAATTTTATTTATTTGTATGGATATGTTTACATTGACAAAAAGTGTTATTGTCTATTCTTATACCTACCCCGTGAAGTCACTGATAAGTGAAAACACAAGTGTCCCGCGAAATATACTCACATACACAATCAGGAAGCGGCAAAAAATGTCCTCACCGAATGACCACCCACTCGAACATTTGGGTACGCGGTACGCTTTTAATCTAGTAGCATTCCAACGCTCCGACGGTAAACATGCCTCAGTGCTCGTTTAAAAACTGCAAAAATCACACATCCAGGACGCTAAAAAAGGATGGAGTTTCATATTTTCGGTAAGTATTAACCGAATTGTCATTATATAATTGTTATCACTGTATTGTAAATACTGATATTTTGTTAAGAAATCATCGTAAAAACATTTTTTTTTTAAAGGAGATAGAAAGCATCTCAATTGTAAATACTTTTACTAAACGTATTAATCATACTATCCCATGTCCACTTAAATTGTTCGGGTTATGTGCGTTGATTCTGTTCCATTTGTTGGAGACGCTATTGTTTATTTTTATTTACTATTAGAGTACGATTGTTTTTTTTTTTTTTGTTGTTGTTTAATGATAATTATTTACTGTACCTGTAAATATTTTATAGTTTTAATTTTGACTAAGTGCATGTAATAAAATTAAAGATGTGAGATTTTATTTTTGTTTTTTAGCTTTCCTCGAAACCCAGTGAGGTGTGGAGAATGGATAACAGTTATAGCACGTCAAAGATCTGAAGAATTCTTCAAGCCGACCCAAGGAAGCGTTGTATGTTCGAAGCATTTTTTAGAAAGTGATGAGTATGTGACTACAAAAGGCATCAGAAGGCTACACAAAACAGCTGTACCTCGATCAGTATGTGAAATGTTAATATATTGGGTTCAGTTATTTATGCACATGAATTATTATTAATGTGTTTTGTTTATAGGAAGCAAATGATCACTATGTAGAAGATGAGTCTTTTTTTGATTATAAAAAAAACCGGCCAAGTGCGTATCGAACGCCAAATGAAGGTTAATTACTTACAGTACCTACTTACCGTATTTATTAACACAAACATTTCTGTTAGTGATATCGCAAGGCGCCTCATCGTATCGGCGAGTAAAATTATTATTAATTTAATTTATTTTATTTATTTCAGATACAGTGATCCATAGTTTTGTTAGTATACTTACGAAATTATTTTAGTAACCAAGATCCAAATACACACCACAATCATATTATTATAACACCACTCACATAAATACAATTAAAATTACAATCATCTTTAAATTCATTAAAATGTTTAAAAACATCAATATTATTTAAAATCAAAAAATCAATTGAAATATTTAAATTCAGTAATAATGTACCTATTATAATTTATTATGTCACCGTGACCTTAGTTCTAATATTTTAATTTTTTTTTGTAGAGAAAAACCGTTCGACTGTGGGTGCATCGTCACGCTGAGACAGGCGAAATAAACCGTCGCCTGCCTGGACCGACACCATTGGCTTACACAAATGCTTCGCCTCGGCACCGTGAGATTGTTGCCACCCACCAAGATCCATTAGCTAAGACCAGCACGCAAACTGTACGGAACTGAATAAACGAAATACTTAATACTAACATCTTCAGAACTTTCGCAGCACAATAAGCCATAACAGAATAAGTCGGCGGTACTGGGTGTGAGTGATGTTATTGTTACTGGATCAGATTATATTTTTTATCTATCACATTCCATTGAATGCGTTCGGGCATCTTATGAAGGTGGTTGACACACCAAACTGTTTGATTTGCAACATGAGGGAGGACACCTACCACCCTTTGGTGGAATGTGCTCGGGTCAGGAGAGAACGGACAGTTTTGGAATCAAAAGCGGGACTTAGGTTAAGGGATGTTGGCATATGTAATATAATCTTGTCTAACCCACATCCAAATTAGCTATTAAGTTAAACTACTTGATTGATAAATTATGTAAGTTAAGATCTTAGTTATTACCTACTTCCTATATATCGCACCTTCAGAACAGTAGTGACGTATCTCAAAAAATCATTTTTTTGGGAAAACGAAAACAAAGTTTTGAAACTGCAAACTGATGATGATTTGAACTTTGAACTGATTTAATTAATTAATTTTGTATGAAAACCTATCAATTATTTGATTTCTGTATTAAGTTAAGTTTATCTTTTGTGAAATATGAGTAAAAAAAGATCGTAACTCGATTTCTTAGATTTTTGAGTTAAGTCACTACTATTCTGAAGGTGCGATATTTTGTAAAACTACGAGGCTGGCGTAATCGCTTCGCGATTAAAGCCTTTTTCCAAATAAAGATTTAAAAAAAAATGTGACATGTTTATTCACTCCGCCCATTGTTTATTAAATAATTCTATAAAAAGATGTAATGGTAGGCATATTCTAAATATATTGTTGCATTTACATATAATAAAACATATCATATTAACTTGTGAAGTTCTTTTATTTTTTAAATAAAGATATTTATAAAAAATGGTTTTATTTATTTAAGCTATTTTAAATAAATAAAACCATTTCTTAACAAAAATTATTCTATTTGCTTTAGCTTAAAATTTTAAATCACTAAAATAATCTCCATTGCAGAGATTCGAACTCACATAACAATATTCAGAAGTATAAGGCTTATTCGTTGGGCTACGAACGCTTTAATTTTTGATGCGAAATTATGATATAAGTACTATCATTTAGAAGATGTTAGCGCACTCACTCAACGAATGCGATGTGTGCGTGGGCGTGGCTGTCATTGGTAGCAGTACGCAGTAGGAATATAGGTAGTTTTACTAGTCGACAGACAGCGACGCGGAGGAATTTTTCGACGCCATATTTTAGTTTGGTAGCCTCAGATAGCCTAGAGGCAATTTAAATGAATCGTTAAATGGTACCAGCATTAACACGTACACCTGTGTTGCTATTTCTTCTGGGCGACCGTATGTTACAAGCCCATCAATATCTTTACCGTTAAAAATTTTCTGCTGTCTAATTGCCATTTCGTCCACTACTAGACGGGCAAGATTTTTGTCACTGGCTAAATTTTGTTTTTAGGGCCCTGAAAGATTCATCAGTAAAACCAGGCTTTCCGTCAATAGACTGGTACCATTTGGAAATCGTTGTTGGATGAGGCAGACATGAGAGTAATTGATTTCTTATATATTTATATGCTGCAGGTGAATAATAGTTTTTCACATGTCGCAGAATGTCCATAAACATGCATATTACTATGTGATTTCAAATGATACTCCTAGAAAAAAGCAAAATATTGTTTCAAATACATATGTACGAGTATATTATAAATGAACTGAACAAACCTAATCGTAAACGTATTATAATCTAAGTTTTTCTATCTTTGCCATCTTACCTGAAGGTATGTCCTAATATTTTCAATGTGGGTGGTGGGTATTTGACTTTCATTAATGCTTCCATTTGACGCTACTATTTCTGAAGTCGTTACGGGTACGGAAAGTTCCTCTTCAGAATAAATCTAAATGTGATAAAATAATTATTTAATTAAAGGGAGAATCAATTAATTTAATTGAGTTGTGTTGAGAATAGTCATTTTTATACCGTCTGTTTTTGGCGTTCCGTGTTTTCCTGAACCAAAGAAGACATTTTATTCATAGTTTGTTCCTGAAGATGCCAAGTATTCTTTCTGACCATCTGTACCTAGTCAAAAAATAAAAACGTTACTTTTTATAAACAAACAAAAAAAAACAACAATAAATAACCAACAAAATAACTCATAAAATTTAATAATAAAAAAAAAACAAAACAATTACAAACCAAACATGCTCTTAACAATAAATTTAAAATAGTACAATTATAGATTTTCAATGATTTAATGAAATAATATTTCATTACTTTTTATAATAACAGTACTAACCGTACAAATAGGTACAGCAGATTTTATCATATCTTTCTCGTCCACTTTGCTCTATCCTCGACATCGTCTTCGGATACCTGACACTCTTTAATGTCCTTTAGCACTACAGCTTTCCACCTTTCTAGCTTTCTTAAAATACTACTAAGTCAATGTATAAAAAATAAAAACTATAAAAAAATGTTCGACCTCACTTCATGCGTTGTCCTACCGGCAAACTTCAGTCATAAAATTTTATTGCTTTTTATTAAGACAACTTTAAAACGTGCGCGTAAACACAGTATTATAAAGGAGTATTCTGTGGCATGATATAGAACACGAATTCCGCTCAAAAATGGTTCCTCGCAAACCCGAATCAAGTGGGCGGTACGATAAAAAGTACAATCAACGCGTCAGTCTGACGCGCGCTCAGTGACAGACGCCCGCCTCGTTTCGACTAGTGAAAAGTCCATGAAACAACTAGTTTTTCAAGGACAAAAATGACTACCTGTGTGGTAAATTGGTGTAAAAGACGGAAAGAAGGAAGTAAAAAACAAACTGGAATAACTTATCACTGGTAAGTGAAATAATTTCGTGTTTTGTTCGCATAAAGACAACATCGACAAAAAATATTCTTGTCTGTATTATGCAACAAGTAGCCAGCCAGTTTTTAATAAGTAACTATTATATATTTTATATTAAGTATAAGTAGAATTTTATAAATTGGATGGATTGGATTTCTTGTTAGTGTTTCTTATCAATTATTTACTTTTAGTTTCCCCAAAGAAGAGATTCGACGATTACAGTGGATTGCAGCAGTCCGCTTAGAAAGAAGAGAGGATGACTGGTTACCAACTAATGCCAGTAGGGTATGCTCTATACATTTTGGGAATGAAGAAATATATTCATCGCGCATAGGCAATCGTATGTTAAAAAAATCTGCTGTGCCTATTTGTACGGTTAGTACTGTTATTATAAAAAATAATGAAATATTATTTTATTAAATCATTGAAAATCTATAATTGTACTATTTTAAATTTATTGTTAAGAGCATGTTTGGTTTTTAATTGTTTTGTTTTTTTTTTGGATTATTAAATTTTATGGGTTATTTTGTTGGTTATTTATTGTTGTTTTTGTTTGTTTGTTTGTTTATAAAAAGTAACGTTTTTATTTTTTGACTATAGATGGTCAGAAAGAATACTTGGCATCTTCCGGAACAAACTATGAATAAAATGTCTTCTTTGGTTCAGGAAAACACGGAATGCCAAAAACAGACGGTATAAAAATGACTATTCTCAACACAACTCAATTAAATTAATTGATTCTCCCTTTAATTAAATAATTATTTTATCACATTTAGATTTATTCTGAAGAGGAACTTTCCGTACCCGTAACGGCTTCAGAAATAGTAGCGTCAAATGGAAGCATTAATGAAAGTCAAATACCCACCACCCACATTGAGAATATTAGGACATACCTTCAGGTAAGATGGCAAAGATAGAAAAACTTAGATTATAATACGTTTACGATTAGGTTTGTTTAGTTCATTTATAATAGACTCGTACATATGTATTTGAAACAATATTTTGCTTTTTTCTAGGAGTATCATTTAAAATCACATAATACGCATGTTTATGGACATTCTGCGACATGTGAAAAACTATTATTCACCTGCAGCATATAAATATATAAGAAATCAATTACTCTCATGTCTGCCTCATCCAACAACGATTTCCAAATGGTACCAGTCTATTGACGGAAAGCCTCGTTTTACTGATGAATCTTTCAGGGCCCTAAAAACAAAATTTAGCCAGTGACAAAAATCTTGCCTGTCTAGTAGTGGACGAAATGGCAATTAGACAGCAGAAAATTTTTAACGGTCAAGATATTGATGGGCTTGTAACATACGGCCCCCCAGAAGAAATAGCAACACAGGTGTACGTGTTAATGCTGGTATCATTTAACGATTCATTTAAATTGCCTCTAGGCTATTTTTATATTAACGGGTTGGCAGCAGAACAACGATGCAACATTATTAAAATGTGCCTAACAAAGTGTCACGAAATAGGAGCTGAAGTTGTCAGCCTTACTTTCGATGGTTGTGCTTCCAACTTTGCGACTGCTAAACTCTTGGGATGTGATTTTGAAGCTATTGACATGAAAACATATTTTGATCATCCAAGCACACAAAAGCCCGTAGTTGTTATTTTGGATCCATGTCATATGGTTAAACTGGTCAGAAATATTCTAGAGGCAATAAAATCGTTAATTGACCAAGATGGACAAAAAGTTCAATGGAAATATTTGCAAAGTTTAAAAAATATTCAGGACAATATTGGGCTTCATTTTGGTAACAAGATTACACAGAAACATTTGGAATTCCGAAACAATATCATGAATGTCAAATTGGCTACGCAAACTGAGCAACAGTGTTGCAATTGCGCTGAAATTATGTACAAACGAACTGCATCTGCCCGAATTTCAAAACGCCATGCGACAATTAATTTCATAGAGATTATTAATAACCTCTTCGATGTTTTCAATACGAGAACGCTAAATGGTTACGAATTCAAACAACCCACCAAAATAGATGACAAATATGCGTATTTCCAATATTTAGACCGTTGTTTTGAATATTTACGTCTACTGAAAGTAAATGTTCAGAATAAGAAAACACGAAAAGTAAACGGACAAAAGGTGACTAAGTTAGTTAACACCCAAAAACTTTTAATAAACACTCAGTCTAAAACAGGCTACCTCGGACTTGTGATATGCATTTCAAGCTTTAAAATACTATTCACTGAACTTGTTGAGAAACGAAAAATAGTGGATTTCATTTTACCCTTTAAGTTCAGTCAAAACCATCTTGAGCAATTTTTTGGCGTGATCCGTAATCATGGTCGGTGCAATAATAACCCGAATGCACGCCAATTTATGGGTATTTACAAAAAAAACACTGCTTTTGGAACTTCGGTCTCGGGAAACTGTATTCCGTTGGAAGACATTCCTATTTTGAACTGTAGTTCCGCGATTAATAAAACTACGCCCGGATTCCGACACATACTCCAGGATAACGAATTAAGTCAAAAATTCAACACGGAAACGGAAAATTGTTTGGTGTTGTCACAAACATTAGATGTGAGTCGTTTACTACCGGAAACAGTGGAGCTGATTATTGGGTACATTGGAGGGTTTGTATCAAGAAAAATGCAGACAAAATTGGAATGTCATAGCTGCCTCAAATTGTTACGAGCGAATGAAAAGCTCTATTTTCATAAATTAATATCTTTGAAAGATAACGGAGGATTAGTTTATCCTTCTGTTGTGATATATAAGATCTGTTTTACGACTGAGACACTGCTCAGAAAACTTTTAAAGATTACTAAAAATGAAAAATGTTTGACCAGAGCAAGCAATCTGCGTGTTTTGGTAAGCCAATGCTTTTCAAAAATAGTAGAAAAGCGTGATATTATAAACCCTATGTGACAGAGTCATGACCATGACAGCAGCTCCCATGCAACTTTATTAATCAGAGCTGTAATTGAAGAATTTTTAAGAGTTCGTTTGCATTACATGGCAAAAAACGAATCTATATTGAATTCAAATCGTCATAAACTAAATAAATTAGTAATTTTCCGTGGAACGTAAAATGTGTTAAAATCATTGGGATAAAAAAACACGTTCCCAGATACGGGTTCCCTGTGTAAAGGTGTTGAGTAGCACAGGTACAATCACCCCTTAAATTTTGGCTCGTACTTTTTATAACAACCTGTACTTACACTGTATATTTTTTTTATTATACCTACGTCAATATTCAGTTACATACCAAGATTGTTAATCTAGTTTGACAGCTTATAAGCCTGACGGTCTTCTGATGGGAGCTTGTCAATAAATGCTTAGAACGATTCTTTAATTTTATTTGATTATTTTGGAACGATGACCTTCAATCATAAGCTTATCAAGAAGTAAGCTAAGAATACTCGTACATCACGGGAATCGCATAATTAAAATAAAAAAAAGATTTATTTTTTTTGATTTGGAAATAAAAGATTTTTGTTATTTTTTATTTTTTATTATTTATGTACACACAATAAAACATAACATACACACATTAAATTACATTTATTTTATATTATGCTACTTACTTTAAAAAATTGATACGAAATTCGATAGATCCTATACTATTATGGAAATAATGATTTCCTATTTACATTTAAAATAGGTATTTGGTTAGTAATAAAACAACTTTAGTTTCCAAATTTCTGGAGCTACTTATAGATATTTTGTAAATTAAAGGTAAAGAGGTGACATATTAATTCATAATAATATTAATAATTGAGTTCTTAATAAATGACTGACATCAACTGCATACTGCATTACACCATCCTCGCCGCTCAATGTCACATAATAATCCATCTCGTATGCACTCGCTTGGTTCGATATTTCAGTTTCACTCTAACATTATCTTACTAAATAAAATTGCGCCCCAAATGAATGGGTGGTCGAATCCATGTACAGAAAATAAATTTAGCAATGTATTTTGTTTTGTCTGTGCGCGTTTTGCGTTAGTATTAGCAGTTTAGTGGCATGAGTTTGGAACCATGTTTTAGCGGGCTTCGTACGAGAGTTATGATTCTATATCATTCTTAATTCGTTGGGCGAAAGGTTGAATTTGCATAAAAGTATGTTTATATAATATAACCACATGAATAAAAAACCGAACTACAAGTTTTGAGTGTTACTTTAGTTCGAGATTGTGCATCTTGATTTTGCAACAATGATTGGCGTTGATTGAAAGAAATTATTGTTTCAGGGGCTGAACTATGACGACGCAAACTCCAACGTCGAGGACATGCCTGGACCATCATCTCAAAGTGTGGTAAGCCATTAGCTTCATTAGCTAGTAACTTGTTATCTAAAACAAACTTATGTGAAGTGAGCTGTCATGCCACCTGTCATTGAGACTAGCGGGACTATTGACAGCTCACGTCAAACTCACTTCAACCAAGTTTTCACGGTGAGATACAGAATACACCAGCTACCATTAACTGGGTACGTCTTTCATTGACTTAAATTTGCCCTGGCGACTGAGAGTACAATATCATGCTCACTCAAATGTCTCGCTGGTGGTGGCGTGTGTGTTGGATCATTAAGTTCCCTTCAAAATGGTTGAGCTGAATGGTGCTGATCCATGCGTCATGTTCGTGAACGGGCGCCGTCAGTAGAGACTGGTCATCTCTTAGCTGCCACGGCTTATTTTAATTTTTGAATCGTTTTTGGTTTTTACCTTTTTGTTGCGGACGCTTTTAACGTGCACGTCTTTCTACATTGTTCTCACATACTTAATTTCAACATGAATGATGATGTAACCCCCGTTCTTCTCCATAGAGATCTACGCTTTGGAATGGGCAACTAGCTTCAAGTTTCTAATTGACCGACTCTTTAACAATTCAAATGTGTCTGTAATTGGTTTATTTGAAATAAATGCTTTGAGTTTGAGTTTGAATAGATGAGATAGAGGTCTGTTCCAAACGTATCTGATTAAAAAGAAAACAACTGGATCAGAAAGGGATCTGTGAATGCCAATTTGTAGTGCCACTTATAAATTGAGAGCTTTGATTGATTATTTGAATACTTAAACCTGAAATTCTAACTATTTTAAATCACCTTAAGGGGTCGCCAAAACGATCAATTACGATTCATTAATTGCCATCAATTTCTATTGTAATTGACAATCGCTTCAAAATAAATAAATAAATAAATTGCGCTTGGTAGACGGTCAAGTTGCCATCAATTTCTATTGTAGTAATATTGACAATCGCTTCAAAATAAATAAATAAATAAATTGCGCTTGGTAGACGGTCAAGTTGCCATCAATTTCTATTGTAGTAATATTGACAATCGCTTCAAAATAAATAAATAAATAAATTGCGCTTGGTAGACGGTCAAGTTGCCATCAATTTCTATTGTAGTAATATTGACAATCGCTTCAAAATAAATAAATAAATAAATAAATTGCGCTTGGTAGACGGTCAAGTTGCCATCAATTTCTATTGTAGTAATATTGACAATCGCTTCAAAATAAATAAATAAATAAATAAATTGCGCTTGGTAGACGGTCAAGTTGCCATCAATTTCTATTGTAGTAATATTGACAATCGCTTCAAAATAAATAAATAAATAAATTGCGCTTGGTAGACGGTCAAGTTGCCATCAATTTCTATTGTAGTAATATTGACAATCGCTTCAAAATAAATAAATAAATAAATTGCGCTTGGTAGACGGTCAAGTTGCCATCAATTTCTATTGTAGTAATATTGACAATCGCTTCAAAATAAATAAATAAATAAATTGCGCTTGGTAGACGGTCAAGTTGCCATCAATTTCTATTGTAGTAATATTGACAATCGCTTCAAAATAAATAAATAAATAAATAAATTGCGCTTGGTAGACGGTCAAGTTGCCATCAATTTCTATTGTAGTAATATTGACAATCGCTTCAAAATAAATAAATAAATAAATAAATTGCGCTTGGTAGACGGTCAAGTTGCCATCAATTTCTATTGTAGTAATATTGACAATCGCTTCAAAATAAATAAATAAATAAATTGCGCTTGGTAGACGGTCAAGTTGCCATCAATTTCTATTGTAGTAATATTGACAATCGCTTCAAAATAAATAAATAAATAAATAAATTGCGCTTGGTAGACGGTCAAGTTGCCATCAATTTCTATTGTAGTAATATTGACAATCGCTTCAAAATAAATAAATAAATAAATAAATTGCGCTTGGTAGACGGTCAAGTTGCCATCAATTTCTATTGTAGTAATATTGACAATCGCTTCAAAATAAATAAATAAATAAATTGCGCTTGGTAGACGGTCAAGTTGCCATCAATTTCTATTGTAGTAATATTGACAATCGCTTCAAAATAAATAAATTGCGCTTGGTAGACGGTCAAGTTGCCATCAATTTCTATTGTAGTAATATTGACAATCGCTTCAAAATAAATAAATAAATAAATTGCGCTTGGTAGACGGTCAAGTTGCCATCAATTTCTATTGTAGTAATATTGACAATCGCTTCAAAATAAATAAATAAATAAATTGCGCTTGGTAGACGGTCAAGTTGCCATCAATTTCTATTGTAGTAATATTGACAATCGCTTCAAAATAAATAAATAAATAAATTGCGCTTGGTAGACGGTCAAGTTGAAAATTGCAATTGATCGTTTCGGGGACCCATTAACAGGTTGACTGCCACTGCGGTCACACGATGACCGCAGACAATTTTTCTGCTGTCTGGCAGTTAACGTGTAGTGAAGATGAACCGGTATCGCGTCCGAAGTTCCGAGCGCGACAGCGATATCGCTTATAATCCGAATAGACTTTACAACGTTGCGTTTTGTATTGAACATAGAATATAGACGATGCGCTCGTGAGGCGTATGGTTATCTTTTGTGTAACTTTTACCCCACGTTCCAAATTGAGCTGTAATCGATTTGAGCGTGCTTACAGCCGTTCCGAATTAGCGTGAGCGCGATAACGATGTCCGGTGAATCGTCATAGATGACGTCATGACGTCCGCCATCTTTTTGTTTTTTTTTTTTTTGTGGACGGGAAATCATCAAATGACTTCTCCCGCTCTGGGCGGAGCGGGAGGGCGTGTCAGACTTTTACTGACTAAAACCCACCCGTGTTCCTTCTGTTGCCTGTGCCGGGGCCACGGTAACTCTTTCGAACATCCCGCAACCCTAGCTGGCATCGGCCCTAGCGGACCCCGTCAATAGTGCTGACATCTCTTTGAGGCGCGCGTGGAACACGACGCGCCGTCGACTCGGGCCTGGTCCTTACCGGACGGCGAGCTACCCATTGCTCGCCGTCCGCAAGCCCGCGCCTACGGTGGCCGGGAATCGGCTGCCGATTCCCGACGCCCAGGGCGTCTCCTGCGGCGACTAGGGGCGTGAGGGTGCAAAGCTTGCCTCTCCCTCACGCGTCCCGCCTCCTCCTTCACGAGCATTACTGCTTCGCAGAAGGAGGTAATGGTTTCACGTCCGCCATCTTGCGATAACGCTGACCATGCCCTAAATTGTTATCACCGTGAGCGCTGTCTAAAATGACAGGTGTGCTGTTCTGTTTTCAGTCGCAAGTCGCAACATATCTTTAAGACTATCGTGGCGTTTTCGAAATTATGCTTCTGGCTACAATCGCCACCTAACCAAAGAAGAAGTTTGTGGTGTATACAAAAAAGGTAGAGGTAGGTAAAGGTAGGTTAGGTTAGGTTAGTACTGTGACTACACAACACACCTAGTTGTAGCCGGCTAAAACTAGTTGTAGCCGCACTTCGGGTTTTAGCCGTAACATATACACAAAGAAATATTTTAATCCAACCATGAGCATTCAAGTGCACTGTGAGCGTGTTCACAAGCGATCCGAATTGCTGACAGTTCTCAGCTGTCATCATCGTGATATCTTAATCAAAACGCAAATTAATGATGTGAGCGCTGTGAGCGATTACGGTGTAATTCGGAACGTAGCCTAACAGCCGAGCCCAATAACCTATTTTCAGTAAAAGACAGATCGCTATTGATGGTAGACAGTATAATTCTATCTGTGCTTATGTCAGGCCAGTAAGATTCGTCTTTTATAGATTATTGACGTTAAAATCATAGATAGACCGGTTTTTCTATCTCCAGTACGCCAAAACTGCGAGGCAATTGCGTAACATACTTGCACTATGAATCGGTTTCATTTTGTCAGTTCAACAACATTCATTGCGCTATTTACGTTGTTGAGTAGACGATTTTTTTTCGAACTTAAGAAGCAATGGATTAGCAATTTGCTTCGAAATGAATCACCCTAATTGCGTAACACACTATCAATCGGAATCTGAATAGTGTGTTACGCAGTTAGGGTGCTGGGTAAAAAAGTTAAGTTTTTAATTTGTAACAACAACAAATTGTCTTAATTACAACAGAAACGATGATGAATCCTAAGAAATGTTTTTTGAAGTTGTTATTTCGACGAGAAGAAAACTTTGCGTCCGGTGAGGTTAGATATGCTTGGATTCGATTGATAATATTTCGGTTATCACTCTTCTTATAATGAAGAGTACACACAGTTTTGCAAGAAACATGTTGTAAGCCCCACTCCGACGATGTACCGACAACACTATAATGTATCCTAATTGGCCTATATGAGATGGGTGAGCCTAAGCATTTCGTCTTCATATCGATTGGGATACCGAATAATTAGCATCAAAAGGTCTAAGAGTCTGAAACATTTACATTCTTAATTAAATAAGCAATTCGGTAGGTATTTAAGCACCTATAGTTTGCAAAGTTTTTTATGAGAAGGCTGAATCGAAAGCCGTTTCGAGATTATTGTTTATTTATCAATATTTTTATGTTAGATATTAAAAAGTGAAAAGATGAGCTTTATTTTTGAAAAATATTTTTGTCCTTCTTTGTCCTCTATGTGACGTCATAATTAGAAACAAACTAATCTGTAACCTATGCTTGTCAAAGTCAAAAGTTTATATCAATTTTAAATAGGGGTGGGATTTCTTTCTAAAGAAAACTATTTTTTTATCGATTTAATTAAAATCGAGGTTTATGGATTCTGAGTACCTACAACTTCTTAAAAAAAAACCTTATAAGTAACCAAGAATTGACTGAATTGATTGATCCAAGGATTGAATCGCTGAATAAAATTCAATCCAATATCGATTTTTTGGACTCTCGGTCTCTCGATTATATTTATTTATTTAGTTATATAATCACTTACAACTATTATTACATGCAATAGTGAAGCAAACCTAATAACATCAACTTATTTTCTAAAACTAATTACATTATAATGATCAATGATGGATGGGATGTTGATTCATACAACATTAGTTTTAGTTTATGCGAAACCCGAAACACGTGTCTGGTATTTTTATGTAAAGAATCTATGTATTTACAAAACAAAACTGAATTATGAAAAATCACAAAGTTATAAGCTTGTTAAGTATGTTATCTGGTTGTCCGTACAAAAACATGTTCACCACGCGGCAACCCCGCGCCGCCCCCACCGCCCGCGCCTCCAGCGTCGTCTTGCGCTCATTGATAATAATTTAGCAGTAGGTAGCTATAGATAGAGTATTTAGTGTCACTCGGTGGCCAACTTGTAACCTTTTTAAAATATTTTTGGGACAAAATATAACATGATGTAAAAATTATTGGAATCGATTCAGTTACTTATTCTGAACAAGCTATATTCAGGTTTCGCATGTACTAAAAATAATGTTGTAAATCGACATCCCCAAACTTTTGTTTCTCACTCATTAATTTCGTTTTCATTAGTGTTATTATACCTAAGTACTTATATAAAAAGAGGGAGATAATATGTTTCTAGCGCGCGCGTCGTCGTGAGGACTCGAAAACGTCCTAATTGGGTCGTTTTGTCTTTAGTCCGCGTCAAGAAGGGCGACGAGCTGAACGCCTGAGTAGTGACGATTAGTGAATTACAAAAATGCCGTCGTGTGTGTTTAAAAAGTGTACAAATTATGATTCTAAAGTTAATAAAACACACGGGATCTCCTATCACATGTAAGTACATACAACATTAATTATAAATATGGATTTATTAGAATTTTTTAATAAAATAATTTTCTTTTAAAGTAATGGCCGTAAAAAAGAGACAGTTAATCATTCTTGTCGCGAGAGCGATAAGGACGCGTGCACTGCGAACATAGATTACAAGTTCAGATGCGAAATCGTAGGCAGGAAGGTCATAATTACCCTACTGTTCAGTTTTCCTTTTTTCTAACTTTTTTTAACTTAATAATAAGTATTTGTTTCATGTACAGACGCCAGCACATCAAGCTACCCGAAACTGTCAAATTTTCGCAATCAACCTTGAACCTAATGCTTTAGCGTTAAAGTTGAAAATCTATTAAAGAAGTTTGACAGATTGTGGTAGCTCGATGTGCTGGCGTCTGTACTTAATAGATTAATGTTTAAAAATAAAATAAGCAAACACGGCGGCGTGTCTTTCCAACTTATATAAGGCCAAAACTCAGCAAATCTGTGATTGTGATTACAATGTACCTATAAACGAATATTGCGTACTGCTCGTGTATAGTTTGTAACGTGGACGCGCTGGGGGCCAACTATCACCTCTTAAAGCAGTATTATTTTAATGTTACTTCAGTGTGAGAAAGAGATGGAGCTATACAGGACGTCTAGCTCCATCTCTTTCCCATCCTGAAGTAAGATTACAATAATACTGCTTTAAGAGGCGGTGGACTAGCTCCTGGTTCCAAACTATACTAAATCACTTACGCCTGACAAGAGTTGCAAAGATCTAGTTTAAGGGGGAAGCGCTAAGGTAGCCCGCGAAATTCAAATTTTCTTACGATTTTTGCAATTTACAGCTCAGTGTCTGGGTATATGTTGATTACAGTATGATTCGCGACCGTAACAAATATGTATTTACAGAATTATAATCATTAGAATCAGTATACAAATCCTTAAGTTAGTATAATCCTGAAATGTTAAGATTGCATGAAATATTCATTCAATAGAAGTACTTGGTCTTAGAGAGTTGTATTGATGACTTTAATTATTATAATTCCATACCAACCATCCATTGGCGGCGGTCAATGTTTACTATAAGTAGACGAAAGCCACCGCGCTGCGCTGCTACCACAACGAATAAAATTATTTATATATATAGAACTAAAACGGTTTTTAATTATTAAGGTTCCCGACTAATGAGGTCCGACTCCAAGAGTGGATCGCAATTGTTCGTTTACAAAGAAATGAATCGGACTGGACGCCTTCAAAAAGCAGCAGAATTTGTAGTGATCACTTCAAAGCTACAGATAAATACAGCTCAAAAAAAGGTCGAACACTTCACAAGAAGAATGCTGTTCCAGTTATACTGGTAATTAAACATTTAAAAACATACGATAAATTATTTTATTTCTGTAAGTAGGTTTGTACAAACACTTTTACACGTCAAACATTTTGTTTTTAAACTGTCAAATTTTCCCAATCAACCTTGAACCTAATGCTTTAGTAACAAAGTCGAAAATCTATTAAAGAAATTTTACAGATTGTAGTAGCTTGATGTGCTGGCGTCTGTACAAACACTTTTACACGTCAAACATTTTTTTTTAAAACTAGACGAGGCCGTCGTTTCCTATCTGACTACTCTGAGATGAAAGGCCGAAACAAATTAGGAGTCGCAGACTCACAGTCTCTTCTATAGTACAGACATAATCTTGGTCAGATCATGTGAAGACCATGTAGATTGATGTCTGTAATGGTCTTATGAGGAAATAACCACACAGATTAGCACGCATTTGTCAGTCGTTTGTATGTATTTTATAGCTGTTTTTCTGATCATAAAAATAATCCCGAAATAAAAAAAAAAACTTTCAAATAGACGGAAAAGAAATAAATAAAATCTTTTCGAATGTGTTGAATGGTTGTATTTATAGTAAATAAATATGTTTTCCTTTTTATCGTATTTCATATCTTACCTACCTACGAAATATCCGCTTTCTACTTATTTCAATGAATCAAGAAAGAATAAATACCTAGTGCCATTTATAAATAACTAGCTGTGCCCCGCGACTTCGTTCTCGTAGAAGTCTTAAGATACACAAAATACTACATTTAAAAAAAAATTCCCTCGTCTCCCGACGATAATTTTATTTTTTAATGACTAAAATAAAAGTACTTTAATATTATTTAACCGCGCCGCCGCCGCCGCCGCGCCGGCGATGTGCGCTACTACGCTCGCTCAGTAAGTAGGTAAGTATTTATGTAAGTATCGCACAAACGCTTATTGAGGACGGATCTATCTTCTGTCAGCTGATTTCGCGCTCTTTGTCGTGTCGGTACTATTGTCGTGTGCGTGCTAGCCGTGTCAACGCTCCGGACTATAGTGTGCGTGTTAGAACATCGTAAACTACGACCGCTATGTTTGATCATTGTGAGTATTTCGTTTCATAGAGTTTATTTGAATGAGTGTTGTAATTAGTTCGCATCTTACTTTTTACTTACCGATTACTTACTATAGTTATTTTGATTGTAGCTAACCGTTATTGCAAGTCGGCATGGGGAAGAATAAATACAAGTACCAATGCGTCAGTAAACGTAAAAGACGAAACATTCAATCTCTGGAGAAAGCAAGAGAAGTGAGGTATTATCTTGTATGATATTCTATAAAACAAACAGTAGGTTAATTTCTATCTAATAGAAATTAACCTAGAAGTTTGAAGAATGAATTGTGTTCAATATATTTTTGGAAACAAAATGCAACATGACACAAATATGTTGCAAACCAGAATATGGTCGGTAGCACGATATCTTTGAATCCGTAGAAAGTAGAAAGTTCGTTGACCCCGAGCGTAAACTATATTATAACATTAAACAAATAACGACCAAATGACGATAGTTATTGTGTTATAATTTAATTGGACTGCATTTTAGTATTTAAATGAATAAAAATATTAATGATATGGAGCTCACATTACGCTTATATTGTACTAACGTAAGCGTTACAATGTTATTAGTGTAATGGTACTATCCAGGTGAATTTTCGTAATTTGATTGACCTTATTACCAACAGTAAAAAACGGATTTTTTTACGTAATAAGAAAATTATGTGTGATTTATAATTATTATTAACGTCTTTAATGTCTTTTACTTTTTAATAATGCATCTTTAGTAAATGCGCTGGTATAATAACAGTGTTTTTGGCCTGAGACATACACCTGGGGCCATACATTCCAATTTGAATAATGAGCGCTAATTGATTGTCCGTAAACGTAAACATCAGATTGTGGTTTAGTAGAAAAGTAAAATTATCTCTACCACGACGTCTATCTAAAACACGAGTTACATTTAAAACCGCGTAAAAAACATACATAACAACACGCCTTGTTTCCCCGAAGGGTTAGGCAGAGGTGTAGTACCTATAGTAGTAGTACACCCACATTTCGCCAGTTATGTTTAAGTCCCATGTAACAGGGGGCGAGCCTATTGCCATCTACCGGGTACAGATCCAGACTCCGGGCTGCTACTGAGAAATTCTAGATAGAAAAACTCAGTAACACTTCCCGACCTGGGAATCGAACCCAGGACCTTATGCTCAGCAGTAGCGCTTGCGACCACTATACCAACGAGCCAGTCCACTAGACCAACGAGGCAGTCCCGTAAGAAAGTAATGTACAAAAATATTTGCTAGCTTTTAGGAATTCCGAAGGTAACAGCAAACAAGGGGCTTAATTAATCCGGGTCCAGTGGCCTTTATTATTCACTTATAAAATATCACGCGGTGCAATATTTTTGACCACTAACAACGTCAAGTAACTTACCAATACACTTTCATATTATCAGTAGTGTTCATATTATTAGTAGTCGATTTCAATGAGTATGGAACATGATTTTCAGGCCGTTTTTTAAGATTACTGTGTAAGATTTAAAATATTTACCTATGTATCCTTTCATTTATTTTGTAAAGTATCAACACTTTAACATTATTGAGCAATGAAAAATATTAAAACAAACTGCACATATTCCTACGATAACATAATTATACTGCGGTAGATCAAGATCGTTTAGTCGCCCTACTCGCAACATCATGCATGGTGCGAGCGAGTGAGAAGATGTGAAAGAAGATTTTGCTTCGCTCGTGTAACTCGCCACGCACTGGGTGCGGAAAAAATACCTAAGTTAGCTCAGCGCCGAAATGTAACTTTATTAAGGTACGAATTCGATTGAAACGGGACGCTATTTTGCCTAGTATGAGCGCGACAGTTGATGGTGACGCAACTTTGCTAAGTGTGACCGAGACAGATAGTGACACTACTTTGTTATGTGTGAGCGAGGTAGATAGTCCAAGAGTGAGACGGATTGAGACATCATTTCGACTAGTGTGAGCGAAACAGATAGAGACGCCACCCTACCTAGCCACAGTGATGATAGGCACAATGTGTAGGGTTGCCAACCGTACTCTAAAATAGAGAATTGTACTCTTTTTCTTGCAGGTGTACTTTATAATCTATAACATAGAGTACGCTAAAATACTCTTTTTACATAAACTAGACTTTCTTGGCATAATGTTCACTGATGACAGCCGTGCCCACAACACAAAACGCACGCTGAGAACGAAAGTGACTCAACTCAAAATTGCTAATTTTTGGGAAAGAGCGAACATGTGTCCGTCGTATTAAGCATTTTCTGTTCATTTTACAATAACACTAAAACATGGTAACAAAAGTTATGAATTTCTGTTGAAATTTATTGTTTCACTAAATAGCTTTAGAAACATTATATAGTTTTTACAAAAAAATATGATTTTCTCGTATAAAATAAAGTTTAAAAAAAAAATCGAAAAAATAGGTCACTTTAGTATTAGAAGTTTTTTATTTCTACTGACCTTTTTAGGTAAAGGTCTGTTCATTTCTAACTTTGTTTTAAAAAAATATGTTTTTTCTAAAAATAAGTCAGTTTCATTCTTAAGATTTTGTTTATTTTTTCAAAAAAGCTAAATAAAACAGTGAAGTATGTGTTTAGTAAGTGTCATTTAATAAATCACTCCTTAGACTTAATAGAGATCAGTAATAATAATCACACTGGCTGCAAGCCACACTACCCATCCGTTTTGGTGGCCTCGGCGTCCGCAAAATTACCAGTATTAGCTTACCGGCGTTCCTGTCCTCTGTCCACAGCACGGAAAAGTTGACCGAGAAAATTTTAGCCCCCTCCTTGGTTGACTCAGAAGTGCCGTGTTTGACTGACGCAGTGAACGCCTGGAAAGTGGCTTGCCCGGATACAGATCGGCCCTTGAACCTATCTTCCCAGAGGCAGTGGGATGAACCGCTCTGCAGGTTGGTACGGAATAATCTAATTAATACGACCACCAATACTGCTGAGCGTGCCCGCCTGCTGGCTGTGGGGGAGTGGGAGTCGGGCCTCTGGCTTCAGGCGCTACCGTCACCCAACATAGGCACCATGCTGGGTGACACCACCTTCCGGCTCGCTACTTGTCTGCGTCTGGGCGCTCCCTGCGTGGCTCCGCATCGCTGCCAATGCGGTGTCAGTGTCGACTGCCTCGGACAACATGGCCTATCCTGCAGTAAGAGCGCAGGCCGGATAGCACGGCACGCCAGCATCAATGACATCATCCGTCGTGCTCTTGTCACCGCCGGGGTGCCAGCTGTTTTAGAACCCAATGGCTTAGCACGCGACGATGGAAAGAGACCAGACGGAATGACCATAATGCCTTGGAAGGTAGGTAGGCCTTTGGTGTGGGATGCAACGTGTGTCGACACCCTTGCGCCATCCCATCTTCCTAGCACGGCAGGCTGTGCTGGAGCGGCTGCTGCGGGTGCGGAAAACCTCAAACGGCGCAAATACTCCAGTCTTATTGGGACTTATATGTTCGAGCCGTTTGGGGTTGAAACACTTGGGCCATGGGGTCCGAGTGCCCACTTAGTTTTTCGAGACATCGCCAGGCGGTTGGTCGACTCCACACGTGACCAGAGGGCTGGCCTATTTTTTGGCCAAAGAATCAGCATTGCTATACAACGTGGCAATGCTGCCAGCCTTCTGGGCACTTTTCCTGTTGACAGCGATGCGGATGAATTTTTTGATGCCCTCTGATTATTTACCCCCTCCCTTTTTTATATACTTGTACATATTATTATTATTATGTTAGTAATTGTATAGTGTATTTAAGATTTGAAAAAATAAAAGATATTACTACAATATAAAACAATAAAAAGTGGAAAATAATCACACTAAAAAAATTGTATCAAAATCGTGTCATAAAGTAGGAAACCAAACATTTACGTAAGTAATTCTTAAATATTATAACGAAACATAATCAATATCACTCTTCTATAACACTAATAAAATATTTATCCAAATCAACAATATTCCTATATTAGCACTAACTTTTCAGTTTAACATAGTAGTACTAGTACAGTCTTGTACATAGTTATAGTTCGGTTGTATTACCTAATCAAATTTTAATTACACTCTGCTTAACTCAGACAATCCAAATAATGAGACCTTCTGTTTTCACTGGTTTGAATAACGAATTCTTAAATTTAACGAAACATAACCAAAATAAAAATAGTTATTTAAAGTATTTGAATCACATCAAAATCAGTATTAATAGCATAACTTATCTATCAGTTTACCACAGTAACAGTATTCTGGTTATAATTCAGTTGTACTTAATCAACTATTAAACTCTGCCTATTGCACTAATTCAGACTTAGCTTTTTGGTACAACATACTTCTTTAAAGTTTGTTATTTTAATATCTCATAATAGGTAATTGTCGTATGTGTCCATGTTCAATAGAACATGGACACATACGACAATTACCTATTATGAGATTATTTGAATTAAAGTTTCTTACAAAGTGCTGTAAAAACTAGCGTAAATACTAGGTATTAAATTTTTTCTGACTAAATCTTTGAGATCCCTTTTTTTATTTTCTTTTAACTCAAGTGCATGCTCATACAGCTGTTTAATTTCAATTTCATTGAACCCCATCATTTTTTTACGTTTATTGCGCATGTCGATTTGAGAAAACATCTCATCGGAGTATGATGTTTTATAATAAAAGTGGAACATCTCCGCTTTGTCAAATTTCAGTACTTTAAGATCATTCCACAGTATTGTTTCTTTATGGAAGTTTTCGTTGAAGTTGTATCCCCACTGCTCTTGAAGTAGTTGAGATTTAAGAAGAATTCATAATTAACTTCTTTGACTATGAAAGGTGGTCCAGACTTCCGAGCGCTTTTGATCAAGGTAGCAAATTGAACAGGTATGTATACAGGGTGTGGCGTAAATAATGGATAATCCTATATCTGGGAATGGAGGACCCCAAGCCCTATAATATAAAAAATTCTCAAACCCGAGAGTAATTTATTTTTCATTGCCACCTTTAGTCACTTCCTCGGCCACCGTATTCACAAATGAAGGAATTTTCACTATCTGATTTCTGCAAATAAATTACTCTCGGGTTTGAGAATTTTTTATATTATAGGGCTTGGGGTCCTCCATTCCCAGATACAGGATTATCCATTATTTACGCCACACCCTGTATAGGCCCTGCTTTTTCGTTCTTTTTAATTTCCTTTTCAATTAAGCTGTGCACATTATCCGCTTCATTTTGGGTGTGCCCTTTTATAAGATACTTATGGGTTATACTTTCGATGTTATCAAAATAAGCGACAGCATATGAATATAGGCTAGCAATAACTTTATTTTTGTTCTGCCCAGTGCAATTGTCAGAGTAAAATGTTACATGTAACTTTTTATCTGCGTTTTTTGCGCTTAGGGTTCGTAAGTAATCGAAAATACATGAACCTATGTCATTGGCTCCCCTTTGCCCCTGAGTCTCGTCCCAAAAATAACAGTTAACGTCTCCGTAAGACTTTTTATCATCCTCTCCATTTTTTAATTCTGTAATTGTGAAATCAAGGCAATTTATTTTTGAAGAATAGTAAAAATAACTTGGACTGGGACATAACATGACGGACTGTAAATCATAAATAGCACAAATGTGGGTCTCGTCAATGTTTCGACGGTCCGTCCGTTTTTCTTGGCGACACAGTTCTTTTTCTTCGAGGTGTTTATCATAGTTCGATTTGAGCAGTGTTTTAGTACTTTCAGGAGCAAGTTCATACGCAACACACGTTTCACACCTGTCTTTTTTCGGCTGAAAAAAACTTATATTGAATTCTTTATTAAAAGTATTCAAGTATAACCAATAGTCGCACTGTGGCAAACTTTTTTCTTTTTGATCATTGTTAAAATCAGTCCAGAGGTCCCTTATAGTTTTACTGTCGGAAATGTACTCTCTACTTGTAGTCGCTCTTAAATAATGGGGTTCTACCCTCGGTATCAACTCTATGTGGTTCCTGATGCTTTGGAGCAGTTCAGGGTCTACCCTTTTTTTGTTGTCATGTTTTCCTCTAAGCTCAGGCTCTACGATACCATGGCTGTTGGTTTTACTTTTAACAGTTCTTAGCTGTCTGTCCGTTATGTCCAAAGTGTTTATGAAAAATAATTTACAAACACGTATCTTTTTGCCATCTATTGTGAAATAAAAGGAGTTGTTTGGAAGGCGAGGGTTTCGAGCATTTGAGTACCTGTACCTAGGTTGCACTTCCATCATGCAAGATCTAATAAAAGCACGCTGCAGTTCCAAATTTGATAATCCCCAATAGGCTTTGAACAGATTATACCTCTCATCCTCTTTTATATTGTCAAAACATTTAAGTCTACACTTGCTCGTACATGTTTCTTTCACATGCCTAGCTGGAATGTATTTTTTTGATATGGACATAGACCTGTAACTTTTTCCGGAGTTTCGTAACATTTTTGCTTGATTTTGTTTCCAGTTACTAGGGTTCCTTTTACGCTTCCTACTTTTTGAAGGTTCCGGTTGACCTGAAGAATCAGAAGAAGAAGAGCTAGTGCTGGAAACATGTCTACTTCTTTGATTGAAATTTACAGCATGGTATGTTGGATCTGAGTCACTGAGATCCACATCACTTTCATTCGGATGTATTGGTGATTGAACGTATGAACGTTGGTTACCTGTTTGAGATTTTAAATTGCCTGTACTAGGGCCCGGAGTGGCTGTATTTTGACATTAATTTGTAACAGATGTACTTGAAGATGATGAAGTACTGCTACTACTTGAGGATGAAGATGAACTGCTCGTACTGGAACTTCTTGAACGTGGTCGGACAGCAGATGTACTTTCTGAGGTTTTTTCAGTAATTTTTGATTCCGTATTTATTTCTTGACAAGCCTTTTCAGGGTCCTGAAACATGAATAATTTAACTTTTCATCACAAGATAAAACTTACATTAAAATGACTACCCATGACTTAAATAAAAATTAATAACTAACATTTAAAGGTTTTGTTTTTCGGCTTGGGATTTGAACATTGTTATATTCCTGGTCCAGACGTGGAGGTGTATTTTCGATAATTGATGGGCTAGATGGCATGTTTTCTTTGTCGATATCCAAAGCCTCGTCAGGGCTCTGCAAACAAGTACAATAGAGAATATGGAAAACAAATATAAACATTTTTACAAATAATTATAGTCCCTAGGTACTAATGAAAAACGAATAATAAACGAACAGTTTTCGTAATTACCTTATTCTGCTGTCTCTCTTCCACTAATTGAAGAATTAAAGCACTTCTTTTCATTTTAGTTTTGGGATTGCCGACTCAGTAGGGAATATTAAACACTGAAAAAAGTAATAAATTGCACTATTAATCAATAAGTCAATTGAAAACCAAACTAAAAAATGTTAAACAGACTTTCTTCTAAATAGTACAAAATACAGATGAGTACATTTAAAATTATACAGACCTGATTCAAAATTGGCCCATTATTTAGACTCATTTGTTAATAAATAAGTGACCGAATTTGTTATGTGTCACCTAATACGCTAATACTTATAATGTAAAAGGAACCTAAATCTGAATCGGTCAGTTTATGACTATAAATTGTAACTAAACTTACCTCCGAAATTGACAAACAAACAGACACAAAGCGTAATCGGTCACTACGTTGCTAAACTTGTCACGACAACTCACGGTGCAACACTGATTTCGTCACTTTCATTCGGGCGCGGGGGGAGGGAACGGTTGAGTGACAAAGAGACCGAAATATACCTCTATCCTTTTCTTACCTTTATTGGCCAGTTTTCTAATATAATTATGATAGAATATACTTTTTTAAGTCATTCCGTATACTTAACTCATTTAACCAAAATTTTGAAATCGGTCACTTTCGTTCTCAGCGTGCGAAAAGAGACTTCTGTTTACTGTACACTACTCGTAAAGCCATAGAACCCGGGCGTTTCTGAACGCAGCCACAAGTCACGTCAAAATAATAATGTCAATGTGACAAACTGTCTGCTGTAAATAGATGACAGTTGTCGTTTTCTATATTTTCCATTTTTAAGAATTGTGTTATTACTGTTTTTGTCTGGAAAACGTTCATCATATCATTCCATCGATCATGAATGTGAAGTGGCGAGAAGAGAGGAACAGGGCTACATTAAAATTTATTAAAAATGAGCCCCTGATCTATATTACCCTACAAAGGATGTTTGGAGTCCTACAATAAAAAAATATTATGTAGCTCAAAAAGTAGGTACTAAAATTAAAAAAATTAAAATTGAGTAAATGTTTTTTTTTATTAATCTGTACTCTTTATTTACCCTCTCTAAAAGCTCTAAAGATACATATATTCTACTTGTTCTAGAAAAAGTTGGTAACCCTAACATTGTGCAATGATATTATATAAATAAAGAGGTAGATATCGCACTAGCGCGCTCAAATTGTTGCAGACAAATTCGGACAACTGTTGTAATTTGATTTAGTCGGCTAATAACAGCGAGCGAAACGAAGCGTGTCCGTGCCATGACAATAATATATGTAAAATGCCAAGTTGTGTGTTAAGAAAGTGTAAAAACTATGGTTCCAAGATAAATAAGAGTAAAGGAATTTCATACCATACGTAAGTATATAAAAGAACGTCATATTTGTATTTTGTCACGATTATTTCTCATTTACAAATTTTCGAATTATTAACATGGTGGTTCGGAAAACATAGATAATATTTTGGCAACTGCAGCGCGACAAGGACAAATAGCATGCGTCATAGACTATTCAACCAGAAGCGAAATCGTAGGCACAATACATAGCGTTCATTAGCAGCTTGATGATTGCACAACGTAAGTTTTCTTGTTAGTGAGCGTCTTTCAAACAATAATATTACGATGATCATAATACTCGTAAGTTCTGGCTTTCAACGTTTTTGTGCGGGACAGTGACAGACAAACAGTTATATGTATAGTATAGTTATAGTGTTCACAATAGTAAGTTAAGATGTCTTGTAAATAGTACTTCATGTTTCTTTATATTTTGTATTTTTGTTAAATAGATCTTAGTTTATAGAATGTAAAAATACATGCTTTACCATAGTTTTACAGATAATAGAGAGAGAAAAACGCAAATAATGTCACGCGGCTCTCATTAAGGTAAAGTTTCGTCGTATTTAAGCTAACTGTGCCGAAATCGACTCTATTCTGATTGGCTAAATATTCCCGTGCTCTGATTGGCTGACCAATCAGACTGCCCACATTTCATTAGCCATTTTTGTATAAATATCTGGAGGGATTTCGGTATCGGCATTCCCCCCGACCCTTGCTTTCCCCCCGACCCTTGCTTCCCCCCGACCCTTGCTCGAAGAAGCGCCAGCCCGCGCCGAAGCTGAGCCTGTAGCTTTAAATTCCCCAGATTAATAATAATTATCCAATTTTGATCCAGCCTGTCCCAAACTTGCTGTCCCCCCAGTGACGCCCTAAGCCGAGGTTCGTACCCCACAGGGGGTGCCCTTAGCGCGCAGTCACTTAGTATTGTAAGTAACACGCCCCTGGCTGGAGGCTTTGAGTTAGCTTAAGGCAGCCACAGGATTGACCGGTTAAGTAGTCACGGCCACTCTTGGCCAACTACGAGATGCCATAGTTAGGAAAAAAAAAAAAAAAAAAAAAAAAAAAAAAAAACGGTATCGGCACTGGCATTCCCTCGCTCGACTCCGCTGTGGACGGTCGTGCCGCTGACGCATTCGCTCGCTGCACCGCTGACTCACCGCTGACTCACCGCCATCGACGCTCGCTCGTGACGCCACGTCACGCACCGACTCCCGTAGTCTCTGACTGCACCACCGTTATCAATTATTGCCTTTTTCAAGGCGATCGTTGACAGACTGTTTCTTTAACGTCGTCCGTCTCATAAACGTTCGGCGTGTCTCCTTGACCCCCTCAGGGAAAAAACCACAGTTTCGTGGTCCTTGACGGATACCTCACGGTGACAACCAAGTCAAGGGGGTGTTGACCCAACACACCCGCTGAGCCCCTTCAGGGTAAGGCAGTCAATTGGACGGGTCCCAGAGTTAACCGGCCTTGGGGGGTCTCCTAGTCGGCTCTGGTGACAGTTTTGCTTCCACAGCCACACACCTAGTGTCTTTAGGGTGTGTCTACACCCTTCGCGCTAGACCGGTCAGGGCCCTGTCGCACATTAAGATTGGCGACGGGTTTCAGCTCTAGGGCTCACCAATAGGTACACACCTCCCTGTCTGCACCCGACAGGGAGGGCCACACATCCCCGGGCCCATCCACCCGGGGAGTAGGAGTAGGATCATTAGGTCCCCTTATTTTTTCCTAATTTTCTTTTTAAATTCCCTTTTGCTACGATGTCTGACGCAGACATCGTAGCTTTTGCAAGAGAGGTCCTTTTTAAGGACCCCGATTTCTTGCTGAAATACGGGAAGGCTTGGCGTAGTCGCCACGTCGACCCAAGCGAGGCTCTCGAGAGCCCGCTTTCCCCCCCTGTAGCAGACAGGGGCACCCCTCCTACGGCGGTTTCGATGCCGTCCGTAGTCTCCCCCCAGCCCGAGGTGATGGACACCTCCACCCCTCCTTCGGACTCAGAGTCCGAAGACGCCATCTCTCTCACTTCCTCCTCCTCCTCCTCAGACGACTATCAAGTCGTCGGAAAGGGAGGGAAGAGGAAGAAGAGCGCCTCCTCAAAGGCCGGTAAGGCCAAAAAGCCTCTGGCGGCAGCCATCCCCGCCGCCCCTGCCCCCACCTCCTCCTCTGCCTCTGTCCCCACGGCACCCATCCCAGCCAGTCCGTCCCAGGCCGGTAAGCCTGTATCTGCTACCCCTGCCTCCGCGGCAAATAGCGCCCCCTCATCCTCCTCCCAGGATGCCCCCCCCGCCCTGACTCCAGCTTCTTCTGCCCCCAAGAAGCTGGCACCCCCCCCGCCTGTGTTCATTCAGGACAAGGCTAAGTGGACAGATGTGTCCCAATGGTGCACCGAGCAAAAGATCGGTTTCACCAACGCCCGATCCACCCAGCAGGGTATCAAAGTGAGCGTCCCTACGTCCAAGGACTATAGGGAGCTCACCAGGCTCCTTCGGGCGAGAGGTGTGTCCTTCCACACCTACACTCTTCCCGAGGAGCGCCAGACCCGAGTGGTAATTCGTAGGATTCCGAAAGAAATCCCTACTGACGCCATCAAGGCCGATCTAGAGGCCCAACATATTCCGGTTGCAGAGGTCCACCGTATGCACCGCGCCAGAGGCGGCCATGCATTCGACATGGTCCTCGTTGTCTGTCCCCCAACTGAAGGGCATCACCCCATCTTTGGTGTAAAAACCATCTGTCATCTCGTGGGCTTTGAAATCCAGAAGCCCAACAAATATGGCTTCATCGGCCAATGTCACCGATGCCAGCTATACGGCCACGCGCAGAAGAACTGCCACGCCAAACCCAGGTGCGTCAAGTGCCTGGGCGAGCACGGCACTTCTGACTGCCCCCGCCCTAAAGACCGTACCCTCTGCACCGAGCCACCTAGCTGTGTGCTTTGTGGTGAGTCAGGTCACCCGGCAAATTACCGGGGCTGCCCCAAAGCCCCGAAATTATCCCCCAAACTGGCCAAGCGCGCAGTCGCCCGCCAGCAAAGGGAAGCCCCCGCCCCTTCGACCCAAATGCCAGAACGGCTAAGCCCTCAAAGGCCTAGCCCCTGGACGGCCCTGAACCATCAAAGGGCTTTCCCGGCCCTGGCCAAAACCAGCCCCCCTCCCCCATCCATCCCAGCGCTGATGGACCCCCGCAACCGCGCCGCCGCGCCCGCCCCCACCCTCCCCCCGAGACCGGTGCAAGCGCCTAAAACCGCCCCTGCAGCCGGTAATGCACCCCCCCACTCGCCGACTACGGTTGGCCCCAACCCCCTCGACCCCTTCAATATTATTTCGGGCACCTTCACGGCCTTCCTCACCCCACGCGCCAGGAAAATGGCAAGCGAATTAGTCGCTGCCAGAAATGCCGGCAACCTTCTGCAGATTCTGGAGATATATAACTCATATCCCGAGATCACGCAAGCCTTATCCTCCTTCGCCAACCTTCCCAACCCCCACTATGGATAAAGAAGCCAAAGGGAGAACTAAGCCCCGATCCCTTAAATTAGGCTACTTCAATGCCAATGGCATTCGCGATCAACGCGATGAGATCGCCGAGTTCCTCCGTGATCATCAAATTGATATTCTCCTTATACAGGAATCCTTCCTCAAGCCCAACGTCCGTAACCCGTCAATCGCTAACTACTGCGTAGTTCGCAACGACAGGTCTCGGTGTCACAAGGGTGGCACCCTCATATACTATAGAAAGGTTCTTCACTGCATCCCTATGGACCCTCCCCCCCTATCCAAATTAGAAGTGTCTGTATGCCGGTTAGGCATGTCAGGACACCAACCGATCACCCTAGTATCGGCCTATGTTCCCCCCCAAACCTCGTCAGAAAATCCCCAGTCGATTTCTGACGACCTCTCTGCCCTCTTCGGCCTGAGCGATTCCGTTATCATAGCGGGCGACCTCAACGCCAAACACCCTGCCTGGAACAGCAACACCACCTCAGCCAGAGGGAGACAGCTGTTCGGTCTCTGCCCCATACTAAATTTCGATGTCATCGCCCCGATGACTCCAACCCACTTTCCCCACGACCCCAACCATACCGCCGACGTCCTCGACATAGCGCTTCTGAAGAATATCAACCTACGGTTGGATTCTATAGAGGCGGTACAAGAGCTCTCCTCTGACCACCGACCAGTGGTCATGAAACTGGCCCCCCGTGTCGGTCTCCATGACCCCACTCAACCCCCTCTCACCAAAATAGTCACAGATTGGAGGAAAGTAAGCAATAGCCTGAAATCCACTTCTTCCCAACACCTGGACTCCATCCCTGATCAGTTCGACTCTGTCGCAGACACGACGGCCGCGATCGACTCGCTCACTGAGCACGTACAATCAGTCCTGAACGACTGTTCAAAGGTAACTCCAGCGGACGATGACCGTCGCTGGAGATTGCCGGACGATGTGCGTGAACTGTTGCGCGAGAAGAACGCGGCTGTCCGTGCATACAGCAACTTCCCCTGCCTTGCGAACAAAGCCCATATGCGCCATTTACAGCGAGCTGTAAAGACACGCCTAGCGGAGCTGCGTACCGCTGGCTGGGACAGGATGCTAAGCGACCTAGAGCCCACTCATCAGGCCTTCTGGGAACTTCAAAGGAAACTAAAGTCCAATGAAGTAGTCTCCATGCCCCCCCTACTCCGCCCTGACAAGACCATCGCCTTCGACGATGCTGACAAGGCTGAATGCCTAGCCAACAGCCTCGAGGCTCAATGCTCTCCCAGCTCTCAACCAGTAGACCAAGCTCACTTGTCAAAAGTCGACGCTGAAGTCGAACGTAGAGCCTCCCTTCCCCCCGTCGAAAACCCTGACTATCCTCTGCCTCCCGTCACTCCAGACGAAGTGCATGATATCATCAAGGGTTTAAAGCCCCGCAAAGCTCCCGGCTCAGACGGCATCACAAACAGGGTAATACAACTATTCCCTGCCCACCTCATAATGCTACTGACCACCATCTTCAATGGTGCCATGAGCAATAACATCTTCCCAGATGCATGGAAAAAGGCCACTGTCATCGGCATCCCCAAGCCTGGAAAGCCCAAATCTGAGCCCTCGAGCTACCGCCCCATCAGTCTGCTCAATGTCCTCGGCAAAGTCTATGAGAAACTTATTTATAAGCGTCTCAGAGACTATGCCGAAACAAAAGGCCTCATCCCAAACGAACAGTTTGGTTTTCGAACCCAGCACTCTTGTGTGCATCAGGCCCACCGCATCATCGAACACATAAGCGCTGGCTTCCAGCGTGGCTTGATGACGGGTGTTATATACTTCGACATAGCGAAAGCGTTTGACAGAGTCTGGCACAACGGCTTATTATATAAGCTCTACCAACTCGGTGTGCCGGACCGTCTCGTACTCATCTTACGAGACTTCTTGTCGAACCGCACCTTCCGCTATCGCATCGAAGGAGCACTATCCTCCCCCCACCCTATCCGCGCAGGCGTCCCCCAGGGCTCTGTGCTTGCCCCCCTCATCTTCACGCTGTTCACTAGCGACATACCCAGGAGCAAAAAGGCACAGTTGGCTCTGTTCGCAGACGACACGGCCATTTACTGCTCGGGCACCAAACAAGCCTCGATCTCTCTCACTCTCCAAAGAGCGGTCACCAAACTTGGCGACTGGTTCAGGAAGTGGAGAATTGAAGTGAATCCCGACAAAAGTCAAGCGGTTCTTTATTCAAAACCGCGCCATAGGCCCACCCCCCCCCGACCAATCTCCATGTTCGGTAAGCCTATCCCTTGGGAGAAGCGAGCCAAATATCTAGGTGTGATTCTCGATGAGCACCTCACCTTCGCAGAGCACATAAAGAAGGTTCGTTCGCGCGCCGCTTTCGCTCTCGGTAGACTCCACTCGATAATGAATGCAAAAAGCAAGTTGTCACTAAAGTGCAAGTTGCGCATTTACACGGCGTGCATACGTCCTATTATGACGTACGCCTGTGCAGTCTTTGCTCACGCGAAACCCCACCACATCCATAGGATGCAGACCCTACAGAACCGTGCCCTCCGAATGATCACGGGATCCCCCTTTTATGTCCGGAACGAGATCCTCCATCTCGATCTCAAAATCCCCACCATCCTCCAGTTCATGAAACGCAACTCCAAGCGTTTCTTTGATACCGCCGCCAAACATCGCAACCCCCTAGTTGTCGCGGCCGCTAAATATACCCCCTCCAATATTAGTAAAGTCCGCCGTCCGAGGCACACACTATTAGACCCAGACGACCCTATTACTCTCCTCCAGGAAAGCAATAGGGCTACCAGTACAGTACACAAACACAAAAGACCGACATTCCGACCCCGCCGCCGAGGTCCAGCGCGAAAACCCCGAGTTAATAATTCCCCCCGACCCTTGCTCGAAGAAGCGCCAGCCCGCGCCGAAGCTGAGCCTGTAGCTTTAAATTCCCCAGATTAATAATAATTATCCAATTTTGATCCAGCCTGTCCCAAACTTGCTGTCCCCCCAGTGACGCCCTAAGCCGAGGTTCGTACCCCACAGGGGGTGCCCTTAGCGCGCAGTCACTTAGTATTTATAAGTAACACGCCCCTGGCTGGAGGCTTTGAGTTAGCTTAAGGCAGCCACAGGATTGACCGGTTAAGTAGTCACGGCCACTCTTGGCCAACTACGAGATGCCATAGTTAGGAAAAAAAAAAAAAAAAAAAAAAAAAGGTATCGGCACAGTCAGCGGGCAGCAGTTGAAGAAATAGGAACACTACAAGAAGATTAAAGAAGGCTTCAAGCTTCAACACTGGTTTTATTCCTCACCAACCCAGCACATAAATGTGTATCCCGCACATTTAATGGTCCTTCGAGCACCGGATATTGTGGGGAATATTACCTGAAGATAGTGCTATAGTGAAGAAGCTTTGAAGAAATTACTTAATCTTCGTGTTAGTATCATCGACTTCGAAGATCAGCTGACATCATGCCCGTTACGCGCTCCGAGGGTAAGGGCCGCAAGCCGTCGGGTGAACAAAAGCCGTCATCATCGGAAGCCACTACAGGGACTTCTGCGACGGATACCAGCACGGAAGCCACATCCGAATCGACACAGACAGGGACGACTGCCACGGAGAGTTCAGACCAGACCTTCACCTCCGCGACGACCGACCCAACCACAGTGACTTCCGCTGCCATCGCCTCAGTCGTCAGCACCCCCGCGTCGGCAGCCACCGCGCCCCCCCCTTCGGTCGCCATCGCGCCCCCCGCCTCGCACCCCGCCGGTGTCGCCGCACCCTCTGTCGCCCTCTCCGCCGCGACGACACTCACTGCAGGTGCGAAATCGAAACAGCTGATGAAGCCACCCGCCGCTGTCACCTCTAGAGAAAATCGCCGTGATACTGACGCCTCGACAGTGAAACGAGTTGTCAAGAATGCCGGTACGTCGAAACCAACCGGCCCACAGCTCCTCCGTCCCCCTAGCAAGAAAAGGGGAGGGGGGGGATCGACGCATAGCAAGACGAAGTTGCAAAAAATCGCCAAAGCAAAGGAAGATTTGCTCCGCCTCCAAGTCGAACTAGCTGCTGCACGCTTGGCCGCGCTAGAAACGGAGGAAGAAGAAGAAGAAGAAGGAGAAGAAGATGATGTCTCCCTCTACTCAGAAGTCAACGCCCGAGTGGACAACTGGTTGGATAACCAGGTGACTCGCCCCGTTCTAACCATCGCCAACGAGCCACACCGCCCTCCGCCGGAGCCGACGATCGTCCACGAAGAACCACCGAAACAAGAAGAAGTTCATCGAACACCGGCGGGAGGTCAAGGGGACCTAGCCCTCCTAGCTGAAGCTATCACTAGGGCTATCAGCGCCGCCCAGCGACCCAAGTTCATCGAATTACCTTTCTTCAGCGGGTCGCATCAGGAGTGGCTACCCTTCCGCGCCGCCTACTACGAGTCTGAACCGATGTTCAGCACCGTCGAGAACATCAACAGGCTACGAAGAAACTTGAAGGGGAAGGCCAGAGAAGCGGTAGAAGGATTGCTCATCACCAACGCACACCCTTCTGAGGTGATGAAGACTTTGGAGTCAAGATTCGGAAGACCAGAGTCAATCGCCATAATAGAAATAGAAACGCTTCGAAGTCTGCCACGCCTCTCCGAGTCACCGAGAGACATCTGCATATTCGCCACTAAGATCTCCAACGTCGTAGCAACATTGAAGACATTGGGTTGTTTCAACTACATGTACAACCCCGAACTTGCGAAGACATTAGTGGACAAGCTGACGCCGACGCTTCGGTACCGCTACTATGACTTCTCATCGACGCAACCAAAAGAAGATCCCTGCCTCATCAAACTAGATAGATTCTTCAAGAGGGAAGCTGAACTGTGCGGACCCTATGCGCTTCCTGAACAGGTGGCAGCACCATCGACAGCCGCACCACACAAGAAGACTCAGCGAGTCACCAACGTCACAGAGAAGAACAACACACCGAAGTGCTTCGTGTGCGACGAGACAAGCCACACCAACGCGACGGAGTGCGACACATTTAAGAAGATGGAAGCCAATTCGAGATGGGATGCTGCGAAGTCCAAGCGCCTCTGCTTCAAATGCCTACGTTATAGAAGCAAGACTCACAACTGCCGAACGAAACCATGTGGTGTCAACGGGTGCAAGTACACGCACCACAAGCTACTTCATTATGAAAAGAGGATAGAAAAGGCAGAGGAGACAGAAAACAACGAGGCGATAGAAGTAATCAATTCGACGTGGACAATAAAGAAGCAATCCTATCTGAAGATCCTGCCGGTCCAGGTGAAGGGGCCAAAGGGAGCTGTCAACACATTCGCACTGATGGACGACGGATCAACGGTCACGCTCGTCGACAACGACGTCGCTGAGAGCATAGGAGCTACAGGACCTTTAGATCCACTAAAGATAGAAACCATCAACGAGCTGAAGACGGCTGAATCGACATCAAGAAGGGTAACCATCGGGCTGAAAGGGGTCAACAATCGAGAAGAGCAAATTCAAGCAAGAACAGTGAAGAACTTACAAGTCTCCTCTCAACGAGTTCCACAAGAGTTAGTGGAGGGATGTCCACACTTATCGGACATCAAGACACATCTCACATACTCTAATGCGAAGCCGCGCGTACTCATCGGGCAAGATAACTGGCATCTTCTGCTGACTAAAGAAACCAGGAAAGGAGACAAGGACCATCCAGTGGCATCTCTCACGCCGCTTGGATGGGTACTCCATGGAAGCCAAACGAACTCCTTCGGTCAGAAGATTGACTTCGTGTCGCATATGAAGGAAGCTAAAGATGACCTCGAGGACCTGGTGAAGAGATACTTCGAGACGGACGCCCTCTGCATAAACCCGAAGAGACCGAAGACCGATCCAGAAGAGAAGGCACTTCGAATACTGGAACAGACAACTGAAAAGATCGAAGAAACAAGATATCAGACTGGCCTCCTCTGGAAAAAGGAAGACATCAAGTTCCCAGATAATTACGAAAACTCACTGAAGAGGCTCTTCAACATTGAAAAGAAGATCGATCGCGACCCGGTCCTCAAGAAGAAGTACGTCGAACAGATGGACGCCCTTATAGGAAAGGGCTACGCCGAGCCCGCGCCGCCACAGAAAAATCCGGAGAAGACTTGGTACCTGCCTCACTTCGCGGTCATCAACCCCATGAAGCCGGACAAACTACGCGTTGTGCATGACGCCGCCGCCAAGACCAGAGGAGTAGCCCTCAACGATATGCTTCTCAAAGGTCCGGATTTGCTTCAATCGCTACCGGGTGTCATCATGCGCTTCCGACAGCATCTCATCGGGGTCACAGCAGACATCAAGGAGATGTTCATGCAGGTCAAGCTACGCACCGAAGACCGAGACGCACTGCGGTACTTGTGGCGTGGGGATCGCCGCGACAACCTACCTCCGGAGGAGTACAGGATGACTTCATTGATCTTCGGGGCATCGAGTTCACCATCGACAGCAATCTACGTCAAGAACTTGAACGCCAAACAACATGAGAAGACTCATCCGGAAGCCGCAGCTGCTATCATAGACAAACACTACGTCGATGATTATCTCGATAGCTTCAGAAGCCTGGAAGATGCAGTGAAGATAACAACGAGTGTGCGCGAAGTGCACAAGAAGGCCAGCTTCGAACTGAAGCAATGGAAATCGAACTCAGCGTCACTCCTAGAGGCACTGGGAGAGGAACACCACATAGAAGAGCTGGAGCTGTACAAGACGGAAGAACAAACAGAACGAGTATTAGGCGTCATCTGGAAAATAAGCTCAGACGAGCTGACGTTCAACCTCAACTTAGCACGAATACCTTCGACACTAATCGAAGGAAAGCAGCCAACGAAGAGAGAAGCCTTGCGCATCGTCATGTCACTCTTCGACCCGTTAGGATTCGCCTCGCCTGTCACCATTAGGGCAAAACAGTTACTCCAAGAAGTTTGGCGCCGAGGAACACCGTGGGACGACCGGATCGATGAAGACTTGACGGAGCAGTGGGAGTCGTGGATGGGACACTTGAAAAGTCTTCACGACGTAACAATCCCGCGGCAGTATCTACACTACAGCGATGCCGCTTCCCTCGAACTCCACGTCTTCAGCGACGCCAGCGAATCGGCCTACTCTACGGTCCTGTTCTGGAGAGCAGTAACGCCGGACAGCGAAGTTGGCATATCATTCATCATGGCCAAGGCAAAGGTGGCACCGCTAAAGTTGACAAGCATACCAAGACTGGAGCTACAAGCAGCAGTTATGGGGACCAGACTCGCCGACACAGTCATAGAAGAGCACGAGAGGAAGCCCGACAGAAAAGTGTTCTGGACCGATAGCAAGACGGTACTCACCTGGATAAGGACAGGGTCACGTTCTTACAAACCCTACGTGGCTCACCGTCTCGCAGCAATAGAAGAGAGCTCCAAAGTCAACGACTGGCGCTGGGTTCCGACGAAGCAGAATGTTGCTGACGACGCAACAAGAGATGTACCAACCGCCTTCGACAAGAATCATCGATGGTACAAAGGGCCAGATTTCCTCCACTTGACGGAAGACTACTGGCCAATGGAACCTGTGAAGACAACAGCGGAAGAACCTTCCGAAGAAGAGAAGACGCACCACATGATCAATAGAAGAAGACTGAGGCTAGCGGAGAGTTTACCTGATCCAGCGAAGTTCTCCAGCTGGGATCGGCTCCGGTATGCGACAGCACGTGTTCTGCAGTTCATCGACCTCTGCAGAGCCCCCAACCAGAAGGTCAACTACCGACGAACAAAGAAAAATAAAGAAGCGGATCCCACATGGAGGAAGAACAAGCCGACAGCAGTGAAACAGCAAGCACCCGTACCGAGAAAGAGATCGACACTTAACCTGCTCCCAGTCACGGCCGAGGTCCTCAAGAAAGCAGAAGAGCTACTGATGCGGTCTTCACAAGAAGAAGCCTTCACAGAAGAGATAGAGAAATTGAAGAACGGGAGGCCAATCGCCAAGGAGAGCCGCCTTCACCAGCTGAGCATCGAGTCCATCAATGGTTCACTCCGACTTCGGAGCCGCATCCGAGCGGCCAGGGACATACAAGAAAACGTCAAGAGCCCGCTAGTGGTCGACGGGGATCATCCAACGGTGAAGTTATGGATACGGGCAGTACACCGACAGCTACATCACACCGGCGTCGAGGCAACGATCAACGAATGTCGCCAACAGTACTGGGTACTAAGATTGCGACCCATCACGCGCGCAATCCTTCGACAATGCCTCTTCTGCCGCATGAAGACTCAAGTGCCGCCGTATCCGAGAACCGGAGACTTACCAGCGTGTCGCTTAGCACATCACAAGCGACCCTTCACCTTCACCGGGATAGATTATTTTGGACCTCTCTCCGTGACCATCGGACGTACCAAACAGAAGAGATATGTAGCCATCTTCACGTGTCTCACGACGCGAGCCATCCATCTCGAAGTCGTCGGCTCGCTCAGCGCCGATTCAGCGGTAATGGCGGTCAGACGAATGATCGCGCGACGTGGCTGCCCGGCTGAAATTTGGTCGGACAACGGCACCAACCTGAAGGCTGCCGACAAGGAACTTCGACGAACAATCGACGCAGCGACAGCGGAGGAAGCTGCGAAGAGGACCATCTCCTGGCGTTACATCCCGCCCGGAGCTCCGTTCATGGGTGGTGCCTGGGAACGCATGGTGCGTTCCGTGAAGACTGCGCTCGCAGCAACACTCCACGAGCGCCACCCCACCGAAGAAGTCCTCACCACTCTACTAGCTGAAGTGGAGTACACCGTCAACAGCCGTCCGCTGACCCACGTCTCTGTCAGCGCAGAGGATCCAGAGGCCCTGACTCCCAATCACTTCCTGCTGGGAGGTCCTGGGCGCGTACCACAACCGGGCACGTTCTCCGAGCAGGACACCATCTCCCGGTCCAGCTGGCGAGCGGCACAAAGACTCGCCGACATCTTCTGGCTCCGCTGGGTAAAGGAGTACCTTCCCGAGCTCCAACACCGGCGGGAGCCCCACGGACGAGGTCAAGAGGTCAAAGTGAATGACCTCGTGCAGATCGTCGACCCGAACCTACCCCGCAACGTGTGGATACGAGGACGAGTCATCGCGGTATATCCCGGACCCGACAGCATCGTGCGGACGGTGGACGTGCAGACCAAGGGAGGTGTCCTGCGCCGGCCGGTGAGGAAGCTGGTGATCCTGCCCCTGCCTACGGACGACCTGCCCACACCAAGTTGTAATGCGACGCAGTCGCACGGCGGGAGTGATGTGCGGGACAGTGACAGACAAACAGTTATATGTATAGTATAGTTATAGTGTTCACAATAGTAAGTTAAGATGTCTTGTAAATAGTACTTCATGTTTCTTTATATTTTGTATTTTTGTTAAATAGATCTTAGTTTATAGAATGTAAAAATACATGCTTTACCATAGTTTTACAGATAATAGAGAGAGAAAAACGCAAATAATGTCACGCGGCTCTCATTAAGGTAAAGTTTCGTCGTATTTAAGCTAACTGTGCCGAAATCGACTCTATTCTGATTGGCTAAATATTCCCGTGCTCTGATTGGCTGACCAATCAGACTGCCCACATTTCATTAGCCATTTTTGTATAAATATCTGGAGGGATTTCGGTATCGGCACAGTCAGCGGGCAGCAGTTGAAGAAATAGGAACACTACAAGAAGATTAAAGAAGGCTTCAAGCTTCAACACTGGTTTTATTCCTCACCAACCCAGCACATAAATGTGTATCCCGCACAGTTTTATAATTAAGATTATATAGAATGAGATTAGTAATAGCAGGCTTTTAGATATTTTATTAGTAATATTAGAATATAAGTAATGTACGTAGATAAAACAGATACTTATTCTATTACTTATGTTTTATTATTTTCCAGTTTTCCGAGTGATGATTTTACAAAACATAAATGGGTGAGCGTAGTTCAGGCGGAAAGAAGTGAACATGGCTGGATGCCTACAAAAAGTAGTACAATTTGTTCTGTACATTTTAAACAGGAAGATAAATATATTACTTCGAAAGGATACTTGCGTCTGAAAAAAACTGCAGTACCAGTGATAACCCCGGTAATTTTTTTTATTTGTATAAAAATCAGGATAATCGTCATTATTTTAACAAAAAAAAAAGTGGTAACTTATCTAATTTCACAGTTTATTTCCAATATTAATGAAATTTTAGTTAGGATGCCAATCTTTTTTTGTATTGTACAGGGTGTAAGGGACAGCCCTCCGCATACTGATGGGGTGAATTCAGTATGTCATACTAAGACGACCGGTACATGAAATTATTTCAGGAATGCTATGGGAATCCAATAAACCTGATTTGTTTTATTACCTCACACGCAATGTATCGTTACCATGGCAAAACGCGCGTAGTGAACGGCAGCGCAGCGAGCCATCGTCGGCCGCCGAGTAGGTATTTCAACATCCATTGCTGATTTTTTTGATTTTAGCTGTTTTATTTACATAAATGGAGTGCTGCGTACAGAGAATGTAATTTTACATTGAAATAAAGGAATTATAACCGAAAAAACGATTAAAAAAAATGAAAATTTTCCTGAGAAATTGTCCGGTGGAATATGATTCAAAATAAGGAGCTGAATGCACCCTGTTAGTTTGCGGAGGGCGGTTACACCCCGTATATTTTATAAAAGACAACTCCCGCACTAGGGAATGAGGTCGCGAAGGACTTGGCAAACATACAACTAACGAATATAATGTGCGTGCACCCAGACTCGGGACAACAATTATCAATTTGTGAAATACTCGTATGTGAACGGCAAATAAAGTATTTTATTATTTTAATTTTATTTAGGGATCACAAACATTTTTGTCCCATGTGGGAATCGAACCCACGGCACTTGGCGCTGCGTCAGTGGCACTTAAACTACTAGACAAATCGTGCAGTCAATCTTGGTTAACTAATTACAACTATCATTCTTGTATAATTTACCGTAACAATTAAGAGAATTTGTTTTTTTTTTCAGGACAATGATGATGTTCCAGAATTTGGCTCACCTACCAGTCTGGAACATGTAAATATATCCGACATAGATTCTGTGTTCGACACCTCTAGAAAAGCAACGCTTAAGACGCGCTTTCGTAAATTACTTTTGAAAAAAAAAATGTTACAGGAAAAAAAATAATGTTCTTAAAATCCAAAATACCAGATTAAGGAAAAAAAATAACAAGCATAAAAAATATTTCAAAGTTTTGAAAAGAAAAAGAATTATCTCACAGAACAGGCATTTTCGGAACTTAACCTAGAAGCAGAACTTATTTAACAGAATACTTCAAATAAAAAATCTAAGAAAAGCATAGACATATAATATATGTCTATGCTTTTCTTAGATTTTGATTTTGAGAACCGCGCGACTAAATGCACTAGCGCGCTGGCCCTAAAATTACAGTTTAGGGCCAACGCGACTCCGTTGACAGTGGTCCGTGTGCGGGAGTGAACGAGAATTTGCTTGTCATAAAAATGCCTAGTTGTGTGGTAAAAGGTTGCAAAAATTATGATACTAAAGTTAAAAAGGAACATGGAATATCGTATCATCGGTAAGTAACCTTACTTTAATTTTGTTACCTCTAAGTTATTAAATAAACACATTTTATAACGATAAATATTTGACTACCGAATTTCGCAATGGCCGCCATTGTGTGGACAGTACTGAACGCGCGAAGTGCACGAAGTAAACTTGTACGGACGTAATTTTTATTCATTTCATTGTTGTCCTTAGTGATTGTAATTTTTTTCGTATCTAATGTGTTTTAGTAAAACAAAAAGATTTAAAAAAAATAAGAAGCTTAAAAACGATACCTAATTGAAACTGAAAATTTTATTCTTAAAATATTGATATTGAAACGTAGTTTTATTTTCTTCAGAGGAGCTCGTGGCTAGATAATAACAGCCACATGGTTCGATGTTCAAGGTTAAGCAAACTTGCCAAGGCCTCCGTGCCTCGGAAAGCACGTTAAGCCGCTGGTCCCGGCTATTATCACGCTAAGATCAATAGGAGCGGAGCGGTAATGAAAATTGTGACGCTGACGAAGTTGCGCGGGTCAACTAGTTTATAATATAAGTAAAAGTATGGATATATGGACAAACTTGCGATGACGAATCACGACTCAAATATTTTTTTTTATTACAGATTTCCAAATGATGCAACACGAAATGAGATTTGGATTCGCATTATTAGGGAACAACGAAAGGAGCCTTATTTCAAGCCTCATAAAAACACAAGAGCTCTGCTCATTTTTGTGACAATGATGTTGAAATTTCAAAAGCTGGACTCCGGAGGTTAAAAGGATCGGCTATACCGCGATTTGAGATTAAGGTGTTGGCCTCACACATACCTATTTATCTGCAATAAAATTAAATAAAGTAGCATCTTGATGCTACCTACTTATAACGGCATGCAATTGATTTAGTTACACTGACTACAAAAATGCGAAAAAAAAACGCATACGCGCGAACAAGATTACGTCGAACACCTATGCGGTGCGGCAGTCACGTAGTTCGAATGAGTTATCATAGATGTCGCTAGTTTTGCTTGTACTATAAAGGCTTATAAGAAATGTTCAGTTGGGCGCATCCTCCCTTTTGAAATCATTGAAGAAAAGTTTTAAAATAAGTTCATCTTATTTGAGGGTAATTATCTAATAAATAAAAAAATTGAAAATCTCAACTGCCAACTCAACTTCCAAATTTAAATACTTAGTCCAAGTGGTCTTATTCGGGTCATAGTCTAGCTCTGAGCCCGCGTACTTAAGAGGGTACCGAGCGCGCAGTGACGCCATAACCGTTTGTTTGGTAATTTCTTTTATTTTAGAATGAAAATGCTAAACATAAGCATGTTACGTTGTGCGCCACAAGACTATACGTTATTATTATTACAAACAGTAGTTTTACATTGTTAAGTTTTATTGTAATCCTTAAAACGGAAAATTGTGGCCCCTAAGCTCCGTTTTAAGTATTACAATAAAACTTAACAATGTAAAACTACTGCTTGTAATAATATTTAACGTATAGTCTTGTGGCGTACAACGTTACATGCTTATTTCCTGCATTGTCATTCTAAAATAAAATAAATCACCAAACAAACGATTATTTTTTTTTGGATGGGAAATCATCAAATGACTTCTCCCGCTCTGGGCGGAGCGGGAGGGCGTGTCAGATTTTACTGACTAAAACCCATCCGTGTTCTTCTGTTGCCTGTGCCGGGGCCACGGTAACTCTTTCGAACATCCCGCAACCCCGGATGGACCAAACAAACGATGAGAGCGCCACTGCGCTCTCGGTACTGTAGAGGCTTTAATTGGGCCGGCCTCCACGGATTGTGGCATTGGCTGATAAGACTAACACTGGTTTATTGAAATATAGAATAGGTTTAAACTATGACATATAGTCAAATTGTTTTATATTGAATCAGTGCTAGTGCTAGCTTTACGGTTGACAATGTAACGTGCTTTCCCATAAGCCAATAAATAGTAATAGCAATACAGTACCCTCTTAAGAGGCTCCTATTTGCCAAGTGGCGTGACTATTAGTAAAAAAAAAACGCAAACGGTAAATTATGTACTCGCTGAGTAGATACGTAATTTATCGAAAATCCGGTCGGCAGAACCGTAACTACTGCCATAGTACTGCAATTTATTTAAAATTTGTTTGTGACTAAATAGATACCAATTTTGTTTGTTGTTTTATTTAATATATCATTACCAGTGTAATATACCTATTGTTATATTCAATGTCTCTTCTGTTGGCAAATTCGCATGCTCTATGATTCACTAGTGTAGGCTTCAAGCGCAACACACTACAGATAGCCATCTCTTTCTGTATCATACGTTCCGTATTATCTATCGCAGTCGTAGTTGAAAACTACTAAGTATACACCTATATGTAAGTACGTTTGTAATAACAACGCAACGATATCTCAATGCCGCTCACGCTCAGTATGAACCATAAAATTCTATGGTATGAATGTAGCGTACAACGTTGTATCTTCTTAGATGCGTTACCCGCGCTAAAAGCAAGGCATTTGCCCGACTTGAAATTAGTCACGCACCATCCGGTGTCGCACGCGGTCGCACGTCGCTATCATTCGCAATTCTCATCAATTATTTGCGAAGAAAATGCCTTCCTGTGTCTATAGACGATGTACAAATTACACTACTACTGTGAGAGAAAAGGAAAACGTCTCATTTCATGCGTAAGTACTGTATTTTTTATTACAACACATAAAATGTTTTTGTTTTGTACTTTTACCGCCATTTTGCCGCGAGTGGGTTCGCGACTAGGGGAGGTTGGGGCATTTATGGCAGCAGTCTTTTTAATTCAGACTTTCTTGGGTATTTTTTAATATTATGATATTGTTTGTTACAAAATCATGTCATCTAATCCATATTTATTAATTACGTGTGTTATGAATATTACTTATCGTTTTTCTTTCATTTTAGATTGCCTAAAAACGGACTAATGAGGGAAAAATGGTTAAGGATAATTAGGACGCAAAGGAGTGAAGAAGATTGGATGCCAAATAGTTATTCTACGGTCTGCTCGGAACATTTTTTGGCAAGTGATATAATGAGGAAAAAAAAAGTAAAAAGATTGACAAAAACAGCAGTTCCTGTAATTAAGGTAAAATAATATGTGGTTCATTATTTTTATACGTCTTAGTTTCAGTCAAGACAGGGTTTTTGGACTTGCTCGAATGTACAGAAAGCTTGAAACATCTAAACTCCATTTGTAATAAGAAGATTAGAAAAACTAAACCTTTTTTACAGTCCGTTCAACCGATTTTAACTTCTATTGCGTTGGTGGCATGACAAGTGGCACCTGCAGTTAATAGTTGGTAATGAAACCACGTTTTTGCTTTTAATGCCATCCTTAGGGCTACGGAATAGAATTCAAAACGGTTGAATGGACTGTATAAAAGGTTTGTTTAAATTTCTAATCTTAATTCAAATGGAGTATACGTATACATCTATACGTTGGTCCAAGGACAACGTTTCAACAACAACAGCAACATGCAGGTTATCACTAGATCACATTGAAATGTTATTGGGTGGGATCAGGTGACATGGCGGATACATTAATAATCCTAACGCTATACAAATTCAAGGGAATTTCCAAAAAAAATCCTTCATCACCTAGAAATGAAGTCCTCGTTTTTGGGAAATTTTGTACCGCTGGAAGACATTCCTGTAATAACATGTTCGTCTGCAGTCAAGAATATTAATTCCTCAGTAAGGGGAAGAGTTGCCGATGAGGAATGCGACCCACTCGATAATAATTCTATAGGAGATGATCACATTTATAGACGGAAATGTTGAAGTGCTTTCGACAATGCTGAAACGCGAAAGTGTCAAAAAGACCACCTATCGGATTATCTCAGGATGGGTATCTAGGAAACTGGTTAAAGCCCTTAAGGGGGAAGCGCTAAGGTAGCCCGCGAAATTCAAATTTTCTTACGATTTTTGCAATTTGCAGCTCAGTGTCTGGGTGTTGATTAAAGTATGATTCGCGACCGTAACAAATATGTTTTTACAAAATTATAAGCATTAGAATCAGTAATACAACTCCTTAATTAAGTTAGTATGATCTACAAATGTTAAGATTTCATGAAATAGTTATTCAACAGGATTACTTCGTCTTAGAGAATTGTATTATGACTTTAATGATTATAATTCCGTAAATACATATTTGTTACGGTGGCGAATCATATTTTAATCAACTTACAACCTAATACTGACCTGCAAATTGCAAAAAAACGTATGAAGATTTGAATTTCGCGGGCTACCCTGGCGCTTTCGCCTTAAATGTGAAACATGCACTGGAAGTCTATTTTCCAACAACAAGTTGTGGTTTTTTTTTTCTATTCAAATTCAAAATCATTTATTGGGTAATTACATGCAGTTGTTAAAAAAAGAGCATAGTTCAACCATATTACGCCTTGAGGCATGCAAATCTCTAGCTTTGCCTGTATCACAGCATTATTATACAATTACTATCAAAAATGTTGGTAATTTCACCGAAGCAAATAATAATGAAACATTAGCAAATAATAATGTCACTAGAATAATGAAAAATTAAAATGTCATGTATTAAAAATTAGAATGTCAACATAATTATATTTGTAAATAAATGTTAAAATAATAATAATAGATAATTAATTAGTGCATTAATCATATGTCACAACAACAATAATATTTCGGAGAGCAATATGTCCTTACATCCTCTATTAAATAATCCTGAATACTATAATTACATTTAAATAGCAAGAATCTTTATAATTTCGTTTTAAATTCATCGATGAATTCATGATGGAGTTTCTAGTATACAATGTAACGTGTTTCTGGATGTACGACATTAAATGAAAACGAGCACAGTACTAATCCATTGAAACATTTTAAAACACGAAGATTAGTAGTTAATGGAAAATTAAAAAATTGCAGTTTTCAAACAAAATAAATAGTAGGATCAACTGCATAAAAAGTAAACACGCTTTATCTACGCAAAGTCACTGACCAACGGTGCGGTGCGGGGTGCGGGGCGCGGCGGCAGCAATGTTTACCTATTTTTACGGACTCAGATCTACATCATGTTGAAAAATAAGAAAATGAAAAATAATTTCCTGTGGCAAAAGTATTCATTGGATTTGATTGATTTTTTGTATATACGGACAAAGAACATGATTCTCTTTACGTGGTTTAAAGGAATGTTAATCCTCCTGTTACACGTGGTAGACTTTGGTAAGTAATTGTATACGTATACGCGGTGCCATACTGAAAACGCTTCTGGTATTATGGTTTCAAAAAATGATTATTTTTGAAAAATATGGGAGGACTATGTTTTCCAAGTGAGGATGTTTTTAAACTTTGCTTGAGGTCAGAACTTATTATTAAGAATCACTTAAAAGAAAAGGGTTACGTAAGTACATAATACTTCCCGATCCCAAAGAGGTCGAACCTATAACAAAAACCGAATTTTAGAATCCTTTAGTAGCCGTAATGACGTGTTTATATGTATGCGTTCTCATTCTTTAGAGAGCAACATCCAACATTCAGATTCATAGGCTACACCTTATCCACGCTGTCATAGAGAAGTTTCTAAAAGTTCGCATACGTTTCACACATGGAACTCAGATTTTAAAACTGATTACCAGAGACAAAAAAAGGAATAAATTAAATTTGTGTGAAGTTAATTGTTATTATGTTTAGGTATGTTTAGTAATTTTTTATTATGTTGATCGCAGTAAAACAGCCCTCCTACGTAAAAATATTTACCGAATGGCTCCAGTTATCTTCAATAAAATTCCACGACAGATAAAGAGTCTTAATAATAATATGTTTAAAAAGAAACTGAAACAATTTTTAATTCATAAATGTTAACTACTTCACAACCGAGTTTATGGAGGACACCACTGACATTTAGATTTTTACAATATTACTTTTGACATTTGTAATTTTGTGTTAGTAGGTACGTAATTATGTGTTAGTGTATAAATCGTGGAAATGAAAGATATAGATCTAGTTAAAAACAAAATCCACGAATTTTTAGTTGCGAAATGTTATTAATTATCATATTAATGACTATTTAAATGAAAGACGCTAGGCCTGCTACATCCGATTTATTATATTAGAAAAAAAAACATTGTTTATTTTTATTATCTTGAACTTAATTAATATTGATTATTCTGAATTTAATTGTTAATTATGTATTATTGTTATTATTTTAATTTAATTTTTAATGTTTTTGAATTATAATTGTTATTGAATTTAGTTGGCATTATTGATAGTATTTGCATAATTATCTATGTGATGGTAAAATATGGAGAACTTTATTATAAGGAAAAATATTGAAAGAAAGAGAAAGAAAGAAAATAAATTTATTTGACCCAGGTTAAGGCACACAATATTCATGCAAAAACAAAAAACGGAAAATTAAAATAAACTTAATGTTAAACCCTCGCGGGCTTCGTGAGGGTTTTGGGGGTGCTCGCTCACGTTGCGAGCTGATGTGATAGGTTATGCGACCCTCGGGCTTCGTGAGGGTCACAATCAGATGGTTTCCCTACGTTTTCCAAGGCTCTAACCTTTGGACTCAAATAAAAAGCTCCATCTATTGGTCCCGATAGTAATTAACTTTACAAACACCAAAGAAAATATGGTTGAATTGTAACATTGATTTGCGGGCAATGTTACTACTGGCCGATATATGGCTGCACACTTAAGAGGGTTGTCACATTTTGCACCTCTCTCGCTCACACGGGACCAAATTTTTAATAACGTTAAATGAAAAGATGCATTTTTGAAAAATGTAATCAATGGGCGGTCTACAAAATAATATTAGTTTAATAGGTAATTATTAAAAACACATTTTTATTGTGGCATTTATTTACATCATCTCAAAAACAGATCATAACACTTAATTACATAAGTATATTAGATAACACAATAGAAATGTGTTTTTGAATAACTACCTATTAAATTAATATTATTTTGTAGACCGCCCATTGATTACATTTTTCAAAAAAGCATTTTTTCATTTAACATTCTTAAAAATTAGGTTTTGTGTGAGCGAGAGAGGTGCAAAATGTGACAACGTTCTTAAAATAGTATAAATTGCCACCCATAACCACAAATACATAAACGATGATGATGAATGTTTTGTTGTAGGTATGTATTAATAAATTAGGAATTATAATTAGAATATTTGTGCGCCGTTAACGGCAAAACATAGCGTTCATTTTTATTAATATTGACCTGGGTACCTTTTTGTTTACTTATGTTCTACAAATAAAATATTTGAATTTAATTGAGTTTTTTTTTCTTTTTTTTTAATCTTTATTAATTTATAGAGGGTTTGATCAGTATGACCATGCCACCCTCATAGGGGTATTCTATGTCTATCTACGCTTAATACCATTTTTTTTTGTGGATGGGAAATCATCAAATGACTTCTCCCGCTCTGGGCGGAGCGGGAGGGCGTGTCAGACTTTTACTGACTAAAACCCACCCGTGTTCCTTCTGTTGCCTGTGCCGGGGCCACGGTAACTCTTTCGAACATCCCGCAACCCTAGCTGGCATCGGCCCTAGCGGACCCCGTATCTACGCTTAATACCTAGGTGTACAATGTTGTATAATTTTTTGGCTGTCCTGGACAAGGGAGCAGCCCAGATATTATTATACATGCCAACATTATTAAAATTAAAACCGTTTTCTATGAAATAGTTCCTCCTCTCCATTTGGTTCCGGACACACTCCGCTAAAATATGAGTGGTATCCTCTACCTTATCACACTCAGAACAATTGGGCGAATCACTCTTTCTCATTAAAAAGGCGAAGCTATTCAACGGAATATGTCCCGAACGTAGTCTGAAAGCAGTCACAATCTCATTTCGATGCATATCTGTACCCACAAACCAAGGAGCTCTGGAAAGGCTATGTTGAATGGTTCTGTACCAAATTCCCTTGCTGAGCGACCTCTCATCAAAGTATTCTTTCCATAATTCTAAACACTGGTCGCGAACTCGATACAAGAGGTCGCTAAATAAGGGAAAACATTCAACAGATATTCCGTCTGTGATAACCTCTTTTGCTAAGCGATCTACTTCTTCATTTCCATACAAACCAATATGGGAAGGTACCCATTGAAGAACAATTCTTTTGTCTTGTACTTTACCAAGAGAATCTAAAATTTTATAGGCTATCGGGGAGCCAGGTGTTGCAGAGCACTCCTAGAATCAGTCAGTATTACATAATTTCCTGATTCGAGTGACTCAATGTATGAAATAGCTTCTGAGATTGCTAGTAGTTCAACGTACATTATCGAAATTTTAGCACATGATCTAAATTTTATAGAGGCCTTCAGTTGTGGATCAAAAACAGCCCATCCCGACTCGTTACCTTCCTGCGATCCATCAGTATAGACTGAGTAAAAATGTAAATAATTAGTATTTAGATACTGCTCGCAAATTTCATAAATGTTGCTACACCTATACTGATATTTCGGCTTGTCAATGACATCTATATAAGGTTTTACTTACTAAATGATAATGTTGACATAGACAGGGAGCGCAGGTCGCTGGCTGTCCGTTGCATCATGCTGGCCCGCAGGTTTGCACGCTGTACTGAATCAGTTAAGATAACGCTCTTTAAGGCCTTCTGCCAGTCGCTTTACACGTGCAGCCTGTGGACCAAGTATACCCAGCGGGCATACAGCGACTTGCGCGTCCAGTACAATAACGCATTCAGGGTGCTTTTGGGGTTGCCGTGGCGTTGTAGCGCGTCAGGGATGTTCGCGGAAGCGTGCGTCGACGGGTTCGCTGCGATCATGCGGAAGCGATGCGCTTCCATGATGGCGCGCTTGCGCTCCTCCTCCAATGGCATCCTGAATGTGTTTACAGACCGGTGGGACTCTCCTCTCTTACGAAGGTGGGTAAGTCTTCATACTCACTTATCCAAATAAGCGGTGTACCATTGAACGAACAGTTCAATGGTACACTACCTACTTGTTTATTATTGTAAAAATTTAATACTAACATTAGGCTAAGTTATACTAACAATATATGGATGTAATTCTGAAATAAAATATTTGAATTTGAATTTACTACATTGGATAGGTCCACACTGCTAACCCATGTGGTCAAAGAAAATCTTTCCAATTGCTGCGATGAAAGTATAGGGTAGTCAACAAGAAACTCATGTACCGTCACTAATAGTGGTTTTTTTACGCCTCCAATATAAACTCTGACATGACTCAGCAAGATTGTTTATCAAGAGAAATATTTTACTGCCCCGGAACGAGTTCACCTTCAACCAATATTTGCCGGCTAAAAAGTACCTGTGTACATACAAAGGTTGCAGGTGAAGCTCCCACTCCATCACGTGTCTTGCGGTAGTCCTCACAAAACTACCGATAACGCGCATACACTGATTTTGTATCCTGTCCAATTTTTGCGGGATGTTCGAAAGAGTTACCGTGGCCCCGGCACAGGCAACAGAAGGAACACGGGTGGGTTTTAGTCAGTAAAAATCTGACACCGCTCCTGCTCCGCCCAGAGCGGGAGAAGTCATTTGATGATTTCCAATCCACACAAAAAAAAAAAAAAAAAATCTGTCCAATTTGACTAAATTGCTCTTGTACCCGCTATCATACAAAAAGTTACCATAGTCTAGTCTCGAACGAATAATAGAAACATATAATAATCTCAAGTAATATGGATGTACGCCCCACCCAGACCCAGCAAGAACTTGAAAGATTCTTAAAGATTTTAGACATTTTTGGCTAGTTCCCCAATATGTTTTTTCCACCTAAGCGAGCGGTCTAGCCATAGCCCTAAGTACTTCATATTATCTACTACTTGGAGCGATGTTTCATTTATTAACAGATGAAAAAAATCTCTTTTATACCCTCTCTTAAAAACGCATACCTTACTCTTTGCAGATGAATTTTCTAAGCCTATGTTTGCAAGCAATTTAACTAAAATGTTTAATGAATTTTGTAAAAGATTAGCACCTTCTTGTGTGTTTTTACTTACTGAATAAAGAACAAAGTCGTCCGCGTACTGGGATATCAAAACTCCGCTGCTCATAATACTTGCACAGATACTTGAAGTTAGTATGTTAAACAGCAACGGTGACAAAGGGTCACCTTGGGCTAATCCACGGCCGGTAGTTCGACATATTTAACCATTATCAATTAATACCTTCAACTTAATACCATAAATGTTGACATATTTTGGATCCCACCCCAATTAGGTCCAGCTTTTGCAATAGTGAAATTATGTTTACGTTATTATATGCATTATCTATATCCAAAAAGCATCCTATTGTTGTCTTATTTTCTGTAAAACCAGTTTGAATATGAGAGACTAAATTAACCAGATTGTCCATTGTAGATCGACTTTTTCTAAACCCCGTAGTATATGGCGATAAGATGTTATTTTTTTCGATGAACCATTCTATTCGATTATTCAAAATACTATGGAATATTTTACATAAACACGACAACATTGATATCGGTCTGAGTGAAGACTGAGACTGCAGGTCGCGCCCAGGCTTAGGTATTGGAATGACTGCGATGTCTCGCCACTGATTGGGTACAAAACCGGTTGACAGAGAACCATTATATAGCGATAACAAAATAGATTTGCCGTTCTCAGGAAGATATTTAATCATCGAGTACGAAATATTGTCACAACCGGGTGACGTGTCTTTAGTGCGAATACAACAATTAAGTTCTTGTTTCGTGATTTGTGTCTCTAATTTAGAATTAATAGAAACAAATGATAGGCCTTGAGGAGATGCGTAATCGGGAGTTAGGTTACGAAGTAGATTATTGGCTCTCTCGCCATCAACATGTTGTTTAGCACTTCTACGCCCTTTAAACCATTTCATTTTATGCCACATATGACTTTGTGAAGTTGTTCCGTCCAATGATGTGCAGAAATCTTTCCAACTTTTATCCTTTGCTTTGCGCACTAACTTTTGTGACTCACATATTTTTTTGTTAAGAAGCGATAGGTTATTCGGTGAAGGATTGCGTCTAAAGTTTGAAAGGGCTATTCTACGTTCTGCAACTGATTTGGATAGGTCTGCATTCCAGTAGGATTTGGGAATAAAGACGTTATCAGGGTCCATATTAAATTTTATGTAAGGAATATGAATGTTTGCTGCTAAAGAATCATGGCCACGCTCCTAACATGCTTGGACTAGTAAAATTTAACAAAACGACTCTTGATGAAACATACGTTGTTTCATTTGTCTAAATAAATGGTAACAAGTACGGCCTTCAAAATATTTTTAAAAGATGGGAGAGTCAAGTAATTAAGAAATATATTTTTTGAGGTTAGGTGGTATATTATTAATCTGTGGCTTTTGAATTGAGAGGTTTTTCATCTGTTTTTTTTATTAAGTTACAAATTATGTCAAATGCAGGGCACATACTCTACATATCTGATAAGGTTGAATTATCTTCATTCATAAGTAGGTACCATAATAGACATGGACACGTTGAATTTGTCCCTGATAAAGTGATAATAGAGGAGTTTCCAAGAAGACTGCTATACATACGTAGCGTACGTACAATACGATGAGAAATCCTTTCAGCAATAAAAGATACCACTCTTGTGTTTTGCTCTAGGACAATGTGTCGCGCAATACGATTTACACACAATCCACAGTTAACACACAGAATGGAAGACATTTTGCCACTTCCGATAGAAGATCCAAAACGTGATGCAGTTCCAAGTCCAATATACGAAAGCCAAGTCAACTAGAGTAGAAGAATCAGTTGGTGTCCGTAAGCAATGCAGTATATCAGGAATTCAGGAAAATAACACAAAATCGCACAGAACACAGAGTCGTCGCCGAAACTACAACACAGTCTGCGCAGAAAACTGTCAATTTGTGTGTCATTCTTTTGTTTATATTACTTGTCAAAAATAGAGGAAGGCCACGTCATCGATCAATTTATGCAGTATCGATTTTGAGATGCAAAATTATTACTTTTAAACAGTTTACATTGCCCGGGGTTTCATTTCGATTAAAAAATAAAATCTATTCAGATCTAAGTTAAAGTATGGACTTCTCTAGTAACGTTAATAATACAAATGCGTTCAAAATCAATATTTTACACTGCGTTCTGATAATGCAAAATTATATTTATAATGATATAAAATATCTATACTTCCCCATCTTCAAAAAATAAACTGATGATATCTAATAATTACATTAACAATGTACTACATTTTGGTGACAGTCTCATCTTGGGACGAAATTCTGTTTTTTCTTAGTCCAAAATGACCATGATCCTTTATACAGTCAATAAAATTATCGTAGTCGGCTTGAAGATTGCCTGACTGCTCAAAGTTAATAAATAAATTTTCAAGTAAGCTTTTGTAACCATCCCAATCCGCATTTTTAAAATTCCGTCGATATGTATTTCTAGATCCAACGTTGAAATTGGTCGTTATATTAATCATTAAGTGATCACTTCCAAGGGTTTCGTTCATAATGTTCCAGTTAAATGTCAAAGCTAAGTCAGAGGAAACTAACGATAGATCGGGCGCGGACTGTTGAAGTTGGTTATGCCATCGTTCAGCGTTACAAAACCTCTATCTAAAATAGCATCACAGATTTGAGATCCTCTCAAATCGGTCTTGTAAGACCAATTGGTGTGGTGTCCATTAAAATCCCCTACAACAAGACTTTTTTTATTTGCTAATGAAAACACTGAGTCCCAATCTTGCTGGCTGGTACGCACAGATGGTGCACAGTACACAGCAATAATATTTTCGATTTCATTACAATTGAATACTGTAACACACAAAAGTTCAATACCATGGTTTGTGGTTTTTACGTCCCAGATACATGAATGCATCGACCTATGTACAAAGATAGCAACCCTACCATAACCATTATCCCTATCTTTACGGTAAATATTATAATTTGTCAAATTGAGATGGCAATCAGGCTCTAACCAGGTTTCACTAACGGCAGCAATGTGGACTTTCTCCTGTGATTAAATATTTTCAAATGTAACTAACTTCGGCCTTAAACTCTGTGCGTTCCATTGGAGAATAGTCAATTTTACATTTTTCCTGTTATTATTTATGGTTTACAAAAAAAAAATCTAATACCTGCTTTATTACAGGCCAATCTGAAATATTATCTACCACAACTAAAATGATCCATTCGACGCAACACTTTATAATACTTGTAACCTTAGTTAAAATAGATGTATTTTTCAAAAATATTATTTCCTTCACTCTTTCAATTAATTCTCCAAACTTCACTTCTCTTTCTCTCTTTTCTTTAACGTCCTCAACAAACACATCTGGTTTATTGGTATCCTGTGGCTCTGGATTTAAATAGAAATCGTATTCACGTCGATTAGAAGCAGCAACCTTACGTTTCCCTTGTTTCTTGGCCGATGATTGGGAGGCTTGTTTGACCGGTTCCCCTTTGTGTATTTGTGCTTTTGTCGTTATGCTTTCAATGTAAGGTGTAGAATCACGGGGCGACGATGTCGTATCTTCAACAAGCGGAGGTTTAGACACTAACGCAGAGAGCGGTTTGATAGACGATATCTTAGGGGCGACAAATGTTGGTGAAGTTGGTGCTACGTAAATAGTGAGGGCCTTTCTGTACGTGCAAATGTACTCCGCCATAATGTCTCGTAATCTTTTTTCTTTGAGGAATGCAGGGCAACCTTTGTACAAAGCCATGTGTGCACTGTTACAATTGATACATTTGAATGACGTAGTATCGCAGTTAGTATGGTTTTCTCCGCACTTCGTACACTGTGATACGGGAAAGATGTATGCAGCCACTTTGATTCTCAAACCATCTACATATATATATGGTGGTAAAAATGAGCCCTTAAAACATAAACGAACTGCTTCACTTCGCGTCCAGCCTTCTTTCGAATTACGTCGGTTAAGTCGAAATATTGACACTAATTCTGCTGGTTTAGAGCACGCAATTGTATTTTGTATCTCCTCGTCGGTTAAATCCAAATCCACATCTCTTATAACTCCATATGATAGACTTTTTTGCCAGCCCTTATCAAGCAATTGTTTACAGTTTTCTAATCTCTCTGCGCTGACTTCATTCTGCATGTCGAGGCGGACTTTGTATGGGTTCATATATTTTACCCTTAGAATATCCGAAATGCCGTTATCTTTAAGGAATCTGGCCAAAGCAAATTGTTTGGGCAATTGTTCACTATGTGATATGTATATCTCTATTTTATCTATATGGAGCTTATATTTCTTTTTTTCCTTTGATTTCACCTCTGTCCATTCGCTATCATCTTCATCTCCTTTCCTCTTCTCCGACCTAGTTTCGCCCTCCATTTGGATAGTATCTTCCTCTTGGTATTGTGTCCCTTCTAAATCCCGTACTTCTAGATCACTCCACGGACTGCTGTTCGGCATAATAGTCGCATCACAAGGCGCATACACATGATTTTCCTTAATTTCATTCATCGCGTAGAATTAAAAAGCATAGGTACATCGTTAGCGATTGCGCGCAGTGAGTCAACCCAACGGTATGTACATACACGATGGGTATAGCTACTGCGACTGCGCGTAGGTAAATAACAACGTAATATGTGCGCGCGCGGATTGAGTAATTAGCATACGACCACCTCGCACGAACGCCGTATCGAGACTGAGAGGTTTTATTTAATTGAGGAAATTTCATTTTAAATGTGTCTGTTGTTTTGACACTACTAACTTTTTTATTATTTGTATGCTCTCTAGTAAAATGTAGCGAACTGACCATCTTATTATAACGTCCTATAGGAACCTACATTTACGAATAAATTTGATTTGATTTGATAATTTTATTCCCCTCTTCTCTTCTCTTCTTCTCTTAGATTTTACGTCGATTACATTATTACGCGGGGTAGTTGCGTAACACACAGTAGGAATCGGTTTCATTTTGACAGTTCAACAACATTCATTGCGTTATTTACGTTGTTGAGAAGACAAATTTTTCGAACATATGAAGCAATGGATTAGCAATAAGCAGGTTCTGATTGATAGTGTGTTACGCAGTTACGGTGACGGTATCCAAAAAGAACGTCTAAATGAGGGGAATAAAATTAAAAATAACAATTTGTTTAGCTTATATTTTGATTTTGAAAGCGTATTTGAGTAAACATGCAAACATTCGGAAACATAGTTTCACTTCACACATATATAATGTAGATACCAGTAGCGAAGCTACAACTTCCATTAGAGGGAAGCCGTAGAAAAACTTGTTCAGTTCTCATAAATTCAAGATAACATCAAAATTTATTAAACTCGAGTAGAGTCGTTGTTCCGAAGGGAAGCCGGTAGGAATGGAGTTGTATGAAGCCGTCGCCCCTGGTAGATACATAATATTATGTACTAACAATTCGCCCCGGCGGCATCGCGCGTGTACAATAATTTATAGTTTATGTTCACATTATTTATTTTGAAATAAAAGCTTTTATAATTCACATTGTGTCTTGTTTTATTATTTTAATTTGGTACCTACTACAGTTCTGAAATATTAAAATTGTTTATTGCTTTAAAATATCCTAATGTTTACACTTTGTCAACACGTGGCTTTCAAGCATTGGCATTAAGGTGAAAGCGCCAGGGTAGCCGCGAAATTTAAATCTTCTTACGTTTTTTGCAATTTGCAGGTCAGTATTTGGTTTTATATTGATTAAAATATTATTCGCGACCGTAACAAATATCTATTTACAGAATTATAATCATTAAAGTCATATACAACCCCGTAAGACCAAGTAATTCTAAGAATAATTTATTATTTCATGAAATCTTGACAATTGAGGATTATGTAATGGCCCGAGAGATGGCGTTGGCGACAGGTGTGTGAGATTCTTGATTGAGACAACAATTTGAGTTTCTGAACTTTACTTGTTATCAACGGGTTTACAAGCTAGATTAACTAACAAGCTGACAGTCTGTGACTGACTGAACTGTACTGACCAAGGGAATGTGTTTTTTGTTTTTGGGGAATGGCATCTCGCAGTTCAACATATAGGAGGTTGTCGACTGCTTAACCGGGCTTTCCTGTGTATGCCTCAATAAATTAAGGCCTCCAGCCAGGCATAAAACTAAAACTAAGCGACTTCTCGCTAAGGGCACCCCCTGTGGGGTACGGACCTCGGCTTAGGGCGTCGCTGGGAGAGGACAGCAAGAGGACATGCTGGATCGGATTAATTGGGAGCGAGTTTAAAATTACGGGCTCAGCTGCGCGGGCTGGCCCGTGCAAGTGTCGGGGTGGGGATGGACGGGGACGTCGCGGTGGCCCTCGGCGGCGAGGGCGGAAGCACGGCGGTCTCGATTTGAGTTTCCGGATCGTGCTAGTGGCGGGATTACTCTCCTGGAGGAGGGTTATAGCGTCATCCGGGACGGTCAGTGAGTGCCTAGGTCGGCGGATGCGACTTATACGCGACGGGGTATAGCGGGCGGCCGCCGCAATCAGGGGATTTCTAACTAAGGGAAGAGCGGTAGTGACTATTTATTGTAAAATGATTCTAGAAAGGATAGATAAGCATCACGACCCTTGTACACTCATTAATATCCATAATTACGTAAAAACATATTTGTTACGGTCGCGAATCATACTTTAACAACACACACCCAGACACTGAGCTGCAAATTGCAAAAATCGTAAGAAAATTTGAATTTCGCGGGCTACCTTAGCGCTTCACCCTTAAAAGAAAATATTGTTTCAGGGGGTGGACTATTACGACGCAAACTCCGACATCGAGGACATGCCTGGAACATCATCTCAAAATGTGGTAAGTCAATAGCTTGCAACTTGTAACAAACTCAGGTGAAGTGAGCTGTCATTGAGACTAGCGGGATTGACACTATTGTCAGCTCAGGAGCTAGACAACCACCTCAGTGTGGGAAAGAGATGGAGCTAGACGTCCTGTATAGCTCCATCTCTTTCTCACACTGAAGTAACATTAAAATAACACTGTTTTAAGAGGTGGTGGTTGCCCCCTAGGTCAAACTCACTTCAGCTAAGTTTTAACGGTGATATATATTATGTGATATTTGTACAGAATAGATCAGTAGGTCTGTTCCCAACGTATCTGAATAAAATGTAAACAACTGGATCAGAAAAGGGACCTGCACCCTAATTGAGTAAATTAGGGTGCAGGTCCAATCACTTTCAATCACAATCTGAATGATTTTGAAGCAAATTGTTAATCCATTGCTTCATATGTTCGAAAGATTTGTCTGCTCCAATAACGCAATGGATGTTGTCGAGAGCGCCGACCGTCGACGGCGACACACGTGCGATTTGCGCTGCGTTGCGTTCGAACCGCTGTTGTCGTGTTTATTCCGTGTGTTGTGTAGTGTAAGGGTCTATTTTTTATGTTAGTGAGTTTGTAACTGTGTTGTGACAATACGAGAGACTAATTGCCTGGGACCTAGTGCGCCGAGCGACGTGGCGTGACCCCCGTGCAAGCTTATTTGGTGAGAGCTTTCCGTTATAGCTTATTTTGTTCCTACCGGTTTAATTAGTTATATGTGCTAAATAGGTACCTACATACCTAACTTTAAAGTATAATAAGTGTGTGACAAATTATTATATTATTATGTGCAGAGCAGTGCAGTGTTTAGTGTTCCAAAATCGTTTGTTTTTGTGAATGCGCATTCTATTTTTAGACATCGACATAGACGAGCTTCAAGCGGTCGACTCAGATAGTACCCAACCTCCTGCAAAAAAGGGTCGTAAGGACAGAACAAAAGCGATAGATATTCCTTTTGGTTCCGTGAATTCCAAATAAAGCTGGCTTCCCACGGTGCGTGATATCGCGGACGGACGCGGACCAGCTCGCACGACACACCGTGGGAAGGGTCTCGTCCGTGGTAACGCAGACACGTCCGTCGCGGTGCGTCCGACCCAGGGCAAGTCGGTAACTTCAAAGGTGCGGTGCAAGCTTCTCTTTTACCAACATTTTAGAATGATACGTCGTTACCATGTCGGCGCTACCACGGACGAGACCCTTCCCACGGTGTGTCGTGCGAGCTGGTCCGCGTCCGTCCGCAATATCACGGACCGTGGGAAGCTAGCTAAAGACGTCTTTATATGATATTTTGCTAACTTCGACTTGCCAAATCCAAGAAAGTCCTATTTACGCATGGAATGATAACCTAAAACAGGACATGACTTACTTCGACAAGACACTACACGGCTGAAGACCGATATAAGATCACGAAGGCTGCTAGCGAGACTTAGAAGAAACCTGAAACGGATAGTAGCGAGACCTCAGACGAAGACTGGAAACAGCAACACGTAATACAGCATAGCAGTAACCTCGCCAAAAGACTCACCGGTGAAGCCGGACTTGAAACAACTTGGCGGCGACGTCGTTAAAAGATGTCCATCCATAGATAAATATTACCCGTCTCTCCACTATTCCCTTGACTACTTTAGGATGCATATCCGGTACGGCGCAAATAATCCTTCCATATCCTAAGGGCACGTCTTCCCTACCATTACCGCGCCCCCCGGTCTACTCCTTGATATGCAAGTTACGCAATTGCCCCGCAGGGGCGTTATTATGACTTTCTAATGCCATCATGATTCCAGTGTGCGAGAGAGACCTAGCTATACACAACCGATAACACCATCCCTTTTTCGGACTGGAATCATGATGGCATTAATACTTCATTATACGGCCGCTATGGATGCCAATTTGTAGCGCCACTTACAAATTGAGAGCTTTATTTATTTATTTATTTAACAGTTTATGTACACACATATAAACAAACAAGAAGAAAGGAACAGAAAAATACGTACAAAGGTGATGCTTATTTCTAAAGAAATCTCTTCCAGCATACCTGCGATAGGAAAGTAGATAAAGAGATGTAGACAACGTGTGTAAGAGTAAAAGAGAAAACAAAATACATAAAATCACAAACGATACACTAATATGAATATAAACAAATATATATATAAACATAAAATATGAGTACATACAAATACATACATTATACTACCAAAATAAATATCACTAAAAAATATACGATAATAATGAAACATAACATAATAAATACTAATAGCTATGACGAAGTGGAGAGATAGTGTTCTTTCACTCTTCTTTTAAACACTTTTTAAGCTTTGATTGATTGAAGGCCAATTCCCGTAATTAAAAACGTTCGAAATCTATTCGCAATCTCATCTCAGCGACAATCAAATGTTAAAAATGTGGGTAAACGCTAAGTATACAATTTTTGACAGATTGTGACTGAGATTAGAAAGCGAACATTCTTAAGATTACCGGAATTGCTTCTCAGAAATTCTAATTGTTTTAAATCACCTTGAATATGTTATTACGTTAGACAATTGAGGTTAATTTTATAACCTCGATTTTCGTGGATGATTTTTCAATTACAATTTAATAATGTGTTTTTTATGTGTTTATTTATAGTTGTTGGAAAAACTGGTGAGCTATAAGGTTGCAACCTTCTACCTACTTACAGATGAATGTGTCGCCAATTCCGCTTAGTGAGTGGGCATTTAACTTCTACCTGTGACGTCTTGGAAACACTGAGCAATTTAATTCACCGTATACCATTTGCAAAGTTAGTTACCGTGTAGCCGCAGCTTTACGGATTCAAGTGACAGCTGACGATAAAGTGACAACTTCAGGGCGCATTCCGAATTGCACTGTAATCGATTTGAGCGTGCTTACAGCCGTTCCGAGTTAGCGTGAGCGCGGTAACGATTTCCCGTGAATCGTCATAGATAACGTCATGACTTGCGCCATCTTGCGATAACGCCGACCATGCCTTAAATTGTTATCACCGTGAGCGCTGTCAAAAATGACAGGTATGCTGTTTGTTTTGTGTCGCATCATATCGTGGCAGTTTCGAAATTGTGCTTCTGGCTACAGCCGCTATTAAACCAAAGAAGAAGAAGAAATTTGTGGTGTTTATACAAAGAAATACTGTAAACCAACCACGAGTATTCAAGTGCACTGTGAGCGCGTTCACAAGCGATCCGAATTGTTGACAGATCTCAGCTGTCATATTCTTGATATCTAAGGGTACGTTCCGAATTACACTGTAATCGATTGAAGCGTGTTTACACCTGTTCCGAATTAGCGTGAGCGCGATAATATGTCCCGTGAATTATCATAGATGACGTCATGACATGCGCCATCTTGCTATAATGCCGACCATGCCCTAAATAAATATCACCGTGAGCGCTATCAAACATGACAGTTGTGCTGTTTTGTTTTGAGCATGTTTTGAGTCGCATCATATCTTTAAACTAACGTGGCATTTTCGAAATTGTGCTTCTGGCTACAGCCGCCACCTAACCAAAGAACAAAGAAGTTTGTGGTGTATAGACAAAGAAATACTGTAATCCGTGGACTGTATATTTTTTCTTCTTGGCTTGAGGGGTGGAGGAATGAAAGATTTCTTGATATTCTTCCCTTTATTCTTCCTATTGGTTCTTCTAGTAGAGCTGGAGGCCGACTGTGTCCTACCAGTTTTTTTGTTTTTTGTTTGTTTTTGGGGAATGGCATCTCGCAGTTCAACCTATAGGAGGTTGTCGACTGCTTAACCGGGCTTTCCTGTGGATGCCTCAATAAATTAAGGCCTCCAGCCAGGCTTAAAACTAAACTAAAAACTAAGTGACTGCACGCTAAGGGCACCCCCTGTGGGGTACGGACCTCGGCTTAGGGCGTCGCTGGGAGAGGACAGCAAATGGATATGCTGGATAGGATTAATTGGGGGCAAATTTAAAATTACGGGCTCAGCTGCGCGGGCTGGTTCGAGCAAGGGTCGGGGTGGAGATGGACGGGGGCGTCGCGGTGGCCCTCGGCGGCGAGGGCGGAAGAACGGCGGTCTCGATTTGAGTTTCCGGATCGTGCTGGTGGCGGGATTACTCTCCTGGAGGAGAGTTATGGCGTCATCCGGGACGGTTAGGGCGTGTCTAGGACGGCGGATGCGACTTATACGCGACGGTGTGTAGCGGGCGGCCGCCGCAATCAGGGGATTCGGGTGTTTAGTGGCAGATTCAAAGAAACGCTTGGCGAGGCGTTTCATGAACTGCTGGACGGTGGTGTGTCCTACCAGCCAAATGTTCCTACTTTTATAGTTTAAAATATCCTATATTTTTTGGTTCTTGGAAACAATTATCCAATATTCTGAGAAGTTGAACAATGCCTCGGACAAATTCTCAGAAATAGCTCAAAAGTTTCGACCAATCAGAGCGCAGCACAAAAAGGGCGTCCCTAACCTTAACTATGACGAAACTTTACCGTAATGGGGACCTTTGCGCAAAAATGAATTATTTCTACTTTTATCTTAACAATTCCTTATCCTAAACTTATGTACTATCGCTATATAATTAAAATATGTGCCTACCTAATATAAACAAGTTAAAACTATGCCCATTTTATGTCTATCCTAATACAAATGGGTCTTAACTTATATCTACGTATGGCTAATGCTCGGCGTCCGTTACACCAACTATTAGTATTTAAGAGGGTTGTCACATTTTGCACCGCTCTCGCTCACACGGGACCAAATTTTTAATAACGTTAAATGAAAAGATGCATTTTTGAAAAATGTAATCAATGGGCGGTCTACAAAATAATATTAGTTTAATAGGTAATTATTAAAAACACATTTTTATTGTGGCATTTATTTACATCATCTCAAAAACAGATCATAACACTTAATTACATAAGTTTATTAGATAACACAATAGAAATGTGTTTTTGAATAACTACCTATTAAATTAATATTATTTTGTAGACCGCCCATTGATTACATTTTTCAAAAAAGCATTTTTTCATTTAACATTCTTAAAAATTAGGTTTTGTGTGAGCGAGAGAGGTGCAAAATGTGACAACGCTCTTAAGTGCACTGTGAGCGCGTTCACGAGCGTTCCGAATTGTTCGCAGCTGTCATAATTATGATATCTAAATCGGAACGCAAATTATTGATGTGAGTGCTGTGAGCGATTATGGCATAATTCGGAATGCAAATTCAGTCGATCAAAAGTCACTCGTCAGACGTCAGCTAATTGCGGGCACTGGGCAGTCTTCTCGCGAATTTTATCACTAACGGTTGTGTTGTCTTTGTATGTACCTACATAATGGCGGACGAAAAGTTAGACGAAATTTTAGAATTGGTAATGAGCGAAGAAAGAGACATCGAAGATATACGCCTTTTGCTTGCTATGCTTTTGGATGAGAAGAGGAAGGAAAGAGAGGTATGTGTTGACTCTTTCATGGACCTTGTCCAATGAAACCATAGCACATGTTTTAACTTGTTCTTTACTATGGTTATAGGCTATTTACCTAACATCACGATACGACCCTTAAGAGCCGAGCAAAAAGAAAAATCTCAGAAAAACTGCACAAAATCAAAGTAATAGCACGGGCGGGCGATGCAACGCGGCGGGTCGGGGGACGAGGGAGTTTTATTTAAATGTGGCAGTTTTTAGTATATTATGTATGTTACGACTTCCACGCGAAGGAAGTCGCGAGGCACAGCTAGTAATATAATTAAAAAAAAAAAAACTTTTTTTACAAAAAATAACCGACTTCCAAAAAAACACTACAAAGTGAAAAATAACTTTAATTTCGGAAGTCGGTGTTTTTGGATCTGTATTTTAGGTTTTTGGTGTGATTTGAAGAGTTCCCTCGATTTCACCAAGATCCCATCATCAGATTCTGACCTGATGACAATGGGACCACCTGGAAAGTATACCCTTTCAAAGAAAAAAGAATTTTCCAGATCGGTCCAGCCGTCATCGAGTAATCGGCTATCTTATACTCGTATATATAAAAATCTCGTGTCACGATGTATGTCCTCAATGAACTTGGAAACTACTGAACCGGTCTCGATGAAATCTGGTCACTGTGTGTAATTTGGTCCAACTTCAAAGATAGGATAGTTTTCATCTCGATTATTGACCACAAGTAACAGCGCGGGCATGCGATGCGATGCGACGGGGTGGGTCGGGGAAACAAGAGATTTCACGCGGACGAACTCGCGGGCGGAAGCTAGTATTTTATGTTTTTCTTTTCAATTACGTACTTAGTATATTTAAATCAGGATATCTATGCTTTAACTCTTTCAAATCAAATCAAATAATTTATTCGCATAGAATGTAGGTATTGTACAATAAAGTTGTTATAAAAATATAGTGAGCCGGGTACATTTTCCATAATAATACGAACAATAAAATGGAGGGTAGAATAAAAAAAATATCAGCGCGCTAGGCGCGCGCGGTTCCCCTGTTGTGCATCTAGTATTCTACAGGGGGGCCAACCACCATCTCTTAAAGCAGTATTGTTTTAATGTTATTTCAGTGTGAGAAAGAGATTGAGCTTATAGGACGTCTAGCTCCATCTCTTTCCCAGACTACACAGTTCACTGTAACTTGTTCCTTGCCGTCATGTTGGCACCTTTTATGCGTTGTTGCATACCGGCAAGCAATGGTGCCAACATGACGGCAAGGGACAAGAGTTATAGTGAACGGTCTGTAGTTGTCAGTTGCGTAAATAGTTTTATCAATTTACTTGCTAGTTCCCGTTGCAGTTTGTTATATCGACTCTAAATAGTGCAATTGTGCGTTGTGTGATATTGGTCCCGATTCTCTTGTACACCGACCTAAACTAACTAAACTATCACTAAAATTCTTTAATTTTTTATGGCTATGAGAATCTTAAAGCTATTCTGCAAAAAAATCTCTTTTAAAAATAATTTTGACACAACTAAAATCGAATTTGACAATCGCGACTCCACGTAGTACTTGTTTGGTCTGTTCGTGAATTTTTTTTTTAGGCGCGCAGCGGAGCAGCCTCGACGTGTTTTATATTCAAAATCGAATTTCGAATTTTAAAAACAATAGTATCTCCCAAAATTAGAAATCAATTTTACGACAGTATAAATAGCCTCTTTAAACACTGTAATAGAAGTATTCCCGTTTGAGCACCTGAGCACCTATTTTTGGGCAACAATGCATTGAGCACCGAAGGTATTGCATTGGTGCCCAAAAAATAGGGGCTCAAACGGGAATACTTCCTGTAATCTCAAACTCAAAACTTTATTTAAATTAAACCAATTACAGGCACTTTTGAATTGTTAAAGAGTCAGTCAGTTAGTCAGAAAATTGAAGCTAGTCGCCCATTCCAAAACGTAGATCTCTATGGAGAAGAATGGGCAAGAAACTCCATGGACACTCTTTTATATCAAAATTATTACAAAATCCTGGGTACATTGTTCTTGTTGCTTCTATAATGTGAGAACAATGTAAAAAATAAATAATTAAAAACAATTCAAAATATAAGATTAAAAATACGCTATGGCAGTTAAGAGATGACCAGTCTCCACTGACGGCGCCCGTTCACGAACATGACGCGTGGACCATCACCACCACCTCTATTGTAATCTTACTTGAGTGTGGGAAAGAGATGGAGCTAGACGTCCTGTATAGCTCCATCTCTTTCGTGCACTGAAGTAACATTATAATAATACTGCTTTAAGAGGTGGTGGTTGGCCCCCAGTTCATATACAAATAATTTTTTTGTTATTAAAAGAACAATTTTTCAATAAATTTTTAAGAAATAAAATCGAACATTCTGTATGCACTCGGGCAGTTTCTGAGAATAGGCTTCTTACACAGCGTGCCAACAATACGTATGGCAAACGAACTAGCGGTTATATTATACCGAGACTTATTAATAGTCTACCTTCAGAAATAAATGTATTTCTCATAAAAATGTCAAATGTAAACTTAAGCAATATTACAATGGGCACGCCACAATTGCGGCGATAAGTCCCCTCTTTGAGGAGTGGCTGGAGAGGCGCCACGGCGTCCTCACCTTCCGCCTGACGCAGGTCCTCACCGGACACGGGTGCTTCGGGAGGTACCTGTTCCGGATAAGGCGGGAGGAAACGCCCGGGTGTCACCACTGTGTGGATCGCCCGGAGGACACGGTGGAGCATACGGTGGAGGTCTGCCCGGCTTGGGCGGAGCACCGCCGTGTCCTCGCGGAAGCGATCGGCGGCGGCGATCTCTCGCGTCCGGCCCTGGTCCAGGCCATGGTACGGAGCGAGAGTGCATGGGAAGCCATTACCTCCTTCTGCGAAGCAGTAATGCTCGTGAAGGAGGAGGCGGGACGCGTGAGGGAGAGGCAAGCTTTGCACCCTCACGCCCCTAGTCGCCGCAGGAGACGCCCTGGGCGTCGGGAATTGGCAGCCGATTCCCGGCCACCGTAGGCGCGGGCTTGCGGACGGCGAGCAATGGGTAGCTCGCCGTCTGGTAAGGACCAGGCCCGAGTCGACGGCGCGTCGTGTTCCACGCGCGCCTCAAAGAGATGTCAGCACTATTGACGGGGTCCGCTAGGGACGATGCCAGCTAGGGTTGCGGGATGTTCGAAAGAGTTACCGTGGCCCCGGCACAGGCAACAGAAGGAACACGGGTGGGTTTTAGTCAGTAAAAGTCTGACACGCCCTCCCGCTCCGCCCAGAGCGGGAGAAGTCATTTGATGATTTCCCATCCACAAAAAAAAAAAAAAAAAAAAAAGCAATATTACAAACAAATAAATAAATTGAATTGAATTGCTTAAGTATTATGTAGGAATGATGTTAACTAAGTATATATAGACCTAAAGATGTTATTAATTGTATCGATGTTGAGATAGACTCATGATAGCACAAGTTTAAACCTTAGTGGTTTTTGGTTGCTATTCAATATGAATAATCCTGTATTCTTTTATACTTATAAAAGTTAAATTAAAAAAAAATTAAAAAATATGGAATTTTTCACTTTTTGTGTGGAAAATATGAAAAATACCTACATGTTGAGTTTTTGGGGTTTATGGTATGTTTAAAGGGGGTCGAAATTTTCATTATTTTTGCGATAGGACACACCATTTTCGAGATATAAGCAAAAGAAAAGAAAAAAAAGATACAGTACTGTTTTTGCACCTGAAGTCGAGGTGTTGGTGTGAATGTTAGTTCATGCCAACTAATTTTATTCCACACATTTTTTTTATTAGAAAAATCATTACTAAAGATATCCACTCACAAATGACATTCACAAAAAAAAAATTGATTACCATAAACGCATGAAAAGGCAGGCCGATAACCTGTGTTTAAGAAGGCATAGAACGAACTATGGAAAAAAGAGTATTCTATATGATGGGGCCCAACACTACAACGAATTACCTAAAGATTTAAAAGAAGCAAAATCTCTGTTTGTATTTAAAAAATTACTAAAAAGCCACATTTTAAAGGATGTTTAATTAATATGAGCTTTATATTAAGTTCAGTGGTACCAATTACTAATTTACATTGTAACACACATACAATTCAAAATATATTTTACTAAACAATTAGTCATTCATGAATATAATACACATAAGTCATAATCTGCCTGCCTTTTCCCAACTATGTTGGGGTCGGCTTCCAGTCTAACCGGATGCAGCTGAATACCAGTATTTTACATGGAGCGACTGCCTATCTGTCCTCCACAACCCAGTACCTGGGCAATACGATACCCCTTGGTAAGACTGGTTGTCAGACTTTCGGGCTTCTGACGACCCGTAACGACTGTCAAAGATCCACGAATGACAGCCGGGACCAACGGCTTAACGTGCTTTCCGAGGCACAGAGGAGTCTCGATATTTAAAAATGGTCACCCATCCACGAACCAACCCCGGCAAGCGTAGCTTAACCTGATGGAGCGACCCGTGCGGCTGTTATTACTTAGCCACGAGCTCCTCTATATAATACACATAAGTACATTACTATAATATAACATAAAAGCCCTACACACTACCTAACACACATATATACTATATATACATACATACATAAATACACTATATTTTAATTTGTTTAAAATTACGTTTAAATAAATATATTTGCAAATAATAATAATTTATATATTTTAACCCGTATACGGATTTGACACTACCTACTAACACACATACACATAACATAACGCCTTGTTTCCTCGAAGGGTTAGGCAGAGGTGTACCTATAGTAGTATACCCACATTTCGCCAGTTATGTTTAAGTCCCATGTAATATGGAGCGAACCTATCTATCACCTACCAACCACCTACCTACCTACCTACTAACAATTATACATATATAATTATCATAATAAATAAATTCTATGTAGTCATAACATATCGTAACAATAATAAGTTAAAAATATATAAAATGAAGACAATATTAACAACCATCGAAGTACACTAATCGTAGTGAAACGATCACTGTGTGTGGGCCTTCTTAGTAAACAAGTATTGTATCCCTCAACTCTTGCACACCTACCCGCAGTGGCGATGCGCATTAGTGTCGTGTGAACATTTGTTTCTTTACAACTACCCTCTTACTAAAACTGTTACGAAATCTTAATGTATTTTGTCATAAGCATAACACTAACCCACTACGCCAATCGGCTTTATGTATTTTTAAGTTTAAATATTGTATTTTCTCTGTAAGTGATTGTGTAAATCTTTTGAGAAAATAAATGTCTAAAACCGTATTAAAAATATTCAGATTTAATTTGACAATCAAAATTTTAGGTGAAAAACAACAAATTCAGAATAGCAAAATTGCCATTTTCATTAAATTAATAACTCAGTGCCATATTAGTGCTGTCAAACTAAAAATATAGTTATGTTGTGTCACTTTAGTCAATTTCAGAAGGGGAAATTGTCGTTTGACAGGAATAAACAGGAGCTAGACCACCACCTCTTAAAGCAGTATTATTTTAATCTTACTTGAGTGTCGAAAAGAGATGGAGCTAGATGTCCTGTATAGCTCCATCTCTTTCTCACACTGAAGTAACATTAAAATAATACTGCTTTAAGAGGTGGTGGTTGTCCCCCTGAATTTTGGTTTAGTTTAGAGGCATTTGTGACAAGAGAATCGGCACCATTGTTTACATCATAATGCCTCGCAATAAAAGTTGTGTTTGGGATCGTTGTCAATTAATAAAAAGAGATGGCAATATTTCAATAACGCTTGTTTTTTTCAACTTTTCAAAACGTCAAGCGAAACATTCGAAATAATTCTGTTTCTTTCCAAAGGATTCTTTCTGTTAATTTTTCTATGTAACATGCTTTGATCAATAATAGCACTATTGCTATATTGATTGAAGGTAACATCATGCGAAAGAAACGAAAAAAAACCACACATTTTTTCCGACCCGCACACATTCGCCTGTACGAGAAACCTGTTTCTTTATGTAAGCATCCTAAAACCACAGAACAGATAAAAGAGGTTAGAAGGGCCTTGTGGGCGGGGCAGGCGCGCGCCGCTTTTGTGATGTATGTTGTGAGCAAACGCTCCTAGTCAACCGAACTTTGCTTCGCCTCACCGGCCAACAATCGCACTCTTGTCGTGACAGCGTACGAAGCTCCGCGAGATAAAAAGAATTATGCCGTCTTGCGCTATTATAACGTGTCGAAAAAGAAGCCAGGCGTGTAGTGTTGCCCGAGAAGGGATTTCTTTTCACCGGTAAGTCCAAAAACCTTAAAATACAAGTGATATTTGTAATTATTACAATAGTATTATGTAGTTTGTAGACAAAAACGACACAATCGCAAACAGATGCAAGATTATACATTGTTTGCAATACATGGGTACCATCTTGCACTACGTGAGCGATCGCGCATTGTATTGCGTTCACTGCGAAAGTCGCGTGCGCCGAAACAAAGCTTGAATTCAGCGAAATCCATGCGTATCGATAGTGTTGTACCAAGTTGTTAACAATGTCGATATTAAGTATGTGTGTATGTATACAAGTGATTATTATCATTAATATTATAATTAAAATAACTGTATAATACCAACAATGATTGTTTATTGTGGGTTATAAATTGAATATCTGAGTGGGTTTTTCGTCTAAAATTTGGTTTGAGGTTAGGCATTTATAATGATAACATATGTACATTTTAAACAAGATACAAGAAAATTGTGGATTGAGACAACTGGTGGAATTGAATACAATTAGTACACAATTTATCTATACAAATTAATATAATTGAAGTGTCTGTGTGTAATGTTAAAATACCAGCTATTTACTAAAAGCATTTACACATAGAAATTATACTTACGACAAGTGTACTGTTCTAGGTTTACGATGCTCGAAAATAGGTTTATTTCCGAATATAACATGGTTTAGCTTTAGAGCATTATGAATAAATATGTTTAATAATTGACATGATTTTACCGCTTATTTTTATTAAGTAAATATATTATCGTTACGGGTGCAAACAACATTTAGAACAACATAATTATGACGTAAAGCTGCAATTAGCAAAAAACGAAAGAATATTTGAATTTCGCGGCTGTATTGGATGTTCCCCCTTAATTTGACATTATTATTTATATGTATTTAGGAAGTTCATACTATTCGTATCCCGTCCCTCCTCCCGAAATTAAAGCGAAAAATTGCAAAACCTAAAGTAACAAAATTCATTCATTTTATCGATATAAATAATCGACCTTTTGGATGCCGTAACATGTATGAGAAATAAATTGCTTTTGCGCGTCTGTGTGTGCGTCAAGCGCAGTGTTTTGCGTTAGTGTGACAACCAATAGCAAACTCGCGATCTAAGTGCGTATGGTTTATTTGTGTGTGTAATGCGCGTACGTATTGGTTTCTTGCTTGTAGTGGAGTTATAGAGTGGGAACAAATCGGCACGCGTAGCATGACCACCATATAAACGGGTTTTGTAAATAGAAATAGAAGGATAGACAATAATAACTGTCCAACAAATAATCACTGTCCTTGGAATAAAACGTGTTTATTAAGCAGTTGGCGCTTGTTATCAATTCCGAACGAATTTTTCAAAACGAAATGTAACCTCACGTTAATATGTATATATTTTTTAATAATTGCTTTGGTGAGGTCTGTGACGTGGTGATATTGGCCAATTTGATGATAAATTATGTTTTTGAATATTTCACTCCCTACAAAGTGTCGCATATTTTTTGTCACCAACATTTTTTTATTTATATTGTGAAGGCTTTCCGTATACATTTTGATACTTAACAGATTCTGATATTTTACAGATCTGTAACAAATCTTTTGGCGTGTATAACAGACCATCCTTATCTTTAGCAACTACAAATTTATGGTCTTCATTAATGCTATTGGATAATAGCGCTCCAATGCGTTATCAATCTATTTTCTTAATTAAAATATGCGCTATGCATGTGCGCTTTGTAAATATGGCTAATAATTTGTTTGCTAAAATCTGAGACGGTATTGAAAAATGCGTTAATATCCTTTTCGTTTTTTTTATTTTTTTTTTTATATTTCTCGGGACCCTAGGGTCCCGGACCTTTGAAAGGCATATGAGGGGCCGAAGCCAACTCGCAGAGGCCCGTTAGACGCTTTCAATGGAAATGAGGCACCAACCGACGATTATCCTTGTGCGTACTATGCAAGTGCACCCAAGGACAACTCCCGGTTGGTGTAGGACTATTGCAGGATATGGAGACAAAAAAAATATTGGGCTATGGGTTTGGATGGCTAAAGTGGACTGGTTATCTAAAACTATGGAAGGACTATGGCCCCTGCCTGACCAATGTTTGATAAATACAATACACGGATAAAATGGCAGGGGGTGACTTGCACACTCAACAATGGGCCCCCGGAAACGGTCGCTAGCACATAGTGTCGTAGCGACAAGGGGGCAACATGTCTTGAGGTGCTTAAGAGGAGTGGAGAGGTATTCCACGGCTATCAGGACAATCCCGGAAGTACGGTCAAGATCCCTACCAGCATCTTACTGGACTACTTCCTTCCTCCGAGCACGTTTGCTCTTGCGAATCTCTACTCAAGCCAGCCAATAAAGGCAAGAATGAGGTGGGAGGTCAGTTCTCGTCAGTGTTCACTCCAGCCGGCCAATAAAGGCAAGCCAGAGATGAGGAACATGACTTCTCCCGGGAGATAGGGTACGTGGGGTCCCTACTGCCCAGCAGCTCGCCACATGCTGCCCTGCGGGTTTCTGTATCTCTCTTGGTCTGGCTCCTCATCCTAGACCTGTTCCGGCAAAGAAACCTCCACCGGCACAGACCTAGAGTTCGGAGCGCGCAAGCCCCATCACGACGTCAACGTAGAGATACGGCGATGGGGTCCTTTTCGTTATTATTATCATCATCATCTTCTTCAACCGCAATCCTTCGTATGGATCTATTAATCCGTGCTATAAAGGAGATGATGCACAATCAAGAATTGAAATGTGTTCAACCGCAGTACAATGTCCACTATCGAGAGCCTTTAACAGCTGCAGCATCTCCAATAAAATCATTGAAACCAGACTTACGTAAACTTATAATTTATTGCATAAGTCAAATTGAATTTTATTTAGATTTTATTACTCGGTCGGATCTCGGATTTGATCTTCCCATCACTAATAAATAGTGCTTGTGACGTCATAGTAGGTAGTCAAAAAAATAGCTAGCTTGGTTTTCATATAGATCGTAATACTTCTGTGGCCGTACATCACGGCCAATCAGGGCAAAGGACGAAACGTTAATGGTTGAAGTGTAGAGGTCGCAATGCATGCAGTACATTGTAAGCGGACTTGGTCATTGCGTTGATTAAGCGAGTACACAGCGGACAATGTATGTTTTATGTAACTTGTTGCAATAAAGTTGTTAAGGCGAAAGCGCCAGGTAGCCCGGGAAATTCAAATGTTCTTACGTTTTTTGCAATTTGCAAGTCAGTATTAAGTTATATGTTGATCAAAATATGATTCGCGACCGTAAAAAATATGTATTCACGGAATTTTAATAATTAACGTCATCAACACAACTCTTTAAGACCAGGTAATTCTATTGAATGACTATTTCCTGATATCTTGACAATTAGAATTATACAAACTTATGGAGTTGTATTACTGATTTTGATGATTATAATAATTCTGTAAGTTCATATTTGTTACGGTCGTGAATGATACTTTAATCAACATACAACTTAATACCTACTGACTTGCAAATCGCAAAAAAAACATAAGAAACTTTTAATTTCGCGGGCTACCTGGCGCTTCCCCCTTAATGTTTGGAATTTCATAGTGATCAGTATATTTTTATGATTATACAAATAATATTGTAATTAAGTAAATGTTATTTTCGACTTACCGATGGAAATATTATACCTCCTCGCTCTATGCTTGAGGTCTGACTTTTTATCTTAGGGTGCTTACATAAAAAAACTGGTTTCTGGTACAGACAAACCCGTGCGGCTCGGTACCGATCGGTGCAGGGTTAATAAGGTAATCGGCACCGACAAGTTTGAACCTGTTTCTTTATAAGTGAGCACATACGATAATATGGGAATATAATACCTGCACCGATCGGTACCGACCCGCACAGACTCGCCTGCACCGGAAACCTGTTTCTTTATGCAAGCTCCCCTACAAGTTATAATCGCACAATACGGCATGGTAAAGCAGAGATCTGCTCTCCGAAGTCGTCCAACCAAAGCGCACTAAATGCGGAGAATGAATGAAATGAACGTCGAGTTATGATTTTCGAATCGTAATTGTGGCGCGCTTGCCACGCCCCTATTACCATTCCTTTCCAACCTTATTTATCTAATACCTGTGCCCCGCGACTTGGTTCACGTGGAAATCGTAAGATAGACAATATACTAAAATAATAGCTACATTTAAATAAAACTCCCTCGTCCCCCGACCCGCCGCGTTGCATCGCCCGCCCGCGCTATTACTTCGTTTTCGGTTAGTGTTCTTTCTTTTTGCTCGGCTCCTAAGGATCGTAGCGTGATGTTAAATAGCCTATAACCATCCTCGAGAATTGGGCTACCAAATGCAAAAATATTTTTTTAATTCCGACGGGTAGTTCCAGAGATTAGCGCAAAATAGCTTTAATTTCATATAAATAACATAACATCACGTCTTGTTTCGAATAATGTGACACTAAAAGCCTTATTACACTACGCTATGTTTAGAGACACTTTTCCCTAAATCGGGATGGTGTAATAAAATAAGAGAGAGGGAGGAAGGGTCCCTGTTAAAAAACATTTCACTTAAATATCGGGCCCTAAATATCGTACATATGGCATGCATTAGGGGGTTAACCTCGCCCCCTATTACATGGGACTTGTTATGCAAATAGGCGAAAATGCTTTTCCTAGTTTATTATCTGTTTATTGTCTGTGTTTCCGAACGCATACAACCCCGATCTCTTCAAAGTGAGAGTGAACAGGCTTCTTCTGGGTAAGCTCGCTCCATCGTCGACTTTGACTCTGTCATCTCTGACCTACACTAGAGTCAAGAGCAAACCTATCTCAAATAAAAAAAGATGTAAGGATTATGATTTATATAGAAAATGTGCTTAAATTACATTTAAAATATTTATTTTTTTATGTATTGGTTTTTGTTATTAATTTTGATGTAATTTTGGAGGGTCCCTTGAATGCAAACTGTACTTTAACTGGTGAAACCGTTACCGCGTTAGACAAGAAATTGCTTCTACAAAATGTTAACATTCTTTTCCATACAAATTAGCACCCGATCACGTGTTATCGTTGCGCGTTGTGGTGTAAAGACCAAGTAGGCGGGGCCCGCGTAGCCCGAGTTTTGCGGAGTTCCGCGCACACACCACGCACATCAGTCTTGTTACAACCGTCACGGTGAAGAAAACTTGAAAAGAAAGAACAAAAATGCCCTATTGTGCTGTTTTAGAATGTAAAAACGATAGCAGAAGAAAAAATGTATCAAATGGTGGAATATCATACCATCGGTAAGTCCTAATTTATTTAATTTCGATTAAAATTTGAAAAACAATATTTAATTAAACAAGGCAAGTAAAAGTTGACTTTATGTAGTACAATTTAAGGTCTACTTTCTATTAAAATCAAACGTATTATTCGCGAAGATTCCAACTACGCGCATCGCATGTCACAGTAAGCTACTCAATTAGAGATTACCGTTATCGATAATGAGTTATCGATATTTTAAACTTCCAATGTTCTATTTATGATATACAAGGTGGAACAGGACGATTGACATTCCTTTAAACCACGTAAAGAGAATCATGTTCTTTACCCGTATACAAAAAATTAATCAAATCCAATGAATACTTTAGCCACAGGAAATTATTTTTCATTTTCTTATTTTTCAACATGATGTAGATCTGAGTCCGTAATAATAGGTAAACATTGCCGCCGCCGCGCCCCGCACACCGCACCGCACTGTTGGTCAGTGACTTTTCGTAGATAAAGCGTGTTTACTTTTTATGCAGTTGATTCTGCTATTTATTTTGTTTGAAAACTGCAATTTTCAAATTTTCCATTAACTACTAATCTTCGTGTTTTAAAATGTTTCGATGGATTAGTACTGTGCTCGTATTCATTTAATGTCGTACGTCCAGAACCACGTTGTATGAGGAAAATTTTAACACTGTCTGCGGTTTTTTTTTGGTGATTCAGTACTAATATATAATTGAACAATTCCCATGAATTGTTCAAACCATTTTTTCCTAATTCTACCTTATACAAGTTTGATATAAGTAAAACATGGATATAGGTAATCTATTCGTAATACTCTAATCGAGAAAAGGTTAATCGAGCAAGTGTAATTCCCAGTCTCGAACCTAAAAATGTGGGTTTCGTATTATTTTGTGACTTCAGATTTCCTAAGGATCCAGACAGAAAAGAAAAATGGATTGAAGCGACTGGAAGGCAAAGTTGGTTTCCTACAAAAACCAGTACAATTTGCTCAGATCACTTCGAAGAATCAGATTTTTTAATTAAAAGCGGAAAAAAATACCTAGCCGACACAGCAGTGCCAAAACAAAAAATTATACATTTTCAAGTAAGTACACAATTATGTTATTATTTCTTTGTTGTCCTAATGACAATATTGTCTGTGTCAAATGTATGCTATTTGGTAATCTTTACGGTTTCATAGCTTATGTTGTTTAGCCAGCTGGCCCCTTAATGAAATGAGTAATACACTTGAATTTTATATAAGTATTATTAACTTAAAAGACTCGAACTCAATTTTAAATATCTATTAAATAAAATACAATTATGAGATGGTGAACCGCACGCCACAGCGGCTTGTTTTCTTATTTTTCAAAGATAATGAAATAGGCAACAAAAACTCTTGTTTTTTCGTACAGTCAGATGCGTCGCAAAATGTCGCTAAAAGAGATAAATCGATTTACGTGTAGTCAAGTTTGGAAGTATCCTCGCTACCTGTGCAAAATAAACGAAAACACGACGATCTCACAAATCTCCCTCTAAATAAAAACAATCATCTCTTCTACTTCTCGAAATCTACAAGGAAGGCTACAAGAAGTGTTACGGTGGAAGAAAATTAAAAGACATAACTTGATAATCGGTAGATTTTAATCTACAGTTTATATGAAAAACGTTATTCCTTTAGTTAATAAACTTGAAACTTGGCAATATTTGCCTCAGTAAATAATAAAGATTAACTTTTAGTTATTTGAAACAACCCCTCACAGAGGGATTTAGGGGGTGTGCTCAAGAACTCCACGACCTCATTCCGCCGGCCCCCTTCTATCAGCGGACATCTAGACGCACTGCAGGTTACCATCCTTACCTACCTAGTTGCTATTCCACCAATTCACACTAAGCGTTTCCAAATGTCTTTTGTGATGCGCACAGCAAAGGAATGGAACTCTGCCTGCGTCTGTGTTTCCGAACGCATACAACCCCGATCTCTTCAAAGTGAGAGTGAACAGGCTTCTTCTGGGTAAGCTCGCTTCATCATCGACTTTGTCTCTGTCATCTCTGACCTAGACTAGAGTCAAGAGCAAACCTATCTCAAATAAAAAAAAAAAAAATCAAAGTTAGTAAGGAAATAATGTAATGCTTTAGCAATAAAGTCGAAAATCTATTAAAGAAATTTGACAGATTGTAGTAGCTCGATGTGCAGGCTGGCGTCTGTACCTACCAACCGACGATGCGCTCACGTATTTTTACCGCGAAAAGACGCTATGATGGTGTAAGCTAGAGTGAAAATACACTACTGCGAAAAGACGTTTTGTTTTTATTTAGTTTAGTTTTAGAGTAAATACTTATCTAGTGATAAGAATATCATTTTGTGTAATTTGTCGGTCGATTAGTGAAAATGCCTAAACAGAGCAAGAATAAACGTCAACGGGCGTCAAAATGCTCTAAAGTCGAATGGAATTCTGTAAGTAATTTGATGTTTTATGCAAAGTTTACCTACTTTTATTTCGCTAAATATTTACCTACCTACGTACTTACTTATACCTGGTATTTTTTTGTTTTAGGAAGATAAGAAAAATACGTGAATGCCCATTTGACAACAAGAATAATTATTCAAGTTTAAGTATGTACCTACCTAACACTGATTTTTATGAAACTATACTACTACCACAGTCTAAAAATCATACAGTCGTCCAACGAAAACGTCTAGACAGGGCAATCGTGCGGGGTGTGAGGGGCGAGACGCGGGTAAGCCGATCCCGAACTGCGAACAAAACGATGTTAGTAGTTCGGAATATATCATTCAGGGCTAACGCGTGTTTGTTTTTTATTTGTTTATTTAAAATGGTGAATACGACGTGTGCTGTGAGTGATTGCATGTCTTCATCTCATATCAATAAAGATCTGCGGTTTCATCAGCTTCCACGCACAGAAGAAAGGTAAATAAATCTGTTGTGTTATTGTAGAGTGCATAAATAATTTTATTTGTAATGTCGTGCCACGTTGATAACGCTAATAAAATGGCCGACCGGCGCACGGTAAAAAAATATTTTTAATAGGTTATCGCACAGGGCATCTGTTTGGAAATCCTACTAATATTATAAATGTGAAAGTGTTTGTTTGTATGTTCCGTGTCAAGACGGTGGACATTTTTATTATTTACTAAGGGTAAATTTCGAGATGGTGGACGTAATTTTTTATAATAAGATATGGGTGTCAATTTTGAGTTTAATTGGGGTGCTGGTTACGAAAAAGCCATCCTTTTTGAAATTCAAGATGGCGGACGTCATTTTTTTATAATTTTATATGAGTGTCAATTTTGAGTTTAATTGGGGTGCTTGTTACGAAAAAGCCATCCTGTTTAAAATCCAAGATGGCGGACGTCATTTTTTTATAATTTGATATGATTGTCAATTTTGAGTTTAATTGGGGGAGCTTGTTACGAAAAAGCCATCCTTTTTGAAATCCAAGATGGCGGACGTAATTTTTTTATAATTTGATATGGGTGTCAATTTTGAGTTTAATTGGGGGTGCTTGTTACGAAAAAGCCATCCTTTTTGAAATCCAAAATGGCGGACGTCATTTTTTTATAATTTTATATGAGTGTCAATTTTGAGTTTAATTGGGGTGCTTGTTACGAAAAAGCCATCCTTTTTGAAATCCAAGATGGCGGACGTCATTTTCTTATAATATGATATAGGTGTCAATTCCGAGGTAAATTTGAGGTGCTGGTTGCGAAAATGCCGTCTAAATAACTTAAATCTGTCTCAAGTTGGTCCTATTGTAAAAGTTGTTCAGTTTGGTGGTCTGTAGCAAATTCTTTCGTATGTATGTTTAAACCCTTTCGGTTAGAATATATTTATTAATTTGTATTGTGTTTTAACATTTCAGATGTAAATTATGGGTGGAAGTTTGTAGAAGACCGGATTTACTTAAAAGATCTTTCAAAAGTTTAAAAAATATATATATTTGCAGTTTGCATTTTGAGAATGGTATGTACGGGAAGAAATGCTTGAAGAAAACAGCTATACCAACGTTACTTTTACCAACTAAAGATTCCAACCATACACAGACCGATCATAAAGGCAAAATTTTAAGTGACGTAAAAATGGATCTACACAATAAACCCAGGTATTTAAAACGAAAAATAGCTCAAAGAGACCATGAATTAGCGGGTCCTTCATCAAATTGCCCAACAGACCAGCACTAAAGATACATAGTTATGGATTGTAGTTCTCAGGCACCAGCACGATTGACTGATCAATGATCATACTCGCCGAAAAAAGAGACTCAGAAAACAATTATTCAAAACAAGTAATAGGTTGAAAACTATTACTGAAAAACTGAAAGATATTACTGAGGAACAATTTTTGAGAGCTTGTGATCAATTTTTATCCCCTAAGTTAAGCGCGATTGTAAAGGCGCAACTGTATTTAAAACCACACTGTAAAAACAATAGATACAGTAGAGAATTTAAATGTTTTGCTTAAATATGTATTACACAAGCCCACTCGCTTATCGATTTTTATCAAAGACAATTTGTTTGCCATCTAAATCAACTTTAGCTATGGTGTACCTTCCTATGACAACTAAGCTTAACCAACAAATGTGGGATATTTTAACAGCTACAATCAAGCATATGTCACCGTCTCAAAAAGAATGTGTGCTTTGTATAGATGAGATGAGTCTAAAGTTAAACTTATTCTATAACACTAAGGAAGACAAAATATTAGGCTTACATGAAGTAGATGGGCAACAGGAAGCGGTTGCTGCAGGATATGCTCTTACCTTAATGCTTCGAGGTATAACATCAAACTGGAAACAACCTATTGGCTTCTCTTTTATTTCCAGTAGTAAAATAGATGATCAATTAAAAACATGTATAATTGTTACAGTCAAACGTCTTCTACAGCTTGGATTTAATGTACGAGCCTTCGTATCAGATCTAGGATCAGATTTATTGGCATTTTCAAAAATATTAGGGATTTCTAAAGAAAGCTCATGTTTTGAGATTGATGGCCACAAAATATACTACATATTTGATAGGCCCCACTTAATGAAATGCGTTCGTAATAATTTATTGAATTATAATTATGAGTTTGAAAACAAAATTGCTCAGTGGGAGGATATAAAAAACATGTATGAACAAGACAAAATGAAAGACATGCGATCAGCTTCTCGTCTAACAGATTCGCATATCCAGCCAAATAGTTTTCAAAAACAAAAGGTTCGGTTTGCCGTTCAAGTTTTCAGCAATTCTCTAGTAGCAGCTTTAAATAATTACCAATCGTCGGGTATTCTACAAATTGCTAATGGTACGATATATTTTATTGAAACCATGAACAACCTCTTTGATTTATTGAATTCAAGCAACATAACCTACAATAAACCATATAGGGGTACTACAGTGTAAGAAGAATTGCTAGACAAATCACAGGTTCTATTTAATAGCATGAGAGTTAAAAATAAAAATAACGACCGAGTTGTAACCAAAATAATAAAATTCATAAATGCTTTCAACGTAACAATTAATTCAATTCGGCAGTTATACCACGTGTAACAGGAGGATTGACATTCCTTTAAACCACGTAAAGAGAATCATGTTCTTTGCCCGTATACAAAAAATCAATCAAATCCAATGAATACTTTAGCCACAGGAAATTATTTTTCCTTTTCTTATTTTTCAACATGATGTAGATCTGAGTCCGTAATAATAGGTAAACATTGCCGCCGCCACGCCCCGCACCCCGCACCACACCGTTGGTCAGTGACATTGCGTAGATAAAGCGTGTTTACTTTTTATGCAGTTGATTCTACTATTTATTTTGTTTGAAAACTGCAATTTTTTAATTTTCCATTAACTACTAATATTCGTGTTTTAAAATGTTTCAATGGATTAATACTGTGCTCGTTTTCATTTAATGTCGTACATCCAGAAACACGTTATATAAAGATATGAGGTCTGAGGGTTACGATTATATTTTCACACGAAGAATTAACGATGATTGCTTGGAAAATTTCTTTGGTCTTATGAGGCAGGCTGGTGGAAATTGTCGGGAACCCACTTGCATACAATTCACGAGGGCTTTCAGAAAACATTTTTTTTATGTCAGATTCTTAAATTATCAGACGCTACAAACTGTACAGAAGATTTCGACAGCATACTAACACAACTTGTAGAATTCACCAAAAATACAGCTCAACCTCAAGTTTCTATGCAGAATCCACCTCAAACATCTAACGAAAATCTTACAAAAGAGTACGATATTCCGGAAAAAAATGCATTCCACTATATCTGTGGTTATTTGTTGCGCAGGTGTGTTGGAAATCACAAACGTGACTGCCTATCGGTAGTCAATTACGCCTCATCATATTATTATGCAGACGAAGCAAATGAGACAAATGTATACATCCGCCTGAGAGCTTATGACACTAGCCGTGCTCGCTTTGGAGGATTACAAGTCCCTCCGGATGATTTTGTGGATTACATCCATAGGTTGGAAACAGAATTGATGTCGACCTTTTCTTTAACATTGGGCTCAAATTATTTGAACATTTGAGTTTAGTAGAATATAGTACAAAACCATGTGAATAGTTCCCAGTAAAATTTTTGTTGAAATTATTTATTAGGATGAGAATTTTTTATATAATTCAGTTCAACAACAGAAATTTCAAATCTAATACATCTAGAAACCGAAAATATTTGTCAGTGGCCCATTTATAATTTTTTTACTGTCATAATATTTGAATTGTTCCTCAGCAAGCGGCAAGTTACACCGTCAATAATGATTAACTGAGTTTTGTGACTTGGTAATTTTTTCACTTTCAAGTATTAAAAATGTAGGGTGTATTCCGTAATATGCATCAATATACTGGCCAGTGATAATGACGTCATGAATCTGACGCCAAATTGCCCATATTGTACTGGTGAGATGAAACATGGCATCGATTTATTGACATCATTACCACTTACCATTATAATTTCTGAAATATTTCTTTTTCATTGACTACACTTATCTAAGCTAATTAAAACGATGATAATTTAAGAGATTTAAAAACAACTGTCACGGGCAGAATTCAAGCCGTGACCTTTGCCGAACCGTGATGTCGCACTGACAACTCTAGTTATCAAGTCTGCATCAGTTCAATTTTTAAATCTCTTTTTATACGCCTCATCTGCATTTTTTATTATCATACTCAACTCCTTAATAATACATACAGTAAAGAGCGGGTAATTTTTTTTTTCATTATTATATTAATATGTAATATTGTTTTAATTATATATATAATAATTTCATAAATATTGTTTACTTGTGACAACCCTGGCCGATGCGTTACTGTCGAGACAATGTCGGCATTTTACATGAGACCAAAGGCGTCGTCCTACTGTATGATTTTTATACTGTGCTACTGCTAATAGTACTATACTATGGAATGTTAGTAGGTAACTGATAGCGAACTCGCGGGAGCGGGCGTTGCGCTTCGCTAATAATATTCGACTCTAAATGTATAACAGCAAGGTCCAAATCAAAAGTGACGAGAGGCGGCTGGACGCACTTTTGAGTCCATAGAGTTATGAAATTACAGACAATACTTATGTATGACATATGATGTGATACTTTTTGTGGTTACATACATGTAAACAATAAGGACCTTTTGAAATCAAATGTATAGCTAAAATATGTGCTTAAATGATTTATTTTAAGTACTTAATTCAGTTTTGTTTTCATGCAAGATCTAATATAATAAATTCTTTATTGCAGGCTAAATATGAACACTGACCATGCACTAGTAAACGACTTTACTCAAGAAACCACAGAATTGCAGGATACCCGTCTTGATTCAACTGAAATTGTTGAAGATGTAGAGGTTTGTTTATTTTATTTTTGGTTTATAGATATTATGATACTAAAGTGTGTGGGCGCAAACACAGATGCACTCTCTATTAAAATTTCTTCACTCTCATGGTCCGGGGGATGGCAACTCGACACAACCGGAGATAGATCAGGTGCATGACCTACCCGTCCGTAGGTGCTTCTCCGGGTGGTATTTGTGGTTGCGATACGATTATACAAATAAAATGTCCTATAACAGCTTTCAAATTAGGCTTAGACGAAGCCATTAAAAAAAGAAAAATAATCTTTTAGAAATCTACCTCAAACGGCCTAGAAATAAACAAGAACCATCATTGGTACTACCAGATCCACGCAACGCACGATCTATAACGCAATGGTCAGTGTTTATTTGCAGTTTGGTTTAGCGAACAAAATGAAATAAAAACGGAAATCATACTAAGAAATATTCTGGTTTGAAAAAATGGAAGAAACGCTAAAATCATTTTATCTAGATTGCATTCTTCCAGAACTTATAGATCCCTTCGTATATTGAAGATGCCATAAGATAAAGAAAAGAAAAATCCAAAGGAAATATCAATAAACCATTAGACAACAATGTCGAGGAAACAGAATCAGACACTAATTTAAATAGAGAAAGAGAAGAACTACATAGTCGTTATTAATATGCCTACATGTAGCAGGTATTTAAATTTCTTGGAAATGTAATGGTTCTCTGTCGATAATAAACTAATAAACATCGTTACGTATAATTGTGTATACAATATAATATGTATGATTATGTATATTTACGTCATCTGTTTCTCCGAAAGGTTAGGCCAGGCACCTTGTATTATGTCCTATACAATATTAGGGAACGCATATTGCCGTCTACTGGCCTAATTTAATCATACCCTTACCTAATAATTATTTATAAATAAATGTAGAAATAAAGAAAAAAATATGAATAAAAACAAACGTGTTCTTTTTTGTTTAACCCCATTAATCACCTAGACGAGGATAATGCCGGCGTAAGTGCCAAGAAGGCGTAAGTATAAAATCTGAATAAAATGAAGTAGCATAAAATCTGAGATTGAACTGAAAAGTGATCTTATTTTGAATTTTTAAGTTAGTAGATTTTTGTATCGATATCTAAACACGACAAAATAAAAAAATAAAAATTAGATGTTTTTTTTTTGTCTATGCCCGCTGGTAGTGTTGTTACTTGAAGTGTGAGTTGATAAAATCTATTTTATCGTGTTGAGATATCGATACCCATCACGTCTGTGAACTTTACACAAAAAAAAAACTAATATTTTAAGTTACACTATCGGCGGTTTATGACCCCAAAAAAAACATCATTAAATTCATTTCTTTTTGTTTCATCATGTTTAGATATCGATACCCATCACGTCTGCGGAGTTTCGCCAGATAATTTAATTTGACCCTATATACAATGTGGCGCTACAATGGTAACATTAATTTAACACACGGGTAGGGCTAGTGGCCATTAACCACATAAATTATGATAGGTTAAAATAATTGGTAATTTGAACAAAAAATTTTTTCAAACAAACTAAATAATAAAAAAGTGACTACAATGGGGATCTGTACTGCCATTTTATCACGATAGGTGGCGCATCGTCGACATGGCCATTGAAAGCTGTCAGTTCAATACATTTTATAACCTTAAATTCAGTAAATTTTATTTTTCTCGTAATATGCCTTTGTGTGCTGTACCAGGATGTACTAACCCCGGTGTACATTTATTTCCCAAAGATGCAACTTACTATACCTACGTCGCAAAAATTTTATAGCGACACAGCATAGCAGGTTATGCCGGAATCATTTCCATGAATCTGATTATGTAGGAAAGTCCGCTTATACATGTGAGTTATTATAACTGAGGGCTTTGATTACCGAAATTAAAATTTCGGTCATAAGCTTCTAACCTAAAAAATAAACAATACCATTTATCATTAAAGTAATGTTCTCTCATTTTTCGTAAATGTTCCTACCATAAGTCAAGTAACAATTACCACGTAACAACTGAAAAAATATCCAAATCTAGAGCATATCTCTGATAAATAATATATTATTAGTTATAAGTCTACCTTTCAATAAGATCGGCTTTCTTTCCAGTTATCCTTCCTCCTCGTTTTCTCAGTTCCTCTTTCAATTCTTTAACCTTCCAGGTACAATATATGTTGTCAAAAACGATAGTGGACCGGTTTTAAACACAAAAAATAGCAAAAACCAAAGTGTAAACAAAGCGAAAACGATTTGACAGCGGCCATCTCGCCGGCGGCGACATCTGCGCTGAGCTTTGCGTGTGGATCCCCATTGGGATCACTCTGTGCAAAAATTCATTCATGAAATTACTTACCTAGATGCACGTTACTCGTTTACGTTTACTCAGAGCGGCAACGCGTCGCTTCGCGCGCTGGCAACCGCGCAACGCGCCTTGTACTCCTGCGATCCTTTGACGGCATTCTATCAAAGAATCCGACCGACACAAAAGTACCTACCTACCTACAGCGGAGCTGTTTAGTCAAACACTTATCATATCACGCTCTCTTATTACTATGAGTTATTACCACTATCATCACTAATCACTAGGTACTTTTATTTAATTGTCTTTATTTTAAATTTTCTTATTTTCAATGAGTCCACCTTGTTGACGAATACAAAGGGCCAAACGGAGTTTCATATTTTCCCGCACATTTGAAAATAAATTGTCACTTACAGCCATTCCTCTCAATTTCTCAAACGCATTTATTATTCGAAGACGTAGTTGTTCCACCGAGTCCACGTTCTCCGCGTACACATCGTCTTTGATGCACCCCCAGAAAAAAAAGTCTAGGGCGTGAGGCTGGCGATCTTACTAGCCACCTACGAGGGCCAAATCTCCCAATCCATTGTGCTCCAAACGTGTTATTTAGCCACTGCCTGGCAGTTGATACCGAATGAGCCGGCGCGCCATCTAATTGGTACCACATGTTTTGGTATCGGTGGACGCTAAGGTTGTCTGTGTATTCTGACACCGTATCATTTAATAGGTTAACAAACCTTACTCCGGTCAACGGGCCATCAATGAATATTGGTCCGATGATGTTGTCTCCGTGAATAGCTGCCCAAACATTTACCGAAAATCGGTACTGATGGGCTGTTTCCCGCCAAACGCGCGGATTTTGGTTTTTAGGTGCCGAATGGTGCAGATTGTGCTGGTTCCACATGCCGTTTCTGGTAAACGTGCTTTCGTCAGTCCAACAAATTTGGGAAAGAAAATCACTGTCTTCTTCAATTTTACTCAGTAACCACTGACAATAATTCACTCTTATTTGTTTATCACGTGTTAACAATATATGAACTTTTCTAAATTTGAACGGGTGCCACTTTTCGCGCTTTAGTATCCTATGGACGGTTTTGTGATGGACTCGAAAATGTCTAGCGCTCTGGCGGAGGCTAGTTTTGGGTTGATCTTCAAAGTATTGTAGCACATTTTCAGTTAACTGGATTGGGTTTTGTCGTGTAGGCGGTCGATCTAGGCGTTGAGACCTAGGATCCACTGGTCGGTTTTCACGGATACGCTGAAGAGCTCCTACAATAGTGCGAGGATTAGAAGGGCATTGCCTTGAATGACCGTATCTTTCGCGATATTTCCTTATCGCAAGGGAGGCATTTTGTTGGCATTCCCCGTAAATTAGGATCATGTCCGCATATTCAGCTGCCGTGTAATTCGTATGTGTATTTGCCATCACAAATTCACAAATAATAACGTCCTTAATCGTAAAACACGTAGGTACTATGTAGATCGGAAAACTAACGAAAACAAAGCAAAGCGTCTTTATCGCAGTACTATAATCTATTTACTATTCTAATTACACAAAACTAAATAAATAAAACAATAAGTAAGCGTCTTTTTCGCGAAACATTCACAAAACAATTACACGACGTAATTATGCGCACGAGCGAAAAGATGTGTGTCAAGGTAACGGGTCCGGCTAGCACTAGATAAGAAAAGAGAAGGATTCGGGTGCGGCGGGGGTGGAAGGGAAAGCGCGCGCGCCGACAAAAGGATAGAAGTATTGCTTATTCGTTTTAATTTCTTTGACGCGATGTTATGATCCGTGACCCCGGCAAATGACCGCTGCACTATGATTATTTTTGTACAGGATGCTTGCTCCAAAATGCTTATTTCTATATTTTTTATTTTTTTTAAATAAATCAGTAAATAATGACGTTTTATAGAAATAAAATTACTTCTTAAAACGAAACTGGGATAACGAATACGTGTGTTAATGTCACCATTGTAGCGCCACGTTGTAGATACCTACTTTAAAATAATAAGTAAATGATAATAATATTGACTTCGTTATTAAAGTTTTATTTTCCTACTTTTATCACTGTCTGAAAAACGGGTAACTTACATTCAATCTAAAAAGGCAACGCCGCACAATGTTTATTATAGAGTACACCTACCACGAATACTTGTATTAGAATAAAAGTTGAAAGTATTCATGGACGTAAATATAGTCCCTGAATTCATGACCAAAATTATTTATGCGCACCAATGTATAAACTTTTCTTCCTTTCCTCTATCGATTTATTTTTATTGAATGCCGTGTCTGTGTATTCTAAGGTCTGTGATTTTGACTTGTATTCGGAAGTTGTTCGCCAGATGGTGCTAGTAGTGTTTTACGAAGTATTGTAGAGCTGGGGTGCGGCAAAGAGGGAACGAATGCTCAAGGTTATTTGGTCAGGCTTGCGCTGCGTACAATGCGATTCAATTAAGAATAGGAACGTCAATGACCTCTATCTGTCAAATGTTGATTGAAAAGTACGGTTTGCAAAGAAAACTTATTTGCGAATCAATAATGTTTTTTTTTTTTGTTTAACCGAGTCTTAATTAAATCAAAGTGAAAAAAAAACATCAAACAATTTGTCATAATTTATTTATTTATTTTATGGTTTGAAATAAGAATGTATGTGATGTGGCAGTACTTAATTAAATAAATAAATAAATAATTAGTTTAAAAAAAACGTATACTACTTTCTTTCTTATTTTCATTGTTGGCAACAATTCATCAGACAGTAAAGAAGTTGCCAGCCGCCATCTTGTCGTTGTTGGTGTGCTTCTTCGTGCGACTGAGTGCTTGTGAAGTGTCACTGTTTCTTTCCTTAACCCTTTAACCGCCTACGACGGATTAATCCGACAAATATTTTCGTGTCCATTTCGCCAGGGTCGTATATTTACGACCAAATATCGTAATGATTCAAGTTGCCCGGCGCGGCGCTGGGGGCACGACAACTGATATGAAGTCGGGCGGTTAAAAGGTTAATATACAGGTAACAGAATGCCTATTTTTGCCTAGTTGGTGAAATAAAATATTAAATACCTACATTAATCCATGTTATATTTTATAGGGGAAAGCAGCAGTGATGGTGATGGTGCTGACGATGATGATGACCACTCAGTGATGCAGACATGAGCGGAATTGAATAACTAAATTCTGATTACAAATTCTTCGTTCATGATTCGTTAATAAATATTATTTAAAAATTATCTTATTTTGCTCACCCTACGCAATTTATTCGATTTGACAGCTATGATGACGTCACAACATGGCGCTAAGTCGATCCTATTCTTATTTGAAACGCATTGTAGACACGTCGTTTCTTACTTCGTTGTTCAGGGGCCGTATTAATGCCATCATGGTTAGTTCGAAAAAGGGATGCTGTTATCGGTCATGTACCTATCGGTCGGTGTGGTCTCTCTCGCACACTGGAATCATGATGGAATTATCATTAGAACGTCATAATAAGGCACCAGGTAGAGACCCTTTTCAAAATTTTTTGCACCGTGATAAAAAATTAAACCATCAATATTAATAGTACAAATATTTTTTTTAATTTTTTTTTTCCTATTTTTTTGTCGATAAATTATGGTCTAGTTTCACCCATTTTCGTTTGTGCACTTTATCCAGGGACACTGTAGATAAACCATTCTAAAAAGGAAGCCCTTCTTCCACAAAACGTGTTTATTTAAATGTGTGAGAGGAAATACTTATTGCAACACTTTACTTGTGTGCGTGCGGCGACTTTACTGTAAACATGGACTCGTCGCCGCACTTAGAGGTCAACTAATCGTGCGATCAGTCCAGGTACTAGTATCGTACGGCGAATAAAACATTTTGCAATACAAAAAACAAATGCAATGCAATAAATACACAATACAAAACAATTAATAATAATAATAACACAACAAAACAATTTATTTGACTGCGAAGATGCTTTTTCGTTGACATATTGTTGACCGTACTTTTGCGGGGAAATCGACGCGTGATCCCACTTTCATTTCTCGCCGGTGACTGAGCAACCAATGACAAAGACCAAGAGAAGAAGAGAAGAAGTATTGCGTCTATACACCTTTGCATGTAAGCGTAACCACTGTGGAGGGGCGTTCATTTTTAGAATGGTTTATCATTCTCTACCACAGAAATTTATAATAAGGCAGTAGAAGTCGTAAAGGCGCGTGACCTTGTCGCCGCACATGTGACTCGTACACCACAAGTGCGCGTGCGTGGAGCATTTGTCGGTCACCGCCACCGGCGGCGTTGTTTCGGACGCAGAGACGTAAAAATGGTGTTTTGCAGCATATCCAACTGCGGAAATTCATCCACAACATGTAACTTTCCAAATAAAGGGATAACCTTTCATAAGTAAGTACTTAATTTTTGAAATAATGTTGTTTTTTAATGAAATAAATAAAATTATTCACCACCAGCGGGGTAATTGCGTAACATACTTACAGTAGGAATCGGTTTCATTTTGACAGTTCAACAACATTCATTGCGCTATTTACGTTATTTTGCAGACAAATTTTTCGAACTTAAAACGCAATGGATTAGCAATTTGCTTCAGAATGATTCAGATTCTGATCGATAGTGTGTTACGCAATTAGGGTGCAGTACCTACTACGATTGTCGCAGAAAATCGAATTGTTTTCTCATTTCAATAACCATTGATGCTTAACCTTGTCTATGTCTACGATTACAACTGCTAAAAGCAGCAATGGAATTATAGGCATGCGCAATAAACAATTTTGCCACGTACGTAAACCAGGAACACTGCCGCATGAGTTGAGCGCCAACTAGTGACGTCACTACTATTTTGTATCGATAATTTATTATGTTTGTTTTACCTAGTTTTACCGAAATGGGAATGAAATGTGATTTTTCGTTAAATATTTAGTAACTTATTAACATCTTCTATATTTTTTCTTTCTTTCTAAATAGTTAAAACTAAGAAAAAATATAAAAATATGTCACCCGTACCTACTTATACAAGGTGGAACAGGACGATTGACATTCCTTTAAACCACGTAATGAGAATTATGTTATTTACCCGTATACAAAAAATCTATCACATCCAATGAATACTTTAGCCACAGGAAATTATTTTTCATTTTCATATTTTTCAACATGATGTAGATCTGAGTCCGTAATAATAGGTAAACATTGTCGCCGCCGCGCCCCGCACCCCGCACCGCACCGTTGGTCAGTGACTTTTCGTAGACAAAGCGTGTTTACTTTTTATGCAGTTGATTCTGCTATTTATTTTGTTTGAAAACTGCATTTTTAAAATTTTCCATTAACTACTTATCTTCGTGTTTTAATATGTTTCGATGGACTAGTACTGTGCTCGTTTTAATTTAATGTCGTACGTCCAGATCCACATTGTATTTATTTCTTCGTATATTTGTATAATACTGTATTCATATTATTTATGCATCTGTTTACTTTATACAATGCTATTATTTCAGGTTTCCAAAAGATCCGGATATTAAAGATAAATGGATATCCGCTACTGGAAAAAGAAATTGGTTCCCAACGAACCATAGCAGAATTTGTTCCGTTCATTTCAATAATGAACAATTCAACTCGTCAACAAAAAGACGGACTTTGATTAAATCAGCTGTACCAACAGTCGTTATATGGAGACTGATTACGGTAAGAATGACAATGAGATGCCCGTGTCCTATTTATTTTTATCGACAAAAGTTCATAAAGGAGGACACACGTAGGACCCGTATTAATTAATAAACAAAAATTTCAGTCAACAGATGATTTTCAGTTGACAACATCAACTTCTTCACGTAAACGTGAATTTCTAGAGATAGTTGATGTAAGTATTGATATTTTATTAATACTTAATTGATGTTTTATATATTAACACATTGTCTATCACGTAAAGTTATATATTTTTCGCGTGAGCATGATGCATCTGTAACTTACTTTTATTATTATTAATTAAAAACTTGTATACTTACCCTTAACGTTTGATTCATTTCCCTTTTCTCATTAATAAAACGTCTAAAAGCGTGTTGATTAATGAGATACTTTTAATTAATTAGTTATCTATTGTTGCGACTCCTGAGCGATCAACGACGCTCAACGGAAAGTTATCGATACGAGCGTTGCACTGCACTCGTAAGTAAGAGTGCGCATTATTGGTCCGAGTGGCCGCGCCTCCTGAGATTTTGCGTTTTTATAAAATATTGCCTAACGCATTAGGTTAAAGTTTAATTTTCGTTGCATCAATGCTAGTGACGTCATGTGTAAGTGTAATTATGTATTTAATGTTTGTCTAGGTGTTGGTAGAAGCGAACTGGCGACACGCGTCCCGGTATTAAAAGACTGATAGCATTTCTATTGCCTTATTACCTTATTATTTTGATTTCTGTGCACTGTACTGTATATGAATTTTGAATATGGGGGTCACTTTTGGGAAGAACACATTTAGTAAAATTAAAAAAAGTTTTGTACACTTACCATCTGACATATCAAATGAAAGGGCTTACTGTGTTATTTTATGAAAATAGATGAAAATTGCCCCTCCCCACACTGCACTGACACCGGTCGCCATGTTAAAAAGTCTGTTGTGAAACGGTAAATCGCGGAAGAAAATTATTGTAGACAGTTTCCTGACGAGATCTTTTCACGGAAAATAGTAAAGTATATTGTTGAATAAATATGTCGAACGGCCCCATTACATGAGACTTAAACATAACTGGCGAAATGTGGGTGTACTATAAGTAGGTATAGGTATAGGGCTTCGGGGAATACAGGCTTGAGGTTATGTTATGACGATCGCTTGTGATACCCTAAAAGCTACGACAAAACAGATAGAATACGCTTGAAGTGTGTTCGGTTCGGTTCGGATAGATGTTATATTTTTGACGCAAAATTAATTTTTAGGTTAACAACTTCCCTGTCCCCATACAACGCATTTTTCACAGTTTTTTCTTCTGATGAGTTATATATAACATTCTTATATACCATAAAATATAATTTTCATAAATTATAACATGTAGATTTATCCTATTTTGGTTATTTTATGACTCATATGTGACTCATGGACGTAGGGCGAAAACTTCTCTCGTGAGTCATATATGACTCATTGGACAGGGAAGTTGTTAAGATTCACACTTTAGTGGCGAACAATTTCCTGACATTCCCTGACGTCAGTAAATTGTAGTAAATAAAGTAACTTTATTTTGTGAAGTATTCGGTTGATGAATATAATAGATAAAATTATTTATCGATTAATAAAATCATGAAGAAAAAGCGTAAGTGGGGAATGCAAATCTGTTTAGGTACTTTTTAAGATCCGGTTTTTATATCGGGTTTTATATCAACGTTATGAAAATTTTTTAGCTTTTTTTTAACATGTTTCCAGCAGAAACAACCAACTTCCAAACCAAATAAGTGTTGTCACTCTTGACTCCAAAGAGAACTCATCATTAGTAAACGGCATCGACTTGGAAACTTCGTATTCGCTTTCAGTCTTACTAGCAAAACAAAGGGCTATGAAGGTTCGTCCCATACCTACTGTCCGCCATTTTGATTATTTTTTCAAAATGGCGGCCACGCATAAAGCTTACATAAATCGATAGCTGACATAAATGCAAACAGAAAACAAAATAAGACCAAACCCCGTAAAATGTTACGTTTCCAAGATATTAACGATCAAAGTTGATCACGTGACTTCCATATTTTTTTAACTTGCTTACATCTTGTTGCATACCTATGTTTGAAATAATTACCTACTCTGAATGTTTCAAGTAATCATTTCAAGTAATCAACGGTTTCATACGTGGCCGCCATTTTGAAAAAAAATCAAAATGGCGGACAGTAGGTATGCCAGCCTCCATAAAAAGCTCTCGTCAGAGAGTAGTATATTCTTTGATAAAAAGTCTCCAATCCTCTTTTGATCATGACCTGTTTATGGAGTCAAGATTTCATTTTGTGTGTTGATATCTGTTGTACGAGTATTACCCAATAATTCAATGGTTCGTAAGACAATTAAAAAATATAATTATTTTAAAGCTAATTACGACAATGTTGATCAAGATTTGAAACAAATAAATTGGAAAGATAAGTTTTTAATGATCAAACACCTGACGAGTATTTGGGCACGTTTTACAACAAGAAAACAAGTACCTTTAGTTAGTGGTAGGCCTTTAATGTTTCCTGTGTGGTTCTCTAAATCTCTTATACACACATATAAAAACAAAGCCAAACCGTAGGTTACATGGAAAATGTACTAGAATTTATCTGACTACGAGCAGTTTTCAGTATTCCGCACGAGCTTTCAGTCTGAGTGCAAAGAATTATATAAGAAAATACCTACATTAATTCTGTAATATTTTGTCTGACTTCTTCAATTCTGTTTATGAACCGTCCACCCTAAAAAGTGTACCGTTCTCGCATACTATGCTCTCCTGACTGCTCGCTGATAAGCGACATTCAATTTTCAGTAGCTGATGTACTGAGTGGGCTCAAGTCATTAGACCCTTCTAAAGGACCTGGACCGGATGGTTTGCCAGTAATTTTTATTAAGAGGACTGCCACTAATCTTTGTATGCCATTGCATACCATATTTAATTTATCTATTCCACAGGGGATATTTCCACAAGCTTGGAAACTTGCAAATATAACCCCAGACTACATGTCAGGACCTAGACATGAGACATCGAGAACTATCGACCAATATCAAAATTGTCAACTTTGTCACAGGTTTTCGAGAGATTAGTACACGATAAAGTGTACTGTGTGTTATTTTTGTACACGCCTAAAAGATCGACAGTAACAAAACGTAATCGAATGTATGTGACGTACTTTGAACCTACCAATCTCGAAAAGGGTATTGACAGCGACTGTCAAAAATAAAATTTTGTTTATGAATGCCCCTGTCATGGCGGCGGTAAACGGAGTATTAAAAAAAACTCAGTAGGTATACATAATGATCAATTGTTTCTCAGATACATTCTAACTGACCACACAATGTTTTGTAACAATAAATGATTTTTTCAAAAAAGTTTTTGTTTTTATTTTTTACCTACCTATGTTTTTTATTTTTTATTTTAAAAGGTCTGCCAACGACATTACTTGAGTAGTACACATCCGGCGTACCCTGTATCACTGTGTCAACTGAGCTTTTTAAAGCGTTTCTTGCCGACTCTTCTCCATAGGAAATGACCGTGCACCTAGCTTCTCACGTTTCATATTTAAGTGCCCATGTAGGTTTATGTGAATTTTTTTTTTTTTTTTGTTTTGAAAACCTTTAACAGTTTTATATACAGGGTGTCACGCTATGCTCCAATTTTAATAAAATATCCAACTGTGTTTAACCCTTCGTATGTGACGTCATGAACGTAGATCTACGCGAGACACAATGCCTTTTTAACTGTCTCGGTAATTACCGGCATACAATGGTTAAAAGAATATTTTTAGTACTTAGTCTAGAAGTTTGAGAATAACGAATAAAATTTTCATTTTTTTAGGCCCAAGACTCCGCTTCGACTAGCAAAGAAATCAAAATATTTTGTCCAAAATGCAACACGGAAGTACCGCACACTGCAGAAGGGATACAAGAGGTACATACCAACATGATATATACAATTACTATAACACAAGGTGCAAGGTTATATCAGTTCCTCATCATCTGCCTGCCTATTCCCAACTATGTCGGGGTCGGCTTCCAGTCTAACCGAATGCAGCTAAATACCAGTATTTTACATGGAGCGACTCTGCCTATCTAACCTCCACAACCCAGTTACTGGGTAACACCATACCCCTTGGTAAAACGTTGTCAGACTTTCGGACTTCTGACTACTCGTATCTACTGTCAAAGATCAATCCGGGACCAACTGCTAAACGTGCCTTCCGATCCGAAGAACGAAAGAGTCTCGATCTCGGTATGTTATGGATGGTCACCCATCCACAGATCGACCTCGGCAAGCGTTGCTTAACCTTGAAGATCGACCCGGGTGGCTGTTGTTTTTTAGCCACGAGCACTGGACACATACAGACACGAAAAGCGACTTTGTTTTAGTTAAACTATTTATTATAGGTTCCCATTTACAATAATGTAAGTTTATTAATATTTCCTCAGGATCAAACAAAAATACTCGTCGCAAAAGTGTACCATTACTTCGAGCAGGAGTATGAAGAATTAAAGAGGAGGTATGAAGACCTGGACCTGACTCCTCTGTCGAAGTTCCGCCAGCGGACTGCGCTGGCCACCGGAATGAGTGAGACGACGGTACTTCAGATACTGAAGGAGGAAGAGGAGCGAAATGCAGAGAAGCGACAGGAACCGACTAAGAAACGGCGCAAGAGGTCGCGACAGACGGACAGGTATGTGTTAACACTGTGTTACTGTATTTTTAACAGCACACAGTAGCGACATCTATGTCACAATACAGGTGCTAAATGAAACAGCGAGTGAGTTGTCGTCATTAACAGATGGAGCCACTGAAACCTGCATCGCGCAAGCAAAGTTTGACGCTAAACTTAGTTTGGAGGAGTATTCAGTCCATATTAAAATAAGAAGAAAACGAAGAAAGAGCATCACACCTCGTTCCTCTAAGGGCGGTCGGCAGGAGCGATGCTGAATCGATACTTTGCGATCGTATCGATACTGAACCGCTTCCGTCGCGCGTTGCAAATGCGACGCCCAGCCAAAAGTAGCAATGTAGACGCGCGTTAACGAAACGCGCTACTCCATCGCTGCAAAGTCGCCGTGGGTGACCGCTCTAAACAAATGAGTAGCATGCATTTCCTCACTAAATAGTATCCCCAGTATCGTTCTAGCGATAACAGTTACAGTGCACATCAATCTATATTATCATACAGTCCCAGGACAGCGTTGAGCTCCTTAAGTTCTGAGTTGAGCTACATGATTACTGACAAATGCGTGCACTGACTGGACAGATCCACTCAAATCTGTGTGGATATTTCCTCAAAAGACCATTTCAGGTAAGTAAATCTACATGGTCTTCACATGATCTGACCAAGATTGTCTGGACTTTAAAAGAGACTTTGGCCCTTGATTTTGTTTCGCCATTTCTTCTCAGGGGTAGTCAGATAGGAAATGTCGACCCCATCTATAGTAGCTTAATCTTTTTTTTAATATGACGTGTAAAAGTGATTCCGATTTTACAGAATAAACAATTGCATTTCATTGCATATTTTGTCGTAATTTTCAACATTTCTGACTAATATTTATTTTTGTTTTTTCTAACCATATTGATTATGTACTTATTTTTTATTTCAGTTCAAGCGAAGAAGATGGTTCCGATGATAATGTCGACGATGGCGGACAATCAACCTCCGTTCAAATGTGAGTTTGATTTGTTTTGAACATCCATACTAATATTATAAATAAATACGAAAATAACTCTGTCTGTCTGTCTGCTACCTTTTCACGTGTAAACCACTGAACCGGTCGTTGTTTGACAGATAGGTAGCATGGAACCTGGAGCAGGATATAGGTAGCATGGAACCTGGAGCAGGATATAGGTAGCATGGAACCTGGAGCAGGATATAGGTAGCATGGAACCTGGAGCAGGATATAGGTAGCATGGAACCTGGAGCAGGATATAGGTAGCATGGAACCTGGAGCAGGATATAGGTAGCATGGAACCTGGAGCAGGATATAGGTAGCATGGAACCTGGAGCAGGATATAGGTAGCATGGAACCTGGAGCAGCATATAGGTAGCATGGAACCTGGAGCAGGATATAGGTAGCATGGAACCTGGAACAGCATATAGGTAGCATGGAATCTGGAGCAGCATATAGGTAGCATGGAATCTGGAGCAGCATATAGGTAGCATGGAATCTGGAGCAGGATATAGGTAGCATGGAACCTAGAGCAGCATATAGGTAGCATGGAACCTGGAGCAGGATATAGGTAACATGGAACCTGGAGCAGGATATAGGTAGCATGGAACCTGGAGCAGCATATAGGTAGCATGGAACCTGGAGCAGCATATAGGTAGCATGGAATCTGGAGCAGGATATAGGTAGCATGGAACTTGGAGCAGGATATAGGTAGGATGGGACCTGGAGCAGGATATAGGTAGCATGGAACCTGGAGCAGCATATAGGTAGCATGGAATCTGGAGCAGGATATAGGTAGCATGGAACTTGGAGCAGGATATAGGCCACTTTTCATTCTAGATATTCGGAAAACACCTTGTGTATAATAGAATTTTATCGAGTTATCATTACATGTTCACACACATTATTCATCGTTATGGGTAGTCAAAAGCCCGAATGTCTGACAAACAGTCTTACCAAGGGGTATCGTGCTACCCAGTAACTGAGTTGAGGAGGTCAGATAAGTAGTCCTCCTGGTAAAATCTTGGTATTTAGTATTTTGCATCACCCGGTTAGACTGGAAGCCGACCTCAACATAGTTAGGAAAAGGCTACGTAGATGATGACTCCCACACAGTAGTGTGATGTTCAGTGGCAGTACAGAAGAGTCGCGAATACACAATGGTTTATAATGTTTTCATTATTTTCAGAGCACAAAGTGAGCCTGAAATTGAGACGTTGGTAGTGAAGTTAGAACCTCCCGAATCCCAGAAGTAAGTAATAATTATCATTATCAAGTTTTGCTTATCATCATTCTCCTGCCCCTATATAATATATCCCAGTACGTTTGTGGTCGGCGTAACATGTCTTTTTCTTCCATACTTCTCTATTGGTCGTCAGCTCGGTAGTCACTCCCTTTCTAGCCATATCATCTTTCACACAGTCCATCCATCGTTTCTTTGGCCCTTCCCTACTCTTATAGCCATCCACATTCATACTCCAAACTCTCCTCACGACACTTTCCTCACTCCTCCGCATCACACCGTGACAACCGATTCCCACACAACTTTTTAGTCACCGGAGCCACTTTTAGACTTCCTCTTGTGTACCTTATGCTATCGATTCTATTCGATGTTTCACATCTGCCTCAGACGTCCTACGGCGGTCTAATTTCTTTATTTTCCTTTTTACACAGTCATGCATGATTTTATTTTTTCAACAGTGCATTAAAAATAAAGAATTAATTATTATTTTTAGGGAGGAAGTTCAAACTGACTCGATTTCGGCAGAAGTAAAGGCAGAACCACCAGATGATGACGAGAATAAGTAAGTAATCTCTGTTCACTACTTTAGAAGTTGTTCCAGTCAGACCAGCTGCTCTATTCTGTAACATCTCCCCGTGTCGATGTTGGTGAGTGAGCTGTCAACAGTATCGGTCCCCAGCATCAGGTTGAATGACAGCTCACTTCACCCAAGTGTTCACGGTGAGAAGCGACGCATTATCAGTACTTGTGTTCTGAGAGCTCGATCAACTCTTCAGATTAGATGGTCGATACCCTTCCTCATATGCTATTCACAAATTTTATCGAGTCGTGTCTCTTTTGAAAGGTTCTATGAAAGCCAAAAAAATTGTCTGTAATATTTTAATTGGCACTTAAAATATCATCATCTTCATGCCCTTGTCCCATGTTACGTGGGGTCGGCGCAACACGTTTTCTCTTTCCACTCTCCGCTGTCAGCCGTCACGCTATCATTCACTCCCTTCTCTTTCATATCATTCCTCTCACAATCCATCCATCTTTTCTTTGGCCTTCCTCTCCCTCTCCAGCCATCAACATTTATATTCATCACTCTTTTAGTCACATGCGTTTCCTCCCTCCTCATCACATGCCCATACCAAGCCTTTCAACTTTTCTGTCACGGGTGCCATTTTCAAACTTATATATTTGACGGAGAAGGTACGTCTCTCTAGTTATCGTCAGCCATATTTTAACTACTGTGGGCGTGCTGTGGGTAGTGTTGGTTATTGCGCAATAGAAAAACCGTTTACAGTTCAAATCATATTATACTTCACGATCAAATTAATCACACTAGCTATTCACACACTGTAGGTACACGACACAACTAAACGGAACGCGCGACAGTTTCTAAACGTGTTCACTGCTCGACAGCCACCGACAAACTATGCTTATTTCCTCCGGTCGACGAGCGTTATGTTGTAGACTGTCGAGCGCCGCTTGGTGGCGCTGGCGTCCCGATTACTCAAACGAGCGATTAACGTATTTCCGACATGCTCATTTCTTACTTTATCCATTTTCGTCACTCCACACATCCATCTCGCACTCATAATATCATTCTCTATGTTTCCTGTTATGAGACTGACATACTCACCCTGTATATTATTTCCACTAGCACTATAGTAAATACCACTAAATTTTTCCAATGACCCTGAAATACTCACCCTGTATATATTTTTTCGAAAATGTAATTTGTTATTGTTCCATCTTAACTAGTGTATTATTGTTCCATTGGCTCTAAGAAAGTTACCCTAATTACTATTTTAACTGATAATGCCACTAAATGTCTCAACCTCTATTATTTTTGACTGCAGTGCAAACAAGGCACCCGCACTAAGTGAACCTGCTGGAACTAAACGTAAAGCAAGAAAAATACCAAGAAGTGACGTCACATCCACACGGTAAGTACATTTTGTAATTTGAGGAGGTACTTTTCTTTTTACACATAACATCACGCCTGTAATCCTCTAATAAGGGGAAGACAGAGGTTAACCTATAGTACACCCACATTTCGCCAGTTGTGTTTAAGTCCCATGTAATAGAGGTTGAGCCTATTGCCATCAACCGGGCACAAATCTAGTCTCTGGACTGGGGTTTTTTTTTTGTTAAATTAAAATGCATGTTTTCATTAAAAGAGAGGCCTGAGTCCCAGCAGTGGAAGCTCGACAGACTGCGTAATGTAATGTATGAATATGTTCGTGTGGAGGGCTCGTGGCTTAGTGGTTACAGCCGCACGGTCGATCTTCAAGGTTAAGCAGCGCTTGCCGAGGTCGCTCCGTGGCTGGGTGGCCATCCAACACATACTGAGACCGCCCCGTGCCTCGAAACGCAAGTTAAGTCATTGGTCCCGGCTGTCATTCGTAGATCATTGGCAGTCGTTACGGGGAGTCAGAAGCCCGAAAGTTTACAACCAGTCTTACCAAGAGGTACCGTGTTATCCAGTAGCTGGGTTGTGAAGGTCAGATAGGCAGTTGCTCCATGTAAAATAAATATATTCAGCTGCATCCAGTTAGACTGGAAGCCGACCCCAACATAGTTGGGAAAATGCTAGACAGATGATGATGTATGATGCAAAGATTTTTTAATAAACATAAATTATTTATTACATAACAAACAGTTCGGTTTTACAAGGGGTCGTTCAACTACTGATGCTGGTGTTGCACTTTTAGGACATATTTATAATGCATGGGAAGATAAATGCGATGCCTTGGGCATCTTTTGTGATTTGTCCAAGGCATTCGATTGCGTTCTTCATGAAACATTAATCAGGAAACTCCGCCACTACGGGATCCGGAACACCGCTCTGGATCTTCTTACTTCATACTTGAGTAATAGAATTCAGTGCGTGGACGTTAATGGGAAAAGATCTCCCGGATCTACAGTAAAAAATGGGAGTCCCGCAGGGCTCAATTCTTGGTCCTTTCTTGTTTCTTATTTATATTAACGACTTGCCTTACCTCGTAAAAGACGATCATGATATAGTGTTGTTTGCGGATGACACTTTACTTTTGTTTAAACTTAAACGTCAGCAGCTGGTTACTGACGATGTAAATAGCGCGATCTCAAAAGTAGTTCACTGGTTCAATGTAAATAATTTACTTCTTAATGAAAAAAAAACCAAATGCCTTAAGTTTACGCTGCCTCACGTTAGGCAAGTGAAAACTAAAGTGTTGATAAAGGGCGAAGAATTGAATCCTGAAGATAGCACAGTATTCTTGGGCTTAACTTTGGATGCTAAGCTTCAGTGGGGGCCACATATAGATAAATTGTCAAAAAAACTAAGCTCTGCAGCATACGCTGTTAAAAAAAAAAATTCATAATTTAACTGACATAGAGACAGCCCGTTTAGTGTACTTTAGCTATTTTCATAGTGTAATGTCATACGGTATTCTGTTGTGGGGAAATGCCGCCGACATTCAGACTATCTTTGTTTTGCAGAAAAGAGCTGTTTGATCAATTTATAAATTAAGTCCAAGACACTCTCAGAGAGAAATTTAAGGAGATTAGTATAATGACTGTGCCTTCTCAGTATATTTTTGAAAATCTTTTATATGCCCATAAAAATATAAAATTGTTTAAAAAATACAGTGATATCCATAATATGAACACTAGGAACAAACACAAATTTGTTGTACCTACAACAAGGCTCAAGAAAATAGGTGGCTCGTTCAGATGACAATGTATAAGTTATACTCGTATAATAAACTTCCAAGCCACGTTCAAGGTCTGAGCCTTAATAAATTCAAATCATTTATTAAACGTAAGTTGTGCCAGAAGGCCTTTTATACCGTTAACGATTACATTGAAGACAAAAAGGCGTGGGATTGAGCTGCTCCAATTTTTTTTAATTTTTTTTATATACATACTGATTCTTTTTGGTTCTTTTCTTTTTGCAAACTTTATTTTGTCTTCTTCTTATATACACATTGACATTGATGAATTTTATATATACAATGACATGAATATTTACTTTGTAAAATGTTATATTATTTTAATTACTGTGAATGTGAAGACTATGTGGGTCCTTGTTTTTTTTTTTCTCTCAGCTTTAATCATAGTCTGCCAGTTTGAGTAAATTATGCGGCCTACCCAAATGTTCTTTCTTTGGAATTGTTCGTCGAATCGTTGAGCTCCTTAACTTTTTAAGTTGAGCTGTACGATTACTGACAGATGCTTGCACTGACTGGACAGGTCCACTCAATCTGTGTGGTTCCTTCCTCAAAAGACCATTTCAGACACCAACCTACATGGTCTTCACATGATCTGACCAAGATTATGTCTGGACTTTAAAAGAGACTGTGACCTCTGAGTTTGTTTCGGCCTTTCTTCTCAGAGTAGTCAGATAGGAAACGCCGGCCTCATCTAGTTTTTAAAAAAATGTTTGACGTGTAAAAGTGTTTGTATAAACCTACTTACCTACAGAAATAAAATCATTTATCATTTATATTTTTGTGCAGGCAACACACACAAGGCGAGTCCTCGACTGCAACGGCCGCGAGTAGCGTTCGAGGCACGGAACAATTAGAAGAGTGAGTAATGAGTAGTTCATTTAATTACGGATAGATTTCATGATTGTCAGGCAGTATTCACACTTCATGCGGCCTGCCTGAAAGTCCTTTATTTGGTATTTTTATCGGATCGTCAAGCTCCTTAACAGTGGCGAAGCCTTCATACAATCCGATTCCTATCGGCTTCCCTTCGGAACCACCACTCTTCTTAATGTCTACTATTGCCAAATAATGTAGACCTTTTTTTTTTTGGATGAGAAATCATCAAATGACTTCTCCCGCTCTGGGCGGAGCGGGAGGGCGTGTCAGACTTTTACTGACTAAAACCCACCCGTGTTCCTTCTGTTGCCTATGCCGGGGCCACGGTAACTCTTTCGAACATCCCGCAACCCTAGCTGGCATCGGCCCTAGCGGACCCCGTCAATAGTGCTGACATCTCTTTGAGGTGCGCGTGGAACAAAACGCGCCGTCGACTCGGGCTTGGTCCTTACCGGACGGCGAGCTACCCATTGCTCGCCGTCCGCAAGCCCGCGCCTACGGCGGCCGGGAATGGCTGCCAATTCCCGACGCCCAGGGCGTCTCCTGCGGCGACTAGGGGCGTGAGGGCGCAAAGCTTGCCTCGCCCTCACGCGTTCCGCCTCCTCCTTCGCGAGCATTACTACCTCACAGAAGGAGGTGATGGCTTCCCAAAATAATCTACACCTGTGTGTGTAACTGTGTATCACATCACATTATATATATTTAATACCAGTTTAATACAGTCATCATAAGATTAAAAACATTACAAAAAATCTAAAATTTTTTTGTCTGAGTTCACAATTTTTTCTTCGGCTTCCCAGTGATAATAATTGTAGCTGCGCCACTGCTCCTTAAGTTCCGAGTTGAGCTACACGATAACTGACACATGCGTGCACTGACTGGACAGGTTCACTCACACTTGTGTTGTGTGGTATTCAGCTCCATCCGGTTAAACTGGAATCCTACCCCAACATAGTTGGGAAAACGCTTTGGTATAGACAGATGGTGATGTATATTTTTGTGCAGGCAACACACACAAGGCGAGTCCTCGACTGCAACGGTCGCGAGTAGCATTCGACGCACGGAACAATTAGAAGAGTGAGTAATGAGTAGTTCATTTAATTACGGATAGTTTCATGATTGTCAGGCAGTATTCATACTTCATGCGGCCTGCCTGAAAGTCCTTTATTTGGTATTTTTGTCGGATCGTTGAGCTCCTGAAGTTCTGAGTTGAGCTACACGATAACTGACACATGCGTGCACTGACTGGACAGGTTCGCTCACACTTGTGCGGTGCTGTGTTCAAGAGCCCACCTCAGACATAACCGACTGGTCCTCGTATGATCTGACCATCACAATGTAATTGTCTGAACTTTAAAAGAGACTGTGACCTCTGCGTGTGTTTCTGTGTTTCTTCTCAGAGTGGTCGGATACGAAACACCGACCTCATCTAGTTTCAATGAAAAAACCGGTCAAGTGCGTGTCGGACCACGCACAATAAGGGTTCCGTAGTTGGGATGAATTTATCCCAAAAACAAACTTAACATTGTAGTTGCAAAACATGTTCTCTCATACATTCCAATTGCAAATGTAAGTTGGCCGACTATTACTCGTTAACTTGTAAAGACCACATAGCTGTGATAGTTTTCCTTGTAACTTTGTTATAATATGTACTACAGCCGTGAATTTTTTCCTATATCCAAAAACAACCATTTAGCTGCCAGGGACTCTTGACTCAAACAAAAATTTGCACTTTAAAGCTTAATATTTCGTTAACGAATCCCTGAATCGAAAAATCTTTCCCACACATCCGCAATATTTTTGAACCGCCTATCCAACGGCACCCCACACCATGATGGGATAGACGAAAAAGTCATCCCTCTTTGCGTGTAGGGGGGGCACCCTAAAAAATTTTTTTTTTAGATTTTATTTTTTTACCACTCTGTTGGCGTGATTAATATGTATACCCGTCCCAAATTACAGCTTTCTTGTACTAAGAGTCTCTGAGCTAAGCCTCGGACAGACAGACGGACATGGTGAAATTATAAGGGTTCCTAGTTGACTACGGAACCCTAAAAATGACGTGTAAACGTTTTATTTTTAACCAAATTACAAAATAAATGTCATTTAGTTACCATAATTATAATTAAGTACAAGTTCGTTGTGTGGTCGCAAGCGCTACTGCTGAGGATGAGGTCCAGGGTTCGTTTCCCGGGTTGGGTAGTGTTATTGGGTTTTTCAATCTGGAATTACTCAATAACAAACCGGAGTCTGGATTTGTGCCCAGTTGATGGCAATAGACTCGACCCCTACCCTATTACATGGGACTTAAACATAACTGGCGAAATGTGGGTGTACTATAGGTACACCTCTGCCTAACCCTTCGGGGATTACAGACATGATATTACATTATCTTCTTTGTTGCAGAAGTGGTCTGTTAAGAGAGACTGAAGTTAAAGAAGAGAAAATAGAAACAGAAGAAGGATTTAGTTAATTTTTATATTGTTAAGTGTAGTTTTATGTGATCAAAATTTGCCATTTTTGTTCGTCAAGTAATTTGATGATTTGTTGAGTTTGATGTTAAGAATACATCAACGTTCGTTTGTTACAAGGACAGTACCTACCTACGGTCAGCAACGCAACTCAGACAACACTTAGTTTTTACATTATTGGTCTGTGGCTGTCATTCGCATCATGCTGAGTGGAAGCCTTCTTGTCACAGTCATGACGTGCGGCTGCCGACTATTTCTGTTTTGAGCTCGTGATTATAATGTGGATCTATTTTGTTTTGTTTTCCTGATTACTCTTATCTTTTTGTATGCACGTGTTTCTGTGACGAATCAACCTAGTTTTCTTTCTTTCTTTCTTTCATAGATCTTTGACAGGCGTTAGATACGGTTATTCAGAAGCCTAACTCTGACAACCAGTCTTACCAAGGGGTATCGTGTTACCCAGTAACTGGGTTGTAGAGGTCAGATGCCTATCTGATATTTTTAGTTTTTCTTTCATTGTTATTGGATGCTCAGTGTTGTTATAATGTATTACAAAACTGAAGTGTTAACTGTCTGTGTGGCCGACTGTACTATTCTAATTTTGATCGCATACTTTTTTATGTATATTTTTTTTATTTACTTTTGTGCGCCGTTTGGCCAAATACCTGCTAATATTAGGTAAGTCTAAAGTCAATTTCATTCCTATGGAAATGGATATATTGACGTTTTCTACTGTTTATAAAAATTAAGTTAAGTTTTAATGTAGCTGTGAATAGGTAGATACCGTAGACCTACAGTCAATGTTTTGTAATTATTTCATTGTTTAGAAGCTAAGTTTATTGCAACGATGTTCCTTGTCGCTCGTTGTAGGTACTCTGCACACTTGCTGAATGAGAGTTAGACGAAAAAAGTATAACTCTTTGACCGTCACGACAAATGTTTGTAAAAATGTTAGTTCCCAATGTACAATTTTCGCGCCAAGTTTTTTGGTACTTAACAAAATGTCATAAAGTGTTCAACCCAATGAGTGACAAGTGTCTTAACTGAGTACACTTAAAGCATATTTTTAAATTCAATGAGGTTCTTTTTACGTCTTTTTCTACTTTTACGGAATTACAATCATGTCTTACTTTTATCCGAAAAGCTGGTTGTCTTATATTGACACCGCCTGACCCTACCTACCTAGGTACACTGTCGGTCTAGCTCCCGTTCGCGAAGTGTGCAAAAGCGAAAGGAACTAGTGATGTGAACCGGTTTCATAAAACCCTAAAAAAAACCTAATAAAACCGGTTTTTTTGAAGGTGTTTAAGAAACCGGTTCAAATCACTAAAAGGAGGGTGTCGCACGAGACACGACACCTCTCAACTTTCTTTATTTTTGTACCTTTTTGACTATACTCTATGTTAAAATACAAATACAATTATTATAATTACAATTTTCAATTTAAAATATTAATTGTCGATTTCGATTTTATTGTGAACTGATTGATTGCTTCAATTAGATGTTTTTTATTTTTATTTTTGATTTGAATGTTATATTTTCTTGATATAAATAAAACAATTGCTGTGAACGATTTCGTTTTATTTTTCTACCGGTGCGGTATTGTTTCCACTAGTTTACCGCTGCCCTGCTAAAGCTGGCTTCCCACGATCCGTGATATTGCGGATTATCACGCACGGCCGACGACCACGGACAGCCACGCACCGCACACCAAGGCTCTTCCAACGGTGCGTGACAGTCTGTGTGGGTTTTGAGATTGGATACATTTTGTCATTCCAAAATGCAAAGTGAAAAGCTGCCTTCCCACGGTGCGTGATATTGCGAACGGACGCGGACCTGCCCGCACCGACGCACCATGGGAAGAAGATCGTCCGTGGTAGCGCAGACGTCCGTCGCGGTGCGTCCGACCCGCGGCGAGTCGGTCACGTCAAAGGTGCGGTGCGAGTCTGATGCTGTGCTATGTACCCACAACAAGGCGCTGATTTTCAGTGGACACCCGAAACAAACGTACGGAAATGAAGTCGGGTTCAGTGATTTGTACATAAATAGGTAACAAAACAAAGCACGTTAAGCCTGCACCCTAATTGCGTAACATACAATAGGAATCGGTTTCCTTTTGACAGTTCAACAACATTCATTGCGTTATTTACGTTATTGAGCAGACAAATTCGAACATATTAAGAAGCTGTGGATTAGCAATATGCTTCAGAATCATTCAGATTGTGATTGATAATGTGTTACGCAATTAGGCTGCTGGTGTCGGCTGTCATTTGACAGTAGATCTTTGACAGTCGCTACGGGTGGTCAAAAGTCCAAAAGTTTGACAACCAATCTTGCTAAGGGATATCGTGTTAGAGATGACACTACGATAACATGGCCCGCCCCTCCAAAATTCAAAACGTTTGAAAGTATTTACAATGCACCACCAAGATTGCGTGCGCATGTGTGCGTAATGAGACGGCCGCCAGCCGTCAAACAAAAACAAATCCACGGATTTGTTGCTCGACTAGTCACGTCATTAATCGCTCATTATTATTAGTAATGGCGCTGCACTGACGTACTCTATGAAAACGACACGTGCGTTGTCTTGCGCGCTCGGCAACTTATGATTAGTTGACCAACAAATCTGGTAATAAGTGAGATATTACGAGTACTGATTGCAAAAATACTATGAATTAATTTTATTGTGTTCAAATATTAAAATGTAATTTACTCTATATCTTGCATGTTTAATGTTTTCAATAAAATAAAACCTTTATAATGTATTTATAACACATTTATTTTTAGCGACTAAGCCATCAAAATCATTTACAAAAATACGTAATCTTAATTATTATAAGAAAGTTTATAATATGTTACGAGCCAAGTGATAACAAAGGCATTATTCATACTGCCCGGGCATTAATAATAATACCCTGATTAATCACTTGGCCCACAACATTAATAAAACATAAATCAAACAAACTTAAATCTTAATGATCTCTATTGGCACTGGAACTAAAATTTTCTTCATCGCTGTCATAGAAGCTTGATGTGTCATTTTCAGAATCGGATTCTCCTACGTGAATAATAAATTCTTGCTCGTCGCCGTAGTTTTTCCAGTATTTGGATTCAGTCTCCTCCACATGTCTGCAAGTGTTGGTCCACATCGTGCAATCGATCATGTCTAGACGTTCATGAAGTAATTTCATGATGGATGTGTAGTTTTGGTCTACATTTTTGTTTGCGACATAGTTTTGTAACACTCCCCAAATTTTCTCAATCGGGTTTAAGTCGGGATGGTATGGAGGAAGTCTTAAAATATCGCAATTATATTTTTTTTGCTTCGCCATCAACGGCGTAATTTCTAGAATTATCTTTATTTTTTAGAATGAGACCATAGAGTTCGATTTTCTTCATGTCTTCCTCGAAGTCGATGTGTTTATTCACCAGCCAATATTTCATAGCTGCTTTGTTGCTGTTGGAGGTGGGAACTTTTTCTGTAAATGTGTTATAGTAGGAGGCGTTATCCATAACAGTTACGGACTTTTCTGGTATGTTAGGCAGTAGTTGTGTTATGAACCACTTCTTGTAATTGTCATGGTTCATATTGTCGTGGTAGTCACCTGTCTTCGAACTGGCCTTGTAAATTAAACAAGCATTGGGGACAAAACCATTTCTTCCACCAGCGTGGACTATTATGACGCGTAACCCTTTAGAATTTTTTTTCTTTGCTACAGTTCCTTGTTGAGTACCCCATGACTTATTTTGTACATGTGTGGTATGAATGTAGCTTTCGTCAGTATAAAGAATATTCCTCCCTTCTTCTCTATATTTCTTCAATTGTTTTAAATATTTATAGCGGAGGAACTGCACATCATGTTTTTCAACAAGTGCTTGACGATTGTCTTCAGTAGTTTTCCACTCATAACTTAAATAAAGAAGTACCTATAAGCCGTAATGTCTCCAAACATCCGTCAGAATTTATCTTTTCAGTAAGCACCCTTTTCAGAGCTTTTAATGTTGGATATTGTTTATACTCTCTATGAAAGTTACTGACAGTACGGCTTATTACTCCCTTGTCAAATTCATCAATGTTACGCTTTAAACGTTTGCGAGGATTTTTGTTTTTACGCGGTGAACTCATTTGTGTGCCAGTTGCATCACATTATGTCCAGCAGTGAACTGCGATAGGCTGAGTTTTTTAGTTGTATGAATTTGGTCGTAAGATCGCGTGAGACCGCTGTACTTACGTAGAAAGCGCAGGACGGTCGTTGTGGTGGCAAACCTGAGCGGTGCCTATTTCCAGCAGTTGACGTCATATCATATTAGTAATTAGGTATTTAGGGGAAGGAGGGGGAGGATGTGAGAAGCACAGGGCCGGTCGACGTGGCAACACTTAAGACCCGATCGCACGTACCACACCCACACCACAACGACAACACGTGGACGGGCGCTTTGTATGAAAATGAATAGTTCATTCACACGGACCACATTTGGCCGCCAAATTCAAACGTGTGGGTGATACCGACCGCATATGACCACGTCGCAATCACCAGCGAGACGGCGCACTAGCGGCGCCACATCGCAAACACAACGCTCTGTCTGTCTGCAAACACTAGCCACAACGCAACCACATCACAACTACTGGCGACAACGCGACTGCAACGAGTTACAGCAACACTATAGGTACACGCGTAACCACTGCTTGCCCACATTTTGTCGCTGCGATATGGTGTGGTTGTGGTTCGCGTGAACGGGCCTTTAGAGAAGGCCTATGTCCAGCAGCGGACGTCGTTCGACTGAAACAACGATGTCCTCACAGAGAGGAGACCTGTGTCCCAGCAGTGGACGTCGTTCGACTGAAAGAACGATGTCCTCACAGAGAGGAGGCCTGTGTCCCAGCAGTGGACGTCGTTAGGGTGAAATAATGATGTCCTCACAGAGAGGAGGCCTGTATCCCAGCAGTGGACGTCGTTAGGTTGAAATAATGATGTCCTCACAGAGAGGAGGCCTGTGTCCCAGCAGTGGACGTCGTTAGGCTGAAATAATGATGTCTTCACAGAGAGGAGGCCTGTGTCCCAGCAGTGGACGTCGTTAGGTCGAAATAATGATGTCCTCACAGAGAGCAGGCCTGTGTCTCAGCAGTGGACGTCGATCGGGTCGATCTATGATGTCCTCACAGAGAGGAGGCCTGTGTCCCAGCAGTGGACGTCGTTAGGGTGAAATAATGATGTCCTCACAGAGGCGTGTCCCAGCAGTGGACGTCGTTCGGGTCGTTCAATGATATCCTCACAGAGTGGAGGCCTGTGTCCCAACAGTGAGGACATTATAAGTAGTCTGATTACGCTTTTGTTGGTCATCGCAGAAGGAAAATAAAACGTGTACAGAGAGACATTAAATTTTTATTACAAAAATCATCATGAGTAAGTAAACTTGAAACAGTCAATTCGTCACCTGCCTGCCTTTTCCCAACTATGTTGGAGTGGACTTCCAGTCTAACCGGATGCAGCTGAATACCAATCAATTATTCAACAATAAAATTGAATGTAGTATAGTTATTTTAAATTAAAAAATAAATTGTAAATCTACAAACAGATACAGTTTAGGATATTCGAGAAATCTATCTACAGAGTGACCCAGACCGAGTGCTCCAGAGGCAAATGGGATAAAACGGAGGCCACCTATCATTAATTTTTTTTTTTAAATCTGGGCTAGAAGGTTTCGCCAAAGTTGTATAAAAAGTTATAAAAAGACAAGTAAAAATAAAATCTGAAGCGTTACAGAGCCACACTGAACGTAAATAGGAACATAATCTTGTACCTACACTAACAAGGCAACTTCCAGCCGGATTTGAACTCACTACGTCGATTTCTTGCAAGAGATTAAATTAGCGAACTTTTCTGAACTGTTGAGAATATCCCAACTTTAAATTTTTTATACGATAGGAAGCCACCTCCGCTTTACCCCATTTGCCTCTGTACCACTCGGTCTGGGACACCCTGTATATAAATAAAAATGCTGTTCGTTGCTAAGCGCATCACTTGAGAACGGTTGAACCGATTTGGAAATTTTTTTGTTTTAAAATGTTTGAGAGAGATCAACGCACAGCTGGTAATCTTAGAACAAAAAATCATGGCATTAATAGACGTATTTTGTCTATGGGTGCATTCTAAAAAGTGACAACCGCGCCTCGCCCCTTTCCCCTTTTTCGCCTGGTGGTTGTCTACATCCGTGTTACAGCCGCACAACCGCCATTACAGTAGTACTACTTAGTCTGTGGTGGTCTGTCTGAAACTGTCATGGAGACTTCTGATAATTTAGATTTGATTTACAATTTATTTCTTTTAACCCCTCACATTATCTCCTGTATTAATGTAATAGTTTTCAACTTGCAGTATGTTCAACAAGTTTAGTGTTATTTTGTGAATTGCGGTAGTTGACGAAATGATGTCAATATTTACTTTTTCCCCAAGACCAAGTTACAGGACTTCAAAAGTGAAAAACATGCACGCATTATGAGTGTCTTAACGTTTTGTGAAGAAGTTTATCGCCTAGAGACATGTATGTAAGGCCTCGTCTGTGTGTTGGTGCCTATCCCACGTACGTTGTTTTAAGACGACAAAGCAGTTAATCAAACTGCACCGTGACCACTTGCACAGGTAAGAACCTCAATATCACGATCATATTTTTATCATTGACAAAATGCAGTAATCAACGATCATGTAATTCATAGGTACCGCACGTTAGCTTCTTTCAAAATAATTAAATAGATATAAATTTAATACTTAAACACAACTAACATAACATAACTGGCGAAATGTGGGTGTACTATAGGTACACCTCTGCCTAACCCTTCGGGGAAACAAGGCGTGATGTTAGTAAGTAAGTACTCGTTTTCTTAATATTTGCTTTACTTCTCACTTTTACAGATGCAGTTATTCCTGAAGTTACTAGTCTCAAGAAGAAGTAGTCTGAACAAGGCATGCAACAAAAACTCTGTCAGCAAATTATATTGGGAGTCATGGGATATACTGGAAGTCAAGCCCCGGCCGGGCCGGCCGACGGAAATTGACGACAAGGAGTTAAGACGTGTAGTGGAGAGTAATCCCCACCAAACAACGTGCGAATTAGCAGCGATATTTAACAGTGCTCAATCCACCAACACAAAACGGGTCTTTGAATTTTTTACATGAAAACGGCAATAATTTTCCCATCAACCCAATAGCAATACTGTTGTGAATTTGTTTTTTTTTAATTCCTAGTATTTAATTTATGATTTTGTTTGTCATTTGCAAATATATTTAAATTTATTATATATACTTACCTAATACTTGAGAGTATCAGAAATGTTACTATGTTTCTAAAAAATGTGTATGTTCGAAATACGTTTTGTTTGAAATATTATTAACTTTGTTTTAGTATATAATTTAGCTTTAATTTTACTTGTCATTAAATTGTAACAAAAATTCTGTTAAATTGTAAAAATGTCGTATCTGATATTTGTACGCCGTTAACGGCAAAACATAGAGATCTGTGTACATATTTTATTTATAACACTTATTTTTACACCTATGTTTAACAAATAAAAAACTTTGACTTTGTAAAATCGTAGAAGAAATTTAAATTCAGTTATAAAGCTTGAAGAGTACCCAAAAATATCTGTATTAATTGGTTGTATGATAACTAAATAAAAGTAAAAATTTATGATATCAAATGCATTTTATTCACTACGATTTCCAATTCTTATACTCGTGGGTGCGCGTGGATTAAGTGCTTAAAAGGCTAGTATTCAAACTATTCTGGGCTCGATTAATTTTAGCAAAAAGACTCGGTTTCGTAACACTACGAGTGACAAAATTGTTATAAAATTTAAAAAAAAACACGTCACAATCAATGAATGCAGATTCTTACAGCGATTTTTCTTCTATGGGAGATTTCCGTCTGATTACTACTTAGTCTGTGGATCAACGTTTTGAAATGGACAACTAGCTTCAACTTACTGACTAACTGACAGACTCTTTGACATTTCTGCCGTGTCACGCGCAGGTCTGTTATCTTAAGATACACGAGTTAAGCGTAACAGGTGCGAATCGTATTTAATTTGATCCCTATCCCAACCACAAAAATATTTTTTATCTAACTTCTACCGAATCCTCGTATGTGGCTGTCACCTAACTCTTGTAACTGTGATTTTGCCATTGTTAATTATGGTTAAATGATGTATCATAAAATACAGCAATACGCGTGATAAGTAGCGAACGCATCGAACAAATTCTAACTCTGCTAACTAGTAGTACAGTATTTAGCCGTGACTGTAGTGCGCGTAGGTATAGGCCGAGCTGATCGCAACGCTCGCTCGCTTTCGCGCCGTCGGCGTCGTCACGCTGTTGTTTTTCGTTAGTTTGTTTGTTGAAATTCGTGGTCACAGTCGTACGCGGTTGCATACAAAACCTAGAAATAAATACTAATAGTTAAATTGGTTGAATATTGGTATATAAATGTGTTCCGTGTTATAATTTGGCAATATGAGTGAAAAAAGACGTTTACTTATGTTGCAAATGGCAAAAAAACAAAAAGTTATTGAAAATATAGGATGTTCAATAGATTTTCACGATGGAAATCTCATAGAACCACAAGATGAAGTTGATTGTGAATGGAAGAGACCTCATAAGCCGTCATTTATTGCAACTGAAGTTCAGAAAGGACACCGCTCAATTTCTGAAGAAGTGGCAGTTAGTTCAGGATTTAACAGGTCGGTACTTAGTCCACTACCTAATAATATTGCACAAATGGATTTTGAGCAATCGATACACCTGTCACCAAAATTATACACGGAACTTCAACCGGTCACAATGAATACTAGTCCTTTACCAGAACTTAATAAAGAAGACTTGATTGGATTGAACGAGAGCATGCATCAGTTCTCAGACAGCATTAGCCTTCACACACTAGATTTACCTAGTTCCGTTCTTAACTTGTCAGTACCTTCTGAAAATTTTAAGGAACTGGCACAATTTGAAACGCCACAAAGATCTTCCTGTCTCGAAAATGTTGGCTTTGAAAATGCATCTACACCGATTGCGCCTTCCAAAAATAATTCAGCTGAACCAGACGTTTGTCAGCCTCCGATACTCAATAGCTCCGATACTCGACATCAATCTCAATCGCCACAAAAATCAACAAACGAAATTTCTTTTGAAAATAGTGCTGAAGATCTTATTCAGCAACTTAGTAGCGAAAATGTCACACCAGAAACAACAATTCAACATCAAACTGAACAAGCAGCTACCTTAAAGAAAAGAGAAAGAGATCCAGTTAAACGACTTGAAAAAGAGAAAATTTTGTACAATTTAAAGCCACCCTGCAGAAAAGAATGTCGAAGAAAATGTTATGAAACTTTTACAGAAGAAGAAAGAGGAAAAATTTGGTCTAATTTTAGAGGTCTAACTAAGCAAGAGCAAAGAAACTTTATATCCAGACACGTAACAAAATCAAAGAAGTCAATTAAAACAAAAGAAAATTCTAGACGAAACAACACTTTAACATGGACTCTCCGAAATATTAAAGTATGCAAAACCTTTTTTCTGAACACTCTTGGATTTAAAAATGATCAAACAGTAGTAACCATATTGAAAGCTAACTTTAAACCCGGGATTGTTGATGTTAATGAGATGCAAGCAGCACCTGAACAGCGCGGTCGAGCTAAACCATGGAATTCTTTCCCCGAAGAGTATAAGCAGAATATGAAAGAATACATAGAGAAGATTCGTCCCACCGTTTCGCATTATAATTTAAGTCATGCACCAAATCGACGCTATTTGCCATGCGGAGTATCATTTATGGATTTGTATAAAACCTATATTGCTTACTGTGATGAGATAGAAATAAGAAGGTGTAGCTGGGCGTACTTTCATGGAATTGTTAAGGAAATGAATTTGTCCACGTCAATTCCTAAACAAGACATATGTACTTTATGTAGGAATCATAAAGAGACACATGCTCAACCAGATCACGATTGTGCCCAATGCGATTGCCAAAATTGCAACATCTTCCCTACTCACTTAGAAAATCGCAACTTATCAAAACGATGCTTAGAAGAGGATATCAACGACACGGCCGAAGGATCAAAAAAAATTTTTACAGCTGACATGCAAAAAGCTATATGCATGCCGTAATTACCAACTAAAGACTATTATTTCTCACGCAAGTTGGTACTGTTTAATGAGACTTTTGTTTCCCCTGGTAAAAACGAGCCAGCTTTCTGTGTAGTATGGCACGAAGGTGAAAGCGGACGTAAGGCTTACAATGTCGCCTCATCCTATGTCCATTTTGTTACTAACTTTGCAAAAGACATTAAAGAAATAATAATATAGTGTAACAATTGCACCAGTCAAAATAAGAACCGCGTATATTCACCGCCATGATACGCCTTGTTAACTCTAAAGAATTATTGCCGAAAAAATTCGATTTGTTTACCTGGAGCCTGGCCATACCTACATGGCAGCAGACACTGTGCATGCGTGCATCTCAAACAAATTTACTAAACAAAAGAATATGTATGATCTCAACGATTATAGGATACATATGGAATGTATACTAAATGGTACATGTAAATTGTAAAACTGGAAATAAAGATTTTTATTATTTATTATTTATTATTATTTATTATTATGTAAATATTATGAGAGCTTCACGAAAAAACATGGTTGTGAAAGTAATAGGCCACGAAGACATGATAGTATTTGCGGATCAACTGAAGAAAAATATCTTTCCAAAATATTATAATATTCAGGCACTTAAAATGGTCGAATTTCGAAGAGGCTCAACTCACCTTTTCGTCAAGAAATCATATAATGAAGAAGAATTCAAAGACTTGGATGTGTTTCGCAAAAATTTGTTGGACTTAGATAGAACAGAACTGTTGTCTGATGTACCCCGGGAAGTAAGGCGAAGGGGAATAAGTGCAACAAAGAAAGCAGACTTAATTAAACTATGTGATTCTCTCCCTAGAGTATATCGGAAGTTTTTTGAAGACTTAGAAGTAGGTGCAGATGTAGTAGATCTAGATGAAGTCTTAGATATCTAAGATCTCATTTCATTTTTTGCATCCGAAGTAATTCTGATTATATGTTCTAGTTCCTAATTTGTCTACTAGTCCTGTGATTTTTTTTTAGTTTAGGATTATTCTAAACTCTTCTGGTATACTTAAGTTACTAAGACTAATAATATTGATCTCTTTAATTAAGGAAGTCGATCTCCAATGTTTGTTTTTAAAAAATAACAAATTGGATAGGTTTCTTGTTGATTAGTTTTTAGATGATTTTAAATCCTTGCATACCTATAGCTTTAAAGCGGATGAACGAAGATTATATTAAGAGCACTATCTGTTATTGTTATAAAAAAAGTTTGATTCATTTTAATTAATATTATTATTTCTTTTCCAAAGATTTTAAATTTTAGTTACGAAGTCTGAGTTTTCGTTTTATATTAGTTTTTGACTGATTTGCATAGGATTGCCTTTAACAATAAATTTTATAATTTGATTACTAGATGAGTTTTTTTTTTATGTTGCCTTATAAAATTCAATGTAATACTAAATAATCAGTCAGGCCAATTTCCGGTAACCTAGAGATACCTAAGTTCAGCAAAACATTCAATTTTACACTTGTTGCGGGTAATTCATGTATCTTAACATACATACAGAGCATAGCGTAACTACCATTGTATGGAGAGCTTGTCATACCTATCTCCGTTCTTGCCAATACCTCCAAAAATGTTGACGTTTTAAAAAATCTTAAAACTGTCCGGTTCTCCTTAGACTCCAATAACTCTATTCATGTAAAAATATTTCACAAAAGTTAAAGAACATTCAAGATAATCGCAAATATCCTTAAAAAACTTTAAACGATGATATCTCAAAACTAGGTTTCGTGAGATAACGCAAATAGGCTTGATACGGCAGACTGCGCAGCGAGCCTTCGGCCGCCGAGTATTTCAACATCCATTGCTGATTTTTTTATTATAGCTGTTTTATTTACATAAATGGAGTGTTGCGTACAGATAATTTAAATTTACATTGAAATAAAGGAATACTAACTGAAAATAGGATTTAAAAAAATTAAAAAATTTCTGAGAAAATTTCCGGTGGAATATGAATGCACCCTGTTAGTTTGCGGAAGGCTGTCCCTTACACCCTGTATAACGAAGTTACAAGGAAAACTATCACAGCTGTAGGCTTTACAAGTTAACGAGTAATAGTCGGCCAACTTACATTTGCAGTTGGAATGTGTGAGAGAACATTTTTCAACTACAATGTTAGGTTTTTTCTTGGGATAAATTCATCCCAACTACGGAACCCTTCATGATGCGTGGCCCGACATACTCTTGGCCGGTTTTTTGTATATTTAATTAGCTTTACAAAAACGACTGATGACTGTAAAGTAATTTCATTCCTATGGAAATGGATGATTATTTAGTCTTTAAGTTTTAATTATGCTGTGAATAAGTCAATCAATATTTCTGTATTTCGTAATTACTTAATTGTAATGTTAATTTATGTTGTACGAGCTGAGCCGTTAGGACAAAGCACTTTCAGTTTTTCCCGAAGTTTCCACTTTTCCGGGCAACTTTTCCAATTTATATTTCCATAAAAACCTAATTCGGACTATTACGAACATTTTAAAACAAAAAATAGCCAAATCGGTCCAGCGGTTCTCAAGTAATGCGCTTACCAACGATCAGCATTATAGATAGATTTCTCGAATATTCTAAACTGTATCTATTGTAGAATTACAATTTGTAATTTAAAATAATTATGCTAAGTACTTTCAAATTGTTGAATAATTAATTGTTTCAAGTTTACTTACTCATGATTATTTTTGTAATAAACATTCTATGTCTCTCTGTACCTACATGTTTTATTTTCTTTCTGCGATGACCAACAAAAGCGTAATCCGACTACCTATAACGTCCTCACTGCTGGACAGGCAGGCCTCCTCTCTGTGAGGACATCATAGTTTCACCCGAATGACGTCCACTGCTGGACAGGCAGGCCTTCTCTAAGGGCCCGTTAACACGTACTGTTGAGACCGCTCCTCTCAACATCGCCACGCGCTGGCGGCAGTGAACGAGGGGTGCGGGGACAGCGGCGACTCTGCCGGCCGAGCGAGCCCCCGCCACACAAGTCAGCTGTTGCACACCTCCACACGGCTGCGCTTGCGCTTTCATTAGTCATATTTTTCCTGTTGGATTTAATAACCGACACCGTTGTAACTTCACCTAGTTTATTCAATACATGTTATACAGTCCACTCATGTTTAATTTTGCTCCAATACGACCTATCGTCGCGATCACGTACCACAACCACATGAATAAAAAACCTGTTTTTAGGGTTCCGTAAACCCTTATAATTTCGCCATGTCCGTCCGTTTGACTGCAGACCTTGCGTGACCAGACCTCTCAAGCTGGCTTCCCACGGTGCGTGATTCTGCGGATTATCACGCACGGCCGACGACCACGAACAGCCTCGTACTGCACACAAGCCTCTTCCAACGGTGCGTGCCAGTCTGTGTGCGTCTTGAGATTTGAAGCCATTTTGTCATTCCTAAATGCAAAGTGAAAGAGAAGCTGGCACCGCACCGTTGAAGTTACCGACTCGCCGCGGATCGGACGCACCGCGACGGACGTGTCTGCGCTACCACAGACGATCCTCTTCCCATGGTTTGTCGATGCGGGTTGGTCAGAGTCCGTCGGTAATATCACGCATCGTGGGAAGCCGGCTTTTCACTTTGCATTTTGAAATGAATCTCAAAACCCACACAGACCGACACGCACCGTCGGAAGACCCTTGGTGTGCGGTGCGAGGCTGTCCGTGGTCGTCGGCCGTGCGTGATAATACGCAATATCACGGACCGTGGGAAGCCAGCTTTAGCAGGGCAGCGGTATTCCAGTGGAAATAATACAACACCGGTAGAAAAATAAAACGAAATCGTTCACAGCAATTGTTTTATTTATATCAAGAAAATACGTATAACATTAGTAAGTCAAATTGAAGCAATCAATCAATTCACAATAAAATCGATAATTAATATTTTAAATTGAAAATTGTAATTACAATAATTGTATTTGTATTTTAACATAGCGTATAGTCAAAAAGGTACAAAAATAAAGAACCAGTCGAGAGGTGTCGTGTCTCGTGCGACACCCAGATGGAACGAAGTTCCTTTCGCTTTTGCACACTTCGCGAATGACAGCTAGACCGACAGTGTACCTAGGTACACCTAACCTAACCTAACATTTGTTGTGACGGTCAAAATATTACACTTTTTTCGGCCTAGCTCTAATATCAAAGCATTTATTTCAAATAAACCAATTACAGGCAGTTTTGAATTGTCAAGGGTCGGCCAGTCAGAAAGATGAAGCTAATTGCCCATTCCAAAGCGTAGTAGGTTCCTATGGAGAAGAACGGACAAGAAACTCCACGGACACTCTTGATTTAATTTAAATCAATCTAAGATTCCAAAATGTTGGTTACATCATTCATGTTGAAATTATACATGTGAGAACGATGCAGAACGTTAAAAGCGTCCGTAATAAAACATTAAAAAACAATTCAAAATAAGCCGTGGCAGCTAAGAGATGACCAGTCCCTACTGACGGCGCCCGTTTACGAACCTGACGCATGGATTGATACCAATCAGATCAACCAATTTGAAGGGAACTAAATGATCCAACACACTCGTCACATCAGCAAGACATTAGAGTAAGCATGACATAATCTCATTCAGCAAGTGTGCAGAGTAGGTACCTACAACGAGCGACAAGGAACTTCGTTGCAATGAACTTGGCTTCTAAACAATGAAATAATTACAAAACATTGACTGTAGGTCTGCGGTATCTACCTATTCACAGCTATATTAAAACTTAATTATTATTTAAAGTAGAAAACGTCAATATATCCATTTCCATAGGAATGAAATTGACTTTAGACTTGCCTAATAGTAGCAGGTATTAGGCCAAACGGCGCATAAAAGCAAATAAAAAAAAAATATATATATAAAAGAAATATGCGATCAAAATAACAGAATAGTACAGTCGGCCACAAAGACAGATAACACTTCAGTTTTGTAATTATAACAACACTGAGCATCCAATAACAATTAAAGAAAAACTAAAAATATTTTGTGAAGGTCAGATAGGCATCTGACCTCCACAACCCAGTTACTGGGTAACACGATACCCCTTGGGAAGACTGGTTGGCTGATACAGATAGTCAGAAGACTATCTGTATCTAACGACTGTCAAAGACCTACGAAAAAGAAAGAAAAGAGAATTTTCCAAATCGGTTTATAAATGACGGAGTACTGTGGTACTTAACACATATTTAAAAAAAACATAGGTACAACCGAATTGATAACCTCCTCCTTTTCTTGAAGTCGGTTAAAAATAGATAGAATAGAGAAAAATAAAACAAAACAGATCCACATTATAATCACGAGCTCAAAACAGAAATAGTCGGCGGCCGCACGTCATGACTGTGACAAGAAGGCTTCCACTCAGCATGATGCGAATGACAGCCACAGACCAATAATGTAAAAACTAAGTGTTGTCTGAGTTGCGTTGCTGACCGTAGGTAGGTACTGTCCTTGTAACAAACGAACGTTGATGTATTCTTAACATCAAACTGAACAAATCATCAAATTACTTGGCGAACAAAAATGGCAAATCTTGATCACATAAAACTACACTTGACAATATAAAAATTAACTAAATCCTTCTTCTGTTTCTATTTCATCCTCTTTAACTTCAATATCTCCTAACAGACAGCTTCTGAAACAAAGAAGATAACGTAACATCACGCCTGTAATCCCCGAAGGGTTAGGCAGAGGTGTACCTATAGTACACCCACATTTCACCAGTTATGTTTAAGTCTCATGTAATAGGGTAGGGGGCGAGTCTATTGCCATCAACTGGGCACAAATCCAGACTCCGGGTTATTGAAAAATTTCCGTTGGAAAAACCCAATAACACTCCCGAACCTGGGAATCGAACCCAGGACCTCATGCTCAGCAGTAGCGCTTGCGACCACACAACGAACTTGTACTTTACTATAATTATGATAACTAAATGACATTTATTTTGTAAATTGGTTAAAAATAAAACATTTACACGTCATTTTTAGGGTTCCGTAGTGAACTAGGAACTCTTATAATTTCGCCATGTCCGTCTGTCTGTCCGAGGCTTAGCTCAGAGACTCTTAGTACTAGAAAGCTGTAATTTGGCACGGGTATACATATTAATCTCGCCAACAAAGTGGTAAAATAAAATCTGGACAAAAAAAAATTTTAGGGTGCTTCACGTAAAGTGACTTTTTTTTCGTCTATCTCATCATGGTGTGGAGTGTCGTTGGATAGGCAGTTCAAAAATATTGCGGGTGTGTGGGAAACATGTTTCGATTCAGGGATTCGTTTACGAAATATTAAACTTTAATGTGCTAATTCTTAATAGCTGACAGCAGTTACATGTTTTTTTTGGATATGTGAAAAAATTCTCGGCTGTAGTATACCGGGTGTAAGGGACAGCCCTCCGCAGACTGATAGAGTGAATTCAGTATATTATACTAAGATGATCGGTATATGAAATTATTTCAGGAACGTTATGGGAATCCAATAAACCTGATTTGTTTTATTACCTCACACGCAATGTATCGTTACCGTGGCCATACTGATTTTTTTATGTTAGCTGTTTTAATTACCTAAATGGAGTGCTGCGTACAGAGAACGTAATTTTACATTGAAATAAAGGAATAGTAACTGTAAATACGACAAAAAAAAAATTAAAATTTTCCTGAGAATATTTCCGGTGGCATATGATTCAAAACAAGGAGCTGAATGCACCCTGTTAGTTTGCGGAGAGCTGTCCCTTACACCCTGTACATTATAACGAAGTTACAAGAAAAATATCACAGCTATGTGGTCTTTACAAGTTAACGAGTAATAGTCGGCCAACTTACATTTGCCGTTGGAATGTATGAGAGAACATGTTTTTCAACTACAATGTTAAGTTTGTTTTTGAGATAAATTCATCCCAACTACGGAACCATTCATTGTGCGTGGTCCGACACGCACTTGGCCGATTTTTTCGTTGAAACTAGATGAGGCCGGTGTTTCGTATCCGACTACTCTGAGAAGAAACACAAACTAACTCAGAGGTCACAGTCTCTTGTAAAGTTCAGACAATTACATTGTGATGGTCAGATCATACGAGGACCAGTCGGTTATGTCTGAGGTGGGCTCTTGAACACAGCACCACACAAGTGTGAGTGAACCTGTCCAGTCAGTGCACGCATGTGTCAGTTATCGTGTAGCTCAACTCAGAACTTAAGGAGCTCAACGATCCAACGAAAAATACCAAATTAAGGACTTTTGGGTAGGCCGCATGAAGTGTGAATATTGCCTGACAATCATGAAATCTATCCGTAATTAAATGAACTACTCATTACTCACTCTTCTAATTGTTCCGTGCGTCGAATGCTACTCGCGACCGTTGCAGTCGAGGACTCGCCTTGTGTGTGTTGCCTGCACAAAAATATACATCATCATCTGCCTATACCAAAGCATTTTCCCAACTATGTTGGGGTCGGCTTCCAGTCTAACTGGATGCAGCTGAATACCAGTATTTTACATGGAGCGACTGCCTATCTGACCTCCACACCCCACCTACTGGATAACACGGTACCTCTTAATAAGACTGGTTGTCAAACTTTCGGGCTTCTGACTCCCTGTAACGACTGCCAATGATCTACGAATGACAGCCGGGACCAATGACTTAACGTGCTTTTCGAGGCACGGAGCGGTCTCAGTATGTGTTGGATGGCCACCCAGCCACGGAGCGACCTCGGCAAGCGCTGCTTAACCTTGAAGATCGACCGTGCGGCTGTAACCACTAAGCCACGAGCCCTCCACACGAACATATTCATACATTACATTACGCAGTCTGTCAAGCTTCCACTGCTGGGACTCAAGCCTCTCTTTTAAAGAAAACATGCATTTTAATTTTAAAAAGAAAACTCCAGTCCGGAGTCTGGATTTGTGCCCGGTTGATGGCAATAGGCTCAACCTCTATTACATGGGACTTAAGAGCGTTTACGACGTACGGCATTTCATACAAACTTTCAAGTCCTTGTTTTTCGAAATGAATGAACCAATTTTAATTAAACTTCGTACGCATATGCATGAAATGCCGTAGGTACGTCGTAAACACTCTTAAACACAACTGGCAAAATGTGGTTGTACTATAGATACACCTCTGCCTTACCTTTCGAGGATGACAGGCGTGATGCTATGTGTAAAAAGAAAAGTACGTCTTCAAATGACAAAATGTACTGACCGTGTGGATGTGACGTCACTTCTTGGTATTTTTCTTGTTTTACGTTTAGTTCCTGCAGGTTCATTTAGTGCGGGTGCCTTGTTTGCACTGCAGTCAAAAATAATAGAGGTTGAGACATTTAGTGACATTATCAGTTAAAATAGTAATTAGGGTAACTTTCTTAAAGCCAATGGAACAATAATATTATACCTACAGACTAAGATGGAACAATAACAAAGGACATTTTCGAAAGAAAAAAAAAACAGGTTGAGAATTTCAGGGTCATTGAAAAAATTTAGTGACATTTACTATAGTGCTAGTTGAAAAAATATACAGGATATGTCAGTGTCATAACAGGAAACATAGAGAATGATATTTTTAGTGAGAGATGGATGTGTGGAGTGACGAAAATGGATAAAGTAAGAAATGAGCATGTCGGAAATACGTTAGTCACTCGTTTGAGTAATCGGGACGCCAGCGCCACCAAGCGGCGCTTGTCGGCGCATCTACAACATAACGCTCGTCGACCGGAGGAGATAAGCCGAGTTTGTCGGTGGCTGTCAAGCAGTGATCACGTTTAGAAACTGACGCGCCGTATAGTTGTGTCGTGTACCTACAGTGTGTGAATAGCTAGTGTGATTAATTAGATTGTGAATTATAATATGATTTGAACTGCAAACGGTTTTTCTATTGCGCAATAACCAACACTACCCACAGCACGCCCACAGTAGTTAAAATATGGCTGAAGATAACTAGAGAGACGTACCTTCTCCGTCAAGTATATAAGCTTGAAAGTGGCGCCAGTGACAGAAAAGTTGAAAGAAAATCGTTTGGCTTGGTATGGGCATGTAATGAGGAGAGAGGAAACGCATGTGACTAAAAGAGAGATGAATATAAATGTTGAAGGATAGAGAGGGAGAGGAAGGACAAAGAAAAGATGGGTGGATTGCGTGAGGAATGATATGAAAGAGAAGGGAGTGAATGATAGCGTGACGGTCGACAGGAGAGAGTGGAAGGAGAAAACGTGTTGCGCCGCCCCCACGTGACATGGGACAAGGGCAGCAAGGTGACGATATTTTTAGTGTCAATTAAAATATTACAGACAATTTTTTTGGCTTTCATAGAACCTTTCAAAAGAGAGACGACTCGATAAAATTTGTGAATAGCATATGAGGAAGGGTATCGACCATCTAATCTGAAGAGTTGATCGAGCTCTCAGAACAGAAGTAATGATAATGCATCGCTTCTGCCGATCTCTTCTGTAACACCTCACCGTGAACACTTGGGTGAAGTGAGCTGTCATTCCAGCTGATGCTGGGGACCGATACTGTTGACAGCTCACTCACCAACATCGACACGGTGAGATGTTACAGAATAGAGCGGCTGGTCTGACTGGAACAACTTCTAAAATAGTGAACAGAGATTACTTACTTATTCTCGTCATCATCTGGTGGTTCTGCCTTTACTTCTGCCGAAATTGGGTCAGTTTGAACTTCCTCCCTAAAAATAATAATTGTTTATTTTTAATGCACTATGGAAAAAATAAAGTCATGCATGAGTGTGTAAAAAGAGAAAATAAAGAAATTGGACCGTCGTAGGACGTCTGAGGCAGATGTGAAACATCGAATAGAATCGATAGCATAAGGTACACAAGAGGAAGTCTGGAAGTGGCTCCGGTGACTAAAAAGTTGTGTGGGAATCAGTTGTCATGGTGTGGGCATGTGATGCGGAGGAATGAGCAAAATGTGAGGAAAGTTTTGAGTATGAATGTGGATGGCCATAAGAGTAGGGGAAGACCAAAGAAACGATGGACTGTGTGAAAGATGATATGGCTAGAAAGGGGGTGACTATCGAGCTGACAACTAAATGAGTAGTATGGAAGAAAAAGACGTGTTGCGCCGACCACAAATGTACTGGGATATATCATATAGGGGCAGGAGAATGATGATAAGCAAAACTTAATAATGATAATTATTACTTACTTCTGGGATTCGGGAGGTTCTAACTTCACTACCAACGTCTCAATTTCAGGCTCACTTTGTGCTCTGAAAATAATGAAAACATTATAAACCATTGTGTATTCGCGACTCTTCTGTACTGCCACTGAACAACATCACGGTATTGTGTGGGAGTCATCATCTACGTAGCCTTTTCCTAACTATGTTGAGGTCGGCTTCCAGTCTAACCGGATGATGCTAAATACCAGTATTTTACATGGAGCGACTGCTTATCTGACCTCCACACCCCAGTTACTGGGTAACACGATACTCCTGGGTAAGACTGTTTGTCAGACATTCGGACTTCTGACTACCAGTAACGACGAATAATGTGTGTGAATATGTGATCATAACTCGATGAACTTCTATTATACACAAGGTGTTTTCCGAATATCCAAAATGAAAAGTAGCCTATATCTTGCTCCAGGTTCCATGCTACCTATATCCTGCTCCAGGTTCCATGCTACCTATATGCTGCTCCAGGTTCCATGCTACCTATATCCTGCTCCAGGTTCCATGCTACCTATATCCTGCTCCAGGTTCCATGCTACTATATCCTGCTCCAGGTCCCATGCTACCTATATCCTGCTCCAGGTTCCATGCTACCTATCTGTCAAACAATGATCGGTTTAGTGGTTTACACGTGAGAAGGTAACAGACAGACAGAGTTACTTTCGCATTTATTTATAATATTAGTATGGATGTTCAAAACAAATCAAGCTCACATTTGAACGAAGGTTGATTGTCCGCCATCGTCGACATTATCATCCGAAGCCAAACTATCTTCTTCGCTTGAACTGAAACAATAAATAAGTATTCAATAATGATTAGAAAATACAAAAGGAAATTTTTGTTGGAAATGTTGAAAATTACGACAAAATATGAAATGAAATGCAACTGTTTATTCTGTAAATAGGTAATCGAAATCACTTTTACACGACATATAAAAAAAAAAGATTAAGCTACTATAGATGGGGTCGACATTTCCTATCTGACTACCCCTGAGAAGAAATGGCGAAACAAAGTCAAGGGCCAAAGTCTCTTTTAAAGTCCAGACAATCTTGGTCAGATCATGTGAGGACCACGTAGATTTACTTACCTGAAATGGACTTTTGAGGAAATAACCACACAGATTTGAGTGGATCTGTCCAGTCAGTGCACGCATTTGTCAGTAATCGTGTAGCTCAACTCAGAACTTAAGGAGCTCAACGCTGTCCTGGGACTGTATGATAATATAGATTGATGTGCACTGTAACTGTTATCGCTAGAACGATTCTGGGGATACTATTTAGTGAGGAAATGCATGCTACTAATTTGTTTAGAGCAGTCGCAAACGGTGACTTTGCAGCAATTGAGTAGCGTGTTTCGTTAACCCGCGTCTACATTGCTACTTTTGGCTGGGCGTCGCATTTGCAACGTGCGACAGAAGCGGTTCAGTAGCGATACGATCGCAAAATATCGATTCAGCATCGCTCCTCCCGACCGCCATTAGAGTGTGGCGGCATATCTACATCGCTACAATGGTACGCGTCACACTGACGTCACGCAAAATCCTGCATCGCGCAATCAGAGTTTACCGCGCGACTAGCATATATACAACATCCCAACATCAACCGTCGGGCAGTAGCCCACCAGACACAACACCCGTCTGGTCGGAGGATCCTCCCTTTTCTATGGAGGATGAGTGAACTTTACATCCTGTTCCTCATGCCTCTATAAGAGGAACGAGGTGTGATGCCCTTCTTCGTTTTCTTCCTCTTTTAATATGGACTGAATACTCCTCCAAACTAAGTTTAGCGTCAAACTTTGTTTGCGCGATGCAGGTTTCAGTGGCTCCATCTGTTAATGACGACAACTCACTCGCCGATTCATTTAGCACCTGTATTGTGATATAGATGTCGCTACTGTGTGCTGTTAAAAATACAATAACACAGTCTTAACTCATACCTGTCCGTCTGTCTCGGCCTCTTGCGTCGTTTCTCAGGCGGTTCCTGTCGCTTCTCTGCATTTCGCTCCTCTTCCTCCTTCAGTATCTGAAGTACCGTCGTCTCACTCACTCCGGTGGCCAGCGCAGTCCGCTGGCGGAACTTCGACAAAGGAGTTAGGTCCAGGTCTCCATACATCTTCTTTAACTCTTCATACTCGTGCTCGAAGTAACGGTACACTTTTGCGACGAGTATTTTTGTTTGATCCTGAGGAAATATTAATAAGTACATTATTGTGAATGGGAATCTATAATAAATAGTTTAACTAAAACAAAGTCGTGTTTCGTGTCTGTATGTGTCCAGGGCTCGTGGCTAAATAATATCAGCCACCCGGGTCGATCTTCAAGGTTAACCTTTTGAACGCCAGAGCGTAAGCGCACGCGCGTGCCCTCCACGCCAGGCCACAATTTCACCGCGTTTAATTTCTCTTTTTTTGTCATCAAATTTCTCTATATCCATGGTATAATTTAATTCGTTTCAAGCAATTAAATATGGACAAGAGCTTAAATATTTAAGGTATACAAATAAAAACACAAAAGTAATGATTTAATTGTTTATTGCGTGATAAAGTGCACCGCATTTTTTGTCACATATTTGTGTCGTTGGCGTACAGGGCACGCGCTTGCTTGTCACGTATATGTGACAATGGCGTTCAAAAGGTTAAGCAACGCTTGCCGAGGTCGATCTGTGGATGGGTGACCATCCATAACATACCGAGACCGAGACTCTTCCGTGCCTCGGATCGGAAGACACGCTAAGCAATTGGTTCCGGATTGATCTTTGACAGTAGTTACGAGTAGTCAGAAGCCCGAAAGTCTGACAACCAGTTTTACCAAGGGGTATGGTGTTACCCAGTAACTGGGTTGTGGAGGTTAGATAGGCAGAGTCGCTCCATGTAAAATACTGGTATTTAGCTGCATTCGGTTAGACTGGAAGCCGACCCCGACATAGTTGGGAATAGGCAGGCAGATGATGAGGAACTGATATAACCTTGCACCTTGTGTTATAGTAATTGTATATATCATGTTGGTATGTACCTCTTGTATCCCTTCTGCAGTGTGCGGTACTTCCGTGTTGCATTTTGGACAAAATATTTTGATTTCTTTGCTAGTCGAAGCGGAGTCTTGGGCCTAAAAAAATGAAAATTTTATTCGTTATTCTCAAACTTCTAGACTAAGTACTAAAAATATTCTTTTAACCATTGTATGCCGGTAATTACCGAGACAATTAAAAAGGCATTGTGTCTCGCGTAGATATACGTTCATGACGTCACATACGAAGGGTTAAACACAGTTGGATATTTTATTAAAATTGGACCATAGCGTGACAACTTGTATAAAACTGTTAAAGATTTTCAAAACAAAAAAAAAATTCACATAAACCTACATGGGCACTTATGAAACGTCAGAAGCTAGGTGCACGGTCGTTTCCTATGGAGAACAGTCGGCAAGAAACGCTTTTAAAAGCTCAGTTGACATTGAGACAGTGGTACATGGTGCGCCGGATGTACTACTCAAGTAATGTCATTGGCAGGCCTTTTAAAATAAATAAAAAAAAACATAGGTAGGTATCAAAAATAAATACAAAACAACTTTTTCGAAAAAAATCTTTTATTGGTACTAAACATTGTGTGGTCAGTTAGAATGTAAGTAACTGACAATGAGAAATAATTACGTATACCTACTGAGTTTTCATAATACTCTGTTTACCGCCGCCATGACAAGTTTATTTCTGACAGTCGCTGTCAAAACCCTCTTCTGAGATTGGTAGGTTCAAAGTACGTCACATAAGTACATTCGATCACGTTTTGTTAATGTTGTTAATGTTATGTTGTATGTTACCCACGATCTTATAAGCGAGTACAAATAAAACTTTATTATTTTTGAATGAATTATATTTATTTGCTTCACAATCAAATAGTTACTTGCGGTAGCATCTATTTAAAAATGAAAATCCGTAAAGCTGCGGCTACACGGCACGGTGACTAACTTTGCAAATGGTATACGGTGAATTAAATTGCTCAGTGTTTTCGAGACGGCACAGGTAGAAGTCAAATACCCACTCACTAAACGGAATTAGCGACACATTCATCTGTAATTAGGTAGAAGGTTGCAACCTTATAGCTCACCAGTTATTTCAACAAATATTGTTAAAATAACACAATTAAATTGTCATTGAGAAATCATCCACGACAATCGAGGTTATAAAATCAATAAGGGTGCAGCACCCTAATTGCATAACACACTATCAATCGGAATATGAATCATTTTGAAGCAAATTGCTAATCCATTGCTTCATAAGTTTGAAAATTTGTCTGCTCAACACGTAAATAACGCAATGAATGTTGTTGAACTTTCAAAATGGAACCGATTCCTATTGATAATGTGTTACGCAACTGCCCCGCAGGTCCCTTTTCTGATCCAGTTGTTTACATTTTATTCAGATACGTTGGGAACAGACCTACTGATCTATTCTGTAAAAATCTCACCGTTAAAACTTAGCTGAAGTGAGTTTGACGTGAGGGGCAACCACCACCTCTTAAAGCAGTATTATTTTAATGTTACTACAGTGTGAGAAAGAGATGCGAGCTATACAGGACGTCTAGCTCCATCTCTTTCCCACACTGAGGTGGTGGTCTAGCTCCTGAGCTGACAATAGTGTCAATCCCGCTAGTCTCAATGACAGCTCACTTCACCTGAGTTTGTTACAAGTTGCAAGCTATTGACTTACTACATTTTGAGATGATGTTCCAGGCATGTCCTCGATGTCGGAGTTTGCGTCGTAATAGTCCACCCCCTGAAACAATATTTTCTTTTAATGGGGTAGCGCTAAGGTAGCCCGCGAAATTCAAATTTTCTTTCGATTTTTGCAATTTGCAGCTCAGTGTCTGGGTGTATGTTGATTAAAGTATGATTCGCGACCGTAACAAATATGTTTTCACATAATTATAACCAATAGAATCAGTAATACAACTCCTCAAGTTAGTATAATCCTCAGTTATCAAGAGTTCATGAAATAATCATTGTTAGAATTACTTGGTCTTAGAAAGTTGTATATGTCTTTAATTATTATAATTCTGTAAATAGATATTTGTTACAGTCGCGAATCATATTTTAATCAACGTAGGTACAACCCAATACTGACCTGCAAAAATTGCAAAAAACGTAAGAAAATTTGAGTTTCGCGGCTACCCTGGCGCTTTCGCCTTAATCAACGCCAATGCTTGAAAGCCACGTGTTGACAAAGTTTAAACATTAGGAGATTTTAAAGCAATAAACAATTTTTTATATTTCGGAACTATAGTAGGTACCTAATTAAAATAATATAGGTAACAAGACACAATAAAATCTTTTATTTCAAAATAAATAAGGTGAACATAAACTATAAATTGTTGTACCCGCGCGATGCCGGGGCGAATTGTTAGTTCATAATATTATCTATCTACTTTACATTATATAAGTGTGAAGTGAAAGTATGTTTCCGAGTGTTTGCATGTTTACTCAAATACGCTTTCAAAATCAAAATAAAAGCTAAACAAATTATTATTGTTAATTTTATTCCCCTCGTGTAGACGTTCGTTTTGGAAACCATCACCGTAACGGCGTAACAAACTATCAATCAGAATCTGAATGATTTTAAAGCAAATTGCTAATCCATTGCTTCATATTTTCGAAAAATTTGTCTGCTCAACAACGTAAATAACGCAATGAATGTTGTTGAACTGTCAAAATGAAACCGATTCCTACTGTAAGTGTGTTACGCAACTATCCCCCGTAATAACGTAATCGACGTAGAAGTCGTCTACCACGTGTAACAGGAGGATTGACATTCCTTTAAACCAAGTAAAAAGAATCATGTTCTTTGCCCGTATACAAAAAATCAGTCAAATCCAATGAATACTTTAGCCACAGGAAATTATTTCTCATTTCTTATTTTTCAACATGATGTAGATCTGAGTCCGTAATAATAGGTAAACATTGCCGCCGCCACGCCCCGCACCCCGCACCGCACCGTTGGTCAGTGACTTTGCGTAGATAAAGCGTGTTTACTTTTTATGCAGTTGATTCTACTACTTATTTATTTTGTTTGAAAACTGCAATTTTTTAATTTTCCATTAACTACTAATATTCGTGTTTTAAAATGTTTCAATTGATTAGTACTGTGTTCGTTTTCATTTAATGTCGTACATCGAGAAACACGTATATTTCAAGAGGGGAATAAAAATATCAACGCGCACTATTTTCACGTCTTCACGTTGGCTATGATTGGACCATACTAATTTCAAAATTAATTTTCCGGGCCGTCTTGGAAGCGCTTATCAGGAATCTAGTGCTATTATTGACCGAAGATATTTACACTTTCTTATTTTTAAACACTTTTGTTTTACTTTCATAGCGTGAAACGTAAACAAACAAATCGCCCGAGCGCACGACGACGCGTACTCGAAGTCCGATTCGTGTATTCAACTGGCCGAGCCGCTAACCGGAATAAACCAGTTTCTTCTCTTCATACGCGACGAAGCCGCCAGTTGCACGCACACACGCACCTCATGCTTGTAGAGTGTACCTATCATAGCGCGGTTGTATGAAGCTTTGCCTCTGTGTGCTGTGCAAAAGACAAGACCTACACTAGTGATTGATTAAATCGGAAGTTATCGATTCTTGCATTTATTGTTGTATTAAAAAAATTGTGGGGTCGAACGAAATAAAATCACGATAATGTACAGAAAATAATTTAAACAAACAATTATTTGTGAAGCACTTCACGTTTTGATGTTATTGGGGTTGCATTTTTTGTCAAATACATAGTGTAATCTAAAATTAATAAGTATTTTTTTCCGTGACTGCTTTAGGAAGAACTAACATGACTGTGATTATTCACTGTGAGTGGTGATTATAAATGTTGATGGATGGAGAGGGAGAGGAAGGCCAAAGAAAAGATGGATAGATTGATTGATGGATTGTGTGAGGAACACAGACATAGATCTACATAGATAACGCAATTATTACGATTTGTATTGAAACCAAGCGTGCCGACTTTTTAATACCTACTGTGACGTCACAGCTGCAATTTAGTGACGGGACATCCAAACCGATTCAAAGCCATCGATGCCGCCGATGCCCCTTCGCCCCGCTACGATTCAACTGAAGCTGCCGCCGTGATCGTCTCGCTCATACTCATATATTTTATATCTGTTGTCCCGCTCGCTCTCACCTCGCGCTCCTACCCGCCAACCACGCCAGCAATCGTCAGTACGCCGAGTTGTTTAAAAGTGAGCAGTCGCGTCGCGCTTTAGAGCAATTTCATTCTACATTTTGGATACTTTCGCATAATCTCAAGTAAGTTTACTAAAATATATTTGTTGATATTTCTTTGAAACACAAAGCATTAGTATAGACATGCATGATGAAGATAAGAAACAGTAGTTTAGATAACCTAAAAATTACAAATCGATTAATATGAATGACATCGATTTTCTGACAGACGAATGGTATAGACAGACGAATGATATATAGACAGACGAATGATATATTTGAATGGGAGAGTTTCGAGGAATTACCAGTCCACATCCTACATGGCGTTTCATCTCTGAGGTAGCCAACTTTTTTCACATATTGAGGCAAAGGATCCTATGAATAAAGCAAATTGGTCAAGCTGGATGTTTGTTGCACAGATATAGTTTAGGCGTGAGTAGATGAGTATGTATCTATTTTATTTCCTACTAATCCTACTAATATTATAAATGCGAAAATTTGTGTGTTACTCTTTCACGAAAAAACTACTGGACCAATTTTGTTAAAATTTGGCATGGAGGTAGCTGACACTTGGATTAACACATGGGGTAGATTTTATCCCGGATATTATACGTTTAGGGGGGTTTAATGAGACTAAGCTGTGCTATATATATAGTGAATTTTATAAAATTTAATGCGTAATCATATTTTACTTGTTGGCTATGGAAACAACAAAATCGCGAAATAAAACCAGAGATGATATTTTAGAAGCTAAAAGAAGAGCTAGCCGAAAACGTCATGAAAAAATAAAAAAGGATCCGGATTTTATTTAATAAAAAAAAAAACAATATGATTACAAAAGTATGTTTTTATTGCCCTTGAAACAAAATAAGCTTATTATACAGTTGTCTCTTTGTCAAAGTAGGTTTTATATATTTAGTTAAATAATGAAAACGCACATCCGTGTATGTGCTGGCGACTACCTTAATTAAGTTAACTAAATGATTTTCCGTTGGAGATTGATCAAACTGGTGAACGGCGATGCTATTAAAGATGTTGCTATTTACAAAATAACGTAAAATCTTATTGATAAACAGAGGTTTACGTATTGACGGATTAATGTTGAACGTTTGCGATTTGTTAATTATGTCACGGATTTCTAATTCGGTAACTTTACAAATCTGAATAACATCCTTAGTGGGATAAACCAGACCGCCTTTATCTTTAAAAACCACCAATTCATATGTACGATCGATATCTGGTTTTTGTAATACCAACGCACTGTTACATTCATCGCATTTAATTTGTTTTTGTATTGCTGTTACAACATATCCGCCAATATATGTGATTATTTGATCACAAAATTCTGTCATTTGAGGCAATGTTTTACAAAAATCATCAAAATCACGGACACTGCTTATATTGAGTTCTTTAAAATCTGCATGATCATCATAAGAGAGAGAACCTTGTGTAGTAACATTAATCGTTTGAATCGCCGAAGAACAATTCAGAATTGAAATTTGCTCCAGTTCCACACAATTACCAGTATTGCAATTTTTAATTTCAACGTGACTCAATAATTTCTTATAAAAAGACTGGAACTGCCGTGAAGTAGGGTTGTTGTTACTCCCACCGTGGGCCCGTACATTACAAAAGAATAATTCGAGGTGGTCCTGGCTAAATCGGTACATTGACATAAAATTGATTCTCTGTTCTTCAATCAAATGCTGAAAAAGAGCCTTTGTACTTTTTATGCAAACTAATAGACCAAGAAATCCTGTCTTTCTACCACTGTTAGTCAACAAATCTCCTTCTGAAGTTCGCAGTCCTTTAATGTATTCTTCGGCCTTTTCCAAAAAATCCATAATTTTTTTTTTGTTACTTAAGTTAAGTGGGTGCTTATAACCGAAGTTTTTTAAGTTTCGAGAATTTAGAACGTCGAACAAATTATTGAAAATATGTATAAATTCAGTTGTAGCTAACGAATCTTTGAAATTTGAAATTCTCAATTTTTCTCTACAAAAATCGATAGAATCGGCAATGCTTTTACTTAAAAGTTGAGTTGACAATTTAACTTTCATTTTTTGATTTTGAAAGTTTATGTGTTGCGCTCGTAATTTGTTAGCTAAATGGAACATTTCAGTTGTTTGAAGTTTGTGCAGAAGATCATAATATTTCCATGAAATAAATTTTCCATTACTGTCGACTATCGTTCCATATACATGAAGACAATTTCTAATTAATTTTATCATATGACAAGCGTCCAGAAAAATTGCTATGGGTCTTTTAGTAACAGGGTCTTCAAACGTACTTTTTATGTCATTTGGATCTAATTTACAACCCAATAGTTTTGCCATTGTGATATTGGATGGGCATCCATCAAAAGTAAGGCCGACTGCGCTTATATTTGACTCGTTCAAATGTCGCAGACACTGTAGCAATAAATCTGCCTTTTGTCGACACCATTTGCTCCATCTATTAAAAAATACCCAACAGGGACCTGTAAACAAAAGTAAATAAAAATAATAATTACGACAACAAATAACAAAATAATCCAGTTAAATATTTGTATTACCTTCCAACTAGCATTTATTCCAGTAACTAACATTACTAGTGCTTCTTTTGCTTCGGGAACCTCATCTGTATCTAAACAGCCACCAAAATCTACATATCCATGGAATCTTTTCCCATCCCATTCGATTTTTTTTCTAATTGCCATTTCATCTATCATTAGACAGCAATATAAAGGTTTTTTTGATTTACTTGCAATCAATTTTAAAGCATTCAAAGATTCAGTTGTAAAACCAGGATTACCATTTATACATTTATACCACTTATGAATGGTGTGAGGATGTGGTAAGCATAAATTAAAAACCTTTCTAACATAACTGTATGCTTTCGTGGAATAATAGTACAAAGTCAATGCAAAAGTGCGGAGTGCTTGTGAATACTTTGATGTACTGATTTTTTTTTTTGTTGTGCTGCTGTCTAGAATATAATTCTCGAGTTGTAACGTTGGTTGATTGAAGTAAATTAGCTTCCTCATCAGTAATAAGTGATTTCAGTTTTAAGCAGTTCAGTAAGGTCGTCAGAGTGAGAATTTTATTGACTTTACGACGGTTCTGCTCCCTTAGTCTTTTTATTACCTTGTTTTGTTGATTTATTTTTTCTTGTGCATTATTAAGTTTAATTAATAATTTCTTTTCTGTTACTCTTTCCCCTCCTGATGTGGGTAGTTCATTGACATCCTGGAAGATAAAGTAAGTTATAGTTGATTTTAGTTGCCGGTTCCTAGTCTCTCCCAATCCCTGCTCCCGCTTCCACTTCCACTTCCACTCTCGCTCCCGATCTAAGTTCCGTTACATGCTTTTGATCATGTTTTCCACTTTTGCTACTAGCTTACATTATACCGTTAGTCTTTTTTCTTATCTTATGTATGTAGGTCTTAATATATATAAATTACGTGTCACGATGTTTGTCCGCGATGGACTTCTAAACTATTTAACCGATTTTAATCAAATTTGTACACCGTGTGCAGTTTGATCCAACTTGAAAGATAGTATAGAAAAAAAAATATGACAAAAACGTTAGCCACAGCAACGCGTGGCCGGGTCAGCTAGCTAAGTATATATTTACATGAAAAATTTATACTATACCTGTTCTAGTTTTCTCTTCCTTGACAATGATGAAGGTTCTTGTGGTGTATCTTTATTCTGTAAAGCACAAATGAGTGTATGTCAGTTATTTTTATACACGATTAAATAAAAACACTGTAAAACATTAATTCACTAACCTCGTCTTCATTGTCAATGAGTTTTAGTATATCTATAGTGGGGCATGCCGTTTTTTTCAACAATCTCAACTTTTTTCCTTCAATGAAACTAATATTTTCAAAATGTATAGAACAAATAGTACTGTGTTTAGTCGGGAACCAGTCTTTCCGTCCCGTGGCTGCAATCCATTTTTCTTTTATGATTGGATCATGTGGGAAACTAAAAAAAAAAATTTTTAAATGCAATAGAAAATAAACACATTAAATATATAAAAATAGTCGTATAATGTTGAAAGGATAAACAAAAACACATTAAATACATCAACCCTAAAAAAATTATCCTCCTTTTTATAGCTGTCCTGTAAAATTAGGTCATGCATATGAGCTTGTTATATCTACTAAATTGGCTTTTTTTATATCATTCGTCAGTCCGATATCGATTAAAATCGATTATTGATATATGTTGTAGAACGAACAGCACTAGTTGCTACAATTGACAGACGAATGACAAATTGCCTGTATCACGAAGTCGAAGCGATGCGCGACAGTATCGCTTGTGCAATATTCATCGTCTCCTAACACACAACGTCAGATCAAACGTCCAAAGCAAACGCGGCAACGTAATGTGAATAAAGTTTACTTAACGGTAATTAACAGTTAGGAATATTCTGGAACGACACGCAGCTTGGAATACTTAAAAACAGTTTTAATATGCATTTACGCATAATATAATTTTAAAATAACTTACCTGTGATAGGAAATATGTTCCTGCCTTTGGGTGCTCGAAATTTTTGGGCTATTGCAGTTAATTATCACGCAACGAGGCATTTTTTTAGTTTTTTGCGGACGTTCGGCTGCAACAACGGACGCGTGGGGACTGAAGTTAGCGGCGATCAACCTCGACGCTTGGTCGGGGTTCAGACACGCGAAGTGCATGCATTTGCGTTATCTATGTAGATCTATGTCTGTGGTGAGGAATGATATGAAAGAGAAGGGAGTGAATGATAGCGTGACGGCTGACAGGGGAGAGTGGAAGAAGAAAACGTGTTGCGCCGACCCCACATGACATGGTTATATGGGACAAGGGTAGGAAGATGATAATGATGTTGGGGCTGCTCAAATTGATAAAACTATTATCTAAGAGATCTAATCCTGTGAAATGTGACAAAGTCTTTGCCATGAGTTATTATTTTTTTGACATTTTTAGTTTTAATTCATCATCGGCAAGAGAAGCTGTTTTTATGATTATTTCCATTCTCTTACAAATCAGAAAAACATAAAATTATAGTGTTACATCCACATAGTTTATTTTAAAGTGAAACTTGAATTCCAAAAACTGCTTACCGAATCCTGGATCTGGGGTTTCTGACATCCTTGCGTTGGTTTTAAAGAATCCTGAAAAGTTGAATGACTGATTTAATCACGGAATAGATAAATAACACATATAATGCCGTACTAACAAATGAACTAACTGTATTTTTTTTTTTTTTTGTAAAATACGTCCATGGAATGTGAGGAATGTCTTAATTCACTATTTTCGTTACATTTTACATAATATAATAGTTCGCTTTCAAAACAAGCATATTCCGTCAGCCACAAATGGCTGACACGGCTCAATTGGTTTGGAAAATGTCAGCCATATGTGGCTGACGAGGCATTATATGTGATAAGGTTGGAAAGGCCCTCGCTTTAATTTTACAGCTTTTTATAGTTTTTTTTTTTTTTTTCATACAGCTCCAGAGAAATCTCACCCCCAGAAATGTATAAAAGCACGCCATCTCTGTGAAATCAATGAAACTACTAAGATATTCTAACTAGAAACAAAACACTGAAGGCGCTCATGCAAGCGACCGCTAGGTAATAATATCCATCGCATCCTACCTATTGATATTTTTGAACTTCCAAATGTGTTCCACAAACATTATATTTTTTTACAAATTTCTAAAAACTCACAACATAATTTTAAAATGTAATAAAATCTTTTAGGCCGAAGTAAGAATCGAACCTGGACCATTTTTCTCACGAGACCAGCTGTTAGACAGCTGCGCCAACCAGTTCCATATTATAGTTGTGAAATTTATCGATATATTATGTTTATGAATCATCCATCGCACCATTCATGTCGGCCGTGTCATTTTTATACATAGGTAATGAAGAAGATTGAGGGTAAACTAATTTTGCTAAGTTAAACTTGACGTCGCATAGTACAACAATGGTATACCAGCGTTTCTTTTTAAAGATTGTGGTAGGGTACTCGCGGAACCTTTACTTTATATATTTAACGCATGTCTTCATTCTGCGAAGTTCCCAGCTCGGTGGAAGATTACGCGAGTCATTCCAGTGCCCAAAGACAGGGTGGGAGCTGACATCAGTGGGTACAGGCCGGTGGCGGTGTTGTCAACGCCGGCAAAGGTATTCGAGTCTGCCATTCAGCGCTGTATGCAAGAGCAAGTGCGCGGACAGTTATCGGATGCGCAGCACGGATTCCGGCCGGGGCGCAGCACTGCTACCAATCTCCTTGATTTCATGGGACGCGTGGTGCCGGCGGTGGATGCTGGGGTGCAGGTGGACGCAGCTTATTTTGACTTCAGAAAAGCTTTTGACACCGTCGACAATGACATCTTACTGCGGAAGCTAGCAGAGGTCGGATGCACCCGGCATCTATTGAGGTTTTTCGCCAGTTACATGCAAGGCAGACAGCAGTATGTGGACTGCAACGGATGTGAATCCGATTTATATTACACTTGGTCGGGTGTAAGTCAGGGCACCAACTTGGGGCCTCTAGAATTCATAATTATGATAAACAATTTGCCGGAAGTCGTAAGACATGGCTCTTGTTTATTGTTTGCTGATGACCTCAAGTTGCTGCTAGAGATTAGGTCCGAGTCTGATTGCAGGCGCCTACAGGAAGACATCGATCGAATAGTACAATGGAGCCATGAAAACAAACTGTACTTCAACGTATCCAAGTGCTCGTTGATGAGTTTCACCCGTGCTCGTGCACCTCTGCTCTATGAGTACGGGGTGGACGCGGCGCCAATGCAACGAGTCACGGAGGTGCGAGACTTGGGTGTTTTCATGACTCCCGATCTGACATTCCGTGAGCATGTAACCAGGATCTGTAAGAAGGCTTACAGAAACTTGGGATTTGTTCTGAGACAGACACAAAGCTTCACAAACATCACAGCAGTTAGGGTCCTGTATGACGCACTAGTCAGGAGCCATCTGGAACATAGTGCGGTCATATGGGCTCCACATGAAGCTAAGTACTCTGCAATGTTGGAGCGTGTTCAGAACAAGTTTACGCGCCATTTGTACAGGAAATTATATGGGGTATATCCGTTTTACCCACTGATGTATCCCACTCTGTTTGTCCTGGGCATGGTTGGCTATAATCAATTGCATGTCCGACGGGAGTTTACGCTGGTCGCCTACTTGGTGAAGGTGCTTCGTGGAGTGGAGAGTAACCCGGGAGTATTGCAGCGCTTGAGTCTGTGTGCGCCGGACCGCTACGTGTGGAGGCGGCGCAGCCCGCCACTGCTACTGGTACCGACAGCGAGAACTAACCTGCTTGCCAAGGCACCCCTCACCAGAGCTATCCGTACCATCAATGACCTCCTTCAAACTCAGATTGATGTATTTACATGTTGTGTGAGTGAATTCGCAAGGGTATTACTATTTATATTATGCTACAAGCAAAATAATACATAATTTTTTCATAATGTAAGTAAAGTATGTTTGTGTTTATGTTGTACTATGTTATGTTTGTACTATGTGATGTAAGTATTATGTTATACTATGTTTTATGCTTTAATGGTGTAATAATGTAATAATGTTGTTAGTTTTAATTTTTTCTAATTTGGTTATTGTAAGTATATAGCTTAGGTTATTAGTTGTAAGTTCTTAACTGTCGCATTAGGGTAAACCCTGTAATGGTAGTTTAAGCTGTGCCAAATAAATAAATAAATAAAAAAATAAATAAATAACAATGTGTTTAGAATGCTCTTGAGACTACCCCGGTTCTGTAGTGCGTCAGAGATGTTTACGCAGAACCGTACTGATGGCTTCCACGCAATTGTGCGGAAGTTAAATAGCGTCTGTGGCAGCTAGAACCCGGGCCGGGGGCAACAGCATTCTAAAAACAGTGACTGAGAATGTGTTTTCCCCTTTTATGAGGCATTTTGTGGAGAAGATGACCGGTTGAGAAACTGGTTTCGTCTTCTTTACAAAGTAACTCATACCCAAATTGTGTATCTTAATTTATGTATGTACTAACACTAGGTTTAAGGTACTTTACTAACACTACGGATCTCTGTTATCTGATTATTTGAAAATAAAATAAATAGTTACTCGTCTGCTTGTGCTGTTCGAATAACTACATACTTATATTTACAATAAAATCATGCCTCGATTGAGTAACTTTTTAAAAGTGAAAATAATTGTCCTTTGGGAACAAAAACAAAGTTTAAACTAAAGAGTATCGCTCGAGAATTAAATGTCGACGTAAGTGTAATCTAAAATAAAATCCGTTTATATTTTCATTTTTTTCCATTAAAAATCTAAATTTTTAATTTATTTCCTTATAGAGAAACACAGTTCGTTTATGGGTGCGACGGTATCAAGAAACTGGTGAAGTGAAGTGTAACCGCCAAGGGCCACGTCCGATTGCTTACACAAATCAATCCAACCGTCATCGTGATATTGTTAATAGCCATACCACGGATCCTTTTACAACCACACGATCTAGTGCTATAAGACATGGCATTTCGCTTACCACTGTCCGAAGACATTTACATGCAGCTGGGATCCATAATTATAAACCTGCCAAAAAAATTGAACTAACCGAAGCTCATCGTCAAGCCAGGATAAGATTTGCAACCCAATACATGAATTTTGATTGGGAAAATGAAATAGTCATTTTTACCGACGAAAAGACGTTTAAGTCCGATAAAGATGGACGTAAAATACTGTGGAGAAGACCAGGCGAACGCTACAACAATCAAAATGTTTTACCTTTGAGGACTAGTGGCCGGTTGACGCTGGGTAAGCAATAGTTAATTTAATTAAATATTAATATTTACCTACTCACTTGATTGAAATATAAATACTATTTATTTGCTAAGTTATGACTCATTAGCGCTGTGGCTATTATTACTAAATATGTTATTATTAGTATCTAATAATAATTATTGTTACCTTTATGAATCATTACAGGATAAAATGTAAATGTAAACAAAGCATAAAAAGTGTTTTGCGGTGTCACTTTTACAATGAGGTATAGTAATAAAACTTTTGTGTGTTTTCAGGATATTGGGGATGGATGTCTTTGACAGGTCCTGGAGAGCTTGTCGAAGTCGGCGCTCGAATGAATGGTGAACGTTACTTGGACATTTTAAGAGACGTGATGATTCCAACAGTTCGCAACGTATACCCTGATGGACATATTTATTTTATACAAGATAATAGTTCGGTGCATCGGTCAAGACTGGTTATGGACTGGTTTTCTACACAAAGGGACATAACTTTGATTGACTGGCCGTCTAAAAGCCCAGACTTAAACCCGATAGAAAATTTGTGGGGTCAAATGGTGCTTAATTGGGACTCAAGTAAAGTCAGAACTAGACAAAATTTAGATGAAGAGGTTATGAGAACTTGGGAATTAATGCGATTAAGTGACATTTGTTTTAATATGGTAAAGGGAATGAGATCAAGATTAGAAGAAGTTATAGAAAGTGAAGGTTACCCATTCCGTTATTAGTATAGGTTTGACCCCACAAGTTATAGTTTTTGAAAAATCTCGAGAGATGTAAATTGTTGTTCTGTTTGTTTCAAACGTGAGTAACATGTTGATTCTCTTGTGAAATCATCAAAACTAAATTATCAGTTTTTTCAGTAAATACCTAAATATTTTTTAATCAAAGGGCTGATTTTTCCAAGATATCTGGCGCTGGAAAAATCAGCCTAGCCCAAAAATTCAACATTATTACTCGGATAAAGAGCCAGAAACGCAGATCCGAGGATTAATTTTGAATTTTTGACAGTTCTCCCATACAAAAACTGTCACAGCCTGGCCACGGGACATTCGCTGCAGCGACTATTCGCGCGATCTCTATACATCTGTTTTAGTCGCCGGATGTTTTGCCGTTCGGTTCGCGCGAATAGTCGCTGCAGCGAATGTCCCGTGGCCAGGCTGTCAGGCTTCATTTTGTCAACTTTATTCCATGAATAAAAAATATCTGTCGATTGAAAAATTAGCCTAAAGGGATTAATAATTATATTAATGAATACCATAACAATAAATAATACTAAGTATTTATGTGAATTTCCTTTATTCCGAAAGACCGCCATAAAAGCACCTACTTCCCCTCTCAATCCGCAACACCCCACTATCGCCCTACAGTTATCACCGGGTAGCCTAAATATGCTGATGTTGGTTAGCATATGACAATTTTGTATCAATAACGTAAACTATCTTGCACGCTTACTTGTAGAATCGATGTCAATAACTACAGAACACTAACTTCATTGATGTCACAGAGATGGCGCGCACGTAAACATCGTTGTGTAGTACATACCTATATCCTTTAAAAGATGTCGCTTTTTACAGATTTCTAGGGGGTGAGGTTACACTGGAGCTGCATGTACTAGGACCAGTGTCGCCGCTTGACTCCCACTATTTTAATTTCTACACTTACGCAATAATATGTTTACAAATATTTCGCACACAACCAAATCACACACACATAAATCTCAGGGCAGCTATTCGTTCGCCTACTAGCACTAAGCTCCCGTAGGCATAGATACTACATGCATAAAAATTTTCATGCACGCTAGTGCTTGACAAAGCCGATACTCTTTGTCGATAAATTGTCTGATAAATTTATGGGGAAAAATGAAACATTAAATAAATATTAAGAAATAATTTTATTTTACTTTGATTAATTTCAAATAATCACTGTCCTTGGAATAAAACATATTTATTAAGTAACTGGCGCTTGCTATTATTTGCGAACGAATTTTTCAAAACAAAGTGTAACTTCATGTTAATATATTTTTCAATAATTGCTTTGGTGAAGTCTGTGACGTGGTTTGCTGTAGGGTATTGGCCAATTTGATGATAAATTATGTTTTTGAATATTTCACTCCCAACAAATTGACGCATAATTTTTGTCACCAACATTTTCTTATTTATATTATGAAGTTTCCGTATAAATTTTGATAACAGATTCTGATATTTTACAGACCTGTATCAAATCTTTTCACGGGTATAACAGACCACCCTTATCTTTAGCAACTATAAACTTATGTTCTTCATTTATGCTATTGGACAATAGCGCTCCAATGCATACATCGCAATCTATTTTCTTAATTAAAATATGCGCTATGTATCCTGCAATATGGCTAATGATTTGATTGCTAAAATCTGAGATGGTATTGACAAATGCGTTTATATCCTCTTCGTTATTATCATCATCATCATCATCTTCGACCGCAATCCTTCGTATGGATCTATTAATCCGTGCTACAGGAGATGATGCACAATCAAGAATTGAAATGTGTTCAAGCGCAGTACAATTTCCACTATCGAGAGCCTTTAACTCAATATGAACTAAAAGTTTTTTGTATGCAGCTTTAAACTGGCGGGCCGTGGGGTTATTATTGGCTCCACCATGTGACCTTATATTACCAAACAGTTATACAGCAGAACTATTTATTTCAAAATTGAATTCTTTTATAGAGGTGAATGCTTGCATGATAATGATTTACCGGATTGAAATATTAATCTAATCAATAAATAAATATAGAACTTAGTTCCAACAAGTTAGCATTTTAACAAAACTTACCAAAGAATTTGAACAAATCTGAACAATTTGTTCTCTTGGGATTGCCCCTGGTTTTAAGTACCTATAACCTGATTTTTTAATGATAAAATCATTTTCACTAAAATGTTTAGAGCAAATAGTACTCGTCTTTGTCGGCATCCAGTTTCCTCTACCTGTCACGTCAATCCATTGTTCCCTGGCGTTAGGTTCTTTAGGAAACCTAAAATTTATAATTTATTGCATTAATCAAATTCCTCAATTGAATTTTACTAAATGGTGTGAGTAAAAGTTTTATGAATATAAACGTAAATATTTAATTATAACTACTAATACGCATAGTGCATAAACTTTTATTGTAATAAATAAGAAATCAGACATAAAATAAATGCGGTCGATAGAATGAAGTCTGACATAACTGGGTACAAGAAATTAAATAACAGCCGCTAGTCTCTTAACAAATGTAATATTTTAACCGTGGAATAGTCACATTTTCGATCTAATTTGATTTTCGATCACTCAGGATGCGACACTATTTTTATGTAACGATAAAGTGGCAACCCCCAAAATGTCAGTTTAGTCGACGAAATTAAAAATCAGAGATTAGTATACTAATAGATGACAGGTCTAGGCCTTTTTATATCATTCGGTAGGATTCATTCAATAATTAATGTAATATTTAATTTACCGACTCAAAATACCTCTAAATAAAAATATACTATCATTAATTAAATATAAAATAATTCAAAAATTATCTTTGTCAAACGTAAATATAGTCGAGAATTCTATCGATGATTTTATTTAACCACATGGTTACCTCACTATCGATAAACATGCGCCGTGCATCACGGCCAATCGGAGCAAAGGACGAAATGTCAATGGTTGAAGTGTAGAGGACGCAATGCATGCAGTACATTGTACGCAGACTTGGTCCTTGCGTTGATTGAGCCAGTACACAGCGGGCAATGTATATTTTTTGTAACTTGTTGCAATAATGTCGTTAATGTTTGGTATTTCATAATGATCAGTATATTTTTATGTTTTTACAAATTATATTGTAATTAAATGTTATTTTGGACTTACCGATGGAAAGATATACCTTCTCGCTTTATACTTGAGGTCTGACTTTTTGTCTTACACGTTATAATTGCACAACACGGCATTATTAAGCAGAGTTCTGTTCTCCGAAGTATTCCAACGCGCACTGAACTCAGTGATTGAATGAATCGGTCGAGTTATGATTTTCGAATCATAACTGTGGCGCGCTTGCCCCGCCCACATTACCTTTCCAACCTTATTTATCTATTCCGTGCCAGAACCGGTGTCGCCAAACTCATACATTTACGATTTACTCTTACTGCAAACCCGAAGATACGATTGGCGAAAAACAAATAATGGGCGTAAGCGAAATGCAAAAAAAAATCATATACGAAATGCAACTTTGATATCAACAACCTATAAATCAAATTGACAAAAACAAGAAAGAAATACATCTTGGACTACCAAATACCGCCACTCGACGCTAGATGGCAGTAGTGGCAAATAGTTCAGTGTGAACTGTAAAGACGTAAAAATAAGGGCGGTATTTGAATGACGTATTACTGACACGAATGCAGGTTGCCACTCAAATAGTGATGTAACCTAATTCGATCGAAATAATATCGATAGTATGAAAACTTATTTAAAACAAAATGCGAAAAAAATATTCTATGCGATAGAGTGATAGCTAAAATAATGAAATTAATATGTCGTAGGGCAATTTTTAAACGTAGTAAAAAGGTTATTTATTTGCATGTAAATCAAATACCTTTTTGTTTGTATTTTTTGATATTATAATCAGACAAGGTACCTTGACATGAGCAGTTATTTTTGGTCGCATAAAATTGTCAGCCTCAACTAAGGGTTGTGATGTAGATGCTATTGGAGCGGAGCTTGTTTTTGCAGCATTACTTTGACTATCAGTATCCTCTGACATAAATAACAAGACCATTATTTATATGTATTATGTTAATTTACTATAAATTAAAAATTAATATACTTGTTTTACAAAATAGTTTGGTATAATTAGCTAAGTATAGAACTTAGCTAATTAAAAAACTAATAATGGTAAACGTCCCTTAATGCGGTGCCATAAGTGCCACTTTACAAGTGTATTGAAAAGTATTTTAATTTAGCTATAATGCTGTTTTTGCACTTACCAGAGAAATACGAGTTAAAACGTTTTTAATTGGTTCTGTTTTATCCTTTAAGTATCTGTTACCAGATTTTTTTATAATAAAATCGTCTTCCTTAAAATGCTGCGAACATATAGTGCTGTTCTTTGTAGGGAACCAGCTTAATCTCCCAGTAGCATTGATCCATTTTTCTTTACAAATTGGATCATAAGGAAAACTGAAATTATTAAGGGAGGAAAATAAAATCTAACAATTATCATCACTATCATCATCTCAGCTGAAATCATCGCCATCGTCCACTGCTAAACATAACAATATTAAGGTATAATTCAAACGCCCTATGTTGTACCTAACTCTTTAGCTAGATGTATTTAAAATTACATCACGAATATCATCTTAAATTTTTTTTTATTAACTTTATTAATTTAATAATTATCTGCATTATATTACTTACATACATATTTAAATATTTTTATTTTAAAAAGGTAATTTATTACATGTCGATTGATTTTATCGATAAAGTCACGCACTATTTGTATAGCGTCAAAAGTCTAGGTAGACAAGCGAATATTCCAGAAAGGCTAATAACCGGGAAAAGAAAATTAACTTTGTTGTCATGTCTGCAAGGACAATTTTTGTTTGTAGGTATATCTTGTGCAATGTTTGACTAAATTTTATTTTTTCATTTTATTAAAATAAATCCGAAAATAATACTTACCGGTGGTATGATACACCTCCATGAGTTAGATTTTTAGTCCGACTATGGTTTTTACAGTCCATTAAGGCACAATAAGGCATTTTAATATTTTTTTACGTAAATTGTATGTTGACGCAGTCTAGTTTGCGAATGAGAGCGCTTGAACAGCAAGTGCGTAATGCAGTACTTACTAGCGGCGACAGTGCCACGCCTACTTACTACTTCCACTGTTTTTTCTGTTCCGTGGATTTTACTTTGTAGTTACGTAACTATCTCACACTAGATGTCACTAAGTGCAGGATGCAACAGGGTCGTACTCAGAATTTTCGTACCAGGGAGTACTCTGTTTTTTAATATTAATTTTGCGAACCATATGGTTAGCAAAATTAACAATATTGTTACGATTTTTTTTTATTGAATATTTACGAAAAAAAAATGTTGAGAATATAAAGGTTTTTGATAAATAACGAATGAAGATTATTAGTCTTTCTCTTATTTTAAAATGACTTATTTAGTTAAAAAGAGTTATCAAGATTGTTTACAAAGCTAGTATTTTTAGGAAAAAAAAAAAACACCTCCCGTTTACGTGACAATCCATCCGAAACCATTAATGTAAAACAAATAAGTAATACCAGACTAAATCAAAAGCCGCATGACGCGAAGGAAGCTTCATACTTAACATACATACATAACTCTTTTGATATGGTCAAGTAGGTAAAAACTAATTTAAGAGGCAGAATAAATATATAAATATGTTAGTCAAAGGGTCAACGGGTCAAGGGTCAACGGTACTCTACGATCTCTGTATCGTCTGAGAAACTTTTTGCCCGCTAAGACGAAAACTATGCTTGTGCAGACTTTGATTTTCCCTATCATTGACTATGGTGACGTGTGCTACTTTGACTTGAATGCGGTGTTGCTGGATAAGCTTGACAGACTGCTTAACAATTGTATCCGGTTCATATTCAACCTCAGAAAATATGACCATGTGTCGAGCTACAGGTCTGAGCTCAAATGGATGCCCATTCGCCAGAGAAGAAATTTGCGTGCTTTGACCACGCTTTTCTCCCTTCTTAACTCTCCCACTCCTCCTTCTTATCTAGTGTCTCACTTCCAATATCTATGTTCTTCACACGCTAAGAATCTTCGTTCTTCTAACAATCTTCTCCTACTCTGTCCTTCTCATACTTCTGACTTTGTTCATTCTTCCTTTCATATTCAGTCCATTCTTCTTTGGAATGCGCTACCTCTTGACATCAGGATGGCCACCAGTCGGTATGCATTTAAGCGGAGATTGCGGAGTTATTTTCAAAATAAATAGCGTAGAGTCATCTCAAAACCTCTCTCTCTTGAATTTGTATATAATATATGTATATAATATAGGTATATATTATAGTAAATATGTATGTATGTGTATTATAAGTTTATGACTTATTTATGTACAAATTGTTCCATTTCTAACAGAGCACCTGCCATCTAATCTCTTCACCACCCTTGGTTGACTGGTAGAGAATGCCTAAGGCATTAAGTCCGCCTTTGTACTTTTTTAAGTGTGAAAAGTTTAAATAAATAAATAAATAAATAAATAATAGACAAATATATAACGAAAAAAATGTATTAACAAAATTCAATTTCCTGCAAAAATAACTGACTTGTTTAGTTGTTGTCGGTTGGTTGCTGTATTGTTTTCTATGGTTGCAAAATGTTTAAAACGAATATCTATATATTTTTCAGCTATAGATTTAGTCAGAAGAATAATATGATTATCAGTCGGTGATTGGTCGAACATATGATCAACCGATTGTTTGAAATAATCTTGTCCAATAAGGGATTTTAGTGTATTTGATACAATTTTATGTTTACGGAAATTAGGAGAATTCAAAGATTGCGATTTAACACAACGGATGTTGCATTCGGTTCGTATACATATACAAGGTGGAACAGGACGATTGACATTCCTTGAAACCACGTAAAGAGAATCATGTTCTTTACCCGTATACAAAAAATCAATCAAATCCAATGAATACTTTAACCACAGGATATTATTTTTCATTTTCTTATTTTTCAACATGATGTAGATCTGAGTCCGTAATAATAGGTAAACATTGCCGCCGCCGCGCCCCGCACCCTGCACCGCACCATTGGTGCCCGTTGGCGTTGGACTTTTCGTAGATAAAGCGTGTTTACTTTTTATGCAGTTGAATCTGCTATTTATTCTGTTTGAAAACTGCAATTTTTAAATTTTCCATTAACTACTAATCTTCGTGTTTTAAAATGTTTCGATGGATTAGTACTGTGCTCGTTTTCATTTAATGTCGTACATCCCGATACACGTTGTATTTATGACATCTTTAGATGGGAAAGTAAGACCACCTTTATTTTTAGTTTTTATCAATCATCATCATCTTTAATCAGCACATAATGCACGAAGGCAGCTCTCACATTTGATTTTGGACTGTAAATAATTGACAACAAACCCAGAAATATATGCTATTTGCCGGCGCAAATAATCACCCATCATTGTATTTAACTGCTCATCAAATTCTAACAACAAATCATCAGGCATGTGTTCGTCATTTAATGATAAATCGCTCAAGTCATTATCCAAAATTCAATAACGTTCTGAAGTAATATTTATTTTATTTACAAAGGATTCCTTTAAAATGGAAATAACGGACTTCTCTTCATCGGGAGCTAGGTACTATAAACATTATGTAATCATCATCTTCCTGCCCTTGTCCCATGTTACTTGGGGTCGGCGCAACACGTTTTCTCTTTCCATTTTCCCCTGTCAAAAGTCACGCTATCATTCACTCCCTTCTCTTGCATATCATTCCTCACACAATCCATCCATCTTTTCTTTGGCCTTCCTCTCCCTCTCCATCCATCAACATTTATATTCATCACTCTTTTAGTCACATGCGTTTCTTCCCTCCTCTTCACATGTCCATACCAAGCCAAACGATTTCCTTTCAACTTTTCTGTCACTGGCGCCACTTTCAAACTTCCCCTTATATACTCATTTTTTACTTTATCCAATTTCGTCACTCCACACATCCATCTCAACATTCTCATCTCCGCTGCATGCAATCTTTTTTCATCCGTCTTCTTCACGGCCCAGCATTCCGATCCATACAGTACGACAGGCCTTATCACGGACTTATAAATTTTTCCCTTTAATTTGAGGGGCATCCGTGGGTCGCAAGTTGTTCCTGTGACCTGTCGCCATTTCATCCATCCTGAGTTGATCCGGTGTGCTACGTCTCGGTCTACTTCGCCATCCCCTTGGACAAACGACCCGAGGTACCGGAAGTCGGAGCAGCTCGGTACGGGCGTTCCGGCGAGAGATATGGGCACAGGACTGGAGAGACCGCCAAAATCACAAAACAAATATTCTGTTTTGGTCCGACTTAATCTCAGGCCAGCGGTCTCCAGTTTTGCCCACCACACCTCCAATCTGCTCTGGATCTCTAAGCCGCTCTCAGCAACCAGCACAATGTCATCAGCGAACAGCATACACCAGGGCGCCTCTTCGTGGATATCCGACGTAAGAGCGTCCATTATCATCACGAAGAGGTAAGGGCTGAGTGCTGACCCTTGGTGCAAGCCGACAGCCACATTGAAGCTGCTGGTAGTGCCCACTGTAGACCGGACTTGGGTACTGCATCGACTGTACATCGCTCGAATCAACTGCACATACTTCCCTGGCACACATTTCTCCTTAAGGGCCCACCACAGAACTTCACGAGGCACTCGGTCGTATGCCTTTTCGAGGTCAATGAATACCATGTGCAGGTTTTTATGCGCACCTCTGTATTTCTCGCACAGCTGGCGGATAGCAAAGATGGCATCTGTTGTTCCCCGACCAGGCATAAAACCGAATTGGTTTTGCGAAATTTCACTCTCTTCTCTCAGTCGCCTTTCAATAACTTTTTCCCAAACCTTCATACTATGTGATATTAGTTTTATTCCTCTATAGTTGTTGCACTCCAGCACATCACCTTTGTTTTTAAAGATGGGCACCAGTGAACTGTTACACCATTCGTCAGGTATGGCTTCTTCCAGCAACAATTTATTGAAGAATAAAGCTAACCACGTCCATCCATGTACCCGTAATAACTTCCATACTTCAACTGGTATTCCGTCCGGACCTACTGCTTTACCATTCTTCATTTCATTTATTGCTATTCTCACTTCATCCATACTAATCATTCTCACTAACCCCTCATTTACTTGTTTATTCTCAAGCACACCACTCCAGTCATTCTCCTCATTCATCAGTCTTTCAAAATATCCCTTCCACCTATCCTTAATTTTCTGATCATCCGAAAGCACTACTCCAATTTCATTCCTTATACATTTTATCTGACAAACATCCCTCGTCTTTCTCGCTCTAGCTCTAGCAAGCCGGTATAAGTTTTTTTGGCCTGCTGGACTATCCAGTGTGTCATAAAGCTTGTCCTGGGCTTTTGCTCTCGCTACCGCCACAGCTTTTTTGGCTTTTTTCTTTAGAGCATCATACTGACACTTTTTTTCTGTTTTCAAACTAACATTCTCATCTTCAACACTCTGCCATTCCTTGAACTTTCTCTTCTTATCCTGCAACACCTTCTGTATTTCTGTCGACCACCACCATGTATCCCTATCTATCGTACCCTTTCCTTTAGTCTCTCCCAAAATATCTTTCGCTTCACTCCTAATATACTCCGCCATTTCACTCCAACATTCATTTACACTTCGATCATTCATGTCCCCCATATCTATCATTTTATCCACTACTCACTCTTTAAATTTCTTCGCACAATCATTCTTCTCCAGCATATGCCATTTTATTTTAGGGGGAGGTCGCTCTTTGTTTTGATTGAGCTTTATTTTTAAGACCATTTCCATAATTAGGAGTCTATGCTGTGAGACTAAATCTTCTCCCGGTAGTACTTTGCAGTCTTTGATGTACTTTAAGTTGTTGCGTCGTACTAGAAAATAATCAATTTGCGTCTTGTGATTGCCACTTTTGTACGTAATTAGGTGTCCGTCGTTCTTCTGAAACTAGGTGTTGGCTACTGCCAGGTCAAGTGCGGAAGCGGATTGCAGCAGTGTCTCTCCCTCATTATTTTGGTTACCAAATCCCCACCCTCCATGCACTCTTCCATAAACCCCTTTCATTCTTCCCACATGTCCATTAAAATCACCTCCAACTATCAATTCCTCATGCACCGGGATGTTCATCAAAACTGTGTCAAAGTCCTCCCAAAACTTCTCTTTCACGCTTTCATCACATCCTACCTGCGGTGCGTATACGCTAATTACATTTAGTATTACGTTTTCTAACATCACTTTTACAACTATCAATCTATCATTAATTCTTTTTACCTCCATCACGCCTCCTTTCAAATTACTATCTAATACTATTCCCACGCCATTTCTTTTCCCGTTACTTCCACAGTAGAAAAACTTGTATCCTTCACCAATTTCCCTCGCTTTCGTTCCTTTCCATTTTGTTTCTTGCAGACACGCCACATTTATTCGTCTTCTTTTTAATACATCCGATAATTCTCTGGCTCTTCCAGTCATCGTCCCAACATTCCAACTTGCATACCTCAGTCTCACTTCCCGGGCTCGCTTCTTACGTTGCCCCCGCCCGAGGTGGTGCAACAACCCTTGTCCACTTCCCGCAGGAGCCGGGTGCTGCGCCTGCGCGTCGCCTGTGGGGTACGCCCTAGTCCTATCGCGCATCATATCATTTCCACACATGTTGCTTAGGGTTTTGGCACAGTTTTACAGTCGGCCGCCAGCCTGACACCAACCCTCCTTGGGAATGCGATTGTTGATGGTTTACCCGCCATCGCGCGGGTGACCCAAAGTGCTTTATGGTATGCACTGGGTCTTGAGTATAAACATTATGTAATGTTTAGCGAATTCTAAATACTCCCTTGTTTTCAAAATATTCTTTTCAAATAAGGGCTTTTTGTATTCAAACTGACGCATGTTTCGTGAGTTGAGAATGTCAAAGATATTGTTTATTAAACGGATAAAAGTGTTGACTGGCTAATTTTACTTTCATTTTTTGTGGCTGAAAATTTATGTGTTTTTCTTTTAACTTGTTCCCGAGGTGGAGGCCTTCTGACTTTTGTAGGTTATTGAGCTTGACGAGATAAGACCATTCAATAAGATTACCCTGATAATCAAGAAACTTCTTTTTATTTTCAAATGCGTTGCGCACAAGTTTTAGCATGTGACATGCGTCAAGGAAAACTGCTACTTCGTATTCGGTACTAGGGTGTTTGAAAGTAGTTTTCATATTCTGAGGTTCCAACGAACATCCTAACTTTTTAAGCATAGCAATATTTGCAGCGCAGCCATCCATCGTAAGTGAAACAACGTCTACACCATTTTCTTGGCATTTGTAGAGGCATTGTCGAACTATTGAAGCGCGTTGTTCTCCTGTCATGGAACGAATAAGAAAGAAACCCACAGGTAATTTCCAGCGTTCAGTTTGAGATACAAGCAACAGAACTAAAGCCTGAGAAGCGTGATCCGAGTTATCGTTTTGTACGTCATTAAGCCCGAGATCAACATAACCGTGATATTTTTTTCCGTCCCATTCAACGTGCTTCCTAATAGCCATCTGATCCATCATAAGACTGCACAAAGCGCGTTAGGCTGAGGAGTTAGTTTTGTGCTTTAATATGTTAAAAGCTTCAGCTGTAAATCCGGCTTCACCATTGACACTTTCATACCATTTGGAAATAGTTCTCGGATGCGGTAAGCAAGTATCGAAAGTTTTTCTGACGTATGAGTAAGCATTTGGCGAAAAATAATGGAGAGTCAAAGCGAATGATCGGAGAGCTGGAGAATATTGCTTCGTCAATGGTTTTTTTATTTATTTTTTGCCAACTGACGCCCAACAAAGTCTTTCAACTTAACATTTATTGATGTTAAAATTTCCGATTCGTCTCCCAACAGAAGACGTTTGCTTTCCAATTCTTTAATTAAGGCACTTAAATTTTGAACCTACAACAAAAGAAGAAAACGTATTTAATTTAGAAAAACCGGCGAAGTGCGAGTTGGACTCTCACACCGGGGGTTCCGTACAAGCTTGTAGAAACTAGGTTAAAAAACAAACTTAACTTTGCCGTTCGATCCCTAGTTATTGCACCAACCGCAAATAATAAGTTTGTAAATTCCCTTTTTTGTTATTAAACTATATATTTACGGTTTTCAGATTTTTTCCTTTACATGTGCTGTAAAACATTGCTTCTTGCCAAATTTCATGATTCTAGGTCATTCGGAAGTACCCTATAGATTTTGATTACCTTATAAAATCGCAAAATATGCGAAAATATACGGCCATATCTTTGATTACGTTGACTTAAAGAGACCGTAAACCCGAGTATTTGATATAAATTTCAACTTGATACCTCTACCGTTCCTGAGAAAAAGGGTCTTGACAGACAGACGAACAGACAGCAAAGTGATCCAAGTGATCCTATAAGGGTTCCTTTTTCCTTGAGTTACGGAATCCTAAAGAAAACGTCTTCACGCAGTGCCTTAGCACTGCGTGAGGCAAAAGTAGCGCTACTAGACTACCTTCTTCTTCAAACGCTTAACTTTCATTTGAAGTCTTCTGATCGTTAATCTATCTGCTCTTGCTTTCCATCGAAGTTGTGCTATTTCTTCCTTTAATTTCTTCTTTCTTGGTGTATCATGCAGTATCAGAAATTCATTTAAATCACTTGTAGGTGTGGTAGGCTGGTGATGATATTGTTGGCTCAGTAAATTTTCTTTTAAGCTGTAACATATAGGACTAGCTTTTGCCCGCGGCTTCGCCTGCGTGAATTTCAGAAAATATCCCACGGGAACGTACTACCTGGATTAAAAGGAAGCGAAGCGATCGGAAATAACAATGAAATTTTTATCAAATTCTAGAAGATAAAAATTGCGGATCGATCACTTCTGGAGAAATGAATGCATTGGATAGGTAACTATTAAATTGTAATACTGATGACGAACATATTGTAATCTATATTTTTAGTATTGTTCTCAAGTAAGTGACTTATGTCTTTATTGGGGATAAAGTTTCTTTAAACCGAAACCGAAAAATGGTTACTGTGGGTCATCCGTAAAAGATAGACGTTTAAATGCTATTGAATGAAATGAAAAATAATAAACCATTTTTCATTTTTTATGCTATTGCGGGCTTTTTTTCTTGATTTTTTAAAGATTTACAATCCTTTAGAATATTAATAAAAATGTATCTCTTACGGTTTACGCGGCGCATGCCCGTAAAGCTCCCAATCAGTATAATTTTTTCCGAAATCTTATACAATAATCGTCATATTTCAGCCAATTTACACAAAACCTTCATGAATTATACACTTAAACCTTCCTTGTGTATCACTCCGTCAATTGGTGAAAACCGTTTGGTAATTTTTGAGTTTATCGCATTCACACAGATAGACAGACGCGGCGGAGGAATTTGTTTTATAATATGAACAAAATTATCAAAGTACTATTTCATTATCACTACCTATATCCAACAAAAAAATTATACGAAAAAACTAATCTACTAAATCTCACACAACTGTACACATATTACACCTGCATTCTAATAAAAAGAATCACCACGAATTCTGTACAATCAAACATCAAACTACATAAAAAGACACCTACATACAACACAAGAAGTAAAAAAATATTTTTAAAACAAAAACAAAAACCGACTTCAAAAACCTAATAAACACTAAAAACTTAAAAATAATATTAATTTGAATAACTACATATAATCAAGAATTATTAACCTAAATAACCTTACCTAACTTTAATCTACACTATATTTTACAATTTAACAGTTTTTGGAGTCGGTGCCAAGCCCGCACTCACAAAATATTAACCTAAAAAAAGGTACTATAGCAGCAAAAAAAATTAACAGACTCAACAAAACAAACTGAAAAAAAATTACAACACACTATCCAATGAATCTGCCGAATCCAGAGCGATTAGATATTATGCGACAAGCAAGTCGTAATCGTAGGGAGGTATCATCTCTGGAGGCAAAAGTCCTCGCGCACATGTGGGAGTGGCGCGAGGAGGCACGACGCCGGGGCGTAACTCCGCTGCCACGAGAAATCGTGGCACGGCGGACAGAGCTCCGGCAGGATCTCATGGCGGCATGGAGAGTGCGATTGTCGCAATCCAGCGCTGGGCACGCCACAATTGCAGCGATAAGTCCCCTCTTTGAGGAGTGGCTGGAGAGGCGCCACGGCGTCCTCACCTTCCGCCTGACGCAGGTCCTCACTGGACACGGGTGCTTCGGGAGGTACCTGTTCCGGATAAGGCGGGAGGAAACGCCCGGGTGTCACCACTGTGTGGATCGCCCGGAGGACACGGTGGAGCATACGGTGGAGGTCTGCCCGGCTTGGGCGGAGCACCGCCGTGTCCTCGCGGAAGCGATCAGCGGCGGCGATCTCTCGCGTCCGGCCCTGGTCCAGGCCATGGTACGGAGCGAGAGTGCATGGGAAGCCATTACCTCCTTCTGCGAAGCAGTAATGCTCGTGAAGGAGGAGGCGGGACGCGTGAGGGAGAGGCAAGCTTTGCACCCTCACGCCCCTAGTCGCCGCAGGAGACGCCCTGGGCGTCGGGAATTGGCAGCCGATTCCCGGCCACCGTAGGCGCGGGCTTGCGGACGGCGAGCAATGGGTAGCTCGCCGTCCGGTAAGGACCAAGCCCGAGTCGACGGCGCGTCGTGTTCCACGCGCGCCTCAAAGAGATGTCAGCACTATTGACGGGGTCCGCCAGGGCCGATGCCAGCTAGGGTTGCGGGATGTTCGAAAGAGTTACCGTGGCCCCGACACAAACAACAGAAGGAACACGGGTGGGTTTTAGTCAGTAAAAGTCTGATACGCCCTCCCGCTCCGCCCAGAGCGGGAGAAGTCATTTGATGATTTCCCATCCACAAAAAAAAAAAAAAAAAGGGAGGTATCATCAGTAAATGGTTTTGAACAGGCTATTAAAATTTTCGCTGACTTGCCATGTGCTATTTGTTATAAAGCTTTGTATCCACCACAACGCTGTAATTTACGTACTGCTATGTACTGTACGTTAATACCCGAAGAATTGGTGCGTCTGGGTAAAATCGTAACATGCTCTCGCTGTCAAAATAATATAAGGAAAAGAAAAATTCCACCAGCAGCTTTCTGGAATAAAATGACAGTCGCGACTATACCTCAGGAGCTAGCTAATTTGACAAAATTTGAAGAACGATTTTTATGCCGTGTTGTGCCGTTTCTTAAAATAATGAAGCTACAAAACCGTTTCTCTCAAGATTGGTGCAAGGGACAAGTTACTTTATTTGCAAAAGACGTTGTCGAAATCGCTGAACAACTGCCACTTATGCCAAACCAAATAGGACTAGTTTTGATTGTGGAAAGTCTCGAGAACCTGCAACGATCCCAAGAGTTTATTGTGGATATGAACAGATTGTATCAAGCTCTAACCTGGTTAATGTCACACAATGTACTCTATAGAGATATTAGACCCCATTTCGAGAATGTTATTGACTTGTCTGAAATTGTACAAATTTGTGAAGAGCCTACAAGTAATGGTGAGTCTATGGAGTTACAATCTACTCCTCAAAACAACTACGTGAATATAAATGAAGACATTTCCATACTACACGGATCGTTTCATCGAGCCGATTTAAGATTTGATTTGCAATCTCGGGGTAAACAATGCACTGCTGTAGCAGCTGTAGCATGTGCAGCGTTTTGTACAGACGAGGCAAGTCAATGGTCAAAGAGTGACATTGATTTTATAGTAATCCTCGAAGACAAACTCTACCGTGAGTCCATTGCTTCCAGACTGGACCCCGCAATAGGAGAAGTTAACCCTGAATATCTTGCCGCGAGTGATCTTGCTCGTCAAATATTATACAACAGAAATAAAATTAATATCTCAGTTTCTGACACCAATTATAATGGTCATTTAGACACAGATCAGTCTTGAAGGGTTCCCTAACCTAAAAAATGCTTTGACATTGTTTTTCAGAGAAAATTGTTGCGGACTGCTTACTGCAAATTCTATGACTGTGGCTGTATATCATAACGCTGAAACGGATGCTTATAGATATTGGCTGTTTGATTCACATGCACGTGGGCCTAAGGGAGCTAAAGCTCCAAGACGTGGTGCTGCCTGTTACATTAAATTTAAAAATGTAGATGAATTACATGGCATACTACGACAAAATTTGTTTACACCGACGACTAAAGTGACGGCCCAGGATAATATCTTTCTCAATGTGTACTCATTAACTGCTTTGGTTATAACACCAGAGAATGAGGCCGCAAATAAGCTTTTAAATCGACCCCACGATGAGAGAGCTTTAACATAAATGGCCCGGTTGCGTAATCTTTCCAACAACTAGGTTGGTTTTAAGAATATTTTATGACTAGCTTTCCGCCCCGCAGTCACCCGCGGAAACTTCGTTTTCCCGTTATTTCCTATCCCGTTGGTATTTCGTTAAATTCTGACTTAGTGTGTTCTATATGGAATGCCCATGCCAAGTCGATTTCACTTTTTTGTTATTATTAATTTTATTTTTCTTAATTTTTAATGTCGTAGATGGACAAGGATTACAATTATATACATACACAACACATCTACAACTGTAAAAAAAATGTAGATGTAACAATGATAAATTACACCTTTACTGTATTATTGTTACAATTTAAAAGCGCCCTTAAAAGCGAACTGGCGTAATGTTATGTTATGGTATGGCGTAAACTATGCATACACAAACAATCGCAGCAATCGCGAGACATGTGCTGTCGTTTTTTGAAGATTTCTATCGTCTGTGGTTAGTCCATCACCTCCTGACCTGATGATCACGAGACCAAAATGGCAAACGCCCTTTCAAACATCAAAAAAATAATTTACTAAATCAGTCGATGCCTACTCCTTACTGTTAAGGAGTTGTACCTTCCATCATCAGCTCAGCTACATGAGATGATGATTACCATACGCAAGTACTTAAATTACTTCATAAGATTTGCGAAAAACGATGTGTGGGCCCATAAAATTTGAGGGTTGCCCTCGATTTCTCCAGGATCCAATCATCAGATCCTGTCTTGGTGACTATGGGACCACTTCAGAAGTGTCTCCTTTCGAACAAAAAAAAGATTTTGAAAATCGGTCCTCAATTGGCGGAGTAATCGCGTAACAAACACACAAAAAAAAAAAACATACCGTCGAATTGATAACCTCCTCCTTTTTTTGAAGTCGGTTAAAAACAAGTTTCAACTAATGACCACACGTGCACGAACTAACTACGGCAAGAAAACCATATTGTCTGAGGGAGCAAAACTATTTAATAATTTACCAGAAGATTTAAAGAAGTGTAATAATATAAACATATTTAAAGCAAGGCTTAAAAAACATTTTGTGTACCCTGTAACGTTGCCAACACCCTAGAGGCAAATATATATTTTTAGATGTAAGCACTATTTGTATCTCATTTTAAGTGAACTGTTATTTAAGTTCTTATGAGAATAAAATTCTTTAAACCTAAAGGATTTATTGATTAATTTATAGACTTATTATTGAATTTATTAATCAAAGAAAAAATTTAATTTTCATATCAACTGTTCCTCCCTTTTCACCCCGAAAGGGGTTGATTTAAAAACATCTTCAATCATGTTTTTCGTCATTTAATGTTTAGATTACTTTTGACTTAATCTAGTTACGCAGTGAAATCCTCCTCAAAAAATAAATTACCCCCTTTTGCTGGTCGATTTTCGAAAAACCCAAAAACAATGTCTATGTTTTTTGTCAAAAGTATTAATTTATTCGAGGTAACCGGGCAGCGCGTTAAAATAATAAATAAATATCTTGGGACAACTCACACACGGCCATCTGATCCCAAGTTAAGCAGAGCTTGTGTTATGGTAACAAGACAACTGATATACATACTTATATAATTTATAAAAACATACATATTATAGATAAATTACACCCAGACACAGAACAAACAATATGCTCATCACACAAAGTTTGTCCTGGGTGGGAATCGAACCCACGACCTCCGGCTTTGCAGTCAGGGTCACTAACCACTAGACCAACAGGCCTGTCGAGAAAATTCTTCCATACAAACTTTAGCACCCCTAAATAAAATCCCTTTAACGGGTAGTTTTGAAAAATCAAATAATGACAAACTTTATTATCCGTTTAAGAATGTATTCGTGCTAAGTTTCAAGTTTGATAAGATTTTTCATACAATAGAAAACCTCCTTTTCCACCCCATTTAAAGGTCGAATTTCCAAAATCCCCTTCATAGAGCTCGCCTACATTATAAAAGGACCCCTTGTGCAAAAAATCTGATTTGTCAGTCCTTCAGCACTTCGCCCGTTATTTAGTTTGTGTGATTTTCTTACTTTCCCCTACACATTTCACAACCCCCTCCACCCGCTTTAAATGGCAGTATTATAGATTAAGATCTTTATTATATATTTATTACATTAGTATAAGTAGACATGTTGCGCCGACCCCAAATAAATTGGGATAAGGGCAGGAGAATGATGATGAAGTATTCGGGCCAATTTTCAAGTTAAATGATCAACGAAATAAGATTTTTTTTCAAAACTAATTTCCATTATTTGACTTATAGGTTATTTATTAACTCAAGGAATAAAATTTTTCATACAAATTAAATCCCCCCTTTTCACCCCCTTAAAGATCGAATTTCCAAAAACGCCTTCTTAGTGCTCCCCTACCTTATAAAAGATAGCCGTGTGCAAAATTTCATTTCACGTTCCTAGTCCCAGTAGTTTCAGCTGTGCGTTGATATGTCAGTCAGTTAGTCAGTTTCTCATTTTATATATTGTATAGATTCATACATTAGTATAAGTAGACATGTTGCGCCGACTCTAAATAAATTGGGATAAGGGCAGGAGAATGATGATGAAGTATTCGGGCCAAGTTTCAAGTTAAAAGATCAACGAAATAAGATTTTTTTCACCTCCAATTTCCATTATTTGACTTACAGGTTATTTATACCAATTTTTGAGTTAATTATAGAGGCATGAGGAACAGGGTGTAAAGTTCACTCATCCTCCATAGAAAAGGGAGGATCCTCCGACCAGACGGGTGTTGTGTCTGGTGGGCTACTGCCCGACGGTTGATGTCGGGATGTTGTATATATGCTAGTCGCACGGTAAACTCTGATTGCGCGATGCTGGATTTTGCGTGACGTCAGTGTGACGCGTTCCATTGTGGCGATGTAGATATGCCGCTACATAATCAAGCTACTAAGTTAAATCCTACCCCGTAAAATTGACTACCCCTTTTCACCCCATCAGGGGTAGATTTCGAAAAACCCTGATACAGGTTATTCTTTAGTTTTAGTCTTAAGTATAAATACTGAATTTCGAATTAATCGGACTGCGCGCTAAAATTCTTCCATACAAACTTTGACACCCCCCAACCCTACTCTTGGGGGTAGTTTAGAAAAACAAAAAATTACGAAGTTCATAATTTCCTTAGATAAGTATTCGTACAAAGTTTCAAGTTTATTAACTCGAGGAAAAACATTTTTCATACAAACGAAATCCCCCCTTTTCACCCCCTTAAAGGTTGAATTTCCAAAAACCCCTTCTTAGTACTCCCCTACGTTATAAAAGGAAGCCGTGTGCAAAATTTCACGTTCCTAGTCCCATTAGTTTCGGCTGTGCGTTGATATGTCAGTCAGTCAGTCAGTTTCTTCTTTTATATATAAAGATAAAACAGTAAATATGAAATTTACTCATTCTCTCAAAACAATTGAAACTGGTAAATACAAACTGCATTGAAACGAACCGATATATTATCCAGTTTTAAACAAGGTAAAGTTCCCTTCTTTAATTTTCTGTGGCCTTTTTTTGTCACTATGAAGTCTTCATCATTAAAATGGCAAGAACAAATTTTCGTATATTTAGTCGGAGACCAGTCTTGTCTATTAATTTTTGTAATCCATTGCTGTCTTAGATTATCTTCGCATGGAAATCTAGAACATACATCATTTAAAATTAAACTAAATAAACTAGGTGGGCTTTAAGTACTTTAAATTAAGGAAACAACAACTGTTCTACCATACTTGACCATACTAGTTGTCTCACGGGGGGAAAGTACTTTAAATAAATTATTATAGATAGAGTAATTAATTTATAGGAGATTGTATTTTTATGTCCAGCGTATGTACTTTCTATTTATGAGACAGCCGCGGGACATTCGGTACAATAATTGGATTCTAATTACGGCCCTGTCTTTTTGTTATGTATATTTATGTTTGTTGTTCATACTTGACGATAGATGGCAGCCTGTTTACAAAAAGATATAAAAACTACAAAAATTATATTTTGACGATTAAAGGATCTTGAGGAGTGAATGTTGAACAAATTTCAGTACATATGATTATTAAAATATATTAATAGTGAGCTCTAATGTACCTAACTATTTTTAGTTCCCATGATACAAAGTGTCGCCATCTAATGTCGGGTAGAATCATATTTGGAAACGCCGACGCTAAGAGATTTTTCTAGAACCATTTTAATAAATTACGCATAAAATTACTTACAAATGAAATGTGATGCCATCCATAGCACCAGAACGTCTATCCGAGTAGCTTTTACAAGATAAAACACAACACTTCATTCTTTTATTTTTTCTAGCGCGAATATGCTGTAAAATGACAACGTTTACTAGTTGTGCACAGGACGAACGCCAACAATACACTGACTAAGGCCACGCCTACTTGATGACGTCCAGGACCTAGTTGAGAATCACAGTGCACAGTTGTTTAGGCTAGGGATGGGTTGTAACAGGTTAAACACGATATCTGTTATCGCTGTTACTGTTACACAAAAATAACAGATCCAAATATCTGTTATAAAATAACAGCCTGTTATTTTTGTTCCGGCAAACAATACGTATTTAAATCTCAATTGAATATCTTCTTTATTTCTTTTCAGTTAAAGTTGAAAATCGTATTTGAAGTATTTCTTAGATAATGTTGAAGGGGTAATGTGAAATTATGGAATCATGTGTTATAAATTTTTTTTAGTCACTCGGTTAGACTAGTCTAACCGGATGACTAAACAAATGTACTGTATTTCAAAAATTTAAAATGTTAAAAATATCAAGAAACAAACCAGCCAAATTATTTTCAACTGAATGTCATCTTTATTTCTATTAATATAAAGTCGTACATGCATGTAACACTTTGCGACCAATGCCGTCAAACGTCAAACCAAAGACAATAAAGGCCTCCCGACACGATCACTGTATTTTTTGGTAGCATCACAAAGGAGATGTTTCAAAATGGGCCCAGACTATGTACAATACCTCGAAAAATAGAGAAAAATCCGTGGAATTCGGGAAAAATGCTGATAAATTGCATAAATGCATATTTCTCTTGTAATAATTTGATATTTATCAATTATTTTACAGACTTTCAATATGGCGTCTCGCCAATTTAGGTACTCTGTGGTTAAAAACCAATGACAGTAAACCATAGATCGACCATTGATCATAGATCGTGAACTGTCACTTCAGTCGCTTTCGTTGTCGATCGTGTTCTGATGTTCTATTCTCTCGAGTTATTTTTACAACCTGGCTTTCGTTTATCGCTACATTGGTTTTGTCTGAGTTAATATTTCAACTATTGAATGTTTGTATTCTGTACGTTTATGCTATAAGTAAAAATCTTGGCATATCGCAGGTCAACCTACGAGGTTGTCTACTGCTTAACTGGACTATACTTTATGTACAGACGCCAGTACATCAAGCTACTACAATCTGTCAGATTTCTTTAATAGATTTTCGACTTTAGAATTAGATCTAAAATAATATTGCAAAAGACAGTACGACAATGTTATGAATGTTATGATTCTCTTTGACAATGTAATATGACAGAAGTAAACATGTCAAACGTCAATAATCAATCAACATGACAACTTACCGCGCCATGATGGGTTTTTGTTTTGTGTTGCAATTTCAATAGTACATTCTTGTACTTCACTACCAAACAAAGCCAATTAAAAGTAATTGGATGATTGGAAACTGTTTTAATTGTGTTTCCCCATTTTTTAGTAGGGTGTAGCAATACCTGACCGGGGTTCCATACATTTTGAAACATCTCCTTTCTATAGAGAAAATAATATTAAAAAAAAAACAAACCAGGCAAATTAATCTCAATTAAATTCAATAAAAAATATAATGGTTTATCAAAAAAACCGTAAATACCCGAAACATTTTGCGATTAATTCCGTCAAACCATAGATAATAAAGAGATTTGGATGCGATCACTATTTTTTTTTGTTGCATAACATAGGAGATGTTTCATTTACAGCCATAAAGTGTACGGTAATGTAAAAAGAGAAAAGAATGCCATGAATTGAGGAAAGATATTCTTTCCTGAATGTTCACCTGATTACTTCGGTACAAAATAATAATAGTTTTTCAAATTATTATCTTATTCTATTGAACATGGCGTCGTCTTAATGCATATTGCATTCGTCCAGAAATCATGTTACATTAAAACATAATAATATCGCGTAGACATTATTTATTAAATATAAAAGGAATGTATATTATATCTGTGCAATTAAGATAAGATAATAAGATAGTTATCTTAGACAACTTTTTTGACAAATTATAAGAAAGTGTGACGATCAATTTTATCGTTATAAAAAAAACTAACTTTTGTGGATTGTAGTTTTGTAGGTACTTCTGGGCGAAAAATTCAAACATAATGTTTGTATTTACTCGCCGGCACGACACCGGCACCGACCCGGCGGCAGCCGGGGAAGCAAAAATATATGAAATTTAAGGCATGTTTTCGACTTACCAACAGCGGCAACGGCACGGCGTGGCATTGACTGAGTGAGACTGACTTCCACTGGTGCCATCGCCGGCTGTTGATGGTCGTAACACTCGTAACTCTCATGACAAACGTCAAACATTTTCAGTTTTTGTTTAGTGCCTAAAAAATACTAATTATTATGCAAAAACAAAACATTCTTTATTGAATTCAAGGGTTCGTTATCCAGGTTTTCTAAAGCGTGCAGGTAAGGCAGGCCACAAACATTCCGAATTCCGTTTCGAAAGCAGCAAATCCACTAGTAATCAACTACTTACTACTATTAAATTACTACAAGACTTTACTAGATTTATGAATGGATTTGCTGCTTTCGAAACAGAATTACGAATCGGAATTCCATATGTGTGTGGCCGGCCTTATGGCCGGAGTCAGTTATACAAAAACGAAACGTCTCCTTGCCATAAAGAAAAATGGAATAAAATTTTGAGTTTTTTTTTGTAATGGTCACTGGTCAGTAACAGGTAACATGTAACACGACCAAACTTAAGAGTCACTTTCTCTAAAATGTTTGTTCTTGTAAGACCACCAACTGTATTTTAGGGATAATAAATACTAAGAGCTTCTCTTTTTAGCGTAGTTTAACTGCCGTAGTAAGAGTGAGAAGTAAACATATTACGAAGTAAATAAAATAATAGGTCTTTCTCTTTTTAGCAAGGGTCACTCTTTAATGAGGAAGAGAGAGAAATTGATAACCTTGCTTTATTTCTTCCTTTGTGTGAGTGTGAAAGTAACACTGTAACAGCCGACCAGCCGTGGTAACAGGTAACAGTCTGTGTGCGGGGTGGGGATATATGGACTGTTAAAATGAAGTAACAGACAGTAACAGTCTGTTACTGTTACTGTCTGTAACAGTAACAGCCGCGGTAACAGTCTTTGAGGGTCTGTTAATTTAAGTAACAGATAAGTTGTGTTGGTAGGAACAACTCTTTGTATTTGCTCCGTGGCGTGGGTATAACAATGTTTTAATTTCTTTTACTTCCTTTAAATAATATAAGTATAGTTAATTTCTGCTGTTCGGTATAGTATTGAATAGTTTGGTCAGCTTTTGCTTCGTGATGCAATCTAATTTTTGTGTACCGATTTATTATGGCTCGAATTAAATGGTTTCTGTATTTCTGTGATCAAATGTGGATGGCTGATACAGTGAACGTTGATTTAAATTTGCAAATACTTCTTTCCCAATGAAATGTTTCAGGGTGTTTACGGTTAAATAATTAAAATTATATCTGGAGATAAGACTTCCACCGCTTTGCCGTATTAAATTACGTATGATATTTTCCGTAGCCAAGCATATCATGAACACGTCTTCTGCAGAATAACATAGACCACCCATGTCACCCATATATTATTAATATTTTACTGTCCGTAATTATTTAACATTAAGTACGTTGATAGTGTCAACTTTGCGTGTACAAATATACAGTTTACTCTTTGACATTCACGTAAACATGGCCGCCGCCGTGGTGACGCGCTGTCGCGCGTTACAATTGATAAAATATATTATAAATTATGCATGTTTTAAAGATAATAATCAATCAGTCATTCATTGACTTTTACTTATATTTCTCGAGTTGTTGGAACAGTAACTCAATGCATAGGAAGCCATATTTTAAGATTCAAAACTTAGGCTCAAACGAGTCTCGTTGCAGCGAGCGCTTGGCACAGACAGTAAATTGGAGTACCTACACGCACTCGCAACGCGTGTTACAAAAAATCGAGTAGAAGCGTCTCCTCTACTACGTAGTACATTATAATAACTCAATGGTGTACAGACGCCAGCAGGTCAAGCTACCCGAAACTGTCAAATTTTCCCAATCAACCTTGAACCTAATGCTTTAGCGATAAAGTTGAAAATCTATTAACCCATTCGCTGCGGCGGACGTGTATCGGCGTCTTTTGATTTAATATTCAGGTGCGGAAGACGCCCATCGGCGTCTCTTTTAAATCGCTTATATCTTGACGAAAACAAGTTACAAAAAATTATACTTGCAGTATATGCATATGTTTTACAAATACAACAAGGTACTACTCACCGTTTCCGAAATTTTAACTTTTTGAATAATTGAGAATTTCTTCCTAGGTGCGGAAGACGCCTAACGGCGTTTTCTAGGGTTTAACCTTTTTAACGTCATTGTCACATATACGTGACAAGCAAGCGCGTGCCCTGTACGCCAACGACACAAATATGTGACAAAAAATGCGGTGCACTTTATCACGAAATAAACAATTAAATCATTACTTTTGTGTTTTTATTTGTATACCTTAAATATTTAAGCTTTTGTCCATATTTAATTGCTTGAAACGAATTAAATTATACAATGGATATAGAGAAATTTGATGATAAAAAAAAAGAAATTAAACGTTTAAAAAGTGTGGCTTGGAGTGGAGGGCACGCGCGTGCGTTTATGCTCTGGCGTTCAAAAGGTTAACCTTTGATTCTAAATAAATACCTTTTATGTTTTTTTGCAATATTACCTACATATATTTAGTTAAACAGTGCTGAAAACGCCGATCGGCGTTTTATTTTATCCATACCATCGGCGTCCGCGACGAAAACCGTCCCGCATCTGGCTATTACGCGTAATTTTTATCACCGCAACGAATGGGTTAAAGAAATTTGACAGATTGTAGTAGCTTGATGTGCTGCCGTCCATACTGTAGGTGCAGTTCTGCCTAATTTTTCGGGGAATACAGTATGTTTTGTAATAAAATATATTACCCACCTCTGCATAAATCAGGCGTACTTTTAATTTTGGGATTGCCCATTCAAAAAGCCTGCGACTTTTCTTTAGAGACTGGAACATTTCTGGCTCAAAGTGAACTGAGCATATGGTGCTAGTTTTGGTAGGGAACCAGCTAGATGGCCTGCCTGTGGCATCAATCCATTTCTCTTTGATATTCGGTTCTTTTGGGAAGCTGAAAAGGTACGATAACAACTTATTTATCATTTACATAATAAATTATACCCTAAGCTACTTCTAAACCTCACGATGTGCTACACAGATAATAGACTTTTGTTATAAAAAAGAGGGCGTGTGCTGTATGACCATTTTGAATATTGTATTTATAGGTATACATATAAACATTTAGAATTAAGTAATGTGTGTTTATTTTATTTCTTAATTATCGATGGCCGTTTTGCGTGAATGTGACGCAATTTTTCCCCAATTAACTTGTTCTTTTTGTGTTTGTTTCTTTGCGTCACGTTTACCGCAAATACACGTATTTTCTTTCTTTCTTCTTTCTTTACCACACGTTAAAAGTGTAAACTTACGACTGAAGCCGAGTATACACGATTCAGCGCAGAGTGTACACGTTTCAGCGTCACCGACCGACTGGAGCCGAGTATACCCGATCCAGCGTCACCGATCCGAGCGTGACGGTTCAGTTTCGTTCATTGTTCAGAAAGAGCGGCAAAATGCGCTTAGGCCCACTTGCGCGTTCATGGGTTTATCCTATATAACTCGGAGTTAACAGCTAACTCAGGGATAATCAAATAATTCATTCGTGAACGGGCGCCGCCAGTACGGACTGGTCATCTATATAGCTGCCACGGCTTATTTTAATTTTTGTATCGTTTTTGGTTTTTACTTTTTTGTTGCGGACGCTTTTAACGTACACGTCTTTCTACATTGTTCTCACATACTTAATTTCAACATGAATGATGTAACCAATATTTTGTAACAATATTTTGATTTAAAAGAGTGTCCGTGGAGTTTCTTGCCCGTTCTTCTCCATAGAGATCTACGCTTTGGAATGAGCAACTAGCTTCAGCTTTCTGACTAACTGACCGACTCTTTGACAAATCAAAAGTGACTTGAAAATAAATTGACGTTATGAGGTCCCGCTGATAACTTATTTTGTAAGTATTTTATATTGTTCGACGTTATAGTAAGTGAAAATTCGGGAATATATATATTACTAGCTTCCGCCCGCGACTTCGTCCGCGTAAAATCTCTTGTTCCCCTGAACCACCCCGTCGCATCGTATCGCCTGCCCGCGCTGTCACTTCGTTTTCGCTTAGCGTTCGTTCTTCCTTTTTTTTGTTTTTGCTCGGCTTCTAAGAGTCCTAGCGTAATGTTACATACCCTATAGCCTTCCTCAAGAATTGGACTTTATAATGCAAAAAGAATTTATCAAATCCGACTGGTAGTGACAGAGATTAGCGCGTTCAAACAGTCAATAAAAAATAAAATGTGTCGGTAACTAATAGATTAAGCGCATTTTTCTTACTTTAAGCATTTTTATACCCGTCGTAATTTCTAAACTAAAGGTCCGAATTGAATAATTTAAAAAGGAATTTACATGTAGGTACTTAAGCAACCTTGATGATGAAACTATTTATTTGGATAAGGATTAATACCATGTTTATGGAAACACCTTCGCAGATAATGCATTATTTTAAAACAAATTTAATTACCATTAAAAATGTTACAGTGAGCCAACCTTAAAAGATAGACATATGCTATTGCGGACTTTTTTTTTAACTTTTTAAGAGGAACAATCCCGTCATCCATGATTTTTGCGTAACTTTAACCGTTTACGCAGCGCACGCAACGGAAGCTCGCAAAAGGAATACATTTTCCCCGTTTTTGCAACATTTTTCATTGATGCTCCGCTCCTATTGGTTGTAGCGTGATGTTATATAGTCTATAGCCTTCCTCGATAAATGAGCTATCCAACACTAAAATAATTTTTCAATTCAGCCGGGAGTTCCTGAGATTAGCGCGTTCAACCAACCAACCAAACAAACAAACTCTTCAGCTTTATAATAATGAACTCCTATAGAATTAAATACAAATTACTCGTATTAAAAAAAAACTTGAAACATATTTTTCCTATGTATTTTTCCATATCTGACGTTTTTGCCAATCAATAAACTATGTCTCCATGGAAACCACATTCGATTAAAATGAAATGTCATGTTATATTTAAAGACAAGAAAATATTACGTATCGTAAAATAATAATCGTAATGTAGTGCAAAAGAGATGGGTATAAAATATGTGTTCTGTGACGACGACCTTTTTTTCTTTTTTTTTTGGCTTCGCACGGTGTGTGCATTTAGCCAATATTATAATTAGCGTTTAGATGAAGAAAAAAAGTTATGGAAACGGAATTAAAAAGATTAATTAAAACGGGATTTAGAGTAGGACGATATATGATCAGTATAATTATTTACGAATGTGATGATACCATAGTGATTAATGAGCAAATTACAATGACGAAAAATTATAACTTAATATTATTTAAAGTAATAAATGAGACTATACATTTATATACCTACAAGAAATTTATTTGTACAAAGTAAAGCAAGTATAGAGGTAGGAAAAGGAGTACGAAGGGACAAGAGGTTACTGAGAAAGGAAGAATGGTCATATAGGGGACAGGAGAAAAAAATATGATTTAGGTAAGTCGCCTACGTCTGTGCCAGTCTGTGCACAAGCAAATAGGGTCGTCTATGATATGAAGTTTGGCAAGATGGGCTGGAGAGACGACGACCATGTGAAGTGACAGTGACAACACAAAATGGCGTTGTTTTTCGTTTGGTTTCACATACCGGCAATAATCGGTAAATTATTTAAAGTGTTAATTTAATAGCACTAATTTAAATCAGCAAAATATATGTTTTATAATGAAATATTCATAAAAAGTATCGAAATCACTAAATATGCAGATTTATTTCATAATTAATAAGAAGTAAAACATTTTAGTGCGTTGACCTTAGGTAAAACGAAACGTTTAATGGTGACACAAAATGTCAAAAGTGACAAAATATTGCAAAATTTTTACGATTTTGATTATTTTTTTCTCGTAAACCATTTATCTCTGCAACTTAAAACTTTACGAGGGGGCTTCTATTAATATGATCTTTCTGAAAAAAAAATATGGACTCCCAACTCGACAACTGGTAAAGTAAAACTTAGCCAAGCAATTGTATTGAATTGACTTACATTTGACTGTTATTTAATTATTTAATTATGATGTTTTTTTTTTTGTTGTTATTGTAATTTTTAATTTTGACTACATGCTTGTTATATCAATAATCCCTAATTAATTTTGTACGCCGAATATGGCATAACATGTTGAACTGGCTATATTTTATTATTTTCGACCCATATGTGCATTATCTTATCGCCTCTTTGCTTCAATAATGTGTTATCTTGAAAATTGAAATGTTAGAGGAGAGCGTTTTTCAACTTTCAAAAAATAATTGTGTCGAAACGAATATTTTTTTACTGTAAATCTACGATGTATTGTAAATTATAACAAATAAACTATGTGAAAACTTATCAAATTACTGATAATTTAGAAATTTAGCAAGAAATTGGCTTTATTTGCGAAAAAGGGGAAAACATGTCACATTGTTCTTGCAAATATAGAGTAAGATAAGTGTTACAAACTAAATTGTCACGATTTTGATGATATTTCTTTGGTTATGACACTGAGTTATTTAGTGAACAAACATTGTTGAAATAAAAGCTTTTAGATTTCAGAACCAATCTTTATTGAAAATACTGCAATTGCAAAATATACTGTCTTATTATAATTTCTGTAACAAAATATTAAAAAAAAAACAGACTGACATTGTGAATAATCTCAATTTTTATTATTCATTACTTAATGAGAATCACATTTTACTGGAGAAATTAAAGTATTAGCTTAAGATTAAATAAAAGAATATCGTTATGAACAATCTGATAATTGAGTAATAGGTACCTATACCTAATTATAACTTATTAGGTAGATCTTGACTATTCAGTAGCGCTTAAAATCTCCGACAGATGAATAAGAAACTCTTATTTAAGAGTATGCTTTAATGCAAACAAAATACAAATAAAAGAATTAAACATTTAATATCTAACTTGTCTTAGACAAAACAAGAATATAACATACTCAAATAAAAATAAATCGACTATAAATTAAATTATAATATAAAATGGCACTTGGAGTATTAACTCAGTACAGCTAACTTAACCAACATAAAATCACAATTTTACATAAAATTATAGTCTCTTACAATGATCACTTCATCTTAAATTATGTAACATTCTTAGTTTTGTTTTGATGTAAGTATTAAAATCAGCCTTCTAAATCAGCATGTATTTAAAAAAACCCGCTATTCTCAAAAGTTAAGTACAAACATTCATAAAATGGCCTAATGGTATCTGGGGATAAGATTTTTGCTAACCAAACCCATTAGGTCTGCTTTTTTTTATCAGATATCCCAGGTTTTTGGTTGTATGCTTTTTTTAATTCCAAATTTGAGATGAAGTTCCTTTTCTTTTTAATAACAATAGCTTTTTAAATTGTTTATCAGCATATGAATCTTTAAAAAATAAAGCTTCAAATCGTTTTTTAGAACTCGAATCACCATAGTTTGACAGAATTATTATCTTTTAGCAACGAAAAGTTCATTTGATTAGTTAAGCTTTTCCAATCATAGAAATCTGCGAAGCACATTTCATTCACATGGGAGGGCTCACTATTCTTCCGGGCAGCCTTTATAGCACCAATAAATGCGTCAGGTGTATACATGGGTCTAGATCGTAATTGCCGCTTAATTTCTCTCTCAATTTGAGAGTTAGTGGAATCGCCCTCATTCTGGGTATGTCCTTTTATCAAATATTTATGAGTGACTGAATTAAGATCAGGTATTGTCTTTACTGCGTATGCGACATGCAGATCATAAATTTATTTTTTTTGTTGGCCCCCACAATTATCCGAATAGAATACAACATCTAGATTTTCGACTGTTTCTGAAATATTGACGAGGTATGTATTTGTAAACGCTACTTACGTTACCGCTATTTCTGTCTCTTCGCTATATTTTTCTTCCAGCTTCCTTCAAGTCTTCGTCTTTTTTTTTCCTTTTTTGTTCGGACCACAATATGGATTTTGTGAGTTTTGTTCAGTGGGGCTAACATTTTCAACAGCTGACGGTTCATTTAGGTACAATCGGGAGCGCATCGGCTCCTTGTACAAAGCTGTTAAGAATCATTTCGTGGTCTTCTGTAGGTGTACGAATAAAAATTTATTGTAAAACACCATCTTAGTGTCTTTTGTTAACATTAGCAACTTCTGCGTCAGAATCTGAAGAATTTTGATTAAGACGTTGAGGCTCCACAACTTCATAGTTTGGGTCTTTAACTGAATCGTCGCTATCTGTATACAGAATTAATTACGGTTGGAATATAAATAAGATTTGGTAAATTACTAAAAAAATTGAAAACACCACTGAAACACCTTCATTAAAAGATGTACTTGATGAGCTGTTTAATGATGATGATGATTAGTCACTCAAAGAACTACCGCTGCTGCTGGTCGAATCACAACGATGGCGATTGGATATTGATAAGTCAGCTTTTTTTTTGCTGCATCATCCACATTGAACGTTGCTTCCTCTATGTTTCACCTTGCATCCCCTGGGCTTAACATTGCGTCCTTATGTAAAAAAAGTTTAAATATTTAATTTTACCACGCGCATGGAATAGTTAATAGTATAAGTAGGTACCAACCACGCGTTAGAGTAGACAGGTATTTAACTCAGCCACGCGGCGGCGGCGGAGTTTCCCTATCCGTCCCCTAGTTCCTAGTAGTAGTAGTAGTTAGTAGTAGTATCTTTCCCTAGTTTAATGGTTCAATATACAAATAGGTGCCTGCACTTGTCCCTGCAACAGGAATATTCGATTTTTCTGTTGCCACTGCAAGATTAACAAGTCTTTTACATCGCGATTCCATCTGAAAAAATAAGTACAATTAGTTATTTGTTTTAGCATTAACAAAGTAATATTTAGGAATGTTACTGTTCAAGTTTATTTTATTTTGTTCAATAATGGAACATCAGCAGATAACCATAACTTGGTTTCTGTATTAGAAAAAGTTTCATCATCTACAATGTTGTATCATAAGATAACACGAAGCAAAATTCTCATTCTTTCGGCAAGAGTGTGACATGAGAATTTATAACAATTAACATATCACACATTTTTTTCAACAACACTGTGTTAACCCACAATATCACATTATAGAATAAAAAATAATAATTGAACTAAATCATACCTTTGCAACCAAACAGTGGTATCGTCGTGATGTCACGTTTGCGCTGAAATTTGAGAGCATCTTCTTCTGCACGTGCGTAGTGACAACTGATTTGTTTCGTTGTCGAAACAAATCTCCGCGCAGAAAGAGACAACGTGATATTGTGATGTGACACAGTTGCGCTGTCTCTTTCACTCATAGATTCGCTATTTTACGCACAAAAGATACCACGTTTTTTAGAAAAATAAAATCGGTCACGGCGGTTTCAATTCTCAAATAAAAAAAAAATTGAATTGTCGGACTTATCACGTTATTGAAGCAAAGAGGCGTTATATGTATCATGTTACACATGTACAAATAAAGACATCTTATCTTATTAATGCAGTGATTTTTTACTTACCGGTGGTAGGACACGCCACTTGTCTTAATGTTTGTTGTAATTGTCCTATTTTTGCAAATAAGCACAGAACAATTCGGCATTTTGTAAAAATACGTAGGTAATGACAATACACCTTCCGATGCAAACATGAAACACTACTAAACGGTGCTCACCGCGTCGCGCGTACTTTAAGGTCAGTTTGACCGCAGGAAGGCGACATGTGCCACGCCACGCCTCCAAGGCATATCCCTCGATATCCGTATTATCCGTGTTCACCACAATGTCAAAACACAATGTCAAAATCGTATTACAGCCGATTGAAAGTGAGAGACTCGATGGATTTCAAAGTGAATTAATTTTTATGTGCAGTTGTGTTGTAAGAACTGTATGGAGAACACTGATAAAAGGTTCTTTATGACCTTATTATTATGTACAATATTTACAAGTGTTGCTTTTTATTTCCAGGCCTGCATTATTAGTAAAGAAACTAAGAAATGTCTATTTCTTTGTGTTCAAAACTAATATTGTTATACATGTCAATCGGTTAGGCAGAGGTGTACCTATAGTAGGTACAGGTTTAAGTCCCACGTAATAGGGAGCGAGCCTGTATGTATTTCTTTAGATGTTTCATAATATTATAAATTTATATTTTATTGATATTTTATGTTAAAAATACAAACAAACAATAACAAAATACATACAAATGCGTGTTAGCAGAATGGATAACTGCTACTTCATATGTTTTATTTCACTCACTGAACCTTAGACTGTGATAGAAGTTTATCGAGATGATGAATTTATCAGCAATATGATACCCACGGACAAAGAGAATTTAAACCACTTGAGAGCTCATAGAGCGAATTCGCCTAGGCACACGATTCACCAGCGCGGGCCGGGGACCGGGGGATTGCGTGTTCCCCGTTCCTGGCTGTGATTGGCGGATGCAACAATGTCAATAAAAATAGTGATGACAAGTAAATCCAGCAACAATATCGATATCGATAAAATCGATGGCAATTAATTCTGCATTTTGCTTTTTTTTAATGTTGATTTGTATTGAGAAATAGGTCTGGGGGCCCTGGGATCTTGCTCTAAAATGAAGGTCGCACTATTTAGAACTTTCTTTATTTAGACCTTTTACAAGTGCAGTTTGTAGGCTAACTACACGCGGATTACATACGAAACCCTGGGTATGCAATATAATAACGCGTTGAGAGTGTACAATAAGTTGACTTACGTGTGAGTTAGTTAAATTGGATGGTCCAGGTAAATTAGTAGCATGTAGATCAGCTGTATTATTTGGTAAAGTCTGTAAATTATAATTAGTTTTTATTGTACAACTACATTAAATTAAAATTTCATCGATACATAGGAATTGTAAAGCATTCTTTGCAATGCCACGATAAGAGGAATTCCTCTTATCGTCAGGTAAGTTAAAAAAAATATTTATACTTTTCATAGGTCTCTATTATATATACATATATACATAATAAAAATGAAAAAAAAAACAGCGGCCACATACATTTTGTCGAGCTGTGCGAACATAAATATAATTTTTAGCGGAAACGCCCCCTGTTAATTTACATACAGTATAGTGAATCATACGAAACAAAAGTATATTAATAAAAAAACTTACCAAAATAGGCAAAAACAGGGTCGGCGTTGCTGAACTAAATAAACGGCGTCGGTCCTTTAAAGCTTCAAAGCAATCAGCTGTGAAATGCCTTGAACAAATGACGCTATAATATTTTGGAAACCAATTTTCCCTGTTAGTGGCATTAATCCACTTTTCTTTAACTTCCGGAATATTTGGAAATCTAAAATTTACACATTAAAACGTAACATTGAAATGCTTTATTAATATTTATTATTCTAACTTAAAACGAAATTATACATAAACTAAAAATATTAATATTTACAAAGGGTACAGAAAAAAAGAGAAAACAATAAATAGATAAAAGAAACTTATTGGGCATCAAAAAATTCATCCACATCGATATCAATGGGGCAAGTGCCCAGAACGCTGGCAGCATTGCCACGCTGGATGGCAATGCTGATTCGCTGACAAAAATAAAGCCCAGCCCTCTGGTCACTCGACGAGTCGACCAGCTGTTTGCTGATGTCACGCGCAACTCGATGAGCACTCGGACCCCATGGCCCAAGTGTTTCAACCCCAAACGGCTCAAACATATAACTTCCGATAAGGTTATTATATTTACGCCGTTTGAGGTTTTCTGCACTTGCAGCAGCTGCACCAGCGCAGCCTGCCGTACTCAGAAGATGGGATGGCGCAAGAGTGTCGACACATGTTGCATCCCACACCAAAGGCCTACCCAACTTCCAGGGCATTATGGTCATCCCGTCTGGCCTCTTCCCATCGTCACGTGCCAAGCCACTGGGTTCTAAAACAGCTGGCACCCCGGCGGTGACAAGAGCTCGACGGATAATGTCATTAATGCTGGCGTGCCTGGCTATCCGACCAGCGCTTCTACTGCAGGATAGGCCATGATGCCCGAGGCGGTCGACTACTCCACCACACTGACACCGATGTGGAGCTCCGGTAGGGGCACCCAGGCGCAGGCATGTAGCAATCCGGAAGGTGGTGTCACTCAGCATAGTACCTATGTTGGGCGATGGTAGTGTATGTAGCCAGAGACCCGACTCCCATTCACCCACAGCCAGTAAGCGGGCACGCTCAGCAGTGTTGGTGGACGTGTTAATAAGGTTATTCCGTTCCAACCTGCAGAGCGGCTCATCCCACTGTCTCTGGGAAGATGGGTTGTCGGGCAACGCCTTGTCCGGGCAAGCCATTTTCCAGGCGCTCACGGCGTCGGCCAAGCACGGCATCTCACAGTCAACTAGTGATAGAGTCAAAATTCTATTGGTCAACTGTTGAGTGCTATGGACCGAAGACAGGAACGCCGGTAGGCTTCCACTAGAAATTTTGCGGATACCGAGCCCACCAAAACGAATGGGTAGCGTGGCTTGTAGCCAAGCTCGGTCATCCAGGGCCACATTTAAGATGGATGTAAGAGTATACCGAATGGTCTGATCAATTTTGTCCAAGAGATGTGGCTGTTTCCATAAAGGAGAAGAGCGGAGAAAATACATGAAATTTGGAGCAAAACAACAATACGGAATGAGGGTGAAAGCCGAATGGAGGTTAATTTTGGATAGTCTTTCAGAAATGTTGTTAAAACTTTCAATTTTGTCGTCAATGAATAAAGAAAAACCATCTTCCAAAACAGGAGAACCCAGGAGGCGCAGTGAACTTTTATCTAGAATAAACGTAACATTAATTTTTATTTACCATTAGAAATTATCGATAAAATAATTTATCAACAATGTTTTGAAGTTGTTACATCACTTCAGCATACAGCACAAAGTACTTACGGATAGAAAGGGATAGACTTATCTAATATTCTAGTGAAAGTAAAGGACTTTTCAAAAGACATCAACGCGGTATCCAAAAAGACATCAACGCGTTATCCTTTTTTCGTAACTAACCAGTTTAGCTTGAGCCCTCTAATTACCAATAATGTAAATAAATATAAACATATTTTACTTACCGATGAAAACTTATACCATCTTTTTTATAACTAGATGTTTTAGATGATTTTCCGCACCATTTAATTGCACAGGTACTCATTTTTGCTTCGGTTTTATTCGATAAATGTTTTTAAGGTACCAAAATTAAGGAGTGTGCACAGATCCAACAACTGGTCAGTACTAAAAAAATCATTCGTATCGGCATCTCATATAAGTGTTATTCCATTGATGTGTCGTGAGCCTGAGTCGCCCGTATGAGCGGTCAAGTGGCTATATAGTCATTGCCCACGGAACAGAAAAAACAGTGGAAGTAGCTTGAGAAAATGTTTGTACCAGAACCGGTGTCGCCAAACTCACACAAATAAAGCGATAATCATATATTGCACTACAAAGAAACAATTCGTTTGATTTGTAGTTTTAAGTTTAGTCAAAATTAGCCTACATCACAGATTTGGAAATAAACCCTGACATTCTAAAAATAAGATTTATTTTGCTTTAGCGGCAAAACGTATTTACGGTCTATAGTCACACTAGATTCGATTGACGAGTCAATTCCGCTACTTGACCATAGATGGCGCTATTCTCAGGGGTCGCAATTATCAACTTAATTCCGTTATACATACGGTTGACATTTGCGTGATCGGTCTAATTCTGCTGCTACTCGGCCAAGGCCGCACCACGTAGCACATTGAAATTCTTTATCGATATCGATAGATACCCGATATTTTGTTCAATTAGCATAAATAAGACTTGTTGGGAGTACATTTATTTATTTGGTACACAAACCGCTGTTCATTTTAAACCATTAATTAATAGACACACAGACAGACAGGTCATTTTAAAATTAAATAAAAGTGCTGGTATGTATGCATGAATACTTGTATATTCGAATTTTACATAAAGACTGCAACGTAATGAAAATAATAAAATTTATTTATTGCCCTTGAAATAAAACATATTTGTTAAGAAACTGGCGTTTGGAAAGTCTTATTTTTAATTTTAATAAATGGTGTATGCGAACATTTATATATTTTTCAACTATTGCCTTCATCAAATCGGTAACGTGATTGGACGCAGGAAATTCGCCAATTTGATGGGAGGCAATATCGTTAAATAAAAGAGTTCCTATGAACTTTCGCATTATTTGTGTTATCGCCACTTCTTTTCGAAAAACTCCTATGTCTACGTTTTTTAAAAATGTTTCCGCTGTTTGACATATTTTTTACGACGTCTGGCGAAGGATACAACAAGCCACCTTGATCTTTTGCAATTATGAATTTGTGGAAGGGTTAAAAATGATGTGTCACTAATGCGTCCACACAGACATCACAGTTTATTTTTTCATTAAAATTCGGGCAATGTAACCAGCAATATGGCCTATTGCTTGATTACTAAAATCAGAAAATTGCCCTGCTAGTTCTTCAATTTCTGAATCGTCCCCAATTTATTCGTATTGTGACATATCTTGAGCCATACTACTTCTGTTTATCCTTTCAACAGCTGACGAACAGTTAAGTATTGATAATTCTTCTAACGCAACACAGTTGCCTTTGTTAGTGTCTTTTAATTGGACATAGATTAATATTTTTTTATAAGCCGATATAGTCTGGCAGTTGGGTTATTGTTAGCCCCACCCTGTGCCCTAATATTACAGAAAAAAAGCTCTAAATGATCTTGTCTTAATTTATAAAATGGTAAATATACCAAAATTTTGATTTTGATCAAACTTGAATATAAATGTTCTAAGGCTTTGATACACCCCAAAAAGCCTAAGAATCCGGTTTTTCTCCTACTACTTATTAAAAAAGAACCATTCTCCATTCTCAAATTGCTGATATAGTCCGATGCTTCACCTAAGAAATCAAAAATTTTGTTCGCGTTCTTTTCACTTAAAGCTTTTTTAAACCCGAATAGGTGTAAATTTCTTGAATTAAAAATATCAAAGAGATTATTGCAAGTAATCAAAATATAATAATAATATATAATAATATCAAATATTTTTAATACTTATTGAAAGTGATAAAATAAAACATGATTACTTACTTCATAAGAAAACTTAAAGATTTTCATTAATGGAAGCGCAGTAGGTTTCGTATATCTATATCCTTTATTTGATATTATAAAATCGACTTCTAAAAAATGTTCAGAGCATATCGTGCTTGATTTCGTTGGCATCCAATTAACTCTACCCGTTGCATCTATCCATTTCTCTTTGATGCTTGCGTCTTTGGGAAACCTAAAAATATTTTAAATGAAGGTTAGAGGACCTACTGATGTCTAATTAGTGATCAATGCAACGTCTAAATCATTAATAAATTATAATAATTATGTTACTATTTAAAACATTGATTATATTTTTGCTTTATAGCATTTATGCGACCATAAATTGCAACACGAAATTTACTTAAAATAAATTTCGTGTATGAATGAAGGCGACCTTATACTTGTATTGTAATGTAAAACTAAATAAATAATGAATTTAAATAAACAAAATTGTTTAGATATTCCTTCTACGCGATATCAATCGACAAATTCAATATTCGATTTGACCACGTCACTACTTGAATAGCGAAGAGCTTTCGAGAATGTTCTATTGAAAAAAATCAATCCAAAATAAACTTTCTCTTAATTGTATAAGGTTGTTTTTTCTATTAAATATTAGTACATTGAAACAAAATAAGATTTTTATTAGAAAACAATGAAAATCGTACTTACCGATGATACGAAATACCTCCATTTTTATGATTTTTTCTCCTACTATCATTTTTGCACTCTAAAACGGAACAATACGGCATAGCTAGGGAAATATGAATTTGTCGCGAGACTAGCAACTCGACGCGATGGCAGAACGCGACTGGGATCGGTTAAGCGTAACAATGCTCAATTGTGGCACGCGTGCCACGCCTACTTAGCACTTCCACTGTTTTTTCTGTTCCGTGCTCACGGCAGATGGTGACATCAACAAGTCAAATGATTTGTGTTTTAATTGTATTTTTGTAGTAGTTTGTTTAGAATCTACATTATCATTGTATATATTACTTTTTATTTGTATTTACTATAAAATCAAAATTTGAAATAATATTTTATTAGGTAAGTATAACCACCTGGTGAACTCAATAAACTGCTCTTTAGATTTTTATTTTACTATAAAACTTTTGTAGAATTTTTTGACATTTTAAAATATTTTTTTGCCTACTTGGTACTTGCCTAATCGCATACTAAATTGTATTTTAGATTTGTTGTTATCTCTTGTTTATGAATTATAGTTTCTTACGTCTGTTATATGTAATGTCTGTAATTGTAATAATTGGTTATGCTATAAATTTACGTCATCATGTGTCACTTCTATTAAGTACTTTTGTTTTGATAATTAATTTAAAAAGTGTATGTAGGTAAGGTAGTAAAATAAAACTATTTTTATAAACTGTATAGAATCAAGATTTTCTAACTGAACAGACAGCTGTGCTGCTGGGGAGTTTTTGCGCCACTTCTTCTTCCCAGCTAATACATTAGGAAGTGCTGAAGGGCGGGCGTTTTGGGGGACTGTCTTATATAATTTTGACACTCAAAAAGTGCTGATTCTCAGCCTAGTTGAATAAAAGACTTGATTTGACTTGATTTTAAGTAAATATAACTTTTATTTTCCTATCATAATATAAATATCGTAGCAGGCGGCGTTCTGTAGTTCTGCTACAAAATAAATCAGCCCATTTTTTTAAATACACGCCATCTATTGGTTAATCTTTGTAAACGTAGGGCAGTACTCGCTCACGTCTGTGTGTGTAAACGGCCTGTATTCAATAACAGATGTTAATATATGATTATTTGTCGAATTGGGTGGATTTTGAGGCAATGTTATGACTAAGGTCAATAAAGTGTAATGTCCGATTACAGCGTAAACTACGCCTACGACTTACTAATATTCCAATTACACATAAAACAAAATAAACTAAAAAAATTGCCTACATCGCCATCTAGCGGGAAAATGGCCATGAACAGATCGTATGTTCTATGCGAAAGCGCCAGGGTACACCGCGAAATTCAAATTTTCTTCGGTTTTTTGCAATTTGCAGGTCAGTATTAGGTTATATGTTGATTAAAATATGATTCGCGACCGTAACAAATATGTATTTACAGAATTATAATCATTAAAGTCATCAATACAACTCTTTAATGTAGCGCCTAGAAATAAAAGTAAATTTAAACATGAGCTCTGTTTACCGCAATGCAGGCTCGAGTTGTATAAAACAACTCGTACATAAATGCTATAAATGTATATAACAAATTACCCTTTGACCATGTTTAAAAGAAAAGTTACGCAGTGGTTAGGGGAAAAATGCTATTATAGTCTTAATGAATAGGTACATGTCAGATCGCGGAGAAGGAAACTGAAATCTCTGATCTGGTTAAATACCTTATAATAATTGATTAATGTTATTTGACTGAATCATCACTTTGACTTAATAATAGTTATGACATTATCAATTACAATTTACAATTAAATAGATATTCTTAAGTTGACATTATAATAAAATTATAATAATCACCTGAACTGACATAGGTATAACCTTGATATCAATTAATTAATTAAAATTTGTTCCAAAAACCCTAATGCATGAGTTCTTATCTGTTGTTGTCTTTTTTTTAATTTAATTAAAATAATATAATTGCAATACAATTAAATATTTGCACACCATAATTACTGTAATGGTAGAATGTAAAGGGGTCAGTATAGTTATAAGATCATACTCTGTAAACCTACATTCTGGCAAATAAATTAATTTGAATTTAAGACAAAGTAACCCTGTTGAATGACTATTTCATGAAAATTTGATATTTCAGGATTATACTTACTCAAGGATTGTATTACTGATTCTAATGATTATAATCCTGTAAATACATATTTGTTACTGTCGCCTATCATACTTTAATCAACATTCGCCCAGACACTGAGCTGCAAATTGCAAAAATAGTAAGAAAATTTGAATTTCGCGGGCTACCTTAGCGCTTCCCCTTAAGGTCAGTTTGACCGCATGAAGGCGACATGTGCCACGCCTCCAAGCCATATCCATCGATATCCGTGGACACTGCAATCCTATTTTATGTTTCGTCGATTGAACTGCAATGTTCCCAACTCAAAAATCACTGTTATCTAAACGGGTGTTATTTTTAGTGGCGCATCGCGTAATAAGAGTTAAAATGTTAATAATTACGACGTTCGGCATTTTATACAAACTTTCAAGTCCTTGTTTTTCGTAACTCATGAACCGATTTTAATGAGACTTCAATACGCACATAAGCAGGATACGTATGTAGGTCTAAAAAGTTAATTGGAACATTTTCGAAAAATAGTGTTACCTACAGCTAAATTCGACCGATTTTAAATTTTCCATAGAAACAGAGATTTCCAATTAATTTTTTTTAAATAAGACATTCCAAAAATCCCGCTTAAGGTGAAAGCTCCAGGGTAGCCTGCGAAATTCAAATTTACTTACGTTTTTTGCAATTTGCAGGTCACAAACGCTCTTAACTCCGAGTTTACAAACTCTACATTTATTCATTTAACCCGACTAAACGTGCAAGTGCCTTGGAGAAGTTTTCACTTCAAAAACGTAGTAAAGATTGTTGTCGATAGCCTACCTACGTTATGCGTTAGTTGATCTGCACAAGCACATCCCTAACTAGTCGCAAGATACAGCGGCCGTACTAAGCGATGCATCAGCATAAATAAAGTATCGTTTTGTTTTCTTTACATTGCTTGTCCAGTCACTTAGCGACATACTTAGGTAGTGGTTAAGGAGCAATGTATTTACTGTATAAATAGTACAGTCGCTGGGATTATGAAAACTGAACTAACATATTAAAAACAAGAAAATATTTTACGGTTTGTTGTTTTTCAGATTTTAAAGATAAATAATAGTAAAATTCTTGTACTTACATATGATAAGTGATTCCATGAGTTTTATAGTTTTTGAATCGGCTTCGGTTTTTACAAAAAACCACTGAACAACACGGCATTCTTGAACGTTGTCACGAGATCGCAGTCAAAAGCGAACTAGTTCGCGGAGACGGCCATTTGCTTGTGACATGATCACATGACCATTTCGATCACGACGATCACGACATTCACGACGCGCGGACTCTGACACGCCCCGTTGCCACCTCCTGTTTTTAGGGTTCCGTACATCCGAATATACTTAATGATTTTCTTTCCTTTAAAATTTTATTAATATTTTAAATACATTCAGTGCAAACTACAGCTTGATTCGTTCATTGGACGCTGTAGAGAGCAGTCGTGTCGGGATAAGTGGATGCATCTGTTGAACAACACATGTTTGATTTTTGGCATCACAAATTGCGCTTTTGGCATCGGCCATCGTTTTGCAGTGTTTCTTTGATGTGTTATGTCGCGAAGTAAAACTCTGTGGTGCTACGTGTAGTGTCTGCAAAGTTGGGATAGACCCAACTTGCGTGCGCTTCTGTTCCTTAAGAGGGACTACAGCCTGCCAAAGGATCCTGATACCCCGAGCAAGCTGACCTGGTGATATCCTTTTTTTCTATTAGGCTATACATTGTTATTACACCATGGCCATCCTTAGGCCTTGATAAGTCTTGGTTGACAACGTTGTCAACGAGAAGTTGAAGATGTCTTCGGTCGCCAATACTGGTGAACTTTCGAAGCTCAAATCACGTGATCGTTCGACATTCACTCTGATCTATTGTTATAGGCTGGTGTGTTTATATCAAATACTTGTAATAAGGCAGGATAAACAAAGATTCTTGAATATTCTAACAAAAAGAACGTTTTCGATTTAGATTTCGTACAGAAGTGGTTTTTTCCAGAATGCTTATTGTCTTGAATAGCCTTCTAACCTATTATTACATATAGGTACTACATTAATTGTAGCATTAAGCTAAAATTCCCAGGAAATAGGTTAAACATTTGGTTTAATTGCTTGGCTATGCAGGGCAATCGAGATTATTGCGCCGGGCGCCCGAAACATTAAATTTCATTTGCGAGTTTGCGACGCAACAAAAACTTTGCCCCGAATATTGTAAAGCTTCATAATGGGATACATTTCTACAGACAGCAGTGGAAACGGCTCATAAATCTCACCCCCGTCGAAGCCAATGCCTTTGTCTTTAAGCACAATGGTGCACATGTTGGCCGGCCGCCACTCACAACCCGATTTGTGAATCTTATCAACAAAACTCTTCAATCGCTTCATTGGTACCTATCAGAAGGGTCGGAAGTTGTTATTTTAGATCGTTAACCCACCAAATAAATAATTTAATGGGGCTGCCCTTCGACCACTTATCGCTGAGTCGCGGCCTTACAAATGTGTCAATGGATAGAGACGTTGACAGAATATACTTAGCACTTTTTAATAATATTCAGGACTTTCTTCCTAACAACAATTTATCTTAGGAACTTTTGTTCCTGCATAAAGGACGGCCGACGACACAGTCGCTAACATCGAAGAAAACATGTTGCAGCATTTTGCAGCGTAACCCATGTCCAGCACACGCAGGACCGCTGCTGTTTGTGTGTGTTGTGTGCTTCATGATGACGGTCAACACACGTGCCATTTCCCAATGATATTATAAAGGAAAGATACGCTACGTTCATACTGAGCGGCGTTCAGATATCGTTGCGTTGTTATTTCAAATGTACTTACATAATAGTAGTTTTCAACTACGACTGCGATAGATAACACGGAACGTATGATACAGAAAGAGATAGCTAGGTATCTGTAATGTGTTCCGCTTGACACGCTTCGTTTCGCTCGCTGCTATTACGCGACTAAATGAAATCACAACAATTGTCTGAATTTGTCTGCAACAATTTGGGCGAGCTAGTGCAATATCTACCTCTTTATTTATAAAATATCATTGCCATTTCCAGCCTACACAGGAGGTGGTTGCAACGGATTTTCCACAGCGTGTTCGGTCCTGTGAGATGGTCAATTTGCCGAATTTTGGAGCACGTGTTATGGACGGATGAAGCATGAAGTGTCGTGTAGGATTAAGCGTCGTGTCAGCAACACGAAGAAGAAGATTACCTAGTTCACAAATACCGACGGTACCCGAATCAGTGATATAAAATCAGTGCAAGTTAATATTAGTTAGTTATTATTATTAATGAGTTCGAAAAAGTCATGGAAAATTTCATGAAAAGAGTAATGGCCTATCATCGGAGCCGTGAGGGTCATTTGCCGGATATTTTATTCCATACTTAATCGGAACATGTCTTCTTTATAATACAATAAAAATATCACAACTCTGTCATAAAATAAGTACTTGTTTTTATTTTAAAATGAAAAAGTGCACTCTTACTGAGACACCCTTTACCATCGGTCATCTAGACGCGCTGCAGGTCCCTACCTAGTTGCTATTCCACCAATTCGCACTAAGCGTTTCCAAATGTCTTTTGTGATGCGCACAGCAAAGGAGTGGAACTCTCTGCCTGCGTCTGTGTTTCCGAACGCATACAACCCTGATCTCTTCAAAGTGAGAGTAAACAGACTTCTTCTGGTTAAGGCGAAAGCGCCAGGATGCCCCGGGCTTCCTGGCGCTTTCAAATTAAAATTTTCTTACGTTTTTTGCAATTTGCATGTTAGTAGGTATTAGGTTGTATATTGATCAAAATATGACTCGCTACCGTAAAAAGTATGTATTTACAGAATTATAATATTTTTTATTTTATTTTTTTTTATTCAAAATCTGTATTAACAATAACACACATATAATCTGCCAAACTGCATAACAGTTTGTCGGCAGTAGTTCTCGTCTATCAATGGATTACAAATCTTGAAAATTACTGTGCTAAACTTAATTACTAAGTAATCTATAGGTAGAACAATATACTTACAGTCGAGATCAAAAATCTCAGATTTTACAAAAAGGCACTGACGCCAACGTGAGGCTTGTTACAAACATAGCTATGGACACAATGAGAGATAATGTTTTTGTAGAACTTTTTTAAGTTGGTCCTTCGACTTGACATGTGATATCAGTTTTGGGGGCAGCTCATTCACTAACGTTGGTACTGCATACCTTCTCGTGCGCTTACCAAAGTAGTTTGTTACTTTTGGAACAGCGAGTGTCTTCTTCTTAGATAAACGAGTCGGGTACATATGCTTACGTTCCACTTTGTGGCATTGATTATTAAATTGTTCAGTCAAGACTTCTTCAACTTACTTTTAAGATGGATCGGGAGTAGGTACTTTACAAATTTTGAATAGTTCTTCGTAATTTTTGTTTAATGTTTTCTTAGTGTTTTTATCTATAAGTAGTTTTAGTAACCTTGTCTGTAAGATCCTAATTTTATTTAAATGTGTAGGGAACGTAAGACCATACCCACCCAAGCCATAACCAATAATTGAGTCAGCCAGTGCGTAATTTAAGGTAGGTATACAGTACTTTCCTGCTGACTACATAGTTAAGATTTTTCAATTTACCCAAAATGGAGCGTAGCTTATTACAAACTTTATTGACATGCAGATTCCATGTGAATGTGTTATCTATTACTAGTCCCAGGTACTTATAAGAGGGAACTGTTTCTAAACATAGACACTGACAAAATTGCTTGTTGCTGTGCAGACATTCGTAGGAATGACCTTTTACTTGCACTAACAAATTATTTTTATTTTTATGATACGGCGAGTGAATAAGCATGCACTTAGTTTTAGTAATATTTATTATAATGCCATTATCATGTGCCCACTGAACCACATTGTCAAAATCGTTTTGCATAGCTTGCTGTATGAGATCGATATTGTTGTGGCCATAAACCACGCAAGTATCATCAGCGTACATGAATGCCTTACATTTCTTGAATACATTAGACATACTATTGACGTGCATTATGTATCCCAGTGGGCCATATACTGAACCGGTCGGCACTCCGAATTTAATATCGTCCCGTACACTTTTTGTCCCACTGACACATACTCTGAGTGATCTGTTCTCTAGATACTTGCTAAACCATGCGTTCATGGGGCCCCTTATGCCACATTCATCCATAGCCTGCAACAAGCCGTCGTGGTCCAATGTATCAAAGGCTTTTTTGAAGTCTATAAATATAACCATAACTACCTTTTTTTTTATCAAGACGATTATTGACTTCTTCTGTGAATTTCTCTAGCGCAGTTGCAGTACTTCTATTAAGTCTAAAACCGTGTTGGACATCGTTTAAAATACTATTGTTTTCCAAGAAACTAGTGAGTTGTTTAACTATAACTTTCTCGACTATTTTGTTTACCGTATTTAGAATTGCTATAGGTCTATAATTGCCATAATCTAGATGTGATCCCTGCTTAAATATTGGCCTGACAATAGACATTTTAAGTTCATCCGGGTATTGAGATTTTTTAACACTAATATTAATAAAATAAGCTATTACTGGACTAATTTGTTCTTTTATTTGTTTTAGATCTGTAATTCTAATGCCATCCGACCCCGGCGACTTGTTGCAGTCTAATTTCTCTATAACAGTGTTTACGTCTTTAGGTAGCACTTTTTTAAATCGAAAACTTACATTACAATCATTAACATAGCTTGTCCTGTCCAAAAAATTATGTTGACATTTATGTTTGATCATATTAACTTCATTCGTAAAGGTTTCGCAGAGTTTGTTACAAATAGTTTGCAATGATTCATTTTTTAATAAGTATTTTTCTATTACCGAATCTACTCCCATTTTAGACCTACCAAGCCAGTTATTTATATTATTCCATATCTTTCTCATGTCTCCCTTACAATTTTTTATCGTTTCCCTTCTATGTTTATTTTTGGCCATATTTATAAGCTTATGAGTTTTATTTCTGCACCTAGTGTACTGCAATCGTTTATTATTGTTCTTGGGATCGCTTTTCTACTGTTTAAAAAGGATATCTTTATCTTCTATAAGTATGCGTAACTTACCCGTAACCCACGAATGTGTTTTGCGTTTAGGGCAGACCGAGTTTTCTATTCTAGAACTGTTATAAATATCGGAAAAAATCGCGGTCATATTTGTATACAATTCATTCGGATCTTTTATCAGTAACAGCAATGACCAATTTATGCTATTAAGTTTATCTCTTACCGCTTTGTGGTCGTACCTTATTTTATTCACACGCGCTAAGTCTATTTCTCTAGCAATAACAGCTGAGATTCCAGTTAGATAGTGGTCGGCTACCTGGCTAGTGAGTGTGTACGCGTGAACGTCGCCTGCCCCGCCACTTACATTCCGCATGAAGACGTGATCGATGCATGACGCCACTCGCCTCTGTCCAACAACCGCCTCACGTGTTATGTCTTGAATTCCGCAGTGAAGTCCCAAATCCGCTAATGTATTTAAGTATTTGTTTGCCGAAGAATCCAGTTCAGTCTCTAACAAGTTAATATTGCAGTCGCCTACTAATATAATGTCAGTGTTTACGGGTAGCACTCGAATAATGTTTTCTACTTCTTTTGTAAAAGTGCGTTTGTTTGTGTGAGGTGGCCTGTAGATTACCAATAGATAAGCGTTATAAGCATTCTTAGAAAGGTGACCGTGCATCAACTCAAACGTCGATGCAGTACAGCATTGTAGTGGACTATACTGAAGGCTGTTTTTTACATTTACACAATTAACACATTCAGTGCCCAGCACCCGACTCCCGGGTCCAACAATAATTCGTTCGTGTGCCCACAACCCGGCTCCCGAGTCGTACATATAGATAGCTATTGTTGACATGTGACCATGCCCAGCACCCGCCTACCGGGTGCAAATCAAAACACGCCAACGAACAAACAACGAATTATTGTTGGACCCGGGAGTCGGGTGCTGGGCACTGAATGTGTTAAAGGCATCAATGGCTCTATAAGAGCCATTGATGCCTTCTTCCTTCCATTTCACAAAATTTTAACGCTCGAGTTTAGGTAAAAGACGGCAGCATTGTGTATGTGTGCGTAGCTATCCACACATACACAATGAAAACAGTATAGTCACAGTAAATAAATATACAGTAGGTTATCTAAGGCCGCCCGCCGAGTTATTAGCCTACTCTTGCGTTGATACCCAGGGTTGTCACTTTTACTTTTAGTTAATATTTTCGAACAAGCAAGAAATTGATATGTCATCAAATTATTACGAACTAATTTAATTAAATGAGGTACGTCAAAAATGTAATATATTTTATGATCATTAATAGTGAAATAGGTTTTTTCCACGCATATTCCCCTTTTTTTAGCCGCATTTAATAAATCTGATCCCAGATCAGATACAAACACTCTAACTTTCAACCCGACTTCAAAGAGTTTAAGTATAATTTTGTCGATCCATTTGGATATATTATTGTCATTTTTACATTCTGATAACAAAGCAAATCCTATCGGTTGGGACCATTTTACAAAAATACCCCTCACTAACACAACTAAAGCGTGTTTTGCCGGTAGTGGGGATTGTACGCCATCTACTTCATGAAAACCAATGATTTTGTCGTCCTTAATATTATAAAAGAGATTTGTTTTAAGACTCATTGCATCCACTACTAATGTACATTGCTTCTCTTTGTCAGACATGCTGTTTACTTTTAATTTAAGAACTGCCATTAAATCCTCATTGACCTGTGTAGTTATAGGAATGTACAGCTTATTTAATGTAGTTTTACATGGCATGCAAAGAGTTTCTTGTAATAAGCGGTAGGCTTGTGGGCTTACGTAATACAAACTCAAGCAAAACATTTTATAAGCCAGAGTGTATCTGTTGCCTTTATAACTTAACTTTTGATCTACTTGCGCTTTTACAATATCGGCAAATTTTTTTGATAAAAAGCGGTCACATAGCTTAAAAAACATGTCTTTTTGCGAATCACCCGAAGTCTGTCCTGTTTCATTTACTTTTAACCTTTTTTTTACACTAGACAAATCAGATTTTAATTTTCTTTTGCGCGGAGTATTAGCAGAGAGCGAAGCAGCAGTTTGAACTTCTGTGTTGCTTGATGTACTGACCTTCTCTGTTTGGCATGAAGAACTGCATGATGGAAGATCAATTTGGGTTGAAGTGGTGACTGACGTTATTTCAACATGAGTTCCTTTATCTTCTTTATTTTTAGGCAAACGTGAACACGGTAAACAATTCTTCTTTAATCGTTTTCGTTGAGAGTTCATAGAAATGTCTTCTGCTTTAAAATGTACTTCACATATTCGTTCATTATGTTTTGACTTGTTAGATAAGTCTTCGCGATCAATTAACCGTAGCCACTGTAAGCGTCTGAAACAATTAAACAAATTGGTCAAGTGAAATAAATAGAGAGTTCCATACGTATTTTCGCGAATATGTAAAAAAATATTTATCACCTATTATTTTTCTTTCATGATACCTTACTTTAATATCTAACTATCTGATGACGTAGGGTTTTGTGTAGATTCACCTAATAATGTATTACAAATTTGAACTTGAAGGTAGCGTGATGGACTATTTCCCAGGTTTCCCAGTTTTGTATACAAAAGTCGTTATATTTACAAAATGAAACCATATCTAACAAAAATAACTGTTGCATTTAGTATAATACACATCACCTTACAATAATAAACAAAAAGAACAGACCTCTTAACACATTTTTTTCATACGATAAGCGAAACAAAAACAAGTGTCAAGTGGCCGACCCGAACGCCGGCCAAAAAAATGCGATGTACACACAAGTATATAAGTCGATCGTCAGACTACCGGAACCATATTTGGATTGAACAACACATCAGACAATAGAAAAGATAATAATTTCAAAAGTAATTAATTTGCAATATTAATTATTGTGAAATTGCCCTTATTACAACTATACCTACGCGAAAAATATGTTTACCTAAACGATGTTTCGTACTCAATCCTCTATTTTATAGTAAAACTAGACTTCTTAAAATAAACTTTAGCTCTAAACATAGTATTCAGAAAAATGCGACTCGGCTACGCTCTTAATAAAGCAAATAAACTGTGAAATAAACAATACAATACCATATTTTCTAATAATATTTAAGTATAAGTAGGTACTTACATTTCTGGTTGAGTAGGAAGTATGAAGAATGATAAGTCCGGGTTTGCGAAATCATTATTGAGGCACCCGAAAACACTACAATATTTTTTTCCCCTTTTTGAAGTCATGATACTCGTAATTTACGACAAGTGTTCGCCGCCCGCGCCGGCGAGAGTTGACGAACGCAAGCGGTCATGTAGCGTACGCGCGTGCTCACAGTCGCGCTGCACAGCCCGCACTGCCGCCACCTTATTCCCCCATATATTATGCTAGCGTGTGCGTGAAATCGCGTGCCGACATGGCGCGCGGCGCGCACGCACACATTCAAACCGAGAGCGGCACGTTTGTATGAAGATGTTTTACTGATACTGTGGTATAGTGCAAGTGTCGAGACGGACTGAACAATCTTGAGCCATTATAATCGTAATGCACCTTTGTAAGACTTATGAAAAAAGTTATTTTATTTATTCAGTACTAAGCTTTCTAGACTACAAAAAAAAACACAAATATATGTTATGTAAAGTATATAATAAAAATTGATAGGGAAACGATCGCATATTATTATCTAATGACTTTAATTTACGAGTACGTTAAATGAATATTTGTCGTAAAGGCATTGATCTTGCCTTTCTAGGGTCTATGATTTCTGGCAATACACAATCTTGGTAAAACCGAGTCAATTTCGGAAGCATTTTTTCCTGCCAAAAAACGTCATCTTTTACTACCCTTACTACTTTTAATGGGAAATCAGGACCAGTCCACACAGTAAATAAGCATACGTTTTTTTTCGCAATGTGTAACTGGCCCTGTACCTGGTAGTACCAGTCATGATTTTGGCTCATTTCGATTTGAGATTGATTGTTCAATTTGAAACATTTAAGATTTTTTGCTTGTTGTACAGCTGTAACAGGATCGATTCCGGAAAGTAAGCTAGGACATTTCACTTCAACTAAACCTTCACTACACAATCCATCCGGTCTTGTGTTGTGTAAATGAACTTGTCTAAAAAAAAATGTTACATACAATTTCTGCTATCGAGTCTGACTTTTCACTTGTACCCGGCACCGGCACGTCGTCTCTCCTAAAGGTACTATTCTCCTCTACTCGATTCACGCGATTTCTCATTCTAAAATGAAAACAAAATAGCTGTCAAGTTTCGATAACTACATTTTTTTTTACTCTATGATAATGAAATAATTATTAAAATACTCAATATATTTATTGTAAGTGTATATAAATCCTTAAAGTTGTAATTATAGTCGCATGTCGATATGTACATATGTGATCGATTACTGTGCAGGTATATGAATTGCAAATAAAAATAAAATATCTACCTCGCTTCTGTTGCTTTCTTTAAGGCTGCAGAATTTTTATTTTTCCTTTTTTTAACACAGTGGTAAACACATCCTTTACGCCCCATTGCTAAAATTAATAAAACAAAAATATATCATTATTCTACAAACTACTGAAATAATACTTGATAATAAACAAAACACTTACCTTATGAAAAAAAAAATACGAAGAAGATCAAAATGTTGTAGTCGTAGTATAATAGTGCGTGCAGGATACGTGCGCTCGAAAATCGGGAGGCGGGAAAAAATGGCACAGGTCCTTCCTCGATGGGCGCTCGCGCCGTACTAATCGGTAATCGCTTACGGAGCTAAGCAACGTAATTTTTTCTAATTTACGAGTGATGTTAATAACGATATTGTCTAAATGTATGAAGGGATTTTAATAAAACTTTAGAATTAGTTTTGTTAAAGATCATAGTTTACTCTGACATAATTTTTTTATGTAACTACGCTTTATTCAAACAAAAAAATCGTTATAAAATAGCGATATAAAACGTAAAAATTGCCCTGAGACTTTATTTTTTTACTAATTATTGTTATTAATAATCGATATTCTAGTACATTGTGTGTCGACAAAATTATATGTTGGATGCTTTATGTATTTTCTTTAGTCAAATTTATAAATATTAATGATTGATAAAGGAGTCTGAAGTTGACTCTGCGATGATTTTTCTGTAAACTAGTTGTGGGAGATTAATCGCCACAAAGTAAACTAATAAATTTTTGTAAATGTGTTACATGAAGTATCAATAGGTACGAAAGATTGGTCTTTTTTTAAATGTATTCTACAATGTCAGAGTTTTACCTAAGATGGTAAATTAGGCGACTAAAATCATAGATATTCGCGCGGAAACTTGAAATGGCTCAGAATGACTATTTCATGAAATCTTGACAATTAGGATTATATACAAACTTATGGAGTCGTATTACTGATTTTGATGATTATAATTCTGTAAATGCATATTTGGTACGGTCGCGAATGATACTAAATTCAACATACAAGTTAATACTGACTTGCAAATTGCAAAAAAACATAAGAAAGTTTGAATTTCGCGGGCTACCTGGAGCTTCCCCCTTAAAGTTAATGACTGCTTGGAAAACCAAAATATTGAAATTAGTTGCTTAAAATAACTGAATCTATAAATAAAAAATTTAAAAAAATACCTGAATAAATCTTTACAAACCGAATTACTGTAACAATATTCTGACAAACGAATGAACTATAGGGCTGGCCACACACAGTCGGAATTCCATTTCGAAAGCAGCAAATCATCTACATAGTAAAATCTAGTAGTGATCTAGTAGTAGATTATTCCATTGGCTGCTTTCGAAACGGAATTCCGTTTCGAAATTCCGACTGTCTGTGGCCGGTAGTACTTACAACAAAGCCGGCTGTGTTTGTTTGTGAAGAAGCCTGTTGCCATTATTTTATCGACCGCGCGACCTTGAACGTGTGACGGCGGTCGTTGCCCTCGACAAGCCCCCCACACACACACACACTTCATTCATACAAGCGATTACGTAACCTACCGCTATTATCACACACGGTTTGTGTCTGTAGGTAAGAAATCTGTACAATGTAACAATATCTTAGATTTATACATAGGTTTGTCATGTATGTATAATTAATTAATTACAAAACTAATTTTGTAAATTATGAAAGATGCATACTTACGCAAGACTTTGTAGGCACAGCCCCTGATGGAATTCTTCGACGACCACTTTTCATTTTGTAAGTGTCCTTGACATGAAGTGAGCTGTTTTGTTTTCCACCAACTTTCATTTCTGGTCCGTTTATTATTTCCGTCCAATGATTGGCAGCTACGGAATCGGTTGGAAATCTATGTAAGTAAAGATGACATTTTTTAGAAAAAGAAAACGTTATTGCTCTCGATCCAAATATAAATGCGAGCCATGTCGCAAAAAATACTTTCGAACTTTATAAACCACATCAAAATCGGTTCAGCGCTCAGAGAGCTGTGAGGTTACGGCGAAAGCGCCAGGTAGGCCGGGAAATTCAAATTTTCTTACGATTTTTGTAGTTTTCAAGTCGGTATTAGGTTGTATGTTGATCAAAATATGATTTGCGACCGTAAAAAGTACGTATTTACAGAATTATAATAACTAAATTCATCAATACATCTCTTTTGGTACCTAATTCTATTGAATGATTTTTTCATGAAATCTTGACAATTAGGATTATAATTACAAACAAGGAGTTTGAACTTCGCGGACTACCCGGCGCTTCCCCCTTAAAGAAACAAACTAACATTCACAAAAACAATCATCGTCCGTGTTAATAAAACTCCTATGTCATACCTCGTTTTTTTCGTGAAGTGTTAAAAATATGGGTAAATAGATTTTTTAACACACTTGCTCGTAAAGTAGCTTTATTGAACCGCTTTTAGGTTCACAATGCAGTGTACCTACGTAACCAACGAAAGTATTCCATTGTTGAACTGTCAAAATTAAACCGATTCCTACTGTAAGTATGATACGCAATTGACCCGCTGCATGGAGTTTGATCACGTGATCTGTTTGATCACGACCGTCGTACTATTGCGACCAAATACCTATTTATGTTACAAGTGGCCTTGATTTTTGGAGCGAATGCAGAAGTAACGGAGGGATACACTGAAAATTCTATACAGAATAAAGATAAAATAAGCTACCACATTATTAGTGACAACATCAAACTAAAAACTCCGTGGATAACCGATCCTTGGACACCTTTGAAACCGCAATCATCCACATCAAAACACTATTCATCCAGCCCGCTGCCTCAAGCACCAATTTCACCAACTTTCACGATTCAAAATGATTCTCAGCAGACCCATGTTTCTGAAACTTTACTCAATAGCAATACTCAAAACTTTACCTACCTCTTGAACTGACATATAAATAAAAAAATAAAAATTGACAAAGATATTGCACGGAATTTTATTTAGGGTTTATTTTTTTATTTTTATCATATTGAATAGGCTTGTGTTTGACCACATCTCACCTGTAGGCGATGATGCATTCGAAGATGGTGCACGCTCGTTTAGAAGAATCCTATTCACTCGTGCTTTAAACAGTCCCAGGCAAATATATAAATATATCTAGATTGACAGTCATAGCTGTAAACTCGTCGAAAAAATAGCGTCGAACTGTTCGCCGCTAAATCCTTTCCCCGCGCTCAGTGTCAGTCGCGCTGTCACTGGATACGCTCGAGTTGCCCTGCAAAATTATATTGTTTACAATGTCGGTTTGTGTAATTAAAGTGTGCAGAAATTACAAAGGTCGATCTAAAACAACGAAAAAAGTCAGCTATCATCGGTAAGTAAAATTATTTCGTCAAAATAAGCCATTAAAATATTTCAAAAATAATATTTTTCTTTTCGCCATTTTGTGATTGGCGTGGATGTTGCCAGTTTATGAAATCAAAAGTCTCTTATAAAAATGTGGCTTAGTACGTAATACATAGGCGTACCATGGGAGAAACGAACATAGCTATACAACGTAAGGACTATTCTTGCTTGCAGCGCTCGGCCGCTATAGTAACGCTTGTATCGTGTGCACGGGATTTTGTTTTCCAATTGGTCAGATGTAAGTTTCCTCGCTAGAACTTACTGATATTCGAAAAGCGATGCCGGACGTGTAGTTTTGACTATGCTGATTACAAATATTTTAATATTTTTTTATAGGTAGTAGAAAATGAGCTTTTTTTTTCAGAATACCAAGCGATCCAATATTGAGTAGCCTATGGATAGACAGTATACGAAAAAGTCGCGGTGAGGAACTCTGGAAACCAACAAAAAACTCTGTTGTTTGCTCTGACCATTTCCGTAGAAAAGACAAATATTTTGTCAGCAAGCAAGGCCGCCTACGATTAAAAAAGGGAACGGTGCCACGTAAGGCAAGTTGTTAAAATAATTGTATTTTTGTCTCAAAAATGTTAACCACTAAGTTAAAAAAAAAATTGTGACAAAGATATTGCACGGATTTTTTTTTTGGGTTTTTTTCATTTTTTTTTTTTTGTATTAAATAGGCCTGTGTTTGACCACATCTCACATGGTGCTCGCTTGCCTGGAAGTACCCCATTCACTCGTGCTTTGAAGACTCCCAAGTTACACAGTATGGAACCCGCTATCTATACAAATAAATAAAATTGAAGTGTCCGTTTGTAATGTCAAAATAACAACTTTTTACTAAACGCATAAGAAAGTATAAACAGTACTTATAACAAAAAAGCAATTTTTAACATTTTTGTCTGTGTCTGTTTGTTCCGGCTAATCTCCGAAACGGCTGGACCGATTTTGATGAGAATTTCATTGGCAGCTGATGTTACGGTGGGTAACTTGGGCTACTTTTATTTTAGAAAACTAATTAGGGTTCCGCGCAAAAAAATAAAACCCATGAAACCCACGATATCCATGCGAACGTAATAGTTTTTATTTTTTATTTAGTTTATTATCAAATACGGCTTTGCATAGAATTTTGTTTTTTAGAATATATTTTATTGCTTATTTTATTCATTTATTTTATGTCCGTAGGTGTGTCCGTGGCATCGCAGTGGGCCCTGTCAGAATATCAGCGCTGCGGTATTTGTTTTTTCATTTTCAAATATCGCAGCATCATGCTGAGATAGGAGCCTTTTTGGCCTCGCACAGGTCTTCTTTGTTTTGTTTTTTTTTTCCTTTTGTTTTATTTGTGTTTAAGATATTGTTAGTTTTAATGTTCTTTTTATTGTTGTATTTCCTGTGCGTGTCCCAAATAAAATATTTTTCTTTCTTTCTTTCTTTCAAATTATGAACAAAAAGTCGGATTTGAAAGCTTCTTTTTGCATTTGGCAGCCCAAATCTCGAGGACAGTTATAGGCTATTTAACACGACGCTACGACCCTTTGGAGCCGAGCAAAAAGAAAATAGAAAAACGCTAAGCGAAAACGAAGTAACAGCGCGGGCGGGCGATGTAACGCGACGCGACGGGTCGGAGGACGAGGGAGTTTTATTAAAATGTGGCTGTTATTTTAGTATGTCGTGTATCTTACGATATCCATGCGAACGTAGTCGCGGGGCACAGCTAGTTATACAATACTAGTTTAGTCTACAGAAGTATAGCAAAATTAAATATTCGATTAAAAATCGTTAAAGTTTCAAACAAAATAAATATCAAAATAAATTCAGTAAAACTAAACACTGCTTAGACATCCGAGCTGGCCACCTGCGGGCTGCGGTGCACCATATTATGTAGGTAGCACCCAATCCATTGTTCGCCGAACATGTTTTTTTTGTTTGCACACATGTTCAAGTTCATTGAGGGGCTGCGCAAACGTAGACACTTTTTATTACCGATACGGCACACCATCACAGGAAACCGTAGTTGCTGTGTCCTGTAGCGGCGATCGGACACAATCGCTGGTTGCTACTTCTGGTCACTGGTAACCGTATTGCTGTGTCCAGTGGCGTGATTGTTGTGGTGAGATTGTTTTCGGCTCGCCCCGCCCGCGCCCCTGCGCCACCCGCTCGGTGTGCGTGGCTTGTGTCGCATACAGGATACGGACACCGATTGCTAATCGTCCGTTTGCGCAGCTCAATACAATAACTTAATGTTGCTTGTGTCTTCAACTGACGGAGTTACCGACACCGAACGTTTTTTGATCGGCAACGAGTACCTACCTATGTGTTAAGTGGAAGCAACTGGACAAAAAAAGTTCACGCCTGCGCAGGGAGCGGCTGATTTCATACTGGTTATATAGAAATCAAATATTCATTGGTAGCTTGTATCCGACACAAGACACAAAAGTGTCCACGTTTGCGCAGCGCCTGAATCATTGATCTAGTGATCCAATTCTACAGTGTTAAAATTTGCTCAAAATTAAAACTCTACTTTTGGACCTAATTACAGCACCTTTTTCGTTCATTTTTTTTGTTTATTTGTTCACAGGCGGTAACAAATATGTGGTTTCATTTATTGCATATAGATAAGTGGTTTCCATACTGTATCTATCGGGAAGGTTCTGACACAAACAAAATTATGGGTGACTTAGTAAAAATGTTATAATATTTTCAGGCTTTGTTTTTATCGTCATTGCAATCTGATGGAAGTGATGTCTCAGATGAGAAAGCAGAGACAAGTGATTGTGAAGATGAAAAAAATACTTTCAAAGAGACAGTAAGTCATTAGACAGCCATTAGCCATTACCTAGTGGATTATTTCAATTATTTTACTACATTACAATTTAACATACTTTTGTACAGACGCCAGCAGGTCAAGCTACCCGAAACTGTCAAATTTTCCCAATCAACCTTGAACCTAACGCTATAGCAATAAAGTTGAAAATCTATTAAAGAAATTTGACAGATTGTAGTAGCTCGATGTGCTGCCGTCCATACATGAAAAATACACTCGACACTATGATTTTCTCCTTTTTTCAACAATTGGTATCATTATGCACGCACACTGGTAAATCAGAACCGCGCCAAGTCGCGCGTCGAAAGTGTACGGAACCAGCTCCGCCGCCATCGCCACTCACATTTCTTGTTGCACACAGCTTGCGAGGAGCAGCTCACATCTCGGTTTTGTTCGCGCTAAGCTTTGATTATTTACCTGTCTAGATAGAGACTTCGAGCGTCTAAACGCCAAAAAAATATCAGCCAACTATTGGCTCGTGAGCCCGTCCCGCCCGCTCAGTGGCGACGCAGTCATTGTACGGTAAACACATGTTCTGTGGCATATAAAAATGACGATTTGCGCGATAAAATTGTGTAGAAATTACAAAGGACGATTGAAAACAATTAAAAAAGTTACCTATCATCGGTAAGTAAACTTTAAATAACTATATTTTAAAGAAACAATTAAATCAATAAAGTGTAATTTTATGCAAAGATGTAACGCCATTTTGACGCCATGTTTACAGGGTTGCCTGTTTTTGAATTTAAAATTTCCCATGTGAGCGTTAATAAAAATGTTTAATCATGAACCAAAAAGTATATTTCGAGATTTCAAGCCACCATTTAACTGTAGTGCTGGATAATATACATATAATATAAATATATATATTAAATCCAAGGTGGCGTACATTGTTTATTTAATTTAATAATCTAATATGGGTGTCAATTTTGGGGGTCATTGGGTCACGAAAGTAGTATGTATTCTACGTATTATTTAACTAATAAAATTGTAGTTTACCTATTTAAATTATAAAAACTGCTTTAAGTGCTGAAGACGGTGTTGTGCAAACTTTTAATTTATACATTTTTTACAGAATACCTAAAGATCCTATTTCAAGAAGTAGGTGGATAGACATAATAAGAAAAAGCCGCAAAGAGGATCTCTGGCAACCAAGTAAAACAACAGTTATTTGCTCTGATCATTTCCGTGCCAAAGACCTGTGTATTGTGAGCAGCCAACGTCGTCAAAGGTTAAAAAAGGAAGCAATCCCGTGCAAGGTAATTTTATAACTATTTTTGAATTTGAAACCACAATAGGTAGAAATACCCATCATGTGCGGGTTTGTCTCGCATTTGGCCGTTTTTTATATATTTTTTTATATTTTACAGGCGTTGTTCTTAACGTCAGTAGAAACAGATGATGATGAAAGTGACGGCTTACTTGAAGAAACAGGAAAAATAGGCGATTATTGTGTAACAAATGCTTTAGAAGATGTGGTAAGTTTTATTTTTTACCAAAAAATAGTTTTTAATAAAACAAGAGAGTGTTTATAATTTTAATGAATATTTAGACAGTAAATTCCGACTATTAGATGATTCGCAATTATCTGATTACACACAACAAATTGTTGGATACATAGCAGGTTTTGTAGTTGTAAAATGTGTCGCTTGCATTGAAAGTCTTATGTCAAATGAACAGTTGCAATACCAAAAATTGATTAATATGCGAGATGAAGGTGGACTTATTTACGACTCTTATGATTTATATTACGTAGGTAAAACAGCTGAAAATGTTATAAGGAAGTTTATTAAACAAGATTTCATAATGACACCCATTAATTATGCAAAAATAGTATCCACTGTAATGAAACAATTTTTGGAGGAACTAATTATTTTGAAGTTAAAACTGATCATGTCTGCGGTCTTCTGCGTCAAGTTAATTTGATAAGTAAGACTGGTTGAGGAAAAATATTTGGCCTTAAGATATTACTATAAGACGAAATCGGATAATATCAACCGGGATGTAACATCTAAACGAAACTCAAAAACAAATTCAAAGAGAAGGTAAGCTTCCTGCTGTACATAGCATTATAACATTAATGTTTGTTTACAATCTAATTCAAACATTAATATCCAAGAGTAAGGGCGTTTTCAATTTATGCGTTTCGTGTCGGACCGCTGCCGCACCCTTACCGTGCCGCAGGTTATATCTCGCTGTCGATGTCGGGCCGCTGCAGTACGGTAGTAGTCCGGCACCGAACGCCTAAATTGAAAGCGTATTTTACTGCTCTGATGTCTATTCACCGCACTATTGAACACCGCAATGAACACGTGATGCTTGCGACGTTGCCGTCCTGTTGTCGAGCGTTCGCGGTACCGGCGCCGCACTGTTGCCGCACCGCGCGTTTTGTGTGAAAAAAAAAGGATCGTCCGTGCGCTGTACGACTAACGCACCGCTTCGGCACCGCAGCAGGCCGTCAAGAAACGCATAAATTGAAAGCGCCCTAAGAATGGTTCTTCAGCTCAATGACTTGTTAAAATATATATAAATATAATAATAACGTTGTTGTTAAATAAATCCGAACTAGAATATTAAGAATAAAATAATAACCTTCAATAACAATATATTTTTCATTACAAATATATTTTACCTAGTAATTCATATGCACAAACTCCTAATAAATGAAAAAAATCATAATTAAATGAATTTAAATTTAAAACCTAGTTGCTGTTCCACCAATTCGCACTAAGCGTTTCCAAATGTCTTTTGTGATGCGCACAGCAAAGGAGTGGAACTCTCTGCCTGCGTCTGTGTTTCCGAACGCATAGAACCCCGATCTCTTCAAAGTGAGAGTTAACAGGCTTCTTCTGGGTAAGCTCGCTCCATCGTCGACTTTGTCTCTGTCATCTCTGACCTAGACTAGAGTCAAGAGCAAACCTATCTCAAATTAAAAAAAACAAATCACCCCAACCTCAACCTCAACATCAAAACATACTTTTTTCCCTCCTTTTATGGGAACTATTCAAGTGCTGGTATCACTCAGTGTACGCCCCAACAGTGATGCGCACGCTTGTACTTACACAGCACAGTAGAAGTTACTTGTGTGCATAATACGCACACATGTAAGTTTTTCTTGCGATTGCAGCGCAACATTCTAGACAGATAAATAAATAAAGGCGCTAAGCAAATATGAGACCTCTCTTCTCAACCGTATCCACTGAAGCTTAGTGGAGACGAGATACGTAAATAACGAAATCATTTTGTTTGTTTCCAACACATCTCTCCTCTCGTCTCCGCTTTGGTGCAGTCCGGGCCTAACCCCATAGCCGCTTACAGCCGTTCTGAATTAGCGTGAGCGCGATAACGATGTCCAGTGAATCGTCATAGATGATGTCATGACATGCGCCATCTTGCGATAACGCTCACCATGCCCTAAATTGTTATCACCGTGAGCGCTGTCAAAAATGACAGTTGTGCTGTTTTGTTTTAAGTCGCAACATATCTTTAAACTAACGTGGCATTTTCGAAATTGTGCTTCTGGCTGCAGCCGCCACCTAACCAAAGAAGAAGAAGTTTGTGGTGTATAGACAAAGAAATACTGTAGGTAATCTAACCATGAGCATTCAAGTGCACTGTGAGCGCGTTCACAAGCGTTCCGAACTGCTGACAGTTCTCAGCTGTCATAATCTTGATATCTTAATCAAAACGCTAATTATTGATGTGAGCGCTGTGAGCGATTACTGTGTAATTCGGAATGCAGCCTAAGTATTCAACTGTGATCCTGATCACAGATGTGTGAGTTGATTGCATGTTGCATGTACTTATGTAGTTGTGCACCGAGCCCAGGTTTAGTGCATGGACCTATAAAAAAAGGCGGACGCCGTCTCCTTTAACATTAACTGAAGCACCCTTAGTCGGTCAGCGCGCTAATATAGATAAGCCAGCACGCACACATTCACACCATAGTCGGTCTGCCGTCGGCCATTATGCTCCGAAGTACTCCGAAGGACGCCCGTGTTTTATTTTACTAAAAAAATTTAAAAGATGCCGTCATGTGTTGTGAAAAGTTGTCGAAACCATAGTGGTTCAGTTAAAAAAAGCCAGGGGATCACTTTTCATAGGTAAGCATGTCATAAATAAGCTTATTTCTCAATTTTACGTCAATGAATTTAATAAATCACGAAATCAATCAGTGTTGCAACTATTTCAATTTGGAAATTATTTTAAATGTGGGAGTTTTATATTTTTTATGTTACTATTTATCGTTATTATATATTGTTCTACATTTTACAGATTTCCCTCAGCAAATGACGTATGGAAAAATGATTGGATAAAAATAATAAGAGAGTGTAGAAATGAAATTAATTGGAATCCAACAAAATATAGTGTAATCTGCAGTATACATTTTGAGAAGAATAATTTGTATACAACTAAAGGCGGACTTCTTCGCGTTGTTGTTTACGCCGTACCAACAAAGGTAATATTCAATTAACTTAAGGTCCTCTCCTCATAACCTAACCTCTTAATCAAATTTTTTAACTGTTTGACGATTAACAATTTAATAATGAAATAACAGTTTAACGATTTTTTTTTTAGTTTTTATTCGATACGTCAACAATTCAAGAAGATCAACCGGCTGAAATAATTACTTCCAGTGTTTCTAATAGGGTACGTACTTACTATCACTGATATGCAGTTCTATTAAGTGTAATTATTATATATTGTGCAAGTTATTTGAGGTATTAGTAGGTCTTTTTTTGACTAAAAAGCTATTTTATTCTAATGCAAGTTATGCTTTTCAATCGTTGCTAACCCAATATTTATTTATTTATTTTAGAGTTCACTAGTGATTGAAGCAGTAGCCTCAGGTTCCGGGCAGGAAAAGAAATTAGAACAGCCTTCTTCTCAAACTGTAACGACGCCTTTGACACAAGTGAGTAGTTACCTACTGAAAGTCTCATGATATTTATGTAGATATCTCATAATATCCGTCACAAAAACTTGTAATCAAATCGAATCAAATCATTTATTTCAGGTATTACCCTCATATAAAATTTAAAATTTAACTATATTACAAACTATTCATTAATTATAAGTAATAAATCCCAAGGGAGATCTTATTGAAATATTGTTTAAAAATGGGTAAAATTTTCCTTCATCTGGCATCCCTTTACACACGCACACACAGTTACGCCGCCGCCATTTTGGTGCTTCAGTTGTTTCTTAGTGGAGTTCCGTCTGCCTTTTTTTATAGGTCCATGGTTTAGTGATGCGATGTTAGAGATCTTCCCTTTTATCTGAGATAGTAATGTAATTTTGACACAATTCGATGAACGTCTTCCTCATCATCCCAGCTAAAATAGCTTTACTAAAAACGTGTACTTTTGAGAGCTTTGATCTCCTTAAAAGTTACAAAAGTGATAGTTATATCGTTGTGAAGTGTAGATCCATCTGGCGACAACACAAAAATGTATGTTTGATAACCCTCTACCCCCCGCGATGACGTCATAGACCGCGGGAGTAAGCGCAAAAATGAAGTGTCGCCCGGGCGACGCGACCACGGTAATATTAATATTACCGTGACGCGACGGTTCAGTATAACTCGCGATAGCATCAAAACTATTTGTTGGACTTGAACGAAATAAACTGTATTTGACAGAGTAAAGTGTAATCTGCATTTTATCGCAAAAAAATTCCATTTATATAGAGTTTTATCATATAATTGTGACGCCGAAATGCTGAGGCCTAAAGTAAGAAAGTCAAAGATAGTCAAAAGTAAAAGGATTAATCCCGTTTGCGATCGACCAACACCATTTTCAGGAGCGGAAAATGAGCGCCTTTATCGTTTAAAAAAGAAAGAAGCTCAGAAGAATGGCACCAGGTCGAACCAGGTTAGCGAACCATCGATGTCGGTGACAAATGGTTTTATCAATTTTAACAGTCTTGCAATTCGTGACAGTTTACCGAGTTTATGACGTAATTTTCAGGCAAGTATCGTTATATCAAATTTTCCAAAGAGATCTCCTTATTAAACCAACTCCTAAATCATCGAATTCACGAAAAAAAAAGTAGCGGTCGTAGCACGACTTTTCAATTTTTTAGTTAATCTAAGTATGAAATAATCTCAAAGATTTAAAATACCAAAAAGAAAATGGAAATACTATGAGTGTGTACTTAACCAAGCAAACTAATTAAGAGAATAATGAAAAATCATAAAATATCGTTGCTAAAAATGAAAGTATCAATAGGTATCACAATAAATGGACCGATTTAAGCAAAAATGATCCATCTCACAACCCCGACAATGGTGGGTTGGATCAATCGGTCCAAATTATCGTCTGCATACCTACATTGAATCAATACAACATGAAAATAATTGTTTATTTTGCCGAGTTGCCTGGCGCTTGGCGCTGTGAGTGTGACGTCACATCACAAATATGCTGTCGCTACTGATTCTGAACGCACAAGGTAAACGTGTGGCTCCGCGCGGGGAAGCGGGAGAGGGAACTTATCAGAGCAGGCTGGCAACGCCGCGCGCTTCTCTTGGTTTGATGGATTGCGATGCTATCAGCCTGCGTGGCTCCTCACTGCGGTCTGGCAACAGCAGTTGATTGCGATATTTTGGTTGCCATGCCATGCAACGAATGCGGGACAAACTAGGTAAGTACCTACCACAAACTGAGCGAGTTTGTAGTAGATTAAAACTGTCCAAGAATGTACTTCGACAACAAAAAAAAGAATAATGGTCTGGGCTTACGGGCCTTTGCCGTAGATTTTCCCACTTTTTGAAAGAAACAAATGTCCCAAATGACTGCTAATAAAAAACAAAGACTTGGTAAATTTTAATGAAAGTATCCTAATTTAGATTAAGTAATTCTTACACTCGTATTATTAATAGAAGATGTATAGCGACTATATAGTTACACAACGCTTTGTCTCCTTCTTTCGAAAGTCAAATTACTGACGACTGAAAGAGAGAAATCGGTGTGTAACTATTCACCTGAAGCTAGACCACCACCTCTTAAAGCAGTATTATTGTAATCTTACTTCAGTCTGGGAAAGAGATGGAGCTAGACGTCCTGTATAGCTCCATCTCTTTCTCACACTGAAGTAACATTAAAATAATACTGCTTTAATGGTGGTTGGCTTAGAGCATTAAACCAACCGGAGACGCCATTGTCAGGCGTTCCCCCCTGCCAAAGGTACGAGACCGCCGGTCATAGACGTTATATAAAACTAGTTGCCGCGCGTTCCACGTCATTCAGCAAATCACAGTAGTGCGGAACGACCGTAAGTGAAAAATGCCGAATTGCAGTGTTTTTTCGTGTAAAAAGAGATCGGAAACATCTAGTAAACAAAAGGATTACGTTACTTTCCATCTGTAAGTATTATTTTGTCTTAATATTAACAAATAATGCAATAAATTAGCAAAAAACCAAGAAATATTGTCGGTCAATAAGTGTTGCCACTAAATCGTACAAGATCTAATTTTGAGTAATTTTTAAAGTTGTAATTTATAGAGCTTGACAATTATTTCAAACTTCTATTTAGCATTTGTTATTGTTATTACTGTTTAAAATCTATTTTTTTTTATTTTATAGTTTTTTTTTACTAAACCCTTTAAAATTGCTATTTATGATCAAATAATTGATTAATAAATTCAAACTTTATGTTCCACAAATCTCTTATTATTTTCTCGTATCGTTATTCTTCATTACTTTAAAATATTTGCGGGTCTAGTTATCCCGAAAATACGCAATTTTAATTTAAAAATAGGCCACACTGGAGCAAAATGAGAGTTGTGACAGCAAAGAAACAAATATCGATATCGACTTTATGAGTATGTTATTCTGACTATTAATTTTTCAGATTTCCAAAAGATGCAATGACTCGGGATGTCTGGATTCAGGCTTGTGCAAATCATGATTCGTGGACTCCTAAACGTACTAGTACAATTTGCTCACAGCATTTTGAAGCTTCATGTTTTATATTACTATCTAATAACAAGAGGAGACTAAAACAATGCGCTTTGCCAACTTTGAAATTAGCAAAGGTGATTTTTTTTAATTTAAGCACTAGGTTTTGGTTGTGACTTTGTCCATGTTTGACGTCTCAACTGTTTAAAGTGGAAAATTGAGATGGCGCACTACCAGAACTTTTATAAGATACAAGAAGTCAAAAAATTATTTAGGGTTAAACCCCTACTTACCTACGCGCTTCCGCATTTTTACGTAGTTTTGTTTTTTTCTGTTGCGCAGACGCTTTAATTGTTTACGCGAAGTAACCACTTATGAACATTTGCAACAACATTAATTTTTTGTAACAATATAATGACGTTGCCCATGTTTGAAAATGTTGACGCGACAGCAGATTTTCTAAAATTAATCAATGATTTATTCGACATCCTTGATTCAAAAACTTGGGGCAAAGGTTTTAAACAAGCCTTGAATTTAAAAAACTATGAAACTGCTTTTGCGAAATTAGATGAAGCAAAAGCAGTACTGCTGAATTTGGAGACTGATATGAAAAATCGCAAGAATAACTTCAATAGAATCAATCTTTTAAAATCCCCTCGTTACACAGGGTTTCTCGGATTTCTTGTATGTATCGAAAGTGCAAAACGTCTATTCGAAAACTTAGTTTTGGCTTCAAATTCACAATTAACTTATTTACCGTTACACAAAATAAGCCAGGACCACGTTGAGATTTTTTTTTCAGTTGTCAGAAGCCACGGTGGCTATTCTGACAATCCAACTGCTCGTCAGTTTGAATCTATATATAAAAAGTTATTGGTCCACACAGAGTTAATACGAAATGAAAGGGGTACGAACTGTATCCCATTAGAAAAAATTTCTATACTCAACTGTACATCAGCAATTGAAAAAATCAATTCTACCTCCCGACAACAAGAAACAGAAATATTTTTAAATGATAACCCCATGGAAGAAAATAATATTATTTCAGAAATAGAAATCGAAACATACTTGTCCCCTTTTGGAGAAAAGGTTGTGGAATATATAGCGGGATACGTAGTATTTTCTACTATTAAAAAAATTAAATGTAGTACATGCGTAAAAGGTTTATGTGGAGAGCCAAATGAAAAAAGTTTAACCTATCAAAAAAGTAGAGGTGGGCTTAAGTACGCATCGAAAGAGGTTATTGATTTATGTCGCCTTTGTGAAGTGCAGATACGGAAACACTTAACTGATGACAAAAAAGTTAGCCCCTCTTGCTCGCCGCAAAGTGTTACAAACAAAGTTTTAAAACATTATGTTGGCAGACAATTGTTCCCAAACATCGAGAGTCATTATTTTGATAATGATTTTACTGTGCACAATATTGAACTTGCGAAAACGGTAACACAAAAATATACCAATATTAGAATAAACTATTTGTCTAAGAAGACTGACCCCAAGAAATGCATTAGGCATATTTACACCAAACTTATACACTTTAAAAATCTATAGGTTTTCATACATAGATTTTTTGTTTTAAACTTTTAAGTTCTTTGACAAACTTATGAGGCCACTCATACTTCGCAGCTTTCTCGCACATGCTATATTTTCTAAAATATGACAAAAGTAATCTATTCTCGTGTATAATCTTATTTTAAAGATAATTTTTAAATTTCTTGTCTCAAAAGTAAACTTATTCTTTTTGTTGCTAGTTCGAGCGATAAGGCTGCGATAAATGACAACGCTCTGTGTCATCGCATCTGCAGACTCAGCCGAGTTGATAATCTATAATCGTTAACGCTAGTAGGAAACTAATCAAATGTATGGAAGTGACATCATCTCAACGTTAAGTCGCGTGGTCAGAATAAACAAATAGAAAATTCGTAGCCAAGTTAACATCGTTCAAAATGATAGACAATGTCCATCGCTACATCCTGTAGTTTTATGGTATAAATAGGAACCAAGTTACAATATTTGTAAAACAAGCGATTGACTCAGGCGCGTCAACATGACTACCAACTAATCGTTTTCTAAAATCATTTACGCACCTCGGCGTTACCGATTGTAGAAAGAGATTCGACACTAAACTTGGCTAGACCTGCTGGTCTTCTTGTGAATAAAAGTATGTGCTAATCAAAATTTCTTTCAAATAAAAATTTACAAATCATTTATTCAGTTTATTTATTCATTCATCATTTATACTTATTCAATTTTTTCTGCAACCTAAGAAATCATATCTTGATTGTCGAGATTATGAAAAAAATAAAATAAAGTCCAGATATAGAAAAAGCTCCCAGCTTTTTTATCATATCTATTGGCTGAATTCATCGATAGCAAAATATCGATAGTGTCAAGCACTCTCATCGCTTACATAAAAATGACGTCATCCCGTACACTGACAAGGCGTCTCTGTGTGTGTTTGTACTTGTGTGCTTATATTTTTTGTTTGTATTTGATTATTTTTCCGTGTGCGTGCGTAACGACGCGATCGAAATTGCATTAGTGTATTGTCACTATTTGTGTGCATTGCCTCGTCCCCCGCGATGAAAGTGACAGACTTATTCGCATAGATATTAGTGCTCGTGGCGTCTCCGGTTGGTTTAATGCTCTAAGGTGGTTGGCCCCTGATGTATTAGTAAGGAGGTTAGAATGTATTCTTAAAGTAGGGTGGTGGCAACAGTGAATCGGGTGGACACAGTGAATCACTATAGTAGCCGCGCTATGCAAGCCATACTGTTCAATTCATGTGAATAGGACACTCCCCGCACACCGATCCATGACCCTTAGTCACTGTCGAGCCGCCGCGCCGCTAGCCGTTCTTGTGGTTGTACGCGCCCGGACGTTTTTTTTTAATCTAAAGAAAGTAAGAAAAACACGTGAGTATCTCTTCTTTACTGTTTTACTTTACTTTACTGTTACAGGCATCTTATGGCTTATTAAGTTACCGTTTGGAATAGTTTATTATTACGCTTCTTTTAGCGTACCTAGGTGTTTCTGTTCATAGTTCGTACGTACACAACCTCTAACAAAAATAATGCAGGGCTAGTGCACAGTGATCAGTGTCTAAGGGGTACACAGTGAACCAGAGTTTACTTAAAGCTATATGTAAGTATTGTTAGATTGATAATAATAGATGGGGGATAAAACTAAAAGTACCTACTTATCTAAAATAATTAGGTATAATATATTTGTTTTAGAATGGGGAGACACACATTGGGCAGGGAAGCGCGAAAAAAAGGTTCACATACATCTGAACAAATTCAACAAGGTATCGACTTGTACCGCCGCGGAATGTCCATACGTAAAGCTGCTCAAGAAACTCAGGTTCCGTTCCCTACGCTTCGAAGATATATTCTAAAATATAAAAATGACTCTAACGCTAGATTAGTCCCACATTATGAAGTCAATAAAGTTTTCAACGAGGAACAAGAGGCATCTTTGAAAGAATACATTACTGAATGTGCTGACAAAAATGGTTTGACCTCAAAAGAGTGCCGCCAGGTTGCCTATCAGATGGCAAAGATGAATGATATAAAGATCCCTCAATCATGGCACAAAGAAGAGATTGCTGGCAAGGAATGGTTGAGGGGTTTTAGGAAGAGACACCCAGATTTATCAATAAAAAAACCACAAGCCTGTTCTTTGGTAAGAGCCACATCTTTCAGCAAAGAAAATGTACGTACTGACAATAGCTATTATAATAAATGTATACCTAATTCCACGCGACATTGTTGGGACTCATCAACTCATGTCACATGTGTGTATGGCCTAAAACATAAAAATAATGATGAGTCAAAGAAAAAGTTTATATGTGTAGGCGAAGCACAGTAATGTGAGCTCTATTTCTAGGTTTAAGATAGTTATATTAGGATAGGAGTATATAACTATAAGAATATTGTAAAGCAATTTGACTGGACATGTTTATTTTACCAATTAGTATACCCGCTACTTGTGCCATGGTAGTAAAATGCGCGCCTCCCGCATTGTCAGTCATTGGGTAATAACGGCGGGGGGTACATTTTACGACCCCCGCCACTTGCGCTACCCATGCCAGCGCATAAAAAGGGCGCACCTTGGCACAAGCAAGTCAGTCTCCAGCGATCATCCAGTGAAGCGACATACCTACACCCGTTGGTTCACTTCGCGCCGCGCTTGAAGTAATTAGTAATACCAGTCAAGTTGCTAAGTTTGTAAATAGTGTGTAAATTTGCCCGTGTATTTCCTTTTAATATTTTGTATTGTGTTGTGTCGTATTGGAAATACAAGTGTTTTACCCCGTGTCGCGTGGTTTTATTTCCACTTCTTCGTCAAGGGAACAACGTCACCCCCGCCTACACGCCCGTATCCCCCACCTGCCCCTCAGCGTGGGCTACATTTTGGTCCTTCGAGCCGGATCGGGTTCAACAAGAAGAAGTGAAAATACATCATGAGTCAGAAAAGTGCAATGACCACGCGCAGTAAGCTAAGAAGATTGGGCGAGGAAATAAGTGCGCGTCGAAAGGATGACGTCATCTCGGACTCAGGCTCGCCATCTGAAAAGGCACCAGGTTCACCATCGGTGGCTCCAACATTGGCACCGACGCTGGCTCCTAACATTCCTCTGACGGGTGGTCGTGTGATTGACCACAGCGGAAGTACGTCAGAAGGACTGCAGAAAGGACAGACAGTCGCACGAAGTCGCCATGGATCAACGCGAAGCAGCAGAGTCTCATCTAAGAATAGCCGCAGGAGCGTCGATTTCTTACGAAAGAGGATCGAGTACGAAGCTGAGCGCGATTTGGTGCAACTAAAGGAGAAGCTCATGAGAGACAAAGAGAATCTCGTGAAGAAAAGGATGGAAGCAGAGATTGCAGAGATAGAAGCCGCTGCTGAGAGTGATGACTCTGTCTCGGATGTGGATTCGGAACAGCGCGTTGAAGAATGGTTTAAAACAACGCCTCAAATGACTCAACAGGATGCAGTATTGTGTGCGCCTTCTGTATCCCGCGCACCTGTTGAAGTGACTGCACCCCGTGAAACAGCTGTGACCCACGATGAAAATGTGAGTACAGCGAATCGTGAATCCACCGTGCCTCGGAAGATAGATGTGTTGCATGCGCCAGTCCCGGTACCTGACATGACAGCACCGACCGCGCAAATGTACATGCCATTGTCGACAGAAGGAGTGAGATTCCGTCTGCCTGATGACTATCCCGTCTTTACCACTCCGGCCGCAAGTGTACCTCGAGTACCAACACTCGAGTCGGATACACGGCGGCAGAGATATGACGGAGTGGATGAAAGAGAAAGACGTCGAGAATCGTCGGGTGAAAGAGACAGGAAGATAGACAAGCTGGCAGAAGCAATCGCAAGCATGGCACGCCCGCGACCGATACCAAGGCAGTCATATGAATTGCCACCATTTCACGGAGACCCTTCCGAATGGATATCGTTTCGGAAGATGTATTGGGACACAACTGAATTGTACAGTTTCAAGACACATGAGAACCTAGCACGACTAAAGACCTCACTGCATGGCGAAGCAAAGAGTTCAGTGGAGGATTTACTGCGAACGTCAACAGACCCCACAGAGATAATGCATGCGCTTGAGGAAGAGTACGGTCACCCGACCGTAGTGCTCCAGTGTGCGTTGAGAAAAGTGAGAGATTTACCCAGAGTGACGGAAAGTGGCCGGGAGCTGAGGAAATTCTCATCAACAGTTAGAAACTGTGTGTCCTTATTGAAGAACATTCGTGCAGAAGGTTATATAAATAACCCACAATTAGTGAGTGAGTTGCTGAGCAAGCTGACACCAGTACAACGTGCGCAGTATGGTGACTTTGCGATGGGCTTAGATAACGCACAGGGAGTGGATTTAAGAGTGTCACCGAACTTAGAGATATTGTCTCACTTTCTCATACATTTGACACGTTCGACGTCATACTATGTGCAACCAATGATGAATGAGCCTGGACCGTCGAAACCCCTTGTGAAGCAACAGAAGAATGTCACCGGTCAAGCCCGGCCAGTGAATACCGCACGTCCTGTCAGCAGCAGACCACCGTTGGCTCATCGAGTAAATACGCAGAGTGACGAATCCTCCGTACCTAAGGATTGCGTAATATGCCAACGGGAACACGCCATTGAAGATTGTGACCAGTTTAAGAAGCTAAGTGTGCAGCAACGTTGGGACACGATAAAAGAAAAGAACACATGCTTCAAATGCCTTGTCAAGAAGCATCCCAAGAGGTTCTGCCGCGCAAACAGATGTGAAAAGTGCGGTTATGGACATCACGTGTTGTTACACGCGGATAAGCCGCAGAAAGAAGATAAAACAGAAAGTGTAACAAACATCGGGGAATGGCGAGCTACAGCGTTACTGAAAATAATGCCAGTGACTTTAAGTGACGAAAACGGCGACGACAAACAGTGCTATGCGTTATTAGACGATGGTGCGACCGTATCGCTCATAGACAGTTCGCTCGCAACCAACCTAGCGGGACCGCGTGTACCTCTCTCGCTAAAAACCGCGGGTGGCTACGGAGTGACGGACTTAACCTCGCGAGTAGTACAAGTGCGTGTGAAAGGACCTAATGGACAGTGTCACAAAGTAAAGTGCCGTACAATGGTGAACGTGAACTTACCAACACAAACAGTGTCCGCCTCAGTGATACGTGACAACGCTCACCTCTGTAACTTGGGTTGCGTGGAAATGAGGGGAGCCAAGCCGCTGCTGTTACTCGGACAAGACAATTGGGAGCTGCTCGTCGGTCGGGACATCCGCCGTGGACGATCCGGTAAGCCGGTTGCCTCACTCACGAAGCTAGGTTGGGTCATACATGGACCATTCGATTCAGCTAGTACTAACGAAACAGTGAATTGCACAACAGTCTCCCTTCCTGATCTACATGATTTGGTAAAATCACAGTTTGACTTAGAAGCCATAGGAATTTCACAAGATACTCGCAAACATAAGGATGTTGAAAGAGCCTTAGATGTACTAGATAGCACTAGTCACCGCACTCCTGACAGGTCACAGTGGGAAGTAGGTTTATTGTGGAAGCATGATAATACGCAATTGCCTAACAATTATAATCAGGCCCGGCAGAGGTTGTACGGTATCGAGAGACGTATGCGCAAAGACGCTAGTTTCGCTGAGTTATACACGAAACAGATAGATCGACTATTAGACGAGGGCTATGCGCGCAAAGTAGAGGGCGAGATAGATAGCTCTCCGGTTTGGTATTTACCACACTTTGGTGTAGTGAACCCAAACAAACCAGGGAAGCTTCGCTTAGTGTTTGACGCGGCTGCTGCATCTCACGGTACATGTCTGAACGACAACCTGCTGACCGGCCCTGACATGTTAAATTCATTGCTCGGCATATTATTAAAGTTCAGGATAGGCCCCATAGCATTTTCAGGGGACATCGCTGATATGTTTTTGCGGATAAGAATTAGGTCAGAAGATCTAGGCGCGCAATTATTTTTATGGAGAGGCGCGGACCAACGTAAAGAACCAGATACATATGTGATGAATTCTATGATATTTGGTGCAGTCTCATCACCAACCACGGCAATCTATATACTCAATAAAAATGCCAGTGAATGGGTTGACGTCTATCCCGAAGCTGTTGAAGCCATAAGGACGAAGCACTATATGGACGATTATTTAGATAGCGCATGGTCCGAAGAGCAGGCTAACAGACTGATTGAGGAAGTGTCCAGAATACACGCCTCCGGGGGATTTGTAATACGGGGGTGGGTCACGAACTCATCAGAGCTTAGGGACAGACTAAGAATAGATATGCCTGAGAGAGTAGCCCTCGAAAAGGGAGTAGGTTCGGTAGAGAGGACACTAGGTCTAATATGGTCACCCAAGGAAGATGAATTGGGTTTTGACCTTTCATTTAAACGGTTACCGGCAGAGATAATAAATGGCGATCTGATTCCCACTAAGCGGCAATTTTTGAGCGCAATAATGTCAATATATGACCCTCTGGGTTTCCTTTATCCCTGCGTCATCCAATCACGTATATTAATGCAAAGAATTTGGAAATCAGGAATCAAGTGGGATGAACCATTAAATGAGGAAGATGCCTATATGTGGCATAATTGGCTTAATAATTTACAGCGATTAAAAGATGTTAAGATACCGCGGTGGTATAGGTTAAACCTAGAGAACCTAGAGTTACATGTGTTCGGGGACGCTAGCGAACTAGCTTACGCCGCGGTAGCTTACCTAGTAGGCTATAACTCCGAAGGCAATAGAGAGATTGTTATGATACTAGGGAAAGCGCGAGTAGCGCCACAAAAGGTTATCTCTATCCCTAGACTAGAGCTACAAGCAGCGGTGTTAGCTTGCCGATTAGCGGATACCGCCGAAAAGGAGCTAGGGTTACCAATTAAAGAGAAATTTTATTGGACTGACAGCAAAACTGTTTTAAAATGGATAAATTCTGATGCACAAGAGTTTCAAAGGTTCGTTTCGCATAGACTAGCGGAAATAGATAGGCTGTCAGATAGAGGCAACTGGCGCTGGGTCCCCACAAAGGACAACCCAGCTGACGTAGCGACCAGATTGTGTTGGCCCGATAACCATGCAAAATGGCTCTCGGGCCCCTCGTTTTTACGTGATTCACAGGAGCAGTGGCCGACATGTCAGGAGCCTGAGGCGGCGGAGGCGGATCTTGAGTGCATTCAGCGGGTCCACGCCACCATAGCACCTCCAGCACCACTCCTGAACTACGAACGATATTCATCGTGGACGCGCATACAGCGCGTTATGGCGCGCACGCTCGTCTTCGTCAGCCGATGCCGTAAACGCCGGGCGACGACGGAGCTGCGAACACACGACTTAGAAGAAGCACACAACATTTTAATAAAGTTGTGTCAAGAAGACAGCTTTCACGATGAACGAGCTGCCATTCTCAAGGGGCTGCCCGTTCCCAACGACAGCAGCATAAAAGCTTTGGACCCAATGATTAGCGACGATGGGTTGCTACGAGTGAGAGGACGTCTGAGTGCCTGCGAAGTGCTCACATTTAGTGAAAGGCACCCTATAATCTTGGACGGGCGTCACCCTCTAACTAGGAAGCTAATCGCACACTACCATGCGATGGCTTTACATGCGAACCACGAAACCGTCGTCAATAACCTACGAGAGAAATACTGGATCACGAAGATCAGGACATCAGTAAAGACAGTGGTCGCAAATTGCCAGCTCTGTCGCATCTGCAGAGCTCAACCCGCCCCACCAAAAATGGGTGATCTCCCACTTGCAAGGCTGGAAAACACCAGAAGAGCTTTCGTGCGAGTGGGAGTCGACTACTTCGGCCCAATGGAAGTGGCGATTGGCCGGCGCCGCGAAAAGAGGTGGGGAGCCTTATTCACCTGCCTCACTACGCGCGCCGTCCACCTGGAGTTAGCCGCCACGCTGAGCGCCGATTCAGCCATACTAGCCCTACGGCGCCTAATAGCGCGCCGTGGGCAACCAGCACATTTGTACTCCGACCAGGGTACAAATTTCGTCGGAGCCAACACCGAGCTGCGAGCTGCACTGAAAGACCTCAACCATGGGCAGCTCAGGGACGAGGCCATCAACCGAGGCATATCATGGCACTTCAATCCCCCGGCGACACCTCACATGGGTGGCTGCTGGGAACGCCTGGTGAGGTCGGTGAAGAACGCGCTACGAAGCACACTCAAAGAGCGAGCGCCTCGTGAGGAGGTTCTTTACACCCTCCTCACAGAGGCCGAGCAAATAGTGAACAGTCGACCGCTGAGTTACGTGCACGATGACCACAACGAGCCTGTGGTCCTGACACCGAACCACCTACTCCTGGGCACTGCATCCGGGAGTACGCCGTTTGCACCGAGGGACATCGAAGACGTCGACTCCCGCAGGCAGTGGCGGCGTGTGAACGCGCTTGCCGACATGTTCTGGCGGCGCTGGCTGCGGGAATATCTCCCGACCCTGCAACGTCGCGAAAAGTGGAAGAACAATGTGCCAAATGTGCGTGTCGGTGACGTAGTAGTGTTGGTGGACAGTAGCAAAGAACGAAGTGCATGGACAAAGGGGATAATCCAAACAGTGTACCACGGAAATGATGGAATCATCCGTGTAGTAGATGTTAAGACTGTATATGGGGTCCTGCGTCGGCCCGTAGCAAAGATTATTGTGCTTCCCACAGACCAAGATGTAATGCGGCTGAACCCTGTTACAGGGGGTGGAATGTAGGCGAAGCACAGTAATGTGAGCTCTATTTCTAGGTTTAAGATAGTTATATTAGGATAGGAGTATATAACTATAAGAATATTGTAAAGCAATTTGACTGGACATGTTTATTTTACCAATTAGTATACCCGCTACTTGTGCCATGGTAGTAAAATGCGCGCCTCCCGCATTGTCAGTCATTGGGTAATAACGGCGGGGGGTACATTTTACGACCCCCGCCACTTGCGCTACCCATGCCAGCGCATAAAAAGGGCGCACCTTGGCACAAGCAAGTCAGTCTCCAGCGATCATCCAGTGAAGCGACATACCTACACCCGTTGGTTCACTTCGCGCCGCGCTTGAAGTAATTAGTAATACCAGTCAAGTTGCTAAGTTTGTAAATAGTGTGTAAATTTGCCCGTGTATTTCCTTTTAATATTTTGTATTGTGTTGTGTCGTATTGGAAATACAAGTGTTTTACCCCGTGTCGCGTGGTTTTATTTCCACTTCTTCGTCAAGGGAACAACGTCACCCCCGCCTACACGCCCGTATCCCCCACCTGCCCCTCAGCGTGGGCTACAATATGCATTGAGGTAATATGTACTACGTACTAGAAAAGTCGCCACACATCACTATTGTGTTCCGTTCAAGTGCGGCCTACCGGCCGCACTTCACTCAGATGCTTGCTAGCTCTTGAGCGCCTAAGTCATTATTTGTTTTTAAAAAAAAAACGTTCAAACGCATTAAATATGCCGTCGTGTGTTTTACGATATTGCACTAATAATACAAGTAATACGTCGAAGTGCAAAGGAATAACTTTTCATCGGTGAGTAACTAGATGTTCTTTTTAAAATTTAATTCAAAGAAAATATTTGGTGGACGCCATGTTGCATCATCATTATTTTGTCATAAAGTCATAGACTAAAAATTAAGATGTGACAATTTGTGTAACAAGTGTAGGTAGAATTAGCTGACGTTTCTTTTTATAGCGGAAAATAATAATCTAACATATATTTAAAAAAGAATTGACTGTGGTTATTCAATGAAAAAACATCAAAAATAATTATTGCACATTTTGAGACATTATTTGTTACATTTTGTTTATTTAAGGTTTCCACGTTTGGGCCGTAAAGATAGGGAAAAATGGATAAAATTTGTCAAAAACAACCGCAGTGAAGAGACCTGGTCACCATCCAATCACACTTATATATGTTCATTGCATTTTCGTGAAGAGGATAAATATACCACAGAAGCGGGAAGGCGTTTTCTGAAGAAGTCTGCTGTACCTTGTATGGATGTAAGTAATAATAATGGAAATAATACTATTTCAATTCTGTTCAAAAATTTTGAACCTCATATTTACCTACATTATCAATTTCAAAGCAGAAAATCGTCGAATCAGCAAACAAAACAGGATTTATTGGCGCCATCATTTGCATAGAATCTCTGAAAACATTGTACCAAAATGTAGTCGAGGAAAAAAAACTCATGAGTTATATTTCAACGTATCGCCTCAGCCAGGACCATTTAGAGCTCTTTTTTTGGGGTTATCAGAAAACATGGTAGATATAACAATAACCCCATTGTTTTACAATTTCGAGCTGCTTATAAAAAAAACATTAAATCACATGGAACTTCGCTCATCTTTTACAGGAAATTGTATTCCACTAGACAATTTTAATATTCTGCAGAATTCTTCTATTGACGTAATTAATAGTACTACACACATGAACAGACATGACGATGAGCAATAAGAAAGCTTGTCGGCTACTCGCGCCTTAGAATCTGACATAGAAGCCGAGAACAACTGTGTCATTTTTGCCGGCTTACTCAGTGGCGAACAAATCCCATTTGGCTCTCAGTTGATCGTCGGATACATATCTGGGTACATTTCCCGAATTCTGACAAAGTCATTAAAATGCGAAGTTTGTGTGGATAGTTTAAGTATATCAGAAAGGCTGCCACATCATAAACTATTCATATTAAAGATATGGGTGGCTTGTCGTACTCCACCGAAGACGTATACAGCGTGGATCTGCACGTACGACATTAAATTAAAACGAGCACAGTACTAGTTCATCGAAACATTTTAAAATACGAAGATTAGTAGTTAATGGAAAATTTAAAAATTGTAGTTTTCAAACAAAATAAAGAACAAAATCAACTGCATAAAAAGTAAACACGCTTCATCTACGAAGAGTCACTGACCAACGGTGCGGCGCGGGGTGCGGGGCGGGGTGCGGCGCGGGGTGCGGGGCGCGGCGGCGGCAATGTTTACTTATTATTATTACGGACTCAGATCTACATCATGTTGAAAAATAAGAAAGTGAAAAATAATTTCCTGTGGCTAAAGTATTCATTGGATTTGGTTGATTTTTTGTATACGGGTAAAGAACATGATTCTCTGTACGTGGTTTAAAGGAATGTCAATCGTCCTGTTCCACCTTGTATAAAATATGTATCGCCACGGTCACGGAAACCATAATAAGAAAACTTACAAAACAAAGTGGTGGAATCAATCTCTCTACTAAATACTATTCCAGTTATATTACTGTTAATACTTTGGAATATTTTATTCAGAAGGAAGTATTTACATCTTTGCTTCAACATTCTTTTAATCAACCAAGCACTTTAAATCACCGAACACATTTGATACGGGACATCATAAACAAATACACAACAATTCGCTTGAAACACGAAGCTAAAACTGATCAGACTAATATTTAATTACCGAAGCAACAAAAGTGAACTAAACTTATTGTTTAGGGGTAACTAAATAAACATCTATACTATACTATACTAATCATCATCTTCCTGCCCTTATCCCGTATTATTTGGGGTCGGCGCAACACGTTTTTTCCTTCCATTCTGTCCTGTCACTCGTCAAACTATCACTGACTCCCTTTTCTTTCATATCACTTCTCACACAATCCATCCATCTTTTCTTTGGCCTCCCTCTCCCTCTCCATCCATCCACATGTAAACTCATAACTCTTTTAGCAACATGCGTTTCATCCCTCCTCTTCACATGACCATACCAAGACAAACGATTCCCTTTCAATTTTTCAGTCACTGGCGCCACTTTCAAACTTCCCCTAATATATTCATTTCTCACTTTATCCATTCTCGTCACACCACACATCCATCTTAACATTCTCATCTCCGCTACGTGCAATCTTTTTTCATCCGTCTTTTTCACAGCCCAACATTCTGATCCATACAGTATGACAGGCCTTATCACGGACTTGTAGATTTTACCCTTCAACTTGAGAGGCATCCGTGAGTCACAAGTTGTTCCCGTGACCTGTCGCCATTTCAACTATACTAATATTATATTATTTTATATTAATATTATAAACTGAAGAGTTTGTTTGTTTGAAGGCTATAGGCTAATATAGTATAACATCACGCTACGACCAATAGGAATAGGCATCAATGAAAAATGTTGCAAAAACGGGGAAAATTTATTCATTTTGAGAGCTTCCGTTGCGTACGGTGCGTAAACGGTTAATGTTACGCAAAAATCATGTATGACGGAATTATTCCTTTTAAAAAGTTCAAAAAAAAAGTCCGCAATAGCATAATTATGTATATCTTTAAATTTTAAGGTTGGCTCATTATACCACCATCATTATAATAGTAATCAAATCTATAAACTAATAATAAAGCCGAAGAGCTTGTTTGAACGCGCTAATCTCTTAAAAATCTTTTTGCATTTGATAGCCCAATTCTTGAGGAAGGCTATAGGCTATTTAATATCACGCTACAACCCTTAGGAACTGAGCAAAAAGAAAAAGGTCAGAAAGAACGCTAAGCGAAAACGAAGTAATAACGCGGGCGGGCGATGCGATGCGACGGGGTGGGACGAGGGAACAAGAAATGTCACGTGGACTAAGTCGCGGGCAGAAGCTAGAATATTATAAAAATATACAGAAGCTTCATGTTCCAAGCGAATTGTAAATTACTCTACATATTCCAATTTCATATGTTTTTAACTAATTGTAACCGTATTTGATTACATAAATAAACAAAAACAAAAGTTTGTTTTACTTTACTAAGGTTAATTCAGTTAATAATAAATTATGAAAAAAAAGTGCGAATGAAGCTTGTTAGGTATAAAGCTATGTCACTTTAGTTAGTCAGCAGTTTAGTCTATATGAGCGACAAGTTGTTACAGAACGTTGAACGAAACGCGTAAGCGCCATGAAAAGCTTGGCGCTTCCGACCTTTTGGTCGTGAGAAAACTACACCATAGAAGCGTAGCGCTGCGTGTTTATACTGTTTTGTTAGACGACTAATTATTGTTTCAGCGCTGCAGCGAACTTTAGTTTAAACCCTTGTCAAAATGGAACATGCCCTTTGTACATATTACCTCAATGTTTATATCTGTTTTTGTGTTTGTGTGTTTTTGTGTGTAAAAAACAGTGGAAGTAGTAAGTAGGCGTGGCACTGTCGCCGCTAGTAAGTACTGCATTACGCACTTGCTGTTCAAGCGCTCTCATTCGCAAACTAGACTGCGTCAACATACAATTTACGTAAAAAAATATTAAAATGCCTTATTGTGCCATATTGGACTGTAAAAACCATAGTCGGACTAAAAATCTAACTCATGGAGGTGTATCATACCACCGGTAAGTATTATTTTCGGATTTATTTTAATAAAATGAAAAAATAAAATTTAGTCAAACATTGCACAAGATATACAAACAAAAATTGTCCTTACAGACATGACAACAAAGTTGATTTTCTTTTCCCGGTTATTAGCCTTTCTGGAATATTCGCTTGTCTACCTAGACTTTTGACGCTATACAAATAGTGCGTGACTTTATCGATAAAATCAATCGACATATAATAAATTACCTTTTTAAAATAAAAATATTTAAATATGTATGTAAGTAATATAATGCAGATAATTATTAAATTAATAAAGTTAATAAAAAAAAATTTAAGATGATATTCGTGATGTAATTTTAAATACATCTAGCTAAAGAGTTAGGTACAACATAGGGCGTTTGAATTATACCTTAATATTGTTATGTTTAGCAGTGGACGATGGCGATGATTTCAGCTGAGATGATGATAGTGATGATAATTGTTAGATTTTATTTTCCTTCCTTAATAATTTCAGTTTTCCTAATGATCCAATTTGTAAAGAAAAATGGATCAATGCTACTGGGAGATTAAGCTGGTTCCCTACAAAGAACAGCACTATATGTTCGCAGCATTTTAAGGAAGACGATTTTATTATAAAAAAATCTGGTAACAGATACTTAAAGGATAAAACAGAACCAATTAAAAACGTTTTAACTCGTATTTCTCTGGTAAGTGCAAAAACAGCATTATAGCTAAATTTTAAAGTATTGACCAAGATAATAATAATATTGAGTGGCAATTCCTTAAGGAATTAAATAACGTGCAGGTCAGTGAAAAATTTCACTTAACAAATAAATTGACTCACCATCACATAAACTTCGAGAACCAAAGAATGAAGGTTAAATTAGCCACACAGTTATTTAGTTCAAGCGTAGCAGAAGCTCTAAAGTTTTGCCGTGAAGACTTGAAAATGAAAAAATTTCAAGGTAGTGAAGCTACTGAAAAATTTACAAAAATTATTAATGATATTTTCGACATTATTTTATAATACAAAGAACTTGCATCAATATGGTTTTAAAAAGCATTACAAGAAAATAATGCAAGTCAAATATTTGATTATTTAAATATGGCTTGTATTTATATTAGTAACCTAAAAACGGAAAACGGTATCCCTTCAATAAAAAGCCCTCGTAAAACAGGCTTTTTAGGATTTATTGGATGTGCTGCTTCCTTAAAACTATTATATAATTAATTGATTGTCACAAAAAGGTTGATTTACTTACCATTCTACAAATTGAGCCAAGATCATATAGAATTTTTTTTTGGAAATATACGTGCACATGGAGGTTCTAACAATAACCCCACAGCTCGTCAATTCGTGGCGGCGTACAAAAAATTGTTGATACATGTCGAAATAAAAAATTCAGATTTAGGAAATTGTACAGCATTAGAAAATATATCCATTTTAAATTGTACCTCGGCAGTAGAGCGAATAAATAAAACTAGTGGACCAAACTTATTACAAGAGGATTTGAATGAAGAAAACATTGAAGCTGATATTCAATCAACGATTGAAAATATTTCCGATTTTAGTTTACAAGTAATTGCGTACATTGCAGGGTACGTTGTGCGTGTCTTAATTAAAAGTATTAGGTGTGATACATGTGTAGCGGCTTTAATGACAAACGAATGTAACGATTTACATAAATTTATTATTGCTAAAAATAAAGGAGGTCTACTATTTCCGTCAGCAGATGCAATCAAAATTTGTAAAACAGCTGAATCTGTGGTGCGAAGCGTAGAGGAAACAGTTTTCAAAAAAGAAACATTACTTATTAAAATAGTAAAAATGTTTATAGGAACGAACATTTTTGAAAATATTAATTACCATCAGATTGACGAATTCCCAACATCAAATCATGTTACAGACCTAATCAAAGCAATCGCCGAAAAATACATGAATGTTAGAATACACCATATTCTAAAATTAAATAAAAAAATATCTAAACGACAAGTCCTTAGTAAATACGTTTTATTTCAAGGACAGTAGTTTTATCCATAGTACGTTTGTAATAATAGAATATTAAAAATAGTTTCTGATTTTGATGATTGACTTTGATGTTGTACAATACTTTTTTCACTGTTTTATATTGTCTAAAACCCCTATAGCAATGCAATAATAAAATATTGCGAGGTTTTCAGCATTTTTTTTCAATTACCCTGTATAAAATGAAAAAATACAAACAAAAAGGTATTTGATTTACATGCAAATAAATAACCTTTTTACTACGTTTAAAAATTGCCCTACGACATATTAATTTCATTATTTTAGCTATCACTCTATCGCATACAATATTTTTTTCGCATTTTGTTTTAAATAAGTTTTCATACTATCGATATTATTTCGATCGAATTAGGTTACATCACTATTTGAGTGGCAACCTGCATTCGTGTCAGTAATACGCCATTCAAATACCGCCCTTATTTTTACGTCATTACAGTTCACACTAAACTATTTGCCACTACTGCCATCTAGCGTCGAGTGGCGGTATTTGGTAGTCCAAGATGTATTTCTTTCTTGTTTTTGTCAATTTGATTTATAGGTTGTTGACATTAAAGTTGCATTTCGTATTGATTTTTTTTTGCATTTCGCTTACGCCCATTATTTGTTTTTCGCCAATCGTATCTTCAGGTTTGCAGTAAGAGTAAATCGTAAATGTATGAGTTTGGCGACACCGGTTCTGGTACATTTTCTCAAGCTACTTCCACTGTTTTTTCTGTTCCGGTTTATATGCAGTTTTGATGCCGACATACTGCCTACTGGCCATCATTTTGGTGTCGTCATTGTTCCAAATTTAAATTCACGACTCTCGACCATAATAAAAAGTTATAGACTTCTATACCTACAAAAAGTGCAGGGTGTTTCGATTTAGGAATCCAGCGTATCTAAGTAGGTACTTAATTATGATTGTTGTTATAATAATTACCAATGCTTACGTCATAACCTATTTAATATTTTCCTACTTCTAAATGGCGGTGTTCCTTCAACAATGCGATTGTGATAGTGATGACACCGGCACGGTAATATTATCTATACAGTATTCCAACTTCATACAAACGGACGAAGCGCGAGCTATGCCTACGCGCCTCGATCTCAGCATGCGCTCGGTATGCAGACAGTCGCGACAGTGCCGCAGTGACGAACGGACGGTGTGTTGTTTTTTTAACAATAACCGCGCGATTTTTTCACTAAAACTAAGTTCAAGTACATATTTAATATGACGAGTAGGATATATTGTGCTGTTTTTGGTTGCATGAATTCGTCAATAACGCATCCAGAGATAACTTTTTTTAGATTACCTGGAAACTCTGAAAGGTAAGACTATAAAATAATTTTACTTACTAATAGGTAGGTACATAATGTGTGTCTTTTTAATGGATAAGTATTTCCTTTTATCTCCCGAAAAAAAAGATGTCTGGATTAATAAATAAAGTGAATAGAGTAAAGGAAAGTGATTGACACGAGTGAAATAGGTAGTTATAGGCGGTTCATGAATCATGATACGGTAGGTACGCTTGTGTTAAAACCTCGGGGCATGTGTGTTTTGTTTTGTTAGTTTGTATAATTCAAAGTAAAGACGTGGTATTTTGTTATTAATAATAGTTGTTCATTGTAGTGTGTGTATGAATAATACTAGAAAAAATAAGTTTGACCGTCTGTCTGTCACTAGATAGTTGAAATTTTCTCAGATTAAGTATTTCTGCTGCTGCTATAACAACATATACCAGTAAAAACCGGTTTTTTTTTTCTCAGTATTAATAACAACAACACCAGCTAGACTCATGAAATATTCACAGAATATTTAGATGTTTGAGAGGGTTGTAATTTTAAAACATTCGTAGCCAGCTGTTCATCTTGGCATTAGTGACCAAAGAATTTTTGTTTTGAGTTGTTGCGAGTTGTAGGTACCTAATTTATAGAGACGTTAATAAGCTGAGATAAAAAGTTATTAAAATTACTCGTCAGCTGTTTCTTGGAATTTTAGTTGAGTAGGTAGGTGTTGAAGTTTGTAAGGATTGGCGTTTTGTAACGCGGCAATAAGATGACAGCAGATTTTTTTTTCAGACGTCTTCGATGGTTTCAACTGATCCGTCGGGATGATTTGGAAAACAAAACTAACTTTACTTCCTACCGAGTTTGTGAAAAACATTTTAATTTGGAAGATGTACTACAATCGCCAAATAGAAAACTTTTAAAAAAGAATGCCCTACCATTGTTGATGCTGCCAAGCTTAGCCAGTACCGATCCAGGAGTCTCTCGAAAGGAAGACAAACAAACTCAAACTGCTCCGTTGGTAAGAAATTAAGTAATTAAAATGCTGGAGGCGGGCAGCCCTATCGCGTGTTTACGTACCGCGCGGCTGTAGGCATTTATTTCAAAGATACGGCCGAGTTACAATACTGTATAGTATTATTACCGTGCTTCTATACCTACAAAAATTGCAGGGTGTTTCGATTTAAGAATCCAGTAGTGTAATTGTATCTAAGTAGGTACCGTACTTAATTATGATTGTTGTTATAATAATTACCTACGAGTGCTTACGTCATAACCTATTTAATACTTACCTACTTCTAAATGGCGGTTCCTTCAACAATGCGATTGTGATAGTGACCGGTCAACAAATGAGATTTGTTTCGATTCGACCTTGAAAAAAAAAGTTGCGCTACGCGTCGTTTTATAAAGTGAATAGAATAATTTTTTAATTAGTTGAACAACGCGTTGCCAATTCGCTACCTACAGCGTGGACTGAGGCGCCTCGCGCCACATGCATGACTGAGTAAAGAACCGGAACAGAGACAAAGCTTCATACAACCGCGCTGTGATCGGTACACTACTACTAGCTGTGCGTAACACACTATCAGTATCAATCAGAATCTGAATCATTTTGAAGCAAATTGCTAATCCATTGCTTCGTAAGTTCGAAAAATTGTCTGCACGACACGTAAATAATGCAATGAATGTTGTTGAACTGTCAAAATGAAACCGATTCCGATTGATAATGTGTTACGCAATTGCCCCGCCGGTTTATACTGGCTCGGTCAATGGTCAGGGCTGCGCGTACGCGTCCCGCGTCGTATTTGTTTACGTTTCACGTTTTAATTTAATAATAGCACAAGAGTAAAGAATAAGAGTGTTTTAATATAAAAAAATGTAAAAATGTTTTACTGTAAATGTAATGTGTGTTTATACAATAGTAGAAGGAAGAAAAACATATCATTTTTTACTGTTGACTCAAATGACTGAACTTGATAAAAATTTATTAGTTTCAGGGTTCCGTATCTCAAAAAGAAAAACGAAACCCTTATAGGATCACTCGTGTGTCTGTCTGTCTGTCACAGCCAATTTGCTCCGAATCTAATGGACTGATTATGTTGAAATTTGGTACATATCAATTTCAATTACAAGTTATGCAAACTAACTGTACCGTGTGAAAAGGCTTACTGTGCGGGTCTCGAATAGATTCTTTTTAAAAATATATGAAAATTGACCACCCCTCCCCCTTTATCTCCGAAACCACTGAGCCAAAAATTTTGGAAAAAATACAGAAAATCGTTCTCTACCCATAGAGTATAGGAAAACATATATCTATGCTTTTAATATAAAATGGTATATATCTCAATGTTGTGCGTACAAAGTAATGATGTTGGGATGGGATGGGATGGGAAAATGTATGGGAGAACATGTTTTTCAACAAAAATGTTGTTGGTTCCTAGGATAATTCTGTCTCTTCTTTCTTCATCCCACGGAACCTTTCATTGTGTATAGTCCGACACGCACTTGGTCGCTTTTTAATATGGTGGATATACTCAACATCGAAAAAAAAAACAACCCGGTGTTGTATGGTAAATGGCTTAGTGGTTTTTTAATAAAGTGGCACAGAAGGGGTAACTGGTACCTACCTATCTCGTAAATGGTGCGTACAAGAGCAAAAATAACAACTATTGGAGATTTTTTCTTTTACAATTAATGCCAGATGATTGGTGTTTATGATTTGAAATACGTAGGTAAAACCTACCGACCTATTAGTGATTGAATGATTATGTTTATAAATGCAAACACTTAAGCTGATTAACGTTCCTTTTATTTAATTTTGTCCTTTTCTGCGAACCCTGCCAAAATAGGTATGAATTTTGCACGCTCTTTAGAAGCTTTGTCTCTGTTCCGATTCTTTACTCTGTGGCGTCGCCCCTCCTGCAGTGCTATTCTCTAAAAGACAATTTCATAGCTGTAACTGTGCTGTGGGCGAGGTCGTAAGCGACTTCGTCGCTGTTTTTTCTTAAGGAATACCAAAATGTAAGAAGAACTGTCATTACTGTCAATTTGTCCGCTGTTGGGTAGTTTTAACTCACGGCCGTCACAGCCTTGAGCGCTAGTGTAGCTTTACGCAGCTTAGTGAATACCAAACTGAGTTTCACCGCTGCGGCAGCGCTGTAACACAAGGCTGTATCCTTAGAGAATAGCATTGCTGGCTGGTGCGCCGCCGCCGCGCCGTGGAGTTGTTATTGCGGGCTGGCAACGCCGCGCGATATCTGAATGCGAATTGTGCCCGTGTGCGATGCGTCTGCGGTCTGTCCCATCGACTAATGACCCTCTAGCTAGACGCCGCGCCGCGCCGCTTCTTATCAAGCGATGGATTTCTGTCAACACTGTCATCCGTAAGTGAGTTTGTGTATTTGGGGAGTCTGTTTACAAGGGATGGAAAGATAGATGAAGATGTGGAAAGGAGAGTAAATGCGGGAAATAAAGTGAATGGTGCTATACATGCGGTTGTGACCAACCAGTTAATGTCCAAAAAGGCCCGACTGGCTGTTCACAATGCGTTATTATTCTAAGGGTGTGACTATAAATGATAGACTGAGGAATGATGTGATATGATAAGGCAATGGTGCGGTTTAAAACAAGATGTAGTGACAAAAATTGAAAAGAGTATGCTTAGATGGTTTGGTCATGTTGAGACGATGAATGAAAGTCGACTAACAAAAGGTATTTACACGGCAGATGTGAGTGGAAACGCTGGAAGGGGACGCCCTAGGAAGACATAATTATAGTGATCTTATTGGTGATGTTCTTCAGAAAGGTCAGGTGCGTAGTACTCGCAACCGGCGTGCGTGTATGACCAGATGTATGAATGTAAACGAGGCAAAAGGAGTATGTAAGGATCGTAGCAGGTGGCGTTCTGTAGTTTCTGCCTACCCCCATGGGAAGAAGGCGTGAGTTTATGTATGTATAAGTTTATGTACTGTCATCCAATATTTGAACAAAATTCCTTATCTAAGTGCGCTGTTCGCACCGCTATACATTACTCTGTAGTTTACACACTTGGCCAATCAGAGCTAGACCGAAAAAAAGTGTAACATTTTGACCGTCACGACACTTTGCTATAGTAGGTATGTGTTTCTTTTTAGGGTTCCGTACCAAACGGAACCCTATTACTGATCCTCTGCTGTCCATCCGTCCGTCTGTCTGTCAGCGGACTGTATCTCATGAACCATAATACGTAGACAGGTGTTTTTCACAGATGGTGTCTTTCTATTGCTGCTGTAACAAAAAATAATAAAAATAAAATTAGTCTAAAATTAAAGTGAGTCCCATATAATAAACTTTTGATTTTGATTTTTTTTTTTCTTGTCCAGTCCTATAGGGTGTCATTGTCTCGGAACTCATGGAGTAGAGTATAAATATTTTTTTTAAATCTTAAACATCAAGAATTAGGCCCCGTAAAAGTTGTCAGTTTTAGATCATTTTTGTACAAGCTCTATCGGAACAACTAAACAAGTTAGGAATTTGAAACTAGGTACTGTACATCATGTACCATATACTGTATTGAATCAACAAATACTAAAAAAACGCCGATTCATAAGATATTTTGTTTAAATATAGGTATAATTAAAATATATAATACTAACACTAGTTTGTAAGCTTGCAATTTATTGTACTAAAAAATATGGATGTAATCGTAAGATGAATCTGAAATAAATGATTATACATATATATATATTATATATATTATAGGCGATTTTCTGCAACTGCAAAAATAACTTTGTAATTCACAGTATCATTATGAAACACAAAGTTAACTTTGCGGTTGTTAAAATTTACGATGAACAATATTCATCGTTTAGTATTTTCATTTATCTGAACTAAAAAAAACCTGAAGTACAGAACCCTCGGGCCGCGAGTCCGACTCGCACTTATACTTATTCCATTTATTAACCGACTTCAAAAAAAGAAGGAGGTTTATCAATTCGACACATATGCATTATATTGACATATTACATAACACATAACATCACGCCTTGTTTGCCCGAAGGGTTGGTCAGAGGTGCACCTATACCCACATTTCGCCAGTTATGTTTAAGTCCCATGTAATAGGGGGCGAGCCTATTGTCATCAACCGGGCTCAAATCAAGACTCCGGGTAGTTATGAGAAAGAGAAGAAAACCTGGGAATCGAAACCAGGACCTCATGCTCAGCAGTAGCGCTTGCGACCACTAGACCAACGAGACAGTCAGTATTGACATATTAAGATAATGTATTAGGGCTTCCAATCAAATACACAAAATTTTATGTGTATATGTATGTTTGTCCACGCATTTCTCCGAAAACTGTCATCAGATTATGAAACATTTTTTTATATTGGCTTACATTTACTTCAACTTGGGAACCAGTGCAAGTTTCATAAAAATCGGTTCAGTAGTTTTCAAGATATGGACTAATAGGTGTGTGACGGCCTGGCTTATTGATACGAGCTACGGGTGTGTGTCAAAGGGAAAACATCTCACAACCTTGATCGAATTCTAAAGCAATATTTACAACAAAACTATTAACTACAAACAAATATTCCAGTTTTTACTTAAGGGGGAAGCGCTAAGGTAGCCCGCGAAATTCAAATTTTCTTACGTTTTTTGCAATTTGCTGGTCAGTGTTAAGTTGTACGTTGATGAAAATATGATTCGCGGTCGTAACAAATATGTATTTACAGAATTATAATCATTACAATCAGTAATAAAACTTGTTAAGTTAGTATAATCCCCAAATGTCAAGATTTCATGAAATAGTAATTCTTGGGGTTTACTTGGTCTTAGAGAGTTGTGTTGATGACTTTAATGATTATAATTCTGTAAATACATATTTGTTACGGCCGCGAATCATATTTTAATCAACCTATAACTTAATACTGACCAGCAAATTGCAAAAATCGTAAGAAAATTTGAATTTCGCGGGCTACCTTGGCGCTTCCCCCTTAAAACTAAAAATTACGAATTAAAAAGGAAGGTAATTAAAAAAAATTTAATCGACTTCAAAAAGAAAATAACTATATTCCTTATTTCGAACTAAACATACCTACACGTACAAACAATCCATATAGTATTAGTAACAATGACTTAAAAACTATGTTAGTAAACATTTACAACCGCGCCCAACCTTTTAGACGGTTTGATTTTAGACGGTCACTATCACGGAATAGATAAATAAGGTTGGAAAGGTAATGTGGGCGGGGCAAGCGCGCCACAGTTATGATTCGAAAATCATAACTCGACCGATTCATTCAATCACTGAGTTCAGTGCGCGTTGGAATACTTCGGAGAACAGAACTCTGCTTAATAATGCCGTGTTGTGCAATTATAACGTGTAAGACAAAAAGTCAGACCTCAAGTATAAAGCGAGAAGGTATATCTTTCCATCGGTAAGTCCAAAATAACATTTAATTACAATATTATTTGTAAAAACATAAAAATATACTGATCATTATGAAATACCAAACATTAACGACATTATTGCAACAAGTTACAAAAAATATACATTGCCCGCTGTGTACTCGCTCAATCAACGCAAGGACCAAGTCTGCGTACAATGTACTGCATGCATTGCGTCCTCTACACTTCAACCATTGACGTTTCGTCCTTTGCTCCGATTGGCCGTGATGCACGGCGCATGTTTATCGATAGTGAGGTAACCATGTGGTTAAATAAAATCATCGATAGAATTCTCGACTATATTTACGTTTGACAAAGATAATTTTTGGATTATTTTATATTTAATTAATGATAGTATATTTTTATTTAGAGGTATTTTGAGTCGGTAAATTAAATATTACATTAATTATTGAATGAATCCTACCGAATGATATAAAAAGGCCTGTCACCCTAAAAAGGCCTGTGTGGACCTGTCATCTATTAGTATACTAATCTCTGATTTTTAATTTCGTCGACTAAACTGACATTTTGGGGGTTGCCACTTTATCGTTACATAAAAATAGTGTCGCATCCTGAGTGATCGAAAATCAAATTAGATCGAAAATGTGACTATTCCACGGTTAAAATATTACATTTGTTAAGAGACTAGCGGCTGTTATTTAATTTCTTCTACCCATTTATGTCAGACTTCATTCTATCGACCGCATTTATTTTATGTCTGATTTCTTATTTATTACAATAAAAGTTTATGCACTATGCGTATTAGTAGTTATAGTTAAATATTTACGTTTATATTCATAAAACTTTTACTCACACCATTTAGTAAAATTCAATTGAGGAATTTGATTAATGCAATAAATTATAAATTTTAGGTTTCCTAAAGAACCTAACGCCAGGGAACAATGGATTGACGTGACAGGTAGAGGAAACTGGATGCCGACAAAGACGAGTACTATTTGCTCTAAACATTTTAGTGAAAATGATTTTATCATTAAAAAATCAGGTTATAGGTACTTAAAACCAGGGGCAATCCCAAGAGAACAAATTGTTCAGATTTGTTCAAATTCTTTGGTAAGTTTTGTTAAAATGCTAACTTGTTGGAACTAAGTTCTATATTTATTTATTGATTAGATTAATATTTCAATCCGGTAAATCATTATCATGCAATCCGGTAAATCATTATCATGCAACCTCTATAAAAGAATTCAATTTTGAAATAAACAGTTCTGCTGTATAACTGTTCGTGGCATATAAAGACTTTTACATTATTTTTCAGACAACTAATTCTTGCAATGCTGTTACGCTTAAAAAGCCCAGTTATGATGATATTGACACCAGTGTGCAAAATTGCGAAGGCGCTCAGGTTACCTAATACTTATATTTTGTCTTGAATTATAATCGCTCTTGTCAAGTCCACATTTCAAGATGTTTTATGCTATTTTTAATTATAGGATTTACGAGCACAGGACCTTATTTATCTATTCCGTAGTTCTGCCCATGAATATGAACAACTTTCAGTATGAAACCAACTATGTGATCACGAAAATAAAATCTGCTGTTTCATACACTTTGGTAAAGTAGGTATTGAACTTTTGTATTAAACAGCAGATTTTTTTTCGTGATTTGAGAGTTGGTTCAATAGTGAAAGTTGTTCATATTCATGAGTAGAACATTGTGTAAAAATTTCGAGACTAAAAAAATCATCCAGTATAATATTTAGTCTAAAGTGTATTTTAAAGGCGTCCATATATTTTTATAGCAGTCAATAATACGAAAAAATGGATTTATTTCATAATACTTTAGGAAACGTTATTTGGTGACCATTTATCCATTTTGGTAACCGTTTAGAATTTTTTTGGTAGTAAAATAGGTACTTTTTGGACGGTGTTTAAACACAAGCCTATCCGAAACTGTCAAATTTTCCCAATCAACCTTGAACCTAATGCTTTAGCGATAAAGTCGAAAATCTATTAAAGAAATTTGACAGATTGTAGTAGCTTGATGTGCTGTTGTCCATACTAGAGGAGACGCCTCTACTTGATTTTTTGTAACACGCGTTAGAGTCTGTGCACTCCAGCTCACTTAGTCTGTGCCGAGCGCTTGTTGCAACGAGACGCGTTTGAGCCCAAGTTTTGAGTCTTAACTATGCCTTCGTGTGCATTGAGGTATTGTTCCAACAACTCGAGAAACATAAGAAAAAGTCAAGGAGTGACTTTTCACCAGTAAGTTCTTTAAAACACGCTTAATTTAATTATATGTATTTTATCAATTATAACGCGCGTCAGCGCGGCGGCGGCCATGTTTACGTGAATATCAAAGACTTTGTACGCAGAGTTGACACTATCGACGTATAATGTTAAATAATTACGGAAAGTAAAGTATTAATCAAATCACGATAAGAAATTTTAATGGATTAATATATTTTTTTTTATTATTATTATTTGGATTTAAAGGTTTCCTCGGCCGTGTCATGACACAAAAGAGTCTTGGATAAAATTTGTACAGAAAAATCGCAGCGAAGAATCGTGGTGACCCTCAAATTATTCACGCATATGTTCTATGCATTTCAATGAACAGGACAAATACACCACTAAAGCGGGAAGACTATACTTAAAGAAATCTGCAGTGCCATGCGATAACGTAATTATATTATCATACCATTGCATTGCTAGGATTGTTTTATTTTGTCATTAGAAAAACGAAATTAAGAATTTTATAACTTTTTTTTCAGCCAACAAAATGTGGTGAACAGAAAGTATCAGAACCGGTTTCTGAATCAGTAAGCAGCTCAAATTCAATTTTTGATACTCCAAAAACAATTTTAAGTACTTAAAACTAAACGACGCAAAGAATCTGGAGCTAAAACGAAACTTGCTGAGAAATTTAAGAAAATACAAAGACAAAATATTTAACTAAAGAAAAAATGTGCTTCTTATGAAACAATTGTTCAAAATTTGAAAGTTAAATTCGGTCTCAATTTAAATGCTGAGATTGACTTATAGAGGCATGAGGAACAGGGTGTAAAGTTCACTCATCCTCTATAGAAAAGGGAGGATCCTCCGACCAGACGTGTTGTGTCTGGCGGGCTACTGCCCGACGGTTGATGTCGGGATGTTGTATATATGCTAGTCGCGCGGTAAACTCTGTTTGCGCGATGCAGGATTTTGCGTGACGTCAGTGTGACGCGTTCCATTGTAGCGATGCCGCCACAGACATAAGGGCTATAACAGATGTTGTCGAGTTAGATAAATCTTTAGTGAAAAAGAATAAACAGAGCAGGCATTATTTATTGTACAGACGCCAGCACATCAAGCTACTACAATCTGTCAAATTTCTTTAATAGATTTGTGGCGGCATATCTACATCGCCACAATGGAACGCATCACACTGACGTCACGCAAAATCCTGCATCGCACAATCAGAGTTTACCGCGCGACTAGCATATATACAATATCCCGACATCAACCGTCGGGCTGTAGCCCACCAGACACAACACCCGTCTGGTCGGGGGATCCTCCCTTTTCTATGGAAGATGAGTGAACTTTACACCCTGTTCCTCATACCTCTATAGACATATAAAATGGTGTCATTTAAAACAGCTTAATGAAATCCGAGAAAAGGTAAAATTGCACTTAGCAAATAAATGAGGGCGAGGACATATATTTTTTAAAAACCAAAAAATGAAAGTGCGATTAGCGTCCCAATTATTTAGTGAGTGTTGCCGATGCCCTGATGTTTTGTGCTGAACCTAACACGCCCAAACTTCATTCCGTTGATGGAACTGTTAAATTTTAAATACTAGAAATAAGATAAAATTGGAAAAAAAATCACTTTTTCCAGGTAATAAATTCTTCATGCCTCTATACTAGTGACCCCGACGTGATCATCCAGTATAGAGGCATGAAGAACAGGGGTTAAAGTTCGAATGTATTGCTAAAGCATTAGGTTCGAGGATGATTGGGAAAATTTGACAGTTTCGGGTAGCTTGATATGCTGGCGTCCATACAATGCACCTTTACGTAAATTTGCACTAACTTTACACTACTATATTCACCATCTGCATACAAATACGTTAGAGAGTGCTACAATAAAGCTCTCCCACATCCTAGGACAATTTGCGGATGATATTCAACGGTTAATGCAGAACCCGGTTTTAAAACAGAAGCCTTTGCAGCCTTAAAAAATAAATCGCAATCCAACGCAAATTCCAATAAGCCTGTACTCTGCTCATAAGTCTCTGACGAAATAGCTATAAGGAGACAGAAGCTATTTCACAACAACCAAAAATTGGGTCCAGTTAATTTTGGAGCAGGTCCTATGCAAGGTGAAGAAGACGAGACTATGGCAACGCAAGCTTTAGTATTTAAGCTGGTTGCCTTAAACGAAAATTGGAAATTACCTGTGGGGTACTTTTTGACGGCCGCCGGTGTAAATGCTGAAACAAAGGCAAAGAACAACGGGCAGAATGGGCCCAGTGTTGTAGCACTTTCTTACCTATCTTAAAATGAAGATCCGAATAATCTTTTCATTTTATTTTATGGCAGCATGTCATCATCATCATCCACAGCCCGTTTTCATCCACTGCTGAGCATAGGCCTCTCTTTTTTTGTGCCAATCCCCACGCTCCTGTGCCAACCTCATCCAGGTTCTACCCGCGATGGTAACAATGTCGACTGCCCATCTCGCCGCCGGACGGCCGACGCTTCGTCTACCAGTCCATGGACTACGCAGCATTACTCAAATGGATCAAATAAAAAAGATACAGCGATTCCAAAAGTCCAATAATTACCGTTACAAATGCTAATATTATGACCTATTTCTCTCTGCAACTCTTTTCCTGCTGCACATCAATGACCTACTTCAGCCTGGTATTGTTGGGTACGCAGATGACAGTACTGTTTCAGAGAGATACTTGTCCAGCGCAAAAACCAGCGGGGCCGAAGTTCGTTCATTGAGAGAGGCCATGGTTGAGCGGACAGATTTGACCTTAAGCCTTGTCCCCCAGTGGGGTGATGACCTTAAGCCTTGTCCCCCAGTGGGGTGATGATAATCTGGTCTCTTTTAACGCCACCAAAACACAGACGTGTCTTTTTACCGCTAAAAGGAGTCGCTTCGACCAAACTCCTACTTTTCGGGGTACATCTGTTCGTATAACTGAACGGCTCGAGCTCCTAGGCATGGAGTTGACGTAATAGTTTTAAGTCTTCATTCAATGGTTGTTCTGCGAATTTTGCAGCAGCTAGAATTTTGAGCATCTGATATCAGTAACATGAAGACCCCCCCCCCCCCCCCCCCCCTCTGGCCCCACTGGCATCAAGTTACGCGCGATCTTTTGTTTGAAATAGCTGCTCTAGTACTTACATAGATAATTCAATGGTGCTCGTCAGTAGTGGTACGGGTGCAATCCTTCCGCTCGTAAAACTCTCCATACATCAGGGGTGTAGCCTTCATACAACTCAAAGAGTATAAAAGACTCCATTTGACTGCGCATACAGTGCCCCGACGCTCGAAAATTATTAGTATTTTGTCGCCTATGTATAGGCTACGGTACTAGTAACAATTTTAGTTGTGTCCAAATGTTAGACCTGTGTGCACGCTAAATTAATACAAATTTTTATAACATTTTATGCAATTATAACGCATCAAAATGCCTTCATGCGCGGTGAAGTGGTGTGGGAGACATTCCAAGACATCTAGTTACAAAAAGGATGGCATAACTTTTCATCGGCAAGTAAACAGAACGAAATATTATTTTTGATTTAATTAGATTATGAGGCACCGTAGGGGTCTGTTTAAAATGGTGGCTGGGTAAACGAGCACACTGTTGAGTCGCGCGTTGATGTCTTTTGAAAATGTCTCGTTCTTGTGTTAGACAATTCTAATGCTTCTATCTCTTTCTTTGCCTTTGTATGTTCATCGTACGAATTAGAGTTGTTACCTTTAATAGCTGAAAGTTGATATCGAAAATAATAAAATTAACATTAATACAATTTTTATTCAATTCACATACTGTAATAAAATACCTACCTATCTACTTTTGACCGACTCAAAAGAAGGAGGAAATTCCCAGTTCGTTGGTATTTTTTTGATGTAACTATGTTCCGGGATTTTTTTGTTCTCTCTGTCCCCAACCGGGACCGATCGGTCCAGATAATTTTTATTTTCATGTGTGTTTGACATACATATTTTCATTTTAGATTTCCGAAGATTCCGGAACTAAAAGAAAAGTGGATAGATAAGGTTAATAGGGAGAATTGGTTTCCAACAAAATACAGCGCTGTTTGTTCAAGGCACTTCACCCCCGATTGTTTTGAATATTTAAAACAACGCCGCCGTCTATTTAGTTCAGCGATACCAACGATGTTTTTGCCTATTTTGGTAAGTTTTGTTTTTATTGATATAATGCTGGGAAAAGTGAAATCGTGAATATAAGAAACATTCATTCAAAACTTTTTTTTTTTTTTTTTTACGTTCTGCACTCAGTTGCAATTTCAGACTTTATAATACCTATTATATCTTAACTTTAACTGTTTTGTAAATTAACATGTCCTTAAAAGAGAGCCGGGTGATCTGTAACTCAGGACCCTCCTACCTCAGACACCTTTCATTGTATTAACCAGTGCCTGTAATATGATGTTGAGATAAATAAAGATATATGATAATGATTATTCATTATTTACAGGCTTCACTAAATAGTATGACTGACTCTAATACTAATGTATGTACCTGGGCCTTCGTATCACAATATCGCCCCCGTAAGTTAGTTTGTTTCGATGATAAGTCATAGGTTAAAAGTAAGTAAAAAGTATGTTTATATCGATGTCTAACAGCCAAAAAGGCATAAGCGACATTTTTGCGAAATCGACTTAAATACAGGGTGGCCGAAATATTAATGTCCAAAAAGAAATTAGGTCCCTCGTTTCGTGGGGTATCCGAATCACCCCCACCATGTGTGTTCCGCGACTTTCATAGTTTTCGAGTTTTATTTTATTTTATTTATTATAGGGTTATCCGTTCAAGTACAAAACTTAAACAACTACAAAATATTTATCACATAAGGTTAACAAAACTTAAAGTAGTAATGTTGCAGTCCACTGCATTATCCGCAGATAAGACATACTTATAGATCAGTGGTTGCCACTAGACGAGCATTACCAAAATTAAAATTAACAATACTTTGAAATAAATAAATAAGTTAATTTATAGCCAGCAAAAGCTGCAAAGCCAAATCAGATCAGAAACAATTTCATTAACTAAAATTATGCAATAAATAACTAATACTAATAAGATAACACTACTACTACTGGGACTTTAACATAATTGGCGAAATGTGGGTGTAGGTACCACAGGTACACCTCTGCTTAACCCTTCGGGGAAACAAGGCGTGATGTTATGTTTTGTAATAATAAGATTACAATTAAGATAAAAATTTTATAATATTAGATTTAAATTTATTTTTCGAGCATGCAAATATATTTTTTGTTATGAACTTTTTTCTGAATTTTTAAGAATTTTCGACCTGACGAACTTAAAAAAAAATAGAAGACTGTCGAGATATTTTTTAGACATAAACATACTTAGAAAGTAGAAAAAGTAGTAGAACATAATGGCCAGCTACATTGTCCATGCCCTGATAAAGCAAATAAAATGCCAAACTTGCATTGGAGCGCTGATTGGTGTACCAAATCAAAACGCCTTACAATTTCAAAAGGACACTAAAACAAGTTATTGTACGGATCCATCACAGTAATAGAAATTTGTCGTCGTTGTGAAAGAAGATGTTTCAAAATGGGCCCAGAATATGTACAATACCTCGAAAAATCGAGAATAATCCGTGGAATTCGGGAAAAATACTGATAAATTGCATAAATACATATTTCTCTTGTAATAATTTGATATTTATCAATTATTTTATCGACTTTCAATATGGCGTCTCGCCAATTTAGGTACTCTGTGGTTAAAAACCAATGGCAGTAAACCATAGATCGACCATTGATCATAGATCGTGAACAGTCTACTGTCACTTCAGTCGCTTTCGTTGTCGATCGTGTGCTGATGTTCTGTTCTCTCGAGTTATTTTTAACAACCTGGCTTTCGTTTATCGCTACATTGTTTTTGTCTGAGTTAATATTTCGACTATTGAATGTTTGTATTCTGTACGTTTATGCTATAAGTAAAAATCTTGGCATATTGCAGGTCAACCGATGAGGTTGTCGTCTGCTTAACTGGACTATACTTTATGTATAGACGCCAGTACATCAAGCTACTACAGTCTGACAGATTTCTTTAATAGATTTTCGACTTTACAATTAGATCTAAAATAATATTGCAAAAGACTAAAAGTACGACAATGTTATGATTCTCTTTGACAATGTAATACGACAGAAGTAAACATGTCAAACGTCAATAATCAATCAACATGACAACTTACTGCCATGATGGGTTTTTGTTGTGTGTTGCAATTTCAATTGTACATTCTTGTACTTTACTACTAAACAAAGCCAATTAAAAGTAATTGGATGATTGGAAACTGTTTTAATTGTGTTTCCCCATTTTTTAGTAGGGTGTACCAATACGTGGCCGGGGCTCCATACATTTTGAAACATCTCCTTTATATTAAGAGGGCGAGTTCGAGTTAAGTGCTGTCTTCGAAATATAATAGGTACTGATTATTTTATAAGACTGTTTTAAAATCTCTGATTGGGTATAATTTATTCCAGGATATTAATTTTCATCAATTTGAAATTGAATCAACAAATCATTTAATTGAATTAGCAAGATGCGTAATTAAAAAATATGTAGACGTTCGCGACCGTTAAAAGTATGTATTTACAGAATTATAATAATTAAAGTCATCAATATAACTCTTTAAGACCAGGTAATTCTATTGAATGTCTATTTCATGAAATCTTGACAATTAGGATTATACAAAATTATGGAGTTGTATTACTTACCGATTTTGATGATTATAATTCTGTAAATGCATATTTGTTACGGTCTCGAATGATACTTTAATCAAAATAAAACTTAATACTGACTTTCAAATTGCAAAAACATAAGAAAGTTTGAATTTCGCGAGCTACCTGGCGCTTCCACCTTAGCACGCGTAGCATGACCACCATAGAAACGGGTTTTGTCGACGGAAGAATAGACAAAATGACACATCGCCATGCTTAGACGTTAGAAATCTTTCTACAATCTTTCATTTTGTTTATTCTTCCGTTGACAAACTCATTTATATGGTGGTCATGGTCATGATATGCATAGTATTAGGTTGATTAAAATATGATTCGCGACCGTAACAAATATGTACATATTTACAGAATTAAAATCATTTTGATAGTAGGTACGTCAGTTCAACTGATCAGTTTAACTGACCGTGAATGTTGAGCTGAGGGTATAACACTAGTGTGTATTGGCAGTAGACAAGTTATACTACAGTGGACCAAGCTTTATTTACTAATAAGCAGAGATCGGAATAGGTAGAGTTTATTGACATAAACTTCGAGGGAGTAAGTAACATAGAGTGGATAATACCGCCTTTAAAATCAAGGAATAATGATAATGAAGAAACAAATGAGCACAGAAACCCACCAACTTACTTTTAATTTACCTTCTTAAAACAAAACATTTGTATTTGACACAATTTTAGTACGGGCCCACGGTACTATTATCTATACAGTATTCCAACTTTATACAAACGGACGAAGCGCGAGCTATGCCTACGCGCCTCGATCTCGGCATGCGCTCGGCATGCAGACAGTCGCGACAGTGCCGCAGTGACGAACGGATGGTCTGTTGTTTTTTTAACAATAACCGCGCGATTTTTTCACTAAAACTAAGTTCAAGTACATATTTAATATGACGAGTAGGATATATTGTGCTGTTTTTGGTTGCATGAATTCGTCAGTAACGCATCCAGAGATAACTTTTTTTAGATTAGAAGAAGGCTACGCCCCTGATTCCTACTGTGTGTTACGCAATTATCCCGCAGGTCGAAATTGTTTTTTGGACGACTATTTCTGGACTATTTTTTTTATATCAAGTTTAAACTGAAATCTGTAAGCGTTTAGCAGAAAACAAGTGAGGATTAAAGCGGAAAAGCATTCCGCCATAATCCTCACCGAGGTACTTTACCTTTAGAACTCTGGAATCCTCGAAGGACTATTTTCGAGTTTCGGCATGGGGTCACGAATTCATGACTATTTTTTGAAATTGAAACCAAGTCGATATCCCGCGCCGTTCGCCCGCACGAGAGGTGACGAGTAGCCGAAGTTTGCACAGACGCGAAAATAACGCGGCGGGATTTTATCGCGTACTGGATTTTCAACGCTAGAAAACGCCGCGCGGGCGGGCGGGTCCACCGACCCGCCCGCGCTATTACCTACTTAATTTTTGCGTCGCGTTCTTTCTGACCTTTTTCTTTATGCACGGCTCCTAAGGGTCGTAGCGAGATGTTAAATAGCCTATAACTATCCTCGAGAATTGAGCTACCAAATGCAAAAATAATTTTTCAAATCCGACTTTTGTTCATAATTTCATGGGTTTTAATATTTTTGCGTGGAACCCTAATTATTTTTCTAAAATAAAAGTAACCTTAATTACCCGCCGTAACAGCGGCCATCTGCCAGTAAAATCAGTCCAGCCGATTCGGAGATTAGCCGGAACAAACTGACAGACAGACAAAAATGTTAAAAATTGTTTTAAGCACCGTTTATACTGTCTTATACATTTAGTAAAAAGTTGTTATTTTTACATTACAAACAAACACTTCAATTTTATTTCTTTGTATACAGCGTTGCGCTTCAATGGCGATATTAATTTAACACACGTATACGGTTTCGCGTTTTCGTTTTATTAAGATATTTTAATTTCATTAATGGTTGTTATTTATTAATTTATTTACAATTTTCTAAAATAGCATCTTGGCGCAACCTGTACTTAAAGAACTCTAGCGCAGAGGTCATTTGCCGGGGTAACATCGCATCAATGAAAACGTACGAAAAAGAAGGCGAATTACTGCGACTTGAAGGAAAGAGAGAGCGCTATGATGTCGGCGACCGGGGCGCAGCCGCAGGCGACGCGCGCCCCTTCCACCCGCCCCTTCTAAGAATCGAAGTTATTTTTTTTGTTTTTGTAGTGCTAGCCGGGCTCTTGTCCTTGACACACTTTTTAACACTCGTTCGTGCGCGTAAATATTACGTCGTGTGTTGTTTTTGTGCATGTTATCTAGTGCTTGTTTAAAAACCTGTGATCGTGATGTCAAATACACATCCAAATTATACGGCAGCCGAATATGCGGACATGGTCCTAATTTACGGAGAATGTCTCCAAAATGCCGCCCTTGCGATAAGGACGTATCGCGAGAGATATGGCAATTCGAGACGATGCCCTACTAATCCTCGAACTATTGTAGGAGCTCTGCAGCGCATCCGCGAAAACCAGCCAGTGGATCCTAGGTCTCAACGCCAAGATCGACTGCCTACACGACAAAACCAGTTGGATGAAAATGTACTACAATATTTTGAAGATCAACCCAAAACTAGTCTCCGCCAATGCGCTAGGCATTTTTACGTCCATCACAGATCCATCTACAGAATATTAAAGCGCGAAAAGTGGCACCCATTCAAATTTAAAAAAGTATATGCATTACTAACGCGTGATAAAGCAATTAGAGTTCATTATTGTCAGTGGTTACTAAATAAAATTGAAGAGGACAGTAAGTTACTTTCTTTCCCAAAGGACATGGTCCAAAATGTATGGACCAAAAACCCAAAATCGAAACGTAATCGATACGGTCAAACTGCGTGCACGAGAATTCTCTAGAGCTTTAGAAATAAATGTACCCAAGTTGCAATATCCTAATCCGTGGGATATCTGAGCTATGGGCTGTCAAAGTATGCAAAAACCTTTTTGACTTGGGATTTTCACAGCTGTGGTGCCAAAATAGTCATGCTGTCGATTGTATCATATTATGTATGTGTATAGATAGATGCTATTAACGTTACTACCTTAACACATTCAGTGCCCAGCACCCGACTCCCGGGTCCAACAATAATTCGTTCGTGTGCCCACAACCCGGCTCCCGAGTCGTACATATAGATAGCTATTGTTGACATGTGACCATGCCCAGCACCCGCCTACCGGGTGCAAATCAAAACACGCCAACGGACAAACAACGAATAAGAAGAAAAAATGAGAAAAAAAATTTATGAAATGAATGAGATGGAATAGGTAGGTAGGTATAGCAATAGGTAGGTATAATTTTAAATTATTTTGATGTGATTATGTATTTTTCTTCATTTAAAAGCTTACAAGTCGCAAATATTATAATTTTATTCAGTTCACATAGTGCGACATGGCAGTTAACGTGTTAAATTATTTTATTTAGAAAATAAACAAAAGTGACAGGTATAACTTAAAATTGGCTTCATTTTGTCTGAACCGACACTATTATAATAGTATTTCTTCTTATGCATTAAAAAATCTTACAAATATTAAGAAATCTTTTATTTATTATCCTCCCAATTGTAGGAAATGTGCCATTTTGATAATTAGCCAGTTAGAGAATTGGCCATTCAAAGAATTAGGCTCTTAGAGAATTGGCCATTCAAAGAATTAGGCTCTTAGAGAATTGGCCATTCAGAGAATTAGGCTCTTAGAGAATTGGCCATTCAGAGAATTAAGCTGTTAGAGAATTGGCCATTCAAAGAATTAGGCTCTTAGAGAATTGGCCATTCAAAGAATTAGGCTCTTAGAGAATTGGCCATTCAAAGAATTAGGCTCTTAGAGAATTGGCCATTCAAAGAATTAGGCTCTTAGAGAATTGGCCATTCAAAGAATTAGGCTCTTAGAGAATTGGCCATTCAGAGAATTAGGCTCTTAGAGAATTGGCCATTCAGAGAATTAGGCTGTTAGAGAATTGGCCATTCAAAGAATTAGGCTCTTAGAGAATTGGCCATTCAGAGAATTAGGCTCTTAGAGAATTGGCCATTCAGAGAATTAGGCTGTTAGAGAATTGGCCATTCAAAGAATTAGGCTCTTAGAGAATTGGCCATTCAGAGAATTAGGCTCTTAGAGAATTGGCCATTCAGAGAATTAGGCTGTTAGAGAATTTGCCATTTTGAGAACTAGTCCTTTTATGACTCTGTTGCCGTTTTGAGACTTAGGCCTTCTGTGATCTTATCGTCAAGTTATCAAATCAGTTTATTAAAATCAAAAGTAATATTCTGTGTGTGTGTGCGTGTGTTTGTATGAGTTGAATGATGTTCAAAATGCCTTCCGGACCTGAACAATACTTCAGTGTCCGCGAATACGGGATTATGCTGGTGGGAACGCGCGTCAGGCACTTCGTATTTATGTGAAGACATATCCAGAAACTAGCTACCCACCAGATTCACGAGCGTTCCAACAACGTGTTATAGACAATCAGCCAATAGTACCACAGTGCCAGGGAGCTGGCAGGCTCGCTAGACCGAGTGTTGCGAACCACATTCTGATTGTCGTGCGGCAGAACCCGCGACTGGGGATACTCACGGGGCGCCGGGCGGCAGCTCGTTTAGTTTAGCAACCGTTACACGCCCCGAGTCTCGCACTGGACTGTTCTGTTCATCGTGTTTTACGCAGAGATCGGCAGCGAGCGTATCGAATTCACAAGGAGCGGGTGTAACAAATATAAATCGGTCGTATATGTAGTCAATTTCCCTGAAACCTGCCTATCATTTGTTTTTGTCTTGCACGCATTGCCGTTGATTAAAAGAAAGTATTGTTTCAGGGGCTGGAAGACTCCAACGTCGAGGGCATACCTGGAACATCATCTCAAAATGTGGTAAGTCTATAGCTTGTAATTTGTAACTAATGCTAGCCGCACACTTTGTAACTTATGCTAGTTACGTGTGTGAGATGAATTGGCACAAGTATCTGAACCATTTGGTGTCACGCAGACTTGTCGCGCGCCGAGCGGTGCCTTTGTGTCGCACGCGAAGCGCCTGTTTGAAGGAACTTTAACACTTGATGAAACAAAAAATTGTTAATAAGAAAAAGAAATAAGAATTAATGTTTTTTTTTTAATGTAAAGTCGCATAACATCACGGCTTGTTTCCCCGAAGGGTTGGGCGGAGGTGTACCTATAGTACACTCACATTTCGCCAGTTACGTTAAAGTCCCATGTAATAGGGGGAAACTGGGTGAGCGTAGTTCTATGTAAAGTTACTTTTTTCACACCTTTATAAGCAGTGATAGGAATAGGTAGTGCTAATTTGCCTAAACTTCGAGGAAGGAAGTAACATAGAGTGGATAATACCTCCTCTAAAATCCCGGAATAATTTTAATGACGTTTAAATCCCGGGATTTAAAAACCACGAATTTTTTATCGAACTTTATTTGTAGTTACAAATTATTGATTTGAAAAATCATAACATTTTTTAGGGTTACACACACACACACACACATTTATATCTGTAATTTTTATGGTGTACATACAGTGGCGTGCACAGAGATTTCAGACAGGGTATGCACAAGAAAAAAAAAACTTACCACTTTCAGCTTGTTGTACCTACCTTAAGTGGGTTCCCAAATTCCCATCATATTTATTTAGCTAAATCTACAAGTTCCAGAAAAATGCCTTTATTAAACGACAAGCTGGATTCGTCATGAACACTGAATGCTAATTCTTGTTTACCTACCTAGAAACCAAACTACATCAATCAACCGTTTGAAAATGTTTATATTTCTTTCAACTTTCGCGTTGTGCCTTTCAATATCTAACTTTAACTAGCCATTCAAACTAGTCTCTATTCAGTCTATTCTTCCTTTACTAAAAGCTTGGAACTTCAAGCAGGATTCTATTTATAAATGTAATGTAATGTAACTATTTATAGATGTTTTTCAGAAGAATCATGCTTAGCAGCCGCTTTGTGAAAATTATTTAAATCTGAGTACCCGCTATAGGTCCAAACATTCTTTTTATCTTGATTAGTAAACAAAATGCAAGGGAAACAATACAATGTGTTTGTGTGTACACAACCAGTCAGCCAGTAATAGTTATCATAAAGTTCTTCGAGTTAAATCCAACCTGGGTGCACACTTTCCCTTTGCAATCAGTCTAACTTTTTCCTCAAAAGATAACGACGAAAACGCGGCGGATTTTAATTTATATAAACACACTTCGCCAGCACAGGTCTCACATGTATAATTTTCCATATTTTACAATAAACTTGCTAAATAATTACTCGACAGTTGCGTCAAGAAAAACAATATGGCGAAAAAACTTTGCAATTTATTAAGTACATTACGAACTAATACGAAATAATGAATTAGTTGGTAGTCGGTCATTTGGTCAATCCGACTATAAAAAGTCGACCCTCTGCAATGAACAATTAAGCGGTGCTTTTACGGCTTCTCAATTTGGACGGGTTGTAATGTAAGCTATGCTTCTAAAACTCCAACACGCACACACATTTTCACGCACACAGTCACACTTTTGCTGTGTACTACACGAGATGCGTTGTATGAAGAATAAGCAAGGCGTAGTAATGCTTTTGTTCACGGGAGCGCTGACTGCGCGGTGCGCGCGGCGGTGTGTTCGCCGCTCCAACGAGTTAGTTCCAAAAAAAGCAATAGATGGCGCGTAAGCTAAATTACCATGATTTTTTTGAATTATAGTTATTTATCATTTAGAGGGGCATGTATGTGTAGGACTACAGGGTATGCAGAGCTTATTTGCATGTATGGAGTGCACGCCACTGTGTACATAGTTAAGAGTATTCTATCTATCTATAAATAAAGTAAAATTATTATTAAAATTATTCCGGGATTTTAGAGGAGGTATTATCCACTCTATGTTACTTCCTTCCTCGAAGTTTAGGCAAATTAGCACTACCTATTCCTATCACTGTTTATAAGACAAAACTAAAGAGCTCTCGTTAGAGAATAGTATATTCCTTGCTAAAGAGCCTTCCTGGCAACATCAGCCTAGTAGTCGTAGTCGCAGTTAAACGGGGGCATACGCGGTATTGCACACAGGAGTTCAAATACAGGGGGCCAACCACCACCTCTTAAAGCAGTATTATTTTAATGTTACTTCAGAGTGAGAAAGAGATGGAGCTATACAGGACGTCTAGCTCCATCTCTTTCCCACACTGAAGTAAGATTACAATAATACTGCTTTAAGAGGTGGTGGTCTAGCCCCTGATCCAAAGACACCGATTTCCGAAAATAAAGTTATTTTTCACTTTGTAGTGTTTTTTTTAAAAGTTGGTTATTTTTTTTTTTGCAAAAAGTTTTTTTACACACTAATAAATTGTTTTTTTGAGTAACATAATTACGAGGTCCTGGGTTCGATTCCCAGGTCGGGTAAAGTGTTATTGGGTTTTTTCTATCTGGAATTTCTCAGTAGCAGCCCGGAGTCTGGATTTGTGCCCGGTAGATGGCAATAGGCTCGCCCCCTATTACATGGGACTTAAACATAACTGGCGAAATGTGGGTGTACTATAATAGGTACACCTCTGCCTAACCCTTCGGGGAAACAAGGCGTGATGTTATAATGTTATTATGCATAATTACGAATCTATTGACACTTCATTCATTAAAATCGGTTTAGTAGTTTAGGCGCTACGGTGGAACATACATACATACATATGTACATAGACTGCCAAAATCATTACCCTTCCTTTTGGCTTCGCCGTAGTCAGGCAAAAAATAGATTACGTATCTTTTTACTAATACTCATTAATAAATTGATTTTTTGAGTAACATTATAAAAATGAGGGTAGTTCAAACATAAGTGGTGGCAAAAAAAATGTGGGTGCTTTTTTTTCTGATCGATAGCAACGCGGCGAAGTGAAGTGTTTTGTAGTGTTTTGTGTTTTGTGTTTTGTAGCTTATATTTAAATTTGGAAGGATGGAAAAAAAAATTATTTTCGCGAAAAATCTAAAAGGGAACGACACGTTACTGCACAGTGGATACAGATATAATAAAACTAGACATGTGAATAGAGATGAAAGTAGCTTGTGGCGTTGTGTAAACAGAAATTTGTGCAATGCGACGATGACTTTGCATAAAAATCGTGATCGAATCTTGAGGCAGGCCATACATACGTGTCAGCCAGATTATGCAGAAAATGCTTTATATTTAATGAAGTCTTCACCAAAGGATTCGGTATGTATGAATTTAGAAACCATCAGGAATTTATTTTAAAATAGATTTGATAATTTGACATTAGATGCTAACAAACGGAATAAGACTCAAACATTCCAACTTTTCATAATAATATGGCTCCACTGTACTACATTAACACCCGCGCATCTGAAGCTTCACAATTTTATAGCGTATAGATGTCTTCGTGTAAATCACTTTCACAAAATTTCACACTGCGCAAACGCTTAGTTTTTGAGAAAACCCCTCCTACCTCCTAGCTCTGAAACGGTGCGTTGATAGGAGGGCCATGCTTCTCAGAACTTAAATGGTTTCTATGGTCAAGGTTAGCCCGGTGCTGCAATAAAATTGGTAGATTTCTGAAAAAAAAAAATTACGAAAATTTGGTCCCAAATTTTTTTTACATTGCTTCTCATAGTGCCCCTAAGCGTATACTCCAACTCCAACAAATCCGCCCTTAAGACCCCGGCCAAAAAAAATCCTAAAGTTTCAGAAAATTCAACAAAATTACACAATAACATTGACATTTTACACACAGATAATGAACGAATTTCATTTCTTGGTTATTCCGTGTTACGTTCAGATAAAATAACAGCGGATTTTAATGGTTTTTAGTATAAACTAGCTGTGTCCTGCGACTTCGTTCGCGTGGAAGTCGTAAGATACACAATATACTAAAATAACAGCAGCACATTTATTAAACATTCTCGTCCCCCGACCCGTCGAGTTGCATCGCCCGCCCGCGATATCGCTTCGTTTTCGCTTAGTGTTCTCTCTGACTTTTTCTTTTTGCTCGGCTCCTAAGAGTCATAGCTTGATGTTAAATTGCCTATAACTATCCTCGAAAGTTGGACTACCAAATGCAAAAAGAAATTTTCAAAACCGACTTTTTGCTCACAATTTCATGAGTTTTAATTTTTTTGCGCGGAACCCTAATTATTTTTCTTAAATAAAAGTAGCCTAAGTTACTCCTCGTAATATCGGCTATCTGCCAGTGAAAGTCCCGTCAAAATCGGTCGAGATTAGCCGGAACAAACACACAGACAGACAAAAGTTTTAAAAATTGCGTTTTTGTTATAAATACCGTATATACTTTATGCATTTAGTATAAAGTTGTCATTTTGACATTACAAACAGACATTTCAATTTTATTTATTTTTAAAGATGTATAGGTATTGTAAGTTTTAACTTTAACATTTTTAAATAGCTGCTACCGTAATGAACTCAATAATGAAGTTTAGTTAAAATAATAAAGTTTAATTTGTATTCTTCTATTAATGTTGATAAAGAAATGTAATTGAATGTAAATTGCGCCAACGTTTGACAGTTGTCACTCATTGTACGTTCAGATTAAGTGACAGCGGATTTTAATGGTTTTAAGTATAAATATTGTAAGTTTTTACTATAATTCATTTTTAAAAGTGAGCTTAGGATTCGGGCACCCCGGCTCAGACAGGTTAGGTTCGAAGGGGATCATTATAAGGTGAAGCTTAGTGAAACCCGAGGCTGCGGAGGCGAGCATAGCTTACGCCAAGGTTATACTTCCCGCAGCGCCGGAGATGTGATTCTCAAGATGCTGGCGAACTTTGACCTTTGACCTCGAGGTACTTGTCCTTGACCACGATGTCATTTGACCTTGACATCAAGGTCGCTTGACCTTGAACTCAAGGTCACTTGACTTTAAGTCCTTTTTTCATAGTGCCCCATTTCATATCCTCTGACCAAAATGTTTTTTTTTTTTTTTACAATTTGCTTTGATTTTCAACGTTTGATTTGAATCGATTCAAAGACCGAGTTTTTCGCATGACGGCATTATAATTTTGGCCTAAATTTGACATTATGTGACTTAGTTTTTTATCATGGAAGGCACCGGAAGTATTCCCTTTTTGGCTACTTTTGACGTCATTTGGAGGTCAAATGAAAGTCAAGCGGTTTCATGTGTTTATCTATATATTATATAAGGTGAAACTGACTGACTGACTGACATACCAACGCACAGCAGAAAGTACTGGGACTAGGAACGTGAAATATGGCACACGGCTTCCTTTTATCATGTAGGGGAGCAACAAGGGGTTTTTGGAAATTCGACCTTTAAGGGAGTGAACAGGGGGGATTTCATTTGTTTGAAAAATCTTATTCCTTGAGTTAATAAACTTGAACCTTGGCACGAATACTTATCTAAGGGCTGATTTTTCAATCGTCAAATATCTTTTATCAAGGGAATAGGTTTGACGTTTTGACAGCTTTTGTATAGAAAATGTGTCAAACCGCCATATTTATTCCTCAGGTAAAAGTTATCTGACGATTGAAAAATCAGCCCTAAGTAAATTATGAACTTTGTAATTTTTGGTTTTTTAAACTACCCCCACGAGGGGGATTGCGGGGTATGAAAGGTTGTATGGAAGAATTTTAACACGCAGTCCGATTAACATGAAACTAAGTATTTGTACTTAAGACCCAAAATAAAGAATAGCCTGCATCAAGGTTTTTTTTTAATCGACACCTGACGGGGTGAAAAGGCGTTATTAGATTTTTAAGGGGAGGATTTTACTGTGAGGCTTGATTAAGTCAAAAATTAGTATAAGAAATCTTTGATTCAAGTTATGGGAAAATTCGAAACGATTTTTCGAAATTCCATCCCTGTGGGGATGAAAAGAGGGGATACAGATTATATGAAAAATCTTATTCCTTTGGTTAATACACTTGAAACTTGGCAATATTTGCCTCAGTAGGTAAATAATACAAATTGTCACTTTTAGTTTTTTAATACAACCCCTCACGGAGATTTAGGGGGTATCAGTTAGGAAAAATTTTAACGCGCTGGCTGTTGTAACTCGAAACTCGGTACTAATACTTAAAACAAAAAATAGAAATGTTTCAGGGTTCTTCAAAAATTAACTCCTAACGGGGTGGAAAAGGGTAATAAAGTATAGGATGGATTTTACTGCTTGCTTCAATTACATAGTGCAATGGAATGGTACCAACAGCTTTTTAAAAAAAAACAAGCCCTGTCGTGATGAAAACGGAGGACATAGTTTATTTAAAAAACCTTATTCCTTTGATCTATAAACTTAAAAATTGGCCCGAATACTTATTTATCTAAATAAATTATAAAGATCGTAAACATTACTTTTCGAAAAAAACCTTTCAAAGGAGGTGGAGGGGGCGTAATTTTTTTAGAGGAAAGTACGTAATCCACGCGGACGAAGTCGCGGGCAAAGACGTGCTAGTGTTAAATTCCATCTTATAATTTTAAGCGCTAAATATAGAAAAATAAGGTTAATAAGAAACCTAAAAGCTGCAAATGGTTTTGGAATCAGCGTGTGACATTTTTACTTTACATAGGTACCGAATTACTCAGGTATTAAGTAATAATTACTCAGGTATTAGGTATTAGGTAATAAGGTTTTATTTTTTACGGACTTCTTAGTTTCCAATTTATGTGATTACGGAAAAATGACTTTAATCTCTACATGTAAAGTGTACTTTCGGCTGCAACACGTGTTTATGGTCTTTTTATGTGTAGGTAGGCAGGTACTTACTTATCATTTTGAAATCATCTTAATTTACACAGTTGTAAAGTTGATAATTTGATATATATCCAGTAGGTATACAAGGCGTAATTTTAATCACCGTTAACCTCTTAAGGGGTCATTGTACTCATCATTATGAACAACTTTTACTATGGGACCAAATCAAAAATCGCTAAAAAAAATTAGCTGCTCCCTACATTTATGTTCGCATAACTTGTCAAAATGTAGGGAACAGCAGATTTTTTTTTCGCGATTTCGGGTTTGGTGCCATACTAAAAGTTGTTCATAATGACGAGTCCAATGACCACTTATGAGGTTAACGGTGATTAAAATTACACCTTGTATATTGGAACCATTGAATATGTGTTACACTAGATTAGTAATTACCGCGTCAAGGCGTTGCCACTGGACATATGGCCACAGCCATGCCGATATGCGTGGCTAACGTCAGTTCAGTGCTCTGTGTGACGCCAGCCGAAGTGAACCAAGTGACACGCGACAAAAAATATCACCAAAATGGGTAAATGCGTAGTGAAAGAGTGCGATTCAAGATCACAAAAACATAATAAATTAAACGGAATTACTTTCCACACGTAAGTTTATTGTTTCTGTGTTTATATCAACGTAAAAACCCAATAAAATAAATAAAATGTAGAATTTTGTAAATTAGGTTCAGTGTTACCACTAAAAACTTTGTTTTAGTTTCCCACATTTGTGGGAGTTTTTAAATTATGGAATAAGTGATTTTAAATATTTTTTATAATAATAACAACGTTGCAGGGTGCCTAAAGATGCAGCACGCCGTGATAAATGGGTGGAAATAATCCGATTGCTAAGAAAAGAGACTGATTGGCTACCTACTAAATCTACTGTCATTTGTTCGAAGCACTTCCGTGATCAAGACAAAATAGGCCCAAAAAGCGAATGTGGCCGCCGTGTTTATTTGTACAGTGAAGCAATTCCAATGATTATTGTAAGTAATAATTTTATGCGGTAATTAATATTGTCAAATTATAGGTAAACAAAAAATGCCTTCTCATTGAGCTCCCACAGCAACAAATTAGTTTATATCAACTTAAACTACATTGTGTACTGGATGTTTTTTCAATTTAGTTTTTAGATTGTACATAGCTGTTTTGGCTACAGTAAAGTGTACATTATTCTGGACAACCGTTATTCTGAAGAGCAGGTGGAGCTTTCAGTAGAAGAAATGTATGTGGATGCTGTGGAAATCGACGAAGTGATAGACGAAATGACTGAAACGTCGCGAAAGCAAAAAAAGGAGGAAAATAATTCACCGTTTGAAACATGTATCGGCTATAAGACTAAGAAAAATAAAAAATATTACACAAAAAAATAAAAGACTAGAAATAAAAATTTTAAAATTCAAAGATGTTATAGAGGAACTGAAAAAAAAGGGTATGTTGAGCGAAGTAGACGAAATGCAGCTAAATGCAAATGAAGAAACAGTGCAATTGATGGAAGAATTTAAAGAAACCTTCAAAAAGAATGGGACTTTGAAAAAATATCCGTGTATCCTAAAAAAAAATTGCTTTGACATTAATTTTTTACTCCCCAGCTGCCTATAAATATGTTCGATCTGCGTTGAATAACTCATTACCACATCCGAGAACACTGGCTAATTGGTATAGCAAAATAAACGGAGATCCTGGATTTACGTCAGGCTTTTAATGTTTTTTATAGAAATACTGTATTTTCACGGTAAAATCTCGTCTGTAAAATCACGGAAATCGGCGAAATCGACAAAATTTCATATACGGCCTCTTAACTTTCATCTTATTATTTTTTTAAATAACATGATGCAGGTTTAGAATATCACATATTTACGAATTGTTTTGACGTCTAAAGGGTATGAAAATTTTACAATGTATTGTTGTGAAAGTCTTCTATACAATGTATGAATCACATTTTACCACTTTCATATAAAATGATTGAGTAAAAAAATATGGGAAATTATATGTGCGGCAACAAAAGTTTTCTTTATCACCTGCAACCTAGCGTCTTTTTTTATATGTGGGCGACGAGTTAATAGAACAGCTTCAATTATATTAATTCATCATCTTTACTATTCCAACAGAATATCAAAAAACCAGCGTCAATTTACGAGCGTAAATTAATATGACTCCGAGCTACCGATAAATATATTTACTTCTGATTTGATAACTCAGCGACTAATGTTGTAAGTGAGCTACTTTATATATTTTAGAGATTCAACATCTGTCTGCTAATAAAATCAAATTTCAGCCTCAAAATTAGCAATCAAAGTTTTTCATTCAACAACTAAATTAATAAATCATATTCTTTTTTCGTGAAAGTTTGCAACACAAGCGCGGGAGTGTACCTGACGCTCGATGGTAATCAGAGGGGCGCGACCGGCCATTTGCACCAATGAGCGAGCTCTATTCGGTGCGTGCAGCAACGAGTTCACGTGTATTTGTTTACATTAAATGACACGATTAAGGAGTGCTCGTATTCGGTTAGGTTAGGTTAGGTTTTAATTTTCCCTAAGGTGTGTCCAAACACAAACACAGAGTTGCAGATGTTTGTTTATGATAACAATATTTTTTGTATGTTCATTTGGGTAGGTATAATAGTCAATTACTTATGGTAACATTATAAATAGATAGGCGAATACATGAAATTATAGCTTTCATTGACCATTATTTGATGACAATAATAAGGAAATTTTATGTTCAAATATAGTAGATTCACTCATCAATTACTTATGCTAAAGTATAAAAATAAAGGTGACTCTATGAAATTAGAGTATGTTGATATTATTTTATAGATGAAGTTGATACACTTATTAGAAGCTGGCAATGAGTAGACATATCACAAATTTAGTTGCTTAAGAATTATCACCATGTTGCGTCATATTAACAGTAGCTTGTTTTACAATATATGGTCGCTTATAAACCATTTATTAGACGCTAAAAGTTCGTCGCTGACCTATTAATTCATTAGACAACTAAATATATTTGCAGACGAGAATGATATTTTAAAGAAGCTGCCTTAATTAGCACCCAAAAAATATGTAACTTAGTCAAATTTTGGAGAAATTGGGCAACGAATTGCTTCTGATTTCGGCTACTTAGAACTGTCGTTCATAATATTGAAACAACAGAAATAAACTTCAGTTCAATATCTATCTATTTCCTGAAAAAAATTGCTTAAAATTAAATAAAATTGGCAAAAAAAAATCTTTTAAATAAACCTAAATCTCACATTATAATACTCGACGCAAGTCTCGAGTCGGCAGTCCGCGCCGAGCGCTTCCAGTGAGTGGACGTATCGCTCTGCGCTCCGCAAATCGCATCGCGTGTACGTGCAACGCCCGACGCGCCGCGCCGCCGGCAACAGACGAGAGTTTTAGATAAGTACTTTGGTAAGTTATTATTTTTAAATATTTCGTAAAGATTTTAACATGCTTTTTAAATACAAGTAATAGTGTAGAATGTTGTTGTTATCATTACTGTAATAATTTTAAGTATCTTATTTCGTTTCATGTATTCTCGCCGTTGCAATCATGTTTTTGTAACATTTTTTATAACTGTCTAAAATGAAGTATGTCATATTCACAGATTCAATTATGGTCGGAAAGAGCAAAAACTTTAAATATGGTGCTGCAAAGCGAAAAAAAAAAATTCAATGGCTATATAGACTCAAAGCGAGCCAGAAATGATTCCAGGTCAGCAATATTCCAATATTATAAAATATAATCATTTTAAGACTTTGTTCTGCTGGTATAAGCATTGCAACAATACTACACACTTGTATATCTTGCAAAAAAAACAACTCTTTCAACTTCTTTAAATTGGTTAAAATCTGGTTGTAAGATTCTTCTTCCTTCTGAATGAAAATTAAAATGAAATTGTTTCAGAGATCCAACGACAGACTCTAATAAAAATGACGATGAGAACCAGGACACAAATAAATATAAAAATAATCCAACATTTCATTCTAGAGAGGTACACTATTACAATTTGTGTGTTAATTTTTATTTTTAACGTAAGATAGATTAGCTAGCAACATGTTTATTTAAAATAATATTATTTTTAGGAAATAGAGGGTAAGTATTACGTGTGACAGTCCTGGTGACGACCAAAGTCTGCCATCCTTTGATGCGAATATAGATAATAACCATGCAAATATGGTTATCTCAGATGATCAGGTCAGTTGAAAGCTTAGCTTGCAACTATTCAGTCTTAACGTAGCAGACGCTATGGACTTTTGTCGTGACCAATTAAATCTGCCTTCATTCAAAAATAGTGAAAGCACAACATTTTTTTTGAAGTTTATTAATAATATGTTTGACATTTTTAATTCCCGAAACACATATAACTTTAAAAAAGCTCTAACAGAAGCCAACGCTGCAATGTTGATAACAATGATAAGTTATCTAGAAATGACCACGACATACCTATCCGAGTTGAGAACAGAAGAGGGAGCACTTGACAAAAAGTTTACGTAAGACTGGCTTTAACCTCCTAAGTCCTAGCATCCTTTAAAAAGAACAATTTGTCCGACATGATGAAGTCCAGACATTTTTCTCAGTACATTTGTATGATGACCGCATGTTCTTTGTAACACACAAATTAGACTTTCGTTTAAAATTCAGCGCCGAAACACACAAACGTCAATGTCAATGACAAAATTGACAGAAAAAAACAGTTACTATTGGATAAACCAATCAGAGAACAGATATTTCTTCTTTCTGGCTGTGTACAAGATTGAAAATGGAGCACCAACGAACAGCAGGTAAACAAAAACTTGTTTTTTCGTGTTAAATGTTTATAAAATGTGTTAACTTTTTATTTATTATTGAGATATGGTTATGGTCTATAGGTGAATGTTATAGTTTTATCAAAACTTAATCGTCTGGATTGAATAATTAGCCAAATATCAGTATGTTCGTTTTAAAGTACTTTCGGTTTTAGCTATACAGTTAGGCATATTCAATTTGTACGGGAAAAAGGATATTCGGCATTTATTTAGAGTAATACTATAAATGGAACTTTTGGATGTTTGGATGTTGTTACTCAATTACATCAAAATTACTAAACGGATTTTGATGAAACTTGGTAGTATTATAGCTTATGTTTCTGAATACCACATAGGTTACTTTTTATCCCGGATTTCCTATAAAATTTCATAGATTTGTTTTTTTTCCTATTTAGAATTGACTGATGAACAATTGGAAACAATTTTAAACGAATCTGAATTTGAAGATGAGGATTCGGATACAGCCGAACCCTTCCCAGAAGATTTAGACCACCTTTTCAGTACAACGTCAGAATCTGAAGCCGAACCAGAAGCCACACCGCAACCAGTACAGATAGCAACTACCCTGAGAAGAGTGCGTACTAGAGGTAAGTTTTAGGTCCGTAGGGGCCCAGTGGGGCCGAAGCGTACTGGGGCCATGGGCGATGCGAAAGAGATCCCCGGGGCCCTGGAACGTAGGCAAAGCAGGAACTGAAGTGGGTTTTTAGTCAGTAAAAGTCTGACACTATCTCTCGCTCAACCCAAAAGCGGGAGATGTCGTTGGATGATTTTCCCACTCCCGAAAAAAAAAGGTAGGTTTTAGGTATTTTACCAATTTATATTTTTGGTATGAATATTTCGATGTCTTAAATATTTATTTTCATGCAGGTGGTTATCGTTCTCGAGGTAGAATATGTACCTACTCGAGGCGGCAGGGCCCAAAGATTTCCAGTTACTCCAGAAAATGAAGAACTTTGGGGGAGACGGAGTTTTATTAAGTCAATGCCACATTTGCAAGAGCCTTCTTATCCATCTAATAATATAAATTCCGATGATTTAATGAAATACATTAACGAGCATATTGACGACAATTTGATCGACACCATTGTTCAAAAAACTAATCAGACTTCAATTGAAAAAACTGGAAAAAGTATTCATTTAACTAGGGAAGAATGTTATATTTATTTTGGGATAACATTACTTATGGCGTGCTTACCACTGTCTCAAATCAGGATTTACTGGAACCAAAAATATGCTTTACCTGTGATTACACAAGCCATGACGCGAGACAGATATTTTTTGTTGAGAAATTCAATGAAAGTAGTTTTTGATAATGACATAACTATAGATATGAGGAAACAGGACAAGCTTTGGAAAGTTCGTCCTCTATTAGATAGAATTCTCCAAGGCTGCAAAGCACAAGGGAGGCAGCAGAAAATTTCTATAGATGAAATGATCATTCCATTTACTGGGGCCTGTCCAATACGACAGTATTGCCCTGGCAAGCCCCATCCGACTGGTATGAAAGCTTTTGTTTTGGCCAATCCAAATGGTCTTGTTTGCGATTTAACTATTTATCAAGGAAAAGAGACTTTTGCATATGATAACCAATTTCATTTAGGTGAAAACGTTGTACTTAAACTTACTGAATCTTTAGTGCCTGGTCATTTGATTTATTTTGATAGATATTTTACTACGGTTAGATTGGCAGACGAACTTGCTAAAAGGGGCTTAAAATGTACTGGAACTATAATGAAAAACCGCGTGCCAAAAGAAGTAATCAATAAAATAGACGATGATAAAACTTTAATGAGGAAAGGAAGAGGGAGTTGTGACGTACTAGTCCGAAATGATGGGGAGGTGGCATTCACTAAATGGATGGACAATAAATCTGTGTTACTGCTGTCCACTATTCATGCTGCTGAAAATTTTGATGACTGTAGAAGATACAACAGATCAACAAGACAATACTTATTTGTTTCACGTCCCGAAGTTATAAAAGAGTATAATAGTAATATGGGCCGAGTAGATTTAACCGACAGATTAATAGCAGTATGCCCAAGTAGAGCACGAACTCGTAAATGGACCGTAAGGTTCATATCCCATTGCTTGGACTTATCTATCACGAATTCATGGATTAAATTTAAACAAGAACAGATGGAAAAAGGTATCCGTAGACATAAAATAGTACAACTTAGAGAGTTCAAAAGACTGATAGCAGAAAGACTAATAGAAGAGAATCTCTACAGAGAGGATGATTTGCTGGATGATAGTGGTGAACCGGAGGAAAGAAGAAACGTAAAAAAGAGGCATCCGCCAATAGTGCCTTTGCCTTCTAAATTGAGACGAAAGCATGGCACTGATCATTTACCAGAAATGTTAACAACTCAGAGTCGTTGTAGAAATGCAGGATGTTCTAAAAAAACATCAGTAAAATCTTTAGGATGTAATCTGTCGCTTTGTTTAACAGCAAAACGAAATTGCTTTAAGCTATTTCATATTTCTGATAAAATTTTTTCTTTTTCTTTATAATTTAATTTTTTACTTTCTATTTTTGTATGGAGCTGCTAATTATAACATTCCATAATTGGGTTATTAATATTAGCTTGTTCTTTTGTATTTTCTTTAATTTTACTAAGAATTCATAATACATAATAACTTTGATAAATAATTGAGACTGATAGAAGTAAGACTTGAGTTTCGTGATTTTATAACTTGTTTTTAGATTGTAATAAAAAAGTTTATTAAAAGTTGATTATTTTGATTGCAAAAATGTGTTTTTATTTGATATTATTTATAAAAAAATTCTCACTGTAAGTCCAAGATTCCTTTGTAACGGACATATTCTACCCTGGCATGTTATGCATTAAGACCCAATGGCCTATAAGACGAACAAATAGCACAGAATTATTTTTTATGCCAAAATGATCTTTATATAAATGTCAATAATGTTTGTTCTAGCTAAAAAAATTGTATGAGCTTTAAGCTCTATTTCGAAGCACGCAAAGTCTCAGGACTTCAGCCACACCTCGAAATAGTTCTTTTGAAAGGACATGCGGACAAATTTACAATGTTAGAAATAAAAATGTCGGGACTCAGGAGGTTAATGGTTTCATTGGATGTGCTGCAGCTATCAAACATTTTTATGAAACGTTAATACGTCCTGGACTTTTATGCCATTTCACAAAGTAAGCCAGGACCGCCTTGAAATGCTTTTTGGTAATATAAGGTCACTTGGTGGAGGCAACAATAACCCCACGGCCCGCCAGTTTAAAGCTGCATACAAAAAAGTTTTGGTACATATTGAGTTAAAGGCTCTCGATAGTGGAAATTGTACTGCGCTTGAACATATTTCGATTCTTGATTGTGCATTATCTCCTGTAGCACGGATTAATAGATCCATACGAAGGATTGCGGTTGATGATGATGATATTACGAACGAAGAGGATATGAACGCATTTTTCAATACTATCTCAGATTTTAGCAATCAATCATTAGCTATATTGCTGGATACATAGCGCAAACTTTAATTAAGAAAATAGAATGCGATATATGCATTGGAGCGCTATTGTCCAATAGCATAAATGAAGACCACAAATTTATAATTGCTAAAGATAAGGGTGGTCTGTTATACTCGTCAAAAGATTTGATACAGATCTGTAAAATATCAGAATCTGTTATCAAAATGTATACAGAAAACCTTCACAATGTAAATAAAAAAATGTTACTGACAAAAATTATGCGTCACTGTAGGGAGTGAAGTATTCTACATTTGTATACCATTTTTTTAACGTTTGTGAATGAGGCAAAAAACTGTTAAATGTATGGACGGCAGCACATCAAGCTACTACAATCTGTCAAATTTCTTTTATAGATTTTCAACTTTATCGCTTAAGCATTAGGTTCAAGGTTGATTGGGAGAATGTGACAGTTTCGGATAGCTTGACCTGCTGGCGTCTGTACTACGCACGTATTTATATGCTTTATGTGAGTAACGTTTGACATTAAAGTAGAAAAAAAAATATTTCTTGATTTTTATTTCATGTCCCCCTTTTTCCATACATTCATCAGATTATAATTAAATAAAAATACACAACAGTTAGACTGGGAATTTATCGATAAAAAATATCGGCACCAAGCACATCTTAAGCACTAGTGTATATGAAAATTTTTAATGATTTATGCGTGTGTGAAGTGTCCATTCCTACGGGAGCTTAGTGCACATCAAGCACTAGTGTATATGAAATTTTTTATTGATTTTTGCGTATCCATTCCTACGGGAACTTAGTGCTAGTGTGCAAACGAATAGCTGCCCTGAGATTTTTGTGTGTGTGATTTGGTTGTGTGCGAAATATTTGTAAACATAGTATTGCGTATGTGTTAGAAGTTAAATAGTGGGAGTCAAGCGGCGACACTGTTCCTAATACAAAATTACAGCGAGGGCCTTTCCAGCCTTATTTTATAGTACGGGGAAGGCAACTGTCAAATTGGCGCTGTCGTAGCTAGTTCCCAAAACAAAGCATTATTACAAGGCGTAAGGTGGTTTTATTTTAATTTTGCGAAAATGACTCGTTGTTGTGTTCCCAAATGCTCCGAAATTGGAGTCCACCATTTTCCGAAAGACCCTAAATTCAGAAGATTGTGGCTTAAAGCTATTCGTAGAGAAAAAAATATAATTAAACCGAGTTCGAGGTTATGTCGAAAACATTTTGTAGATAGTGATTACGAGGAAGTAAGCAAATATACAGGTAAATAACATTATTTTCTTTTCATTTTACTTATATTTACTTAGGCGCTCAATTTTTACATGACCGTTACTTTTTCTTTGGCAGGATTAGTTCATCAACATAAATATTTAAAGAAAACCGCTATTCCTTCTGTCTTCCCGTTGACCGAAAGACCTTCTTCGTTAGAGGCTAAAGCCAGACAAGAAAGATACCAAGCAAGAGAAATTCGTAAGAGTCTCTTCCATAATTTGCCATCTACTTCGAATAGTGTTGGTGATATTATGCTTCTTGATGCCGAGATTGATACTCAACACATTTCACACGATATCGTGGTACCAAATGAGATTACTTCAGTGGCTGAAACACTTTCCAAAACTACAAATAGTGTTAATGATATTATACCTCTTGATGCCGAAATTGATACTCAAGACATCACATGATTTAGAAATACCAAGTGAAAGTACAGTTACTGAAACATTTTTGAAAACTACAAACACACAAGGCACACAAACACCGAACATCTTAAGAATATTCTGCACAGAATTGCTACAGAGTGATGACGCTTCTGTGAATTATTATACCTACAGGCCTTGAAAATTATGAAAAACTAACATTAATTTTAAGTACACTTTTGCCAATGGCTCATTCATTAAAATATAGATGGAGTCAAGTGGTAAGCCTGTCAATAGAAGATCAATTTATTATGCTTCTGATGAATTTGCGACGTAATAAACCAAATTTTGAGTTGAGCCACATGTTTGGTGTCAGCAAAACAGAAGTCTCTAATATTATTGTAACCTGGATAAACTTTGTCAGTGATTTATGGTCTTGCATAGATATTTGGCCTAACCGTCGTCTGGTGAAATTTTGCATGCCAGAATGTTTTAAGCAAGAATATCCATCAACACGACTTTGATGCTAGGTACTGAGATACCAATCCAAAATCCCAGTCAACCTGATGCTCAGAAATCTACATTCAGTACATACAGACATAGGAATACATTAAAAAATCTTGTTGGCTATTCTCCAGGAGGATTACCAACATACTGTTCCGGAGCATTTCGGGGATCTACTAGTGATCGTCAAATTGTTGAAAGAAGTTCACTAAATGAACTCTGTGAACAAGGTGATAGTATTATGGCCGACCGCGGCTTTAATGTTCAAGACCTATTTGCTAGCAAAGGAGTAAGTATTAACATACCTACTTTTCTAAGAGGTAAATCACAAATACCAGGTGTTTGTTTGAAAATGGATCAGAAATTAGCCAGCAAACGAGTTCATAAAGAACGGCTGATAGGATTAACAAAGACCTACAATATATTAACTTGTGAACTCATTAAGTTTTATGTTCCTTTAGCATCTAAAATTTTTTTTATATGTCTGATGCTTTGCAATTTCCGAGACGGTATTGTAAATAAAAAGGATATACTTAATTTGATTGTTTTGTTTTATTTTTTTACATCGTTTCATAATTATAATACAAATACTTTCTTAAAACTACATCCTTAAAATAATTTTCATAAAAATTGTCTAGTTTCACCAACATCTCGGCTATGTAGGTATTATTTCTCTTAACTTTGATGACCTTCATATCTTTGTATGTATACACAATCAGATGGCAAATGCTCCTTCCTGTACAAAGTAATTGTTCTTGGATCTGATAATAGTAGGGTGTACTAATTTTTAGGTTAAGGTTTTGGTCAAGATAAGGTGTAAGCTAGGCTTGCAAATGGGCATTTAACTTCCACCACTGTGTCTGCTCAAACCAGTCCATCAGGAGATGCTGCCAAGTATGGTCTTTCTTTGTTTAGAAAAAGTCCAGATGATTCAACATTTAAACCACTTGTCATGCAGTACTTTTCTATTGCATTTTTTTCATTTTGGTTCCATGATTGGTGGCTCGAGAATGTAATTCTTTCCTGCTCAATATTTGTTCTGCATATTTTGCCATTGTTGTTTGTCTGAGATTACAAATTGTTTGAAAATTACTGGCAGTGAGGCTATTTTTCCTATGGTAATGCCATTCATGACTCAAGTTTTGTGACCTGGTAGACTGTTCAATTTCATGTATATCTTCAGTGGATATGTCATAATTCTTTCAAAATCAGAGTCTGCATCCACTTCTGTATAGTTATGGTCAGTCTCTAAAGCATAAGGATTTGCTGGCTCATACATTTGCTTTAATGGCATGGATGAGTTTTTCAAATTGAGTAAGTACCAAATTCCTTACTCTACTGTTGTGGTTTTCTTTGTTTATAGATTGCACAGGATATGGTTTGAATATGAGTTTTAAGCTATTTCTTCTATTTGGTATTTTTTCAGCACGGACTGGAGTCCCTGTATAACTTCTTTTTGGTACATGAAACTGTTGTAATCTCTGTGTACATACTTCAAAGCATATTATTATCTTCTCCCATACCATATGCTCTACCCCTAGCAGTAAAACAGCCACATGTTTACACAAAGAAGACATGCCACTGCCTGCTGGACACTCACAGTGAGATTCTGTAGGGTCACCAAATTGATCCAGCTTTACATTGACCTCATATTGGAGATCTTTCATGGTTTTTCTGCAGTATCCTTTTAAGTAAGTACAATCTCCAACCAAAGTAGATCTCGTCGCTGCCTGAAGGTGACTGGTTTTATACAATTCCACTGCTTTCTCAAATTTTTTTTGAGTGCTAGAAAGAAAGAAGCATATCTTATTATTATTTAAGTACCTACTTACCTAACTAAAACAATACTGAAATATCATAGCAAAACTAGGTACCTACCATCTGAATTTGTAAGTATAGCAATACAGCATTTTCTTTGCGATGAAAAGATAGTGGATGCATAATCAGCCTATAATGTTCCCACTGCTGGGACACAAGCCTTCGAGCTTTTCAAGAGGGAGTGGTGGGCCGTAATCTACCACGCAGGCCCAGTGCGGCTTGGTAGATATCACGTCTTCGAATTTTTGGTTCTAAGATATGCCGGTTTCCTTACAATGTTTTCCTTCACCATTTTGAGAGCAGTGGTGATGAAGTTATTTACACAAAGTAAAGCGCCTGGCTGGGTTCGAACGCACAACCTGCAACTCATAAGTCGGGGCCATTACCACTGGGCCACCACTGCTCCAAAAAGATAATGGATGATATTTAGGAATTAAATCAAATTAATCACTTTATTCGCCATCAGTAGGTACACTAAGAAGATTTCGGACAACTAAGATATCCATAAATTGTTAGTAAAAGGTTTCCACAAATACTATTGTTAGTAACTTAAAAACCAAAAAGGTTTAAGTACCTACTTACCAATCTAGGTAATGTCTAATTTTCGTCTTATTTATTGGTGGAAGCAGTGTGCTACTATTTATGTCCCGAAAACATTCATTGTTCGGTTGCGTTTTTATTTATATTTGTTACCTCAGTACTCCGTAATTTATAAAAACCGATTTGGAAAATTATTTTTTTATTTGAAAGGATAGACTTAGGAGATACAAAACCAAAGACACCGACTTCCGAAATTAAAGTTATTTTTTGCTTTGTAGTGTTTTTTTGGAAGTCGGTTGGTTTTTTTTATAGATAAGTTTTTGTTAAAATCGGTCCACTCGGTCAAAAGTTATTTCTTATTTGATAATAGAACGTGACTGGCAATCCAGAAGCTAGCCACCCACGAGATTCTCGTGTTAGTAACACGAGCGTTCCAACAACGTGTCTAGACAATCAGCCCATAGTATGGACGGCAGCACATCAAGCTACTACAACCTGTCAAATTTCTTTAACCGATTCGTTGCGGATGGCACGTTTCAGTGCCATCACTTCTTTTTAAGTGTGGCGTCAGGCACGGATATGTGTCATTTTGAAATCGATGATAACTCCTTCAATTCAATTCAATCACATGTAAACTAAAAGTATTCGAGCTTTGAATACGTAAAAAAATGTCAAAACACTGTTTTCTTTTCCGCATGGCTGAAGACACAGATGAGTGTCATTTAATCGTATGGCGTTGGGCACTGATCAGTGTCACGTTATTTTTGTTCGACGCCACGGCTAGAAGTTAGTGAAATTAGGCATCGCAACGAATCGGTTAATAGATTTTCAACTTTATCGCTAAAGCATTAAGATCAAGGTTGATTGGGAAAAATTGACAGTTTCGGGTAGCTTGACGTGCTGGCGTCTGCGTCTGTACCACAGTGCAAGCTGCTGAGGAGCTGGCAGGCCCGCTAGACCGAGTGTTGCGAACCACATTCTTATTGTCGTGCGGCAGAACCCGCGGGGCGCCGGGCGGCAGCTCGTTTAGTTTAGCAACCGTTACACGCCCCGAGTCTCGCACTGGACTGTTCTGTTCATCGTGTTTTACGCAGAGATCGGCAGCGAGCGTATCGAATTTACAAGGTGCGGGTGCAACAAACATAAATCGGTCGTATATGTAGTCAATTTCCCTGAAACCTGCCTATCATTTGTTTTTGTCTTGCACGCATTGCCGTTGATTAAAAGAAAGTATTGTTTCAGGGGCTGGAAGACTCCAACGTCGAGGGCATACCTGGAACATCGTCTCAAAATGTGGTAAGTAAGTCAATAGCTTGTAATTTGTAACTTATGCTAGTTACGTGTGTGAGATGAATTAGCACAAGTATCTGAACCATTTGGTGTCACGCAGACTTGCGCAAGCCTAAATTTGCGCAAGTAAATCGTAACGTGTGTGGCTAGCATTATAGTACATCTATACCTATAACAAACATGTGAAGTGAGCTTTTATTACACCTGTCATTGAGACTAGCGGGATTGACACTATTGACAGCTCACGTCAAACTCACTTCAGCCAAGTTTTCACGGTGAGATACAGAATAGATGAGATAGAGGTCTGTTCCAAACGTAGACAGAGAATGCTATAGACAAATTGATCTTTTATCGCATTCACACAAGAAAAAGAGCAACTTACGCCGATGTCGTGTAAAGAAATGAAACAGAACGATGAGATTTTTTGTTTCACGGCCCGTGTCTCGTTTTTCAAGGTCAGCACACTAGTTTGCTAAACAAAGTTTGACAGTTAACGTGCAGCTAGCTATCGTCTTCATATAAAAAACAGTTTTCTAAGTGCTTTATGCTAAGAAATGTAAGTTATATATTGTTTGTGAACAATTTACTTAATATTTCAACAATTAAAAAAAAAAACATGGTGCGGTGTAGCGTTTTAGGGTGTAAAAGTGATAGTGGAACGAAAATGCCGGATTTATCTTTTCATTCGTAAGTATAACACCCTTTATCAGTTAATAGGCGTTCAATAATATTTTAATGTGTTCATACATAGTGTATAGTGTACCTTAGACGAAAACTAATCGATAAAAAAGTACAAAAATAACAATTATTAATTATAACCTAAGAACTTTGGTGTTGCCAACTTTTCTTTACATTATTACCCACTATTATGGGAAATATGTATCATGCAGTGTGTATGACATTTAATGACTTGTTGCAGTTTTCCCGAACATGATAATTTACGTCAGAATTGGATTGTAGCTACAGGACGAACACATTGGACACCAAAACCGTCATCTAAAATATGTAGCAGACATTTTGAGAAAAAAATGTTAATCAAAAAGAAGAAACTTACACTGCTATTACCTGATGCTGTACCTATTCTGGTAAATATTCAGTTAATGACATATTAAGTTTCGATCCAGGTTTTATAAGATTTTTATTTATACAAATAGTTTATTTTCGGGATCTGATGATACTGTTGATTTTATAAGAAAAATTAACAACTTATTTGATATTTTTAATAGTCGGAATCTGAATATGTATGGTTTTAAAAAACCTATTAGTAGTAAAAATGGCGATAGCATACTAGACTTTATCAATGTAATGGATACCTACATCAGAGGACTGAAATTAGAGGGAAACCCAATACTGCAAACAAATAGGAAAGTTGGATTCATTGGTTTCTTGATATGTATACAAAGTCTTAAAAAAATGTATGCTGACATCATAGTGACGGGTAAACTTAAATTTTTACCTGTGTACAAACTTAGCCAAGATCACCTGGAGTGCTTCTTCAGCTCGATTCGATCGAAAGGCGGCTATAACAACAATCCAACAGCCTTTCAATTTCAAAGTGCCTACAAAAGACTAGTGATACACGGGGAAATAAAAGGCATTGAGTCAGGAAACTGTATACCTCTAGAGGATATAAAAATTTTAACGCACACAGAAGTTCGATATGAACGTAAAATTAATATGTACTGCACTCAAGATGTCGAAGACTCAATTATAGATTTTCCCGCTAGTAATAATTTCTTTGTCGATGATGACCACGAGTATATTTTTAACCCCTCAAAATTGACAATCTATACTGAAGAAATAATTTCATATATCGGTGGGTTTGTTGTTAGGAAATTAGGAAAAGCTATAAAATGTGAAGATTGTCTGCTAGCTCTTATTAGCGACAAATATTTGGGTCTTATATTTAAAAAAGATAAGGGTGGCCTTATTTACCCTTCACGCGACGTAATTAAAGTATGTACGGTCGCAGAAAGAATATTTAGGATTAATTCACATGGAGGAATCTCATTCTTTTCCGAAAAAAATCTTTTGTCTAAACTTATTTTAGCGACTTTCAAACGGTGCCAGGATGTATTCACGACTAATCATTTTGAAAGTCAACCTTTTATTGGAAACCACAAAGTTTTACTTATTAAGGCAGTCTCCATGCACTATTTTGAACTGCGTATACATCACGCAACAAAACAATTTGAACCCAAACAAAAAATTAGAAATATTCTTACGAAGCTTGTTTTATTTAAAGGACAATAACATATAAAATTAATAAAAGCTAATTAAAAATATACATGTTGTATTACATGGGGCACTAAAGTTTTGCACTTCTAGATAATCGGAACTATTTGAATTTCGAATGTTATATTTTTTTAAACGTTGCAACCTTCTTAGTAATAAAAAAAAACAATTGGCGGGAAATCATTTGTCAATTGTTTTTATCACACATCAAAGTTCTACGTACGCAACGAAAATGGAATTAAGTCTAAAAGATTTTAGAGCGATGATTTTTTATGATTTTAAAAGTTCTCTCTCTCCGCAAGACTTTTACCCATTTGTGATGACTAAGAGTAGACTTAAAATCCAAAATATCATTTTGATTTATCTCCACAACTTCATATGGTTGATCTATTGTTTTACTATAAATTTTATTACTCACACTAAGATTTCATTACTTTTTGCATTAATATTGAACTGTAAACACTATCATTATCATGACATATTTGTGTCACAGTCACAGATACTCAGCTTCGTAGGCATTTTGCATTGTTTTAAGTTTGTCAAATCTGAAATCTCATTTATTTCTTTCTCTACACCTTTTTTGGCCATATTTAAAAGTAGTTTATTTCTTGAGGCACTCATTTTTAAATATTAACTGATACTTTAATTATTAATTTAAGGTAGAATGCGTTAAACAATGTAAATTTAATAAAGTCAAATAAAGTAAAGTCTGAAGTAAAGGCGGACAAATTCAAATGTCCGTTTCTACTGCGATGTTTTTTTAAAATCGAGTGAAGATGTCTTCATTTACGTGGCAGATTTTCTTCATTATTTTATTTTAATACAGACTTGTAGATAGTGTTTATACAAGGTGTAATTTAAATAACCCACAACCTCTTAAGGGGTCATTGTACTCATCATTATGAACAACTTTCACTATGGGACCACCCCTGAAATCGCGAAAAAAAATCAGCAGTTCTCTAGATTTTGATGAGTTATCCGAACATAAATGTAGGGAATAGCTGATTTTTTTTTCGGGATTTCTGGGGTGGTCCCATAGTGAAAGTTGTTCATAATGTTCAGTACAATGAACCCTTAAGAGGTTGTGGGTTATTTAAATTACACCTTGTATAAGCTCATTTTTGTAAAAAAAGCATTTTCACAAAAATGTAGATGTCCGTTTCTACTTTGAAAAGCAATAAACAATATTTTGGTTATAACATGTTGTTTTTTTAAGTTACGCAAAACTTATAGTGTGACCTACGTATTATTAACTCACAAATCCAGAACATACGTCCTAATATCACATTACAAACGGTAAGTATTTAGAATCACATGACCACTACCCATCGTCACCCTCCTGTCCTCATCGCAATTTATTTGAGTTTGCCAGCATGTGTGTGTGTGTGTTCCATACACCTTTATTATTCCTCGGCATCACGTCTATACCTACACCGATGATATTGATAATCGATTTATAAGTGTCAATTTCAAGCTTTCTCTTACATACTAATTTCTAATTTTAACCATTTACGTAACACCGTTATATCACACTAACACAACAATTGGGGGTAAATTTTTCCTCACATGGTAACCCTACATAAAGTGACGTATTTTTTTTTGTCCTTTTCTGCGACACGCTTTGTAGGTGTCTATAGCATTCTCTGTCTACGGTTCCAAACGTATAGTCTGATTAAAAAGAAAACTACTGGATCAGAAAGGGATCTGTGGATGCCAATTTGTAGTGCCACTTGCAAATTGAGAGCTTTGATTGATTATTTGAATACTTAAACCTGAATTTCTAACTATTTGAAATCACCATATACTTAGATTTTTTAAATTAGACAATTGAGGTTAAAATAACCTCAATTTCCGTCGATTGCAAACAATATTTATTGAAATATTTTTTTTTTTTTGCAAAAAAGTTTTTTATTTTTTACTTTTTAGTGGATCGTGGTTTGTAATTTATCTAAGTTACAATAGCCTAATGACAACTGCTCATCACCTTTTACAAAATATTGCTTTTCCCGATGCAGGGACGTTAATTGTTGAGTTCTCCTGGTTGACTTCACCATCAGCTCAATTTCACCATATGCATTGTAGCGAGCATAATTTGCTTAGCAATCATTTTAAAGTAATCGAATCACAACCCGTAAAATACTTATTATTGAGTAGTTCCGGAGGCCATCTCTGGTCTTCACCATCAGTTCCACTTCACCAAAAGGTGCTTTCCGAGAGCAAATGAACTATAAAAAATACCCAAATCCCTATAGGTGTGCCTATAATAATTGAAGAGTTCCCTCGATTTCTCCAGGACCCATCATCAGATCCTGACCTGATGACAATGGGACCACCTGGAAAGTATATCCTTTAAAACAAAAAAAATAATTTTCCAAATCAGTCCAGCCGTCTTCGAGTAATCGGGGAACACAACGAATTGAGAACCTCCTCCTTTTTTGAAGTCGTTTAAAAAGTGGTGAGATATAAAGTTGCAACCTTTTTTTTCCCCACAACGGGGAAGCTCTTGGCCTTCATCTCACCTGATGGTAAGTGATGATCAGGCCGCAGGTGCCAGCGAGCTTCATCCGGAATCCTCAACTACACAGGAACTGGCTATCTTCCCTCTAACTGCCGAAACACAACAATGCTGTTAACATTGTTGTTATGGCGACAGACTTAGATAAGATGGCGGCAGCTAGCCAGGCGGACTTAGAACAAGCCCTACCACCAACCAAACCGAGCAGAAAATTATGCCTCCGCTGGGAATCGAACCCGGGATCTCTGGATCTGAGACAGGTGGTCTTACCACTAGACCACAGAGGTGGTTAAAACCTTCTACCTAATTACAGATGAATGTGTCGCTAATTCCGTTTAGTGAGTGGGTATTTGACTTCTACTTGTGGCGTCTCGGAAACATGGAGCAATTAATTCCAAGATTGTATGCAAAGTTAGTTGCCGTGTAGCCGCATCTTTACGGGTTCAAATGACAGCTGATGAGCTGACACTTTCTACATTCCGAATTATGCCATAATAGGTCACAGCGCTCACATCAATAAGTTGCGTTCCGATTTAGATGATTTAGAGGCTGTACCCAGAAGCGCAATTTCGTAAATGCCACGTTAGTTTAAAGATATAATGCGACACAAAACATCACAACTGTTATTTTTAACCTTTTAACCGCCCGACTTCATATCAGTTGTCGTGCCCCCAGCGCCGGGCAACTTGAATCATTACGATATTTGGTCGTAAATATACGACCCTGGCGAAATGGACACGAAAATATTTGTCGGATTAATCCGTCGTAGGCGGTTAAAGGGTTAACAGCGCTCACGGAGATATTAATTTAGGGCATGGGCGGCGTTATCGTAAGATGGCGCATGTCATGACGTCATTTATGACGATTCACGGGACATCGTTAACGCGCTCACGCTAATTCTGAACCAGTGTAAGATCGCTCAAATCGATTACAGCGCAATTCGGAACGTAACCTTGATAAAGTAACTTTAGTCTGATCGATCTTGTCAGACAGACGTCAGCTAAACGTCAGTTTTCTTGTAAATGTTATGATGAATGGTTGTGTGTTAGTTCTTCGTGCATAATGTCGGACTATTTAACCGAAATTCTACAAATCTTAATGTTAGAAGAAGAAGACAACGACGATTTACTTATCTTGCTTGCTATGCTTTTGGATAACAAGAGGAAGGAAAGTAAGGTGTGTGGTGACTCTTTATTTATTTAAACTTTTCACACTTAAAAAAGTACAAAGGCGGACTTAATGCCTTAGGCATTCTCTACCAGTCAACCAAGGGTGGTGAAGGGTGGTGGACTCTTTCATGGACCTTGTCCAATGAAACCATAATTATGTTTTCAACTTGGTCTATAATAATATTATAAAACAAATAAAATTCTAATTATATGTATAGTGTGCGCCGTCGTTCCATGTCTGCTCTGACAACTGTCTTTGAAGAGGCGAATGTAAAACTGTCCGCACGCCGCGACCTTGTTACAGCGGCAACATTATATTTAAATAATTTAATCATTTAATTTGTTAATAAAAAATTATTATATTTTTATTATCATATATTTAATTTTTATTTTTATAATAACATTTAAAAATAGTAGCATCAGAAACAGGGTCCAAGGTGCCAATGGTCAGGGATCTAGAGAGACGAACCTCCTCAAAATGCGTGCTGTTTCCAGGAGTACTGCTTTCTGGATCAAGCCCTTGATCCAGCCGTGCAATGAGAGCCTCCTGAGGTGTTGGTTGATGCTCTCCGCTATTAGGCTATTATTATTATTTTCTTTGTTTCACTAAATACATAAAAAATATATTTTTAAATATTAGGATATGAAAAGTATAAAAACATCTATAAATATAAAAATAGTAGCCCACTGGTATCGGGAACAGTGTCCAAGCTAATGGCGGTCAGGGCTCCAGAGAGAGGAACCTTTTAACAGTGCAAGCCGTGTCCAGAAGTACTATTATTATTATTATCTTTATAAACATAATTATATGACTAGATGACCCGATTAACTTCGTACCAAGTGAGATTGATTGTTCCTTTTGGCTTTTCCTAATCCACCCCAGTATTGCGGGGAACAAAACAAAAAAAAAATCATAACAGTACAATGTTTAGATAATAACCCATAAATATTGAAAAGATGAAATTAATGATGTTTAGCCAATGTTCAAACACAAATATGACTATGTACTATGACAGCCAATGCTTATCACGAGTACCTAAACATATCTAAATTCCTAGGTTTGACAATTGACAATTTTATTTTGATTGGAAAACACACACAGAGGAAACAAATAAACAAATTAGTAAGTTTGCCTATGCCCTATATAAACTTACCTCAATGGTGAGTGTGGATACTTTAGTCACAGCATATCATCGCTTGGTGGGTTCAGTTTTGAGATAATAATATGGTGTTATTTTTAGAGGAATTAAACCAATAGGCAAATAGTATTTAAATCACAGAAAAAGTGTATCAGGACAGTGTTTGGATTACAAGTTATAGATACCAGTGGCGAGGTGTCAATTTTTGTAAGCGAGAAGCAGAAGCGAAGCTGGTTTTAACTTTGTTGGCAATAGGCATTTTCCAATAGCGGTACAGTTTTTGCTGATGCGAACCTCCGAAAGGAAGCCGGTAGGAATCGTGTTATAAGGTGCTTTCACCACTGACAGATACATGTAAACCATTATTTATTAAATTTAAAATATTGACTCTTCCATCATTATAATTGTTTTTGATGTATTTGTTAAGACCAATCCAAAGATATTTAAAATAATGTCATACATTAAAAACCGAAGTTGATGGGATCCACAGCATTAATGCGAAACATTTCAAGCTGAATATTTTCACCATATATTTTTGACTAAAGGCACAAGATTTTGGTTTACACCTACACATCTGGGATTGAGCCGGTTCCTTGTATTTTGCCGTCAAAGTTATGACACCATCGTTTTGACTTTTAGCAAGATTATTCAAAAACGCATGCATGAACAGTTTTGAAACTTTGTATGGTTATTATTAGCGTCAAGAAGGACCGAATACAGTTTTCAGCGAACTTATGCCTTGTCTCATTTAGCGCTGCGATGTTTTTTCGGGTTTTCATAAAACCGCGATAACTTGAAAACTATAAATATTTTCTTAAATCTAATTGGGGCACTAAGGGTAAGGGGCACACATTAAGAGCTACTCGTGTATGTTTATTCTACAGGGGCACATGCAATGGTTTTAGAGATATACGATTCATCAAAACGTTACTCCAGCAGGAAATGCAATATCTCGAAAACCTGAAGGGGCATAGATTTTATTTTTGGGGGCACATTTTGGCACACATATAAGCTCTCTGGCCATGCACAATTTTTCTCTGTCCGATTATTCGCTTAGAATTTTCCTGCCAGAAAAACGTTACCCCAGCAAGAATCGTATTTTTCCAAAACGACAGGGGGCACATTTACAGCAGATAAGGCACCAATTATACCTTCTACTCATATAACTCTAGGAGACACTTTCTTGCTGAGGTAACGTACACCCCTTACAGCGACACGCTGAGCAGTAGTCTATAGTTTTCTCTGTGTCAAGAGGCGCTGCGTGTTCCTAGAAATCCCCACGTGCCGCGCGCTGCACACCATCACACCATGAAAGAGAATAGCATATCGTCGTCCCTCTCTATCCCACGCTTGCTGGCCTCTTTGTTTGTGGTGTTAGCTCACTCACCTTTCTGCCATCGGATTGTGTGCGTTGTTTCTGTGTACTTAAGTTAGTGATTTTACCGCACAATTTGGCTTGATACATTGGATTCCGTTTCAGTTTTAACTTGTGACTTGGCTGTGTTTATAGAACTTAGTTTGTGTTGTGACGTGAAGCAACTTGTGATGGCTACAATGTCTTATAGACCATGTATCATTTGCCGGAGAAGTACAAACCGCATTGGCGGCAGAAGCGTTAGAAGGTCGTTTCTGCTGACACCTGCTTTTGTCAAAGAACACACTTTTATTTTGGACTATATTGAACACATCGACAATTCCACTGAGGTTAGTAATCGATTTTTACTTATTTATGCAACAACTTTTTTTTAATAACTTACCTAAGTTTATGCCTAAGTTAATACTAGTTAGTAAATTAATAATAATGCCTAAGTTTATAGAGGGTGTAAGGGACAGCCCTCCGCAAACTAACGGTGAATTTGAATCATATTCCATCGAAAATATTCGCAGGAAATTTTTCAATTTTTTTTTATCGATTTTTCAGTTACTGTTCCTTTATTTCAATGTAAAATTATATTCTCTGTACGTAGCACTCCATTATTTATGTAAATAAAACAGCTAATATAAAAAAAATCAACAATGGATGTTGAAATACTCTGCGGCCGGCTCGCTGCGCTGCCGTTCGCTACGCGCGTTTTGCCTCGATAACGATACGGCGTGTCAGGAAATAAAACAAATCGGGTTTATTGGATTCCCATACCGTTCCAGAAATAATTTCATGTACCGGTCATCTTAGTATGATATACTGAATTCACCCCATCAGTCTGCGGAGGGCTGTCCCTTACACCCAGTATAATATTGAATGAAACCTTAATTTTAACCAATATTCGACAACGTGAAGAGGGGCTTTAACGATATACCTGCTAAGTTTTCATCGCCTACTTACATTACCGCCTAGTCTACTTACGAGCCTATACTACCTCAAAGGCTTAGCATGATCCTCCGTTATGTCGAAAATACTGCAGCATTAATTTTGAAATAAATATATGGTAAAGTTGACGATTAATGTTAAGTACTTACTATGTTTGCCGAAAACAAGATTCCATAAAATTTTCTCGATAGAAAAAAAAATCCAAAGTTAACTCTAAACCGAACAATAAACCGCTGGTATTCAAAAAATACTTCAAATTAGATCATGAAACTTTGCATACTAACTGAACTAACTATAAAGCAGGTCTTATGTTTTTTTTTTTTTTTTTAATTACCATTATTTTCACCGTAAAAAGCAATTACCTAAACTATCGGCGCTCCCTGCCGCCCAGCACCGCACTCAGTCCCGCTCTCACTCAGTCCGCGCGCAGTATCGTGCGAGCGAGATAAAGAGTGAATTTTAGCTGAGGTAGTATAGGCTCTTAACTAATATTTTAAAACTTTTAAAAATAGATTTAAAATTTTCTTTAACTTATAGAAAGCTACATTATCCCTGAGTACCCTACCTTCATAATACAAAGAATGCTTTTAAAAAAAGGATACAGCTATGAGTTATTCCAGGAACTGATATCAAGTGCTGCAGTTTACGATAGGATAAGGCAGACCGTATTGTCACAGTAAATATTTTTTTTTTTTTTTTAATTTTATTTACTGTGGTATTGTCATGGATAATATTACCGTGGTATTGTTATTACCTTTATTATTCGTTGCCTCTCCCAACCCAACACAAGCCCTTTGTAATATCACCCAGAGGCAGAGACCCTTCTATTGTTTGTCTTTACATATTCAAATTGTTCTTATTATGTTATTTTTTATCTGTCCTCTTTTGTAACTCTGTTCTTCCCGAAATTGCAAATGAACCTTTATTTTACAGATTGACCAGTTGGATAGAATTTGTCGACCGTGCATGCAACGTGGGACTTACTGGAATCGGCAGAGAAATGCTCAGCAAGAGAGAAGTGACAGCGATACTGCAGAAATCTTACAGGAAGACAATGATCAAGAAAACGTAGCTCAAGATGATCAGGAAGTAGTGATAGAGCTAAATGTTGGTGATCGTGATGTTCAAGCCAGTCCTCAATACAGGGTGTCACGCTACGCTCCAATTTCAATGACTGTCTTTGCAACTTTCTTTGAAAAAATATCTTTCTTTCTTTTCTTTCCAAAGGTTGTCTGTAAAAGATCGCTTTTAGCGAAAAGACCGCCCATTGTGTCGCCCTATGTGTAAAATTTCTACATTAATATCTGTAATTTTTATGGTGTACAATAAAGAATATTCTATTCTATTCTTTAGGAGTTAGTCTGTAAAGCTATGAAGTTTGATAATACTGAACGATTATATTAAAATTATCCTTTTTTTTTTTACAGAATCAAGACGAGAAACGAGACAAAACGAGTGGCGATGAAACCAAAATATTTTGTCCAAAATGCAACACTGAAGTACCGCACACTGCAGAAAGGATTCTAGAGGTATGTACATACCAACATGATGCATACAATTGTTTTAATTTAATACAATGTACAAGGTCATATCATTCGTAGATCTTTGACAGTCATTAAGGGTAGTCAGAAGCCGGAAAGACTGACAAACAGTCTTACCAAGAGATATCGTGTTGATAGTGTGTTGCTTTGTGAAGGTCAGATAGGCACAGCCCAGCCAGAGCTCCACAACCCAGTTGCTGGATAGAAAACACGATACCCCTTGGCATGACTGGTTTTCTCAGACTTTCGGGCTTGTGACCACCCGTAACAACTGTCAAAGATCTATGAATGACAGCCGGGATCAACTGCTTAACGTGCTTTTCCGAGGCACGGAGGGTCTCGGTATAGTTGTATAGTATAGTAGTATTTCTTTATTTGGTATGTAATGGATGGTCACCCATCCACAGACCGACCTCGGCAAGCGTTGCTTAACCTTGAAGATCGACTCGGGCGACTGTTATTATTTAGCCACGAGCCCTAAGGACACACACAGATACGAAAAGCGACTTTGTTTTAGTTAAACTATTTATTATAGATTCCCATTCACAATAGTTTACTTGTTAATATTTTCTCAGAATCAAAAAAAAATACTCATCGCAAACGTCTACCATTACTTGGAGCACGAGTATGAAGAGTTAAAGAAGATTTATGGAGACCTGGACCTGACTCCTCTGTCGAAGATCCGCCAGCGGACGGCGTTGGCCACCGGAGTGAGTGAGACGATGGTACTTCAGATACTGAAGGAGGAAGAGAAGCGGAATGCAGACAAACGACAGGAACCGCCTGAGAAACGGCGCAGAGCTCGCAAGAGGTCGAAACAGACGGACAGGTATGAGTTAACACTGTATTAATGTATTTTTAACAGCACACAGTAGCGACATCTATGCCACAACTCAGAAACGAAATTAAATGGCGTGTGAATTAGACGTCATTGATAGATGGAGCCACTTAATCCTGCATCGCACAAGCAAAGTTTGACCATAAAGTTACGTTGGAGGAGTATTCGGTCCTTATTAGAAGAAGACGAAAGAGCATCACACCTCGTTCTTCTAAGGGCGGTCGGCAGAGCGATTGTACCGTATCGCTACTGAATCACCCTGCTGAGTCGACAGTTTTTCTTGGAATAACTATAGACGGTAAATTACAATGGGGCCCACACATAGAATAATTGTCAGGAAGGCTTAGTTCGGCAGCTTATGCTGTTAAAAAAATTCGCTAAACATCACGCCGTGAACACTTAGGTGAAGTGAGCTGTCAATCCCTAGTAGAGTAAGGTGGGATGACAGTTCACTTCACGCTCACTTCACCTAAATCTTCACAATGGGATCTTTACAGAATAGCACCACTGATGTAGTTACAGCCAGCATTGTTTATTTATTTTCATAGTCTTAAGTCATATGGGATTCTTCTCTGGGGAACCTATGCGGACATTAATACTACCTTTACAGGGTGTAAGGGACAGCCCACCGCAGACTGATGGGGTGAATTCAGTATATCATACTAAGATGACCGGTACATGAAATTATTTCAGGAACGTTATGGGAATCCAATAATCCTGATTTGTTTTATTACCTCCCATGGCAAAACGCGCGTAGCGAACGGCAGCGCAGCGAGCCTTCGACCGCCGAGTATTTTAATATCCATTGCTGATTTTTTTATTTTAGCTTTTTTGTTTACATAAATGGAGTGCTGCGTCGTACAGAGAATGTAATTTTACATTGAAATGAAAGAATAGTTACTTAGTTAAAAAAAAAAAAAAAAATCCTGGGAATATTTTCGGTGGAATATGATTCAAAATAAGGAGCTGAATGCACCCTGTTAGTTTGCAGAGGGCTGCAATCTTGCAATTGCGCTCGCCTCCACAGAGTAGGCAACTCATTCATGGGTGTATACGCTTTTACAACAAACTTTCCATTGAAATTCAAAACTTGCCCATTAAACGATTTAAAGCTGTATTAAAACCAAACTTTGTAAAAAAGGGTACTATAAAAATTCTGATTATTTATAAGACAAAAAAAAAGTTCGGGATTGAGCTGCTGGCTCTGCTAAGCCTTGTGACAAAACCGTAAAACTTGACATTTTAATTACTATGCAAAATCATCATTACCATACAGACATAGATGGATATAGGTACCATTTTATATACATGTTAACGTTGTTGAATATTATATACAAAATGACATGAATATTACTTCAATTATTGTGAATGTGAGCACTATGTGGGTCATCAATTTTTTTAAAATTTTTTTTTTTCTTTCTCAGTTTTAATAATGGTCTGGCATTTTGAGTACTTTATGCGGCCTAATCGAATGTTCTTTCTTGGTATTGTTCGTCGAGTCGTTAAGCTCCTTAAGTCCTGAGTTGAGGTACACGATTACTGAGAAATGCTTGCACTGACTGGACACGTCCATTCAAATTTGTGTAGTTATTTCCTCAAAAGACCATTTCAGACACGGATCTACATGGTCCTGACATGATTTGAGCAAGATTATGCCTGGACTTTAAAAGAGACTGAACCCTGAGTTTGTTTCGCCATTTCTTCTCAGGGGTAGTCGGATAGGAAATGCCGACTCCTAGCCTAGTTTTTTTTTTAATATGACGTGTAAAAGTGATTCGATATCCTATTTACAGAATAAACAATTTCATTTCATTTCAAACGCTTCTGTCGCGCTTTTCAAATGGGAGACAAACGGCCAAAAGTAGCGATGCGCACGCGCGTTAAGGGCCTATGCTACCTCAAATGGCTTAGCATGATCCTCCGTTATGTCAAAAATACTGCAGCTTTAATTTGGAAATAAATATATGGTAAAGTTGAGGACAAATATTAAGTACTATGTTAGGCAAAAACGCGATTCCATAAAATTTTCTCGATAGAAAAAAATTCCAAAGTTACTTCCAAACTGAACAATAAACCGCTGGTATTCAAAACATACTTCAAATTAGATCATGAAACTTTGCATATTAACTGAATTAACTATAAAGCAGGTCTTATGTTTTTTTTTTATTAATTACTATTATTTTCACCGTAAAAAGCAATTACCTAAACTATGGGCGCTCCCTGCTGCCCAACACCGCACTCAGTCCGCGCGCAGTATCGTGCGAGTGAGGTAAAGAGTGAATTTTAGCTTAGTGGCTCTTAACGAAACGCGCTACTCAGTCGCAGTTAAAAGTCGCCGTGGGCGACCGTCCTAAATAATTATTATTAGCATACATTTTCTCACTAATAATTTCCCCTGTATCGTTGTTGCGTACTGGTTATAGTACATATCAATCAGTATTATATCATACAGTCCAAGAAGAAGCATATTTTGTTATAATTTTGAACAGCACCAACACTGTTTGTTGGTCAGCAGTATCAAGCGCTACTGCTGTGCATGAGGTCCTGGGATCGATTCCCAGGTTGGGCAGTGTTATTGGGGTTTTCCTTCAGGAATTTCTCAATAACAGCCCGGAGTCTGGATTGTGACGGGTTGATGGCATTAGTACGCCCCCTATTATATTATGGGACTTAAAAACAACTGGCGAAATGTGGGTGTACTATAGGTACACCTCTGCCTAACCCTTCGGGGATTACAGGCGTGATGTTTATGTTCAAACAACAAAAAACACCTTTTGTATTTTCCAACCATATCGTATTTATGCTTTCAGTTCAAGCGAAGAAGATGGTTCCGATGATAATGTTGACGACGGCGGACAATCAAGCTTCATTCAAGAGTGAGTTTGATTTTTTTTGAACATCCATACTAATATTATAAATAAATACGAAAATAACTCTGTCTGTCTGCTACCTTTTCACGTGTAAACCACTGAACCGGTCGTTGTTTGACAGATAGGTATCATGGAACCTGGAGCAGGATATAGGTAGCATGGAACCTGGAGCGGGATATAGGTAGCATGGAACCTGGAGCAGGATATAGGTAGCATGGAACCTGGAGCAGGATATAGGTAGCATGGAACCTGGAGCGGGATATAGGTAGCATGGAACCTGGAGCAGGATATAGGTAGCATGGAACCTGGAGCAGGATATAGGTAGCATGGAACCTGGAGCAAGATATAGGTAGCATGGAACCTGGAGCAAGATATATGTAGCATGGAACCTGGAGCAGGATATAGGTAGCATGGAACCTGGAGCAAGATATAGGTAGCATGGAACCTGGAGCAGGATACAGGTAGCATGGAACCTGGAGCGGGATATAGGCAGCATGGAACCTGGAGCAGGATATAGGTAGCATGGAACCTGGAGCGGGATATAGGTAGCATGGAACCTGGAGCAAGATATAGGTAGCATGGAACCTGGAGCAGGATATAGGTAGCATGGAACCTGGAGCAGGATATAGGTAGCATGGAACCTGGAGCGGGATATAGGTAGCATGGAACCTGGAGCAGGATATAGGTAGCATGGAACCTGGAGCAGGATATAGGTAGCATGGAACCTGGAGCAGGATATAGGTAGCATGGAACCTGGAGCGGGATATAGGTAGCATGGAACCTGGAGCAGGATATAGGTAGCATGGGACCTGGAGCAGGATACAGGTAGCATGGAACCTGGAGCAGGATATAGGTAGCATGGGACCTGGAGCAGGATACAGGTAGCATGGAACCTGGAGCAGGATACAGGTAGCATGGAACCTGGAGCAGGATATAGGTAGCATGGAACCTGGAGCAGGATATAGGTAGCATGGAACCTGGAGCAGGATATAGGTAGCATGGAACCTGGAGCAAGATATAGGTAGCATGGGACCTGGAGCAGGATATAGGTAGCATGGAACAAGATATAGGTAGCATGGGACCTGGAGCAGGATATAGGTAGCATGGAACCTGGAGCAAGATATAGGTAGCATGGAACCTGGAGCAAGATATATGTAGCATGGAACCTGGAGCAGGATATAGGTAGCATGGAACCTGGAGCAAGATATAGGTAGCATGGGACCTGGAGCAGGATATAGGTAGCATGGAACCTGGAGCAAGATATAGGTAGCATGGAACCTGGAGCAAGATATATGTAGCATGGAACCTGGAGCAGGATATAGGTAGCATGGAACCTGGAGCAAGATATAGGTAGCATGGAACCTGGAGCAGGATACAGGTAGCATGGAACCTGGAGCAGGATATAGGTAGCATGGAACCTGGAGCAAGATATAGGTAGCATGGGACCTGGAGCAGGATATAGGTAGCATGGAACAAGATATAGGTAGCATGGGACCTGGAGCAGGATATAGGTAGCATGGAACCTGGAGCAAGATATAGGTAGCATGGAACCTGGAGCAAGATATATGTAGCATGGAACCTGGAGCAGGATATAGGTAGCATGGAACCTGGAGCAAGATATAGGTAGCATGGGACCTGGAGCAGGATATAGGTAGCATGGAACCTGGAGCAAGATATAGGTAGCATGGAACCTGGAGCAAGATATATGTAGCATGGAACCTGGAGCAGGATATAGGTAGCATGGAACCTGGAGCAAGATATAGGTAGCATGGAACCTGGAGCAGGATACAGGTAGCATGGAACCTGGAGCAGGATATAGGTAGCATGGGACCTGGAGCAAGATATAGGTAGCATGGAACCTGGAGCAGGATACAGGTAGCATGGAACCTGGAGCAAGATATAGGTAGCATGGAACCTGGAGCAGGATACAGGTAGCATGGAACCTGGAGCGGGATATAGGTAGCATGGAACCTGGAGCTGGATATAGGTAGCATGGAACCTGGAGCAGGATATAGGTAGCATGGAACCTGGAGCAAGATATAGGTAGCATGGAACCTGGAGCAGGATATAGGTATCATGGAACCTGGAGCAGGATATAGGTAGCATGGAACCTGGAGCAAGATATAGGTAGCATGGAACCTGGAGCAGGATACAGGTAGCATGGAACCTGGAGCAAGATATAGGTAGCATGGAACCTGGAGCAGGATATAGGCTACTTTTCATTTTGGATATTCGGAAAACACCTTGTGTATAATAGAATTTCATCGAGTTATCATCACATATTCACACACAATATTCGTCGTTACGGGTAGTCAGAAGTCCGAATGTCTGACAAACAGTCTTACCCCCAGTCCCCCCCCAGTCTTATCCCGTGTTACCCAGTAACTGGGGTGTGGAGGTCAGATAAGCAGTCGCTCCATGTAAAATACTCGTATTCAGCATCATCCGGTTAGACTGGAAGCCGACCTCAACATAGTTAGGAAAAGGCTACGTAGATGTTGACTCCCACACAGTAGTGTGATAATGTTCAGTGGCAGTACAGAAGAGTCGCGAATACACAATGGTTTATAATGTGTTCATTTTTTTCAGAGCACAAAATGAGCCTGAAATTGAGACGTTGGTAGTGAAGTTAGAACCTCCCGAACACTACAAGTAAGTAATAATTATCATCATCAAGTTTTGCTGATCATCATTCTCCGGCCCTCTATGATATATCCAGATCATTTGTGGTCGGCGCAACACGTCTTGATCTTCCATACTTCTCTATTGGTCGTCAGCTCGGTAGTCACTCCCGTCCTAGCCATATCATCTTTCACACAGTCCATCCATCGCTTCTTTGGTCTTCCCCTACTCTTATGGCCATCCACATTCATACTCCAAACTCTCCCCACGACACTTTCCTCACTCCTCCGCATCACATGCCCACACCATGACAACCGATTTCCACACAACTGTTCAGTCACCGGAGCCACTCTCAGACTTCCTCTTATGTACTCTTTTCTTATTCTATCCATTCGCATAACACCACATATTCCTCTCAGCATTCTCATCTCAACTGCATGCAATTGCCTTTCATTCATACTTTTTGTGGCCCAACATTCTGATCCATACAGGACATCAAGTTTTCCTTAAAAACTCTATTTGAAATTAAGAAGTCACATTGGTGCTTGGTAGGCTCGAACTATCATCATAAACATTTTTTAATAAAGCTTTTAGATGTGAATCTTGGCGGGTCAGACCGGCTGTTCTTTCTTTGCGTCATGTTTTACGCAAATAAAATCTGAATATTTTGTTTTCGTTTATGCCACACTTATCTCCTGTAATAAGAAATCCTTTCATGCATATTTTCAATTCAAAATAGTTTCGATGTTTCACATCTGTCTCGATGGTCAGCTCTTTTTTTTTTTAAACATGCTTAATTTTATTTTTTCCATAGTGCATTAAAAAAAACGATATTTATTTTTAGGGAGGAAGCTCAAACTGACCCAATTTCGACAGAAGTAAAGGCAGAACCACCAGATGATGACGAGAATAAGTAAGTAATCTCTGTTCACTACTTTAGAAGTTGTTCCAGTCAGACCAGCCGCTCTATTCTGTAACATCTCACCGTGTCGATGTTGGTGAGTGAGCTGTCAACAGTATCGGTCCCCAGCATCAGCTGGAATGACAGCTCACTTCACCCAAGTGTTCATGGTGAGGTGTTTACAGAAGAGATCGGCAGAAGCGACGCATTATCAGTATTTGTGTTCTGAGAGCTCGATCTACACTTCAGATTAGATTGTTGATGCCCTCCCTCATATGCTATTCAAATATTTTATGAATCGTGTTCTTTTCAAAGTTCCCATGGAAGCTAAAAAAATTTTTTTGTAATATTTTAATTGGCACTAAAAATATCATCATCTTTCTGCCCTTGTCCCATGTTACGTGGGGTTGGCGCAACACATTTTCTCTATTCATTCCCCTGTCAGCCGTAACGCTATCATTCACTCCCTTCTCTTTCATATCATTCCTTACACATGTGACACAATCCACCCATCTTTCCATCTTATATTCATCACAAAATGGGTTTCCTCACTCCATCACGTCATGCCCATTCCAAACCAAACGATTTCCTTTCAACTCTTCTGTCACCTGCACCACTTTCAAACGGGTACACTACATAAATACGAATAACTTTATTCTGTCAGTCACAAATACGAATTTCAAAATATCGATTTTCATCATTCCGAATGGTTCAAAATTCCTAATATAAAACTCCGACCTATCATTCATCCTATTTTTATAACTCCGAAATTTCAATAGGTATTCCTAACGTTTATAATTACTATTCTCAAAATACCTAGTTTCAATATATCGAATACCTAAAATTCCGACTTAATGATAATTCGAAACATCAAAAATACGAATTCCGATTATTAAAGTACCGATTAATTAGAATTCCGAAATAAAAACGCCTTGTAAAACTGAATACCAAGACAAATAAACACAATTTGCTCGTCAGAGAGAAGTATAATATTATGTTTAGTACGAGGAGGTAGAATTAAAAAACTAATGACAGATGCGTTTTCCTATTCATAACTGTATAGTTAAGTGATTGTTTTCAGTTATAAGTAGCATGCAGCAAGCATGCAGTAAGCATGCAGCAAACATGCAGCAAACATACAGCAATCATGCAGCAAACATACAGCAATCATGCAGCAAGCATGCAGCAAGCATGCAGCAAGCATGCAGCAAACATGCAGCAAACATACAGCAATCATGCAGCAAGCATGCAGCAATCATGCAGCAAGCATGCAGCAATCATGCAGCAAACATGCAGCAAACATGCAGCAATCATGCAGCAAAAATGCAGCAAACATGCAGCAAACATGCAGCAAGCATGCAGCATGCAAGCAAGCATGCAGCAAGCATGCAGCATGCAAGCAAGCATGCAGCAAACATGCAGCAAGCATGCAGCAAACATGCAGCAAGCATGCAGCAAGCATGCAGCAAACATGCAGCAAGCATGCAGCATGCAAGCAAGCATGCAGCAAACATGCAGCAAGCATGCAGCATGCAAGCAAGCATGCAGCATGCAAGCAAGCATGCAGCAAACATGCAGCAAGCATGCAGCATGCAAGCAAGCATTTAGAAAGCGTTCAGCAAGCATGCAGCATGCAAGCATGCATCATGTAAGTGAGCATGCTACATGCAGCAGGCTGGTTGGTTGGTTTGTCACGGCTCCGGCGCTGCGAGGCTCCGGCAGTCAAACCCACGCGAGCTTATCGTCGCAGATGGTTTTAACGCTCACCACCGCAGCTTCGGCTTCGCCGGCCAGCCTCAGCCGCGGCGGCGGCTAAAGCCAGCTGCTTCTCAGCTCGCGGCCCGCCTCGCCCCTCCGCGCCTACACGGGCTTTAATTACACTCTAGGGGTAGGGCAGACAAGACAAGTTGGTTTTGCAGTGATTCGTTTCTGTCACTAATATCCCATATTGTACTAATTGAACCAAAATCAGAATCCTAATTCAAAATATTGAAAATCGGAATGTTGGTTTTCGGACCGAGAACCCATCGAGCATATGATTCTTCGAACATATGAAAATCGGAAAACAAACAAATCGCATTTACGACTTTCGGTAAAATAAATTTCGCGATTTTTAATAATAGACATTATAATTATTAGGTATTTATAAAATTCGGACTTGAAAATCGGAACATCGAAATTCGGAATAAAATATTTCGGAGTATTTGGGTGTTCCCCTTTCAAACTCGTTTCTTACTTTATCCATTTTCGTCACTCCACACATCCATCTCTCACTAAAAATATAATTATTTATGTTTCCTGTTATGACCCTGAAATTCTCATCCTGTTTTTTTTTTCCAAAATGTCCTTTGTTATTGTTCCAGCTTAACCTGTAGGTATAATATTATTGTTCGATTGGCTCTAAGAAAGTTACCCTAATTACTATTTTAACTGGTAATGTCACTAAATGTCTCATCCTCTATTATTTATGATTGCAGTGCAAACAAGGCACCCGCACTAAATGAACCTGCAGGAACTAAACGTAAAACAAGAAAAATACCAAGAAGTGACGTCACATCCACACAGTAAGTACATTTTGTCATTTGAGGAGGTACTTTTCTTTTTTACACAATAACATCACGCTTGTAATCTCCGAAGACAGAAGCCCGAAAGTTTGACAACCAGTCTTATCAAGGGGTTTTGTGTTACCCAATAACTGGGTTGTGGAGGTCAGATAGGCAGTCGCTCCATGTGAAATAAGTATATTCAGCTGCATCCAGTTAGACTGGAAGCCGACCCCAACATAGTTGGGAAAATGCTAGACAGATGATGATGTATATTTTTGTGCAGGCAACACACACAAGGCGAGTCCTCGACGACGGTGCCCGCGAGTAGCGTTCGACGCACGGAACGATTAGACGTGTGAGTACATAAGTAGTTCATTTAATTACTGAGAGATTTCATGATTGTCAGGTACAATTCAGGCACAAGAAATTGTTGGGACGAATTTATCCCAAGAACAAACTTAACACTGTAGTTGAACAACATGTTCTCTCATACATAACAGCTGCAAATGTAAGTTGGCCGACTATTACTCGTTAACTTGTAAAGACCACATAGCTGTGATAGTTTTACTTGTAACTTCGTTATTTATAACATATACTACAGCCGTGAATTTTTTCACATATCCAAAAACAACCATTTATCTGGCAGGGACACTTGACTCAAACAAAAATTAGCACTATAAAGCTTAATATTTCGCTAACGAATCCCTGAATCGAAACATTTTTCCCACACACTCGCAATATTTTTCAACCGCCTATCCAACGACACCCCACACCATGATGGGATAGACGAAAAAAAGTCGGTCACTTTACGTGTAGGGGAGGCACCCAAAAATTTTTTTTTTGTCAAGATTTTATTTTACCACTTTGTCGGCGTGATTAATATGTATACCCGTGCCAAATTACGGCTTTCTAGTACTAAGAGTCTCTGAGCTAAGTTGCGGACAGACAGACGGACATGGCGAAACTAAAAAGGAGTTCCTTGTTGATTACGGAACCCTAAAAATGACGTGTAAAAGTTTTATTTTTAATCAATTTACAAAATAAATTATATTTTGTTATCATTTATAATTATAATAATGTACAAGTTCGTTGTGTGGTCGCAAGCGCTACTGCTGAGCATGAGGTCCTGGGTTCGATTCCCAGGTCGAGCAAAGTGTTATTGGGTTTTTCTATCTGGAATTTCTCAGTAGCAGCCCGGAGTCTGGATTTGTGCCCGGTAGATGGCAATAGGCTCGCCCCCTATTACATGGAACTTATAACTGGTGAAATGTGGGTGTATTACAGGTAGGTACACCTCTGCCTAACTCTGCAGGGATTACAGGCCTGACGTGGTTATCTTCTTTGTTTCAGAAGCGGTCTGTTAAGGGAGAATGAAGTTAAAGAAGAGGAAATCGAAATAGGAGAAGAAGGATTTAGTTAATTTTTATATTGTCAAGTGTAGTTTTATGTGATCAATATTTGCCATTTTTGTTCGCCAAGTAATTTGATGATTTGTTGAGTTTGATGTTAAGAATACATCAACGTTCGTTTGTTACAAGGACAGTACCTACCTACGGTCAGCAACGCAACTCAGACAACACTTAGTTTTTACATTATTGGTCTGTGGCTGTCATTCGCATCATGCTGAGTGGAAGCCTTCTTGTCACAGTCATGACGTGCGGCTGCCGACTATTTCTGTTTTGAGCTCGTGATTATAATGTGGATCTATTTTGTTTTATTTTTCTGATTATTCTTATCTTTTTCTGTGCACGTGTTTCTGTGACAAATCTATTTTTCTTTCTTTCTTAGATCTTCTAGAACTACTAGAGCCATCTTTTGGGCATACTCGTAACTACGTAGTGCGTTGTGTATGCTTTTTGGTTCATCTGTATCGATCCTCCACCTGTATTAAGCCTCTACCACTCCCCCTACAGTATTTTCGATCTAGCTCTCATTCGCGAAGTGTGCAAAAGCGAAAGGAAATTCGTTCTCTTCGGGTGTCGCACGAGACACGACACCCCTCGACTGGTTTTCTTTATTTTTGTACCTTTATGACTATGCTATGTTAAAATACAAATACAATTATTGTAATTACAATTTTCAATTTAAAATATAAACTGTCGATTTCGATTTTATTGTGAATTGATTGATTGCTTCAATTTGACCTATTAATGTTATATTTTCTTGATATAAATAAAACAATTACTGTGAACGATTTTGTTTTATTTTTCTACCGGTGCTGTATTTTCTCGGCTAGATTACCGCTGCTCTTCTAATAATCAAATCCATTGCAGTAACTATCAGTCTGTGCTAGTTTCTCGAATGAAAATTATCGCAAAATTAATGTCACAGACTGTCAAGCGCGGTCGATAAATCATTCGACCAATCACAGCAGTTTACGCGCTCTAGATATATAGGGTGTCTCAGTAAGAGTGCACTTTTTAAAATTGGATTTTTTTTTTTCATGCAAGTGGCAACTCTGAAATTTGACAGCTGTCACCTCTGTTTATTCCGATTATTAAAAATGGAGCGCTTTTCGAAAGAACAACGCGTTATAATTGTGAAAACTCATTACAACGGTGAACGGCATTCGTTACAGGAATATGATAACGGACTTCTTGTGGCCTCAACTGGACGGCATGAATCTGGACAACATGTGGTTTCAGCAGGACGGCGCAACCTGCCACACCGCGCATGAAACATGAAACAATCGATTTATTGCAGCAACGATTTCCAGAACACATTATCTCACAAAATTCTGATGTCAACTGGCCACCAAGATCGTGCGATTTAACGCCGTGCGATTTTTTTCTTTGGGGTTTTGTGAATCTCGGGTTTATGCGAATAAACCTGAAACAATTCCTGAGCTCAAATCGGAAATCCAACGCGTCATCGGTGAGATACAGCCACATCTCTGTGCAAAAGTCATGGAAAATTTCATGAAAAAAGTAATGGCCTGTCATCGGGGCCGTGGGGGTCATTTGCCGGATATTTTATTCCATACTTAATCGGAACATGTCTTCTTTACAATACAATAAAAATATCACAACTCTGTCATAAAATACTTGTTTTTATTTTAAAATGAAAAAGTGCACTCTTACTGAGACACCCTTTATTAATTTGGTGTAGTTAAATATCAAACTACCATCGGGGCAATGCGAAAAGTTAACGTCAGAATGGCTGGTTATGGTACGATTCCGTCGATAGTATTTTAGATGTACCGGTCCTGTGTGCGAGTCTGATGCGAGATGTCGTCCTTGTCCTCCCATGTCGCTCGGCCACACTGCCCGTGATACGATAGCGTGTCCAGAGGCGGCTTATGACGCTCTGCAGTAGCCACAGTACTTTGCCTAGAACCAGCTTGCAACATTCCGACGGCTCTCATCATCTCTTCTCGTTTCAAATGATGTCGTCGCTCCATATCGATGCAGTTTTTTTTTTAGTTCCGATGCAGAAATTGTAATGGTTTTGTAAAAATAATAATAATAATGACAACACTGGTACGTCAACAACGTCATACATACATACATACATAAAGTCACGCCTTCTTCCCATGGGGGTAGGCAGAAACTACAGAACACCACCTGCTACGATCCTTACATACTCCTTTTGCCTCGTTTACATTCATACATCTGGTCATACACGCACGCCGGTTGCGAGTATGACCAGAACAAACGGATATTTGCAAGCCTCACTTCCAGAAACACAAAATTCTCACCTTAATTAATATTTATATTTTGGAGTTATGTAAACTAGTCCGCAAATACCCAGAATCTTACAACACACGGGACGACATACAAACAAAATATTCGCTGCGCCATAAAAACAGATTAAGCTTGCCTCCCTCCCGCCTTAAACTTCACTCTTCTAGTCCATACGCTATGTCAATAAAAAATTATAATAAATTACCGGAAAACATAAAACAAGAAAATAAAACCAACATATTTATAAATAAATTTAAAAAATACTTAATTAATAAAAGTTATTACACAATAGACGAATATCTAAAGGATTTAAAATTTAATAATTAATAGATACCTATATTATAACTGTTTACCAGATAAGTAAAGCAATAAAAATATGAACATATTGAATATTAATTTAAGTATATAACTTATTAAATACACTAATTACAATACAAAATATCTAAACGAATAATAACAATAAATAACGAATAATTGATTATGTAATAATAAAATATAATTTTTAAATATTTTTTTATATCTTTTTATTTTAAGAAATATTTTAAAATGTAAATAATAAGATAGAAAAATTAATAAACGAAATATAATTTAATATAAAAATAAATAAATAGATTGACCCACACATAATACATTCAGAGAATAAATAAATGAGTGCTATTATAATAAAAACTATAAATGTTGTAAAAAATAAATAGATAGCAAAAAATTTGAATAAGTATAGTAAAGGAAAATCATTAAAGCGCTCTTCCTCTCTCCTACTTTTATAATGTTGCTGTGCCCGACAGGGTCCATAATTGTTTCTAAAATTATTAAACTCACCACCTGTATGTGTACATTATGGATTGCAATAAAGAATAATTGAATTGAATAGAGTACTACGCACCTGACCTTTCTGAAGAACATCACCAATAAGATCATTATATGTCTTCCTAGGGCGTCCTCTTCCGGCGTTTCCACTCACATCTGCTGTGTAAATACCTTTTGTTAGTCGACTTTCATTCATCCTCTCAACATGACCAAACCATCTAAGCATACTCTTTTCAATTTTTGTCACTACATCTTATTTTAAACCGCACCGTTGCCTTATCACATCATTTCTCAGTCTATCATTTATAGTCACACCACACATGATTCGCAAGGAACGCATTTCCACAGCATTTATTCTACTTTCATGCTTCTTTTGCCATACCCAAAATTCACTTCCATACATAAGCGTAGGCACCAGCACACCATTGTGAACAGCCAGTCGGGCCTTTTTGGACATTAACTGGTTGGTCACAACTGCATGTATAGCACCATTCACTTTATTTCCCGCATTTACTCTCCTTTCCACATCTTCATCTATCTTTCCATCCCTTGTAAACAGACTCTGCAAATATACAAACTCACTTAACAACGTCAATATTTAATATAGTCAACAACGTCAATAGTCAACCAATAGTCAACAACGTCAATATTTTTCATATCTCGTATTTTCCGTATTTCTTCTCGTAAGTTACATATACAGGGTCTCCGGTAATTAATGGATAACCTTGCAATAGTATATAATAGACCCTATGGCCGTTCTAAAAAAATAAAATGTGGACAAATGTGCGGTCATGCATGTAAAGCAAGGGGAGATTGTGGAATCCGTGGGAACCCAACTCTCGGATTCCATAAACCTTAGAGCCCTCTCCGCATCTGAAACCTATAAGTATTTGCGTATGTCGGAAGCGTTGGGCATTAATATTACTGACATGAAGCAATCGCTGAAGAAGCGCTTTTTTGGCCGCCTGAAGTAAGTATTTAATAGTCTTCTATCAGGCGGAAACAAGGTGCACGCCTTCAACGGTTGGGTAATGCTGGTTTTGATGTACTCTTTCGGCATACTCAAATGGACTCAGACTGAACTCGACGCCCTGGATAGGAGGGTCCGTACGCTGCTGACTGCATATCGAATACATCACCCACGGTCATCGGTAATTAGATTGTATATCCCGCGAAAGTGTGAAGGTCGAGGCTTTTTAAACGCTAAGACCCTCCACAATCGCGAGATATGTAGTCTCAGGGAATATTTCCTAGAAGCCGACGTGGGGATGCATCGAGATGTGGTCGCAGTGGACAAGGGCCTCACTCCGCTCTCCTTAGCTAAAGAGAACTGGCGCAAGCCTGTAGTGCTTGACACTAACGATCGAATGGAGGTATGGCGGAGTAAGGAGCTTCACGGACGTTTTTTCCGTGCCCTACATGGACCCGATGTAGATCTGCTAGCGGCCGTAGCTTGGCTGCGTTTTGGTGATCTCTTTGGGTAAACCGAAGGTTATGTCTGTGCAATTATGGACGAAGTTATCATGATGAACAACTACCGGAGATTTATTGTGAAAGATGACACGGTTGACATCTGTCGGGCATGCCACCGTCCGGCAGAATCAATCCGACACATTATCTTGATGAACAACTACCGGAGATTTATTGTGAAAGATGACACGGTTGACATCTGTCGGGCATGCTACCGTCCGGCAGAATCAATCCGACACATTATCTCCGGGTGTTCTCGTCTAGCTAACGAAGAGTACTTGCATAGACATAACCTTGTAGCCAGGATTATCCATCAGCAACTTGCTCTGAAACACAGTCTTGTGGAAACGGAAGTGCCATACTACAGGTACCTATATGCCCGACCCAGTTCTCGAAAATGGAAATATCACATTGTACTGGGTTCGATCCATCATCAATGACAGGACTGTTGTTGCCAATAAGCCTGATATGGTGGTGGTGGATCGAATAGAGCGGCGCGCAATTATTATTGACATAACGGTCTCGCATGACGGGAACCTCATGAAAGCCGAGAAAGATAAACAAATCTTAATCTTGACTTGGCCCGCGTGGTTGTCGACATGTGGGATGTGGACTCAGCGATCATTGTGCCGATAGTCGTATCAGCCAATGGCCAAGAGCCTCGACCAACACCTAAGGAGGCTCTCGTTGGCTTGATTCAGAGAGCAGTACTTCTGGACACGGCTCGCATTGTGAGGAGGTTCCTCTCTCTGGAGCCCTGACGGCCGTAGCTGGAATCCTGTTCCCGATACTGGTGGGCTGCTATTTTTAATATTTTTAAATGTTTTTATATTTTACACATGTACATCATCTCATGTGTGTTTTGCGATTTTTACAATGGATAAAAAAATCCAACAAAGAGTGTCTTAAATTTTGCATTGCAAATGGAATTTCTCGTGTTGAAGCGCTGAAAATATTACATAAAGCTTACGGTGAATCTACTTTATCAAAAACACGTGCGTATGAGTGGTACAGTGCATTTAAAAGCGGTCGAGATGTGGTGGAAGATTTGCCTCGCTCTGGTCGGCCATCAACGTCTTCAACTGAACTTAATATCCAATATAATTGGATATGTCTTAACAAGTGCTATTACATTAGGTGATGTCCAGGGTCTGATGATGGAGCTGGAAGGTGGCCATAGGCACTCCTCAACAAAACGAGATAGCAACTTCGTCACGTGTTTGGGCTCATTGGATATGTCTTGACAAGTGCTATTACATTAGGTGTTGTCCAGGGTCTGACGATGGAGCCGGCAGGTGGCCATAGGAACTCTTTAACAAAACAAGATAGCACTATCGTGTTTGAACTCGTTAGCTTTGTCTTGACAAGTACTATAGCCCGAGTTAGTATCCAGGGTCTGATGATGGAGCCGGAAGGTGGCCATAGGAACTCCTTAACAAAACAAGATAGCACTGTCGTGTTTGAACTCGTTAGCTTTGTCTTGACAAGTACTATAGCCCGAGGTAGTATCCAGGGTCTGATGATGGAGCCGGAAGGTGGCCATAGGAACTCCTTAACAAAACAAGATAGCACTGTCGTGTTTGGACGTATTGAATATGTATTGACAAGTTCTATTACACTTTGTGGTGTCCAGGGTCTGAAGAGGGAGCTGGAAGGTGGTCACGGGCAGTCCTCAACTAAACAAGATAGCCCTGTTGTGTTTCGGCCATTTTGATTTATTTTGACAAGTACCTACCTTACAAGTGAAGGTGATAGAAGGTTCTATGTTTACGTAAGTTTTATTTAGTACTTCACAGTTCATCACAAGCTTGTTTGTTAAAAGTTTTTTACCCATATTTTATTTCTTTTTCTTGTTATCTAACCTGTATGTTGCACCTCCCATGTTTTGTCTCTGCATCACCCTAAGGTTGACTGGTAGCAAATGACTCGGGTGTTAGTCCGCCCTTAATAATATAATATAATATAATTACTTTATTTCACAAAAAAAATACAGATTTCAAATGTAGAATAAAGACAATTTAAAAGTGCTTTGGTAGTAACACAATACAGTACAATCTAGGAACTAAAATCTGTACACAATAAGGAAAACCCTGCCTCTCAAACTAGGTAACCTGTATCTTGAGAGACAGTGATTCAGCTTAAAATTGATGCTATAGTATATTTATAGTAGGCTGTGTCGATCTACCCGAGCATGCTTTTTTATCGCGAATCATATTTTGATCAACCTGCAATACTGACCTGCAAGTTGCAAAAAACATAAGAAAATTTGAATTTCGCGGGCTACCCATACGGCTTTCGCCATAAATAGGAAAAACAAACATCTAGGTACACTATGCAATATTACAATCAGAAAAACACAATATTATTGTTACGTAGGTATTGTAATACTGTGGCACAAGTAAGCAGTTTTATATTATACTAGCTTCCGCCCGCGACTTCGTCCGCGTGAAATTTCTGGTTCCCCCGACCCACCCCGTCGCATCGCATCGCCTGCCCACGCTGTTACTTCGTTTTCACTTAGCGCTCGTTCTTACTTTTTTTCTTTTTGCTCGGCTTCGGACGCCCCTAGCATAATGTTACGTACCCTATAGCCTTCCTCAAGAATTGCGCTATAAAATGCAAAAATAATTTTTCAAATACGACTGGTTGTGACAGAGATTAGCGCGTTCAAACAAATAAACAAACAAACTCTTCAGCTTTATAATATTAGTATAGATTATACGTCATCCATCATACAAACGGCTGAATCGACGCGCGTCGAAATGTTCGGTAAAGTTCGGTATTCAACGGTCGGGACTTCGCGAGTGCGCCGCAGAACAGGGTGTCTACTCCCTAAGTCCGCGAAAGTAGTCCGAACCGTCGGAGTGAACCCTACTCCCTAATGATTTCGGAATTCAGATTCATCAGTTTCGAACGGAATCATAGACAACATTCGTGAACGAAAGGCGCATGACGATAGAGTTGCACTTTTTACCGGTTGATTACCGATTTACTTATTTTGTGGTTTTCAAGCTTAAATAAACAAAAAATAATATTTTTGTCGTTAGAAAATGACCACACTTTTAACAATATACTTTTTATTATGTTTATAAATATAGAATTGAATTATTTTTGCCATATGCGTTCGAAAAGCGGCATTATTCTGTTGATACCTTTGCCTTTTTTACTAAAAATACTGGTATTCAGCTGCATCCGGTTAGACTGGAAGCCGACCCCAACATAGTTGGGAAAAGGCTAGGCAGATGATGATGACCTTTGCCTTTTTTCTTTTTGACCCCAATCTATTACTATACTATACTCTCGTAGACAGAGAATAGAGGTAGACATGCTCTAAAAATAATAATAATTGGGAAAGTGAGATGACATGTATGTCAAAATGTATATGAGTGAGCAGGACATAGCATAATTTTTCTATCTCTATTTGCGTATCGGTTTTTTGTTGTTTGCCATCACTAGTCATAGGTGGCAAGCAAGTTGTGGTGTTAAAAGATTTTCGTTGATAAAAACTGTGAAACGCTTATTTTGTGTAATTTGTGACTTTATTGATATTCCAAAAGGTAATATTTGTTGTGTAGTGATGGTGAATTGCTATATATACATATGGCTGTAAAAGTCGTAGTGAACGAAATCAACCAAACATAACCTTTCATCGGTAAGTAGCATTTTGTATCTATTACTGCAAGTAAATCAAAGAATTATTGTACTCAAGACTGTTTTCTGTCAATAATAAGCAAAATTTATTGATAATTTCATCAAAACAGATGATATAATCCTAACTTGTTTTTTGTAATAACCGACTTATGTGTGAGGCATATTAAGCTAGGTTGTTATCTATGTTGCTGCGTGACATTTGTCAATAGTCGGATAATAACTTGACAGGGATACCAGCACTTGATTATTTTTACCACTAAACGTATTTAATTTTTACTTTTATTTTAGTTTTCCAATTGAACCATTTTTAAGAAATATGTGGACTGGTACGGGCCGAGTTTATCTAACTATACTATTTACATCTTGAGGTGAAAATAAATTTATATCTTAGTTTAAATTGTAATAAAATAATAATTACAATTCATTTGTTTTCGCGCTTCACCTTCACCCCGGAAGCATTTAGTTCGCGCGCGTCCTGTTTTCATTTGCTACACTACTGTTATGTAAAGCACTCTTGATTATAAAGTTTTACTATGAGATTAACCCTGAAATATCAAAATAAATGTCTGCTGTTTCATGCAAAAAGGCATGAAATTGATGTTTTAGTTTGCTATTTCAAAAAAAGTGAAAAAAAGAGAAAAAGAAAAGTAAAGTTATAAATACGTCACCCCCTGAAAGGTGACAATGAATTGAATGAATAACTCTTTGTAGACGTAGTACAATCAAAAGACTCAATAAGTACCAGATTACCCACAAGATAGGGGTAAAGTTTAAGTATGGCAATACTAATTGCACGTAGCTGTAGTAATGTACTTATGTCGAACTATCGCTATCTCATACCGCATACGCTGAGGACTTGTCTACCTCTATTCTCTGTCTACGTATACTCTATGTTTTTGGAAAGCACGTTAAGTCTTTGATCTCGGCTGTCATTCGTGGATCTGTGACAGTAGTTACGGGTCGTCAGAAGCCCGAACGTCTGACAACCAGTCTTACCAAGGAGTATCGTATTACCTAATAACTTGGTTGTGGAGATCAGATAGCCAGTCGCTCCAGGTAAAATACTGGTATTAAACTGCAACCGGCTAGAGTGGAAGCCGGCCCAAACATAGTTGGGAAAAGGCTAGGCCCTAGGCAGATTGACTTATCTATAGAATAGCTATGTCATGATAAAAATATTATCAAGTCAGCAAGATTGTTCTTGCTATCGGGGACTTGACCGCCCAGAGTGCGCCGGACGATCGCAAATACCTACCTAGCGGCACTCTTTGAAGCCGTCATAATTCTACCCGGCTAGTTTTTATTTTTAGTCCGCGAAATTCAAATTTTCTTACGTTTTTTGCAATTTGCAAGTCAGTATTGGGTTGTATGTTGATTAAAATATGATTCGCGACCGTAAGGCCGTTTTCTCACTACGCCAAACCAACACGACATCAACACGACATTAAAAGTTGTGTTGATGTCGTGTTGTCCATCCCTTTTTCACCAGCACGACTCCAACACAACACGACTGTCACATTTTGTAAAGTTCATTTGTCGAGTAGGTACGCACGCAATTATGTGTCCTGCCTTCAATCAACGACAAGCTATTTTACTATACTTAAGAAGAAGAAGGCGGAGAAAGAATTGTTGGATTCATCCTTTACTACGTGAGAGATACGAGTATGTTGATGGAGCATTTTATGTGCTCTTTGATAAGCTACGGGAGCACGAAAATAAATTTTTCAACTACTTTCGTATGTCTATAGCAACATTTGATTATATACTTCACCATATAAATGATGCCATATTACGTCAAGACACAAAAATGAGAAAATGCATACCTCCGAAAGAAATGCTTGCTGTTACAATAAGGTAAAACTGTTTTACTAAGATACTTTATTGATCAAAATTTTGGTTTAACAGTGCTTGTATAGATGATGTAGCCACCTGTGTTTCGTCACTTGTAGCAGATGTATTTGGGTGCGAACGTTGATACACTCCTGGGGATTCTACTAAATATGTGTTACTCGTAGATGTAGAAGCAATATTTACAGAAGGTTCAGTGTACTGACGAGGAGTAGCGATATATGAATTTGATGAATACGGAGACTCTGGGGATGCGTTCACAGATAAATTAGAGTATGTAGATTGTTGTGGAGACGGTTCGATGTGCAATGGATTACGATTACGTTTGCAGTATTTATTTACGACTTGCATAACTTCAATTCTGAAATCCATTTTGTCATCAGGAAAAATGTTTTTTATTGTTGGCGATAATGACATAAGGAACACGTGGTCATCGTCAATCAGTTCTTCTTTGTTTTTTGGCGATTTAGAACGAATTGCATTTAAAATTTCTTTGTCAACTGGATTCATTTTTACGCGTTTGTTTGTAGAAGGCTGTTTTGACGAAGGGGTACTGTGAGTACTGTGATCGTCTTCAGAGTCATCCTTTCTAGACGAAATACTAGATTCGGTTTCATCTGGTGTCATATTCTTCAACAGAAACTGCAACATTTCGCTGTAAATGTACTTTTTCTTGGTACTTTGTCCAGATGTAGTTTTTAAAGATCGTTTGAAACAATCTCAAATGCGAGTCCATTTATCATTAATGTGGTTGACTGTAACAAAAATTATTTCTCTCTTTATAGGTATTTAGCAAGCGGAAATACATTCACGGACCTGCATTATCACTACAGATTGGGAATAACAACTATAAGTGCAATAGTGAAAATTGTTTGTTGCCAAATATGGATTTTGTTTTATGAACAATATCTTGGAGATCCTACTACTGCAAAATGGATATCAATTGCAAATGGATATAAGCTAAAAGCGCACTTTCCCAACTGTGTAGGTGCTGTTGATGGAAAACATATCAGAGTACAAAAATTTCCTAACTCGGGTTCCATGAATTTCAACTATAAAGGATTCCATTCAATTGTGTTAATGGCCATAGTTGACTCTGATTACCAATTTGTCTATGTGGATATTGGTGCATATGGCAAAGACTGCGACTCGGCTATCTTTCAGAATACTGATTTCTATAAGCTGCTTATAGCGGACAATTTAAATATTCCAAGCTCAGCACCTCTGCATGCATCTATGACCAGTAGATTACCGCATGTTTTAGTGGGAGATGAGGCTTTCCAACTAACTAGACACGTATTGCGTCCTTATGGTGGTCATAATCTGGAAGTAAAAAAAAAAATATTCAACTATCGTCTTTGCCGTGCACGTAGGTACGTAGAATGTGCTTTTGGCATATTGGCTAACAAATGGCGTATATTTCATCGCCCTTTAAATGTCACAAAACAATTCAGCAAAGATATCGTGAAAGCATGTGTAGTTTTGCACAATATAGTTCGCCAGAAAGATGGATACAGAAATGAAGATTTATTAACATTTCAAACTCCAGGCGGTATACAAAACATACACATCGCCGGGAATACGCGGGGAAATCTTACTGCTAATGATATAAGAAACCAATACGCAGATTACTTTGTAAGCGAGGTAGGTTCGTTGCCCTGGCAAATGGATAAAATATAAGCAGTTCTGGATCCAGGATTCGCTTTGAGAAGCGTGTATTCGGTTGGGGGGGAGGGCTATACCTGCTTTTTTACCAATTAATTTTCGCTACCTAAATACATCGGTTTATACACGGTGTGTGTCGACCCGAAGGATTTTGATCAATGATTATATCGAAATATAGCCCCCTCCCCCCTTTGGATCCGCCACTGAATATCAGGACCAACTACTCTTCACATCACAATCGCAGAACACTCACAATGTAATCTGAACCAAAATATGAATAAAGTACTTACTACCTAGTACCTTAGTACCTCCTGTTGTTTTAGTTGTAAATTTTTGTATTCCGGTTCTAAAATCATTGCGACATATTCCCAAGCATTTCTTTTTATAATTTTTTGTCTGTAATCTTCGTTCGATTTATCCCAAAGACACGGTTTACTTTCTACAGCTTCTATTAACGTTGAAACATCGTATTTAAACATTTTTTCCATTATTAATTAGGTTAAATAAAAAAAAACAATTCTAGACACGCACGAAAACGTCCCGAGGTGGGCGCGCACTCGCAAGGAAAAGGAATGTTGTGTTGATGTCGTGTTGATTTGGCGTAGTGAGAAAGCGGCCTATATAGTCTGCAAGGCGGCTATGTTGTCACAGTGTTGTCACAACAAAAAAGTTGATCCGATCTAGCGGACAAGACAACATAGCCGAATTGTTGGTTCAAAGTTATGTTGCTGTTGTGTTGTCCTTGTGTGTGAGAAAACGGCGCATACATTAGTATGGCGGTTGGAGTTGTCACAACATTATGTTGTGTTGGTTTCGCGTAGTGAGAAAACGGCCTAATTTTCAAATGAAATGTCAAAGTTAGCCGGGAAGTTTTCATTAGTTTTCAATTTTATTATTTTCGTAAAATGGTGCCAACCGCTACAGCAACTCACGCTCAAATTGAGGCCCTCCTCGATTTTATGAGTGAAAATGAAGAGTTGGCTCACGGATTATTGAGGGGTGCCGACGGGAGAATCCGTTCTAGACCGCTGTGGGAAGACCTGTGCAACTCCCTTAATTCTATGGGAAGTTGCACAAAGTCCGTGGAGCAGTGGCTAAGGGTGAGTTTAATACATTAATCGTCAATATTAATATGATTTTAAGGTCTTGTCATCAGTAAAGTGCATACAATGATAATCAGTCATCCTCCAAATATGTACTTATCTGTAGGAGTACTTACGAGTATTTTTTATATAGTTTTGCAATTTAAATTAACCAAATATTCAAATTTTAGGTGTGGTCTGATAAAAAACATTTGGCCAAAAAAGCTGCTGGAGCTGCCAGACAGTCAGCATGCGAAACAGGTGGAGGCCCATCGGTGGCACCAACCCTCTCCCAAGTGGGATTGAAGAATCTATCGATTATGGGAGAGGGTTTTGGAGAGCCGCAAACCGAGTCAAGAGTGCTACCTTTTCCATTGGTAATAATGAAATTTATAATTTATTATAGTAAGTTTGTTTCAGTGGTACAAAAACAAAAACAGCAATATTGTATTTATAACTATGTTCATGGAGTCTTTGCTGTGACTTTTTTATATTAACCCTCGGCATGCCTGGAGGCAAAAAGTTACGATATGCCTGGTGGGTCTGTCAGACCCGGATTTTTAACTTGTTATTTGTCTAATAAGTTTTGATAAATAAGTTATTATAATGTGTTAATCATTTTGCTAGGGGTATATATTAAAAATTAAAATAAAAAAAATATTACAAATCAAGAACTATTTAATTATTTTTCTAATTAAACTCGGGTACTGGTTTTTGACAAAAAACTAGATTTCGTTTCTCGTCATATATTAGATTTATAACATACTCTTGGAACTATACGCACTTACTATCCTACTACTATGAGTGCGTGCTCCGGACTGATGTAGCGGGTGGGGGGCGTCTAGCGATTCATAACAGCCAGCTATTGAGTGCGGTTAGGCGCGAAATTCAAATTTGAATGAAAAACAACGGTTTATGTGCAGAGGTGGGTCTGACAGACCCTACCAGGCATACCGAGGGTTAAATAATAATAAATTTCAGATACAAAATTATATATGGTTTGTGGTATCCATCAATGATATTCAGTTTTTGTTGTACAGGGTCCACCTGTAAGAGAGCCAGCAGCTATCTCACCCACCCATACAGCTGCTGCTACACCTGCCTACCCACTCACCCAGGAGCAACCCTCAACGTCCACCGAGGCATTGGAGCATGCTTCAGTGCCTCAGTGGACTCGCAAGTGGAGTTGCATTTGCAACTCCTCAGCAAAGTAAGTATTATTGTTCAGTAGAAATGAGATTACGTAAATCATGTGTCAGAAAATTACTTTTAAACTAACAAAAAAATATTTCTTTGGTTCACAGCATTAAACCCTCGCCGTCGTGCACGTCCACGTGTTCGGCGACACCTGCTTGCCGACTCTGCTAAAAGCCGAATTGTTGAGGTGGAAGAACAGAGACTAGTAGTTGAAACCAGAAGAAATGAGGTGCTCGGTGAAATAAAGGATGCCATTGTGGAACTTTGTACCTTGGTATGGGAACACATTGGTAGAAATAGTTAAATAGCCAGCTTTAACTCTCGGAAGTCATGGGGAGAGGCCTTTGTCCAGCAGTGGGATGACGCAGGCTAAGAGTCCCTGCAGACTACAGATTTTCTATCGGCCGATAGTTTGGTCGGGTTATCTTATAATTTACAACTTTGTTCATAATCTGCAATCTTTATTTCCCGAGCTCCTCATTTATTTTGTCACTGGCAGTCTCTGGCCTTCCAACTCAATGATTTCCTGAATGAAAACTTGTCTAGGTTACTAGAAATTATTTAAGATTGAAATGGACAAGTAATAGAAAATAGTATTTGTTGATTGAAAAAAAAAATTCTGTTATTTATTGTTGTTGAATGATGATTTGAGAGTAGTCTAGAATAGTTGTTGAGTGTTAATTTTATACAAATTGTTAGGTATTTGAGACTGACATAGACAAGTAAGAAAAACTAAGTTCCTAGCAGTAATTTTAGAGTTTATACTATAAACTACATCTTTTTGTTATTGATTGTTGATAAATAAAATAAAATACATTTTGTCAAAGTCCAATCATTTATTTCAAATAGGCACATACCTTTTGGAAGGGGCGACTAGAATCAATTCTATTTTACTTACTTTTTACGTTCAAAAGTTATAAGCACTTTTGAACGTAAAAATCGTAGTTTCGTATGGAGAACAATGGACAAGAAACTCCACCGTTATTCTTTAAAAATTGTTTTACAATATTTTGTATATGTGAAGACGATGTACCTATAATAAAATTAGTATACCACAATAGGTACAAAGTATTAAAAATGAAGCAATGATTGATACTTAATAAGTCAGTGTGTCAGTTAAAATAATAAATTATACAATTAAATTAGCAAAGAAGTAGACTGAGGTGGTGACAGAGGTGTGCTAAGGCCCTTATTGTTTTTTTTTTTTTAATATCGCAGATTTCCACCAGTCCTAACACCCATTATGTCCTGTAAGCAAAATAAAAAACGTTTATAAAATAAATACCCTACTCAATAATATAACGAATACCATAAGCATTTATTGATATGTTTTATTTGGAAAGTATTCTTGTGAGACTGTATCAGTACCTATTTCTTTCCAGCAATTGCACTTATCTGTCTCTCGCTCTTTGCCCTTGCTGAAGAGCTTGATGTGCGGATACAGTCGTAGACTCATCTCCCTGCCTACTGCGCTCTAATTGTTGATCTTCCTCGCTGAGGAAAGGTGCTTCTATGCCCGCCCGATTACACATATTGTGTAAAACAACAGGCAATGAGAATTTTACCTGAAAAAAAGAACATTAAAATGTCCTTTTGAAATTGATGAAAAAAATACTGTTCCCCAGTTCAATGCGTTATAAGAAAAACATAGCTATAGTATAAATTTTGACCAATACAATACCTGCTGTGTCCGGTGCATAATGCAGCTCTCTTGCTGCTAAGAGGCATCTCCATCGGCCTTTTAAAATTCCAAATGTACGCTCTATAGTGGAGCGAGCACGTTTTTGTATGAAATTGTATCTTCCTTCTGGAGAATCTTCGACAGCATTGTCTATTGGGGTCGTCATGAATTCCCGAAGTGGGTACCCAGAATCCCCTGTAACAAACATTGCTGGTAAACATTTTCTGCATATAAAATCAGCCACAGGCAACACCTTGAACTCTTCTTATATAAGGAAATATTTTGTAACTTTTGTAACAAAAGCCAAGAGAAAAAAATTACGATTAATAAATAGATATTTTATTAGTACAATTTAATACCCAGTAGACATACTGTCTCCTGTTGTAGACTCTCCAGGTGAGCTTTAATTTCATGGTGCAACCAAATAAAAGAATTGTGGGTCGCTCCACCATAGGATGCATCAACATTTAAAATTGTGCATTCTGCATCACATATCTATTAATACCAATAAAATTAAATATTATGCGAACTCAAGACTTAACAAGCACTCAAATATATCAATGACAGACCTATTCTCATGCTTTATGATTGAATTCACAAGGCTAACTTTATTACATGTTATAAAAGTTTATGTATTCTACTTTCTCATAGGGTATTTTATCTTTACCTACTTAGCTGACTGACTGTAACTTGGAACATCTTTGTACATAAAACATAGGTACTTACAACTTGGACATTTAAGGAGTGAAAATGTTTCCTGTTAAAGAAACACTCCTCATGTTAACTGGGTTTCACCAGTGCCACATGTGTGCAGTGAATGCAGCCAACTAGGTACGCCTGGCAAGTCAAATTTTTAAAAAAACCTGTAAACATACAGCTTATTAAAATTTAATATTCTTAAATCTATTTTAGTGCACTCTCTTTTAAGTATAGGTATACAGGATAAGTTTAAAAGGAGTGCGGATATTTTAGGAGGTAATCAGGTGCATAAAACTGAACAACTTTCCCCAAGGAACATATGTAGGTCGAAATCTAAAAAATAAAATTCAACTTCTCATACAAACATAAGTCACGTGACCAGTCACTTTGTATGAAAAGTCGATTTTCAATTTTAAGATTTCGACCTATGTTCCTTGGGGAAAGTTGTCCAGTTTTATGCACCTAATTACCTCTTGAAATATTCGCACTCCTTTTAAAATTATCCTGTATATACCTACCTACTCTTCAAAGCATAGGTAGGTAGTCACTGTCCAAACAAAATGTTTCCATCTTAAGCAGTTAAGGCTATATTTTATAAAATACCTAGATTTGTTTTAGAAAAATGGCACAAGCAACTTACTGCCTTTTCATAAGGTTCTTCTCAGCCAAATTCTGTGGAAACTTGATATAGTTTTGTAAAATTGAGGCGCTGTTGAGTGCATTTGTGACATGCCGCAGACAGCGTGACACTGTCTACGTTGCCTCCGCTTTTCCTGTAGGGCTTCTTCATCGAGTAATAAAAAAGCAGCCATAATTTGGATTTTTCTTAGGTACGACAGCACGATAACTATTTTGATGTCGTATCAATTGACATAAAGCTCTGTCGTAACAAGTGTCAAATTCAACTTTCCGGACGGGCAAAAACATCGGGAGTAGGGACAACTGTCAAATCGTGTTGTCATTCATTCTTCGTCTGGGCCCCGAACGAAATAAATGTCCGTTGGTGTTACGGGGAATAGGAAACGCCCGTTACGAAGGCCGAAACAACGGACTTCGTGCTTAGGGAGTAGACCCCCAATTACGTACGGACGCGGACGGTGCGAGACGATAATTATTTATTTATTTACGTGAAATAATTATGGCAGAACGGCGTTGTACAGTGTCTGGATGTTTGAATACATCTGCAACGAGACCAGATCTAACATTTTTTAAGTTACCAGATGACCTGGCAAGGTAAGCCTATAAAAATAACATTATTTTTAGTTTTTATATAATTCTGTGTTATGTAGTTTTTTTTATTGAAGCGTAGCTAGCATAGCTTCATTAACAAGTACAGTACAGGGCCCTATTTAGTAAACGTTACAATCCTACAATTTTGTAAAAAAAAGTGACAGTTTTACTACATGTGCTGTTTAATAAACCTAACAAATATGTAAGAAACTAACAAGTAAATAACACACAATTATCACAATTGTATATTATGCTGTTTAATAAACATTTACTTAAGTAGAAAACGCGTGTCGACTGCGATGACAATATTTTTACAAATATGTGGGTAGTTGTGAGTTACAATCACCGACGGTCGTTGGTTCCAATTTACATAAAATTAGCTTCCGCCCGCGACTTCGTCCGCGTGAAATCTTTTGTTTCCCCGATCCACCCCGTCCCATCGCATCGCATGCCCGCGCTGTTACTTGTGGTCAATAATCGAGATGAAAACTATCCTATCTTACACATAGTGACCAAATTTGACATAGACCAAATTACACTTAGTGACCAAATTTAGATCGGTTCTGTAGTTTCGAAGTTCATTCAGGACATACATCGTGACACGAGATTTTTATACATATGAGATGTAAGTTTTTGGTGCAGATTCTTAATAAACGAGGGTAGCTTTCACTCTTGAGTTTAGAATTTTAGTGTTTCTTGGAGTACTTTCTTATTGGTTTGGAGCATCACTGAAGTCATGGAGAATAACAACAGAATTACGATTCTGTCTCTAATATACGAGAACTAGCACTTTGCCCGCGACATCGTCCGCGTGGATTTCGTACAAAATTTAAAAGCCTCTTCATCCCTTTTAACCGGTAGATTTAAAACATTAATGAATGAGATCCTTTTACGTATTACTAATTTATTGATTAATTTAAAGACTTATTATTTAATTAAATGAACAAAGGAAAGGTAAAATTTACACATAAACTGTTCCTCCCTTTTCATCTTGAAAGAGGTCAAACTCAAGGCATTTATTTCAATTAAACCAATTACAGGCACTTTTGAATTGTTAAAGAGTCCGTCAGTTAGTCAGAAAGTTTAAGCTAGTTGCCCATTCCAAAACGTAGATCGGGCAAGAAAATCCAAGGACACTATTTAAATCAAAATTATTACAAAATCCTGGGTACATTGTTCTTGTTGCTTCTATATGTGAGAACAATGTAAAAAATAAATAATTAAAAACAATTCAAAATATAAGAATAAAAATAAGCCATGGTAGTTAAGAGATGATATGTTTTGATAAATATCTGTATCCATTCTTCTTTGACTTGTTATAATTTTGGTTTTTATTTTTATATTCTTACTCAAAATGTCGACATTAAATGTATTTTGTATCATTTTGCTAGGGACTATAATCTGTTTCAATATGACTATTAATGTTTGTAAATTTAATTGGTTTTAATTTGGATAGACGTTCTAACTTCGAATGGGTGACGAACGAGTTTACCTATTAATTGTTTTTGTTTATGTTGCTTTTTTGTTTACCTGCTGTGCAAATATTTCGACACAAATGTATTTTTGTTATGAAATAAATAAATAACCTAAAATAAAAATCTATCGAAACATTTTAAAACACGAAGATTAGTAGTTAACGGAAAATTTAAAAATTGCAGTTTTCAAACAAAATAAATAGCAGAATCAACTGCATGAAAAATAAACACGCTTTATCTGCAAAAAGTCACCGACCAACGGTGCGGTGCGGGGCGCAGGTAGGTAGGCGCAGGCACTTTAGTCGGAGAACAATACAAACGCAGAGAATATTATCATTTGTTTTGCACTGGTTCTTGACCTTATAATGTTTACCTATTATTATTACGGACTCAGATCTACACCATGTTGAAAAATAAGAAAATTAAAAATAATTTCCTGTGGCTAAAGTATTCATTGGATTTGATTGATTTTTTGTATACGGGTAAAGAACATGATTCTCTTTACGTGGTTTAAATGAATGTCAATCGTCCTGTTCCACCTTGTATAAAATTTAAGAATAATCTAGCTATAAGTCAATTGTAATAATACTTACTGCGCCCTAATAGGGTTATTTACTCTTAAGTTTTAGCCTGAATAGCCTGTAACTGTGTGTACATTGTGCAATATAAACATAATCCAAAATATTCACATATCAAGTTATCATGAAAACGCTCCAATTTAACATACCTACATATAATATATTTTCTTATAACCATAGACGGCAAAAACGCCTAAACTTCGTCTTTTCTGTTTACGTTGTTTATTTATTTATCCTCTTTAACTATCATTACAAGTTTCATTATTAATGCAGTCTCATAAATTCATTTAATCTCAAAATTATTTACATTTTTATAAATTTTTATTATTGCCCTTTTGGTAACTAGTGCAAAGGTGCCGTCTAGGGGGAGCAATTGTCAGTACGGTCACAGTATAAATATGGACAGTACGGAAACTACCTATAAACGCTCGAAACGGCACACTCACAGAAACATGCGCAACGACGAGACTCCTGAGCGCTCGTCGCGGTGCTCTCAGTAGTAAGTGCCGCGACAAGACGAGTGGTCACGTTTATCTCCGTGATCTTTTTAAAAATGCCACGAACGTATTGCGTAGTATACGGCTGTTTGAACTCGGCTTCATCAAAACCGGAGCTAACGTATTTTAAACTTCCTGCTGATTTTGAAAGGGAAGACTGATTTATTGTTATTGTTATAATCATAATCGAATTATAAGTCCGTGTGATCGATCATAATGAATTCGTGAACTTATTTGTAAATCCAGAATGCGGCGGTTTTGAGGGTATTTAAAGCCGATAGTGTAATAGTGGTAACAAAAAGTAAATCCAAAATGGCGGCTGCAATAATTATCAACTATTACGTCATAGGTGTCGTTTTCATAGTTTTCGAGGGTGTTGAAGCCGATAGTGCTGTCAAAGTGTAAATAAAATAGGACAGTATTTTTTTACGGTACGGTTCGCAGCCGCTCATGAGCCCTGCCCGCGTGCCACCTGCGCTGCGGCGTCTACCGCGCGCCCGCTCCGACAAACGCTCGAAACGTTTTCGTCCAACCGCGGCTCGCGTACGCTCCCGCCAAAACTTGTAAAAGGTTACGCCGTAATGACAAAGTTAAATATCTATAGTTCTACAAGTTATTGTGTGTTAATATTAAATTGTTTTCCGTGTTTAAACTATCGTCTTTTGCTGAGATTAACCGACGCCATGAGAATACCTATTTAAATTGTATTTGTAAGCTAGTTATTTAAATTCGATTGATTGATCACTACAGAACAAAAGTGTAAAAAAAAAACAATATCAAAAACATTAAAAGTTACAACCGTTATTGCTACAATGGAGCGGAGGTAATTATATATAATATAATAATAATTTTATTGAAATAAAACGTTTACAAAAGGTGTACATGGAGTCAACAGTTATAAGATATCCATACAGTTATGGTGCCTAAAAATAAACTAAAACTAAGATATTATTATAGGTGCAAGTAATGGTTGCTCGGAATTGCAAAGTTAGGTAGCGACCAGCCCGATCTAGGTTAATTTAAACCTGTGTTTCAGGCCAACACTTTCCAATACATCTACTTAGGTCTAGTACAATTTAAAGTGTTTAGTATATAAAAATAAAGAATCTTTTAAAAACTACGAGAAAAAGCTTAATGGTACCTTATTATCTAAAACTAAGCCTAAGTAATGATACAAAAGTAAACACTTACGAGGGGATCAAATATCATCATGCCAAAATTTCTAGAAGTTGTTCTGTGTCTGTGTAATGTAGTGTCTTTAAATATTCAGATAACATTATGTTACATTTGTTATACCTTACACTATAGAAACTTAGTACCTTATTGAGCTTATTATATAGAAAAGGTCCCAAGAACAGATAAAAATGATTGGCAAACGCATGCTTAGTTTGAGGCTTTATGCAAACCAAGTCCTTCCTTCTCTTGTCAGAAGGAACAGGGTCAAAAGGAAGTGCAGTGTGCTGGAGTAGTACTGTGTTCAAAATAAATAATTGCCGTACTGTAAGCACCTCACATGCTGCGTAAAGCTGATGTGTAGGAAATCTAAAAGGGCGAAAGGTAGCAACCTTCAGAATTGCTCTTTGAGCTCGTTCTAATGGGAGTAAAATTGTTTTTGCTGCCCCACCCCAAGAAGTTATGCAATATGTAAGAATGGATTGACACAAAGCCAAATAGACCTGTTTTATCAATTTAAAGTCGGCTACGTTACGTAAATTTTTAAAAACATAAATTAATTTGCGAACTCTCGTACACAGTAAATCGATATGTTTACGGAAATTTAGATTTGTGTCAATGGTGACACCTAGATATTTTAAATAGTCAGCTTTAGCTAAAGTGGGGCAAGAACATGCGATGTCAGCATACGTGCAACAATTATGTGCGCGAATGTTTAGATTAGTAAGCGGTATGTTTGAATTTCTCATTGTAAATAAAATGTAATTGGTTTTGCCTGCATTTAATGACAGGAGATTATTACGGAGCCAATTAGACACAATGTTAAAATCATTTTGAGCATATTCATAGACCTCAACTCTAGATTTAGCTGAAAATAACAGAGCGGTGTCATCCACATAAGATATTATAGCACCATTTTGGAGTGAGAGGCTGCATAGCTCATTAATATAGATTAAAAATAAGGTAGGGCCCAAAATGCTACCTTGTGGAATACCAAAACTACTATTTTTAAGTTCAGAGCTTGTATGCTGACCAATTTTAACACATTGATGACGATCGCTGTGATAATCAGAAAATAGTAGAAGTTGTTCTGCTCTTATCCCAAGTGTTTCAAGCTTGTGCAGAAGTAAAGAACAGGAAATAGTGTCGAAAGCTTTGGCTAGGTCTAGAAAGATCCCAATTGTGTGCATACAACTATCAAGGTTGGTAGTGACATAGTTAGTCAATTCGTGGACTGCTTGGCTACTTGATCTATTGGCCCTAAAACCAAATTGACTATCTGATAGTAGTCTGTTATCTTCAAGATATTTTACCAATCTACAGTTTATAATTTTTTCTAAAATTTTTGAGATCCCTGTTAACACTGAATGTTACTACTTCTGTTATGTCCTCAACAAGGCTTAGTTTCCGTACTGTCCATATTTATACTGTGGTACGGTTCCCAACCGATCAAGTAACGTACACACAGCGTCATTCTGTGCGAACCCCTCAAGTTTTAAAATGTTACACTGCTACAACATTGAATTCGTTATGAATAATCTAAAGAATACTTCAAAAAGAGTGCAATCCGTCAATTTTATTTAATTACCTTTTCTTTATAAAACTAATCCAAACCCTCAAGTTACAACTACATTGTTTTATGTATACGTTCACTTAAAATGACGAAGAGTAAACGATTAAGATTTAACCATTTTTCTTTTAATGATTTCTAATCTTATGAGAATCCATGTAGTAAAATAAGATCAAAGTTTTGTTAAATAATAGCAATAACAAATATTATTAAATGATTATTAAAATACTTTATTTTTCTTATTTTTAAATTCTATAAATGCCACTACTTATATTTTATTATTCTATATATAATGTTAGAAAAATACTTTATATAAAAAATATATACTACGTGTTTCTAGATGTACGACATTAAATGAAAACGAGCACAGTACTAATCCATCGAAACATTTTAAAACACGAAGATTAGTAGTTAATGGAAAATTTGAAAATTGCAGTTTTCAAACAAAATAAATAGTAGAATCAACTGCATAAAAAGTAAACACGCTTTATCTATGCAAAGTCACTGACCAACGGTGCGGTGTGGGGTGCGGGGCGCGGCGGCGGCAATGTTTACCTATTATTACGGACTCAGATCTACATCATGTTGAAAAATAGGAAAATGAAAAATAATTTCCTGTGGCTAAAGTATTAATTGGATTTGATTGATTTTTTGTATACGGGCAAAGAACATGATTCTCTTTACGTGGTTTAAAGGAATGTCAATCGTCATGTTCCACCTTGTATAATGCATGAGAAAAAGCACATTTCGTGTCTAAAATTCAAGAACCTCCAATTTTATGCACGGCAAGCGGTCTTGAAACCTCCGGTCTATTTAGACATTTAACCTTTCGTAAATGTTAACTCTATTAATGCTTGTCGTTATACGCAATAATAAAAGTATTAACATTATACTGAAAAAAAAACAAGATTAAAACAGATTAAAATAAAAAAAAACTTATTTATTCACTGAAACAATACATTAATGATTGACAGAAGACATGGGTGATTTTTAAAATCAACTCCTATTTTACCCCCTTAACGCTGAACCATATAATTCTTTATTTCCTACCAAAAGCATTTTGAATTTTCACATCCCTAACTTAGGAAATGCTGGGTTTCCCATACAAATTTTCATCCCCTATATCACCCCCTGTAGGATTATATTTGAGACAAAAAGTAGCCTATGTCCTTCCTTAGGATGTCGTCTATCTCCTTGCCAAATTTTATCGAAATCCGTTCAGTGGCTTAGGCGTGAAAAGGACAGACAGACAGACAGAGTTACTTTCGAATTTATAATATTATTAGTAAAATTAGTAAATTAGTAATATTAGTAATTAGTATTAGTATACAGGGCATTTTTTTAATCACTATCCAAATTTTCGCAGGGTGTTCTAGCCATGAATACGAACAACTTTCACTATGGCCAACTCTGAAATCACGAAAAAAAATCAGATGTTTCATACATTTTGGTCGAGTAGGTATTGAACTTTTGTATGAATCAGCTGATTTTTTCTTCGTGATTTCAGAGTTGGTCCCATAGTAAAAGTTGTTCATATTCATGGGTAGAACACCCTGCGAAAATTTGGATAGTGATTAAAAAAATGCCCTGTATTAGTATTAGTATTAGTATGGACGAGCTCAAGGCTCGACCACCCGCGGCCATCCAATATAATTACATCGGAGGGGTGCTGACTTGCCGTGAATGTGGACGCACTTTCACGGCAAAAATTGGTTATATCAGTCACCTGAGGGCACACCAGCGATGTCATCAATAGGCAGATCCGAGTCGCTGTGGCCGAAATCGGCCAGGATCGTATATATATGTATATTAGTATGGAGTATGGAAGAAGTATGGATGTTTAGGTCTAGCGGTGCCTACGCACGCGCTTCCACTGGTTTGGTGCTCCGTGACCTAACAATACAACTTCTGTTGTGTCCTTCAACCGATTAAATTACCATAACAACTTTGTGTCGATTTGTGAATTAACAGCATTTAGATAAATGTCATTGCGGTCTTTTTATAGTCCTTGTGGTAACTGTTATTTTTGAAAGTATTTCGTTTTTCAACCCGAATAAATGGATAATATCTATTTTTCTTTTTAGACTGTCCACATTTCTTCGGCTGATGTGCCGAGAAGATTTAATAAGCAAACCCAACATCACAAACTGCCGGATTTGTGAAGAACATTTTAGTGCCAATGACATACAACATTCAGCGATTCGCAAGATTTTAAAAAACAATTCTGTCCCATCATTAAATATGCCGCAAAGTACAATTCCAAACATTATTTGGATGAAAGACAAAGGAACTCAGACAGAACATACAGTGAGTAATGTCATGAGCTCAAGCCACAAGGAGACTCTCTTGCAGCTCTCCAAGGAAAAGTTAAAGATAGAAAAAAACTGTCTGCTATAATAAACCAGCCTATTATTGTCCCACTTCAGGGCAAAAGCCTCTTCTCAGACAGAGAAGGCACGAGCATTGATCACCACACTTGCTCAAGAATGGGTTGGGGATTTCAGGTTAGGTAACTATAAGTCCAGGTTTCTTCGCGATTTTTTTCCTTCATTGGCTTCACCGATGTCAGATAATGACCAAGATAAACTCAGAAAGTACCTACCTAACCTACTTATGTATTGAAAAATCACATTATGCGCAAACGCACTACACTTTTTATTAGTTTTGTAGTGGTATGTAATCCACACATGCACACAAACTGTACCTATGACGTCGCACTAATCCTGCATCGCGCATGCAAAGTTTACCGCGCGACCAGCATAATATACAACGAGCCGACATCGATCGTCGGGGAGTAGCCACCACACCCACCACACGAGACGACACGTCATCCGAGGAGAAGCACACTTGCTGCCAAGGATAAGACGCAAAAAAGTGCCGCATCTCAGCCCAGTCTGCTGACTTGTAACGCCATACGCGCCTCGTGCCTCTAAGACTCTCATCTGGAGGAGAGCAGGTCGATATGGATTTCACCAGACAGTGGTCAAACGTTCCCAGCGGGGCTGAGACCGATACTGAATGACTGTCCGGGTCAGATGCCAGCAGAAGGTCCAAGCAATTGGGTGTATGGCCGTCAACATCCGGTACCCGCATTGCCACATTCACCATACAACACCCGTCTGGTCGGAAGATCCTCCCTTTTCTATGGAGGATGAGTGAACTTTACACCCTGTCCCATATGCTTCTCTCCTTTATTTAATAAACGTTGCTTATATGATAGTTAAAGAGACGTTTAAAATCAAAATGTATGATTAAACAGTCGCTAATCATTTAAATAAACCCCTCTGCCTCTGTCATCTTCAAACGTTTGACAGAAATGGAAGGATGTTTTAAATTATTATAGAATTAAACGTTGATTTGTGGGGCATGTGTGAGTTACATACCACTACAGTTTTTTTAAATTTTCAGTAGGTATAATATATAATATGCTGTGTGCCTTTGATTCGTGCTAAATAACTGTAGGTACTTTTTTTCATTGGTATTTACGATATATTTTTAACTAAAGAACTAGCTCTCCTAGTGAAAGCACAGACTAATTTAAAACTCCACGGAAAAGGAAACCAGTATGACACGGGCAAGGAATGTCGGCTAATTAATATCCAGGGTTACTCGACATATTCCTTGCAGGACGCCATACTTGGGTTAAAATGCAACAAATTAACCCACCAAATGTTCTACCGAAATTCACTAGTTTTTGAGGTAGTCAGATGTTTAGTTTTCTTATGAAAAATCCCAGATTAAATCATTTGAAGCCAATTTAAAAATGATTTACGGCACGACTGTACTGAAATTTAAGTTATTATCATAGTTGATGCCGTAGTAGATCTTTGTAAATAATTAAAAGTTCAAAAATGACTAAAACTTTGGCGAAGATTAACTACTAATCAAACATTTATTTTTTGTATTTTTTGCCATTACTTCATAAAAATATTGTCTAGCGTAAAAAAAATAGTAGGTACGCCTGATATACAAATTACTAGGAAAATATCCTTTTCTTATCAGATGTTCAGAAAGGTATGATTGTCAATACTTTTGCAAGTGTGACAGGGAAGAGAAGAGTTTTATGGGGAGCAGGTAATATTGCGAGACGGTCAACCTGTTATTTCGTATTCGTAATATTCGTAGTTTTTACCTGCGCTTGAATTCCAAATACTCGGCAAGCTATGTTTGATTGGTCACCACTATTAATCTCTCGGCATAACACGGGGTGCGACTTTTTTTGAATTTAATTTATTTAAGATAGGTTTGCTCTTGACTCTAGTCTAGACCAGAGGTGACAGAGACAAAGTCGACGATGGAGCGAGCTTACCCAAAAGAAGCCTGTTCACTCTCACTTTGAAGAGATCGGGGTTGTATGCATTCGGAAACACAGACGCAGGCAGAGAGTTCCACTCCTTTGCTGTGCGCATCACAAAAGACATTTGGAAACGCTTAGTGCGAATTGGTGGGAAAGCAACTAGGTAAGGATGGTAACCTGCAGTGCGTCTAGATGTCCGCTGATAGAAGGGGGCCGGCGGAATGAGGTCGTGGAGTTCTTGAGCACACTCCCCGAAGTATAATCTGTAGAAGACCGTCAAGCAGGCAACCTTGCGGCGATGAGCCAAGCTGTGAAGCTTGGCATCCACCACTTTTACGTCGCCAATGAGCCTCTTACACCACCGAGCCAAGGGCGGCAAGTTGGTATTTGGCTGAGCTATCCCAAATTTGGCTGCAATACTCCATGCAGGATCGGATTTGGGCTTTGTATAGGGTTAAAAGCTGTCCAGGCGTAAAGTATCGCTTCACCCTATTTAGGATGCCCAGCTTCTTGGCCGCAGTTTGGGCTTCGTACTAGATGGTGGTGCCGAAGTTGAGACATGATGTCAATTCCATTCCAAGGAGCTCGAGCCGATCAGTTACAGGAACAGATATAACTCGAAAAGTAGGAGTTTGGTCGAAACGACTCCTTTTTGCGGTAAAAAGACACGCCTGTGTTTTGGGGGCGTTAAAAGAGGCCAGATTATCATCACCCCACTGGGAGACAGGCTTAAGGTCAAATTTGTCCACTCTACCATGGCATCTCTCACGGATCGAACTTCGGCCCCGCTGGTTTTTGCGCTGGACAAGTATTTCTCTGAGACTGTACTGACATCTGCGTAGGTACCCAACAATACCAGGCTGAAGTAGGTCATTGATGTGCAGCAGAAAAAGAGTTGCAGAGAGAACAGACCCCTGAGGAACTCCGGCATCAAAAGCCATAAGGTCGGAAGAGCAGCCGTCAACGACTACTCTGATCGACCCTTCACTAAAGGTCCGACAAAAGGAAAGAAGGCGTAAGGTAAAGTGGGTCGACAGAAATTCGGTTGAGTCGCTTTAGACGGGGACCAGAACTGTTTATTACTCGGAGGGTGCGACGCCAGCTTAGCCCCAATACGTCCGACATGACCAAAACGTGCCCCACGTAAAACCCGCTTGCAGAACTTGGCGGCAGCATTAAAAGCTCCTTTCCTCGCGCGAACCCTACGCGCTCTTTGCGGTCGCGCGCCTTGACCCAGGCTTTGTAGGCAGACTCTTTTCGGGCCTAAGCGTGGGCGCATTCTGCATTATACCAAGGCCGGGATTTGTAACCGAGCGGGATGTCGGAGAATGGAATAAAATTCTCCATCCCCTGTCGAATCACGTCCGCAACCACGTCAGCACAGCACGAGGGGTCATCCGAGGAGAAGCACACTTGCTGCTAAGGATAAGACGCAAAAAAGTGCCGCATCTCAGCCCAGTCTGCTGACTTGTAACGCCATACTCACCTCGTGCCTCTAAGACTCTCATCTGGAGGAGAGCAGGTCGATATGGATTTCACCAGACAGTGGTCAGACGTTCCCAGCGGGGCTGAGACCGATACTGAATGACTGTCCGGATCAGATGCCAGCAGGAGGTCCAAGAAATTGGGTGTATGGCCGTCAACGTCCGGTATCCGCGTTGCCACATTCAACATCTGCTTTTTGTACTTGTGTTCAAGAGAGTAACCCGGGTAGTTGAAATACGCCACATCCGACGGGGTTGCTCAGTTTCAAGGTGGTGATGGACCGGATCGAAATTGGAGTGTAACCCCCTGATGTTAGTGAGGTGCACTTTTAGTGGGAGGAAGTGCAGCTATTGTAAAACCTTGTTTTTCTTTTGTGCTTTCATATTTGTGTAGAGTTGTTGGGGAAAAAAGTCGACTTGTCGAGGCGCTGTTCAGAAATCCAAATGGAACATTAGAGCTAACCAAACCTAAGGGGAACTCATTTGGAGACTACAGGGACGCCCTAACCCCCCTGGATATGGCCACCGGGTCCTCCCATCTAGTCGCCGGCTGGCACGGTGGAGCATACCGGGATTTTTCGCGAGTTGGCGGGGCAGCCTTTGGCACGTGGCTGGCGTACTACTTGGGCCCCCTACTGACTGCGGTCGGCCAACAGCTGGCACCGTGCTTCGGACCCCGCTACCCTCCAAAATGAGTTACTCGGCTAGCTATGCCCAGAGACCGACACCGGTTCTGAACAGCGCAACTGACAATCTTCTTCCCCCTCAAAGGCACTGGCACTCCCACACACCGACAGAACACAGCAAGCTGCTTGGCGCCAGACTTCGGTGGGATGATGGTCGCGAGCCAGGCGGCCCCTTGCGGAGCCTACCACCGCTAAGTGGGATCGTTCAGCCGTACCACAGGCAAGCTCGTAGTGCCGTTGCCCGGGGTGGACCACTAGGAGGTAGATTCCAACCACCCCACAAAACTTCCCAACACTTCCCAACTTCCCAACCCTGACAAGACTTCGCAAAATCTGGTCGTCAGCGTTAGTTAGTTTCAACTCTACGTCGCGCAAGCTCGTGTTTTGTTATCTGGCTATTTCCCTAATTGTTGCCGCGTATCTTGCTCTTGTACTGTGCTGTGCCTTGATAAGTGCTGACTATAGCTGCATATTCTAATCCTGAATACGCTGAATTAGTTGAGTCATCTCAAAACCTCTCTCTCTCTTGAATTTGTATATAATATATATATAATATAGGTATATATTATAGTAAATATGTATGTATGTGTATTATAAGTTTATGACTTATTTATGTACAAATTGTTCCATTTCTAACAGAGCACCTGCCATCTAATCTCTTCACCACCCTTGGTTGACTGGTAGAGAATGCCTAAGGCATTAAGTCCGCCTTTGTACTTTTTTAAGTGTGAAAAGTTTAAATAAATAAATAAATAAATTAATTAGCGTACTGTTACGAACTTTGTGACGGTAACGCTGCTGAGGGGCGGAGAGAATATCAACTTCGCTTTCCCAACCGCCGACTCCCACACGTTACTGTCTTCGGATCGACTTATCGTCGATTATATGAAACTACTGGCAGCGTCCAAAGAAGCAGGCAAATTGACACTGGTCGTTCCCGGAGATACACGGCTGAGGATGAGGAGCTGATTCTTCAACGTTTTATTGACGACCCCAACATATCGACAAACACCGTAGCGCGTGAGCTTGGTATGTCACAGTGGAAAGTCTGGTCCATAGTTCACTTGTCAGGCCGACATTCGTACCACTAACAACCTGTCCAGTCTTTACAAGAGGGAGATCCGCCGAGACAGCTTGATTTTTGTCGTTTTATGCCAAGTGCCGACGCCGAGGACGAAAACATTTTAAAAAACATTCTGTGGACTGATGAGTCATGTTTTGACCATGATAGTATCAAAAACTACCACAACTTACATTACTGGAAACCGAAAGCAGAAGCAAAGTCTAAAAAACTGAAACGAACTGCATCCCAGCGTAGGTTTTTGCTTAATGTTTGGATGGGTTTTATCGCGACAAGTTAATTGGCCCATATTTTTTACCCCGAACACTAAACGAGGAACTTTATGAAGATTTCCTAAGAAATCATTTAACAGCACTGCTCACGGATGTACCGGAAGAAAGAAGAGCAAACATGATTTATCAACATGACGGATGTCCAGCCCACTTCCGAATCACAATTCAACAATTGCTGGATGAAAACTATCCAAACCGATGAATAGGTCGCGGTGGGCTGATTCCGTGGCCTGCACGAAGCCCTGATCTGACGCCGCTAGACTTTTACGTCTGGGGTCATATGAAAGACCTAGTTTATGTGACCCTAGTAAATTCAGTTGAAAAAATAAGGGAGAATAACAGATGTGGCGGACCAGATGAGGGCAACAATAACATCAAGAATCACAAAAACCGAAGTGAGGAAGTGAATAAGAACATGTATTCGAAACCAAGGGCAGCACATCGAACAAGACGTGTGAAATGTGTGTAATTAAAGTTTTTAAATTGATATTGATTAATAATAACGAGCCTCTGCGAGTTGGCTTCGGTTTCATATGCCTTCCAAAGGTCCGGGACCCTAGGGTCCCGAGAAATATCAAAGATGTTCACGAAATAGTTTAATTTGATTTTCCAATTAATCGCCTTTTTGTTTTTTGTGAGACGCACGCCTTCCTGTACTAAATCAATAACGATTTTCATAATCATGGCTTTGTATGATATTATTAACTTTTATACCTTTGTGGATTGCTGATAAGACAAGGATATTTTACTATTAATTTGTATATCAGGCGCAGTAATAGTTTTTGTACTAGACAACATTTTGTATGAAGTAATAGCAACCATTACAAAAAAACAAATGTTTGATTAGTGATATTTGCCAAGGTTATAGGCATTTTTGAACTTTTAATTACCGACAAAGATCTGCTACGGCATCAACTATGATTAATAACTTAAATTTCAGTACAGTCGCGCCCTAAATCATTTTTAAATTGGCTTCAAATGATTTAATCTGGGATTTTTCATAAAAAAACAAAAAATGTAATTAACTCAAAAACTACTGAATCTCGAAAGAACATTTGGTGACTTAATTTGTTGCATTTTAACCCTACTTTGACGTCCTGCAAGGAATACGTCGAGTTTCCAGTAACCCTGTAAACAAAATAAAGGTAATAATGCCATCTAGCGGCATTTGTACGTATCTATTCACAGTAAAGTTATCAGATGCAATAATCGGCTATGTCATCGTCTGTGACCAGAAGCCCAATTCTCGTAACTAAAAACGTTCAAAATCTAGTCGCAATCTCATCTCAGCGACAATCAAATGTTAAAAATACGCATCACGCCTTCTTCTCATGGGGGTAGGCAGAAACTACAGAACGCCACCTGCTACGAACCTTAAGCCGGATTCACATTACCGTGTCGTGTCGTGTTGTGACGCCTTCTGACGCAGTGTTAGCCAATCAAAACTAGTTGTAATTTGACGTAGTCTTGAACAGATTCGTTTGATTGGTGTATCCCGCGTCACGACACAACACGACACAGTAATGTGTCGGTGGCTTTACATACTCCTTTTGCCTTTTAATATCAAAAATGTAGAGAAGTTATAGGTATTTTTGACATATTGAGACTGAGATCAGACTGTGAATGTTCTTAAAATTACGAGAATTGCCCCTCAGTTATTCGATTGTTTTGTACACGGCAAGAATCGTGAGAGTCCGCGCGCTAAAAGTCAAAAACCGGCAATGTCACTCTGACAGCTCAAGTGCGGGCGCGGGACGCCATTTTGTGTTGCAGTTGTTGGTTAAATACACTTGTTTATTTGTGATTAATCGCATAATAAAATTGAAAAAAAAAACGAAAAGGAAAAAAATGTTAAAGGACGCGTTACAGATGTAATAAAAATATTAAAGGAGAATGGGCACCGACCGATGAGCTTATGCCCTGAAACCCAATAGCTATAAGTTATATACCAATGGAAAGACCTTTTCAAGGTGAACCGTTTGTACTAACACGACTTTTGAAATAGGTGTGACTACTTGAGCACCAAAGTTAAGGATATTTTTTGGCCGAATAGCCATAAGCAGTGATAGGAATAGGTAGTGCTAATTTGCCTAAACTTCGAGGAAGGAAGTAACATAGAGTGGATAATACCTCCTCTAAAATCCCGGAATAATTTTAATGACGTTTAAATCCCGGGATTTACAAACCACGAATTTTTTATCGGACTTTATTTGTAGTTAAAAATTATTGATTTGAAAAATCATAACATTTTTTTAGGGTTACACACACACACACACACACACACACACACACACACACACACACACACACACATTTATATATGTAATTTTTATGGTATACATAGTAAAGAGTATTCTATCTATCTATAAATAAATTCCAATAAATAATCCGTGGTTTTTAAATTCCGGGATTTAAACGTCATTAAAATTATTCCGGGATTTTAGAGGAGGTATTATCTACTCTATGTTACTTCCTTCCTCGAAGTTTAGGCAAATTAGCACTACCTATTCCTATCACTGGCCATAAGATATACACCAATGAAAAGAGCTTTTCAAGGAGAACCTTTGGTACTAACACTACTTTTGCCAATTATTTGCCAGTTCGGAGTTATTGACCTAAATAGGTGACAACTTGGGCACCGTAGTTAAGGAATTTTTGGCGCCCAACAGTCAATATACACCGTTGTTTGTAATTTCTACATTTATATCTGTATTTTTTATGGTGTACAATATAGAATATTCTATTCTATTCTACCGTTGGAAAGAGCTTTTCAAGACAACCCGAACATCACGCCTGTAATTCCTCGAAGAGTCAGGCAGAGGTGTACCTCAGCATGTACACCCAAATTTCGCTGGTTATGTTTAAGTCCCATGTAATAAGGGGCGAAAGCTGCTTTATGCTATTGCCATGAACAAGGCATAAATTCAGGCTGCTACTGAGAAATATCTCAAAGAAAAACCTTATAAAACTTCGTCCCATCTGGGATGATTCCCATTCACCTCTGTGAATGGAAATCTTCATCTCAGAGTTCACCTCTTTTCTAGCCATATCATATTATGTCACAAACTCAGAGCATTTATTTCAATTAAATAAATTATAATAAATTAAAGAAATATGTACTAGCTAGTTACCTATTCCAAAGCGTAGTAGGTTCCTATGAGAAGAACAGGCAAGAAACTCTACGGACATTCATTAAATCAAAATATTGGTTACATCAATCACACAATCCATTCACCGTTTGGTTGACCTTCCCTTACTGTTATAGCCATTCATATTCATGCTTCCTTAGGATTTAACCATGGCTTGCAATTCTTCAGGATCAAACAAAAATATTCGTCTCAAAACTTTACCATTACTTTGAGCAAGAGTATGAGGATTTAAAGACATCTTTTGGAGGCCTGGACCAGACTCCTCTGTGGAAGTTCCGCCAGCGGACTGCGTTGGCTACTGGAGTGAGTGAGACGACGGTACTTCAGATACTGAGGGAGGAACAGGGACGGAGTGTAGACAAGCGACAGGAACCGCCTGAGAAACGACGGAAACGACGCGTAGCTCGCAAGAGGTCGAGACTGTCGTACAGGTATGAGTTAACTCTGTGTTACTGTATTCAAAATCAAAAGTCATTTATTCAAACTAGGCTGAGAATCAGCACTTTTCGAACGTCATGAATTACATAAGACAGTCCCCCAAAACGCCCACCCTCCACCACTTCCTAGTGCTTTAGCTGGGGAGAAGAAGTGGCGCAACAAACTCCCCAACAGCACAGCTGTCTGTTTAGTTAGTTAAACTTGATTGTGTACAGTGTGTCCGGACATGGACTAGCGATATTCTAAATACTTAAGTATAAACAATTTTAAAGTACAATTACACTAAGCTTGGGTCCAATACACTTCCTCGTTGCATGCTCTATGCGAGTACAAAAAAAATCATATCTCTCAAAGTTTTAGTCATACTGAGATAAAAATAGGCTTATTCGAAAGACAATAATATTATATACAGTCTGCATTACAAAGCAACGTGTTCACAATTCCATAACTTTTGAAAAAAAAAATGTGCACGTCGAAAAAAAAAACGAAAAATTATGCAATTCAACCAATAATTGTTAATTACTACAAAAACACCCTACAATTTTTTTATTTTTTTTTACTAGATCGACAGATTTTGAGCTAAGCTACAACAAAACATAAAATTCAACAACTGTGTGTCTAATACTTTAAGAGTTAATGTTGTTTGAACATAGCGTATGCGCAAGCACAAAAGCCCTTTGTCGGAACCCTAAACAGGAAATCATTCAAACAAAACACATAACATTCATATTTAATTTTATTTAATGTTTTTTCCAATATTAAATGACGATTAAAATATCTAAAGTGGCCACCTCCAGCTTGTAGACACACTACGGCTCTCTGTGCCACCTGGGTTGATGAGCGCCTAATTAAATCCAAATCGGATCTAATTTCTTCAGCGGCTGCCATAATTTTTGCGACGAGTTCTTCCCTGGTGTTTGGAATTGTAGCGTATACTTATTGTTTTATATGACCCCACAAAAATAAACCAAGGGTGTCAAGTCGGATGAGCGAAGCGGCTACGCTACTACACCACCACGACCGATCCACGGCGATAGATTATTATTTAAACATTCTCTCACTGCTCGAGAAAAATGCGCGGGTGCACCATCGAGCTGGAACCACATACGCCGACGGTATGATAGAGGTAGGTCCATGAGGCTGTCCGCAAACTGTGTCTCTAAGAATTTTATTTTTAATTTTTAATTTATTTGAGATAGGTTTGCTCTTGACTCTAGTCTAGGTCAGAGATGACAGAGACAAAGTCGACGATGGAGCGAGCTTACCCAGAAGAAGCCTGTTAACTCTCACTTTGAAGAGATCGGGGTTGTATACGTTCGGAAACACAGACGCAGGCAGAGAGGCTTATCTAGATCTCGAGAAAAAGGAATATGGTACAAAACTATGCAATGTGAGCCTCTTTGGATACCGTGGTTTGCCGATGTTAAACTAGGTAGACCATTGCCAATTAGACACAGTATTGAAACCTATTTGAGCAAATTCGTACGATTAGCTATTTGTTTTAGCGGTGAATGTTAACGCCGTATCATCTGCATACGATATAATTTTGCCTTGATTAATATTTAAACTACACAAATCGTTAATATAAATCAGGAAAAGGGTGGGGCCCAAAATACTTCCCTGGGGAACACCAAAACCTGTGTTTTTTTGCTCGTCGCTAATAATATTGTCAATTCTAACACATTGATAACGATCGCCTAAGTAGTCAGCAAACATTTTCTGCGGCGTTCCCCGTATTCCTAAGGCCTCTAATTTATACAAAAGCGTAGAAAAGGAGACTGTATCAAAAGCCTTCGCAAGTTCTTCTGAGACATAATCTGTTAGACTGTGCACTGCATCGGCTGTGGATAATTTGGCTCTAAAACCAAATTGCGCAGTTGATAAAAAATCATTTTTCTCTAGATAGTTAACTAGCTTACTGTTTATAATTTTTTCCAGTATATTAGATATAGAGGGGACGATAATTGTTAACTAGGTCTTTGTTTCCGGATTTGAAAATAGGGATTATAATTGCTTTTTTTAGGTATCTAGGGCAAATGTCTTCAGAAAAACACATACGAAAAATATGTGTTAAGGGAGGTACCAGGATATGCTTAAAGAGTTTAAGGGTCTTATTGCTAATGTTATCCCATCCAACAGCACAGTCATCTTTTAGTCCACAGATTATTTGGGTAATTTCGTCTTCGTCGGTATCTAGCAAGGCAAAAGATTTCAGGGAACGCCTAATTTCATATTTTTGGGAAGAAGGATGAACCCAGTCTGGTTTTGGAATCTGCTCAGCAACAGTTTTCCCAACATTTACGAAAAAATTATTCACTTCGTTGGCTGACAGGATAGGAGAAGGATAAATAAGAAAGTAGTAAACTCGAATTTGATTCGCGCTGTTTAGACATATAGGTGACATTTTTGATATGTTTACAAAGTTGCTTGCTATTGTTTCCCGCTCTGTTTAATTCATTATTATCGTAATTTCTCTTTATATCCTTTAGGAGGTTGTTACAAAAATTCCTGTACCTGGTAAGATGACTTTAGTGACGAGATTATCTGGATCCTTCCTATACCTTTGATGTAGTTTATCTCTCTGTCTTATGCACCGAATTAGACCAGGAGTAATTCAAGGTTTAATATTATAATTTTTCTTGTTTACTGTAAGAACGGTCGTGTTGCGTACTATAGCTGATTGAACATGTTTTATTAAGTACGATAAAGCAAAATTAGCGTCAGGTGCATTGAAAATTAGGCTAAAATCAATACTGCATAAATCATATGTCGAGTTTGTTTGTGTTTAGTTGCGTTTTGGTCTGTGGGCGATTTTGCTTAGGCAGCGTTAAATTAAGGGTCAGTAAAACTACGTTATGGTCAGTAATTGCTGAGTTAGTAACAAGCGTAATATACTAAAAACTGGATTTGATTATCATATGATCGAGGCAGGAACCGCTTTGATGAGTAGGCAGTGTACGTATATGTGTGGACAGAAAGCCATTGAATGAGCGGATATTAAGATAGTCCTGGATCCCTGCGTTGCAGTTATCAGAGTTAATGTTTATGTTTATATCTCCTGTTAGTATAACATTTGTAAAAGTGCCTACTGCTTGAAAAATTTGATTTAAGGAAGCATGAAACACATCCAAGTTTCTAGCAGAGGGGGATCTATATATAGCAATTATTGCTGCGGTTGTACCAACTTTGATAATTAAGCAATTTCTCTTACAGTCGCGTAGATTAGGTTCCTCGACTGTGACCATTAAAGAATCTTTTGAATAGACAACCACACCATCATTTTGATTGTTGTTGATTCTGGTAAATGATACGTTGTACCCCGGTATTACTGGGAGGCTATCCTGGCGATTAGATAACCAGCACTCGGTTAGTATTATTATATCACAATCAAAGTTAAGTCTATGAAGAAAAATGTTAAAGCTATCCATGTTCTTATAAATACTACGAATGTTTTGGCTTAGTATGGTTAATGACTTTTGATACACGGAAAGATATTGTCTGCAGTCCTTAACTGTACATGACTTTGAAACAGTTTGGAAACTGTTATCTATGTCCGTAATTAAGGTACTATCCATAGTATAATAAAAATGTAAATAAAAAGTAAAGTCTAAAATAAAAAAAAACAGGTATGTGGCGCTCTTAGGCGCCTTCATAGTCGATTAAGTTCACAACAACCTAGATCTCACGTTTTGTGGCTCGCTGGTTTTTTGAAGCGCAGACATGTTGCACATTTTGGCGCTTCGGCTTTCTTTGTGCAGTCTTGAATGGTGTGCCCTTCTTAACCGCAATGACCACACGTAGGAGCAGTGATTTTGCAGAACTTAGCTGCGTGGCCGTACTGCTGGCACTTGTAACATCTGATTACCAGAGTGAAGTCACGTACTGGGCAGGACGTCCAATTAATAAATAGTCGTTCCTGGGTGATCAGGGTCTTGCGAATGACGGCTGGAACTTCTAGTACATAATTGCAGTTTTCAGTATCTTTTCTCCCAGATTTGTGGCAGATATGTGGGATTAATTGAGGTCAAAAATGTATCTCGGGATATAGTCGGCAGTTTGTCAGCTAAATGTTGTTCATAGAGACATTTAAAGACCTCATTTTCAGCCATTGCTGCGGGTACTCCAACTACTACAATGCGAGGCTTGCGCTTACGGGGTTCGTCGACGGTAAGCTCTGACGAAGCAGTTTGGACCGTTTGCTTTAGCTTGTCCACTGCATCTTTAGTCTCCGTGCTGATTATGAGACCTCCTTTTCCTATTTTGCGCACGCCTCGTACTTTCAGCTTCATTTCACCTGGGCATATGATGTTTTGGACCATGTTCTTGGTTTCTTCAATAGACTTTGAGTTGTCACATGGAAAAATTGCCACGGAGCTAAGTTGTTTTAGACGAACAAAATTGCTGGATCCCTTCTTCACCATGTCGGCAAAAGATGTATCACTCCTCCCAGCTCCTTGCTTCGTACAGGACTCATGAATGGTGTGGTTCATCTCTGTAAGACAGTCCGCTAGATCTCGAGCTTCAGTCATGGTTTTAAGGGCGGTATGGGTTTCTATGCCACTTGATTTCAGCGACTGGTATCGCACGGCTATTTGAGAAACTCCGTGTCCAACTTTTCGGCAAAGGTTGCTGATTTTTAACTTCTGGTCCGAATTGAGTTTTCCATCATTAGCAATACCGAAGATCTCATTCAAGCATCGTTCAATGGACCCCAACCAGTTCTGGATTTCCGGAGTAGGTTGTGTTGGGTCAACAGCCTCTTCTTGGTTCTGCTTGGGTTGTTGAGGTGGTCTTGGAGTTGGTGTAGATGGAGGGCTGCGCGGTGTCATCCCGTTCCGTATAAAAGGGCTGCCGTCCATACTTCAGATTATAAAATTGTAAATATATTATTATAATCTAGTCAGATCATCATTCACATCACTTGATTTATAAAACACGCTAGTACACTGTAAAACTGGGTCAGTATTTATGCAAGTGTTAATTTATTTATTTTAATGCATTGATGTGCACGTCTGCATGCGTTGACCGATCGATCAAAGTATCGAGAGAATTACATCATTAGGCATAGTATAAATGTTATTAAGAATAATATAAGCTAACGCTGTCCCTCTACAACGCAAAGAGGCGGAGCGAGCTATGTGTTCTAAAGCACTTTTGCTATCCAAAAAAATTACAACATTTTTAGATTTTAAACACATATTTTTTTTTTTTAAAAGATATAGCCTCTGAGATCGCAAATAGCTCGGCGCACATAATTTTTACTTCAGAGGAAATTTTAAAACCCTCACTTACTCCTAAACTATTACTAACATAGACGGCACCAATACCATCTTTAGTCCTAGAACTATCCGTGAACACTTTTTGCCATCCTGCATATTTAATATTTAATTCATCTAGTACATTATGGGGCTGACATATCCTTTTGGACAAAAGCCCCTAAATAAAATCCAGAAAAAAAAAAAAAAATCTAGTACATTATTTAACAGTAAACTATAATTATACGAATCCTTGGACGCTTTAACGCGATCCAAATTGGTTAAAATTACTTCACCAATTTTCATTTTAGAAGCCCATACATCCAAATTAAACATCACTAGAGGGGAAGAGGTAAATACTTTTTCGTGTTTAATCTCTGTGTATAAAAAAGGTAATAGTGGTTTCTTTTGCCAGTATCTATAATCACATACCAACAACAAAACGACAAAACAATTTTAATATATAGGCATTGTATTTTTGTTTCAGTTTGAACGAAGACAGCTCGCATGATAATGACGGCGATACCGAGCAATCGAGCAATGTGCCTGAGTGAGTTTCATCTGTTTGTAGACCAATTATCATCTATATACAGGGTTACAGGGAAAGTCGTACTGAATATTAAATGAGGTTATTATTCAGGTCATTTCTGATGATTTTGATCCTGAAATAAAATGTCCGAACCCGAATCTTAACCGTTATGGAGACATTAAATTTTAAAGATTATTTTTAAAAATCCTTTATTTTTTGGCTTTTAGTCGTTTTCTTTGGGATTAGAGCTCCTAGAGTCGGTTTTTTTGATGTATCTAGTTAGAAGACATGTCCATTAATAAAAATGATCAATAGAAACTGAACCTACTACTAACAGCTTAAAAAACTGCTCGACAACGGTTAGCATTATGAATTTTCTAATAGAGTGTTCTTAACTTTGATGGGCTTTAAAAAAAAAAATGTATGGAACTTATTCTGCGAATAACTTTACAAAGTTCTACGTCTCTTTAGCTATTCAAAAAGGTATATCATCTACTAGGTTTGTTCATAAAATCTTAAAATAATGTTATTAGAATAGGCCCATCTGGTAGTACAACATAACAGAATTTCGATACAAAAGAATCCGGCTTACTACCTGGCGCTTTTAAACAATGAAAAAAGGTTTGGCTAGACATTGTTTGTGCCCGGGAGACGTGCGGTGACAGGTATTTATGTCATTTTAAATGTCTGAATTGTCAAATCGTGGATCGTGGTGTTTGTTTAGTCTGCTCATGCGATTCTTCCATGGTAGATGTGTTATCCGTGCCCTCCGATTTTTTTTTGTAAAAACGCGACTTGGCTTAGATTTGTGGACTGTTTCATCTTCTAACTGTGTGACGTGGCTTGTAACTGGACTTTGATTTGTGTTGTGAACATGGCAACATTTACCAACGAGGAATATGCTGACATCCTAATGTGTTATGGATTTTGCGAAGGAGTGTCGTTGCGTGCACGCAATGAATACATGCTAAGGTATCCTACTCGCCGAGTACCTGATATTGGCGTATTTGACAGAGTTTATCGAAGACTACGAGAAACTGGTTCTGTGCTAGTACGTCGGACTGACATGGGACGACCTCGTGTTCTTGATGACGACGACGAAGATAATGAAATACGACGTCTCTTTGAAGCCGACCCAACCACGTCAACAAACGTTGTCGCTCGACGGCTTGGTATTTCCCAGTGGAAAGTCTGGTTCGTAATGCACAGTTCTGGGCAATACCCTTACCATTACACGCCAGTGCAAGTAATTGAAGAAGGGGGTCCATTGAGACAACTAGACTTCTGCAGATTTATGCTCAATGCCGATAATGAAGATCCGGATTTTTTTAAAAAAATCATGTGGACAGATGAGTCGAAATTTGACAAAGACGGCATCACAAACTATCATAACACCCATTATTGGGCTCCCAAAGCGCAAGGTAACCCCAAGAAAAAAAGACCAAAAGGGTCACAAAGGAGATTCAGTCTTAATGTGTGGATGGGTATAATATCAAATAACTTGATAGGGCCATACTTCCTGCCCGATAACTTGAATGGCGAGACATATGAAAACTTTTTGAGGGAGGAGTTACCCTCTTTAATGCAAGACTTGCCTATTGCATTGAGACGAGACATGTTCTTTCAACATGATGGCTGCCCAGCGCACTACAGAAGAAGTGTTCGAGCATGGTTGGACGAGAATTACCCAAACCAATGGATTGGAAGAGGCGGACCCATAGCATGGCCGGCGAGGAGCCCCGATTTAACGCCGATGGATTTTTATGTGGGGTTATATGAAAAGCCTAGTATACGACCAAATGACACCGATTGCAAATGTCGATATTCTAAGACAAAAAATTATTGATGCGGCTGAGGAAATGAGGCGGAACCTACGAACTTCTGTCGTGAAAAGTAATTTAAGAAAAAGAATGAGACTTTGTGTAAGAAATAGCGGCGGCCATTTAGAACATGAATTATAAAAATATTGCTAAAATTTTTGTCTTTTATTTACGTATTTTAGCTACTTTTACCTCAAACTAAAAATGTACCCTCTCCTAACTTAACTGTTATTTGGGCAATGTTTTGCCTATTTAATAGCAAGTGTTATACCTTTTTGAATAGCTAAAGAGACGTAGAACTTTATAAAATTATTTGCAGAATAAGTTCCATACAATATTTTTTATTAAAAGCCTGTTAAAGTTAAGAACACTCTATTAGAAAATTCATAATGCTAACCGTTGTCGAGCAGTTTTTTAAGCTGTTAGTAGTAGGTTCAGTTTCTGTTGATCATTTTTATTAATGGACATGTCCTCTAACTAGATACATAAAAAAAACCGACTCTAGGAGCTCTAATCCCAAAGAAAACGACTAAAAGCCAAAAAATAAAGGATTTTTAAAAATAATCTTTAAAATTTAATATCTCCATAACGGTTAAGTTTCGGACATTTTATTTCAGAATGAAATTCATCGGAAATGACCTGAATAATAACATCCTTTAATATTCAGTACGACTTTCCCTGTAACCCTGTATAGATACAAATAAATAAAATTGAAGTGTCTGTTTGTAATGTCAAAATAACAAGTTTTTACTAAATGTATAGGAAAGTATAAACGGTTTGTTTATGATAAATTAAACAAAGATTTCTTGATAGGTAAATACGTTTACTAAGGTCTTTACAATTTTAATATTTTTCTAATATGTAACGGACAGAGAAGATTTTTAGGTGATTTTTGAACGAGAGAAGGAATGAATATGAATGAAATTTAAAATGAATGAAGACTATTGAGCGAATGTATCGTAGACACGGTTCTTATAACAAAACAGCAATTTTTAAAATTTTTGTCTGTCCGTCTATTTGTTTGTTCCGGCTAATCTCCGAAACGGCTGGACCGATTATGAAGCGAGTATCACTGGCAGATAGTTGATGTAACGGCGGGTAACCAAGCTACTTTTATTTTAGAAAAATAATTAGGGTTCCGTGCAAAAAAATTAAAACCCATGAAATTATGAACAACTCGGATTTGAAAAATTCTTTTTCCATTTGGTAACCGAATTGTCGAGGATAGTTATAGGCTATTTAACATCACGCTAAGACACTTAGGAGTCGACCAAAAAGAAAAAGTCAGAAAGAACACTAAGCGAAAACGAAGTAATAGCGCAAGCGGGCGATTCAACGCGACGGTTGGCGACGGGCTAAGGAACGAGGGAGTTTTATTAAAATGTGGCTGTTATTTTAGTATAGTGTGTATCTTACGACATCCACGCAAACGAAGTCGCGGGACACAGCTAGTACATATTATGAATCTGTACTCCCTTGAGCTAAAACAATAATAATAAAACGGCCGTTGAGATTCAGAGTTAGCACCATATTTGATTTGTCTTCGTAAAATTTGTAAAAAAGTGGTAAAAAGTTCCTCAATTCAGTTGTGCTGTATATCATTGTAAAGCTTGTGAAACGGGCTAAGAGAAAAAAAATCAAATCGCTGAAATCGCGAAAAAAAAATCTGCTTTTCCCTACATTTATTTTCGCATAACTCGTCAAAATGTAGGGAACACCAGATTTTTTTTTCGCGATTTCGAGTTTGGTCCCATAGTAAAAGTTGTTAATAATGATGAGTACAATGACCCCTTAAGAGGTTAACGGTGATTAAAATTACACCTTGTTTTCGCTTAGTGTTCTTTCTGACTTTTTCTTTTTGCTCGACTCCTAAGTGTCTTAGCGTGATGTTAAATAGCCTATAACTATCCTCGACAATTCGGTTACCAAATCCAAAAAGAATTTTTCAAATCCGACTTTTTGTTCATAATTTCATGGGTTTTAATTTTTTTTGCACGGAACCCTAATAATTTTCCAAAATAAAAGTAGCTTAGTTACCCGCCGTAACATCAGCTATCTGCCAGTGAAAGTCGCTTCAAAATCGGTCCAGCCGTTTCGGATATTATCACATCTGGACTCCACCGGTACCATGAGTAATCAGTAAAAAACTTTTAGAAAAAATTGCAATAACTTGCGTCCCTGACCTAGGGCAACCCGCAGATTGGTCACTTCTACGCACACATGCTCAACGGTATACGTACACTAGGCGCTTGTTTCAACATCTTGAGCCACGCCATCACCACGCTTTGGAACGATAATAATAACAATATCACCAGTACGGAAAACTGACAGGCAAGATGGACAACACGTACACAATATATATATTGATAAGATTACAATCACAAATGAACTTATCACCTTCAACTAGCCAAGATCTATTGAACTCTACCATGTTCGATTCTACTGTGGTGAGTATCGAAAGTGATACGCAAAACTGCGATCTGTCATATTCCGAGGACATAAGGCGGGAAATAAAAGAAATTAAAGAAACATTAATGAGCGCTGACAATGAAATTGAAAATCTTAACTGTGAAAATACTAAGCTGAAACAGGTTACACAGGAACGACAACGACAAATGGAATTACTGAAAAAAAAAATTACCTGCACTACTCCACAGCGCAAAAATAACTCATCTCCTATCTTGAGACGAATACTAAGCATGAGAGTGAATACTCCCCGTCATTCTCATCTACAGCTACTTAAAATTACCTGCAAAAGTAGTCCCAGCTCACGTACAAACCAGCAGGATAAATTCGAATGCAATACGGATATTCAATCAGATAGCGGGCATTGTTACGTTGAAAATAAAATGTGTAGGAAAACACACCGTTCCATAAGTACGGAAAGCCCACCAGTTAGGATTCAGAACAAGAAATACAGAGTAATTATCCTAGGTGATGGACAAGGTCTTCGCAATATACTACGAAACCTGCTTGGATCCGGTTACGACGTGTTTTCCTATCTAAAACCATGTGATGCACTGAGTGAGATCTTGGAATGCTCGAAGAGCGAAATCAGCATACTAACAAAAAGCGACTCATCATCTACCTAGCCTTTTCCCAACTATATTGGGGTCGGCTTCCAGTCTAACCGGATGCAGCTGAATACCAGTATTTTACATGGAGCGACTGCCTATCTGACCTCCACAACCCAGTTACCATTAAATTTAAGTGGTTATAACATATACAGGAAAGATCGAGATGATGGATATAGTGGCTTATCAATAATTGTTCACAAATCAATTCAGTCGTACGTTTGTCCAATCAGTATTACCAATACAGGAATTGAAGTGATGTGCGTTAAAATCCTAAACTGTAAGTACTTAACAAATATTATTGTGATATATTGTACGTCTCCTGTTCGTACTTCACAAGCTGACTGGGATTATTTTCTCAATTTATGCACAGTACAATGATAGTTGGTGATTTTAATGCCCATCACACGAACTGGTCCTGCAAAAATGATACACGGGGCAATCAGTTGTTTGATAGTTCAATAGAAAATGGTTATGTTTGTCTAAACGATGGTAGTACAACAAGAAGTAAACATGTGAATGGTGTACTCCAAGAAACATCACCAGATGTTACTTTTGTCTCTACAGACTTAGTTATGCACTTTAACTGGCGGGTTTTGAATGAGAATTTGAGAAGTGATCATTTTATTATAAAATTGGCTTACAAATATCATGATGCTATTAAACTTTGTCCTAAACGTAATTTTAAAAGAGCTGATTGGTCAATGTATAAAAAAGAAGTTATAATGCGTGTTGACTTGCTACCCAACACAGAGGACGTTCAGAACATGTATAATGCTTTTGTTAGGATACTCAATGAGGCAGCTGACAAGAGTATTCCTAAAATTAAAATCTATACAAACCCACCGCAAAATTTCACGCCTAAACCGTACTGGACACCTGATTTATCTAAAATTCTACCAGAAAGACGGTTAAGGTTAAAAGAATATCTTTCTTATATGACAATAGTGCCGAAAGTCATATTTCAAAGTTAAACTTGCTGCAAAATCATGCCCTTAGAATTATTGGCGGATTTATAAAAACAACCCCTATACACGTTATGGAGTGTGAGATCTGCATACCGCCATTGTTTTTGAGAAGGAAATATATTGCCAATAAATATTGTTTTAAAGCTCGTTCTTTTTCGAATCCCTCCATAATTTTGTTAGAAGAACTCCAAACCCTATGTGATTATGGATCTTGGCAAAAGAAAAAGAAACCACTTTAAACCTTTGAGAAACCTTTTGTATACACAGAGATTAAACACGAAAAAGTATTTACCTCTTCCCCTCTAGTGATGTTTAATTTGGATGTATGGGCTTCTAAAATGAAAATTGGTGAAGTAATTTTAACCAATTTGGATCGCGTTAAAGCGTCCAAGGATTCGTATAATTATAGTTTACTGTTAAATAATGTACTAGATGAATTAAATATTAAATATGCAGGATGGCAAAAAGTGTTCACGGATAGTTCTAGGACTAAAGATGGTATTGGTGCCGTCTATGTTAGTAATAGTTTAGGAGTAAGTGAGGGTTTTAAAATTTCTTCTGAAGTAAAATTATGTGCGCCGAGCTATTTGCGATCTCAGAGGCTATATCTTTAAAACAAAATAGGTGTTTAAAATCTAAAAATGTTGTAATTTTTTCGGATAGCAAAAGTGCTTTAGAACACATAGCTCACTCCGCCTCTTTGAATATCTAGAAGATAAAAACATTCTGCCTGAGCTACAGTCAGGCTTTCGCAAACAGCGTGGTACTTCTACGGCTCTTTTGGACGTGACAGATAACATTCTGTCAGCACAGGATAAGGGCCTATGCACACTTGTTGTCCTACTTGATTTTTCGTGAGCTTTTGTCTGCATAAATATAAGTATACAGTGGATTTCATTTATTACGACCTTGGTTGTAGCGACCATTTACCTATAGCGACGTTAAATCTAAGTCCCTTGAATTTAAAGCATACTTTAGTACAAAATTCATGTGGCTATAGCGACTTTGGATGTAACGCCGAGTTCGGGTGTAGCGACTGTTTTTAATGAATCATTTGTAACAAATTCCTAGAAATCCCATGCAGATATTGCGACCGGAGTCGGCCGCCAAAGACACAAAGATTTTTTTCTTTCACAAACATTTCTTATCTTTTGTTTACATCCATTGCACACAGATGGTCAGCAAGTGTGGAGACCTTTACCTTTTGTTTATAGATATCAACTAAGTAGGTAGGGGAAGCGTGTACGTTTCGGAGCTTTTATGGTTCAGTTACAAAGTGATATTCTGAGTAGCAACTGGGTTTAGTAAACTTTTGAATAAGTATGGCTGCTAGACGCACATTCACTGTTAAAGAAAAGGCGGAAATCATTTCAAAATTGAAAAACGGTGAAAACAATGCTGATTTGTGCAAAGAGTACAAAGTTTCCCATTCAACAGTATCTACGATGTGGAAAAACCGTGATAAAATATTAGAATGCTTTGAATCCAAATCCTTAAAAATTAAGAAAAACCGCAAACCGACGCATCAAGATATCGAAAATGCCCTTCTAATGTGGTTCAAAGCCCAAAGAAGCCAAAACGTACCTTTGAGCGGTCGTCTGCTGCAAGAAAAGGCTAATCAATTTGGCAGACTGTTTGGAAAAATGGATTTTGAGTGTTCGGAAAGCTGGATATACCGATTTCGTCAACGACACGATATTGTAGTAGGCAAAGTTTGTGGAGAAGCCGCTAGTGTATCGCAAAGTGACTGTGACAACTGGCTAAAAACAGTTTTCCCAAAATTGACTGAAGGTTATACTGATAGCCAAATATGGAACGCTGACGAGACAGGTTTGTTTTTTAAGTTAACTCCTGACAAAACCTTGAAATTTAAAGGGGAAAAGTGCGTTGGTGGAAAATTATCAAAAGATAGAATCACCGTGCTTGTTGCATCAAGTATGGCAGGGGAAAAAAGAAAATTATTGGTCATAGGCAAGGCAAAAAAACCCAGATGTTTCAAAAATGTTAAATCTTTGCCAGTTGATTACGAAGCAAACAAAAAGGCCTGGATGACTTCAGAGATTTTCGAAAAAGTTCTACGCAAATGGGACTCCCAGTTAAGAAATAACAAAAAGAAGATCATTTTATTTATTGACAATTGCCCAGCTCATCCTAAAATAGAGAATTTGACCAACATAAAACTGGCATTTTTACCACCAAACACTACATCAGTGATTCAACCGATTGATCAAGGGATAATTAAAACCCTCAAAAGTCATTATAGGAAGATTTTAGTACAGAAAATGATGAACGAAATTGAAAACTCGGCAGGCCCGTTTTCCGTTAATATTTTAGATGCCATTGAAATGGTAACTACGGCATGGGCTCGGGTGACTCCAGATACGATCAAAAAGTGTTTTCTACACGCTGGGTTCCGTAAATCTTCGGCTATCACAACAATTGACGACGACTCCGATGATGAATTGGACATACCATTGGCACAACTGACTACAGTATCATCAAGCGGAACAAATGTTGCGGACTGGGCAACATATGTTGATATTGACAGTCAACTTATCACTACTAGCGATTTGTCCGATAGTGAAATTGTTGAAACTGTTGTTCCATCACATACGACGCAAGATGAGGAAAATGAGGAGGAAGAAGAAGATTGCAAGGAAGGTGAGATTCCTACAACTAAGGATGTGTTAGGTGTTGTAACAAAGCTTAAAAGATACTGTTTATTTGGTGATGGAAAGGATATTATAGATATTGAAGAAGTAATGAAAATAGAATACACCCTACAGCGTACACTAGCACAAAAAAATAAATTGAAGCAAACTAATATTACACATTTTTTTAAATGTACCGGTGAATAACTATGTGTGCAAATATTTTCAATAATAAATGAATATAAACTACACATGTGTACGTGTCTGTATCTCTTTACCTTTGCCTGTAACGACTTCCGGATATAACGACGAAAATAGAGTGGTCCCTTCATTGTCGTTATATCCGAAATCCACTGTAGATCTGTTTCTATCAAAGCTTAACTACTACGGATTTGAACAAAATATGATAAACTGTTTCCAAAGCTATCTCACCAATCGTCGGCAGCGTGTATAAATACGACTAAGCAATGGCTCATCTCTTGTTTTGTCACTCACTTCTGTTCACAGAGAAGTCCTGCAAGGCTCGATACTGGGCCCCATCATCTTTATTTTGTATTGTGCGGACATCATAAATTCCCTGAAGCGATGTAGGTACCATATTTATGCTGATGATGTACAAGTCTATATCTCATTTAAGCCAAGTGACTATGACATCGCGATAAAGGATCTAAACGATGATCTTGACAGGATAGCAAGTTGGGCTGAAAATAACGGTTTGGTACTTAACCCCACTAAAACCAAATACATGCTGTTTGGAACCAAGAACCAAATCAGCGCGGTGCCGGCAACACTCAACGTTACCTTGCTGGGTAAGTGGGTCAGTCGAGTCACTGAGGCACGTAATCTGGGTCTGAACATGGACGCTGGGTTGAGATAAGAAGCGCACGTGTCAGAGTCCGTGCGCACTTCTTTCTACCCGCTTAAGGTCTTTTATAAAATAAGGCCTTACTATCAGAAGAGCTGCGGATCCAGCTGGTTGAATTATTCGTGCTATCTAATCTAAACCATACGGACACAGTTATTGGCCCTCGACTACTCGCAAGAACTGAACGACTGATCCCAAGGGTGCAAAACGCTTGCGCTCGATTCTGCTTCTCAAACCTACCAAGAACTAACGTAACGCCATTCTTAAATAAGCACTCTATCCTCAAGATGAAGTCACGGCGTAAGTTGCACTTAGCGTGCCTACTATTTGGAGTTATAAAGTACAAGCAGCCGTCCTATCTGTACAATAAACTTAGCTGGATAGCTAGTAGAAGAGAATGCGCAAGTATGCAGTGCTTGCAGCAACTCTCCACTCAATCGCACAAGACAGCTGCTTTCAGGGGAAGTTTTAGATACGCTGCATCCAAATGCTGGAACAATATTCCCCCGTCGATAAGGAATCTTAAATGTCTTGGACCTTCAGAGTTCGACTGCGGCAGTTTCTTATCGCCTCGCAGAAAAAACTGGGCATGACTGTTTCGAACACGTACATTATACAGGGTGACTGGATCTGGACCCGCCATAGTAAATTCGCGTATAGAGGTCATTTACTAATTATTTAACCTTACTTTCCCTAGCTAAAGTTTTATTAGTTTGGGAGATATGTCAATTTTTATACTTTATTGAGATTTTTCCTAAATTTGACCTCGGCGTCCGCAAAATTACCAGTATTAGCTTACCGGCGTTCCTGTCCTCTGTCCACAGCACTGAAAAGTTGACCGGGAAAATTTTAGCTCCCTCCCTGGTTGACTCTGAAGTGCCGTGCTTGAGTGATGCGGTGAACGCCTGGATAGCGGCTTGCCCGGATACAGATCGGCCCGTGAACCCATCTTCCCAGAGACAGTGGGATGAGCCGCTCTGCAGGTTGGTACGGAATAATCTTATCAATACGTCCACCAATACTGCTGAGCGTGCCCGCCTGCTGGCTGTGGGTGAATGGGAGTCGGGCCTCTGGCTTCAAGCACTACCGTCACCCAACATAGGTACTTTGCTGGGTGACTCCACCTTCCGGCTCGCTACTTGTCTGCGTCTGGGCGCTCCATGCGGGGCTCCACATTGCTGCCAGTGCGGTGAAGCCGTCGACTGCCTCGGACATCATGGCCTGTCTTGTAGTAAGAGCGCAGGCCGGATAGCACGGCACGCCAGCATTAATGACATTATCCGTCGTGCTCTTGTCACCGCCGGGGGGCCAGCTGCTTTAGAACCCAACGGCTTGGCGCGCGACGATGGCAAGAGACCAGACGGAATGACCATAATGCCTTGGAAGTTAGGCAGGCCTTTGGTGTGGGATGCAACATGTGTCGACACCCTTGCACCATCCCATCTTCCTAGTACGGCTGGCTGTGCTGGGGCGGCTGCTGCAGTTACGGAAAACCTCAAACGGCGAAAATATTCCAATCTTTTTGGGAGTTATATGTTCGAGCCGTTTGGGGTTGAAACACTAGGGCCATGGGGTCCGAGTGCCCACTTGGTTTTCCGAGACATCGCCAAGCGGTTGGTCGACTCTTCAAGTGACCAAAGGGCTGGCCTATTCTTTGGCCAAAGAATCAGCATCGCCATACAACGTGGCAATGCTGCCAGCCTTTTGGGCACTTTTCCTGTTGACAGCGATGTGGACGAATTTTTTGATGCCCTATGATTATATATATTTTTTTTTACATTTGTACATATTATAATTATTATTTTAAGTCTGTTAGATTATATATTATGTAAATATTTTGTTCAGTTATAGTGAATAAAATTTATTTATTTATATAACAATAAACGATAAAAATAGTTTTCAAAAAGATAAATCTACCACACTTGCAGTATACTATTATCTATTTATTGTAAACATATTTTAGTCTGGCGAAATCGTTTATTTTATTTGTATTTACGCCACTATAATTATAATAAAATTATTCGTATATATTAATTGCATTATATTTACATAATAACTGTTGAAATATTTAAGTAATAATAAAAACGCAATCAACACATCAGCGGACAAGAACGTTTCCCATTGCAAAACTTTACTGTAGAACACATAATTTAAGTTGCTTACTTGCTTGCTTACTTACATCATTTCACTCCGCGCATATCACTTTGTTACAACACCAATTGTATTTATCTCGTCTGCTCGACGTCCGTAGGTCACTGCAGGGATTCAGCAGAATATCAGCGTCAGATATACATATTTGCCTGACACATGCTGAGCTGGACTCCCATTTGGTGCAACCTTAAGGCGCACACCGTACCTTGTTTCGTTATTTAATTTGAAGTTTGTCATCGTGTCACTCTTTTTCCTTAAATACTTATGTTTTTCTTTTTTGTATATTGGCACACAGTTTTTATGTGTTGTATACTATGTCTTTTGTGTGCACTGAAGAAATGTTTTATTTATCTATCATATGCGCTTCACAGATTGGGGAAAATAGCGAATCAAACCACTTTACTAACAGCTTACCACGGTTACGTTAGCTCTGTCATCAGAGACGGTGTCTGGGGTAACAGTACAGATAAGGAGCGTGCTTTCATTGCTCAAAAACATTGCATCAGGGCTATATTTAACTTACATGAAACTGACTCCAGTAAATCATTTTTTAAAAAGATGAACGTGAATACTGCCATGTGTCTATATATTTGAGACCTCTGTATTTGTCAAAAATAATATTGACATGTATACATGCGTAAGGATAGATTGCGCACAGTAGCTAGCAAGACTCATTTAATGCATGAAATTATCTTTTGTACACCTTCACGCATATTTAATAATATTTCGGGGCCTATTAGGAAATTAAGGAAATTAAAAACATTAAAAAGAATCTCATGATCTGTTAGTACCTAAACAAGTGTTACTCTATAAAATACTTCCTATCAGACAAATCACTGCTCCAATACAGACCCCCTCAGTCATGATGCGTTCAGTGGCCCACTGATGTGTACCTACCTAAAATCGTTTCGTTTTATTTTTATTTTCATCTTTTTTATATTTTATGTGAAATCTTAATAATTTGTAACAATAGTGTAAATTTTATTTAATACCTATGAAACTATTGTTTACCTTAAGGGCGGGACATAGCTGATCACAATTTAATTATTTAAGACCTGTATTATGTACATACCTATGATCCACAATAAAGATATTGATTGTTTAAAATAGGCTTTTTTGTATGATATAACATCCCCTTGGATAAAGAGGGCGAGCATGTTTCCACCAACCGGGCATATGAATTGAAAAAGTAAATCCTGACCACAGCACACAAAATAGCAAAGAAAATAATAGTTAATATATTTTTGTAATGTTTTCAGGGCTCATTTTCATAGCGAGACCCGTTCGTGCCACGAAAAGCACGTTCAGCAGTTGGTCCCGGCTGTCATTCGTAGATTTTTGACAGTCGTTAACCCCAAAAGCCTGACAACCAGTCTTGCCAAGGGGTATCGTGTTACCCAGTAACTGGGTTGTGGTGGTCAGATAGGCAGTTGCTCCATGTAAAATAAGTATATTAAGCTCGATCCAGTTAGACAAGAAGCCGACCCCAACATAGTTGGGAAAACGCTTTGGTATAGGCAGATGATGATGTGTATTTTTGTGCAGGAAACATACACAAGGTGAGTCCTCGTCTGCATCGTCCGGGAGTAGCGTTCATTTCATGGATGAATTAGACGAGTGAGTACATAAGAAGTTCATTTAATTACGGATAGGTTTCATGATTGTCAGGCAGTATTCATACTTCATGTCGCCTACCTAAAAGTCCTTTATTTGGTATTTTTTATCGGATCGTTGAGCTCCTTAAGTTCTGAGTTGAGCTACACGATAACTTATACATGCGAGTACCTGGTAGTAACTGGACCGGTTCACTCAAACTTGTGTTGTGTGGTATTTAGCTCCATCCGGTTAAACTTGAATCCTACCCCAACATAGTTGGGAAAACACTTTGGTTCAAGCAGATGATGATGTGTATTTTTGTGCAGGCAATATACACAAGGTGAGTCCTCGCCTGCAATGGCCGGGAGTTGCGTTCATTTCACGGATCAATTTGACGTGTGAGTACATAAGAAGTTCATTTAATTATGGATAGGTTTCATGTGGAAGTAAGTGAATGGATTTTTTTTCGTCGACCAACCGCGACAATCACACTTCAACCGCAAGCTTAATTTAAGCTTATCCATTTTATACCAAAATGTTCGAGGTCTTAGAACAAAGTTATCGAAGTTCTTATCACTGTTAGAATCATCGGGTTCAGATTTGTTTGCAATTACGGAAACCGGATGCAACGAGTCAATTCAGAACGCAGAATTAACGTTACCAGGTTACTCGATACTGCGTTGTGATCGAGCAGATGGACGTAAGCAAGGCGGAGACCTGATAGTGTCCTCACCGCGTTTCGGGTTGCGGCAAGTGACAATTCCCGATGGTATTAATATTGATCTTCATAAATTTGAGTTGATTTGTGCTACTGTTTATTTACAAAATCGTTTCTTAGTCGCCTGCTGTGTTCTATATATTCCACCACAGACTGATGTAAAAGAATATTCGGTAATGTTTAGTATTTTAGAAAAAATATGTGTGAAATATAAGAATAAGGTAGTTATATTAGGAGATTTTAATCTATATTCATGTTCAAATTATGTTTGTGATGATTTTGAATATTTCGTTGCGTTTTGTGAAGTCGTTTAGTGTAACCAGGTACCTAATTGCAATGGTAGACAGTTGGATCTGGGGTTGAGCGGGCTCAGTGGCGTGCAGGTGTGCGCGGGGGAGGAGGGGCTGCAGCCTGTAGACGCTTACCACCCGCCGTTTGTGGTCACGGTTCCCACGTCCTCTCCACGGCCGCAGCCCGCCACATTAGATGTACAGTTAGAACCTCAAAATAAATAGTATCCAAGAAATGGAATTTCAGCAAGGCAAACTTTAATCAATTATATCATTTATTATCCTTAATAGACTGGAATGAAATGTATATTTTATGCGATCCGGATTTAGCTTTGAACTTTTTTTACACTAAAGTATTCGAGGTTTTCGATACTTGTGTACCTCTTAAAAACAAAACAACTAATAATAATAACAGATTTGCATATCCAGTGTGGTATACTTCAGACATTGTCAAAGACATTCAGTTAAAATATAGATTACATAAAATATACAAAACAAGTAAATCCCCTAGTGATTATGAGGCGTTTTCTCGGTGTCGGGCGAGAGTTAAGGCGGAGACTGCTTTTGCCCACGACCGATATCGGGATCGCGTGCAGAGCCATCTGTCTACTGACCCAAAAGCATTCTGGAGTTATATTAGGTCAAAAAAAGGGAATTCCAGTCAGTATAAATTAAATAAAGACGGGCAAATTCTATCAGACCAAGAATGCGCCCATGAGTTTGGTCGTTTTTTTCACTTTGTGTATAACCCTGAACCGGCTACGTTAGACGCGGACACTGCGAGTGAAACAGCGGAGCCAAGTGGCGCTTGGGTTCACCTCGGTTGCCTTGAAGCATCAGCAGTGCGTCGCGCGCTAGCCCGCCTGCTGCCTAAGCGATCGATTGGCCCAGATGGCATACCACCTTTTATCCTAAGAGATAGTCGCATGGTGTTGAGTGAACCTTTGCTGCATTTGTTCAATGTTTGTATTGCTGCAGCGTCTTTTCCTGATCGTTGGAAACTTAGCCGAGTGGTCCCTGTACCGAAAGGTAGTGGCGGCACGGAGGCAAGCGATTACAGGCCAGTGGCGGTCCTTTGTGCTGCTGCTAAAGTGTTCGAGGCTGCAATTCATAGTAGCTTGTACGCACAGCTAGATGCACATTTGTCCGATGCACCGCATGGGTTCCGTCCTGGGCGGAGTACAACAGGGAATTTACTTAATCTAATGACTCAACTGGTGCCGGCTGTTGATGCTGGACTCCAGGTGGATGTTGCTTACCTAGATTTTCGGAAGGCATTTGACACAGTAGACAATGATGTGCTACTGTTGAAATTAGCCAACATGGGATTTACACCGCACACTATTAAATTCTTTGCCGATTACCTGCGCAACCGTCGTCAATATGTCGACTGTGGTGGAAGCTTTTCCGAAATTTACTTCACGAGATCGGGCGTAAGTCAGGGAACCAATTTAGGACCATTTCTTTTTATCCTCGTGGTGGACGACTTACCGGAAGTAGTTAAAGAGTCAACTTGCCTTCTTTTTGCTGATGATCTCAAACTGATTCGTGTTGTAAAGGATGTTGCCGATCATGATACACTGCAGCGTGATTTGGATAGGGTCACTGAATGGAGTCACAAAAATAAATTATACTTCAATGTGGCGAAATGCTCAGTGCTATCATACACCAGAGCGCACACCCCGCGTCACCATCAGTACCTCATGGAGAGTAAACCGCTGCAGCGTGTCATGGAGGTCAAAGATCTGGGTGTTTGCTTCACTGCGGATTTGCAATTTAGGAAACATGTTGTTGTGGTTTGCAAAAAGGCATACCGCAACCTTGGGTTTCTTTTACGACAAGCGAGTCAGTTTACTAATATAAGTGCATTAAAGGCTTTGTATGAAGCACTGGTAAAGAGCCACCTACAGTACAACGCGGCTATTTGGAGTCCTAGTGAGGCCAAATACAGTTTCATGCTAGAGCGGATACAGAACAAATATGTTAGGTTCATGTATAAAAAGTTATTTGGAGTGTATCCGGGATACCCGTTATTGTATCCTACCTTATTTGTTTTGGGCATGGTAGGCTATACAAAATTAGAAATTAAGCGTGAACTTGCACTAGCCACATACCTGTTCAATGTTATAGGAGGAAGAATATCTAATATAGACATTCTGCAGTCGATTGTGTTGTGCGTGCCCAACGAGTATGTAAACAGGCGCCGGCGGCCGCAGCTGCTGGTGGTGCCGAAAGCGCGCACCAATCTTCTCCGTCGTGCTCCGCTAACGCGTGCGTTGTGCACTCTCAACACGGTAGCTATGAGCTTGGACCTCTTCTCTTGTACACTGAACGACTTTACTATAGTAGCCTCTAGACTGCTATGTTATCCGGATCTGCCTGTGTATTGTTATAGTTAGTAACTAAGTACCTAGTTTTAATATTTTGTTCAGTTTTCTTTTATTATGTACCACTCTATCAATTTAGGTTAGCCTGTAAAGATAGGATGTGATGTTAAATAAATAAATAAATGATTGTCAGGCAGTATTCATACTTCATGTCGCCTACCTAAAAGTCCTTTATTTGGTATATTTTATCGGATCGTTGAGCTCCTTAAGTTCTGAGTTGAGCTACACGATAACTTATACATGCGAGTACTAACTGGACAGGTTCACTCAAACTTGTGTTGTGTGGTATTTAGCTCCATCCGGTTAAACTTGAATCCTACCCCAACATAGTTGGGAAAACACTTTGGTTCAAGCAGATGATGATGTGTATTTTTGTGCAGGCAACATACACAAGGCGAGTCCTCGTCTGCAATGGCCGCGAATAGCGGTCATTTCACGGATCAATTTGACGTGTGAGTACATAAGAAGTTCATTTAATGATGGATAGGTTTCATGATTGCCATGCAGTATTCATACTTCATGTCGCCTACCTAAAAGTCCTTTATTTGGTATTTTTTATCGGATCGTTGAGCTCCTTAAGGTCTGAGTTGAGCTACACGATAACTTATACATGCGAGTACTAACTGGACAGGTTCACTCAAACTTGTGTTGTGTGGTATTTAGCTCCATCCGGTTAAACTTGAATCCTACCCCAACATAGTTGGGAAAACACTTTGGTTCAAGCAGATGATGATGTGTATTTTTGTGCAGGCAATATACACAAGGTGAGTCCTCGCCTGCAACGGCCGGGAGTTGCGTTCATTTCACGGATCAATTTGACGTGTGAGTACATAAGAAGTTCATTTAATTATGGATAGGTTTCATGATTGTCATGCAGTATTCATACTTCATGTCGCCTACCTAAAAGTCCATTATTTGGTATTTTTGTCGGATCGTTGAGCTCCTTAAGTTCTGAGTTGAGCTACACGATAACTGACACATGCGTGTACTGACTGGACAGGTTCACTCACACTTGTGTTGTGTGGTATTCAGCTCCATTCGGTTAAACTGGAATCCTACCTCAACATAGTTGGAAAAACGCTTTGGTGTAGGCCAGTGGTTCTCAAACTTTTTTGGTGACGGAACCCTTTTGGGTAGCAAAATACTTGATGGAACCCTACAATAAAACAATAGTTTTTAAAAGTGTATTCTTTATTAATAAGCATAATAAAAGTACAATGTAACAGTTACTAATTATTACTTACTTTACCACATGGCAAGTACAATAATAGGAGATATTAAAAAAGAAAAAATCTAACTAATGGGAGGTATGAAACTGTTTTTTATTTTTCATCAATTGGTTGATATCAGGTTTGATAGAAGACAGTTGAAGTCTCATATCAGGTTCAGCGTCCAGTCTATTGCGATATTTTGTTTTCGTGGCTGCATAGGTTGAGAATCCTGTTTCGCACAAATGTGTTGTTGGGAACGGGAGAAGAATATTCAGAGCCATTTGGCCATGCATTGGATATTCATCACGGATCCTGCACCAAAAATCGTTGAGAGGCGTCGTTTTGAACAGTGACTCCATACTTGTGTCTGATGACATTTCTAAAAGAGATTCATATATCTCGATTGACATACTTTCGGGCTTTTCCAAGTTGGGTAAAAAAGGATTATGAATCCATGAATTCAGTTTCATTTATGTATTCTGTTCTTCGGGAAAATACTTTTCAAAAGATGCGCGCATCGAACTGAGATATTAAACCAATTCTTCAAACACATCATCTTGAAACATTTCTGAGTCGTTATCGCTAACAAACTCACTGAGTGATGTAAAGTTTTCTATTTCTTTCTTACCAACGCAAATAATCCAAAAATCTAATTTTCTTTTGAAGGCAGTTATTTTGTTATAGGCCAGAAACACTGTTGTCTGTTTACCTTGCAATGATAAATTCAATTCGTTCAGTTTTTGAAAGATATCCGCCATAAAAGACAATCGGAACAACCAAGTTTTATCATACAAACGGTCCTTCAAATTAAAAGAAGTATCTGCTGAAAGAAACATTTGTAACTCGGCTCTAAGTTCAAATAGCCTTGTTAAAGTTTTACCCCGAGACAGCCATCGCACTTCTGTATGGAGCAGCAGTATTTTATGTTTGCTGCCATAATCTTCACACAATAATGAGAACAATCGGGATTGTAGTGGTCGTGATTTGATAAAATTAATTATTTTTACCGCTTCATCCATAACTAATTTTAGATTTGACGGCATTTGCTTCATCGCAAGTGCTTGTCTATGCAGAATACAATGGCTGGAACTACAATTAGGCGCTTTATTTTTTATTCGTGACACTGCTCCTGCTGTTTTACCTGTCATCGCCTTGGCCCCATCTGTACAAATGTCAATGCAATTGTTCCAACTGAGATTATTTTCTTCAAAAAATATATTTATTTTATTAAAAATTTCTTCCCCGGTAGTGTTTGTGAGCAGCGGTGAACACATAAGCATGTCTTCTTCAAAAGAACTTTCATATGGATATCTCACGATAACCAGCAAGATAGCCAAACCAGCGACATCAGTTGACTCGTCCATTTGCAAGGCGAATCGTGTTTTTTGTAGACGTGTAACTAGTTCTTGTTTGACGTAGCTTGCCAGATCATGGATTCGCCGTGAAACAGTATCGTTTGATAGCGGCACAGTAGAAAGATGCTTTGCAGATTTTTCATCGAGCATACATTTTGTTATGTCTAATACACATGGCTTTATTAAATTCTCAGCGATAGTGTGCGCTTCACCTGCTTGTGCAATGCGATAGCTAACTAAATATGATGCCTCCGTGGCCTTTTCGTTGATAGTTTGTGTTACATGCATCATATTATTTTGACTTTCCAATAACTGATCTTTTTTACGAACAAAAAATTCTTTATTCTTGTCTTTAGACTCGGGGTGTACAGTTTCTAAATGTCGGCGTAATTTGGCAGGTGCCATGGAACTATTAGGAAGCAGTTTACTACATAGCATGCAGAGAGGTGAGCCGTTGGAAATGTTGGAATCAACAAATTCGAAACTAATATAATATGATTCATCATACTTCCTTTTTTTCGTCTTTGAAACCGTCGAGCTTGACGTCGTGGCATCATCGTCTGGATCGGTGATTGCTATATTCTCCGCGCGTACTGCTTTTGAACATTCAGCGTCATTAGAAGATGTTGTTGCAACACGTTTAATACCTTTAAGCCAACGTTCCATTCTTTTTTATTTATAATGTTACACGTCAGGATGGTGGGGTCTAATTAATGCACAATCGTTACTGCGTATAAGAGACTAAGTTTAGCACAATGAAGAAATGTATAAAACTGAGACAACAGAATACAGCAGGCAGTAGAACAATGAACACTAGTTTCTCGCTAGCGAGCTTGTAAGTAGGTAGGTAGGAACTTATCGCTCCGAACGCTAATCGTCAACTGACTGACGAGGCGCGACGCGCGATCGCCGCTTTTATACTTAGTCCTAGACTCGATCTCGAATATTCTCGAAAATACTCGAGTCGGCGCCTTTGATAAACAAAAAGCAAAAATAAAAAGAGAAATATAAAAATTGCGTTGTAAACAATCTCGACTTTCTTTTTTGAAGTTAGAGTCAAAAGTCGCTTGTTGACAACTATAGCGTCTAATTCAGAGGCGGCTTTTATCAAAGGGACTGCGCGCTCACAAGTTAGCGTCTAATTCAGAGGCGGCTTTTATCAAAGGGACTGCGCGCTTACAAGTATACAAGTATACATGTTGATGCCAAACTTATGAGATAGTGTAACACATGTTTATACAAATACAAATAAATAAATAAATATACCTACGCGCGGCCGCGGAGTCAAAACGTTCGACCAGAGAGAGGTGTTTTGATTTTTTTTCTAAATTCTTGACCCCTACAGAGGTATCGCGGAACCCTAGGGGGGTTCCGCGGAACACACTTAGAGTATAGCTGGTGTAGGCAGTTGATGATGTTTTTTTTTGTGCAGGCAACATACACAAGGCGAGTCCTCGTCTGCAACGGCCGCGAATAGCGGTCATTTCACGGATCAATTTGACGTGTTACATAAGAAGTTCATTTAAGGATAGGTTTCATGATTGTCAGGCAGTGTTCATACTTCATGTCGCCTACCTAAAAGTCCTTTATTTGGTATTTTTTGTCGGATCGTTGAGCTCCTTAAGTTCTGAGTTGAGCTACACGATAACTGACACATGCGTGCACTGACTGGACAGGTTTACTCAAACTTGTGTTGTGTGGTATTCAGCTCCATCCGGTTAAACTGGAATCCTACCTCAACTTAGTTGGAAAAACGCTTTGGTGTAGCCAGTTGATGGTGTTTTTTTTTGTGCAGGCAACATACACAAGGCGAGTCCTCGTCTACAACGGCTGCGAATAGCGGTCATTTCACGGATCAATTAAACGTGTGAGTACATAAGAATTTCATTTAATTATGGATAGGTTTCATGATTGTCAGGCAGTATTCATACTTCATGTCACCTACCTAGGATTCGTCCGTTACCGTGCTCGAGAGTAGACGTGTTTTAAGCTCCAATCAAAAATATAAATTAGCAGGTACGCTACCCTAACCCCTAATTAAAACGTTAAAGTGCCTAAACTTGTATAAATCTGCGTGAGTCCGTCACCACAACGCTCACCGCTGAACTGGCGGAGTCTTCCTGCCCCGCACGCGTTATCTTCACCCCCGCGGAACGAGTGCAGTGGTCATAATTTTATTGCTGTCTCGCCTCCACTAAGGCCGCATTTCGTCGCAGCTGCTGACTGATAAAAAGCCACGGTGACTTGCATTGCTACGAGCCTAAATTATTACCGTAAGTACTTAAGGTCTAGTTAACGTTGCTCTGCTACTCACGATGCCCCGCATACACCGCTCGCCGCCGCCAAATACTTCGAATGCCAACACTACGCAAGCATTGTCCGACTCCGATATTCCCGAAATTATATCGAGCAGCCCGTATGATGACGGAAACATTACGATGCGACAGAAACGCTTTCGGACGTGTTACTCTTCGGGAACTGGAAATCAGACCAAGAAGCATACCTAACTAAATTGTGTGGCGAGCAAAGCTCTTCTTTTTTTTTATTTGAGATAGGTTTGCTCTTGACTCTAGTCTAGGTCAGAGATGACAGAGACAAAGTCGACGATGGAGCGAGCTTACCCAGAAGAAGCCTGTTCACTCTCACTTTGAAGAGTGCGGGGTTGTATGCGTTCGGAAACACAGACGCAGGCAGAGAGTTCCACTCCTTTGCTGTGCGCATCACAAAAGACATTTGGAAACGTTTAGTGCGAATTGGAACAAACTTTCTTCCGACATGGTTGAGCTCAAGCTACAGAACCTGGCTATTCAAAAATCCAACACTGAAATAGAAAAACATTTCCTTTATTAGTAAGCAGTACGACGACATGTTTAAACAGGTTGAGTCACTCCAAAAAGAAAACCTAACATACAAGAAAAGGTTATTAATCATAGAAACAAAAAAACAAGACCTGCAGCGTGTGTCCCGGCCCTCCTCCATTGAAATTCGCAACGTGCCGTCTGTGGAGGACGAGGCAGCGTCGGACCTCACTTCGATAATCACCAAAATGGGCTCAGTTATTGATGTAAAGGTAAACAATTCTGACCTGCGCGATGTGTATCGGGTAAACCTGATACGATTAGGCCCATTATCGCTGAATTTTCTAATGTCCAGACTAAAAATCAATTGATCACCGCGGCCCGGAATTTCAATATAACACACAGTGGAGATGATCGTATAAATACGCTCAGCATTGGCTTGAATGGTGAACGGCGTCCGATATTTATATCAGAACACCTCCCTGCCAGTTCTAGAAAACTATTTAACACCGCCAAGGAATTTGCAAAACTCAACAAATACGACTTCTGCTGGAGCTCAAACGGCAACATCTTTTTGAGGAAAGTCACAGGAGTCAAACAAATACTCTCTCTCTCATTATAACTTGTTTCTTTTTTTTTGGTGTTTTCAATTATATATATATATTTTTTTTGTTTTTTTTTTGTAATTATTGTAATTTTCTTCTGTTAATTTTATTTCTTGTTATTGTGCTGTGTCACATAGAACACTGAATTTGCCTATCCTATCAGTCCTGGGCCACCAAGACACAGGCTATGCCTAGTTTGGGGCCCATGGCCACTTCTTCTGTGTTTTCTACTTGCTTTATTCTCAATTGTATTTTTCTTTTCTTTTTTAATTTCAACTTGTGTGTGTGTGTCAATAAATCAAATTAAATTATTATTAACTTGTTAGTTTAGAGCAAACCCTACGGGACTTAGAACAGCAAGTGATTCAATGACTGCTCCCTGCAGACGTGTACATTATATTGTTGTTAAGCTTTCTAATAACCATATGTTGGTTAAACAAACTACTATTCATGATGAAAGTATGTAAGACCGTAACCTCAATACGAACTTTAATTCCAGCATTTAGCTATATATAAAGGGTGTCTCAGTAAGAGTGCACTTTTTCATTTTAAAATAAAAACAAGTATTTTATGACAGAGTTGTGATATTTTTATTGTATTGTAAAGAAGACATGTCCCGATTAAGTATTTTATTTTATTTATTTGAGAAAATAAACAGTTACACATTATTGTTATACACAAAAATTGAATTAAAGAGTGAGTAAATGTACCCACGACATTGTCCACATAAAAAAACAAATTATAAAATTAATGCGATGTGCGCTTACAATTTGATTTGAAGTATGGAATAAAATATCCGGCAAATGACCCCCACGGCTCCGATGAAGGCCATTACTCTTTTCATGAAATTTTTCATGAATTTTACACGGAGATGTGGCTGTTATCTCACCGATGACGCGTTGGATTTCTGATTTGAGCTCAGGATTTGTTTCGGGTTTATTCGCATAAACCCGAGATTTCACAAAACCCCAAAGAAAAAAATCGCACGGCGTTAAATCGCACGATCTTGGTGGCCAGTTGACATAAGAATTTCGTGAGATAATGTGTTCTGGAAATCGTTGCTGCAATAAGTCGATTGTTTCATGCGCGGTGTGGCAGGTTGCACCGTCCTGCTGAAACCACATGTTGTCCAGATTCATGCCGTCCAGTTGAGGCCACAAGAAGTCCGTTATCATATTCCTGTAACGAATGCCGTTCACCGTTGTAATGAGTTTTCACAATTATAACGCGTTGTTCTTTCGAAAAGCGCTCCATTTTTAATAATCGGAATAAACAGAAGTGACAGCTGTCAAATTTCAGAGCAGCCACTTGCATGAAAAAAAAAATCCAATTTTAAAAAGTGCACTCTTACTGAGACACCCTTTACTACCCACACACCAAACAAATTATTCTTTGTATCGAATCTAAAAAACGCCTCCCTTACTTCACACACTCACCCCTGACACTTGCCACCACTTCCGTTACATCATGCTCTATGTACTTATACAAAAAAAAAAAAAACAAACAGAGCACAACTTTATTATTCTTCTTAGCCCAAATTCATACTCACAGCCTTATTCTTCTATCAAAAATTGTTTTTGCGTAATCTTTCTGTTGCTCGGATATTTGGAACTTGTTAGTTTTAATTATTTTATGTTTCGGACGCCAATTCAGCACCACACTCGGACCCCCCGCTGTATACAAGCACCACCTTCTGGATTATTAACAAAGAGCTGGACAGTATTTTCGTGTCTTCGTCACATGCTTGTACTCCGGATGAATGTGCTGATAATTTAAAAAAATCTCCTCTAGCACTAAATATCTTGCATCTAAACATTAGAAGCTTCAACGAACTAAACTGTCTACTCGTGTCTATTATGCGATGTCCTAATTTTAACGGAGTGTTGGCTAAAGTCAAATGCGTCCGTCCCAAATATACAGGGCTACACCTCATTCCAAACCAATAACCTCATTAATCAGAATGATGGCGTGGTGATCTTTATTAAAGATACTTTGAGCCCTAGCATTGCTGAGCCGTAATTTGGCTATGCCAGCTGCCTGTTTGTACAATCCAAAACAATATTACTCTTATAGCATTACATAGACCACCATCACAAAAAAACATAGACAATTTCTTGAACAGCTTGTATAACATATTAACAGATTGTATGCATTGCAAAACTATCTCAATAATAGGAGACATCAATATAAACATTGCTCCAAACAACAATGTGCGGGATACACATTTATGTGCTGGGTTGGTGAGGAATAAAACCAATGTTGAAGCTTGAAGCCTTCTTTAATCTTCTCGTAGTGTTCCTATTTCTTCAACTGCTGCCCGCTGACTGTGCCGATACCGTTTTTTTGTTTTTGTTTTTGGGGAATGGCATCTCGCAGTTCAATCTATAGGAGGTTGTCGACTGCTTAACCGGGCTTTCCTGTGAATGCCTCAATAAATTAAGGCCTCCAGCCAGGCTTAAAACTAAGACTAAAAACTAAGCGACTACACGCTAAGGGCACCCCCTGTGGGGTACGGACCTCGGCTTAGGGCGTCGCTGGGAGAGGACAGCAATGGGACATGCTGGATCGGATTATTTGGGGGCAAATTTAGAATTACGGGCTCAGCTGCGCGGGCTAGCTCGAGCAAGGGTCGGGGTGGGTATGGACGGGGGCGTCGCGGTGGCCCTCGGCGGCGAGGGCGGAAGCACGGCGGTCTCGATTTGAGTTTCCGGATCGTGCTGGTGGCGGGATTACTCTCCTGGAGGAGAGTTATGGCGTCATCCGGGACGGTTAGGGCGTGCCTAGGACGGCGGATGCGACTTATGCGCGACGGTGTGTAGCGGGCGGCCGCCGCAATCAGGGGATTCGGGTGTTTGGAGGCAGATTCGAAGAAACGCTTGGCGAGGCGTTTCATGAACTGCTGGACGGTTGGGATTTTTAGATCAACGTGAAGAGACTCGTTGCGTACATAATAGGGTGCTCCCGTGACCTTTCTGAGGAAACGGTTCTGTAGGGTCTGCATCCTATGGAGCAAGTGTGGCTTAGCGTGCGCGAATACAACACAAGCATACGTCATGATGGGACGGATGACTGCGGTGTAGATGCGCAGCTTGCACTTAAGAGATAGTTTGCTACGCGCGGTCAGGATGAAGTGAAGCCTGCCGAGAGCGCAAGCGGCACGCGAACGAGCCGTCTTGATGTGCTCTCTAAAGGTCAGGTGTTGATCTAAGATCACGCCAAGGTATTTGGCTTGCTTCTCCCAAGGGATCGGCTTGCCATACATGGTGATCGGGCTAGGAGGTGCGGAAGCGCGGAGTCGCGGTCGCGTGAAAAGGACGGCCTGACTCTTATCGGGATTGACCTCAATCCTCCACTTCCGGAACCAGACGCCTAAAGCGTTTGCGGAGTTTTGGAGAGTTCTGGCGATAGAGTTCTGGCACCGCCCTGTGTAGTAGATAGCTGTGTCATCGGCGAAAAGCGCCAAATGAGTCTTGCTACATTTGGGGATGTCGCTCGTGAAGAGCGAGAAGATGAGGGGAGAAATCACCGAGCCCTGGGGGACACCGGCGCGTAAGGGGTGAGGGGAGGAGAGTGTACCCTCAATGCGATAGCGAAAGGTGCGGTTCGACAAAAAGTCTCGTAAGATGAGCACGAGACGGTCAGGCACCCCGAGTTGGTACAGCTTATATATTAAGCCGTTGTGCCAGACCTTGTCGAACGCTTTCGCTATGTCGAAGAACAACATGCCTGTCGTTGCTTTGCGCTGGAAGCCAGCGCTTAGGTGCTCAACGATTCGGTGAACTTGCTGGATGCAAGAGTGATGGGTCCTGAAACCAAACTGTTCACTAGGGATAAGGCTCTTAGCCTCGACAAAATCTTTGAGACGCTTATAAATAAGCCTCTCGTATATTTTGCCGAGGACATTGAGGAGACTAATGGGGCGGTAACTAGTGGGCTCAGACTTGGGCTTGCCTGGCTTGGGGATACCGATGACGGTGGCCTCTTTCCACGTCTGCGGAAAGATGTTGTTGCTGAGAGCACCATTGAAGATGGCGGTCATTAGCATTATCAGGGGGGCGGGGAGGAGTTTGAAAACCTTATTGGTGATACCGTCCGAGCCAGGGGCCTTCCGATCCTGTAGCCCTTTAATGATGTCGTGCACCTCGTCTGGAGTGACGGGAGGCAACGGATCATCAGGGTCCTCCACATGGGGAAGAGCAGCCCTGCGTTCGACTTCGGCGTCGACCTTGGCAAGGTGCGCTTGGTCAGCTGGTTGGGAGCTAGGAGAACATTGAGACTCCAGGCTGTCGGCTAGGCATTCTGCCTTTTCGGGATTATCGAATGCGATGCTCTTGTCAGGGCGAATGAGGGGTGTGCCGATACCGAAATCCCTCCAGATATTTATACTAAAATGGCTAACGAAATGTGGGCAGTCTGATTGGTCAGCCAATCAGAGCACGGGAATTTTTAGCCAATCAGAATAGAGTCGATTTCGGCACAGTTAGCTTAAATACGACGAAACTTTACCTTAATGAGAGCCGCGTGACATTATTTGCGTTTTTCTCTCTCTATTATCTATAAAACTATGGTAAAGCATATATTTTTACATTCTATAAACTAAGATCTATTTAACAAAAATACAAAATATAAGGAAACATGAAGTACTATTTACAAGACATCTTAACTTACTATGTGAACACTATAACTATACTATACATATAACTGTTTGTCTGTCACTGTCCCGCACAAACAATGACCCCTGCTCCTGTCAATATCTAGATTTTATAGCCTCACACGGTCTCCTTCCTGCCCATATAATTATTAATTATTACAATAATTATAAATTATTTCATGAAAATAGTAACAATGGTTAATAAGGACGATGGATGTAATAATTACGGTGACATTCATTGGATAGGTTAAAGAGCAGGTATAAATAATGATATTTAAAAAGGTATGGTATGATATTCAAAAGATAAAAGTAAGTATACCAATCAACTCTGGTATATCCAATATTTGGTAAGGATGCTGTCTGGGTTTATATAATAATAATAATATTTTTTACTCCCAGAAATGCACGAACATTACATTGAACAGGAAATAAATAAAAAAAATGGCTTAAGCTAAGTGATTCACAGTAAAAAAGACCCTGACCTCTAAACTAGGTAAAAACCTGTATCTTAGAAGTCAGTGTACCTTCAAAATTATGCATGATATGATTCCAACTCGTCTTAACAACTGTTAAGATCATGTTTTGCTTAAAACAAATTATAAAGCAACCACGTTGGTGGTAGAAACGTCAATAACAGACCACTCCGCGGTCTTATAAAACCTAGAAATCAAAGCTCCAATCTTTAACTCAGACAAATCCGTTTCTGCCCGCCTAAACTTATTCTGTGGTATCAGTGACATCGAAAGCTGTGATTTTTCAATTATCTTAAACTCAAGTGACCCTAATCTTGCTATGGACAAACTTTATGAAATTTTGACACCCATTTTAATAAGGAACACTAATTATAGAACCATCCCCTGTAAACTTAAAATTATTCAACTCTGGATAACGGTTGGTCTGCTGAGATGTAAACGCAACCGAGATAACATGCACAAAAAATCTAATAAAGAACCTCAAATTGCGATTTCAAAACTAACATACTTACGCTACCGGAATTTTTGTAACAACCTGCTCAAGAAACTTAAAACTGCGTATGAACAAAAAGCCTATTGAGACGCTAAAAATAACCCAAAAAAGATGTGGGGGCTATCCGTAATGTACTTGACACAAATAAAAATACTTTAGCTCCGACTGATCTCCTTAAAATAGCCAATAACCCAATCGTCTCGGTCAACGCCGTAAATAGGTTCTTTGCTGATATCGGCAGTAACCTGGCTAACAACATCCCGCAAAACTTAGGCCCTGCCCAATGTACTCCTCCCCGCCCAGTCTCGCTGCTTAACTCAATTGTCCTTCTGGAGACAGACGAGGAGCAGGTCGAGGCTATCATTAAAGACCTCGGCGTAGACAGTGCCTCGGGCTGGGATGATATCTCTCCTAAATTGTTAAAAGCTACCAGTCACAAACTAGTTTCGGCCATAACGCACATTTGCAATCTTGCAATATCCACTAGCACTTTCCCTAAGATAAAAAAAACCATAGTTCACCCAGTTTTTAAAACTGGTGACAGGGGAAATAATTATCGGCCAATCTCGGTACTTCCAGCAATTTCCAAAGTACTGGAAATAATCATCCACAAAAGCCTCCTCAACATTCTGGACAAATATAAAATCATCGCTAAAAACCAATACGGCTTCAGAAAGGGAGTATCGACGGAAGACGCTATACTGGCTCTACTGAACTCTGTTGTTAACAAAATTGACTATAAACAGAAATGTGTCGGTATATTCTTGGACCTCTCTAGGGCCTTCGACACGGTTTCTGTCCCTATTTTACTCAGAAAACTAGAGCAGATTGGAATACGCGGCACAGCCCTCAAATTGCTTGAGGATTTTCTATCGGACCGGTCCTAGTGCGTTAAAATAGGCAAGTACACCAGTAGTGAACAACTTTTAGATTTCGGTGTACCACAAGGCAGTTTGCTCAGCCCCCTCCTCTTCCAAATCTATGATAACGAGCTCTGTCTACTTACTCTCCCTTCTACTCACTTAATAGCGTACGCTGATGATGTCAATGACATTGATGTCAGTCACACCTCATCCAGTGCTGATCAGCGTGAGACGAAGGTGTCAAGTCACACCTCATCCAGTTCTTATCAGCGTGAGACGAAGGTGTCAAGTCACACCTCATCCAGTTCTTATCAGCGTGAGACGAAGGTGTCAAGTCACACCTCATCCAGTTCTTATCAGCGTGAGACGAAGGTGTCAAGTCACACCTCGTCCAGTTCTTATCAGCGTGAGACGAAGGTGTCAAGTCACACCTCGTCCAGTTCTGATCAGCGTGAGACGAAGGTGTCAAGTCACACCTCGTCCAGTTCTCATCAGCGTGAGACGAAGGTGTCAAGTCACACCTCGTTCAGTTCTGATCAGCGTGAGACGAAGGTGTCAAGTCACACCTCGTCCAGTTCTGATCAGCGTGACACGAAGGTGTCAAGTCACACCTCGTCCAGTTCTGATCAGCGTGAGACGAAGGTGTCAAGTCACACCTCGTCCAGTTCTCATCAGCGTGAGACGAAGGTGTCAAGTCACACCTCGTCCAGTTCTGATCAGCGTGAGACGAAGGTGTCAAGTCACACCTCGTCCAGTTCTGATCAGCGTGAGACGAAGGTGTCAAGTCACACCTCGTCCAGTTCTCATCAGCGTGAGACGAAGGTGTCAAGTCACACCTCGTCCAGTTCTGATCAGCGTGAGACGAAGGTGTCAAGTCACACCTCGTCCAGTTCTGATCAGCGTGAGACGAAGGTGTCAAGTCACACCTCGTCCAGTTCTGATCAGCGTGAGACGAAGGTGTCAAGTCACACCTCGTCCAGTTCTCATCAGCGTGAGACGAAGGTGTCAAGTCACACCTCGTCCAGTTCTGATCAGCGTGAGACGAAGGTGTCAAGTCACACCTCGTCCAGTTCTGATCAGCGTGAGACGAAGGTGTCAAGTCACACCTCGTCCAGTTCTGATCAGCGTGAGACGAAGGTGTCTAGTCACACCTCGTCCAGTTCTCATCAGCGTGAGACGAAGAGATCAATCTTTATTTGTGAACATAAGTACAAAAAGATGTTATTTATACATTTTAGCTGATCTGTATGTTCGGCCAATAATCGGCATACAAATATAATATTAGTAAGCAGGTTATTTTTACTATCATAATTAATAAAGTCTAGGATAAAAGAAATGAAGCAATTGAAAAATGTCATGAGCCGCATAAAATAAAGTAATTGAATTATATTATTAATTATTAAGAATGTCAAAGAAAATTAAATTTAGTCATAATTTGTCATTTAAAGTCTTCAATCGAGTAATACGTCTTTTCAACTAAAAACAGGAACAATTTTTTTTTTAAATGGCTGACATTTTCCTCACTTCTGCTACATTTTGGCAATTTATTGTATAATTTTGGAGCCATTACGAAAATACTGTTCTTATATAAAGCAGTTTTAGATCCAACAGTTTGTAGCCGGTCAGCTCGACGCTGACTACCTACTCGGTCAAATTTATACATATTATTTTTGACGAACATAGATCTGGTATATGTACAATGAGGGCACTGTTAAAATTTTCATACTTTCGTGCAGGCAACATACACAAGGCGAGTCATCGACGTCAGACAAGAGTAGCATTCGATTCGTGGAACAATTAGACGAGTGAGTCATAGATAATACACTTTTTATAGTAACAAAGTGAGTACATAAGTACGTCACAAGCAGGGTTGCCAACTTTTTGTACAAGAAATAAAGTATATTTTGGTCAAACTGGGAAAGTAAACAGTATTTTAAGTATTAAAAAAATCATTGTGTCTCGTTCAGGGTCCTCTAATAGTTTAAGCTGGTAGTCAATTTGCTTAAAAATAATTTCACTGACTTTATGTATAATTTTTTATTCCCTCGCAGCATTCAAACGATGATTAACATTTTTATAGCTTGTGTACCTATTGCAGATACAATATTTTGATGACTCCCTTTAAAATTAATATCTTCTTGGTTTCAGAAGCAATCTGTTAGCAGACACAGAAACAAAAACGGAGGAAAGAGAAATTCACGAAGAAGGAGATAGTTAATTTTAAGATTGTAAAATTCATGACTTTTATGTGATCAAAATAAGACATTTTTGTCATATTTTGTGAAAGTGTTAAGAATGATCTGTCACAGTCACAAGCATAAATACCTTACAGTAACGCAAAATACAAAATATTTTTTCTAAAAATTGCAACTTTAAGAAAATACATATTTCATAATATTTAGTCATCATCAGCCTACAGCAGTCCCCTGCTGACACAGGCCTCTCCAATTGTACGCCATTCAGCTCGGGCTCGGCCAATCTCATCCGGCTGCTACCAGCCATCTGCTAAGATCGTCGCTCCACCTAGCCTGAGGGCGTCCTCCCTTACGTTTGCCGACTCGCGGTCTCCACTCATAATAGTTTGGTTTCGATAATACCAGGTATGTTCGTAACACCATAAAATATCTATCGATACTTTACGAGAAAGTGTTTCGAATGTTGCGGAACTGTAAGGTGTCTGTGCTCGCGACTGTACGGCAATGCTAGTTCGTTTCGGGCTTAGTACGGTCAGCAACGAAAGTCGGCCAGCACTTTTAGATTATATCTAAATTGATGCAAAATTCTTTACTCTGGTTTTAATATTTCGTATATTATAGAATATTTGTTATTTTAATAATATAGTATACTAGCTCGTGCCCGCGACCTACCTACCTCCTACATCTGAACTTACAAACTTTATCTTTTAATATTATTAATGTGTAGATTATTGTTTTTAGTTTTTTTTAATATTTCATGTTCAGTATATACAAGGTGTAATTTTAATCACTGTTAATCTCTTAAGGGGTCACTGTACTCATCATTATGAACAACTTTTACTGTAGGACCAAACTCGAAATCGCGAAAAAAATCAGGTGTTCCCAACATTTTGAAGAGTTACGTGAACATAAATGTAGGCAAAAGTTGTTTTTTTTTCGCGATTTCAGGTTTGGTCCCATAGTAAAAGTTGTTTATAATGATGAATTCAATGACCCCTTAAGAGGTTAACTGTGATTAAAATGACACCTTGTATATCTACCATAACATTCATAATATAATATAAAACAGTCACTTTCCATGTCTGCCTGTATGACAGCTTAGTTCTTCTAAACTACCAGGGCCGGATTAGCCATGTAGCAGGTGAAGCAAAGGCTCCGCGCTTTGCAGGGCCCCGCGCTTGGACATACAAAAAAGCAAGTCTAATAAAGTCTTGTTACCGCCGCCGGTAGGTCCAATGGAATATTATGTTTGAATGGTCAAAAGAAATCTAACCTCTCCGTGGCGGAGATGCTAGACATTTTCGAGCTCGCTAACAACATACATATTACATACATAAACTCACGCCTTCTTCCCATGGGGGTAGGCAGAAACTACAGAACGCCACCTGCTATGATCCTTACATACTCCTTTTGCCTCGTTTACGTTCATACATCTGGTCATACACGCACGCCGGTTGCGAGTACTACGCACCTGACTTTTCTGAAGAACATCACCAATAAGATCACTATATGTCTTCCTAGGGCGTCCCCTTCCGGCGTTTCCACTCACATCCGCCGTGTAAATACCTTTTGTTAGTCGACTTTCATTCATCCTCTCAACATGACCAAACCATCTAAGCATACTCTTTTCAATTTTTGTCACTACATCTTCTTTTAAACCGCACCGTTGCCTTATCACATCATTTCTCAGTCTATCATTTATAGTTACACCACACATGCTTCGCAAAGAACGCATTTCCATAGCATTTATTCTACTTTCATGCTTCTTTTGCCATACCCAACATTCACTTCCATACATTAGCGTAGGCACCAGCACACCATTGTGAACAGCCAGTCGGGCCTTTTTGGACATTAACTGGTTGGTCACAACTGCATGTGTCATGGACGACAGTTTAGTGATTGTTATGTATATTTTAATTGTGCGTTGATGTTACGTAAATTTGATTTTGGTTAATAAAGACTCGTTTATAGTAGGGCGTAGAAATAAGGATATGTAAAATCCGATTAAGTTTCTTTTATTTTCCGATAGATAAGTGCTATTGTAAGGGAGGTGGCGCAGAGCGTGATTCAAGACAGAGACGGAGAAATGTTCCGCAACGACGAATCACGCGCCGCGGCCCTCCCCCACCGCTTGCTACGCGCTAAGCACGTTTTGTATGAAAGACGGGCGGTTTGCTGCACCCGTGTTCCCCCCGACCCTTGCTCGAAGAAGCGCCAGCCCGCGCCGAAGCTGAGCCTGTAGTTTTAAATTCCCCAGATAATAATAATTATCCAATTTTGATCCAGCCTGTCCCAACTTGCTGTCCCCCCAGTGACGCCCTAAGCCGAGGTTCGTACCCCACAGGGGGTGCCCTTAGCGCGCAGTCACTTAATAATGTAAGTAACACGCCCCTGGCTGGAGGCTTTGAGTTAGCTTAAGGCAGCCACAGGATTGACCGGTTAAGTAGTCACGGCCACTCTTGGCCAACTACGAGATGCCATAGTTAGGAAAAAAAGAAAAAAAAAAAAAAAAAAAAAATGCACCCGTGCATTCGTCGCCGGACCGTCAGCAGCAAGCCTCCCTGGAAACAAATCAAGAAATAAGAAACCGAAGTTTTAATTATACAGTCCACCTCGTCAGCATGTATAGCACCATTCACTTTATTTCCCGCATTTACTCTCCTTTCCACATCTTCATCTATCTTTCCATCCCTTGTAAACAGACTCCCCAAATATACAAACTCACTTACTTGCTCCACACTTTTATCATTTATTTTCACATCACACATCGATACGTCCTCTTCTCTTTCAAACACCATGACCTTCGTCTTATTCATATTTATATTCATCCCTTTCATCTTATATGCTTCATCCATGACAGTCACCATGTCTTGCAACTGTTCTGCTCGCTAACAAAGTACCTCCTATTTCAGTACGAATAGTCAAACGAAAACCTAACCTATCCAAGGTGCTAAAATGTTCAAGACAATTCCCAATTTCTACCTTAGGATTTGCTGCCGGCCCCACGCTGGCTTGATCCGGCACTGTAAACTGCACAATGGATGTTGATACCGGTTTCACCGTCATCTAGAGAAACTATACCGGAAGGTTTGTGTATCATGCATTCATGTTTAACTTAGACATAGCACATTCATATTAAACGCAAATATAAGAAATTTCGATGTTTTATCTAGTCGTATTTAACCGTGCGCAGAAGGGGAGGGTCGCTAGTTATTAAGTTATTAATTAAAACATCTGAAGTGTTCACCGTTTTCGTTGCCGACTGTACCTACTAGGGAATCCAATCCCGCATCAAAATCACGATCTCGCAGGCCTGCGGAATTGAAGTCATCAACCCCGCAGTTGTTAAATCACTTATTAATGAGGCTGTGCTGGGTCTTAAAAATAATCAGAACTTTGTCTGAGCTCTTTTTTTTTATCCCGCAAACGTGTGGGATCCCGCATGACTAATCCCGCATTTCAGATCCCGCAAAAAAGGTCTGGGATTCCGCGTTTGCGGAATTGGATTCCATAGTACCTACTATTTATTTATTTATTTATTTATTAAAACTTTATGCACAAGTAAAAAGAATACCGTACAAAGGCGGACTTAATGCCTGAGGCATTTTCTACCAGTCAACCTTAGGGTGATGCAGAGACAAAACATGGCAGGTGCAACATAAGGGATAGATAACACGAAAATAACTATAAAATACTGGAGTAAATACATAGATATATATAGATATATAGTTATATACATAAATACTTATAAACGGAATAAACTTCGTCAGGAGAAATAACGAACGGTAGAGGAGAAATAACGATCAAAAGAGGAGAAAACGAATCCACCAAATCAGCGCTGGGATTTTTCTGCCAACTTCTTACGTATATGCTCACGTGCCTTGACTTTAAATGACAACCGATTTCTTACCGTCCTGATGTTCAGAGGGAGCGAATTCCAAAGAAAGACTGCTTGGACAAAGAAAGAAGAGTGAATGAAACCAGAGCGGTGAGAAGGACATCGTAGAAGACGATTGTTAGTGGAACGAAGATTTTTACTATGGGCAGAGCATAAATACTGAATATGGGAAGTCAGGTAAGAAGGAGAAGTAGGTTTGTTGAGAATAGAAAATAACATAGACAGAGCCCTCACCTCTCTGCGCTGACGAATGGGTAACCATTTTAAACGCAATCGGTGCGCAGATACATGGTCATACTTACGAAGATTGAAAACGAATCGAATGCAATTATTGAGAAGGCGGTCAAGTACTACTATTATAATTACTATTATAATACTAAGTATACTATTATAATTTTGATCGCATTTTATTTTTAATTTATTTGTTTGATTTAATTAATTAAGTAACGTAAATGAAGCAAAAGGAGTCTGTAAGGATCGTAGCAGGTGGTTCTGTAGTTTCTGCCTACCCCCATGGGAAGAAGGCGTGACTTTATGTACGTATGTGTAATTTGCTTTATATTATATTAAGTCTTAAGTCAATTTCCTTCCTATGGAAATGGATGATTACGTTTTCTATTTTAAATACTACTTTTTACTTTAAATGGATCAGAATGTTAGGTCACAAAAGGGATGAATGAAACGCAATTGCTTGCAGCTGAGATGAGAATGCTAAGAGGGATGTGTGGTGTTCCGCAAATGGATAGAATAAGAAATGAACTGAGTATACTCGTTTATAAGGAAGTCTGAGAGTGGCTCCGGTGACTGAACAGTTGTGTGGAAATAGGTTGTCATGGTGTGGGCATGTGATGCGGAGGAGTGAGGAAAGTGTCGTGGGGAGAGTTTGGAGTATGAATGTGGATGGCTATAAGAGCAGGGAAAGGCCAAAGAAACGATGGATGGATTGTGTGAAAGATGATATGGTGAGAAAGGGGGTGACTACCGAATGACGATTAGCAGAGAAGTATGGAAGAACTAAGAAATGTTGCGCCGTCCACAAATAAATTGGGATACTCGCAGGAGAATGAAGACTCTTTAAATAGGTAGTCATTATGTTTTAATTTTGCTGTGAATAGGTCGCTCAATAGTTATGTTTTATTATTACTTGAGGTTAATGTCTTTATTAAAAATGGTGGTTAATGTTTTTATTTTATAAACTGTATCTATTAAAATTTGCAATTTATAATTATTATACTACGTACAAATTTTATTATTGATAAATTGTTTTTACTTGAATTTATTATTCGTGACGATTTTTATAATAAAAAATTATAATAAAATAAAAAATAAATGCCGCTTTGTTTTATTTTCCTTTCTGCGACGTGTAGATCTTATTTTAATCTTATTAAAAGGAAGCGGTAAACTACACCACCAATAAGCCAATGCAGAAATAATGCAGATGAAAACCATTCGAAGCGTAAAAAAATTGCATCATAAGCACAGATAACAAAAATAAATTACAGTGGATTTCGGATATAACGACAATGAAGGGACCACTCTATTTTCGTCGTTATATCCGGAAGTCGTTACAGGCAAAGGTAAAGAGATACAGACACGTACACATGTGTAGTTTATATTCATTTATTATTGAAAATATTTGCACACATAGTTATTCACCGGTACATTTAAAAAAATGTGTAATATTAGTTTGCTTCAATTTATTTTTTTGTGCTAGTGTACGCTGTAGGGTGTATTCTATTTTCATTACTTCTTCAATATCTATAATATCCTTTCCATCACCAAATAAACAGTATCTTTTAAGCTTTGTTACAACACCTAACACATCCTTAGTTGTAGGAATCTCACCTTCCTTGCAATCTTCTTCTTCCTCCTCATTTTCCTCATCTTGCGTCGTATGTGATGGAACAACAGTTTCAACAATTTCACTATCGGACAAATCGCTAGTAGTGATAAGTTGACTGTCAATATCAACATATGTTGCCCAGTCCGCAACATTTGTTCCGCTTGATGATACTGTAGTCAGTTGTGGCAATGGTATGTCCAATTCATCATCGGAGTCGTCGTCAATTGTTGTGATAGCCGAAGATTTACGGAACCCAGCGTGTAGAAAACACTTTTTGATCGTATCTGGAGTCACCCGAGCCCATGCCGTAGTTACCATTTCAATGGCATCTAAAATATTAACGGAAAACGGGCCTGCCGAGTTTTCAATTTCGTTCATCATTTTCTGTACTAAAATCTTCCTATAATGACTTTTGAGGGTTTTAATTATCCCTTGATCAATCGGTTGAATCACTGATGTAGTGTTTGGTGGTAAAAATGCCAGTTTTATGTTGGTCAAATTCTCTATTTTAGGATGAGCTGGGCAATTGTCAATAAATAAAAGGGTAGTATTTTAATTTTAGGAAGTTATTATAATAATTATATGTTAAAAAAAACTTAAAATATCTTTTTCTACTAACTAACGAACTAACTAACTATACAAATAAATATACAAAACAAAAGGAAACTTAGGCGTCGAAGTACTCGTCCGCATCGCTGTCATCCGGAAACGTGCCCAGAAGACTGGCAGCATTGCCACGTTGAATGGCAATGCTAATTCTTTGGCCAAAGAACGAGCCAGCCCTCTGGTCACGTGAAGTGTCGACCAGTCGGCGAGAAATTTCCTTAAAAAGGAGACGCGCACTCGGGCCCCATGACCCGAGCGTTTCGACCCCAAACGGCTCAAAACTGTAGTTACCGATAAGGTTACAGTATTTGCGCCGCTTAAGGGTCTCAGCAGCCGCAGCAGCGGCGCCAGCACAGCTCGCCGTGCTTGGAACATGAGATGGCGCAAGGGTGTCGACACAGGTTGCGTCCCACACCAGAGGTCTACCCACCTTCCAAGGCAACAACGTCATGCCGTCTGGTCTCTTCCCATCGTCACGTACCAAGCCGCTTGGTTCTAATATCGCTGGTACGCCGGCGGTGACAAGAGCTCGACGAATAATATCGTTAATGCTGGCGTGTCGTGCTATGCGGCCTGCACTCCTGCAGCAGGACAGGCCATGGTGTCCGAGGTTGTCGACAGCTTCACCGCAGTGACACCGATGCGGAGCAACACAAGGTGCGCCTAAGCGGAGACACGTAGCAAGCCGAAACGAAGAGTCATCCATCATAGTGCCTATGGTGGATGACGGAAGCGCTTGAAGCCACAAGCCTGACTCCCATTCTCCCACAGCCAGCAGACGGGCACGCTCAGCAGTATTAAATGACGTATTTACTAGGGTATTCCGTATAATACTGCAGAGCGGCACGTCCCACCGTTTCTGGGAGGCTGGGTTGTCAGGTAAATCCGTATTGGGACAAGCCATCTTCCACGCGTTCAACGCATCGGTCAAACACGGTACCTCAAAATCGACCAGTGAGGAATAAATAAAATGATCTTCTTTTTGTTATTTCTTAACTGGGAGTCCCATTTGCGTAGAACTTTTTCGAAAATCTCTGAAGTCATCCAGGCCTTTTTGTTTGCTTCGTAATCAACTGGCAAAGATTTAACATTTTTGAAACATCTGGGTTTTTTTGCCTTGCCTATGACCAATAATTTTCGTTTTTCCCCTGCCATACTTGATGCAACAAGCACGGTGATTCTATCTTTTGATAATTTTCCACCAACGCACTTTTCCCCTTTAAATTTCAAGGTTTTGTCAGGAGTTAACTTAAAAAACAAACCTGTCTCGTCAGCGTTCCATATTTGGCTATCAGTATAACCTTCAGTCAATTTTGGGAAAACTGTTTTTAGCCAGTTGTCACAGTCACTTTGCGATACACTAGCGGCTTCTCCACAAACTTTGCCTACTACAATATCGTGTCGTTGACGAAATCGGTATATCCAGCTTTCCGAACACTCAAAATCCATTTTTCCAAACAGTCTGCCAAATTGATTAGCCTTTTCTTGCAGCAGACGACCGCTCAAAGGTACGTTTTGGCTTCTTTGGGCTTTGAACCACATTAGAAGGGCATTTTCGATATCTTGATGCGTCGGTTTGCGGTTTTTCTTAATTTTTAAGGATTTGGATTCAAAGCATTCTAATATTTTATCACGGTTTTTCCACATCGTAGATACTGTTGAATGGGAAACTTTGTACTCTTTGCACAAATCAGCATTGTTTTCACCGTTTTTCAATTTTGAAATGATTTCCGCCTTTTCTTTAACAGTGAATATGCGTCTAGCAGCCATACTTATTCAAAAGTTTACTAAACCCAGTTGCTACTCAGAATATCACTTTGTAACTGAACCATAAAAGCTCCGAAACGTACACGCTTCCCCTACCTACTTAGTTGATAAACAAAAGGTAAAGGTCTCCACACTTGCTGACCATCTGTGTGCAATGGATGTAAACAAAAGATAAGAAATGTTTGTGAAAGAAAAAAATCTTTTGTGTCTTTGGCGGCCGACTCCGGTCGCAATATCTGCATGGGATTTCTAGGAATTTGTTGCAAATGATTCATTAAAAACAGTCGCTACACCCGAACTCGGCGTTACATCCAAAGTCGCTATAGCCACATGAATTTTGTACTAAAGTATGCTTTAAATTCAAGGGACTTAGATTTAACGTCGCTATAGGTAAATGGTCGCTACAACCAAGGTCGTAATAAATGAAATCCACTGTACTTCATATTGCAGAAAATACTTTTGAGAAGTATGAACTCTGCCATTACATCACGACTTATGGAACTATGGAACTTCTGTTAAAAGATATTAAAGAAAAGTTGTCAGAGTTCACTCTATAGGGTAGGGTGGTGTAAGTTTGCGCAGCTTTGAATAATTCGATCATAAAAATAAAATATACAGAATAATCACAGGTTTCTTTATTATAATTAAATCAAAACTTATCTGGAAATAACTTTTTATACTAATTATTGAGCAAACATAATCACTTTTTACTTAATTAACAAAAAATCAGAGCCCGGGAATTGCGCAACTTTACACACCCCAGTGTGTAAAGTTGCGCATAGATGGCGATAAGATTGCGCAGAGTTTGTTGAGGCAAATTACGTGCATAAATCGCATTTAAATGCTCCGAAACCCAAATAATCAGTACACTTTTCGTGCCACCACACCTGGCACGTATCGCACTCAATCCAATCTTCAACAATGGGTTCTACGAAGACTTCAGTGCATCCTCCACACCTCCATATTTTCTTTTTTGTTAAAGTTTTTGGTTTTTTAAACGTCTTTTTAGCTCGCTTTGCGTTAGTTTTTGGATCAGGCTTCCTTTTCTCATTATTTTTTTTTTCTAGCTGGTTCTTATAGGGTGAACTGCTTATGACTTCGGCTTGTTTATGCTTTCGGTTAGTAACTCTCTTCAATTCAGACCTTGGAATTGGGACAATATCTTCAAGTGAAGGACTCATCTGCGCGCTTACGTTTACTTTATTTATCTTAATTCTAGAGCTCTGTGGGGGTGAGGCAGGCTGAGATGTTCCTGCCACGGCGTCTGTAGATAAGACGGTCGTGACCTGATTAATCGAAGCTTTCACAGATTCTACAGAAGACATTGCCGGGACTTGTGAAATACAATCAACCGCATTTTCTAGTAAATCAACTTTTGTAGTTGGAGAAAAAACACTTGCAACAGTTTTCACGGGTGCTTCTACCAGGATCTCTGCAGAAAAGTCTTCATTATTGATCTCAATAGTGTTACTATTCTCTGGGTTCTCCCGTTCAGTAACACTGCTTGCCATAAAATCAGCGTCTGTGAAAACATCTGGATTCCACGGCCATATTCCAGTCGATCTGAAGCTTTCTACCCCACAAGCAACAGTTGCAGCTTTATAAAACGCTGGAGCGAAGATTGAAGTCAGCTGGAATGTCGTTATTGCTCTTCCTGGGTGATTTCTGAGCCATTTTTCACATTCGCTGGCATAGTACTTCTTCAAAGCACCGTGGAAAACCCTATCAAGAGGCTGCATTTTATGGCTGCAGTGAGGTGGCAACGTCAAGGCAACGATGTTGTTTTGCCGGTAAAAGTCAATAGCTTTCAGAGAACAATGTGACGTGTGATTATCTAAAATCAGCAAAACAGGTTGATCTTTGGATGGCTTGGTATGATATCTGAAATGCGATAGCCAGTCTATGAAGAGATCCCCATTAATAAAGCTTGAATCGGAAACCATTCCAATGGATCCGGCTGGTGCACCATCGATCAGCTCTGCTTTCATTCTCTTTCGTTTAAAAATGAAAGCCGGTGGAATGAAATGACCCGTTGCAGAAACTGCATTGACAGCAGTCACATTGATGCCTCTCTCTGCGCTCGATATTTTGTTTACAGCACGTTTTCCTTTGACGGAAAGCACTCTAGGTGATCGGTTTGGTACTGCCTAACACATTGGTTTTTATAGATTTCCCTATAACTTAATATTTTGATTGTATTACTAACTATAATGACGAAAATTAATTTACAATTATTAACAAAGAAATAAATGAGATAAAGTATCTGAATCAATAATCTTAAGCAATCATTAATTTAAACTTAATACTTGGCGCGCCGGAAGCTGACAACCTGAAGGCGCCATAATGGATATTCAACCATTTTGATTATTTTAAACACCAAGAATAAATCAAACAGATAACTAAACAATTTCATAACAATTACCTACTAAATACTAAAATATTGACGTTAAAATGATTATTTAAATCAAGGCTCGGATACCGGTTAAATTTTCAAACCGTTATTATGTACTTGACGCAAAACCTTTACATTTCAGTTTCGTTCGCACAAACCGGTTTTTTAAACCGGTATTTGCAAGAGTATTTACATAAAGGTTTTTTCCGATTAAACGGTTTAGAGCCTTAAAAACCGGTTAATACGGACGCATGATAAACGTCATGCGCTGTTCAGTTTTTATTCAGAAGTAAGATTCTTTTTGTTTCCGTTTGGACGTTTATTTATATCATTGCATCAATAAGCTTCGCTGCAAAAACAAAAAATGGGTAAGTATCTAATACTTTTTTGGTGAAATTAAGTTGATAAATAATCGGTAAACATAACATTACTTTTCACAGCATCAGATCCTATGGACCAATTAGATAGTCAGCCATTTTTTACTGAAGAAGAAAACTCTCAAAATTAAAGTACAAATAGGCCAAAAAACGTGTATATCAATCGTAATTATAGATAACTAGCCCGCGTCTTCGTCCGCGTGAAATTTCTTGTCCCCCGACCCACCCCGTCACATCACCTGCCCGTCATGGAATACAACCATTTCATGAAATGGTCGAAACCTTCATGAAATAATCAATTCTAAGATCTGGTCACGACACATAGATATGTAGATGATCTAAGCCCCAGTTTTCACTGGTGGTATTAACGACCAGTGAAACTGGTCGCGTGTGTCGAAGTGGTAAAGAAAAACTATTTCAGTGTTTATTTAAATGAATGTGATATTACTGTGCTACAAGTGAATCACGAAAAAGAAGAAAGGAATATTCTGATGGTGAAGATCAATCCCAATCATTGCTAGCATCTAAAAACCATATCATCAACGCATCTAAGAACAAGTATAAAATAAACACCCAAATTGTGAAAGATGATGCAGAAAATAGTTCTGATAGTAACGGAAACAAATCAGGCGAAGATAGCAGTGCTAAACCAGGAGAAGAAACTACTTCGAATTTCAAACAATGTGTTTTATGTATATTTGATAAGGACCTCGACGAAACTATTATTTTGGAAATTTGCTATGTGAATTACAATTTTTGCCGCCATGTAGGCGCTCTGAAGCATATATCAATATTTTATAGTATATAGATGCTTTAAAACATTAACATCGTGAGAAAACAAACAAATAAATATTTAATTAAAAACAAACGAATAATGTGCCTGGACGAACATACGAAATATCAATGTGATCATTCGTACTGAAATGTTACCAATAAAAAATAAATAAAGGAAAATAAGAGCGAAGTTTTATTTTAGATTCAGGAATTTATTAATCTGCTTAATGTGTGGACACCATTTTGCATGCTGTAATAATACCTACATAGATGGATTATATCTTTACAAGTTGCAACGCGTTTACCGACATGCCGTTCCTTGAATAAACCGGTTAATTTAGGTTAAAATAAAGTTCTTAAAACGTTCACGTTTTTAAGAAAAGTTCGGAGGAAAACCGAAATAAACCGGTATTAACCGGTATTTTTAAACCGGTTCTGAGCCTTGATTTAAATTACTAAGTCGAGCTGGTATATGCAGGACCAGAAGTCGATAACACTTGATATTTTCTCATTGTTTTACAATCTCTGTTTTCCAGAGAAAATAACTATAGACACCAACAGACAGGATAAATGGATTTCTCATGGCATAAAAACCTGTAGTAAAAAGCAGAGACGGTTATTGTGGGCTTACAGACTACACACAACAAAAAAGCTAAAAGTGACTTGAAAAAATACACTAAACAGTATAAAAAAAATGTTAGACTAACTCAGAAGGCACAAAATAACTACTTCGGGGAGTGTACTCAAGAACTCCACGACCTCATTCCGCCGGCCCCCTTCTATCAGCGGACATCTAGACGCAATGCAAGTTACCATCCTTACCTAGTTGCTATCCCACCAATTCGCACTAAGCGTTTCCAAATGTCTTTTGTGATGCGGACAGCAAAAGAGTGGAACTCTCTGCCTGCGTCTGTGTTTCCGAACGCATACAACCCCGATCTCTTCAAAGTGAGAGTGAACAGGCTTCTTCTGGGTAAGCTCGCTCCATCGTCGACTTTGTCTTTGTCATCTCTGACCTAGACAAGAGTCAAGAGCAAACCTATCTCAAATAAAAAATAAATAAACAATAAGTTAGATAATTTGACAATGCAATCAATGTTTATGCAGCCTGTTCTAAAATCAGATAATATTTTAGCCACAAAGACGCTTAAAAATACTAGTACGGTAGGTATTGACGGTATATCTACAAAAGTAATTAAATATGTAATTGAGCTTATAGCACCTGCCCTAACACATATTATTAATATAGGTATTACCGAGGACATCTATCCCAAAGGCTTGAAAAAAGTCATAATAAAACCACTTCACAAAAACGAAGATAAGACGCATATAAAAAATTATCGGCCGGTAGCCAAAATTCCTGTTTTTTCCAAACTCTTTGAAAAAGTTATTTATAACTCGTTATATTTACCAATATCTTTACAAATGAAATTGTGCTTAATCGATAAATGTTATTACACTATTGACGAATACTTAAATGACGAATCAATTTAGAATTACAATTATTAATATTGACATTTAATAATTTTGACATTTTAACTATTTTGACATAGATTTTTTGACGTTTTAATGATTCCTCATTTAGGTCTGACATAATTGGATTATTAATTTTAATTTGTAATTCTCAGTTAGTTTCTGCATACCACATATTTTGTACGCCTCCTGGCATAACATAGCGCTCTGTTCATCAAACATAAGATCTGTATTTCTTTACTTATGTTAACAAATAAATAAATTATAAATTAAATTAAGAGATAAGCACTGATTAAAATTTCACCTTGTATTATATTATACGTCATCTATACAAATAAATAAAATTGAAGTGTCTGTTTCTAACGACATAATGACAACTTTTTACTAAATGCATATGAAAGTATATACGGTACTTATAACAAAAAACAATTTTTAAAATTTTTGTCTGTCTGTCTGTTTGTTCCGGGTAATATCCGAAACGGTCTGACCGATTTTGACAGGACTTTCACTGGCAGATAGCTGATGTTACGAAGAGTAACTAAGGCTAATTTTATTTTAGAAAAATAATTAGGGTTCCGCGCAAAAAAATTAAAACCTATGAAATTGTGAACAAAAGTCGGATTCGAAAAATTCTTTTTGCATTTGGTTGACAAATTCTCGTGGATGTTATAGGCTTTTTAACATCATCACGCCACGACCTTTAGGAGCCGAGCAAAAAGAAAAAGTCAGAAAGAGCACTAAGCGAAAACGAAGTACCTAACAGCGCGGGCGGGCGATGCAACGTGGTGGGTCAGGGGGGGGGGGAGGGAATTTTAAGTTCGGTATTCAACGGTTGGGACTTCGCGAGTGCGCCGCAGAACAGTTACGTACGGACAAGGACGGTGGTGAGACGGTGCTTATTTACGTGAAATAATTATGTCGGGCCGATATTGTGCAGTGCCTGGATGTTGGAATACATCTAGAGAGAGACCAGATCTAACATTTTTTAAGTTACCAGTTGAGCCGGCAAGGTAAGCCTATAAAGATAACATTATTTTTAGTTTTTATTTATTTCTGTGTTATGTAGTTTTTTTTTATTGAAGCGTAGCGAGCATAGCTTCATTAATTTTCACTTCTCTGTGGGCACTCACTAACGCAGTACGCGCCGCTCTCGTATGAAATAGATCGCCAACCTTTTTACATCCTACTTGTAATTCATAATTTAATTATTTAGTACATCTGGTGTCAAGTGTTTTAAAAATGAGAACGTGTGCAGCTTGTAATACGAAATTCAATGATGGCGTCCAATGTGGCAGCTGCATGAAACACCTGGATTTTGGATGTGCTAACATTTCCGAAGCTGGATGGAGGAAGCTGGGTGCCACTAGAATGGCACAATGGAAATGCCCCACGTGTAGAGCCTCATCACCTGCTGTGCTTACTCCTGAACCAGCGTCCCTCGAAACCATACTGTGTGAAATCCGAGATATGAAACGCCAGCCACTTAATTTGCCGACTCTGGTAGACAACGTTCGAGTGATCAAGGATGAGTTAGCTGAGCTAAAGTTGACATGTGATGGCACTAGTGGGAAACTTGATGAATTTAGCACAAGACTCGCGGAAGTTGAATCAAAAATAGCTGAATTCGACAAGCTTCAGGAAACAGTAATTTGTTTGCAGACTGACTTAGCTAAGGCGAAGTTCGAACTTTCCACTTATGAACAACGTTCCAGGCTCAATAATGTTGAAATTAAGGGAGTACCCATAAAAAAGATGAAAACCTATATTCTATTATCGAAGCCATCGGCCGAAAGGTCAACTACAGCTGCGCAAGAACTCAAATGAACTATATTTCACGGGTTCCTATTTTTAACTCCAATGAAAAATTGATCATCGTTAGTTTTATAAATCGGTATGTGAAAGAAGATTTTATCGCGGCCGCACGCGCCGACAAGGGCCTATCCGCTTCTGACATCGGGTTTCACAGCATTTCTCAGCGTGTGTATGTATCATCTGAGTGTTGAATACAAAAATCGTTTGAGGAAAGTTAAAATTATGGCCAAGGAGAAACACTGAGTACGTATGGGTTAAGCATGGAAAAATTCATATACTAAAAAATACTAATTCTAGAGTATCAATTAGAAGAAAGGAATCCGATTTAAACAAGATTATCTAATATGCTTCCCAAATTATTTGCGTTATTTTTTATCCTATTGCTATATTGGTTCACCTGAATCGCTTATTATAATGTGTGCAATATTTTGCATCAGTATAACATATTGTAAAAGGTTTAGCACCTCTGCCGTACTAATGAGTTCGACATCTCTCTTTTGTTTACATACAATTATTCTTTGTGTTCGTTATCGCGCTGTTTATTTTAGAGCGTTATCGCATCTTATATGTTTCTCTCGCTCGCGCTTGCACGCACCACGCACTTTTGCTTGCTTTTTCACGCAGCTGTTTACTACTCGTACTTTACGTCGTATGATATTGCTCTCACGCTAACTTTTGGAATTATACCTTCCTCGCAAAAAAATATTTTTATTATACCTACCTTATTTTAAATTACTATATTTTGACGAATTTTTTTAATGATAATCCTTTACACTGATTTATACCCTGTTATTGGCTCTTTACAGTGACTCCTAATTTAAACATAATATTTTACCAAAACGTTCACGGCCTCAGAACTAAGACTGATACTTTCTATCGTCAAATGCTACTTAACGACCAGAAAAATGGACGAAGAAAAATTAATATGTTTAGTATCATCTCATGAATGTCTATTTAATGTGTCGAGCAGAGCATATAGTGACAAATTTGTAAAGATGAATTCACCAAAACTACACCTTTCTTGCCAACATTCCTCGACCCATAATCTTCGTCTGACTTTCTGACGCCATATTTTATTAACATGTTCTTCCATTTCTTCTTCTTCCGCCAAAAGCACAATTATAATCATATCCCAGTCCACCATCGTTGACAAACTTTCGCGACAAACTGGCATGTTTACTGTAGAGTGGTAACCCAGAACGGTTTACTCGCGCAGGCTCGCGAGGTCGCGCGCAAGCTCGAGCATACGCGATCCTTTAAGAAAATGCCCGAGACCGCGCGTGGATCATTCCTCTCTGTCTGCGCTGACCCTAACTCGTATGATATTATCGTTCTTACAGAAACTTGGTTAATTTCTTGGCATGGGATTTTAAATTCGGAATTCTTTGATGAACGGTACTGTAGAGGCTTTAGTTGAGCCTGCCTTCTGCATGAATCCTCTTTGGGTTTTGACATTGGCTGATAAGACAAACATTGGTTTTTATTTGAATCTTATAATAGGTGAAAAACCATGACGTAAAGTCATATTGTTTTATATGGAGTCAGTGTAATATTAGCCCCAGTAATACATATAATGTATTGTTGCTTTCATATAAGCAAATAAATAACAAGAAGAATCCTACTGCGTTCCTATTTATATATTACCTCGAGTAAACCCCCGAACACCTCGAAGTCGAGACCGGACAGACAGTCTACATAGTGAACTGCCTGTGTATCGTGGCTGGTCACTATAGTACATTGTGTGGCGTCGTGATTGAGATTATGTTTTGACGGGGCAAACGCGGGGTGGGGGGGGGGAATTATCGGTTACTTGCCAACTTAACTTTCATTCTAGAGCTGAGGATTTATAGCTCAGCGTACGGGTTAAAAGTTCTAATACACGTAACTACATTACTTTGCATATTTGTGTCGTTTATTTATGTCAACATAACTTAGGTCTTTCTTTTTCTTTGCAACTTTTTAACTTCCTATCAAAATTAAACCAGACAGTTATTAGCAATTCTTCTGATACTTTTCTCGTCATTGGTGATTTTAACATGAGTGGTATTAAGTGGGTACCAACTGATGGCCTATCGCTTGCGCCAACGAATTTTAGCAGTAACGATGAAGTTTCACTTATTGATGAATTATGTACCCTGGATCTTAGACAGTATAATGGCGTGCATGATATGTATGGCAAAATTCTTGACCTGTCAAATCAAATAGTTGATGTGACAGAATGTTCAGCCCCATTGATGACCATCGGTGTTTACCATCCGGCACTGTTAATTAATATGGATTTCGTTGAAACATCCCTGTTGGAGTGTGCGCATCGGACGCAATTTTTATATGATAAGGGTGACTATGGGACATCAGTATGACTGACTGGGAAACTGAGTTCTCGACGCGGTCAATAGAGGATTCAGTAGATTTTTTTAGTCAATTTATTTTTAATTTACACGCTAACTATGTTTCACAAAAAATGTTCGGAATAAAACTTATCCAACCTGGTATAATTCATCACTTATCAAAACAATTAGGGAAAAACATAAATACTTTACAAAATTTAAGATATACGGCAACAAAGGTGATGAATTAACGTTTAAGCTCCTTCGTGAAAGGGTAAAAAAAGTATTAGAATCTCAATGTTACTTTAACTATTTGAATTTAACAGAAAAATCTATCAAGGACAACCCTAAATATTTTTGGACCTTTGTAAAAACGTCTTAACTATGTCATACGGGGTATGCTCCGCTCTAGCCGGGAAGAGGGCTGCGACTACCTCCTCCAGCAGCTCAGGTTGGAGAATCTCCATGAGTGGGGGCGCCGCGGCTCTGAGTTTCCCCCGAATCGCATGATATACAGCACGGCTTCTTCGTCAGGGACCCGACGACGTCTCCTCCGGTATCGGGTGTACCGGTGTCTAACCGTCACGCACGCGACGCGTAGCTGCGCGATTTCGGCAGACCACCAGTACACCTGGCGCCTTCCTGTCTGTTCGTGGACCCGGGGCATCGACGCGTCGCAAATTTGCGTCATCACCCCGCGGAACCACAGCGCCTCCTGTTCGACGTCGACGGATCCAGGCCTGGACAATCTGTCTGTTCGAGAAGTTCCCTGTGGATGCGCTTGCGCGCTCAGCGTGGAACGTCAGTTCGCGGGGCCGGTGCACTGTGGCCGCCAGCAGTCTGGGCGGAGACGTCGAAACGGATTTATCGGTGATCCGACAACGTCTCCACCTCCGCGGCGACACGACGTGGGATGCGAACCTTGGGCGGCCTCACACTTTTTGAGGCGGCCCGTTCCTTTGGCTCCGGCACCTCTTTGCTCTGGCGGCCCTTCTTCTTTTTTACGACCGTTGACCAGGCCTCGGCGGTTGGTCTGGCTGCGTTTGCAAGTTCTTCGGCTCCCTCTAGGCGGGAAGTCCCGTCAGCGGATTTTGCGCCCCCCTCTACTGGCTTTTTGGTCCCAGCCACAGGTTTATTGACCACCTGCGATGTCTTTTTGGCCTCAGCCACGGGCTTTTTGGCCCCAATCACTGGCTTTTTGGCCACCTCCGCTGGCTTTTTGGCCCCAGCCTCGGATTCTTTGGCCACCTGCGGGAGCCCCACCTTTGAGGTCTCCTCTTTCCTCCGATCGTTCGCTGCGAGAAGTGGCCGGAGGGTCTGGGCTGGGAGGAGCCTCGACTCTAACCCCTCGAGGCAGGCATTCATCATGTCTCCAACTTGGATCATGATGGTCCGGGCTATTTCTGCAACCAACTCGGCTTGCAGTGCCGGAGTGGACGCAGAAGGTGCAGGTGTCACACGCTCTTGCTGCTGACAAAAGTCGGCCCTTAGAGCGGCAAGTTCCCGCCGAATGACCTCCATCTCGGTTTGGAGATGGCTGTTCTCCTCCTGTGGCTTTGCCGTCTCCTCCGAGGTCATGCAATTAAGGAGGACTCCCGCCGCCTCCTTAATCTCTTCCGCCGCCTCTTTTAGCGCTCGCGTGAACGTGCTCTTCAAGTTGCCAGACTTGGTGGCAACCTTTAGGACCACGTCCACGCTGTCCATTACTTGGCGGTTTAGAGCCGCCGCTGACAGATCCTCGGCAGCGGTCAAGCGAGCAGACCGCCGCTCTCTGGTCTGACTGGCCATTTTAGCCACCTCGTCTAGAGCCACTGCCCGTCTCTCCTCTCTCCTAGCGGAGTTGATCTCCCCCTTTGTGCTTGCTAGAGAGGTGGAGTATTGTACAGAAGCGCCCTCCGCTTGCTTGGTCTCCGAGTCACTTCCTCCGCTGGGTACCGGCGTATCAGGGCGTTTAAGAAAGTGCCCTGACACGCCTCCTCTAATTGCGTGACCTCGCACTCTCCTGCCCGACGGCACTCTGACGGCCGATAGGTTTTCCTCGCTAGAAGAGAGGCCTGTCAAAGTGTCAACTCCGCGTGCCTCTCATCCTCTTTACGTGAGCGCGTCCTCCAAAATTTGGAAGGGCGCCCAACCGTCTCATCATCAGTCCGCGAGCGCTTTGAGTTTACGCTCGCTACGCTCACCACACTCATCTTGTCAGATGTGGTGTCAGAATCTGACACCGCACGACCCACACCCATCTGCTCGACCAACACGATCGGCAATTTATTTGTTTCATATTTTTTATTTTCTTCTTCCATAGTAATCCCACGAGTAAATATAGATAAAAATGTCCACCGGGCAGAGCCTAGATGCCCGGTAAGCCTACATACTGCAGAGTGCGGCAGGTGCTCTGCAGGGGAAGCGCTCGCGACTGGACTCCCTCCAGCCATTCATCCTCTCGCCACGCTTCAAAGTTTAGGATTGGGTGATTTTTTATCTTAGAGGTATCCTTCCTCTGGGCCAGGTAATTATGCCAAGCCCCCGGCGGCGGCATAAAATATGCCTCCGCTCGCTGTCCGGCCAACCCAACTCAGCGAGCCCACCGAAAGTTCTCTCCTTGAAGACTACTCCTCAAAGAGAGAAAGACGCGTCGCTTTGGAGCGCCTACACCTCAGCGGCATGGTCACGTCTTCTGTCAATCGACTATCATCGATTGATCAAGAGCGACCCCATCCCGGTATCTCTCTTGGTCTGGTCTCTCACTGGGACCTTTCCGGCATGAGTAACTCTACCGGCAGAGCCCCAAGATCATTGAGACTCCCCTTCCCCTTTTCATTCACTCGACCAACCCTTTGTAAGCAGAGGGGGGAGTAGACGTTAAATGGCCACCAGTCCTACCCTCACGACGGACTGACCGTCCCTAAGCCCGGTTCCCTTCACCGACCAACAACGATGATCGGCGATTAGAACTGAATACTTCCCCGTTGGTTGAAGATTCGCCGCCGGCCCCAGCTGTCCACCAAAGGCAGGTGGGCAGCTGGAACCGACATTGCCCAGGGTGCGCCACGGGGAGGCTCTTCAACGTGCACCCCATGTTAACCTAACCTAACCATACAACTTCTATTGTGTCTTGTTCAATGTCCTTCAACCGATAAAATTACCGTAACCCTAGACGAATTAACATATATTTTTATACAACTCTGTGCCAATTTGTGAATTAACCTGAGCATTTAGATATGTCATCGCGGTCTCTTTATAAACCTTTCCGTAACTTTTCTATAGAAAGTATTTCATTTTTGAACTCGAATAAATGGATAATATCTATTTTTTCTTTTTAGACGATCCGCATGGCTTCAGCAGATGTGCCGAGAAGATTTAGCAAGCAAAACTAACTTGAAAAACTACCGGGTTTGTGAAGAGCATTTTAGTGTCCAGGACATAGAACATTCAACGATTTACAAGTTTTTAAAAAAGGATACTCTCCTATCAGTAAATTTGCCGGATTTACTAACGTTACAAAGTACAACTCAAGAACGTTTAAGGATGAACGACGAAGGAACTCAGACAGAAAAAACAGTGAGTAATGTTATGAGCTCATGCCACAAGGAGTCTCTCTTGCAGCTCTCCAAGGAAAAGTTACAGATAGAAAAACATAAAAAAATGTCTGCTATAATAATACCAGTCTAGTATTGTCCCACTTCAGGGCAAAAGCCTCTTAACAGACAGAGAAGGCAGGAGCCTTGATCACCACACTTGCTCAAGACGGGTTGGGGATTTCAGACTTATATTAGGTAACTATAAGTCCAGGTTTCTTCACGATTTTTTTTCCTTCATTGGCTTCTTCGATGTCAGGTAATATAGATAAACTCAGAAAGTACCTACCTAACCTACTTATGAATTGAAAAAGTCACATTATACGCAAACGCACTACACTTCTTTTTAGTTTGTAGTGGTATATAACCCACACATGCACACAGACTTCTGAGCTCAAGTACCTATGACGTCCCACTAATCCTGCATCGCGCATGCGAAGTTTACCGCGCGACCAGCATATATACAACGTCCCGACATCAATCGTCGGGGAGTTGCCCACCGGACACAACACCCGTTTGGTCGGAAGATCCTCCCTTTTCTATGGAGGTTTACACCTGTTCCATATGCCTATGTCCTTTATTATTAACATTGCTTATAGTTGAGAGACGTTTAAAAATCAAAAATGTATGGTTAAACAGTTGCTAATCATTGAAAAACCCCTCTGCCTCTGCCATCTTCAAACGTTTGGCAGAAACGGAACGATGTTTTAAATTATTATAGCATTAAACGTTGATTTGTGGGGCATGTGTGGGTTGTGTGGTTACATACCACTACAGTTTTTTTTTTTTTTTTAATTTAGAATAGAAGTTAGTGTGTTTCTAATAATTTGGTCTACTTTTTCTAAAAGTTGTGGATGATTCCATAGATGGGAGGAGCGAAGGCTATAAGTAAATTTTGGTCCAAAGCAGCAGTATCGAATTAGTGTGAAGGCCGAATGGATGTTAATTTTGAATAGTCTTTCCGTGGCGTCATGAAAATTTTAAATTTTTTCCTCAACAAACGTTGGAAAGGATTCGTCAAAACTTGGGGACCCCAGGAGGTGAAGAGAGTTTCTTTCCGTAATTTTGATATTTGGTGCTATTGTATTAAATTTTGCTATGCTAGTCTCTCTGTCAGTGGTTTGGGGAAGATAAATTTCACATTTTGAAAGGTTAAGGTCTAGGCCGATGGAACAAAATTTTTCTTTAATAAAAGCTAAATCTTTTAAGGCTGTGTCTACATCACCTCCTAGGGTTCCGTATTTACCATACGTTGAATTTAGAATTTAGTTGTCGAATAATTGGATTTATTGCCAAACTAAAAATGACTGGCCCAAGAGGGTCACCCTGTTGACATCCAACGGCTGATTTCAAAAGGTTGTCTTTATAAAGTAATTTTGAGGGGTGCCTGTAACATTGCTATAGGAAACTGTAAATTTTGGGTATTTCTTTTTGGACTTCTGTCAACAAGGTGTCCCTGTTTACGGAATTGAAGGCGTTTTTAATGTCAACCTTAAGGATGACCTCACCTTTACCGCTGTTGAGGTAAGTCGATAATGCATGTACCGTAGCCTCACAGCCCCCTTTCGACCCGAAGCCTAGCTGTAGGGGCTGGAATTTGCTGGCCAGGGTTTCGCTGTAGAAAGCACAGCAAATTTTGGCTGCGGTACGACGGTAAGTGTACGGCAATGGGACGAATGCCGCATCCTTCTTGCGCAGGGCACACATATTTGCCCCATACAAGATATCAATGACGGATTCGTTCACATTGCCGGAGAGCATGAGATTGATGAGGGCCGTCAGCTCCTTCAGAAGAGACTCACCAGCCTCCCCACACACCCTGAACACATTAGGTCCTTCAAATGTTGAGGTGTCAGGCCGTCGAGACCGCCGGCGGCGGAGCCACTTCGAAAGGAGCACACGGCCGCACATACTTGTTGAGCTGTAATTTCAAGTGTGTTGGATTCTGGATCGGGTGGGACAGGGAAGGAGAGGTCATCTGCCGGGGCGGGATGTTTGCTCTCCAGGGCTGTAAGTGTCTCTGGAGAGTACGGCGCAACCACATCGCTGCTAAAGATGATCCTAGCTGCACCTCTGATATCACCTTCGCCTAGTTTAGATTTCACATGGTGCAATAAGCCTCTTTGGGGAAGGTGCGCTGTTAATTTAGAGTCGAAACTTTGGGCCGAAATGTTACAATTGTCCTTGATTTGTGCTGTTAAAGATTTTTTATTTGCTAATTTTTTTTGCACATGTAGAATTCTAAACGGGAAGGTGAGTAGTTGCTCCCAAGCACTTTGAGAGTTCTCTCGGGCGGCGAGGCGAACACAACGCGCTAAACTTGAAGCCACGGATGGTCTCGCGCCACGAGGAACTCTCTTTAAAACTGGGGTTGAAGTTTTTAATTTTGCAAGTGTTTTCCAAAAGGGTTGAGCGGATAGAACAGGTGTTAGGGAAGTGGGTATTGTCGGGCAGGATGAAGGCACATTGTGAAGCTTGTGTTTCTTACCCCAATGTACCTTCAAGTCACGTTCACCTTTAAAAAAGCGTGCTTGAGGACAATGAGGGCATCTCACTAGGACATCCAGCGATGTAGAAGGTTGACTGGCGCTTCGTACGGCGTTACTACTGTCGTCATTGTTCAGCATTAATAATAAAAAAATAGGAACTAGAATAAAACAAAAATGACGTAATAAAGAATTCTGTCAAAAGCCAACTGAAGCACGATGATAGCTGCGCAGTCACGCTGGCGGCCTGGGGCGCCGCGCCGCCGTATGCCATTTTGGCGCAGCCCTGGCAACCGTTGCCGTGAGACAGCGTCGGCGTCGCGTCAAAATGTCAGTTGGCGTTGCTTTAAATTATGTCTGGATCTCCAACTGAGCTTCGAGAATCGCAGTTTGCACTTAGTACCACGGTATATGATGTGGAACTGTAGGAATCGGCAGGAGATGCCGATACTGATCTGCTTCTGTATCGCACAGATTTTTTCAATCCGCTCTTGTACTGGTAGCAGCGAGACGTGTTTAATTCTTCATATTTTGTTTTTGAGTTCAATATATTACTGAAATGGCTGATATTCAGATGCTAATACCTTATATCGTACGCAATATTTCTTTAAAAGTGCAAGTTATGTTCATTTTAGTTCAAACTTGGCAGAGTACATTAACATGTGCGAAGTAACACATGTGCTAACTTTGTGGCCATGATAACTGTTGTTCTGTTGTCTATGACTACAGGGGAAAAACAAGGAATGTCGGCTAATATATACAAAATAAAGGTAATAATGCCATCTAGGGGCATTTGTACGTATCTAATCAGTTATTCGATTGTTTTGTACACGGCAAGAATCGTGAGAGTCCGCGCGCTAAAAGTCAAAAACCGGCAATGTCACTCTGACAGCTCAAGTGCGGGCGCGGGACGCCATTTTGTGTTGCAGTTGTTGGTTAAATACGCTTGTTTATTTGTGATTAATCGTGTAATGAAGCTGAAAAACTCTAAATAATAATATGTTCAGCAGCAGTGATGAAAATACGCGAGTGAAGTCGCCAGAAAGGAAAAAATGCGTAAAGGACGAGTTAGATATGTAATAAAAATATTAAAGGTGAATGTTAAAGTTAACGATTTTTTGGCCCAATAGCCGGGGTCATTCTACTCATCATTATGAACAACTTTTACTATGATACCAAACCTGAAATCGCGAAAAAAGAAATCAGCTGTTCAGTACATTTATGTTCGCATAACTCGTCAAAATGTAGGGAACAGCTGATATATGCAAATAGAAAGAACTTTTTGAGGACAACCTTTGATACTAACACGACTTTTGCCAATTATTAGTCATGTTACGAGCTGGGGTTCGGGATAAATAAATGTGTACCAATTTAAACCAAAATACTAACACTTTATTTAAATTGTCACAAATGCAGTTATCAGAAACTTTAATCAGGATCACTTGAACGTTCCGCACTAGTAAAAGTTCACTGTTTCGCTTTTCAAACTGAACTGTCCCGCTTGCAATCGCTACGTCCCCGTCGGGGGGCGTGGCTAGCAGTGCCGGGGTATAGCCTCCCTCATCGTAGCCGCGTTACGACGTTCTACAACGCCGCTTTCTTCACGACACCTCGGCGGTCAGCCCCCGCTATGTGAGATCCCCAGTTACCTGGAGGAGGCCCGACGAGGACGACCAGCGACAGAGGTGCCGACTCGACGCTCCTACATATAAGATATGTAGCCTCTGCCCGCCCTGATCTCAGAGCTAGCCGATCACAGTCCGGGCTAAGAGGCTGTCGTGTATGTGTGGACGCTATTGTAGTGTGTAACACCGTATAGTGTCTACGTGAATCGCAGCCCGCGCCGCGCCTTCGCGTGTGAGTTGGGTGCCTGTACTTATAGAGGTGACTGTCTGTTGTTTGTTACGCAACGCGCCTATATTAACCTAGCACGCGCTAAACAACTGCAGATGCATGTAGGGCAAAACTTGGCTAATTGGTGATATGCAGCTATTCGGTGATAGATAATATGTGTTATATTACCAAGTTACTACTGACTTGATAAATGTATATTTTTCAATCATTATAGTATTTGCCACATTTTTAGATATAAGTTAGCAAAGCTTCTTTTGTCTACTATATTGCAGTAAATTTAAAAAATAATCTGATCAATGAATCGAATTTTACAAGTAAAAAACAAAACTATCACCGATTACCCAAGTTTTGCCCTAGTATGTGGAGTCTAGTTGTCACAAGTAGGTATGCCGCGTGTAGACCGGGGCGGCGTACTCGGAGATCAATCCCCACCGGATTGACCTCCGAAAATGTTCTTAACTAACTTTTGAGACCTATGTATTCTGCTTATGCGTATGAAGTTTCAATAAAATCGTTTCATTCATTTCGAAAAACAAGGACTTGAAAGTTTGTATGAATTGCCGTACGTCGTAAACGCTCTTAAATCAATTACGGCTACTTTTGAATTGTCTTGGGGTCGGTCAGTCAGAAATATGTAGCTAGTTGCCCATTCCAAAGCGTAGTAGGTTCCTATGAGAACAGGCAAGAAACTCTACGGACGGATTCATTAAATCAAAATATTGGTTACATCAATCACACAATCCAGTCACCGTTTGTTTGACCTTCCCTTACTCTTGTATCCGTTCATATTCACGCTTCCTCACGATTTAACCATGGCCTGCAATTCCTCAATTCTCAATTCTTTATTGCATACCATAATGTATATAGTTGGTCAGGAATTATTATATTAGTCACAATTATGGACTCTGTCGGGCACAGCGTAGATCAAGTAGGAGAGAGGAGGAAGAGAACTGGGCGCTTAATGTGATCCATTTTATTAATATTTTAGTACGTAGCGAGTTTACTGTTTTATTAATACATAATTTAATTTAAGAATTATAATAATTATTTTTAAATTAAATACTTTTATTTATTTAGTAACATTTTAAAAACAGTTTATTTACTTAAATATTCATTATTATTTTATTTACTTATTATTATTTTTATTTATTGCGTAATTAATATTTATTATCCCTAAGGTAGGTACGTTAATTGTTGGACGCTCCATATTTATTCAAAGATTTAATTTCCGTATTATGAGTAGGTAAATAGGCGTATCTTTAATAGTAAGTAAGTTTAATAGGGTGAAGCGATACTTTACGCCTGGACAGCTTTTAATTCTCTACAAAGCGCAAGTCCGATCCTGCATGGAGTATTGCAGCCACCTTTGGGATGGCTCGGCCAAATACCAACTTGCCGCGCTTGACTCGGTGGAACGCAGAGCTAAGAGGCTCATTGGCGACGTAAGACTGGTGGATGCCAAGCTTCACAGCTTGGCTCATCGCCGCAAGGTTGCCTGCTTGACGGTCTTCTACAGATTATACTTCGGGGAGTGTGCTCAAGAACTCCACGACCTCATTCCGCCGGCCCCCTTCTATCAGCGGACATCTAGACGCACTGCAGGTTACCATCCTTACCTAGTTGCTATCCCACCAATTCGCACTAAGCGTTTCCAAATGTCTTTTGTGATGCGCACAGCAAAGGAGTGGAACTCTCTGCCTGCGTCTGTGTTTCCGAATGCATACAACCCCGATCTCTTCAAAGTGAGAGTGAACAGGCTTCTTCTGGGTAAGCTCGCTCCATCGTAGACTTTGTCTCTGTCATCTCTGACCTAGACTAGAGTCAAGAGCAAACCTATCTCAAATAAAAAAAATAAAAAGGATTTGTAGATACAGAGATACTTATGAAGTACTTATAATTTATTTAAGTATTCGCCTATACTATAGTAGCATTTGCTTACAAAGAAAAGCTTCAATTTAGTGATAAAGATGTTGTATTTATTTAAATTCTTTATTAATTAGGGGTAAATTATAAATTTTTATGGACACGACCAAGGTACTATTAGAGTGCATTTTTAGTCGCGATGTTGGTAAGTTTAGTCGACTTTTATGTCTTAAAATAATTTTCGTTTGCATGTCCTCTCTTTTTGTAAAGTATTCTGGGTACTTACATACTTCCTCAGGATCAAACAAAAATACTCATCTCAAAACTATACCATTACTTGGAGAAAGAGTATGAGGAGTTAAAGACAATGTTTAGACCTGCCCTGGCTTCTCTGTCAAAGTTCCGCCAACGGACTGCGCTGGCCACTGGATTGAGTGAGACGACGGTATTTCAGATACTAAGGGAAGAACAGGGACGGAATGCAGATAAGCGACAGGAACCGCCTGAGAAACGACGAAAAAGGTCGAGACTGACGGACAGGTATTAGTTAACACTGTGTTATTGTATTTTTAACAGCACATAGTAGCGACATCTATGTCACAACACAGGAACCTCTAAGTAAATCGGAGACTGAAGTTTTCGTCACTGACAGGTGTACCCACAGAATCCTGCATCGCGCAATCAAAGTTTGACGCTAAAGGCGCCCCTCACCGGGAGCACTCGCCTGTAATGTAACAACCCAAGATTCCACTGTAACGGCTAGGGCTTTGCAAGTAGACTGCGCAGGCCGGCAACTGCTAGGTCGTGTAGAGAGATAATTGAAGCCAGCAGGATAACATTGAATAGGGATGATGCCTGGGTAAAAAAAAAATTCTATTTAGTCAGTCAGTCAGATAATAAAAAAAAGTAAAAAAAAAATTAACCTGACTACGTAAAAAACGGGGTCCAAAAAGAACAAAACAAGAAAATAATTCAAATAGAAATCCAGAAAGGCATAGGTACGAAATTGATCAAGATAGAGCCGTGGTCGCACTTACTGTATACCTACTATGATTATGTGGTTGACAGGAACACCTCCATAAAACAGACATGGTATATATAGTATAGGTACAGTGGGTGCCTTGTGGAGCTCAGATAGGCAGTCGCTACATTAAAAAATACTGGTATTCAGCTGCATCTGGTTAGACTGGAAGCCGACCCCAACATAGTTGAGAAAAGGCAGGCAGATTGATTGCCGTCATTTACAACTATTAGGAACAAACAATTTTAATATTTAGGTAATGTATTTTTATTTCAGTTTGAGCGAAGACAGCGCAGATGATAATGACGACGACAACGAGCAATCAAGCAACGAGCATGAGTGAGTTTCATCTGTTTGTCAACCAATTATCATAACATATTATGAATCTGTACTCTCTTGAGCTAAAATAGGATTTTTTTGTATAACATATGCATGTAAAAACAGAGTGAGCATATTGCCACAAACCGGGCATATGAATTGAAAAAATTCAAATTCAAATATTTTATTTGTAAAACATAGGTAAACAAAAGGTACAGAGGTCAATATTAATAAAAATCTTGCCATAAATACTGAAACAAAGAAAAAAAAATTCTATTGCAAATAACATTTATTACTTTTACAGTGTGTTAGTTTAATACATAAATATAAAACAATTTAAAATATAAAAAGCTTATTCGAAGTGGTCTCCATTGGCTGCAATACAGTCCTTTAAACGTTGAGGCCAGTTATCAATAGAAGCACGCACTCTTTCCATGGGAAAATTCTTCACTGCCAATCGTACGGATTGTTTTAGGGACTCCAAATTATCATGGCGTTTAGAGCAAGCCGTACTCTCTAAAACTGACCATAAATCATAATCCAGCGGATTAAGATCGGGACTAGACGACGGCCAGTCTTCAGCTCTGATGAAGTCCAAAACGTTCGTTTCCAACCAAGACTGCGTAGACCGAGCTTTATGATCCGGCGCCGAGTCTTGCTGGAAGGACCATTCTTGGTTATTGAACATGGTGATGTTAAGGGGCTTCACTACCTTCTCAAGAATGGTATCTTGATACACTTGTGCCGATGTTTTGATACCTTTTTCACAAAAGTATGGCTCAGTCACTCCTTCATAGCTAATACCCCACAAAACCATCACTGAAGTCGGATAGTGCCCACGTTGCACTCTGTCGAATAATTGGGAAGCTTCCTTAGAGCTTTGAGCATAAATACGGTCATTTTGTTTCTTAAAATGTTGCTCAATTGTAAAAAATTTCTCATCCGTAAACAAAATTTTTCTGTGACCTCCCTTTGCGTACCGCTTCAGTAGTTGTTTCGATTTTACCACCATATTCTTTTTTAAATTATCAGTTAAAAAATGACCAGTACCTCTCTTATAGGCTGCATGTCCTAAGTCATCTTTTAAAATACGCGACATGGTTCTAGGTGCTATCTTCATCTCCCAAGATAAAATCTCTTGCTTTCGGACAGGATTTCTTCGAATTCTTTCCCGTACTGCTTTGACCACCTTTTTCTTACGAACACTACGTGGACGGCCAGATCTTTTTCTGTCACAAACAGAGGAGGTCTCATTGTATCTATCTATTAATAGCCCGGTACACAAACATTTTACTAATACCAAGCGTATGGAGAGTTTTAAAAATTGCATTTGGCTCCATACCTACTTTGTGTAATGCAATCACAGCGATTCGGTTCTCTTTATCACCCCACTCCATTTTCATATCACAAAATATTGTACCTACAATGTATTGGCGCCAAAATGAGAAAACTCAATGAGCAATGAATTGTTGACATCGGCACCATTGCCATAGAGAAAAATAGAATAGAATAGAACATATAAAAATTACAGATTCCAAATTCAAATGTAATATTTTGTTTATTTTTAATTGTAACAGTATTTATGGCCAGACTAAGTATTTAGTATAGGTACAGTGGGTGCCTTGTGGAGCTCAGATAGGCAGTCGCTGCATAAAAAAATACTGGTATTCAGCTGCATCTGGTTAGACTGGAAGCCCACCCCAACATAGTTGAGAAAAGGCAGGCAGATTGATTGTCGTCATTTACAACTATTAGGAACAAACAATTTTAATATTTAGGTAATGTATTTTTATTTCAGTTTGAGCGAAGACAGCGCAGATGATAATGTCGACGACAACGAGCAATCAAGTAGCGAGTATGAGTGAGTTTAATCTGTTTGTCAACCAATTATCATAACATATTATGAATCTGTACTCTCTTGAGCTAAAATAGGTTTTTTGTATAACATACCCATATAGAAAGAGGGCGAGCATATTGCCACAAACCGGGCATATGAATTGAAAAAATTCAAATTCAAATATTTTATTTGTAAAACATAGGTAAACAAAAAAGTACCCAGGTCAATATTAATAAAAATTAACGCTATGTCTTGCCGTTAACGACGCACAAATATTCTAATTATAATTCTTAATTTATTAATACACACAACAAAACATTCATCATCATTATCATTTATGTATTTGTGGTCATGGCTGGCAATTTATACTATTTTAAGTTTATTTTTTATTTTCCGTTTTTTTTTTTTGTTTTTGCATGAATATTGTGTGCCTTAACCTGGGTCAAATAAATTTATTTTCTTTCTTTCTCTTTCTTTCAATATTTTTCCTTATAATAAAGTTCTCCATATTTTACCATCGCATAGATAATTATGCAAATACTATCAATAATGCCAACTAAATTCAATAACAATTATAATTCAAAAACATTAAAAATTAAATTAAAATAATAACAATAATACATAATTAACAATTAAATTCAGAATAATCAATATTAATTAAGTTCAAGATAATACATAAACAATGTTTTTTTCCAAATATAAATAAATCGGATGTAGCAGGCCTAGCGCCTTTCATTTAAATAGTCATTAATATGAGAATAACATTTCACAACTAAAAATACGGGCCAAGTGCGTGTCGGACCACGCACAATGAAGAGTTACTACCATTATTTTTTGTCACATATTTAAAACTAACCGTTTAGCTGGCAGGGGGGGGGGGAGGGGTGGGACACTTGACTCTAACAAAAATTAGCACTTTAAAGCTAAATATTTCAGAAACAGATCCCTTAATCGAAAAATTGTTTTCAAAAACCCGCAATATTTTTGAAAGACCTTTCCAACAACACCGCACATTATGGGGTAGACGAGAGAAAAAAAACATCCCCACTTTATGTGTACAGGTTGTACCCTAAAAAACCCTAGAATTTTTTTTTCATGATTTTATTTCACTACTTTGGCGGCGTCATTAATATGTACTCGTATATCCACGCCAAATTAAAGCTTTCTAGTACTAAGAGTCTCTGAGCTAAGCTATGGACGGACGGACGGACATGGCGAAACTACAAGGGTTCCTTGTTAACTACGGAACCCTAAAAAGTAAATCCTGAGAACAGCACACAAAATAGCAGAGAAAATAATAGTTAATATATTTTTGTAATGTTTTCAGAACTCATTTTCATAGCGAGACCCCTTCGTGCCACGGAAAGCACGTTAAGCAGTTGGTCTCGGCTGTCATTCGTAGATCTTTGACTAAAGTTAACCCCAAAAGCCTTACAACCAGTCTTGCCAAGGGGTGTCGTGTTAGTACTAGCAACTGGGTTATGGAGGTCAGATAGGTAGTCGCTCCGTGTAAAATAAGTATATTAAGCTGCATCCAGTTAAGACTGGAAGCCGACCCCAATATAGTTGGGTAAACGCTTTGGTATAGGCAAATGATGATGTATATTTTTGTGCAGGCAACTCGTAACAAGCGAGTCGTCGACTACAAAGATCACGAGTAGCAGTCTCTCGGAACAATCAAACGAGTGCGTACCAACATAAGTAGTCTATTTAATTACGGATAGGTTTCATGATTGTCAGGCAGTATTCATACTTCATGTGGCCTACCTAATAGTCCTTAATTTGGTATTTTTTGTCGGAGCGCTGAGCTCCTTAAGTTCTGAGTTGAGCTACACGATAACTGACACATGCGTGTACTGTCTGGACAGGTTCACTCACACTTGTGTTGTGTGGTATTCAGCTCCATCCGGTTAAACTGGAAGCCGACTCCAACGTGGTTGGGAAAAGGCAGGCAGATTGATTGTCGTCATTTACAACTTTTAGGAACAAAACAATTTTAATATTCCGGTGTTATATTTTTGTTTCAGTTCGAGCGAAGACAGCGCAGATGATAATGGCGACGATAACGAGGAATCAAGTAACGAGCATAAGTGAGTTTCATCTGTTTGTCAACCAATTATATTCTATTCAAAAGATAGAACATTGTGATCCCAGAGGAGAATATGAGAGAATACATAATACAATTAGTTCATGAAGGCCACCAAGGCATCAATAGTTGCATTCTTCTGGCAAAACAACAGTCACAACAGTCTATTGGCCACAAATTAACAATAATATTGAGAAATACATAAACCAATGTCATGTTTGTATAATCTATCGAAGAAATAACTCAATAGAACCATTGATTCATCATGAATACAAAATGCTACCTTTCAGTAAAGTAGACATAGATATTCTTGAAATAGACGGTAAGAAGTATTTAATTTTAATAGATTACTACTCTAAGTACATAGAGCTAGCATTATTAACTTCAAATTCAACTCCAGACGAAGATAACACACGTGAAATCAATTTTTGCTCGTCACGGGACCCCAGAAGTTATGAATTCAGTGGGCTACCCTTTAACAGTAAAGAAATTAATTATTAACTACAGCATGGGGTACAGTACACACAACTTTCAGTCCTTTGAGTAGATCAAATGGAACGATAGAAGCGGCAATAGGTACTATTAAAACCACAGATCCTTATTTAGCACTTCTAATGTATAGGAATACACCAAAACAGACGGGTTATTCTCTATCACAGCTATGTATGTCAAGACGCGTACAAAATTACTGACACCAGAATATTCACTCACATCACACACTGTTGATACGAAAATCTTAAAGGAAAACATAGAAAGCATAAGCAAACATAAAAAACATTCAAAGCTTTTAGATACAAAGCCATTATCAACACTTCAACATGGTAACAAAGTTTAAACACAAACCACAAGGCACTTGGATACCCGGTGTAGTATCACAAAAAGATGTCCATCCTCGTACATAGTTTCGTCTTCAAGTCACCTAAAGGCAATTTCCGTAGAAACCGTGAACACATTTTTAAGTAATCTAGGTAAGTACTTCTGCTTCGGATTCAGCTGCTTCCATGGCTGATATTGTAAGTACGCACGCCAAAAGAGTTTAGTACCTATACAGTCACGCACACTAAAAATCTATATCGTTACTGTACTCACAATGACAGCCACGCATACATCGAATTCGTAGAGTGAGTGCGCTAACGTCTTCTAAATGATAGAACGTATATAATTTCGCATCGAAAATTGAAGCGTTCGTAGCCCAACGAATAATATTGCTATGTGAGTTCGAATCTCTGAAGTGGAGATTCTTTTTGTGATTTAAAATTTTAAGCTAAAGCAAATAGAATAATTTTTGTAACGTAAAGTGAATTCGTTCTACAATGCCATTATCATTAGGGGGTGTGGTAATGTTCTATGGTGGTTAATTTTGTTAGTCTTGTGAATTCAGAGAATAACTGGTTTGGAATTTACTATGTCTTGCTCCAAGTTCGATTCTGAAACCTGAATAAATGTACGGGTGTGTGTATCGAAAGTTTTAGTGGCGGTTGCATGTCGTTTAATATCTTCTACTATAGTAATGCATAACTGTCGGTGAATTTGTTCAAAGGTTCATCAGTAATAGGGACTTCTAAAATAGGGTTTTCAATGCTGGTATGTGCAGTGGCTGTCGTGGAACGTGTTCGCGAAGGTGGTCGCTCTTAAACTTTTGAACGCCAGAGCATAAGCGCACGCGCGTGCCCTCCACGCCAAGCCACACTTTTTAAACGTTTAATTTCTCTTTTTTTGTCATCAAATTTCTCTATATCCATGGTATAATTTAATTCGTTTCAAGCAATTAAATATGGACAAGAGCTTAAATATTTAAGGTATACAAATAAAAACACACAAAAGTAATGATATAATTGTTTATTTCGTGATAAAGTGCACCGCATTTTTTGTCACATATTTGTGTCGTTGGCGTACAGGGCATACGCTTGCTTGTCACGTATATGTGACAATGGCGTTCAAAAGGTTAAGGCTTAGCTACCATTGACTCTGTCTCCTCGTTGTTAATTTCTACTCGGGATAAAGCGTCGGCATTGGTGTTATATTTTCCCATTTTGTAAACTATAGTGAATACACTTCACTAAGTCACTGAGTCTAAGTCGCCATCTAGTTAGTCTTGAGTTAGGTTCCTTCAGGTTCATTATCCACAGTAGTGGCTTGTGGTCGGTGAATATTTTAAATTTATGACCAAATAAGTAAGGCCTGAAATATTTTGTAGCCCATACTATAGCTAAAAGCTCCTATTCGATAGTACTGTAATTGCATTCACTATCGTTTAAGGTTCTTGAGGCGTAGTAAATGGGTTTATCTGAGCCAATGGTACCTTGTGAGAGTACAACGCCTAAAGCTATGTTAGAGGCATCAGTGGTTAAGATAAACTCTCTAATAGTGAAGTCGGGGTACTGTAAGATAGGGTCGTTTGTGAGTAAATTCTTACATTTGTTAGAACAGTCTATGTATTCGGGGTGGAAGGTTATTTTATTAGTCTTTTTAAGGCGTTTTGTCATAGGCTCGGTAATGCGGGCAAAATCAGAGATAAATTTCCTATAATAGCCTAATACCGAGGAACTGTTTTATTTCTTTCGACTTCAGATTCGCACTAAGCGTTTCCAAATGTCTTTTGTGATGCGCACAGCAAAGGAGTGGAACTCTCTGCCTGCGTCTGTGTTTCTGGCAGACCACGTAACAAGTGAATAAACATGTCACATAGATAAAAAATCTGATCCAGTAACAATAACATCACTCACACCCAGTACCGCCGACTTATTTTGTTATGTCTTATTGTGCTGCGAAAGTTCTGAAGATGTTAGTATTAAGTATTTCGTTTATTCAGTTCCGTACAGTTTGTGTGCTGGTCTTAGCTAATGGATCTTGGTGGGTGGCAACAATCTCACGGTGCCGAGGCGAAGCATTTGTGTAAGCCAATGGTGTCGGTCCAGGCAGGCGACGGTTTGATTCGCCTGTCTCAGCGTGACGATGCACCCACAGTCGACCGGTTTTTCTCTACAAAAAAAAATTCAAATATTAGAACTAAGGTCACGATGACATAATAAATTAATATAATATTATTACTGAATTTAAAAAAAGTAATTGATATCTTGATTTTAAATAATATTGATGTTTTTACACATTTTAATGAATTTAAAGATGATTGTAATTTTAATTTTATTTATGTGACTAATGCACTGTTGTTATTTTATTTAAGTTATAATAGTATGATTGTGGTATGTATTTGAATCTTGGTTACTAACATAGTTTCGTAAGTATACTAACAAAAATATGGATCAGTCTATCTGAAAAAAAAAATATAATAATTTTACACACCAATATCATTAGGCACCTTGCGGTTTCACTAACAGAAATGTTTTGCTCATGCAAAACAATAATCAGGTCGCCAGCCTCCACCTCTTAAAGCAGTATTATTTTAATGTTACTTCAGTGTGAGAAAGAGATGGAGCTATATAGGACGACTAGCTCCATCTCTTTCCCACACTGAAGTAAGATTACAATAATACTGCATTAAGAGGTGGTGGTCTAGCTCCTGAGCTTTTTGGAATATTGTTAAATGATGCATGGTCTAAGTTTATCAATTTATCACAATCACAAACTTCGTATAAGTGCAAAAGGAGTAGTATACCTTTACCAAAGGTAGTTACTAATGCATGCTGACTCATACATAAGTTCACAATTATTAAAGGCAGGAATATATTTTTAAAGCGGGTAGTTAGCTTCTAAACTAGCAAGTCCAGTATCAGTCTATAGAGGCATGAGGAACAGGGTGTAAAGTTCACTCATCCTCTATGAAAAAGGGAGGATCCTCCGACCAGACGGGTGTTGTGTCTGGTGGGCTACTGCCCGACGGTTGATGTCGGGACGCTGTATATAATTATATTAGTCGCGCGGTAAACTCTGATTGCGCGATGCAGGATTGTGCGTGACGTCAGTGTGACGCGTTCCATTGTGGCGATGCAGATATGCCGCCACAAGTCTAAATCGCAAGCCTATTGCGATTAAATCTCGCCGCCACAGTGAAGACGATAAAAAGTTTATTAAAGGAGAGATCACAAAACTCCTAGCTGATGCCATTATCGAAGAAAGCACGTCCCCATAGCGAAGTACTAATTACAAAGAACGCCATTCACAAGAAGCGCCTTGTAATTGATTATTTACTTACGATAAACAGGTTTACACAGCTCGACGCTTATCTACTTCCCAATATAGAGGACCAAGTTTAAAATATTTCGAAGTATTCTATCTTCAGCGCGATCGATTTACAGAGTGGAATAGAATAGAATAGAATTTTATTTTGCAAATATGGGTTTGCATAATAGTTCTTAAGATTACATTTAGCTCAGCCACATTTTACCAATCGGCATGCAAACATTTGAAATTGTTTATATCACTATTATTACACTTATTTAGATCAATTTATAAATTACTATTATAAAATTTTAAATCATCAACTTAATTAAAAATATATGTTTGTATTAAAAGGAAAATATAAATTAGTAGATATCATTAGATTATATATCATGTCATTACTATTACAAATATCATTATCAAAATGTCAGAAATCAAAATGTCAAAGATCAAAATGTCATACATCAAAATTTCAAAAGTCAAGATGTCACTAATTAACAAATATTTTTCTCCGATAGGATTGTTACACTGTAGTACGTTTTATCTACTAAAAAATTCCGTAATCTACTCTTAAATTATAATTGTATTTAAAGCTTTCCAACTACTCGGTAATTTATTGTAAATAATTGGGGCCATGCAAGAAACGCTCTTACGCATTAAAGTGGTTCGACATGATACTTGACATAATTTGATGTTGTCACGCCTATTCCTTGGGAATACAACAGCCAGGCGCTCAAAACGAGATGGATTTTGCTTGACAAACATAGCTATGTACTTCGAAAATATAGATACAGGGAAGTGTCAAGATTTTATGTAACTTAAAATAAGGCACGCAACTGTCTGTCGATTAACAATGATACAACAACAACAAAACAAACAAACAACAACAAAGACAGCAAACAACAACAACAAACATCAACAAACACATCATCATTCATCGTCATTTTTAACAATGATCGGAGACATCTTTTCTGGGCCTTAAAAGCTATATCTCGATCAGTTGAGTTCCCCCAGAAAATGATACCGTATCGCATGTGCGATTCAAATATTCCTTAGTAAGCCGTAAGAAGTGTTTTGACATCTACTATGGAGGATAATCTATATAACACATATGCGGATGAACTCAATTTTTTACACAAAGTGTCTGTATTAAGTTCGTTCCGACCCACACTGGGCCCGCATAGTTGACTAAGGCCCACTCTCTCACAGAGAGATGGCCGGTGTCCTAGCAATGGGAACATTATAGGCTGACTATTTAATTATCATAATTATGTATATTTTATGTGGTTTTTTTATGAGGGTGTACCATAGGTGCACTTCTGCTTAACCCTTCGGGGATTACAGGCGTGATGTTATGTTATGTATATTTTTGTCGCCTAGACTGCCTCGTTAGTCTAGTGGTCGCAACACGCTACTGCTGAGCATGAGGTCCTGGGTTCGATTCACGGTTCGGGCAAAGCGGTTTTCCTTCAGGAATTTCTCAGTAGCAGCCCGGAGTCTGGGTTTGTGCAATAGTCTTGCCCCCCCTTACATGGGACTTAAACATCACTGGTGAAATGTGGGTGTCCTATAGGTACAACGACGGCGGCGCCCGCGAGTAGCGTTCGACTCGCGGAACAATTAGACGAGTGAGTCATAGATGATGATGTATATTTTTGTGCAGGCAACACACACAAGGCGAGTCCTCGACGACGGCGCCCGCGAGTAGCGTTCGACTCACGGAACAATTAGACGAGTGAGTCATACATGATGATGTATATTTTTGTGCAGGCAACACACACAAGGCGAGTCCTTGATGACGGCGCCCGCGAGTAGCGTTCGACTCACGGAACAATTAGACGAGTGAGTCATACATGATGATGTATATTTTTGTGCAGGCAACACACACAAGGCGAGTCCTCGACGACGGCGCCCGCGAGTAGCATTCGACTCGCGGAACAATTAGACGAGTGAGTCATAGATAATGATGTATATTTTTGTGCAGACAACACACACAAGGCCTCAACGACGGTAACCGCGAGTAGCGTTCGACTCACGGAACCACAGCGCGGAACAATTACTGCACAAGTAGGGTTGCCAACTTTTTGTATAAGATATAAAGTATATTTTGGTCAAACTGGGAAAGTAAACAGTATTTCGGGAAAATAAACAGCATTTGCCAAAATCATTGTGTCTCGTTCAGTGTCTTTCAACAGATTAATCTGGTAGTCAATTTGCTTATAAATAATTTCTCTGACTTTATGTATAATTTTTTATTCCCTCGCAGCATCCAAACGGCTGGATGTATTTTAATTATATTAATTATTTTTGTTCCTTGGGGAAAGTTGTTCAGTTTTATGCACCTGATTACCTCCTTTTTAATTATTGACTTTTTTATATCCTGTGTATTGTAGTTACAATATTTTGATGACTTCCTTTAAAATAATATCTTCTTGGTTTCAGAAGCAGTCGGTTCGGAGACACAGAAACAAAAACGGAGGAAATAGAAATTCACGAAGAAGGAGGTAGTTAATTTTAAGATTGTAAAATTAATGAAGTTTTATGTGATGAAAATAAGACATTTTTGTCATATTTTGTGAAAGTGTTAAGAATGAGCTGTCACAGTCACGAGCATAAATACCTTACAGGAACGCAAAATACAAAATCATTTTTCTCAAAATTGCAACTTTAGGAAAATACATATTTCATAATATTTAGCGCTCGTTCAGACACGGCGGGAACCGCGCGATTATAGAATCGCATGGAAATCGCGCGGGTCTTATTTATATGAGTTAGTTAGTAATCGTTCAGACATAACCGCGCGGTTAATCAAGCCGCGCGGTTACCGCAACCCAACCGCCAGAAAATAGAATCGCGCTGCTCCCGCGCGTTTCTATTACAATGGAGTCTTTACTTCGCGTTCAATTGCGTTGCGGATACCGCGCGGTGAGCACGTCACTGTTCGTGAGTTCGCCATGGATCGTTTCGACACTGAACTATTTATTGATGAGGTGGAGAAGAGACCTGCAATATGGGACATTCAGTGTGATGATTACTCAAATAAATTTCTCTTCCGGTGACACGCTTGGCCTCAAATGCGTTTCAGAGCATGAAATATCTTGCCTGATCAGTTCAATTAGTTCATCAAAAGATTTTATTGACATTCTCAAATAGTCAAAAAATTTGTTATCATACATTCTTAATTTGGGATATAATGTTACGAACTGACCATGTACTAGTCGGTCACGTAATATTGGATGCACCCAATACCGCCTTTTTCTTTTCTTTTTTTTAAGGAGCAACCACAGTAAACACACTTCTTCGTCGACCTCCATTTTGAAACTAACGCTAACCCGCACGAAATCGCATACTAACCGCGCGTGTCTGAATAGCTTCACAATTTTGCGGTTTGAAACCGCGCGATTCGTAAACGCACGATTCCCGCATGTCTGAACGCAGGCTAGTCATCATCAGCCTACAGCAGTCCCCTGCTGACACAGGCCTCTCCAATTGTAAGCCATGCAGCTCGGTTCTCGGCCACTCTCATCCAGCTGCTACCAGCCACCCTGCGAAGATCGTCGCTCCACTTAGCCTGAGGCCGTCCTCCCTTACGTTTGCCGACTCGCGGTCTCCACTCATAATAGTTTGGTTTCGATAATACCAGGTATGTTCGTACCACCATAAAATATCTATCGATACTTTACGAGAAAGTGTTTCGAATGTTGCGGAACTGTAAGGTGTCTGTGCTCGCGACTGTACGGCAATGCTAGTTCGTTTCGGGCTTAGTACGGTCAGCAACGAAAGTCGGCCAGCACTTTTAGATTATAATTATCTAAATTGATGCAAAATTCTTTACTCTGATTTTAGATCGTGTATTGTAGAATTTGTGTTATTTTAATAATATAGTATACTAGCTCGTGCCCGCGATCTACCTACCTCCTACATCCGAACTTACAAATTTTATCTTTTAATATTATTAATGTGTAGATTATTGTTTTTAGTTTTTTTTTTTGTTTATCTTGTTCAGTATATACAAGGTGTAATTTTAACCACTGTGAACCTCATAAGGGGTCATTGTACTCATCATTTTGAACAACTTTTACTATGGGACCAAACCCGAAATCGCGAAAAAAAAATCAAGTGTTCCCGACATTTTGACGAGTTAGGCGAACATAAATGTAGATTTCAAGTGATTTCAAGTTTGGTCCCATAGTCAAACTTGTTCATAATGATGAGTTCAATGACCCCTTAAGAGATTAACAATGATTAAAATTACACCTTATATATCTATCATAACATAGTATAAAACGGTCACTTTCATGTCTGTCTGTGTGACCGCTTATTTCTTCTAAACTACCAGGGCCGGATTAGGCACGTAGCAGGTATAGCAAATGCTACGGGCCCCGCGGTTGTACATACAAAAAAGCAAGTCTAATAAAGTCCGTAAGTCTTGTTACCGCCGGTAGGTCCGATGGAATATTACGTTTGAACGGTCAAAAGAAATCTAACCCCAGATGCAGGATACTATAATTTTTCGAGCTCGCTTCTCTTGCTTTTGTATTTTAATTTCCCTTAGTTCTTCATCTTTTCTGCGTAAATCAACAAAGTACCTCCTATTTCAGTATGAATGGTCAAAAGAAAACCTAACCTATCCAAAGTGCTAAAATGTTCAAGAAAATTCCCAATTTAACATCTTAAAATTAAATTCCATTGAACACCTGAGATTCAATGCCTTACCTATCTTCTTTTATTTGAAATGTTGGGGTAAGTCTAACAGAAAAAAAACAACACAACAAGCAACAAGCTTAGTAGCTTATCCCTGGCCATCTTTTCATGTAGTCGGCTGCAGTTGATGTTCTTATAGGACCCTCAGCAGGATCTTCAGCTTTCTCCACTTCATACCGATCTTTCCCAAGTATCTTCACCACCTTGTAAGGTCCCAAATACTTTGCCTTTAGCTTCAGAGTCTTTCCAACTTGTGTTTTTTTAATAACTACAAAATCTCCTACAGCATACTTTACACTCCTCTTCTTTTTTTGTTATAATTCTTCTTATTTTCTTCTTGTATTTTCAGAATTTGTATTGTAGCGTGTTCTCGCAGCTTTTCTCTTTCCGGTACATACTCTTCCCTTTCCTCTTCCTGTAACATGTTAATTATCTCTAAATTTTCTTTAAGATTCATTTTGGTACCAATCAATAACTCAAAAGGAGTAATACCAATGCTGCACTGAAAAGTACTATTCAGTGATTTTTGCACCTGGCTTACATGTCGGTACCATTGTTTCTCATCTCCTAGACACAATTTGGTAAGTATGGAGATTAAAACTCTGTAAACTCTCTCCATCTTTCCATTACCACGGGGAACACCAGTGGTAACTGCAATGTGTCGTATGCCTTCAGCCTGATAATATTCTAAAAAGTCCTTGCTAGTGAAACCAGCTCCTTTATCTGTTATCATTCTGCTTGGGTTCCCAAATGCTTGTTGATGAATCCTCAGTTTATTGATTAGCTCTGTAGAATTTGTAGTTTTTGTTGGGAAAAACCATACAAACTTAGTGAAGACATCTACTATAGTCAAAATATAATTATACTAGCTTCCACCCGCGACTTCGTCCACGTAAAATTTCTTGTTCCCCTGACCGACCCCGTCGCATCGCATCGCCTGCTTGCGCTGTTACTTCGTTCTCGCTTAGCGCTCGGTCTTCCTTTTTTCTGTTTTTGCTCGGCTTCTAAGGGTTCTAGCGTAATGTTACATACCCTATAGCTTTCCTCAAGAATTGGACTTCATAATGCAAAAAGAATTTTTCAAATCCGTCTGGTAGCGACAGAGATTAGCGCGTTCAACTAAACAAACAAACTCTTTAGCTTTATAATATTAGTATAGATTATTTCTTAGTTTCTGATAGAGGACCAATGTGATCACAATGTAGAGTGCTGAAAGGTTTACCTTCCTTCTCTATACTGTTCATAAATCCTTCCTGCTTTCCTTCTTTTTTCAATGCTAATAAACATGGTATGCAGCTGACAATAACTTCTATTTTCCTTGTGACATCTTTAATATAATAATCCTTTTCAATGAGCTCTATTATTTTCTTTTTAGCAAAGTGACCATTTTCATGTACTTTTTTATTATTTGCATTTCCATTCCTTTTGGCACAACTATTTTGCCTTCTTCACCTTTATGTAAAAGTCCATTATGTTCTTAATAATCCATGTATGGCTTCTGTTTTATAACCTCTAAGATAGCGTTTATTCCTTCATCACACTGTTGGGCTTTAACTGGTCATGTACTCCTCTAGTAACAATATTCACATAGACTCTGCGACTCAGAGCATCTACATGTCTCATCATGCTTCCAGATCGATATTCAACGGTATAATCATATTCCTGTAATAAAAGGACCCACCTTGCCACTCTGGTTGTTAAATCTTTCTTTTTGAAAGTTATCTCAAATGCGGAGCAATCTGTAACGATCTTGAACCGGATTCCACATAGATATTTCCTAAATTTTTTCACACCTTCTATCACAAGTAAAGCCTCCAGCTCGTAGCTGGTATTTTTTTTCTCTGCGTCTGTAGTTTTCCTGCTCATGTAGTACACTGAATGTAAACAATTGTCATTCGGATCTTTTATTTTTATCGACTTTTCATCTTTCTACCGCCTTTTGTTTTTCCTACCCCCTTACCCCTCGCCCCTTCATCTATGCCTCTACGTTTCGTTCGGAAACTTTAAATCAACAGATTAACATAATATATTATAAGATAGGCCACATTTACCTATGTATGTATGTGTAATTTGCTTTATTATTCTATTAAGTCTTAAGTCAATTTCATTCCTATGGAAATGGATGATTACGTTTTCTATTTTAAATACTAATTTTTACTTTAAATGGATCAGAATGTTAGGTCACAAAAGGGATGAATGAAACGTAATTGCTTGCAGCTGAGATGAGAATGCTAAGAGAGATGTGTGGTGTTCCGCGAATGGATAGAATAAGAAATGAACTGAGTATACTTGTTTAGGAGGAAGTCTTTAAGTGGTTCCGGTGACTGAAAAATTGTGTGGAAATCAGTTGTCATGGTGTGGGCATGTGATGCGGAGGAGTGAGGAAAGTGTCGTGAGGAGAGTTTGAAGTATGAATGTGGATGGCTATAAGAGCAGAGGAAATACCAAAGAAACGATGGATGGACTATTGTGAAAGATGATATGGCTAGAAAGGGGATGGCTACCGAGATCATGACTAACAGAGAAGTATGAAAGAACTAAGACATGTTGCGCCGTCCACAAATAAATTGGGATACTCGCAGGAGAATGAAGACTCTTTAAATAGGTAGTCATTATGTTATCATAGTACGTACAAATTTTATTGTTGTTTGTACAGACGCCAGCAGGTCAAGCTACCGGAAACTGTAAAATTTTCCCAATCAACCTTGAACCTAATGCTTTACCGATAAAGTTGAAAATCTATTAAAGAAATTTGACAGATTGTAGTAGCTAGATGTGCTGCCGTCCATACTGTTTATTGTTTAGATAAGAATAATATTTACATAATTTAAAACTAACAATCTTAAAATAATAATATATAATATGTTTGTACTTGAATTATTCGTGATGGTATTTATAATAAAAAATAAATGCCGCTCTGTACTTGTTTTATTTTCCTTTCTGCGACGCGTCGATCTTATTCTAATCTTATTTTGTGCCCTCGTGACCTTTCTAAGGAAACGGTTCTATAGGGTCTGCATCATATGGATAAAGTGAGGCTTAGCGTGCGCAAATACAACACAAGCATACGTCATGATGGGACGGATGACTGCGGTGTAGATGCGCAGCTTGCACTTTAGAGACAATTTGCTACGCGCGGTCAGAATAAAATGAAGCCTACCGAGAGCGCAAGAGGCTCGCGAACGAGCCATCTTGATGTGCTCTTTGAAAATGAGGTGCTGATCGAGGATCACGCCTAAGTATTTAACTTGCTTCTCCTAAGGGATTGGCTTGCCGTACATGGTGATCGGACTGGGAGTTGCGGGAGTGAGAAGACGCGGTCGCAAGAAAAAGACGGCCTGACTCTTATCGTGATTGACCTCAATCCTCCACTTCCGGAACCAATCGCCTATAGCGTTTGCTGAGTTTTGGAGAGTTCTGGCGATAAAGTTCTGGCACCGCCCTGTATAATAAATTTCTGTGTCGTCGGCGAAAAGCACCAATTGAGTTTTACTACATTTCATTGGGGGTTTTTTTTTTGGGAATGTCGATTGTGAAAAGAAAGGAAAAGAAAAGAAAGAAAGAAAAATTGTTTATTCTGCACGAACAAAACGCACATCACAAAAAAAATAAAAATGACAAAGTACTTACATATCAAGTATCCAAAATCCTCATAATCAATCCGCAAAAAGTTTATAATTTTTTTCCCCTTTTGTCCATTGCTTGATGTCCGAGCCAGGGACCAGATACAATTTACGTTGCCTCTATGTGTATATTGCGCTCTGAAATAAGTATAATCTGTGAGTAGTAATCTGTGGTATTGCGCCCAGAACATTACTCTGTATTGCGACACTCAAATGATACCAGACAAAACAAAACATAAACAAAAAAAAAAGCGTGAAGATTAGGGGAGAAATTAACCAGCCCTGAGGGACACCTGCACGTATGGGGTGAGGGGAAAAGAGTGTACCCTTATGGGGTAGCGAAAAGTGCGGTTGGACCAAAAGTTCGTAAGATGGGCACGCGACGGTCAGGCACCCCGAGTTGGTAAAGCTTATGAATGAAGCCATTGTGCCAGACTTTGTCGAACGCTTTCGCTATGTCGAAAAACTACATGCCCGTGGTTGCCTTGCACTGGAAGCCAGCGCTAAGGTGCTCGACAATGCGGTGAACTTGCTGGATGCAAGAGTGAAGAGTCCTGAAACCAAACTGTTCATTAGAGATAAGGCTCTTTGCTTCGACAAAATCTTTGAGACGTTTATAAATTAATAATCCTCTCATAGATTTTGCCGAGGGCATAGAGGAGACTAATGGGGCGGTAACTTGTGGGCTCAGACTTGGGCTAGCTTGGCTTTGGGATACCGATGAAGGTTTCACGTCTGCGGAAAGATGTTGTTGCTTATAGCACCATTTGAAGATGGCGGTCATTAGCATTATCAGAAGGGCGGGGAGAAGTTTGAAAACCTTATTGGTGATACCGTTAGAACCAGGGGCCTTCCGAGCCTGTAGCCCTTTAATGATGTTGTCCACCTCGTCTGGAGTGACGGGAGGCAACGGATCATTAGGGTCTTCCACAGGAAGAAGAGTAGCCCTGCGTTCGACTTCAGCGTCGACCTTGGCAAGGTGCGCTTGGTCAGCTGGTTGAGAGCTAGAGAACTTTGAGACTCTAGGCTTTCGGCTAGGCATTCGGCCTTTTCGGGGTTGTCAAAAGCGATATCTTGTCAGGACGAATAAGAGGAGTCATCGAAGCTTCCCCAGTGGAGGTACGTAATTTCCGTTGGACTTGCCAGAAGGCCAGATGATTGGGCTCGAGCTCGCTGAGCATCTTGTCCCAGCCCTCAGAACGCCACTCCACTATGCGTTTGTTTACAGAACGCTGTAAATGACGCATGTGGGCTGTTGTTCACGTCACAGGAAAAGAAGTTTTAGGCATCACGAGATGAGAGATGTCCTGAGCAGCTTAAATCGTATTGCACTCAATTGTGGGATAATTTACGTTGCACAGATATATGTGCAAACATTTTTGCCTCCATGCGTCGATGTCTGTTTAGCTGCATTGACAATAATGGAGGTCATACCAAATATTAGGCAGAGGTGTTCCCATAGTACACTCACATTTCGCCAGTTATGTTTAAGTCCCATGTAATAGGTGGAGAGCCTATTGCCATCTACCGGGCACAAATCCAGACTCCAGGCTGCTATTGAAAAATTCCAGATAGAAAAACCCAATAACACTTTGCCCGACCTGGGAATCGAACCCAGAACCTCAAGCTCAGCAGTAGCGCTTGCGACCACTAGACCAACGAGGCGGTATTTTATTATATTTGTCTTTAAAATCATGAAAAATAACAAATCGTAAAATATTTCTTACTTTTACTATGTTATTTTTGTTTTCAAATACCACATTATAATTTTATAATAAATATACTTAAACAAAATATTGGAAAACATTTTAAAAGGGTAACGGTGTAGTTTCTTGTCCATTCTTCTCCACACGAATCTAGATGTTGGAAAGGGCGACTAGAATCAATTTTGACGTTCAAAAGTGCCTTTTCTGTGCCTATTGGAATTAAATGATTTGACTTTGACACAGCGACTGTATTTTTGCAATAAATACATTGCTCCTTAACCACTTCCTAAAGGAAACGGAAAACGGTGGGCCCAAATGTAATAAGTTGAGATATGATCTAAAAAATTTGTCATATTTTTTATCTTAGAATATAAAAAATCAGCTCAATTCGCAATCTGGAAGCGGAGAATTAAGAGAAATATAGTTCTATGTAATCGATTACAAAATTACAAAAAGAAAACCTTCGCACTTGGTAATTAACTCCAGTAATTAAATGCACTAAATATACTTATATACAATATAGTGCATTTACTTACGTGCCATATTAATAAATTAAATAACAATTAATTACTGAATAACCAATATAATGAATATCGATTTCATATCGATTAAAATCAGTCTCATATTTTTAGTCTATGTCTCTGGCATGACAGCTGTGAGTCAGCTCAACATTGACAGTAGACAGTTGCCAACTGCTCTTGCTTGTTCACTCGTTTCGTGTTTTCCAATGCGTTTTGATTGCTTTTCAGAATATTTCATTTTTAACGACCACTGCGTTGTTTTTCACGGATTCTGACCCTGCATACCTTGTACGACCCTTGCTTTCACAATGTAACAGAAGATCGCTCACACGTTTGACTTGGAATTGTTATTTTGGATTTTACCGCCGCCTTGTGGATTGGATACTGTTGAAACTATGGATCGCTTTGTGAATTGAGAGATAGTAACTAGTCACTACAATACACTAGGCTGACGACCCTTAGATGAAATATAATAAACATTAGTGTTTAAAGAACATCTTTTGCACTTCAGGAATAAGTTTTTAGTTAAAGATTGTGACATAGCCTTACTTTTACTAAACCTCTAATAACTCGGCTCTCAGATTGTCAAAACTAACAGAATTTTCAGCAAGGGACTGATAAGTTTAAATCTATTAATTCACATCAATTTCATCTCGTTACATTCAGGCTCAAGATTGTACGTAATCGTTTCGGTCTCCTTTGTCACTTAATTGACGGGACAAGCAATGTAAAAATCACAAAACGATACCTTTTTCCTTCCACAGCACACACTCACCTAGTGTCTATAGGGTGTATCTACACCCTACACGTTAGACTGGTCAGGGCCCCGTCGCACAATAGGACTGGCGACGGGTTACAAGCTTAGGCGATTAACACACGGCACCGCGTACCGCCGCGGAGGGCGGCAACGGTAAAGCGGATTTCCTAGCGGTGCCCCGCGCGGTAAGGCGGTTTACGCGCCTGTCCGCGCGGATGGATTTAACAAACTTTTCGACATCGAAATCCATTTTTAAATTGCAACACGTCCTGCACCCACGATGATCCGCGCGGCTATGCGGCGCCCCGTGTGTGAGGCGCCGCTCCACCGCGCGGACGGCAGCGCGGAGGGGCGGTGGCGGTGAGAGCACCGCTCGACCGGGCGGTCAGGCGGTGTACGTGTGTTAGGCATCTACGGATTTATTAGAGGCCAATGCGACATGAGATCCGCTTCACCGCCTACCGTGGCGGTGCGCGGTGCCGTGTGTTAATCGCCTTAGGGCACACCAGTAGGTACTGACCTCCCTATCTGCACCCGACAGGAAGGATTACACACCCCAGGCCCATCCACCCGGGGCGTAGGATTTATTAGGGCTGTTAGGCTCCCCTTTTAAAATTCTTTTTATTTCCCCCATTACTTAGTTTTCCCTGCGTTGTCGGACGCTGACATCGCAGCGTTCGCCAGGCAGGTCCTCATCAAGGACCCTGAAATCCTCATAAAATACGGGAAAGCCTGGCGTAATCACCAGCTCAGCAATGCATCCGTGGCTTTGTCGCTGAGTTCAGTGCTGCTCTGGAGAGCCATCTATAGCCACCTGTTGTCGACAGGGGGGATACCGTCGTCCGATATCATCACGACTGCCGTTGTTCCACAGATAATGGACCCAGTCACTGTAGCGACTTCTCAGCCCGAGGGGCTGGACACGTCTGCCCTACTCTCGGACACTGAGGACGCCCGTTCCACCACTTCCTCCTCGGAAGACGACTACCAAGTCGTCGGTAAGGGAGGGAAAAGGAAAAAGGGCGCGTCCTCCTAGGGCGGAAATGCTTAAAAGCCTGTGGCGGCCCCCATCCCCTCCCCCTCCGTCCCCGCCTCCGGCTCTGTCGCTGTTAGCCGGCCACCTAGCCCCAGGGCCAGTCCCATTCCTTCAGACTCAAAAAAGAAGGAATGGCCTCCACCCCCTCTGTTCATCCAGGATAAATCCAAGTGGACAGAAATCTCCAAGGTGTGTGTTGATCGCACGATCAACTACACCAATACATCAAGGCAAGGCATCAAAGTTATGGTCGCCTCGTCCTCGGACTACAGGGACCTTGTCCGTATGCTACGTGACAGGAAGTACTCCTTCCACACGTATTCTCTACCGGAGGAAACTCCTACCAGGGTCGTCATTAGGCGTGACCCTAAGGAGATTACCCGGATGAGATCAAAGATGTCCTTGTTTCACTAGGCATCCCAGTCTCTGCTGTTCATCGCTTGCACCGAGCGAGACAGGGCCTAGTATACGACATGGTCCTAGTAGTCTGTGACCCCACCGAAGACCAACACCCGATCTTCAAGGTGAAATCGGTTTGTTCTTTGTCGGGCATGTCCATAGAGAAGCCCCGCAAATCCAATATCATTGGTCAGTTAATATCATTGTCATCACTACCAATTATATGGCCATTCGCAGTCGAACTACTATGCAAACCCTAGATGCGTCAAGTGTCTGGGTGAGCACGGCACCCGACTGCCTTCGACCTAAGGACTAAACACTGCACAGAGCCACCACGCTGTGTTCTTTGTGGGCATACTGGTCACCCGGCTAACTACCGGGGATGCAGTAAAGCCCCAAAATCGACCTCTTCTAAGTCGGCTAAACGCGCAAGCGAGCGCCAGCAAAGAGAAAGTCCGAGTGTTAAGATCCCTTCAGTACAGATGCCCGAGCGACTCAGTCCCCAGAGACTCTCCCCATGAGCCAATCTTAATAACCACAGACCACCCGCAGCCTCGGTGCCACCCTTGCAGCTTACCTCCATCCCAGCGCCGATGGCTTCTGCCATGCCAGCGCCGGCAGCAGCTCCGGCAGCCCCAGTGGCCGCGGCTGCTCCTAGGGCTGCGCCGGTGTCCACCCCTAACAGGTCTCCTCTCTCTGGCTGTCAGCCAACCAACGCGCAGGTTTACTCAGCGTTTTCGCTTTGTTTTACAACCCTGCGACCACCACGATGGTCAAAGAAATTATTGCAGCTCAAGGAAACGCTCTGCGTCTCCTTGAGATTTTCAATGCGTACCCCAAGGTATCGCAAGCCTTCGAAAACCTAACCTTTACAATTCCACTATGAATGTACAAAGGAAAAGGTGCTACAAACCCCGTTCCCTAAAAATAGGCGTCTTCAACGCAAATTCAATTACCGGTCAACGCGATGAGATCGCCATCTTTCTGCGTGATCATCAACTTGACATTATGCTTGTTCAAAAGACCTTCCTGAAGCCCCACCAGCGTGACCCGAAAATTGCCAACTATGACATAGTTCGCAACGACAGCTCCCGCTGTCACAAAGACGGTACCTTTTTTACTGTATTCCTATGGACCTACCTCCATTACTCTCCCACCTTGAGGTCTCTATCTGTCAGCTAAGCATAACTGGTCATCAACTAATCACTATAATATCTGCCTATCTGCTAATGGTGCAGATGATCCCACCGCGTTCACCAAGGACTTAACTGTACTCTTCGGTCAACGTGACTCCGTTATTTTGGCGGGTGATCTCAATGCCAAACATCCCGCTTGGAACAGCAACACGACCTCTACCAGAGGTAGGATACTATTCAACCTTGGTTCCTCTCTTAACTTCGATGTCATCGCTCCGATGAATCCAACTCAATATCCTGACGATCCCAACCAGCTTCCAGACGTACTCGATGTTGCGCTACTTAAGAATGTAAACCTTCGTTTGCACTCTATTGGGAGCTTAACTCCGACCATCGCCCTATTACTATGCTTTTAGCCCCTTACTCGATCCTAACCAGCCCCCTCGAACCAAAGTGATAACCGACTGGATGAAAGTAAGCTAACAGCTGAAATCCACCACGTCGCCTCACTTGGGCATAATCCCCGATCGCATAGTGTCAGTCGAAGACACAACGACGAAAAAACAAAATTTGCTGCTCCATACATTTTTGCCTACCTACGAGGTCAAAATGTATGGAGCAGCAAATTTTTTTTTTAATAACCGACGAACAATTTCAACGCAGCGGGGTCCAGAATCATGTACTGAATGCGTGGTTTCAATTAATGTGATAACCTAATCGCCACCCTGTATATATACACTGTCCTATCAGTGTCTATGTATCACTTATGTACATACAGCTCCAGAAAAAAGCTCCCCAGAAATGTATAAAAGCACGCCATCTCTGTGAAATCAATGAAACTACTAAGATATTCTAACTAGAAACAAAACACTGAAGGCGCTCATGCAAGCGACCGCTAGGTAATAATATCCATCGCATCCTACCTATTGATATTTTTGAACTTCCAAATGTGTTCCACAAACATTATATTTTTTTACAAATTTCTAAAAACTCACAACATAATTTTAAAATATAATAAAATCTTTTAGGCCGAAGTAAGAATCGAACCTGAACCATTTTTCTCACGAGACCAGCTGTTAGACAGCTGCGCCAACCAGTTTCATATTATAGTTGTGAAATTTATCGAGATATTATGTTTATGAATCATCCATCGCACCATTCATGTCGGCCGTGTCATTTTTATACATAATGAAGAAGATTGAGGGTAAACTAATTTTGCTAAGTTAAACTTGACGTCGCCTATTTACTCGTCTGCTTGTGCTGTTCGAATAACTACATACTTATATTTACAATAAAATCATGCCTCGATTGAGTAACTTTTTAAAAGTGAAAATAATTGTCCTTTGGGAACAAAAACAAAGTTTAAACTAAAGAGTATCGCTCGAGAATTAAATGTCGACGTAAGTGTAATCTAAAATAAAATCCGTTTATATTTTCATTTTTTTCCATTAAAAATCTAAATTTTTAATTTATTTCCTTGTAGAGAAACACAGTTCGTTTATGGGTGCGACGGTATCAAGAAACTGGTGAAGTGAAGTGTAACCGCCAAGGGCCACGTCCGACGCTTACACAAATCAATCCAACCGTCATCGTGATATTGTTAATAGCCATACCACGGATCCTTTTACAACCACACGATCTAGTGCTATAAGACATGGCATTTCGCTTACCACTGTCCGAAGACATTTACATGCAGCTGGGATCCATAATTATAAACCTGCCAAAAAAATTGAACTAACCGAAGCTCATCGTCAAGCCAGGATAAGATTTGCAACCCAATACATGAATTTTGATTGGGAAAATGAAATAGTCATTTATACCGACGAAAAGACGTTTAAGTCCGATAAAGATGGACGTAAAATACTGTGGAGAAGACCAGGCGAACGCTACAACAATGAAAATGTTTTACCTTTGAGGACTAGTGGCCGGTTGACGCTGGGTAAGCAATAGTTAATTTAATTAAATATTAATATTTACCTACTCACTTGATTGAAATATAAATACTATTTATTTGCTAAGTTATGACTCATTAGCGCTGTGGCTATTATTACTAAATATGTTATTATTAGTATCTAATAATAATTATTGTTACCTTTATGAATCATTACAGGATAAAATGTAAATGTAAAGAAAGCATAAAAAGTGTTTTGCGGTGTCACTTTTACAATGAGGTATAGTAATAAAACTTTTGTGTGTTTTCAGGATATTGGGGATGGATGTCTTTGACAGGTCCTGGAGAGCTTGTCGAAGTCGGCGCTCGAATGAATGGTGAACGTTACTTGGACATTTTAAGAGACGTGATGATTCCAACAGTTCGCAACGTATACCCTGATGGACATATTTATTTTATACAAGATAATAGTTCGGTGCATCGGTCAAGACTGGTTATGGACTGGTTTTCTACACAAAGGGACATAACTTTGATTGATTGGCCGTCTAAAAGCCCAGACTTAAACCCGATAGAAAATTTGTGGGGTCAAATGGTGCTTAATTGGGACTCAAGTAAAGTCAGAACTAGACAAAATTTAGATGAAGAGGTTATGAGAACTTGGGAATTAATGCGATTAAGTGACATTTATTTTAAAATAGTAAAGGGAATGAGATCAAGATTAGAAGAAGTTATAGAAAGTGAAGGTTACCCATTCCGTTATTAGTATAGATTTGACCCCACAAGTTATAGTTAAGTTTTTTATAAGTAGATGGGTCATATTCAAAATAATTGTAAGTTACGGATAGGAAACAAATATGAATATTATTTGATTGTAACAGAAAAATAACAGAAAGGAATTATTAGGGCAAGTGTTGACAATTGTTGACAACTGCAAAATATGAAAAATGTAGATGTGCCAATATATTGCTAGGTGAGCGATAAGTAATAATAATAATAATATAATAATAATATAATTTTTATTCAAGAATTAAGTCAAAATAAAGGTTTACATAATAACAAGCGAGGTACAATTTTTCTTAATGTAGTGTTCTGCCTGATCTAGGTTTAATTAAAACCTGTGTTTCAGGTCATCACTTTACAGTAAATTTTAAAAGCAGACAATTCATTAGAAGATAAATTAACAACAAGATAATAATTATAATACTTTTAAAGACTAAAATAAGTAATGATTTGTGTATAAAATACTAAAACTAGCGTGTTTAATAATATGTTTAAATAAATTACCGAATAATGCGAATGTCAATAATATAAAGACTAAATACTAAGCTTATGTTAAAATTTCCAGCAGTTTTTCCGTGTCTGTATAATTAAGTGTTCCCAAATATTCTTGCATTCGTAAATAACATTTTTTATAAGTTAAATTATAAATCTTTAACAGTCTGTTGAACTGATTATATAAGTAGGGTCCTAAAAAGAAATAAAATCGTCTAGCGTAAGCATGTTTAGTCTGAGGGTTAGCACAAACCAAATCCTTTCTTCTCTTTTCTGAAGGTACTGGGTTAAAATCAAGTTCGCTGTGCTGAAGCAAAACGACATTCAAAATAAATAATTGGCGTATTGTTAGTACTTCACATGCCGTGTAAAGCTGGTGAGTAGGATATCTAAATGGTTTAAAAGTAGCAACCTTTAAAACTGCTCTTTGGGCCCGTTCTAGGTGTATTAAATTTGATTTGGCGGCTCCACCCCAGGATGTTATGCAGTAGGTGATAATGGATTGACACAAAGCCAAATAAACCTGTTTAATTAATCTAAAGTCGGCAATGTTACGTAAATTTTTAAAAATGTATATTAATTTACGTACTCTAGTGCATAATAAATCAATATGTTTGCGGAAATTCAGATTTGTGTCAATCGTAACGCCTAGATATTTGATATGGTCGGTTTTAGCTAAAGTGGGACAAGTGCATGCAACATCAGCATAATGTAAATTACAGTTGTTATGCGATTGGATGTTTACGTTAGTAAGCGTTTGATTAGTATTTCTCATTGTAAATAATAGGTACTTGGTTTTATCTGTATTTAATGTAAGGAGATTATTATTAAGCCAATTAACCACCGTATTAAAACCCTTCTGTGCTACCTCGTAGACCTCTGCCATTGATTTCGCAGTGAACAATAGAGCTGTGTCATCCGCGTATGACATAATTACACCCTTTTGGAGTGTCAAATTGCAAAGGTCATTAATATAGATTAAAAACAAGGTAGGGCCCAAAATACTGCCTTGCGGGATTCCATAGCAGCTATTCTTTAGTTCAGAACTCCTGAAATGACCTATTTTTACACACTGATGGCGGTCACTAAGATAATCAGTTAAAAGTTGCAATTGTATTCCCCGTATCCCCAACCTTTCAAGCTTGTTCAAAAGTAAAGAACAAGAAATTGTGTCAAAAGCCTTGGCGAGGTCTAAAAATATCCCTATAGTGTGCATGCCGTTATCCAGGTTTGTGCTTATAAAATTTGTTAGCCGGTGAACAGCTTGGCTTGTTGATCTTTTAGGCCTAAAACCAAATTGATGATCAGAGAGTAATTTATTTCCTTCAAGATAATTTACTAGTCTACTGTTTATAACTTTTTCCAAAATCTTTGAGAGGCCAGTTAGAACTGATATTGGTCTATAGTTATTTACACAGCTTTTGTCTCCAGCTTTAAACACAGGGGTGACCACGGCTTTTTTAAGCAATGTAGGAAATATTCCTTTTGTTAAACATAGCTGAAAAATGTGGGTCAGGGGAGGGGCAATGACATGTTTAAACCTTTTAAGTATGCTATTGGGTATGTCATCAGATCCTACGGCACAATTTTCCTTTAATCCGTCTATACAACTAATTACTTCATCAACATCAGTATTTAATAAGACAAACGAGTTTTGCGTTGCCAATGTCTTGGTTTGGCTTGAAATGGAAAAATCTCTATTATTTAATATTGTATTTTCTGCTAAGTTTTTGCCGACGTTAATGAAGAAGTTGTTAGCCTTATCTGCTGCTTCGGTTGGGCTTAGCTCAGAAGATAAAAGCTCAAGAGCAGGTTCAGGATTTTTTGACCTAAATGTATTTGTTTTTATGAATTTCCAAATAAGTTTATTGTTTTTCCCTGCTTTCTGTAGCTGGTTTTTATCATATTGGCATTTTAGCTTTTTCAACAGATTATTACAGAAATTTCTGTAACGCTTGTAAACAATTGAAAGTAGTTCATCATCTGGTGCATGTTTTGATTTTTGGTGAAGTTTATCTCTATGTCTGATACAGCGAACAAGTCCGGGCGTTATCCAGGGTTTAATGTTACTATACTTTCTAGGTATTATTTTATTAAATGTATTTTTCCTTATCACTGTTTGTATCATATCGACAAAAAATTGTATAGAAATATTTGGATCATGTGAATCGTAAACGGGGTCAAAATTAATACCGCGTAAGTCAGTTTCAAGACTCGTCATATTGAGTTTAGTATAGCTACGCATGCAGTTTTTTCTAGGTGACGACACTTGTAATGTTAGTAAGATGGCTTGATGATCGGTTAGTGAAGAATTAGTAACCAATGTTTTGGATGGATTTTTTGTTTTTATGAGAATGTGGTCTAGACAAGAACCACTCTGGTGTGTTGGGTAATAATGACCTGGTAGAAGTCCATGAAATGAGCATATATTTAGGTAATTATGAGAATGAATATTGATTCTCTCAGCAGCAATGTTTATGTTGATATCTCCTATTAGCACTATATTTTTAAATGAAGATATTTTTCCTAAATTATTATTAAGTGAATCTAAAAACCTATCAATACTTTGGGAAGGAGGCCTATAAATAGCCATAATTACTGTATCTGGGATAATTTTAATTACTAAGCAGTTACAGTCTAGGAAATGGGGTTGTTCTACTACTGTTTTTAAATTATTTTTAATATAAACCACTATGCCATCATTCTGGTTGAAAGTTACATCACTTTTATGAAGATTATAGCCATCAAGAGATGGTATATTGGTCATTTGTTTGGACAGCCAACATTCTGTTAGAACTATGATGTCACAACATAAGTCAAGATTTTGTAATAAAACTAGGAAACCGTCAAAATTTCGACTTATACTGCGAATATTTTGTGTGAGTAAAGTCAATGTATTGTCCCCAGTGACGATTACATCTTTACACTCCTCGACATTACAGATTTTAGCTTCAGACACGGAAAAACTATCTAAGTCACAAATTAGCTGATTGGCCATAACGAAATATATGTAAAAACTAACCTACTGTGTATGTGCTAGATTAAAAAAGTAGACGGTGGCGCTCCTAGGCGCCTTCATAGTCAATAGAATTAATATAATTGTCTTCTGCATATTTACGTGCCGGGCAGTTCACATCACCAGTTGGATGATCATTTCTCCTCTTGAAGCGTTTGCAGGTCGCACATTGAGGCGGAGAACATTTATTGGCGCATTCCTTGAAAGAATGTCCAATCTCTCCACAGAGGTTGCAAGTAGGGGCTGTTTCTCTGCAAAATTTGGCTGCGTGTCCGAACTGCTGGCAGTTAAAGCAGCGGGTCACAATAGTGAAATCTCTTACTGGACATGATGTCCAGTTTATGAAGATTCGGCCTTGGTCCATTATAATTTTCCTGGTACTGGCAGGAACTTCCATTATGTAATTGCAGGTAGGGCGATCCTTCTTTCCTGACTTATGGCTCAATTTGATGGATTGTAAAAAGGACTCTTGAGTGGTGTTCGGCAATTTATCGGCAAGGTTTTGCACATAAATGCAGTCGAATACCTCTTTTTCCGTAAGGGCTACAGGAACACCGATGACAGCAATCCTAGGGCGGCGTTTAGATGGTTCTTCAACTGTTAGTCCCGAGGATACTAATTTTTGCGAGCTTTTTAATTTTTCAATATCGCCTTTGTTATCCGTCCTGATAATGACGCCTCCGTTTCTAATTTTGCTCAGTCCGCGAACATGTAGTTTTAACTCCTCAGGCGAGATGATTTTTTGTACCAATGACTTGGTGTCGTCACTGGTTTTGCTTTTATCGCTGGGATATATAGCAATCGAACTGAGATTAGCTGGTCGAATAAAAGTATCAGCGCCTTTCTTTACCATGTTGGCATAGGAGGTACCTTCTGGTTCGGGTCGGCTCATTTTAGTTTCAATTACCTCTTTGAACTGATAAATGGATTCCGCAACATTCCGGTGGGCTTGAAGGTGCTGGATGGTAGTGTGCGCCTGGATAGTCTTCTGCTTCAAAGATTGGTAGAGTACGGCCATCTGAGACGTCCCATGTGAAACTTTACGACAAAGATTGGAGACACGTAGTTTCTGATCGGAATTCATTTTACCCTCTCCCACAATCGAGCAAACTTCAGTCAAAATAGTTTCGATGGATCCAATCCATCTCTGTATCTCCGATGTGGAGACGCATTCGGCTGGAAGCTCATTCTCCGTGGCTGCTGGCGGCGCTGGTTCTGTTGTCTGGTTGTGATCGTCAGGTGCTGGCGTCGGTGGAGGACTTCGACGTATCAATTTGCTGCGTCCGAAGGGGCTGTCTTCTGGGTTAGACATAGTACCAACACAGAAACCGTGATTGTCTATAAAACTATTTAGTTCATCTTACACAATGAGAAAGTTATTTAACACTCGACACTTTACTGAATAAATCTGACTCAACAGATTTGCAATAGCATTATTCGTATTTATTTAATCAATTTTGGTATAATAAACAAAACACACGTCCGCTTAGTCTCGCGACTGAAAGCGAATCCAATAAGGTTTCTATGGTCTGAAAATAACACGGTAAATCTCCCAAGTTTGTTCTTGGGATAAGTTCATCCCAACTACGGAACCCTACATTGTGCATGGTCCGACACGACGACGATGCCCTTAGCCGGTTTTTGCAAATTGCAGCTCTAGTAGGTTGTATGTAGATCAAAATGTGATACGCGACGATGGTAGTGTAGGTATTAATATTAAGGCGAAAGGATTCTAATGATTATAATTATGTAAAACTATAACTATACTATACTATAATTGTTACGGCCGTGAATCATATTTTAATCAACATACAACCTTCCACTGACCTACAAATTGTAAAAAACGTGAGATAATTTGAATTTCGCGGGCTACTGTGGCGCATCCCCCTTAACTGATTCTGAGACTGCCGACGACGAGAGGCCGGGTACGCGTCGGCGAGGCTGTGCGGTTAGTACAAACGGCGCAAGCGGTGATATACCCAGTAAAACATGCACACACAGACAATACATGGCACAGCAATGCAATACAGGGCACATTATTCGAAAACTTTACATACTTCAAATAAATTGAAGTAAAAAAAAAATGTTTTGGCTAACCTGAGGTGCAGTAAGTATAATTAATATTTTATTATCATTAATGTATATGTGACACCATGTGAATAACGCCTAATCATTCATATCTGTTACGTAACAGAAAAAGTGACGGATAAAATAACGTATATGAATTAATTGCACGTGTCTAACCTACAAATCTATTTATTTCCACACTAATTTAAATGTTATACGAATATTTTATATTTAAAACAATTAGCACAATACAGACATTTTCTAGTATGAGTAATAAAACAGTAAACTTACTAACCGCTATTTTAAACGTCTCACATTCAAAAAACACACAACAAAAGTCTAATTTTCTTCGACAACGAAACGAGCTGAGAAACTATATTGAACAAAACGGCCGATCATTTATTCTTACGTCGTGTAGTGACAGGTAGTGGACTAATGTTGCCAGTATATCAAATTTCTTTATTACCATGGAAATAATATTAAAATAGCATAACAGAGAAGAATAACAGATATGTGTAAAATCAGGAGACTCATTAATAAATTAAATTTGAAGAACAATAAATAGTATTTTATATTTTGTTTAGTGAAGTGTTGAAAGTTTAAACAATATTCTCTGAATATAGTTTTTTTTTTAAACTTTTGTGTAATGGTTAATAGTTAAATTATTTTTTTTAGTTTACCGTCAAAGACGTGGACATTGAATACTTGTATGAAACGGAATCTACGCAATGTTTGGTTTCATTTTTTTTTAAAGAATTGTTTAGCTGTATCAAATGTTTCGTTGTTTTTTATTAAGCTCAAATAAACATTTAATCTGTTTGTTTATGAAATTCTAGTCAATTGTATCTCGTTATAAAAATAATTGGGTTGGACAATAAGACAGTAGTAAATATACAATTATTTTGAATATGACCCAGATAATTGTTTTTTGTAAACAGTTTTGAAAAATCTCGAGAGATGTAAATTGTTGTTCTGTTTGTTTCAAACGTGAGTAACATGTTGATTCTCTTGTGAAATCATCAAAACTAAATTATCAGTTTTTTCAGTAAATACCTAAATATTTTTTAATCAAAGGGCTGATTTTTCCAAGATATCTGGCGCTGGAAAAATCAGCCTAGCCCAAAAATTCAACATTATTACTCGGATAAAGAGCCAGAAACGCAGATCCGAGGATTAATTTTGAATTTTTGACAGTTCTCCCATACAAAAAATGTCACAGCCTGGCCACGGGACATTCGCTGCAGCGACTATTCGCGCGATCTCTATACATCTGTTTTAGTCGCCAGATGTTTTGCCGTTCGGTTCGCGCGAATAGTCGCTGCAGCGAATGTCCCGTGGCCAGGCTGTCAGGCTTCAATTTTGTCAATTTTATTCCATGAATAAAAAATATCTGTCGATTGAAAAATTAGCCTAAAGGGGTTAATAATTATATTAATGAATACCATAACAATAAATAACACTAAGTATTTATGTGAATTTCCTTTATTCCGAAAGACCGCCATAAAAGCACCTACTTCCCCTCTCAATCCGCAACACCCCACTATCGCCCTACAGTTATCACCGGGTAGCCTAAATATGCTGATGTTGGTTAGCATATAACAATTTTGTATCAATAACGTAAACTATCTTGCACGCTTACTTGTAGAATCGATGTCAATAACTACAGAACACTAACTTCATTGATGTCACAGAGATGGCGCGCACGTAAACATCGTTGTGTAGTACATACCTATATCCTTTAAAAGATGTCGCTTTTTACAGATTTCTAGGGGGTGAGGTTACACTGGAGCTGCATGTACTATACACTATCACTGTTTCACTTGTCCCGCACATTTAGCGTAACAACAAAATAATTATCAACACGCGGTGCCTGGGTCGTCGAATTGCTGATAGAATATTCATCAACGAATAATAAAATAAGATTAGGATAAGATCGACGCGTCGGAGAAAGATAAATAAAACAAGTACCTACAGAGCGGCATTTATTTTTTATTATAAAAACCATCACGAGTCATTCAAGTACAAACATATTATAAATTATTATTTTAAGATTGTTAGTTTTAAATTATGTAAATATTATTCTTATCTAAACAATAAACAGTACAAAAAAACAATAAAATTTGTACGTAGTAAATAACATAATGACTATCTATTTAAAGAGTCTTCATTGTCCTGCGAGTATCCCAATTTATTTGGGGTCGGCGCAACATGTCTTAGTTCTTCCATACTCTAGCCATATCATCTTTCACACACTCCATCCATCGTTTCTTTGGCCTTCCCCTGCTCTTATAGCCATCCACATTCATACTCCAAACTCTCCCCAAGACACTTTCCTCACTCCTCCGCATCACATGCCCACACCATGACAACTGATTTCCACACAACTTTTCAGCCACCGGAACCACTTTCAGACTTCCTCTTAAACAAGTATGCTCAGTTCATTTCTTATTCTATCCATTCGCGGAACACCACACATCCCTCTTAGCATTCTCACCTCAGCTGCAAGCAATTGCGTTTCATTCATCACTTTTGTGACCTAACATTCTGATCCATTTTAAAGTAAAAATTAGTATTTAAAATAGAAAATGTAATCATCCATATCCATAGGAATTAAATTGACTTAAGACTTAATATAATAAGAAAGCAAATTACACATACATACATAGGTAAATGTGGGCTATTTTAAAATAATTATATTATGTTAATCTGTTGATTTAAAGTTTCCGAACGAAACGTAGAGGCATAGACGAAGGGGCGAGGGGTAAGGGGGTAGGAAAAACAAAAGGCGGTAGAAAGATGAAAAGTCGATAAAAATAAAAGATCCGAATGACAATTATTTACATCCAGTGTACTACATGAGCAGGAAAACTACAGACGCAGAGAAAAAAAATACCAGCTACGAGTTGAAGGCTTTAGCTGTGAAAGAAGGTGTGAAAAAATTTAGGAAATATCTATGTCGAATCCCGTTCAAGATTGTTAAAGATTGTTCCGCATTTGAGATGACTTTAAAAAAGAAAGATTTAACAACCAGAGTGGCAAGGTGGGTCCTTTTATTACAGGAATATGATTATGTCGTTGAACATCGATCTGGAAGTAAAATGAGACATGTAGATGCTCTGAGTCGCAGCGTCTATGTGAATATTGTGCTACTAACGGAGTCCATGACCAGTTATGAAAAGCCCAACAGTGTGATGAAGGAATAAACGCTATCGCTTAAAAAACAGAAGCCATACATGGATTATTAAGAACATACTTTTATATAAAGGTGAAGAAGGCAAAATAGTTGTGCCAAAAGGAATGGAAATGCAAATATTAAAGAAGTACATGAAAATGTTCACTTTGCTAAAAAGAAAATGATAGAGCTCATTGAAAAGGATTTTTATATTAAAGATGTCACAAGGAAAATAGAAGTTATTGTCAGCTGCATACCATGTTTATTAGCATTGAAAAAAGAAGGAAAGCAGGAAGGATTTATGAACAGTATAGAGAAGGAAGGTAAACCTTTCAGCACTCTACATTGTGATCACATTGGTCCTCTATCAGAAACTAAGAAATAATCTATACTAATATTATAAAGCTAAAGAGTTTGTTTGTTTGGTTGAACGCGCTAATCTCTGTCACTACCAGTCGGATTTGAAAAATTCTTTTTGCATTATAAAGTCCGTTACGCGGACGAAGTTGCGGGTGGAAGCTAGTATAATTATATTTTGACTATAGTAGATGTCTTCACTAAGTTTGTATGGTTTTTCCCAACAAAAACTACAAATTCTACAGAGCTAATCAATAAACTGAGGATTCATCAACAAGCATTTGGGAACCCAAGCAGAATGATAACAGATAAAGGAGCTGGTTTCACTAGCAAGGACTTTTCAGAATATTGCCAGGCTGAAGGCATACGACACATTGCAGTTACCACTGGTGTTCCCCGTGATAATGGAAATGTGGAGAGAGTTTACAGACTTTTTAATCTCCAAAGTTACCAAGTTGTGTCTGGGAGATGAAAAACAATGGTACCGACATGTAAGCCAGGTGCATAGATCACTGAATAGTACTTTTCAGTGCAGCCTTGGTATTACTCCCTTTGAGTTATTGATTGGTACCAAAATGAATCTTAAAGAAACTATAGAGATAATTAACATGTTACAGGAAGAGGAAAGGGAAGAGTATGTACAAAAAAGAGAAAAGCTGCGAGATCACGCTTAAATACAGATTCTGAAAATACAAGAATAAAATAGGAAGAATTACAACAAAAAAAATAAAGGGAGTGTAAAGTATGCTGTGGGAGATTTTGCAGCTATTAGAAGAACACAAGTTGGAAAGACACTGAAGCTAACGGCAAAGTATTTGGGACCTTACAAGGTGGTGAAGATACTTGGGAAAGATTGGTATGAAGTAGGGAAAGCTGAAGTTACTGCTGAGGGTCCTATAAGAACATCAACTGCAACCGACTACATGACAAGATGGCCAGGGGTAAGCTACTAAGCTTGTTGCTTGTTGTGTTGTTTTTTTCTGTTAGACTTACCTCAACATTTCAGACAAAAACAGTTAGGTAAGGCATTGAATCTCAGGTGTTCAATGCAATTTAATTTTAAGATGTTAAATTGGGAATCTTCTTGAACATTTTAGCACTTTGGATAGGTTAGGTTTTCTTTTGACCATTCATACTGAAATAGGAGGTCTTTGTTGATTTACGCAGAAAAGATGAAGAACTAAGGGAAATTAAAATGCAAAAGCAAGAGAAGCGAGCTCGAAAATTTATAACATCCTGCGTCTAGGGTTAGATTTCTTTTGACCGTTCAAACGTAATATTCCATCGGACGGTAACAAGACTTACGGACTTTATTAGACTTGCTTTTTTGTATGTACAACCGCGGGGCCCTCCAAAGCGCGGGGCCCGTAGCATTTGCTATACCTGCTACGTGCCTAATCCGGCCCTGGTAGTTTAGAAGAAATAAGCGGTCACACAGACAGACATGAAAGTGACCGTTTTATACTAGGTTATGATAGATATATAAGGTGTAATTTTAATCATTGTTAATCTCTTAAGGGGTCATTGAACTCATCATTATGAACAAGTTTGACTATGGGACCAAACTTGAAATCACTTGAAATCTACATTTATGTTCGCCTAACTCGTCAAAATGTCGGGAACACTTGATTTTTTTTTCGCGATTTCGGGTTTGGTCCCATAGTAAAAGTTGTTCAAAATGATGAGTACAATGACCCCTTATGAGGTTAACAGTGCTTAAAATTACACCTTGTATATACTGAACAAGAAAAACAAAAAAAAAAACTAAAAACAATAATCTACACATTAATAATATTAAAAGATAAAATTTGTAAGTTCGGATGTAGGAGGTAGGTAGATCGCGGGCACGAGCTAGTATACTATATTATTAAAATAACAAATATTCTATAATATACGAAATATTAAAACCAGAGTAAAGAATTTTGCATCAATTTAGATAATTATAATCTAAAAGTGCTGGCCGACTTTCGTTGCTGACCGTACTAAGCCCGAAACGAACTAGCATTGCCGTACAGTCGCGAGCACAGACACCTTACAGTTCCGCAACATTCGAAACACTTCCTCGTAAAGTATCGATAGATATTTTATGGTGGTACGAACATACCTGGTATTATTGAAACCAAACTATTATGAGTGGAGACCGCGAATCGGCAAACGTAAGGGAGGACGCCCTCAGGCTAGGTGGAGCGACGATCTTCGCAGGGTGGCTGGTAGCAGCTGGATGAGAGTGGCCGAGAACCGAGCTGAATGGCGTGCAATTGGAGAGGCCTGTGTCAGCAGGGGACTGCTGTAGGCTGATGATGACTAAATATTATGAAATATGTATTTTCTCAAAGTTGCAATTTTGAGAAAAAATATTTTGTATTTTGCGTTACTGTAAGGTATTTATGCTCGTGACTGTGACAGATCATTCTTAACACTTTCACAAAATATGACAAAAATGTCTTATTTTCATCACATAAAACTCATGAATTTTACAATTTTAAAATTAACTACCTCCTTCTTCGTGAATTTCTATTTCCTCCGTTTTTGTTTCTGTGTCTCCGAACAGACTGCTTCTGAAACCAAGAAGATATTATTTTAAAGGAAGTCATCAAAATATTGTAACTACAATACACAGGATATAAAAAAGTCAATAATTAAAATACATTCAGCCGTTTGGATGCTGCGAGGGAATAAAAAATTATACATAAAGTCAGAGAAATTATTTATAAGCAAATTGACTACCAGATTAATCTGTTGAAGGACACTGAACGAGACACAATGATTTTGGTAAATGCTTAAAATGCTGTTTATTTCCCCGAAATACTATTTACTTTCCCAGTTTGACCAAAATATACTTTATTTCTTGTACAAAAAGTTGGCAACCCTACTTGTGACGTACTTATGTACTCACTCTGTTACTTTAGGTATATACTGTATTATCTATGACTCACTCGTCTCATTGCTCCGCGAGTCGAACACTACTCGCGGCCGCCATCATCGAGGACTCGCCTTGTGTGTGTTGCCTGTACAAAAATATACATAACATAACATCACGCCTGTAATCCTCGAAGGGTTAGGCAGAGGTGTACCTGTAGGACACCCACATTTCACCAGTGACGTTTAAGTCCCATGTAACAGGGGGCGAGACTATTGCACAAACCCCGACTCCAGGCTGCTACTGAGAAGTTCCCGAAGGAAAACCCAATATCACTTTGCCCGAACCGTGAATCGAACCCAGGACCTCATGCTCAGCAGTAGCGTGTTGCGACCACTAGACCAACGAGGCAGTCTAGGCGACAAAAATATACATAACATAACGTAACATCACCACATGTGCACCTATGGTACACCCACATAAAAAAAAAACCACACAAAATATACATAATTATGATAATTAAATAGTCAGCCTATAATGTTCCCATTGCTAGGACACCGGCCATCTCTCTGTGAGAGAGTGGGCCGTAGTCAACCACGCGGACCCAGTGCGGGTCGGTGGAGGTCACGTCTTCGATTTTTTTTATTCAAGGATAAATGGCGGTTCTTAAATTAAACTTTAAAGTATTTATTTTTAAATTATAAAAAAATATATATTCGAGACCCCCACAGTAGCGTCTTTCAAGGCCAAAACTACTCGCGTATACACTGGTGCTGATTCTCTTGTCACAAATGCCTCTAAACTAGACTAAAAATCACCAAATTGTAGGTTAGTCATTTCAAACGACGATTTCCCATTCTGAAACTAAATTCCTATATTTTAGTTTGACAGCAGTAAGATGGCACCTAGTTTATTAGTTTAGTGAACATTTTGCTATTCTGAATTTGACGTTTTTCACCTAAAATTTAGATTGTCTAACTAAATCTGACTATTTTTAATCGCGATTAAAATGGTGTGGAATAAAATTGGTTGACATGAACTAAATTTCACGCCAACACCTCGACTTCAGGTGCAAAAACAGTACTGTTGCTTTCTTTTTCTGTAGCTTCTTTTTTGAAATAGTGAAAATTTCGACCCCCTTTATAAAACCCCTAAAACTCAACATGTAGATAGGTAATAATTTTTCATATTTTCCAGACAAAAAGTAAAAAATCAATATAGGTATATAAAATTCAAAGTCCTGACTGACTGACTGATATATCAACGCACAGCCTTAACCGGTGCTCTTAGAGACATAAAATTTGGAATATGTGTTCTTTGTAAAGAGCAGGTAACCACTTAGAAAGGGTTTTTCGAAATTCCACCCCTGGGAGGCTGAAATGGGGGGTTAAATTTTCTGTGAAACTTTTTATTCTCTGGGTTGATTGACTCTCTTCAATTAAAATTATGAGACACGTGTATCACAGTTTTTTTAAAATCATTCCCCAACAGAGTCAAATAGGGCTTTGAAAACCCTACTGGGTGATATATCAACACACTGCCCAAACCACTGGACCTAGAAACTTGTTATTTTGCACATAGATACCTTATACAGTGTAGGCATCCACTTACGAAGGGTTTCTGGAAATTCCAACCCATAGGGAGTAAAAAGCGAGGATTTCGTTTGTTAGAAAAATCTTATTTCTTAAGGTAATATACTTGAAACTTGGCACGAATGCTTATATCTAAGTAAAGAATAAAGTTTGTCATTTTCAGTTTATTTACACTACCCCCTAAAGGGAGATTGGGGGGTTTCAAAGTTCGTAAGGCAAAATTTCGACGCGTGGTAAGATTAACTTGAAACTCGGTATTTATAATTAAGGTCTGAAATAAAGTAAAACGTTTAACAGGGTTTTCCAAAAAATCTACCCCTAACGCGGTGGAAAAGGATAATCGATTTTAGAGGGGATGGTTTTATTGCGTGCTTTGATTAACTATAAGTATAAATACCTATAAGTCAAATTATGAAAACGTCACAAACGATGTTTCAATAATCAACCCCTTTGGTGGGTGAAAAGGGGCGATAAAGTTTATATGAAAAGAATCTTATTCATTTGGTTAATAAACTTGAAACTTGGTACGAATATTTGCCTAAGTAAGCAATAAAGTTAATCATTATTAGTTTTCCAAAACTACCCCTCAGAGGGGAGTTAAAGGGTGCTAAAGATTATACGGAAGAATTTTAACGCCCGGTCTGATTAACTCAAAACTCAGTATTTATACTTAAACCTAAAAATAATGTGTATCAGGGCTTTTCGAAAATTATCCCTGACGGGGTGAAAAGGGTTAGTCAATTTTACAGGGTAGGATTTAACAGCGTGGCTTGATTAACTCCAAATTTCGTATAAATAACCTATACGTCAAATAATGGAAATTGGTGGTGAAAAGGGGGGATACAGTTTGTATAAAAAAAAAAATATATTATTTCGTTGACCTAAAAACTTGAAACTTGGCCCGAATGCTTCATCATCATTCTCCTGACCTAATACCAAATATTAAATACCAATTATTTGGTGAAAGTACGAAATCTACGCGAACGAAATCGCGGGCGAAGTGCTGATTGACTGACATATCAGAAATTTTGCACAAGAGTTTCTTTTATAAGGGTGCGTACAGATTATGTTATATAACACAAACTTTTGTTATATAGGTATAACAGTACACATAGTTTAGCATTGCTAGCCTCTTTATAGAAACATGTTATATGACTATGTTTTGTAACATGTTATGCTATACCTTTACATGTGACAATTTATAATTTAATTACTTATCGACCCCGTTTCGGTGACAATGTGGACACGCTTTAATGTAGGCGACCTCTATGATGGGTTTTTGGAAATTTGACCTTTAAAGGGGTGAAAAGGGTGGATTTCTATTGTATGAAAAATGTTATTTATTAGTTAGTCAACTTGAAACTTAGCACGAATACATTCTTAAATGAATAATCAAGTTTGTCATTATTTAGTTTTTCAAAACTACCCGTTAAAGGGATTTTAGGGGGTGCTAAAGTTTGTATGGAAGAATTTTAAAGCGCTGTCCGGTTACCTCGAATAACGGTATTAATCCTTTTGACAAAAAATATAGACATAATTTTTTTGGTTTTTCGAAAATCGACCAGCAAAAGTACTCTAATTAAGTTTTTGGGGAGGATTTCGCTGCGTGTCTGGATTAAGTCAAAAGTAATCTAAAACGACGAAAACCGTGATTATTTAATTTTTCCTTTGATCAGTAAATTATATAATAAGTCTATAAATTAATCAATAAATCCTTATACATACCATTTAAAAAAATCGGTGCCACGTCTGTCAATCTGTCTGAACATGATAAACTCAAAAACTACCGAAAGGATTTTCAAACGATTTTCACTAATGGACGGAGTGATTCATGAGAAAGGTTTAAGGGCATAATTAATTAAGGTTTTATATAAATTGGCTGAAATATGACGATTATTGTAGAAGATGTCAGGAAAAAATCAGGCCGACTTCCCAGCCGTAAGCTCCCGTAAGTAAAGCTCCCGCTTTACTGAAGTGCGCCGCATAAACCATATGAGAAACCTTAATATTAATGTTTTTAAAGATTAACATACATCTTAAAAAGATCAACCATGAAAATGCCCAATAGCACATGTCAATCTTCTAAGTACGACCCACAGTAACTATTTATATTTTTCAGAATTTGATAAAAAATTCATTAATTGTATTAATATAGTACCGGTCAAAATAGCTTTGGTTATTTCTGAAGCTATTTTGACCGGGTATTGTATTAATCCTTATCCAATAAAATATGACATTTAAATTGGCCATTTAATTTTGATTGACATCATGTCATTTATATGAATACTTTAAAATAACACAGATTCAAAATTACTTACGCGTACCAAAATAATTATGGTTGACAGCGGCGCAGCGCTAGGACAGGGGTCAATGACCTCTGCCTCGGCTATTAGCTATGTGATCATCGCTTCGCTTCCTTTAAATCCCGGTAGAACCTTCCCTTAGGATATTTTCCGACAACCACGCGGGCGAAGCTATGGGCAAAAGCTATGTGAAAATAAATTGACGTTACGAGGTACCGCTGATAACATATTTTGTATTAAAAACCTACTCTTCACAAAGAACACACCTTCCAAATTTTATGTCTCTATGACCAGCAGTTTAGGATGTGCGTTGATATATCAGTCAGTCGGTGAGTCAGTCAGGACTTTGAATTTTATGATTGCTCGACGTTATAATGAGTGGAAATTTGGTACTATATCAGCAGACAATATATTCATGATAGCGTAGCGGACATACAACCCGATTCGTATCGGCTTCCCTTCGGAACAACCACTCTTCTTAGTGTCTACTTTTGCCAAATAATAATGGTACACCTGTGTGTGTAACTGTGTATCACATCACATTACAGGACAGACAGATGAAAACTAGATTTAATAACAGTTTAATACATCATGTGACTAAAACCATTACAAAAATGCCAAAATTTTTTTTTTTAAACAAACATTTCCGATAACATCAGCGTCAAAATAGCCTTCGTGTGTCAGAATGCGGTACTAAATGTGTAGGTAGACACGAAATCACGTACGTCCACACGTGATTTCGTGTCCCGCAGATCCGCGTCGTAGGTAACTGGGGAAGCCGAACTACAGCGAGTTATGACAGGGACATAAATAGAAAAGTATGTAGGCGAGAACGAGATAGAATGAATGATTGTATATTTTTGTGTTTGTGTTTTTTCCTTGCGTCATGTTTACCGCAAATAAATTTATTTTCTTTCTTTTCATTTTTTTACATTAATGTTCTTTGTTAATGTTAATTTCTTGACACATAATTCACGTGTATTTTGTTTTCATCTGCTCTTTTGTATTTTATTCGTTATAACATTAGAATATTTTTATAATATAATGTTTTTCAGAAATAAAATTATAATCGGTTATTTTATCGTTTATTTTAGTAAAAAAAATTATAAAATATTCTGTTTGTGTAGTGACAACGTCTCTTTGGTTATGTTACTTGACCATAGATGGCGTTAAATTAAGAAAAGTTAAGTAATGATTTTAATTTTTGAGTTAATTAATTTTTAAGTTGCCTAGAGTTTATGAGAACTGATCAATTTTTTATTCGGCTTCCCTCGAACGATAATTGTAGCTGCGCTACTGATGAACTTATATAAATATAAATACAAATTATAAAAAAAAAAAACTTAAAACATATTTTCCTTCTTTGACCAATACGTCAGATAATATTTAGAGAGAGATAGTGACAGAGATTTAGTTGATTAATGAAAAGCGTTCCTGTGGGAAAATTTCCGACACCCACGCGGGTGAAGCCGCGGGCAGAAGCTAGTATTCTACATGGGTGTTCAATTTAGATTGACATCATATCATTTAAATGAATACTTTAAAAGAGTTTTGATTGATTTTACCGTAGATATTTTCTTATGACAGCGCCATCTATCTATGAAAAAGACCACTTAGAAACTAAAATTTTATACTAATTTAACAAAAATTTATATTCGGCGAAACGAAGTTTGCCGGATCAGCTAGTCATTCTCATTAGTTACATAAATAGTTAGTTACTAAAAATACAAATTTATATACTTACATAGTTAGTTTGTTAAGTATAATTATATTTAGTTTGTTACTAATATTGTTAGTTAGTTGTAGAGAAAGAGACCCACCTACAAAAAATAAATGAGATCCCACCAAAAACATTAAATGTAAAAAAATGCCAAGTCTCTCTCCATGCAATATTTCCACCGTACAAAAGTTTTGAGATCTCATAGAAGCCAAGTCCTATTCAATTTATTTTGTAGTTAGTTATCTATCAGCATTTAGTGACAGAATCAATAGTTTTATTTATATTATTATAATTATAGTGACTTGGCAATGAGCACAAGAAAAAACAAATATAAAACGGCATAAATATTTGGAGGAGGTGAAAGTAACGCATAACGCACGCGCAAAGTTTAACATCACATGATTAGTCAAGTTCTTTTGATTTGTCCATTAAACATAGGTTTAGATAAAAATTGTGATGTTCTTTTCAAATAAACTTAGGTCTTCTTAAATATGTATTGGCGCATGTAGTCGATGGTGACCATAACTTAGTAGTTATAACAACAACAGTCTGCATATCATAAATCACACATAAGCATAATAACTAATTTCATAGATATCAATTTGTCAAACAGTCGTATCAAACAGTCGCACATAATTCCACACAGCAAGCAGCTCTTAATTTGTGCTCATTGCCAAGTCACTATAATTATAATACAACGTGTATCTGGATGTACGACATTAAATAAAAACGAGCATAGTACTAACCCATCGAAACATTTTAAAACACGAAGATTAGTCATTAATGGAAAATTTAAAAATTGCAGTTTTCTAACAAAATAAATAGCAGAATAAACTGCATAAAAAGTAAACACGCTTTATCTATGAAATGTCACTGACCAACGGTGCGGTGCGGGGCGTGGCGACGGCGGTACGGGGCGCAGGTAGGTAGGCGCAGGCACTTTAGTCGGAGAACAATACAAACGTAGAGATTAGAATCATATGTTTTGCACAGGTTCTTGACCTTACAATGTTCACCTAGTATTATTACGGACTCAAATCTACATCATGTTGAAAAATAAGAAGATGAAAAATAATTTCCTGTGGCTAAAGTAATCATTGAATTTGATTGATTTTTTGTATACGGATAAAGGACATGATTATCTTTACGTGATTTAAAGGAATGTCAATCGTCCTGTTCCACCTTGTATAAATACAACTATTGATACAGTCACTAAATGTTGATATAGATATGTTGATAACTAACTACAAAATAAATTCAATAGGACTTGGCTTCTATGAGATCTCAAAACTTTTCACGGTGGAAAGATTGCATGGAGAGAGACTTGGCATTTTTTTTACATTTAATGTTTTTGGTGGGATAAAATATACAGGATAGAACTTATAGGAAATAGAAGAAGTCAACTATAAAGTAAATGAATGTCATTTAAATTTATGAGGAAATCGAATATACTAAGAGTTGTTGCTTACTTGACTTGAAGACTTCTAAAATAATTAACATTACTTACTTGTCCACGACATCACTTCGTAGTTCTGTTTTCTCTTCTAAAGGAATTGGGTCGCTTTGAGTTTGCTCCCTGAAAACACAAAATAAAATCTCTACTTATAAAAATCTTTAATTAATTCACTCACTGACAGACAACGCGCAGCCTACACCGCTGTGCCTAGAAGCATGAAATGTTGCACAAGAGTTCCTTTTGTAACGAAGGTGAGCAACAAGAGAAGATTTTTAAAAAATCATCCCCTAATTGGGTTAAATATAAGTTTGTATCGTAGTTCGACAATTTGCGGATGGGAAACCCCATCGGGCGCACGGCCATTATAAATAACAATATTTTATGATAAACTACTAAGAAAAATGCCAGTGCGTGTTGCGAGTGCCGAGCTATGGAACTGAAACGTAGTCGCTCACAATGGACCTCATTAGAAGGCTGAAAGTCATCCAAAGGGCAATGGAGAGGCTTTGCTTGGAGGTTCCCTGCGTGATCGAATCAGAAATGAAGAGATCCGCAGGCGAACCAAGGTAACCGACATAGTCCGAAAATTGGCAAACTTAAGTGGCAGTGCGCAGGGCACATTGCTGGCAGAACAGATGGCCGATGGGGCCGAAAGGTTCTGCAGTGGCGACCGCGTACCTGGAGATGATGCTTTGGATGTCGTCCCACAAGATGGACTGATTATCTCGTGAAGGCTGCAGGAATCCGCTGAATGTGGGAAGCACAGAACCGGTCGAAGGGGCGGCACTTGGGGGAGGCCTGTGTCCAGCAGTGGATGTCTCTCGGCTGAAATGATGATGATGACTAAGAAAAATAAAACATTTGTTTAAAGATAAAGATATATTTATTTGCTCAAACATGTGTATACATACAATAATAAAATGCATGCAGGATAACAACAAAATATAATATAGGTTCAGACTTGTTTGCCACATACTATGGCGTGCAAATATATTATTATGATTGGTAATAATTAATTTCAACACAGTATCAATAATTATGGATATTAAGGAATAAATGTTAGGGGCTTGTGGCTAAGAAATAACAGCCGCACGGGTCGATCGGTCAGGTTAAGCTACGCTTGCCGCGGTTGGTCCGTGGATGGGTGACCATCTTTACATATCAAGACCCCTCCGTGCCTCGGAAAGCACGTTAAGCCGTTGGTCCCGGCTGTCATTCGTGTATCTTTGACAGTCGTTACGGGTCGTCAGAAGCCCGAAAGTCTGACAACCAGTCTTACCAAGGGGTATCGTATTACCCAGTAACTGGGTTGTGGAGGTCAGATAGGCAGTCGCTCCATGTAAAATACTGGTATTCAGCTGCATCCGGTTAGACTGGAAGCCGACCCCAACATAGTTGGGAAAAGGCTAGGCAGATGATGAAGGTATAAATGTTAACAGTAAAAAAATATATAATAATAATGCATAAAAATCTGTCAAAATAAAAGATTCTGTCAAAAATTAATTAATATATTTATTTATTTTATTCATTAACACATACATTTGTTCTGACAAGTAAGACTCAAGCTAACAAAAGTAGTCATGAATTGCTAATTGTCCAGTCTCGAGTATCAGGTCTGGGTAGAGCACAAGTTACACAGTGGACAACATACTAAGTGCCACCCTCTGGAATTCCGCCAAAGAGCAAGAAAATATGTCCAAACACAGAAACACTATTAAGTATTCTTACTGCACGAATCACTGGTGCAAACTTTAATAAATTTGTACGGGTTGCCGGAACTTTAAAAAGTCCCTCCCTCGGGCCCAACCGTAGCCTCCTGTCTGGAACGAGCAATCCCAACGATTCCAATATTTGAGGATTATTCAACATACCGCGAAAAACCATAAAAACATATTTTACAAGAGCGCCTTACTTCAAACGTATAGTACCCAACCATCCCTATAACAGGTATATATAGGTGGTTATGTTCGCATACTTCGCGCGCAAACTTAACGCGATACATTGTGATTAATGATTGTGCAACACGAAATTGTTTGATTAATTGGTTTCGATATTTTCTTGAAAATGCCTTCTAGAAAAAAATCAAACCTTTCGCAATGTAGTCGAAGCGCTAAAAAGATGAGACTAATTAGATCTCAAGAATCCGAAGAGGATTCTAAAGTGAGGTTAAATGCTGTCCACGCACGGGACGTCAGAACTCGCGCATCAGAAACTAGGCTTCCAGCGTGTCTAGACTCGGAACACAGCGTGTAGGCAACTTAATACATACATAAATACATAAACTCACGCCTTCTTCCCATGGGGGCAACTTATTGTATTTATTAATTTATTTATCTGTATACAACGTGCCACTACAATGGCAACATTAATTTAACACTCGGGTAGGGCTAGTGGCCAGTAATTATATAGGTACATTATAATAAGATACTCGTACAATAATTCATAAATTGAAAAATTGAAATTTTCAAACAAACTATATAATAAAAAATAATAACCAAAATGGGATCACTCTGTGCAAAAGATTCATTCATGAAGCTACTTACCAGCTGACTTACGTTCGACTCGGAACGGCAACGACTCGCTACGCGCGCTGGCAACCACGCAATGCGCTTTGTACGATTCGTCCGATCCTTTGACGGCAAATTATCAAAGAAACCGGCGAGCGGCAGATGCGTAATCAATCTCTGTATGAGAAGAGGCCTCTGCCCTGCAGTGGGACAATAATAGGCTGGTATAATCTGCCTGCCTTTTTAACCGACTTCAAAAAAAGGAGAAGGTTATCAATTCGGTTGTATGTTTTTTTTTAATGTTTGTTACTTCAGTACTCCGTCATTTATGAACCGATTTGGAAAATTATTTTTTTATTTGAAAAGACATACTTCCCGACTGGTCTCATTTTTATCAAAATCCAGTTCTGATGACAGGATCCATGAGGAATTGAGGGAACTCCTCAAATATTATAGGCAAACATATTTCATTCATTTCAACAACAAGTCAACCATTTGCATTCAGAAAGTATTACCTATTTGGTGAAGAGGAACTGATGGAGAAGACCACAGTGATGGTCACGGGAACTCCTCAATCATAAGTATTTCACGGGTGGTGATAAGATATCTCGATTAAGATAGTTAAGCGACAATGACGAAGCCGATTTAAATAAATAGTGCTGATGAAAATGGTACCATCGAACTTATCTGATGATGATGCCAGAAGGTAGGTACCGGAACTCCGTAATAAAACAATGTATCCTAGCCGTGTTTGGGCTTATTGGAATTGTCATGAGATGCACTCTGGCTATAAATTATTTTTAACCGACTTCAATTTTTTGAAGTCGGTTAAAAATAATTTATAGCCAGAGATTTTTTTTTTTTAATTTAATGAATAGTTTTAAAGTTATTTAAGAAAATAGACGAAAACTGACGCTCAGTAGTTTACTGAGCGTGTAAGTGTACTGAGCCTAAAATTTTGATAAAAATACAGAAAATAGTTCTAGATGGTTGGTTTTTATGGTGTGCACTAGACCCAGTCCACCCCTGGTGGTGGCTGGTTCTAGATCTATCTTCTATCTATCTATGCAACTACAGGTTACCGGAAAACAAAGAATTTTATAGTCTTAAAATAACACGACAAATCTTTCAATATTGTGCGTACAAACTTACATAATATGCAGTTGGAATGTATAGAAGAACATACAATGTTAAGTTTGTTCTTGGGATAATTCTGTCTCTTCTTTCTTCATCCCAACTACGGAACCCGTCATTGTGCGTGGTCCGACACGCACTTCACCGGCTTTTTTTATTATCTGCCTGACTGACTAAATAGAATTTCTTTTTTTTTTACCCAGGCATCATTTTTATTTTATGTTTTCCTGCGGGTTTACCTCTCTACACGACCTTGCAGTTGCCGGCCTGCGCAATCTACTTGCAAAGCCCTAGTCGTTACAGTGGAATCTTGGGTTGGTACATTACAGGCGAGTGCTCCCGGTGAGGGGCGCCTTTAGCGTCAAACTTTGATTACGCGATGCAGGATTCTGTGGGTACACGCACGGCGAAAACTTCAGTCTCCGATTTACTAAGAGGTTCCTGTATTGTGACATAGATGTCGCTACTGTGTGCTGTTAAAAATACAGTAACACAGTGTTAACTCATACCTGTCCTTCTGTACGCGTCGTTCCTCAGCCTGTCGCTTGTCTGCATTCCGTCCCTGTTTCTCCTTCAGTATCTGAAGTATCTTCGTCTCACTCACTCCGGTGACCAGCGCAGTCCGCTGGCGGAATCATCTCGACAGAGGAGTCAGGTCCAGGTCTCCACAACTCGTCTTTAACTCCTCATACTCTTTCTCAAAGTAATGGTATAGTTTTGCGATGAGTATTTTTCTTTGATCCTGAGGAATTGCAGGCCATGGTTAAATCGTGAGAAAACATGAATATGAACGGCTATAAGAGTAAGGGAAGGTCAAACAAACGGAGAATGGATTGTGTGCTTGATGTAACCAATATTTTGCCTGTTCTTGTCATAGGAACCTACTACACTTTGGAATGGGCAACTAGCTACATATTTCTGACTGACCGACCCCTTGATAGTTCAAAAGTGGCTATAATTGATTTAATTGAAATGAATGCTTTGAGTTTGTGACAATATGATATAGAAAAGATGTGAACTCTGAGATGGCGATTTCCATTCACAGAGGTGAATGGAAATCATCCCAGGTGGGACGAAGTTTTATTGGGGTTTTCTTTGAGGTATTTCTCAGTAGCAGCCTGGATTTGTGGCCAGTTCATGGCAATAGCATACAGCAGCTTTCGCCTCTTATTACATGGGACTTAAACATAACCAGCGAAATGTGGGTGTACATACTAAGGTACACCTCTGCCTAACTCTTCGAAGAATTACAGGCGTGATGTTATGTTATATTTTAAATTGTTGAATGTACAGTCAACGATACATCAGTGATAACAATTTGACATTGACAACGCCTTGTGTCGGAGCAGTAAGGGCGATTTTCGTAGTGCTAATGTTCCCAGTGATGCGCATGCGCAGTTGACTGTAGACACCTACCTCTATTATTCCTTCTGCGGTGAGCGCAAAATCCGTCTTACATTTCGGGCACAACACTTTAATTTCTTTCTCACTCAACGAGGAGCCTTCCTGTAAAAAAGGAAAATTTCAATCGTTAGCTAATAACAAACGTTTTTTTAAGTACATAATTTTCTAGACTACTAAAACTATTATTTAATGTGTGCACGGATGGAGCCGTGCCTCGTAAAGCACGTTAAGCTGTGTTGGTCCCGGTCTCATTCGTAGATCTTTCTTCGTTACGAGTAGTCAGAAGCCTAAACTAGGCTGAAAATTAGCACTTTTTGAACGTCAAAATTACATCAGACTGTCCCCCATAACGCCCGCCCTTCACCACTTCCTAGTGCTTTAGCTGGGAAGAAGAAGTGGCGCAACAAACTCCCCATAAAGGGCCTACCCGCTTACATGAGCAATGCTGGATTATGTCCATACAGCTGTAACTATCAGCTGTACCATTTAAGTAAAATCTATTAACAGATAAACAGTCGCTCCATGTGCAATATGTGCTGGTATTCAGCTGCATTCGGCTGGGTTAGACTGGAAACTGACCCCAACCTAGTTGGGAAAACGCGAGGCAGATTGATAAGTTCTACATTTCGAAAGTCATTGTCCTCGAAGCGTAACATAACACCATGTATGTGCCAGTGCGGACATTTGTGGTGAACAACTGGTCTACCTTATTACCAGTGATAGGAATAGGTAGTGCTAATTTGCCTCAACTTCGAGGAAGGAAGTAACATGGAGTAGATAATACCTCCTCTGAAATCGGGATTTTAGAGGAGGTATTATCCACTCTATGTTACTTCCTTCCTCGAAGTTTATGCAAATTAGTACTACCTATTCCTATCACTGTTTATTACCTTAGCAATAAGGTCAAAAAGTGCTTCACCGCAAATGTCCGCGATGGTGCCTGCTCATAAGCCGTTAAAAAAAAGGCCGAGGTGAGGTGTCACCACTGTGTGGATCGCCCGGAGGACACGGTGGAGCATACGGTGGAGGTCTGCCCGGCTTGGGCGGAGCACCGCCGTGTCATCGCGGAAGCGATCGGCGGCGGCGATCTCTCGCGTCCGGCCCTGGTCCAGGCCATGGTACGGAGCGAGAGTGCATGGGAAGCCATTACCTCCTTCTGCGAAGCAGTAATGCTCGTGAAGGAGGAGGCGGGACGCGTGAGGGAGAGGCAAGCTTTGCACCCTCACGCCCCTAGTCGCCGCAGGAGTCGCCCTGGGCGTCGGGAACTGGCAGCTGATTCCCGGCCACCGTAGGCGCGGGCTTGCGGACGGCGAGCAATGGGTAGCTCGCCGTCCGGTAAGGACCAAGCCCGAGTCGACGGCGCGTCGTGTTCCACGCGCGCCTCAAAGAGATGTCAGCACTATTGACGGGGTCCGCTAGGACCGATGCCAGCTAGGGTTGCGGGATGTTCGAAAGAGTTACCGTGGCCCCGGCACAGGCAACAGAAGGAACACGGGTGGGTTTTAGTCAGTAAAAGTCTGACACGCCCTCCCGCTCCGCCCAGAGCGGGAGAAGTCATTTGATGATTTCCCATCCACAAAAAAAAAAAAAAAAAAGGTGGAGCAGGCAGGAGCGGGACGCCGACAATATTATTTTTACAGCCTTTGCTCCTTTTCGCATAATCTTATATTGTTTGACGTTTAATTTTGCATCAACAAGGATTCCTAAAGCAGCTTCCGGGGAAAGTTTTGATTCAGATTTCGTGAATGCAGCTCTTGCCATCTTTATTTCCGTAGCACGTGAAGGAAAGGCAAGATATATTTCTGTCACAATATTAGCTGCATCTCTTTTGCCAGAAGCAGCAAGTTTCATTTCCATTGCAAGTGCCAATTCTTCCGGAGATTTCTACGAAACCAACTCTTTTAACTTTCTTTTTTTAACTTTTAAGTGACAGTTTCCAAAAAGTTTCTCCGGCCGACCAATATGCCTTATTGTTGGAGTGGTAGATCCGCTTCAAGAGGGCATGACACCATGGAGACTATGGACAGAAATTCAGATGGAAACAACACTTCTTCTTCCAAGCAATCTGCATTTTCTGCCAAGAATCTTGTTTTGTTTCGCTTACATTTCTCCCATTTAAATTGTATTCTTGCGGTGAGACTACTTATTAACATTTGAAGTGATCGTGGAGGATTTTTACATTCATATATGTCATAATTATCCAGTATTTTTTCAATGGGGAAGGCAACTGTCAAAATGGCGCTGTCGCAGCTAGTTCCCAACACAAGCCAATAATACAAGGCGTGAGACGGTTTTATTTTATTTTTGCGAAAATGATGCGTTGTTGTGTTACTAACTCCGAAATTGCAGTCCACCATTTCCCGAGAGACCCTAAAATTAAAAGATGGTGGCTTAAAGCTATTCGTAGAGATGTTTTATAAATTAAACAGAGTAGAAACATTTTGTAGAAAGTGACTTGGAGGACATATTTATAGTTTTAAATTCTGACACTTTCCATGTTATTTACTTGATTTAAAATATTGAAATCACCAAAAATAAAGAAATAGCGAAATAAAAGTAAACTCATGAATGAACGAAATGTCAAACTTACTAGGCCGTGAGGACCTAGCTATGATCACGCCATCTACAATTAACTTTGCCCGACCTTCCCTATTATAAGGTTATTTTGACATTGACTTCCAACTTGCAACCACATATGAAAAATATCTCGTCTTTTCATTGTGCATCAATCTGATAGAAAACTAAAAAAAAATGTATGAACGGGGCAAATAGGAGCAAGGGATTTCAACTAAATTTCAAATAATATTAACCGTAGAATGGTATAACAGTGATTTCCCGGTGTATTATGTATACATTTTTAAAAGTCAACTCTAATACAAAAATTAAAATATTTTTGAAGACTACCGCAAAAATGTAATGTACTAAAAACATTCAATTTATAAAAGGTTCAAACTTACCCTCGACGTATGCTCGATGAGATAACGAACGATAAAAACGACCACTTATTAGCACTTTAAAAGACAAGAACACACGCTCGCATTCAGTAATAAATCAGTACTAAACAATAGCGCGCGTGCTAGCACGCACAAACATGTTTCGGGACTTTCCCTGAGTTATGTGGTGTTGCCAACTTATTAATTTGGATAAATATCGGTTATATACTTATACATCTGTGCAATGAAGGGAGTTTTAGGAATATTTAGAAAAATATTATTTTTGAATTAAGTTCCGCTAGATCTCGATTATATATAATACAGGGTGCGTCATAGGTACTTGAGCTCAGAAGTTTGTGTGCATGTGTGGGTTATATACCACTACAAAACTAATAAAAAGTATAGTGGGTTTGCGTATAATGTGTTTTTTTCAATTCATAAGTAGGTTAGGTAGGTACTTTCTGAGTTTATCTTGGTCATTACCTACCTGACATTAGTGAAGTGAAGCCAATAAAGGAAAAAAAGTCGCGAGGAGACCTATTGTAAGTCTGAAATCCCCAACCGATCTTAAAGCAAGCGTGGTTATCAATGCTCGTGCCTTCTCTGTCTGAGAAGAAGCTGTTACCCTGAAGTGGGGCAATAATAGGCTGGTTTATTATAGCAGCCTTTTTTTTATTTACTTAACTTTTCCTTGGAGAGCTGCAAGAGAGACTCCTTGTGCCTTGAGCTCATGACATTACTCACTGTTTTTATTGTCCGAGTTCCTTCGCCTTTCATCCACAAATGTTCTTGAGATGTCTTTGGTAATCTTAGTTCACCCGGCACATATGTTGGGAGAGTATTCGTTTTTAAAACCTTGCGACTCGTTGTATGTAGTATGTCCTGGGCTCTAAAATGTTCTTCACATACCCGGTAGTTTTTGTAGCTAACTTTTCTTGCTAAATCTTCTCGGCATATCAGCTGAAGCCATGCGGATCGTCTAAAAATAAAAATAGATATTATCCATTTATTTGGGTTCAATGAACCGAAATCCCGAGAGAAATACTTTCTATAGAAAAGTTACGGAAAGGTCTTTAACGATGACGTATATATGCTCAGGTTAATTCACAAATTGACACAGAGTTGTTTCAGAAATTATGCTATTCTGTCTACTAGGGTTATGGTGATTTAATCAGTTGAAGGACATTGAACGAGACACAATAGAAGTTGTATTGTTAGGTAATACGTCTGGGATGTTTAATCCTTACCGAAATAAATTTGCTTATCGTTAAGGAAATTTTATACAAGAGCTTAGATAAACATTACATTTTACACCAATTTGGGTGAATAGTTTAGATTTCATGACTGTGTTTTTGTTCGCGGGACACACGATGAAGACTGTGACAGACCGAAATCTATGCGGGCGACGCCGCGAGCAGAAGCTAGTATGCTACCTATCGCATTAAAAAAGGAAGATCTCTGAAAGAGTGGGGACTTTTTTACCATAGGTTTACAATGCGCAAACCCATCCTCACTCTGGCGCTAAGCCCGAGCAAAACCTTGCGATAGTGCGTTATTCAGAGGCTATTAACTCATTAATTAGGAGAAATAAACTACATCTATAGATAATGGACCTCCTATCATCACATTGCACGTTCTTATTTGTTTTTATGTGTTTTAAATACATTTATAAAATCTCCTCGTAAAAAATAACTAAAATTATTGATTGCATGCATCTTTTGCTAAAGGTGACGTTTTATTAAGTAATTTGAGGATTACATTAGAGATAGATAATTTAAAAGTCTAAATAAACCTTGAACCTAATGCTTTAGCGATAAAGTTGAAAATCTATTAAAGAAATTTGACAGATTGTAGTAGCTTGATGTGCTGCCGTCCATACATTATGATACAAGTGTGTTAAGTTAGTCATTACACCAGAGGCGGTATTATTCGCGCGAGCCGTAGGCGAGCACGATAAGGGAGCCGATGTGTAATGATCAATGCACACGCGTTTCATACGACGTTTTCCAACACACTTGCGAGGCAAAAAATAAATATTCTTACTATTATGCTATTCGCAAAGCTGAGATAGCAGACAATGCGCCACTTTGGCGCGTGGTAAACAACGCGAACTGTCAAATGTGCGCGGCAAACTTTTTGGCGTTTTTCAATATTATTTCGCCGTGTTTGGGCTTATTGGAATTGTCATGAGATGCACTCTGGCTATAAATGATTTTTAACCGACATCAAAAAAGGAGGAGGTTCTTAGTTCGTCGGACTCTTTTTTTTATGTGCGTTCCCCGATTACTCGAAGACGGCTGGACCGAATTAGAAAATTCTCTTTTTGTTTGAAAGGGTATACTTTCTAGGTGGTCTTATTATTGTCATCAGGTCAGGACCTGATGATGGGATCCTGGAGAAATCGAGGGAACTCTTCAAATATTATAGGCACACCTATAGCGATTTGGGTCCTTGTTATAGTAACTTGTACATTTGCTCTCAGAAAGCACCGTTTGGTGAAGTGGAACTGATGATGAAGACCACAGATGGCTCCCGGAACAACTTAATAATAAGTATTTCACGGGTTGCGATTGGATTACTTTTAAATGATTGCTAAGCACTATAAGCTCGTCATAATGCATATTATTGTGGTGAAGTGGAGCTGATGGTGAAGTACCAGGAGAACTCCTCAACAATTATCGTCCCTGCATCGGGAAAAGCAATGATTTGTAAAAGATGATGAGCAGTCTGTTTTCATTAGGTTATTGTAACTTAGATAAATTACAAACCGACCGACTAAAAAGTAAAAAAACTTTTTTACAAAAAAAAAAAAAAAACAACTGACCTCCAAAAAAAACACTACAAAGTGAAAAGTAACTTTAATTTCGAAAGTCGGTGGCAGAAACCTAAAATACCTATCCAAAGACACCGACTTACAAAATTAAAGTTATTTTTCACTTTGTAGATTTTTTTTTGGAGGTCGGTTGTTTTTTTTTTTGTAAAAGTTTTTTTTTTCAAAATAGTTTTTTATTTGTAACAAAGTTTTTGTAATGTGGTCGAGCTCTAAGAAGAGGTTTTTGGAAATTCGACCTTTAAAAAATCTTATTTCGTAAGTTAAGGGTACCCTTAACTTACGAAATCATCAAGGCTAGGCAGATGACGATTTCGTAAGTTAAGGGTGAAGCGCTAAGTACACTAAATACATATGAGCGTGTACTTATAACAAAATAATTTTAAACATTTTTGTCTGTGTCTGTTTGTTCCGACTAATCTCCAAAATGGCTGGACTGATTTTGACGGGACTTTCACTGGCAGATAGCTGATATTATAAGGAGTAACTTAGGCTACAACCCAATTTTCGAGGATAGTTATAGGCTATTTAACATCACTCTACGACCTTTAGGAGCCGAGCAAAAAGAAAAAAGTTCTACTATGCAAACACGAAGTAATAGCGCGGGCGGGTGATGCAACGCGACGGGTCGAGGGACGAGGGAGTTTTATTAAAATATGGCTGTTGTTTTAGTATATTGTGTATGTAACAACTTCCACGTGAACGAAGTCGCGGGGCACAGCTAGTTCTAGTTTTATGTAAATTGGAACCAACGACCATCGGTGATTGTAACTCACAACTACCCACATATTTGTAAAAATATTGTCATCGCAGTCGACACGCGTTTTCTACTTAAGTAAATGTTTATTAAACAGCATAATATACAATTGTGATAATTGTGTGTTATTTACTTGTTAGTTTCTTACATATTTGTTAGGTTTATTAAACAGCACATGTAGTAAAACTGTCACTTTTTTACAAAATCGTAGGATTGTAACGTTTACTAAATAGGGCCCAGTACTGTACTTGTTAATGAAGCTATGCTAGTTACGCTTCAATAAAAAAACTACATAACACAGAAATAAATAAAAACTGAAAATAATGTTATTTTTATAGGCTTACCTTGCCGAGTCAACTGGTAACGAAAAAAATGATAGATCTGGTCTCGTTTCAGATGAATTCCAACATCCAGGCACTGCACAACACCGTACTGCCATAATTATTTCACGTAAATAAATAAAAAAATTATCGCCTCGCACCGTCCGCGTCCGTACGTAACTGTTCTGCGGCGCACTCGCGAAGTCCCGACCGTTGAATACCGAACTTTACCGAACATTTCGACGCGCGTCGATTGGGCCTTTTGTATGATGGATGACGTATAATCCATATCCATACTTACTTATATTATTAATTCGAAAGTTACTCTGTCTTTATGTCTGTCTGACTGTCTGTATGTTACCTTTTCACGCCTAAACCACTGAACGGATTTCGATAAAATTTGGCAAGGAGATAGATGGCATCCTGGGGAAGGACATAGGCTGCTTTTTGTCTCAAAAATAATCCTACCGGGGGTGATTTAGGGGATGAAAGTTTGTAAAGCAAAAATTTGAGTTGTGTGGTTCAGCGTTTTTGAAAAATCATCCCCGAAGGGTTAAAATAGACAAAGTCTGTCTGTCTGTCTGTATGTTACCTTTTCACGCCTAAACTACTGAACGGATTTCGATTAAATTTAAAACATAGAAAGAAAGAAAGAAAGAAAGAAAGAAAAGAAAGAAAGAAAAATATTTTATTTGGGACACGCACAGGAGATACAACAATAAAAAGAACATTAAAACTAACAATATCATAAACACAAATAAAATAAAAGGAAAGAAATAAAAAAACAAAACAAGGAAGACCTGTGCGAGGCCAAAAAGGCTCCTATCTCAGTATGATGCTGCGATATTTGAAAATACAAAAACAAATACCGCAGCGCTGATATTCTGACAGGGCCCACTGTGATGCCACGGACACACCTACGGACATAAAATAAATAAATAAAATAAGCAATAAAACATATTCTAAAAAACAAAATTCTGTGCAAAACCGTATTTGATGACGAACTAAATAAAAAAAAATAAAACTATTACATTACGATCGACCCACACCCGACGCTTCAACGTCGCTTGTCCATGTTACAGACTATTATCTGTGGTCAGTGACAAACGAAGGGACGCGAGCGCAGGCGATGCACTTGTATTGTACAATTTAGCGGAGCCTCATAATGTCAAGAAGAAAGAGAAATAATGATAAAAAAAAAACAAAGGATGTACACTGCAATAAACATCATCAGAATAATTAAGTGATACTTCAGATTCAAGTGAATAAGAAGACAAGGTGGCTCAAATATATAAATAAAATGTATTGATAGTGTATATGATTGAATGTGTCGTGATGCGGGTGGAGGCAAAAATGATGTAATCACCGGGCTATTTAAGCTACTTTTTGTCTCAAAAATAATCCTACAGGGGGTGATATAGGGGATGAAAGTTTGTATGGGAAACCCAGCATTTCTCAAGTTAGGGATATGAAAATTCAAATTTATGCTTTTGGTAGGAAATAAAGAGTTTTATGGTTCAGCGTTTTTGAAAAGTCATCCCCTAAGGGGTAAAATAGGGGTTGATTTTAAAAATCACAAATAATATTAAAAGTTTTGTATAGGTACCTCTTTTTAAGAGATTTAGGGGATTGGAAATGTAGTCATAGTTCGTATCTTCAGGTGCTTCTTGAGGTAAATTTAAGTCTTTATTTTTAACCAACTTCAAAAAAAGGAGGAGATTCTCAATTCGATTGTATTTTTTTTAATGTTTGTTCCCTCAGTACTCCGTCATTTATAAAACAATTTGGAAAATATTTTTTTTTTATTTGAAAGGACATACGTCATCTAGATTGGTCCCATTTTTATCAAAATCCAGTTCTGATGATAGGATCCATGAGGATCTGAGGGAATTCCTCAAATATAATAGTCATATACATAGCGATTTCGGTATTTTCGTATAAAAGTTAAGCATTTGCATTCAGAAAGTATCATTTGGTGAAATGGAACTGATGAAGAAGACCAGAGATGACTACGGGAACTCCTCAATGTTAAGTATTTCACGGGTGGCGATAAGATATCTCGATTAAGATAGTTAAGTGACTTTGACGAAGAAAAATAAATGGTTTAGATGAAAATGGTACCATCGAACTGATCTGATGATGAAGCCGGAAGGTAGGCACCGGAAATCCGTAATAAAACAACGTATCCCAGCCGTGTTTGGGCTTATTGGAATTGTCATGAGATGCCTCTGGCTATATAATATGATTTTAATGGTAATATGCTTCAAATTGCGCTTCTTGAGTCGTATATTATGATTGATTGATAGATTCCTTGATTGTCAGAAGACAGATTTCGTCAACGATCTGTCGTCGTGTGGTTGATTTGATTTAATTTGTTGTCGACGGCGTCCAAACCTGATATAAAATTACGCCTTCCAAACTTCTGACACGACTTAGCGCGACATATACAAGGTGTAATTTTAATCACTGTTAACCTCTTAAGGGGTCATTGTACTCAGCATTATGAACAACTTTTACTATGGGACCAAACCCGAAATCGCGAAAAAAATCAGCTGTTCCTTACATTTATGTTCGTCAAAATTTCTAATCAACAATCGTTTCTTTTTCCCTTTAAAAAACAATCTAATCAAGAAAATCATTGTATTTACTAATGGTATTGGAAACTTGCAAATATAGCTAACTTATTGATTAATTTGTTAATAGTTTAGAAATAAATCATTCACAATCGTGCACCGCATGGTAGATAGTAGATCCAGCCAGGGTTGCGGGATGTTCGAAAGAGTTACCGTGGCCCCGACACAGGCAACTGAAGGATCCCGGGTGGGTTTTAGTCAGTAAAAGTCTGACACGACCTCCCGCTCCGCCCAGAGCGGGAGATTTGATGATTTCCTATAAAAAAAAAATGGTAGATAGTAGAGATACCTATATATATCCAGGTATCTCTGTTTAGTTGTCTTGTCGAGACAAGACAACTAAACTCGCATTTCTAACGACTAGTAAGGACAGATTAGTAATCCAAAATTAGTAACTGTAATTGAGTTACTAATTTCATAACTGATTATCAGTTTAAAGTATTCGATTATGTCGATCATTCCCACCTCTAATTTCATTGGTCCAACTGTCAAGTGTCACGCTTGAAGTTTCTGATGTTAAGCATAAAACGTCAAATTTTGGATTTTTATTATTGTGTTATACATGGCAAAGATATCGCACTCGTCAGTCTACTTTTCGAAGTAGAATTTAGAAAAGGACGTGTTATGAAATGAGCTTAAATATTTTTTTTTTGAACAGTTATCATGTGTGGTTTTTTTGATAGGGAAAATTATTCAGGATGACCTTACAAAAACAAAAAAAAAATATTAAAAGGACCAATATTTAATAAATAAATATTTTAAATCCAGATATTTTTTGTATCGCATTATTATTTTTGCACATTAAAACAAAGAAAAAACGGTTAAATATCATTTTTTAAGCACCTTATTCTTATATTCTAGTTTAAAATATTTTAAAATAATACTAAATGGCTATAAAATAAAACCAACGAATTACTTCCTAATAAAGTAGCACAGACCAAATATCTAGGTGTCATAATTGACCAACATTTAAGATGGTACTCCCACCTTGAACATGTTGCTGATAGAATACGTAAATTGGGATGGATATTTAAATCATTAAGATACGTGACCCCTGCATGTATAGCCACAAAAGTGGGCGCCAAGAGAAATCTTCTAAATGAAATCTACACAGCCCTTGCACAATCTGTGATAGTCTACTGTATACCTGTATGGGGTGGGGCAGCGAAATCAAAATTTATAGACGTAGAACGAGCGCAAAGAGGTCTAATAAAAATAATGTACTTTAAGAAACGGAGATTCCCTACTGAAAGTCTATATGAGATTAGCGGCCTGCTATCTGTTAGGAAATTATATATCTGTGCCTCGATCTTAAAAAAGCATAAGACACTTACCTATGATAAAAACATAATGTTAAAGAGAAGAAAGGATATTATTGCTCAAGTGCCACAATCTAAAACCAATTTTACTGCTTCACAATATAATACTCAATCAGCACGGTTATATAATAAAATTAATAAAGACATATACATTTACACTGAACATCTTCATAAAGGTAAGAAAATGCTAATAGAATGGTTAAAACTACGCACCTATGCAGATATTGAACTACTGTTACAATAAGTGGAAATTAGTTAAATGGCACCACCACATCCACACGCACCACACACCTCTCACCCCACGCACACCCCAAACACATCACTACCACACACACTCGGCACACTAAATACACCCCCCACACATCACACACTCCGCACACCCAACACACCCACATTAATGTATAAATGTAACTCGGGAAACTCAAAATAAAATAATTTTGTAAGTTGTACAAACAGCCAAAGCTATGGAAGTGCGGAGTCTCCTAACACAGGCGTCATCATGCTTAAAAGGAGGCTCCAATCATAAACTAATGTAAACTAGTTGGTACAGAAAATAAACATTTTATATTTGTATTTTGTACTTCCATGATTTGTATGTATGGCATTGATTCCTTTGCCTCCTAATGTAATCTATGAAAACATTAGCTGTGACAGTAAGGTTCATAAGGTTGTCAGTGTTCACTGTCACTCTTGTCAGTTATCATTGGTTGCTTGTCTCATTCATTGTTAATCGCTAGTATTTGTAATTTCTACAATTTACAGAGTACATTAAAATATAATGTTGATATTAGTGAAATCATGATCTGAGAGGGCCATAAAGAGTTCTCGATGATGCGTAATCCGCCAACCCGCACCAGGCCAAACCGTTCTCATTCTGAGAAGAGGCCCGTACCCAGCAAGGGGACAGTAATGGGCTGAATTTATTTTTTAATAGCGAAATTGTATCATTAACGCCGGTCGTCGGGTGCCAAAATCGTGTGCAGTATCCAAAGAATCCAAATTAAAAGCCAGGTCAAATAAAGATCCACTTAAAATATGAAATTTGAACAAAAATAGCACAACAAAAAAACAAATTCAAACCACGCAATCCACAGACGCAAACGCATTGAATGAATTTACGTGTGACGTTCACATTTCACAATGACAATCATCCTACCGAAAAATGTTGCCAAAATCAATAACTACTGTGGGTTGCAATTTCTTTTTTTAAATATAATTAATTAAATTTATAATAATTAGGGAAGGGTGCGTATAAAAAAAATAAAAAATATACACAAAGTTTCCTTAATTTATGTACTTTCATCAAAATATAATCTCTTCCCTGCTCACAGCAGCTTTGAATAAAAGCCCAGCCTCCATACAAAAACCTAACATGTCCTTTATTAAAAATGAATGACTGCTTGGAAAACCAAAATATTGAAATTCATTGCTCAAAAATTAAAATATCAAAAAATACCTGAAAAAAACTTTACATACCGAATTGACCATACCCCACCATACCATCTCGGAAACTACTAAGCCTAAAATAAAAAAAAAAATCAGTAAATAGTTGTATACTTATAGATTACAAGAAAACTTATAAGTCTGTGGTCTTAAAATTAATAATACGGCAAATCTTTCAATACTGTGCGTACAAACTTACATTTTGTAGTTTGAATGTATGGCAGAACATAACGTTTTCAACTTCAATGTTAGTTTATTCTTGGGATAATTCCGCCTCTTCTTTCTTCTTCCCAACTACGGAACCCTTTGTTGTGCGTGGTCCGACACGCACTTGGCCGGTTTTTCTTCCATTTGTGTTTTTATCCAGGCAGCCCGCCTGCCATGACATGTGACCTCCACCGACCCGCACTGGGCCCGCGTGTTTGGCTACGGCCCACTCTCTCGCAGAGAGATGGTCAGTGTCCTAGCAGTAGGAACATTAATGGCTGATTATTTAATTATCGTATATTTTTGTCGCCTAGACTGCCACGTTGGTCTAGTGGTCGCAACACGCTACTGCTGAGCATGAGGTCCTGGGTTCGATTCCCGATTCGGGCAAAGTTATATTGGGTTTTCCTTCGGGAATTTCTCAGTAGCAGCCTGGGTTTGTGCAATACTATCGCCCCCTATTGCATGGGACTTAAACATAACAGCTGGCGAAATGTGAGTGTCCTACAGGTACACCTCTGCCTTAGGCTCGCGTGGGACCGCCGGAGCCTGCATGCTCGCTTACATGATGCATGCTTGCTTGCATGCTGCATGGTTGCTGCATGCATGGCTGCGCAATCAGTATTTATTTATTATTTATTTAATACTTCATGCACAGAAATGTATAGAGGCCGACTTAATGCCATGAGCATTTTCTACCAGTCAACCTTTGGGTGATGCAGAGACAAACAGTGGTAGGTGCAATTATGAGAAATTGTGGAATACATATTTATTTAAATATAAAGATACACATATACCTATTACAAACTATAAATATAATAATATTATATATACCTAGTTATATATAAATAGGCGCAGTATTTTTGATGGGGAATGGGATTTTTTGACACTGTATATTGTATAATATTATCTTCGTTTTCACTCATTGTTAAAACAACTTGGATATTATAATATGTACCTAACACCACAAGGATAACAACAAGGATTATAAATGTAAACAATCACTTAACTATACAATAAAGAGTAGGAAAACGCATCTGTCATTAGTTTTTTAATTCTACCTCCTCGTACTAAACATACACATAAATTCTCTCTGACGAGCAAATTGTGTTTGTCTTGGTGTCTTGCTATTCAGTTTTACAAGGCGTTTTTATTTCGGAATTCTAATTTATCGGTATTTTAATAATCGGAATTCGTATTTTTGATGTTTCGAATTATCATTAAGTCGGAATTTTGGTTATTCGATCTAATGAAACTCGGTATTTTGAGAATAATAATTATAAACGTTAGGAATAATGAAATTTCAGAATGATTGAATTTTGAACCATTCGGAATTATGAAAATCGGTATTTTGAAATTCGTATTTGTGACTGACGGAATAAAGTTATTCGTATTTATGTAGTGTACCCGCCGAAAATAACTAATGTATACTTCTTCGGCGACACGTCGCGACGATCCTCGCGACACAAGAACCTCAGGCTATCTATCTTTTGTCCTAATGCGGACTTGCAGGAACATTATGTCAGCCGTCACTACTAAAGACCCTTGCCGAAACCTCAGAAACACCCCAAAGAGAGACTGCAGTAGATCTGGGCCCACTTGCTTTGTGTTTGTTGTCAACTTTGACGTTTTTTTAGCGATGTTGCCAGACTAAGAAAAACAATACCACCAAATTGATGAGTTTGCTACGTTTAGCGTAACAATAAAATACTTATCGACACACGGTGCCTGGGTCATCGAATTCCTGATAGAATATTGATCGACGAATAAAAAAAAATAAGATTAGAATAAGATCGACGCGTCGCAGAAAGACAAACATAACAAGTACAGCAGCATGTACGACTCGGTGGAACGCAGAGCTAAGAGGCTCATTGGCGACGTAAGACTGGTGGATGCCAAGCTTCACAGCTTTGGCTCATCGCCGCAAGGTTGCCTGCTTGTCGGTCTTCTACAGATTGTGTACCATCGGACATCTAGACGCACTGCAGGTTACCATCCCTACCTAGTTGCTATTCCACCAATTCGCACTAAGCGTTTCCAAATGTCTTTTGTGATGCGCACAGCAAAGGAGTGGACCTCTTTGCCTGCGTCTGTGTTTCCGAACGCATACAATCCCGATCCTTCAAAGTGAGAGTGAACAGGCTTCTTCTGGGTAAGCTCGCTCCATCGTCGACTTTGTCTCTGTCATCTCTGACCTAGACTAGAGTCAAGAGCAAACCTATCTCAAATAAAAAAAAATAAAAATAAAAATTTATTAAGTATAAAAATCATCACGAATAATTCAAGTAGAGACAATCTATCAATAATAAAATTTCGACGTAGTGTAATTATTATAAATTGCAAATTGTAATAAGTAGATACAGTTTAGAATTCTCGAAAAAAATACAAAAATAAAGACATTAACCTCAAGTAATAATAAAACAGAACGATTGAGCGACCTATTCACAGCAAAATTAAAACATAATGACTACCTATTTAAAGAGTCTTTATTCTCCTGCGAGTATCCCAATTTATTTGTGGTCGGCGCAACATTTCTTAGTTCTTTCATACTCTAGCCATATCACCTTTCACATAGTCCATTCATCGTTTCTTTGGTATTTCCTCTGCTCTTATAGCCATCCGCATTCATACTCCAAACTCTCCCTACGACACTTTCCTCATTCCTCCGCATCACATGCCCACACCATGACAACCGACATCCACACAACTGTTCAGTCACCGGAGCCACTTTCAGACTTCCTCCTAAACAAGTATACTCAGTTCATTTCTTATTCTATCCATTCGCGGAACACCACACATCCCTCTTAGCATTCTCATCTCAGCTGCAAGCAATTGCGTTTCATTCATCCCTTTTGTGACCCAACATTCTGATCCATTTAAAGTAAAAAGTAGTATTTAAAATAGGAAACGTAATAATCAATTTCCATAGAAATGAAATTGATTTAACACTCACTCGGTCGGCACGTAAAGCAAATGACACATACATACATAAACTCACGCTTTCTCCCCATGGGGTAGGCAGAAACTATAGAACCACCTGCTACGATCCTAAGATACTCCTTTTGCTTCGTTTACGTTCATTAATTAACTAAACTTAAGAAAGAAATTAAAAATAAAATGCGATCAAAATTAGAATAGTACAGTCGGCAACGAAAACGGTGAACTCTTCAGATGTTTTAATTAATAACTAGCGACCCGCCCCTTCTTTGCACGGTTAAATACGACTTGGAAAAAGCATCGAAATTTCTTTATTATATTTGCGTTTAATATGAATGTGCTCTGTCTAAGTTAAACAGTAATGCATGATACACAAACCTTCCGGTATAGTTTCTCTAGATGACGGGGAAACCTGTATCAACATCCATTGTGCAGTTTACAGTGCCGGATCAAGCCAGCGTGAGGCCGGCAGCAAAATGGATGCCTGGAGACTCGCTTGCCCGAATTCAGATCCACCCGACAATCCATCTTCCCAGAGACAGTGGGATGAGTCGCTCCGCAGAGTAGTATAGAAAAAATTTCTTGACACGTCTGCTACTTCTGCGGAGCGTGCGCGCCTGCTGGCTGTGGGTAAGTGGGAGTCAGGTCTTTGGCTTCATGCACTACCGTCGTCGAACATAGGCACATTGTTTGACGACCCTACTTTACGCCTCGCTGCTTCCCAGCGACTAGGAGCCCTTTGTTGTTCTCCTCATCGCTGTCACTATGGCGAAGTTGTCAACAGCCTCGGACACCACGATCTGTCTTGCAGCCGAAGTGCGGGCTGCTTAGCGCGGCATGTTAATATTAATGACATCATCCGACGAGCCCTTGTTACCGTTGGCGTTGCAGCTGTATTATAACCCATTAGTTTGGCACGTGACGATGGCAAGAGACCGGACAGCATGTCCTTATTTCCATGGAAGGTGGGTTGGACTTTAGTGTGTTTTAATGTGGTGAAACGTGTTTTTTTTTTCGCTACAGTAGGTTTATCTCGGAAACTAAATGCCGAGTACTGGACCCTTTTTGCTTGGACGCCCACATTTGTTCGGAATTACTTAGATTTAAGAAAATATGAAGATAATTTTTTCAATTATACGCGTATGTCAACTGCAAAATTCGAACAACAGTTACTGAAATAGACACAACATTTCGTCAATTTTCGAAATATTGCTTCACGTCTAGCTCTGTCAAAACCACGCACCATACTGCAGAGTGCAGAAGTCGGTGTGCCATACCTTGCGTCTTGCTTGCTTGTGCGGGGGGGGGGGGGGTTTCTCTGCCTATAGACGCGTGATCTGTAACACTGCGCATGAATGCGTTTTTCTGTGCCTTCCACTACTCGTTTTTCACTGCAAAAAGAGCTACAAGCAACGTAAGAACACGCATTCCCGCGCTACGCAGCGCAATGCGGGGCATTGTGTGAATCGCCTAACGTAACAGTAAAATACTTATCGACAAAGGCCCAGCTCGTTGAATTTCTGATACAATATTGATCGACAAATAAAAAAAAATAAGATTATAATAAGATCGACGCGTCGCAGAAAGGACAATAAAACAAGTAGAGAGCGGTATTTATTTTTTATTATAAAAACCATTACAAGTAATTCAAATAGAAACAATAGGTTTATCAATCAAAAATATTTGTACCTAGTATAATTATAGTAAATTGCAAATTGTAATAGATACAGTTTAGAATTCTCGAAAAAAATACAAAAATAAAGACATTAACCTCAAGTTATAATAAAACATAACTATTGAGCGACCTATTCACAGCAAAATTAAAACATAATGACTACCTATTTAAAGAGTCTTCATTCTCCTGCGAGTATCCCAATTTATTTGTGGACGGCGCAACATGTCTTAGTTCTTCCATACTTCTCTGTTAGTCATAATCTCGGTAGCCATCCCCTTTCTAGCCATATCATCTTTCACACAGTCCATCCATCGTTTCTTTGGCCTTCCCCTACTCTTATAGCCATCCACATTCATACTCCAATCTCTCCTCACGACACTTTCCTCACTCCGCCGCATCACATGCCCACACCATGACAACCGACATCCACACAACTGTTCAGTCACCGGAGCTACTTTCAGACTTCCTATATACGCAGTGGCGTAGCGTGCGGGGGGGGGGGGAGCAGGAGGAGCCATGGCAACGGGTGGCATACGAAAGGGGGCGGTGGGAAGCGCCACGATTTTTTCAATTGGAAATTAATGCCTACCAATTCGCACAAAGTGAGCAAAGGAGTGGAACACTCTACCTGCATCTATGTTTGCGAACGTGCAACGTGAACGTTAACAGGCTTCTTCTGGATAAGCTCGCTCCATCGTCGACTTTGTCTCTGTCACCTCTGACGTAGACTAAAGAGCAAACCTATCTTAAATAAATAAAAAAAACTCCAAATCGCGGCCGCAATGTTACGTGCCAAGCGAAACCGCAAGGTGCTGTTCTCAGAGAGCATTTAGTAAGGATAAAATGAGCCAAAACACGTCTCTTACAGAAATGTCACCTAAAATTCAAAACGAGCTGATAGAAATTTTTGGAGCAAAAAGTTCGCCAAGTAATTTTAGCTCGTATGCAAAAGGCAGCGCCTCGGACAATTCCAATAAATACCAAACACGCCAAGTATTACGTATACCAGGAGGTTAGGAGTTGAGGTATGTTTTATATATTTCATTGAAACTAGGAATGCAGGAAATTTATTAATCGCTATGCAATCGTCTTCATTTTTTTATTTAACTTAGGCTTCTGGCAACCGGTACTGTGTGAAATTAATGATACTCACAAGTATTTGCAAACAGAGGACTGAACATATATGTAGGTACATCGCTGTGCTCAGAAAATAAGTGCTTTACAGACTGTATTAGAAGAAAAACTATGCTAAAAGTTTATGTGAAGACCATTTCTTTTCAACCTACAAGACGAATCGGGGGAAAGCTTATTTTTGGCGGCGACGGAAATGTAGGTAGATGTTGGATTAGCGTACGAGAACGAATTGAGATTGAGATATTCCTTCCGAAGCAGTGCTAGTTTATCTTGACTTTTAATAAGTTGGATGATGTACATTAGGTCCGTTGAATAAAATATTTAAACTTTAATAATGAAAATAGAGAGGGCGGCGAATTTCCGGTCGGCCCCGGGCGGCGAAAATCCACGTTAACTGTCTGTGCACAAGTATACTCAGTTCATTTCTTATTCTATCCATTCGCGGAACACCACATATCCCTCTTAGCATTCTCATCTCAGCTGCATGCAATTGCGTTTCATTCATCCCTTTTGTGACCTAACATTCAGATCCATTTAAAGTAAAAAGTAGTATTTAAAATAGGAAATGTAATCATCAATTTCCATAGGAATGCAATTGACTTAACACTCACTCGGTCGGCACGTAAAGCAAATGACACATACATACATAAACTCACGCTTTCTTCCCATGGGGGTAGGCAGAAACTATAGAACCACCTGCTACGATCCTAAGATACTCCTTTTGCATCGTTTACGTAATTAATTACACAAAACATAGAAATTAAAAATAAAATGCGATCAAAATTAGAATAGTACAGTCGGCAACGAAAACGGTGAACACTTCAGATGTTTTAATTAATAACTAGCGACCCTCCGCTTCTGCGCACAGTTAAATACGACTAGATAAAACATCTAAATTTCTTATATTTGCGTTTAATATGAATGTGCTCTGTCTAAGTTAAACATTAATGCATGATACACAAACCTTCCGGTATAGTTTCTCTAGATGACGGTGAAACCGGTATCAACATCCATTGTGCAGTTTACAGTGCCGGGTCAAGCCAGCGTGGGGCCTGCAGCAAATCCTAAGGTAGAAATTAGGAATTGTCTTGAACATTTTAGCACCTTGGATAGGTTAGGTTTTCTTTTGACCATTCATACTGAAATAGGAGGTACTTTATTGATTTACGCAGAAAGAAAGATGAAGAACTAAGGGAAATTAAAATGCAAGAGCGACAGAAGCGAGCTCGAAAATTTATAGCATCCCGCGTCGGAGGTTAGATTTCTTTTGACCGTTCAAACGTAATATTCCATTGGACCTACCGGCGGCGGTAACAAGACTTTATTAGACTTGCTTTTTTGTATGTCCAAGCGCGGGGCCCTGCAAAGAGCGGGTCTGTAGCCTTTGCTACACCTGCTACGGTAGTTTAGAAGAACTAAGCTGTCACACAGACAGACATGGAAAGTTACTGTTTTATACTATGTTATGAATGTTATGGTAGATACACAAAGTGTCATTTTAATCACTGTTTACCTCTTCAGGGTTCATTGTACTCATCATTATGAACAACTTTTGCTATTGGACCAAACCTGAAATCGCGAAAAAAAAAACAACTTTTGCTTACATTTATGTTCGCGTAACTGTTCAAAATGTTGGGAACTCCTGATTTTTTTTTGCGATTTTGTGTTTGGTCCCATAGTAAAAGTTGTTCATAATGATGAGTATAACGACCTGAGATTAACAGTGATTAAAATAACACCTTGTATATACTGAACATGAAATATATAAAAAAAAAAAAAACAATAATCAACACATTAATATTATTAAAAGATAAAGTTAGTAAGTTCGGATGTAGGAGGTCGCGGGCACGAGCTAGTATACTATATTATTAAAATAACACAAATTCTACGACACACGAAGTACGTGCTGGCCGACTTTCGTTGCTGACCGTACTAAGCCCGAAACGAACTAGCATTGACGTACAGTCGCGAGCACAGACACCTTACAGTTCCGCAACATTCAAAACACTTTCTCGTAAAGTATCGATAGATATTTTATGGTGTTACGAACATACCTGGTATTATCGAAACCATACTATTATGAGTGGAGACCGCGAGTCGGCAAACGTAAGGGAGGACGCCCTCAGGCTAAGTGGAGCGACGATCTTCGCAGGGTGACTGGTAGCAGCTGTATGAGAGTGGCCGAGACCCAAGCTGAATGGCGACCAATTGGAGAGGCCTGTGTCAGCAGGGGACTGCTGTAGACTGATGATGACTAAATATGATGAAATACATATGTCTGTTCTTAAAGTTGCAATTTTTAGAAAAATGTTTTTGTATTGTGCGTTACTGTAAGGTATTTGTGCTCGTGACTGTGACAGCTCATTCTTAACACCAAAATCAATCATTTTACAAAATATCATACAAAACTCATTAGCTTGACAATCTTAAAATGAACTAACTCATTTATGAATTTCTATTTCCTCCGTTTTTGTTTCTGTGTCTCCGAACTGACTGCTTCTGAAACCAAGAAGATATTAATTTTAAAGGGAGTCATCAAAATATTGTAACTGCAATTACACGGGCTATAAAATTGTCAATCATTAAAATACGGTTGGATGCTGCGAGGGAATAAAAATTATACATAAAGTCAGAAAACGACCTTGGTCAGATCATGTGAAGGCTATGTAGGTTGGTGTCTGAAATGGTCTTTAAGGAAAGAATCACACAGATTGAGTGGACCTGTCCAGTCAGTGCAAGCATCTGTCAGTAATCGTACAGCTCAACTTAAAAGTTAAGGAGCTCAACGATTCGACGAACAATACCAAAGAAAGGACATTTGGGTAGGCCGCACAATTTACTCAAACTGGCAGACTATGATTAAAGCTGAGAGAAAAAAAACAAAGACTTACTTGGTCTTCACATTCACAGTAATTAAAATAATATAACATTTTACAAAGCAAATATTCATGTCATTGTATATTATAAAAGTATGGATGGAAAACTATTTAAAAAAGAAGAAATAATAGCCAAAATATTAAGAAAGTTGAAAAAAATTGTTCGAAGATATTAATTTTCATTAAATTGGAGAAATCCCCACATAAAACCATGTAATTGACTTGATAAAAACTACTACAGAACGCTACATTAATGTACGGATATACCATCTACTTAAAATCAATATAAAACAAACAAAAAGGTAAATTCTTTACAAGTATGTTTTATTTCAAAGCCAATAATCTGTGTATTTCTATGTCTTTAGCTGTTTTTACTTATTTAATTTTTTTTTTATTTGAGATAGGTTTGCTCTTGACTCTAGTCTAGGTCAGAGATGACAGAGACAAAGTCGACGATGGAGCGAGCTTACCCAGAAGAAGCCTGTTCACTCTAACTTTGAAGAGATCGGGGTTGTATGCGTTCGGAAACACAGACGCAGGCAGAGAGTTCCACTCCTGTGCTGTGCGTATCACAAAATACATTTGGAAACGCTTTGTGCGAATTGGTGGAATAGCAACTAGGTAAGGATGGTAACCTGCAGTGCGTCTAGATGTCCGCTGATAGAAGGGGGCCGGCGGAATGAGGTCGTGGAGTTCTTGAGCACACTCCCCGAAGTATAATCTGTAGAAGACCGTCAAGCAGGCAACCTTGCGGCGATGAGCCAAGCTGTGAAGTTTGGCATCCACCAGTCTTACGTCGCCAATGAGCCTCTTAGCTCTGCGTTCCACCGAGTCAAGCGCGGCAAGTTGGTATTTGGCCGAGCCATCCCAAAGGTGGCTGCAATACTCCATGCAGGAACGGACTTGCGCTTTGTACAGAATTAAAAGCTGTCCAGGCGTAAAGTATCGCTTCACCCTATTCAGGATACCCAGCTTCTTGGCCGCAGTTTGAGCTTTGTACTCGATGGTGGCACCGAAGTTGAGACATGATGTCAACTCCATGCCTAGGAGCTCGAGCCGATCAGTTACAGGAACAGATATACCCCGAAAAGTAGGAGTTTGATCGAAACGACTCCTTTTAGGGGTAAAAAGACAAGCCTGTGTTTTGGTGGCATTAAAAGAGACCAGATTATCATCACCCCACTGGGAGACAAGGCTTAAGGTCAAATCTGTCCGCTCTACCATGGCCTCTCTCAAGGAACGAACTTCGGCCCCGCTGGTTTTTGCGCTGGACAAGTATCTCTCTGAAACTGTACTGTCATCTGCGTACCCAACAATACCTGACTGAAGCAGGTCATTGATGTGTAGCAGGAAAAGAGTTGCAGAGAGAACAGACCCCTGAGGAACTCCGGCATCAATAGCCATAAGGTCGGAAGAGCAGCCGTCAACGACTACTCTGATAGACCGTTCACTAAGGAAGTCTGATATCCAGCTACACAAATCAGCAGGGATGCCATAAGCAGGAAGCTTGCTGAGTAGACCAGCGTGCCAGACCCTGTCAAAGGCCTTCGAGATATCAAGCGATACAGCAAGTGCTTCGCCGTGCTTCTCGATGGCCTCGCCCCAGCAGTGCGTGACATACACAAGAAGATCGCGATATTGTGTAAATGAACGAACGAATCAATTAATCGTGTTTTCAGTTTCCTCCATTTCATATTTCATTCGTATTCGTGGCCATGCGGAGTGGTTACGTCACTGATTATTAAATAGTTAGGTACTACACGTTGCGTACGATGTGTGTCTTACTTGTCTTACAATTGCAGTTTCGGGGTGCGGTCACAGAATACTAAATAGTTAAGGAGCATAAAATATTCCTCGGTCTTTCATAAGTATTTTAAACATGCTAAAACATTAAAAAGCATTATATGTGGGCGTCCAAGCAATAAGGGTCCAGTAGTGGGGTATTGAGTTAAGACCAGATTCAGTATCTAGAATAGTCAATTGATAATAAGGATTAAAAAAATATTCAAAAACTGGCACATTTTTTTTAACCAGACATTTGAAGTTGAAACTCTGAAAAAACATGATTTGAGAAAAAGCATTTTCAAAGTTTGATTTTTGGTACAACTTAGTACATTTTCTCATGTTTCTAAGTATATTTTCTGGTACTTAGAAACATCATACAAAGTCATTTACTATATGAACTTGTGGATAATTGAGCATTCATTAATAATCAATTAAAATCGAGAAATGCAATTTTTTCACCCAACTTTACAAAACTGCGTAAATCTCGGCAACTAAATGCCGAGGACTGGACCCTTTTTGCTTGGACGCTCACATATTTTATTTCATAAAGTGTACTACAAATATACCTACTGACATCTTTATCGAAAGAGTCAGCCCTAGCAATTCACAAACTACGCAGCTGTGACGCAGCGGCGTGCAGCTACAAAGCCAAACTCACCTTACGCTCGTAAGATTAGGTACATTTTCGTTCGCAACGTCTAGGCTTGGAGTTTCCCTACGTGATCGAATCAGAAATGAAGAGATCCGCAGGCAAACCAAGATAACCGACATAGTCCGAAGAATTGGCAAACTTAAGTGGCAGTGCGCAGGGCACATTGCTCGCAGAACAGATGGCCGATGGGGCCGAAAGGTTCTGGAAGACGTAGCGTTGGAAGGCCTCCCACAAGGTGAACCGATGAAGGCAACAGGAATCCGCTGGATTCGAGAAGCACAGAACCGGTCGAAGTGGCGGTGCTTGGGGGAGGCCTATGGCCAGCAGTGGACGTCTTTCAGCTGAAATGAGGATGATGACTAAGAAAAATAAAACATTTTTAACTCCGTATGGAAGTAAGTTATGACTTACTTGTTGGCTTCATTATCGCTTGTTTCTATCTTCACACTCACAGCTTTCTGAACAATAATTTTAGGTTTCTCACTGAAATTAAAATAAACATTGTTAGAATACATATTGATGTAAAGGTTATTTATTAGACTAAAAATAGTAAAAATGCCACATCGAATTATAAAAATATTTCTGCTTCAACATCTTCAGCTAAATGTCGTGATGGCTCAGTGGTTAATAATATCCTCTGTATTTCGACACTGTCAAATGACACCAAACAAAACAATCAAAACTTAAACAAATAAAAATATTTATAAATAATACCGTACATAACAGATACTATTGAATCTATTTAATTTAACAGTTGTTACTGGTCTATTTTATTTTTGGTTTAGGTTTTGATTGTTTTGTTTGGTATCATTTATACAGGGTGTGGCGTAAATAATGGATAATCCTGTATTTGGGAATGGAGGACCCCAAGCCCTATAATATAAAAAATTCTCAAACCCGAGAGTAATTTATTTTTCATTGCCACCTTTAGTCACTTCCTCGGCCACCGTATTCACAAATGAAGGAATTTTCACTATCTGATTTCTGCATTACTATTACAGTTTTAGAATACATGTATTCTGCATTACTATTACAGTTTTAGAATACATGTATTCTAAAACTGTAATAGTAATGCAGAAATCAGATAGTGAAAATTGTACACCACACCCTGTATAATATGAGTGATGTTTTAAAACCTTTAAGTATATCATTTGTTAAAAAAAAATGTTAAATGGAAATGGGACAGTAAATGTGAAAATGCTTTCACTAGAATTAAAAACGTCTTAGGTACCCAATATTGCATCACTTTGATTCAATAATAAACAAACAAATAGTGATTGTTTCACACTTTAACTCTCTCTCTCTCTCTATCAAGAGAGAAAATTTTCAAATTTTCTTTCATGGGTGTCGTTTTCATGGTTTTCGAGGGTGCTGAAGCCGATAGTAAAGTCAAAATGAAAATCCAAGATGGCGGCTGCGAAAATTTTCAAATTTTCATCATGGGTGTCGTTTTCATGGTTTTCGCGGGTGTTAAAGCTGATAGTATAGTCAAAATTAAAATCCAAGATGGTGGCTGCAAAAATTTTCAAAATTTTCGTCATGGGTGTCGTTTTAAAGGTTTTCAAGGGTGCTGAAACCGATAGTAAAGTCAAAATGAAAATCCAAGATGGCGGCCGTGAAAATTTTCCAATTTTTCATCATGGGTGTCGTTTTCATGATTTTCGAGGGTGCTAAAGCCGATAGTAAAGTCAAAATGAAAATCCAAGATGGCCGCCATCTGGGAGGATATGGAATCCGACGAATCTTCTAGGAAAAGATTATGGTCCGACCGCGGGTACACCATTTCTGACGGTATCCTATACAGATATAGCTTGGAGTCGGACGATGGAGAGGACTGCTGCTTAGTCGTGCCCGAGCATGAACGCAGGCAGGTCATTGCCGACTTCCACGATGCGCCAACAGCTGACCATTTCAGCGTGGAGCGCACGTTAAGCCGCGTTTGTGCAATGTATTATTGGCCTGGCATGCGCACGTTCATCTCGAAGTATATAAAAGAGTGCGTGCCTTGCCAGAGGTATAAAAGACTCCCGCTGTGTCACGACGATTCGAGGTAGTCTCCGTAGACCTGTTTGGTCCGCTCGTAGATACGCCTAGGAAGAACAGTTGGGTACTAATCATTGAAGATGTCTGCTCGCGCTGGGTGGAACTGTTTAAGTTTGAGAATGCCACCAGCGTCGAATGTGCTCAGACTCTCGCGAATGAAGTGTTCCTCAGGTGTGGAGTACCACGTCGCCTTATCAGTGACAACGGCGTGCAATTCATGAGCGAAGTTTTGCTGCAGGTCTGCCACGTTCTGGGAATAAGTCAGTAGCTCACGCCTTTTTATCATCCCCAGGCCAATCCCATAGAAAGAAAGAACCGGGACCTCAAACCTCAATTGAATATGCTCGTAAGCCACGACCATACCACTTGGGACGTGCGTCTTGCAGCAATCAGGTTTGCTATGAACTCCGCGACTACCACCAGTACAGGGTATTCGCCGGCGTTTCTCACCTTCGGGAGAGAGTTACGGGCTCCTTCCGACTCTGCGATAGACATGAGGCCCATACAAAATTGGGAAGGTTATCAGCCCGACCACTTACGGTCTGGAGAACGTACAGACCGGTAGAAACGTAGGGAAATATCACGTTTCGAACCTCACGCCTTTCGCCGGTCAGATAGAGCCACCCATTCGAGAGAAACGTAGAAAAGGTAGGCCGCGTAGGTACTTAGACTAGCTTTTTTGTTTTTGGGGAATGGCATCTCGCAGTTCAACCTATAGGAGGTTGTCGACTGCTTAACCGGGCTTTCCTGTGGACGCCTCAACAAATTAAGGCCTCCAGCCAGGCTTAAAACTAAGACTAAAAACTAAGCGACTACACGCTAAGGGCACCCCCTGTGGGGTACGGACCTCGGCTTAGGGCGTCGCTGGGAGAGGACAGCAATGGGACATGCTGGATCGGATTATTTGGGGGCAAATTTAGAATTACGGGCTCAGCTGCGCGGGCTGGCTCGAGCAAGGGTCGGGGTGGGTATGGACGGGGGCGTCGCGGTGGCCCTCGGCGGCGAGGACGGAAGCACGGCGGTCTCGATTTGAGTTTCCGGATCGTGCTGGTGGCGGGATTACTCTCCTGGAGGAGAGTTATGGCGTCATCCGGGACGGTTAGGGCGTGCCTAGGACGGCGGATGCGACTTATGCGCGACGGTGTGTAGCGGGCGGCCGCCGCAATCAGGGGATTCGGGTGTTTGGAGGCAGATTCGAAGAAACGCTTGGCGAGGCGTTTCATGAACTGCTGGACGGTTGGGATTTTTAGATCAACGTGAAGAGACTCGTTGCGTACATAATAGGGTGCCCCCGTGACCTTTCTGAGGAAACGGTTCTGTAGGGTCTGCATCCTATGGAGCAAGTGTGGCTTAGCGTGCGCAAATACAACACAAGCATACGTCATGATGGGACGGATGACTGCGGTGTAGATGCGCAGCTTGCACTTAAGAGATAGTTTGCTACGCGCGGTCAGGATGAAATGAAGCCTGCCGAGAGCGCAAGCGGCACGCGAACGCGCCGTCTTGATGTGCTCTCTAAAGGTCAGGTGTTGATCTAAGATCACGCCAAGGTATTTGGCTTGCTTCTCCCAAGGGATCGGCTTGCCATACATGGTGATCGGGCTAGGAGGTGCGGAAGCGCGGAGTCGCGGTCGCGTGAAAAGGACGGCCTGACTCTTATCGGGATTGACCTCAATCCTCCACTTCCGGAACCAGACGCCTAAAGCGTTTGCGGAGTTTTGGAGAGTTCTGGCGATAGAGTTCTGGCACCGCCCTGTGTAGTAGATAGCTGTGTCATCGGCGAAAAGCGCCAAATGAGTCTTGCTACATTTGGGGATGTCGCTCGTGAAGAGCGAGAAGATGAGGGGAGAGATCACCGAGCCCTGAGGGACACCGGCGCGTAAGGGGTGAGGGGAGGAGAGTGTACCCTCAATGCGATAGCGAAAGGTGCGGTTCGACAAAAAGTCTCGTAAGATGAGCACGAGACGGTCAGGCACCCCGAGTTGGTACAGCTTATATATTAAGCCGTTGTGCCAGACCTTGTCGAACGCTTTCGCTATGTCGAAGAACAACATGCCTGTCGTTGCCTTGCGTTGGAAGCCAGCGCTTAGGTGCTCAACGATTCGATGAACTTGCTGGATGCAAGAGTGATGGGTCCTGAAACCAAACTGTTCACTAGGGATAAGGCTCTTAGCCTCGACAAAATCTTTGAGACGTTTATAAATAAGCCTCTCGTATATTTTGCCGAGGACATTGAGGAGACTAATGGGGCGGTAACTAGCGGGCTCAGACTTGGGCTTGCCTGGCTTGGGGATACCGATGACGGTGGCCTCTTTCCACGTCTGCGGAAAGATGTTGTTGCTGAGAGCACCATTGAAGATGGCGGTCATTAGCATTATCAGGGGGGCGGGGAGGAGTTTGAAAACCTTATTGGTGATACCGTCCGAGCCAGGGGCCTTCCGATCCTGTAGCCCTTTAATGATGTCGTGCACCTCGTCTGGAGTGACGGGAGGCAACGGATCATCAGGGTCTTCCACAGGGGGAAGAGCAGCCCTGCGTTCGACTTCGGCGTCGACCTTGGCAAGGTGCGCTTGGTCAGCTGGTTGGGAGCTAGGAGAACATTGAGACTCCAGGCTGTCGGCTAGGCATTCTGCCTTTTCGGGATTATCGAATGCGATGCTCTTGTCAGGGCGAATGAGGGGGGGCATTGAAGCCTCCCCAGTGGAGGTACGCATTTTGCGTTGGAGTTGCCAGAAGGCCAGATGGTTGGGCTCGAGCTCGCTGAGCATCTTGTCCCAGCCCTCGGAACGCCACTCCGTTATACGTTTCTTTACAGCACGCTGTAAATGGCGCATGTGGGCTTTGTTCGCGTCGCAGGGAAAGGAGTCGTAGGCACGAATGGCCGCGTTCTTCTCGGTTATCAGTTCACGTACGTCAATCGGTAACTTCCAGCGATGATCATCCATCGCCGGAACCTCCCGCGAACAATCCGTCAAAACGGATTGAACGTGTTCTGTAAACGAGTCGATCGCACCCGTCGTGTCTTCGACTGACACTATGTGGTCGGGGATTTTATCCAAGTGAGGCGACGTGGTGGATTTCAGCTGTTCGCTTACTTTCTTCCAGTCGGTTATCACTTTGGTTCGAGGGGGCTGGTTAGGATCGAGCGGGCCCGAATAAGGGGCGAAGAGCATGGTAATTGGGCGGTGATCCGAGTTGAGCTCGTGGTGCGTCTCAATAGAGTGCAAACGAAGGTTTACATTCCTGAGTAGCGCAACATCGAGCACGTCTGGAAGCTGGCTGGGAACGCCAGGGTAGTGGGTTGGGTTCATCGGAGCGATGACATCGAAGTTGAGGGAGGCACCTAGGTTGAACAGTATCCTACCTCTGGTGGAGGTCGTGTTGCTGTTCCAGGCGGGATGCTTGGCATTGAGATCCCCCGCCAAGATGACGGAGTCACTCAGTCCGAAGAGGACAGTTAGGTCCTTGGTGATCGCGGTGGGATCCTCCGCACCATTGGCAGGCGGGAAGTAGGCAGAGATGATGGTGATTGGTTGATGACCAGTCATGCCGAGCCGACAGATTGAGACCTCAAGATGAGAGACTAGTGGAGGAGGGTCCATAGGACTACAGTAAAGAGACCTTTTGTAGTATATAAGGGTGCCACCCTTGTGGCAGCGGGACCTGTCATTGCGAACTATGTCATAGTTGGCGATTTTCGGGTCCCGCTGATGGGGCTTCAGGAAGGTCTCTTGAATGAGCATAATGTCAAGCTGATGATCACGCAGAAAGGTGGCGATCTCATCGCGTTGACCGGTAATTGCATTGGCGTTGAAGACGCCTAGTTTAAGGGAGCGGGGTTTGAGGGACCTAATCTTTTGTAAATTCATAATGGAATTTTAAAAGGTTAGATTTTCGAGAGCTTGCGATACCTCGGGGTACGCGTTGAAGATCTCAAGGAGACGAAGAGCGTTTCCTTGAGCGGCACGGATTTCCTTCACCATGGCGTTGGCCGCCGGGGTGTAGAAAACAGCGAATACGCTGAGAAGCACCTGTGGGTTTGAAGGCTGATGGCCTGAAGAAGGGGACCTGTTTGCTGCCGTGGGAACCGGCGCAGCTTTGGGAGCGGCGGTGGCCACAGGAGCCAATGGGGCTGCTGCCGGGACCGGCGTGGCAATGGCCAATGGCGCAGGGATGGGTTGAGAGGGCGGCACCGAGGCCGAAGCTGCCTTAAAGTTGACCCATGGGGAGGGTCTCTGAGGAGCGAGGCGCTCGGGCAACTGAGCAGAGGGGAGCTTTACGCTCGGGCTTTCCCTTTGCTGGCGCTCGCTGGCACGCTTCGCCAGCTTGGCCGAGGAGGATTTAGGGGCTTTACTGCATCCCCGGTAGTTAGCTGGGTGACCAGCTTGCCCGCAGAGCACACAACTTGGAGGTTCTGTGCACAGAGTCCTGTCCTTGGGGCGAGGGCAGTCCGCAGTGCCATGCCCGCCCAGACACTTAACGCATCTGGGAGTTGCGTAGCAGTGCGACTGGGAGTGGCCGTATAATTGGCAACGGTGGCACTGGCCAACGATATTGGACTTTCTGGGCTTCTCAATAGAGATGCCCGACAGTGAACACACCGACTTCACTTTGAAGATCGGGTGATGACCCTCAACGGGGTCGCAGATCACCAGGACCATGTCGTATACAAGGCCCTGTTTCGCCCGGTGAAGGCGGTGAACTGCAGACACTGGGATACCCTTGGAGATCAGGTCTGCCTTGATCTCTTCGGTGGCGATCTCCTTCGGGATACGCCTGATGACCACTCTAGTCGGAGTTTCCTCCGGGAGGGAGAATGTGTGAAAGGAGTACTTCCTTTCACGAAGAATTCGGACAAGGTCCCTGTAGTCCGAGGACGAGGGGACAGTAACCTTGATGCCCTGCTGGGTAGATCGGGCATTGGTGTATTGGATCTTGCGATCCACACAAACTTTGGAGATTTCTGTCCACTTGGACTTATCTTGGATGTATAAGGGGGGCGGGGGACGCACCTTCCTCTTTGAGTCCGTTGGGATAGGACTGGCTGAGGTGGGTGATCGGGTGGGTGCCGAGCCGGAAGTAGAGGAAGGGGCAGGGGCAGGGGCGCAGGCAGGGGCGCAGTCGGGGGCGGAGGGGATGGCTGCCGCCAGAGGCTTTTTGGCCTTGCCGGCCTTTGAGGAGGCGCTCTTCTTCCTCTTCCCTCCCTTTCCGACGACTTGATAGTCGTCTGAGGAGGAGGAGGAGGAAGTGAGCGAGATGGCGTCCTCTGATTCGGAGTCCGAAGGAGGGGTGGAGGTGTCCATCACCTCGGGCTGGGGGGAGACTACAGCCGGCATCGAAACCGCCGTAGGAGGGGTGCCCCTGTCTGCTACAGGGGGGGAAAGCGGGCTCTCAAGAGCCTCGCTTGGGTCGAGGTGGCGACTACGCCAAGCCTTCCCATATCTGAGGAGGAAATCAGGGTCCTTAAAAAGGACCTCTCTTGCAAAAGCTACGATGTCTGCGTCAGACATCGTAGCAAAAGGGAAAAAAGAAAATAAGACAGTAAGGGGACCTAATGATCCTACTCCTACTCCCCGGGTGGATGGGCCCGGGGATGTGTGGCCCTCCCTGTCGGGTGCAGACAGGGAGGTGAGTACCTACTGGTGAGCCCTAGAGCTGAAACCTGCCTTAGACTAGCCTAACCGCGAGGACACTTAGTTAGGCTAGAGGGGGAGGATATAGCACGGGTTTTTCTATGTCTATGGTAGGTACGATGTTGTTGCCGCCCGCGCACCTCGCTGCTAGTGCAGGCAAAGCGACGCGGGCGACAGGAGAGAGAACCCCAATCGCCAACGATAACAGACGTACAACAGTGATCCTCCGCGACTCTCAGTCGCGAAGCCATTTTTATATATTAAAAAGTCCTGATTTTCTTTTTCTGTAAAGCCCAATAACTAATTAAATCAATCAACTTTATTTTTCTCACCACAATATACATAAATTATTTTACATTGATCAGTTTCGACAATGATACACAATTCAATTATATACTTATATATTGTGGGAGACTGGTGCCTAAGCTAGGCTCATGGCCTGTGTTTCAGGACACCAGGAATTATTATTTAAAGAAGTGACATTAAATACTGTAAATCTCTCAATATTGTGCGTAAAACTTACATTTGCAGTTCGAAAGTATGGGAGAACGTGTTTTTCAACTACAAGTTAAGTTTGTTCTTGGAATAATTCTGTCTCTTCTTTCTTCATCTCAACTACGGAACCCTACATTGTGCGTGGTCTGACACGCAAGTAGCCGGTTTTTTTTTATTATCCCTATTATATGTTATCTTGTGGGTTTCATTTACCTCTCTACACGACCTAGCAGTTGCCGGCCTGCGCAGTCTACTTGCAAAGCCCTAGCCGTTACAGTGGAATCTTGGGTTGTTACATTACAGGCGAGTGCTCCCGGTGAGGGAGCGCCTTTAGCGTTAAACTTTGATTGCGCGATGCAAGATTCTGTGGGTACACCTGTCAGTGACGAAAACTTCACTCTTTGATTAACTTAGAGGTTCCTGTGTTGTGACATAGATGTCGCTATTGTGTGCTGTTAAAAATACAGTAACACAGTGATAAGTGATAACTCATACCTGACTGTCTCGAACTCTTGCGAGTTTTGTGTCGTTTCTCAGGCAGTTCCTGTCGCTTGTCTGCATTCCGCTCCTCTTCCTCCTTCAGTATCTGAAGTACCGTCGTCTCACTCACTCCGGCGGCCAGCGCAGTCCGCTGGCGGAACTTCGACAGAGGAGTCAGGTCCAGGTCTCCATTAATCGTCTTTAATTCTTCATACTCTTGCTCAAAGTAATGGTACAGTTTTGCGATGAGTATTTTTGTTTGATCCTGAAGAATTGCAGGCCATGGTTAAATCGTGAGTAAGCATGCATATGAACGGCTATAACAGTAAGGGAAGGTCAAACAAACGGTGAATGCATTGTGTGATTGATGTAACCAATATTTTGATTTAATGAATGTCCGTAGAGTTTCTTGCCTGTTCTTCTCATAGGAGCCTCCTACGCTTTGAAATGGGTAACTAAGTACATATTTCTGACTAACCGACCCCTTGACAATTCAAAAGTGGCTGTAATTAATTTAATTGAAATAAATGCTTTGAGTTTGTGACATAATATGTTAAGACTAGAAAAGAGGTGAACTCTCAGATGACGATTTCCATTCACAGAAGTGAATAGAAATTATCCCAGGTAGAACTAAGTTTTATTGGGTTTTTCTTTGAGGTTTTTCTCAGTAGCAGCCCGTGAGCCTGGAGCCTGGATTTGTGTCCAGTTCATGGCAATAGCATAAAGCAGTTTTCGCCCCTTATTACATGGGACTTAAACATAACCGGTGAAATGTGGGTGTACATACTAAGGTACACCTCTGCCCAACTCTTCGAGGAATTACAGGCGTGACGTTATGTTATGTTATATTATTTAATAGTTGAATGGTACAGTCAACGACATATCAGTGGTAACAATTTGACATTGACAACGACTTACATCAGAGCAGTAAGGGCGATTTTCGCAGTGCTAATGTTATCACTGATGCGCATGCGCAGTTGACTATATATGTACCTACCTGTAGAATTATTTTTGCGGTGTACGATATTGCAGTGTCACATTGCGGGCAAAACACTAGAATTTCTGTCTCACTCAACGAGGAACCTTCCTGTAAAAAGGAAAATTTCAATCATTAGTTATTATCAAACGTTTTTTACATAATTTCCTAGATTACTAAAACTATCCTAACTTATATATATAACAAAACAATACAACAAACAAGAAACAATATTTGTTTACCTTAATAATAATAATAATATTGGCAACACTGATACGTCAACAACGTAATTTTTTTCATATCTCGTATTTCCAGTATATGTATATATATATAAATTATTCCCGTAAGTCACATGAATGCACAAATAACACAATAAAACCTTTTGAAACAAATATCAAGATATCAAGGAATACAATGACGGCTGTCGAATTCAGCTGGGATATGAATTACTGATGCTATCAAAACCATGTTATGTTGACGAGATCAGCAGCTCACCGGGCACGCCTACCACCCCTGGACTCGTCGCTCAGCTCCGCCTCGCCGCCGCCGATACCCAGCCACATCGAAAGTGCTGTGACACCGGCCGTGGCAGTTGAGTCGAGCTCGAGAGATGAATATTTTTCTTCGCCGACGTCGCCAACACCAGTACGTCGGCAGGGGAGAGGCCGGCCACTGAGGAGCTTGGGACTTAGGGGCCATCCAGCCCCGAGTCGGGTCCCCGCTGCCAGTGGTTGTGTGCAGCGCATGAGATGAACTCAGTCTATGAACGAGAACGTCATGCGCGCATATTACGGATCTACAGAGGGGGGAACTAACCTCACTGCGTACCGTATTAGAATGCTGTCTCTGTTTCAGAAACTAGAGTCAACCGTCAACGTTTCGGCCCAACGATTGTCGGATCAAGTGCGGGTCATCCCACGCAATTACAGGTTGGACGATGCCGCACTTGATAGGCTGTGCTCCGAGGTACTGAGCAACGATATAGTCTCGACTCCGGCACAAACCGCGGTACAAGCGTCACCCATAGATAAAACCCCGCCGCGGTCCAATCATGGTGTTGTAGAGGAGGATGATAGGGTTGCCACAGTAAGTAGCCAGTGCAACGCCCGATTGAGGAGCGCACTGGAGAATGCATTTCTCGAGTATAGGTCCACTCCGAACAAACTTAAACCCCGATTACCACACTTGCGTATACACAAGAAAAATAGGGCACTGGTGCGTGCTTTGGACACGCAGCTCAAGAATTTTTTCGAGAGCTGTGAGGATCTCATTGATACACACTCGATCCTGTATTGCGCGGCTGTTGCGGCATGTCGTATAGCTAACGTCTAGTTTCCAAACTGTGACGGAGCTACTCGACTAAAACCAGCCGTACCAGCCTGGCAGTGCAGGATCGAGCGTCGTGTCGATGGGACCAGGGTACTCATCGGCAAACTACACTGCTTCAGAGAGGGCAATACACGACCACGAGTGATGCGATTTTATGATTGGTTTCAGGTTTATTTTAAATTCAAAAGTTGTTGCAAAAATCTGTCACAATTAATATCACTGTTAAAATCAAGTTAAAATTAGGGAAACCACGTTCTGTTGACACAGTGTTGGCAGCAAAATTATATTATTATTATAATATTATAAATGCGAAAGTAAGTTTGTTTGTTTGGTACCTTTTCACGCCTAAACAACTGAACCGATCATCCTGAAATCTTGCATATTCGTTGCCAAGTGTACAGAAAGGGACATTGGGTACCTTTCATCCATAAAAAAAGTACTGTTCCCGAGGAAAACAACTATAACTTTCTTATGATAATAGATGACGCCTCGTGTCTTTCGAATCATAGAAACTTTAGTAGTGTGTTAAGAGTTTTTTTTTTTTAATTTAAGTACCTAATAAATTTTGTGAGTCTACAGTGTCGATAGACCGGTTTTTCATCCTCCTAACTATGTAGTATTGTAGATGCGAAAGTAAGTTTGTTTGCTTGATACCTTTTGACGTCCTAAAGCGCTGAACCGATCATCATGAGATTTTGCATATAAGTTGTCAGGGATACATCAGAAATATCCAACTTTCATCCAGAAAAAAAGTACTGTTCCCGAGAGATAAAATAATAAAACAAACTTACTTTCGCTTGGAGAGCTGTAAGAGAGACTCCTTGAGGCTTGAGCTCATGACATTACTCACTGTATTTTCTGGCTGAGTTCCTTTGTCTTTCATCCAAAAACGTTCTTGAGATGTTCTTTGTAATGTTAGTAAATCCGGCAAATTTGTTAATGGGAAAGAATTCTTTTTTAAAAAGCTGCGAATCTTTGAATGTATTATGTCCTGGTTTCTAAAATGTTTTTCACAAACCCGGTAGCTTGAGATGTTAGATTGGGTTGCTAAATCTTCTCGGCACATCACTCGAAGCCATGCGAATCGTCTAAAAAGAAAAATAGATATTATCCACGAAATACTTTCTGTAGAAAAGTTAAGAATAAGAATAGTTTTTATTGGTAAAAGTTTGTTAAGTCATCTTGAAGTGTTAGTATAAACTCAAACTCAAAGCATTTATTTCGAACGCATACAACCCCGATCTCTTCAAAGTGAAAGTGAACAGTCTTCTTCTGCACAGGCATCGTCGACTTTGTCTCTGTCATCTCTGAGTAGCCTGCTAAGCCTAGGAAACTTTTTATATCCTTTGGTGTTTTAGTACTGGATAATTCATAACTGCTTTAATTTTCTTTGGATCTGGTTTTACTCCATTCTGTGTTATTAAATGACCTAAATATATTACTTCAGTCTTTAAAAATTCGCATTTGTCCGGCTTTAGTTTCAATTGATGTTCGGACAATTTATTAAATTTTAATAATTGTTTTAATTTAGTATTATGATCTTGCAATAAATTTCCCTAAACAACTATGTCATCTAAGGGCTGATTTTTCAATCGTCAGATAACTTTCACAACAGAAAATTTTCTATACAAAAGCTGTCAAAACGTCAAACTTATTCCACAGATAAAAGTTATCTGACGATTGAAAAATCAGCCCTTAGTGTACAAAACATTTTATTCCTTGCAATCCAGTTAATACATTATTCACTATCTTTGAAATGTTTCCGAAGCATTTTTAAACCAATGACATACGGGTATTCGTAATTTCCTAACGGACCGCTCAACGCAGTTTTGATTTGATCCTTGGGGTCAGACCTAATTGATCTAATATGTCGTTAATTTGTGGTAAGGGATACACATCACCAACGCTTATTTCGTTTAGTTTTCTGTAACCAAGACACCATGTTTTCTTTCCAGATGCATCCATTTTTTTTGGTAGTACCCATACCGGAGAATTCCATGCACTATTTGATGGTTTTAATATTTTATCTTTTAAAAATTTACTTATTTGCTCATTAACTTCATCTTTCAATGCTTCTATACGTTTCTAGATAGAAACGTACGTACGTTTATATATATATATATATATATATATATATATATATATATATATATATACGTTTTAGTGTTAATAGGTGCATTATTATTTGTAGCTATTTCATGCATTACAGTATCTGTTACTGTTAATGCGTCACCTTCTAAATGAAAAATATGATTATATTCTTTACAGAACTCTAATAATAATGTTCTGTCTTCTTTTTTAAGTGATTAGTTCTTAACGTACTCTCTAGCTTATCTAAACGACTACTTTCGTAGAATTTATTTACTTTGTTTATCTTCACATAATTCTTATCATTTTGTTCTTCGTTACTAATGGTTCTATTTTTATTTTCACATTGCTTATCGTAATTTCTTTGTCTGTCGTATTCAAGCATACCTATCGTTAATGCTTTATTGTCACTAACTTTGACAATACTTGGACACAAATATATTCCATCTGATAACGTTACTATTTCTAGAATTATTCCTTCTTTTAAATCTTTATCGCAATCCACATAGATTGAAATTATTTTTTCACATCTTGGTTTTACTTTAAAATTCAAACTTTCATAACAGACTTCATTTCCCTCGTCATTATTTCTATATTGTGTATCATATCCTTTTCCATCTATACTATCATCATTATTGATTTCGTATTCTACGTGACAATCCTCTTTATTTAATTTATTTTCCGTTTCGTAATCATTAATTTTTCCCACATTTATCTCCTTCATTCCACAAACTTCTATTATATTTTCTTTATAATTTACTACCGCTTTAAACTTTGACATAAAATCAACGCCTATGACTACCTTAATACTGTTGAACACGTTACAACATTAAACGAGATGGTATTCGCTCGAGTAATCGGTCCGGACTCTATTTTAATGGGAGAGAGGACGCTTTATATCATATATTCTGTCACAGCTAACAGGATCATTATGAGTGATAAATACATATTCAAAGGTCAAAACAACATCTTAATGGAATATATGATAAATCGTTACTTAAAGAGAACAGTAAACAATCGATTAGTTAATAACTACCATAACAGGAAGTTTTGGTAAAACACTGAATCAGGCGTAGTTAAAAATTAATTAAAATACTACTTACTCTACGCCGGTAGGTGGATATCTATTTACATTAATTGTTAAAGGATTGTTGTCTATTGTCAGAACTACGTTACAACACACATACTTACACGTTCGTGCAACATGTTTTGCAAGCTCGGTTGCGCGACGAAAACTAAAATTGCGTCATTGTCATTTACATCAAGCGAACGGCCGCGGCGGACGGCCGCGGCGAAGGGTTATGTTAGGGCCGGCGCACATCTGGCGAGGCGCAGCGCAGCGCTGTTGTTACTACCAAACAACAACATTGGTGCCGAATCTCTGGTCACAAATGCGTCTAAACAGTGGCGGGGCAAGACCTAAATTTGATGTGGGCAAGATATATTTTGCGAGGCCCCATGATGGATGACGCAAGAGGACGGATTTTGTTAAGAGAAAAAATTTTTTGATACTCAAATTTTTATTCATAAAAATGCAAACTTCTTCACTGTAATTATTTTACAATATTAAGTAGGTATACCTCAACTAACAGTAAAGTAAACAACTAAAGAAACAGAAATTTACTGCTTTTAGCCTTACTGAACTCCCTAATAACTGTGTTATAATAATCCAGATTAGATGCAATATTTGCCTCGATAGATAGAACTGCCAACGCTGAAAGTTTTTCTGACCCATTTTACTTCTTAAATAATTTTTTATTAGCGCTTTACGCTTTGAACTATATCATGACGCTGAGAATCCGTTATGGGAAACTTCCACAGTGCCGGATCCGAACACACAAAAGCTTGTTTGACTGCATCACTGGTATCGCTGCTAACTGGTGTGATTGGCTGGAGTTTGATTCTACCTGTATTTATGACTTTAGCTTGGTACTCACTGCGTCTGGAGTGCTTTCAAAAGTTGACGGAGTCTCGGAATCGGAAGTGTCTATATCTTTTGTGGAAGTCGAAGCAATTGATTCAGATGATTCTGAAGGAGTTTTTTTGAGAAATTTCGTCATACTTGAACTTGAAATCTGATTTGCTACAGCTTGTTCAGCTTTTTCGTTTTGCTGAACCAGATTCCCATTTTCTCCCGTCATCTCTTTCTCTACTGGGGCCTGGGCCTGACATGTTATGTTATATTATAATCTGTAAATAATATAAAAAAAATATTAGGTAGTTTGCGTACGTACACATAACAAATCGAAGGCATGATATAAACAAGTTCTAAAAGCTACAAAATTTATCAATATTTTCTTACCTTGCTTTTAATAAATAAATGGGTAGGTTGGGACGTGTTGTTCTTTAAAAACACACTTTTCACACTCAACAGTTATAATACAGTTCTTTATTTATTTCTAATTTTTCAAACAATGAAACGCAACACTTATTCTCACATCGAAATCTGTTGGAAATACATTAAAATATTAGGTACATGCGTCGTCGCATGATTGCATGACTGCATGTGTTTAGAAGCGCGAACATAATAGGTAGGGGAAAAAGTTTCTTCGCATTTTTTAAGAAAATTCAAAACATTTTTTAATATAGTTTATTCACATTTAACTAAAGTATGTAGGTACCATTTTGTTCGATAACTTTTTGCCATCTTGTAGGTAGGGACATGATCCCATTGCTATAGAAATTTTGGGACTTCTGATCAAAATACCGCGACAAGTGGTTTTGGCAGTCCTCTCGTGATGTTAACCTGACACTGCCTAAAGAATTCTGAAGAGACCGAAACAGGTGGAAATCTGAAGGTGCAAGGTTAGGACTATACAGCGGATGCATTAACACCTCCCAGCCAAACTCTTAATTTTTGCTGAGTGGCTAAAGATGTGTGAGGTCTAGCGTTATCATGATGAAAAACCCTTCTGTTGATTAATTCCGGCCGCTTTCTCTCAACTTCTTGCTTTGTTCAATCTCATCTTTGATAGTCGTTACGGCCGTCAGAAGCCCGAAAGTCTGACAACTAGTCTTACCAAGGGGTATAGTATTACCCAGTTATTGAGTTGTGGAGGTCAGATAGGCAGTCGCTCCATGTAAAATACTGGTATTCAGCTGCATCCGGTTAGACTGGAAGCCGACCCCAATATAGTTGGGAAAAGGCTAGGCAGATGATGATGAATGATCACTCACCGACGACACGACTAGATCTCGTTAAATTTTTGAAAAACTACTCTGAACCAGTAAAACGATATAGAACTTTGAAATTTTTTGCAAATTTAACATTGAGGCTTATGAAAAATCACAGCTTTTATTTCATTTTATAATTATAAAAAGTACCGTTTAGATTCCATTCAAAATTGAGAAAATGAGAGAAAATCTGTATCTATAGAAATAAATACAATTGAAATGCCTGTCTGTAATGTCAAAATAAGAACTTTTTACTAAATGCATAAGAAAGTATATACGGTACTCGTAACAAAAGAGCAATTTTTAAAAATGTTGTCTATCCGTTTGTTCCGACTAATCTCCGAAACGGCTTGACCGATTTTGACGGGACTTTCCGTGGCAGATGACTGATGGTACGGTGAGTAATTTGAGCTACTTTTATTTTGGAAAAATAATTAGAGGTCCGAGCAAAAAAATTTAAATCGATGAAACTGTGAACAAAAAGTCGGATTAGAAAAATTCTTTTTGCATTTGGTAGTCCAATTCTCGAGGATAATTATAGGCTATTTAACATCACGCTACGACCCTTAGGAGCAGAGCAGAAAGAAAAAGTCAGAAAGAACACTAAGCGAAAACGAAGTAATAGCGCGGACGGGCGATGCAACGCGACGGGTCGGGGGACGAGGGAGTTTTATTAAAATATGGCTGTTATTTTAGTACATTGTGTATCTTACGTCTTCCATGTTTGTAAAAACAATATTGTCATGAAAATCGACAAGGGTTTTCTACATAACATGTAATGTTTATTAAACAGCATAATATACAATTGTGATAATTGTGTGTTATTTACTTGTTAGTTTCTTACATGTTTGTTAGGTTTATTAAACAGCACATGTAGTAAAACTGTCACTTTTTTACAAAATCGTAGGATTGTAACGTTTACTAAATAGGGCCCTGTACTGTACTTGTTAATGAAGCTATGCTAGCTACGCTTCAATAAAAAAAACTACATAACACAGAAATAAATAAAAAAGTAAAAATAATGTTATTTTTATAGGCTTACCTTGCCGGGTCAACTGGTAACTTAAAAAATGTTAGATCTGGTTTCGCCGCAGATGTATTCAAACATCCAGGCACTGCACAATTCTCTACTGACATAATTATTTCACGTAAATAAATAAAAAATTATCGTCTCGCACCGTCCGCGTCCGTACGTAAGAGCGGTCAGTATAATTATAATGTACTCTGTGGTAAGAACCGAATACAACCTCAGCTCAAATTCTAATTTCGCCCCCACTTCCCCGCGCTACCTCGCTATCTCGCTCGCACACTACTGCTTGCGGCCACGCAGGCACACGAGTTCGAAGCGATTTTGTTTGAGTAAGCTACATTATTATCGGACCAGTACTAAGTAAATACACATCACGAGGCGTGATATTATGTTATATTACTGAGTAATAAAATTCAATCAATCTGCCTAGCCTTTTCTCAACTATGTTGGGATCGCATTCCAGTCTAACCGGATGCAGCTGAATACCAGTATTTTACATGGAGCGATGGCCTGTCTGACCTCCACAACCCAGTAACTGAGTAATACGATACCCCTTGGTAAGACTGGTTGTCAGATTTTCGGGCTTCTGACGACCCGTAAAACTGTCAAAGATCCACGAATGACAGCCGGGACCAACGGCTACCTTATGAGCCCCACCGTCCCCGAATCGGCGCCACCCGCGGATGACCAATATTCCGTAACAAATTGTTGTTAGATGTTTGATGCCTTTCCTATTCTTTTTCCTACACTCTTTGTAAATATGAACAGGAAAGGTTTACTCTAGAATGCAATATTTCGCATTACCCACCGTCGCCGAATCGGAGCCGCGCTTGTCTAGACTAGACTTTATTGAGTGCAACATTCCGTAACAAATTGTTGTCAGATGATTGACATGTGATGTTATATATACATATGTCTTTCCTATTCTTTTTCCTACACTCTTGTGTAAATTAGAACAGGAAAGGTATGCTCTAGAATGCAATATTTCGCATTAAGTCTGAATAACGCCGACTCAATCAGTGCAGAGATTTATCATTAAGGAAGTCGTCAATTTTGTAGTAGCTTTTCTCAATTAATATTTGGTTTAGTGCCCTTTTAAATGTTATTACAGTCATATATCTTATTACTTAAGGTACTTTATTATAAATTGATCTTGAAGTTCCTCAGGGGTCTGTTCACTCTGCAACTCTTTTCCTGCTGCACATCAATGACCTAATTCAACCTGGTATTGTTGGGTACGCAGATGACAGTACAGTTTCAGAGAGATACTTGTCCAGCGCAAAAACCAGTGGGGCCGAAGTTCGTTCCTTAAGAGAGAACATGGTAGAGCGGACAGATTTGACCTTAAGCCTTGTCTCCCAGTGGGGTGATGATAATCCGGTCTCTTTTAACGCCACCAAAAAAACAAAACACAGGCGTGTCTTTTTACCGCTAAAAGGAGTCGTTTCGATCGAACTCCTACTTTTCGGGGTACATCTGTTCCTGTAACTGATCGGCTCGAGCTTCTAGACATGGAGATGACATCATGTCGCAACTTCGGAGCCACCATCGAGTACAAAGCCCAAACTGCGGCCAAGAAACTGGGCATCCTAAATAGGGTGAAGCGATACTTTACACCTGGACAGCTTTTAACTCTCTACAAAGCGCAAGTCCGATCCTGCATGGAGTATTGCAGCCACCTTTGGGATGGCTCAGCTAAATACCAGCTGGCCGCGCTTGACTCGATGGAACGCAGAGCTAAGAGGCTCATTGGCGACGTAAGACTGGTGGATGCCAAGCTTCACAGCTTGGCTCATCGCCGCAAGGTTGCCTGCTTGTCGGTTTTCTACAAATTGTATTACGGTGAGTGTGCTCGAGAACTCCACGAGCTCATTCCGCCGGCTCCCTTCTACCATCCGACATCTATACGCACTGCAGGTTACCATCCCTACCTAGTTGCTATTCCACTAATTCGCACTAAGCCTTTCCAAATGTCTTTTGTGATGCGCACAGCAAAGCAGTGGAACTCTCTGCCTGCGTCTGTGTTTCCGAACGCATACAACCCCGATCTCTTCAAAGTGAGAGTTAACAGGCTTCTTCTGGGTAAGCTCGCTCCATAGTCAACTTTGTTTCTGTCATCTCTGACCTAGACTAGAGTCAAGAGCAAACCTATCTCAAATAATAAAAAAAACGAGGTACCTACACAAAACTTATAATCTTATTTGTGATTTTTAAAATCAACCCCTATTTTAACCCTTCGGGGATGATTTTTCAAAAACGCTGAACCGTGCAATTCCTTATTTCCTACCAAAAGCATAAATTTGAATTTTCATTTCCCTAATTGCGTTTCCCATACAAACTTTCATCTTCTATATCCCCCCCGGTATGATTATTTTTGAGACAAAAAGTAGCCTATGTCCTTCCCCAGGATGCTATCTATCTCCTAGCCAAATTTTATCGAAATCCGTTCAGTGGTTTAGGCGTGAAAAGGTAACATACAGACAGACAGACAGACATAAAGACAGAGTAACTTTCGAATTAATAATATAAGTAAGTATGGATATGGATTATACGTCATCCATCATACAAAAGGCCCAATCGACGCGCGTCGAAATGTTCGGTAAAGTTCGGTATTCAACGGTCGGGACTTCGCGAGTGCGCCGCAGAACAGTTACGTACGGACGCGGACGGTGCGAGGCGATAATTTTTATTTATTTACGTGAAATAATTATGGCAGAACGGTTTTGTTTAGTGCCTAGATGTTTGAATTCATCTATAACGAGACCGGATCTAACATTTTTTGAGTTACCAGTTAACTCGGCAAGGTAAGCCTGTAAAAATAACATTATTTTTAGTTTTTATTTATTTCTGTGTTATGTAGTTTTTTTATTGAAGCGTAGCTAGCATAGCTAGCATAGCTTCATTAACAAGTACAGTACAGGGCCCTATTTAGTAAACGTTACAATCCTACGATTTTGTAAAAAAAAAGTGACAGTTTTACTACATGTGCTGTTTAATAAACCTAACAAATATGTAAGAAACTAACAAGTAAATAACACACAATTATCACTATTGTATATTATGCTGTTTAATAAACATTTACTTAAGTAGAAAACGCGTGTCGACTGCGATGACAATATTTTTACAAATATGTGGGTAGTTGTGAGTTACAATCACCGACGGTCGTTGGTTCCAATTTACATAAAACTAGAACTAGCTGTGCCCCGCGACTTCGTTCGCGTGGAAGTTGTTACATACACAATATACTAAAACAACAGCCATATTTTAATAAAACTCCCTCGTCCCTCGACCCGTCGCGTTGCATCACCCGCCCTCGTTATTTCTTATCAGGGAGTTGTTCCAGAATATTCAACAACTTTCGAGAGTGTTCTGGAATATTCCACAATGATCTGGGATGTTCCCGAGCATTCCAGAATGTTGTGGAATGCTCTCGAATACTCTCGAATGTTCTGGACTGTTCTAGAAATTTCTAGAGGGTGAAACTTCCAGCCCGTATATCTTCAAAAGCACGCTCTTCAGGTAAAAACGGGAACCTTCTTCATGGATGAGAGATAGAGGGCTGCCACAACATATTAACTCCCTTGATCGTACCGGGACTCATTTCTGAGTTTTAGCGGCACGTAAATTGTACACTTTCTTTTATAATATATAAAAGTTATTGAGGTCAATAATCGAGATGAAAACTACCCTATCTTTTAAGTTGAACCAAATTACACATAGTGACCAAATTTCATCAAGATCGGTTCTGTAGTTTCGAAGTTCATTCAGGACATACATCGTGACATAAGATTTTTATATATAAGGTGTAATTTAAATAACTGCCAACCTCTTGAGGGGTCATTGTACTCATCATTATGATCAACTTTTACTATGGGACAAAACTGAAATCGCGAAAAAAAATCAGCTGTTCCCTATATTTATCATAACTCGTAAAAATGTAGGGAACAGATAATTTTTTTGTTGCGATTTCAGATTTGGTCCCATAGTAAATGTTGTTCATTGATAGGTTGGCAGTTATTTAAATTACACCTTATATATAAGATTGTTTAATTTTTTGATCGAAGGAGTCTCTGTTTCCGAACGTATGGGTACAACCCCGATCTCTTCAAAGTGAAAGTTAACAGGCTTCTTCTGGGTAAGCTCGCTCCATCGTCGACTTTGTCTCTGTCATCTCTGACGTAGACTAGAGTCAAGAGCAAACCTATCTTAAATAAAAAAATAAAAAAAATTAAAAGTTAAATTTTCATATTAACTGTTCCCCCCGTTTCTTCCTGAAAGAGGTCTAATTCAAACACAAAGCATTTATTTCAATTAAACCAATTACAGGCACTTTTGAATTGTCAAAGAGTTGGTCAGTTAGAAAGTTGAAGCTAGTTTCCCATTCCAAAACGTAGATCTCTATGGAGAAGAACGGGTAAGAAACTCCAAGGAAACTATTTTAAATCAAGATTATTACAAAATCCTGGGTGCATTGCTCTTGTTGCTTCTATATGTGAGGACAATGTAAAAAATAAATAATTAAAAACAATTCAAAATATAAGATTAAAAATAAGCCCTGGCAGTTAAGAGATGACCAGTCTCCACTGACGGCGCCCGTTCACGAACATGACGCGTGGATCAGCACCATCCAGCTCAACCATTTTGTAGGGAACCGAATGATCCAACACACGCGCCACCATCAGCGAGACATTTAAGTGCACATGACTTACTCTCAACTGTCAAACTTTCAAGTCAACATACCTACATCATAACATAAAACAGCTCCATGGTACCCACATTTACAAAAATGAATAAAATGCTTTTAAATTATACAAAACTAGTTTGCAATGATAGAATAACAAAATTTTACGGTTGGTTTTTAAGTTTAGGTTGATTTATGAAAACTTATGATTTATTCCAGACACGCAGTGAAATTCTCTCCCAAAAACTTAACTACCCCCTTTTGCTGGTAGATATTCTAAAAACCCAAAAACTTATGTCCATAATTTTTATGTCCATATAAATCTGAAGAGTTTGTTTGTTTGGTTGAATGCGCTAATCTCAGGAAATACTGGTTCGAATTGAAAAATTGTTTGTGTTCGATAGCCTATTTATTGAGAAAGGTTATAGGTTACATTATATCACGCTATGACCAATAGAAGCGGAGCAATTATGAAAAATGTTGCAAAAACGGGAAAAAGGACTTTGTTCAAAATGGCCTATGAACGAACACGTATGAAACCTTTAAGTACAGTAATAACTAGTTTTATTTTTAAATTTACATTACAATTATTACAATAGAACGGACACTTCAGAATTTCGAAACTCTATTTAATTATTTAATTAGCTCTAATATAGTCATAACTACAAATAAATTAAAACACTTCTGACTACCTAATAGTAGGAATATAATGAAACGTTTAAAGTTAAAATCCAATGTATTTTCACTAATACATGCTAAGTTAGTAAGTATGTTTCTATTGGCCTAATTATAACCTCAAAATCCGAAAGTGATTTGCATTTTTTACAATTCTCAGAACTGTCCGTGATTTTATTTTAGTTTCCATTGAATCTAAGCATTATTTAGATCACAGCAAGTAAATGCATGTCTCTGTTGCTTTTTAGGCGAACGATGTATAGACGCCGAACAATATCCTTTATTCCTTTTGAGAGTTTCCGTTGCGTGCGCTGCGTAAACGGTTAAAGTTACGCAAAAATCATGTATGACGGAATTGTTCCTCTTAAAAAGTTCTAAAAAAAATCTGCGATAGCCTATGTCTCTCTTTTAAGGTTGGCTCACTATAACTTTTTAAATGGTAATAAAATTTGTTATAAAATAATGCATTATTTGCGAAGTTGTTTTCATAAACATGGTATTAATCCTTTTCCAAATAAATAGTTTTATAATCAAGGTTGATTAAGGACACGTAAATTCCTTTTTAAATTATACGAATCGGACCTTTCGTTTAGAAATTACGGCGGGTATAAAAATGCTTAAAGTTAGAAAAATCGTTGAGCATAACGTCAAAAGCGCAGAATGTCAAAAGCGCATAAAGTCAAAAGCTCAGAATGTCAAAAGAGCACAATGTCAAAAATTCTACTTAAAAGTCATAATTGCTTAGATATTGATGTTTTTAGCGAGACTTGCACTCACAATAGTATACACAATAATCCTTTAACATAAACCGAAATATTAAATAATGATGTTCAATACAGAAATTGTCATAATATGCATACTAAAATAAATATATTCAATACGAGTAATTATTTTTAATAATCGTTCATGAAATCTAAACTATTCACCCATTTGGGTTGCATTTTACACCAATTTTGGTGTAAAATGCAATATTTATCTAACAAGTACTTTCATAAAATTTCCTTGACGATAACCAAATTAATTTCGGTAAGGATTAAACATCCCAGACGTATTACTTAACAATACAACTTCTATTGTCTCGTTCAATGTCCTTCAACCGATTAAATGACCATAATCCTAGACGAATTAACATAATTTTTGAAACAGCTCTGTGTCGATTTGTGAGAGCATTTAGATACCTATGTCATCGCGGTCTTTTTAAAGACTTTTCCGTAACTTTTCTATAGAAAGTATTTCGTCTTTGAACCCGAATAAATGGATAATAGCAATTTTTCTTTTTAGACGATCCGCATGGCTTCGGCTGATATGCCGAGAAGATTTAGCAAACAAAACTAGGTACAAAATCTACCGGGTATGTGAAGAACATTTTAGAGCCCAGGACATAATTTCTTCACCTTCAACGTTACGCAAGATTTTAAAAAAGAATACTCTCCCAGCATTACATTTACCGGATTTACTAACGTTACCAAATACATCTCAAGAACGTTTTTTGATGAAAAGCGAAGGAGCTCAGACAGAAAATACAGTGAGTAATGTATGAGCTCAAGTCACAAGGAGTCTCTCTTGGAGCTCTCCAAGAAAAAGTTTAAAAAATGTCTGCTATAATAATACCAACGTAGTATTGTCCCACTTCAGGGTATGAGACCGGGAGCAACGGCTTAACGTGCTTTCCGGGGCACGACTCCAACCGTATATACAGTAATAGTTTTAGTAGTCTAGAAAATTATATCAAAAACGTTTGATAATAACTAACGATTGAAATTTTCCTTTTTTACAGGAAGGCTCCTCGTTGAGTGAGAAAGAAATTAAAGTGTTGTGCCCGAAATGTAACACGGAAGTTTCGCTCACCGCAGAAGCAATACAAGAGGTAGGTGTCTACAGTCAACCGCGCATGCGCATAAGTGGTAACATTAGTACTACGACAATCGCCCTTACTGCTCCGTCATAAGGCCTTTTCAGTGTCAAATTGTTACCGATGATGTGTCGTTGACTGTACATTCAACTATTAAATAATATAACATAACATAACGTCACGCCTGTAATTCCTCGAAGAGTTAGGCAGAGGTGTACCTCAGTATGTACACCCACATTTCGTCGGTTATGTTTAAGTCCCATGTAATAAGGGGCGAAAGCTGCTTTATGCTACTACCATAAACCGGACACAAATCCAGGCTACTACTGAGAAATACCTCAAAGAAAACCCTAATAAAACTTCGTCCCACCTGGGATGATTTCCATTCACCTCTGTGAATGGAAATCATCATCTCAGAGTTCACCTCTTTTCTAGCCATATCATAATGTCACACATGAAGAGCTCGTGGCTAAGTAATAACAGCCGCACGGGTCGATCCATAAGGTTAAGCTACGCTTGCCGGGGTATTCGTGGATGGGTGACCATCTTTACATACCGAGACTCCTCTGTGCCTCGGAAAGGACGTTAAGCCGTTGGTCCCGGCTGTCATTCGTGGATCTTTGACAGTCGTTAGGGGTCGTCAGAAGCCCGAAAGTCTGACAACCAGTCTTACCAAGGGGTATCGTATTACCCAGTTACTGGGTTGTGGAGGTCAGATAGTCAGTCGCTCCATGTAAAATACTGGTATTCAGCTGCGTCCGGCTAGACTGGAAGCCGACCCCAACATAGTTGGGAAAAGGCTAGGCAGATTATGATCATATGTCACAAACTCAAAGCATTTATTTCAATTACATACAATACAGCTACTTTTGAATTGTCAAGGGGTCGGTCAGTCAGAAATATGTAGCTAGTTGCCCATTCCAATGCGTAGTAGGTACCTATGAGAAGAACAGGCAAGAAACTCTACGGACATTCATTAAATCAAAATATTGGTTACATCAATCACACAATCCATTCACCGTTTGTTTGACCTTCCCTTACTCCGTTCATATTCATGCTTCCTCACGATTTAACCATGGCCTGCAATTCCTCAGGATCAAACAAAAATACTCATCGCAAAACTGTACCATTACTTTGAGCAAGAGTATGAAGAATTAATGACGATTTATGGAGACCTGGACCTGACTCTTCTGTCGGAATTCTGCCTACGGACTGCGCTGGCCACCGGAGTAAGTGAGACGACGGTACTTCAGATACTGAAGGAGGAACAGGAACGGAATGCAGACAAGCGACAGGAACTGCCTGAGAAACGACACAGAACTCGCAAGACTTCGAGACAAACAGACAGGTATGAGTTATCACTTATCACTGTGTTACTGTATTTTTACCAGCACACCGTAGCGACACCTATGTTACAACACAGGAACTTCTAAGTAAATCGGAGAGTGAAGTTTTCGTCACTGACAAGTGTACCCACAGAATCCTGCATTGCGCAATCAAAGTTTGACGCTAAAGGCGTTCCCTCACCGGGAGCACTCGCCTGTAATGTAACAACCCAAGATTTTACTGTAACGGCTAGGGCTTTGCAAATAATTGAAACCCGAAAGATTACATATAAGGGGAATGATGCTCGGGAAAAAAAAAGAAATTCTATTTAGTCAGTCAGTCAGATAACAAAAGAAACCAACCGGCCAAGTGCGTGTCGGATCACGCACAACGAAGGGTTCCATCAGGGGGGGGGGGGGGATGAAGAAGAAGAGACAGATTATCCCAAGAACAAACTTAACTTTGCAGTTTAGAAACATTCTCCCATACATTCGAATTGCAAGTGTAAGTTTGTACGCACAATATTGAGAGATTTACCGTGTTATTCCCATACAATTCTTTGTTTTCCTGTAATCTATAGGTACCTACTTATAGAATATATTCTGTTTTTTTTCCAAAATTTTTGGCTCAGTAGTTTCGGATATAAGGGGGTGAATAGTCTATTTTCCTCTATTTTCTTAAATAACTTAAAAACTATTTATTTTAAAATTATTTAAAAAATCTATTCGAGAACCACGCAGCCCTTTCATTTTTGCACGGTCTTAGATATGTCACACGGATTTTTGTTTAATTTTCTTATTTGCCCCTCAAAAGTGACCCATAGACAGGGTGGCGATTAGGTTATGACATTAATTGAAACCACGCATTCAGTACATGATTCTGGACTCCACTACGTAATAATTTTTCGTCTGTTATTAAAAAACAAAATTTGCTGCTCCATAAATTTTTGCCTACCTACGAGGTCAAAATGTATGGAGCAGCAAATTTTTTTTTTACTAATAATATAAACCGGAATTGTACGATATAATTAAACGCCATAAGCATCTCTATGTAAAATACTCGCTTGACACCATAATGGAAGCTCACGGCCAAACAGTGTCCCCCTCCATATCATCCGGACTTCAATCCGATAGAAAACATTTAGTAGCAGGTGAAAGGTCACGTAAGCAAATTCAATGTTGCCATGAATATGACCGAAGTGCAGCGTCTTTTGTCTGAAAAATTCGCATCCATCGGGCCAGACGAGTGGCAAAAAGTTGTAGATCATGCCATCAAATGCGAACACGAATTTATGACATTGGAAGACGCCATTGACGATTTGTAATACACACCAACGAAGACACGTCATCCTCATCGGATAGTTCGAGTCGTGATAGTGATGATAATAGTAGCGACGCTCAGAGTGATATTGGGATAGCAGGAGTGCGGCCTTTAGATTAAGTTTTTTCTATTGTTTACTAAATAAATACCTATTGGTTTATTAAATAAATCGTGCATTTTAAATAACCTGTAGTTTTAATTAAATATGTATTTGATGAAAATTAGGGGCCCGATAAAATTGGCACGAAGTGTAATTGTGCGGAGGGGCGTGACTTGCGAGTGAGACGGAACTAACAGCTGCAGTGTATTATGAACCATGTAGTATTTGATCTAAGGTTGATTGTAAGTTTTAAGCATTCTTTCGTTAATCTTCGGGGCCATACTTTCTTTTGTGTGCGAACGAAGATTCACGACGCGCCTTGTCAGTTGGGTACCACTGTACGGACAACCAGATAACTTAACAAGCATGTAACTTTGTGATTTTTCATGATACAGTTTTGAAATTTTGTAACATAGATTCTTTACATAAAAATACTAGACACGTGTTTCGGGCTTCGCATTAACTAAAACTAATGTTATTTATTTATTATTTAACAGTTTATGTACACACATAGGTACAGGGCATTTTTTTATCACTATCCAAATTTTCGCAGGGTGTTCTACCCATGAATATGAACAACTTTTACTATGGGACCAACTCTGAAATCACGAAGAAAAAATCAGCTGATTCACACAAAAGTTCAATATTTACTCGACCAAAATGTATGAAACAGCTGAGTTTTTTCGTGATTTCAGAGTTGGTCCCATAGTGAAAGTTGTTCGTATTCATGGGTAGAACACGCTGCGAAAATTTGGATAGTGATTAAAAAAATGCCCTGTATAAACAGACAAGAAGAAAGGATCAGAAAAATACGTACAAAGGTGATGCTTATTTCTAAAGAAATCTCTTCCAGCATACCTGCGATAGGAAAGTAGACAAAGAGATGTAGACAACGTGTGTAAAGGTAAAAGAGAAAACAAAATACATAAAATCACAAACGATACACTAATATGAATATAGGATGACTGGTAATTAGTGACCGATACTTAAACACATGATTTTACAAATGATAACAAGCAACTTTTAGTATGGCACCAAACCTGAAATCGCGAAAAAAAAATCAGCTGGTCCCTACATTTTGACGAGTTATGCGAACATAAATGTAAGGAAGAGCTGATTTTTTTTTCGCGATTTCAGGATTGGTGCCATAGTAAAAGTTGCTTGTTATCATGTGTAAAATCATGTGTTTAAGTATCGGTCACTAATTACCAGTCACCCTATATATACAAATATATAAATAAATATAAAATATGAGTACATACAAATACATACATGTACTTTACTACCAAAATAAATATCACTAAAATATATACGATAATAATGAAGCATAACATAATAAATACTAACAGCTATGACGAAGTGAAAAGATAGAGGTTATGTTGCATAAAACGTCCACATTACTTAACATTGCTAATCTCTAAGAAATATGTTAAATAATCATGTTTTATTACGTGCTATGTTATATACGGACGAAAAAAATATTTACCTATCATCCCTATTAAATAGGTAGTAGTAACGCGGCTAGGTCGCGGGGAAAGGTATGAATGTATGCGTGTAATGTTAGTTATACGTGAATGTTCCCGCTGAGGGAGCGCGAAGAGGAATTGGAAGCCCTTACTCAGAACTGTGGAAGGCTGCTGGTCTGCTACCTGCAATATCTTACTAATAACTTCCCCTGTGTCGTTGTTGCGTCATAAGTAGACATCACTCAATCTCTATCATCATAAATATAAACACTTCTACCAAGAACGAGAATCTGCAAACATTACAAAAATTATTAGTTCTTTTGTCGTCATTTACAGCCGCACGGATCGATCTTCAAGGTTAAGCAACGCTTGACGAGGTCTTGCATCCATAGCATAGCGAGACCCCTTCGTGCCACGACAAGCACGTTAAGCAGTTGGTCCTGGCTCCAATCTTGCCAAGGGGTATCGTATTACCCAGTAATTGGGTTGTGGAGGTCAGATAGGCGGTCGCTCCATATAAAATACTGGAATTCAGCTCCATTCGGTTAGACTGGAAGCTGACCCCAACATAGTTGGGAAAAGGCAGGCAGATTGATTGTCGTCATTTGTGATTTTTAGGAACAAAACAATTTTAATATTTAGTTATTGTATTTTTGTTTCAGTTCGAGCGAAGACGACAGGTCGGATGGTAAAGACGACAACAAGCAATCAAGCAACGAGCATGAGTGAGTTTCATCTGTTTGTCAACCAATTATTATACATATTGTGAATCTGTACTCCCTTGAGCTAAAATAAGATTTTTTTTTTGTATAACATACCCATGTAGAGTGAGCATACTGCCACCAACCTGTCTACAGCACACAAAAAAGCAGAGAAAACAATAGTTACTATTTTTTTTAATGTTTTCAGGGCTCAGCCGGTGGTAGTAAATGTAGAAGAACATCCTGAATATTACAAGTAAGTAATTATAATCATCATGTTTTCTTTTTGTGTTAAAATACTGGTATTCAGCTGCATCCGGTTAGACTGGAAGCCGACCCCAACATAGTTGGGAAAAGGCAGGCAGGTTATACCAGCCTATTACTGTCCCACTGCAGGGCAAAGGCCTAAAGACTAAAGTCTTCAATCAGTGCGTCCTGCCTGTTATGACTTACGGAGCCGAAACGTGGACACTCACGGTACGGCTGGTCCATAAATTCAAGGTCGCTCAGCGAGCTATGGAACGAGCTATGCTTAATCTCTCTGAGCCAAACCAAAACCAATTTAAAACAAATCTTAAAAAAACTACATAAACCAATTAAACTTCCCTTTTTATTTAATCACGTAATTAAAATATCATCAAGATTTTATAATAAAAACAAAATTAATATTACTAACCCCTTGATTTCAAATCTATGTTCATCAACTTTAGACAAATTACCATAATTATATCGATAGATACGGCACTTACTGCCTGCCGCATCACTACTTTTGTTCCTCCCACCTGAGATGCGAACGACCAGCGGCTTGACCCCCGAGAGGCTCGTTGTCGACCCGGCCCCGCCCGCAGATACACCGGAGCACGGGCGGCAGAGAGGCTCCGTCCGCTAATTATTGACTGGTCGCTCATTTGCTAGTATTTATGTATCGCGCGATCAGCTTATAATTTTTGATATACCCACATGCAATTAGTAAAATTATAGTATTACCAAATAATTTGAGTATTATCTCATGTATCAACGATTGTGTGTTGAGTTTGTTATATGCAATTACGTTAAAACCATGCTTCAAAAGCTATGTTCTGAAACGCGTATCGCTAGCCTCATAAAGCGCTTCATTGTTATTGTGTTAATATAGCTTAGGTTAAGAGCATTTTGTTGTGTTCTTATGGTTAAATAAAGATATTTGAATATGAAATGAATCTCTCTGAGGGATAGAATCTGGAACTAGGTGAACCGGCAGGGAACCAAAGTTGTCGACATAGCTCACAGAATAAGCAAGCTGTAGTGGCAATGGACCGGCCATATTAGCCATAGAATCGATGACCGTTGGGGTAGTGTTCTTGAGTAGAGACCGCGAATCGGCAAACGTAAGGGAGGACGCCCTCAGGCTAGGTGGAGCGACGATCTTCGCAGGGTGGCTGGTAGCAGCTGGATGAGAGTGGCCGAGCCCGAGCTGAATGGCGTGCAATTGGAGAGGCCTATGTCAGCAGGGGACTGCTGTAGGCTGATGATGAGGGCTAAGGCCCCTTCTCATAAGGCACGAGCATTGATCGTGACGAGATCGCGATTTAAGACTTATATTTATTTATTTATTTATTGAGGATCTCCAACAAAGGATACACATAAACAATAGAAATTTACAATAATAAAAAAGGTTCTTTTACGTGTGCTCCTTCAATTACAGGAGACCACAACATGCACATATAACTAGGTGTAAACACGATAAAAATAGAGAAAATAAATTATGGATGATGAATACAAATTATAAAATTAGAAGGAAAAAAATATAAAATTAGGCAGAATAAAAATAAAAATTAAATTTGTTCAATGTTATTTTTACGTTGAATAAATTTGAGGAAAATAATAATTATTAAAAAATTAACATGTCAAGTTTGAGCAAATATTGTAATTGTTTAGTTTAATTATAATTAATTCAGATTTCAGAGAGTAGTAACATACTAAAGGAGATGTATCAAAATGGGCCCAGAATATGTACAATACCTCGAAAAATCGAGAAAAATCCGTAGAGTTCGGGAAAAATACTGATAAATTGCATAAATGCATATTTCTCTTGTAATAATTTGATATTTATCAATTATTTTATCGACTTTCAATATGGCGTCTCGCCAATTTAGGTACTCTGTGGTTAAAAACCAATGACAGTAAACCATAGATTGACCATTGATCATAGATCGTGAACTGTCTACTGTCACTTCAGTCGCTTTCGTTGTCGATCGTGTTCTGATGTTCTGTTCTCTCGAGTTATTTTTAACAACCTGGCTTTCGTTTATCGCTACATTGTTTTTGTCTGAGTTAATATTTCGACTATTGAATGTTTGTATTCTGTACGTTTATGCTATAAGTAAAAATCTTAGCATATCGCAGGTCAACCTATGAGGTTGTCGTCTGCTTAACTGGACTACAGACGCCAGTACATCAAGTTACTACAATCAGTCAGATTTCTTTAATAGATTTTCGACTTTACAATTAGATCTAAAATAATATTACAAAAGACTAAAAGTACGACAATGTTATGATTCTCTTTGACAATGTAATATGACAGAAGTAAACATGTCAAACGTCAATAATCAATCAACATGACAACTTACCGCCATGATGGGTTTTTGTTGTGTGTTGCAATTTCAATTGTACATTCTTGTACTTTACTACCAAACAAAGCCAATTAAAAGTAATTGGATGATTGGAAACTGTTTTAATTGTGTTTCCCCATTTTTTAGTAGGGTGTACCAATACATGGCCGGGGCTCCATACATTTTGAAACATCTCCTTTATATACTTAGTTATTTTGCGGTGGCTAAATTCTTTTTGTATTTTGATATGGGCAGGGTTATGTCCAGGTCACAACGCTTTGACAACTCATTGTACTGCCTGCAGAGTCTCGGAAGAGCGGCGAAATGTCCCAGATTAGTTTTAGATCCTGAGACGCAAAATAAGTTGTAGCTGTTTTTCCGCGGCAGACGAGATGGCGCGTTCATATGCAGTTTGCCTAATAGTTCGCTGCAGTCTATGACTCCATTGAATACCTTGTGCAGTAGTATCAGGTCTGCCGTTTTCCTTCTGTCTGCAAGTGAGACCATTTTGTAATGCCCTAATCTGTCTTTGCAGCTGATAACTTTTTTAGCTAAACGATCTTTGTAACAAAGATGATATAGGAAACGTCTTTGGATACTTTCGAGGTGTTTAATGTATATGTCGTAGTGGGGATTCCAAACCTGGCTGCTATATTCAAGTATTGGCCGAACCAGTGTGTTGAATAATTTAATTCTGGTAGACGCCTTTTTAAAATCTTTGCTGTTACGTAAGATAAATCCAAGGATTTTGAACCCCTTCGATGAAATGTTTAGGATGTGTTTGTCAAATTTAAGTTGTTTATCTAGTGTGACTCCCAAGTCGCGTATTTCCTTTACCTGTACTAGTTTTTGTTGGCTAATCGTGTAATTGTTAGATTTGACGATTTTGTTACGGCTAAATTGCATGTAGTAACACTTTGAGACGTTAAGAAGCATTTTGTTCGTCTTGCACCAGTTCGTAAGTCTGTTCAGATCTTCCTTCAATAAGGCAGAGTCAAATTCAGTTAACATTGGTTTCATTATTTTCATGTCGGCGGCAAAAAGATAGAATTTTGAGTGCCTAAAGCAGAGCGTAATGTCGTTTATGAAAATGTTGAAGAGGATTGGTCCTAAATGGGAACCTTGCGGAACACCTGATGTAGCATGAAAAGGCTTTGAATGATGTCCTCTCACAACAACTTTTGAAGACCGGTCACTGAGATAAGACTGAAACCACTTTAGCATTGATCCTCCTATACCCACGTGCTGAAGTTTAGCTATAAGAAGAGAATGATCTACCTTATCGAACGCCTTACTAAAGTCAGTGTATATCGTATCGACAGGAATACGTTTATCCAAAGACTTCGATAGAGACGACACGTAGCACATTAGATTAGTAGTCGTAGATCTAGATTTGATAAAACCGTGTTGATGGCTGGTGAGAAGGTGTTTAACATGCGATGAAAGACGGTTGGTTATGAGTTTTTCAAATACTTTGCCAAAGATGACTAAAATAGATATGGGTCTGTAATTGGACTGTATTAACTATAAGTCCAGGTTTCCTCAAGATGTTTTCCTTCATCGATGTCAGTAATGTCCAACGTAAACTCAGAAAGTACATATGAATTGAAAAGACACATTGGTAGTTGTCCGGATTTGAACCAACAACCTCGTGCATGAGTGGCGAGGCTTAACCACTGAGCCATCACGACATTTAGCGTGAAAGATGTTGAAGCAGAAATATTTTTTTAATTCCATGTGGCATTTTTTCTATTTTTACTCTAATAAATAACATTTACAACATTATGGATTCTAATAATGTTTATTTTAATTTCAGTGTGGAACTTGAAATTCTCGCTCCGAAAGATGTGAGGGTGATGATAGAAACAAGCGATAATGAAGCCAACAAGTAAGTCATAACTTACTTCCATACGGAGTTAAAAATGTTTTATTTTAGTCATCATCCTCATTTCAGCTGAAAGACGTCCACTGCTAGACATAGGCCTCCCCCAAGCACCGCCACTTCGACCGGTTCTGTGCTTCTCGCATCCAGCGGATTCCTGTTGCCTTCACCAGGTCATCGGTCCACCTTGTGGGAGGCCTTCCAACGCTACGTCTCCGGCTACGCGGTCGCCACTGCAGAACCTTTCGGCCCCATCGGCCATCTGTTCTGCGAGCAATGTGCCCTGCGCACTGCCACTTAAGTTTGCCAATTCTTCGGACTATGTCGGTTACCTTGGTTCGCCTGCGGATCTCTTCATTTCTAATTCGGTCACGTAGGGAAACTCCAAGCGTAGCCTCTCCATTGCCCTTTGGGTGACTTTCAGCCTTCTAATGAGGCCCATTGTGAGTGACCGGTGTGATATTATGTTATGTATATTTTTGTGCAGGCAACATACACAAGGCGAGTCCTCGACGACGGCGCCCGCGGGTAGCGTTCGACTCGCGGAACCATTAGACGAGTGAGTCATAGATAATACAGTATATAAAGTAACAGAGTGAGTACATAAGTACGTCACACGCAGGGTTGCCAACTTTTTATACAAGAAATCTATACAAATAAATGAAACTGAAGTGTCTGTTTATAATATCAAAATAACAACTTTACTAAATGCATAAGAAAGTATAAACGGTACTTATGACAAGAAAGCAATTCTTAACATTTTTGTCTGTCTGTCTGTCTGTTTGTTCCGGCTAGACTCCGAAACGGCTAGACCGATTTTCACGTGATTTTCACTGGCAGATAGCTGATGTTACGGCGGGTAACTTAGGCTACTTTTATTTTATAAGCATAACTAGCTTTTGCCCGCGGCTTCGCCTGCATGTATGTCGGAATATATCAAATTAGTACCTACCCTACGTGTTAATCCAGGTTCTAAAACATCTGTATGCCAAATTTCCTCTAAATTCAATCAACCGTTTTTGCGCCAATCCGGAACATACTCGTAGGTACATCCCGACAAACAACAAACTGACAAAAATTCTGAAAACTATAGTGTGCGCAACAGACTCGTTCAATCACTTCTTTTTAAATATATGCAATGCACAGTTCTGACTTCGTTACTATTTTTAACCGACTTCAAAAAAAGGAGGAGGTTATCAATTCGGCTGTATGTTTTTTTTTAATGTTTGTTACCGTTACTCCATCATTTATAAACCGATTTGAAAAATTATTTTTTTATTTGAAAGGATTGGACATCCAGATTGGTCCCATTTTTTATCCAAATCCAGTTTTGATGATAGGATCCATGAGGCATTGAGGGAACTCCTCAAATATTATTGGTAAACACATAGTGTTTTTGATATTTTCGTCAACAAATCAAGCATTTGCATTCAGAAAGTATGATTTGGTGAAGTGGAACTGACGAAGAAGACCATAGATGGCCACAGGAACTCCTCAATAATAAATATTTTACGGGTGGCGATAAGATATCTCGATTAAGATAGTTAAACGACTATGACGAAGCAAATTTAAATAAATGCTTCTGATGAAAATGGTACCATTGAACTCAGATCAGTAATAAAACAATGTATCCTAGCCGTGTTGGGGCTTATTGGAAATGTCATGAGATGCACTCTGGCTATAAATTATTTTTAACCGACTTCAAAAACGGAGGAGGTTCTCAGTTCTTCAGAACCTTTTTTTTATGGTTCCCCGAATACTCGAAGATGGCTAGACCCATTTCGAAAATTCTTTTTTTGTTTGAAAGGGTATACTTTCCAGGTGGTCCCATTGTCATCAGGTCAGGATCTGATGATGGGGTCCTGGAGAAATCGAGGGAAGTCTTCAATATAGTGATTTTGGTATTTTTTATAGTAACTTGTGCATTTGCTCTCGAAAAACAACATTTGGTGAAGTAGAACTGATGACGAAGACCACAGATGGTAAGATGGCTACTGGAACAACTCAATAATAAGTATTTCACGGGTTGCGATTACACTATTTTAAAATTATTGCTAAGCAATAGAAGCTCGTCATAATGCATATGGTGAAGTGTAGCTGATGGTGAAGTACCAACAGAACTCCTCAACAATTAACGTCCCTGCATCGGGAATAGCATTGTTTTGTAAAAGGTGATGTGCAGTTGTCATTAGGCTATTGTAACTCAGATAAATTACAAACAGACCCACTAAAAAGTGAAAAATAAAAACAACCAACTTCTAAAACAAATACTACAAAGTGAAAAATTACTTCAATTTCGGAAGTCAGTGGCAAAAACCTAAAATACAGATCCAGCGACACCCACTTCCGAAAAAGTATTAGCACCGAGTTTCGAGTTAATATGACAGCGCGTTAAAATTTTTCCTTACTGTTCCTTACTGTTCTTACGGTCCTAGTGTTCCTTACTTGTTTTAAAAAACTAAGAGTGACAATTTTTATTATTTCCTGAGGCAAATATTGTTAAGTTTCAAGTGTATTAACCAAAGGAATAAGATTTTTCGTCTAAACTATATATCCCCGCTTTTCACCCCCACAGGGGTGGAATTTCGAAAAATCGTTTCGGTCTTTTCCATAACTTGAATCAAAGATTTCTTATACCAATTTTTTAGTTAATCAAGTGACACAGTAAAATCTTTCTGTTAAAAATCTAATTACCCCTTTTCACCCCGTCAGGGGTAGTTTTGAAAAACCAATAATAAGAAACTTTATTGCTTATTTAGGCAAATATTCGTGCCAAGTTTCAAGTTTATTAACCAAATGAATAAGATTTTTCATCTAAACTATATCCCCGGTTTTCACCCCCACAGGGATGGAATTTAAAAAAATCGTTCAAGATATTTCCAAAACTTGACTCAAATATTATTCATACCAATCTTCGAGTTAATCAAGCTACGCAGTAAAATTCTCCCCTGTAGAATTGAAAACCCCTTTTCACCCCGTCCGGCTTAGATTTTCGAAAAACCTTGATACGGGTTATTCTTTATTTTTGGACTTAAGTATAAATACTGAGTTTCGAGTTAATCGGACTGCGTGTTAAAATTCTTCCATTCAAATTTTGACACCCCCCAATTTTCCTCGTGGGGGTAGTTTAGAAAAACCAAAAAGGACAAAGTTCATAATTTACTAAGATAAATATTTGGGCCAAGTTTCAAGTTTAATAACTCTAGGAATAAGATTTTTCAAACAAACGAAATCCCCCCTTTTCACCCCCTTAAAAGTCAAATTTCCAAAAACCCCTTCTTAGTGCTCCCCTACATTATAAAAGGAAGCCGTGTGCAAAATTTTACGTTCCTAGTCCCAGTTGTTTCGGCTGTGCGTTGATATGTCAGTCAGTCAGTCTATCAGTCAGTCAGTCAGTTTCTCCTTTTATATATATATTTTTAGCAATCAGAAGCGGAAATGTTTAAAAAAAAAACAACGCACCTTGCGAAATCACAAGTACTTATAATCGATTTATTCTTACTGTTAATTTTACACAAGGAACTAAATTATAACCACTGAAACAAATATAAATCACCACTGACGACAACTAATAGAAATAACATCTAATTATCAAGTTTTGATAATCAAATATAAAAACAATAGAAAGAAATAAAATACAAGTCTTACTGCCCTTTGAGCGATGTTGCCGCCACGAGTGACACCCGACGAAAGAAAAAAGTAACGGCTCGCGCGCTCCTTTTATACTAGCTTAGAAATCGTCACAATATTCTTCCTAACACGGCCTCTCCTGATACCAAGTCGCCCTCGACTTGGATGTTTTGGGATTCGTCTTCAACGGGATGATTTTGCTGCATCACAGCTCCTACTTCTGCATCCAGATCAGGCATGGAAAGTCCCACTGCCACAGGTTCGTTGCTTTCAGATTGATCAAAGCCGCTGTCAGCATTATCAGTTTCGTCATCTGAAAGGGTATACGATGATTATCGTATGAGGAACTGGTTACAAAAATTCAAAATAATAACTCAATGTAACAAGAATATAAGATGGTCGGCGTCCCAGCCATCCTACATTATTGCTGAATACTTTACCACAGCGACTAACGCTGTCTAGGCGACAAACGCCAACGTTGGGCGACACACGCCTTTGGGAACACACCCACATGTTGGGCGACACACGCCTTTGGGGACACACCCACATGTTGGGCGACACACGCTTTTGGGGACACACCCACATGTTGGGCGACACACGCCTTTGGGGACACACCCACATGTTGGGCGACACACGCCTTTGGGGACACACCCACATGTTGGGCGACACACGCCTTTGAGGGGGAACACATCCACATACTGGGCGACACACGCCTTTGAGGGGGAACATATCCACATATTGGGCGACGCACGCCTTCGGGGGAACACATCCCAGCACTGATCGACTTCTGAAACCAAGCATGTTAGCAGAAATCGTGAATATAGGTACTCACTCTCAAAAAAGACGGCACACGTCTCGGGACACCATTCGCCTTTCCATGGTACCATGTATTGCGAGGCCGCTTGGGTAGTTTTTCCTCGGCCCCCGCTGAGCAGTTTAAGTTCATACCGACCGTTAGGTAGAATTTTGGTTACCCTGTACGGCCCTCGCATTCCAGGGTCTAATTTCCCTGTTGATTGCGAGTACTTTATCACGAATGCAAGATCGTCGACCTTGTATTCACGTGGCGGGAGTCTGGACCGGTTGACCGAGGCGTCCTGCTTGTCTTGATTTTCTTTCAAAAGTTCGCTGGCACGGCTTCGACATACCTCCCGCAAAGCTTCTCTGTTAGTGTCTGGAGTGTCTGCGGCTAGGTCTCGCACTAGCGAGCGTATGGCTGGAGTAGAGGCGTCAGTGCCGATCATTAAATTGATCGCTGACGTTTGAGTGGTCTTCTGCTTGCTGATATTCAGCACTAATTGCAGTTTCCAAAGCGTAGTTGACCAAGATACGTTCTTGTGTCCTACTTCAATACGAAGCATGTTGAGTACGGTTCTTATGTAGCGCTCTACTTGACCGTTCGAGCTGTGCATTTCAGGGGTGATGTAATGCAGTTCAGAGCCAAGTTCAGATATCCACTGAACAAAGTCAGTTGATTCGAACATTCTACCCCTGTCAGTGACCAGCATTTTAGGAACGCCGAATAGAGAAATGGCTTGGGACATCACTCGTTTTAATTTTCCGGTATCCTGGCGGTAAATTGGATACAGGAGACAAAATTTTGTAAAGGCGTCGACCAATACTAAGACGAATTTGTAGCCTTCCGATTCAGGTAATGGTCCCAGGGCATCGACGTGTATGGTATCGAACGGCGTGTTAGGTTTTGGCCAAGATGAAATATTCTGTAGTGGAGCTCGAGGAACTCTTTTTTTTTGAAATACAGACCAAACAATGCGAAATGTATTTAGAAACAAATTGACGGAGCCCGGGAAACCAAAAATGTTTTAGAATAAGGTACAAAGTTTTATCGGAACCAATATGCTCGTGCTCGTCGTGAAAGATCCGTAGTAGGCTCAGTCGATGGCCCTTGGGTATAAAGCAGAGGAAACGTGGCTCCTCACCGACTGGCGTGTATTTGTAATACAACAGATCATTTCTTACGGAGTAACGATTAGGATCGAGCTGTCCCTCCGAGAGTTTTTGTATTAAATCTCTCGTCTCATGATCTGCAGCTTGTGCTATTTGTGCCCAGTTACGAGGTTTCGATATTTGATTAACCGAGACAACCGGGTTCCGGCTGAGATAGTCAGCATGTGGCAGCATAACTCCTTTTCGATATTCAATGGAAAAGTGGAAATCTTGTAAATAGATCCACCAACGGGCGACACGAGGGAGCAGATCTTTCTTGCGCTCGGTGGATTTGAGAGCATTGCAGTCTGTGATGACCTTGAACTGCAGGCCCACCAAATAATGGCGAAAATGCTGCAAAGCCTTCACGACCGCTAACGTCTCCAACTCATAGCTATGGTATTTGCTCTCTGCTCCCTGCGTAACTTTACTAAAGTATGCCACCACATGCTTTCCACCATCAGCGTGCGTTTGCAAGAGTACAGCTCCGTAGCCAGCAGAACTGGCGTCTGTATGAACTTCGGTGGGGAGTTCAGGCTTAAATATTGTAAGAACAGGCTCGCTAGTTAAGCATCGTATCAAATCTTGGCGGACCTGTTCCTGCTCCTCACCCCAACGAAACTCAACCCCCTTTCTAGTTAAATGGGCGATGCACGCGGTCTTTGTTGCGTACCCTTTAATATACTTGCGGAAATAACCAGCGAGTCCCAGTAATTGACGAACTTGTCTGACATTTCCGGGCACCGGTGAATTTTTTATAGCCTCTATTTTACGCGGGCTCGGCCGCACCTGACCAAAGCTTACTACCCTACCTAAGTACTCGACTTCCGTTGTTAAGAAAGAGCATTTCTTTAGGTTTATTGAAAATCCGGCTTTAGTGAGTGTTTGTAAAACACTTCTGAGTAAGGAGATACCGTCCTCTATAGTATTGCTCAAAAGGAGAACATCATCGATGTAGACTAAAGCGTTTCCGGCGTCAATAAATTCGCGAAGGGTTTGGTTGATAATGCGCTGGTAAACGATTGGAGAGTTCGTCAAACCATATGGCATTTTTAAATATTCATAGTGCCCTTCTGGCGTGACGAACCCTGTCACGTGTATAGAGCCTTCTTTAATTCCTATTTGGTGGAACCCCGTTGCCATGTCTAAACTAGTGAAGAAGGTGTAACGTCCTAACCGATCAATGTGGTCATCTATTAAAGGCAGAGGATATCTTTCTTTCTCGGTAATGCGGTTAAGTGCTCTATAATCGACACACATTCGGTCGGTCCCGTCTTTCTTCTTCACGAGAATTATGGGACTGGCGTATTCTGATCGTGATTCTCTGATGATACCCTTGTCTAGCAGATCTTTAATTATCTCGCGTAATTTAAGTTTCTCATTATAAGCTAGTTTGTACGGTCGATATACGATAGGGGAAGTACTAGTGAGCTTAATTTCCATTTCGCCGGTTGTGACAGTACTGGTCGCGGTACCAGAGATAAGAAAGTCCGAGAAACTGTGAACGACAGACATCAAAGAATCACGCAGAGCACCTTGTAAGGTTTTAGGTTTAAGAACAACTTTATTTCTCATAAGAATTGCATACATAATTCACTTACTGAGAAACAATATCTAAAACTAAAATTAATAATTAGAGCGCACAGATGTACGTATATAAAATAACAAAACCAAGTAACAAAGAGAAAAAAGAAAAAAAATGTGGGTAAACAGATAACATAAACTCAATCGTAAGTAAAATAAGCCAAGCACAACATGGATGTATGCATTTGATTTTTACTAGATGTGGCATTGATGGCATAGCCTGTTTATTAATAGAAGACTATTTTATTTTTAGTTTATTGTTCTATTTATGTATCAAGGACGCATACATGGTTTATAAAACATTTTGAGTATTGGGTTTTATTTGGTTTTGTCCAGTTTAAGTAATAACTAATGTATATTTTTGGTTTAGTGGTATATAGTTAATCCATATAACGCGTGTGTTTTATTTATGTTAATATATATATATATAATGCAGTTTTTTTTTTTATTTTTTTTTTTTTTTCCCTCTTCACCTATCTGTATGTACTAATTGTGTGAGTTTTTAGTAGCTTTTTGAACCGGGAATAACTTTTTTCTTCTTTTATTAGTGATGGTAACTTATTATAAATTGTAACACCCTCAAACTCCAAATTTCTTTTTCCATAGTTAGTTCTAGGAGGGCGGGTCACTAAATAACTAGCACGTCTTAAGTTAATCTTTCGTGTTTGTTGTTTTGTTACAAATCTAATATTGGAATGGATTTCCTTATTTAATATTTTACGTATTAGAATACATGTGTAGTATATGTATGTTTGTTTTATATTCATTATTTTTGTTTCCTCGTATATCTTTTCAGTTGGTGTCCGAAAATTATAGTTAAATAAAATTTTAATTAATCTATTCTGAACTCGTTGAATTGGATCTATATTAGTCTTCGCTGCAGTACCCCAGATTTCAATGAGGTAGTCGATATGAGGCTTAACCAGAGAATTATAGATAACATATCTCACTTTTCGAGGGAGACAATTTGTTATATTGCGTAGTGCCCCTGTGAGTGGACTTAGTTTAAGTTTAATTTTTTCTAGGTGTGGCTTCCAAGTCAGGTTACTATCTAAGATAAGTCCGAGATATTTTTCTTTAGGTTTTCGCTCAAGTAGTTGGCCGTGTATTTTAAGTTCGACATTATCATTTATCTTTTTATTTTTTGCTGCAAACATTACATAATTTGTTTTTGTAGTATTAATAGTTAAAAGATTTGACTGAAACCACCCATTTAACAGATTAAGATCATTTTGAGCGTCGGCTATCATAGCTTCGACTGAGTGTCCAAAGTAAAAAAAAAACGAGGTGTTAACTAACGTTTGATCAAAGTTTTGAACTTCGTTAACTTGGACGTGAGTATCACCAGTTCGGGTGATGTACTGTATATCTTTCGTACGTACGTATGTGATGCCGTCACGGTTAAGCACGTCAGTTCCAATTACGATTGAAGTATTCATGCATGAATTCGGTACTACAACTAAGTCTGCCTCTATGGAAATATCGCTAAGCTCGATGGTTACCGTCACAAAAGACGAAGCTATAATTTCCCGTTCGCTTATACCCTTTAAGATACAGTGTGTTGGTTTCACTTGGCAAGAAAGGTACTTTAAAACGTCGGAAGAAATCAGCGATATGTTTTGAGCTCCACTATCTATGAGTACATCCATAGGAATGCCTTGAACTACGGCAGTCACGACGTCTCTTTTGTTACTAGCGTGATCTGTGCACAAATTAACGCTCCGCTGATTTCTAGGCTCCGATCGATTCTTTGCAAAGCACGTTTCTTCAGTGTGCCCCATTTTCTTGCAAAACGAACACTGTGTTCCGGACTTGGCAGTAATATTGCCAGTAGTTGAATTTTGTGTGCTGGACTTGGCAACAGGAGCACCAGTTGGTTCTGTACGCGGCTTTTTAGGACAGTTACGACCTAAATGTCCGCGCTGACTGCAAATGTAGCATTTAATTCCGCGATCGGAGGTTGAGTTCGGAGGCGTGTGCTTCTTAGTCAACCCACCACGAAACTCAGGCTTAGCACGATTTGCTTTTACATAAATGGAAAGGAACGAGACTAAGTCTTCGGTTGCCAAGTTTGCATTTGCCGCGGCTGCCCTTATTTGTGGGTTATCGATACCGCGTATAACTATAAGAGTTCGCAATTCATCAGTGAGGCCCTTAACGATTCGTAAACGCAATAAGGTACGCCGGGCGTACTCGGAGTATGTGGCGAATTTGTCGGATGTCTTGTTCATCGTTTCAAATAGAATGTTGGCGTAATCTAACTTCCGAGGGCAAAGGGGCTTAAATTCTAGCTTAAAGTTTGACCAAGTGCGGTCATTGGTGACCCACTCATTTAGCCAAACTTTAGCATCGCCCTTGAGACAGGAAGCTACTCGCGATAAGCACTCGTAATCGCCCCAACCATTCGCGGTTACTGCACGGTCTACTTCGTCACACCACACATCGATGTCGTTTATGTTTGGATCGAAGTTAGAAACATAGTAACTATGTGACCTTATAGGCTGCAAAGATCTAATGGCTTCCGCAAGCATGGTTACGGTCGACGGGGTGTCTGAACCGCGAGTGATTGGTTCATTTGTAGGAGTGGTTGTTGAAAGGCCCTCGGAAACATTTGCACGAACTCGTTGCGGAACATCGCTCAAGTCTACAGGGCTATGAAAACACGAAGTGATTTCACGAACCGGGTCTTCAGGACCAGCTACAGTATGATTATTTCTTTGTGACGCTTCCAAATTATTAGACGTGGAAATCACATTTGTATTGGTGCGTTCGATAGCACTAAGCCTCGTAATGATATTACCCAAGGTGTTTTGTAACGAGCTATCATCATTAGGCGCAATAGTTGGGTACCTAGAGCGTGAGGGGATTCTGCGCGAGTGTGTCAATGTTGATCTGGACCTAGAACGGCGACGAGCATCACGGCGACGATAATACGAGCTATCCTTTGAATTACTACGTTCACGACGGCGGCTCTGCCGTGATCTATAACGTGAACTACGCACTGTTTCACTACTAGTGGACCTACCTCGCGGAACGTCTCGTGAACGGTGATGGGAATGACGGTGGTCATGTCTTCTAGGCATATCGTATCACGGTGTTTAAAATTTTAAAACACACAGAATAACAAAAATGACACTAAAATAAACGAGTAAACTTGAAGGTAGAAAGATAATTATAATTTTGTTCCTTGAATGTTTATGCTTTAGTGGGCTTTTAAGTTCTTTATCCCACTTCTGACTTTAGCAATCAGAAGCGGAAATGTTTAAAAAAAAAAACAACGCACCTTGCGAAATCACAAGTACTTATAATCGATTTATTCTTACTGTTAATTTTATACAAGGAACTAAATTATAACCACTGAAACAAATATAAATCACCACTGACGACAACTAATAGAAATAACATCTAATTATCAAGTTTTGATAATCAAATATAAAAACAATAGAAAGAAATAAAATACAAGTCTTACTGCCCTTTGAGCGATGTTGCCGCCACGAGTGACACCCGACGAAAGAAAAAAGTAACGTTTTTGTTTTTGTTTTTGGGGAATGGCATCTCGCAGTTCAACCTATAGGAGGTTGTCGACTGCTTAACCGGGCTTTCCTGTGGATGCCTCAATAAATTAAGGCCTCCAGCCAGGCTTAAAACTAAGACTAAAAACTAAGCGACTACACGCTAAGGGCACCCCCTGTGGGGTACGGACCTCGGCTTAGGGCGTCGCTGGGAGAGGACAGCAATGGGACATGCTGGATCGGATTATTTGGGGGCAAATTTAGAATTACGGGCTCAGCTGCGCGGGCTGGCTCGAGCAAGGGTCGGGATGGGTATGGACGGGGGCGTCGCGGTGGCCCTCGGCGGCGAGGGCGGAAGCACGGCGGTCTCGATTTGAGTTTCCGGATCGTGCTGGTGGCGGGATTACTCTCCTGGAGGAGAGTTATGGCGTCATCCGGGACGGTTAGGGCGTGCCTAGGACGGCGGATGCGACTTATGCGCGACGGTGTGTAGCGGGCGGCCGCCGCAATCAGGGGATTCGGGTGTTTGGAGGCAGATTCGAAGAAACGCTTGGCGAGGCGTTTCATGAACTGCTGGACGGTTGGGATTTTTAGATCAACGTGAAGAGACTCGTTGCGTACATAATAGGGTGCCCCCGTGACCTTTCTGAGGAAACGGTTCTGTAGGGTCTGCATCCTATGGAGCAAGTGTGGCTTAGCATGCGCAAATACAACACAAGCATACGTCATGATGGGACGGATGACTGCGGTGTAGATGCGCAGCTTGCACTTAAGAGATAGTTTGCTACGCGCGGTCAGGATGAAATGAAGCCTGCCGAGAGCGCAAGCGGCACGCGAACGCGCCGTCTTGATGTGCTCTCTAAAGGTCAGGTGTTGATCTAAGATCACGCCAAGGTATTTGGCTTGCTTCTCCCAAGGGATCGGCTTGCCATACATGGTGATCGGGCTAGGAGGTGCGGAAGCGCGGAGTCGCGGTCGCGTGAAAAGGACGGCCTGACTCTTATCGGGATTGACCTCGATCCTCCACTTCCGGAACCAGACGCCTAAAGCGTTTGCGGAGTTTTGGAGAGTTCTGGCGATAGAGTTCTGGCACCGCCCTGTGTAGTAAATAGCTGTGTCATCGGCGAAAAGCGCCAAATGAGTCTTGCTACATTTGGGGATGTCGCTCGTGAAGAGCGAGAAGATGAGGGGAGAAATCACCGAGCCCTGGGGGACACCGGCGCGTAAGGGGTGAGGGGAGGAGAGTGTACCCTCAATGCGATAGCGAAAGGTACGGTTCGACAAAAAGTCTCGTAAGATGAGCACGAGACGGTCAGGCACCCCGAGTTGGTACAGCTTATATATTAAGCCGTTGTGCCAGACCTTGTCGAACGCTTTCGCTATGTCGAAGAACAACATGCCTGTCGTTGCCTTGCGCTGGAAGCCAGCGCTTAGGTGCTCAACGATTCGGTGAACTTGCTGGATGCAAGAGTGATGGGTCCTGAAACCAAACTGTTCACTAGGGATAAGGCTCTTAGCCTCGACAAAATCTTTGAGACGCTTATAAATAAGCCTCTCGTATATTTTGCCGAGGACATTGAGGAGACTAATGGGGCGGTAACTAGTGGGCTCAGACTTGGGCTTGCCTGGCTTGGGGATACCGATGACGGTGGCTTCTTTCCACGTCTGCGGAAAGATGTTGTTGCTGAGAGCACCATTGAAGATGGCGGTCATTAGCATTATCAGGGGGGCGGGGAGGAGTTTGAAAACCTTATTGGTGATACCGTCCGAGCCAGGGGCCTTCCGATCCTGTAGCCCTTTAATGATGTCGTGCACCTCGTCTGGAGTGACGGGAGGCAACGGATCATCAGGGCCTTCCACAGGGGGAAGAGCAGCCCTGCGTTCGACTTCGGCGTCGACCTTGACAAGGTGCGCTTGGTCAGCTGGTTGGGAGCTAGGAGAACATTGAGACTCCAGGCTGTCGGCTAGGCATTCTGCCTTTTCGGGATTGTCGAATGCGATGCTCTTGTCAGGGCGAATGAGGGGAGGCATTGTAGCCTCCCCAGTGGATGTACGCATTTTGCGTTGGAGTTGCCAGAAGGCCAGATGGTTGGGCTCGAGCTCGCTGAGCATCTTGTCCCAGCCCTCGGAACGCCACTCCGTTATACGTTTCTTTACAGCACGCTGTAAATGGCGCATGTGGGCTTTGTTCGCGTCGCAGGGAAAGGAGTCGTAGGCACGAATGGCCGCGTTCTTCTCGGTTATCAGTTCACGTACGTCAATCGGTAACTTCCAGCGATGATCATCCATCGCCGGAACTTCCCGCGAACAATCCGTCAAAACGGATTGAACGTGTTCTGTAAACGAGTCGATCGCACCCGTCGTGTCTTCGACTGACACTATGTGGTCGGGGATTTTATCCAAGTGAGGCGACGTGGTGGATTTCAGCTGTTCGCTTACTTTCCTCCAGTCGGTTATCACTTTGGTTCGAGGGGGCTGGTTAGGATCGAGCGGGCCCGAATAAGGGGCAAAGAGCATGGTAATTGGGCGGTGATCCGAGTTGAGTTCGTGGTGCGTCTCAATAGAGTGCAAACGAAGGTTTACATTCTTGAGTAGCGCAACATCGAGCACGTCTGGAAGCTGGCTGGGAACGCCAGGGTAGTGGGTTGGGTTCATCGGAGCGATGACATCGAAGTTGAGGGAGGCACCTAGGTTGAACAGTATCCTACCTCTGGTGGAGGTCGTGTTGCTGTTCCAGGCGGGATGCTTGGCATTGAGATCCCCCGCCAAGATGACGGAGTCACTCAGACCGAAGAGGACAGTTAGGTCCTTGGTGATCGCGGTGGGATCCTCCGCACCATTGGCAGGCGGGAAGTAGGCAGAGATGATGGTGATTGGTTGATGACCAGTCATGCCGAGCCGACAGATTGAGACCTCAAGATGAGAGACTAGAGGAGGAGGGTCCATAGGACTACAGTAAAGAGACCTTTTGTAGTATATAAGGGTGCCACCCTTGTGGCAGCGGGACCTGTCATTGCGAACTATGTCATAGTTGGCGATTTTCGGGTCCCGCTGATGGGGCTTCAGGAAGGTCTCTTGAATGAGCATAATGTCAAGCTGATGATCACGCAGAAAGGTGGCGATCTCATCGCGTTGACCGGTAATTGCATTGGCGTTGAAGACGCCTAGTTTAAGGGAGCGGGGTTTGAGGGACCTAATCTTTTGTAAATTCATAATGGAATTTAAAAAGTTAGATTTTCGAGAGCTTGCGATACCTCGGGGTATGCATTGAATATTTCAAGGAGACGAAGAGCGTTTCCTTGAGCGGCACGGATTTCCTTCACCATGGCGTTGGCCGCCGGGGTGTAGAAAACAGCGAATACGCTGAGAAGCACCTGTGGGTTTGAAGGCTGAAGGCCTGAGGAAGGGGACCTGTTTACTGCCGTGGGAACCGGCGCAGCTTTGGGAGCGGCGGTGGCCACAGGAGCCAATGGGGCTGCTGCCGGGACCGGCGTGGCAGTGGCCAATGGCGCAGGGATGGGTTGAGAGGGCGGCACCGAGGCCGAAGCTGCCTTAAAGTTGACCCATGGGGAGGGTCTCTGAGGAGCGAGGCGCTCGGGCAACTGAGCAGAGGGGAGCTTTACGCTCGGGCTTTCCCTTTGCTGGCGCTCGCTGGCACGCTTCGCCAGCTTGGCCGAGGAGGATTTAGGGGCTTTACTGCATCCCCGGTAGTTAGCTGGGTGACCAGCTTGCCCGCAGAGCACACAACTTGGAGGTTCTGTGCACAGAGTCCTGTCCTTGGGGCGAGGGCAGTCCGCAGTGCCATGCCCGCCCAGACACTTAACGCATCTGGGAGTTGCGTAGCAGTGCGACTGGGAGTGGCCGTATAATTGGCAACGGTGGCACTGGCCAACGATATTGGATTTCCTGGGCTTCTCAATAGAGATGCCTGACAGTGAGCACACCGACTTCACTTTGAAGATCGGGTGATGACCCTCAACGGGGTCGCAGATCACCAGGACCATGTCGTATACAAGGCCCTGTTTCGCCCGGTGAAGGCGGTGGACTGCAGACACTGGGATACCCTTGGAGATCAGGTCTGCCTTGATCTCTTCGGTGGCGATCTCCTTCGGGATACGCCTGATGACTACCCTCGTCGGAGTTTCCTCCGGGAGGGAGAATGTGTGAAAGGAGTACTTCCTTTCACGAAGAATTCGGACAAGGTCCCTGTAGTCCGAGGACGAGGGGACAGTAACCTTGATGCCCTGCTGGGTAGATCGGGCATTGGTGTATTGGATCTTGCGATCCACACAAACTTTGGAGATTTCTGTCCACTTGGACTTATCTTGGATGTATAAGGGGGGCGGGGGACGCACCTTCCTCTTTGAGTCCGTTGGGATAGGACTGGCTGAGGTGGGTGATCGGGTGGGTGCCGAGCCGGAAGTAGAGGAAGGGGCAGGGGCAGGGGCGCAGGCAGGGGCGCAGACAGGGGCGGAGGGGATGGCTGCCGCCAGAGGCTTTTTGGCCTTGCCGGCCTTTGAGGAGGCGCTCTTCTTCCTCTTCCCTCCCTTTCCGACGACCTGATAGTCGTCTGAGGAGGAGGAGGAGGAAGTGAGCGAGATGGCGTCCTCTGATTCGGAGTCCGAAGGAGGGGTGGAGGTGTCCATCACCTCGGGCTGGGGGGAGACTACAGCCGGCATCGAAACCGCCGTAGGAGGGGTGCCCCTGTCTGCTACAGGGGGGGAAAGCGGGCTCTCAAGAGCCTCGCTATGGTCTAGCTGGCGACTTCGCCAAGCCTTCCCATATCTAAGAAGGAAATCAGGGTCCTTAAAAAGGACCTCTCTTGCAAAAGCTGCGATGTCGGCGTCAGACATCGCAGTAGTAGGGAATTTAAAAAAAAAGAAAAAAAAATAAGGGGACCTAATGATCCTACTCCTACTCCCCGGGTGGATGGGCCCGGGGGTGAGTGGCCCTCCCTGTCGGGTGCAGACAGGGAGGTGTGTACCTACTTGTGAGCCCTAGAGCTGTAACCTGTCGCCAGTCTTAATGTGCGACAGGGCCCTGACCAGTCTAGTGCGAAGGGTGTAGACACACCCTAAAGACACTAGGTGTGTCGCTGTGGAAGCAAAACTGTCACCAGAGCCGACTAGGAGACCCCCCAAGGCCGGTTAACTCTGGGACCCGTCCAATTAACTGCCTTACCCTGAAGGGGCTCAGCGGGTGTGTTGGGTCAACACCCCCTTGACTTGGTTGTCACCGTGAGGTATCCGTCAAGGACCACGAAACTGTGGTTTTTACCCTGAGGGGGTCAAGGAGACACGCCGAACGTTTATTTGACGGACGACGTTAAAGAAATAGTTTATCAACGATCGCCTTGAAAAAGGCAATAGTTGATAGAGCGGTGTAGTCAGAGACTACAGGAGTCGTTCCGTGACGTGACGTCACGAACGATCGTCGATGGCGGTGAGTCAGCGGTGAGTCAGCGGTGCAGCGAGCGGAATGCGTCAGCGGCACGACCGTCCACAGCGGAGTCGAGCGAGCGAATGTGACTTGGGAAAAAAGTAACGGCTCGCGCGCTCCTTTTATACTAGCTTAGAAATCGTCACAATATTCTTCCTAACAATATGTATACAGATTAAGGTTCCGCGCAAAAAAATTAAAACCCTTGAAATTATAAACCAAAAGTCGGATTTGAAAAATTCTTTTTGCATTTGGTAGCCCATTTCTCGAGGATAGTTATAGGCTATTTAACATCATGCTACGACCTTTAGGAGCCGAGCAAAAAGAAAAATGTCAGAAAGAACACTCAGTGAAAACGAAGTAATAATGCGGGCGGGCGATTTAACGCGACGGTACACATTACCAGATAAATCACTCCATACAAAATTTTCAGTACCTACTGCTATAATAGTAGGCTACACCTTCGAGTCGCTAGACGCTGCGAACGAAAATGTACCTAACCTTACAAGCGTAGAGTTTTGCTTTGTAGCTGCGCGCCGCTCGCCACTTGGTTATTGTGAATTACCAGGGCTACCTTTTTCGATAAAGACGACGGTAGGTATTTGTAATTTATGAAATAAAATAAAATACTTTTTAATGTTTTAGCATGTTTAATTGTTAAAAATACTTATGAAAGACCGAGGAATATTTTTATGCTAAGTAACTATTTAGTATTCTGTAACCACACCCTGAAACTGCAATTGTAAGACAAGTAAGACACATCGTACGCAACGTGTAGTACCTAACTATTTAATAATCAATGACGTAACTACACCGCATGGCCACGAATACGAATGAAGTACGAAATAGAGGAAACTGAAAACACTATTAATTGATTTGCTCGTTCATTTACACAGCGTAATAGGTAACTACTATGCTTCTACACTATGAACAAACCTGCGCTGGCGCCATATTGTGACGTCATGCATACTTTTCTAACACTTGGACGCTGTTAAATAAACAATAATCATATTATTATGAACATAACATTAACAAGATAATAACGATAATAAATATTATTCAAAATTAATTTGCACAAAGTAGATTTTTGCTAAACGTAATTTTCAAATGACAGTTGACAAATGGAGGTCATTGACCTTTCTATTCTTATCCCAGACGCATAGTAATTACATACCTACCAATAAAATACAAAACACGAAACATGCAAGTTTAAACAATTTACCTAAGTATTTAAAAAAAGATAGTAAAACTGTATCAGCAGGTAAACTGAAAAAAGATAAGTTTTTATCTCTTCTTTTGCTGGATCGACATCCATCAACTGCACATAATACACCAGAACCAGCCATATCATAAGAATTTGAAACTAAGTACGTCAGATCGACCGAAATATATGCGTACGTACGCGCCTCGCGGCTGTCGACAACCCACTGAGAAATGGGCTGCGTGCGGCCCGGCGACCGGTAATGATATGGAGTGATTTATCTGGTAATCTATGGCGACGGGTTGGGGGACGAGGGAGTCTTACTAAAATGTGGCTGTTATTTTAGTATATTGTGTATCTTACGGCATCCACGCGAACGAAGTCGCGGGGCAAAGCTAGTCTATACATGTATATAAAAAAAAGTCCTGACTGACTTATTGACTGACTCATCAACGCCCAGCCCAAACTTTTGGACCTAGAAAGCTGAAATTTTGCACAGAGGTTCCCTTTATAATGTAGACAAGGAATAAGGAAGTATTTGTTGAAATTCGATCTTTAAAGGGGTGAAAAGGGGGATTTCGTTCGTATGAAAAATCTTATTCCTTGAGTTAATAGACTTGAAACTTGGCTCGAATACTAATTTAAGTAAATTATTAACTTTGTATTTTTTTGTTTTTTTAAACTACCCCCACGAGGGAGATTGGGGGCGGCAAAGTTTGTATGGAAGAATTTTACCACGCAGTCCGATTAACTCGAAACTCAGTATTCATACCTAAGACTAAAAATAAAGAATAACATGTATCAAGGTTTTTCTAAAATCTACCCCGGACGGGGTGAAAAGGGGTTGTCAATTTTACAGGGGAGGATTTTACTGCGTGACTTGATTATCTCGAAAATTGGTATATTGGTATTGGTATTGGTATTGGTGTATTGGTCTTTGAGTCATGTTTTGGAAATATCCTAAACGATTTTTTTAAATTTCACCCCTGTGGGGGTGAAAAGTGGGGATATAGATTATATGAAAAATCTTAAATATTTGGTTGATAAACTGGAAACTTTGCATGAATATTTGTCTAAATAAGCAATAAAGTTTCTCACTATTCGTTTCACAAAACTACCCCTCAAAGGGGAGTTTTGGGGTGGTAAATTTTGTATGGATGAATTTTAACGCGCAGTCTGATTAACTCGAAACTCAGTATTGATACTTTTGACAGAATTTTTTTTTAATCGACCTCTGAAAAGGGGTGATTAGATTTTAAGGGGAGGATTTTACTGTGTGGCTTGATTAACTCAAAAATTGGTATAAGAAATCTTTGATTTAAATTATGGAACAATTCGAAAAGATTTTTCGAAATTCTACCCCTATGGGCGTGACAAGAGGGGATAGAGATTATAATATGAAAAATCTTATTCCTTTGGTTAATACACTTGAAACTTAGCAATATTTGTCTCAAGAATGGGTGTCCTGAAGTTGCTTCGAGTGCTTGCCAGGCTCCGAGAAGCCGGGCTCCGGGAGGTGCCACAGGGGCATGTTCCTGAGGTCGCGGTGTCTTTAGATCTTAATTTTAGGTTTTTGCCACCGACTTCCAAATTTAAAGTTATTTTTCACTTTGTAGTGTTTTTTTGGAAGTCGGTTGGTTTTTTTTGCAAAACAGTCAAAAAAAGTTTTCTTTTTCACTTTTTAGTGGGTCGGTTTGTAAATTATCTAAGTTACAATAGCCTAATGACAACTGCTCATCACCTTTTACGACACGTTGCTTTTCCCGATGCAGGGACGTTAATTGTTGAGGAGTTCTCCTGGTACTTCACCATCAGCTCCACTTCACCATATGCATTATGACGAGCTAAATTGCTTAGCACTGATTTTAAAGTAATCGAATCGCAACCCATGAAATACTTATTGTTGAGTTGTTCCGGTGGCCATCTTACCATCTGTGGTCTTCGTCATCAGTTCCACTTCACCAAATGGTGCTTTCCGAGAGCAAATGCACAAGTTACTTAAAAAAATACCCAAATCGCTATAGGTGTGCCTATATTGAAGAGTTCCCTCGATTTCTCCAGGATCAGGAGGATTTCATCAGATCCTGATCTGATAACAATGGAACCACCTAGAAAGTATACCCTTTCAAATAAAAAATAATTTTCCAAATCGGTCCAGCCGTCTTCGAGCAATCGGGGAACACACATAAAAAAAAGATGCCGACGAACTGAGAACCTGCTTCTTTTTTGAAGTCGTGGCAATTTAATATTTTTGAAAAGAAGTAATTGCTACGAGGTGTGGGAACGAGTCTAATGTCGACACTATAGTTTTTAGTTTTCTTTTTTCCGTTTGTTGTTTGTCGGGATGTATGTCCTGGATTGGCGCAAAAACGGTTGATCGTCTTTAGAGGTAATTTGGCATACTGATGGTTTTTAACCTGGATTAACACGTTGGGTAGGTATTAATTTGATATACTCCGACATACACGCGGGGGAAGCCGCAAAAGCTAGTAAACTATATTTTGATAAACTGGGAAAGTAAATAGTATTTCGGGAAAATAAACGGGGGACGCCCTAGGAAGACAAAGTGATCTTATTGGTGATGTTGATGTTGATGCTGATTGTAGTTGTCTGGATTTGAACCCACAACCTCGTGCATGAGTGGCGAGGCTTAACCACTGAGCCATCACGACATTTAGCGAAAAATGTTGAAGCAGAAATATTTTTAAAATTCGATGTGGCATTTATGCTATTTTTCTCTAATAAATAACCTTTACAACATTATGTACATACATATTATAATAATGTTTATTTCAATTTCAGTGTGGAACTTGAAATTATCGTTCCGAAAGCTGTGAGTGTGAAGATAGAAACAAGCGATAATGAAGCCAACCAGTAAGTCATAACTTACTTCCATACGGAGTTAAAAATGTTATATTTTAGTCATCATCCTCATTTCAGCTGAAAGACGTCCACTGCTGGACATAGGCCTCCCCCAAGCACCGCCACTTCGACCGGTTCTGTGCTTCTCGCATCCAGCGAATTCCTGTTGCCTTCACCAGGTCATCGGTCCACCTTGTGGGAGGCCTTCCAACGCTACGTCTCCGGCTACGCGGTCGCCACTGCAGAACCTTTCGGCCCCATCGGCCATCTGTTCTGCCAGCAATGTGCCCTGCGCACTGCCACTTAAGTTTGCCTATTCTTCGGACTATGTCGGTTACCTTGGTTCGCCTGCGGATCTCTTCATTTCTGATTCGATCACGTAGGGAAACTCCAAGCGTAGCCTCTCCATTGCACTTTGGGTGACTTTCAGCCTTCTAATGAGGCCCATTGTGAGCGACCGGTGTGATATGTTATGTATATTTTTGTACAGGCAACATACACAAGGCGAGTCCTGGATGACGGCGGCCACGAGTAGCGTTCGAGTTGTGGAACAATTAGACGAGTGAGTCATAGATAATACACTATATATAGTAACAGAGTGAGTACATAAGTACGTCACAAGTAGGGTTGCCAACTTTTTGTACAAGAAATAAAGTATATTTTGGTCAAACTGGGAAAGTAAATAGTATTTCGGGGAAATAAACAGTATTTTAAGTAATAAAAAAAAATTAATTCATTGTATCTTCATGTAAGAGAGAGCATTCACGGTGACTTTTAATAGACCTAAATATTTTAATGTCATCAGCGTACAACAGTAATTTTGAAATTTTACAACATGCATCGACGTCGTTGATAAATAAAATGAATAAGAGAGGTCCCAGAATAGAACCCTGCGGTACTCCGGAAGTAACATCTACAGTGGCAGAGCAAAAACCATTTATTACAAATCTCTTGTTCTATTGCAAACATATGAATAGAACCATCTTAAAAGGTCCACACGTATCCCATTAAACGCAATATTCTGCAAAAGCAGTTCATGGTCAACCTTGTCAAAGGCTTTCTTGAAACAGTATATATGGTATCGATTTGAACACGGGCATCCAAGTTGTTAAACAAATTATCTGCAAAAGTCACCAGTTTCGTCGCTAACTTCATCGTATGTTAACTATAAGTCCAGGTTTCCTCAAGATGTTTTCCTTCATCGATGTCAGCAATATCCAACGTAAACTCAGAAAGTACATATGAATTGAAAAGACACATTGGTAGTTGTCCGGATTTGAACCCACAACCTCGTGCATGAGTGGCGAGGCTTAACCACTGAGCCATCACGACATTTAGCGAAAGATGTTGAAGCAGAAATATTTTTAATATTCGTGGTGTTTATACTATTTTTCTCTAATAAATAACATTTACAACATTATGTACATATTCTAATAATTTTAATTTTAATTTCAGTGAGGAACTTGAAATTACCGTTCCGAAAGCTGTGAGTGTGAACATAGAACCCAGCGATAATGAAGCCAACAAGTAAGTCATAACTTACTTCCATACGGAGTTAAAAATGTTTTATTTTAGTCATCATCATCATTTCAGCTGAAAGACGTCCACTGCTGGACATAGGCCTCCCCCAAGCACCGCCACTTCGACCGGTTCTGTGCTTCTCGCATCCAGCGGATTCCTATTGCCTTCACCAGGTCATCGGTCCACCTTGTGGGAGGCCTTCCAACGTTACGTCTCCGGCTACGCGGTCGCCACTGCAGAACCTTTCGGCCCCATCGGCCATCTGTTCTGCGAGCAATGTGCCCTGCGCACTGCCACTTAAGTTTGCCAATTCTTCGGACTATGTCGGTTACCTTGGTTCGCCTGCGGATCTCTTCATTTCTAATTCGATCACGTAGGGAAACTCCAAGCATAGCCTCTCCATTGCACTTTGGGTGACTTTCAACCTTCTGATGAGGCCCATTGTGAGCGACCGGTGTGATATTATATTATGTATATTTTTGTACAGGCAACATACACAAGGCGAGTCCTGGTTGACGGCGGCCGCGAGTAGCGTTCCATTCGTGGAACAATTAGACGAGTGAGTCATAGATAATATACTATATATAGTAACAGAGTGAGTACATAAGTACGTCACAAGTAGGGTTGCCAACTTTTTGTACAAAAAAGGAAAGTAAATAGTATTTCGAGAAAATAAACAGTATTTTAAGTTATTAAAAAAATAAATTCACCGTGTCTCGTTCCGTGTCCTCGAACAGATAAAGCTGGTAGTTAATTTGCTTAAAAAATAATTTCTCTGACTTTATGTATAACTTGTTCGCAGCATCCAAACGGCTGGATATATTGATTGACATTTTTATAGCCTGTGTATTGCAGTTACAATGAGGAGCTCGTAGCTAAGTAATAACAGCCGCACGGGCCGATCCAGTATGTTAAGCTACGCTTGTCGGGTTTACCATCTTTACATAGCGAGACTCCTCCGTGCCGCGGAAAGCACGTTAAGCCGTTGGTCCCGGCTGTCATTCGTAGATCTCTGACAGTCGTTACGGGTCGAGCCCGAAAATATGTCAACCAGTCTTAACAGGGGGTATTACCCAGTTACTGGGCTGTGGAGGTCAGATAGGCAGTTGCTCCATGTAAAATACTGGTATTCAGCTGCATCCGGTTAGACTGGAAGCCGACCCCAACATAGTTGTGCAGCCAGGCTGATTAATTGTATTGCAGTTACAAAATTTTGACGACTCCCTTTAAAATTAATATCTTCTTGGTTTCAGAAGCACTTTGTTCGGAGACACAGAACAAAAACGGAAGAAATAGAAATTCTTGAAGAAGGAGTTAGTTAATTTTAAGATTGTCAAACTCATGAGTTTTGTGTGATCAAAATAAGACATTTTTACCATATTTTGTAAAATAATTGATTTTGTGTTAAGCTGTCACAGTCACGAGCATAAATACCTTACAGTAACGCTAAATACAAATATTTTTTTTCAAAATTGTAACTAAGAAAATACATATTTCATAATATTTAGTCATCATCAGCCTACAGCAGTCCCCTGCTGACACAGGCCTCTCCAATTGTACGCCATTCAGCTCGGTTCTCGGCCACTCTCATCCAGCTGCTACCAGCCACCCTGCGAAGATCGTCGCTCCACCTAGCCTGAGGGCGTCCTCCCTTACGTTTGCCGACTCGCGGTCTCCACTCATAATAGTATGGTTTCGATAATACCAGGTATGTTCGTACCACCATAAAATATCTATCGATACTTTACGAGAAAGTGTTTCGAATGTTGCGGAACTGTAAGGTGTCTGTGCTCGCGACTGTACGTCAATGCTAGTTCGTTTCGGGCTTAGTACGGTCAGCAACGAAAGTCGGCCAGCACTTACTTTTACATTATGGCTTAGTTCACATGACCACGTGGCACCGCGCGTTCACGCGGTGGGAGCGTTCACATGACAGAATTGTTCGCGAGCCAGTCTGGGATCAACACTGACTGAGAATGGATGTGGAGGAGGCAATTTGCTTATGGATTTTATACCGAAAACTGAGACGTCGCAGAAGGTAAAAACGATACTGGGTGCATCCTATTTTAAGTGAAAAACTTTCTTCAAGGCTGTTTGTCACTTTATATCCTGACCTGAGACTGCACGAAGAATTTTTTTTACCTATTTCAGGATGTCGGTTGCATCCTTTGATTTTTATATGATTGCGTTGAAAACAATGTGAAACCCAGTGATGATGCTATAAGATACAATTTCATATCACCAATTTTTCCCAAGACCTCCTTTTCATTATTGGATTTGAATAGTCCTTAGAGCTGAGATTGCAAATGGCATCTCTGATTTCAATTTCATCGATAGCTATACATCGTCTTCGCTCCTCATTTTTATTCGATCTGTGCGTCTGTCCGTCTCAAACCGCGCGGATCAACTGAACGAGTCGATAGAAGATTATAGGTCTTGCGCACGGACAGGAGCGCGCCGCGCTGTGCCGCGTTGTTGTGCGCGTTAATGTAGACGATAAACATTATTTAGTTTGATCATGTACAGCGCGGTCATATGAACTGAGCCTATAATCTAAATTGATGCAAAATCCTTTACTCTGGTTTTAGTACTTTGTGTATTGTAGAATTTGTGTTATCTATACAAATAAATAAAATTGAAGTGTCTGTTTGTAACGTCAAAATAACAACTTTTACTAAATGCATAGGAAAGTATAAACGGTTCTTATAACAAAAAAGCAATTTTTAACATTTTTGCCTGTCTGTCTGTTTGTTCCGGATAATCTCCGAAACGGCTGGACCGATTTTGACGGGACTTTCACGGGCAGTTAGCTGATGTCACGGTGGGTAACTTAGGCTACTTTTTAGAAAAATAATTAAGGTTCCATGCAAAAACATGACAAGCAACTCTGGAAACCTTGTCTCGTCCCGGGTGCGTTAGCAGGATTCATCCTAACGCCATTTGAGGGGCGGTAAGTTGTCCTCTTTGATGAGTACCAAGGAACCGGGAGTGAGTGCACCCTGATTCTCCTTCCATTTGATACGTCTCGAGATGTAGTCCGTGGCCCAGCGCTTCCAAAAGTGCTGCCTGAGCTGCTCGACACGTAGGTAGCGGGATAAAGCGTGTGCAGGCCTCGCCGTGATGTCTGCACCTGCAGGAGCCGTCAGAGGCCGGCTGATGAGGAAGTGACCTGGTGTCGGGGGCGCAAGGTCATCAGGATCTACGGATATTGGGTGCAAAGGACGGGAGTTCAGGACGGCCTCTATTTGTACTAAAACCGTGTTGAACTCTTTATAGGTTAAATGAACCTTCCCTATCACGAGCGTTATATGGTGCTTGCAGGATTTGACTCCATCTCCCCACAAACTGCCAAAGTAAGGTGCGCCCGGAGGTATAAATTTAAATTCTATTTGATTATTTGAAGCGTAAACAAAAATACCTTGTCAACTGTTTTGTAAAAAAACAGAAAATTCCCTAGCTGCACCTACAAAGTTTCTACCATGATCAGAGTAAATGAGGGAGGGAAGGTTTCCCTCTACGGGCAATAAATCATTTTAAAGCTAAGATATAACTTTCTGATAACAATGACGTCGCAAGTTCCAATTCCAAGTGTATACATTAACATTTCTCTAACCTAGAACCTCTGCCCTTTGGAACGGAATGGAACGCGTCACACTGATGTCACGCAAAATCCTGAATCGTGCAATCAGAGTTTACCGCGTGACTAGCATATATATACAGGATAATTTTAAAAGGAGTGCGGATATTTTAGGAGGTAATCAGGTGCATAAAACTGAACAACTTTCCCCAAGGAACAGGTCGAAATCTAAAAAATAAAATTCAACTTCTCATATAAAAGTAAGTCACGTGACCAGTCACTTTGTATGAAAAGTCGATTTTCAATTTTCAGATTTCGACCTATGTTCCTTGGCGAAAGTTGTCCAGTTTTATGCACCTGATTACCTCCTGAGATACCTATCCGCACTCCTTTTAAAATTATCCTGTATAACATCCCGACATCAACCGTCGGGCTTGCATCTGTTGCGTAGCGCGTGCTAGGTTAATATAGGCGCGTTACGTGACAAACAACAGAAATTCACCTCTATACAGGCACCCAAACTCACACGCTAAGGCGCGGCGCGGGCTGCGATTCGCGTAGACACCGGACGGGGCCCGTTTTTGCGGGCCACTGTATAGTTTCCGCGAGCAGGAGGCCAAGCCCCGACACCGCTAGCCGCGATGAGAACCGTCGGGCAGTAGCCCACCAGACACAACACCCGTCTGGTCGTAGGATTCTCCCTTTTCTATGGAGGATGAGTGAACTTTACACCCTGTTCCTCATACCTCTATACATAAATCAGCTCCGTCTGTCGTGCTTGCTTGCTCCTTCGTATTATTTGACGCAACTTCGCATTGCGCTGCACTAGCGCCGCTGAGTGCCTCGGGAAAGACACAAACTACCGCGTCTAAATCTTTATATGTGTACTCTCGTAGTCATGCGGATTTAATGTGTGTGCGTTCGTATAAATACGTGGCACACAATCTCACAAATAACGCACACAACCGCACAGAGTAGGCAATGTAATGTCCTTTCCGTGGTAATGTCTTTATTACAACACGACTATTTTAAATAGTAGCTTCGTTTCATTTAATTATCGCTACTTATGTACCATTACTTTTTTATCGTATTATTTTTTATACAGAGTCGCCATTGTTGGTTTGATAAATGATTTGTTTTGGTTGTGAGCTTGAAAGCAGGCAGGTATTTATGATTTTAACGTTAATAATACTTAGTGTGAAAAAGGATAATATTCACTCTGAAAGTTGTTCATGTGCTGTGTGTATAGAGAAAATAAAAAATTATGAGTTTTCGAAACTATCTTTCGAAGAAAAACAAGACGTGATGCGTGTTGTGTTATTAACAGCCGTACGGGTCGATCGACCAAACGCTTGGCGCGGTTGGCCCGTGGATGGGTGGCCATCTTTACATACCATGACCCCTCCGTGCCTTGGAAAGCACGTTAAGCCCATAATTGGTCCCGGCTGTCATTCGTGGATCTTTGACTGGCGTAATTGGTCGTCAGAAGCCCGAGTCTGACAACTAGTCTTACTAAGGGGTATCGTATTACCGTGTAAAATACTGACATTTAGCTGTATCCGGTTAGACTGGAAGCCGACCCCAACATAAATGGGAAAAGGTTGGCCTTTTCCCAACTATGTTGGGATCGGCGGAAAATTTTAAAAGCTATTATCATCATCATAGTAGCTTTAAAATTTTCTGCCTACCCTGTCTTAAAACTCTGTGCACGCCACTGTTTACAAAGGTGAGATAAATGCGATTTGATGTCATCGCCCATTAATAAATCATCGACGTACATATTTTCTAATATTATTCTTGAAATTTAAGGATCATTACCAGTAATAGGAATAGGTAGTGCTAATTTGCCTAAACTTCGAGGAAGGAAGTAACATAGAGTGGATAATACCTCCTCTAAAATCCCGGAATAATTTTAATGACGTTTAAATCACGGGCCCATTGTGTCACCCTATGTGTAAATGCATATATATCTGTAATTTTTATGGTGTACAATAAAGAATATTCTATTCTATTCTATTCACGGGATTTAAAAACCACGAATTATTTATTGGACTTTATTTATAGATAGATAGATAGATGATAGATAGTTTATAACTTATTTATGTACAAATTGTCCCATTCCTAACAGAGCACCTGCCATCTAATCTCTTCACCACCCTTGGTTGACTGGTAGAGAATGCCTAAGGCATTAAGTCCGCCTTTGTACTTTTTTAAGTGTGAAAAGATTAAATAAATAAATAAATAAATAAATAAATAAATAAATAAATAAATAAATAAATAAATAAATAATAGAATACTCTTTACCATGTACACCATAATAACACTTATAGATATAAATGTGTGTGTGTGTGTGTAACCCTAAAAAATGTTATGATTTTTCAAATCAATAATTTGTAACTACAAATAAAGTCCCATAAATAATTCGTGGTTTTCGTGGTGGTTTAAATCCCGGGTTTTGCACGTCATTAAAATTATTTCGGGATTTTAGAGGAGGTATTATCCACTCTATGTTACTTCCTTTCTCGAAGTTTAGGCAAATTAGCACTACCTATTCCTATCACTGATCATTATAATCTAGTGCCAACTGACGGACACAACGTATACTTAAGGCGATAAACACTGAGGGGATCGGACTCATTCTCACGCCACAAGACCAACTGTAACTTACGTTGATCCTCATGTATGGAAATCTGCCGAAATTTTTTTTCTATATCGGCACATGAAACAGTGATGTTGCCTGAATCTCAAAAGAATAACAAAGAAATCATTTTGAAGAGGAGGACCTGTCCATTGGATATCATTGTAAGATTTGCCGGACGACGTTTTTTGGCTGGCATTGTCTTTTGGTCGTAGTGCTGTGCTCACGGAAGACTCCAAGATAAGGCAGAAAGTAACATGGCATAGGGTAATTCTCAACGCGAGTTATATGTCCAAGTTTCTCGTACTCCCGCATACAATCAACGGACCTATAATGTGGTTGACACTTTCCAGGGACAAAAATCTATTATTAGCTACATTGTAACTATCACAAAGAGTATTTGGTGACTTAAGCGATATTCTAACCGAGAAACGACCGTTGTCGTCTCGCTCAGTAGTATAATTAAATAATTGTTGACATAAACGATCTTCAGGACAAAGCGATTTTATACATGGCAACATTTCTTCAATTTCCCAAAACCTTTTTAACAGATCTTTTACTTTTAATTCTGAAATTGGCCCGAAATTACATTGCACATGATTTATGCGCAAGCTCTCAGTGTGTACCGGACCTGAAACTATCCAACTTAGCTTCGTATTATTCAAATACGGACCACTAGGTAACTGAATTCTACCTTCAAGTAATAGATCCCAAAACAAGTTTGCACCAATTAAAATATTTATTTATTTTACTATTTATGTAGGTACAGTCGACTACAAAGAGATGTATACCTTTGAAAGTTACAAAAATATATATCCTTTGATGATGTTGTCATTGTTTGTTACAAATATTGTAGACACGATGTCTGACAGATTTATGTTTCAATTAAATGTGCCAAATTTATGTATACAGCAAGAAAGACGCTGTAGGTAATGTGTACGCTTTGAAACGAATTAATGTGTTCGTCTTTGGTTACAATGATATGTATACAGGTCTGACATTCCATTTTCGAATTTCAGAATAGTACGGAAATATCTGTTTTCTCCTTCATTTCGTACATGTGTCGTGACCAGATCTTAGAATTGATAATTTCATGAACATAACATAACATCACGCCTTGTTTCCCCGAAGGGTTGGGCAGAGATGTACCTATAGTACACCCACATTTCGCCAGTTATGTTTAAGTCCCATGTAATAGGGGCGACTGACATATCATTAAACGTTGACGTTTAAACGATATGGTCAAATTTAGTTGGCCATTTCATGAAATACGACCATTTCATGAAATGGTCGAACACTTCATGTAATGATTATTTCTAAGATCTGGCCACGACATCTGCATGACGGTGTTGGCTTGTCGTTTGTTTATCGAAATTGACTACAAATTATTTTCGCTACATATTTCCATTCTTTTACAACCTTCTCGTAAAAAGAAACTATTGAATCATAAAACTCATTTATTTAAACTTATCTTGCTATTAATAACATAACTATCTATAATATTCTTTTACTTATAACAATAGTAGATCTACTTCACATTTTGGCAAAAAATATAAAACTTGTTCAATATTTTGTATATCCTCCATTAGCATTGATTATGTCTTGCAAAAGAGTTCGCACAGAATTTGCAGCAATCTCCCAAAAGTTCGACCCATGATAATAATCCCACAAATCGTGCACGTGTTCTCGTTAAGATGATGGATATGAGGAACTATTATTTATTACCACTTTATTACGGAGTATTTATATTTTGACATTTATAAGTGTCATCATAGAACACAAAGAAGCTAATACCTATTAAACCATCTAAAGAGTTTCCATTAGTTTTGACAGAATTTTTAAAATTTAAAATTGGAATGTCCGCTTGTATACATATCATTGTAACCAAAGACGAACACATTCATTCGTTTCAGAGCGTACACATTACAGTGTCCATCTTGCTGTATACATAAATTTGGCACATTGAGTGAACACATATAATCGTCATATATCATGTGTATAGTTATTAGTAACGAAGTATGTACACTTCTTTTAATGGGTACATGTATTTGTAACTTAAGGGGGTATACATCTCTTTGTAGTCGACTGTACACACAATAAAACATTATATATATATAGTACATTAATTTTTATTTTTTCAAATCTTAAATACACTATACAATTACTAACATAATAATAATAATATGTACAAGTATATAAAAAAGGGAGGGGGTAAATAATCAGAGGGCATCAAAAAATTCATCCGCATCGCTGTCAACAGGAAAAGTGCCCAGAAGGCTGGCAGCATTGCCACGTTGTATAGCAATGCTGATTCTTTGGCCAAAAAATAGGCCAGCCCTCTGGTCACGTGTGGAGTCGACCAACCGCCTGGCGATGTCTCGAAAAACTAAGTGGGCACTCGGACCCCATGGCCCAAGTGTTTCAACCCCAAACGGCTCGAACATATAAGTCCCAATAAGACTGGAGTATTTGCGCCGTTTGAGGTTTTCCGCACCCGCAGCAGCCGCTCCAGCACAGCCTGCCGTGCTAGGAAGATGGGATGGCGCAAGGGTGTCGACACACGTTGCGATTATATAGTTAGGACATTATGATCATTGAGTACAAAGGTACTGCTTAAAAAATTAAAAATACTAAGGTACTGCTTAAATATCTATTTGAGAATGTGTGCTTTTGCACACATTCTCAAATAGATATTTTCTTTTGAAAGGATCAGCGAGATCGATATTTTCGAGTATATTTAAATTATTTGTTAATCTGGAAGCGGGTAACGTGGAAGTTATTTGCGGTATGGCCAAAAAAATGCATGCGTATAAAAGAACAAAATTATATCCTAACTTAACTAAAACTATTCACAAACTAAAATATGGCGTCGAAAAATTCCTCCGCATCGCTGTCGACTGGTAATATACCCAAGAGACTGGCGGCATTGCCTCGTTGTATGGCAATGCTTAGCCTCTGGCCAAGGTAAAAGCCGGCCCTTGGGTCACGGGAAGTATCAACTAGTCAACTAACATGCATATTGTTTGATTATTCTTTAAAGAACGAAACTTTGACCTATACCACTGATTTTATAAGTGGACTGGGCCTCTGCCTCGAATTTTGCGGGCAGCGGGGCGGCGCACTGTGGGCTGGATTTCGGGTTTCATAGACATCCGATCAGTAACCTCGAAAGTGATGACTTTTATGCCTGAATATCTTTCGGAAGACCACATACATACTTTAAAATTGTATCATTATAGTATAGACTCATAAACGGCTCATTGAGAATTTTTTATTCAAAAATTTGTATGAAGCTGACAGAATAAAAAGACATATCTCCGGTCTCGCACAATTGGCCCTAATTATTTTTCAGGGAGTCAATCTACGAATTATTTGCAATTTTTTCATATATTGAATTATAAGGCCAGAGGTGCGAAACATTTTTTTTTAAATTATTAAACATTTTTTTTGTACTTTATCAAAAGTTTAAGTTTAGTCCAGCTTGGCGTCTATAGCTAGCGCAATAAAAATAATAGGGCCATGAAAATATATGAATATATGATAAATATATATTTAAGTGACAGTTATTGAACTTTTCTTTTAATTATTCGGTAAGTATTTTTGTATTTAAAATTTATTTTTATATCAGTATGACATGTATATGAGTATAGTAATATAATATGTATATATGAGTATGACACAAATTTCACAGTATGGCTTTTAGGCTAGTTATTTAATTAGCTTTAGCTAATTATATCGAGAAATAATTCTAACATTAATCATTAACGACCTAAATCTATACTGTGAAATTTGCAAATAATTAACTAATTACATTATAATCTTTAATCAGTAATATTAGTGTCTCAAAGAACGTATTTATTAATAACGTTTTAACCAGTAAACCCTAATGTCCCCATTGTTATTTCAATATCATTTATTGATTACGTTGAGGGTAATTAGAAAATTACTTGCAATTAGAGCGGATATTTATATGCTATCCCAATTCTTATCCCCTCAGTTTGCATTGACGATTGCAATTGAATACATTCATCTAAACAAAATGGAGAATTTTGCGATTGTTACTAACTTAGATTTATTCGTGATATTAAAAAGTGCGAGTTAAATAATTGTCACTTAAATATGTACTTATTATAATTATATTCACATATTTTCATGGTCCTATTCATATTCCTATTTTTATTGCGCTAGCTATAGACTCCAAGCTGGACTAAACTTAAACTTTTGATAAAATACAATAAAAATGTTTAATAATTTAAAAAAAAATGTTTCGCACCTCTGGCCTTATAATGCAATATATGAAAAAATTGCAAATAATTCGTAGATTGACTCCCTGAAAAATAATTAGGGCCAATTGTGCGAGACCGGAGATATGTCTTTTTATTCTGTCAGCTTCATACAAATTTTTGAATTAAAAATTCTCAATGAGCCGTTTATGAGTCTATACTATAATGATATAATTTTAAAGTATGTATGTGGTCTTCCGAAAGATATTCAGGCATAAAAGTCATCACTTTCGAGGTGACTGATCGGATGTCTATGAAACCCGAAATCCAGCCCACAGTGCGGCGGCGGCGGCGGCGCGGGAGCGGCGCGGGCAACGCATACCCGTTCTCGAAACCAGCGGGCAGATCGCGCGGCACGATAGCGGCATAGTGTTGTGTCGTCGAGATATTTGGTTTTGTTCGCGAACGAAATGTCTGAACAACAAGAATATTTTGTAGATTATCCCATTAATTACTAGTTATTTTATTAACATAATAAAACATTTTTATATTTGCCTGCAATATTTAGTTCGTTTTTAATTTTTTTTTCAAATCTGATTAATTAGCCTCCTATTTTTGTGGTTCACATCTTTGCTGTTCCATATCGGTGTCCTATCAAAAATAGCTGAAATAATTTGTTCCTGCACGTCCGAGGACATTTCGATACGTCACAAAAATAAATTGCGCAGCACTATCAATGCAGACGCGCGGCGGTCACCGCTTGACTGGAGTGCACCGCTCGTCGCCCGCTCCCGCCCCGCGCGCCGCTGTTTTCGAGGCCCGGTCCATTTAATTTTACGCATAAAATCCTGCCGCTCCCGCGCCGCCGCCGCTGCCGCCCCGCTGCCGCCCCGCTGCCGCCCCGCTGCCGCCCCGCTGCCGCCCCGCTGCCGCCCCGCTGCCGCCCTGCTGCCGCCCCGCTGCCCGCAAAATTCGAGGCAGAGGCCTTATGTTTTAGCGCGAATTTTTCTACAAAACGAACTTGATATGAGGTAATGCTGGCTACCGCTGTCCAGTAAAGCACGAGCTCTGATATACTGGATATTATCATCTGTAGCGACTTCTACCACAGCGGTCGATAGCAAAACCGGTTCAAAAGTGGTGTGTATTATACTAGAGTGAAAACTAGCTGAATAATTATGACCTGCCGGTTGCGACTGAAGATGAGAGGCAGCATGAGATACGGCAGACACTGTGTCTCCATTATCACGAGTTGTGTTTTTCATTACACTGCCTACAAGGTCCGAAAAAACAGTCTTTACTGGAATGACACACACGTAAACAGTTTAAGCACAGATTGTTACCCTCAACTAGATTTAGTTTATCTTGCGGGGATACTTATTGACTTTGATTTCACCAAGAAACCTCTTCCTTCAGAACATAGTCGTCGTATGTTCGTGCAAACCACCCGGAACCTCTAGGTGTAGGAAGTCAGCGCCACCTGGACATTCCTGAGCTTTCACATTTTGTATCCAGCGATCACGCCTATCTCGCACAAGTACTCTACGCATGGTTATCCTGCAAACACTTTTTTTTTTTTTTCAAATTCAAATTCAAATTCAAATGATTTATTTTGTGAACACAGGTGATTACAGGTGTTTTCAATATATATATGTCATACGTACAGTCCATGTTCCGCCGATAGGCATACAAAATCAGGTCAAATACAAAATTAACTAAGGAAAAAAAAAATATAAGAAATTAAATAAAATAGGGAAAAATGTCACAACCGAATAAAATAAAATACAAAATGTCAATAGATTGCATAACATAATATAAATTAAGTGATAATAACAATTTGAAAATAATAAAAAATTATAAAAATTGGTCATCCAGATACTCCTTAACTGAATAATATACTTTGTCATTGAGTAGCTTTAAGAGATTGTTTTTGAATTCATTAATATTCTTACTATTTTTAATATGACAAGGTAGTTTATTATACAGCTTTGGTGCCATTGCAAAGATACTTTTGTAAGCGAATGTAGTCCTGGTGAATAGTGTTTGAAAGTTATCAGTTATTTTTGTGGATGGGAAATCATCAAATGACTTCTCCCGCTCTGGGCGGAGCGGGAGGGCGTGTCAGACTTTTACTGACTAAAACCCACCCGTGTTCCTTCTGTTGCCTGTGCCGGGGCCACGGTAACTCTTTCGAACATCCCGCAACCCTAGCTGGCATCGGCCCTAGCGGACCCCGTCAATAGTGCTGACATCTCTTTGAGGCGCGCGTGGAACACGACGCGCCGTCGACTCGGGCCTGGTCCTTACCGGACGGCGAGCCACCCATTGCTCGCCGTCCGCAAGCCCGCGCCTACGGTGGCCGGGAATCGGCTGCCGATTCCCGACGCCCAGGGCGTCTCCTGCGGCGACTAGGGGCGTGAGGGTGCAAAGCTTGCCTCTCCCTCACGCGTCCCGCCTCCTCCTTCACGAGCATTACTGCTTCGCAGAAGGATCCTGCAAACACTGTGGTGAATAATAATAAATAAATAAATAAAATTCTTTTAATTCAGACAAGGTCCATTTGGTTAGTACAACACACAACTTAGAAACTAGTGTTAGTACTTACATCTACTAGAAAAAACAAAACAATTTATTAATTATACGCCACAGTGGCATGTAGGCGTATCCAATGCCCCAGTATAGGACTGTCCCACCTGTCCGCTACAGTGCTCAGGATGCTGTTGGGGCTGCCGCGTACCCTGCGCATGATGGAGGCGCATCGCTTGCGCATGATGGCGTGAAAGCCATCTATGTCCGCTTCTGCGAACATGCTAGAAGCACTGCAATAGCGCGGCAACCCCATCAATACCCTGAATGCATTGTTGTATTGAACACGCAGAGTGCTGTATGCCCTCTGCGTGTAGTTGACCCACAGACCGCCTGTATAGAACGACTGACAGTACGCTCTGAACAGTGTAGCCTTTACTTCAGTCGAACATTTCGTAAATCTGCGAGCCAACATATTGCAGCGGACAGCCAACGCTCTGCGCTCACGCTCTAAGTCCAGGCTGTCTTTAAGGTCCTCGGACACCCAGTGGCCCAGATACTTGAACGATGTGACCTTGTTTAAGGGGCTTCCGCAAAGTTTCAGCAGTGGTGCAATCGGGTAGGGGTATAATGTGCACCACACACGCTGTTCCTATAAAGAGATTTAAGGCGATTTTAGTGCAAATAGGACAAAGGTGTATGTGGGGTAAGGATTTGGAAAGGTCTTACGCCCCTGAGTGAAGCCATTCCTCCTGGCCGGCTGCTAGTGGTCGTATTTCTCCAGGATTTTCTCCAGGCTGGTCGCTGGTGATCGCTTTAGATGTGGCTCGTAGGGCCAAATGTTATGGACTTGTAGTGTGTCAGCAGGGCGGCGACATTTATCAGGTCTCAGAGGCGAAGGAATCAAAAAACAAGCTCTCGTTTCAACCGTCTTATAATGAACTAGCTTCCGCCCGCGACTTCGTCCGCGTAAAATTTCTTGTTCCGACAGAGATTAGCGCGTTCAAACAGTCAATAAGAACAAAATGTGTCGGTAACTAATAGACTAAGCGCATTTTGCATTTTTATACCCGTCGTAATTTCTAAACCAAAGGTCCAAATTGAATAATTCAAATAGGAATTTACATGTACTTAATCAACCTTGATGATGAAACTATTTATTTGGATAAGGATTAATACCATGTTTATAAAAACACCTTCGCAAGTAATGCATAGTTTTATAACAAATTTGATTACCATTAAAAATGTTATAGTGAGCCAACCTTAAAAAATAGACATAATTATGCTATCGCGTACTTTTTTTAGAACTTTTTAAGAGGAACAATCCCATCATACACGATTTTTGCGTAACTTAACCGTTTACGCAGCGCACGCAACGGAAGCTCCCAAAAGGAATATTTTTTTCCCGTTTTTGCAACATTTTTCATTGATGCTCCGCTCCTATTAGTCATAGCGTGATGTTATGTAGCCTATAACCTTCCTCGATAAATGAGCTATCCAACACTAAAAGAATTTTTTAATTCGAACTAGTAGTTCCTGAGATTAGCGCGTTCAACCAAACAAACAAAGAAACTCTTCCTCTTTATAATGTTAGTATAGATGTGCCAATTTCAAATTAATAAGTACCTACATAGATAATAGGCAAGTCATAGACAAAATCTACACATGATTATTGATTTCTTAAAGAAAGTGGTGCCATTTAACACATACACATTCACCTCCACACCATCTCTTACTCACACAACACATACCTACATAAAGGAGCGCTTTGTCTTTCATAAAAAAAATTGTGTTTTCATTTAATTCTTTTGTTTTTATTTTTATTTGTATAGTTTACATATCTTGATAACCTAATAACAATTATATAACCTGGGGAAAGGCGGAGCATCCTAACACAAGCAAACTATTTGCTTAAAAGGATTCTCCCCATTGTAACTAAAGTAAGTTATGTAAGATGATGCAATAAACATTTTTATTTTTTTTTATTTAACCGAGATGACACGAGCTATTTAAAATGGCGCCTGACTACAACAAGCGGTATTATTTCTAGTTTACTATCGAGCTATTTTCATGGTTAGCTGTGGTAGTGTCGTCCGGTGGTGAAGGATGGCGCTTCGTTAGCAATTTTTATTAATTTAACGTAACCTTTTTTTTCTGGATGGGAAATCATCAAATGACTTCTCCCGCTCTGGGCGGAGCGGGAGGGCGTGTCAGACTTTTACTGACTAAAACTCACCCGTTTTCCTTCTGTTGCCTGTGCCGGGGCCACGGTAACTCTTTCGAACATCCCGCAACCCTGGCTGGCATCGGCCCTAGCGGACCCCTTCAATGGTGCTGACATCTCTAACCATCCCTTGGGATCCACAGCATATTCTATTATAGCGCCAGTGAAGTACAATATATTTCTCACTTTCTGAGCGAATTTACTGATCTGTATTTTTTTATTTATTTATTAATAACCAACTTATATTTACAGATTGCACCACACATACACGAAGTTATCGGTCAATACAATCACAAAATTACAAAATTAGTTTAAATTACATAAAACTAGACAAAAGATGAAATTAAACAGAATAAGATAAAATTATGTAAAGTAAGTAAAATTAGATAACATTAAAAATTAGACAACATTAGATAAAATTAGACAAAATTAGATATAAATTAGAATAAAAAACAAAATACAATTTACTTTATTTACTCCAAGGAGATTGTACTGGGAGTGGCAATGGTCTCCAGGTATCGAGTAGCAGTGTTCAGGAAACTCGGTTCAGTACTCGCAAAGACATCTGAAGATTCGTTATATAGCAAAATGTTGTTAATATGGGTGAGAGCTAGGTACAACGGACTGGTCTTAAAGGTTATGGTACTGGTTTGATGGACTGAGAATAGAGGACGTTGGCGAGGGCGAAGTGTGTGTCGAATGGGTAGTGGGATGTTAAAGGAGATGTATTGTAGTAAGGAGGAATTGAAGTGGGTACCACGAATTAGTTTAATTATTCACAAAACGCTTTGGTTTTCTAATTAGGTACACGTCCTGAGTTTTGACCACCACCCCTTCAAGCAGTATTATTTTAATCTTACTTGAGTGTGGGAAAGAGATAAATCATAAATAAATAAATCATAAATCTTTATTTATCTTAACATCATATTACAGGCACTGGTTAATAAAATGCACAATCTTAAATAGAGAAAGGTGTCTGAGGTAGGTCCTGAGTTACAGATCACCCGGCTCTCTTTTAAAGGACATGTTAATTTACAAAACGTCTGAAAATGCAATTGAGTGCAGAACGTAAAAAAAATAATTAAAAACAAAATCAAAGAAAAGCAAGTCAACATAAAGTTCAAAGAAATATACAAATTATGCATATTATTATTCATTGATACGTACTTAGGTATCTAACTAACAAAATAATAATGAGCATAACAAAAAATGAAGAATGTTGTATGTGTGGCGGTAGTAGGTACAGCATAATTATTGGCATAAGGTATATAGAACACTTACAACTAAACAATATTATTTGAAACTAACCCTGGAAGCCGGGGATCGCAGGCACGTCCTGTCCATACTATGATTTTGTGGCGGCATATCTACATCGCCACAATGGAACGCGTCACACTGACGTCACGCAAAATCCTGCATCGCGCAATCAGAGTTTACCGCGCGACTAGCATATATACAACATCCTGACATCAACCGTCGGGCAGTAGCCTACCAGACACAACACCCGTCTGGTCGGAGGATCCTCCCTTTTCTATGGAGGATGAGTGAACTTTACACCCTGTTCCTCATGCCTCTATATATGTATGAATGTATGTAAGTCTAGGTGTGAGATTGTAAATGTGTATGTATAATTAAGACACTGGTTTTAATAAGATGGAGCCCATCTCTTTCTCACACTGAAGTAATATTAAAATAATACTGCTTTAAGAGGTGGTGGTTGGCCCCCTGAACGGGTTGTAATTTGTAATTTGTGTACTAGGTTTAGGAACATTGTCCTGTGCGCTAATTTGTATTGCTGTTTCAGGTACAATATCAGTCATGGAAGCAGCTGAAGCTGAAGTAGAATTAGGTGACTTTAAAACTTGTCCACAGTTTCGACGGAAAACGCCTTGAGGTGACTTGATGATGTTGGATGGACATCTTTTTGTGATACTACACCGGGTATCCAAGTGCCTTGTGGTTTGTGTTTAAACTTTGTTACCATGTTGGAGTGTTGATAATGGCTTTGTATCTTTATTGTAATAAAGTGATGTTTTGATTTGTTGTTTTTGTATGTTTTCCTTTAAGTTTTTCATATCAACAGTGTGTGATGTGAGTGAAAGTTCTGGTATTGGTAATTTTGTACGCGTCTTGACATACATAGCTGTGATGGAGAATAACCAGTCTGTTTTGGTGTATTCCTATACATTAGAAGTGCTAAATAAGGATCTGTATTACCTATCTGCTTTGCATTTCTTTAGTAAGATTTTAATAGTACCCTTTCTATCATTCCATTTGATCTACTGAAAGGAATGGAAGTTGTGTGTACGATTCCACATGCTGTAGCAAAATCTTTGATTTCTTTACAGTTAAAGGGAGGCCCATTATCGGAATTCATAACTTCTGGGATCCCATGACGAGCGAAAATTGATTTCACGTGTGTTATGACTGTCTTTGAAGTTGAATTTGAAGTTAATAATGCTAGCTATATGTACTTAGAGTAGTAATCTATTAAAATAAAATACTTCTTACCGTCTATTTCAAGAATATCTATGTCTACTTTACTGAAAGGTAGCATTTTGTATTCATGATGAATCAATGGTTCTATTGAGTTATTTCTTCGATAGATTGGACAAACATGACATTGGTTTATGTATTTCTCAATATCATCGTTAATTTGCGGCCAATGGACTGTTGTGACTGTTGTTTTGCCAGAAGAATGCAACTATTGATGCCTTGGTGGCCTTCATGAACTAATTTTAACATGTATTCTCTCATGTTCTCTGGGATCACAATGTTGTTTCTTCTATTTTCACAATATTCTTCACAACTATTCATAATATGTATGATAATTCAAATTAAAAAGATTCATTAATATGTATTGGTTGACAAACAGATGAAACTCTAACTTGAACTTTAGTTGATTGCTTACCGTCATCATTATGATCTAGCTGTCGCTCGAACTGAAACAAAAATACAATACCTAAACATTAAAATTGTTTTGTTCCTAAAAGTTGTAAATGACGACAATCAATCTGCCTGCCTTTTCCCAACCACGTTGGAGTCGGCTTCCAGTTTAACTGGATGGAGCTGAATACTACACAACACAAGCTTGAGTGAACCTGTCCAGTCAGTACTCGCATGTGTCAGTTATCGTGTAGCTCAACTCAGAACTTAGGAAGCTCAACGATCCGACAAAAAATACCAAATTAAGGACTATTAGGTAGGCCACATGAAGTATGAATACTGCCTGACAATCATGAAACCTATCCGTAATTAAATGGACTACTTATGTTGGTACGCACTCGTTTGATTGTTCCGAGAGTTGAATGTTACGCGCGGCCGTTGCAGTTGACGTCTCGCCTTGTGTGTGTTGCCTGCACAAAAATATACATCATCATCTGCCTATACCAAAGTATTTTCCCAACTATGTTGGGGTCAGCTTCCAGTCTAACTGGATGCAGCTGAATATACTTATTTTACATGGAGCGACTGCCTATCTGACCAACACGATACCCTTTGGCAAGACTGGTTATCAGGCTTTTGGCGTTAACGACTGTCAGAGATCTGCGAATGACAGCCGGGACCCACAGCTTAACGTGCTTTCCGTGGCACGGAGGGGTCTCGCTATGAAAATGAGCCCTGAAAACATTAAACTAACTATTATTTTCTCGAGAAGTACAAAATTTTATCAGACTCTCAGTACGGTTTTCGATCAGGTAAATCAACCCAGGATGCTGTACTGGCTCTAACTTCTTTAATATTTGATAAATTGGACAATGGAGGTAGATGTCTAACGGTATTTTTGGACCTGAAAAAGGCGTTTGACACCGTTTCTGTTCCCATTCTTTTGCAAAAACTAGAAAATATTGGAATAAGGGGCACCGCCTTGGATCTTTTTCAGGATTATCTGAGAGGAAGGATTCAGAGGGTTAAGGTGGGGCAATTAGTAAGTGAGGAAGCTGAACAGACTTTCGGGGTGCCTCAGGGCTCCGTCCTGGGGCCAACCCTATTCCTCATCTACATAAATGAGCTCTGCAACTTGAATTCCAACAACACTAAAGTCTTTTCATATGCTGACGATACTGCTATGGTAATAGCGGGAAAATCCTGGGACATCATAAAGAGGGATGCTGAATCTGCTCTGGCTATCACTGCCCTGTGGCTGAGAAAGAATTTGCTTACCCTGAACACCTCAAAGACCAACTATATGTGTTTCGCAATCGATAGTAGGACTCAACCTCCCCCAGAGTATAGTCTTAGAATACATAACTGCCTTGGTACTAACAACAGCTGTAACTGCCCTACAATAAACAAGATAGATACCACAAAATACCTGGGAGTTATGATTGACAAAAGGCTGTCTTGGCACTCTCAGATTGATCTAATCGGTGGTAGAATTAGGAAGTTGATCTGGATATTTAAAATTCTTAGACATTCGGCTAGCGTTGAACTACTCAAAAAGATCTATGTTGCTTTGGCTCAGTCAATCATGATCTACTGCATTCCAGTATGGGGGGGCGCATCTAAAATGAAATTCCTCGAGGTGGAACGTGCTCAAAGGATACTTTTGAAGGTTATGTTTTTTAAAAAACTTAGGTTCCCAACAGCTGCTCTTTACTCAATAGCCAACGTATTAACTATCCGTAAATTGTATATCTTACACGCCACTCTAAAAAAACATAAGTGGCTTTCAGTTGATCCCACTTTATTAACAAAAAGACGAAATGATATAGTGACTAAAGCACGCGCATGTAGAACTTACTTTGCTAGGCACCAATATTTAAATCAATCTTCGCATCTATATAACACCATTAATAAAATTCTTAAAATTTATACAAAAACTACTTTGGAATGTAAACGGATGGTGACTGAGTGGCTAAAAACTCTAGCCTACGAAGAAACTGAGAATATGATTATCCGTATTATAAAGTAATAATGTATTATATGTCATGTTAAGTCATGTATACACTTGTATGTATTTATATATAAATAAAAAGAACCTAAATAAATAAATACGAATATATGTATGTATATGCATGAAACATCAATACATCAATAAATAAATATCCCGTTACCTACACATATTTTTTCACACACTCACACACACTACACAGTCACAGTCACACGCACAGACTAACTCACCTACAGACACGGTCGCACACACAAGCACAAGCACCATAACTCACGCTTCTACACACATGTGCGCACATTGCATGCGTGCTCACATAGATTTACTTGTTAGATTTACTTAGTTTTCTTAGTTTTCTTTTGCATACTATATAGATTTAATATTTAAGTTATAAATATGTATAAAGTAATCAAGTTAAGGGAGAGCGGCCTTTCCTGGCATAAGTGTTTTCACACTTAAAAGGAGAGGTCAACCTCAATACTGTTGAACGAACTTTGTTTGTTATTGAATAAAACATTTTTATTTTTATATTTATATTTTATATTATTTTCTCTGCTATTTTGTGTGCTGTGGTCAGGATTTACTTTTTCAATTAATATGCCAGGTTGGTGGCAATATGCTCGGTCTGTTTCTACATGCATATGTTATACAAAAAAATCCTATTTTAGCTCAAGAGAGTACAGATTCATAATATGTTATGATAATTGGTTGACAAACAGATGAAACTCACTCATGCTCGTTGCTTGATTGCTTGTTGTCGTCTTTATCATCCGACCTGTCGTCTTCGCTCGAACTGAAACAAAAATACAATAACTAAATATTAAAATAGTTTTGTTCCTAAAAGCTGTAAATGACGACAATCAATCTGCTTGCCTTTTCTCAACTATGTTGGGGTCGGCTTCCAGTCTAACCAGATGCAGCTGAATACCAGTCTTTTACATGGAGCGACTGCCTATCTGATCTCCACAACCCAGTAACTGGGTAACACGATACTCCTTGGCAAGACTGGTTGTCAGGCTTTTGGGATTCTCCCGTAGATGTATTCTACTAAGTATATGTATACAGGATGGAAACAATCAATGGGCCCTGAAGGAAAACCACTTTAAATCCTTATGATAGATTATTTTACTAAAAGGAAACATTCCTTTATTTTTAAAAAGAAACAAAACTGTATTCACAGATTTCTCGACAAGCTTACCAAAACCGGGAATCGAACCAACTAAAATTTCAAAAAATAAACACTCGCTATTTTATTCTACTAATCGACAGGATTATTGTTCAGGATGAAATCTCTCTAATAAACATTTTGGTCTTAGAAATAAATTAATTCTAACATTAATTTTATTTTATCATCAAAATTCTAATATGAATGTGACATAAACGAAAGAAAATTATTACCTAGCAAGACATTGAGATTTGAACTATTTAAAATTACAATTGCAACATTCTTCTTTTTTTATTAATTTTTTAAGCTGTAAGTCTTCCATGTTTCAATAAATAAATTTAATAATCATCTGCCTAGTCTTCTCCCAACTATATTGGGGTCGGCTTCCAGTCTAACTGGACGCAGCTGAATACCAGTATTTTACATGGAGCGACTGCCTATCTGACCTCCACAACCCAGTAACTAGGTAATACGTTACCCCTTGGTAAGATAGGTTGTCAGACTTTCGGGCTTCTGACGTTCCCGTAACGACTGTCAAAGATCCACGTATGACAGCCGGGACCAACGGCTTAACGTGCTTTCCGCGGCACGGAGGAGTCTCGGTATGTAAAGATGGTCACCCATCCACGGACCAACCGCGGCAAGCGTAGCTTAACCTGATCGATCGACCCGTGTGGCTGATATTACTTAGCCACACCCCTAAAAAAACGCACAAAACGGGCTCCCCCAATTAAAATGATTTTTAAGAAAGTACCCGTTCCAAAATGAACCATCAACCCGGCACCATGTCAGTAGACACAAGTACTGTCTGATGTTAAAAGTACGACACTTGTAGGTTATAATTGCGGAACAACACGCAGAGAACACTGGTATGGCTTTAATATTTTTTTAACTATTTATCTACTCACAATAAAACATAAACAGATACGACATTAAGAGTATATACTTTAGTAGAGTGAATTTAGTTTCTGGATAACTGGATGAATAGCCAAGCTGAAAATAACTGGCCCGAGAGGGTCACCTTGTTGGCGTCCTACTGCAGATTCCAAAACATCGTCCTTGTATAATAATTTAGTAGGGTACCTGTAACATTGCCGCATAAAACCATAAATTTCGGGTATTTCCTTTTTGACGTCAGCCAACAAAGTGTCCCTGTTGACAGAGTTAAAGGCGTGAGTTTGTTCTTGGGATAATTCTGTCTCTTCTTTCTTCATCCCAACTACGGAACCCTTCTTTGTGCGTGATCCGACACGCACTTTGCTAGTTTTTTTTGATTATCTGACTGACTGACTAAATAGATTTATTTTACCCAGGCTGATGCCTGGGTAAAAAAATTGATTCCCTATTCAATGTTATCCTGCTGGCTTCAATTATCTCTCTACACGACCTAGCAGTTGCCGGCCTGCGCAGTCTACTTGCAACGCCCTAGCCGTTACAGTGGAATCTTGCGTTGTTACATTACAAGCGAAAGCTCCCGGTGAGGGAGCGCCTTTAGCGTCAAACTTTGATTGTGCGATGCAGGATTCTGTGGGTACACGTGTCAGTGGCGAAAACTTTACTCTCCGATTTACTTAGAGGTTCCTGTGTTGTGATATAGATGTCGCTACTGTGTGCTGGTAAAAATACAGCAACACAGTGTTACCTCATACCTGTCCGTCAGTGTCCACCTCCGTCGTTTCTCAGGCGGTTCCTGTTGCTTGCCTGCATGTCGTTCCTGTTCCTCCTTCAGTATCTGAAGTACCGTCGTCTCACTCACTCCGGTGGCCAGCGCAGTCCGTTGGTGGAACTCCGACAGAGGAGTCAGGTCCAGGTCTCCATAAGTTGTCTTTAACTCCTCATATTGTTGCTCAAAGTAATGGTAAACTTTTGCGATGAGTATGTTTGTTCGATCCTGAGGAATTGCAAGCCATGGTTAAATCGTGAGGAAGCATGAATATGAACGGCTATAAGAGTAAGGGAAGGTCAAACAAACGGTGAATGGATTGTGTGATTGATGTAACCAATATTTTGATTTAATGAATGTCCGTAGAGTTTCTTGTCTGTTCTTCTCATAGGAACCTACTACGTATTGGAATGGGCAACTAGCGGTGAGAACATTTTCGAAAAATTGTGTTACAGCTAAATTCGACCGATTTCAAATTTTCCATAGAAACAGAGATTACCAATTATCTTTTTTTAAATTAACTATTTCGAAAATGTTCTTAACTAACTTTTTAGACCTATGTACCCTGCTTATGCGTATGAAGTTCCATTAAAATCGTTTCATTCATTTCGAAAAACAAGGACTTGAAAGTTTGTATGAAAAGCCGTACGTCGTAAACACTCTTAATTGAAATTAATGCTTTGAGTTTGTGACATTAGATATGGCTAGAAAAGAGGTGAACTCTGAGATGACGATTTCCACTCACAGAGGTGAATGGAAATCATCCCAGGTGGGACGAAGTTTTATTGGGGTTTTCTTTGAGGTATTTCTCAATCTGGGGGCCAACCACCACCTCATAAAGCAGTTGTAGGCGAAGCACAGTAATGTGAGCTCTATTTCTAGGTTTAAGATAGTTATATTAGGATAGGAGTATATAACTATAAGAATATTGTAAAGCAATTTGACTGGACATGTTTGTTTTACCAATTAGTATACCCGCTACTTGTGCCATGGTAGTAAAATGCGCGCCTCCCGCATTGTCAGTCATTGGGTAATAACGGCGGGGGGTACATTTTACGACCCCCGCCACTTGCGCTACCCATGCCAGCGCATAAAAAGGGCGCACCTTGGCACAAGCAAGTCTCAAGTGGCAAGTGACATTCGCTCGCTCGACTCCGCTGTGGACGGTCGTGCCGCTGACGCATTCCGCTCGCTGCACCGCTGACTCACCGCTGACTCACCGCCATCGACGATCGTTCGTGACGTCACGTCACGGAACGACTCCTGTAGTCTCTGACTACACCGCTCTATCAACTATTGCCTTTTTCAAGGCGATCGTTGATAAACTATTTCTTTAACGTCGTCCGTCAAATAAACGTTCGGCGTGTCTCCTTGACCCCCTCAGGGTAAAAACCACAGTTTCGTGGTCCTTGACGGATACCTCACGGTGACAACCAAGTCAAGGGGGTGTTGACCCAACACACCCGCTGAGCCCCTTCAGGGTAAGGCAGTTAATTGGACGGGTCCCAGAGTTAACCGGCCTTGGGGGGTCTCCTAGTCGGCTCTGGTGACAGTTTTGCTTCCACAGCGACACACCTAGTGTCTTTAGGGTGTGTCTACACCCTTCGCACTAGACTGGTCAGGGCCCTGTCGCACATTAAGACTGGCGACAGGTTACAGCTCTAGGGCTCACAAGTAGGTACACACCTCCCTGTCTGCACCCGACAGGGAGGGCCACTCACCCCCGGGCCCATCCACCCGGGGAGTAGGAGTAGGATCATTAGGTCCCCTTATTTTTTTTTCTTTTTTTTTAAATTCCCTACTACTGCGATGTCTGACGCCGACATCGCAGCTTTTGCAAGAGAGGTCCTTTTTAAGGACCCTGATTTCCTTCTTAGATATGGGAAGGCTTGGCGAAGTCGCCAGCTAGACCATAGCGAGGCTCTTGAGAGCCCGCTTTCCCCCCCTGTAGCAGACAGGGGCACCCCTCCTACGGCGGTTTCGATGCCGGCTGTAGTCTCCCCCCAGCCCGAGGTGATGGACACCTCCACCCCTCCTTCGGACTCCGAATCAGAGGACGCCATCTCGCTCACTTCCTCCTCCTCCTCCTCAGACGACTATCAGGTCGTCGGAAAGGGAGGGAAGAGGAAGAAGAGCGCCTCCTCAAAGGCCGGCAAGGCCAAAAAGCCTCTGGCGGCAGCCATCCCCTCCGCCCCTGTCTGCGCCCCTGCCTGCGCCCCTGCCCCTGCCCCTTCCTCTACTTCCGGCTCGGCACCCACCCGATCACCCACCTCAGCCAGTCCTATCCCAACGGACTCAAAGAGGAAGGTGCGTCCCCCGCCCCCCTTATACATCCAAGATAAGTCCAAGTGGACAGAAATCTCCAAAGTTTGTGTGGATCGCAAGATCCAATACACCAATGCCCGATCTACCCAGCAGGGCATCAAGGTTACTGTCCCCTCGTCCTCGGACTACAGGGACCTTGTCCGAATTCTTCGTGAAAGGAAGTACTCCTTTCACACATTCTCCCTCCCGGAGGAAACTCCGACGAGGGTAGTCATCAGGCGTATCCCGAAGGAGATCGCCACCGAAGAGATCAAGGCAGACCTGATCTCCAAGGGTATCCCAGTGTCTGCAGTCCACCGCCTTCACCGGGCGAAACAGGGCCTTGTATACGACATGGTCCTGGTGATCTGCGACCCCGTTGAGGGTCATCACCCGATCTTCAAAGTGAAGTCGGTGTGCTCACTGTCAGGCATCTCTATTGAGAAGCCCAGGAAATCCAATATCGTTGGCCAGTGCCACCGTTGCCAATTATACGGCCACTCCCAGTCGCACTGCTACGCAACTCCCAGATGCGTTAAGTGTCTGGGCGGGCATGGCACTGCGGACTGCCCTCGCCCCAAGGACAGGACTCTGTGCACAGAACCTCCAAGTTGTGTGCTCTGCGGGCAAGCTGGTCACCCAGCTAACTACCGGGGATGCAGTAAAGCCCCTAAATCCTCCTCGGCCAAGCTGGCGAAGCGTGCCAGCGAGCGCCAGCAAAGGGAAAGCCCGAGCGTAAAGCTCCCCTCTGCTCAGTTGCCCGAGCGCCTCGCTCCTCAGAGACCCTCCCCATGGGTCAACTTTAAGGCAGCTTCGGCCTCGGTGCCGCCCTCTCAACCCATCCCTGCGCCATTGGCCACTGCCACGCCGGTCCCGGCAGCAGCCCCATTGGCTCCTGTGGCCACCGCCGCTCCCAAAGCTGCGCCGGTTCCCACGGCAGCAAACAGGTCCCCTTCCTCAGGTCATCAGCCTTCAAACCCACAGGTGCTTCTCAGCGTATTCGCTGTTTTCTACACCCCGGCGGCCAACGCCATGGTGAAGGAAATCCGTGCCGCTCAAGGAAACGCTCTTCGTCTCCTTGAGATATTCAATGCATACCCTGAGGTATCGCAAGCTCTCGAAAATCTAACTTTTTAAATTCCATTATGAATTTACAAAAGATTAGATCCCTCAAACCCCGCTCCCTTAAACTAGGCGTCTTCAACGCCAATGCAATTACCGGTCAACGCGATGAGATCGCCACCTTTCTGCGTGATCATCAGCTTGACATTATGCTCATTCAAGAGACCTTCCTGAAGCCCCATCAGCGGGACCCGAAAATCGCCAACTATGACATAGTTCGCAATGACAGGTCCCGCTGCCACAAGGGTGGCACCCTTATATACTACAAAAGGTCTCTTTACTGTAGTCCTATGGACCCTCCTCCACTAGTCTCTCATCTTGAGGTCTCAATCTGTCGGCTCGGCATGACTGGTCATCAACCAATCACCATCATCTCTGCCTACTTCCCGCCTGCCAATGGTGCGGAGGATCCCACCGCGATCACCAAGGACCTAACTGTCCTCTTCGGACTGAGTGACTCCGTCATCTTGGCGGGGGATCTCAATGCCAAGCATCCCGCCTGGAACAGCAACACGACCTCCACCAGAGGTAGGATACTGTTCAACCTAGGTGCCTCCCTCAACTTCGATGTCATCGCTCCGATGAACCCAACCCACTACCCTGGCGTTCCCAGCCAGCTTCCAGACGTGCTCGATGTTGCGCTACTCAGGAATGTAAACCTTCGTTTGCACTCTATTGAGACGCACCACGAGCTCAACTCGGATCACCGCCCAATTACCATGCTCTTCGCCCCTTATTCGGGCCCGCTCGATCCTAACCAGCCCCCTCGAACCAAAGTGATAACCGACTGGAAGGAAGTAAGCGAACAGCTGAAATCCACCACGTCGCCTCACTTGGATAAAATCCCCGACCACATAGTGTCAGTCGAAGACACGACGGGTGCGATCGACTCGTTTACAGAACACGTTCAATCCGTTTTGACGGATTGTTCGCGGGAGGTTCCGGCGATGGATGATCATCGCTGGAAGTTACCGATTGACGTACGTGAACTGATAACCGAGAAGAACGCGGCCATTCGTGCCTACGACTCCTTTCCCTGCGACGCGAACAAAGCCCACATGCGCCATTTACAGCGTGCTGTAAAGAAACGTATAACGGAGTGGCGTTCCGAGGGCTGGGACAAGATGCTCAGCGAGCTCGAGCCCAACCATCTGGCCTTCTGGCAACTCCAACGCAAAATGCGTACCTCCACTGGGGAGGCTTCAATGCCCCCCCTCATTCGCCCTGACAAGAGCATCGCATTCGATAATCCCGAAAAGGCAGAATGCCTAGCCGACAGCCTGGAGTCTCAATGTTCTCCTAGCTCCCAACCAGCTGACCAAGCGCACCTTGCCAAGGTCGACGCCGAAGTCGAACGCAGGGCTGCTCTTCCCCCTGTGGAAGACCCTGATGATCCGTTGCCTCCCGTCACTCCAGACGAGGTGCACGACATCATTAAAGGGCTACAGGATCGGAAGGCCCCTGGCTCGGACGGTATCACCAATAAGGTTTTCAAACTCCTCCCCGCCCCCCTGATAATGCTAATGACCGCCATCTTCAATGGTGCTCTCAGCAACAACATCTTTCCGCAGACGTGGAAAGAGGCCACCGTCATCGGTATCCCCAAGCCAGGCAAGCCCAAGTCTGAGCCCGCTAGTTACCGCCCCATTAGTCTCCTCAATGTCCTCGGCAAAATATACGAGAGGCTTATTTATAAACGTCTCAAAGATTTTGTCGAGGCTAAGAGCCTTATCCCTAGTGAACAGTTTGGTTTCAGGACCCATCACTCTTGCATCCAGCAAGTTCACCGAATCGTTGAGCACCTAAGCGCTGGCTTCCAGCGCAAGGCAACGACAGGCATGTTGTTCTTCGACATAGCGAAAGCGTTCGACAAGGTCTGGCACAACGGCTTAATATATAAGCTGTACCAACTCGGGGTGCCTGACCGTCTCGTGCTCATCTTACGAGACTTTTTGTCGAACCGCACCTTTCGCTATCGCATTGAGGGTACACTCTCCTCCCCTCACCCCTTACGCGCCGGTGTCCCTCAGGGCTCGGTGATCTCTCCCCTCATCTTCTCGCTCTTCACGAGCGACATCCCCAAATGTAGCAAGACTCATTTGGCGCTTTTCGCCGATGACACAGCTATCTACTACACAGGGCGGTGCCAGAACTCTATCGCCAGAACTCTCCAAAACTCCGCAAACGCTTTAGGCGTCTGGTTCCGGAAGTGGAGGATTGAGGTCAATCCCGATAAGAGTCAGGCCGTCCTTTTCACGCGACCGCGACTCCGCGCTTCCGCACCTCCTAGCCCGATCACCATGTATGGCAAGCCGATCCCTTGGGAGAAGCAAGCCAAATACCTTGGCGTGATCTTAGATCAACACCTGACCTTTAGAGAGCACATCAAGACGGCGCGTTCGCGTGCCGCTTGCGCTCTCGGCAGGCTTCATTTCATCCTGACCGCGCGTAGCAAACTATCTCTTAAGTGCAAGCTGCGCATCTACACCGCAGTCATCCGTCCCATCATGACGTATGCTTGTGTTGTATTTGCGCACGCTAAGCCACACTTGCTCCATAGGATGCAGACCCTACAGAACCGTTTCCTCAGAAAGGTCACGGGGGCACCCTATTATGTACGCAACGAGTCTCTTCACGTTGATCTAAAAATCCCAACCGTCCAGCAGTTCATGAAACGCCTCGCCAAGCGTTTCTTCGAATCTGCCTCCAAACACCCGAATCCCCTGATTGCGGCGGCCGCCCGCTACACACCGTCGCGCATAAGTCGCATCCGCCGTCCTAGGCACGCCCTAACCGTCCCGGATGACGCCATAACTCTCCTCCAGGAGAGTAATCCCGCCACCAGCACGATCCGGAAACTCAAATCGAGACCGCCGTGCTTCCGTCCTCGCCGCCGAGGGCCACCGCGACGCCCCCGTCCATACCCACCCCGACCCTTGCTCGAGCCAGCCCGCGCAGCTGAGCCCGTAATTCTAAATTTGCCCCCAAATAATCCGATCCAGCATGTCCCATTGCTGTCCTCTCCCAGCGACGCCCTAAGCCGAGGTCCGTACCCCACAGGGGGTGCCCTTAGCGTGTAGTCGCTTAGTTTTTAGTCTTAGTTTTAAGCCTGGCTGGAGGCCTTAATTTATTGAGGCATCCACAGGAAAGCCCGGTTAAGCAGTCGACAACCTCCTATAGGTTGAACTGCGAGATGCCATTCCCCAAAAACAAAAACACACAAGCAAGTCACCTAGCCCGATCACCATGTATGGCAAGCCGATCCCTTGGGAGAAGCAAGCCAAATACCTTGGCGTGATCTTAGATCAACACCTGACCTTTAGAGAGCACATCAAGACGGCTCGTTCGCGTGCCGCTTGCGCTCTCGGCAGGCTTCACTTCATCCTGACCGCGCGTAGCAAACTATCTCTTAAGTGCAAGCTGCGCATCTACACCGCAGTCATCCGTCCCATCATGACGTATGCTTGTGTTGTATTCGCGCACGCTAAGCCACACTTGCTCCATAGGATGCAGACCCTACAGAACCGTTTCCTCAGAAAGGTCACGGGGGCACCCTATTATGTACGCAACGAGTCTCTTCACGTTGATCTAAAAATCCCAACCGTCCAGCAGTTCATGAAACGCCTCGCCAAGCGTTTCTTCGAATCTGCCTCCAAACACCCGAATCCCCTGATTGCGGCGGCCGCCCGCTACACACCGTCGCGCATAAGTCGCATCCGCCGTCCTAGGCACGCCCTAACCGTCCCGGATGACGCCATAACTCTCCTCCAGGAGAGTAATCCCGCCACCAGCACGATCCGGAAACTCAAATCGAGACCGCCGTGCTTCCGCCCTCGCCGCCGAGGGCCACCGCGACGCCCCCGTCCATACCCACCCCGACCCTTGCTCGAGCCAGCCCGCGCAGCTGAGCCCGTAATTCTAAATTTGCCCCCAAATAATCCGATCCAGCATGTCCCATTGCTGTCCTCTCCCAGCGACGCCCTAAGCCGAGGTCCGTACCCCACAGGGGGTGCCCTTAGCGTGTAGTCGCTTAGTTTTTAGTCTTAGTTTTAAGCCTGGCTGGAGGCCTTAATTTATTGAGGCATCCACAGGAAAGCCCGGTTAAGCAGTCGACAACCTCCTATAGGTTGAACTGCGAGATGCCATTCCCCAAAAACAAAAAACAACACAAGCAAGTCAGGATTAGCCAGTGGTCGAACGACTGACTCATCCTACGCATATCAGTTTGCTCCGCGCGGACCGCATTATTTTAATCGTTGCCTCTGTGTTTGCACAAGTAACCTAGCCGGCACTTGTGTGGACACAGGGGGAGCCCCACCGTGCTGCCCGGTGAGCCGTCACCGGTGCGGTCGCGGAGGACCACGCCCACGGGATGCCGAAGCCCGACAAGCGTGGCTCTTTGGGCCGCGGTGTCGGGTCCCAGGAAGACCTTCCGGCGCTGGACCGGGCGATGTCGATGCCGAATATCGGTGACGCGTCGTCCGGTTCGTCGCCGGCCGGACCGTCCCAGCGAAGAGGAGGAGAGGAGGGAAGAAGAGGGGAGGGGAGCGCCGCTGTAGCTGGCGGCCCACCGACGACATCGGCGCCTGCGCGCGTTGCGCCGACGCCGCCGTCGAGCCGACAACAGGCGGTACCCATCCGCCCCGCCGCGTTCCGCCCGGTACCTATCCAGGCCCCGGGGCCGGCCGCGAGTATAGGCCATGCGCCGCATGCGCGCGCCGCGCTGCCTTCTGCGCGCGCGCCCGCACCTGTGCGCACCTCTGCGCCGGCCGCGCGAACTGTTGCGCCCGCCGCGTACCCTACCGCGCCCGCTGCGCGTACCATCGCGTCCGTACGCACCACCGCGCCCGCGCGTGCCGCCGCGTCGACCGCGAACCCCGCAACTACCGCGCGTCCCCGCGCACCGCCCGCGCGCATTGCCGCGCCGCCGCCGCGCTTTGCGCCGCCGCCCGCGCCTACCGGTGCTGCGCCCGCACAGGCGCCTAAAGCTGTGCCAGCTTCGCGCACCGCCACATCCGGTCCCCGCCTCTCGCTGGCGAGACCGGCGACGGCTAAGCAGGAGCGGCCAGCGCCAACATTGGAACCAGCGCCTGAATCACCGGCGCCACCACGAGCCTCAGCCTTCGACTCGCCCGCCATGCTGTCGGCATGCTCGTCACGCGTAGGGTCGAGCATGTCGCTGGCATCCGTGGGCTCGGCCGCGTCCGGTCAAGAAGTCGAGTCTCGGGACACGTCCCTGCGATCCGGTACGCGGCCCACCGTGGGAGGAGCTGACGCCGCCGCGATGTCGCCGGCATCACCGACACCGTCGCTGGGGTTCGGCTTCGAATTTCAGTTTGAGGCCAGAGCCCAGCGACGCAGGAGGAGCTCCGGCGAGACTGCGGCCGAACAGGAGGAGGCGAAGCGGTACTGCCTCGACCCGCCGCGGCCACAGCGCGACCACGCGCCGCGAGGTCGGGGTACGCCCGCGTCGCTCACATTTGCCGACGCGGCGCGCTGCACACCACCAGCGTCGCCGTCTCCAGCACCGGAAGAGTCTCCAGCAGGGGTAAGTGATAATAATTTACCCCCTGCCCCCACCGTATCCACTGCAACTAATGCACCCCCTGCCGCCGCCCCCGGCGCTGCGACGACGACGAAGACGAAGCCGGGGAGGAAACCGCGCTACCCTCCGTTGGTAGTGGAGAGGCTACCCAACTGGGCCGCGCACTTCAGGGCCATCAGCGCCAAGCTGGGCCGGCCTCCCAATGCGCGTCCATACGGGACGGGGGTGAAGTTCTCCCCCGATACCGAAGACGAGTATAGGCTGGTCCAGCGTTACCTGACTGGCCTGGAAAAGGATAGCGGCGTCTCCTGGTTCGCCTACTCACTGCCGGCGGACAGGAACCTTAAGATTGCCATCAGGGGGCTGCCTGCAGACACAGACCCCAAGGAGATCGAGGAGGAACTCCGAGCGTTGGGGTACCAGCCGGAGTATGTGCGCCACATTAAGGGCGCACAAGGACGACCCGGCTGCGTGTTCCACGCAATTTTAAAGAAAACCCCCGACGTTCGGGCTATCTATGACACCACTGTGTTTCTTTATATGCGGGGTGTCAAGATAGAGGCTTGGCGAGGCAAACGTGGGCCCGCCCAGTGCCACCGGTGCCAACGTTTTAGGCACAGCTCGCATCAGTGCCACCGCCCGCTCGCTTGTGTGCGATGCGGAGGCGAACACGCGGCACGAGACTGCCCACGCCCGCGGGAGGAGCCGGCCACTTGCGCTAACTGCGGTGGCCCGCACCCCGCGTGTAATATAAAGTGCCCCGTGTTCCAGGTAGAAATAAGGAACAAGCGAGCGGGGACTGTCGCCATCACGGCCGCTACACGCCGGCCGTTAGTGGCCACCGAAGGGCTACAAATGATGCCTACAGAAGAGGCTCAAGGCGCGTCGCTGATGGCGGCAGCCAATGGGCCCACAGGAAGAGACCAAGCCACCTCCTCGAGGCGGAGGAAGAAGCATCGACGCGGGGGCAAGGGAAAGGGCAAGAAGGCCGAACCCACTTCCGCGGCGACCAAGGAAGAAGTCCCAACGGCCGGCCCTGCCTCAGACAAGGTGCAGGCTGTGACTGTCCAACATCCTACCACTAGCGCCGGCATAGCGCAGCGGCAGGAGCGGGAACATAAAGAGTTGACTAAAGAGACGCGCGTCTCCACTGTCGCTGCTAGCGCCGCCACTGAGAAGCGGAAGAACGTGGACCAATTAAAGTCCACCAAAGACACGCCTGGCGGCGCTACCGGCGCTACGATACTGACTTCAAAGAAGGACTTCACAGCCTGTGCCATCAAGTTGTTAATGGACCTAATTAAGGCCATTAGGCAGGGCCAAGACGTAGAGACGGTCATCCTCGACGGCCTGGCCGAACTTTTAAAGCTTTACCATGGCTAAGTCGTTGAGGGTGATCCACTGGAACGCCCGCGGCCTTCGGGATAAGGTCGCCCCCCTCCGCCATCTCCTTCGGGAACAAAACATCGACGTGGCGCTTATAAGCGAGACGCTCCTGGGTCCCGAGGACAGGATTAGGGTCCCGGGATATCTCGTTTACAGGAAAGACGAACGGTCGGCTCACAACATTAGATACCGTGGTCTGGCGGTACTTGTGAGGCGTAGAGTCGTCCATCAAGAGCTCCCCTTGCCGTCGCTCAACACGATGTACGCGTTGGGTGTTCAGCTGCACGTAGCCGGCGAGGATATAGAAATATACGCCTGCTATAAGCCGCCCGCGGCTCATCTGGACCTGGCAGAGCTGCGGGCACTTATTGATGCTTCACCCAGAGCAACAATCCTCGCCGGTGACTTCAATTGTAAGCACCCAGCGTGGAACTCCATCCAAACGAACACCGAGGGGAGACGACTCTACGCGGACGCGGAAGCCTTCGGCTATACGGTGTCCGGCCCAGAGACGCCGACCCATTACCCGGACGACATAAGACACATGCCGGACGTGCTGGACATCGTAGTCCACCGAGGGCTACAGGGCCAGATCACGGAACAAGTGATAGACGACGAGTTGCAGTCGGACCACCAACCTGTACTCGTCGTCTTATCGGGTATGCCGACCCGACTGAAGCCATTAGCGCCACGTCGATCCTTGGATTGGACAGTTTTCACAGATAAAGTAGAGGCCACCACGCCGACTCGGCCTATTGCCACCTCCGCGGACGTAGACCAGACGGCGGATGACGTCACTGCTTGCATCCAAAGCGCCTTAGAAGCGGCGACTACAACGCAGCCGCAGGGGAGAGGGCTACTGCCGCCCCTGCCGGCGTATATCAGCGCGATGATCGCCGTGAAGAGGCGCCTTCGCAAGCAGTGGCAACAGTCAAGATGTCCCACGCTCAAGACGCAGCTCAACCGTCTCGCGGAAAAGGTGAAGGCCGAGTTACAGGCACACACCGCCGCGAGCTGGGAGGAACGAATCGACGCCACTACGGACAGTTGGCCGTCGGTTCACAAACTCTGCCGCCAACTCACGAACACCCCAGCTCCGGTGCGTCCACTGCTTAACAGTGACGGGGCGCTCAGATATGTAGCGGAGGACCGGGCGGAGGTCTTCGCCGAGCACCTGGAGCGTCAGTTCCGCCCCAACCCGACCAGCGACGTCGAGCATGTCGCAGCGGTCGAGCAACACCTGGGAGACTACTTCGCCACGCCGATAGCTCCCGATGAGGACCCTGTCTTCTTCTCGCCTGGCGCAGTTAGACGCGCCATCCTAAGAACGAAGCCTAGGAAGGCCCCCGGTGCTGACGGTATCACCAACACAGCGCTGCGCCACCTGCCGTTCCGTATGGTAGCGGCGCTGGCGCGCCTGTACACGGCGTTTTGCCCCCAAATAATCCGATCCAGCATGTCCCATTGCTGTCCTCTCCCAGCGACGCCTTAAGCCGAGGTCCGTACCCCACAGGGGGTGCCCTTAGCGTGTAGTCGCTTAGTTTTTAGTCTTAGTTTTAAGCCTGGCTGGAGGCCTTAATTTATTGAGGCATCCACAGGAAAGCCCGGTTAAGCAGTCGACAACCTCCTATAGGTTGAACTGCGAGATGCCATTCCCCAAAAACAAAACACAAGGAAGTCTCATTCCCTCGCTCGACTCCGCTGTGGACGGTCGTGCCGCTGACGCATCCCGCTCGCTGCACCGCTGACTCACCGCTGACTCACCGCCATCGAAGCTCGCTCGTGACGCCACGTCACGCTCCGACTCCAGTAGTCTCTGACTGCACCCTTTATCAATTATTGCCTTTTTCAAGGCGATCGTTGACAAATTATTTCTTTAACGTCGTCCGTCTCATAAACGTTCGGCGTGTCTCCTTGACCCCCTCAGGGAAAAAACCACAGTTTCGTGGTCCTTGACGGATACCTCACGGTGACAACCAAGTCAAGGGGGTGTTGACCCAACACACCCGCTGAGCCCCTTCAGGGTAAGGCAGTTAATTGGACGGGTCCCAGAGTTAACCGGCCTTGGGGGGTCTCCTAGTCGGCTCTGGTGACAGTTTTGCTTCCACAGCGACACACCTAGTGTCTTTAGGGTGTGTCTACACCCTTCGCACTAGACTGGTCAGGGCCCTGTCGCACATTAAGACTGGCGACAGGTTACAGCTCTAGGGCTCACAAGTAGGTACACACCTCCCTGTCTGCACCCGACAGGGAGGGCCACTCACCCCCGGGCCCATCCACCCGGGGAGTAGGAGTAGGACCATTAGGTCCCCTTATTTTTTCTTTTTCTCTTTAAATTCCCTTTTGCTACGATGTCTGACGCAGACATCGTAGCTTTTGCAAGAGAGGTCCTTTTTAAGGACCCCGATTTCTTGCTGAAATACGGGAAGGCTTGGCGTAGTCGCCACGTCGACCCAAGCGAGGCTCTCGAGAGCCCGCTTTCCCCCCCTGTAGCAGACAGGGGCATCCCTCCTACGGCGGTTTCGATGCCGCCCGTAGTCTCCCCCCAGCCCGAGGTGATGGACACCTGCACCCCTCCTTCGGACTCAGAGTCCGAAGACGCCATCTCGCTCACTTCCTCCTCTTCCTCCTCAGACGACTATCAAGTCGTCGGAAAGGGAGGGAAGAGGAAGAAGAGCGCCTCCTCAAAGGCCGGCAAGGCCAAAAAGCCTCTGGCGGCAGCCATCCCCGCCGCCTCAGCCTCCACCTCCTCATCTGCCTCTGTCCCCACGGCTCCCATCTCAGCCAGTCCTTCCCAGGCCGGAAAGCCTGAATCCTCTACCCCTGCCTCAGCGGCAAAAAATAGCGCCCTCACATCCTCCTCGCAGGATGCCCCCCCCGCCCTGACTCCTGCTTCTTCAGCCCCCAAGAAGCTGGCACCCCCCCCGCCTGTGTTCATTCAGGACAAGGCAAAGTGGACAGATGTGTCCCAATGGTGCACCGAGCATAAGATCGGCTTCACCAACGCCCGCTCCACCCAACAGGGTATCAAAGTGAGCATCCCTACGTCCAAGGACTATAGGGAGCTCACCAGGCTCCTTCGGGCGAGAGGTGTGTCCTTCCACACCTACACTCTTCCCGAAGAGCGCCAGACCCGAGTGGTAATTCGTAGGATTCCGAAAGAAATCCCTACTGACGCCATCAAGGCCGATCTAGAGGCCCAACATATTCCGGTTGCAGAGGTCCACCGTATGCACCGCGCCAGAGGCGGCCATGCATTCGACATGGTCCTCGTTGTCTGTCCCCCAACTGAAGGGCATCACCCCATCTTTGGTGTAAAAACCATTTGTCATCTCGTGGGCTTCGAAATCCAGAAGCCCAACAAATATGGCTTCATCGGCCAATGTCACCGATGCCAGCTATACGGCCACGCGCAGAAAAACTGCCACGCCAAACCCAGGTGTGTCAAGTGCCTGGGCGAGCACGGCACCTCTGACTGCCCCCGTCCCAAGGATCGCACCCTGTGCACCGAGCCACCTAGCTGTGTGCTATGCGGTGAGTCAGGTCACCCAGCAAACTACCGAGGCTGCCCTAAAGCCCCGAAATTATCCCCCAAACTGGCCAAGCGCGCAGTCGCCCGCCAGCAAAGGGAAGCCCCCGCCCCTTCGACTCAAATGCCAGAACGGCTAAGCCCTCAAAGGCCTAGCCCCTGGACGGCCCTTAACCATCAAAGGGCTTTCCCGGCCCTGGCCAAAACCAGCCCCCCACCTCCATCCATCCCAGCGCTGATGGACCCCCGCAATCGCGCCGCCGCGCCCGCCCCCGCCCTCCCCCCGAGACCGGTGCAAGCGCCTAAAACCGCCCCTGCAGCCGGTAATGCACCCCCCCACTCGCCGACTACGGTTGGCCCCAACCCCCTCGACCCCTTCAATATTATTTCGGGCACCTTCACGGCCTTCCTCACCCCACGCGCCAGGAAAATGGCAAGCGAATTAGTCGCTGCCAGAAATGCCGGCAACCTTCTGCAGATTCTGGAGATATATAACTCATATCCCGAGATCACGCAAGCCTTATCCTCCTTCGCCAACCTTCCCAACCCCCACTATGGATAAAGAAGCCAAAGGGAGAACTAAGCCCCGATCCCTTAAATTAGGCTACTTCAATGCCAACGGCATTCGCGGACAACGCGATGAGATCGCCGAGTTCCTCCGTGATCATCAAATTGATATTCTCCTTTTACAGGAATCCTTCCTCAAGCCCAACGTCCGTAACCCGTCAATTGCTAACTACTGCGTAGTTCGCAACGACAGGACTCGGTGTCACAAGGGTGGCACCCTCATATACTATAGAAAGGTTCTTCACTGCATCCCTATGGATCCTCCCCCCCTATCCAAATTAGAAGTGTCTGTATGCCGGCTAGGCATGTCAGGCCACCAACCGATCACCCTAGTATCGGCCTATGTTCCCCCCCAAACCTCGTCAGAAAATCCCCAGTCGATTTCTGACGACCTCTCTGCCCTCTTCGGCCTGAGTGATTCCGTTATCATAGCGGGCGACCTCAACGCCAAACACCCTGCCTGGAACAGCAACACCACCTCAGCCAGAGGTAGGCAACTGTTCGGTCTCTGCCCCATACTAAATTTCGATGTCATCGCCCCAATGACTCCAACCCATTTTCCCCACGACCCCAACCATACCGCCGACGTCCTCGACATAGCGCTTCTGAAGAATATCAACCTACGGTTGGATTCTATAGAGGCGGTACAAGAGCTCTCCTCTGACCACCGACCAGTGGTCATGAAACTGGCCCCCCGTGTCGGTCTCCATGACCCCTCTCAACCCCCTCTCACCAAAATAGTCACAGATTGGAGGAAAGTAAGCAAAAGCCTGAAATCCACTTCTTCCCATCACTTGGACTCCATCCCTGATCAGTTCGACTCTGTCGCGGACACGACGGCCGCGATCGACTCGCTCACTGAGCACGTACAATCAGTCCTGAACGACTGTTCAAAGGTAACTCCAGCGGACGATGACCGTCGCTGGAGATTGCCGGATGATGTGCGTGAACTGTTGCGCGAGAAGAACGCGGCTGTCCGTGCATACAGCAACTTTCCCTGCCTTGCGAACAAAGCCCATATGCGCCATTTACAGCGAGCTGTAAAGACACGCCTAGCGGAGCTGCGTACCGCTGACTGGGACAGGATGCTAAGCGACCTGGAGCCCACTCATCAGGCCTTCTGGGAACTTCAAAGGAAACTAAAGTCCAAAGAAGTAGTCTCCATGCCCCCCCTACTCCGCCCTGACAAGACCATCGCCTTCGACGATGCAGACAAGGCTGAATGCCTAGCCAACAGCCTCGAGGCTCAATGCTCTCCCAGCTCTCAACCAGTAGACCAAGCTCACTTGTCAAAAGTCGACGCTGAAGTCGAACGTAGAGCCTCCCTTCCCCCCGTTGAAAACCCTGACTATCCTCTGCCTCCCGTCACTCCAGACGAAGTGCACGATATCAGCAAGGGTTTAAAACCCCGTAAAGCTCCCGGCTCAGACGGCATCACAAACAGGGTAATACAACTATTCCCTGCCCACCTCATAATGCTACTGACCACCATCTTCAATGGTGCCATGAGCAATAACATCTTCCCAGATGCATGGAAAAAGGCCACTGTCATCGGCATCCCCAAGCCTGGAAAGCCCAAATCCGAGCCCTCGAGCTACCGCCCCATCAGTCTGCTCAATGTCCTCGGCAAGGTCTATGAGAAACTTATTTATAAGCGTCTCAGAGACTATGCCGAAACAAAAGGCCTCATCCCAAACGAACAGTTTGGTTTTCGAACCCAGCACTCTTGTGTGCATCAGGCCCACCGCATCATCGAACACATAAGCGCTGGCTTCCAGCGTGGCTTGATGACGGGTGTCATTTACTTCGACATAGCGAAAGCGTTTGACAGAGTCTGGCACAACGGCTTATTATATAAGCTCTACCAACTCGGTGTGCCGGACCGTCTCGTACTCATCTTACGAGACTTCTTGTCGAACCGCACCTTCCGCTATCGCATCGAAGGAGCACTATCCTCCCCCCACCCTATCCGCGCAGGCGTCCCCCAGGGCTCTGTGCTTGCCCCCCTCATCTTCACGCTGTTCACTAGCGACATACCCAGGAGCAAAAAGGCACAGTTGGCTCTGTTCGCAGACGACACGGCCATTTACTGCTCGGGCACCAAACAAGCCTCGATTTCTCTCACTCTCCAAAGAGCGGTCACCAAACTTGGTGACTGGTTCAGGAAGTGGAGAATCGAAGTGAATCCCGACAAAAGTCAAGCGGTTCTTTATTCAAAACCGCGCCATAGCCCCACCCCCCCCCCCGACCAATCTCCATGTTTGGTAAGCCTATCCCTTGGGAGAAGCGAGCCAAATATCTAGGTGTGATTCTCGATGAGCACCTCACCTTCGCAGAGCACATAAAGAAGGTTCGTTCGCGCGCCGCTTTCGCTCTCGGTAGACTCCACTCGATTATGAATGCAAAAAGCAAGTTGTCACTAAAGTGCAAGTTGCGCATTTACACGGCGTGCATACGCCCTATCATGACGTACGCCTGTGCAGTCTTTGCTCACGCGAAACCCCACCACATCCATAGGATGCAGACCCTCCAGAACCGTGCCCTCCGAATGATCACGGGATCCCCCTTCTATGTCCGGAACGAGATCCTCCATCTCGATCTCAAAATCCCCACCATCCTCCAGTTCATGAAACGTATCTCCAAGCGTTTCTTTGACACCGCCGCCAAACATCGCAACCCCCTAGTTGTCGAGGCCGCTAAATATACCCCCTCCAATATTAGTAAAGTCCGCCGTCCGAGGCACACACTATTAGACCCAGACGACCCTATTACTCTCCTCCAGGAAAGCAATAGGGCTACCAGTACAGTACACAAACACAAAAGACCGACATTCCGACCCCGCCGCCGAGGTCCAGCGCGAAAACCCCGAGTTAATAATTCCCCCCGACCCTTGCTCGAAGAAGCGCCAGCCCGCGCCGAAGCTGAGCCTGTAGCTTTAAATTCCCCAGATTAATAATAATTATCCAATTTTGATCCAGCCTGTCCCAAACTTGCTGTCCCCCCAGTGACGCCCTAAGCCGAGGTTCGTACCCCACAGGGGGTGCCCTTAGCGCGCAGTCACTTAGTATTGTAAGTAACACGCCCCTGGCTGGAGGCTTTGAGTTAGCTTAAGGCAGCCACAGGATTGACCGGTTAAGTAGTCACGGCCACTCTTGGCCAACTACGAGATGCCATTGATAGGAAAAAAAAAAAAAAAAAAAAAACAAGGAAGTCAGTCTCCAGCGATCATCCAGTGAAGCGACATACCTACACCCGTTGGTTCACTTCGCGCCGCGCTTGAAGTAATTAGTAATACCAGTCAAGTTGCTAAGTTTGTAAATAGTGTGTAAATTTGCCCGTGTATTTCCTTTTAATATTTTGTATTGTGTTGTGTCGTATTGGAAATACAAGTGTTTTACCCCGTGTCGCGTGGTTTTATTTCCACTTCTTCGTCAAGGGAACAACGTCACCCCCGCCTACACGCCCGTATCCCCCACCTGCCCCTCAGCGAGGGCTACAGCAGTATTATTTTAATGTTACTTCAGTGTGAGAAAGAGATGAAGCTATACAGGACGGCTAGCTCCATCTCTTTCCCACACTCGAGTTAGATTAAAATAATACTTCGTTAAGAGGTGGTGGTCTAGCTCCTGATTTGTGCCCAGTTCATGGCAATAGCATACAAAAGCTTTCGCCCCTTATTACATGGGACTTAAACATAACCGGCGAAATGTGGGTGTTCATACTAAGGTACACCTCTGCCTAACTCTTCGGCGTTTCCTCCCGCCTTTTCCGGAATAGGTACCTCCCGAAGCACCCGTGTCCGGTGAGGACCTGCGTCAGGCAGAAGGTGAGGACGCCGTGGCGCCTCTCCACCCACTCCTCAACGAGGGGAATTATCGCCGCAATTGTGGCGTGCCCAGCGCTGGGTTGCGACAATCGCACTATCCATGATGCCATGAGATCCCGCCGGAGCTCGGCCCGCCGTGCCGCGATTTCTCGCGGCAGCGGAGTCACGCCCCGGCGTTTTGCCTCCTCGCACCACTCCCACATTTGCGCGAGGATCGCGAGGAAACCTGGACTTATATTTACCTAATATAAGTCTGAAATCCCCAACCCATCTTGAGCAAGTGTGGTGATCAATGCTCGTGCCTTCTCTGTCTGAGAAGAGGTTTTGCCCTGAAGTGCGACAATAATAGGCTGGTTTATTATAGTAGCCTTTTTTTTTATCTTTAACTTTTCCTTGGAGAGCTGCAAGAGAGTCTCCTTGTGGCTGGAGCTCATGACATTACTCACTGTATGTTCTGTCTGAGTTCCTTCGTCTTTCATAGAAATACGTTCTTGAGACGTACTTGGTAATGTTAGTACATTCGGCGGCATATTTAATAACGGGATAGTATCCTTTTTTAAAAGCTTGCGAGTCGATGAATGTAGGATGTCCTGGACACGAAAATGTTCTTCACAAATCCGGTAGTTTGTGCTAGATGTGCTTGCTAAATCTTCTCGGCACATCAGCCGAAACCATGCGGATCGTCTAAAAAGAAAAAATAGATATTATCCATTTATTCGGGTTCAAAAATGAAATACTTTCTATAGAAAAGTTACGGAAAGGTATAAACCTTAAAGAGACCGCGATGACATATCTAAATGCTCAGGTTAATTCACAAATTGGCACAGAGTTGTATAAAAATATATGTTAATTCGTCTAGGGTTATGGTGATTTAATCGGTTGAAGGACATTGAACGAGACACAATATAAGTTGTATGGTTAGGTAATACGTCTGAGATGTTAAATCCTTACCGAAATAAATTTGCTTATCATCAGGGAAATTTTATGTAAGTAACTAGCTTCCGCCCGCGACTTTGTTTGCGTGAAATTTCTTGTTCCCCCGACCCCCACCGTCGCATCGCATCGCATGCCCGCACTTTTACTTCGTTTTCGCTTAGCGCTCTTTCTTACTTCTTTTTCTTTTTGCTCGGCTTCTAAGGTTCTTAGCGTAATTTTACATAACCTATAGCCTTCCTCGAGACTTGGGCTATAAAATGCAAAAATATTTTTTCTAATCTGACTGGTAATGACAGAGATTAGCGCGTTCAAACAGTCAATAAAAAATAAAATGTGTAGGTAACTAATAGACTAAGCGCATTTTTCTTACTTTATGAATATAGGAATTTACATGTACTTAATTAGTCTACATTTTCATAAACTTTAATTAAAGTTTATGAAAATGTAGACTAATTAAGTTATGTTCCGGAATTCCGGAACATAATATTTACATAATATATAAGCCAACAGACTTAAAATAATAATTATAGTATGTACATATGTAAAAAAACATAATTATAATGCATTAAAAAATTCGTCCGCATCGCTGTCAACAGGAAAAGTGCCCAAAAGGCGGGCAGCATTGCCACGTTGTACATGGCGATGCTGATTCTTTGGCCAAAGAATACGCGAGCCCTTTGGTCACGTGAAGAGTCGACCAACCGCTTGGCGATGTCTCGGAAAACCAAGTGGGCACTCGGACCCCATGGCCCTAGTGTTTCAACCCCAAAAGGCTCGAACATATAACTCCCAAAAAGATTAGAATATTTTCGCCGTTTGAGGTTTTCCGCAGCTGCAGCAGCCGCTCCAGCACAGCCCGCCGTACTAGGAAGATGGGATGGCGCAAGTGTGTCGACACATGTTGCATCCCACACCAAAGGCCTGCCTAACTCCCAAGGCATTATGGTCATTCCGTCTGGTCTCTTGCCATCGTCACGTGCCAAGCCGTTGGATTCTAAAACAGCTGGCACCCGCACCCGCGGTGACAAGAGCACGACGGATGATGTCATTAATGCTGGCGTGCCGTGCTACCCGGCCTGCGCTCTTACTATAAGACAGGCCATGACGTCGGAAGCAGTCGACAGCTTCACCGCACTGACAGCGATGTGGAGCCCCGCAAGGAGCGCCCAGACGCAGACAAGTAGCGAGCCGGAAGGTGGAGTCACCCAGCAAAGTGCCTATGTTGGGTGACAGTAGCGCTTGAAGCCAGAGGCCCGACTCCCACTCACCCACAGCCAGCAGGCGGGCACGCTCAGCAGTATTGGTGGACGTATTGATTAGATTATTCCGTAGCAACCTGCAGAGCGGCTCATCCCACGGTCACTGGGAAGATGGGTTCACGGGCCGATCTGTATCCGGGCAAGCCGCTATCCAGGCGTTCACCGCATCACTCAAGCACGGCACTTCAGAGTCAACAAGAGAGGGAGCTAAAATTTTCCCGGTCAACTTTTCAGTGCTGTGGACAGAGGACAGAAACGCCGGGTAAGCTAATACTGGTAATTTTGCGGACGCCGAGGCCGCCAAAATGGATGGGTAGTGTAGCTTGAAGCCACGCTCGGTCGTCCAAGGCCACATTTAAAATGGATGTTAGTGTGCTGCGAATAATTTGGTCAATTTTGTCCAACAGATATGGCTGCTTCCATAAAGGGGAAGAATGTAGAAAATATATAAAATTTGAGCTAAAACAACCGTATCTAATCAGGGTGAATGAATGAAAATCTACACTTACATTATAAAGCTGAAGAGTTTGTTTGTTTGTTTGTTTGGTTGAACGCGCTAATCTCAGGAACTACGGGGTTCGAATTGTAAAATTCTTTTAATGTTGGATAGCTCATTTATCGAGGAAGGCTATATAGCATCACGCTAGGATCAATAGGAGCGGAGCATCAATGAAAGATGTTGCAAAAACGGGGAAAATTTATTCCTTTTGAGAGCTTCCGTTGCGTGCGCTGCGTAAGCGGTTAAAGTTCTAAAAAAAAGTCCGCGATAGCATATTTATGTGTATCTTTTAAGGTTAGCTCACTATAACGTTTTTAATGGTAATCAAATTTGTTATAAAATAATGCATTATTTGCGAAGGTGTTTTCATAAACATGGTATTAATCCATTTCCAAATAAATAGTTTCATAATCAAGGTTGATTAAATACATGTAAATTCCTTTTTAAATTATTCAATTTGGACCTTTGGTTTAGAAATTACGACAGGTATAAAAATGCTTAAAGTAAGAAAAATGCGCTTAGTCTATTAGTTACCAACACATTTTATTTTTTATTGACTGTTTGATCGCGCTAATCTCTGACACTACCAGTCGGATTTGAAAAATTCTTTTTGCATTTTATGGTCCAATTCTTGAGGAAGGCTTTAAGTATGTAACATTACGCTAGGACCCTTAGAAGCCGAGCAAAAAGAAAAAAAGTAAGACCGAGGGCTAAGCTAAAACGAAGTAACAGCAAGGGCGATGCGATGCGACGGGGTAGATTGGGGGAAAAAAAATTTCACGCGGACGAAGTCGCGGGCGGAAGCTAGTATTATTATATTTATAGTTTGTCATAGGTATATGTGTATCTTTATATTTAAATAAATATGTAAGTATTCCACAATTTCTCATAATTGCACCTACCACTGTTTGTCTCTGCATCACCCAAAGGTTGACTGGTAGAAAATGCCTATGACATTAAGTCCGCCTCTGTACATTTCTGTGCATGAAGTATTAAATAAATAAATAAAGGTCAAGTGCGTAGTATTCGCAACCGGCGTGCGTGTATGACCAGATGTATGAACATAAACGAGGCAAAAGAAGTATGCAAGGATCATAACAGGTGGCGTTCTATAGTTTCTGGCTACCCCCATGGGAAGAAGGCGTGAGTTTATGTATGTATGTATTCTGTAAATAGGTATTTGTTACGATCGCAAATCATTTTAATCAAAGTACAACCCAATGCCTGTAAATAGCATAAAACGTAAGATAATTTGAATTTCGCGGGCTACCCTGGCGCTTTCGCCTTAATAAACTTGAAACAGCACGAATACAAGAGCGTTGTCACATTTTGCACCTCTCTCGCTCACACAAAACCTAATTTTTAAGAATGTTAAATGAAAAAATGCTTTTTTGAAAAATGTAATCAATGGGCGGTCTACAAAATAATATTAATTTAATAGGTAGTTATTCAAAACACATTTCTATTGTGTTATCTAATAAACTTATGTAATTAAGTGTTATGATCTGTTTTTGAGATGATGTAAATAAATGCCACAATAAAAATGTGTTTTTAATAATTACCTATTAAACTAATATTGTTTTGTAGACCGCCCATTGATTACATTTTTCAAAAATGCATCTTTTCATTTAACGTTATTAAAAATTTGGCCCCGTGTGAGCGAGAGAGGTGCAAAATGTGACAACCCTCTTAAATGAATAATAAAGTTTGTCATTATTTAGTTTTCAAAACTACCCGTTAAAAGGGATTTTAGGTGCTAAAGCCTGTATGGAAGAATTTTAGCGTGCTGTCCGGTAACCTCGAATAACGGCATTAATACTTTTGACAAAAAAATTGGACATAAGTTTTTGGGTTTTTAGAATAATATCTACCAGCAAAAGGGGTTAATTATGTTTTTGGAGGAGAATTTCACTGCGTGTCTGGAATAAGTCAAAAGTAATCTAAACATTAAATGAAGATTTTTCATAAATCATCCTAAACTTATTAAACTAACCGTAAAGTTTTATTAATCTTTAAATACAATCATTGCAAACTATAGTTTTGTATAATTTAGAATAATTTTTTCAATTTTGTAAATGTGAGTACCATGGAGCTGTTTTATGTTATGATGTAGGTATGTTGACTTGAAAGAGTATGGCAGTTGAGAGTATGTCATGCGCACTTAAATGATTCGCTGATGGTGGCGCGTGTGTTGGATCATTCGGTTCCCTACAAAATGGTTGAGCTGGATGGTGCTGACCCACGCGTCATATTCGTGAACGGGCGCCGTCAGTGGAGACTGGTCATCTCTTAACTGCCAGGGCTTATTTGTAATCTTATATTTTGAATTGTTTTTAATTATTTATTTTTTACATTGTTCTCACATATAGAAGCAACAAGAACAATGTACCCAGGATTTTGTAATAATCTTGATTTAAAAGAGTGTCTTTGGAGTTTCTTGCCCGTTCTTCTCCATAGATATCTACGTTTTGGAATGGGAAATCATCTTCAACTTTCTGACTAACTGACTGACTCTTTGACAGTTCAAAAGTGTCTGTAATTTGTCTAATTGAAATAAATGCTTTGAGTTTGAGTTTGACCTTTTTCGGGATTAAAAGGGAGGAACAGTTTATATGAAAATTTTACTTTTCCTATGATCAATAAATTAAATAATAAGTCTATAAATTAATCAATTAATTAGTAATAATTTTATTAAAAGTATCTTAATCATTAACCTTTTAAAACTACCGGTTAAAAGGGGTGGAAGGGGTTTTAAATTTTGTAGGAGAAAATACGAAATCCACGCGGGCAAAATCGCGGACAAAGTGCTAGTTCTCGTATATTCTAGACAGAATCATAATTCTGTTGTTATTCTCCATGACTTCAGTGAAGCACCAAACCAATAAGAAAGTACTCCATGAATCACTAAAGTTCTAAACTCAAGAGTGAAATCTACCCTCGTTTATTAAGAATCTGCACCGAAAACTTACATTTAATGTAAATTGGAACCAACGACCGTCGGTGATTGTAACTCACAACTACCCACATATTTGTAAAAATATTGTCATCGCAGTCGACACGCGTTTTCTACTTAAGTAAATGTCTATTAAACAGCATAATATACAATTGTGATAATTGTGTGTTATTTACTTGTTAGTTTCTTACATATTTGTTAGGTTTATTAAACAGCACATGTAGTAAAACTGTCACTTTTTTTTTACAAAATCGTAGGATTGTAACGTTTACTAAATAGGGCCCTGTACCGTACTTGTTAATGAAGCTATGCTAGCTACGCTTCAATAAAAAAACTTCATAACACAGAAATAAATAAAAAGTAAAAATAATGTTACTTTTATAGGCTTACCTTGCCGGGTCAACTGGTAACGAAAAAAATGATAGATCTGGTCTCGTTACAAATGAATTCAAACATCCAGGCACTGAACAACGCCGTTCTGCCATAATTATTTCACGTAAATAAATAAAAAAATATCGTCTCGCACCGTCCGTGTCCGTACGTATCTGTCACAAACTAGATAAGAGAGTAGTATATTCTTTGCCAAGTAGTAGGTACCGACAACAGCACATCAAGCTACCCGAAACTGTCAAATTTTGCCAATCAACCTTGAACCTAATTCTTTAGCAATAAAGTTGAAAATCTATTTAAGAAATTTGACAGATTGTAGTAGCTTGATGTGCTGGCGTCTGTACATTAAGGCCGGGTTTCCACTGACGCGGAGCGGGGCGGAGAGGAGCTTAGCGGTGCACGAATTGACCAATCACTATGCTCGAAATCTCCGCTCCGCTTCAATGGAAACAGCACGAGCGGGGTGGAGCAGAGCTGAGCGGATATTCATAATAAAAATACAGCGAGGCGATGCGGTGCGGAGGACAACGAGCATTGGGGTGCAGAGCGGAGGACAGCGGGGCGGTGCTGTGCGGAGGACAGCGGGGCGGTGCTGTGTGGAAAACAGCGGGGCGGTGCTGTGCGGAAAACAGCGGGGCGGTGCGGAGCGGGGCGGTGCGTGACTCGCGCGCAGTGCCTCAGTATCGTTACGTCAAATGCGCGATTCCAAAAGTATGCTCCGCTCCGCTCCGCTCCATTCCACTCCACTCCGCTCCGCTTCAGTGGAAACACTGACCACTTTTCACCGCTCTTCACCGCTCCTCTCCGCCCAGCTCCGCTTCAGTAGAAACACTGACCACTTTTCACCGCTCTTCACAGCTCCTCTCCACCCGGCTCCGCTTCAGTGGAAACACTGACCACTTTTCACCGCTCTTCACCGCTCCTCTCCGCCCAGCTCCGCTTCAGTGAAAACACTGACCACTTTTCACCGCTCTTCACCGCTCCTCTCCGCCCAGCTCCGCTTCAGTGAAAACACTGACCACTTTTCACCGCTCTTCACCGCTCCTCTCCGCCCAGCTCCGCTTCAGTGGAAACACTGACCACTTTTCACCGCTCTTCACCGCTCCTCTCCGCCCAGCTCCGCTTCAGTGGAAACACTGACCACTTTTCACCGCTCTTCACCGCTCCTCTCCGCCCAGCTCCGCTTCAGTGGAAACACTGACCACTTTTCACCGCTCTTCACCGCTCCTCTCCGCCCAGCTCCGCTTCAGTGGAAACACTGACCACTTTTCACCGCTCTTCACCGCTCCTCTCCGCCCAGCTCCGCTTCAGTGGAAACACTGACCACTTTTCACCGCTCTTCACCGCTCCTCTCCGCCCAGTTCCGCGTCAGTGGAAACGCGGCCAAACTGTTCTGCGGCGTACTCGCAAAGACCCGACCGTTGAGTACCGAACTTTACCGAACATCGACGTGCGTCGATTCGATCGTTTGTATGATGGTCTAGCTGTGCCCCGCGACTTCATTCGCATAGAAGTCGTAAAATACACAATATACTACAAAAACAGCCACATTTTAATAAAACTCCCTCGTCCTCCGACCCGTCGCGTTGCATCGCCTGCCCGCGCTATTAGGTACTTCGTTTTCGCTGTTCGTTCTGACTTTTTCTTCAGCTCGACTCCTAAGGGTCGTTATAGCCTATAACTATCGTCGAGAATTTTTCAACCAAATGCAAAAAGAATTCTTCGAATCAGACTTTTTGTTCACAATTTCATGGGTGTTAATTTTTTTGCGCGGAACCGCAACTATTTTTCTAAAATAAAAGTAGCTTTAGTTATTTTCCATAACATCAGCGATTTGCCAGTAAAAGTCCCTTCAAAATCGGTCAAGGCGTTTCGGAAATTAGCCGGAACAAACAGAGAGACAAAAAATTGCTTTTTTGTTATGAGTACCGAATATACGTTCATAATAATGCATTTCGTAAAAAATAAGTAATTTTGTCATTACAAACAGACACTTCAATTTTATTTTATTGTATATATATAGATGACGTATATAATATGTTTATATTATGTATTAAAATAATAACCAATTTGTGTTGCTCTGTAAAGGGTGAAATTTTATGAATCTTAATGTAGGTACCTACATTTTACACAAAAATTATATTAGATAGGACAAACAAACATTACCTGTAAAGAGAAACAACAATTAAAGCTATTATTTACAGTTTTAAAAGAGTATTTACAAATTATTTTCTTTATATTTTCAATATTGTCATTTTGACAGACATCTTTATTTTACTCAATTTTGGGCACCTTATATTAATTAGCAACACTGAATCGACGATGCCGTCCTCTTTTAGTTCACAGATAAGTTGGTAGGACTGTACAGTTTTATTGTTTGTATACCTGAATGACCATGCAAAATGAAGTAGACCTTCATTTACACGTATAGTATAATATAATACTGCTTACTTGTGCCACAGTATTACAATACGTAATAATAATATTGTTTTTTCTTTTGTAATATGACATAGTTTAGATACTTTCCTATTTAATGAAAGCGCGGGGGAGGGGGTAGCCCACGAAATTCAAATTTCTTACGTTTTTTGCAATTTGCAGGTCAGTATTACATTGTATGTTGATTAAATTATGATTAGTGACCGTAACAAATATTTATTCACAGAATTATAATCATTAAAGTCATCAGTACAACTCTCTAAGACCAATTCTATTATATTTCATGAAATCTTAACATTTCAGGATTATCCTAAGTAAGGAATTGTATTACTGATTCTAATGATTATAATTCTGTTAATACATATTTTTTACTGTCACGAATCATACTTTAATCAACACCCAGACACTGAGCTGCAAATTACAAAAATCGTAAGAAAATTTCAATTTCGCGGGCTATTTTAGCGATTCCCCCTTAACCTGTTTAAAAGACCACTGAAGTTGAATGCACTCACGAAGGAACTTTATTAAGTAGTGCAGGTACCTTGGGACGTTACCCGAGGTAGGTAGGTGTACTCAGTTAGACAACGTTAAAGGTTCCATCGTATATTTTACTTATTACTAAGCTTGCTTACAGGAATTTTACTAAAATAGAGGAGCCTCCAGGAAGTATAAGGTCTGTTCTGTCATAGTATAAAAAGAAGAAGTAGGTTATCTCCGGCACAATCCGCGATATAATTGCCTACTGTCTCAGGGTTGTCACTTTTAGTTAAATTTTAATTCAGTGCCAATAAATTGGCAAGGGTCGGGAAGTTGTATTTTTTACTTGTATTGTCTGGGTACCTAACCGATGATGAAACCTTTCACGATGAAAGAAAGAGCGACGGGCCAGCAGACGGGCGGCGCGGGGCGGTGATGAGCACGAGTAAACGGTAGGTTACTGATAGTACTGTCACCAATTCATTAGTTTAAAGCCCGGCCCTTGCCAAAGATAACACATATCACTGTATAACTAATTCAGTGATCATTAGTCAATAAAGTTCAACAATGGTTTTCCTAACAAACACAGAAATTTATTCAAGATTCATAGCAGTATTATTTATAAAAAAAAGCCAAACCCAAACACACAGCAATACGTTCTCCTGCGATTATCACACATTTTTCATTAATTTAGCGGTGCCGAAAAGCCGTGACGCGCGAACCTCGTGCGATGTTAGCCCCGACTGGCGCGCTGCGAAACGGGCCGAGATTTGTTTAAGTGTGCGTGCGGCGACGCATAGATACTTTGGCGCACACATACAAGCCGCGCGCGGTGCGTTTGTGTGAAGATAACGTACTTCCTCTCTTTTTACTATGGTTCTGTGGTAGCCTTCGGGAGGCTGACTGGAGAATAGTTTCTTCGGAGGAAATTAAATTGGAGGAGCCACTAGGCTTACAAAATGATTACTTTTGTAAAGTAGTAAAAGAGAGGGCTACTTCTCAAGATAATTTAGAATGACCAGCCTATAACGTTCCCACTGATGGGAAAAAGGCCTCCTCTCTATGAGAGAGGAAGAGGATTTATCAGATATTTTTTAATTCCGTATGAAAATACATGTTTGTGTACAAGATTCACATTTCAAGTCATTTTAATTGACAAATGAAGAGACGTATACTAGAATACCCCTTCTTAGATCATTTAAGTGTGTTATTACTTAGATTATCCATTGACAATTAAGTATTGTAAGAAAGAGGTCCTAAATAAATTACAGTTTCAATGGGATTTTTAACTTTGTCATGAAGACAAAGAGATTCAGAAATATTTGTACTTTTTGATTGATCTCATAACTTCCAAGTATATTACCTAACTTGTATTAATTAAGGATATGAGTGACCCAATTATCCTTTAATAATGAGATTACTATTTTAATTCGATTTAGATCTCATTGATTTTAAATTATCATTACTGCTTTATATTTCATGTTCACCTTAATTAAATAACGCAAATAGATTTACCATTAATCTATAACATTTTATCCAGTGCGCACGGTGATTCAGTTGGGTGACAATAGAAATTGAATTGAGTTTCCAACTGACAGTTGAACTCTTATGGAAGCTGTGTTCATTTTTACATTTTCTTGGATAAATAGATTGAAAACTCATAATTATTTATTTGAACATTTAAAGACTGAAATGTCCGTTCAATCCGTATAATATATAATTCACATAGCGTCTACTACATCCTTCAGGTATTCTTTCACCAGCAGATATCAAACAGGTCTTCAATCCAAATGTTATACAGGGTATGGCGTAAATAGTAGTCTAACGTTAAGCGGTCGATACACCGTATACTCAGCTATCACATACCACAATTTGAAACTTTTTTCCCATAGAACTCAGGATAAAATATTTATATTATTTTTTTAAAGTTTTACATCTTGCTTTACTAATTGAGCTGTTCAATTCATCTCTCTTTGAATAGAAATGGCTATAATTTTTGTTCAAATTATGGAATCTGTTATCATTATACTATTTTAGAATCTGCATTAACTGAACAAGTTTTTATAATAATGAGCACCGACAGTGTCGTACATTTGTTTTACACCATTCGCACCCCAAGGCACACAATTTTCTAGACATTTGAGTTACATTTTGAAATAAACACATTTTTCTTTATTACCTTTAAAATTTCATTTATAAAATTACTTGTTTGTGATAGCATATGTATTCCACAGTTATATACAGAAAAAATAATGAAAAAATAATTTAATTTATAGAAATTACAGCCACATTAGTAAAGCAAGGTGTACATTTTTCAAAAAAAAAATAGAAAATTATTTTATTCTGAGATCTATGGAAAAAAGTTTTAAATTGTGGTATGTGACAGCTGAATATACAATGTGTCGATCCGTTAACATTGGACCACTATTTACGCTACACCCTGTATGTTTTCATAACATAATAACTGTTTTGTTCTAATGCAAGCTCTGTTTTGTTTTTGGTCAAACTGGGAAAGTAAACAGTATTTCGAGAAAATAAACAGTATTTAAAGTATTTAATAAAATAATTGTGTCTCGTTCAGTGTCCTTCAACAGATTAAGCTGGTAGTCAATTTGCTTAAAACTCATAAGGTAATAGCTTATAGAAAGCACGTTACATTACAAACGTTATACTACCACTGACTCAATATAAAACCATTCTCCTACCCTGTCAAATTTCAAACTGAATAGTTTGAAATTTGACAGGATAGGAGAATTGTTGTTTGATTGGTTTATAAGACAAACACTGATTTTAATAGATGGAATCATTTATTAAAATCAGTGTTTGTCTTATAAACCAATCAAACTACTCGCGAAGGTTTCATGCTAAAGGCAGGCCCGATTAAAGCCTCTATACAAGGTGTAATTTTAATCACCGTTAATCTCTTAAGGGGTCATTGTACTCATCATTATGAACAACTTTTACTATGGGACCAAAGCTGAAATCGCGAAAAAAAATCAGCTGTTCCCTATATTTATGTTCGCATAACTCGTCAAAATGTAGGGAGCACCCGACTTACCTGACCTGACCTGACGCTAAAGTAGTCCGTGAAATTAAATTTTTCTTACGATTTTTGTAATTTGCAGCTCAGTGTCTGGGTGTTGATTTAAAGTATCATTCGTGACAGTAACAAATATGTAGTTACAGAATTATAATCATTTTCATTAGTAATACAATTCCTTACTTAGTATAATCCTGAAATGTTAAGATTTCATGAAATAGAATAGAATTACTTGGTCTTAGAGAGTTGTACTGATGAGTTTAATGATTATAATTCTGTGAATTAATATTTGTTTCGGTCACGAATCATAATAATTAAATCAACATACAACATAATACTGCCCTGCAAATTGCAAAAAAACGTAAGAAATTTTAATTTCGCGGGCTACCTCCCCCCAACCCCCCCGGTGATTTCGCCTTAAATAGGAAAACATCAACACTATGCAATATTACAAAAGAAAAACACAATATTATTGTTATGTATTGTAATACTGTGGCACAACACAAATAAGCAGTATTTTATTGTACAGACGCCAGGCAGGTCAAGCTACCCGAATCTGTCAAATTTCCCCAATCAACCTTGAACTCTATTAGAGTTTGACAGTTTGTAGTAGCTTGATGTGCTGCCGTCCATATGTCATCCATCATACAAACGGCCCAATCGACGCGCGTCTAAATGTTCGGTAAAGTTCGGTATTCAACGGTCGGGACTTCGCGAGTGCGCCGCAGAACAGTTACGTACGGACGCGGACGGTGCGAGACGATATTTTTTTATATACCTAATTACGTGAAATAATTATGTCCCGACGGTATTGTTCAGTGTCCGGATGTTTGAATTCATTTGAAACGAGACCAGATCTATCATTTTTTACGTTACCAGCTAAGTTGTTACGGTATGCCTATAAAAATAATATTTTTTTTTACTTTTTTATTTATTTCTGTGTTATGTAGTTTTTTTATTGAAGCGTAGCTAGCATAGCTTCATTAACAAGCACATACAGTACAGGGCCCTATTTAGTAAACGTTACAATCCTACGATTTTGTAAAAACATTACAGTTTTACTACATGTACTGTTTAATAAACCTAACAAATATGTAAGAAACTAACAAGTAAATAACATACAATTATCACAATTGTATATTATGCTGTTTAATAAACATTTACTTAAGTAGAAAACGCCTGTCGACTGCGATGACAATATTTTTACAAATATGTGGGTAGTTGTGAGGCCTCTGCCTCGAATTTTGCGGGCAGCGGGGCGGCGGCGGCGGCGGCGCGGGAGCGGCGCGGGCAACGCAGACCCGTTCTCGAAACCAGCGCAGATCGCGCGGCACGATAGCGGCATAGTGTTGTGTCGTCGAGATATTTGTTTTTGTTCGCGAACGAAATGTCTGAACAACAAGAATATTTTGTAGATTTTCCCATTAATTACTAGTTATTTTATTAACATAATAAAACATTTTTATATTTGCCTTCAATATTTAGTTCGTTTTTAATTTTTTTTCAAATCTGATTAATTAGCCTCCTATTTTTGTGGTTCACATCTTTTTTTTTTTTTTTTTTTCAATATATATTAAAAAAATATATTGGAGCAGCTCAATCCCACGCCTTTTTGTCTTCAATGTAATCTTTAACGGTTTATAAGGCTTTCTGGCACAACTTATGTTTAATAAATGATTTGAATTTATTAAGGCTCAGATCTTGAACGTGGCTTGGAAGTTTATTATAAAAACGTATAGGTACATTGACATCTGAACGAGCCACCTATTTTCTTGAGCCTTGTTGTAGGTACAACAAATTTGTGTTTGTTCCTAGTGTTCATATTATGGATATCACTGTATTTTTTAAACAATTTTATATTTTTATGGGCATATACAAGATTTTCAAAAATATACTGAGAAGGCACAGTCATTATATTAGTGTCTTGGATTTAATTTATAAATTTATCGAACAGCTCTTTTCTGCAAAACAAAGATAGTCTGAATGTCGGCGGCATTTCCCCACAACAGAATACCGTATAACATTTTTTTTAGAACAACTTTGCTGTTCCATATCGGTGTCCTATCAAAAATAGCTGAAATAATTTGTTCCTGCACGTCCGAGGACATTTCGATACGTCACAAAAATAAATTGCGCAGCACTATCAATGCAGACGCGCGGCGGTCACCGCTTGACTGGAGTGCACCGCTCGTCGCCCGCTCCCGCCCCGCTGCCGCGCCGCTGTTTTCGAGGTCCGGTCCATTTAATTTTACGCATAAAATCCTGCCGCTCCCGCGCCGCCCCGCGCCGCCCCACGCCGCCCCGCGCCGCCCCGCGCCGCCCCGCACCGCCGCCGCCCCGCACCGCCGCCGCCCCGCGCCGCCCCGCCCCGCGCCGCCCCGCGCCGCCCCGCGCCGCCCCGCGCCGCCCCGCGCCGCCCCGCGCCGCCCCGCCCCGCCCCGCCCCGCGCCGCCCCGCACCGCCGCCGCCCCGCGCCGCCCCGCACCGCCGCCGCCCCGCGCCGCCCCGCCCCGCGCCGCCCCGCACCGCCGCCGCCCCGCTGCCCGCAAAATTCCAGGCAGAGGCCTAAGTTACAATCACCGACGGTCGTTGGTTCCAATTTACATAAAACTAGAACTAGCTGTGCCCCGCGACTTCGTTCGCGTGGAAGTTGTAAGATACACAATATATAATACTAAAATAACAGCCACATTATAATAATCCCGTCGCGTTGCATCGCCCACCCGCGCTATTACTTCGTTTTCGCTTAATAGAACTTTTTTCTTTTCGCTCGGCTCCTAAGGTCGTAGCGTGATGTTAAATAGCCTATAACTATCCTCAAAAATTGGGCTACCAAATGCAAAAATAATTTTTCAAATCCGACTTTTTGTTCACGATTTCATGAATTTTATTTTTTTGACACAGAATGCTTTTTCTAAAATAAAAGTAGCCTTAGTTATTCCTTATAACATCAACTATCTGCCAGTGAAAGTCCCGTCAAAATCGGTCCAGCCGTTTCGGATATTAGCCGGAACAAACAGACAAAAATTTTATAAATTACTTTTTGTTATAAGTACTGTACTTATATACTTTCATATGCATTTAGTAAAACGTTGTTCTTTTCACATTACAAACAGACACTTTAATTTTATTTATTTATATAGATGTAAGTTTTTATGGCAGATTCAAACGAGGGTAGATTTCACTGTTGAGTTTAGAACTTTAGTGTTCCACGGAGTACTTTCTTATTGGTTTGGAGCATCACCGAAGACATGGAGAATATATACGTATTTTCTATGAATGAATGAATGAAATGCACCGACACCAGCGTGGTTTAATCAGACTCGATTACTCGAATGAACCCAAAGATCACACTAGCCCCTGCAGCCTCATGTTTCATGGTGCAACAGAGCCCATTGCATATCAAGGAGTAGACCTGGAGGCGCGGTAATGGTAGGGAAGACGTGCCCATAGGATATGGAAGGATAATTAGCGGCGTACCGGATATTCATCCTAAAGTAGGCAAAGGAATAATAGAGAGACGGGTAATATTTATCTATGGATGGACATCTTTTAACGACGTCGCCGCCAAGTTGTTTCAAGTCCGGCTTCACCGGTGAGTCTTTTGACGCGGTTACTGCTATGCTGTATTACATGTTGCTGCTTCTAGTCTTCGTCTGAGGTCTCGCTACTATCCGTTTCAGGTTTCTTCTAAGTCTCGCTAGCAGCCTTCTTGATCTTATATCGGTCTTCAGCCGTGTCCATCCAAAAATTCATTCACTTGTCGAATTAGGTCATGTCCTGTTTTAGGTTGCCATTCCAAAGTTAGCAAAATATGATGACGTCTTATTCGGAATTCACCGAACCAAAAGGAGTATCAGTCGCTTTTGTTCTGTCCTCGCGACCCTTTTTGCAGGAGGTTAGGTACTACCTGAGTCGACCGCTTGAAGCTCGTCTATGTCGATGTCTAAAAATAGAATGCGCATTCACAAAAACAAACGATTTTGGAACACTAAACACTGCACTGCACTGCACATAATAATATAATAATTTGTCACACACTTATTATACTTTAAAGTTAGGTATGTAGGTACCTATTTAGCACATATAACTAATTAAACCGGTATCGGCAGGAACAAAATAAGCTATAACGGAAAGCTCTCACCAAATAAGCTTGCACGGGGGTCACGCCACGTCGCTCGGCGCACTAGGTCCCAGGCAATTAGTCTCTCGTATTGTCACAACACAGTTACAAACTCACTATCACAAAAAATAGACCCTTACACTACACAACACACGGAATAAACACGACAACAGTGGTTTGAACGCAACGCAGCGCAAATCGCACGTGTGTCGCCGTCGACGGTCGGCGCGCCAATTTCTGGAGAATATACAACGAGTATCTGGATGTACGGTACTAGTCCATCGAAACATTTTAAAACACGAAGATTAGTAGATAATGGAAAATTAATAAATTGCAGTTTTCAAACAAAATAAATAGCAGAATCAACTGCATAAAAAGTAAACACGCTTTATCTACGAAAAGTCACTGACCAACGATGCGATGCGGGGTGCGGGGCGCGGCGGCGGCAATTTTTATCTATTATTACGGACTCAGATCTACATCATGTTGAAAAATAAGAAAATGAAAAATAATTTCCTGTGGCTAAAGTATTCATTGGATTTGATTGATTTTTTGTATACGGGTAAAGAACATGATTCTCTTTACGTGGTTTAAGGGAATGTCAATCGTCCTGTTACACCTTGTATTTTTATTTTCTCCTACACAAACCACTTCCACCACTTTTAACCGGTAGTTTTAAAACATGAATGTTTAAGATCCTTTTACTTATTACTAATTTATTGACTTATTATTTAATTTATTGATCATAGGAAAAGTAAAATTTTCATATAAACTGTTCCACCCTTTTCATCCCGAAAGAGGTCTAACTAAAACTCAAATCATTTATTTCAATTAAACAAATTACAGACACTTTTGAATTGTCAAAGAGTCTGTCAGTTAGTCAGAAAGTTGAAGCTAGTTGCCCATTCCAAAACGTAGATCTCTATGGAGAAGAACGGGCAAGAAACTCCAAGGACACTCTTTTAAATCAAGATTATTACAAAATCCTGGGTACATTGTTCTTGTTGCTTCTATATGTGAGAACAATGCAAAAAAGAAATAATTAAAAATATAGGTTTAAAAATTAAGCCCTGGCAATTAAGAGACGACCACTTTCAACTGACGGCGCCCGTTCACGAACATGACGCGTGGATCAGCACCATCCAGCTCAACCATTTTGTAGGGAACCGAATGATCCAACACACGCGCCACCATCAGCGAATCATTTAAGTGCGCATGACATACTCTCAACTGCCATACTCTTTCAAGTCAACATACCTACATCATAACATAAAACCGCTCCATGGTACTCACAATTCCAAAATTGAAAAAGTTTTTTTTTTTTATTTATTTAAGATAGGTTTGCTCTTGACTCTAGTCTAGGTCAGAGATGACAGAGACAAAGTCGACGATGGAGCGAGCTTACCCAGAAGAAGCCTGTTAACTCTCACTTTGAAGAGATCGGGGTTGTATACGTTCGGAAACACAGACGCAGGCAGAGAGTTCCACTCCTTTGCTGTGTTGGAACACTAAATCACTGATTGTATTTGTATTAGTTTGCAATGATTGTATTAAAATATTAATAAAATTTTACGGTTGGTTTTTAAGTTTAGGTTGATTAATGAAAACTTATGATTTATACCAGACATGCAGTGAAATTCTCTCCTAAAAACTTAATTACCCCCTTTTGCTGGTAGATATTCTAAAAACCCAACAACTTTGTCCATATTTTTTGTCAAAAGTATTAATATCGTTATTCGAGGTTACTGGACAGCACGCTAAAATTCTTCCATACAAACTTTAGCACACTAAAATCCCTTTTGACAGGTAGTTTTGGAAAACTAAATAATTACAAACTTTATTATTAATTTAAGAATGTACTCTAGCTGTTTCAAGTTTTAAGGCAAAAGCGCCAGAATAGCCCGCGAAATTCAAATTTTCGTTTTATGCAAATTTCGTTTTATGCAATTTATAGGTCAGTACCTATTGGGTTGTAAGTTGATTAAAATATGATTCGTGACGGTTACAAATATCTATTTACAGAATTATGAGTTAATAAACAAATAAATAAATTATAATCATTAATGTCATCAATACAACTCTCTAAGACCAAGTAATTCTAAAACAGGCTATTTCATGAAATCTTAACATTTGAGGATTATACTAACTTAAGGAGTTGTATTACTGGTTCTAATGATTATAATTCTGTAAATACATATTTGTTACGGTCGCGAATCATACTTTAATCAAAATGCACCCAGACACTGAGCTGCAAATTGCAAAAATCGTAAGAAAATTTGAATTTCGCAGGCTACCTTAGCGCTTCACCCTTAAGTTGAGAAAAAGATTTTTCAAAGGTCGAATTTTCAAAAACCTGTTCTTAGAGCTCGCTACATTACAAAAACTTTTTTACAAAAAATAACAACCGACTTCCAAAAAAGAAAACGCTACAATGTGAATTAAGTAGAAACTTATTATTTTATCATTGGTTTTATTGCTTTGACATTTATTATTTATGATCTATTGTAATCGAATTCTTCATTGACCGTTATTGTTTTTATTGACTTTTCTAAATGTATTTAATGAATTTTATTTTAATTGCAATTGTAATATGTTATTTTTTAAATTTTCAACACAATGTACTTACATATATTGTTATGAAATAAATTACTTATGACTTATGAAAAATAACTTTGATTTCGGAAGTCTGTATCTTTGGATCTGTATTCTAGGTTTTTGCCACCGACTTCCAAAATTAAATTTATTTTACACTTTGTAGTGTTTTTTTTTTTGGAAATCGGTGTTTTTTTTTTTTTTTTTTTGTAAAAAACTATTTAATTTTTTTACCTTTTAGTGGGTCGGTTTGTAATGTATCTAAGTTACAATAGAACTCACATAATTTTTGGAATTATGTTAATAAAAAAAGAAAAGCGATCTTTTAAAATAAAATAAAAGGTGAATTATTTAGATTTTTAAATTATCTATCCATTAGTATAATCCTCAACGTCACCTTTACGTACGTACTTACGTAATACTGTGGAAACATTGCGCCGCGTAGCCCGCGGAGACGACTGTGTCAGAAGCCCCCCGAACCTCGAGCCGCGAGAAAGAGAGCTACTCAATAATTGCCATCTTGCTTTCGCGCCACTGAGACCGCACGGTATTCGGACATTCGGATGTAACGCACTGAACGCACTCCTCACGCACAGCTAAGCTTCTTTGTCCTTCTGTTGTGTTTGTTCTTTGTGTTTGTGCTTCTTTGTTTTTGTTTGTTTGTTCTTTGCTTCTTTGTCCTGTGCCAGCTACGACAAGTGTAGAACAAAGCTCAAATAATCATCACCCGCTTCGCGCCACAGCCGTGAGTGTTTTACTAGTAAATACATTACTAACTAAAGATGGAGCGCACACCTCCAAAAGGTATTTCTGCTGCGGACTCTAAATTAAAAATAGCAGGGCAGGCACCTCTCATCCCTAGCCAGCACGTCACCCTAAGAACAAAATCCAAAAGGGCGTGCCCGGAAGATAGCGTGGTACCTTACTTTGGTCAATGAAGTGCAGGTAATTATATTCATATTCATATTCTTTACTGTGGATCATAGGTCCACAATACTCATCACTTTATGTCCTCAACTAGACTTAGTTTCCGTACTGTCCATATTTATACTGTGGTAGGGTGAAATTCAATACTCGTTGCATGTTTACTAAGGCCTACCACACAGTGCAGAACATAAGCGATTTATTAAATCGTTTTATGTTTTTTTTTTACGGTTAATATTTGTATGCACATAATTATTATCATTTTATATATTTATAGAGACTAACATTATTTATTTTTGATTAATCGAAAGGCAGGGAAGGATCTTTTAATATATATATTTTTTTTAGTTTTCTTGTAAATGTATGACACACAGACTTTATTCACTCTTCCTTCTTCGTTCAGTCTATCTCTCTGTGGAATGCGCTCCCCCTGGAATTGGAAATCAGGATGGCAACCAACCGATTATCCTTTAAAATAAAAGTTCGCGAGCACATTCGTAAGAAGCTGGCAGTATCATCACAACGTTAACGTTTTCCCGTTGTTTGTCTTATTTGTTTTAGTATATTCGTGTATTTATGTATATATTTATTTGCGCTTATTTATATATAATTAGGTATATATTATTATATTTATAGTTGTAATAGGTATATGTGTATCTTTATATTTAAATAAATATGTATTCCACAATTTCTCATAATTGCACCTACCACTGTGTGTCTCTGCATCACCCAAAGGTTGACGTAGAAAATGTCTATGGCACTGTACATTTCTGTGCATGAAGTATTAAATAAATAAATAAATATGACGATTTGAATTATTTTGTGTCTTTAGATAGTTTGTTATAGAAGTTGGCCCCCTCATACATAATACTTCTCTTACCATATTTAATCCTAGGCTGGGTTAAGCAAATGTCATTAGCTTGTCTTGTATTAAAATTTTATAAGTTTCTGCCCTTTTTGTAAATATTATCTTTAGTTAGAATTTTTCTTACGAGTATGCATGTACTTATATAATTGAAGGAGATTCATAAGTTGTGTTTCTTTGTAGATTTTTTCAGTAGGAGTTAAATTGTTATAAGTACCTAAATAGCGTTTTGATTATTCTGTTCTGGGCAATTTGTAATATTTTTAGGTTTGATTTGGCAGCAGTTCGCCAGACCTCAATCAAGTAGTCCAAGTGAGATTTAACCATAGAGTTATACATAGTATAACGCACATGTCCAGGAAGACATCGCACTATACCACAGAGCGCCCCTGTTGGTGATGTGAGCTTGTTTTTGTTACTCTCTATATGTGGTTTCCACGTTAGTTGATCATCAATTATAAGACCAAGATATTTTTCTTGATGAACTCTTTTTAGCATTTGACCATCAACATGTAAGTTACTGTGCTGACCAATCTTTTCGTTTTTTGCTGCGAATATAATATTTTTAGATATATTTATTGTCACTAAATTTGATTTAAGCCAAGTATGTAAAAGGTTTCGATCGTACTGAGCTCTAATGTTGATGTTATTAATGTTGTTGAGTTATAATGTTGGTTGTTCTATAATTGAGCATACTGAGATACCTGAGTAAAATAAACTCGTGTCTTTAGCGTACAGTGCTATATCCCCCTTAGACCGATTTTATGTAGATCAGAAATAATAATGGCCCAAGGATAGAGCCCTGGGGGACTCCGTAGGTGATTTGTCGAGGTCCCACTTTGGACTTCACCGATTCTCACAATTTGATATCTGTTACCAAGGTATGATTTTAACATTTTAAAAGCAGATCCTGAGACACCTAGATGATTTAGTTTTAACAAAAGTATATCGTGACAGTGTCAAAAGCTTTTTTTAAATCTACAAACACTCCCATTGTTATTTTCTTACTATCAATATTGGATTTGATTTTTGTCACTAGATCGGTTGCAGCTGCAACCGTGTTTGACTTAGGCCGAAACCCATATTGTTTTCCATATAAGAACTTTTTGATTTTAGAAATGCACTAAGTCGGTTGTGCAATATTTTTTCAAATACTTTCGATAATATTGGTAATACAGATATCGGTCGGTAATTACCTGAATCTGATTTGTTTCCCGGCTTATATATGGGGCTGACTTTTGCAACTTTCAAGTATTCTGGAAAAATTCCTTCTGTTAGACACCTATTAATACAAAGAGTCATCATCATCTTCCTGCCCTTGTCCCATGTTACTTGGGGTCGGCGCAACACGTTTTCTCTTTCCATTTTCCCCTGTCAAAAGTCACGCTATCATTCACTCCCTTCTCTTTCATATCATTCCTCACACAATCTCTTTGGCCTTCCTCTCCCTCTCCATTCATCAACATTTATATTTATCACTCTTTTAGTCACATGCGTTTCCTCCCTCCTCTTCACATGTCCATACCAAGCCAAACGATTTCCTTTCAACTTTTCTGTCACTGGCGCCACTTTCGAACTTCCCCTTATATACTCATTTTTTACTTTATCCAATTTCGTCACTCCACACATCCATCTCAACATTCTCATCTCCGCTGCATGCAATCTCACTTCAATTAATACAAAGAGTATTTGCATTTTATAGCCCAATACTGTAGTAGCCTGGATATTTCAGCGGTTAATACTTATAATATTTTGTAATCAATCTGTCCATTGTAAAAATCCCAAAAAGACGGGTACAACAAATTGAAGACAACTGTGACATAGCATGACAACTGAAATGACAGGTATTACGTTTAGTCGATTAACCAGAGCCGTGGTTTTTTGTTTACCGTTAGTTAAGGTGAAAGTGCCAGGGTAGCCCGTGAAATTCAAATTTTCATACGTTAATTGCAATTTGCAAGTCAGCATTAGGTTGTGTGTTGATTAAAATATGATTCGCGACCGTAACAAATATGTATTTACAGAATTATAATCATTAAGGTCATCAATACTACTCTCTAAGACCAAGTAATTCTATTGAAGGACTATTTCATGAAATCTTGACATTTCATGACTTCTGTAAATACATATTTGTTACTATCGCGGATCATACTTTAATCAACATACACCCAGACACTGAGCTGCAAATTGCAAAAATCGTAAGAAAATTTGTATTTCGCGGGCTACCTTAGCGCTTCCCCCTTAACGACACCAACGGAGTATTATAGTGATACAACAAATACTACTTTTACGAATACGAATACAGCTGATTCTACTGCAGCTGCACGCAATTATTAGTCAAAGATGATGAAAGGAAATTAAACACGCTAAGGAATACAAATGTTTATTTACATGTAATTTATTCATTAAAATTAACTATACGTATTTTTTTTTCTTTTTTGTTTTCGGTTTTAGAGGCATGAGGAACAGGGTGTAAAGTTCACTCATCCTCCATAGAAAAGGGAGGATCCTCCGACCAGACGGGTGTTGTGTCTGGTGGGCTACTGCCCGACGGTTGATGTCGGGATGTTGTATATATGCTAGTCGCGCGGTAAACTCTGTTTGCGCGATGCAGGATTTTGCGTGACGTCAGTGTGACGCGTTCCATTGTGGCGATGCCGCCACACGGTGAATACAAATATTCGTATTCGTCAACGACCATTTCGTATTTGTTGCATCACTACAACGAAGTATCTTAGACAGCTCGCTGGAATGCGGCCCCTCCCACTTACCCGCGCGGTGCCCCGCGTTCGCCTTGTACGTTCAGTCAGCAGGGACATTTTACTTTGTGATGTGACGTCACAGCGCCGCACGGGTAGCATACTAGCTTCTGCTCGCGGCATCGCCCGCATAGATTTCGGTCTGTCACAGAGTCTTCATCGTGTGTCCCGCGAACAAAATCTCGGTCGTGAAATCACTATTCTTTCACCCAAATTGGTGTAAAATGCAATATTTATCTAATAAGTACTTAAATAAAATTTCCCTGACGATAAGCAAATTTATTTCGGTAAGGATTAAACATCCCAGACGTATTACTTAACAATACAACTTCTATTGTGTCTCGTTCAATGTCCTTCAACCGATTAAATCACCATAACCCTAGACGAATTAACATAATGTCTGAAACAACTCTGTGCCAATTTGTGAATTAACCTGAGCATTTAGATATCTCATCGCGGTCTTTTTAAAGACCTTTCCGTAACTGTTCTATAGAAAGTATTTCGTGTTTGAACCCGAATAAATGGATAATATCTATTTTTCTTTTTAGACAATCTGCATGGCTTCGGCTGTTGTGCCAAGAAGATTTACCAAGCAAAACTAACATCACAAGCTACCGGATTTGTGAAGAACATTTTAGAGCCCAGAACATGATACGTACAACGAATCGCAAGCTTTTAAAAAAGAATACTCTCCCACCATTAAATTTGCCGGAAGTACTGCCGTCACCAAGTACATCTCAAGAACGTTTTTCGATGAAAGGCGAAGGAACTCAGACAGAACATACAGTGAGTAATGTCATGAGCTCAAGCCACAAGGAGTCTCTCTTGCAGCTCTCCAAGGAAAAGTTAAGATAGAAGAAAAAGTCTGCTATAATAATACCAGCCTATTTTTGTCCCACTTCAGGGCAAAAGCCTCTTCTCAGACAGAGAAGGCACGAGCATTGATCACCATGCTTGCTCAAGACGGGTTGGGGGTTTCAGACATAAGTCTTAAGTATAACTTTAATTTTTTTTTTCCTTCACCATCTGTAAATGTCTTTCATCCTCCTGTATTAACACCAGCCTGAACATTTTTTTTTATGTCATCACATGTAACCTAGTTATATTGACAGAAGCGTAAAATAATCGCAAACAAATCATTTTGTAAGGAAGGGCTCATCTGGAGATCCTTAAGCGACTTTCCCGATGACGTTGGTTGATTGAGACGAAGCGGCCAGTCATCATGGATGGCCGTCATCATCTGACCAAGCTCCTTGTTCTGCGGAAGCACTGCGCTGCGGGTCACGCCAACCGAGAACGCGTGACAAAGGACCTACGACAGCGGTACTGGGTCATCCACTTACGGCCTACAGTACGCACCGTCGAGAAGAACTGCGCCTACTGCAAGAGACGACGAGCAACGCCACAAACGCCAGCTACGGGGGACCTGTCACACGCCCGCCTTGATCAGTTCCACCGCCCGTTCACTAACTGCGGGATGGATTACTTCAGACCAATGATGGTCCGTGGTCAATGGTGTAGACTTTTTGGCGTCTGTATCCTGGCTGTGTTTCGGTGACCTCTTCGGGAAAACCGAAGGTTTTGTCTATGCGATATGAAGTTATCATGACGAATAATTCCCGGAAATACATTGTCAAGGACGGTACAATTGACATCTGTCGGGCATGCCATCGTCCGCGTGAATCAATCCGACATATTGTTTTCGGTTGTTCTCGTCTTGCTAACGGCGAGTACTTGCACAGATATAATCTAGTGGCTAGGATTATCCACCAGCATCTTGCCTTGCAGTACAATCTTGTGGAGTCCGAAGTATACTACAGGTGTGTGCTGGACCCAGTTCTCGAGAATGGTCACGACAAATTGTACTGGGATCGATCTATCATCACTGACAGGACTATTGTAGCCAATAAGCCTGATATTGTGGAGATACATCGACGAGAGCGCCGTGCAATGATTGTTGATATCGCTGTTCCTCATGACGAGAATCTCGTGAAAACTGAGAAAGATAAAAATGTCAAGTATTTTGACTTGGCACACGAGGCTGTCGACATGTGGGACGTGGACTCTGCAATCATTGTACCGATAATCGTTACGGTCAGTGGCCTAATAGAGGAGAGCCTCGACCAACACCTCAGGAAGCTCTCATTGCGTGGTTGGGTCAAGGGCTTGATCCAGAAAGCAGTACTCCTGGACACGGCTCGCATTATGAGGAGTTTCCTCTCTCTAGAGCACTGACTTGGACCCTGTTCCTGATGCCGATGGGCTACCTATTTTTAATATATTAAAATGTTTTTTTTTGTTTTTATAAGAATATTTAGAAATATAAATTATACGTTTAGAAAATGAAATAAATGACATTATAAAAAATAATATAACAAAAATAATAATATACAGATAATAGTGTTCAGTTTATTTTTTATTTATGTAATGTGTGATTACTCAAACAAAATAATTCCCAAGCATCTGTGTAATCCATCAGAGAAACATTCTACGCCATATTCAAGTTTAAAGAAACTTTTAAAAATCAAGAAAATGATTTGTGTACGGCATAATAAAAAAATACCCTCAGTTGTTCAAACCTTTTTAAAAACATGCTTGGTTATTGCCCTTTCTTTTGAAGTACTATTATATTTACGCAGATGTCTCATCAACTCTTGGAATTAGGATGTACAAAGCAAATTAAGGTCGAATATTTAATTTTTAAACAGACCAAAATAATGCAACATTTTTGCTAATGCACTATTGGTTTTTGTTAGGAATCAGTTATCAGCAATGATAGGAATAGGTAGTGCTAATTTGCCTAAACTTCGAGGAAGGAAGTAACATGGAGTAGATAATACCTCCTCTAAAATCCCGGAATAATTTTAATGACGTTTAAATCCCGGGATTTAAAAATCACGAATTATTTATTGGACTTTATTTATAGATAGATAGAATACTCTTTACTATGTACACCATAAAAATTACATATATAAATGTGTGTGTGTGTGTAACCGTAAAAAATGTTATGATTTTTCTAATCAATAATTTGTAACTACAAATAAAGTCCGATAAAAAATTCGTGGTTTTTAAATCCCGGGATTTAAACGTCATTAAAACTATTCCGGGGTTTTAGAGGAGATAGTATCCACTCTATGTTACTTCCTTCCTCGAAGTTTAGGCAAATTAGCACTACCTATTCCTATCACTGGTTATCAGTAACTGATTCCTTCTTAGAATTGTGGTGCACGCGCACCAATCAAATTCTGGGAACTCGCATAACAAAAGCCGCCGCGCGACGATAACAAACTTGCCCTTTTTTCGACTCTCAGGTAGCGTCTAGTGAATTGTTATTGAATAGAAAAATCAGCTTAGTTGCTGAGGATATAAAGTCGTTATTTATTTACACTAGTACTAGTACCCGAGTAGTCGGGTGGACTCGTCACATCTTCGGACCCTCAGATAGTCAAGTAACGACTGCCCTTGTGACAAGACGTTTTAATTGCAAATTCGTGTTCACACAATTCACCGCATGAGGTTGTGCGCTCCTTCACGTGTTGATTTTTGAGGTGTTTAAGGTGTTGAGCCTAGCCCTAGCTGTGAGCTCCTTCACTGATTTTTGACTTTTATTTGTGTGATCAATCAACTATGGCTACTTTTTCGAATGAAGAAAGAATATGCGGATATCGTCTTCATGTATGGCAGAGCTGACGGTAATGGTTCTTTGGCGTGACAGATGTACCAAGAGATATATAGTCAGAGTATTTTACAACACATTTCATCGGCTTTCTGAAGTTGGAATCCATCACGCGAAATCTGGACTCAACCCGGGAAGACATCACCCAAGTATCGAGGAAGACATTATTGCAGCTTTTGATGCAGATCCTACTACGAGCGTCAGAGTAGTAGCTCGAAACCTCAACATTTCGGTATGGAAGGTGTGGAATACGATGCACTGAGAAAACAAATATCCTTTCCACGGCACGGGTGTACAAGGTTTGGAAAATGAAGATCCCCCACGAAGGATTCAGTTCTGTCGCTTTTTATTAAATAGTGATATTGAAGATGCATGGTTTTTAAAATCCATTTTGTGGACCGATGAGTCAAAATTTTCGAAAGAAGGAATAACCAATTTTCATAATCTTCATCGATGGACCGACAAGGAAAACAATCCACACTGGGAGAAGCAAGTGTCGTTCCAAAGGAAATTTTCAGTTAACGTGTGGGCAGGAGTAATCGGCCGCACGTTGATTGACCCCCTTTTCCTACCAGATAATTTAAATGGAGAAAATTACCCGGAATTCCTCCAAAACTATCTCTCAGAGCTTCTGGACGAGACCGAAATACCAATATTGGCAATGAGAAGACCAATGATTTTTCAACAAGTCCAGCACACTGGACCCTAAACGTGAGAGAACATTTAAATAATTGTTTCCCATAGAGCTGGATTGGCAGAGACAGGCCCATCTCTTGGCCACCTCGATCACCCGATTTAACTCCTGTGAATTTTTTCGTTTGGGGACGGGCCAAGGAGCTCGTCTACACGCACGTTGAAATTTCAACTAGAGAAGAATTAATAGAAAGAATCTAAACGGCTTTTCAAGTCATGAAGCAGGAGATGAATGTAAAAATCACGACTATAGAAGTGAGAAGATGGGCACGCGCTTGTATAAGAAACCGCGGTCAACATTTTGAACATGGACAATAAATTATTATTTTAACAAAAATGTTGTTTTATTGATCTGTTCAAAAATAATAATTTTCGTACTCAATTTGCTTTGTCCACATCCTAATTCCAAGAGCTAATGAGATATCTGCATAAATAGTACCTCAAAAGAAATGGCAATAACCAAGCATGTTTTAAAAAGGTTTGAACAACTGAGGCTACTTTTTTTATTTTTTTATTATGCCGTATACAAAACATTTTCTTGATTATTAAAAGTTTCTTAAACTTGAATATGGCGTAGAATGTTTCTCTGATGACACAGATGCTTGGGAATTATTTTGTTTGAGTAATCACACATTACATTAATAAAAAATAGCTTTCACTGGACACTATTAACAATTAATTGAAAAAAAAAGGGTATTATTGTTAAAAACCTTCGAGTTTCAAAAGAAATACAAGGAACCGACTTCGTCCAAGACAAGTCTAGCTTAATAAGTTCTAAATGGTCTAAGATATCACCCCCTTCAGGCTTTGCACCCATCTACCAAACATCCTGTATATATAAATAAAATATAAAATGTAAATATAAAATAAAATAATTCATGATCTAAAACAGGGCTTCCTCTCTCCTATCCTTTTGCTGTGCCCTACAGGGTCTCTAATGATCTCAATTATATAATTACAACCTAAGTTCACATTATGGTAAAGCAATAAAGACATTGAGAATTGTCAAGGGGTCGGTCAGTCAGAAATAAGTAGATAGTTGCCCATTCCAATGCGTAGTAGGTTCCTATGAGAAGAACAGGCAAGAAACTCTACGGACATTCATTAATTCAAAATATTGGTTACATCAATCGCACAATCCATTCACCGTTTGTTTGACCTTCCCTTACTCTTATAGCCGTTCATATTCACGCTTCCTCACGATTTAACCATGGCCTGCAATTCCGCAGGATCTAACTAAAATACTCATCGCAAAACTGTACCATTACTTGGAGCAAGAGTATGAAGAGCTAAAGACAATGTATGGAGACCTGGACCTGACTCCTCTGTCGAAGTTCCGCCAGCGGACTGCGCTGGCCGCCGGAGTGAGTGAGACGACGGTACTTCAGATACTGATGGAGGAAGAGGAACGATATGCAGACAAGCGACAGGAACCGCCTGAGAAACGACGCTTACAGATGGACAGGTATGAGTTAACACTGTGTTACTGTATTTTTAACAGCACATAGTAGCGACATCTATGTCACAACACAGGAACCTCTAAGTAAATCGGAGAGTAAAGTTTTCGTCACTGACAGGTGTACCCACAGAATCCTGCATCGCGCAATCAAAGTTGGACGCTAAAGGCGCCCCTCACCGGGAGCACTCGCCTGTAATGTAACAACCCAAGATTCCACTGTAACGGCTAGGGCTTTGCAAGTAGACTGCGCAGACCGGCAACTGCTCGGTCGTGTAGAGAGGTAAACCCGCAGGAAAACATATAATAGGAATGATGCCTGGGTAAAAAAAAGAAATTATATTTAGTCAGTCAGTCATATAATAAATAAAGCCGACCACGCACAATGAAGGGTTCCGTAGTTGGGATGAATAAAGAAGAGACAGAGTTATCCCAAGAACAAACTTAACATTGTAGTTGAAAAACATTTTCTCCCATTCATTCCAACCGCAAATGTATTGTAAGTTTGTACGCACAATATTGAAACATTTACCGTGTTATTTTAAGATTATAAAATTCTTTGCTCTCCAGTAATTAATATCATATCAGGTTTGGTCCCGTAGTAAAAGTTGTTCATAATGATGAGTACAATGACCCTTTCAGAGATTAACACTTTTTAAAATTACACCTTGTATACACATAATAATATATATTACCCAACAGTCGCAGGCAGCTTAATAATGTAGAATTGAAAAAACATCTAAAGTCATTTCTAACTAATAAAGCATACCATACTATTAATCATCGTTAGGGATTGTAGAACAGTACTGTCCCGGCCGCTCATGCATTTATTTAATAGCTTTTTGCGGGAATGCTCATATCTGATATATGATATATAGGATATATACCAGTAGCAGTACTGTGAGCATTTGCTAAAGTCTTCGAGTCCGCGTTGTGTTCAACTATTCACTCCCAAGTAGCCTCACAGCTCAACGACGCGCAGCGTGGTTTCCGTGTGGGCCGTAGCACGAATTCTAACTTAATGTATTTTTTAAATCAGGCCAGCACAGTGCTGGACTCGGAGACTGGTGCCCAACTGGGCGCCGCATACTTCGACTCCAGGAAGGCATTTGATAGTGTGGATCATGACATACTTTTAAGTAAATTTGCGAGGGTCGGTTTTACTCCAGCCCTCCTAGAGTTCTTTGCTAGCTACTTGGGCAACCGCAAACAAATGGTAGAGTAAGCAGGTTACATCTTGGACTCATATTTCACACTTACGGGGGTACGTCAGGGGACTAATTTAGGACCTTTAGAATTTATTGTTATGATTAATGATCTTCCAGAAGTCATTAAAGACGCTGGCTGTTTGTTATTTGTTGACGATCTCAAGCTATTCTTGCGGATCACAGACGGGTCACACTGCGGAATGTTACAGCGAGACATTGATCGGGTGGTAGCGTGGAGTGAAGAGAATAAACTACTCTTCAATGTGACGAAGTGTAGCGTAATGTCCTTCACGCGGGCCGTGGTACCCCGACGCCATGATTATTGCATGGGCGGTCGCGTCATACCGCGGATGGGGTTAGTGCGAGATCTCGGGCATACTTTCTCTGGGGATCTTTCGTTTCGTGCTCATGTAGGTGTGCAAAAAGCGTTTAAAAATCTTGGTTTTGTCATGCGGGTAACCCGTGACTTCACTAATATAGCAGCAGTGAAAGCACTTTACAATGCGTTGGTGCGAAGCAACTTGGAAACTAGTGCTATCATCTGGTATCTTTATGAAGTGAAGTATTCTCAGATGCTGGAAAAGATGCAGAACAAATTTACCCGATTTGTACTGGAAGCAGTTTGGTGTCTACCTTTTCTACCCACTTATGTATCTCCTCTCTTTGTTATAGGGATGTTTGGGTACTATAAGTTGGAAGTAAGGCGCAGTCTCGCTCTTGTAAAATATGTTTTTATAGTTTTTCGCGGTATGTTGAATAATCCGCAAATCGTTGGGATTGCTCGTTCCAGACAGGAGGCTACGGTAGGGCCCGAGGGAGGGACTTTTTAAAGTTCCGGCAACCCGTACAAATTTATTAAAGTTTGCACCAGTGATTCGTGCAGTAAGAATACTTAATAGTGTCTCTGTGTTTGGACATATTTTCTTGCTCTTTGGCGGAATTCCAGAAGGTGGCACTTAGTATTTTAAAACGATTTTATTACGAATCATAATATGTATTTGCACGCCATAGTATGTGACAAACAAGACTGAACCTATATTTTATTTTGTTGTTATCCTGCATGCACTTTATTCTTGTATGTGTACACATGTTTGAGCAAATAAATATACTTATCTTTATCTTTTAAAAAATGTTTTATTTTTTTTAGTCATCATCAACATCATTTCAGCCGAGTGACATCCACTGCTGGACATAGGCCTCCCCCAAGCACCGCCACTTCGAGCGGTTCTATGCTTCCAACATCCAGCGGATTCCTGCAGCCTTCACTAGATCGTCGGTCCACCTCGACCTTGTGCGAGGGCTTCCAACGCTACGTATCCGGGTACGCGGTCGCCACTCCAGAAACTTTCGGCCCCATTGACCATCTGGCCTGCGCGCAATGTACCCTGCGCACTGCCACTTAAGTTTGCCAATCGTTTGGACTGTGTCAGTTACCTTGGTTCGTCTGCTGATCTCTTCATTTCTAATTCGATCACGTAGAGAAACTCCAAGCGTAGCCTCTCCATTGCCCTTTGGGTGACCTTCAGCCAAATGAGGCTCATTGTGAGCGACCACGTTTCAATTCCATAGGTCGGCACTGGCAACAGGCACTGGCATTTTTCTTAGTAGTTTATCATAAAATATTGTTATTTATAATGGCCGTGCGCCCGATGGGGTTTCCCATCCACAAGTTGTCGAACTACGATACAAACTTATATTTAACCCAATTAGGGGATGATTTTTTTTTTAATCCTCTCCTATTGCTCACCTTCGTTACAAAAGGAACTCTTGTGCAACATTTCATGCTTCTAGGCACAGCGGTGTAGGCTGCGCGTTGTCTGTCATTGAGTGAATTAATTAAAGATTTTTCTAAGTAGAGATTTTATTTTGTGTTTTCAGGGAGCAAACTCAAAGCGACCCAATTCCTTTAGAAGAGAAAACAGAACTACGAAGTGATGTAGTGGACAAGTAAGTAATGTTAATTATTTTAGAAGTCTTCAAGTCAAGTAAGCAACTTACAAATACTCTTAGTATGTTCGATTTCCTCATAAATTTAATCACATTCAGTTACTTTATAGTTGACTTCTTCTATTTCCTATAGGTTCTACCCTGTATATTTTATCCAATGACCCGACAACACTCTGTATAATTTTTCCACTGACCCTAGCATATTCATAATTATTCTGTATATTTCTTCCACAGCCTCTTAAAAACTCACCCTGTATATGTTTTCCCTTGCCTCTAAATCTCCCACTCTGTATATTGCAAGGGTTCCGTACCTCAAAAGGAAAAAAACGGAACCCTTATAGGATCACACGTGTGTCTGTGTGTCTGTCTGTCACAGCCGATATGCACCGAATCTAATGGACCGATTAAGTTGAAATTTGGTACACATATCAATTTCTGTTATTCAAACACGGACGTGTTACGTAAATAGATGAATTTTGAATAAAGGGGTCATTTTTGGGGGGCAAATAAGAAAATTAAAAAGAAAAGTTTTGAAAATTATACCGTGTAACATAACAAATGAAAGGGCTTACTGTGAGGCGTCTTTTCATTCTGTACAAGGCCAAAACGCAAGGGTGTGAAACTAATCGCGTATTTATTGGAAATCACTTTTTTATTAAGGTCTTCCAATGTATACAAGAGTGCGCAAATACTCGCGTATACTTCGTAGTGACCTAATTAACTACCTTATTCCATACAGTGCCAGTACGCAGACGGACTAATGGCACAATTGAATAAAAGTGTCTTTCATTGTAACATTTTAAATTTTTACTCAAAATTTTACATTGAAAAGGCACATTTGGTTGTATATGCCTTTTAAACGTAATATTGCTCTTTTTATGTTATTTTTTTATGATAAAAAATAAAAATAAAATAATATGTATTTGGTATACAAGGTGGAACAGGACGATTGACATTCCTGTAAACCACGTAAAGAGAATCATGTTATTTGCCCGTATACAAAAAATCAATCAAATCCAATGAATACTTTAGCCACAGTAAATTATTTTTCATTTTCTTATTTTTCAACATGATGTAGATCTGAATCTGTAATTATAGGTAAACATTGCCGCCGCCGCGCCCCGCACTCCGCACCGCACTATTGGTCAGTGACTTTGCAAAGATAAAGCGTGTTTACTTTTTATGCAGTTGATTCTGCTATTTATTTTGTTTGAAAACTGCAATTTTTTAATTTTCTATTAACTACTAATCTTCTTGTTTTAAAATGTTTCGATGGACTAGTACTGTGCTCGTTTTAATTTAATGTCGTACGTCCAGATCCACATTGTATAAATGCAACTATTTACATTCACACAATTTCGAAAAACATAGTTTAGTCGTGTTTTTTTTTTAACAAAATTCAAAAAATATTTTAACGTCGATTTTCTCAATATTTACAGAATGTTAGTTGTGGCCTTTTAAATAATAACGGCAGTATAGTTTGGAACCAGGAGCTGGACCACCACCTCTTAAAGCAGTATTATTTTTCTTACTTGAGTGTGGGAAAGAGATGGAGCTCGACACTTCATCTCTTTCTCACACTGAAGTAACATTAAAATAATACTGCTTTAAGAGGTGGTGGTTGGCCCCCAGGACGCGCGTCCACGTTACAAACTATACATGAGCAGTACGCAAAATTCGTGTCTACATTGTAATCACAGATTTAAAAAAAATAGCATTACAATGTATACGCGAGCAGTTTCCTACGGCTGGGTTTTGGCCTTGTCTATGTTGGAAAGACGCTACTGTGGTGGTCTCGAATATACTTTTTTTTATAATTTAAAAATAAATAGTTTTAAAGTTATTTAAGAAAACAGACGAAAATTGACCATACTCCCCTTATCTCGGAAACTACTGAGCCTAAAATTTTGAAAAACAATCAGAAAATAGTTCTATACTAAATACTTATAGATTAGAAGAAAACTTATAAGAAGTCTGTGGTCTTAAAATAACACGGTATATCTTTCGACACTGTGCGTACAAACTTCCATTTGCAGTTGGAATGTATGGGAGAACATGTTTTTCAACTTCAATGTTAAGTTTGTTCTTGGGATAATTCTGTCTTTTCTTTCTTCATCCCTACTACGAAACCCTTCATTGCGCGTGGTCTGACACGCACTTGGCCGGTTTTTTTTCCATTGGGTTTTTATCCAGGCAGCCCGCCTCCCATGACATTCATGTGACCTCCACCGGCCCGCGCTGGGCCCGCGTGGTTGACTACGGCCCACTCTCTCGCAGAGAGATGGCCGGTGTCCTAGCAGTGGGAACATTATAGGCTGATTATTTAATTATCATAATTATGCATATATTTGTCGCCTAGACTGCCTCGTTGATCTAGTGGTCGCAACACGCTACTGCTGAGGATGAGGTCCTGGGCTCGATTCCCGGTTCGGGCAAAGTGATATTGAGTTTTCCTTCGGGAATTTCTCAGTAGCAGCCCGGAGTCTGGGTTTGTGCAATAGTCTCGCCCCCTATCACATGGGGCTTAAACATCACTGGTGAAATGTGGGTGTCCTATAGGTACACCTCTGCCTAACCCTTCGGAGAAATATAGAAATATTTTTGTGCAGGCAACACACAAGGCGAGTACTCGACGACGGCGGCCACGAGTAGCTCACGGAGCAATTAGACGAGTGAGTACATACATATGTAAGCATTGCACAAGTAGGGTTGCCAGCTTTTTGTACAAGAAATAAAGTAAAGTATATTTTTCGTCAAACTGGGAAAGTAAACTGTATTTCGGGAAAATAAACAGTATTTTAAGTATTTAAAAAAAAAATCATTGTGTCTCGTTCAGTGTCCTTCAACAGATTAAGCTGGTGGTTAATTTGCTTAAAAAATAATTTCTCTGAATTTGTGTATCACCAGCTGTGCCCGCGACTTCGTTCGCGTAGAAGTCTTAAGATACGATATTCGCAACAAAATTGGCTATGTAGTACCCAGAACAACGATATGCCGTGGGGTGCGCGCAAAACCTTTATTTGCAGTCAGTTCTTGTCGTACAAATGCCGGCTTGCGAGCGCCCCTACGCCGCCTTACCAATCAATACAACAAGATCTTTGGAGACATCGACTTCTTTTCTGTCTCTGCTCAAAAATTTAGAAGTCTTGTCCACAGAATGATTTAGATAGTTAAAATTAAAAAATACTCTCTCCTTCACTCTTTATCTGTTGTTTGCATGCCTGTCGATGTTTAAGTTCACTACTAACTACTTTTCTGTTTGCTTAGAATAGCGCACTGTTAGATATAACTTTTAATATGTTGTGGAAAATGTCGTAGGTTATAATAGGTAGGGGAAAAAGTTTCTTCGCATTTTTAAAGAAAATTCAAAACATTTCTTAATATAGTTTATTCACATTTAACTAAAGTATGTAGGTACCATTTTGTTCGATAACTTTTTGCCATCTTGTAGGTAGGGACATGATCCCATTGCTATAGAAATTTTGGGACTTCTGATCAAAATACCGCGACAAGTGGTTTTGGCAGTCCTCTCGTGAAGTTAACCTGACACTGCCTAAAGAATTCTGAAGAGACTGAAACAGGTGGAAATCTGAAGGTGCAAGGTCAGGACTATACGGCGGATGCATTAACACCTCCCAGCCAAACTCTCTTAATTTTTGCTGAGTGGCTAAAGATGTGTGAGGTCTAGCGTTATCATGATGAAAAACCACACCCCTTCTGTTGATTAATTCCGGCCGCTTTCTCTCAACTTCTTGCTTTAATCTCATCAGTTGTTCGCAGTAGAGTTCAGAATCGATGGTCCTGCCTGGTGGTAACAGCTCATAATGAATAATGCCCTTCCAATCCCACCACACACACAGCATCACCTTGTTGCGAGTTAACCCGGGTTTCGCCACAGTCTGTGAAGCCTGACCGGCCTTTGACCACGACCTTTTTCGCACGTTCTTGTCGTATGTGATCCACTTTTCATCACCAGTTATCAGCTTCTTTAAAAATGGTTCGATTTCATTACGTCGTAATAAAGAATCACAAATGAGTACACGGTTCATTAGGTTTCTTTCAGTGAGCTCGTGAGGTACCCAAATATCAAGCTTTTTTGTGTACCCAGTTTTTTTCAAATGCGCCAAAACTGTTTTGTGGTCAATTCCCAGTTCTTCAGCTACGTCGTAATATCTACATCCACTTTTTCAAAAATGGCATCCATTTTATCCGTAATAGGGCGACCAGAGCGACGTGCATCTTTGACATCAAAATTTCCGGATTGAAAACGCTTAAACCAAATTTGTGCTACTCTCACAGACACTGCACCAGGTCCATAAACATCGCAAATTTTTTTCGCGGCTTGCGTTGCATTTTTACCTTTTTTGTAGTAAAATTTTAAAATGTATCGAATTTCTTCATTAGATTCACTCATCTTGACAGTACGAAAAAAAATGAGAATCACACATTTTCCTAATTTGAATTTGGAATTATGTTCTTTAAAATTTAAACTTTCAATTATACCAAAACCAGCCAGATACAAATAGTATAGCCAAAGAGATGTTATTACAAGTTCATACATACTATAATGCGAAAAGACTTTTTCCCCAACCTAATACATTTATAATTCTTGTGTATTTATAACTTAGTATAAGATTTTAATGTATAACTGTTTTTTTTCCCGAATAAATAAAATTAAATTAAAATAAAATAAGATACACAATACCTATACTAAACTTATTTATATAAAAAAAAACAACCGACTTCTAAAAAAGAAATACTACAAAGTGAAAAATAACTTGAATTAATTAATAAGTTTTTATTTTCCACTTTCTAGTTGTGGTACGTACCCCACCCGAATTCGTATACCACTTCTTGCTAAGTAAATAACAGTGACAGGAAATTATTATAACATCATCAACATACACAAATGGAACAAAATACTTATTATTGAAGCTAACTCAAAAACCACTCATCAGAATTTGACCTTATATGCGACCACAGGACACCCTTTCAAATAAAAACTTTGCAAAAAGGCAAATATGTCGCGCTAAGTCGTGGTCGGGTCAGAAGTTTGGACGCCGTCGCCAACAAATTATTAAATCAACCACACAACGGCAGATCGTTGACGAAATCTGTCTCCTTACAATCAAGGCCACACATAACACACAACTCAAGTAACGCGATTTGAAGCATATTAGCTTTATAATCATGTATAGCCAGAGGGCATCTCATGACAATTCCAATAAGCCCAAACACAGTTAGGATACATTGGTTTATTACGGAGTTCCGGTGCCTACCTTCCGGCTACATTATCAGATCAGGTCGTTGGTACAAGTTTCATCGGAACCATTTATTTAAATTTGCTTCGTCATAGTCGCTTAACTATCTTAATCGAGATATCACCACCCGTGAAAGAGGAGAAGTTCCCGTGGCCATCTGTGGTCTTCTTCGTCAGTTCCACTTCACCAAATGATACTTTCTGGATGCAAATGCTTGCCTATAATATTTGAGGAGTTCCCTCAATTCCTCATGGATCCTGTCATCAGAACTGGATTTTGATAAAAATGGGACCAATCTGTATGCCCTTTCAAATAAAAAAAGAAGTTTCCAAATAGGTTTGTAAATGACGGAGGACTGAGTTATTAAAGATTTTTAAAAAATACAGCCGAATTGAGAACCTCCTCCTTTTTTCGAACTCGGTTAAAAATATCAGCCACATTTTAATAAAACTACTCCCTCGTCCCCCGACCCGCCGCGTTGCATCGCCCGCCCGCGCTATTACTTCGGTTTCGCTTAGTGTTCTTTCTGACTTTTTCCTTTTTGCTCGGCTCCTAAGGTTCGTAGCGTGATGTTAAATAGCCTATAAATATCCTCGAGAATTGGGCTACCAAATGCAAAAAGAATTTTTCAAATCCGCCTTTTTGTTTACTATTTCATGGGTTTTAATTGTTTTGCGCAAAACCCTAATTACGTTTTTAAATAAAAGTAGCCTAAGTTACCCGCATTAACATCAACTATCTGCCAGTGAAAATCCCGTCAAAATCGGTCCAGCCGTTTTGGAGATTAGCCAGAACAAACAAACAGACAGATAGACAAACAAAATTTTTTTAAATGGCTTTTCTGTCATAAGTACCGTATATACGTTCTTATGCATTTAGTAAAAAGTTGTTATTTTGACATTACAAACAGATACTTCAATTTTATTTAATTGTATAGATATAATTTTTTATTCCCTCGCAGCATCCAAACGGCTGGATGTATGTATTTTAACGATTAACCTTTTTATAGCCTGTGTATTGCAGTTATAATGAGGAGCTCGTGGCTTAGTAATAACAGCCGCACGGGCCAACACAGTAGGTTAAGCTACGCTTTCTGGGGTTGGCCGTAGATGGGTGACCATCTTTACATACCAAGACTCCTCCGTGCCTCGCTGTTAGTCCCGGCTGTCATGCGTAGATCTTTGACAGTCGTTACGGGTCGCCAGAAGCCCGAAAGTCTGACAACCAGTCTTACCAAGGGATATCGTATTACCCAGTTACTGGGTTGTGGAGGTCAGATAGGCAGTCGCTTCATGTAAAATACAGGTATTCAGCTGCATCCGGTTAGACTGGAAGCCGACCCCAACATAGTTGGGAAAAGGCAGGCAGATCGATTGTATTGCAGTTACAATATTTTGATGACTCCCTTTAAAATTAATATCTTCTTGGTTTCAGAAACACTCTGTTCGGAGACACAGAAATAAAAACCGAAGAAATAGAAATTCTTGAAGAAGGAGTTAGTTAATTTTAAGATTGTCAAACTCATGAGTTTTGTGTGATCAAAATAAGACATTTTTACCATATTTAGTAAAATAATTGATTCTGGTGTTAAGCTGTCACAGTCACGAGAATAAATACCTTACAGTAACGCTAAATACAAAATATTTTTGTTCATAATTGATTTATTTGTTAACACAGGTAAAGACATACAGATCTTATGTTTGACTAGCTGTGCCCCGCGATTTCGTTCGCGTGGATGTCGTAAGATACACAATATACTAAAATAACTGCCACATTTTAATAAAACTCCCTCGTTCCCCGACCCGTCGCCACAGATTACCAGATAAATCACTCCATGAACTTACGCGCGCTGACTACCTACCGGCAGCCGGGCCGCACGTAGCCCATTTCTCAGTGGGTAGCCGACAGCTGCGAGGCGCGTACGTACGCATATATAGTTTCAAATTTTTATGATATGGCTGGTTCTGGTGTATTATGTGTGGTTGATGGATGTAGATCCAGCAAGAGAAGAGATAAACACTTTTACTATCGTAAAACTGTATCGTATTTAAACTTGCATGTTTCGTGTTTTGTATTTTATTGGTAGGTATGTAATTACTATGCGTCTGGGATAAGAATAGAAAGGTCAATGCCCTCCATTTGTCAACTGTCATTTGAAAATTACGTTTAGCAAAAATCTACTAAGTGCTAATTAATTTTCAATAATATTTATTATCGTTATTATCTTGTTAATGTTATGTTCATATAATAATTGTTTACTTAAAAGCGTGCAAGTGTTAGAAAAGCGTGCATGATGTGGCAATATGGCGCCAGCGCAAGTTTGTTCATAGTGTAGAAGCATAGTAGTTACCTATAACGCTAATTGTGTAAACGAACGAACAAATTAATTAATCGTGTTTTCAGTTTCCTCCATTTCGTATTTCATTCGTATTCATAGCCATGCGAAGTGGTTACGTCACTGATTATTAAATAGTTAGGTACTACATGTTGCATACGATGTGTGCCTTACTTGTCTTACAACTGCAATTTCGGGGTGTGGTCAATACTAAATTGTTACCTAGCATAAAATTATTCCTCGGTCTTTCATAAGTATTTTTAACAAATAAACATGCTAAAACATTAAAAAGCATTTCATTTTATTTTATATTCTTTCATAAAGTCTACCACAAATACCTACTGATATCTTTATCGCAAAACGCAGCCCCGACAATTCACAATAACCACGCGGCGGCGCGCAGCTACAAAGCAAAACTCATTTTACGCTTGTAAGGTTAGGTACATTTCGTTCGCAGCATCTAGCGACTCGAAGGTATAGGCTATTATAGTAGTAGGTATTGAAAATTTTGTATGGAGTGATTTATCTGGTAATCTGTGCCGTCGCGTTGAATCGCCCGCGCTATTACTTCGTATTCGCTTAGTGTTCTTTCTGACTTTTTTCTTTCTGCTCGGGTCCTAAGGGTCGTAGCGTGAGTTAAATAGCCTATAACTATCTTCGAGAATTGGGCTACCAAATGCAAAAAGAATTTTTCAAATCCGACATTTTGTTCATAATTCTGACTTTTTTCTTTCTACTCGACTCCTAAGAGTCGTAGCGTGATGTTAAATAGCCTATAGCTGTCTTCGAGAATTGGGCTACCAAATGCTAAAAGAATTTTTCGAATCCGACTTTGTTCATAATTCTGACTTTTTTCTTTCTACTCAGCTCCTAAGGGTCGTAGCGCGATGTTAAATAGCCTATAACTCTCTTCGAGAATTGGGCTACCAAATGCAAAAACAATTTTTCAAATCCGACTTTGTTCATAATTCTGACTTTTTTCTTTTTGCTCGGCTCCTAAGGGTCGTAGCGTGATGTTAAATAGCCTTTAACTGTCTTTGAGAATTAGGCTACCAAATGCAAAAATAATTTTTCAAATCCGACTTTTTGTTAAAAATTTCTTGGGTTTTAGTTTGTTTGCGCGGAACCCTAATTATTTTTCTAGAATAAAAGTAGCCTAAGTTACCCACCGTTACATTAGGACAGACAGACAAAAATTTTAAAAATTGCTGTTTTGATATAAGAACCGTTTATCCTATGCATTTAGTAAAAAGTTGTTATTTTGACATTACAAACAGACACTTCAATTTTATTTATATATATATTTACATATAGATGAACAGAGCGCTATGTTATGCCAGGATGCGTACAAATGTGGTACGCAAAAACTAACTGAGGATTACAAATTAAAATTTAGTAACAATATTTGAAAATCATGCATAAGCTGCTGGTTGAAATAAATTGAACAATTACATATTAATTCATGATCCAATTATGTCAGACCTAAATGAGGAATTATTAAAATGTCAAAATGATTTAATGTTACTATTAATAGTTGTAATTCTAAATTGATTCGTCATTTAAGTATTCGTCAATAGTGTAATAACATTTATCAATTAAGTACAATTTCATTTTTTCTTAAATTGTGTAAAATATAATTATTTTATGGCGTCTGGAATTTTATTATAAATGCGTGAAGCCATACCACGGTAATATTATCTATACAGTATTGTAACTCGGCCGTATCTTTGAAATAAATGCCTACAGCCGCGCGGTACGTAAACATGCGATAGGGCTGCCCGCCTCCAGCATTTTAATTACATTTGCCTACTTTGTGTTTCCATTTAGTTTTGTGATTGTAAATATACTTTTTATAATTAAACAAATAAAATACTTTGTGAATTGAATAGGAAGTGTTCAATAAAAATTCGTGTTGTTTTTTGATTGGTAGATTTAATTTAATATTAAATTTATTTTTTCTAGTATTATTCATACACACAGTACAATAAACAAATATTATTAATAATAAAATACCACGTCTTTACTTTGAATTATACAAACTAACAAAACAAAACACACCTGCCCCGAGGCTTTAACACAAGCGTACCTACCGTATCATGATTCATGAACCGCCTATAACTACCTATTTCACTCGTGTCAATCACTTTCCTTTACTCTATTCACTTTATTTATTAATCCAGACATCTTTTTTTACGGGAGATAAAAGGAAATACTTATCCATTAAAAATACACACATTATGTATGGACGGCAGCACATCATGCTACTACAATCTGTCAAATTTCTTTAATAGATTTTCAACTTTATCGCCAAAGCATTAGGTTCAAGATTGATTGGGAAAATTTGACAGTTTCGGATAGCTTGACCTGCTGGCGTCTGTACCTACCTACTAGTGAGTAAAATTATTTTATAGTCTTACCTCTCAGAGTTTCCAGGTAATCTAAAGAAAGTTATCTCTGGGTGCGTTATTGACGAATTCATGCACCCAAAAACAGCACAATATATCCTACTCGTCATATTAAATATGTAAATATGTACTTGAACTTGTTTTTAGTGAAAAAATCACGCGGTTATTGTTAAAAAAAACAACACACCGTTCGTTCGTCACTGCGGCACAGTCGCGAGTGTCTGCATGCCGAGCGCATGCCGAGATCGAGGCGCGTAGGCATAGCTCGCGCTTCGTCCGTTTGTATGAAGTTGGAATACTGTATAGATAATATTACCGTGGCCATACCCAGGACACTTTTTTTTACTAATGCAGTTTTATACTTATACCTACCTACTCAAAGAATTTTTGTACTGACTACGAATTGGGACATTTCGTACTATTGTCATTTTATCAAAAAGGTTGGGCTTTGTTTTGACGAAGATACTAATTTCTAATATGTATATCGCCGGTAGTGTAAGTATTTTTAATGATTTAAAATACGCTGCACAGCTGTCATCTGTTTTCAGACCACACATGGCTCTAATGCACCTTTTTTGTGCCTTGAATAGTAATCCTTTATCTGTGGAATTACCCCAAAAAATAATTCCGTATCGCAGAAGTGAGGCTACTAGACCATGATACGAAACAAGTAACGCGTCTATATTTACTTTTCTAGTCAATTGAAAAAGTGCATAGGCAGATTTATTATTTTTTTACGCAGCTGTTCTATATGAGCTTTTCAATTAAGGTTATTGTCAATATGGATACCTAAAACCACACTTAATTTTACTTGTTTTATTTCGTTACCATTGTAATTGACATAAGTTTTTGGAGCTTCAATTCTTTGGTGGATATGCATTACTTTGGTTTTCTTGAGGTTGATTATTAAATTATTCATATTAAGCCAATTAATTATGTCAGTAAGAGATTAATGTCAAACTAATGATAAGTATTTATGTCCTTACATTTTACTACGGCAGTGCTATCGTCTGCAAAAAAATCATTTGTTGTAGTGTCACTTTTGGCAAATCTTTTATTTAAATGAGAAATAAAGGTGGCCCAAGCACGCTGCCTGGAGGCACTCCATATTTTATACTTTTGAAATTCTACACATACGTTCGTTCCGTTTTGGTTTTTGCGCACACTTGTGATTTCAGTACATTGCAATCTATTACTAAGGTATGATTCTAGTAATTTTAAAACGTTCCCTCTGATGCCATAGTAATGCAATTTGTCTAGAAGGATTTTGTGATCAACATAATCAAGGGCTTAAGTCATGTCTATGTAAATAGCGCAAATGGGAGTCTTTTAGCAGCAGACATAACATTATTTAAAAGGTCGAAAATAGCCATGTTAATCGTTTTATTTCTCCGAAAACCGTTTTATTCTTTGCACAAAATATTATACTTGTGAAGATATTGGTATAACGAGTTATAAATAACTTTTTCAAATACTTTGGAAAAACAGGAATTTTGATTATTGGCCGGTAATTTTTTATATGCGTCTTATTATCTTTTTGTGGTGTGGTTTTATTGTGACTTTTTTTAAGCCTTCGGGATAGATGCCCTCGGTAATACCTATATTAATAATATGTGTTAAGGCAGGTGCTATAAGCTCAATTACATATTTAATTACTTTTGTAGATATACCGTCAATATCTATCGTACTAGTAGTATTTATAAGCGTCTTTGCGGCTAAAATTATAGCTGATTTTAGAACAGGCTGCATAAACATTGATTGCATTGTCAAATCATCTAACTTATTGTTTATTTTAATGTCATTTATTATATTATTCTCATTAGTCAAGTAGTCATTAAATGTATTTGCTATGTCAATCGGGTTTGTGTAAGTCAAATTCCCTGTTTTTATTGTCAGTATCTGTTCTTTAGGCAGGTTAGATCAGCAGAGTACATCTACAGTTGTCCCTTGATTTTCCAAGTTTTCTAATTGTACAGTTAACAAGTCTGATTTGTTTAACAATCCAGCAATGTTTTGATGCATTACATTAATACGACTGAAGAAAAATCTGTCCCGTGTCTTCTGATTCAGTTACTGTCTTCATTTGGTTGTCAGGTTGGTGAAAGTAAGTGTTTGATGATCGTATGTCTATAGTCATATTGTAAATATCCTTAAAAATCGATTGCATTCCAAAGTAATTTATTGCACCCGTGCGTTTGTTGAACATAGTGTCATCATACTTTAGGTTCATGTTGCTGTCCAGAAAATATGCGTGTCCATGAGTGATAGTATCTAGATATAATAAATTATTGAATGTTTCCACTCTTGAATTATATATGTAGTTGTTTATGAAGAATGTACGTCGGAGTGCAGATAAATATATTAGTGTCCGAGACTTCTTGCAACATTTGCCTAATTTGTAAAATGCTATCAAAATATTTGTTATTTTGAAGTCTTCCTCACCTATCAACATAATACAGAAGTCCTGTAGAGTGAACTCTGACAACTTTTCTTTAATACCTTTTAACAGAAGTTCCATAGTTCCAAGAGGCGTGATGTAATGGCAGAGTTCATACTTGTCAAAAGTATTTTCTGCAATGTGAAGTAATTTATTTTTGTTATCTGTGCTTATTTCTCGGTCCCATACATAATCGTTCGTATTTAGTTATTGTAGATGCGTACTCAAAGTGGGTAGAAGCATATGATATGGGGACAAGTACGTCATCATGTTCGCTGATTAATAAATTGTATGAATACATGGCAAGATTTGGCTTACCGCATTAGTTAGCGTTATAGTTAGTCAGTGATAATGGCACGCAGTTTACTTCTTCAGAATTCAAAATGTTTTGTACATCGAACGGAATTTCGCATGTGACATCACCGGCTTATCATCCGGCCAGTAACGGGCAGGCAGAAAGCTACGTAAAGGTAGTGAAGAAGGGACTAAGATCTTGTATGTTAAGTAACATCGTTGGGATTGGACAACAAGTTATTCAAATATCTAATAAGATCTTGTATGTTAAGTAACAGCAATAATAAGGGATTGGACAACAAGTTATTCAAATATCTATTTGACTATAGAAACTCAGTTCATTCCGCAACGGGCTGCTCACCTGCCCAGTTAGTGTTCGGCCACAAACTACGATCGCGATTGGATTTAATCAAACCGTCACCGGCGTCTGTCACTCTCACTCGAAACGTCGAAAACAAACAGTGTTTGCAGTCTAGTGTGTTAGATGACAACAAAGTCAACAAATATTTTAAGATAGGAGACTATGTTTTGTATAAAAAAAACAACATACCTACATAAGCAAGGATCATGGAATAAAGGTGTAGTAATTAAAAAAGCCGGAAAAGTAATATACAGGGTGTTTGGTGCATCGTGTGCCAAATTGAAATGGTCGACTGGGGGGGTCATTTGCTATCCTTTTAGACCTCTAAACACTTCTCATGCCCTATGGATTTTTTTTCATCAACTTTTTATTGTTTTATTATAAAAATACACAAATTTTACTTTCAAATACAAATTAAAAAAGAAGTATAAGTCGTAGACTCTGAATTTTAATTTCATTTAGATGTGTATTGTATTAAAGTACTTTTAAATTCAAAATTAGTGAAATTAGCCATCTAGTTTTTTTTTAATTTACTCGCAAAGTTTCAGACTTCAATTAAAGCTGTCCATGTTACAGCTATTTACATGGCTATAAAAAAAAACTAAAAGCGACCGGGATCTTCGAACTCCCTCAAAAATTCTCTAGTCTATCCTCTTGCTAATGATGTGCCACATGCCATAAAAATCTTTTTACAACTTTGTGAATTCGCTAGAATTGTGAATCGAGTCACAAAATACTACAATTCTAAATTATGATTTAAAAAAATATTCTTGCTTAAATGATACCTGAAATACTTATTAAATCTGTTATCTCACTCTTATAAGGTTAAAATCTGTCTCATATCACTCTTGGGGGGGGGGGGTTAATAGAAATTTAAAAAAAGCATTGTTAATATTTATTTATTTTTCACATATTCTACTCAAATTGTTGGCCTCTATTGCGAATGCAGGCCCGACATCTATTTCGTATTTCCACAGTTGTTGTACGAAGTCGCATTTCCTCCTTGATTTTATTGAACGCCGTTTCAATGCGTTGAAGTAGTACCTCTCTAGTCGGAACCTCCGTGGCGTATACCAGCTCTTTGGCACGTCCCCAGACATAAAAGTCTAGCGGAGTTAGGTCTGGGGAACGTGCCGGCCATGCAATAGGGCCATCGCGACCAATTCACGCATTGGGGAACACATCGTCGAGATATTCCCTCACAGTCAAACTCCAATGCGCGGGACAGCCGCCATGCTGGAATACTTTGGGCACATTTTCATTAAATACGGGCACCTCAGACACTAATTCGAGCAGGTCATTTTGAAGGAACTCCAAATAGTTATCGCCATTGAGGTTATCGGGCAGTTAATGCGGTCAACTACCTGATTCCCAATCACTCCTGCCCAAACGTTTACACTAAACCTCCTTTGAAATGATTTCTGTCTTTTAACACGTGGGTTTTCCGTTTTGTTTGTCCAGTGGTGCAGATTGTGAAGATTGAGAATTCCTTCTTTGGTAAATTTGGATTCATCCGTCCACAGTATTCTTTTTAAAAAATTAGGATCATCCACATCCGTGTGTAACATAAAGCGACAGAATTCCACTCGTCTCTCAAAGTCGCCACCCTCAAGACCTACAAACAAAGAACTCTTTTAAATTTCTGTTGGGCAGTAAATAATTGCACAATAAGATTTTTAAGGACCGCCTGTATGGGCTAAATGATTCACTACCTGGAAGTGACGTCATACTATACCCATTACCTGCTAAACAAAGGCATCGTCAAACAAAGCGTGTACGGGTTTAAAGTTAGTTTAAAATTACGTACCTTGCACCGGAGTGTAATGGAATGGATGCTTTTCGTTTTGCTGAAGAACTTTCCACACTTCTTGTAGGGTCTTCCTCAAAAAGTGCCAGTATTCTCTCGTCCACTTCAACATTATGTCGCACAATATGGCCCCTTGGTTCATGAAAAGTGACACTGCCAGTCTCACGTATGCGTCGGTATGTGTCTTGGAAGACTCTGCGGCCAGGTAATCGTCTACCAGGAAAGCGTTCCTGGTAAAGTCGTTGCGCTGCACGAGTGACACCATGGGCGGCTCCATAAGCCATCATGATGTCAGCATATTCTTCATTAGAAAACGTCGCCATTGCAACAACAAAAAGTCAACAAAGTTTAACAATAACACCAAAAGTTAAAACGTAACAAAAACCAACAAAACAAAGTAACAAAATGAAAAAAACGCGGAGTACGGTGAACTAAGCACACACGTCAGGTAGCAGAGGCAGTGATGTCTCGACTAAAATTATGACGGATTAACGGCGTCGGCGGCAGTTCGTCGTTTGTTCAAACTAGTTTACGCTATGCAAGAAAGAGATAGAAGATAGATTTTACTTTGCGAGAGTGAGAAAACAAATTTTACCTGTGTCTCAATTAACAATTACGCAAAAAGACTTTTTTTTTTGAATTTGGAATTTAGTATTTTGTGACTCGATTCACAATTCTAGCGAATTCACAAAGTTGTAAAAAGATTTTTATGGCATGTGGCACATCACTAGCAAGAGGATAGACTAGAGAATTTTTGAAGGAGTTCGAAGATCCCGGTCGCTTTTGGTTTTTTTTTATAGCCATGTAAATACATAGCTCTAACATGGACATCTTTAATTGAAGTCCGAAACTTTGCGAGTAAAGGGCAGTGCAACTTTTGCCATACATAGCTGGCATGTTTTTTTTTTCTTTTCGCTAAAAGTGAAACCTAGACCATATGTTAGAAGATTGTATGAGAAATCAATAGCAAAATGAACTAAGTCTACCAACCGTAACCGAACCAAGTTAGAGAATGTTTAGTAGATTGCTATTGTTTTTTAATCAGGCGTTAATTTTCTTAATAAATATTCCGTGTGTAATATTTTAAGTTTCCCATTGTTAAATACTACTCGGCAACTCTAATGAGTCATTCCGCATCCCCCGTTTCTGCATACGTCGACGGGCGCGTTAGGGGGCGGCGGCTGGCGGAGGCCAAGTGACTCGTTTCAGTTGTCGGGTTATGGATTAAGTAGGTTGTTAGTGTTATATTTTTACTAAAACGATAATAAGTACTGATAATAAGTACATTCAGTCCTTACTGAGCTTTGTTTCCCGATAACTACAACTGGAGCCTTCAAATCAAGCGTAAATAGTTTTGCATCATACAGATTGCGCGCGCGGTGTCAAGACACGCCGCGTGTTCCTAGAAATCCCCACGCGCATGAAAGAGAATAGCATATCGTTGTCCCTCTCTATCCCAAGCTTGCAGCCCTTGCAGGGCTCTTTGTGTTGCTGCTGCTGGCTCACTCGCCTTTCTGCCTTCGGATTGTGTGCGTTGTTTCTGTGTACGTACCGTTAGTAATTTTACCTAACAACTTGGCTTTGATACATTGGATACCGTTTCTGTTTTAACTTGTGACTTGGCTGTGTTTATGGGACTTGGTTTGTGTTGTGACGTGAAGTAACTTGTGCTGGCTACAATGTCTAATAGACCATGTATTATTTGCCGGAGAAGTACAAAACGCGTTGGGGGCAGAAGCGTTAGAAGGTCATTTCTACTTACAACTTCTTTTGTCGGAGAACACACTTTTATTTTGGATTATATTGAACACATCGACAATTCCACAGAAATTAGTAATCGTTTTTTACTTATTTACGCAACAACTTTTTTAATTACTTACCTAAGTTTTTGCCGAATTGGCTTATGAAAAGAAGGTTTCATTCAATAATGGCAAACGTGAAGAGGGGCCTTAATGATATACCTAGTTTATATCGCGTACCTACATTACCGCCTAATCTACTTAACTAATATTTTAAAACTTAAAAATAGATTTAAATACATCTTTAACTTATAGAAAGCACAGATTACGTACCTACCTACATAACAATAAGAATGATTGATGATGAAAGGATACAGCTATACGTTTTTCTAGGAACTGACACAAAATTGAGTTCCGACGCAGAGCTGCAGTTTACGATAGGATAAGGCAGACCATTGTTATTAACCCTTAGTTAGGCGCATTAAGAAAATCCCGCAACTAGGCGCATGGGGTCACTACTGACCCCAAAAATAAAAGCAAAAATCGAATAGAAAAAATAAATAAAACGAAGTACGTATTACCAAAAATATTAAAATACTTTATTACTAATAGACTCATACAAAAATAATCTTTGGCTTCAAAAGAACTAAAAATATGACATAGCTTCTTTTCAGTCTTAAATTTAAAAAAAATTGCTTATAGCTGAAGTAAAATGAAAAAAAAAAAATTATAGAGACTCATTACCAGATTCATCTGGTTCGCAACTAACACAGAAAACTTTGGAATGCTGCTGACAAATAAATTTACCACATCTATGGCATTTATTAGGCACTTTTTTGTCACCCTTCCTAGGGCATGATGAACAGCGCCCGCGTTTAGCAGCCGATTGATGCGCAGCTTCATCTATATCATGCACCTCACGAATACGGTTTGTTGTCGCAGAAGGAGTAGCTCTATGTTGAAGGCGACGTTGTTGGTGGTCCATTACCAAGGCCGATGCTAATTTTTTTTTTTAAATACGCCGTATGTGCGTATTATTTCTAGAAGTATCATTATTCGCCGTGTGTATAACAAAAGCATTGATACCAGATGTATTTAGTATGTGATAAAATATCGACAAAGGCCATCTTTTTGTTCGTCTTGCAACGTTATAATTACTACATAGCTGATCATTACAGTCCACCCCACCTTTGGTATTATTATAATAGGTAATTATTTCTGGTTTTTGAGCGTTACCTGTTGTTTCATCAATAGAATTGTCGTTATGCATACTGGAAAGTAAAATGACAGCTTTCTTTGGCTTCGGGACATAGGATACAAGAGTCATTTGATTATGAAATCCAAAAAGCGAAGAATATTGTTCCCTGTTATTCCTTGGCAAGAATTCAGATGGAATGTCCGGTTTCCTTTTGTTCAACGTACCAACAAGTGTCAACTTATAATCAGGTGTTAATAACTCTTTGGCCAATTTCAAGCTAGTGTACCAATTGTCAGTTGTTATGTTACGGCCAGTGCGTTTTATTGGTTCAACTAGGCGTTTTACTATATCATCTGGGGAATTGGATACTTGATATTCCCCATTTGGTTGTTTACCAGAATATACCTCAAACTTACACAGGTAATATGTTTTTGAGTCCACCATGGCCTGCACTTTTATGCCGTATTTGTTCGGTTTGTTAGGCATGTAAACTTTTCCTTTGAACCGACCACGAAAACCGACTAACTGCTCGTCTATAGTAACATTCTCACCTGGTGTATAAGCTGCTAAATACTTCTTCTCCAAGATGTTACAAAGATTTCTAATAGCCGCTAAATTATCGACTTCTTGCCTTTCCTGGCGGTCTGTGGTATTGTCAAACCGAAGACATCGTAACAAGAATAGAAAACGTTTGTACGACATTGTCAATCGAAACATTTCTACACCTGTTCCATCTTGTTCCCATAAATCAATGAAATTCAAATGGGAAGCTCTAAGGACTCCAGCCATAATCAATAGGCCTCAAAATGCATTTATTTCCAAATTATCTATAGGACGTGCATCTCGAGCTTGTTGGAATTTATCTTTTATCTTTTCGATGTATAAGTTAGTATTCAAAACGAGCAGTTCAATAACTTCAATGTCAAAAAATAATTGAAAACATTCTATGGGAGATTTAGCATTTTTAGCATACTGTTTGACTCCTGGCAGGTGTATGACAATATTTTGAGCTCGAGTCCTAACTGTAATTGAGGGTGGTATTTTAGACCATTTCACTTTTGGGCCATTTCTTTGCGTATGTCTAGATAAAAAGTAGTTACCCTCCAATGGTTCAAGGTCACGGTGAGTATCTTCGGATTCTTCAATTTCACTCGCAGAATCATGTTCACTTTGTATAGGTGAATTGTCCGCATGTTCAGATGAAGAACCCGCAACATCTTGCTCATCATCAGAGCCCACTGCAAGCCACAGCTGTATTTGACTTTCTTGATCCATATTGACAACTAAAAAAGTAAATAATCATAATAAGGTTTTGATAAAACTAAACATGGGTATATATAAATCAAACACACAAAAAAAATGCAAAAATAAATCATTAGAAAACCATAAAATCAATAAAATAGAAACATACCTTCCGACAAGAAAAATCACGTAAGTGGGCGCATGGGGTCAGCGCTCTAGAGAGCAGCGACGCGTGCGCTTGCGTTGGCTGTCCGGCCACGACTGATTTAGGTACCCCGTGGAGAGAGAAGAAGCTAGCAAGAGCGTTGTCACATTCCCAAAACTGTAACCCATATTTTTGTCAATTTGAAAGTCTCGTGACCCCTGCGCCTAATTAAGGGTTAACTTATTAGTGTTATTACCTATATTGTTCGTTGCCTTTCCCAACACAAGCCCTTTGTAACACGCCCAAAGACCCTTCTATTGTTTAACATTTCTTTACTTATTAATGTTTTATTATGTTATTTTTTATCTGTTCTCTTTTGTAACTCAGTTCTTCCTGAAATTGCAATTGAACCTTTATTTTACAGATTGACGAGTTGGATAGAATTTGTCGACCGTGCTTTCAACGTGGGACTTACTGGAATCGGCAGAGGAATGCTCAGCAAGAGAGTAGTGACAGCGACACTGCAGAAATCTTACAAGAAGACAGTGATCAAGAAATTATATCTCAAGATGATCAAGAATTAGTTGTAGAGCCAAATATTGGTGATCATGATGATCAGCCCAATCCTCAATCAGGGACAATAGAAATACCTGGATATTTACGACTCTCAAGTAACTCCACTTTATGTATTATTAATAACTGCAGTAACCAGAATCTGCACCGGATTGATGTTGCTGTTCGAAGGGATTTGTTAATTAAAAACAATTTATACATCCCACGAGCCACGCGTATATGTGATATGCATTTAGAAAGCGATATCTGGGAACAACTAAGAGATATAGCGCGTCATACGTTTTCTACTTTTAACAGCACTCAAACAAAAGATATGTTGACTTTGCAAAAAACAGTGCTAAAAGAATTTATCAATTTTCAAAAAATAAACGAAATGGACGATTCTTTATTTTATTATTACATTGGATTTAATAAAACCCAGTTCATGGAAATAGTTTCAGCCGGTCCGACTTTAAGAATGACATTTTCCAAAAAACCCTTAAACGCTTTAGGCATTCTCTTAACTAAATTGCATACAGGAGACTCTAATCAAAGACTAGCAAAACTTTTTTCAGTGTCGCGACTGTCAATAGAAAAGATAATGAAAGGGGCGCGGCAATGTCTGTTGAACGATTTTGTTCCACTCCATATGGGTCTGGATCACTTAAATAGAGAAGAATTAGTGAGTAGAATATTATCTATACCTAATCACCTATTTGGAAACCCGGAGTCCCCAATAGAGGCCAGGAGAGCGGTTGTGATTGCAGATGGAACCTATTTTATATGCAAAAAAGCTCTAACTATGGGTTCCAACGAAAGTCCTATAGTCTGCATAAATATCGGAACCTATTAAAAGTATTTTTGATTGTGTGTCCAGATGGCCACATTATTGATATATGTATATGGGCCTTATGAAGCCACAAAATCAGACGCAATGATTTTGAAAGAAATCACTAATGTTCATGATGTAGATAACCCGTTTCATTACTTTTTTTAAAGTGACGATGTCTTTATATTAGATAGGGGGTTTCGCGATGCAATTGACGATCTCAGGGCCATGAACTATCGCGCTTATATGCCGGTGACAAAAAATGCTGGCGCGGTACAGCTGACAACGCAACAGGCGATCAAACGAGAAGAGTAACATTATGTAGATGGGTCGTAGAAACAATAAACGGACGGTTGAAAAATCAGTTTCGACAACTTAGGTCTACCTTTTTTAATAGAGCAGCGAGTCACTTGTTCGACGAAGTAAAAATAGCCGGTGCATTACTAAATGCTTTTGGTAAACCACTCACTGATCATCCTTTAGTGGAGTCAATAATAACAAGAATAAATGAAACCCCTAATCAAAACTATTTCAGCGATTATGTTATTCACAGGAATCTTAATCAAATCAGAGCTGATTTTGTGTCAATGACTGCGAATGTTCCCGGCCTGGACCACTTTCCCATACTCGACATAAACGACCTAATAATATATGCTCTGGGGACGTACCAAATAAGTCAGGCCAGGAGTTATTATGGCGAACATGTGAGGGGCGATGGTTCGTTCCATATTGAACTGTACAGGGAGGACAGATTAGATATTTCGGTTTTGGAAATATTTAACATCGACGTCATCAATCCGTGGCTGCTGTGTGGCCGAATCCAATCGCGACATAGACGACAGCGCACATACTTCCTCTATCTTTTGATAGAAGGGCTTAATGATGGCGTAGCAGCAATAAAAGGGCATTACTGTTCCTGTATTTCTGGGAAGAGAACACTTGGTTGTTGTAGTCACGTCATGTCTGTATTGTGGTTCATGGCGTGGGGCAGACATCAACAAGACTTAAGTCCTCCAGCTCAATTGCTGGATTTCATAATAAGACAGGATGAGGGAAGAGAGACGAGTAATGATGATGATTAATTAAGTTTATCTATAAGAATTTAGTAGTTTAACACTTTCACTGTGCAATAAACCACATATGTGTGTATTGTGTATTGTGTCTGCTTTATGGGCAATGAAAGTGATATAATTATTGTTCTATGATAATTGATAAGGTAAACAAAGGTTTTTGTAAAACCAGAAGTATTAATTATTTAATAAATAGTTTCGGTTTTTATGTTTGTATCATTTCTTTTTTTTATAAGAATATTCCATAGTACAATTTAGAAAAGTAACCCAGAAGGCCTATCCTATAGTGGATACGTGTTAAATAGTGTTTCAATAGCGGTCATCGCAATACACACGTACCCACTAACGCGTATCTATTCTATTCGACTATCATTTTTTTAAATTAGTTTTAGTGATAAAAAACTGCCAATGAGAAAAAAATATAACTGTAACAACCAACTTGAATCTATTTTATCAATGGAAATATCACGTATGTTTGTATTTTTATTTAATATAAAAAATAGATCAACGCCTGACAAAAATATACTAGCAATACTTCGTATCGTATCTTCGTTCGGTTACGGTTGATGGACCTGGTTCTTTTTGCTATTGATTTCTCGTATTGTCCTTTATCATATAACCTAGGTTTCATTTCTGGCGAAAGAAAAAAGTAAATCATGCCAATAGTTTGCATTGGCCTTTAAAAAAAAACTAGATGGCTAATGTCACTAATTTTGATATCAAAAATACTGTCATACAATACACATCTAAACAAAATTAAAATCACGACTACGACTTATACTTTTTTTTAAATTTGTATTTGAATGTAAAATTTGGGTATTTTTTTAATAAAATAATAAAAAGTCGATGAAAAAACATCGACAGGGCATGAATAGTGTTTAGGGGTCTGAAAGGATAGCAGATGACCCCCCCCCCCCCCAGTCGACCATTTCAATTTGGCACACGATGCACCAAACACCCTGTATATTGTTAAGGACTGTATAACTTCTTGCCATGTAAAAAAACACGAAAATCAATTAATAGCATACAAAGGTACAGCAACAGAGGGTTTCCCACGGGTTTAGAGGATTGCCATATTGAAATCGAAGACATTACTCCACAAGGTACTTTACCACCAAACCCAACACCCCCAGTGGACGACAAGGAGCCAGACACGGGAGGGGAGGGAAATGGGTTATTGGGTACAGAAACACCGACTGGCACAACACAAAAAGAAGACGACGAATTCTATGAGGCAACAGAAGGGATTCACGATGAAACCCTCGTGGAAGCAGAAAGGCAAAATATGAGTGACGGGAAAAAGCTGCGAAATATACCAAGGGTCGATTATAAACAATTTTACTAAGTAAATCAGTCGTGTTTATGTTGTCAAGCTATGGGGAGGAATGTTATATATTAGATGTTAATATGAGGGTGGTTGCATCCACTCCGATATAAGCTGTGTCGCTTGTCAAATAAACTCAGTGTGCTACCAGCTACCTGTTGTTTCACTTCTCTTACGTTCGCATACTTATCAGAGCCTTACTTCTTATTCCTATAGCCTCAAGTCTCTGCACAAGGATGGGAACAGATACGGTGTCAAAAGCCTTTTTCAGGTCTAGAAACACCGTAACGCATTTATAACCCTTGTTCACCTTGTCAGTGATTTCAGATGTTAACGCAATGACCGCATCCTGAGTTGACCGTCCTTGTCTAAAACCGTATTGTGAATCGGAAAGAATGCTGTATTTATTCAAATAACTTACTAGTATAATAGTCTTTTATTTAATATATTTTCTATTATTTTCGAAAGGGATGATAAAACAGATATCGGCCGATAGTTGTTAACATCGCTCTTGTCCCCAACCTTGTGCAAAGGCGTAATTATAGAACGTTTTAGCGAGTCAGGAAATATGTCATACTGAGTGTCTTACATTCTCCATTCATATACCTACACATATAGATACTACAATCACAAAACGACACATACTTTCCACAATAGCGCAGGTATTCGGTCCGCTGGGTCTTGACTCTCTGTGCATTATCGAGGTCAAGATAATACTGCAGAGATTATGGATAGACAAGTGTGCATGGGACGACGAGGTTAATGTGGCATTCCAAAGTTATGGCTGAAGTTCACACAGACCTTACCACAGCTTAATCATCTCAGCATACCACGCTGGCTGGTATGTGCTAGCCCTGTATCCGTGGAAGTACATATTTTTATTGATGCGTCAGAAAAGGCATACGGAGCTTGCATATATACATTTGATCTGTAGCTGATAGGGGCACCGTGCATACACATCTGCTCACGTCCAAAAGTAAGGTCGCACCGATCAAGTCGACCACAATCTCAAGTCTAGAGCTTTGTGGTGCCTTATTAGGTACCAGGTTGTATGCAAAGGTACTAGAATCGTTAACACTTAAACCTGACAAATGCATATTTTGGTGTGATTCAATGACTGTCGTAGGTTGGCTGTCTGCTTCACCTGGCACGCTTAAGCCGTTTGTCAGGAATCGAGTTTCGGAGATACGGGAAGGCTTCGGTGCTTACACCTGGCGCTATGTGTCGTCTAAAAATAACCCTGCAGACTTGTCTCCAGTGGTCTAAGCGCTGACCTCATAGCTCATCTTCCATTTGGTGGCCAGGACCTCCATTCTTAATTACAGACCCAGCTCTTTGGCCTTCGATGCCTAACACAGATGTGAACACAATACTATCTGAACTATTAAAATCACATTCTATTAACATTGTTCAGGATGAGAGGGCTAGTTCTTGTGCTCCCACCTCTGCTCGTGTGCGCTGGGTTGGAGGAGACCACTTGGATCAATGAAAACTCCTTGTTGCTTGAAGACTATTTATTGAAAACGTTCACTATCTTGATCTGTACAATCTGAATATAAGTAAACAAACTAAAAAATGATCTGAACATTTGATAAAACTGAACATAAAATCGCTTTTTTTTTTTTCCTAACTATGGCATCTCGTAGTTGGCCAAGAGTGGCCGTGACTACTTAACCGGTCAATCCTGTGGCTGCCTTAAGCTAACTCAAAGCCTCCAGCCAGGGGCGTGTTACTTACAATACTAAGTGACTGCGCGCTAAGGGCACCCCCTGTGGGGTACGAACCTCGGCTTAGGGCGTCACTGGGGGGACAGCAAGTTGGGACAGGCTGGATCAAACTTGGATGATTATTATTAGCTGGGGAATTTAAAGCTACAGGCTCAGCTTCGGCGCGGGCTGGCGCTTCTTCGAGCAAGGGACGGGGGGAATTATTAATTCGGGGTTTTCGCGATGGACCTCGGCGGCGGGGTCGGAATGTCGGTTTTTTGTTTTTGTGAACTGTACTAGAGGCCCTATTGCTTTCTTGGAGGAGAGTAATGGGGTCATCTGGGTCTAGAAGAGTATGCCTCGGACGGCGAACTTTACTGATGTTGGAGGGGGTATAATTTGCGGCCTCGACAACTAGGGGGTTGCGATGTTTGGCGGCGGTATCAAAGAAACGCTTGGAGTTACGTTTCATGAATTGGAGGATGGTGGGGATTTTGAGATCGAGGTGGAAGATCTCGTTCCGGACATAGAAAGGGGATCCCGTGATCATTCGGAGGGCACAGTTCTGGAGGGTCTGCATCCTATGGATGTGGTGGGGTTTTGCGTGTGCAAAGACTGCACAGGCGTACGTCATAATAGGGCGTATGCACGCCGTGTAAATGCGCAACTTGCACTTTAGTGACAACTTGCTTTTTGCATTCATTATCGAGTGGAGTCTACCGAGAGCGAAAGCGGCGCGCGAACGAACCTTCTTTATGTGCTCTGCGAAGGTGAGGTGCTCATCGAGAATCACACCTAGATATTTGGCTTGCTTCTCCCAAGGGATAGGCTTACCGAACATGGAGATTGGTCGGGGGGGGTGGGGCTATGGCGCGGTTTTGAATAAAGAACCGCTTGGCTTTTGTCGGGATTCACTTCAATTCTCCACTTCCTGAACCAGTCGCCAAGTTTGTTGACCGCTCTTTGGAGAGTGAGAGAAATCGAGGCTTGTTTTGTGCCTGAGCAGTAAATGGCCGTGTCGTCTGCGAACAGAGCCAACTGTGCCTTTTTGCTCCTGGGTATGTCGCTGGTGAACAGCGTGAAGATGAGGGGGGCAAGCACAGAGCCCTGGGGGACGCCTGCGCGGATAGGGTGGGGGGAGGATAGTGCTCCTTCGATGCGATAGCGGAAGGTGCGGTTCGACAAGAAGTCTCGTCACACCGAGTTGGTAGAGCTTATATAATAAGCCGTTGTGCCAGACTCTGTCGAACGCTTTCGCTATGTCGAAGTATATAACACCCGTCATCATGCCACGCTGGAAGCCAGCGTTTATGTGTTCGATGATGCGGTGGGCTTGATGCACACAAGAGTGCTGGGTTCGAAAACCAAACTGTTCGTTTGGGATGAGGCCTTTTGTTTCGGCATAGTCTCTGAGACGCTTATAAATAAGTTTCTCATAGACTTTGCCGAGGACATTGAGCAGACTGATGGGGCGGTAGCTCGAGGGCTCAGATTTGGGCTTTCCAGGCTTGGGGATGCCGATGACAGTGGCCTTTTTCCATGCATCTGGGAAGATGTTATTGCTCATGGCACCATTGAAGATGGTGGTCAGTAGCATTATGAGGTGGGCAGGGAATAGTTGTATTACCCTGTTTGTGATACCGTCTGAGCCGGGAGCTTTACGGGGCTTTAAACCCTTGATGATATCGTGCACTTCGTCTGGAGTGACGGGAGGCAGAGGATAGTCAGGGTTTTCAACGGGGGGAAGGGAGGCTCTACGTTCGACTTCAGCGTCGACTTTTGACAAGTGAGCTTGGTCTACTGGTTGAGAGCTGGGAGAGCATTGAGCCTCGAGGCTGTTGGCCAGGCATTCGGCCTTGTCTGCATCGTCGAAAGCGATGGTCTTGTCAGGGCGGAGTAGGGGGGGCATGGAGACTACTTCTTTGGACTTTAGTTTCCTTTGGAGTTCCCAGAAGGCCTGATGAGTGGGCTCTAGGTCGCTTAGCATCCTGTCCCAGCCAGCGGTACGCAGCTCCGCTAGGCGTGTCTTTACAGCTCGTTGTAAATGGCGCATATGGGCTTTGTTCGCAAGGCAGGGGAAGTTGCTGTATGCACGGACAGCCGCGTTCTTCTCGCGCAACAGTTCACGCACATCGTCCGGCAATCTCCAGCGACGGTCATCGTCCGCTGGAGTTACCTTTGAACAGTCGTTCAGGACTGATTGTACGTGCTCAGTGAGCGAGTCGATCGCGGCCGTCGTGTCCGCGACAGAGTCGAACTGATCAGGGATGGAGTCCAAGTGATGGGAAGAAGTGGATTTCAGGCTTTTGCTTACTTTCCTCCAATCTGTGACTATTTTGGTGAGAGGGGGTTGAGTGGGGTCATGGAGACCGACACGGGGGGCCAGTTTCATGACCACTGGTCGGTGGTCAGAGGAGAGCTCTTGTACCGCCTCTATAGAATCCAACCGTAGGTTGATATTCTTCAGAAGCGCTATGTCGAGGACGTCGGCGGTATGGTTGGGGTTGTGGGGAAAATGGGTTGGAGTCATCGGGGCGATGACATCGAAATTTAGTATGGGGCAGAGACCGAACAGTTGTCTTCCTCTGGCTGAGGAGGTGTTGCTGTTCCAGGCAGGGTGTTTGGCGTTGAGGTCGCCCGCTATGATAACGGAATCACTCAGGCCGAAGAGGGCAGAGAGGTCGTCAGAAATCGACTGGGGATTTTCTGGCGAGGTTTGGGGGGGAACATAGGCCGATACTAGGGTAATCGGTTGGTGGCCTGACATGCCTAGCCGGCATACAGACACTTCTAATTTGGATAGGGGGGGAGGGTCCATAGGGATGCAGTGAAGAACCTTTCTATAGTATATGAGGGTGCCGCCCTTGTGACACCGAGACCTGTCGTTGCGAACTACGCAGTAGTTAGCAATTGACGGGTTACGGACGTTGGGCTTGAGGAAGGATTCCTGTATAAGGAGAATATCAATTTGATGATCACGGAGGAACTCGGCGATCTCATCGCGTTGTCCGCGAATGCCGTTGGCATTGAAGTAGCCTAATTTAAGGGATCGGGGCTTAGTTCTCCCTTTGGCTTCTTTATCCATAGTGGGGGTTGGGAAGGTTGGCGAAGGAGGATAAGGCTTGCGTGATCTCGGGATACGCATTATAGATCTCCAGAATCTGGAGAAGGTTGCCGGCATTTCTGGCAGCAACTAATTCGTTTGCCATTTTCCTGGCGCGTGGGGTGAGGAAGGCCGTGAAGGTGCCCGAAATAATGTTGAAGGGGTCGAGGGGGTTAGGGCCAACCGTAGTCGGTGATAAAATCGCTAAAAATGCTCTACTATTGTACTATTTTACATAGGCGCAAGTAGCGGCTGGGGTAATCTATTATACATTTCAACATACCAATCACAGCCCTACTTGCTTGCGCCCCACTCTCGATCCGAGCGGTTTGCTTCCAAACCGGTTCAAACTGGTTCTGACTCGTCGAGAATGGAGCGCGTTCGTACTTACTAAGAACTTATGACTAGAAACTTATACACTATTATCTACACTATTTACAAGTCCATATGAATAAGCCGTTCTTCATTCATACGGGTGTGGGCGTCCTGCACAAACATTAATAATCAATCATTACCTATCACTTATCTTAATATAACCATACACAATAATCGATTTCAAACTTTAGTTAATAATTTATCTAATCAAATACATGTACAACGTCTAATAGCATACGTATTTAGATTCATTAATCGCTCTAAAATGGTACAGAATCATAGTCTTACTCGTACTAATTCAGAGTTGTCCTACAGCGCTGATTTCATCATTAAAACAGTACAGAAGGAAATGTTTCCTGAAGAGTACCGAGCTACTTTCATCGGGTAAACCATTACCAAATCAAAATCGCCTTAAGAAAATATCACCTTTTATCGAGTTTGGTATTATACGAGTCGGAGGCAGATTAGATAACTCTCGCTACGATTATAATGTCAGGCACCCTATCATTATCTGCAGCAAACATAACTTTACTAAACTTATTTTTTATACTTATCATTTACGCCTATTTCATGCTGGTCCACAGCTACTCTTAGCCACAATTAGACATGAGTATTGGCCTTTGGGTGGTGGTAGAAACCTCGCCAAATCCACCGTTCATGAGTGCGTAAAGTGTCAGCGATTTAACGGTGGAACAGTTCAACCCATCATGGGTAAGTCTAAGGAACGAGTTCAGTTAGAGTTTCCTTTCTTAGAGACTGGTACAGACTATGCCGGAACCATCCTCCTAGCCGACCGCAAAGGTAGAGGATGTAGATTAGTCAAATCATACATATGTATTTTGTCTAGCCATAAGGGCGGTTCATCTGGAGCTTGTCTCAGATCTAACAAAACATGGCCTTCATTGCAGCACTGAACAGGTTCATTGCTCGTCGTGGTAAACGAAAGACCATTTACTCCGACAATGGTATAACCTTTATTGGAACCTGTAACGAAATAGCTGGCATATTAAAACAGGAATTTTCTTCAGAAATGGCAGATACAGGTATCAATTTGAACTTTATTCCGGCGTACATCCCACACTTCGGTGGCTTATGGGAGTCTGCCATAAAGTCCATAAAGTATCACCTGAGGCGCATATTAGACTTCGCACATCTCACTTACGAAGAGATGTCTACCTGTCTGATTCAGGTTGAAGCAATACTAAACTCTCCTCCTCTCACTCCTCTTTCCATTGATCCATTAGACCTATATATACCTTTAACTCCTGCCCATTTCCTTATTGGGAGATCTCTCACATCCCTGCCGCATCCGCAAGTCAGCAACCAGAACATCTCCAGCCTGAAACGTTTCCAGCGTATTGAGCACCTGAAGCAACAGTTCTGGAATAGATTCTCTGACGAGTATATCTTTTACCTCCAACAGAGAACCAAGTGGACGGACTCCGATGGGGTGCTTAAAGAGGGAGCCATGGTGGTACTCAAAGAGCAACAGTCACCACCACTGATATCGCCACTTGGTCGTATCGTACGTCTCATACCTGGCAGGGTCGGAATAAGCAGAGTCGCAGACGTAAGGACGAAAAAGGGAATATTCCGACGCTTACAATACCAAATTCTGTCCTCTTCCAGTATAACCATTGAAGACAAGTCTTGTTTTCCTTTCCTAAATCTTGTAATACAGTTCACTATTATCAAGTTACCGTGTTTTAGTCCTCGTACCATCTAGAGAATAGTATCCATTACTGTTCAACAGGGTACTTTTGTAATAGATGAAGGTGCCACCACCTCGTCTACCAGCCTTATCATTGCGAACTACGCGGTAATTGGCAACTTTAGGTACTCTTAGTGACAGTTTGAGGAATGTTTCTTGTAATAGGAATATGTCAAGTTGATGGTCGCGAAGGAAAGTCGCAATCTCATCTCGTTGACCTGACATGCTATTTGCATTGAAGAAGCCTATTTTAAGGGACCTGGGTTAGATTCTGCTACTTGTGTTTTGTGTATGCAATATGGTTTGAAAAGTCGGCGTATTCCGACATTAGTGCCATATTGGCCTGTAGGTTGCCCTTAGCTGCTATGAGCTTGGCGTGTAATTCATTGCTACGGGCAATGACATTGCGATCGAACAATCACGCTAGTACTTCGAAAGTACTTGGGTTGTAGGGACGCGAGTCCGGGCAGGGGGCGCGGGGTGCTGGAGCTGGCTATGAGGCGAGCTTGTGTGCTGGCGGGGGGTGTGGAGTAAGGACGCTGGCTTGGGAATGATTTGCGCGTGGAGTTTTATCGCTTGCATTCGGAACACACATGTCGCAACAGGACGATGTAAAATTAAAATATTGAAGTACTTAGGTTTATAGTGTTAGCTCTAAGGGAAATAACCGTAATAAAAATAAGAAGCGACTGGGTTGGCTTATAGAAACAGGCAAACATATGTAGGCGTCCAAGCAAAAAGGGTCCAGTAGTGGGGTATTGAGTTAAGAGTAAGACCAGATTCGGTATCTAGACTAGTCAATTGATAATAAGGATTTAAAAAATATTAAAAGACTGGCACATTTTTTTTATCAGACATTTAAAGTTGTAACTCTGAAAAAGCTTGATTTGAGAAAAAGCCTTTTTTAAGCCCCACTCCAGGATCTCTCCTGAACCGGGAACGGTGCGATTACAAAACACAAATCTTCACATTCACAAACGCACAGTAGGTATTTCGGCTAGAACAAGCTAGGTGGATAAAATTATTTTGCTGTATTTTTGGATTGTATTACCTCGATAAATTTATATTAATTAATAATACTCAAAATTACACAGGGTTGCCATAAAAAATGAAAATTTACATACAATTATTTTATTTTCATAGTAATAATTTAAAAAAAATATCAAAAAAATAATTTTAAAAATTCAAATATACACAAAAGCAGTACAATAACTTAAAAAGTTCACCTAATCACTAAAAACTACCACAAAATAACAAAATGCCACAATGAGATGTTGTCAAAGGTAATGCGAAAATGCGAATGACCTAATTAAATTATTGCACTTACCTCGTTAGTTGACTTCCGAACCCTGTGAGTCCTGTGACTCATCTCTGTGGAATGTTAAGCCGTGTACAGACGCGTGTAATGTGTAACGTAATCTATCGTGTAATGTACTACGAATAGTGTGGACGGCATACAAACTCAACAGGAATCCTGTATGTATTCGACTGCGAAAGCCTTTGTTTTCGCGTTAAAAAACAGCCAATGGATCAGCGTGAGCGTTACATGTAATGATCGTAGTCCCGTCCACATGAAAAATTCGCGATACATTACACGATAAATTACATTACACATTACACGCGTCTGTACACACCTTTAGACACAAACAATTACTGGAATCCGGAGTTTTGGGGTGTTGTTTATATAAGTTAATTACCCGTTTCTGGAAAATTAGAAACGAATATATAGAACAAGCTCAAAGAGATGTCAGCACTATTGACGGGTCCGCTAGGGCTGATGCCAGCTAGAGTTGCGGGATGTTCGAAAGAGTTACCGTGGCCCCGGCACAGGCAACTGAAGGAACATGGGTGGGTTTTAGTCAGTAAAAGTCTGACACGCCCTCCAGCTACGCCCAGAGCGGGAGAAGTCATTTGATGATTTTCCATCCAATAAAAAAAAGGTGGACACCTAGCTTGTTCTAGTCGAAATACTGTAAAACGCCCGGACCCGGCACAAATATCTGTAGGTCATAAAAGTATTTGTTCCGCGCGGGAAACGAACCCGCGACCCGTAGTGCAGCAGCCAAGCGCTTAGAAAGTAATAAAAAAATATAAGTATGTATGTTCGGTAAGTACCTCCCTAAATAACAACAAGACACAAAACTAACTTACTTGTCAAACTGTAGTGCTATCTACTACCTATATACACCTATATACGCAAATATTATTATTTACCTACTGACGTACCTTGGTAGTTTAGTTAGATAATTATGTTTAATGTATTTTTCTAGAAGACGTCGATTCCACAGTAATGAAGACGATGGTGATAATGAGAATATTCCGGTAAATTCGTGCGTATCTTCTACTTACCTAAACATGTAACTAATCTGTTATTAATTAGTACACAAGGCTACATAATTATCAAGCTATACATTTCCAGTATAAGCTGATCTCTCATTGCATAGGCATTCCGTACAATGAGAGGTCAGCTTATACTGAAAACTATAGCTTGATATTTATGTAGTCATGCGTACCTGTACCGAATTATTGAGCTTTCATAGGTATTTCAGGCGTTGCGCAGGTCGCCTGTTTTTATTACCATGCCATTATTTCGATTCCATTCAAGTAGGTGTTCCCATCACCATACCTTTGTTTCTTCAACTAAACGTGACATTGGCTAATCATAATCATAATAATCATAATCATTTATTTGTCAGAATATGGTACATTATTTATGGTCTTAAAATTAGTCAGTGGTATCATCACATTCTGCCAAGTGTGGCGTGCAAATATTAGGTACAGATATTTATTACAGTTAGGTTAGAATTAACATTATTGATTACAAATTAAAATTACAATTTGAGGTATGCCAATTTAAAAGTAATATCACAAACACAATTTATTTAGGATGTCAAAGTATAAAAGATTACAATATAATTAGGATGTCAAGGTATCATTCAAATAATCGTTTAAATTATAATAACATTTATTACATAGCAAGTTTTTAAGTTTCTTTTTAAACCCATTTAAATTTAAGACTTGGATTGATTTTGGAATTTTGTTATAAACTTGCGGGGCTATGCAGAATATGCTCTTCCACATTAAGGCTGTTTTGGCTCTCCGTCCGCGTAACATGTCATTCCGTCTGTTACGTTTAACAGCATCTGATAGGTGGGGAAACAAGTGTGCATTTAACTTAACAAATAAGGCAGTTTCATAAATATACAGAGCCGGTAGTGTCAGAATTTTGTATTTTTTAAAATACGGTTTACAACTGTCCATTACTTGTAGTCCAAACATGGCTCTGATGGATCGCTTTTGTGCTTTGAAAGCGGCTTCTCTGTTTGTAGAATTACCCCAAAATATAATGCCGTATCTTAATACAGATGCCACAAGACCATGATAAGCTGTAAGCAGTGCATCTGTGTTAACTGTAGGAGCAAGTTTATACAGGGCATAGGATGAACTACTAATTTTCTTACATAGCGCTTCAATGTGATCCTTTCAGTTGAGCTGCCTGTCAATAACCAAGCCTAAAAATTTCGCACTATCTACGTCATGAATTTTGCTATCTCGGTAGTGAACTTCCATTTTCGCACTAGGTTTTTTATGGCCAAAGTGCATTATTTGGGTTTTCCCAAGATTAATTCGTAAATTATTATTATTAAGCCAAGAGATTAATTAATTAACCGCGGTATTGACATCAAGCTCATATAATTCTGGGTTATTGCAAGGTACTGTTACCGTACTATCGTCAGCAAAGAGTGTTATGGGAAAGTCTATGGCTTTGGGCAGGTCATTAATATAAATCAAGAATAATAAGGGACCCAATACACTGCCCTGTGGTACTCCAAAATACACTGTGCGTTCTTTGGATAGGTATGTTACTTCTTCTTTAGTCTTTAAGTTTAAGTTTGTTATAGCAGTAAATTGTTTTCTTTTAGAAATGTAAGTGCATAATAAGTCTAGAATGTTACCTCTTATACCATAGGAGTCAAGTTTGTTTCTTAAAATATTGTGGTCAACAGAGTCAAAAGCTTGCGTCATATCACAATACACAGCACAAACTGGTGTCTTATTATCAATATTAGTCATAATTTTATTTAAAAAGTCATAAACAGCCATATTAATTGTCATATTCTTCCGGAAACCTTTTTGCTCGTTGCAGAGAATCATTTGTTTTTCTAAGTATGCGTAAAGCTCATTATAAATATATTTCTCATAAATTTTAGAAAAAATTGGCAAAAGCGCAATAGGTCTATAGTTTTGCATTAGCTGCTTATTACCCTTTTTGAATATAGGCTTAACTATGGAGATCTTAAGACGGTCAGGAAAAACACCCTGGCTGATACACAGGTTAAGAATATGACTCAAGTGTTTAGAAATTAAATCGGCAACATGTTTTATAATCTTAGTTGAGATTTCGTCATACCCTACGCTATTAGTGTTTTTAAGACCTTTTATAATGTTAAATATTTGTAACGGTTGACATGGAGCCATGAACATTGATTTTTGTTTATTTAATATATAAGCACCCGATCTTTTGCCTGATCCTGGTATCGGCATATTTTTTCCTACAAAATAGTCGTTGAACTTGTCAGCAATTAATTGAGGTCTGTTGATTGTTTCATTGTCAATTTGAATTGTATTTATTGAGTCATTAGGTAGATTTAATTTAGAGTTTTTTATTATTTTCCATGTCATTTTGCTTTTATTGTCAGAAGTTTTAATATTGTAGTTATTTTGAGATCGTTTAGTCAATTTAATTATTTTCTTAAATAATTTTGAGTAATTTGCATATTTTGTTTTATTTGTTTGAGTAGGTTCAAGTCTAGACGTCCATAATAATTGTCTTTTCTTAAAGCTACATAATTTAAGTCCTCGTGATATCCATTTTGGTTTTTTGCTTGTTGGTATTTTAATACGTCTACGGGGGAAGCATAGGTCATAGAATAATTTAAATTGTTCGATAAATGAATTAAATGCATCATTTGGATCGTCATTATTATAGATTTCAGAGAACGTTAGTTTCTCCAGGCAAGTTCTAAATTTTGTCATATTCTCTGGGCTAAAGTCTCGTTGTGATTTATACCAATATTTCAAAACACAGTTAATGGGTACGGGACACTTCAGCAATTGCGCAGTGTGATCCGATAGGGCAAATGCACAAACCGTGCGAAGGTAACAAAAAGTAGGTGTTCAACCTACTACGCTATTTGTTTTCGCATTGTATTGTATCTTACTCTAAACCATGACGCGCTACGGACACACCCTCACGTTCGCACTGCAGCACGAAATATTACAAGTAAGAACTGACAAAAAGCATTTTATCTCATAACCTCTCGGCGACGTCAAAACACGTGAGTCTGTCACGTCGACTCATTGAGTCGGCGTTATTCGGGTCGGACTTAATGCGAAATATTGCATTCTAGAGTATACCTTTCCTGTTCTAATTTACACAGAGTGTAGGAAAAAGAATAGGAAAGGCATATAATATCACATGTGAAACATCTAACAACAATTTGTTACGAAATGTTGCTCATCCGCGGGTGGCGCCGATTCGGGGACGGAGGGGCTCATAAGGTAGCCGTTAGCGACGAAACACTAATTATCTCTCGTCAGAGAGTAGTATATTCTTTGCTAATTATGAATTAGACGAATATAATAAAGTTTAGGCTAAGAGAATCTATGTTAAGTTGATTATGCTCAATGTTATAAAGTACTGATAATTTTAAGCTAAAAGTAATAAGAGTAAATTTAATTAGGATTAACAACCTATTATTTGGAAAATAAAGTAAGCGTTTCTAGTTTTTTATTGTCCCCGCTTGGCGGCACCACTTGTACGTTTTTTGTTTTTGGGGAATGGCATCTCGCAGTTCAACCTATAGAAGGTTGTCGCCCGCTTAACCGGGCTTTCCTGTGGATGCCTCAATAAATTAAGGCCTCCAGCCAGGCATAAAACTAAAACTAAGCGACTACTCGCTAAGGGCACCCCCTGTGGGGTACGGACCTCGACTTAGGGCGTCGTTGGGAGAGGACAGCAATGGGACATGCTGGATCGGATTAATTGGGGGTGAGTTTAGAACTACGGGCTCAGCTGCGCGGGCTGGCTCGAGCAAGGGTCAGGGTGGGGATGGACGGGGACGTCGCGGTGGCCCTCGGCGGCGAGGGCGGAAGCACGGCGGTCTCGATTTGAGTTTCCGGATCGTGCTAGTGGCGGGATTACTCTCCTGGAGGAGGGTTATAGCGTCATCCGGGACGGTCAGTGAGTGCCTAGGTCGGCGGATGCGACTTATACGCGACGGAGTATAGCGGGCGGCCGCCGCAATCAGGGGATTGCGGTGCTTTATGGCAGATTCAAAGAAACGCTTGGCGAGGCGTTTCATGAATTGCTGGACGGTGGGGAGCACCACTTGTATGTTTTGTTTTGTTTTGTTTTTGGGGAATGGCATATCGCAGTTCAACCTATAGGAGGTTGTCGACTGCTTAACCGGGCTTTCCTGTGGATACCTCAATAAATTAAGGCCTCCGGCCAGGCTTAAAACTAAGACTAAAAACTAAGCGACTACACGCTAAGGGCACCCCCTGTGGGGTACGGACCTCGGCTTAGGGCGTCGCTGGGAGAGGACAGCAATGGGACATGCTGGATCGGATTATGCCCCACTTGTATCCAAGAAGCAAGGCTTAAGTATAAGAAAACTTTACCTTAATGAGAGCCGTTTCAGATCTTTATTAATTTTAGGATTTAAATTAAGAGTTATCGCTTAGATCTTTTGTATAAGGCTAAAGTAAGTCAATATCCATGTTATGATACCAAATTTTATGTTACCACTGAAAATCGCTAGACAAAGTTTCCCATACAAAATACACATTAGTGCCGTGTGCAAAGTTCAAGAGTTGTGATTGATCGAGACGAAAAGAATTAGTGTCGTGTGAAATTTTCAAAGGCTGTGATTGGTCACAGGAAGTTATAAAAGAAGGGCATTTTTCAGTCGTCAGGCATTATTAATCCGATCCAGCATGTCCCTTTGCTGTCCTCTCCCAGCGACGCCCTAAGCCGAGGTTCGTACCCCACAGGGGGTGCCCTTTTTTTTTTTTTTTTTTTTTTGTGGATGGGAAATCATCAAATGACTTCTCCCGCTCTGGGCGGAGCGGGAGGGCGTGTCAGACTTTTACTGACTAAAACCCACCCGTGTTCCTTCTGTTGCCTGTGCCGGGGCCACGGTAACTCTTTCGAACATCCCGCAACCCTAGCTGGCATCGGCCCTAGCGGACCCCGTCAATAGTGCTGACATCTCTTTGAGGCGCGCGTGGAACACGACGCGCCGTCGACTCGGGCCTGGTCCTTACCGGACGGCGAGCTACCCATTGCTCGCCGTCCGCAAGCCCGCGCCTACGGTGGCCGGGAATCGGCTGCCGATTCCCGACGCCCAGGGCGTCTCCTGCGGCGACTAGGGGCGTGAGGGTGCAAAGCTTGCCTCTCCCTCACGCGTCCCGCCTCCTCCTTCACGAGCATTACTGCTTCGACAGGGGGGTGCCCTTAGCGAGTAGTCGCTTAGTTTTAGTTTTATGCCCTGGCTGGAGGCCTTAATTTATTGAAGCATCCACATGAAAGTCCAGTTAAACAGTCGACAACCTCCTATAGGTTGAACTGCGAGATGCCATTCCCCAAAAACAAAAAAAGTGGTCAGGCATTAATCCGATCCAGCATGTCCCTTTGCTGTCCTCTCCCAGTGACGCCCTAAGCCGAGGTCCGTACCCCACAGGGGGTGCCCTTAGCGAGTAGTCGCTTAGTTTTAGTTGTATGCCCTGGCTGGAGGCCTTAATTTATTGAGACATCCACAGAAAAGCCCGGTTAAGCAGTCGACAACCTCCTACAGGTTGAACTGCGAGGTGCCATTCCCCAAAACACAAAAACAGTGGTCAGGCATTCCGAATTCAGCAGAATAAATAAGAAGAACTCTCTCTGAAGAACAGTTTTATTCACTACACCTTCGAAGAAGCATTCTCACCAGAAAATCCCGCCAGCGAGCCCGCTCCACATCATTAAGTCAACAACAGTAGCCGTTGGTCCCGGCTGTCATTCGTGGATCTTTGACAGTCGTTTCGGGTCGTCAGAAGCCCGAAAATCTGACAACCAGTCTTACCAAGGGGTATCGTATTACCCAGTTACTGTGTTGTGGAGGTCAGACAGGCAGTCGCTCCATGTAAAATACTGGTATTCAGTTGCATACGGTTAGACTGGAAGCCGACCCCAAAATAGTTGAGAAAAGGCAGGAAGATTGATTGAATTTTATTACTGAGTAACATAAATGATTTTATTTCTATAAGTGGGTTTATACAAACACTTTTACACGTCAAACATTTTTTTTTAACTAGATGAGGCCGGCGTTTCCTATCCGACTACTCTGAGAAGAAAGGCCGAAACAAACTCAGAGGTCACAATCTCTTTTAAAGTCCAGACATAATCTTGGTCAGATCATGTGAAGACTATGTAGGTTGGTGTCTGAAATGGTCTTTTGAGGAAAGAACCACACAGATTGAGTGGACCTGTCCAGTCAGTGCAAGCATCTGTCAGTAATTGTACAGCTCAACTTAAAAGTTAAGGAGCTCAACGCTCATAACATAATATCACGCCTCGTGATGTGTATTTACGTAGTACTGGTCCGATAATAATGTAGCTTACTCAAACAAAATCGCTTCGAACTCGTGTGCCCGCGTGGCCGCAAGCAGTAGTGTGCGAGCGAGATAGCGAGGTAGCGCGGGGAAGTGGGGGCGAAATTAGAATTTGAGCTGAGGTTGTATTCGGTTCTTATCACAGAGTACATTATAATTATACTGACCGCTCTTACGTACGGACGCGGACGGTGCTAGACGATATTTTTTTATTTATTTACGTAAAATAATTATGTCAGTACGGTGCTGTTCGGTGCCTGGATGTTTGAATTCATCTGCAACGAGGCCAGATCTAACGTTTTTTAAGTTACCAGCTAACTTGGCAAGGTAAGCCTATAAAAATAACATTATTTTTACTTTTTTATTTGTTTCTGTGTTATGTAGTTTTTTTATTGAAGCGTAGCTAGCATAGCTTCATTAACAAGTACAGTACAGGGCCCTATTTAGTAAACGTTACAATCCTACGATTTTGTAAAAAAAAAGTGACAGATTTACTAAATGTGTTGTTTAATAAACCTTACAAATACACTACCGATCAAAAGTTTGGAAGCAGCGAGGTAAAATCAAATAAAACAAAGTCATTTCAATTTCAATGTATTGATAAAAAATTAAAATATAAACAAAAACTAATTTAAGCAGAACAAAAATTATACATTCAATATAAAATTAAATTAAATTTTAGCTTCATCAAGGTGTCCTCCTTTTTCCTTTATTAGCTTCTCGCATAATCTAGGCATCCTATTAATTAATTTATTAAAATAATCTCCATCTAATTTGTTCCATTCGCTATCTAATAGCTTCCACAAATGTTCTGAGCTCGTAGGAGAACGATTTTTCACCCTTCTATCGAGTTTATCCCAAACAAGCTCAATGGGAGAAAGATCAGGTGATTGAGATGGCCATTGCATGATGTTTAAGATTCTTTCATATTTTTTCTTGTTCAAAAAGGTCTGGTACAGTTTAGAAGAATGCTTAGGATCATTACCCTGTTGGGAAATAAATCCAGGACCAATTAGATTTAGTCCACTGGGTACGGCGGAATTTTGGAGAATTTTCAAGTAACATTCCTTGTTTAGTTTTTCAGTTATCCTCACAAGATTTCCGGGTTTATTGTTGCCAAAACACCCCCAAACGATGACATTACCTCCACCATTTTGACAGTACATGCCTCTGAAGCCCTCTCTTCTTTTGACCGGCGTACAAACACACGTCTATTGGATCCGAAAATCTGAAACTTTGATTCGTCACTCCAAAGGACATTTTCCCATTGCTCTATTATAAAGTTTTCAATTCGACATAAGAAAAATAGACTAGAGTGGCAAAAGCGCACCAAAACTGGACAATAGAGCAATGGGAAAATGTCCTTTGGAGTGACGAACCAAAGTTTCAGATTATCGGATTCAATAGACGTGTGTTTGTTGAGCTTGGGTATTAGCTCATGCAGATGGTATTCCACGGCATGGTGACTGCAGTTAAGTGCTTCCGCTAATTCACGAGTGGTTGCATCCGGATTCGACTGCAGTTCGCGGCGTAAATCGTCATCATTCACTGCGGGTGGTCGTCCTGAGCGTGGCTGGCTTTCAAGGCTCCTGTCTCCTGAATTAAAACGGTCAAACCATCGGGACACCGTCGCATGGCATATGCTTCCAGTGCCCAATGCAGTGTTGATTTTGTCAGCCGCAGCCCGCGCACTGTGGCCTAACAAGTACTCGTATAAGTAGTGTTCGAACTTTTCGCTCGTCCATTTTTCTTCAAACTGACTTAACCGATCGCGAGGGCGGCTTTATACACCGCCACATCACAAGTACCTAGAATATTCTACAACATTCTAGAATTATCGAAAACTTGAAAAAGGAAATGTATAGTTTTGTAGTGTCTCGTTACTTTTGTGCCAACCTGATATTTAAAAGATTTTTATATACATTCTGTCAAGAAAAATCGATCATTTAAAAAACCCGCTTATTGTAAAGGGATTGTCGAAATTCTTTTTGTCGCTAAGTTGGCACAACTGTCCTCTATACTCACGCGGAGTTTGAGTGTCACTTGTCATTAAGTTTGTTTATAGCACAGAACACTAATAATACTTCTAGCGGAAGTTTACAGTGTGCCATTTTGTCAGTTCAAGTGTGTTTTGTGATTTTTACAATGGATAACAAAATCTTACTAAGAATGTCTTAAATTTTGCATTACGAATAGAATTTCTTGCGCTGAAGTGCTGAAAATATTACATAAAGCTTACGGTTAAGCAACTTTATCAAAAACACGTGCGTATGAGTGGTACAGTGCGTTTAAAAGCGGTCGAGATGTGGTGGAAGATTTGCCTCTCTGGTCGGCCATCAACGTCTTCAACTGAACATAACATCCCTAAAGTAAAAAAAATGGTGACTGAAAATCGCCGTTTAAGTCTGAGAGAGATAGCCGCTGTCTGTGTCTCACGAATCAATTCATACCATTTTAAACGATTGTTTGGGCATGAAACGCGTTGCCCGTCGCCTAGTGCCGAAAGACCTGAGTTTTCTGCAAAAACTCAATCGCGTACCTAAAGGTCTTTGAAGCCAAGATAGAACGAGTCAGTTCCGACCCTACAATCACAAAACGCATTGTAAGTGGTGATGAGACATGGGTTTACGAGTTTGACATACAAACCATTCAACAAGCTTCGGAATGGCGCACAGTGGTCTGGAAATCGAGCTCCATACTCATAGAAACTTAAAGTAAAGAATTTAAAAAAAAAATGTAATGGCTCTGATATACCTCCCTTTACATAATATTAACGTATGGATGGTACAAGTCACACTACGCGTGAGAAAAAAAAGATTTATGTTTTTTTTGTATGGGAGAAAACACTAAAAGTACGTTTTTTCGAAACTTAATGGAACTATTAGGCTGGTGCTCACAGGAGATATAGTCCCATACACGGCGATCAAGATGAAATACAATTCATGTACCTTTAGGCACCGCTTTGCACGTAGTCATTTTTGAGGTTATGAATTTTAAGTATGTGGTTTTTCCGATCGCTTTATAAACATTAATTTTAAAAGAAAGAAATGCGTAGTAAACTGATTTTAATTTTTTCAAAGAATATAAAGTTAAAAATCTCGAAAAATAAACGATTTTGTGGAAATAAATAAATGTATTATATTATAAAATTATACTTATATCAAGACAACAACAAAATACAACTATAATATTATGATCCACTACAAATATATACAGCAAGGACAACAAAAATAAATAACAAAGCCAGTATTAAAATTATAAAAATAGGTAAATAGCTCGAATAGTAGTAACATAAGCGTTAATTCATTCATTACTATTTCAGCGGTCCTTTACCACTATTACAACTCTGACTACTACATTTAATTATAACTATTTACATATTTTTGACTACTATCTATAGTAAATATAAAAGCTACTGGTAACATACAGTATCTTCGCCCTCATCAGAGTCCTCTAAATCGGAGTCCATAATTAATGCACTAACATTAACATCGACAAATTCACTGTTCTCTTTGTCTACATCTGAATCGTCACTAATGAGAAGAGGTCTCATATCATCAGTGACAGCTCTTTTGTGGACTTTCGTAGCACAGGTCTTATGCTGGACAGGTAGGGATCTGATGATACAAGGAGAGCATTGAAAATGTCTTCGTTTATCGCTTGTAAATGGTTATAATTAAATGTAGTAGTCAGAGTTGTAATAGTGGTAAAGGACCGCTGAAATAGTAATGAATGAATTAACACTTATTTTACTACTATTCGAGCTATTTACCTATTTTTATAATTTTAATACTGGCTTTGTTATTTATTTTTGTTGTCCTTGCTGTATATATTTGTAGTGGATCATAATATTATAGTTGTATTTTGTTCTTATGTCTTGATATAAGTATAATTTTATAATATGATATATTTATTTATTTCCACAAAATCGTTTATTTTTTCGAGATTTTTAACTTTATATTCGTTGAAAAAATTAAAATCAGTTTACTACGCATTTTTTTCTTTTAAAATGAATGTTTATAAAGCGATCGGAAAAAACATACTTAAAATTCATAACCTCAAAAATTACTACGTGCAAAGTGATACCCAAAGTTGCATTACATTAATGCTCATGTCATTAGTATCTAATGATATCTCAATCTTAATCACGGTGTTTAACAAATGAGTTAGTTCTTGGAATGAAATTAAAAAAAAAACCTATACAGTTAATATCTTTTTTAATTATTGTCATCATAAAGGTCATTAGCAGGCTAAACCTAATTATGATATAAGTAAATCGATCGGCAACGTCATTTAACCACGGCAAAGATTTGAAAACTCACATTTCGAAAATTCAAAATTTGAAAAATTCGCTACATGCGAAGCGGTGCCTAAAGGTACATGAATTGTATGTCATCTTGATCGCCGTGTATGGGACTATATCTCGTATGAGCACCAGCCTAACAGATCCATTAAGTTTCGAAAAAACTTACTTTTAGTGTTTTCTCCCATACAAAATAAAAACACAAATCTTTTTTTTCTCACGCGTAGTATGATTTGTACTATCCATACGTTAATAATATGTAAAGAGAGGTATACCAGAGCCATTACAATTTTTTTTTTTTTAATTCTTTACTATAAGTTTCTATGAGTATGGAGCTCGATTTCCAGACCACTGTGTGGCGCCTTCCAACTGAGCCGAAACCGAAAAAGCGAGAATTCGCGGCGAATGCTGAAGTCGATTCCGAAAAATGCGTTAAAAAAATGTTTTGATGTATTTTGTATTTTTTATTTTTTTTACGTATGTAGTACATACTGTTATTATTATTTTAAGTCTGTTTGCTTTTATACTATGTAAATATTATATTCCGAAATAAATTTTTATTAGTAAATTAAAAATTTAAAAGATTTATATATAATTTGCACTCTCGCTACATACCATGGCTTGGACCAGGGCTGGATGCGAAAGATCGCCGCCACCGATCGCTTTCGCGAGAAAAACATTAGCACCCCCTAAAATCCCTTTTGACGGATAGTTTTGAAAAACTAAATAATGACAAACTTTACTATTCATTTAAGAATGTATTCGTGCTGTTTCAAGTTTATTAAGGCGAAAGCGCCAGGGTAGCCCGCGAAATTCAAATTTTCTTATGTTATATGCAATAGGGGTAGGTTTTTTAAAATCCTAATACACGTTGTGGCGGATTCCACACATTCGTTGAATGTATATTAAATACTTGTTTAATATTATGTACTTGTTTAGTTATAAGCTCTTAGTATATAACTGATGTAATGTATTAGGTATCGTAGTGTTATTTCACAGTAGCAAGCATCCATTAATTAAGGTATTACTATTCCAACAAACAGACACTCATATTTTACTATTAGTGATCTAGCTAGTGCAACACAACGATCGATTCCTTATCGCCGAAGACGTTGGAATGTTGAGGTGAATGCGTGCGGTCGCGGGTGAGTCCCAGCTGCGCGCGCGCATCTCCCGACCGCGACCGCTCGCTTGCGAGAAGAAAATTGTTTTGGCCATTTTATCGTACCTAATTAACCTTAGGAACGAGAAAATGGCCAAAACAATTTTTTTTCAATCAGATATCTAATTTTAAGAATTTTCCACCTCGCTGTCTTTGAAGACCGATTTTAACCAAAGTAGCCCATTAAGTACTACTTTTTTAATGATTATGAAAGCGGAAAGTCTGGCGCATTCTTGAGGTCTACTTAAGAACCAAGAAATCACCTTTTTAGATTTTTTGAAAATTTATGTCATAATTCACCGAACGTAAATTTTTCACTTTAGACCAACATTATCATAACTTTGATGACAGTTACGAAGCTGAATATTTTATGCATTAGAGTACTACTCATGAAGATTCAGTTACAAAAAAAATGTCGACAGTCTTCTACTTTTTTTTTAGAATTTTTAGTTGGTCAGGTCGAAAATTCTCAAAAATTCAGAAAAAAATTAATAACTCGAAAACTATGAAAAGTCGCGGAATGGAAAGTCATGGGGGTGATTCGATACGAGGGATTTTATTTTTTGGACGTAAATGTTCCGGCCACCCTGTATATACGGTCCCATTAAAATGGACAAACCTTTAGAAATCATTCAGACCACCAAAATAAAGACAATGGTAAAAAAACGGTCATCTAATCGGAAAGAGGTGCGCGTCTCAAGTTATTGATTCTTGACTTTATTATAGGGTAGACAATGGCGCCGATTCTCTTGTACACCGAACTAAACTATCACTAAAATTCCTTACTTCTGGCTATGAGAATCTTAAAGCTATTCTGCAAAAAATATCACTAAATTTAAAAATAATTTTGACACAACTAAAATTGAATTTGACAATCGCGAGACTCCGCGTGGTAGGTACTTGTTTGCCCCGTGAATTTTCTTTAGAATTGGAGGCGCGCAGGGGGGGCAGCCTCGACGTGTTTTATATGGAATTTTTCACTTTTTGTATGGAAAATATGAAAAATTATTACCTACATGTTGTGCTTTAGGGGTTTAGGAGTTTTATATAAAGGGGATCGATACATTATTTTTTCGATAGGACACACCGTTTTCGAGATATAAGCTGAAGAAAAGAAAAAAAGATACATTACTGTTTTTGCACCTGAAGTCGAGATGTTGGTGTGAATTTTAGTTCATGCCAACTAATTTTATTCCACACCTTTTTAGTCGCGATTAAAAACAGACAGATTTACAAAGAAAATCTAAATTTTAGGTGAAAAACACGTCAAATTCAGAATAGCAAAATTACCATTTTCACTGAACTAATAACTCGGTGCCATCTTATGTCAAACTAAAATATAGTTAAGTTGTGTCACTTTAGTCATTTTCAGAATGGGAAATCGTCGTTTGACAGGAATAAACTAAATTCTGGTGATTTTTAGTCTAGTTTAGACGCATTTGTGACAAGAGATTCGGCACTAATGTTGTTGTTTGGTAGTGATAACAGCACTGCGCTGCACCTCGCCAGATGTGCGCCGGCGCTAACATAACCCTTCGCCGCGGGCGTCCGCCGCGGCCGTTCGCTTGACGTAAATGACAATAACGAAATTTTAGTTTTCATCGCGCAACCGAGCCTGCAAAACATGTTGCACAAACGTATGTTGTTACGTAGTTCTGACAATCGACAACAATCGTTCAACAATTAATGTAAATAGGTACATCCACCTACCGGCGTAGAGTATAAGTAGTATTTTAATTAATTACTGTAAATAGGGCAGATTCTAATTTTTAACTACGCCTGATTCAGTGTTTTACCAAAACTTCCTGTTATGGTAGTTATTAACTAATCGATTGTTTACTATTCTCTTTAAGTAACGATTTATCATGTATTCCATTAAGTTGTTGTTTTGACCTTTGAATGTGTATTTATTTATCACTCATAGTGATCCTGTTAGCTGTGACAGAATATATGATATAAAGCGTCCCCTCTCCCATTAGAATAGTCCTGTCCGATTACTCGAGCGAGTACCATCTCGTTTAATGTTGTAACGTGTTCAACAGTATCAAAGTAGTTGTCAAAATCGCTGCTTTATCATTGTTGAAGATGAGGATGACTTGATACTTAACATATATATTTTAAAAAATTAATAGTTTCTTTGCAAATATAGGGACACAACTAGCAAGCCAAATACCATGTACACACAAACACAACAAAAATGTATACACCTTACCGAACCTTAACCAGCACACTGGACATTGTGAACTACCTCAATTTAAACCATGCACAGCTTCTGAGGTATCTTTTTAGACACCTATAATACCTACCTATAATTTTTTATAGACGACTTGGATCCCAATACAAGCACAGGAATTGATGGTATTGGTACCGAGGCACTGAAATGCATAAAAAAAACTAATACTCCAAAATCTAACAGATTGCCTAAATAAACTTTTAATGGATGGAATCTTTCCAGAAAATTTAAAAATAGTTAAAGTCACCCCAATTTACAAAGCTGGTACCAAATAGAATCCCGGGAATTATCGTCCAGTTTCAGTCCTACCAATATTATCTAAATTATTTGAAAAAAATCATATTTATAAGGTTAGACGAATACTTAACTGAAATTAAATTCATATACGATCAACAATATGGCTTTCGACCCAAATCTAACACCCTTAGCGCAACTATTGACTTGATAACTACAATAAAAACAAAGATTGACCAAAAACAAGTAGCACTAGGAATCTTTGTTAATCAAAGAAGGCGTTTGAGGCGTCAGTCACACACTTTTATTACAAAAACTGGAAAGTATTGGTATAACTGGAACTGCTTATAAAATGCTAAACTCTTATTTAAGTGATCGATATCAGGTTGTGAAAATCGGAGCTTACCAAAGCACGTCTAAACCCTTAACACGCGGCGTACCACAAGGTTCTATTTTGGGTCCCTGATTATTTCTAGTGTACGTAAACAACTTATACCAAGCAGGCTTACAAGGTCACCTTGCCCTTTATGCAAACGATACATGTCTATTTTATTTTGGAGACAACATAAATGATACTTCAAAAAATGCCCAAGATGATTTAAATATACTGCAAAATTGGTACCAGTGTAATCTTTTAACTATTAACGCTTCCAAAACCTCATATATAATATTTAGTGCCAAAAAATAAAAAACTCCCTAACTACGCTAATCTAAGCATAAACGGAGAAGTACTGAAAAGAACTGATCAAGAAAATTACCTCGGACTAACTCTTGATAGCAATTTGACATGGAAAGAGCACACCTTCAACATATTAAAAACAAACTTTCATCATTAGTGGGCTGATTGCACCAAATTAGAATTAAATTTGTTGAATTAGATTTGTTAGATGTATTCCAAAAAAAAACCGGCTAGTAATATACAACTGCCTTGTTAAGCTTAATTTATTATGTCTTATCGAAGTATGGGGTAATTTATCTAAAACTAGTCTAAAACCAATCCAAATTCTACAAAATAAAATAGTCAAAATATATTTTTTTTTTTTTTTTGAGATAGGTTTGCTCTTGACTCTAGTCTAGGTCAGAGATGACAGAGACAAAGTCGACAATGGAGCGAGCTTACCCAGAAGAAGCCTGTTCACTCTCACTTTGAAGAGATCGGGGTTGTATGCGTTCGGAAACACAGACGCAGGCAGAGAGTTCCACTCCTTTGCTGTGCGCATCACAAAAGACATTTGGAAACGCTTAGTGCGAATTGGTGGGATAGCAACTAGGTAAGAATGGTAACTTGCAGTGCGTCTAGATGTCCGCTGATAGAAGGGCGCCGGTGGAATGAGGTCGTGGAGTTCTAGTGCAGTCCTTTATACAAAAAAAAACCTTAAAGCACCACATCTTGAACGATTTCTCCAGGTTTTAAATTTAACACACCGCACCAGTTAATTTACATCTATATTTTTATTTTATTTTCTATTGATTTGCTGGGTATAAAGATAACTAGGATACCTACTCTGTATTTCCGAAACACAACAGTACATTTAAATAGTTCAATGTGTAATTGCTATTGACTTCCCTTCAATAATCGATATGTAATAGTACACCCACTTTTTCATTTTACCCACAACACTGTAAAAATTGTGTCTAGCTTATTTATTTACGAGTACCTAGCTTCTTGCTAAGTAATTCTTATATTTAGTTTTAAGATAAACTTGTATTTCTCATATTAAGTGAATTGTATTCTGTTTGAGAAAGAAAGGTTTTAAACCGTATTTCATGAAATCTTGACATTTCATTATTATAATTTTTCATTGTTAGAATTTTTCGATATTTGTTACGGTCGCGAATCATATTTTAGTCAACACACAACCTAATACTGACCTGCAAATCGCAAAAATCGTAAGAAAAATAAAATTGAATTTCGCGGGCTACACCACCAACCACCAACGACACCAACGGAGTAGTGATGCAACGAATGCTACTTTTACGAATACGAATACCTGATTCTACTACAGCTGCACGCAATTATAATTGCGTTCAGCTGTAGTAGCACAGATTATGTAGTAGTCCTTGATAGGAAATTAAACACGCTATGTAATATAAATATTTACTTACATGTAATTTATTAATTAAAAATAACTATAGGTTTATTTTCTTTTTTTTTACCTTTCTTTCTATTCGGCGAATACGAATATTCGTACTGTCTCGACTGTTCGAACTGTCTCAACCATATTTTTGTTAAGTCAAACTTCAAATCTGTAGGGATCATAGGGAAATCATCTTTTATAGATCATGATATAATCATGGCTCCTGTAGCTCAAAAACACACTTTTACCAAAGCTATAATCCGGCATAAAATCAAACTTGACGCAGAGGCATTCGCTGTCTTAGCTACTAATTGCACTAACTCCTCCGTTAATTCACTAATTGAAACTATTTCCAGTCCAGTCGCTAAAAACTCACGTAGAATCACCGTCAGTCGAAGTCAATACAATATAAAACCCTGGATAACGCCAGGCCTCGTGAGATGCATGAGGCACCGTGATAATCTTCATCTAGCCTTAAGATCCTATCTAAATGACAAAGTGCGACGCCTCGTGTACTCCAGGTACAAACATTTTTGTAACGACTTGCTACATAAACTTAAAACCGATTATAACAGTCAACTTATGATCAAAAATCAAGACAACCCAAAAAGCTCTGGAACACTATAATATCTATTTACAACCCAAATACTGAAAAACGTGTGGCGTGTGTGTATGACCAGATGTATGAACGTAAACGAGGCAAAAGGAGTATGTAAGGATCGTAGCAGGTGGCGTTCTGTAGTTTCTGCCTACCCCCATGGGAAGAAGGCGTGAGATTATATATGTATACTGAAAAAAGTGAATTCTTCCCAGTTAATATCTAAAGCACAGGACACTGTCGATTCTCTAAATAGGTGTTATGCTTATTTCACTTCCCTAGGCAAAAATCTTTCTGATGTCATACCGAGACCCATCCCCGGTTGTCCGAGACCCAAGCATCCTTAGCGGGCAAATATAAACCACGTGAAACTCCATCACACTCTTTCTTCCTCCACCCAACGGACGAGGACGAAATAGAAAAACTTATAGGTCAACTTAAAATTGACACCGCATTTTCTTTTATTTAACCGCCGGTGAAATGAAAGAAATTAGTGTCAGACTAATAATACCACTTAAAAAAACACTGTTAAAACCACTCATTCACATTTAAAACTTAAGTTTGGAAAGCGGTATTTTCCCAGACTGCTGGAAGGTTGCCCATGTCCGATCCATTCATAAATGTGGTCTTAAAGAACTACCGGAAAACTACCGTCCTATCGCACTCTTGTCCATTCTATTAAAACTTCTCGAAAAAGTGATAAATAATAACTTCTATAAAAACCAGTGTAAATTTTTTAGACGATAACAATCTGATATCTGAAAGACAGATTAGCTTGAGAAGAGACAAGTCGACTGAGGACGCCGCTGTTTTATTAACCAACACAATAGCTTCTTGCATCGAATTGGGCGAACACGTTATGGTAGTTTTCCTTGACCTAGCCAAGGCGTTTGACACAATATCGATAGATCTACTACTGTCCAAACTAGAGGGTATAGGAATACGACGAAACGCGCTAGACTGGTTTCGAAGCTATTTAACAAATCGCCTGCAACTAGTAAAAGTAGGCGACTACTCTAATGAATTACTGCCAATCAACTTTGGAATTCCTCAAGGTAGTACTCTCGGTCCGACTCTTTTCGCCTTTTATATGAAGGACATAAATGCAACGCTTCATCATACTGAAATATTTTTTTACGCAGACGACACAGCAATCATATTCCATGCCGTAACTTGGGAACAAGTGAATGATCATGCTGAAAATGGTCTGTTTACAATTTCCGATACTCTTAGTAGAAACTTACTTACACTTATCACCCTGAATTTAGAAAAAACTAAATTCATAACGTTTGCACCACGGCTTATATCACAACCAGATTCCTCTTTCTCACTGACTGCTCACAAGTGCCTCTCCAACACAGGCGCTACCTGCAACTGTGCTACAATTAAGCGAACTAATAAAATTAAATATTTAGGGCTCATTGTAGATAGCGCTATGACCTGGAACGACCAGATTGAGTCATTGGTGTCACGTGTCAGAAAGTTGATATTCGTGTTTAAAAATCTAAGAACATCGGCAGATTTTAACACCTTAAAAACTGTTTATTTTGCTCTAGCACATTCCGTAATAACTTACTGCTTAACCGCGTGGGAATGCTCTGGAAAATGCCTTCTACTTCGTCTGGAAAGAGCACAAAGAGCCGTTCTAAAAGTCATGGCTCGTAAACCTATTCGCTTCCCCACGCACGAACTGTATGCTCTTTGCAAAGTTCCTACCGTAAGACAAGCCTTTGTGGTAAGCACTTTATTGCGTAAGCATACTGATATTAAATATGACCCTAACCTCAATACTAAAAAACGTAGAGCTAACAGAATATGTCAGACAGAGGCAGTTATGCTCTTTGCAAAGTTCCTACCGTAAGACAAGCCTTTGTGGTAAGCACTTTATTGCGTAAGCATACTGATATTTAATATGACCCTAACCTCAATACTAAAAAACGTAGAGCTAACAGAATATGTCAGACAGAGGTAGTTAATCTTGTGATTGCAAGAAGGCATTATAAGTTTTCAAGTCCTGTTCTCTATAACAGAATTAATGAGAAATTGTATATATATCCGCTCTCGTTACGAGAGTGTAAACTGAAAATCGAAAAATGGCTTCAAGTCCTGACCTATGAGGAAATAGAGTGCCTAATACAAACTTAAATAAATTTCGCTCCCTCCGCATACCTACATACGCACGAACTCTCACACACTCACACACACAAACACACCCCCTCACCCCCCCCCCCCCCCCCACACACACACACCCACTTATATTGCTACTACTATTATTAATAAATGTTTAGATTTAGTTTATAATTAATAAATGTTTATGTTTGGCTTCTACTCATGTCTTGTATAACCTAAATTGTTTGTTATAGAACTCCGTTGTTTTTGCTTCTGGGGGGGGGCGCTAATAACTGCGATACAGTTATTAAACTAACGCAGTATTAACGTACACAAAGAATCGTAATCGATGTTTGTTCCAATAAATATTTGAATTTGACTTAATGTTAAAACAACTAACTTTCATCAAAACCATAGCTTACAGTCCTTCTCGCCAATTGACACTCAAGTTCCACAAATGCTGCAACGATCATAATCCACCGCTCTCAAACTGTATACGAGTATTATGTACTCCTATAGATCGCTTTTCCTCCCTTAGATATCTAGGTATCACAATAGATGAAAATTTGTCATTTAAACCTCACATGTACACTTGCTAGAAGTCCGCGTCAGAAAATTAATCTATGTTATGAAAAAACTACGAGACTGCACACCATTAAAATTCTCCAAACAATATACCAAGGTCTCTGTCAATCAGTACTCCAGTATGGAATCGCCGTCTGGGGCGGAGCCAGGAAAAGCACATTTATTGAAATCGAAAGAGCTCAAAGAGCCGTAATCAAAGTGATGCTTAGAAAACCAGCTCATCACAGCAGATCTACTCTATACCGAATTTCCGGCTCTTCGAGTACGTTAACTATATATACTAAGTGCCGCACTGCATGCACACAAATATATTAAAAACAGACCTGACTACCAAAGCCTGCTCTCAAAACGTATCTTACATGTCCCTCTTCCTAATGCAAACAGTGTTCTGGCCACACGGTGCCCCTCTTACGCACACACTCATATTTACAATAAAATAAGCAAGCGCAATAATATACCAAAGGTCTTAACAGTCATTCGTATAAAAGAATTACAAAAAGTTGGCTTCTCTCCCTGAGATACAATGAAACTGAGGAAATAGTGAGTTAACACTAAAAGGCTCATGCAAGTCATCCACACAGTCACTCATTTTCTTCACACAAAAACCCAAACTCTTACAACTCATCACACACACATATGCCTCAGGCATTAAGTCCGCCTTTGTACGGTATTCTTTTTTACTTGTGATTAAAGTTTTAATAAATAAATAAATATGTACTCACACTCACACTATCACATTATTTAGAATATTTAATTATTTTACTTTGTTCAATTTATTATTTCAATTTATTTTTATTTTATCTTGATAGTTCTCTACCCTTAATTAAGTATTATGTCCATTATCAAACATCTTTATATAAAATTTAAGTTCACGCAAACATGTCTCGAATTAAAATTTAAGATAACGCAACTCAGGCCCCAAGATACAGGCTAGGCGTTGCCTAGTTTGGGGACCAGTGTTCAAATAACTATGTTAAAATATTCTAGTAAGCATACATTACAATTATTTATTTATTTTTAAATGTATAACAATGGACCCATAAAAAATATTCTTATTCTTAACTTGTCTACAAAAAGTATTTCGTTTTGAAATGCATAATATCTATTTTTCTTTTTAGACGTTCCGCATGGCTTCAGCTGATGTGCCGAAAAGATATAGCAAGCCAATCTAACATCTTAACCTACCGGGTTTGTGAAGAACATTTTAGACCCCAGGACATAATGCGTACAACGAATCGCAAGAGTTCAAAAATGATTACTCTCCAACCATTAAATTTGCCGGATGTACTAACGTTACCACGTAAATCTCAAGAACGTTTTTGGAAGAAAGACAAAGGAACTCAGACAGAACATACAGTGAGTAATGTTATGAGCTCAAGCCTCAAGGAGTCTCTCTTACAGCTCTCCAAGCGAAAGTAAGTTTGTTTTATTATTTTATATCCCTTGGGAACAGTACTCTTTTTCTGGATAAAAGGTGGGTATTTTTTCTGTATCCCTGACAACGTATATGTATGCAAAATCTCATGATGATCGGTTCAGCGCTTTAGGACGTCAAAAGGTATCAAGCAAACAAACTTACTTTCGCATCTACAATATTATAGTTAGGAGAATGAAAAACCGGTCTATCGACACTTACTCACAATATGTATTAGGTACTTAAAATTTTTTTTAGCTCTTAACACACCACTAAAGTTTCTATATTAATATAATTAAATCATGATCCGAAAGACACGTGGCGCTATCTATTATCATAAATAATTGTTGTTTTCCTCGGGAACAGTACTTTTTTTTAGGGATGAAAGGTACCCTATGTCCCTTTCTGTACACTTGGCAACGTAGGTATATGAAAAATTTCAGGATTTCAGGATGATCGGTTCAGTTGTGTAGGCGTGAAAAGGTAGCAAACAAACAAACTTACTTTCGCATTTATTATAATAATAATAATAATAAATCCCCATCGCTGTATCTCTACGTTGACGTCGTGGTGCGGCTTGCGCGCTCCGAACTCTAGGTCTGTGCCGGTAGAGTTTACTTTGCCGGAACAGGTCTAGAGTGAAGAGCCAGACCAAGAGAGATACAGAAACCCGCAGGGCAGCATGTAGCGAGCTTCTGGGCAGTAGCGACCCCACGTACCCTATCTCCTGGGAGAAGTTATGTTCCTCATCTTTGGCTTGCCTTTACTGGCCGGCTGGAGTGAACACTGACGAGAACTGACCTCCCACCTCATTCTTGCCTTTATTGGCTGGCTTGAGTAGAGATTCGCAAGAGCAAACGTGCTCGGAGGAAGGAAGTAGTCCAGTAAGATGCTGGTAGGGATCTTGACCGTACTTCCGGGATTGTCGTGATAGTTGTGGGATACCTCTCCACTCCTCTTAAGCACCTCAGGACATGTTGCCCCCTTGTCGCTACGACACTAAGTGCTAGTGACCGTTTCCGGGGGCCCATTGTTGAGTGTGCAAGTCACCCCCTGCCACTTTATCTGTGTATTGTATTTATCAAACATTGGTCAGGCAGAGGCCATAGTCCTTCCATAGTTTTAGATAACCAGTCCTCTTTAGCCATCCAAATCCATAGCCCAATATTTTTTTGTCTCCATATCCTGCAATGGTCCTACACCAACCGGGGGTTGTCCTTGGGTGCACTTGCATAGTACGTACAGGGATAATCGTCGGTTGGTGCCTCATTTCCATTGAAAGCGTCTAACGGGCCTCTGCGAGTTGGCTTCGGCCCCTCATATGCCTTCCAAAGGTCCGGGACCCTAGGGTCTCGAGAAATATTAAATAATAATATAATTTTGCTGGCAACACTGTGTCAACAGAACGTGGTTTCCTTAATTTTAACTTGATTTTAACAGTGTGTAGCGAAAAAAAATATAAAGGAAAAACACTATTTCGCCGAAACACGTTTAATTTTGTTATATTAAAAAAAAAACATTGGAATTTAGTATAAAAAGTAAAAAAAAATGAATATTTAAGGTATCAAAAAGTTGCTGGTTGATTCATAAAAAAGAGGAGAAAAATAGCAGAGAACTTTGGTCCGTTAGGGTAAGGTACGCGAACATAAGAAAAAGAAAACGTCCTAACGGGTCGATTGCAATCGCTATTAGGTAACGCTCCCAAAATAAACCGTAATGGAAAAAAAGATCAGAGAACCAAAGTATCTCGCATTTTACAGGTTTGAAAATTAAAAATTAAATAGTGAACGAATTAAAAATTAGCAGAGAGTTACTAACTACATTACTTATCTAGTACGTAAAAATATCGTATAAAATCGTTGTCCAACGTAATTACGTCCGGCGAGGTGTCGTAGACTGCAGGAGCTGACTCCCTGACTCAGGAGTTGGCGTGGTTGTGTGACCTTTGCAGCAAGATGCGGCCAAATACTCGGCGTTGACCAACGATGTGAAGCGTTATTTTGGGCCAGAACCTGGAGGCTGAAAGGCGGCCTGTTCTAAACTGATTAATCCTAAGACAAAATGAATTAGGTTTAGACCAGAGTGATCAGACTGAACTTACGATTGAGGAAAACGATTAAAAGATACGTACCAGGAAAATAAAGATGAATCCTCCTGACTCAAACCATGGAGTATTGAATTCGTAGGTACTTGAAAAAATCATTCCGAAGGTAAAAGATAGGACGACAAGGATAGCAACTTGCTATTTTTATATAGCCAACAATAAGAATTCACACATTACACGTAAATTTACTACTAACTGTGTCAGTATCAACCGATCAATCTTTTGCAACTGACGCACCATACTGAAAAAATGAGGACCCATCTGTCAGAAAAAAATAATTTGAATCACGAAATAAAAAGGTAAAAAAATTGACCAGAATCAATGACAAACGGAAAAAAAGGTTGACATTAAAGAACCAAAAAGTTTTGACATGCAGAGTTATGCTGCAAGTGATATTAATTGTGACGCATTTTTACAAGAGCTTTTGAATTTAAAATAAACCTGAAACCAGAAAACCACCGTGAACATAAAAAACAGGCCAAAATACATGAAAATGTAGAATTTAATCAAAAACTGCCGAATCGGAGGTGACATGACAGATGTTACCTCCGATAAAAACAATGGCCCAAAAATAAAATAGGAAATGAACAAAAAATGTTGATAGATCAGCCGCGTGAAGAGCACGCCCACCACCTCCGGACTCTTCGCTCAGCTCCGCCTCGCCACCGGTAACCAGCCCCACTGTTAGCTCTGTGACGACACAGGCCGCGGCAGTTGCGTCGAGCTCGAGCAACGAGTATATCTCTCCGCCCACGTCGCCACCACCTGCTCGTCAACGCCGGATAGCTTAGGACTTCGAGGCCCACCGGCCTCTGAAAGGGTCCCAACTCCCCGTGGAAGAGTGCAGCGCATGAGATGGACACTAACCATCAATGAAAACGTCATGCGCTCATACTATGAGGCTATAGAAGGCGGAAACAATCTGACCGCGTACCGTGTTCGGATGCTCTCTCTATTTCAGGTGCTTGAGCCAGCTGTCAACGTTTCGGCACAACGACTATCGGATCAGGTGCGGGTCGTCCAGCGTAATCATATGTTGGATGACACTGTAGGTACTTGGTTGACTGCGAAGTGAAATGCAGAGCAGCCATATCATCGCCCCCCCGTCGCAGACTGTAGTACCAGCACAGTTCAACACAAATCAAGCTGGCGAGGGGAGTAATAACAGGGCTACAAACATAAGTACCCAGTGCAATGAGGAATTGAGGAGTGCTTTAGAGGGTGCTATTCGGGAATGTCGGTTCATTTCATTCGAACTTAGGCCACGATTACCTCGTTTGCCCATGCAAAACAAAAATGGGGCACTGGTGGCTGTCCTGGATTCGCAGTTGTCAAACTATTTTGATGACTGCGAAGACCTCACCGATACTCATTCGATTTTGTACTGTGCGGCTGTAGCGGTTAGCTCACATCAAATTTGCATCTGACTACATCTACACGACCAAAACTAGCCGTACCAGCTTGGCAGTGCAGAATTGAGCGCCGTATTGGTGGGGCCAGAATGCTCATCGGCAAACTAATCTGCTTCAGGGAGGGCAATACTCGCCCTAGAGTGATGCGCTTTGTGAGGTGGACTTTTTCAGGGACTGATATCATTCCACAGAACTAAATGTCCCGTGTCACAGAGCGCATTGTCTTCCTGAAGCAGAAGATCTGTGCATGGGCAAACCGTATTCGTCGGTACAGGCGGAGAGTGGAGTGATACACTCAGAATCGCACATTCCAGAGCGATCAAAGGTGGGTTTATAGGGCTTGGGAGCGACCAGACCAAGGTGTGGCTGGCACGCGCCTTCCAGATGATGACGCCATGTTTTCATTCTGGTAAAGCATCTGGTCGGTGCCTGTCAATCACACCGAGGGTGACCATGAAACATTTGATGTGAAATTTTGTTTAGAAAAATGAAAAGCTGACATTGCCGTAAGGACATACAACTGACATTATTTAGTTTACAAGAACCAGTATGAAAGTGTCCACGAGCTACAAGCAGAACTTAGACGTATTATTCTAAATATCCACCACAACAAGATCAAAAAATCGACAGGGAGCGAAATAATCAAAAGAGTGCGACTTTGTATTCAACAGGAATGGACTCATCTTGAGCATTTGATAAATTGATTATTTTTGTATTAAAAATGTTAAAATTCATGGTCTTCCTTTTATTTATGATACTATGTTATTTAGCAAAAAAAATTCCTTATGATGAAGCCTTTCGATCGATATGATAAAGCTACAGGGTGATTATTTTTCTCATGTAACGGGTTCGATTCCCGGTTCAACCATGTAATTATTTAAATATCTATGAATGCAGTTTAAATTGTTTTTTTAAATTCAAATAATGTTTTCTTTCAGTAAAATGTTCCATCTACAATATTCAAGGTACTTTCCCTCCATGTGGCATATCCGTGGGACGCCCTGTATATAAGTTCTGACGTTAGGATAGTTTTAATAATCTAGAAAATTATGTAAAAAACGTTTGATAATAACTAACGATTGAAATTTTCCTTTTTTACAGGAAGGCTCCACGTTGAGTGAGAAAGAAATTAAAGTGTTTTGCCCGAAATGTAAGAAGATAGTTTCGATCACCGCAAAAGGAATGCAAGTGGTAGGTATCTACAGCCAACCGCGCATGCGCATCAGTGGTAACATTAACACTACTACAATCGCCCTTACTTATGTGTCGTTGACTGTACATCCAACTATTAAAAAATATAACATAAAATAACATAACATCACGCCTGTAATTCCTCGAAGAGTTAGGCAGAGGTGTACCTTAGTATGTACACCCACATTTCGTCGGTTATGTTTAAGTCCCATGTAATAAGGGGCGAAAGCTGCTGTATGCTATTGCCATGAACTGGACACAAATCCAGGCTCCAGGCTCACGGGCTACTCGGAAATACCTCAAATAAAAACCCTAATAAAACTTCGTCCCACCTGGGATGATTTCCATTCACCTCAGTGAGTGGAAATCGTCATCTGAGAGTTCACCTCTTTTCTAGTCTTAACATATGTCACAAACTCAGAGCATTTATTTCAATTAAATAAATTATAATTAATTAAAGAAATATGTACCTAGCTCGTTGCCCATTCCAAAGCGTAGTAGGTACCTATGAGAAGAACAGGCAAGAAACTCTACGGACATTCATTAAATCAAAATATTGGTTACATCAATCACACAATCCATTCACCGTTTGTTTGACCTTCCCTTACTCTTATAGCCGTTCATATTCATGCTTCCTCACGATTTAACCATGGCCTGCAATTCCTCAGGATCAAACAAACATACTCATCGCAAAAGTGTACCGTTACTTGGAGCAACATTATGAGCAGATAGACAACTTGGCCGTTTTATTTAGGTACATAAATGGAGTGCTGCGTACAGAGAATGTAATTTTACATTAAAATAAAAGAATAGTAATTGAAAATACGATTTAAAAAAATGTAAATTTTCCTGAGAATATTTTCGGTGGAATATGATTCAGAATAAGGAGCTGAATGCACCCTGTTAGTTTGCGGAGGGCTGTCCCTTACACCCTGTATGTCGCGCTATGTCACGTCAGAAGTTTGGAAGGCGTAGTTTTATCAGGTTTGGACGCCGTCGCCAACAAATTACAGTGGATTTCATTTATTACGACCTTGGTTGTAGCGACCATTTACCTATAGCGACGTTAAATCTAAGTCCCTTGAATTTAAAGCATACTTTAGTACAAAATTCATGTGGCTATAGCGACTTTGGATGTAACGCCGAGTTCGGGTGTAGCGACTGTTTTTAATGAATCATTTGTAACAAATTCCTAGAAATCCCATGCAGATATTGCGACCGGAGTCGGCCGCCAAAGACACAAAGATTTTTTTCTTTCACAAACATTTCTTATCTTTTGTTTACATCCATTGCACACAGATGGTCAGCAAGTGTGGAGACCTTTACCTTTTGTTTATAGATATCAACTAAGTAGGTAGGGAAAGCGTGTACGTTTCGGAGCTTTTATGGTTCAGTTACAAAGTGATATTCTGAGTAGCAACTGGGTTTAGTAAACTTTTGAATAAGTATGGCTGCTAGACGCACATTCACTGTTAAAGAAAAGGCGGAAATCATTTCAAAATTGAAAAACGGTGAAAACAATGCTGATTTGTGCAAAGAGTACAAAGTTTCCTATTCAACAGTATCTACGATGTGGAAAAACCGTGATAAAATATTAGAATGCTTTGAATCCAAATCCTTAAAAATTAAGAAAAACCGCAAACCGACGCATCAAGATATCGAAAATGCCCTTCTAATGTGGTTCAAAGCCCAAAGAAGCCAAAACGTACCTTTGAGCGGTCGTCTGCTGCAAGAAAAGGCTAATCAATTTGGCAGACTGTTTGGAAAAATGGATTTTGAGTGTTCGGAAAGCTGGATATACCGATTTCGTCAACGACACGATATTGTAGTAGGCAAAGTTTGTGGAGAAGCCGCTAGTGTATCGCAAAGTGACTGTGACAACTGGCTAAAAACAGTTTTCCCAAAATTGACTGAAGGTTATACTGATAGCCAAATATGGAACGCTGACGAGACAGGTTTGTTTTTTAAGTTAACTCCTGACAAAACCTTGAAATTTAAAGGGGAAAAGTGCGTTGGTGGAAAATTATCAAAAGATAGAATCACCGTGCTTGTTGCATCAAGTATGGCAGGGGAAAAAAGAAAATTATTGGTCATAGGCAAGGCAAAAAAACCCAGATGTTTCAAAAATGTTAAATCTTTGCCAGTTGATTACGAAGCAAACAAAAAGGCCTGGATGACTTCAGAGATTTTCGAAAAAGTTCTACGCAAATGGGACTCCCAGTTAAGAAATAACAAAAAGAAGATCATTTTATTTATTGACAATTGCCCAGCTCATCCTAAAATAGAGAATTTGACCAACATAAAACTGGCATTTTTACCACCAAACACTACATCAGTGATTCAACCGATTGATCAAGGGATAATTAAAACCCTCAAAAGTCATTATAGGAAGATTTTAGTACAGAAAATGATGAACGACATTGAAAACTCGGCAGGCCCGTTTTCCGTTAATATTTTAGATGCCATTGAAATGGTAACTACGGCATGGGCTCGGGTGACTCCAGATACGATCAAAAAGTGTTTTCTACACGCTGGGTTCCGTAAATCTTCGGCTATCACAACAATTGACGACGACTCCGATGATGAATTGGACATACCATTGGCACAACTGACTACAGTATCATCAAGCGGAACAAATGTTGCGGACTGGGCAACATATGTTGATATTGACAGTCAACTTATCACTACTAGCGATTTGTCCGATAGTGAAATTGTTGAAACTGTTGTTCCATCACATACGACGCAAGATGAGGAAAATGAGGAGGAAGAAGAAGATTGCAAGGAAGGTGAGATTCCTACAACTAAGGATGTGTTAGGTGTTGTAACAAAGCTTAAAAGATACTGTTTATTTGGTGATGGAAAGGATATTATAGATATTGAAGAAGTAATGAAAATAGAATACACCCTACAGCGTACACTAGCACAAAAAAATAAATTGAAGCAAACTAATATTACACATTTTTTTAAATGTACCGGTGAATAACTATGTGTGCAAATATTTTCAATAATAAATGAATATAAACTACACATGTGTACGTGTCTGTATCTCTTTACCTTTGCCTGTAACGACTTCCGGATATAACGACGAAAATAGAGTGGTCCCTTCATTGTCGTTATACCCGAAATCCACTGTATTAAATCAACCACACGACGACAGATCGTTGACGAAATCTGATTTCTGGCAATCAAGACTACACATAATATACGACTCAAGTAGCGCAATAAGATGCATATTACCATTAAAATTATTTATAGTCAGAGTGCATTTCATGACAATACCACTAAGCCCAAACACGGCTAGGCTCCATTGTTTTATTACGGAGGTCCGGCTTCATCATCAGATCAGTTCGATGGTACCATTTTCATCAAAACCATATAATTAAATTTGTAACGTCATAGTCGCTTAATCTTTTCGCCACCCGTGAAATACTTATCATTGAGAGGTTGCCATGGCCATCTGTGGTCTTCTTCATCAGTTCCACTTCACGAAATGATACTTTCTGATTGACACGTTGATGAAAATACCAAAATCGCTATGTGTAGGTATGCCTATTTGAGGAGTTCCCTCAATTCCTCATGGATATCATCATAGGATCATACTTATCATCAGAACTGGATTTTCATAAAAATGGGACCAATCTGGAAATCTGTCCTTTCAAATAAAGAATAATTTTCCAGATCGGTGTTTAAATGACGGAGTACAAACATTTAAAAAATAATAATAAAAAACCTACAACCAAATTGAGAACCTCCTCCTTTTTTGAAGTCGGTTAAAAATAAAGACTAAAATGTTACCTCAAGAAGTCAAAATACGAATTATGACTACATTTCCAACCCCTTAAATCTCTTAAAAAGATGTACACAAAATTTTAATATTATTTGTAATTTTTAAAATCAACCCCTATTTTAACCCTTCGGGGATGATTTTTCAAAAACGCTGAACCATACAATTCTTTATTTCCTACCAAAAGCATAAATTTGAATTATCATATGCCTAACTTAAGAAACGCTGGGTTTTCCATACAAACTTTCATCCCCTATATCACCCCCTGTAGGATTATTTTTGAAACAACAAGTAGCCTATGTCCTTCCCCAGGCTGCCATATAACTCCTTGCCAGATTTTATCGAAATCCGTTCAGTGGTTTACGCGTGAAAAGATAACATACAGACAGACAGAGTTACTTTTGAATTTATAATATTAGTAGGTATGGCTAAACGGATAAGTACTGCACAAGTAGGGTTGCCCACTTTTTGTACAGGAAACAAAGTATATTTTAGTCAAACTGGGAAAGTAAACAGTATTTCGGGAAAATAAACATTAAGTTTTAAAAAAAAAAAAATTGTGTCTCGTTCAGTGTCCTTCAACAGATAAGTCAATTTGCTTAAAAAAATAATTTCTCTGACTTTATATATAATTTGTTATTCCCTTGCAGCATCCAAACGGCTGGATGTATTTTAATGATTGTCATTTTTATAGCCTGTGTATTGCAGTTACAATATCTAGATGACTCCCTTTAAAATTAATATCTTCTTGGTTTCAGAGGCAGTCTGTTCGGAGACACAGAAACAAAAACGGAGGAAATGGAAATTCATGAAGGAGTTAGTTAATTTTAAGATTGTCAAACTCATGAGTTTTGTATGATCAAAATAAGACATTTTTTGCACCATATTTTGCAAAATGATTGATTCTGGTGTTTAGAATGTTACAGTTACAAGCATAAATACCTTACAGTAACGCTAAATACAAAATCATTTTTCTCAAAATTGCAACTTTAAGAAAATACATATTTCATCATATTTAGTCATCATCAGCCTACAGCACTCCCCTGCTGACACAGGCCTCTCCAATTGCACGCCATTCAGCTCGGTTCTCAGCCACTCTCATCCAGCTGCAACCAGCCACCCTGTGAAGATCATCGCTTCACCTAGCCTGAGGGCGTCCTCCCTTCTTCCGTGGCCCGGCTCATGCAACTGAAGGAACATGGGTGGGTTTTAGTCAGTAAAAGTCTGACACGCTCTCCCGCTCCGCCCAGAGCAGGAGAAGTCATTTGATGATTTCCCATCCAAAAAAAAAAGAAAAAGGGCGTCCTCCCTTACGTTTGCCGACTCGTGGTCTCCTCTCATAATAGTATGGTTTCGATAATAGGGCAAAACTTGGGTAATCGGTGATAGTTTTGTTTTTTACTTGTAAAATTCGATTCATTGATCAGACTATTTTTTAAATTTACTGTGATATAGTAGACAAAATAAGTTTTGCTAACTTATATCTAAAAATGTGGCAAATACTATAATGATTGAAAAATGTACATTTATCAAGTCAGTAGTAACTTGGTAATAAAACACAATTATCTATCACCGAATAGCTGCATATCACGAATTAGCCAAGTTTTGCCCTACCAGGTATGTTCGTAACACCATAAAATATCTATCGATACTTTACGAGAAAGTGTTTCGAATGTTGCGGAACTGTAAGGTGTCTGTGCTCGCGACTGTACGTCAATGCTAGTTCGTTTCGGGCTTAGTACGGTCAGCAACGAAAGTCGGCCAGCACTTACTTTTACATTATATCTAAATTGATGCAAAATTCTTCGCTCTGGTTTTAGTACTTCGTGTATTGTAGAATATGTGTTATTTTAATAATATATTTATTATAATACTACATGCACAGAAATGTACAGAGGCGGACTTAATGCCATAGGCATTTTCTACCAGTATACTAGCTCATGCCCGCGACCTCCTACATCCGAACTTACAAACTTTATCTTTTAATAATATTAATGTTACATTATTTTTTTTAGTTTTTTTTTTTAATATTTCGTGTTCAAACAATGTGTAATTTTAATGACTGTCAATTTCTTGTGTTGTGGGTGTACTATAGGTACACCTCTGCGTTAACAGTGATTAAAATGACACCTTGTATATCTATCATACCATAGTCTATATCAGTCACTATTCATGTCTGTCTGTGTGACCGCTTAGTTCTTCTAAACTACCAGGCCCGGACTAGCCACGTAGCAGGTGCAGCAAAGGCTACAGACCCGCTCTTTGCAGGGCCCCGCGCTTGGACATACAAAAAAGCAAGTCTAATAAAGTCTTGTTACCGCCGCCGGTAGGTCCAATGGAATATTATGTTTGAATGGTCAAAAGAAATCTAACCTCCGACGCGAGATGCTATAAATTTTCGAGCTCGCTTCGCTCGCTCTTGCATTTTAATTTCCCTTAGTTCTTCATCTTTTCTGCGTAAATCAACAAAGTACCTCCTATTTCAGTATGAATGGTCTAAAGAAAACCTAATCTATCCAAGGTGCTAAAATATTCAAGAAAATTTCTACCTTTCTACCTTTTAATCCCCTTGGTAGGATTTGCTGCAGGCCCCACGCTGGCTTGATGCGGCACTGTAAACTGCATAATGGATGTTGATACGGGGTTCCCCGTCATCTAGAGAAACTATACCGGAAGGTTTGTGTATCATGCATTAATGTTTAACTTAGACAGAGCACATTCATATTAAACGCAAATATAAGAAATTTCTATGTTTTTCCAAGTCGTATTTAACCGTGCGCAGAAGGGGCGGGTCGCTAGTTATTAATTAAAACATCTGAAGTGTTCACCGTTTTCGTTGCCGACTGTACTATTATAATTTTGATCGCATTTTATTTTTAATTTCTTTGTTTAGTGTAATTAATTACGTAACCGAATCAAAAGGAGTATGTAGGGATCATAAGCAGTTGGTTCTGTAGTTTCTGCCTACCCCCATGGGAAGAAAGCGTGAGTTTATAAAAAAAAAAAAAAAAAAAAAAAAATATTTTATTTCAGACAAAAAAGTCCATATGCAAGGCAAGGTTGTTAGTAACAGGAATTTTGCTTATATCTAATGTTAGTAATTAAAAATTAACACAAACTAGACACACCGTCTACCCCTGCTCAGTAGGCTCATCGGTCCCGCAACACATGGAGTTCAGTGAACCTACTGAGCAGAACAGTATCAGTTCTCTCGCCAATCATCCTGAGGACGCTATTTGGGCTCCCCCGTACTCGGCGCACCACCGACGCAACTTTTTTACGCATAATTGCGTAGAAGTCATCTACGCTGGCGTCAGCAAACATGCCGGATGCACTACAATATCGAGGAAGCCGAAACAGAGCCCTGAACACATTATTGTACTGGACTCGCAAGGCATTGTAGGCTCTCAGTGTAAAGTTTGCCCACAGGCCGCTCGTGTAAAATGTCTGGCAGAATGCCTTGAACATTGTGTTTATGTATGAATGTGTTATTTGCTTTTCGTGCCGACCGAGTGAGTGTGAAGTCAATTGCATTCCTATGGAAATTGATGATTACGTTTCCTATTTTAAATACTACTTTTTACTTGTGGGTGTACTGTAGGTGGCACCTCTGCCTAATCCTTCAGGGAAAGGGGGCGTGATGTTATGTTATGTTTATGTTTTTACTTTAAATGGATCGGAATGTTGGGTCACAAAAGGGATGAATAAAACGCAATGGGGAAGGCAACTGTCAAAATGGCGCTGTCGTAGCTAGTTCCCAACACAAGCCAATAATACAATTCGTGAGATGGTTTTATTTTATTTTTGCGAAAATGATGCGTTGTTGTGTTACTAAATACTCTGAAATTGGAGTCTACCATTTCCCGAGAGACCCTAAAATTAAAAGATGGTGGCTTAAAGCTGTTCGTAGAGATGTTTGATAAATTAAACAGAGTATAAACATTTTGAAGAAAGTGACTTTGAGGATATATTTATGGTTTTAAATTCTGACACTTTCCATGTCACATACTTGATTTAAAATATTAAAATCACCGAAAATAACGAAATAGCGAAATAAAAGCAAACTCACGAATTAACGAAATGTCTTTATTGTTAGGCTGTGGGGACCTAGCTATGACCACGCCATCTACAATTAACTTTACCCGACCTTCCCCATTGCATGCAGCTGAGATGAGAATGCTAAGAGGGATATGTGGTGTTCCGCGAATGGATAGAATAAGAAATGAACTGAGTATACTCGTACAGACAGTGGCGTAACGTGGGTTTTCGCCGTCCGGGGCCGACCGGAAATTCGCCGCCCTCCCTATTTTAATTATTAGTTTAAAGTTTAAATATTTTATTCAACGGACCTAATGTACATCGTCCAACTTATTGAAAGTCAAGATAAACTAGCACTGCTTCGGAAGGAACATTTCAATCTCAGTCCGTTCTCGTACGATAATCCAACATCTACATTTCTGTCGCCGCCAAAAATATGCTTTCCCCTAATTCGTCTTGTGGGTTCAAAAGAAATTGTCTTCGCATAAACTTTTAGCATAGTTTTTCTCCCAATACAGTCTGTAAAGCAATTATTTTCTGAGCACACCGATGTATGTTCCAGTCCCTCTGTTTGCAAATACTTGTGAGTACCATTAACTTCACGCAGTATCGGTTGCCAGAAGCCTAAGTTAAATAAAAAAATGAAGACGATTGCATAGCGATTAATAAATTTCCTGCATTCGTAGTTTCAATGAAATCTATAAAACATTCCTCAACTCTAACCTCCTGGTTTTCAATCATCACGTGTCGTAATACTTGGCTTGTGTGGTTTTTATGGGAATTGTCCGAGGTGCTGCCTTTTGGATACGAGCTAAAATTGCTTGGCGAACTTTTTTCTCCAAAAATTTCTATCAACTCGTTTTGAATTTTATGTGACATTTCTGTAAGAGAAATGTTTTGGCTCATTTTTATCCTTACTAAATGCTCTCTGAGAACAGCACCTTGCGGTGTCGCTTGGTACGTAACATGGCGGGTGCGATTTGGAGTTTTTTTTTTTTTTTTCAAATTGCAACCGATTTCCACACAACTTTTCAGTCATCGGTGCCACACTCCGCATCAGCGATGCGGAGGAATGAGGAAAGTTTTGAGTACCTACGAATGTGGATGGCTATAAGAGCAGGGGAAGACCAAAGAAACGATGGATGGACTCCCTCCTACCTTCCCATGGCCGTTCCAACGTACGTTATACGGGCCGAAACATGGGGCGGCTGCGGACCCTTGGCCATCTTATTTTTACGGTCCGCAGGCGCTTCTTGATCCCTTACAAATTAGACCATGCGTGTCCCTAATTGCAACTCTCCCCCACTCGGGCATGCACAACACACGACATAGAAGATATACTTTGTCGTCGGGCAGTCTTCTGCCATCAATCGCATTATTATATTATTTAATCATTCCTTCCATGACTCTTGTCGCTCCAGATACTATTATATATTCATTATTATTAAAATTAATGTCTTTGACATTTCTCGGGACCCTAGGGTCCCAGACCTTTGGAAGGCATATGAGGGGCCGAAGCCAAATCGCAGAGGCCCGTTACACGCAATGGAAATGAGGCACCAACCGACGATTATCCCTGTGCGTACTATACAAGTGCACCCAAGGACAACCCCCAGTTGGTGTAGGACTATTGCAGGAAATGGAGATAAAAAAAATATATTGGGCTATGGGTTTGGATGGCTAAAGTGGACTGGTCATCTAAAACTATGGAAGGACTATGGCCCCTGCCTGGCCAATGTTTGGTAAATACAATACACGGAAATTATTCATTATTATTATTCAAATTCGATAGATGGTGGACTGTGTGAAAGATGATATGGGTAGAAAGGGGGTGACTACAGAGGTGACGAGTAATAAAGAAGTATGAGAGAAAAAATGCATGGTGCGCCCACCCCAAATAAATTGGGAAAAGAGCAGGAGAATGTTGACCATAAATAGTCATTAAAATGTTTTAATTTAGCTGTGAATAGGTCGCTCAATATTTCTGTTTTATTATAACTTGAGGTTAATGTTTTTATTTTTGTATTTTTCGAGAATTCTAAACTGTATCCATTACAATTTGCAGTTTACAATAATTATAGGTACTAGGTAAGTACAAATATTGTTGATTGATACATTGTTTCTAATTGAATTACTCGTGATGATTTTTATAATAAAAAATAAATGCCGCTGTACTTGTTTTATTTTCCTTTCTGCGACGCGTCGATTTTACTATATAATCTTATTTTTTATACGTCGATCAATATTCTATCAGGAATTCGACGAGCTGTGCTTTGTCGATAAGTATTTTACTGTTACAGCCCTCGCCAAACTTTGTGACCGCCTTGAATATAGTCGCGAGTCCGAACTTGCGCATGGTACAGTCGAGTGGACAATACGTAATCAACCAAACAATTTTCGTTTTCTAACATTTTTAATACTTATTTTATTATGCCAATTTATTTTATTTGGTGATTATAAAGTTCGTGTTTATTTCATAGGTTATTTTATTTTATTTAATATATAATGTATGTGTTATTTGTAAAACATATAGGTTAGGTAATAATAGGATAAATGTAAATAAAAAACATTAATATAAATAAAAACTATATTCACAATGGGGCCACACCTTCCATAAAAACATCTCCCTTACTAGTGGATGGTTCCGTATCCGAATCACTCTCTTCACAAAAAATATCCGAATCATCTTCATCTGATTCATTATCGCTCACGTGAATTATTATTTTTTCAGTTAGGTCATCTATGATGACATCACTTTTCTTATATTCTTCTTCAATATTTATAACTTTGTCGCATAGTGCAGTCCACTCCTGTTCACCCATGCTATTTACTTTTTCTTCCACTAGTTTCATAATATCAGTTATATTATTTGTGACATTTTTTTTCGCCACGTAACCTTTTATGGCCAAGCCATTTCTATGTGGTTCAAGTCGGGATGGTAAGGTGGAAGCCGTAATATTGTGTGATTGTGTTCTTCTAAAATTTTATCAATATTAAATTTTTTAAATTTTTCTTTGTGTATAGAAATTAATTTATACAGTTCTGGTTTCAGCATGTCAGAACTGCAAGGGATATTTTTGCCGTAAGCCATGCCACCATTTCTGCCTTTTTGCTATTTGACGTCGGCGCTGCATCCTCTAATTTGTTATGATAGGGTGCATTATCTATCACCATAACCGATCTCGGTGGGAGATTCGGCAAAAGTTGTGTGCGTATCCATTTTTCATAATTATTATAATTCATATTATCATGGTAATCTCCGGTTTTCGTACCTGCCTTAAACATTAAAAGGCCGTTGGGTACAAATCCTGATTTGGATCCAGCATGTACAATGACGACACGTTGACCTTTTGATATCTTTTTTTTAAACCTTTAGTGCTACTATCACTCCATGCCTTCGAAGTGGTATGCGATGAATCGACATACGATTCGTCAGTGTAAACTATCGGACTTCCTTCTGCGCGATATTTCGTTATTGCACGCAAATATTCAATTCGCTTACAGCGAATATTTGTATTTTCAATTAATAATTTGCGATTGTCTTCAGTTTTTTACCATTTAAATCCTATTTCATTTATAATTCTCCTCAAACTCGTTGCGGATCCTTCAAAATTTATATATTCTTTTAATTTTTTTAAAAGTTGAGCAATTGTCGGCAACTCTTTCTGTGTTACATGAAAATTGTAGATACATCTTTTGATGACACCTTGGTCAAAATTGTCGATTCCGGTTACCTTTTTTACCCCTTGCCTCTTCTTTCCGGGTGTACGAAAAACTGCTAATAAATCGGAACTTGGTTCATTAGCAACCGATATAATACGTCGTACAGTTCTTTCTGATACTCCTGTAGCGGCTGCAGTCCGTTTATGTACTGCCTTCAAATCGTATTTAAGGCCTTCTTCAGCTTCTTTCTTCATAAATTTATAAACATCGTAGACCATTTTACGAGCCTGGCGTCGTAAAACATTACAACGTCCAGTAGGCATGTTTATAAACAAATAACAACGAGTAACAATAACAACAAGTAACAATAACTAAAAACTATAACAACAAATTAACGAAACGATCGAACGAATTCTGAACGCGACAGTATTCTCGGAGCTCAACAAGTGCGTGATTCGTGTACGGACGTAGCACTCACACTAAGGCGTGGGTGCCAGCGCGCGTCGCGGGTGAGCGGTGCGGGCGCGCGGGGTGTGGCCCTGCCCCCAAGCTCTTGTGCGTCCCGCTAATACCCTGATTTTGTGTTCTGCGCAATGCAATGAGCCTAGTTTCGGGGCGGTCACAAAGTTTGGCGCGGGCTGTACCTACGCGTATAATTGAAAAATTTATCTTCATTTCTAAGTAATTCCGAACAAATGTGGGCGTCCAAGCAAAAAGGGTCCAGTTCTCGGCATTTAGTTTCCGAGATAAATAATATAATTATTAATAGCATTTCAAGATTTTAATTGATTATTAATTATCTACAAGTTCATATAGTAAATGATTCTATATATGATGTTTCTAAGTACCAGAAAATGTACATAGAAACATCAGAAAATGTATGTACTAAGTTGTACCAAAAATCAAACTTTGAAAAATGCTTTTTCTCAAATCAAGTTTTTTCAGAGTTTCAACTTCAAATGTCTGATAACAAAAAAAAATGTGCCAGTTTTTAAATATTTTTTAATCCTTATTATCAACTGACCCTTCTAGATACCGAATCTGGTCTTAACTCAATACCCCACTAAGTACTGGACCCTTTTTGCTTGGACGTCCACAAATGACCCATTTATCGATCCAATATCTTCTATAGGCACAATTTCTTCTAATTTGATTATACAAAAACCAAACAAATAATATAACTGCAGCATCCTGAATGAGTTCTGCATTAATAACCAATTTTATATAGAAAACAATGCTCTGCACTGTAGGTACTATGACCAATGCAAGCTACTGTAAAATGTGGCTGGAGAGGCGCCACGGCGTCCTCACCTTCCGCCTGACGCAGGTCCTCACTGGACACGGGTGCTTCGGGAGGTACCTGTTCCGGATAAGGCGGGAGGAAACGCCCGGGTGTCGCCACTGTGTGGATCGCCTGGAGGACACGGTGGAGCATACGGTGGAGGTCTGCCCGGCTTGGGCGGAGCACCGCCGTGTCCTCGCGGAAGCGATCGGCGGCGGCGATCTCTCGCGTCCGGCCCTGGTCCAGGCCATGGTACGGAGCGAGAGTACATGGGAAGCCATTACCTCCTTCTGCGAAGCAGTAATGCTCGTGAAGGAGGAGGCGGGACGCGTGAGGGAGAGGCAAGCTTTGCGCCCTCACGCCCCTAGTCGCCGCAGGAGACGCCCTGGGCGTCGGGAATTGGCAGCCGATTCACGGCCACCGTAGGCGCGGGCTTGCGGACGGCGAGCAATGGGTAGCTCGCCGTCCGGTAAGGACCAAGCCCGAGTCGACGGCGCGTCGTGTTCCACGCGCGCCTCAAAGAGATGTCAGCACTATTGACGGGGTCCGCTAGGGCCGATGCCAGCTAGGGTTGCGGGATGTTCGAAAGAGTTACCGTGGCCCCGGCACAGGCAACAGAAGGAACACGGGTGGGTTTTAGTCAGTAAAAGTCTGACACGCCCTCCCGCTCCGACCAGAGCGGGAGAAGTCATTTGATGATTTCCCTTCCACAAAAAAAAAAAAAAAAAAAGCTACTGTAAAATGAGGCCTCTGGGCCACCGCATACTTATACTGCAGCCCCGCACGTTTGTGCGAAGAAATCTGCATGATGATGTAGATCTGCACTCCCGCAACCATGCGCGTGGATTCGTCGCCACGCAGCCCGCAGCATGGTGCGGGCAGTGTGTGAATCGCCTATACAGCAAACTCCTCAATTTTGTGGTATTGTTTTTCTTATTCTGGCAACATCGCTATCAAAACGTCAAAGTTGACGACAAAGTCAATAACACTACACAATTAGACATTTGTGTACCATGATCATTGCCTGTCAACAACCAATAATACACTATTTAGAGTAATATCAACAAACACAAAAGTGGCGAGTGGGCGTGAGTTTGATCTTCCGTAAATAATTGCATTTTGATGTTATATTAGTACAGATTTAGATTACGTCTACAATACAATGTCTGTGCAAACAAGTAAGAAGTCGTATAGACGACACGAATATTCGGGGCAGCGCAAATCAATAAAACGTGTTCGAGGTGGATTAAGAAAATTTCACGATGTTGAGAGGTAAGTTAACGTGCTATAACTAATTCAGCGTCCGGCTTCTTCGTAAAACACAGCCAAGTTTGGATGTAGGACTTCCTAAAATACCTATCTGCTGAGTTACGTTTTCTGGTGACAAAAGTTTACATTCGTAAATCGTATTACAGCCGTTCGAAAGTTTGGCGCTCGGAAGAAACGAAGAAGCCAGTGTGTGAAGAAATCATCATTGATAATTCTACAGTGTATGTATCAAATGCATGATTTATTGTACTGACTGCTCGTAAAAGTAACTCTACATGTAGGTGTAGGGTATTATAGTTAAGGTAATTATATTTTGATTTCTTTCTTTCAGTACCCAGAATACACTTACACAACCAAGAAAGTATGCCCATATAAAACCAAAAATCTGCTTAGAGGCCACCTACAGAGCTCCTAGTACTACCACAGTGGCAGCTGAGCCTGTGGTAATACAAGAGGTACCTAAGTACATTCAACTATTTCTGACGACCAACCTCCTAGAGCAGAGGTTCCCAGACTTTTTTCCTCATAGACCACTTTCAAAATTTAGCTAGTTCCGGTGCACCCCCTGCAGCTACATTTCTACCACATTCCCAAAACTCAACACAGAAAATGTGAAGATAGACCTCAATGTAGACCCCTGTCGAGTCTCCCGTGGACCCCTAGTTCCTTCCTCCCGAGGACCTTAGTTCCCAAAGTGGTCCAGGTTGACCCCTACCTGGACCACTTTGGGAACTAAGGTCCTAGAGGCTGGTAACAATAGAAATTTGTATCTCATAACATGGAATCTGAAGGTGTACAAGGTTACCTGTGACTACCGACTGTTGGAATAGTAATTTTATTCTATTTAAAAAAGAAATCACAATATAACTTTGACAATCCTCAGGATCAAACAAAAATACTCATCGCCAAAGTATACCATTACCTCGAGCAAGAGTATGAAGAGCTAAAGACAATTTATGGAGACCTGGACCTGACTCCTCTGTCGAAGTTCCGCCAGCGGACTGCGCTGGCCACCGGAGTGAGTGAGACGACAATACTTCAGATACTGAAAGAGGAAGAGGGAAAGAATGCAGACAAGCAACATGAACCGCCTGAGAAACGACGCAGAGCTCGCAAGAGGTCTAGACAGGCGGACAGGTATGTGTTAACTCTGTGTTACTGTATTTTTAACAGCACACAGTAGCGACATCTATGTCACAACACAAGAACCTCTAAATAAATCGGAGAGTGAAGTTTTTGTCACTGACAGGTGTACCCACAGAATCCTGCATCTCGCAATCAAAGTTTGACGCTAAAGGCGCTCCCTCACCGGGAGCATTCACCTGTAATGTAACAACCCAAGATTCCACTGTAACGGCTAGGGCTTTGCAAGTAGACTGCGCAGGCCGGCAACTGCTCGGTCGTGTAGAGAGATAATTGAAACCCGCTGGATAGGTTAATACATGTAATTATATAAGTAGCAGTAACGCGGCTAGGACGCAGGGAAAGGTATGCAATGTATGCGTGTAATGTGAGTTACATGTGAATGTTCCCGCTGAGGGAGCGCAAAGAAGAATTGGAAGCCCTTACTCAGAACAGTTGAAGACTGCTGGTCTGCAACCTGCAATCTCTTACTAATAACTACCCCTGTGTCGTTGTTGCGTCATAAGTAGACATCACTCAATCTCTATCATAATTTAAATACTTCGACCAAGATCGAAAATCTGCAAACAGTACAAATATTAGTTCTGTCTTTTTTATCTAGTTTACTGCTCTGTTTTTACTGCCAAACTTATTAATAAACATTCACTTTGTAATATTGAAAAATTGTTTTTGCTTTTGGGGGACCATTCTGTGAACACTATTTAATCTATGAGGTCTCCCAACTGCAATAACAATTTTATTTATCTGTTTAGTCAGGGAGTAAAAGAGTGACCCGAGTGACCCTTCGCTTTTATTTTATACATTTTAGTGACAGTTTTATGGAATTTTTCTGCCAGTTAACAAAACTTGCATCCTAATTGCGTAACTCACTATAAATCACAATCTGAATGATATTGAAGCATACTGCTAATCCATTGCTTCATATGTTCGAAAAATTTGTCTACTCAACAACGTAAATAAAGCAATGAATGTTATTAAACTGTCAAAATGAAACCGATTCCTACTGTAAGTGTGGTCCGCAATTGCCCCGCTGTAGTTGTCAACGCTGAATGCGAGCCATTTTCGGTATATTAGTAGTAATGTCTGAATTTATTTTAAAGAAAAACTGTGTCTGGTGGCTGGCCGCCCCCCAATCTTTGCCGCCCGGTGCTAGTGCACTCACTACACCCCCTAGATCTGGTTCTGCCCAGATGTAATAACAAACTTGTATTGTCTCGTTCAGTGTCCTTCAACAGATTAAGCTGGTAATCAGTTTGCTTAAAAAATAGTTTCTCTGACTTTATGTATGACTTTTTATTCCCTCGCAGCATCCAAACGGCTGGATGTATTTTAATGATTGACATTTTTACAGCGTGTGTCTCAAACTCAAAGCATTTATTTTAATTAAACCAATTATTACAGGCACTTTTGAATTGTCAAAGAGTCGGTCAGTTAGTCAGAAAGTTGAAGCTAGTCGCCCATTCCAAAACGTAGATCTCTATGGAGAAGAATGGGCAAGAAACTCCATGGACACTCTAATAAATCAAAATTCTGGGTACAGACGCCAGCACATCAAGCTATCCGACTCTGTCTTTCCAAACTGTCTTTATTTTATTGTCAGCTGACTTAACATTGCCGCTAATGTATGAAGCTTTAGCCGCTTTGCAATTTTTTTTTAAAGTTTTAGAATAAGTAGCAACATACGTATTAAAAGTTTCCGTGTTTATGTACGGCTTAAGGCCATACAGTTAAAATAATCTTTCCCTACTTTTCCTGATGCCTTTAGTTGCCCAGTCACTGAATAAAAACTTAGGGCAAATAGTTTTAGTTTTCTTTTTAAATGAATTATTAAACTCGGTTTGCACTAATGAAAAGAATTCTTTATACAAAATATTGCCACTGTTCATATTTAGGCCCTGAGCACTTAACTTGCTAGTCAAAATGCTGTTAAATTTATTCAAATTAACCGATGTTATTGGTCTAGTCTGTTTGTATCTGCACTTTTTGTAATGGTGCGTTGGACTCAGAAGTAACTGTTTGACAGCTGTGATCAGAAGGGAGATAATTAACAATGGCTTTATCTAAATAGTCACAGGAACAAAAAACATTATCAATAACATTGACATTCGTACACTCACCATTTAGGTTCATTTGAAAACCAGCGTCGGGCACCATTGTTGTCCGACATTATGCTGAAATGGGCCTGTTTGGCGCAGCCGTGAGTCGCACAGTATTTACCTACATGCTTTTTTTTTTTGGCTTTGATGTAGGTAATTGTACTTTTTAAATATTGTTAGTTTTAAGTTCTTTTTCTTTGTTTCCTTTCATGATACTGTGTGCACTTGTGGCATGTGCCAATAAACGTTTTTTCTTTCTTCTTTCTTTCTTTCTTTCTTTCAATACATGTAGCAGTAGCCGTAGTTATTCGCGTTGGTTCCACAAACACATTTGACAGATTAAATGATTTGAACAGGCTTAATAATCTACTACTAATTGAATTATTTTCCAAAATATTAATATTAAAGTCACCATAAATAATTACTGATCTATTACCAGTTGCAAGTTTACCCAAAACTTCTTCCATTACTGACTCAAATATAGAGTAGTTTAGATAATTTGGGGGTCTGTATGCGCACACTATAAAATGCTTATCTAGCTCAACACAGGACAATTCCATGCTATGTTCAACCGATAGTTCCATTATGTCTGTACGAGTCTTAAATTTTATACAGTTTTTAATTAAAATTAGTGAACCTGTGACTGCCTCGTTGGTCTAGTGGTCGCAAGCGCTACTGCTGAGCATGAGGTCCTGGGTTCGATTCCCAGGTCGGGCAGTGTTATTGAGTTTTCTATCTGGAATTTCTCAGTAGCAGCCCGGAGTCTGGATTTCTGCCCGGTAGATGGCAATAGGCTCGCCCCCTATTACATGGGACTTAAACATAACTGGCGAAATGTGGGTGTACTATAGGTCTGCCTAACCCTTCGGAGAAACAAGGCGTGATGTTATGTTATGTTATTAGTGAACCTCCACGCAGCATGAAAGAAAGAAGAAAATACGTTTATTTTCGGCATGGATTTTCGGTTAAAACAACTGCCCACACTATAGTTCTCATAATTAATTAACATTTCGTAATCATTCAACCAGTGTTTTGCAGTTATAATATTTTGACGACTCCCTTTAAAATTGATATCTTCTTTATTTCAGAAGCACTCTGTTCGGAGACACAGGATGATGATTGAAGCAGAAGACATGTAAATTCATGAAGAAGGAGTTAGATAATTTTAAGATTGTCAAATTCATGACTTTTATGAGATCAAAATTAGAATTTTGGTCATATTTTGTGAAATGATTGATTTTGGTGTTTAGAATGGGCTGTCAGTCACGAGCCTTACAGCCTACCCTTACCTTACAGTAACGCAAAATACAAAAGAGTTTTTCGCGTGAAATAAATATTGCAACTTTTAGAAAAGACCTATAAAAAAAAAATTAAGTAAAATTTAAGTGTCTGTTTGTAATGTCAAAATAACAACTTTTTACTAACCTCCTTACTAATAAACGTTGTATAGCGTCTGTATAGTTACACAACGCTTTGTCTTCTTCTTTCGAAAGTCAAATTACTGACGACTGAAAGAGAGAAATCTGTACTATTCACCTGATATAATATATTTATTAGTAAGGAGGTAAATGTATAAAAAAGTATAACTCAAACTCAAAGCATTTATTTCAATTAAACCAATTACAGGCACTTGAATTGTCAAAGAGTCGGTCAGTTAGTCAGAAAATTGAAGCTAGTCGCCCATTCCAAAACGTAGATCTCTATGGAGAAGAATGGGCAAGAAATATACGGTATTTATAACAAAAAACCAATTTTAAAAATTTTTTGTCTGTCTGTCTGTCTATTCCGGCTAATCTCCGAAACGGCTGGATCTATTTTGACGGGACTTTCACTGGCAGATAGCCGATATTACGGGGAGTAAATTAGGCAACTTTTTTAAATTAGGGTTTTTTTATTAAAATATGGCTGTAATTTTAGTATATTGTATCTTACGACTTCCACACGAACGAAGTCGCGGAGCACACCAGTTTTATTATAAAGTCAATTTAATTTCTATGGAAATGGATAATAACGTTTTCTACTTTAAATAGTCTTACAAGTGTTAATTTTGCTGTGAATAGGTTAGTCAATATTTCTGTATTTCGTAATTACATAATTGTAAGGTTTATTTATTGACCCGATAGAAAAAAGGACTCTCAGTTTTTTCCGAATTTTCCATTTTTCCGAGCAACTTTACCAATTTTTAATCCCATAAAATCCTAATTCGGACTATTACGAACATTTTATAACAAAAAATTGCCAAATCGGTCCAGCCGTTCTCAAGAAATGCGCTTACCAAAGATCAGCATTTATAAATAGATGTCTCGAATATGCTAAATTGTATCTATGGTGGAATTACAATTTGTACTAATTTATAATAATTATACTACTTTCAAATTTGTGATTGATAATTTGATTGTTTCAAGTTTACTTACTCGTAATGATTTTTGTAATAAAAATTCAATGTCTCCCTGTACGTGTTTTATTTTCCTTTCTGCGATGACCAACAAAAGCGTAATCATACTTATAACGTCCTCACTACTGGGACACAGGCCTCCTCTCTGTGAGGACATCATAGTTTCACCCGAACGACGTCTACTGCTGGGACACAGGCCTCCTCTCTGTGAGGACATCATTGTTTCACCCGAACGACGTCTACTGCTGGGACACAGGCTTCCCCTCTGTGAGAACATCATTGTTTCACCCGAACGACGTCTACTGCTGGGACACAGGCTTCCTCTCTGTGAGAACATCATTGTTTCACCCGAACGACGTCCATTGCTCGGACACAGGCCTTCTCTCTGTGAGGACATCATTGTTTCACCCGAACGACGTCCACTGCTGGGACACAGGCCTACTCTCTGTGAGAACATCATTGTTCGACTCGAACGATATCCACTGCTGGGACACAGGCCTCCTCTCTGTGAGGACATCATTGTTTCACCCGAACGAAGTCCACTGCTGGGACACAGGCCTCCTCTCTTCACAGACACGCACATAGTGATGTGGTCGTATCACCCACACGGTTGATTTTGACGGCCAACTGTGATCCGTGTGAATAAATTATTCATTTTATAGTTGGAACTAAATCTACTAACGCTTAATATTTCGAAAACCGCATTTCTGCAATTTACTTTCGCTAAAACTAAACCCGGGGTAATAAGTCTTAAGGCCCACTTCTGTCATGACCCCAATAACAGTCTTCAGTGCTCATGCGCTCCAATTACACAACAAAAGACTATAAAATACCTGGGTGTAGGTAATTCTAGATGAGGGACTCAGTTGGCGACCTCATATTGAACTAACTTCTTCCCGGGTTAGGAAACTTATATGGGCTTTTAAAAATCTTCGACACGTATGCGATCTGGAGCTACTCCGGACAGTGTATCTTTCTCTAGTAGAGTCAATTGTTGGTTATTGTATCACGGCCTGGGGTGGGGCCTGTAAAACATATCTACATGATACACCTCGAGAGAGCACAAAGATCCCTATTAAAAGTCATGACCTTCAAACCCTACCGGTACCCTACAAAAAGCCTATATGAAAGCTGTCAAGTACTTACAGTAAGACAATTATTTCTACAGAATCTCACTTTGAAACAACATGAAATTACACCGGTAAATCATACGAACAAACTAAAAAGAACCATCGGTAATGTATGTCGCTCAGTAAAATGTAATACCGCATCCGCTCGACGGCAACACCTATACCTAGCTATTTATATATATAATAAATTAAATAAAATTCTCGACTTCAACCCACTAACTAAAAAGAAAGCGAAGATGAAAATAAGCACCTGGCTTAAAACACTTGATTACTCACAAACAGAAAATATAGTCAAAAATCAATAATCATAATAAATAAATTATTATTCCCCATCGCCGTATCTCTACGTTGACGTCGTGATGCGGCTTGCGCGCTCCGAACTCTAGGTCTGTGCCGGTGGAGGTTTCTTTGCCGGAACAGGTCTAGGATGAGGAGCCAGACCAAGAGAGATACAGAAACCCGCAGGGCAGCATGTGGCGAGCTGCTGGGCAGTAGCGACCCCACGTACCCTATCTCCCGGGAGAAGTCATGTTCCTCATCTCTGGCTTGCCTTTATTGGCCGGCTGGAGTGAACACTGACGAGAACTGACCTCCCACCTCATTCTTGCCTTTATTGGCTGGCTTGAGTAGAGATTCGCAAGAGCAAACGTGCTCGGAGGAAGGAAGTAGTCCAGTAAGATGCTGGTAGGGATCTTGACCGTACTTCCGGGATTGTCCTGATAGCCGTGGAATACCTCTCCACTCCTCTTAAGCACCTCAAGACATGTTGCCCCCTTGTCGCTACGACACTATGTGCTAGCGACCGTTTCCGGGGGCCCATTGTTGAGTGTGCAAGTCACCCCCTGCCATTTTATCCGTGTATTGTATTTATCAAACATTGGTCAGGCAGGGGCCATAGTCCTTCCATAGTTTTAGATAACCAGTCCACTTTAGCCATCCAAACCCATAGCCCAATATTTTTTTTTCTCCATATCCTGCAATAGTCCTACACCAACCGGGAGTTGTCCTTGGGTGCACTTGCATAGTACGCACAAGGATAATCGTCGGTCGGTGCCTCATTTCCATTGAAAGCGTCTAACGGGCCTCTGCGAGTTGGCTTCGGCCCCTCATATGCCTTTCAAAGGTCCGGGACCCTAGGGTCCCGAGAAATATATAAAAAACAATTATAAGGTAGATAAATATATCTGAATCTAAAAGCACAACCACCAAGCACTGTCACAAAGAGAAACACACGCACAAATCATAACATCATCACACATACACACCATCACACTTACACATACATACACAACACATGGACACATAATCCTATCACATGAGAGCAAGTTTGCACTAATTGTTTAACTACATTTTAGTTTTAATTTTGTTGCATAAATTGTTAATGTTCCACAAACGAGTGAAGACACTGACTCCTGTAACACAGGTGCCACCTAGCTCAGGAGCCAGGGTTTCAATTGATGTATCAACCTATTTATGTCAATAAAACATTATTATTATTATTATTTTCCATACAAATTAGCGTCTGTCCACGTTTTGTCGTTGTGGTACGTGTGATCGGGTCTCATTGTTGCCACGTCGGCCGTGCTTCTCGCATCCAACATCGATTCACACAATCGACTAACAAATACATACAACTAAAAACTCAGCTTCTCGCAGTTCCCTGCTTCCCTGCTGGACGCCAATCCTGGAATGGATTGGCTGTATGCCAATCTTTTTATGCCCCTTAACTATCAGATACGTATTTAGCTGTTAAGGTGTACCTATTGCTTACCTACACAAAACTGGCGTCGCCTTTGAAGACCGGTGGAAGCACATCACGGAGACGCCTCAGCGGCTGCTGCTGGAGGCGGCATTGTCAACCACCCATGTGCGGAGTTTCGCTAGCTAATTTAATTTGACCTTCACTTCACTTCGACTTACTTATTATAATGATGTTTGGTGAGTAGTTTATATTAGGTACCTGCCCTCAAATAACACAATATTTACTAGTATCTAACGTATATCTGACCCCGCTATTATACATAATAGCGGGGTCAGATATACGTTGAAAACTGTTCTAACTTATTTGATAAGTATGTACATCTAAAGCAAAATATTGCAAAAGTGAAATTTAGTACTTACGTCTGTGGTTTGTGATTTACGTTTGGTGATAATGAAAAGTGGAAAATAAATTAAATAATAATCTATAAGTACTCTATACAAATAAATAAAGTGTCTGTTTGTAATATCAAAATGACAACTTTTTACTAAATGCGTATGAACGTATATTATATACGGTACCTATAACAAACAAGCAATTTTTTAAATTTTTTTCTCTGTCTGTTTGTTTCGGCTAATCTCCGAAACGGCTTAAGAGTGCCATAAACTATTCTGATATTCCTGGTGTTTCGCTCTGTGGCACTCCTTTAGCATGGGTGATTAAATTCAAGTACTTGAGTCATTGGGTCACTGATGATCTTAAGGACAATATGGATATACAGGCTGACTTTGAAAACATGTGACAAAATTTAAGGGGGTGATCTACCCATCAATATGAACAACTTTTACTATGGGACCAACTATAAATTCGCAAAAAAGATCGACCTTCCCGTATAAAAGTAGATACCCGATTGGACCATTTGGTCTAAGAAAATCGATTTTTTTTTTTGCGAATTCCGAGTTGGTCCCATAGTAAAAGTTGTTCATATTGATGGGTAGAACTCCCCCTTAAACTTTGTCGCATCTATTCAAAGTCACCCTGTAGAGAGGGAGCGCAGGTCGTCGGCTGTTCGATGTAACATGCTGGTTCGAAGATTTGCACGTTGTACAAATCAAGTTAAAGTCACTCTTTACAAAGCTTTCTGTCAATCATTCTACACGTGCAGTCTTTGGACCCGCTATACGCAGAGGACATACAGCGATCTGCGTGTCCAATATAATAACGCGTTTAGGATACTGTTGGGGCTGTCGTGGCGTTGTAGTGCGTCCACTATGTTTGCGGAGGCGCGCACAGACGATTTTTACGCCATTATAAGAAAAAGGACCGCCTCCATAGCCGGCCGGCTACGCACCGCCACCAATAGTCTCCTGAGCGTGTTCTCAGATAGGTGGGACTCCCCTCTGTTGCGCCACTGGGTGAGGATCCATACCAATTGATATTGATATTTTATTTCTCCTCCTTATTACTAACACTAGTCATTAAGTTATTTTGTTGCTACTAACACTATGGACTTACGTCTGAAATAAAGAATTTGAATTTGAATTTAACCGATTTTGACGGGACTTTCACTGGTAGATAGCTGATGTTGCGGGGATTAACTTGGGCCACTTTTATCTTTAGAAGAACAAATTACGGTTCCGCGCAAAAAAAAAAACCCATAAAATTGTGACAAAAGTCGAATTTGAAAAATTCATTTTGCGTTTCGTAGCCCAATTCTCAAGGATGATTATAAGCTATTTAATATCACGCTACGACCCTTAGGAGCCGAGGAAAAAGAAACAAGTCAGAAAGAACGAAAACGAAGTAATAGCGCGGGCGGGCGATACCACGCGGCGGGTCGGGGGACGAGGGAGTTTTATTAAAATGTGCCTGTTATTTTAGTACTTGTACTGTGTACTGTAAAAGCTTTAATCGAGCCTGCCTTCAGCATGAAACCTTCACGTCATGAGATTTTATAGTAGAATAAGTTCCAAAGATGACATACTTATAGTAAAATTGTTTTATAATGGTTGGACTGCTAGCATATATTACGATACTCTTATGCTGCTAGCTTTACGTTGAACTTGTAACGAGCTTGCCATAAGCCATTAAAATAATACCTATTATGGGACTCCGGTGTATCATTCAATAATCAGAACGTCCTTTCACACACCTTTTAATGAGTGAACGTAAGTATACAATACACGTAGTGACCTGCCGTGGCATCCCGGCAGATTACTACAGAACCTATCTTACGACTTCCACGCGAACGAAGTCGCGGGGCACAGTTAGTATTAAAAATAGTTTTAACGATGTACTACGGTTTTACACGTTGACCAGGTTTGTACTGAAAGCTAAGCTAACTAGTTGGTTGCAGAATTTGTCTTACGAAGATATAGAAAATATTCTAACGATCATCTCATGAATTTCTCAATACTGATACTTGAAATACTTAAGTAATAATATGTATTATGTAATACTTACTGAGTCTCTTTAACCTGATTTCATTTAATATTCAAAGTTTATGAGGAACTTCGGCTACTGAGATATAGTTTGACCGATACCGCTGTACCGCGCCTTAGGAATGCGCGGCGAGGCGGGGGCGTCTCGCCGCGCATATACCTAAGGCACGGTACAGCGGTAGGTATCGGTCAAACTATACAAGTATATTTTTACTTAGTTCGGGACCCAGCTGTTCAACCTGGTTTATGATCACCACACGTACAATCATGTTTTAGTGTATGACTAAATGTATTGTGTTTCTCTTTGTCCAATAAACTTATTACTTATTTATATATTTTCTTTCATATATTTCCCGTGTTTCATATTTATGTTTTTGTAGATAGGTATGTGCTTCTTGATTAACGATATTTTGCTTTTTTGTTTCTCATTAATAATTTCAAATATCTGAGTCGATTCCGCGTCAACAGATTTGGGGTGTGTGACCCATTTATTGTGAACGCCTGCACGATTTGAATAAGATGCTGTAGTAAAAAAAAAACTGTTGCCTTTCCAAATTATTAGGCACTTCTTCGTACAAATTTTAATAAAAGCAATTTTTTTTTACCTAATGTATGTATGGACGGCAGCACATCAAGCAACAATCTGTCAAATTTCTTTAATAGATTTTCAACTTTATCGCTAAAACATTAAGTTCAAGGTTGATTGGGAAAATTTGAGTTTCGGATAGCTTGACCTGCTGGCGTCTGTACGAAGCTCAAACTTAAATTTGTGAAAGTAGCAATTAATAAGCAATTATTGATACAACAAACTTTTAGAAATTCTGCGTCCTTCGTGCTGAACACGGAGGCCACAATCCATCCTGACGTCAGAATGGCTAGTCAAAAAAATATTCATATTTCTCTGAATATATCATAATATATGTAGCAATTATTGAAGAAATTTAGCAAATATAAGCATTTGAATAGCAATTCTTGAATATACTTTCAGACCGCTTGCCATAGACAACCAGCCATTCTGACGCTAACCTTTCTTTGGTCTTCCCCAACTCTTAGTCATCCACGTTCATAGGTACTCAAAGCTTTGCTCATTCCTCCGCATCGCATCACATGCCCACACCATGACAACCTATTTCCACACAACTTTTCAGCCACCGGAACCACTTTCAGACTTCCTCCTAAACAAGTATACTCAGTTCATTTCTTATTCTATCCATTCGCGGAACACCACACATCCCTCTTAGCATTCTAATCTCAGCTGCAAGCAATTGCGTTTCATTCATCCCTTTTGTGACCCAACATTCTGATCCATTTAAAGTAAAAAGTAGTATTTAAAATAGAAAACGTAATCATCCATATCCATAGGAATGAAATTGACTTAACACTCAGTCGATCGGCACGTAGGTGCAGCAAATTAGACATACCTACATACATAAACTCACGCCTTCTTCCCATGGGGGTAAGCAGAAACTATAGAACCACCTGCTACGATCCTTACATACTCCTTTTGCTTCATTTACGTTTAATTAATTTGAAGTGGCCCGGATGTTAGTTGACTTGGTCCGCTTCTTATGCAGGCTATCTCACAGGTGTTGATGATTTTAAATAAAAGAATTATTTACTAGTTAAATAAACTTAAGGTACAAAAACTATAATAATTAGTTACTATGCATAAGCAGTGAGATATATATAAGGTGTAACAGGACTATTGACATTCCTTTAATTAAACCACGTAAAGAGAATCATGTTCTTTACCCATATACAATAAATCAATCAAATCCAATTAATACTTTAGCCACAGGAAATTATTTTTCATTTTCTTATTTTTCAACATGATGTAGATCTGAGTCCGTAATAATAGGTAAACATTGCCGCCGCCGCACCCCGCACCCCGCACCGCACCGTTGGTCAATGACTTTTCGTAGATAAAGCGTGTTTACTTTTTATGCAGTTGATTCTGCTATTTATTTTGTTTGAAAACTGCATTTTTTTAATTTTTCATTATCTATTAATCTTCGTGTTTTAAAATGTTTCGATGGACCAGTACTGTGCTCGTTTTCATTTAATGTCGTACGTCCAGATACACGTTGTATAACACAGAGCGTGAAGCGCAAGCAAGGTAAAGCAAAATCGGAGTAAAAAATAAACAATGCTAGTACGCGATATTTACAATGTAGGCAGGTTGTCAGGATCGGACATTTTTAAGTAGAAAGTAGATAGTTTATTTATCAATAAATTTTATTCGACTGACTCACTTAATTAATTAATTATAACTGTGACTTAATTAATTAGAATAATTGTTAATTAAAAGATCTTAACACAATAGTTGGCAACTCTAGGCTCTATGACAGTCATGTGCATCGGACCGAAGTCAAAAATAGAATGCCCCGATCGCTTTTTTTTTTAATTCTGACCAACTGCTAGTAGGCTCCGGAGAGCCTTGACTACGTAACCGCACTTTGGTGGGGCCAGATGGGCCTCACCGTGTTAACAAAATTTAAAATAGCACAGCTAAGGGCGTCCCCTAGCGGGACTCGAACCTTAACCTTTTGAACGCCAGAGCATAAGCGCACGCGCGTGCCCTCCACGCCAAGCCACACTTTTTAAACGTTTAATTTCTCTTTTTTTGTCATCAAATTTCTCTATATCCATGGTATAATTTAATTCGTTTCAAGCAATTAAATATGTACAAGAGCTTAAATATTTAAGGTATACAAATAAAAACACAAAAGTAATGATTTAATTGTTTATTTCGTGATAAAGTGCACCGCATTTTTTGTCACATATTTGTGTCGTTGGCGTACAGGGCACGCGCTTGCTTGTCACGTATATGTGACAATGGCGTTCAAAGGTTAAGGCGCTAATGATTACAAAACAAGACCCCTCTTGTTTTATAATCATTGAGGACACATATAACATCACGCCTTTTTTCCCCGAAGGGTTAGGCAGAGGTGTACCCATAGTACACCCACAACACAAGAAATTAACAGTCATTAAAATTACACCTTATTTATACTGAAAACGAAATATTAAAAAAATAGAACTAAAAACAATAATCTACACATTAATATTAATAAAAGATAAAGTTAGTAAGTTCGGATGTAGGAGGTCGCGGGCACGAGCTATTATACTATAGGTATTATTAAAATAACACAAATTCTACAATACACGAAGTACTGAAACCAGAGGAATTTTGCATCAATTTAGCCATAATGTAGCAGCAAGTGCTGGCCGACTTTCGTTGCTGACCGTACTAAGCCCGAAACGAACTAGCATTGACGTACAGTCGCGAGCACAGACACCTTACAGTTACGCAACATTCGAAACACTCTCTCGTAAAGTATCGATAGATATTTTATGGTGGTACGAACATACCTGGTATTATCGAAACCAAACTATTATGAGTGGAGACCGCGAGTCGGCAAACGTAAGGGAGGACGCCCTCAGGCTAGGTGGAGCGACGATCTTCGCAGGGTGGCTGGTAGCAGCTGGATGAGAGTGGCCGAGCCCGAGCTGAATGGCGTGCAATTGGAGAGGCCTATGTCAGCAGGGGACTGCTGTAGGCTGATGATGACTAAATATTATGAAATAGGTATTTTCTTAAAGTTGCAATTTTGAGAAAAATTATTTTCTATTTAGCGTTACTGTAAGGTATTTATGCTTGTGACTGCGACATTCTAAACACCAGAATCAATCATTTCACAAAATATGGTAAAAATGTCTTATTTTGATCATACAAAACTCATGAGTTTGACAATCTTAAAATTAACTAACTCCTTCTTCATGAATTTCTATTTCCTCCGTTTTAATTTCTGTGTCTCCGAACAGAGTATTTCTGAAACCAAGAAGATATTAATTTTAAATGGAGTCATCAAAATATTGTAACTGCAATACAATCAATCTGCCTGCCTTTTCCCAAGTATGTTGGGGTCGGCTTCCAGTCTAATTGGATGCAGCTAAATACCAGTATTTTACACGGAGTGACTGCCTATCTGACGATACCCCTTGGTAAGACTGGTTGTCATATTTTCGGGCTTGACCCGTAACGACTGTCAAAGATCTACACATGACAGCCGGGACCAACGGCTTAACGTGCTTTCCGAGGCACGGAGGAGTCTCGGTATGTAAAGATGGTCACCCATCCACGGACAACCCCGGCAAGCGTAGCTTAACCTACTGGATCGGCCCGTGCGGCTGTTATTACTTAGCCACGAGCTCCTCATTGTAACTGCAATACACAAGGCTATAAAAATGACAATCGTTAAAATACATCCAGCCGTTTGGATGCTGCGAGGGAATAAGAAAATATACATAAAGTCAGGAAAATTATTTTTTAAGCAAATTGACTAGGTACCAGCTGAATCTGTTGAAGGACACTGAACGAGACACAATGATTTTATTTTTAAATACTTAAAATACTGTTAACTTTCCCAGTTTGACCAAAATATACTTTATTTCTTGTACAAAAAGTTGGCAACCCTACTTGTGACGTACTTATGTACTCACTCTGTTACTATACAGGATAATTTTAAAAGGAGTGCTAATATTTCAGGAGGTAATCAGGCGCATAAAACTGGACAACTTTCCCCAAGGAACATAGCTCGAAATCTTAAAATTGAAAATCGACTTTTCATACAAAGTGACTGGTCACGTGACTTATGTTTGTATGGAAGTTGAATTTTATTTTTTAGATTTCGACCTATGTTCCTTGGGGAAAGTTGTTCAGTTTTATGCACCTGATTACCTCCTGAAATATCCGCACTCCTTTTAAATTTATCCTGTACAATATAGTGTATTATCTATGACTCACTCGTCTAATTGTTCCACGAATCGAACACTACTCGCGGCCGCCATCATCGAGGACTCGCCTTGTGTGTGTTGCCTGTACAAAAATATACATAACATAATATCACACCCTATAATATTTCTCAAAGCGGATACACCTCGCACGTAGTGTTGTCGTACATCAAAATGACCGAAATTTAAGAATGAACGAAACGAAATGCGTGGACTTAGAAAGTACTACGTATTACTATTGCAATATCGACTAAAATGGAAATGATGAAATATAGTGTATCATTTACACATGCCGTTTACACGGTTTAATAAAACCTAAAAGCTTGATACACCGGCGACTTAATAGCGGATAGAAATATAAATTATATCTATGATCACACCTGTAATCATCGATGGACACCCAACTTTCACCAGTTATGTTTAAGTCCCGTGTAATAGGGGGCGAGACTATTGACATTAACCGAGCACAAACCCAGACTCCGAGCTGCTACTGAGAAATTGCAGATGGGAAACACAATATCACTTTACCCGAACCGGAAATCGAACCCAGGACCTCATGCTCAGCAGTAGCGCTTGCAACCACTAGACCAACGAGGCAGTCTAGGCGATAAAATAATTATGATAATTAAATAATCAGCCTATAATGTTCCCACAGCTGGGACTCAGGCCTCCTCTGTGAGAGAGTTGGCCGTAGTCCACCACGCGAGCCCAGTGCGCGTCGGTGGATGTCACATGTCTTCAATTTTTTTTATTCTACGATAAAGTGATGGTTGATGGTTTCTTTCAAGTTTTTTCTTTCGCCGTTTTTCAAAGACCAACACAACTGATGTTTCAAATTCCAAAAATGTAATACCCTTTTATATATGTGTATGTTGTGGCCAGATCTTAGAATTGATCATTTCATGAAATGGTTGCGTTTCATGAAATGGCCAGTTAAAATTGGCCATATCGTTTAAACGTTAATGTTTAAGAGGGCTGTCACATTTTATCACCCCTCTCGCTCACACAGGATCAATTTTTTAAGAATGTTAAATGAAAAGATGATTTTTTGAAAAATGTGATCAATGGGCTCCCTACTAAATAATATTAATTTAATAGGTAATTATTAAAAACACATTTCTATTGTGTTATCTAATAAACTTAGCTCAATAAGTATTATGATCTGTTTTTGAGATGATTTAAATAAATGCTACAATAAAAATGTGTTTTTAATAATTACCTATTAAATTAATATTATTTAGTAGGGAGCCCATTGATCACATTTTTCAAAAAAGTATATTTTCATTTAACATTCTTAAAAATTTGGTCCCGTGTGAGCGAGAGAGGTGACAAAATGTGACAGCCCTCTTAATGATATGTCAGTCGACGTTTGGCCATATCATTAATGTAGGGTATCTGTTGTGGGCCGATCATAGAAAAGGCCATATCGTGACCTGCCTGGCCATTTCACCAGCTGACCACTGGCATATCGCAAAGTAGTTGCATTTCACGCCGCTAGTGGCACCCCGACCAAATGGGTTAGGTTAGGTTAGAACTGTGATCAAACGCGCGCGAGCCGAGCGAGCGAAGCGAGCGGTGCCGCGGGAGCGGCCGGCGAGCGCTACATCCAAGTTGGTCGCAGTTGTTGATGACTTGTGTTAAAGCATTGATTTCGTACTGTACGATCAGTAGAGTGTTTGGGCCAAAAACGGTGTTTATCTTATTCGCTTGTGTTCGTATATTTAAGTAAATCGCTCGAAGTTGTTGATCCATTTTGTCAATTTTAACTAAATCCCAGTAACGAGCTCGCGCTTATATACCCTATGTGAAAGATACGAGAACATTCTACTATGTACTAGATTTGTTCTAGAAAATTTCTGAGGAAACTGGAAATATTAAGGAAATGGGAAAAAAATATGCAACAACCCAACAATTAAGAGTATTTTAGGGTCAGCGGAAAAATTATACGGGTTAAGTGTTTTCTCGTCATTGGATAAAATATAGAGGATAGAACCTATAGGAAATAGAAGAAGTCAACTATAAAGTAAATTAATGTGATTTAAATTTATGAGGAAATCGAATATACTTGAAGACTTCTAAAATAATTAACATTACTTACTTGTCCACTACATCCCTCCGCGGTTCTGTCTTCACGTCTAAAGAAATTGGGTCGATTTGAGCTTGCTCCCTGAAAACACAAAATAAAAAAAGTTAAAAATTAATTCACTCACTGACAGACAACGCGCAGCCTACACCGCTGTGCCTAGAAGCATGAAATGTTGCACAAGAGTTCCTTTTGTAACGAAGGTGAGCAATGAGAGAGGATTTTTGAAAGGTGTTAAATAGGAAATGTAAGTTTGTGTGGTAGTTCGACAATTTGCGGATGGGAAACCCCATCGGGCGCACGGCTATTATAAATAACAATATTTTATGATAATATACTACTAAGAAAAATGCCAGTGCGTGTTGCGAGTGCCGAGCTATGGAACTGAAACCTGGTCGCTCACAATGGACCTCATTAGAAAGCTGAAAGTCACCCAGAGGGTAATGGAGAGGGTACGCTTGGAGTTTCCTTAAGTGATCGAATCAGAAATGAAGAGATCCGCAGGCGAACCAAGGTAACCGACATAGTCCGAAGAATAGGCAAACTTAAGTGGCAGTGCGCAGGGCACATTGCTCGCAGAACAGATGGCCGATGGGGCCGAAAGGTTCTGCAGTGGCGACCGCGTAGCCGGAGACGTAGCGTTGGAAGGCCTCCCACAAGGTGGACCGATGACCTGGTGAAGGCAACAGGAATCCGCTGGATGCGAGAAGCACAGAACCGGTCGAAGTGGCGGTGCTTGGGGGAGGCCTATGTCCAGCAGTGGACGTCTTTCAGCTGAAATGATGATGATGACTAAAATAAAACATTTTTAACTCCGTATGGAAGTAAGTTATGACATACTTGTTGGCTTCATTATCGCTGGGTTCTAGCTTCACACTCACAGCTTCCTGAACGATTATTTCAGGTTCCTCACTGAAATTAAAATAAACATTATTAGAATACATAATAATGTAAAGGTTAATTATTAGAGTAAAAATGCCACATCGAATTTTAAAAATATTTCCGCTAAATGTCGTGATGGCTCAATAGTTAAGCCTCGCCCCTCATGCACGAGGTTGTGGGTTCAAATCCGGACAAGTACCAATGTGACTTTTCACTTCATATGTAAGTACTTTCTGAGTTTATGTTGGACATTACTGACATCGATGAAGGAAAACATCGTGAGGAAACCTGGACTTATAGTTAATATAAGTCTGAAATCGCCATCTCGTCACGATCAATGCTCGTGCCTTATGAGAAGTTCTCGGTGACTCTCATCCAGCTGCTACCAGCCACCCTGCAAAGATCGACGCTTCACCTAGCCTGAGGACGTCCTCCCTTACGTTTGCCGATTCGCGGTCTCCACTCAAGAACACGTCTACCCCAACGGTCATCGGTTCTACGGCTAATATGGCCGGCCCAGTGCCACTTCAGCTTGCTTATTCTGTGAGCTATGTCGACAACTTTGGTTCTCTGCCGGATCATCTAGTTCCGGATTCTATTCCTCTAGCATGGCTCGTTCCATAGATCGCTGAGCGACCTTGAATTTATGGACCAGCCGTACCGTGAGTGTCCACGTTTTCGCTCCGTAAGTCATAACAGGCAGGACGCACTGATTGAAGACCTTCTTAGGCCGTCTTTAGGCCTTTGCTCTGCAATAGGACAGTAACAGGCTGGTATAACCTGCCTGCCTTTTCCCAACTATGTTGGGGTCGGCTTCCAGTCTAACCGGATGCAGCTGAATACCAGTATTTTAAAACAAAAAGAAAACATGATGATTATAATTAGTTACCTGTAATATTCAGGAGGTTCTTCTACCTTCACTACCACCGTCTGAGCCCTGAAAACATTTAAAAAAAGAACTATTATTTTCTCTGCTATTTTGTGTGCTGTGGTCAGGTTGGTGGCAGTATGCTCGCTCTACATGGGTATGTTATACAAAAAAATCCTATTTTAGCTCAAGAGAGTACAGATTCATAATATGTTATGATAAATGGTTAACAAACAGATGAAACTCACTCATGCTCGTTGCTTGATTGCTCGTTGTCGTCGTCATTATCATCTGAGCTGTCGTCTTCGCTCGAACTGAAACAAAAATATATTGTTTTATTCCTAAAAGTCGCAAATGACGACAATCAATCTGCCTGCCTTTTCCCAACTTTTACCTTAATTTTAAAAATTATATTAGAATATAGGTATTTTTCTGGATATATCTCATTTAAAATAAGTACTTACTTAGGTATTAATGTAAAATTAAGATTTGCATGCCCTAAACAAGCAAAATATGGACTGTACATTAACCACCATTTTTTTACAACTGGTAACACCTGTATTTTGTGCAAATAAATGTTTCTAACTATGTTTGGGTCGGCTTCCAGTTTAACCGAATGGAGCTGAATACCAGTATTTTATATGGAGCGACCGCCTATCTGACCTCCACAACGCAATTACTGGGTAACACGATAGCCCTTGGCAAGACTGGTTGTCAGGCTTTTGGGTTAACGATTGTCAAAGATCTACGAATGACAGCCGGGACCAACTGCTTAACGTGCTTTCCGTGGCACGAAGGGTCTCGCTTTGCTATGGATGCAAGACCTCGGCAAGCGTTGCTTAACCTTGAAGATCGATCCGTGCGGCTGTAAATGACGACAAAAGAACTAATAATATTTGTAATGTTTGCAGATTCTCGTTCTTGGTCGAAGTGTTTATATTTATGATGATAGAGATTGAGTGATGTCTACTTATGACGCAACAACGACACAGGGGAAGTTATTAGTAAGATATTGCAGGTTGCAGACCAGCAGCCTTCCACAGTTCTGAGTAAGGGCTTCCAATTCCTCTTCGCGCTCCCTCAGCGGGAACATTCACGTATAACTAACATTACACGCATACATTACATACCTTTCCCCGCGACCTAGCCGTGTTACTACTACCTATTTAATAGGGATGATAGCTAAACATTTTTTTCGTCCGTATACAACGTCGATCTGGATGTACGACATTAAATGAAAACGAGCACAGTACTAATCCACCGAAACATTTTGAAACACGAAGATTAGTAGTTAATGGAAAATTAAAAAATTGCAGTTTTCAAGCAAAATAAATAGCAGAATCGACTGCATAAAAAGTAAACACGCTTTATATATGAAAAGTCACTGACCAACAACGGTGCGGTGCGGGGCGCTAGTTGGTAGGCGCAGGCAATTTAGTCGGAGAACAATACAAACGCAGATATAGAATCATATATTTTGCACAGGTTCTTGCCCTTACAATGTTTACCTATTATTATTACGGACTCAGCTCTACATCATGTTGAAAAATAAGAAAATGTATTTCCTGTGGCTACAGTATTCATTGGATTTGATTGATTTTTTGTATAAGGGTAAAGAACATGATTCTCTTTACGTGGTTTAAAGTAATGTCAATCGTCTTGTTCTACCTTGTATAACATAACACGTTATAAAACATAATTGTGTAACATATTTCTTAGAGATTAGCAATGTTAAGTAATGTGGACGTGTTATATAACGCACCAAAAATGCCTGGAAGAGCTATTGGTCCATGAAAGACCTTCCTTTGTCCCTTAAGAGAAGACTCATTGACGTGTGCATTCTTCCCATCCTCACATATGGTTTTTAAACATGATCTTTGACAAATCAGCAGAGGTCCACGCTCGGGGTTTGCCAGAGAGCTATGGAACGGAGTATTCTGGGTATTCAACTAACAAACCGGGTTAGGAATACGACCATTCATTCCATCACAAAGATAACTGAAGTCATTTGGAAAGCTGCCACGCTAAAATGTAATTGGGCTGGACACATCTGCCGCATGTCAGACGACCAATGGGCCAAACTTACGACCCAGTGGGTCCCTCTCAATGGCAAGCGACATCGCGGCAGGCCCAGACGGAGATGGTGGGGTGAGCTGGACTCCTTCAACAAGAACTGGTCCTTAGCAGCTTTAAACAGAGAGAAGTTGAAAGAGAGTAGGGAGGCCTTTGTCCTGCAGTGGGACATCACAGGCTTTTAATAATATATTTTAAAAAATATGTGTTAGGATTAGGACGGACCCTAAGTATTTTTTTATTAATGTGATAAAGCAAAAAATACGAGTCAAATATTTTTAGGGTTCCGTACTTCAAAAGGAAAAACGGAACCCTTATAGGATCACTCATGTCGTGTTCGTCTGTCACAGCCAATTTGCTCCGAATCTAATGGACCGATTGTTTGGTACACATCAATTTCTGTGACCCAGACACGGACGTGATACGTAAATAAATGAATTTTGAATAAAGCGGTCACTTTTGGGGGGCAAGTAAGAAAATTAAAAAAAAACCGTGTGACATCAAATGAAAGGGCTGTGAAGGTCTCGAATAGATTATTTTAATAATTTTAAAATAAATAGTTTTTAACTTATTTAAGAAAACAGAGGAAAATTGACCATCACTCCCTAATATCCGAAACTACTGAGCCAAAAATTTTGAAAAAAAAATACAGAATAATTTCTATAAGTACCTACCTATAGATCACAGGAAAACAAAGAATTTTATGGTATTAAAATAACACGGTCTCTCAATATTGTGCGTATAAACTTACATTTGCAATTCGAATGTATGGGAGAACATATTTTTCAACTGCAATGTTAAGCTTGTTCTTGGGATAACTCTGTCTCTTCTTTCTTCATCCCAACTACGGAACCCTTCATTGTGCGTGGTCCGACACGCACTTGGTCGGTTTTTTTTATTATCTGACTGACTGACTAAATAGAATTTCTTTTTTTACCCAGGTATCCTCCCTATTATATGTTATCCAGCGGGTTTCAATTATCTCTCTACACGACCGAGCAGTTGCCGGCCTGCGCAGTCTACTTGCGAAGCCCTAGCCGTTACAGTGGAATCTTGGGTTGTTACATTACAGGCGAGTGCTCCCGGTGAGGGGCGCCTTTAGCATCAAACTTTGATTGCGCGATGCAGGTTTTTGTGGGTACACGTGTCAGTGACGAAAACTTCACTCTCCGATATACTTAGAGGTTCCTGTGTTGTGACATAGATGTCGCTACTGTGTGCTGTTAAAAATACAGTAATACATTGTTAATAACTCATACCTATCCGTCTGTCTCGACCTCTTGCGAGTTCTGCGTCGTTTCTTAGGCGGTTCCTGTCGCTTGTCTGTATTCCGTCCCTGTTCCTCCTTCAGTATCTGAAGTACCGTCGTCTCACTCACTCCGGTGGCCAGCGCAGTCCGCTGGCGGAACTTCGACAGAGGAGTCAGGTCCAGGTCTCCATAAATCGTCTTTAACTCCTCATACTCTTGCTCCAAGTAATGGTACACTTTTGCGATGAGTATTTTTGTTTGATCCTGAGGAATTGCAGGCCATGGTTAAATCGTGAGGACGCATGAATATGAACGGCTATAAGAGTAAGGGAAGATCAAACCAACGGTGAATGAATTGTGTGATTGATGTAACCAATATTTTGATGTCCGTAGAGTTTCTTGCCTGTTCTTCTCATAGGAACCTACTACACTTTGGAATGGGCAACTAGCTACATATTTCTGACTGACCGACCCCTTGACAATTCAAAAGTAGCTGTAATTGATTTAATTGAAATAAATGCTTTGAGTTTGTAACATTATGATATGGCTAGAAAAGAGGTGAACTTTGAGATGACGATTTCCATTCAGAGGTGAATGGAAATCATCCCAGGTACGTGGGACGAAGTTTTATTGGGGTTTTCTTTGAGGTATTTCTCAGTAGCAGCCTGGATTTGTGGCCAGTTCATGGCAATAGCATACAGCAGCTTTCGCCCCTTATTACATGGGACTTAAACATAAAAAAACGGCGAAGCGCATGAGTCACCCTGTTAACGCATTTAATTGACGACCGCACGTCCAACATCGGCCACAAGACACGTTCGGCTCCACATCGGCTGCGCTCGGCTGTCACATCGTATCAACCTGCTGCTAATAACGAGCGCGCAAAAATTACCTCTACCTACATAATTTTACTTCGTGAGTACGATTTAATATTAGTGCCGAAAATTGCATAGTCACCACTACTTTGTTCTATTAAATGCTTACATACTATTAATTTACGATGCTACGCTCACCTCCAAATTCGCCACTACACAACTCTGAACCGAACTTGTCTGCATGTTCTTCCCAAGAAAATATAACACAGAGGAAAAGAAAACGCGAGAACGACGAGTTAGAAAGAATGGAAACCATGATGATAGAGATGAAATCCATGATTTCTGACTTAGTAGGTGAACAATCGAGTAACAACGGAAAAATAGATGCCTTACAAACTGCTCTCGATGACATTAGATCCCAAAATTCGATTATTAGTGCTCAAAACTCAGAAATTAGGCTGCAAAACGACGAAATTAAAAATGATATGATATTTCTTTCCGCCAAATACGATGACGCCTTGAAGGAGATAAACAATCTACATTCTAAGTGTGACACCAACCAAAAAGTCATTAAAACCTTAGAACAAAAGGTCGACATCCTTGAAAGAAATATGAAAGCAGGATCGATTGAAATAAAAAATATTCAACCTACAAAACCTGAAACCTGTGAAACTCTTACAGAATCAATTCAGAAACTCGGTAATGTCATTAACCTCCCCGTTTCAAGTTCGGATATAAAAAATATCTTCCGTCTGAAGAATAAGACAGAGTCACCAGGCACCGTTATTGTTGAATTCACGACGCCTGCTCTCAAGGATCAATTCTTATTGTCTACAAAAAACTTCAATAAAAACAATAAGGATAATCGCCTAAACAATAGCCATCTGCAAGAAAAAGGTCCTAAGCATCCATTGTACGTATCCGAAGTCCTAACTACTATGGGTAAACGTCTCCACTACCTCGCGCGTGAGTTTATAAGAAGTAGCAACTACGAGCAATGTTGGACCTCCAATGGGAAAGTCTATGTTCGAGAAAAACAAGGGATGCCCAGCCGACTTATTAAATCAGAAGAGGATCTAACAAAACTACGCAAGCAAAAATGACTAGTTTACCGTACTATATGTCTTGTTTATAAGGATATTTCTCAAATTTTGTCTCAACTTAATATAATATTAATGTCATTAACTACTATTAGCACTCAACTCTCACCCACCCACACACTACACTATATTCTAATAACCAAATATACATCACACATTTACTTGCAAATAACGTTATTAAGTTTTTCCCCAGATATCAAACGCCTTTGTAAAACTAGTAGCAAAGTTTTTCTCCATCTAAACCTTGCTAAGCAAATATTGAAGTGCGCTAAATATCTAAAATACATATATACAAACCACAAACACACCCTGATCATACTCAAATCACACATACACACACACATCTACACTGCACACGTAATTTTCTTGATTGCCTACCAACATAATGCAGGATCACCTAACATTATTACCTTCCCTACCTGTGCCAGAAATAGCGCCTACCTAAAACATTTAGCAATGATTTTTAGTCTATCCATATCACTGATATTTTTAAATGTAAACAAGAATAAATTATTATTTATCATTCGATAATTTACTAAATAATTGCTCTAACATAGATTCCGTCTCTGTGTCGGATTCAACCACATGTGACCTAGACAATTGCATTCCATCCAATAGTAAGCCCAATGACTCGCTCAAAATTCTTAATCAAAATATTAGAAGTATCTCAAAAAATATGTCAGGCCTACACACGATACTAGCTAGGACTAAAATAGTTTGGGATATAATTACCCTAACGGAATGTTGGCTGCCCAACACTCACACTATTCCTGATTTGACAGGTTACAACTCTTTCTCATCCAAAAACAATAATACTCAGAATGAGGGAGTAGTAGTCTATGTACACACATACCTTAACGTTTCTGTACACGAACCCTCTTTTTCAGATGCAAACTGTCTCATGATAAAAGTAGACCACAACACTATAGTACTAGCAATCTACCGCCCTCCAAGCTACAAAGACATTACCAACTTTCTAAATTCCTTAAACATGACTTTAACTAGTATCGCGCACTTTAATAACATCATTATCACCGGTGATATAAATATAAATATCAGTGACCAATGCCGTGATTCTAGTAAGTATAACTACCTAAACTTATTAGCGTCACATGGCCTATTGCCGTCACATACTCTGCCCACACGACTCAACTCTTGTCTCGATCATTTCATTCTAAAAACCCAATACTCCGCCTCAACACTAGTGGCTCACTCTGCTTTAACTGACCATGATACAGTGCTACTATTCCTTCCTAAAAAGATGTCTAAAAAATCTGTAAAAAAAACAGTCTTACGCATTGATCACGATCAGTTAAATGCAGACTTAAGTCTGGTTGATTTTAGTCAGGTTTACAATACACAAAATCCCGACGAGGCGGCTGAAATCATGGTCAATACGATTAAAAAAGTGATTGAGACTAACTCTAAATCTATTAAAGTACCCAACCGTAAATCAACTATAAAGCCATGGATAACTCCAGGTCTTCTTCGTTGCATTCGACACAGAGACAACCTTCATAAAAAAAATAAAAAGTCACCAAATAATGAGACACTAAAGATTACATTCACCAGGTATAGAAACTTCTGTAACAAACTGCTAAAGAAGTTGAAAAGGGAACACGAAAAGAGTGAGCTAACAAAAGCTGGTAATAATCCTAGACAACTGTGGTCGGCAATAAACACATTGACAAATAGGGTAACTCACAAAGAAACTTCCAAACCTCTCCTAAAGTTGGCAAACACCCCAAAGCTCTCGGTTGACGGTGTAAATGATTTCTTTGCTGCTGTTGGTGAGCGTCTTGCCGAGAAAATAGTGGTCTATCCAGCAGAGGTTGCTACTGATGCCTGCAATAAAGTCCCCCAATCCATGGTACTCTTGCCTACCGACGAGGTCGAAGTGGGCAATTTAATAATGAATCTACGCAGTGGCAGCGCTGTGGGATGGGATAGGATATCCAGTGACCTCCTAAAAAGACATCGGTTCTTGATTACTCCACCTCTAACATACATCTGTAATCTTGCATTATCCACAGGCAAATTCCCAAAAGTTTTTAAAATAGCTATTATACACCCGATCTTTAAGAGTGGGGACAGAACCCGTGTCGATAATTACAGGCCTATAGCGGTGCTCCCAGCCCTGTCAAAGGTACTCGAAAGAATAATGAACATCAGACTTGTCAATTACCTGGAAAAGCATAATCTTCTTTCCTCAACTCAGTTTGGCTTTCGCACTGGTAAATCTACTTCGGATGCAGTCCATGAGTTGACGAACTTTATCGTTACAAACCTAGACAAAGGGCAAAAAGTTCTTGGCATATTCTTAGATCTTGCTAAGGCATTCGACACGGTTTCTGTACCTATACTCACTGATAAATTGGAGAACCTGGGAATTAGAGGGATTCAACTTCAGCTCTTTAAAGACTACCTCAGGGGGCGTACTCAGTGCGTTAAGATAGATGATTTCCTTAGTGATGAACGCAAAGTCACCTACGGCGTGCCCCAGGGCAGCGTGCTCGGCCCGACCCTTTTCCTCATCTATATTAATGACCTGGGTATGCTCACCCTTCCTAAGGGCAGAATTATAAGTTTTGCCGATGACACGGCCCTCCTGTTTAGTGCGGATTCCTGGCGCAATGTGTACTCGTACGCTCAGTCAGGCTTCAATACTGTCACAAAATGTCTGCGCAGTATCGTACTTACACTAAATGCGAGTAAAACTCACTACGTTCCCTTTGCACTAAAAAAATCAAATCTGCCTACAGTGCCGGACACCATTAAATTCCACTCGTGCCCAGCACCGCATGATGCTGCCTGCAACTGTTTTCACCTTTCTAAAGCCGAATCTGTGAAATATCTGGGGGTAATAGTCGACAACACCCTTAGATTTCACCAACATATAGACTCGCTCATTACTAGGCTACGTAAATTGATATATATTTTCAAAACTCTGAGACACGTAGCGGATGACAAACTGAAGAGGTCAGTCTACTTTGCCCTCGTTCAGTCGTTGATAAGTTACTGCATAACAACTTGGGGCGGTGCACCTAAAACCACTCTCCTTGAACTCGAGAGGGCCCAGAGAGTTATCTTAAAAGTATCCAATTTTCTTCCATACCGTTATCCTACAGATCTGCTGTACAAGCAATCAAAAACCCTAACCGTACGCCAACTATTTATTCTAAACACCCTACTAAAACAACACTCACTACTCACCTATCACCCGTTCATGACACATGGTAAGAGACGATATAATCCTGTAAATCGCACTCATTCTCCCCTCTCGACAGTATTCTCCAACCGCTTCTTTTGCTATCTGGGACGATTCTTGTACAACAAAATCAATAATACTCAACAGATTTTTAACCTTAATAAAGGACAATGTAAAAAGAAGCTTGCCACGTGGCTCCTGGGGCTCAATTATGATGACACCGAAAAGCTACTTACCAGTATGACTTAATGTATACCAACTGCTATTTCATAAACCATCACCCACACCCTCTCTCACACACACACCCCTCATACGCTCTCCCACACACACACACGAAACACATCTTACTCACGTCCTCACTACATAATGATTACTAATAATTATAACACTATACAAACACATTCTTTTCTTTTATTATTTTTTAATTTTTATTATGTTTTATTATTTCTTTGTTTTGTTTTTACCATTCATTTGTTATGTATTTTTTTTTTTTTTTTTTTTTTAAACACCTTATGTTGAGCTACAGACTCTGAAAGCTGTTATACAACCTTCTAATTCAAAATTTGTTAAATCACTTTTATTATTATTTTTATGCAATGTATCGAACTGCTAGAGAGCGGAGACCTGGTGACCCGAAACACAGGCCCTTAAAGCCTAGCTTAGGCACCAGTCTCCCACAGTAAACTAAACCAAATAATATATCATGTGTAACAATGTCTGTAATGTTTATTGTGGTGAGAAAATAAATACTTATACTTATACTTACTTATAACCGGCGAAATGTGGGTGTTCATACTAAGGTGTACCTTAGTATGAACAGAGTTAGGCAGAGGCGTACCTCTGCCTAACTCTTCGGGGAATTACAGGCGTGATGTTATGTTATATTTTTTAATAGTTGAATGTATAGTCAACGACCCATCAATGATAACAATTTGACATCGACAACGCCTTATGTCGGAGCAGTAAGGGCGACTTTCGTAGTGCTAAGGCGACCATTACACGGTAGGTTTTGCTGTCAGTTTTACCTCAATCAAGGATTGTGACTGACCGTCAAGTACAGTGACTGATGGTTGCATGATAGTGATTGACGAAAATCTGAATATTTTGATTTTTGCATCATGTAACCATCAATCATGACTTTTGAGTGAACGTGTAATGGCATTTCGTCAATCATCCGTCAGTCAGTGCGCGGCTCTCGTCAGAGAGTAGTATATTCTTTGGTGCGCGGACAGCGATGGAGTCGGATACGACGGATGACGCTGAAGAGACGCTTGCGCACTCGTGCAGCCAAACACCATCACTCCCGCCCGCGTAATGCGCTACAGCCAGAGAAAGATTTTATTTTGACATTTGAGACTCTCCCTCAGTTGTGGGATAGGTACCACGATTTCTCAATACAAAAAAAAAACACTACAAAGTGAAAAATAACTTTAGTTTTGGAAGTTGGTGTCTTTGGATCTGTGATCTAATTTAGGTTTTTGCCACCGACTTCCGAAATTAAATCTATTTTTCACTTTGTGGTGTTTTACGCTATTAATACAGGCTTTTCTTGTATGAATATCCATTTATAATCTTGAGTGAACACGTGTATTCTCTGTAAAATCTTGGGCATGACTGACGATCAGTCAGAATGAGCGTCTAATATCGATTGAAATCCATCACTCACCATCATTCTTTCGTCATTCGTGACTTTTGGAATTGATTGACGCAAAACCTACCGTATAATGGGCGCCTAATGTTACCACTGATGCGCATGCGCTTACTGTAGATACCTACCTCTTGTATTCCTTCTGCGGTGTGCGATACTTCCGTGTCACATTTCGGGCAAAACACTTTAATTTCTTTTTTACTCAACGAGGAGCCTTCCTGTAAAAAAGGAAAATTTCAATCGTTAGCTAGGTATTATCAAACGTTTTTTACATAATTTTCTAGACTAAGTACTAAAACTGTTATTAATACACGGTTGTAGCCGTGCCTCAGAAAGCACGTTAAGCCGTTGCTCCCGGTTTCATTCGTAGACCCGTCTTCGTTACGAGTAGTCAGAATAAAATAAATAAATATAAAAATCATTTATTTCAGACAAAAAATGTCCATCGGCAAAGCAAGGTTGTTAGTAACAAGAATTTTGCTTATAACTACTGTTAGTACCTAATTAAAAAGTATAAAGAAGAAACTAAAATCCCCGCCAGATAAGAAAAAAATAAAAGTCGTTGACGCCTTCTACCAATGTGTTCCAATATTTCAACACGATACGAAAAAATGTTAAGGCAAGTGTCGCTAACACGATCAAAACAAACGTATCGCGGTACGAGGCCTCCTTGACGCATGCACGTGGCATGTTTTTTTTTGTTTGCATTTAAGTTTCGAGACTTTTTAGTACAAGTTGGCGTAAGGTCTACACACGCCCGTCTACAGTACAGTAGGCTCATCGGTCTCGCAACACATGGAGTTCAGTGAACCTACTGAGCAGAACAGTGTCGGTTCTCTCGCCAACCATCCTTAGAACGCTATTCGGGCTCCCCCCTCCCCGTACTCGTCGCATCACCGACGGACGCGACTCTTTTAGCTCAATAGAAGTCATCTACGCTGGCGTCAGTAAACATGGCGATGCACTGCAATACCTATCGAGGGAACAGAGCCCTGAACACATTATTATACTGGACGCGCAAGCCATTGTAGGCTTTTTGTATAAAGTTTGCCCAAAGCCCACAGGGCGCTCGTGTGGAACATCTGGCAGAGTGCCTTGAACACTCAGATCAACAAAAAAAGGAAGATGGAGCGACGCGAACATCAAAAGTGAAGCCACCTTTTTATCTGTGTGTATCGAAGGGTTGCCATTTGTTAAATTTTTTCCCTATAATTTGGGGAGTAATAATGTATGGGTAAGATAATATTGTAACATATTGCTTAGTATGGTATTGTACCTCAATTGTTTAGAAGGACTTCTATTCCGGAAAAATAAACTAAAATTTTAACGTCGCCAAATTATCTTGAAACAACTTTATTCAATTCAAATCAAATAATTACATCATCAATCATTATCTTCATATTACTTTTTCTTCAAAGTCAGTGATAAATCATAGCTACTAAAAAAAGTATTTTTTTTAACACATTTAATGCCTCGCGAGTCCATAGACAGTGTCAAAATTTGTGGCGGTGATGAATGTGTTAAACGTCACTGCACATGTATATTCCCTTTTAAAAACCTTGTTGTTGAGTATTTTTTTTAAATTGCTGTCTTTTAGATTTGATAGTTTGTGAAATTGTTTCTCGTTTGGAAACGTGGTGAAATCGTATGTTTAAATATTTTTCAATAACACATTTAATTAAATTGACTTTGTGCTCAATACTCAATATTGGAAGGAAAACACAGTCCACCTTTGTTTTTTAGTGAAATTTATTTGTGAAAATCAGATCTGTCTGTAGCTAATAAGCTACTAAGACATTTTTCACATTTAATTATTTTGGAAATATAATGTGCCGTCCCTCCTGCAATATATCCTATTATCAGGTTTTTGTAATCATCCTACTCTGGGATATTTAGTCTTTTAGCAAGATCTTTGGTATCTTTAATTTCTTGAAGAAACTCAAACATACTCGTTTCTTCTTCGTGTTCTTCTTCCTGTCTATAAGAAGTCGTGGTTCTATTAATGACAACAGTGGAAGCTGGGCAGTTCAAAATAGCAATACATTCCAACGGGACACAGTTGCCTGTTGTCAAGCATTGTATTTCCAAATGGGAAAGCAATTTTCTGTAGCTCCCTTTAAACAGCCGTACATTTGGGTTGTCGTTGAAACCGCCTTGCATTCTAATCGGAGTGAACATTATTTCTAAATGGTCTTGGCTAATTTTATAGACAGGAATAAATATAAGTAAAGTAAAATTTTCTCATAGACCTTGTATTAAATATGTCAAACATGTCATTAATTTTTTTTTTGTGAAGATTTCTGTAGGTTCTGAATTTTTAAACTTTGACAGCTTTAGTTCTTCCCTACAAGTCTTCAGAGCAGTAGCAACACTTTGACTAAACAATTGAGTTGCGAGTTTAACCTTCATTATCTGGTGTCTAAAATTAATATGTCGCTTCGACAATTTGTTGCCCAAATGAATGCCTTCCTCATTCTGCATTTCGTTTAGACTTACCAGATAATGCCAAGCAACGTTTTTGTTGTCAATGTCTTGGAACTCTTTTTTGGCCTCAAACTGGTTTCTTATAAGTTTCACTACATGGCTTGAGTCAACAAAACAAGCAACATTTGAGTCATCAGCTGGATGTTTAAAGGTAGTTTTTAAATTTATCGGATCTTTAATTTTGCACCCTAGCTGCTCGATTGCCGTGAAATTTGTGGTATGCCCATCAAACGTGAGGGACACGACGTTAACATCAGATTCAAAACACTTTATAAGACAAATCTTTATAAGATCTTTTGTTTGCATAAGTTTGCTTATACCTAATTAAGATTTTATTGTATTATTATGCGGATAACGGTTCTGGTTGCGTTATTACTCAAATGTTCTAAAATCTATCTGTACTAGTATTTATCATCATTACGCAATAGTTTGTTGTCCTGAAGAAATAAAAATAAAATAAAATAAAGTTTGATGAGATTGGCCTTTTGTTCCCCCGATATACTATTGATTAAAAAATATCCTAAAGGGATCTTAAATCTGTGATTGATTCCTACCAACAAGAACACTAAAGCTTGTGTAGCTAAAGGTGCTGATTCGTCCACATCAGAACCCATATCCACCAATCCTATGTACTTTTTCCATCCCAAATTTTTTGAAACCGAATGGCCACTTCATCGAAAACCAAAGAACAAACAGGACGATGGTTGCTTACTTGGGATTTGACCTTTAAGTCCTGAAAAGCCTCCTCTGTGAATCCTGGTTCTCCTTTTATAGATCCATACCACCTACATAGTGTTTTCGGATGAGGGAGGCAAGTATTAAAAGAGTTTCTTACGTACTCATAAGCTTTAGGAGAGTGGTAATTTAAAGTCAGACAGATTTTTTTTTACTGCGGGAGTTTATTTGATGCCCTTTTTTAATTTTTTCCTGTTTAAATTATTGAATATGTCTATTATGGCAATATTTCCATTAAGTGAGTCATACAATTCCGGACTAATATAATTTCCTTTTTTTAAAATACATACCGGACTAACATAATTTTCTTTTTTTAAAGTACATATTATGTCTCTAAGAGACTTGTTCCTGTTTTTGAGGCGCCTAACCCTTTGTTGTAGTTGTTTGATTTTTGTTTTGTTGTTACGTAGAATTGTATCCTTCAAACTCAATTTTTGTCTCAATTTATGCTTCCTAGGTGTATCGAAGTTGAATTCCTTTTCATCTGTTATCTTGAACATGGTAGGTGAGACAGGTGAGACCTTAAACAAACATTAAAATAAAAATAATAATTACCACTTAAAACATACAACTTTTTCATAATTTTAAAGAGGAGTACATACCGGGGAAAATGCAGAGGATGCACTTGGTAATACCGTGCAGTCAACAGGCTCATTGGGTAAATCAGGTAAGTCCTATAACAAAAATATTACAATATAAGTTGCATATTTACTTATAATAAAATTTTGAATCTTAAAAACAAGTAATAAGAAGCCAGAAAATACATACGACAACAGACACAGACAATGCACTTGGTAATGCCGTATGGTCAATGGTTACATCAGGCAAGTCTGGTAAGTTCTATAAAAAATACACGAGTAGTTACAGCTTTTGATTAAAACCTTTTTAGGAAGATTAAAGTGAAGAATTAGTACATACTTGAACAAACGTAGAGGATGAACTTTGTGACACTGAGTTTTCAGCAATCACGGACGATGGAAATAACATCTAAAATATAAAAATAAAATTTTGGGACAGTAGTATTGTTTTAATTAGTTAGTCTAAGCTGCGAAACTAAATCAAATCAGAAAAAAAACAGCCCGTGCTTAATTATTGTATTGATTTATTATCCTTTTTTTTTAATTTTACATACCTTTTTAGGATATCCACTTTTAGTCACACGGCGAAGTCCATGGTTATTAGTTTTATAAAGGTCGTTATTATCAAAATGATCGGAACAAACCACGCTGGTTTTCGATGGCAGCCATTCGGGATCATTTCGACTATTTCTTATAGCTACTATCCATTTACTTTTTGTTTCAGTATTAATAGGAAATCTAAAATGTTAGACATAAAAATAAGAAAATAGGAATAAAACGCCATGTAAGAAATCACATTTCGAATGGGGAAAAAAAATCATTGTATGGCAACCCTCGCACTTGATGTCACTGCGTTCGTTCACTGGCTTTTTTGTTCAAAGTAACCTATAGTTTATTTAATAAAAAAAAAACGATGTTATCTCAAGTACTTACAAGTGAAAAGTGATTCCGTGAGACTTTTTATGTGATTTACTATTGTTTTTACAACTTTTCACTACACAGGAAGGCATAATTCTATTTTTTTAAACTATGCTAACTAGACGACGACTCACAGAGCACTTACGACTCGTCACTGTCACGTTCTAAGAGCGGTGAGCATGGTTTTAGTTGTATGTGTGTGCGTGAGCGTGTATTTTACTTGCAGGAGCACAGTTTTGTGGCTTCACTTTTGATGTTCGCAGCGCGCCATCTTCCTTTTTTTGTTGATCTGAGCTTGAACATTGTTATTTTAACAGGAGCAGAACACCGAGCGAACCTGTGTGCCAACATATTACCGCGCAGGTGAACTAAATTTTGCTGTGAAATGCAATGGTGCCGATTCTCTTGTCACAAATACGTCTAAAATAGACTAAAAATCACCAAAATTTAGTTTATTCCTGTCAAACGACGATTTACCATTCTGAAAGCGACTAAAGTTACAACACTTAGGTAACTATATTTTATTTTGACAGTACTAAGATGCCACTGAGTGAAAATGGTAATTTTGCTATTCTGAATTCGGTGTTTTTCTGCTGGATGCAGCTGAATACCAGTATTTTACATGGAGCGACTGCCTATCTGACCACCACAACCCAGTAACTGGGTAATACGATACCCCTTGGTAAGACTGGTTGTCAGACTTTCGGGCTTCTGACGACCCGTAACGACTGTCAAAGATCCACGAATAACAGCCGGGACCAACGGCTTAACGTGCTTTCCGAGGCACGGAGGAGTCTCGGTATGTAAAGATGGTCACCCATCCACGAACCAACCCCGGCAAGCGTAGCTTAACCTGATGGATCGACCCGTGCGGCTGTTATTACTTAGCCACGAGCTCCTCGTCGATACTTGCAGGTGTACGTACATATAAATCAAAACCTCAACCAATCCGATTATCCGATCTATGATAGAACCCAGAATATTATTTACGAATAGTACCTAATTACTGAAATATAACTGTTTTTGAATTGATTTAGTTTTGATCCAGCTGTGCGATATTTTTATTATTCTGTATCTGTACCTACTGATATCACTTGGTGCGTTAGCGTCGCCCATTCGCCGCGTTCGAGAGATGTTACCTACTCTTAGTGTGCGATTACAGTGGCGCGGGGCGGGCAGCGGGAGCGGGTGGCGGGTCAAGCGGAAAACGCACATTTCCATGGATGAACACAGTAGCAGCGGGGCGATTGAGCGGTCCGGACGTAGGTACCTACCTCGTGCGATATTGGAAATAATAATAATAATGTCAGATTATTTGGGCGAGGGCTAGAGCAGTACGAAGTGACATTACTGATTACTTTAATAATTTATTATAACAATGAAAATAACGAATAAAAGTTAATTACCATCAGAATCTCCGCTTATTATTTTTATTTCTTCCCATAGTTTTTTAATTACTTGTCGATTCGAATGTTTTGAATCACTAGAATTCCACAAATCTTCAGTCGTCAGCGGCATGTCCGAACAAATCGAGCGGGAAACGCATACTGACTTGCGTCCACCCGCCCCGCTCGCAACACCCGCTTGTCCCGCTGCGATTCCCGCTCACCCGCCCCGCCCGCACTTGGTGTACCTTAGTCAAAAACTTGTGTTTGCGTTACCCGTCAGCGGATTCCGCTGCCCGCCCCGCTGCCACTGTAATTTCATACTTAGCGGTCGCCGCTGCGGCCGCGCGCCCCGGCGCGCAGCGACCGGTAGCAGCCGTGGCGGGAGGCAAACATTGTGATAACAATCATAATATTATTTTGTTTACGTCCCTACCTACTTATCAATCCAGAGATAGGTAAACTGTATGTTTCAGATATTGAGAAAATTGACCACATAACGTCGTTGCGACTTCAAGACCTCTTATGTGTAAAAATCAATTTTATGAGAAAATCGATAAACACCGTCTACTGAAAAAAATATAACGAAACCAACTACAACAAAAAATATAGGTATCAGCCACATGATTTTCGTGCTTTTTACTTTGCCACCGTTAGTTGAAATGAAAAGTAGTATCATAGTAAAAAAAAATAAAACAATTTCAGTTGACACATAAGAGGTTTTAGTTGCGCTTTATGTATCACATCAGAGCTTTTGAACTAAAATGCCTATAATAATTAAAATAAAAAGCTATTAATTTTATTGAAAAAATATATATATTTCTCAGAATACACTAGTTAGGATATAATCAAGATAACAGTTGTATCACAAGATAGAATTTAAAAAAAAGTGACAAATCAAAGTATCATTATTTTCTGAGGTAACTATTATAATTATGTATTAAGTACCCGGATTATATTGTAATGCATTGTAAAACGGATGGTAATCCTGATCTATTACCATTTTCAGTTCTTGTAAATGTTTAAACTTGCTCTCAGTAATTTTTAATGGAGTTCTATACAATCGTTTTGGAGATACCAGACCGTTTCTTTGGTTATTTCTTCGCTGTGGAAGTACGGACCACTCATCGACATGTCTTAACCTATATAATATGGATCCATCGGATAAATATTTAAGACCCCTAATGTCCACCACGATAGGATCTCCCTTCTTTTTGCCAGGTCGTATGGATTTTAGATTCGATTCCATCTCTTCGAAATTGAGAAAGAAATCATGGTGAATGGCTTTGACATCATAAGGCTTTTGTGGTCGAGCTTGCCTCATCCGGGTGATGTAATCACTGAGAGCGAATATTGGTGGTTGTATGTATTGCTCAATAGTGGAGTGAACACTATCTACCTCCATCATAGTGTGCCATTTTTCCAGGTAAAGTTGTTCGATACAAATTTTCTTTCTTTGCGCCAAATCGCTTAAGGCACTTGACAAAATTCGGTTCCGGTTTTGGTGTCCGCGTCCATCAGAAATAATGATAACGCGCTCTGTTGAAAGGGGCAGGTTCTGACAGTAGGCTTTTAAACAAGATGTGAATTCATTAGCAGTAACATTACCATCTGTTTCGTGCCAAAAGTAAATTGTCAGATCTTTGGATAGCACATTATAAACCGTGTAATTATGGCATTGTAATTTTCCTTACTGGACGGCGAGCTACCCATTGCTCGCCGTCCGCAAGCCCGCGCCTACGGTGGCCGGGAATCGGCTACCAATTCCCGACGCCCCGGGCTTCGCCATTAAGGGGGATATTTATGGGCTGAGCAATGTTTTCCTTGGTGGTGTTGAAATTATTAATGTCGTATTTCACTGCTGATATATAAACAGAAGAATAGTGCGGGCGTCTCCTGCGGCGACTAGGGGCGTGAGGGCGCAAAGCTTGCCTCTCCCTCACGCGTTCCGCCTCCTCCTTCGCGAGCATTACTGCCTCACAGAAGGAGGTAATGGCTTCCCATTTACTCTCGCTCCGTACCATGGTCTGGACCAGAGCCGGACGCGAGAGATCGCCGCCGCCGATCGCTTCCACGAGGACACGGCGGTGCCCCGCCCAAGCCGAGCAGGCCTCCGTCGTATGCTCCACCGTGTCCTCCGGGCGATCCACACAGTGGTGACACCCGGGCGTTTCCTCCCGCCTTATCCGGAACAGGTACCTCCCAAAGCACCCGTGTCCGGTGAGGACCTGCGTCAGGCGGAAGGTGAGAACGCCGTGGCGCCTCTCCAGCCACTCCTCAAAGAGGGGACTTATCGCCATAATTGTGGCGTGCCCAGATATTATTGGTCTAAAGTCACATCAATAATGTTTAAAAATACCCGCCTTTTTCATCCTGTTACACATAAGATATTTAACCATTTTTTTTTTTAGATATATTTTTATTTTAGATTTTATTTTTTTTATTTTTTAGGCTTATTTTATTTTTATTTAGTTATTTATTATAATAAATATTTTGCTCTAATAATTGTCTAAAGACGAGTATGAAATACAACTAAAAACTCGTAAGTGTACACATAAGATATTTTAAGCACCAACTTTTGATTAGCGAGCACATTGGAGATCTTGAAGTTGGTAAATAAATTACGATTTAAACGTCGTATACACATGAGAGTTTTTGCATTCGATAGAGCTTCAAAATGTAGAATCGGCTGGCGTAAAAAAGTGATTTTGCCAAAAGTGACACATAAGAGGTCTTAAAGTCGCAACGACGATAACCAGCACTATGATGATAATAATAATTGTAATTCTTTACAGCAAAGGGTGATGAATTTATACGCTTACCTACTCACACGTCGACACATTCCAGTATGAGCTGATCTCGCGTTGTATAGGCTTGTCGTCGTAGAGGTCAGCTTATACTGGAACTGTATAGCTTGATAGTGTCGTTCTGTGTACATAACCTTAGTTACTCAGTATTTTTGTTGGGTTTATTTCTCCGTTTTCTTGTACAAATCCGGCGTAGCACTTTATTTCTTTTATTTCCCATTGTTTTGTACTATCGTTATTTATCCCTCACGCACAGAATCACTAATCAGTCCCAAATAATAAACAAAACTCATAAACTAGTGTCCAATTACCACACAAAACCTTATAAAAATAAAAACCAAAAAAAAGTGTAAATTTTCACGAAATAACTAATTTTGATAAACGATTTACGTAATCCTGGAGCGGCTCATGCGTAACATGACCTATCTCTGTAAAAGTTAGCCGCAGACTGGACGTGTCATCACTACCAAGCGGGCGACAGTAGTGCATCGCGGTAAGCAAATACGGTTGAAAATGGCGATGCATTTGATTTTAGTTGAATCTCGTGTCCGCCAATATGAAAAATATTTCGCAGTTTTAATTTATTTAAAAAAAAATACGCCGTTACGTTAAAATATTTTTACATATGTCTTTAGTTGATAAATTTCCATTTTGATGGTTACAAAAAATGTAATAGTTATCGCTCAAAATATTGAGGATTTCGAGACGAAAAAGTTTTTTTGTGTTCTTTCTTGCGATTTTTTTTTTCAAGATTCTGGATTATTTTTAGAAAATATTTTTGCATAAGTCTTTTACTTATACATTTGACTATACACTGTATTTTTTTGAGCTTGTAATATGTAGCAATACGGCTAACTCTGCAACGAAAAAGAGGACGTTTCTACGGTGCCGCTGTATGGGCAGCGCCTTAAAATGATAAAATGAATCCATCATCGCATCAATCATAAATAAATAAATAACAATGATTATCTATCCAAAGTAATACATAGACATAGGTTAAGCACAGTAGCTGTGCTGTACTAAAGTGATACATAATTGTTTATACAAAAGATATAATAATCTATAAACATAAAAGTACATAAATAAAGCTACAAAAATCTATATAAACAAAAAATGTAAAACCCCATCTCTAGGCTGCCTGTATCTTAAGGGGGAAGCGCTAAGGTAGCCCGCGAAATTCAAATTTTCTTAGATTTTTGCGATTTGCAGCTCAGTGTCTGGGTTTATGTTGATCAAAGTATGAAACGCGACCGTAACAAATATGTATTTATAGAATTATAATATTAGAATTAGTAATACAATTCCTTAAGTTAGTATAATCCTGAAATGTTAAGATTTCATAAAAAAAAGTTATTCAATAGACTTACTTGGTCTTAGAGAGTTGTATTGATGACTTTAATGATTATAATTCTATAAACTCATATTTGTTACGGTCGCGAATCATATTTCAATCAACATACTACCTAATACTGATCTGCAAATTGCAAAAAACGTAAGAAAATTTGAATTTCGCGGGCTACCCTGGCGCTTTCACCTTAATCTATATCGTAATTTTTAATCATGTACGCACACAAATTTACTTTTTTTGTTATAAATTTAAAAATCCGTGGTAAGTACATACAGGCTAGTTTTAAATACTTTAAATTTTAATCTGTGGAGAACGTAGCATAATTTAAAAAAAAAATGTAATATTTAAGATAATATGACTATTTCTTAATGTGCTACTGTTTGTTTTTCCTTAAATATATAAACTTACCTACGTTTGCAGTTAGAATGTATGAGAGAACATGTTTTTCAACTACAATGTTAAGTTTGTTCTGGGATAAATTCATTCCAACTACGGAACCCTTCATTGTTGGTACAACACGCACTTGACCGGTTTTTTATACTATATTAATTGATGTTGCCAGCTGAAGATTGTTTTAAATTTGCCGCCATTTCCTTGTGCCACGACTCGCTAGCCAAACTCTAATAGCGCGGGCGGGAAATGCGATGCAACGCGGTGGGTCAGGGACCGAAATTTTACACGGACGAAGTCGCGGGTTGAAGCTATTATTTGTATATTTTCGACACAAAACAAAGCAAAACTTGGACTTATTACTTGCTGAGCTTCATTTTTCATTGATGGTAGAATTTTATTCGTTTGCATTTGAATGAACTCTTCACAGTTTGTATCACGACAATCATCCGTTTCTTTCTTAATTTCGATGAATTCGATCGCTACTGAATCTTCTTTCGATGATAGTAAAGAGTCAACTTCAGCACGTTGTTTTTTTAATTTTAATTTATCTCTATACCTTTTAGCGCGTTCAGCATTCTTTTTTTTTCTGAAAAATTCGATATTTAAATTTAATTTTTATTATTGTTATTAGTCAAAACAGTAATAGAAAAACGAATATACCTAATTGTTGCGTATTCTTATGCGAAAGACATAATTAAATTATCATACCTGGCAAGATTCAACGTTTCACTTTGTTCAAATATCTTTTTTCGATTCTGCCGGAATTGTTGTTGGCTTTGAGCGTTTGTTTTTGGTATTTTTTTCGGACCCTGTAGTAGTTGTTTTTCGATTTTTTTTCTCTTTCGATACTCTCTTTGACGCTGAGCATAATATGATATCACTGTTTTCTCTCTGTAATGTTAATACGTAAATAGTAAACACCCAAATCACACGTACTTACTTACAGTAAAACAGTAAATACTTGTATCAGGATAAATAATATTATAAACTTACTTTTTTATGTTTGTATTACACATATTTGCTGTAATTTCCATTTCTCGAATCTTCGTTGCAAAATTGCAATATTGAGACAATATAACACACACGGTATGATTTAAAACAATGACAAATAACAGTTTTAGCAATATCTCCACGCGTTCGATATTGAGGTTAATACAACCAGCCGCGCGTACAATGCTCTTTGCTCTACTGCTCACTCAACTCAAATCTCGATACTCGAACGCACACACACTAGTACAAAATAGAAAGAGACAGAGTGATAGAGAAAGTAGCATGGAGCATGGAGCACGCTTTTTCCTTACGTGACGATTTCTACCAGTCAACTCCTGCCGCAAAAATCCATACAGTAGCACAGACAGAGCATGTAAATGATACAGTAGCGAAACGTCTTTGTTGCCGCGTCGTCGGGCGACATGCGACACCGCGACCCGTGTAGGTATTTTACAGCGTCATACACAGATGGTGCAAGGGTTGTATTTGTAGCAAAATGGAAAATAAAATTGATGTCATTAATATTATGTAATAATTTATTTACTAGTATATATACTAGTATATACATATATGTGTTGCAATGCCAGGTATTTACGTGACACTTCATTTTTTGGACTTTTGCATTTAGTTTTTTTTTTTTAGACGGAGCAGAAAGGGCAGGTACCCTAATCGTTGTAGCTGCAGGAAAACGGTCTTATGAGACTGTCCTTAACTTTTTGAGATAATTTGATCAGCATCCACAGATTTTGAAAGAAATGTACAGTCGGCAAGAAAATGGGTAGTTTTCACTAAACTTTTTTTTATGCCAATGGATCCGGTTTCTTATAATAAGGATCAGAAAACTCTTTTGGATCAACTGAGGTTTTAGTACAAGAAAAGTCAGAAATCGCCAAAAACTTTTCCCAAACATTTCGAAGGAAATGAGACTCCAACCTACTTTTTAAGGTTCCGTAACTCGAAATTTTAGTGATATTTATTTTGGTAATATAAATACATGTATGTATTTGTATGTACTCATATTTTATGTTTGTATATATTCATATTAGTGTATCGTTTGTGATTTTATGTATTTTGTTTTCTCTTTTACTCTTACACACGTTGTCTACATCTCTTTATCTACATTCCTATCGCAGGTATGCTGGAAGAGATTTCTTTAGAAATAAGCATCACCTTTGTATGATTTTTTCTGTTCCTTTCTTCTTGTCTGTATAAATGTGTGTACATAAACTGATAAATAAATAAATAAAAAACTGAACCCTTATAGGATCACTTCGTTGTCCGTCTGTCTGTTACTCTGTCAAGAGCCTTTTTCTCAGGTACGCGTGGAGGTATCAAGTTGAAATTAATATCAATTACGTAGGTCTACGGTCCCTTAGAGCTCTAAAAAAATTAAGCATCTAAGTCAACGCAATAAAAAATATGGCCATTTATGCAACATATTTTGATACTCGCAAATAAATCAAAAGCTACAGGGTACTTCCCGTTGACCTAGAATCATGTGGCAAGAAGCAAGGTCTCACAGCACGAGTAAAGGAAAAAGTCCAAAAACCGTTAATTTGTAGTTTTATCACATAAAAAAAATATTTTGTGATTACAAACTTACATTTGCAGTTGGAGAATTGACCGTGACGTACATCAATGTATGGGAGAACATGTTTTTCAACTACAATACTAAGCTTGTTTTTAGGATAAATTCATCCCAACTACGGAACCCTTCATTGTGCGTGGTCCGACACGCATTTGGCCGGTTTTTTTAACGATGGATAGACTGGCCGAAATCACAAAAAATTTAAACTTCGAACGCGTTATAATTTAAATTTTATTTGCTTTTAAACAGGATTTGTGCTCGGTTTATGGCAATAGGCTCGCCCCCTATTACATGCTGGCGAGAATGTACTATAGGTACTATCAAGGAAACGTACATCTGACCAACTTGAAAACTAAATCCCGTGCACATGATGACCACCACTGTTACCAAGCGTTACAATAGCGGCAGAGCGCTGCAAGCAAGAATAGTCCTTACGATGTATATATGTTCGTTTCTCCCATGGTACAGTAACTAGTCAAAAAAATCAGCTAGAGGTACCTGTAGCCCAACAATGGAATCACGCGAGGTTTGGGCACTCGTAGAGGCTGCAACAGATACGCCTGCGGTAACGTCGCCGTCGATCTGGTGTTGAACACCTCTGCTATGCAAATCTCTTATAATCTGTTCTTCTTCTTCGGCTTCCGTTTGTGTACTCATGGGACATATCGATGCAGATGGTAAGTTTAATACTGGAATAGCAGCGCTTTTCAATTTTTTTTTAATGTACATCCATCTTTCAAAGTGTAAGCTACAGATATACATGTTATTTAATTTATCAATGTTTTTATCATTCAAATCAGGTCTTCGACAAGCGTCGATCCATAACTGGCACCTGGAAAGAAAACTATGCAATAAATAAACAGAAGCTATGAGCTCATACATTAAGACGAAAGTGCCAGGGTAGCCCGCAAAATTCAAACTTTCTTACGTTTTTTTGTAATTTGCAGGTCAGTTACGTTGTATGATGATTAAAATATGATTCGCGACCGTAACAGCTCTGTATTTACATAATTATAATCAATAAAGTCATCAATACATCTCTCTACGACCAAGTAATTCTATTGAATGACTATTTCATGAAATCTTAACATTTTAGGATTATACTAACATAAGGAGTTGTATTACTGATTCGAATGATTGCCATTATTTTTTTACTTTATTTCATATTTATTACTAGCTGTGTCCCGCGACTTCGTTTGCGTGGATGTCGTAAGATTCACAATATACTAAAATAATAACCACATTTTGATAAAACTCGCTCGTCCCCTGACCCGTCGCGTTGCATCGACCGCGCTATTACTCCGTTTTCGCTTAGTGTTCTTTCTGACTTTTTTCTTTCTGCTCGGCTCCAAACGATCGTTGCGTGATGTTAAATAGCCTATAACTATCTTCGAGAATCGGCCTACCAAATGCAAAAATAATTTTTCAAATCCAACTTTTTGTTCATAATTTCAAGGGTTTTCATTTTTTTGTGCGGAACCCTAATTATTTTTCTAAACTAAAAGTAGCCTAAGTTACCCGCGGTAACATCAGCTATCTGCCAGTGAAAATCCTGTCAAAATCGGTCCAGCCGTTTCGGAGATTAGCCGGAACAAACAGACAGACAGACAAAAATGTTAAAAATTGCTTTTTTGTTATAAGAACCGTTTATACTTTCCCATGCATTTAGTAAAAAAAGTTGTTATTTTGATATTACAAACAGACACTTCTATTTTATTTATTTGTATAGATTTGTTGTTATAGAGGCCACACTGAAAATTTCAAATGTGTACCTATTACGGTTCAGATACAGCCCTGTGACAGACGGACGGACAGTGGAACCCGTTGGCACCCTTTTGGTACGGAACCCCAAAAATTACAAGATTAACATTCACATTTAATAACACTGATGATGACATTTAAGTGCCTGTTGCCCGCGCTCGAAGCTAACCAACCTACCGTCCAACCTACCCACTGAAGTTGAAGGAACTCACGAAGGAACTTATTAATAAGTAGTGCAGGTACCATGGGAGAAACGAACATCTATACACCGTTAGGACTATTCTCGCTTGCAGCACTCGACCGCTATAGTAACGCATGCGTGGTGTGGTCAGCGTGTGCACGGGATTTTGTTTTCAAATTGGTCAGATGTAAATTTCCTCGATAGTACCTTTGGAGCTTGGTAGGTAGGGTTCAAAGGTTCCATTGTTTAATTTCGGAAAAAACGAACTTTGCCGAATAAAATGTAACTGGTCCATCTCAATCTACAGGGTCAAATTAATAATTAGCTAGCGAAACCTTGCAAACGTGATGGGTATCGATATCTAAACACGATAAAATAAAAAGATTTGATGTTTTTTTTTGGGTCAACGACCGCTGGACGTAGTGTTGTAAAATCTCTTTTCTTTTGTTTTGTCGTGTTTAGATATCGATACCCATCACGTCTGTGAAGTTTACATTAAAAAAAAGAAATGTTTAAACTAATATGATTGTGATTTCATGTGACTTGGCAACTGCGATCGATTGACCCCACAAACAAATTAAATCAAATCAATTTCTTTTTGTTTTATCATGTTTAGATATCGATACCCATCACGTCTAACGAGTTTCCAGATTTGATACGCGTTCCATGCATATCAAATCTGGAATCAATACTACGCGAACAATATAGTTCAGGAGCTAACACCCAAAAATGATAATGTTGGTTCAACTGTCTTGATTAGCGCAGATTATAATATAAATATATTACCTATAGTTGGATATTTCCCTGAATAATTATGGTATTATAGTGTAGGAGCTGGCCGGGTGATTTGTATGTAACCTAAACACAGTAATCTCTGCCCGGATTCTAAGGCATTCGGTCCTATACCGATGATCGGAAGGGTTATCTCCGTCTCGCTCAGGCGATCATCAGTCATGTCGATCATCGGTATCGGACTGAACGTCTTAGAATTCGGGTGCTGATATAGGTAAGTTATAGTTACCGAAAATGAGGTTGGTTGTGTAAAAGCATTGATGGAAGAGCATTTTCTTTGAGATGTTTAATTATTTTAATTGAAGAATCTTCGAAATGTACAGAACAAACTAAATGGCTGCTCCTCTTCAAATCTTCTTTTTGTAATAAGTCTTCTCTATCGATTAATGTCAACCATTTCCGGCGCCTGAAATATGAAAATAAAACTTGCGGTAGAAATGATGTAAAAAGATGCTTCACCTCTTGGTCCATAAGTAACAAGTATTTAATTTTGTGTCTCATTTAGTCCCCATTTTTATTATTTTAAAATACCTAGTTAGGCAAATAAAAAAATACCTATTAGCTTTTAGAGCTAAGAGCTAATAGGTATTTTTTTTATTTACTACGAGCAGGCTGCTTTATAAATGTGTGGTCCGGACCATCAAACTGAACAACTTTCTCCATGGGACCAACATCATAATCGAGAAAAATTATCAGCCATCCCGTCCCATACATTTGGATCGCGTCGAGTAAGTACTGAAGTTTTATACAGGACAGCGCCCGTGTAGAAAGTTGTTCGGTTTGATGGACTGTCCCACACCCTTAAATTTGACCACGCCTTTCTGATACACCCTGTATACATAATCAAAAACTATGTCTACGTAATAACAGGAAACATTTATAACAACAAAGAAAATAAATAGCTTGGGTAGGCCTACATAGTTGACCACTTCAACTTACCAATGCCTACAGAACTGTGTAGCGTAGGATAATTATCTTAAAAGGAAATCGATTGTACCTACTACTACGGTCAAAGAAAAGCTTACAAAAATATTGCCTCAGCTCTTGGTCTATTATATTTTTAATACCTTAATTTGCTTAGTCTCCATTGTTTATTAGTAAGTACTACCTATATACGTAATTTGGTAAATAATAAAGTATGTATGAGTACCCTGTTGTCTACGTAATCAAAATCTTACTAAATAATACCTATTTAGTTACTGTTAGTCCATGGTAGGTAGTTAGGCATCCACCAAAACAAAAATACTAAAATACAACTTAAATAGGTACTTTCCTGCCTATATTTATCAAAGCTAAACCTGACCTTGTAAACAATTTGCAAGTATCTAACTATACTACACACATCCATGTGTCTAGAGATCAAGTATGTTTTAGAGTATCGCCGCAATTGAGGATTATTATTTTCACTTTTTTGGATCGTTATTGATTCTTTGTAGTGAATTTCAGTATTTGAATAAAGAATTTTCTTTAAAAATAGAAAATCAAGTGTCAATCAGAATTCCTATAAAAGTGTGTAATAGCGTTTTTACAAAACCATTACAATTTCTGCATCGGAACTGAAAAAAATTGCATCGTTAAGAAGCGACGACATCATTTGACACGAGAAGAGATGGTGAGAGCCGTCGGAATTATGCAAGCTGATTCCAGGCAACGTACTGTGGCTGTCGCTCTTGGCACTATACAGAGCGTCATAAGCCGCCTCCGGACACGCTATCGTATCACGGGCAGCGCGGCCGAGCGACATGGAGGACGATCTCGCATCACCACTCGCAAACAGGACCGGTACATCCAAAATACTGCTCTCGACGGAATCGTACCACGACCGCCATGATTTTGACTACGAGGCTCCACAGCTCTTCAGGCTTGCTGATAAGCGACCAAATCATCCGAAATCGTTTACGTGAAGTGGGTCTGCGTTCCCGAAGACCACTGAGAGTTACACCTATAGCACCCCGCAATCGTATGGCCCGTTTACAATGGACTCGCGAACACAGAAATTGGGAGGAAGAAGACTGGCGTTGTGCTTGCTTTTCCGATGAATCTCAGTTCGGTATGAGACCAGATACAAGACGTATTCGAGTTTGGAGGACCTCTGGACATCCAGAACGTTTGAAATTTTGTCAGGAAGTTCTTTCTTATGGAGGGGAACAATAATGGTTTGGGCCGGTATTTGAATCGGAGGAAGAACCGTGTGGGAATTGCGTAACACACTTACAGTAGGAATCGGTTTCATTCTGACAATTCAACAACATTCATTGCGTTATTTACGTTGTTGAGCAGACAAATTTTTCTAACATATGAAGCAATAATGAATTAGTAATATGGTTCAAAATCATTCAGATTGTGATTGATAGTGTGTTACGCAATTAGGGTGCGGATCTCACTTGGATCAGGGGCAACCTCAATGCTTTAGAGATTTATGTGGAGAGGAATGTTTCATACGTCATCATCCCTTTGCGAAGCCGGTTGGATGATTCGTTTCGACTAATGCACGACAATGCACGTCCACACACGGCTAGAGTCGTAACACGCACTCTTGCCGATGCTCGCATGATCGTTCTGCCGTGGGCTGCTCAATCGCCAGACCTCAGCCCAATTGAGCACGCATGGCATATGCTCCAAAGAAGAGCTCTGCCGAGTATGGATGCCGTGCATGCCTAGTCAAAAAGTTGTTGTGGGGTCACAAATTAATTTAGGTTAATTTCCCACAATTTGCAAAAATAGCAGTTTTCCTTTATTTTTACAAAATAAAGGGATCAGTTGTTAACTTAAACATAGGAATTAAAGTAAGAAGCCAGTCTGGAAGACTAGATTTGGTAAATATTCATTGGATAATTTTTTTATAGTTAAAAATGTGCTTACTTGATCTCTAGACACTGGATGTGTATAATAATAATAATTAATATTCTAACTATGTAAATTCGGGTGACATAAATAAGAGTAACAAATGCATTATGTAAACATTTGGTGGATAGGTACCATGGGAGAAACGAACATCTATACACCGTAAGGACTGCAACGCTCGGCCGCTATAGTAACGCTTGCTAACAGATGTATTCGTCGTGTGCACGGGATTTTGTTTTCAAATTGGTCAGATGTAAGTTTCCTCGATAGTACCTAATTACGTGCATTTCTTTACCTTTCGGTGTCCTTTGGAAGTGTGAAAAACGTGAGGGTCGGATCCTTGTTATTATTTAAGCAGCCGAAAGCGATGCAATATGCTTTTGCCTTCATTTTACGACGAACGGACGACATGAGCGTCGAGCTAACGTGACGTACGATCCGGTCGGCACGCGACAACCCACTGAGCCCAGAGCCCACTGAAATGGCCCGAAGCCCCGCCCGACAGCCGAGCGGCCGAGCCCGACAAGTCGAGCCCGCCGCGTCGATACCTAAAACGTGGAGTGTGTCTGTCTGTGGTCTGGCCGTTGACGGAATAGTCGGTAGACACATTTTATTCGCTATATTTCGGTTTTTCCGAAGATAAACGATGAATGGAACCTTTGAACGTTGTCCAACTCTACAACTCTGGATCGTTCTATTATTTGTACTAATTAATACCTACTTAGATGTACATAGGAATCAATTTTTAATTAGTAGGGTTGAGAAGAGGTGTACCGACAGTACACCCACATTTCGCCGGTCATGTTTTTAAGTCCGATGTAATAGGGGGCGAGCATTGCCATCTACCGGGCACAAATAATAGCTACTTTCAACACTTCCAACACAGATTGCAGACTAGTGCGGACTGCTGCTGGAACTTACGTATTAGGAAATGATAGAAAAAACTTACCTTGCGTCACGGGGAAATCTATGGAATCTTAAATCCTTGTTGTATTTGGCTGACGAGGTACATCCGTACACAGTACAATTGTGCACCATTATAATTAACGATTCTCGCAAAAAACACGCTCGCGTTTGCCCTTGGTTTGCCCTCAACGCTCAACGGGGCGCAAACTAAGCGTGTTCGGGGGCCGCGGACCCGCGATCCGCGCCGCACGCCGGCCGACTCCCCGCCGCGCCGCGCGCCCCTTGCTCACTCATTGGTTTCGCGCAACGGATTAGTTATGGATTTTACAAAAAAAAAATAATAATAATTTAAAGTAGGTAAGTACTTCAGTAAAAAATCATTTGGATCAGGGATCATTGAGATCACTGGGAATGATGATTTGAATTTAAGCCCTATTTATTTTACCTTGTATAATAATTATGAATTACACCTTGTATGTATAATAATTATTCATAATTCACAACACTCGGTGTAATTCATTACACCTTGTATAATGATTATGAATTTATGGCCTACTAGTACCTAGTATGTCCTGCTTTCGACGAAAATATCCCGCTTTTTTTACTCAACAGGTTTCAAAAACTGCTGTGCCCGATAAAAATCTAAGGCCGGTCCGCTGCGCCAATCATAATATATCTAACAAAACATTTCATCTAAACGTTTTGCAAAACAGCCCGTCCGCTGCGGCTGAATGAGTAAACAATGTTTTTGTTTAGACAATCTCTTTTCAAAAAAACTTTTCTACAAAAAAAAAAACAACCGACTTAGAAAAAAAAAACAACCAAGTGAAAAATAACTTTAATTTCGAAGTCAGTGTCTTTTCGTTTTTTGCCACCGACATCCGAAATTAGTGTTTTTTTTTTGGAAGTCAGTTGTTTTTTTTTTTTTTGCAAAAAAGTTTTTATTTTTCACTTTTTAGTGGGTCAGTTTGTAATTTATCTAAGCTACAAAAGCCTAATGACAACTGCTCATCACCTTTTACAAAATATTGCTTTTCCCGATGCTGGGACGTTAATTGTTCAGGAGTTCTCCTGGTACTTCACCATCAGCTCCACTTCACCATACAGACGAGCACTAATTGCTTAGCAACTATATTGATGTAATCGAATCGCAACCCGTGAATAACGGAACTACTCAATACTTATTATTGAGTAGTTCCGGTGGCCATCTGTGGTTTTCATCATCAGTTCCATTTCACCAAAAGGTGCTTTCCAAGAGCAAATGCACAAGTTATTATAAAAAATACTCAAATCGCTATAGGTGTGCCTATGATATTTGAAGAGTTCCCTCGATTTCTCCAGGATCCGATCATCAGATCGTGACCTGATGACAATGGGACCACCTGGAAAGTATATCATTTCAAAAAAAAATAAAATCTAAATCGGTCCAGCCGTCTTCGAGTAATAAAAAGATTCCGACGCATTGAGAACCTCCTCCTTTTTTGACGTCGGTTAAAAATAAAGTCGCTTTCCACGTCTACGTCCTGTCTGTTTAGGCGAACATAAATGTTGGGAAAAGCTATTTTTTTTTCGTGATTTCTGGTTTGGTCCCATAGTAAAAGTTGTTCATAATGATAAGTACAATGACCCCGATTAACATTGATTAAAATTACATCTTGTATAATTATTATAATTACGGCGAAAGCGCCGGGGTAGCCCGCGAAATTCAAATTTTCTTACGTTTTTTGCTATTTGCAGGTCAATATTAGGTTGTATGTTGATTAAAATATGATTCGCGACCGTAACAAATATGTATTGACATTAATCTCGCGAGCTACCTTAGGCGCTTCCCCCTTAACATACTTTTATTTCAATTTACCAAGTACCATACCGTGGGTCTGCCAGGTTTCGTCTGTTTAATTCCGCGCTTTCCAGTAACACGCGAAAAGATCGTGGATCTAGGAACACCAAATTTCTGTGCAGCTTGATAACTATTAATTTTTTTCGATTTCACTTCTTCAACCGCTTTTAAGAGATCGGCTTTTGAATAACGAATTTCTTTTTTTCGCTTATAGTGCCGTACCATCTAAAACATAGATATGTTTTTTATTAAAAAAATTGCATAAATAAACATAATGTTATGGTATGACTGACTATCGTAAAAGTAGGTACTTAAGCCTAAGGTAGGACCAGCCGAGGTTGCGGAATGTTCGAAAGAGTTACCGTGGCCCTGGCACAGGCAACAGAAGGAACACGGGTGGGTTTTAGTCAGTAAAAGTCTGACACGCCCTCCCGCTCCGCCCAGAGCGGGAGAAATCATTTGATGATTTCCCATCCACAACAAAAAAAAGCCTAAAGTAGGTAAATAGGTGAAAGAAAACTAATCACTTTCCTTTAAACCACATCCATATACAAGATGTAACATAAATAACGCACAACCTCTTAAGAGGTCATTGTACTCATCACTATGAACAACTTTTACTATGGGACCAAACCTGAAATCGCGAAAAAAAATCTGCTGTTCCCTACATTTTGACGGGTTATGCGAACATAAATGTAGGGAACAGCTGATTTTTTTTTCGCGATTTCGCGTTTGGTCCTATAGTAAAAGTTGCTCATAATAATGAGTACAATGATCCCTTAAGACGTTGTGCGTTATGTTACATTTTGTAATAGTCTAAGTGACATACAATCCATTGAACCTATTTTTTATAAAGGGTTTTCCAATAGGGACGGGTCGATGTTGACAGTCTGTGGCAGCCATACTATTTTGGTGGGATCTGTAAAATCTGTTGTATATTATGCAGTCAGTGATGCCAAATCACCATGGCAAGTTACACGGTTGAGCAGCATGTGCAAATGATAAAACTTTATTATCAAAATGAGTGTTCGTTAGTGCAAACGTTGCGCGCATTACGCCCATTTTACGTCAGACGCGGTGGCCCTTCAAAGTCCACTCTCCAACGATCGGTGACTAAATTTGAGACGACCGGTTCGGTAAACAACCATACTTCTTCGAAAACGACGTTGGCGAGGCCATCACCGTCAACGGCGAGCGCTACAGATCAATGATAAAAAATTTCTTTTGGCTTGAATTGAACAATATGGACGTGAATGACATGTGGTTCCAGCAAGATGGCGCTACTTGCCACACAGCGAACGACACAATCGACATTCTGCATGAACGGTTTGAGGGTAGAGTTATCTCTCGCAGAGGTGACGTGAATTGGCCACCAAGATCGTGTGATTTGACTCAGCTAGACTTTTTCTTGTGGGGTTTTCTGAAGTCGCAGGTCTATGCCAATAAACCACATTCGACCGTTGCCCTGAAAGCCAACATAACGCAGGCCATCGCTCGAATTCAGCCGGATCTATGCAGCAGAGTCATTAAAAATTGGACCTCTCGGATTCGTGCCACCATACGAAGCCGCGGCGGACATTTGAACGATGTCATATTCCATCCATAATGGCATAAATGGGCCTTTTAAATAAAAAATAAATTTCGTTAATATCTCACACACATCTTGTTTTATTCAATTTTAACATCGACCCGTCCTTGTTGAAAGACCCTTTACATAATAATCACTGGCTCGAAAACGCATTTGTGTAGGTAGTCATTAGAATACCTATGGCCACGAAATAGTTTCAATGGATTATATTTCACTAATACTTTAGATGGTTCAAAAGAAACTAATCCTTATACCCTGTATACCTAACGTCGAATTTTACATAGTAAGCGCAAATTATTATAAGGGATTTATCTACTCATAAAACTAAACTACTTTTCCCAATAAACGTAGGTCAAAATGTGAAAAAAAAAAATTCTAACCCGATACTAAACCAGTCAGCTGAGCGTACAATTTGTAGAGACCAGAAATATAAAAATGGACAGTTAAAAAAAAAATCGTATTACGACCCATGTCTATTAAGAAAAGTTGTTCAGTTTTATGAGTAGACATACTTACTTACGTCTTAAAATATTTTCGCTTACTTACTAATATTTATACTTAAAATATTTTTGAATTTATATCGACATTTGAAATATCGACAAAGTCGACACCAACATCACTAGTGTTTTGCATGTTCTGAATGTAAAAAAATAGAAGGGCAATTGTAGTTTATTATAGCTATCAAAACAGCTACAATTACCCAACCTACAATGTTTAATGGGGCAAACGTAGCCGTCTCAAAAAACATTACTTTAGTGTAGCATAAAACAAATGCATAAAAAACGACTTACCGTTAATAATTTCACGATTCACTTCAAAATACCTTTCAATTATACGCAAAAACAATTTGTTTCTCAATATTTTTGACTGCGGTTCGTTGACATACGTGAAAATAGCGGGATAAAAGAATGCTCTGTAAATAAAACAGTTTACGTGCTAGTGGCGCCATCTATTGACATGTAAGACAATCAAAGTTACTTTATAAAGCCACAGATGTCATTCTAAAAACGCAACAATAAAGAGTATCACAATCAGTTACGTTTGCCCCCTGGCTACAATAGCCCCGGGTGACCTTACTTCGTTTTTTATATGCAAGCATTTGTGCCGTTTTGTCTTTCAAAAAGTGGCATAATCTACGGCCTTACCCACACAGACCCTTATTCTTTTTTTTATTGTCGAAGTGGATGGTTATTATACCATACTTACCTACTAGGACCACAAACTCGTTCAGTTTGTGCTGTATGGCCCGCATTCGTTGCATGGCATGGCAACAAGAATATCGCAATCGACCGCCGTTGCCCATCGATCACTAATAAAAAACTTTTTTATTAGTGATCGATGCCGTTGCCAGACCGCAGTGCGGAGCCACGCGGGCTGGTAGCATCGCACCAAAAGAAACGCGCGGCGTTGCCAGCCCGCAGTGTGAGTACTACTGAGTAAGTGAGTACAACTCGTGCGAATTCGCTGGAATGCGTTTCCTCTCCCACTTCCCCGCGCGGGGCTTCGCCTTGTGCGTTCAATAGCGATTAGCGCCTCGTTGCCTCGTTGGTCTAGTGGTCGCAAGTGCTACTGCTGAGCATGAGGTCCTGGGTTCGATTCCCAAATCAGGCAAAGTGTTATTGGGTTTTTCTATCTGGAATTTCTCAGTAGCAGCCCGGAGTCTGGATTTGTGCCCGGTAGATGGCAATAGGCTCGCCCCCTATTACATGGGACTTAAACATAACTGGCGAAATGTGGGTGTACCATAGGTACACCTCTGCCTAACCCTTCGGGGAAACAAGGCGTGATGTTATGTTTTATGTTTAGCGATTAGCGATAAATAAGTAATTAATTATTTGTGATGTGACATCAGAGCGGCAGGCGCCAGGCACCTTGCACGGGTTGTACAGGTTGTATCCGTGCCCGCCCTTACGACTTGACTGAAATCCTTACTTTCTCATAGTGACTGTATTCTTTTTTAGCCTTGCGTATGATTACAATTCACACGACTCGCGTAATATTTAGTAAAACACACTTCCCAATACATAAGAAAAAGATACGACTTATTATCTATTGAAATCCTTAGAACAGCCTTTGTTTTGGTGTCCTCTTTAGACACCGGCCAAGTGCGTGTCGGACCACGCACACAATGAATGGTTCCGTAGTTGGGATGAATTTATTTATCCTAAGAACAAACTTAGCTTTGTACTTAATTGAAAAAATGTTCTCAAATACATCGATATACGTCTCAGTCCATTCTCCAACTGCAAATGTACTCAATACTCAATTCTTTATTGCATTCCATATGTATTACATAGATGGTATAACAAAGTCAAAGATCAATATCAATCTGCCTAGCCTTTTCCCAACTGTTGGGGTCGGCTTCCAGTCTAACCGGATGCAGCTGAATACCAGTATTTTACATGGAGCGACTGCCTATCTGACCTCCACAACCCAGTAACTGGATAATACGATACCCCTTGGTAAGACTGGTTGTCAGACTTTCGGGCTTCTCACGACCCGTAACGACTGTCAAAGATCTACGAATGACAGCCGGGACCAACGGCTTAACGTGCTTTCCGAGGCACGGAGGAGTCTCGGTATGTAAAGATGGTCACCCATCCACGGACAACCCAGGCAAGCGTAGCTTAACCTGATGGATCGACCTGTGCGGCTGTTATTATTTAGCCACGAGCTCCTCAAAGCCAAAGATCAATATGGACTAAAAAAAAAAACAAAAAAAAGGTCTAAATAAGTTTGTAATCACAAAAAAATATTTTTGTGTGTGATGATAAGATAAATACAAAACTACAAACTTCGTACTTTTTTCTTTACTTGTACTGTGAGACTTGCATTTTTTATTGCGTTGACTTAGTTAGAAGCTTGTTTTTTCTCCACGCGTTCCTAAGAAAAATGGTCTTGACAGACTGACAGACGGACAACGAAGTGAGCCTTTTTCTATTGAGTAAGAATCCTTAAAAGATTCTCGCCGAATTCATAACGTCTTTTTTGAAGTCGGTAGAAAATGCAACGGACTCAAAAAAGTAAACTACCTCCTCTAGAACAGGAAATGCAGATTTTTTTAATATCGTCAACCCTTTGCCAGATGTATATTTATCTTCGTCCTTAAAATGAAGGGAGCATATTTTACTCCATTCGTTCGGTTCCCAGTTACGTTCATTCCTCTGTTTGCGCACAATATCCATCCACTGGATGCGCCTTAGTTTATTTTGTGGAAACCTTGAACAATTTATTAATTTAATATTATGTAGGTAAAGTCACCCGGGGCTATTGTAGCCAGGGGGCAAACGTAACTGATTGAGGCTACTCGTTATGAAACATATGAACCAATAAAGAGTTATCTCAATTAGTTACATTTGCCCCCTGGCTACAATAGCCCCGGGTGACCTTACTTATTTATTATTATACCTACCTATAATCATATTAATATCATCCATCATCTGCCTAGCCTTTATCCAACTATGTTGGGGTCGGCTTTCAATCTAACAGGATGCAGCTGAATACCAGTATTTTACATGGAGCGACTGCCTATCTGACCTGCACAACCCAGTTACTGGGTAACACGATATGGTAAGACTTGTTCTCAAGACTTTTTCGGTTTATATGACTATGCGTAACGACTGTCAAAAATCTATGAATGACAGCAGAGACAGGGGCACGGAGGAGTCTCTAATTTATAATACATAAGATTTTTTTTATCTCTTATTATAAAACAGAATGCAGATAGATCGCGCGGAGCAATAATGTGAGGCAAGTTTGTAGACATGTGTGCGTGACAGCACTATCAGAAGAAGTGCCTCTGTGTGCGTGTACAGTTGCCAGGATAATGAAAAAATTACCCATAATTTTTCATTTGATGGCCCCGGTAGCTCGGTAGTCTTCGATTTCACAACTTTACTAATTTCTTTAGAAAAGTTACCTACATAAAAAGGCCTATAAAAAAGTCCGCGTAGACATAATTATATCTACTAAATGCTCAGGTTAATATTCATAAGTTGATAAAATATGGCAGAGTTGTATAAAAAAAATTATGTTAATTTGTCTAGGGTAATTTAAATAGGTAATATTAAATCCCTATCGAAATAAATTGGCTTGTCGTCAGGGAAATTTTATGTAGATGAGAATTGCATTTTACACATTGGTGTAAAATGCAATTTACTATGCATCCTATATTCATCCAAATGATTTGTCATTTGGATGAATACAGGATTTATAGTTTATAGTTCACGAACGTAGTTTTGATCGCGGGACGCACAATAAAGACTTTCTGTGACAGGCTGAATACACGCGGGCGAAGCTGCGAGCAGAAGCTAGTATAGGTATATTTTGTTCCTTCACTCGGGCATCGATCGCATCCGGAAAAAGAGAGACGCTCACGTAAAGTCACGTATTAAGCACCTGTCAAGTGAATAAATATACAAAATACCTACACAACACAGAAATAAATAAACGCTAAAAATAAAGCTTTTAATAATGTTATATTTATAGATTTACATGGCCGACTAAGTTGGTAATTTAAAAAATTACATTTTTGGTTTCGATATTAATGAATTCAAACATCCATTCACTGAACAATACAATCGATAACTCCGTGCCATATTATTTCACGTAAATAAATGTACGGGAGTGTCTCGCACCGTCCGCGTCCGGACGTAACTGCTGCGTACTCGAGACTGTTGAGTACTGAATAGTACTATTAAATGTACACCACAATATCGAAGCGCGTCGTTTCGGCCGTTTTGTATGAAGACGTAATACTGCTTACTTTGTTATACTGTGACTCGAACACAGTATAACAAAGTAAGTACTAGCGTCATCGTTGATCTGCTCGGACGCCTTCAGTCTTTTACGTTCCCGGCACCGTTTCACTCTATCATATTATGGCGTTTTAGGGGTAGCACTGGATTGCTTTTGAGAAGCCCTTTCCAACCGTATACGATCTCTATACTTTGCTTTGGCTTTTTGACGAATATAGGCCGACATTGCATTATTTATTTGATTTTTTTTTTTACTTTAGCACCATAATATCGAGCCTTTTCAGGAAGAACATGGTAAGTGACAATTTGCACTTTTTACAGGAAAGGGTTTTTTTCTTTCCTAATTAACTATGTTTTTCATTTACGATGATAATTTCTTATAACAATAAAGTCATGTAAATTTAAAATAAAATTTAAGAGTAATCGCGACAAGATGTAAAACTGCCCAATTAAGAGGTTACGAAGAAAAAATAGTTTTGTGTTTTTTGGCGCTTACCGCGATGTTTTTCCTGAAAAGGCTCGATATTCACTATAACATTTTCACGCTAATTTTTTACATACGAAATCGATAGATCTTGACGAGAGCTGACGATTGAAACTCAAACCAACGTCGTAGCTTCTCCGAGACAAAATTTATACTAAACGGAAACTGTGACGCAGCGAAACGAATTCAAAATGGCGGCGCTTCCCCCTCTACCGCGCGCAATGCGTCATAGTCCCCAGTTCCCCACTAAACGTAACGAATTCTTTGATCCTTTAGCTATGGAGTGGTGTAATTTTATAACTTGCAACACCAAAGCTATATAAGCTGCAACACCAAACTATATCCTCCGATTTTGTTATCATCAGTTTTCTGAATTGTCTCCTACTATGGAAGCTTTAGGCATCCGTTCAAACCAAACGTATTGTCTGCCGCTAACTGAGAGCGCGCGTTACGCAGTTTATCGCTTTTCCATAAACAAGATGTCATATAAATAACGCACACCCTCCTCATCATTATGAACAACTTTTACTACGGGACCAAACCTGAAATCGCGAAAAAAAACTCAGCTATTCCCTACATTTTGACGAGTTATGCGAACATTTAATGTGGGGAGCAGCTGTTTTTTTTCGCGATTCCAGGTTTGGTCCCATAGTAAAAGTTGTTCATCATGATGAGTACAATGACCCCTTAAGAGGTTGTGCGTTATTTAAGTTACACCTTGTATATATTTTTTTTATGTATGTTTTTTATGTAGCCATCAATTTTTACAGTAAGTATAGGTAGTCCGATTTGAACGATTCTTGTTTTATTCGGGAGGTTATACCTACCTCGAAGTTGGTACCATGTAAAATTTATTAACATTGCTTGAGTAGTTTTCGAATTAGCTTCAATAACACGTATTTTTCCCACTTAGTTTATGTGGATGATGTTCTAAGTTATTAAACTTATTGTCATTGTAATTTGCATGGCAGGTTTACGTAAGTATTCGAATTTGGGTGGGGTCAAAACCCACAACAAAAAAGTGAAAAAAAAAAAAATTTTACAAAAAAAAAACCGACTTCCAAAAAAAACACTACAAAGTGGAAAATAACTGATTTCGGAAGTCGGTGGCAAAAAACGAAAATACGAAACCAGACACCGACTTCCGAAATTCAATTAGTTAAATTAAATTAAAAAGTCTATTAATTACTTACACATTTTATTTTTTACTTGCTTCTGCCCGCGACTTCGTCCGCGTGAAACTTGTTCTCCCGACCCACCCTGTCGCATCGCATCGCAAGCGAAAACGAAGTAATAGCGCGTGCGGGCGATTCAACGCGACGACTGTTGGCGATGGTTCGGAGCCTCGGGAGGACGAAGGAGTTTTATTAAAATGTGGCTGTTATTTTAGCATATTGTGTATCTTACGACATGCACGCGAACGAAGTCGCGGGGCACAGCGCACAGCTAGTTTGTTATAAGTACCGTATAGACTTTCTTATGCATTTAGTAAAAAGTTGTTATTTTGACATTACAAACAGACACTTCAATTTTATTTATTTGTGTAGATATATAAAATAAATGTGTTTTTTATTGCTTTTGCACTCTACACCTCAATTCAGTTAGGATCAGTCAATAACACATACTTAAGTTGATGAATTTGCAAAAATGCAATATTAGCTCATTCATGGCAAGTGGTCTACGAGACAAAAAAGTATGGGGACCTCTGAGCTAAACGTTCAATATTCGTTGGGGCAGACCCGCAGACGGATTCGCACACGACCAGTGGTCTCGAACCTACCGATTTTTCGGTATTTCTACCGATATGGGCTCTCGTTATAAATTACCTAGTCTGTAAGTTTTTTTTTTCAATAAATAAACGAATTTGTTTGAATATTCTATTTTTTGTGTCAAATACCGAGTTTGGGTACAAATATGCGGCAACTCTACCGATCTCGCTCTATGACGTTCGAGATTCGAGACCACTGCATGACTGCACATGACACGTCATTTCGCACTCAGACATCGCGCGGCGTTGCCACCCCGCAATATAATAACAACTCCACGCCCGCCGCCCGCCGCCGGGCACGCGACGCGACCCTCCCTGTCAGTCACACGCTGTAGCTGAGTAGCGCGCGAACTGGCAACGCGTTTATTTATGTATTGACGCACTTCGTGAGTGTGCACAGCTCATACACACAGCGACATGTGTGAGCGGCGAAATTATGAGTAACCTGACACGGCTTGATACTTGAGCCTACTTTTATTTAATTTTTAGCAGTGTATTTTTTTAGCCTTACGTTGTTTTAAAAAAGTTTGTAACGTGAAAATATGTTCATAAAAGCAGACTTACTTAATTTCATTGGACAGTGATTGCCAAAGTATGTAGGTACTTACTTACCTATGTATTTACAATTTTAAGTTGGTCAGGTCGAAAATTCTCAAAAATTCAGAAAAAATTTCATAATTCGAAAACTATGAAAAGTTGCAGAACATACATGGGGTGATTCGGATACCCCACGATACGCGGGACCTAATTTTTTTTTGGACGTCAATGTTCCTGTATATACGGGGAGTAAGGGACAGCCCTCCACATACTTCTGGGGTGAATTCAATATATCATACTAAGATGACAGGTGCATTAAATTATTTCAGGAACGTTATGGGAATCCAATAAACCTGATTTGTTTTATTACCTCACACGCAAAGCATCGTTACCGTGGCAAAACGCGCGTAGCGGAGCGAGCCTTCGGCCGCCGAGTATTTTAACATCAATTACTGATTTCTTTTTATTTTAGCTGTTTTATTTACATAAATGGAGTGCTGCGTACATATAATATAATTTTACATTGAAAAAAAGGGATACCTAGTAACTGAAATTACGATAAAGAAATGAAAATTTTCCTGAGAATATTTCCGGTGGAATATGATTCAAAATAAGAAGCAGAATGCACCCTGTTAGTTTGCGGAGGGCTTTCCCTTACATCCTGTATGTATAAGTCGATTTCGCAAAAAATGTTTATCCCTTTCTGGCTGTCAGGCATCGACGTGTATTTTTAATAATCTTATAAGTACTAACCGTCTTAATTTTTTTTGCGTTACGTCTACAGGCAAGAAGTTTCTTACGAGAGCTTTTCCCAAACGTCTTAAGTCTTGGCATCTAAAACAACAATTGAGTTATTATAACATGTATAAACTATACACATTCTTATCGGCTAGCTCTGCTCGTTAGTTCCAGTAGCAGTCTTCGAAGTACACCTTCAGGTCACTCCATCGAATCGAAACGAAATATTAATTTATAATCCCTACTTACTTCTAGCAAAAGTATAAGAAACTATGAATAAAATCTTACCTTGGTTGTCCGTAGGTAGTGCGTACAGAATGCGTGAAGTATCAAGTTTGGTAGGAATATTAATTATTATGTATTCGTACAGCGATCTTTTACAACACGAGCTGCTGCTTTCAAGCGACACAGTGTCCACTCACAACGGCGGGCGAGCGCAGACTAATTAATTATTTCATTACAAATTTTTGTGCAAGAAAATTGACCAGTAAAATAACCATTAATTCAATCAAATAGGATTCACGCGTTTAAGCTAAATAGGTAAAATAATAGTAAGTAATAGGTTTAAAAAAAAATCACTTATTTTTTTCAGAGACTAAGTATTTATAACATTTTGATAGTTATTTTTGCTACCTTTTTGAGTTGAACATGTCTGCTTACATAAAATATTTATAAAGAAATAAATTTATGATATTAAATATAAGAAAAATGTTCCTAAACTCAAAACGATATCGTCATTTTGTGTGAAGAGGCAACGGAAATTCTTTTTTACAATAATATTATAAACCAAAATTTTCGAATAAAAAATTGCTACCATTTGAAGATGAAGGTGTAATCTATCTGTTGTAATTATTAGTTACCTACTTAAATAGTTACTTGGTTTAGTTTCATTTTTCCGCAAAATGCACCGAAAAACTCATTGATCAGTATACAGGGTTATTTTAAATTGGCTAGATAAATAAGCTCCGCAGATGCGATGGGTTGGTATCGATGACATGATAAAACAAAAATTGGGTCATCGACCGCAGTTATTTATTGTAGTCGCTTGAAATAATTATCAGTATAAAAATCTGTTTTTTTTTTTTTTTTTTTTGTAAACTTCACAGACGTGAATGAGTATCGTTATCTAAACACGATAAAACATAAGAAAACAGTTTTTCTCAACTCATACTTCAAGTAACAACACTAACAGGAGTCGTTGACCTCCCCAAACAAAACATAAAATCTTTTTATTTTATCTTGTTTTTTTATCTTTAAATCGAAACCCATCACGTCTATTTTTTGTTAGCTAGACAATTTAAAATAACCCCGTTTAAGTCAACGGAAAAGCTGCTTATTTTTGTCAGATTTGCAAACGCGTCCAACAAATTATTTAGTTTTAGCATACAAGGCGACGACGCGTAGCACGACTTTTTTTTTCAAGGTCGAATCGAATCTCGTTTGTCGAGTGAGCGCTGTCTGCGCCGCGCGCCGCGCTGTTGACTGACATCACAGCAACCACAGTCGTATAAATAAGCGCATTGTTGAAGGAACACCGTCATTTAAAAGTAGGTACAATTAAATAGGTTATGTAAGTGTCAGTACTTGGTACATAAGTACCTGCTTATAAATACACTGCCGAACTCCTAAGTCGAGCCACCCTGCACTTTTTTTAGAGAAACCAATAACTTTTTAAATGGTCGTTAATTCAAATTCGGAACAATGACGACACCAAAATGATGGCCTGTCGGCATCAAAATAACATAAAACTTTTTCTCTTAGTCCTCTATAAGTACCTCGCACGGTGTCTCGATTTAGGAGTCAGGGAATGTATTCTAGCTATTATCGGTACGTACTCGTTTGCTCTGCGAAAATGACAATGCGTACAAAAGTAGTAAATCCTCCACATCAGAATCACTTGACATTTTGCCCGAAGAGAACAGAAAAAAAATTAATTTTAGAAAAACAACCGATCTTCAACAACAAACTGCAAGCGACCTACCTATTCATCGGATTCATCCGAATTTTTAGTTTAGTTCGTTGTTGATAGTAGCGACATCTGCTAGCGCTTTTATAAAACATTTTAGTTCTAATAAAATACGATAGATGGTACTGTCTTCGACGCGTTGATAAATGACGCTGAGACGAGAAGTCAGAATAATGTTTTAACAGTAGTTTTACTGTTTTTTTATAGCATACCAGTTTTCTGTTTATAAGTCCATATTCCTACCGTTTTGGTACTATAAGCGCCACGCGCCATCTGAAGCAAACAATCCAAAATGTATGTTTCTTGAATTTCGTGTCAACAAGGTCTACCGTCTACTGATTCTGGTGTCTAATGCTACGGCTATACTGTCGCGATAACGCGAACTACACTACGCACACTCTCTGTTGTATGTATTTATTTTATTTATTTTTGTACAGCGAGACATCGAGGGGTGTGCGAAAGAGAGCGCATGAAGTGTAGCCGTAGCATAACAAAAAAAAATCTCTACGACTACTTATTTTATCCAGACTTAACCGGACGTTTTAGTTGTCAAAAAATAGTTCTACGAAACGTTACAAGACAAATTGTACTAATCCTTTACAAGTCAAAAGTCAAGGAAAAAAAAATTAAGACTGAGCAGCAGTTTCATCTCCTAATACTACGACTTCATTGTCGCGATAACATGAACTACATACACTTCGCGCGCTCTATCTGTTGTACAGCGAGCGAGACGACGAGCGGTGTGCGAGAGAGAGCGCGCGAAGTGTTAGTGTAGTTCACGTTATGGCGACAACCACTGACCTCTATGGCTATGCGAAGGATATCGGCGTATTCCTCATTGAGAACTGGATTATTTCTGCAGCCATTATCTGTTGGTAACACTTCAGTGCATAATAATCAACCATAAAACGACAATTATCTTTAATAGTATCAGAGCTACAAATCGTTACAATTTTCATAATTTTGAGCCTTTTTTTGACTAAAATGGTTAACTTCTGCAGAAAACCATTTGTTTTGCAGGAATCGCTGAAATTCCGTGTTTTTTGTTTTTGGAATGTTCAGCCCGATTTACCTAACATTTTTCAGACAATACGATAGAGATAAGAGGGAGAAAGAAAGAAAATAAATTTATTTGACCCAGGTTAAGGCACACAATATTCACACAAAAACAAAAAACGAAAAGAAAGGGCGGTAATGTCTTAATTTATTTAAAAAAGACATGCATTGGTTATTTTTTTTAATTTTTAAAGTTGACGCAGACATCTTCAAAAAAAAAAAGTTAAATTACTTGAAAATGGCTGACATTTGCATAGGTCATTTGGTTGCAAAAAACCTCTCCTACGTATCCTTAATGGATTGCCCACAATTACCAATAACCCTGTATACGTATATGTTTCCATAGATTAATATACCTCTAGATGTTTCTGTGAATAAAAAGCAAAATAATGTTTGGCGGTATTTATTGGTAATATATCGATATTTTAGTACTTATCGGTATCGATAATGATAAAGGCACATTATAGTACAAAATACTAGTAGGTATAGGTACTGAATAAAAATATCGGTATCAATATCGATAAAGAGATATTCAAAAATCAGTATTTAATCGATATTTTGATATCGTTATCTAAATGTTATCGGTATCACAGTCCATGCATAAAACTCCTCCTAGGAAAAAGATGTAAATATGCAGAAGTTTGTTGACTTGTGGTAAAAAGACGACATTCAGTGGATGGTAAAAAAAGTAATAATTATTTTTCATTTACCAAATAAAATTAAAAAATAAATAAATGCTAACGCTAAAGAGGCAGTAGAATTACTGTTCTGAAATTACTAAAGTTTTCTGCTGTATTTCTATAGTTAGCTTGCTGCTTTTTAGTTTAGTTTAGTTGGCAAAACTGGATAGATAAGACAATAAGAATTCCAGTTCGAAGTTCTACCAAGTAAGTATTTTTATAGAGAAATTTATTTTTGGTGATATTACCTACCTACATATTTATCTAATGCGCATTAAGTTTATAAAACAATGTTAGGAACTCGTGTTCTTTGGTTCCCTGCCGAAATTCAAAACCCTCTAGCACAGAATTCTAACAAACATAGGTATAGATGGCCATGTCATGCTTAGGCTTATTATAGTTTTGTACTTACCTTTATTGTTCTTTTTTAGACTTAGGAAAGTACCTAAATCAAAACGGTTTTGTTTTTCATTGTAATTAATATTCTGCTACCTAGAACTTCATTTTATCATCCATCGGTTTAAGGGGGAAGAGCTAAGGTAGCCCGCGAAATTCAAATTTTCTTACGATTTGCAGCTGTCTGGGTGTATGTTGATCAAAGTATGATACGCGACCGTAACAAATATGTATTTATAGAATTATAATATTAGAATTAGTAATAGAATTCCTTAAGTTAGTATAATCCTGAAATGTTAAGATTTCATGAAATAGTCATTCAATAGACTTACTTGGTCTTAGAGAGTTGTATTGATGTTATTAGAATTATGTAAACTCATATTTGTTACGGTCGCGAATCATATTTCAATCAACATACAACCTAATACTGATCTGCAAATTGCAAAAAACGTAAGAAAATTTCAATTTCGCGGGCTACCCTGACGCTTTCACCTTAAGGGCTGGGACGGGGGAGGTGTAGAACCCCCTGTGAAGGGAAAGGTTGCGGGACCCACCCCCGGTTTGAGATATATTTTCTATAATATTCTAACTTTCGAATTTTCTTGTATTGCCATCGATTTAAAGGTCGGAAGATGTGGTGGGGTGACGAATATAATGTAGAGGGAAGTAGCAGTCGCCCATGAATCCGAGATAGTATTTTCAAGACTTAAAAAAATCCTTTGGCCTTTAACCTAACCATGTCGGATCCGCCCTAGTAGAAGGATTCTATAGGATATTTAAAATAAAACAAATTAAATTTAGATAAACAGTTATGTAATCACTTTTATTATACTTACAAAATTTATAAAGGATAGTACTTATATTTAAAAAAAAAAAACAAATAAAATTGATTAATTTTATGTACTTATATTAAATTCAATTGCTTCTCACAATTTCTCTAAAGTGTCTTTATGAATTATCTATAAAATCTGTAAAATTTCCTTTATATTGATCTTTAAGTGATATTTCACAAATGAGTTTCGATGCACTGGCTGTGTGTCCCGTCTGGAGCCACAAAATTCATTGGGTCACTGTGGTTTTCTTTTTTGTATATGTATGGACGGCAGCACATCAAGCTACTACAATCTGTCAAATTTCTTTAATAGATTTTCAACTTTATCACTAAAGCATTAGGTTCAAGGTTGATTGGGAAAATTTGACAGTTTCGGGTAGCTTGACCTGCTGGCGTCTGTACTCAAACTCAAAGCATTTATTTCAATTAAACCAATTACAGGCACTTTTGAATTGTTAAAGAGTCAGTCAGTTAGTCAGAAAATTGAAGCTAGTCGCCCATTCCAAAACGTAGATCTCTATGGAGAAGAATGGGCAAGAAACTATCGAGGAAACTTACATCTGACCAATTTGAAAACCAAATCCAGTGCACAAAATGACCACATCAGTTAGCTAGCGTTACTATAGCGGCCGAGCGCTGCAAACAAGAATAGTCCTTACGGTGTATAGATGTACGTTTCTCCCATGGTACCCATGTTGAGGAAGGCAGTTACCTATATGCTCTCCAAAAATCTGTATGAATTTCAGTGCCTTCCTGAACATGTTTCTGTAGCAGTGGTATCTCTATGTCATAGAAGTCACAGACAGTCTACTGTGCAGGCCTGCATGGTAAGATGACGAGACAGCAGCTCATGTCCTACTAAACTGCCCGGTGCTCGTCACATACAGGGCTAAATACTTCGGTAACCCAGGTACCCTCCGTGAGATTGTCAGTAATACCAAGGCTTTGCTGGCCTTCCTTGAGGAGTTGGGGTGGATCGAATAATCGATTTTCCCAACCGTTATGCAAAATATGCGTATTGTGTGATAAATAACAATAAAAGATCTTTAATATTTCAGCGGACCTTTCATTGTTAGTACACACTTCCAGCTGTAAATCATCACTGCCTTTTTCAATCATGCCCAACACCCAGTGGCCCTCAATATGATATTTTCTTTTCCAAATTTTGAGTCATCAAGTTGAACAATTTTTCCTGAACCACCAATCTTGCTTCTCAATGCTCCAATTCCTAAATAATTATTGTCTCCCGGGAACAGGAAAACCAATCTGCAATAGTATCTGTAGACAGCACGATTTCTCTGTCGCCTTGGGCTGTCTCTACTTGAACTTGGATGTACAAGCACCTAATAAATTAAAAAAAAAAAATTATTGCAGGTAACATAACCCATATAAGAAAATATCTTAATTTGACCATAATAAATATAAAAACACACTTGACCTTGATGACCTACAAATGAATACATACAATATAAATACAACATCAACATACAAATTACAGTGGATTTCATTTATTACGACCTTGGTTGTAGCGACCATTTACCTATAGTGACGTTAAATCTAAGTCCCTTGAATTTAAAGCATACTTTAGTACAAAATTCATGTGGCTATAGCGACTTTGGATGTAACGCCGAGTTCGGGTGTAGCGACTGTTTTTAACCCTAGATTACTACTCTACGTCGCAGAGGCGCCCGCGTTTTTGATATATTGCTCTCTCTTTTTATCCTTCGCGCGTATGGCATTCACGTTCAAGGACATCGCAGCCATCGCCAGCACGTGTCGCAGGACGGTGGTTGCGTTACGGTAAGTGTGCTAGATTTTTTGATATTACTACCCTTGGCGCTCCAAAGACGTATGTGTAGCTTGTATGTAAGTTTTGCGCTATTAAATCAAATTATTTTGTTGTGTTTTTTTTGCATTATTAGATACTACCGGTGTGTTTTATCTTTTTTTTAGGTACGTTTTGAAACTTCAACATCATGACTAGTAATAGAAGAGTTACGGATGATATAATAGCTAATTGGCCAGAAGAAAGCGACCATAACAGTGATGATAACTTTTCGGGAGATGACTCTGAAATTGAAGATCACGTAAGCGATGAAGATGCTCAGGACGATGTAGAAGAAGGATACATAGAAGATGAAACTATAGAGAACTCCAATGCCAGAAGAGCTGAAGAATCTGTGCCATCTTTTGTCCCAGAAAATAGTGAGACTTTGGAGCCATCCAGTTCTGATCACCGTATCCTTGTCCCGGCGCGTCGAACATTGAAGGGCAAAAACCAGCGCTGTTGGTCTACTTCTAAAGGTGAAAGTCGAGGTAAAACCACTGCTAGAAACATTGTACACACTTCTACAGGCCCTACTAGGATGTGTAGAAATATCTTTGAGCCTAGTTTGTGTTTTGATTTATTCATCACAGAAGACATTGTTGGTGACATAGTGAAGTGGACAAATGTGGAAATATCTAGAAAAAGACCTACTGGAAATACCCACGCTACCTGCAGAGATGCATGCTCCATAGAAATTAGAGCCTATTTTGGTATTTTGACGCTAACTAGTTCATGTATGTATCGAATGCATCTAAAATATTTTTTTGTTACTTTGTTAGTTTTTTTTAGTTAATTACTTCATAATTTACTATTTTTGAAGAGAAGTGTATGCTTTAAGTTGTTTTTTATTTTTATTTTTAATGAGAAGATTGTTTAATTGCCTAAGTTCCTAAAATTTGTTCCTAAGATTTATTTGATTAAAGATTTTATAATAAAAATATATAAATATTATTTAAAATTGTGTTTTTCTCTTTTTTAGTAATATACACAATTATATAAACAGTTAAAATATATCAATCATACTTATAGGTTTTGAATAAAATCATTAGTCAATATGATGCGCCTCGCGGGCGTATGAGTAGTTTCTTTGTACGTCGCAACATGAGTAGTAATGTAGGGTTAATGAATCATTTGTAACAAATTCCTAGAAATCCCATGCAGATATTGCGACCGGAGTCGGCCGCTAAAGACACAAAGATTTTTTTCTTTCACAAACATTTCTTATCTTTTGTTTACATCCATTGCACACAGATGGTCAGCAAGTGTGGAGACCTTTACCTTTTGTTTATAGATATCAACTAAGTAGGTAGGGGAAGCGTGTACGTTTCGGAGCTTTTATGGTTCAGTTACAAAGTGATATTCTGAGTAGCAACTGGGTTTAGTAAACTTTTGAATAAGTATGGCTGCTAGACGCACATTCACTGTTAAAGAAAAGGCGGAAATCATTTCAAAATTGAAAAACGGTGAAAACAATGCTGATTTGTGCAAAGAGTACAAAGTTTCCCATTCAACAGTATCTACGATGTGGAAAAACCGTGATAAAATATTAGAATGCTTTGAATCCAAATCCTTAAAAATTAAGAAAAACCGCAAACCGACGCATCAAGATATCGAAAATGCCCTTCTAATGTGGTTCAAAGCCCAAAGAAGCCAAAACGTACCTTTGAGCGGTCGTCTGCTGCAAGAAAAGGCTAATCAATTTGGCAGACTGTTTGGAAAAATGGATTTTGAGTGTTCGGAAAGCTGGATATACCGATTTCGTCAACGACACGATATTGTAGTAGGCAAAGTTTGTGGAGAAGCCGCTAGTGTATCGCAAAGTGACTGTGACAACTGGCTAAAAACAGTTTTCCCAAAATTGACTGAAGGTTATACTGATAGCCAAATATGGAACGCTGACGAGACAGGTTTGTTTTTTAAGTTAACTCCTGACAAAACCTTGAAATTTAAAGGGGAAAAGTGCGTTGGTGGAAAATTATCAAAAGATAGAATCACCGTGCTTGTTGCATCAAGTATGGCAGGGGAAAAAAGAAAATTATTGGTCATAGGCAAGGCAAAAAAACCCAGATGTTTCAAAAATGTTAAATCTTTGCCAGTTGATTACGAAGCAAACAAAAAGGCCTGGATGACTTCAGAGATTTTCGAAAAAGTTCTACGCAAATGGGACTCCCAGTTAAGAAATAACAAAAAGAAGATCATTTTATTTATTGACAATTGCCCAGCTCATCCTAAAATAGAGAATTTGACCAACATAAAACTGGCATTTTTACCACCAAACACTACATCAGTGATTCAACCGATTGATCAAGGGATAATTAAAACCCTCAAAAGTCATTATAGGAAGATTTTAGTACAGAAAATGATGAACGACATTGAAAACTCGGCAGGCCCGTTTTCCGTTAATATTTTAGATGCCATTGAAATGGTAACTACGGCATGGGCTCGGGTGACTCCAGATACGATCAAAAAGTGTTTTCTACACGCTGGGTTCCGTAAATCTTCGGCTATCACAACAATTGACGACGACTCTGATGATGAATTGGACATACCATTGGCACAACTGACTACAGTATCATCAAGCGGAACAAATGTTGCGGACTGGGCAACATATGTTGATATTGACAGTCAACTTATCACTACTAGCGATTTGTCCGATAGTGAAATTGTTGAAACTGTTGTTCCATCACATACGACGCAAGATGAGGAAAATGGCAAGCTTTGCACCCTCACGCCCCTAGTCGCCGCAGGAGACGCCCTGGGCGTCGGGAATCGGCAGCCGATTCCCGGCCACCGTAGGCGCGGGCTTGCGGACGGCGAGCAATGGGTAGCTCGCCGTCCGGTAAGGACCAGGCCCGAGTCGACGGCGCGTCGTGTTCCACGCGCGCCTCAAAGAGATGTCAGCACTATTGACGGGGTCCGCTAGGGCCGATGCCAGCTAGGGTTGCGGGATGTTCGAAAGAGTTACCGTGGCCCCGGCACAGGCAACAGAAGGAACACGGGTGGGTTTTAGTCAGTAAAAGTCTGACACGCCCTCCCGCTCCGCCCAGAGCGGGAGAAGTCATTTGATGATTTCCCATCCACAAAAAAAAAAAAAAAAAAAAAAGATGAGGAAAATGAGGAGGAAGAAGAAGATTGCAAGGAAGGTGAGATTCCTACAACTAAGGATGTGTTAGGTGTTGTAACAAAGCTTAAAAGATACTGTTTATTTGGTGATGGAAAGGATATTATAGATATTGAAGAAGTAATGAAAATAGAATACACCCTACAGCGTACACTAGCACAAAAAAATAAATTGAAGCAAACTAATATTACACATTTTTTTAAATGTACCGGTGAATAACTATGTGTGCAAATATTTTCAATAATAAATGAATATAAACTACACATGTGTACGTGTCTGTATCTCTTTACCTTTGCCTGTAACGACTTCCGGATATAACGACGAAAATAGAGTGGTCCCTTCATTGTCGTTATACCCAAAATCCACTGTAGATAAATTAAATTCAAATTTATATTCAATCATATTCACTACAAGTCTCCTACGAGCGACACTATTTGTAACTTGTCCATCACAGCAGTGATGTCACCTACTTGCTATCACACTCAGAACGGTGTTGGAGCTGTCCCGCACTCTGCGCACAAGACGCGCAGCGCTTCCGCTTGGTCGCATGAAAACAGTTGGTGCACCCCCAAGCGAACATACCTGAAGCGCTGCTGTAGCGAGGCAGACCCAAAACCTCTCTGAAAGCATTGTTAAATTGAACGCGGAGGGTGCTGTAGCTTTTCTGCGTGTAATTAGCCCACAGGCTGCAGGTGTACATGGACATGCAATATGCTCAGAAAAGAGTTATAATATATTATAGTTACCTATAACTAAACATGTACCTTACCAAATCTAAAGGCAGCCGAACAATTTCAAACCATGTGGCTTTTGCTCTACTCTTCATTTTGAACCAGCAGTTGCTCTTCCTGCAACGGAAGATGCCCATCTATCCAGTCTCACCTGATTTATTCAATATCATTGGTCTTCAGTGATATCCACTCATTTTCTCCCTTGGAATAAGTTTACGGTCTTCAGCAAACTGAATACACCAAACTGTTGTGTCCAGTCTCGTTAATATTTTGATCATATTCCAGTGGGACCTGAAACAATCGATACATAAACTAAAACTGTTTTCACTTACAAGTTTTTTTCTGCAAAGTTTTCTGAAGTAGATGGGTAGGAAAATAAATCGAATACCAGCCTTATTTCCTCTGCACAATAATGAATACGGCGGCTAGACGGCCCAGAAGCACGAGGTTCCGCATCTATCGCACTGCCCTCAGACCACGTCGTCGGTGACCTAGGCGTAACCAACGCGGCAGTGGCAGCGGTGGCACGGGAACAACTAGCTTGTGGTTCCGATGACGGGATCACGGGCACAAGTGGCTCACTAGAGTCCCAACGCTTGCACACACGGATGGCCTAAAGAGCTCGCAACAAGTGGCTCATTTGATTCCAAAACTTGCACACACGAAGGGCCTAAAGAGATCGCAACAAGTGGCTCATTTGATTCCAAAACTTGCACACACGAAGGGCCTGAAGAAGAGCTCGCAACAAGTGGCTCATTTGAGTCCAACATTTGCACTAAACTCAATTCTTCAGACGATATCACAGCAGAACACAAAACCTGGGGTTTCGGATACGCCATGACGGTAGTCAAACGTTGTTTCACAGACAGGAGCGAGGGTAATATGTGTTCTGTGGACAGGAGCGACAGGAGTACGTAAACCAAAGAATATACTACTCTCTGACGAGCACAGAACACATATCTGCACATATCTGACGAGAGACGTAAACGCTCTTACCGCTAGAGACCATAGATCCATAGATAATACACTATATAAAGCAGGTGTGGGCAACCTTTGACATGTTGAGGGCCAAACATTAGCGTGCAAATACGTTCGCGGGCCGCGTTTAAAGTAACAGTTCCAATTAATACTTTTTTGGATTCAGCTGTACATACATATGTGGGCGTCCAAGCAAAAAGGTTCCAGTAGTGGGGTATTGAGTTAAGACCAGAATCGGTATCTAGGATAGTCAATTAAAAAAATATTCAAAAACTGGCACATTTTTTTTTACCATTTGAAGTTAAACTGAAAAACCTTGATTTGAGAAAAAGCATTTACAAAGTTTGATTTTTGGTACAACTTAGTACATTTTCTGGTACTTAGAAACATCATATAAAGTCATTTACTATATGAACTTGCAGATAATTGAGCATTAATTAAAAATCAATTAAAATCGAGAAATGCACTTTTTTGACCCAACTGCATACATAATTGAGTATATCTCGGAAACTAAATGCCGAGAAATGGACCCTTTTTGCTTGGACGCTCACTATGACGGAGAAGGTACATCTCTCTAGCTATCGTCAGTCATATTTTAACTACTGTGGGCGTGCTATGGGTAGTGTTGGTTATTGCGAAATAGAAAAACCGTTTGCAATTCAAATCAAATTATAATTCATGATCAAATTAATCACACTAGCTGTTCACACACGGTAGGTACACGACACAACTATACGGAACGCGGGACAGTTTCTAAACGTGTTCACTGCTCGACAGCCACCGACCAACTCTGCTTAACTCCGGTCGAGCGCCGCTCGAAGGCGCTGGCGTCCCGAGTCGTCCCGAAACGACGACTAACGTATTTCCGACACATACATACAAATAAATAAAATTGAAGTGTCTGTTTGTAATGTCAAAATAACAGCTTTTTCCGGGTTGTTCCCAGTATTCCTACCATGAATTCTTACCAGTAGGAATATTGTGAATTTTCTTCTCATTATTCCTACTAGTAGCCCCGGTTCGAAGTTTCCTTCTCCTTTTCTCTTTGATGGCATTGGCCTGTAATAGTGGTTCCACGCTCCAGGTAATCAATCAACAATATCCCTTCTGAGTCCCAAAATATTGAGGCCATAACCTTGCCAGCCAATGCCACGGCACGAAACTTCTTCGGGGTCGGTGATGATGGCCGTTTCCATTGCGAAGATTGCTGTTTTGTCTCGGGATCAAAATGATGGACCCATGTTTCGTCCATTGTTACGAAACGAGACAAAAAGTTTTCAGAATCTTCTTGAAACTTGTCCAACAATATCTTCGAAATTTTATGTCAAGTCGATTTTGTTTCTGACTGTCGGTTAACATTCTCGGTACCCATCTTGCGGAGACTTTTCTCATATTCAGAGATTGTTTCAATATGGATTGAATACTTCCATATTAAATGCCCGTTTCTTGAATTAAGTATCGGATGGTAACATTTCGATCGCTCAATACAATTTTCTCGACTTTCGCAACATTTTCTTGGGTGACTGACGTCCATGGACGGCCGCAACGATGTTCGTCTTCCGTGCTCGTTCTCCCTACTCGAAATTGAGAAGCCCACCTTACGACAGTGGAATACGGCGGAGCAGACTCTCCTAATGTTGCTTCCAAATCGCAATGAATCTCTTGCGTCGTTAACTTTTTAAACAGAGGTATTTAATAACGGCTCGCATTTCGTTTTTCTCCATTTTCGAGAATACGTTCCGACACAAAGCAAACAAATGACTACATTCAGAAAAAAACAAAAGAGAATCGAAGATTTTTTTCTTTATTAATATTACAAATATGTATCTGAGCTATGCCTGCCAGTATTTATTTATTTTTCATACCAAGGAGTATGTCGTTCTCACTACATTTTGATCCCCCCTCGTAAGCTTTGGAAAAATATTATGTAACCTTTACAGATTTACTTCAACCAACGCATAAATTAGTTAACAGTATTTTTAATTTATTGGCATTTATATGAATATTGTTTTAAGTAGTTTTTAAGCAACCGAAGTACAAGTTTCAGATATCCGACTGGCTCTCGACAGCAAATAGCTGTCGGAAGAATTTACGTTTACATATCGATTTGAACTGTCAAAATTTTCCAATTTCTGTTTTGTATAAAGCATTTAGAGGACTCCTTCGTAATGATCTACCTAGGTACTTACTTATATATTTTTATCTATTTCAGACCCAGAAAGATTTTGGGACTGTTCATGGAAGATCGCAAGACCGTCAAGTCATCTCTAGTTCTGCAAAGAATTCATTTCTTGAGGTGAAATTTGGATTCATGAGGTGATATTTGGATAATTAATTGGTAGTCAAAGTTGTTGTCAAGACCCCTGTGACTTCAGATATCTGCAGTGTCATCAAACTTTATTTAGAATGAGCATAGTTTCCCGGATGTGTAATCAAACCTTCATTTTTGTTCTTGTATACATGCACAAAAAGGTGACACTTCCGTAGGGCTTCTCTCTTTATCTTCCAAAAGTAACAATATATCATGACTAGTTTGTCGTATAAAAAGCGTCCAGGAACTTCGGGTATCCGTGGACAGCTATATGAAACCAAGCTTATTAGCTTGATAAATTTTAGAGCGAAACATGACGATAAAATCGAAAAATTCTCTTTAGCTACTAATATGGATAAGATCGGAATATTTGACGATATTTGTATAAGATTTAAAGTAAAGACATTTGATAAGCCTTTTGCCGTGTTCATACAAGCTAAGCACAGAGAGAACGACACACTACTAAAGAATGATTGGGGTACATATTTCGACAGCTGTTTGAAAATCAAGCAAGCTTTCAAACCAAGTAATAAAGACTTGATATTTAAAGGAACATATGATGAAATAGAATGTTTCTTTGTGATATACACGACCGCAAGAGGAGACTGTAATTATAAATCATTTGAGAGTAGTTTCGCCAGTACACTGAACGATATGGTAAGCACAACCGAACGCGGCCTACAGACAGTTGTAAAAAATAAAGATGAGGAGTGTCTCTATAAAATTATTATGAAGGAACAAGTTACTCAACTTGCTAAACCGGTAGCGAAGTTAGTTTCTGATAAAATAAAAGATTTTCAGATGTTTATGAATGATGAGCTTGTGGCGAGCTATCATGTCATTTTAGCACAAAAATTCTGCGATGTTTCTGACATTCAAACTGAAGGATATCGATTGGCACACGTCCGACAAGAGTTCTTTGATACTAACGATGAAATCCTCATGACATTTAAAAGTTCATTATACAAAGAAGTGACAAAAATACGAAAAGTTGAAGAGAGTGAGTTAAAAACCCTTGTTGCCATGTTCTTCAACAGTCCATCTGATGTTACAATTCTAAGCAAACTTATTGGCTCTGTTTTAGCATATAAAAATGGTAAGTTAGAGTTTGTAAACAATAAAATGATAAATGACGACTTAAAGCGCCAATTAAGCCAAGTAAATGTCCCAGATTGCATAATAGATAACGCAATAGAAATTGCTGGAAGAGAAATTTTATCTTCAAAACGAAACTTGTTTAAAGTGCCAGCTGCTTTCGGGAATAAAGATTTGACTATAAGAAAAGATGAAAGACTAACATATTTAGCATCGAGTATCATCGATTTGATTGGTAAATCGGACCGTAATTATATCATCACCATAGATGAATCTGTTGACAAGGGATTTCTGAAGCTAAATGGGGGCTTAGCCGGTGCTGTTGGTAATCTATTAGTTTTCGATGAAAATTCGAAAATGTTGATGTTCAATGAAAATTTTCAAGAACTTGGAGATATTGCTAAACGTCTGTTAACAAAATTAAAACAAAACGAAACTATTGACTTACAAAAATATCGTTTAGACGTGAAAATTAAAAGTTTCCCCAAACTAACATTTGAATGTGGTGATCATGACAAGAATATGGCCAAGGATTTCTTTAACAGGCTGCTGTTTTACACGAATCAAGCTGACGAAAATGGCACTGGGAAGATACTAAGAGAAGAAATAGAAAAACACTATTCTGATCAAGTCAGCAAAAATAGTTTTCTATCCCAATTGATATTTTTAAAATACCACGTAGATATACAAAATTTGTGGATGTCACCGATTATGGGCTCATATCTTACAGAGGAGAGTAGAGTATTTGAAAAAGCAATGAAAACTGTTGTCAGTGAACCCCCAATGACAGTCATGAACACAATGTATGAGATAAAAACGAAGGAAGCTGATCTCGCATTTAATTACGACGTTATGAATTCTTTAGAGCTCAATGCTCAGCCAGGATATATCGTCATTACTGAAAGTATCTTACTAACCCTGTATAAAGTAAAACAGTATTTGCAGTATAAAGACCATGTCGTGCTAGACATGGAATATATTTCGAAACTACTATCAAGCGAATATGATACATTACTCACCGAATTAAAAAACACAAACAACGAAAAATTAATAATCATAATATTCAATAACATTCCCAATGTTGATAAGAAATTCGAGAACATTGCAAACGAAACAAAGAACAAACTGACAATTATAATCACTGACAATAAGCTACATAAAATGGTTCAAGAAATATTCTCGAAAGCATTGTATGTTGTAATAGATGACAAAACGAATCTGACAGATTTGAGTGAAGATACACAGCTTAGTATCCTGCAAAAAAAAATACTGTTTCAAGGACAAGAAATAAAACTAAAATCGATAATTGACAATATTTCAAAGTCATTTGTTAAAGGAGACGTATTAAGTAAAATAATTCATAACGAAGCCATCTTAATAGGCGAAACAGTACTCAATTCAAATTACGAGAGCGTAAAACATATGTATATTGGCAGACGCATCTGTCGTAATAGGAAACGAGATCTACCAGTAGTGCGGATTCAGGCTGAAGACAACACTTTAATCCGGCTAAAACATCTGCAATATGAAACTTGTACTCCACGAATTATAGAGAAAAAAACAGAATTATGTAACAATAAATGTGAAGAACAACAGCAGGAGTCTCTTCATATCGACACGCTTCACGATATAGATGATGACGTTATCGTTTTGACGACAAAGCCTGGAATGGGCAAGTCAACCTTATTCACTCACTTAATTCTGCAAACAAAGAAAATTGATCAAACGATGTGGATTGTCAGAATTAACTTGATTGATCATAGCAGAAATTTCTACAGGTGGAAGGAAAATAAAACGGTTATTGATATTATAGAATGTTTTAAATTCATGTGTCAAGTGATAATTGGTGATCACCAATTTGATGTAACTTTTGCGTTGCAAGAATTAAATAATGAATTGTATCTAGAATATTGTACTGGTGACGAGTTGTTAACATTTGAGCTAAAAATGTTCCTACATTTTTATAATAGAAAGAAACTGATATTTGTATTCGATGGATTTGATGAAGTCTGTCCGTTTTATGAGAATGAGGTGCTTACGTTTCTTAGAGTCCTGAAGAGTTATCCTAAATATATAAAAAATAAAATCTGGGTCACAAGCAGAACGAATGGAAAAGGAGACGCGAAAATAAAGACGATTTTAGAATTAGAAAAGGAGTTCGAGGTGTCGTACGATTTAGAAAACTTTTCTTGGGTTGAGCAGAATATGTTTTTGTATATGTTTTGGATAACCAATGAGGTCCTGAACAATCACGAAACCCAACTTGAAAATATATACGACTTTATCGATTTTATGTCACAAAGTCCTGACATTCATTTGTTTTTTAAGAAAAACAAGCCTTCAGAACTTACAGAGATGCAGTTTCTGTCAGTATACATATACATTAACTTCATTTGTTATTTAAAAGTAGAACTGAAATCTGCTCCACCACGCATTATGAATGCTCTTGCAGAGCTTTATGACAGATGCTACGCAAATATTTCTTTTATGAATGATTTTGTAACAACTCCTTTGAACCTTGACTTAACAGCTCATTATTTCCTAAATCAAATACAAGGCACTAGGGGATCTCAAAAATGGGGTCTAGAAATGAACGGCTTAACATTTTACAAAAAATTCCTAAAAGCTAAACATAATTTATTATGGGTCCAAAAAAAATACGAGCAGCAAGGGTCGTTACAGCCTGACATTTTAATGTTATATGAGATGACACGCAGGCATACTCAATATCTTAAGAAATTAAATTCTTATGCTACTTCTCATTCAGATATTCCGATATTTGTACACAATAAGATCGCGGAATTCGTCACTGCAAAACATTTATATGATGTACTGAAACGAGAACACTCGAATGTGGTATCAAAGAATTCGTTTTCTGAATTCACAAAAAACATGTTAAATGTTAAATCAGGCTTCAAAATAATTTTAAAAGGCAAAAAAAAAGTGGACAGTAAGTTAAAACCTATTGAAGACGGAAATAAAGAATTGATTGGTGAATTGTTATTGGGACAGAGCAAGGATAGAAATAACAAAGGCGATGGAGATAAATCCTCGTTTTGTGAAGCGATACAAAACGATAATCGACTATCGACATCAGAAACTTATGGTCGGATGTCCACTGTTTGCAATAACACCTTTCATATTGATTTGTTTTTCGTTTTTGTTTTATTTTTATTCTGTATCATTGACATAGTTGTATTTTACATAACATAACATCACGCCTTGTTTCCCCGAAGGGTTAGGCAGAGGTGTACCTACAGTACACCCACATTTCGCCAGTTATGTTTAAGTGCCATGTAATAGGGGGCGAGCCCCTATTTGTGTTTTTGTTGAAACGTAGATTTCTTGGATTTAGGTCTACATTTGTGTTATTTTAAGTTTTTAATTAGACCAGTGGGGCAATTGCGTAACATACTTACGATAGGAATCAGTTTCATTTTGACAGTTCAACAACATTCATTGCGCTATTTACGTTGTTGAGCAGACAAAATTTTCGACCTTAAGAAGCAATGAATTAGCAATTTGCTTCAAAATGATTCAGATTCTGATTGATAGTGTTACGCAATTAGAGTGCAGGTATTTTAAAATCGGCTAGTTCTACTAGTGTTCTATGAACTTTGCTCATTGTGAATTGTTTCTATGCGTGGAATACCTAATTTGTGTGTGTCAGTATTTTTTTATTATGATTATTGAGAGCGTTTACGACGAACGGCATTTCATACGTTTGTGTCAAGTTTATTTCAAGTCTTTGTATTTCGAAATGAATGAACCGAGTTTAATAACACTTCATACGCATACAGGATACATACATAAGGGACCAATCTGAACATATATATATCCTTTCAAATAAAAAAAAGATTTTTTTAAATCGGTTTATAAATGACGGAGTTCTAAGGTAACAACATTAAAAAAAATACTACCGAATTGATAACCTGCCGTTTAGAAGTCGGTAAATGAAATGCTGTTCGTTGGTAAGCAAATCACTTTTGAACAGCTGGACCGATTTGGCTATTATTTATTTTAAACTGTTCGCAATAGTCCGAAAAAGGTGTTTAGGCAAAGAAAAATTGGAAGTTTCCCGGAAAATTCGAAAAATGGGAAAAACTTACGTTTCTATAGGATTTTGTCTCGTGTATGAACTATTGTTTAGATCAGATAGTTAATAATAAATTAATTAGTCCGGTCAGTTAGTTCAGTCAATCGAACTTTTCTAATTTCTTTCCAAGGCATGACCGAATTTTTGCCCCGCATTAAATCAGTGAATAAATAATTAATTATTTATTTATTTATTTATTTAAACTTTTCACACTTAAAAAAGTACAAAGGCGGACTTAATGCCTTAGGCATTAAGCAATTATATTAGTGATAAAGTGATACCAACCAAATGACTACTAAATCAGACTGTGGTACTTAATTATAAATATGATTTTTTGTTGATCGACTTTTATTTTTAAAAACCTTTGTTTTTAACAAACATAATAAAAAAAACGAGCGAGCCTTACAGTTATCGCTTAAGATGTGTAACATCTGACATCTCACCTTGGTAATAAGCAACAGTAACATTATATCTATAAAAAATAAAAAATATATATAAATAAATACACATTCATAAACTCACGCCTTTTTCCCATGGCAGTCAGAAACTATAGAACGCCACCTGCTACGATCCTTACATACTCCTTTTACCTCGTTTACGTTCATACATCTGGTCATACACGCACGCCGGTTGCGAGTACCTACTACGCACCTGACCTTTCTGAAGAACATCACCAATAAAGTCATTGTATGTATATAAATAAATAATAAAATAGTAATATTTTTATATATATAATATCTATATATACATATATAAACGCACACACTGTTGGCTGACAGTACCAACTTCTCGGAAAATTGGTTGGTACCCCGGCTTCCCGTTACACACTTCCGTTCCTTTCACGAAATCACTCACACAGGAGCTAGACCACCACCTCATATCGCAGTATTATTTTAATCTTACTTGAGTGTGGGAAAGAGATGGAGCTAGACGTCCTGTATAGCTCCATCTCTTTCTCACACTGAAGTAACATTAAAATAACACTGCTAAGCGCCAGGGTAGCCCGCGAAATTAAAATTTTCTTACGTTTTTTGCAATTTGCAGGTCAGCATTAGGTTGTATGTTATTAAAATATGATTCGCGACCATAACAAATATGTATTTACAGAATTATAATAATTAAAGTCATCATTACAATTCTCTAAGACCAAGTAACTCTATTGAATGACTATTTCATGAAATCTTAACATTTCAAGATTAAACTTACTTAAGAAATAGTATTACTGATTCTAATGATTATAATTCTGTAAATACATATTTGTTACGGTCGCGAATTATACTTTAATCAAAATACACCCAGACACTGAACTGCAAATTACAAAAATCGTAAGAAAACTTGAATTTCGCGGGCTACCTTAGCGCTTCCCCCTTAAGAGGTGGTGGTTGGCCCACTGGTTGCAGGAAAACGAGAGGAAAGATGTTACACATCAAAAACGATGGATCTCCTAGTACATGGTGGTAGGTAGTAGGCAGCTAGCAGCTGCCACCGGTATTTACTTCGTAGCTACCATGCCACGAAGTAAATAATACCTACTGGCGCCAAATAGTCCCAAAAAAATAATAGGTACTTTTTATGTATATAAAAAGTACTTATGATTTTTATGCACAAAAAAGCCGAATTTTCTCCAAAGGGATCGGCAGAGGTACAAACCACATTTCACGTGGGCGAGCCAACCTATCTCCATTAACCGGGCACAAATTCAAAAACCAGGCTGCTTTTGAGATAAACCCAAGAACCTTCTGAATCGGGGATCTAATCCAGGATCCTACGTTCAGCATTCGCTCTTGCGTACTCTTGCTATGAGGACAATGGGGAAGGCAACTGTCAAAATGGCGCTGTCGTAGCTAGTTCCCAACACAAGCCAATACTTGATTTAAAATCACAGTAAATAACGAAATAGCGAAATAAAAGTAAACTCATGACTGAACGAAATGTCAATTGTACGCCGTGGGGGCTAGCTATGATCACATCATCTACAATTAGCTTTGCCCGACTTTCCCCATTGCCTACCTAACTGGCCGGTACTTCCTAGAACAACCACATACGTAATCCGAGAGTGATACATCACTAAGCTACGGTTGCCTAGAAGATCGCGGCATGAAAATGATGCGCAGTGGCAAAGATTTAAATCGCTAGATTCGCCCTACCAATTCAAAAGATAGTCGCATTTCTGTTTCGTTATGACACCTCTGACACACAATGACACAGTGACGTCACTTGATTAACGTGGAAACGCTCCGTTTAATAATCTGTGAGCTCACTCTTCTCAGTATGGACACTTCCTTGTGACTATGTACGGTGACGGCTAATCTGGCGATTTAAATCTTTGGGGGGCGGGATTTGACTTAATGTCAAATACTGGTGAAAATGACAGATTTTCATGATGGCTGTTTTGGCTGTAATGGACCATTTAGAAGGGGTCAATCCCGAGACAATCCAAGCCAAACCATTAATTAAGCCAGTCCAATGAAAAGTGCACAATTCGTGTCGTTCAATTACACATACGCCAGCCGAATAGGCCAGTTCAGTCGTTAGGCTGGTAGTACATAGGTAATAACAATAACGTATAATCTTGTGGGGCACAACATATCCTGCTTATTTTCTGAATTTTCATTCTAAAAGAAAAGAAAAACCAAATAAACGATGAGGGCGCCACTGCGCGCACGATATCCTTGTATAAAGAGATCTTGGATATACCTAGTAAATTAGAATATTTCAATTCAGATTTCAGGTTTTTTTCAATTTTTTTAAAATCACATACATACCATCACGCCTGTATTTCCTGAAAGGTGCAGAGGTATACCTATAGTACACCCACATTACGCCAGTTAAGTTTCATGTAATAGGGGGCGGGCCTATTGCCATCAACCGGACACAAATCTAGACTCCAGGCTGTTACTTAGAAATTCCAGATGGGAAAACCCAATAACACTGCCCGACCTGGGAATTGCCCCAGGACTTCATGCTCAGCAGTAGCGCTTGCGACCACTAGACTAACGAGGCAGTCAAAATTAAAATAATTTTTGTTAAAACCATGGATATCACCAGAACTTTACAAAATACGGACGTGCGTCCGGCTACTGAGAACAAGTAGTAGAATGGCTAACTGGCTTGGAATAGCAGGCGTTCTCACGAAGCTAATCCACTGCGAGAGTGGTGGATTAGTTCTATTGCAGTGGACTGGCTTCATAATCATGAATGGCTTTGAGGAGAATCCAATGCAGTGGACTGTCTCTATTTACACGTTGCTATTATTGGATTGGCGTAGTGGGTTCTCTCAGGGATTGGCCCCGTATACATGGTCCATTATATTTAGTATGACGGAACCGCTTTCCTAGGATCAAAGCTTCACAGAATTGTTGGCATAAGGGGGAAGCGCCAAGGTAGCCCGCGAAATTCAAATTTTCTTACGATTTTTGCAATTTGCAGCTCAGTGTCTGGGTGTATGTTATTTAACGTATGATTTGCGAGCACAAAAAATATGTATTTACAGAATTATAATCATTAGAATCAGTAATACAATTCTTTAAGTTGTATAATCCTGAAATGTGTTAATATTTCATGAAATAGTCATTCAATAGAATTACTTGGTCTTACAGAGTTGTATTGATGACGTTAATGATTATAAATCTGTAAATACATATTTGTTATGGTCGCGAATAATATTTTAATTAACATACAACCTAATACTGCCCTGCAAATTGCAAAAAACGTAAGAAAATTTGAATTTCGCGGGCTACCCTGGCGCTTTCACCATAAGTGACGAGAACAGGAAAACCTAACAACAAAAACCGAACCGAAAAAGTTTAAGTAGTCTATGGACATTGGAGACCATTATTCGATTGGTGGATTTTGACAGTCATAGTGGCACTCAATATTACTATACTCTATGGTGGCGCTGTCTGAGGATGTCAAAGAGTAGTAACTATTTAGAGGATGTGTTTGTGCAGTGGCGTGACTGACTATGATTGAATGAATAATGTTGGTAGAGATATTTTCTGGTTTTGCTCCAGTATTATATTATGTTCTTTGTTTTCCTCTCCGGCTCTTCGCGTCGCATTGTTATTAATTATATTTACGTACCAAGTGTTTGTTTTCTCACAAATATACTTAGCTATCGTATGCTTAAGCTGGGATGCCTCGTGCTGATAAAACGGTTGTAAATATGAGGAATTGATTTGAGTAAAAGCTGTAAATAAAAACCTTGCCGAAAAGGTGACAATGTAAGTTTCCTTTTTGGCCTAAAATAACACACTACATAGTAGATTAGTTCTAACCGTTGTTGCTATTAAAGATGACGAAAAACAATAACAATCTGTGTATTTATTGTTGTTGTTTCTTGAAATTTGTATTTGTATTTATTTGTATACATATTTAGTTAGCCATTTAATTTAATACCCAGTAATATTTACTGTAGTTGTGTAATATATTGTATTTATATGTATATTAAATGAAATAAATATTATCAATCTATCTAAAAAAAGCTTAAATCAACTTATTGGCGTAGCTCGGCGCGGGCGAAGCGTCGTCCCCTCGGCAATGGCGTCACAGGGGAGCTCACGGAAGGCTTGAGCGCAGACCTGAGCCTGAATTTTGGGCTCAGACCAGCGCTCAAGAAGGATGAAATAATGCCCTTATACAATTTTTACGCCACAACACATTGCAACACATTTGCTCATTTTTGTTAATAGAAACTTACTATTTGGAATGGGCAACTAGCTTCAACTTTCTGACTGATGAACTCCTTGACATTTTAAAAAGTGCCTGGTTAAACCGTTTACGGTTTAACCTGACAAATTTTGTATGAACCAGAGATTGTTCATCAAAAATTCAAAATACACTTGAACTAACAATAAATATAATTGTGAAAACTGTTGAGCACTTACATGGCTTCTAATAGGCGATCACACTCATGTAGTAGGTATTGCAAAAATTTTGAATCCTAGAACAAACCAAGTAACCTATCATTTTGAAAAACTTAATTTTAGGGTAGATAACACACACTCTGCAATGGAGCAATATCAACTGTGTTGCTGCTGCCTCGAACTGGTGTGTCGTAAAAGCCTGTGGCGGGAATATGCCTGGATGGGCAAGACCGAAGTATACGGAGACATGCTGAAGGAGTGCTTCAATTTATCTGTGAGTTACTGTTGGAGGATGGCCTAGTTATTCCTCCATTATAAATATATTATTTATTTCCTTGTATATTGACCAACATTCACTCATCATCATCTGCGTAGCCTTTTCCCAACCACGTTGGGGTCGGCTTGCAGTCTAACCGGATGCAGTGGAATACCAGTGTTCTACATAGAGCGACTGCCTATCTGCCTCCACAACCCAGTTACTGGGTAATATGATACCCCTTGGTAAAACTAGTTATCAGACTTTTCGATGACCCATAATGACTGTCAAAGATCCACACAAATGACAGCTGGGACCAACTGCTTAACTTGTATTCCGAGGCATGGTATGTAAAGATGGTCACCCATCCACAGACCAATCATGGTATGTGTAGCTTAACCTACTGGATCGGCTCGTGCGGCTGTTATTACTTAGCCACAGACCCCTTGATCGCCATCCCCTATTAAAATGAAAAAGTTTTTATTTTTCACTTTTTCTCGTGGCTAAGTAATAACAGTCGCATGGGTCGATCCATCAGGTTAAGCTACGCTTGCCGGGGTTGGTCCGTGGAGGGGTGACCATCTTTACATATCGAGACTCCTCCGTGCCTCGGAAAGCACGTTAAGCCGTTGGTCCCGGCTGTCATTCGTGGATCTTTGACAGTCGTTATCGTCAGAAGCCCGAAAGTCTGACAACCAGTCTTAGCAAGGGGTATCGTGTTACCCAGTAACTGGGTTGTGGAGGTCAGATAGGCAGTCGCTCCATGTAAAATACTGGTATTCAGCTGCATCCGGTTAGACTGGAAGCCGACCCCAATATAGTTGGGAAAAAGGCTAGGCAGATGATGATGTAGTACGACATACCCCACACACAAATTCATGTAACACTGCTTACTTACTATGTGAAGATAACAACATCAATAAGTTCATAAAATTGATATGAGACCAGTATGTGGGCTGCCTCTACCAGATGAAATAAAGAATCACGTAATTCAGCCCAGTAATCATGAAGAAATCGGTGTACATAGATGAAAAAAAAAACTCACCAAATGCAAAACCTCTTTTTTGAAGTTAGATAAAAAGTTTCACATTTCGTGATGCATTTCTCTAGTTTGTTTACGGGTGTGGTCTTAGTATGATGCAAGTAAAAGTGGCAGTTCTAATCATCATCATTGACAGCCTTGTTCCTGTTCCACCCACTGCTGAATATAGGCCTCCTTCCTTTCGTGCCATGCTTTCCTGGTATGTGCGAGTGTCATCCAGGTCTTCCCTGTGATACTCTGTAATAGTGCTGTAGCTACAATTATCATTAGAAGGAAGCCGAAGAAAAAATTGTTCAGTTCTCATAAACTCGGACAAAAATCTGTTGGTTTTTAATCTTATGATGTACTAAAGTGGTATTAAATATAATTATGTAATGTGATGTGATACACAGTTACACATACAGGTGTACCATATAATTTGGCAATAGTAGACACTTATGAAAAGTGGTTGTACCATATGGAAGCCGATAGGAATCGGGTTGTATGAAGGCTACGCCCCTGCTCTGTAATGGTCTGTTCAAAAGTATGTGATGAAAGTGTAAACAAACCCTGTTCACGTTAAATTCTTACGCAACCACACACTAAAGGGAATTAGTAACACATTCATCTGTATTTAGAAGGTGTCAAGTTTATATCTCACCATTTTTTCCAACAATAAAATTATTATTTAAATAACATTATCAAATTGTAATTTAACAAATCAACAACGAAAGTTGATGTTATAAAATTCATCTCAATTTTGTCAAATGAAAAACATCTTAAGAGGTGATTTAAAATTAAAATTACGGTTTTAAGTGTTCAAATGATCTTATCAAAGCATTCATTTGTAAGTAGCATCCATAGGTACACGTTTTAGATCCATTTGTTTATACATGGTAAAATTCTAATTGTTTCAATCCTCTTAAGGGGTCATTGTACTCATCATTATGAACAACTTTTACTATGGGACCAAACCTGAAATCGCGAAAAAAAATCAGCTGTTCAGTACATTTATCTATATCAAACTCGTCAAAATGTAGGGAACAGTAGATTTTTTTTCGCGATTTCAGGTTTGGTCCCATAGTAAAAGTTGTTCATAATGATGAGTACAATGACCCCTTAAGAGGATTGAAACGATTAAAATTTTACCTTGTATTTTCATCAGATAATTTTGGAACAGGTTGTTCACCCATTGGGTATTCGGGCAGTTGGTCTGCCAACACTTTCCCAGTCAGGCCCAATAAGTATAATAATAATACACACATACACTTAAATATACTCATACTTTCTTCCCATGGGGGTAGGCAGAAACTATAGAATGCCACCCGCTACGATCCTTACGTGCTCCTTTTGCTTCGTTTACATTCATAGTTTCATACAACAGGGTCCTATGTCATTTATTTCAGAACAAAATACATTATGTTGAAAATATTATAGTGATGATAAATAAAATAATAAAAGAAAACATTACATTTATATTTAAAATTCATTACGCATTTATAATATATCAGTATTCCTAATAAATAATTATACAGTGTGAGTCTTTATAATGTGCACATATCGAAATGAGGGAATCTATGCTTAATTTTATCGACGGAAAAAATGTTAAAAAAAATCTAAATATTTATTTATATTTTTTATGGATTTTTAAAAAAAAATTGTTTGCTTTTGTGACCCCAGTGTATACAAAACTGTGTAACTTTTAAACTAAACGATTTATCACGATGAAACAAACTCTATAATGTTTGGAAGTAATTAGGTGTCGTCATAAAATAAAAATTATGGAAAAAAAATAGCCACATTTAAAAATAAACATTTTTGTTTGGCAAAAATCTGATTTTTTTTCATTAATTTTTACAAAAATTGTAAAATTTCTCAATAACATGCCCCATCACCTTCTTTTTTTATAACTTTAAGTTATTCTTCATTGTATTAGGAACCTAACGGTAAAAATTGCATGTTTTTAACTCAACCCCAACATTTTTTATCAACTGTCAAAGAAAGGCCCAACGCATAGCTATTGTTTAGCAGGTAGATAAACTTTCTTTTGAATGTGCGCAGGTCGGGGAGGTAGGGCCAGCCAAAGGAACTTGAATTATGACAGATGTCAGACTGGCAGTCGCTCCGAATTATTCGCCGCTGCTACATGTGTTTCGGTACTTTCGTTCGCTGGACTTTCATAACTTTCGTTCGCTGCTACATGATGCCGCGTTTAAGTGAATTTTCCCCGGCACACATCGCCGACATACATTTTTATTATGGAGTGGGACAAGGAAGTGCCAGAGCTGCGCGCGCGGCTTACATAGCTGCGTATCCTAACAGGCAACCAGTGCCATCTGCCCGAAACTTCCAGGAAGTTCACAGAAGGTTGTCGATCACTGGACTTGGATCAAGTAGAGATCGTCGCGAGCCACCTCAAGTAATTATTGATGCGGCTACTGAACAAGCAGTATTAAGTGATTTGTTTGCTGATCCATCCATAAGTACTAGACGACTGGCTCTTCGTCACGGAATATCCCAAAAATCAGTGTGGCGTATTTTAAAGAAAGAAGGATTGCATCCTTATCACTATCAAAGGGTGCAACATCTACATGAAGACGTAGACTGGCGTCCAAGGTGTGTGATGTCCACATGGATTCAAAGAAAAACCAGAGCAAACCCAAACTTTCCAAGAAAAATACTATGGATGGACGAAGCGACATTCACTAGAGACGGTATTACTAACTGTCGAAATTTACACAGATGGTGCCGCGCAGGTGAAAACCCGAAACTGAAACGGTCATCTACTTTCCAAGTAAGATTTTCGATAAATGTTTGGGCTGGTCTTATCGATAACATGTTGATTGGACCAGTCATATTGCCGAGAACGTTGACTGGTGAAAGATTTTTAAGTCTATTGAGAGATGATATGCCTCAGTTATTGGAAGATGTCCCACTGGCTGTGCGTCAAAGGATGTTTCTTCAGATGGACGGATGTCCTGCCCATTACGCTACAAATGTAAGAAGATTTTTAAACGAAAATTATCATGACAAATGGATCGGCCGGCAAGGACCTGTAGGGTGGCCTGCGCGTTCACCCGATTTGACGCCCCTTGATTATTTCCTATGGGGGACCATGAAGCAACGCGTCTACAGTACCCCCATCAACAGTGAGGCCGATTTGCGTGACCGCATAATAAACTGTGCGAATGATATTCGCAATGATCCCGAAATGATAAGGAGAGCGACACACCAAATTCTAATTCGCGCGGCTTTGTGTTTACAACAACGAGGTGGACATTTTGAGAACCTGATGCATTAAATTTTGTATTTAATAATAAATGGGTTTCAATTGAACTCTTTTGCATTAATTATCATCCCAAACAAACCACCCTTATGAGAACAATACGATTCCGCGTTCGGAGTGCCATCTTTGAAACGACCCGCGCGCATTCACAACAAAGTTAACAAAAAAAAGTTTATCTACCTGCTAAACAATGTGCGTAGCTATGCGTTGGGCCTTTCTTTGACATTTGATAAAAAATGTTGGGGTTGAGTTAAAAACATGCAATTTTTACCGTTAGGTTCCTAATACAATGAAGAATAACTTAAAGTTATAAAAAAAGAAGGTGATGGGGGCATGTTATTGAGAAATTTTACAATTTTTGTAAAAATTAATGAAAAAAAATCAGATTTTTGCCAAAAAAAAATGTTTATATTTGATTATGGCTATTTTTTTTCCATAATTTTTATTTTATGACGACACCTAATTACTTCCAAACATTATGGAGTTTGTTTCATCGTGATAAATCGTTTAGTTTAAAAGTTACACAGTTTTGTATACACTGGGGTCACAAAAGCAAACAATTTTTTTTAAAAATCCATAAAAAATATAAATAAATATTTAGATTTTTTTTAACATTTTTTCCGTCGATAAAATTAAGCATAGATTCCCTCATTTCGATATGTGCAGATTATAAAGACTCACACTGTATGTCAATAATTCAGTAAAAATAAATAATCACTAACATTGCATTTAAATTTAAAATTAATTTTTCATTCTTTCAACTAAAAACAAACTCAAATAATAATTCACAAACAAATAATTTAATAGTGGCTATCATTTGTCATCTATTAACTCAATGATTCTGTAATAGCCTTCCTCAATAAATAGGTCTTTAATTTGTTTTTAAATAAGTTTGTGCTGTTTATGGTTTTGAATTCTTTTGGCAACTTGTATAAAAAGACAGATTAAACTCTGGGACTGTGATGAACCACATTAAATTTTGGTTGGATTGTGGAAGGTAAGTCCTTCCTATGAGTACTATCTCTAGCTTGTCTTTTCTCATTGATCTCTTGAAAATTTTTAACAAAGTTAGTTACCAACACTAGAATATAGAGACATGGCACTGTTAAAATATTAAGTATGAAGAAGTGGTCCATGCAAGATTCTTTCCATTTCATGCGCAGCGGAGCATTGTCCTTAAGGTTGAACTAGTCGCGGGCTCGAACTCGCTGGTGGGCGTGGCCAAAAAGCACGCTGTCTCACTTGGCACCGTGTTCGACAAAAATAGTATCAGTGATAAGCAGTTAGACGCTAGTTTACACGCACGTCTAGTACGCACGCACACAAACACCGTTCCGAACTGAAACGACGTTAGACGATGCACAAAAAATTAAGAAAAGTCCTTTGGAAAATCGAGTTTTATGAGAAAAAAAAACACTGCATCAATCACAAATAAAGTTAATTGACTTCTTCGATAATTTAGCTTTGTCGGTGCCGACTTTGTTTTGGAGATTTTGCACTTCTTTTGCGTCCAAAGTTGCGTTAAAATTAGCAAGAAAAACGAATCTTTGTTGCCTCATAACTTTTTATTTTATTATTCCATTTCCGCACGGACAAAATTAATAATGAGACAAAACAATATCATGTTTAACTTTGCATGTATGTACAATGTCAAACAGTGGAGTAATACCCTCCCGTTTGTATGGAAAAAAATATCGACTTGTGCAACCTTTAGGCTCTTTTTTGAATTACAAATGTCGAGTGGATATTGTACTTGTAGCTGTTGCCCCAAAACTCAATACAATATCTGACCCTTGACTCATACGCGCACGCGCGTTGCGAGTACATACTACGCACCTGACTTTTCTGAAGAACATCACCAATAATATCACTATGTCCTACTCACTTTCATCTTGTGTTTATATTTTTAACCGACATAAAAAAAAACGACTTCAACAAGAAATTCATTCAAAATTATGAAATGAATTGTGAAATACAGATCTCATAATAAATACAGATCAGAGATAAAGTTATTTCATAATTTTCAGTTAATTTCTTTTTGAAGTCGATTATTTTTTTTTTAATACTTTTTTTTTATATAATAATTTTAGTTAATTATCACTTAACTTTTTTTGGCCGTCCCTCCGGCTGTCATTCGTAGATCTTTGACAGTCGTTACGGGTAGTCAGTAGCCTAAAAGTGACAACCAGTCTTACCAAGGGGTATCATGTTACCCAGTAACTGGATTGTGGAGGTCAGATAGGCAGTCGTTCTATTTAAAATACTGGTATTCAGCTGCATCCGGTTAGACTGGAAGCTGACTCCAACATAGTTGGGAAAAGGTGGGTAGATTGGAATAACTCAATTTCTATCTGTAATTTTTATGGTGTACATAATAAAGAGTATTCTATCTATCTTCTAGTGGGAGCCGAAAGATGAGACTAAGGATCAAATATGCGAAGTTTGCATCACACAGATCAGGAATGCGGTGCAATTCAAGCAGCAAGTAATGCAGTGTCAATCTACTTTAAGATTACAATTCGAAGGTAAGCACCTTGCTTTAGAACGGTAGGGTATAACATCCATATCTGTAAATACACGTTAAGCTCCTTAAGTTCCGAGTTGAGCTGCACGACTACTGACAAATCCGTGCACTGACTGGACAGGTCCACTCAATCTGTGTTGTTCTTTTCTCAAAAGACCATTTCAGACACCAATCTACATGGTCTTCACATGATCTGACCAAGATTATGTGTGGACCTTAAGAGCGTTGTCACATTTTGTCACCTCTCTCGCTCACACAGGACCAAATTTTCAAGAATGTTAAATGAAAAAATCAAATCAAATAAAATCATTTATTTTTCAGACAGCATAAGTCCCTCTGTTAGTAAAACACACTTAAAATTATATTAGTACATACACATATATCCTAAAACAACACACGACTTACACACAACTAGTACAGCATGTACCTGAGAGGCATACCGTGAGGACGACCACGTATCACGGAGTGTCCATCCTCTATCTCAGTCATCACTCGCACGAGATGCCTCCGTATAGGTGCATGCACTTCCTCAGCAACACTTTTCAGGATGCTGTTGTTGCCCGTTGATTAAATTTTTCAAAAAATGCTTTTCTGAAAAATTTAATCAACGGGCGACCTACTAAATAATATTAATTTAATAGGTAGTTATCAAAAACACATTTCTATTGTGTTATCTAATAAACTTAGGTAATTAAGTATTATGATCTGTTTTTGAGATGATTTAAATAAATGCCACAATAAAAATATGTTTTTAATAATTACCTATTAAATTAATATTATTTAGTAGGTTGCCCGTTAGTTACATTTTTCAAAAAAGCATCTTTTCATTTAACATTTTTAAAAATTTGGTCCCGTGTGAGCGAGAGAGGTGCAAAATGTGACAACCCTCTTAAAAGAGACTGTGATCTTTGAATTTGTTTCGGCCTTTCTTTTCAGAGTAGTCGGATAGGAAACGCTGACCTCATCTAGTTAAAACAAAATATGATTGACGTTTAAAAGTGTTTGTATGTACAAACCTACTTACAGAAATAAAATCAGTTATCATTTATCACTCAGCGGCAGTAAATGTGGCCCAAGCCCTAAACGCGACTTTTGTAATAATTAAGTATCTTCTTTAGTATATGAATGGTTTCACATTAGGTTATCTGTTTTTAAAATTCCCCAGGAATTTATGTAAAACTAGCTGTGCCCCGCGACTTCGTTCGCGTGGATGTCATAAGATACACAATATACTAAAATAACAGCCACATTTTAATAAACCTCCCTCGTCCCCCGTCGCCAACCATCGCGTTGAATCGCCCGCCCGCGCTATTACTTCGATTTCGCTTAGTGTTCTTTCTGACTTTTTATTTTTGCTCGGCTCCTAAGGGTCCTAGCGTGATGTTAAATAGCCTATAACTATCCTCGAGAATTGGGCTACTAAATGCAAAAATAATTGATCAAATTCGACTTTTTGTTAAAAATTTCATGGGTTTTAATTATTTTGCGCGGGTCCCTAAATATTTTTCTAAAATAAAAGTAGCCTATGTTACCCGCCGTAACATCAGATATCTGCCAGTGAAAGTCCCGTCAAAATCGGTCCAGCCGTTTCGGAGATTGGTCGGAACAAACAGACAGAGAGACACAAAAATGTTAAAAATTGCTTTTTTGTTATAAGTACCGTTTATACTTTCTTATGTATTTAGTAAAAAGTTGTTATTTTGACATTACAAACAGACACTTCAGCTTTATTTATTTGTATAGATGCAAAAAAAAAATATTCAAAATGTTAAGGACAGTCTCCTAAGAACGTTTTCCTGTTACTTGATCTTACTGCCCTGTCCAAGAATCCACCCTGTTTACACCGTGTGTAAGAAATGTGTGGTCATATAAACCTTCAACTGTCATGATATTAGACATAATTAAATTTCTGTTAATACCGACCACTGGGCGGTCGATCGACAGCTGAGGGGGGTGTGGTACTCGTAATCGCGAAAAAATTGTCAGTTGTCCCATACAATTATTGGGTTGAGTTGGTATTGAAGTTTAGTATGGGATTGTTGATTATATTTTCGCGATTACGATGTTGGCATGGACGCCAGCACATCAAGCTACCCGAAACTGTCAAATTTTCCCAATCAACCTTGAACCTAATGCTTTAGCAATAAAGTCGAAAATCTATTAACACATTCAGTGCCCAGCACCCGACTCCCGGGTCCAACAATAATTCGTTCGTGTGCCCACAACCCGGCTCCCGAGTCGTACCTACATATAGATAGCTATTGTTGACATGTGACCATGCCCAGCACCCGCCTACCGGGTGCAAATCAAAACACGCCAACTAACAAACAACGAATTATTGTTGGACCCGGGAGTCGGGTGCTGGGCACTGAATGTGTCAAAGAAGTTTGACAGATTGTAGTAGCTTGACGTGCTGGCGTCTGTACCATGGCGAAAGTGGTTCAGTTTGCTGGTCTGTACCACACTCTTAAATACATTTTTGATACATGTTTTATGAATTTATTTTCAGACGGAATGCCACCATTGAAGGAAGAGCTGTTAGAAATAGAAGTTTTTGGTGAGTTTCTTTGTACAGTCAGCCCCAAAAAGATGTATCCACTGACAAGGAACCATTTTATTGTCAACACTGTATCCACCGTATAGTTACAAAACATAGTATACAATTTATTTTACCAAAACCAAGTAAACATTGGGTCCCAAAACATCTATATACCCTATGACCTAAACAAGGTAATCTACATAAGTCTCACAGCACAAATATGTATACAGTAATCATTCAATAATGAGTTAAAGTTATTGGAATCAGAATCAGTATTGGCTTTTGCCATCTGGAATTTCTCAGTACCAGCTCTGAGTCTGGGATCTGTGCCCGATTGATGGCAATAGGCTCGCCCCTTGTTACATGGGACTAAAGCATAACTGGAGAAATGTAGATGTACTTGAACTATTGGGACACCTCTGCCGAAGCCTTCGGGGAAAACAGGCGTAATGTTATGATAAGTATCTCTATAAATATGATGATTATGTTTATATGATGTTATAGTAGTAGTGTCTCTTTATATCTTTCTGTCACTTACACCCGGCTTCTGAAACAGAAATCAAAGATGTGTCAAAATTTAACTTGTGTCAAGTAATCACATTGACTTTGATGATTGAATTGAATAAAATCGAACATCCTGTATGCACTCGGGCAGTTTCTGAGAATAGGCTTCGTACACAGCGCGCCAAAAATACGTATGGGAACGAACTACCGGTTATATTATACCGAGACTTATTAATAGTGTACAAAATATAAAAATATCAAATATAAACTTAAGCAATATTACTTAAGTATTATGTAGGAATGATTACAACTGTAACTATCAATATAAAGACCTAAAGACGTTATTAATTGTATTGACAATAACGCATACCTATAAAATGCATCATTGTATGGTTCGATATTGAGATAGACTCATGATAGCACAAGCTTAAACCTTAGTGGTTTTTGGTTGCTATTTAATATGAATAATCCTGTATTCTTTTGTATAAACGTTAATAGCAAAAAAAAAATAGTCTACCAATGTGCGCGTTTATAAAATTCTAACGTGTTTAATAAAATGTGTGGACGGAAACTTAAAAGCGGCTTCATATACAGGGCATTTTTTTAATCACTATCCAAATTTTCGCAGGGTGTTCTACCCATGAATACGAACAACTTTCACTATGGGACCAACTCTGAAATCACGAAAAAAAAATCAAATTTTGGTCGAGTAGGTATTGAACTTTTGTATGAATCAGCTGATTTTTTCTTCGTGATTTCAGAGTTGGTCCCATAGTAAAAGTTGTTCATATTCATGGGTAGAACACCCTGCGAAAATATGGATAGTGATTAAAAAAATGCCATGTATTTCTATACATTTTACTTCTCTGTAATATAAATTATAAAATCCATTAAAAAGTCAGTCAAAGCCATTTATTCGCTTTAAATGCGGTGCTATACAAAAGGTGTTAAATAAATATTCTTGTGCGATGACACATTTTACTATATTTTAGCATGCACATATTAATAATCTGAGTAAGGTGCTAATTTAAATGAACAATTATCTGTACCTACAATCAACTCAGCCTATCGCAGTCCAGTGCTGGACATAGGCCTCTCCCAGTCTACGCCACAACACCCTGTCCTCCGCCTTCCGCATCCAGTCTGTCCCAGCCACCTTCTTAAGGTCGTCGGTCCATCTAGCTGGGCGGCGTCCCACACTACGCTTGCCGATACGCGGTCTCCACTCCAGGACTCGTCATCTACAATTGAAGATAATTACTAAACATTAAATTGATTAAAAGTACATCAATCTTCAATAGTTGACGTGCGTTTGACAATCTGTTAGTTCATATTTGTGTTGATTTTCGTTGCTGACGCTTAATGTGTCGTATGCTATGGACCTAATAGGATTCTTTTATATTTACAGAGACAGATGGAGTCGTAAAAATAGAACGTGAAGACGATTATGATAACCAGGCTGATGATGTATTTAATGATGACGTTGAAAATGAAATAAATAATAGTGGTGAGTCACACGAACATGTTTCTTTTAAATCAAATTGATTGTAATTTCCGGTTTCAAAATTGACAATTTGAAGTTTGGAATTTGTTAAACTCTAGCATTTCTTAGGCGGTAATCACACCTCCGCCGCGAAACCATACCATGTTTTGAACCTGGACGGTGGATACAATGTGGAGCAATGGTTGTAGACTTGTAGACAATAAAATGGTTTCTTTGTCCGTGTATACATCTTTTTGGGGCTGACTGTACAATCATGTAGTATCGAACTAATCGTCGACTGACTGCCTCGTTGGTCTAGTGGTCGGAAGCACTACTGCTGAGCATGAGGTCCTGGGTTCGATTCCCAGGTCGGACAGTGTTATTGGATTTTGCCATCTGGAATTTTTCAGTAGCAGCCCGAAGTCTGGATCTGTGTCCGCTTGATGGCAATAGGCTCGCCCCCTATTACATAGGACCTAAACATAACTGGAGTAATATGGGTGTACTTGTACTACTCTGCTGAAGCCTTCGGGGAAAACAGGCGCTATGTTATGTTATGTATATCTATCTCTATATATCTTTATGTCACTTACACCCGGCTTCTGAAACAAAAATCAAAAGATCTGTCAAAATTTAACTCATGTCAAGTAATCACATTGACTTTGATAATTTAGTTTACCAATGTGCGTGTTTATAAATTTCTAACGTATTTAATAAAATGTATGGAATTATGTTTACGTTATACAGTTATCGTGGACGGGAACTTAAAAGTGACTTTATACAGGGTGTAAGGGACAGCCCTCCGCAAACTAACAGGATGCATTCAGCTCCTTATTTTGATAAAGATAAAGATATATTTATTGCATAACTGTGTACATTAAGTTCTTAAACATTACATTTCTTGTTTCAACAGTCTACCCAAGTCGGATATGCAATAGTATTTTAACAAATTAGGTACTTACAAAAATTATTTTTTATCAAAAAACTCATGCAGATTATAAAATACATTTTTTTTTAATTTTTTTTTATTTATTAATCAATAAAACAGTATAAACATTTTGAACCCTTAAACATACCGCACAAACCATCGCGGGTTTAACAGCGGTATGGCCAGACACGGCATCTCGGTGCCACTACATATTAATTATTGAAAACAATTAGGTAGGTACATTGATTTTTTTTTTTTTTTTTTTATCTAGATCGCACTGCAATCTAGAAAGTATCTTTTTAAAACTTTTGAGCAGTTCTTCTCATTTATTACATTGCAGATTTCCATAGGTAAGTCATTCATATACGATGGTAGCATGCATTCCCACGTCCGCGCTCCATAAACATTATTAGATTTAGGTTCGATAAATGTCGGTAAGTAGGTCAAACAACGCAACGACTTTAGTCTTTCGTATTTGCGAATATTACTTAAGTTATGGTAATTCTCACTTATAACACGTAAGCGTACCTTGTCAAAGACATTTACAATGTGGCAGTGCTTAAATAAACCCGTATCATTATCTTGGAATTCATGTTTTATTCTTGTGGGTACAATCGTTTTTAAGATGCGTAACTGTAACTTGTAAATGTCCTCGACGTAAGTCTTGTATGTACGCCCGTAACTACTTAGGCCGTAATCAATTACGGAGTCGGCCAGTGCCAAATACAATAATCTAAGTGTTCTATAGGGTAGTTTATACTTAAGTATTGATAACTTTGCTAATATAGACCTAGGCTTATTACATACATGATCAATGTGCGGCCGCCAGTGGAAGTTACTATCTATTATCACACCAAGATACATATGTTGAGTCACCAACTCTAATTTTTGGCAACTACACACTGTGACCGGTTGGTGAAGACACAGATGCTCATGAGCAACAACAAAAGGCACACAAGACGCCGGCAGGTAAGGCGAGTGTATATGCAGTAGTTTGGTTTTTTTTGCGTTAATTACAAGACCAACGTCGTGAGCCCACTTACATAAGAGGTCGAAGTTACTCTGCATCACTCTCTGTGCCTCACGAATGTCCTTGTGTGCAGCTACCAAACATGTATCGTCAGCAAACTGGTATACGGAGCCTTCCGTGAAAATGTTACACATGTCGTTCACGTACAGTAAATATTCAGTCGGCCCAAGAATTGAACCTTGAGCCGTGCCTTTATCGGTTGGAATCATGCTACTTAATGAACCTGAGACATTCACCGACGTGAAGCGGTTTCTGTGGTAGTTTTTAAACCATTCCAAGAATGGACCCCGTATACCATTTTGCTGTAATTTATTAAATAGTGTCTTATAATCTAAACAATCAAAAGCCTTGCTAAAGTCAATGAGGACCACAAGCACGTGATCTCGATTGTTCAGGTACCCGTTGACCTCATCACTAAACTTTGATAATAGTTGTGAGGTATTTTTGTTTTTCTGAAAGCCGTACTGTTTCTCATTAATAACATGATTTGTTTTCAAAAATTTATTAATTTCAAGTCCGAAATACCTCTCAATTATCTTATCAATACAAGATAAAATAGTTATAGGCCTGTAGTTGTTCACATCTGTGTACGAGCCATTCTTATGGATAGGTCTTACTATTCCAACCTTGAGTTGATCAGGGTACAGGGACGTGGAAATGCATGTGTTAATTAGATGCGTTATAACGGGGGTAATTTCCTTATAAATGTATTTTAAGTCTTTAACTCGAATACCGTCGTAACCTGGACATTTCTTCTCATTTAAGTGTTTTATTATAGAGGATACAATATCCTCATTGGCCTTCTGTAATCTCATCGATAAGTTACAATTATTGACATAGGACTTAACATCTAGAATAGGTATGTTACACTGGAATTTGCACGTGTTGTTAACATTATCTCTGAATTCAGAAGCAAACTTATTAGATACAATATTGGGCAATAGTTTAAAATGTTTTATAATTATGTCATCTATAGATTTATTGATTTTCCCACATAAGTTGTTAATAGTTTCCCAAACTTTCTTACTATTATGTAAATTGGATTTTACCTCCATAAAAAAATAATTATTTTTTACATTATTAATATGCTTATTTGTTTTATTTCTGTATTTATTGTATAACATTATCAATTAACATTTTTTTCAATTTATTTTTAAACATATTTCCATTTAATTCCTTAATTGCTGGCGGTAACTGATTTTACACACGAATAGAAGTAACATAGGTACTTTTATAATACATCATATTGAATCATATTCCACAGGAAATATTCTCAGGAAAATTTTCATTTTTTAAAATCGTATTTTCAGTTTCTATTCTTTTATTTCAATGTAAAATTACATTATATGTACGCAGCACTCCTTTTATTTAAATAAAACAGCTAAAATAAAAAAAATCAGCAATGGATGTTGAAATACTCGGCGACCGAAGGCTCGCTGCGCTGCCGTTCGCTACGCGCGTTTTGCCACGGTAACGATACATTGCGTGTGAGGTAATAAAACAAATCAGGTTTATTGGATTCCCATAAAGTTCCTGAAATAATTTCATGTACCGGTCACCTTAGTATGATATATTGAATTCACTATATCAGTCTGCGGAGGACTGTTCCTTACACCCTGTATATTTCCATAGATTTTACTTCCCTGATGCCGCGGACTTCCACAATAATATCATCACATTAGAAATTATAAAAAAAACGCCCAATCGCAAAGTCAAAGCCATTTATTAACTAATAGGTTTCTTTCTATTTATAGGGACAGGAAGAGTCATGAAAATAGAACGTGAAGATAATGATAACCAGGCTGATGATGTATTAAATGATGACGATGAAAATGAAATAAATAATAGTGGTGAGTCACACGAACATATTTCTTTTAAATCAGATTGATTGTAATGTCCGGTTTCCGTATTGATAATTTGAAATTTAGAATTTGTCGAACTCTACTTTAGCATATTTTAGGCGGGTATCACACCTCCGCCGCGAAACCATACCATGTTTTGAACCTGGACGGTGGATGCAATGTTATAGAACAACGGTTGTAGACTTGTAGAGAATAAAATAGTTCCATTGTCCGTGTATCAGAGGCGAAGCCTTCATACAACCCGATTCCTATCGGCTTCCCTTCGGAACAACCACTCTTAATGTCTACTGTTGCCAAATAATATGGTACACCTGTGTGTGTAACTGTGTATCACAACACATTACACAATTATATTTAATATCATTTTAATAACATCATAAGATCATAAACCTACAGTTTTTCGTCTGAGTTTATGAGAACTGAACAATTTTTTCTTCGGCTTCCCTCTAATGATGATTGTATCTGCGCCACTGCCGTGTATAAATCTTTTTGGGGCTGTCTGTACAACCATGTACTATCGAACTAATCGTCACTGACTGCCTCGTTGGTCTAGTGGTCGGAAGCACTACTGCTGAGCATGAGGTCCTGGGTTCGATTCTCAGGTCGGGAAAAGTGTTACTGGGTTTTTTCATCAGCAATTTCTCAGTAGCAGCTCGGAGTTTAGATTTGTGCCCGATTGATGGTAATAGGCTCGCCTCCTATTACATGAGACTTAAATGCTCAACCCTTGTGTCGGTAAAAGTGGAAATTGCGAAACTTGGCTAGTACGCGGCTTACTATATTATGCTAGATGACGTCACTGAGACACGGGATCACAATTTTTTTTATGACTTCTGATACACGGGGAGGGAGGGGAGACAACGGGTGCAGTTCCACCCCCCTCCCTCTCCCCGGGCTTCGACCAAACTGAGTCTAAAACTGAAAATCTTTGTACATTATCTTAGTTGATATACATAGATTAGTCCTAGCCATTCGCGAGTTTAGAGAAAATAGGTGCCAAAGGTTTTTACCAAACTTTCATGGCTTTAGAAATCCCCCCCCCCCCCTCCCTCAGCCCCTTGAGCGAAAACCTAGATCCGCGCCTGTTCTGATAGCCTCTCTATAGTGTCTAAAGTCTCTTTAATTCACAACAAAATGAACTGAAATAATTAATAGTTTACAATTCAGTCAGAAAAGCAACATCCGTACTAATGAAACAAACTAAAACCACTTTTTTTTTTTCGCAGGCACTCGATCGATAAAAGAAGAACATTTTGAAATAAAAGATGGAGTCGTTAAAGGTGAGTTTTCTAGTACCACACACGTATCTGACTTTTGTTCAGCAACAAACAGACTTGCGTCATACGCCACAGACGGCGAAAATCTCAAATTTTGTTGAAATTTTGCAAGGAGACAGATAGTACGCAAATTGTTATATGAACCTCTTGGGTTTCGCAAAAAAAATGAAAAATAAGAAGGACCGTCGGTGGTGTATACGCTATTGACGCCCCATTTTTTATTTTTTTATTAGAAGTTACTATGGGACCGAACCTGAAATCGCGAAAAAAAATCTGCTGCTCCCTACATTTATGTTCGCATAACTCATCAAAATGTAGGGAACAGCAGATTTTTTTTCGCGATTGCAGGTTTGGTCCCATAGTAAAAGTTGTTCATAATGATGGGTACAATGACACCTGAAGAGGTTGTGCGTTACTTATGTTACATCTTGTATAATTTTCTTCTGTTATTTTTATGTTGTGCCAAATGTATTTGTAAAGTGAAAACTACTTTAGGTGCGTTGAGCCATTTTTGGTAGGGGAAAATCTTACGGGTTCGCGTCACCGACATGCGACATGCGCGCGTCACCGACATGCTAATGTGACATGTTGCGCCAGACTGACGTCGTGCAGCGGTTTGTGCACATGTATAGGCATGCACAGGGCAAAAAGTGGGCGACCGGGAACGTTCGCGGGTGTACGTGTAGAGGACTCTTTTTCGATGGCCACTTCCACAGTTTTATTATTCCGTTGGTAAAATCTTGTGAGTTCGCGTTACCGATGATATGCTGTATTAGCAATAAGACAAATTAAATTGACCACGTCAAAACTTTTTGTATACTGGGCATTGTTTAAGCTGTGTTTTAGATAATCATCAGAGATCGGATTAGGTAGAATATATTTCTCTAATCTTCGAGGGTGTAAGGAACATAGAGTGGATAATACCTCCTCTAAAAACCCGGAATTTAAAATCACGAATTATTTATTGGAATTTTTTTATAGTTAAAAATGATCGATTTGAAGAATCATATTACATTTTTTAGAGTTTCATTAATAATGACGAAACAAATAAGCACATAAACCAGCCAACTTACTTTTATTTTACCTTCTTACAACAAAACATTTGAATTTGACACAATTTTAGTATGGAACCCTAAAAAATGTAATATGATTCTTCAAATCAATCATTTTTAACTATACAGGGTGTAAGCCCTCCGCAGACTGATGGGGTGAATTCAGTATATCATACTATCTTAGTACCGGTATATGAAATTATTTCAGAAACATTATGGGAATCCAATAAACCTGATTTGTTTTATTACCTCACACGCAATGTATCGTTACCGTGGCAAAACGCGCGTAGCGAACGGCAGCGCAGCGAGCCTTCGGCCGCCGAGTATTTCAACATCCATTGCTGATTTTTTAATTATAGCTGTTTTATTTGCATAAATGGAGTACTGCGTACAGAGAATGTAATTTTACATTGAAATAAAAGAATAGTAACTGAAAATACGATTAAAAAAAATGAAAACTTTCCTGAGAATATTTTCGGTGGAATATGATTCAAAATAAGGAGCTGAATGCATCCTGTTAGTTTGCGGAGGGCTGTCCCTTACACCCTGTATAAAAGTTCAATAAATAATCCGTGATTATTAAATTCCGGTTTTTTATAATAATAATAATGATTTATTTCGGACCAAATTATCCATATGTTGTTAGTCAAAGTCTTAACCTAATGTTAGTACAAAATAAAACAGCATTTACAATTGAAACGACTGACACCTACATGTGCAGCCGTATCCAGTGAGCCAGCATGGGGCTGTCCCACTTATCACACGATGCACTCAGGATGCTGTGGGAGCTAGCACGTACTCTACTGAGGACAGAAGCGCACCTTTTCCGTATAATGGCATGAAAACCATCAACCCTGGCCTCAGTGAACATCCCAGAAGCGCTACAAAAACGCGGTAGACCCAACAGCATCCTGAATACATTATTATACTGGACACGCAAGGCATTGTATGCCCTCAGCGTATACCTGACCCACAGACTGCACGTGTAAAAAGTCTGGCAGTATGCTCTGAAAAGGGTTATTTTGACTTGCGTCGTACAGCGTGCAAATCTGCGGATCAGCATATTACCTCGGACAGCCATCGCCCTGCGTTCCCTTTCTATATCCAGATCATCATTAAGGTCATGAGTGAGCCAGTGACCCAGGTACTTAAATTTTGTTACTCTGGACAACGCAGTATTATTAATTGCCACATCTGGCACGTTAGTGTAACATTTGGTGCCTGCCTTGAATACCATTAATTCACATTTTTTTGCATTGTACCTGAGTCCCTGAGTGACGGCATAGTCTTCACACATCCTAACAAGACGTCTGAGAGCGCTTATTGATGGACTCAGCAGCACCATGTCGTCAGCGTAACTTATATTGTTAATACAAACTCCGTCAATGTGACAGCCTATACGGGTGCGACTGAGTTCAACAATGAGCGGATTAATGTAAAGGTTAAAGAGACGAGGTGAGGTAATACCCCCCTGTCTCACCCCGCACCTCAACCCATACACATCAGACAGAGTTCCTCCCCACCTTACATAATTTGTCTGATTCTTGTACCAAAACTTCAATAAAGAAATAACAGCACAGTCAACACTGCTTTCCTTTCGCAGCTTTTCCCACAAGATATCGTATGACACTAGGTCAAAAGCCCTGGATAAGTCCAGAAAACATGCATTGACTGTTGTTTTCCTAGCAGCATAATACTGAACAGTCTGCTTAAGACACATGATGGCAGTCTCGGTCGATAGTCCGGGTCTGAAACCGAATTGGGCATCATGAAGATTTATACGACTCATCATATGTGTATCAAGCAAACAGTCCAGCACCTTAGCTGTCACAGTTGCCAAGGAAATAGGCCTATAGTTTGCGGGGTTTTTAGGGGAGGTATTATCGACTCTATGTTACTTACTCCCTCGAAGTTTAGGTAAATATATTTTACCTATTCCGATCTGTGATAATCATTATTTTAATTGTAGAATCACTGTGCAGTACAAGAGTGAATACTTAATATGCTAATGTTTTCATGTAGAAAAATGAATAACAATAATAAAGCATTTATTTTCGAATATTTCCAATATTAGTATCAATATTTGTGTTGAAAAATTTGATATTATTTATTTTTCAAATAATTTGATCTTTGCAATATATCGTGCAATGAGTATTTCATAGTGGCGTAGGAGTTATCTTACTAGCGTGGTAAAACAGATTTCTAGTTGTTCTATAGTATTTTTGTTAATATCTCAAAATTATTGTTTATTGCTTTAAATTATCAGAAATAAAATATGTGTTTTGCTATTTTTAGCCAAAACTTATATCATTCAATTTCACCATTAGAACTTTACAAAAAAGTATTGTAATATAATTTGTGTCTAAATATCAATTTTCTATTTTGTTCAGATCCTCGATCCAACGTAAAAAAAAAATTGAAGATGTCTTCAGACGGTGGTATAAAAAGCAGACAGGACAATGATGGAAGAGCTGATTTCTCTGAAGGTTGCACGAGTCAAAATGAAATTGATGAAGTTGAAAAAAGAAGGAAACTCCAAAATAAACTTCGATGTCAGCGATACAGAGCTAAGAAAAGAGCTACTAATTTGATTAATTTATATGCAGATCAATCCTCAAAAACAGTTACTCCAGGCTCATCGACAAACGTGCCATATGTCCCACCAATTCATACTGCTGACCTATCAACACGGAGTGAACCATACATTACAGAGTCATATTCAGATTATGATACTCCTTCCCAAGGTAATTATGTTCCACAATTAAATGAACCAATAATACCAAACTATGTACCAAATGCTCAAAGTATTCTTCCACTTGATGTTAAAAATAATACTCAATTGAAGACGTCTGACGGTGGTATAAAAAGCAGACAAGACAATGATGGAGGCGCGGATTTCACTGATGATGGCAGTCAAAATGAAATTGATGAAGTTAAAAAAAGAAGGAAACTACAAAATAAACTTCGATGTCGGAGATATAGAGATAAGAAAAGAGCTACTAATTTGATTAATTTACATACAGATCAATCCTCAAAAAGCCATAACTCGCAAATTGCAGGCCCGTCAACACGGAATGAACCATACATTACAGAGTCACATCCGGAGAATGATGACGATATTCACAATGATACTCCTTCCCAAGGTAATTATGTTCCACAATTACATGAACCAATAATACCAAACTATGTACCAAATGCTCAAAGTATTCTACCACGTGATGTTCAAAATAATACTCAAGACATCCATTCTCAATACAATTTAACTGTCCAAACATATTCTTCTTTCCAACAAAATTCCAGTGCACATCGAGAATTTCATAAAGATTTTTTTGAGAATGATTTCGGCCATGCTTGTGACATTTGCGATAGACTGTGGTTTAAAAAAGATTTGAAGTTTTTTGTTAATAACAATACGACACCCAATATTCTATTTATAAGAACTATGCTGAGAAACGTTAATGTGGTAGAGGTGAAAATATGCTCAACTTGCTTAACAATGATTAATAAGGATCGCGTTCCACCACTTTCAGTATATAACGGATTTAAGTATCCACCATTTCCGGAAAATCTTAAAAAAAATCCATTAGATGTGGTTTCAGAAAGGCTTGTATCACCGAGAATTCCGTTTATGCAAATTCGAAGGCTTCGACATATTCAAGGTCAATTTGGAATCTATGGGCAGGTAATAAATTTTCCATTAGAAGTAAATACAATGGTTCGTTCATTGCCAAGAAATATAGATGACGATCATAGCTTTACGGTTCATATCAAGAGAAGGAAAATACACAAATCCAGCTATGTTTATGGTATAGTCAACAAAAGAAAACTAAAAGCGTGGTTGCGATACTTGAAAGATACACCTCTTTATACTTCTTATGGCATTATGGTAGATGATAGCTTCTTAAACGGCCAGGATGATGTACAAGATGAAATCATACATGATGAAGATGGTGATAATGAAATTTCAGAACAAATACCAATTGAAGAAAGCTTAATAGCACAGCAACAAACGTTAATATGGAACGATGAAATGTACTTAAGAATGGCCCCTGGAGAAGGTAATGTTTGCATTAATCTATTGCTCAATGAACATGCAGAAGAATTATCTTTTCCACAAATATACTTGGGTCAGTTTAGAACTTTTCGTGATGACCTTACTGTCACTCCTTTCATGATGGCATCGAGTGAACTTAGACGATCTGACAGACGAGGAGTTACCCCTCAGCATTTGTTATATTTAGCCATGAAAATAATGAGGATAAGAATTCGAGATTCGCTTATTGCGTTCAAACATGTTGGAAAAGGCACAACTATCACTAAAGAGCAAATAGAATCGGAAAATTACATACAAGGCTGTATTTATACTGAAAGTAATTTGGCTTTTCTACGCACAATCCCAAATTCAGCATATTATTGGTCGGAAAGGAAAAAGGACCTGTTTGCAATGATTAGGCAATATGGTAAGCCAACAGTTTTTTTCACAATAAGTGCTAATGAAATAGGATGGCCCAAATTGCTACAATTATTGCATAATTTAAAAAATAATTCGGAAATATCGTTAGAAGATGTAGCAGCATTACGCTTCATTGAAAAGAGTACACTTGTTAACGAAGACGCGGTTACTTGCGCCATATATTTCAACAAGTTGGTCAATGTTCTCATGAAAATTCTGCAATCAAAAAGATTTAGTCCTTTCAAAAAATTTAGAATTTTGCATTACTTCAAAAGAATCGAATTTCAACATAGAGGTAGTCCACAAGCGCACGTTTTAGCTTGGCTAGATAATGCTCCCGAAGATGCACTTGAAAAAGATTACAATAAAGCCATCGAACTCATAGATTTCCTTGTATCAGTATCTGCAGAAGAGGCATCGGGTAATATTGAATTACAAACACACAAACATACCTTTGCATGTTACAAAGGTATAACGACAAAAACAATGCAAAAATGTAGATTTGAAGCTCCTTTTATGCCAATCAAGACAACAATGATTTTGACACCAATGAAAGACACCGAAGATGGATTTAAAGATTATAAAGCAAAATATAATGCTCTCAGAAAAAATTTGGAAAATTATGAATATGATGATTTCCAAACATTTTATGAAGATAATAATATTAATTCAGATCAGGAATATGTTAATATCATTCGCGCCGGAATCAAGAGACCAACAGTTTTTCCAAAGCGTAAACCTCATGAAAAATGGCACAATGCTTTTAATCCGTTTATATTGAACATTGTTAAATCTAATACCGACATAAAATTTATAACAGAAGAGTATTCGTGCGCAACTTTTGTCGTGGATTACGTCAATAAAACGAACAGAGGTGTTAGCAATTTACAAAGACAAATAATTGAAATCATGGATGAACACCCAGAATTCAATATATTTGAAATTACTAAAAATATTAGTATCAATCTTTTGAATCATACCGAGATAAAAAGTCAAGAAGCTGCCTGGTATTTGTTGAGAGAGCCTGTGTCAAAAAGTTCATCCATAATTGCTTATATACCGACTGTATGGCCCATTGAAAGACAAATTATAAAAAGGACCATGAAGGAATTGAGTGAATTGGATGATGATAGTACAGATATATGGAAAGAAAATTGGTTCGACAAGTACGAAAAAAGACCGGAAGATTTAGAAAATATTACTCTCATGCAATTCGTTTCTAAGTACTACAAAAATAACAAAGGAGAATATGTTCATCGAGATGAACCGAGGGTAATACGTTATCGCAATTATGATATGGCTACTGATTTAAATGAATATAAGAGAGAAATGGTATCTTTACACATTCCATTTCGTCATGAAGAGGCAGAAATTCTTGAAGAAATGAAATTTATTAGATTATACGATGAAAATGTAGATCTGATATTACAGAGGAGAAAAGAATTTGAATCCAACATTGACATCGAAAGGATACTACAAACTTGTCGAGAATTATGCCGCGAAGAAGATCCAGATGACAATAAAGAAATAAGAGATGTAGGTAGACTTCCTGATTAACACCCATTTCAAGAATTACACAATGACCCGAATGCTGAAATGAATGATGATTTACAAATTGCAATGTTGAATAATCTTGGAGCTATCGCTAAAAGGAAATAAAACAATGTCTTATGATGATTTTTACGATCTTAGGCGCCGAGCTAATGAAGAACAACGAGAAATTCTGTTTCATAAATGCATCACTTGATATTTGGCATCAACAGTTCATAGTGCATTAAGCATATCATTGTCCAGAGTAATGCCACTTAATATTGAAAAAGCTTATCAATATAGAACAAGTCCTTATTATTGATGAAGTAAGCATGGTTTCCTCTGAACTATTGGAACAGATTAATACTCGTCTGAAACGAATCACTGGCTTGTTTACGAAAGATTTTGGAGGATTAGATGTCACACTCATCGGGGTTTGCGACAATTATCTCCAGTAAAGGCCAATTAAAAGGAGAATTACTGGTGAAACACCTTGGCAAAACATAAAAATAAATGAATTGAAACAAGTAAAGAGACAAGATGGTAGTCAGTTTGTCGAAATATTAACGAAAATTGGAAATGGAAATATTCTAACAGAAGAAGAAATACAAGTAATGGAATCAAGAATCAAGATTTATCACAAAAGCAGAAGCTCATTTAGTATGTCCTGAAGAAATTAGACTTATATTTACAAACGCTGCAGTAAATAAGTACAACCATTCTATTTTAAGTGGGAAGCGTTAAGGTAGCCGCAAAATTTAAATTTTCTTACGATTTTTTGCAATTTGCAGCTCAGTGTCTGGGTTTATGTTGATTAAGGTATGATTCGCGACCGTAACAAATATGTATTTACAGAATTGTAATAATTAGAAACAATAATACAATTTCTTATAATCCTGAAATGTTAAGATTTCATAAAATAGTTATTCAATAGAATTACTTGGTCTTAGAGAGCTGTATGGATGACTGACCTGTAAATTGCAAAAAACGTAAGATAATTTGGATTTCGCGGGCTACCCCTGCGCTGCCGGCTTAAACTGTGCAGTAAATAAAATAATATCTTTGGCATCGGATGTTTTCGTTGGTTGTCATAATGCTGAGTAAGAAAATTTCGTTAAGAAGATGTTGCATAAAATGGGAGCTGGTGATAATGGTGGATTGCCTTACGAATTAATTTTAGTTTTTAACCGACCGTACAGGATGACTAATAACATAGAAATTGCAGATGCATTGTCAAATGGTATTGTAGGAAAATTGTGTCATGTGGAGAGAGATGAGGATCATGACATCATTGGATGAAATTTCCAAAGTCATGTTGACGAAAACAGGCTTGTGGCTAAGTAATAACAGCTGCACGGGTCGATCGATCAGTTTAAGCTACGCTTGTCGGGGTAGGTCCGTGAATGGGTGACCATCTTTACACACCAAGACCCCTCCTTGCCTCGGAAAGCACGTTAAGCCGTTGGTCCCGGCTGTCATTCGTGGATCTTTGACAGTCGTTACAGGTCGTCAGAAGCCCGAAAGCCTGACAACGAGTCTTAGCAAGCGGTATCGTGTTACCCAGTAACAGGTTGTGGTTCAGATAGGCAGTCGGATCATGTAAAATACTGGTATTCAGCTGCATCCGGTTAGACTGGAAGCCGACCCCAACATACATAGTTGGAAAATAGCTACGCAGATCATGACGTGGACGAAAACGGGCTACAAGATCAAGAAATCTTAGTGCACGCCACGATCTTGACGACGATGCGGTGCCAATCAGTCATCAGACATCATCCATACAACAATAAAAATTCCCACTTATTTCTGCTTTGGCAATGACTATTTATGAATCACAGGGAAGTAGGTACTTATGATGCTATTATTTACGAATACGATCGCAAACATCCTAGAGGTTTAGTATACGTAGCTTTAACAAGAATAACGAGGATTCAAGGTTTATTTATGGTTACTCAAGAAAATACTAAGGACAGCTGGAAATTTTTGAATTGGTAGAACAGGAACATTTTTTTATTTGAGATAGGTTTGCTCTTGACTCTAGTCTAGGTCAGAGATGACAGACAAAGTCGACGATGGAGCGAGCTTACCCAGAAGAAGCCTGTTCACTCTCACTTTGATGAGATCGGTGTTGTATGCGTTCGGAAAAACAGACGCAGGCAGAGAGTTCCACTCCTTTCTGTGCGCATCACAAAAGACATTTGGAAACGCTTAGTGCGAATTGGTGGAATAGCAACTAGGTAGAGATGGTAACCTGCAGTGCGTCTAGATGTCCGATGGTAGAAAGGGGCCGGCGGAATGAGGTCGTGGAGTTCTCGAGCACACTCAACACACATCATCTTAGAATGCTTCAAAAACAGATAAATATCACAAGAGATCAACAAGTCATCGAGAAGATTCTAATGTTAGAATTAAAAAGGTTACAAAACACACGACGACGGTCACTAAAATTATTCTCGTAATCATCTCTAACAGGAATGGATTATCTATATTCTAATTCAATTGCCAAAGTTTACATGCGTTTGCAGCGGATTTTTAAAATCGATGCTATCGTAAAAAAGTCAAATGTTCTGCTTATGACAGAAACTCGTTTGAAAAACGAAGAACCTCATATTTCGAATTTCTATTTTCTTGTAAGATATAAAAGACCTGAAGTTTCAGTCGTTGGATTTATCATAATACATAAGATACATCTCACGTTGTCACTTCATGTAAGGACGTACATACCTAACGATTTTGACTTCTATTCCGTAGGCATAAGGATGGCAATAAAAGCAAAGACATGATTATAAAACCAACTGTTTACTGCAGCCGCCATTTCTCATGCCACCAACGCAATAGAAGTCAAAATCGGTTAAACGGACTGTAAAAAAGGTTATTGTAAGTGGAATATAGAGGGATTAGTCTTAATGTTTATGATATAGGCCAAATATACGTTGCTCGTTGCAATTCCGCCAATACCCTTTGACATTTCAATCCATGAGACAGATACAACAATTTTTATACGAAAATTTAATATACTTCGAAAGAAGGTTCTGCAAATACTCGAAAAAAGATTTGTCGAAAAATTTGACGATGTACCGATGATATTAAGTGGAGACTTCAAAATCGACTTTGCAGATGATAAAAATCTACTTACCATTAACTGAATTTATAAATGAAGCATTAGGTTTGACTATGTCTAAATAATTATCGAAAATTCAGTAAGTACTACAAAATATAAAAACGACGATCGGTGCAGTTTTTACACAATACTTTCACAAATTCCAATCAAACATTTTTGTTTCTAATTTCAGTTGCCATAAGCCTATTGTAGTTATCTTTTTTAGAATATAATAAAATGATTGAAAGTACAAATAATTTAAATATTGTTGAAATTAACTATGATCAATGCCAACAGTGAAAATAATAACATCTACAGCGTGTTACGGAAAGGGTATATACATATCAAAGGCACGGATTCTTTTGGTGATAACAAACTAAATGGCAACATTTTTTTAATGGAATATACCTACATAATTAGAAAGTTAAGAAACATTTAACTAAAAATAAAAATCAAATGTAATTTCCAATCGAATTCTACACATCACTAGACCAAGTCAACTGATTGGTGTCAATAAACTGCACACAAAGAAACAACTCCGTAAAAGATTTGTTTCTCCTGGTACAATTTGCAAAATGGGTTCTGCATGTTAGTTTTGTTCCACAAAATCATACTAATGATTAGAACAAAAACCTTATTGTAACTTAGACAATAGTTTTTTTTTTAGTAAAACAAAGTTACATACTGGGCAGTACCCAGTATGTAACTAATACTACAGTAGGAGTATTTTTTTTCTTTCATAAAATCATACTTTAAATATCAAATAATAAGTACTCCTAAAAGCTATAGCCCAAATTTTCCAGCTCAGCACTAATAACAATTTTCCTGTAAATCTGCTTTAACATAATCATCCTTTTTTGTGTTTTTGACACTGAAACTAACTGAGATAAATGGCTGACAAAAGTATGTTAAAATTGCAATAATAGGAAACTACAAAAGTATTCAATACAAAAAAAAAAGTTTTAGTTAATTTGAAAATGAACCCTAGAAAACTTTTGTACGTAACTTATGTGTATCCTGGTACCAATGTGCCAATGTGTGTGTGTGTGGTAATGCCAGAGGGTTCCGCACTTAATTTTATTTTAGTGAACATTGGATAAGTAGGTAGTTACTCCTTAACGCCGCTGACACCGCGAATAACATCAAAAAGAAGTGAATTATTGAATGTATCCAAACTTTGTTTACAGTCGTCCCGTTGTCCGATCGTCGATGATAGGCGCGTGCGCCGTGTTTGAACGGGGGGAGGGAGTGTTTAACTTTTCCGTAATCAGCGAATGTCTCCAACTATGCAACAGAAGTTATTTAAAGTACTAGGACTTCATGGGTAACGGAAATTATCGCACAATAATAATACTCAACCCTAATTTCTGTACTTTTACAATCATGTAGGATAACAAAGGATACACACACAATGATATTTCGGGTCAATGAGGCAGTTGGCGGCACACCGCTCTTATCTGATTTTTATGAAATTATTTTTTTTATTTTGATATCCAGCCTAAACTGCGTAAGTCCTGTTTTAAGCTCAAAACTTTTGTTTATTTCCTGATTATCTCCAATATCCAAGTAAGCAAAGTTTAGCAACTAAGACTTACTTGTTCATCTCAAAATATTTCAATGTTTGTAAGTTTTTAAAATTACAATGTTTGAAAGTATTGTTCATTTAATTAAGGTAAATTTTCAAATGGATTTATCAATTTCGTGTATTAACGCATGAGAGATGCTTCTTATGACGTGTTTGGTGTCGTACAGAATTATTGTTTTCGTAATTTCTTTAATTAGCAATAATTGGGTCAGCTACCTTAGTACTAGGATAGTAGGATAATTCTGTAGTAGGATATCCGGCTTTTTTCGATTCCTTTTAAGTCGCTCTCTAACCGTGTCGGTGCAAAGTTGTGTTTATTGTCAGATCAGTGATTGCTGCGGTCGTGAAAATGTCGTCACGTAGTAATAGTGAATATTATGAGATGATGTTGTGTGTTGGAGCAACGGATGGTAATCTGCGAGCTGCCCGAGAGCTGTATCGTCAGCGATTCATCGACGGTAGACCAGTAGCTGAGCGTCGGCTGCTGCCATCGATGGCATGTTTCAGCCGGATGGTACAACGTCTGTACTCCAGGGGTTCATTCCATGAGCCTGCATCGGAAGGTCGGCCAAGCAGGAGCGATCCTGAATTTGAAGACGCTGTGCTAGAATATTTTGAAAGTACTCCACGCAGTAGCACAAGACGAGCAGCATTAGTGCTGGGCGCTGAGAACCATGTGAAGGTATGGCGGGTGCTGCGCCAAGACCGCCAGCATCCGTATCACTTCCGCCCTATTCAGGAGCTTACGCCAGGAGATTTTTTGCCACGCGTGACCTTTTGCGAGTGGTATCTAAGGCAGACAGACGCCTCGCCGAGTTTTAGTTCCACAGTGCTTTGGACCGACGAAGCAAGTTTTACGAGAGCGGGAATAAACAACTTGCATAATGAACATGTTTGGGCCCATACCAATCCCCATGCTTCATCACAGTCGTCATTCCAACATCAATGGCGACTAAACGTGTGGGCTGGCATAATCGGCAAAGTACTTGTGGGGCCAGTTTTTTTTCCGCAAATTCTGAACGGTCCAAATTATTTAGAATTTTTAAGAAATCGGCTGGACGATGCCCTCGATGTATTACCCGTCGCAAGATACGTGGATCTTGTGATGGATAATAATATGATCTTCCAACATGATGGAGCACCAGCACACTACGCCCGTGAGGTTCGCAACTATCTGGATGTGCGGTTCCCTCAGTGGATCGGGCGCGGTAGTACGAGTGTGGCTTGGCCTACACGATCACCAGACTTGACGCCGTTAGACTTTTTTTGTGGGGGTACATTAAGAATACTGTGTACGCAGTGGAGTGTGATACCGTGCTCGAAATGAAAGTGCGAATCAAAAACGCTTTTAGGAGTGTAACGCCGGATATACTCCGCAATGTTCAGCGAAATCTGCGTGAGCGTGCGGCTTTGTGCGTACAACGCCAAGGCCAGCACATTGAACCTCACCTTCATTAAAAAGTAAGTTACTTTTAAAGACTTCATCAATGAAACTTATTATCAATTTTTACGTAGTTATCACGTTTCCGTATCGTATGCCGCGCGCGGCACACTTACTATTCGCAGATCAAAGGAAAGCCGCCGTTTTGTCGGTAAACTTCTTATTTTCTTTAGTGATTGTATGATGGTGATTTAGGTGTTATTTAAGAAAATGTCTACGTTGCTGCGACAAAATTTAATTCATGTTTCATACGTAAACATAAAATCGGTCAGAGCTACAGCTTGCATGTACTTTCGGAACTTTCGGAAGAGATAGATACTGGATTCACGTTTTAATCCGGTCGTTTGATCCTGCCGCCAATCGTGCCGCCTGCGCTGCCGCTTTAGCGGCGCCGCGGGGAAGTGTGTGCGTACTAGGCGCACAGACTGTCGGAAGAGATAGATACTGGATATACGTTTTAAGCTGGGGCAGGTGTGTGTGTGTACTGCACAGACACAGATAATGGATAATGACCCTCGTAGTGCGGTGACACGTTTGTTATGATTTCAATTGAATAAACTATGAAATAAAAAACATATTACGTATTTTCAGTTTTTCAAAGTTATTGCTTATGAGCTGAAATTTTGTACAGAGATTAGAAACCAGATACACTCTTCACCCGGTTTGTATGTATATACCCTTTCCGTAACACGCTGTATACATACGAGTATAAATACAAGGTATAAAAATATAAGTGTATACTAATTTTATTATTTCAATTAAGTTGCATTTGTTGGATCCTCTACACATAAATATAACATCACGCCTTGTTTCCCCGAAGAGCCAGGCAGAGGTGCAGGTACCTATAGTACACCCGCATTTCGCCAGTTATGTTTAAGGCCCATGTAATAGGGGGCGAGCCTATTGCCATCTACCGGGCACAAATCCAGACTCCGGGCTGCTACTGAGAAATTCCAGATAGAAAACCCAGTAACTCTGCCCGACCTGGGAATCGAACCCAAGGCCTCATGCTCAGCAGTAGCGCTTGCGACCACTAGACCAACAAGGCAGTCCTCTACATAGGATCGCAATTAGACAAAGTGTCTGGTTTAGCTACTATGGGCGCAGAACTGGGATACGAGTAAAAAAACTAGAGGAAGTAACTCCTTATAATAACGTCCACACTGTAAATTGTTAGAGTCAATTAAGGGACATTACTAAACACTACAGAAATAATTCTCTGACCTTAAAAGGAAACACAAGCAGTTCCCTGGCAGTATGTGCTGCGGTCACGTCTCAAAGAACACTCTTCAATCCATTGTCCAACACCATACCCCTTTTTTTTGGTGGGAAATCATCAAATGACTTCTCCCGCTCTGGGCGGAGCGGGAGGGTGTGTCAGACTTTTACTGACTAAAACCCACCCGTGTTCCTTTAGTTGCCTGTGCCGGGGCCACGGTAACTCTTTCGAACGTCCCCATCAATTGGTGTACACCATAACCCTAGAATCCGCCCAACGCCAAACAGGCGTTGTATGTCTTGTTTTTTATTTCATACTCATATAACAGATCCGACATATTTGTACTGCGCTTGCGCAGCCTATCATATGTTTTGATTAATAAATTAACTATATGAAAATGTGGGATGGAACACAGCATCTTAGGCGTAATAAAAAGACAGGATAGAATTCGGAACGTCACGCTGCGTTCCAAAACTGGTATAATGGACGTAGGCAAGAAGGCTGCCAGGCTAAAATGGGATTGGGCGGGTCACGTCAGCCGCATGCACGATGAACGCTGGGCAAAAGTCCACACAATGAGTACCTGAAGATGGACGGCGCCGCCGAAGCAGGCCCAGAAAGAGGTGGCGGGATGACCTGGGCGCGTATCGTGAGGCCTGGCTCGAGGTGGCGCGGGAAAAAAGTTCAGCCGGGGGACAGTATCTATAGGCTAACTGAAAAAAAAAGTGTATAATTATTGCTCGGAGTGCCAATAGATGTGAAAACCAGACTAATAATATTTTAAATTTTCAAATTATGTTTAATTATTCATACTGTAATTAATATAAAAATTAAAAAAGAAAACAACATTCCAAACTTGTAAGCTTTCACTTCTGTCGCCAGTCCAATTTAAAAAAAAATAGTTGGTAAATTGAAGATTGATTTAATTTAAATAATTTCATGTTTAGTAATTATTTTCAACTGTTGGTATAGTGTACATCAGTGTTTTTCATTCTTTTTGAATACTCAACCCCTTTACAAGTTAAAAAATTCTAGCGACCCTCTGCCTAGGCCCTATGGCCATAGACAAACGAAATGATAGTAATTTGAAAGACTACGTTTATAATTTTCTTTCTTTTGGGACAACATAATCGTTTATAATTTTCTTTTTCTTGGTGTAACATAATTAACGCGCAACCTCTATTTATGTTCGCTTAAGTCGTTAAAATGTAGGGAACAGCTGATTTTTTTCGCGATTTCAGGTTTAGTCCTATAGTAAAAGTTGTTCATAATGTTGAGTACAATGACCCCTTAAGAGGTTGTGCGTTATTTATGTTACATCTTGTAGATTGAAATTAAAAATCGCTTTAAAACGTTTAGTGCCATTCGCCACTTCTTACCTATGTGAACTGACAACCTCTTCAATGGTGGGCGTTAAAACTAAAAAGAGAAATAGGCTTCAACTAGAAAATGATTTGATTATTAACATCTCAAAAATAGAACCACGTTTTGACAAATTTTTGAAAAATAAGCAAGCCCATCCTTTTCACTGAAATAGATTTTTTTTTTTTGTGTAGGAACACTTGCCTTTTTTCTTTTGCCCGCGACCAACAGTTTGAAAAACACTGGTATAGATAATTGCTTATTTAAATAAGCACCTTACTATTAATATTTGCATGCCAAAATATGGCGAAATGTATCAATCATCGCAAAAGAATATTTATTTACATACCACCATTGTATTACCCCATTTAAAGCAAATAAATGGCTTTGACTTTGATTGTTTTGACTTTGACAGCATTCCTATGGCTACTATGGTTATTCTGGCTTACAGATTACTAATTGCCACGGACCGGCACGACTAGAGACGGTAGTACTAATAATATTTTGTACCGCGCTGCAACATCAGACCATCTCCATAGTACCTACCAAGTAGATGTATGTATTACATTGTCACCAAAGATAAATAAGTTAGGTGTGCCAAATCTCAGCTTAAACGGATGCCAGCAAGTGCTTGAAATTGAAAACTGTCTGAAAATAACAGAAAGGCCGAAGCAAGTAGAAAGGTTGTAATGCGCGGAGTACACGTTAAACCGAGTACTCTGCCGAGTAACTCGGTTTAGTTCACGCAGATTGCTCGCAACGTGTGATCGACGAGCGAGCCTCTCCCCTCGCATACCGCCGTTCCCCGCGCGCAACAGACATTTGTCATTTGTTTATCACACGCAAGGTGTGAGTTATGTTGTTACAAAATTTGTTTTTAGGGTAAAATTAAAAGTACAATACAGATGACGTGTATTGGCGAGTCCGAATCTCGCGCAGAAGGTTGCGCAGTAACTTTTTAGGAACCAAATGTGGTGACATGAGGCGAGTGTGAGTGAGAGAACATGCGCGAAAGTTTGGAGAGCCTATGTTCAGACTCTCCAAGATACGTCGCCCGTATTGTAATAAAAACGTGCAAATGTCACAAGCCAACAGTGCCGCCATTGTAGTACTCTTTGCGTCACGTTCATTCATAAAGAGAGCCATGTAAGACCATACTATGTTAGGGTGACTGTGATAATAATAATATAAAAGTTAAGAGGGTTGTCGCATTTAGTCACCTCACTCGCTCACACGGGACCATTTTTTTAAGAATGTTAATAAATGAAAAGATGCTTTTTTGGAAAATGTAATTAGCAGGCGAACTAATAATTATTATTAATTTAATAGGTAATACGTACCTAATTATTAAAAAAAAAAAAAACATTATTACTGTGGCATTTATTTTACTCATCTTAAAAACAGATCTTAATACTTATTGTACTTGTATAGAATCAAGTTTTTCTAACAGACAGCTGTGCTGCTGGGGAGTTTGTTGCGCCACTTCTTCTTCCCAGCTAAAGTACTAAGAAGTGGTGAAAGGCGGGCGGCGGGACGGTCTTATGTAATTTTTGGCGTTCGAAAAGTGCTGATTCTCAGCCTAGTTTGAATAAATGACTTTTGATTTATTGAGCCGAGTTTATTAGATACCACAATAGAAACGTGTGTTTAATAATTACCTATTAATTTAATATTATTTACTAGTTCGTCAATTGATTACATTTTTGAATAAAGCAGCTTTTCATTTAACATTCTTCAAAGAGGTGGTAAGATGCGACAGCCCTCTTAAACCAAAAAAGGTATGCGCTTCGGTAGTCTTCGTGTTTTATAATCGTGGTAATACAAAGTAGGCAAGTACTTCCATGGTTGTAATAGCTCTGTAACAGATCAAATCATCGCGCGTTGGTTTTTGAACTTCGAAGACGGACGATAATTCCCGAAGCCCATACTTTTCTTGGGTTATCTGTAATTTAGCAACGAAACATCATCTCACGGTAAATGACATGAGAATCACTTTGTTTGCAGAGCCTTCAAAAAGAAAAATGGTAAAAAGGAAGACTACTGAAACAAAGACGAGTAAGTTGTTTATGATTTTAAATTTACCGCGATGTATCGCGCCCGTTTTCTCCGAAGGGATAGGCAGAGGTTTAGCACACCCCCATTCCTCCGGTTTTATTGTAAGGCCTACGTAATAGGAGCGAGCCTATTGCCATTAATTGAGCATAAATCCAGACTCTGGGCCCCAATATGAGTTCCGTGCCCAAAGGGTATCAACGGATCCCTATTACTAAGGCTCTGCTGTCCGTCCGCCTGTCACAGGGCTGTATCTTTTTGCTCGCGAAGGAGGAGGCGGAACGCGTGATGGAGAGGCAAGCTTTGCGCCCTCACGCCCCTAGTCGCCGCAGGAGACGCCCTGGCCGTCGGTAATTGGTATCCGATTCCCGGCCACCGTAGGCGCGGTTTTGCGGACGGCGAGCAATGGGTAGCTCGCCGTCCGGAAAGGACCAGGCCCGGGTCGACGGTGCGTTGTATTCCACGCGCGCCTCAAAGAGATGTCAGCACCATTGAAGGGGTTCGCTAGGGCCGATACCAGCCGGGGTTGCGGGATGTTCGAAAGAGTTACCGTGGCCCCGGCACAGGCAACTGAAGGAACACGGGTGGGTTTTAGTCAGTAAAAGTCTGACACGCCCTCCCGCTCCGCCCAGAGCGGGAGAAGTCATTTGATGATTACCCATCCAAAAAAAAAAAGGGCTGTATCTTTTGAACCATAATAGGTAGACACTTGAAATTATCACAGAGTGTGTACTATTATACTCGTTATAACAACAAAAAATAAAATTAAAGTTAAATATTTAAGGAAGTCCCCATACAAGGAATGTGGTTAAAAATAAAATAGGCAACCATCTGGCCTGCCGACAGAAGGGAAAACTTAAAACATTAACATGTATAGTACGCTTCAAGCTTTATGGCGGCTGTAAAGTGCGCTACTCTCTGCGCAATACCGCACCCTTCACCCCCGCTGACACGTGAATTTATTACTGCGCAGCGACTCGCCTAATGTTCCGAGCCGCCATAAAGTTTCAATCGGGCTGTACACAGGCCGCTGCGCGTCGCCAGTCTGGTGCAGCACGTCACATTAGCATGTCGGTGATGCGAAACCGTAAAATTCCCCCTACCAAAAAGCGCTCAACGCGCTTATAGAAGTTCTCACTTCAGCATAAATATTATGTAGTGTTAAAATATTGTATGGTGGTACAGAACACTTCGTGTGCGAGTCCGACTCGCACTTGGCCACTTTTTTAGCATGCCAACGAGATTGTAAAAGTTTTGTAATATTTCATTTCATTTATTTATTCATTTAACAATATTAACATTGTGTTGAATATAACATATTAAAAAAAAAAAAAAATTATCACATGCAGAAACAATACATTTAAAAGCCCAATTAAAATTTTTGTGAAATAAGAGTCCAGCGTCAATTAATTAAAAATATGTCCTCACTTCAAATAAATATAAAGTCAAAGCAATAGCAGCGAGCAGCCTGTGGGTTCGGTATACGCAGCTAGCCATCAACGTCCTGCGTATTCAGTATAATAATGCTTTCAGGATGCTGTTGGGTTTGCCGCGCCACTGTAGTGCGTCACAAATGTTTGCAAACGCGCGTGTTGACGGTTTCCACGCTATAGTGCGTAAGAAAGTGGCGTCATTATTTCAAAGACTGCGCGGTAGCACCAACAGCATTTTGCAAATGATTGCATCCCGCCATGACTGTCCCATACAGGCACACTGGGTGGGAATAGTTACGGGAAAATTTTAATTGTTAATTTTAGTTGTTAAAAAATGTATTTTTGTCATATTATGTTCCTACTAACATAGATTTAAGAAAAATTGTAACTAACACTTATGGATTTCTGTCCGAAATAAATAGATAATAATAATAATAATAGCAAGCATAATGTCAAAATTCAATGTCAAAATATTAAGAGCAGGTACTTACAACAAAAAAAAAATTAAAATAAAAAATAAAAAAATATTTAAAGCTTGACCACTGCTATTATATAAATATTGTAAATTGTAGACTAAAACATATATTTATTATTTTCAGACAACTTAAGCAAGCCCATTAAGGAATGTCAAGATAAGGTTGACCAAAAAACTATAAAGTACATCAATCCTAGACAGAACGCAGCCCTCATTTTAGAACATTCGACCATTGTGCCCTTCAAATCTAGGGTAGGATATTTTAATTGCTTCTATTGCAACAAACAATTTGCCGGCTTCGATTCGTTAAAAACTCATGTCAGTGAGCTACACGAGAATATCAGTTATAAATGTATTGTAAACAGCATACATAGACCCCAAGATCGTATCAGAGCTGATGTCAGTGATATAAATTGCAGAATCTGCAAAAAGAAAATAGACGACGTAGAATTTTTAATTCAACATTTGACAGATGACCATAATGTCAAATTCAATTTTGACAGTGACACCAAAAAGCCCGCGGATTGTATTTTGGGTTACGATTTGAGCGAAGGAAGGTATAGATGCTGCCAGTGCAAAGAAGAATTTACGTTTTTCAAAACACTATCTAATCATATGAATGAGCACAGTACTGACCATGTATGTGATGTTTGTGGGCGATGTTTCTTACTAGCCGACCGTTTAAGAGCACATTCGCAGTCACATAAAGAAAAAAGTGTAGTCAAATGCGATTTCTGTGGAAAAATATGTGGATCCAAAATGCTGTTACAAAGCCACGTAAGATATAAACATCAAAAACTCCCATTCATGTGTTCAATTTGCAACATACCCTTCAATACAAGTCTGAAACGAGTGAAGCATTTAGAAGAAGTACACAACCGCGCTCCATTGGATTTAACTTGCAAAATATGTTCTAAAAAGTTTGGGCATCATTTAAATTTATATAACCATATGAAGTATCATACGAATACAAAACCGGAGCGTAAGTTCGGCTGCAGTGTTTGCGGCATGAAGTTTGCAACTAACACTGGGCTTTCCAACCACATGGTGGTACATACAGGAGAGAAAAATTACGAGTGTGAAGTCTGTCATAAAAAATATGGCCGACGGAAAACTTTGATGGAACATTTGAGGATACATAAGAACGATAGGAGATTTGCTTGCGGAGCTTGTTCCCAGGCTTTTGTTCAAAAGTGTAGCTTGAAAAATCACATAAGAGTTCACCATGGCGTTATGGATTATGAAAAACTGATTGTAGATAATAAATTGGATGCAAAATAAAATGTTTTCTGACTTTGTTTGTTTCTTTTACAAGTCTGCGCATTGTATTGGAAAATTGGGTAAACCAAACGAATTTAAAATGTCTTCCAGGAAGTTCATAAATATGTTACTTAGAAATTCAACGACGATTTCTTACTGGAATAATGTCCGATTGCATTTTTGCCCTTGAGTGTGCTGACGTAAGGTCCCGGGGTCACAACTGCTAGGCCACTAGTGTTGAATAGCAGAACGATTGAAAAACCTCACAGTGTGCCCATGTTTTTTTTTAATCAGTTCATGGCATGGCCTGTTTAAGGGGGAAGCTCCAGGTAGCCCGCGAAATTCAAAATTTCTTATGTTTTTTTGCAATTTGCAAATCGGTAATAAGTTGTATGTTGAGACCGTAACAAATATTCATTTACATAATTATAATCATCAAAATCAGTAATACAACTCCATAAGTTTGTATAATCCTAATTATCAAGATTTCATGAATTAATCATCCAATAGTATTAATTACCTGGTCTTTGCTGAATTCTGCTGACGCCTCAAGGCGTCAGCAGAATTCACAGTCTGACAATGACTGGGTTTTAGAGGTTTTGATGACTTTAATTATTATAATTCTGTAAATACATACTTATTACGGTCGCGAATCATACTTTGATCAACATTCAACCTAAAACTGAGTTACAAATTGCAAAAAATGTAAGAAAATTTGAATTTCCCGGGCTACCTGGCGCTTTCGCCGTAAAGTGAAAGCGCCAGGGACGACCCTTCCTTACTATTTTTGAAGTGAGTCAAGGACTAATTTCAAAAATAGTTAAGGAAGGGCACGCAGCAGAAGAAACTGGTACAAAAATTCGGACACCAGGCAAGGAGAGAAAACGTAAAAGTAGATTTGTGCATGTTGATGATTTTGACATGGAAGTTATACGGAGGAAAGTACTATTCTGTTAAAAAAGAGGTCCCTACTGTTAAAAAGCTTCTAGAGGTCTACAGAAATAAATTACACAGGACAGCGAGAGTCTGCGAAAGCTGCTTCACAAGGTAGGATTTCGTTTTAAAAAATCTCAATCCAATCGGAAGGTTCTTATGGAGCGTAATGAAATATCAGCTTGGAGAGCTAAGGACTTGCATGCAGTGGATAAAAATAATAAATCTCCCCAGCCCCGGCCCATAATTTATTTAGATGAGACCTATATTCACTCTTCGCATACATCGGGTAAATGTTGGCAAGGAGAGGGTGAAGACGGAGTATTGGAGCCTGTATCGAAAGGGCAAAGATATATTATTGTTCATGCGGGAGGAGATACTGGATTTGTTACAAATGCAATACTTGTGTTTAAATCAAACACAAAAAGTGGTGATTATCATGACGAGATGAATAGTACTAACTTTAAAAAGTGGGTTATTGAGAAGCTTGTGCCTAATTTACGAGAGCCATCCATAATAGTGATGGATAATGCTCCTTATCACCGTATTTGTGTGAATAAAGTCCCAAATACGAATTCCTTAAAAAAAGATATACAATTATGGTTGACCCAAAATAAAATTGACTACGGAGAGAATTTGACTAAACCTCAGCTTTTAGAAATAATTAAGAGAAACAAGCCTTTTTTTTTGTGGATGGGAAATCATCAAATGACTTCTCCCGCTCTGGGCGGAGCGGGAGGGCGTGTCAGACTTTTACTGACTAAAACCCACCCGTGTTCCTTCTGTTGCCTGTGCCGGGGCCACGGTAACTCTTTCGAACATCCCGCAACCCTAGCTGGCATCGGCCCTAGCGGACCCCGTCAATAGTGCTGACATCTCTTTGAGGCGCGCGTGGAACACGACGCGCCGTCGACTCGGGCTTGGTCCTTACCGGATGGCGAGCTACCCATTGCTCGCTGTCCGGGTAAGCCGTCGGGTCCTGGGGCGGTATTCCTGGCATTCAGCCTGCGCACCGCCACTCTCAGCTCTACCTCGGTCACCTCCGGAGCATCGTCGTCATCGTCGGCTGCGTGGTCCGCATCCGACACCGCAGGAGGCGGAGCCATGGGCGGGGGAGTATGTTCCCCTCGCGAAGGGAACAGAGCGCTCACCACGTCCTCCACGAGCTGGGGCCGGAGACTCTGCGTCAGCGGGGGAGCCCATAAGAGAAACAAGCCTGAACCTGTATATGAGATTGAAAAAAAATTTAGAACACAATAGACACAAATGCTTATATTTACCACCTTATCACTGTGATCTCAATCCCATTGAACTCATATGGAGCACAATGAAAAGAAAAGTTGCTGATGTAAATATTGAGCACAAAAATGCTGAAATTCCCCGCCTAGTTAGAGAAACTTTTGATGCTATAACAGTTCATGAGTGGGCACAGCATTGTAAACACGTTCGCAGATTAGAAGGAGAATACTTAAAACATGATTTGTATTTAGATAAACCTTTTATTATAGAAGTGGTAAGTGACACTGAAACCGAAAGCGATAGTGATAATGATGATAGTGGTACGGAAATAAGCGGAGTATGGCCTCACAACCAGGATGAAGTTGTGTATGCAGGTTCATCTAAAGATCACAATTACTGTAAACCTGGTTTTCAATAAATCATTGTAAAGCAATTTGTTTTTTTTTATTACACTACACTACCACTAGGTACCACTGCTAATTATCATTAGTCAAATCTGGTGTTAGGGGTTAGCTACGGTCATAACTAAATGCTAGACGTCCAGGTACCTCTTGCAAGGTAGGTACCTACTTAACTTCGCATTAAATGAAAGTTGTATCCCCCCGTGGAACATTTTATCTGCTAAATTTCCACTTCATTGGATTACTTTTTAGATAAAGCCATTGTTTATTGCTGAGAGACTAAACTGTTAGCGTAAGTACCTACGTAACTGTAAATTATCAAATTCTTTTTATTTATTTTATTGTTTTTATGTAGGTATCATTGTTTTTAATTTGTACAAACTGTAATTCTTATTAAACGATTGTCTAATGTGAAATTTCCTTCTTGAAAACTTACTCAATTTTGGGCACCTTATATTAATTAGCAACACTGAACCGACGGTGCCGTCCTCTTTCAGTTCACAGATAAGTTGGTAGAACTATAGAGTCAGTGCGTGTGTGCCTTTGTATGGACGGCAGCACATCAAGCTACTACAATCTGTCAAATTTCTTTAATAGATTTTCAACTTAATTGGAAAAATATTAGGTTCAAGGTTAATTGGGAAAATTTGACAGTTTCGGGTAGCGTGACCTGCTGGCGTCTGTACACAACACAAGTATTATGTTATCTGTGATGAATGCAGATCAATGAATAGGGTTCTGTGGTGCAAACCCAAAGGACCCAAACTCAAAAGTGTAGATAGAGAACAAGAAGCTCAAAAGAAACTGAAAGAAACAACATGGCGACAGCACATTTTTGAAGTATTATTTCATATTACTTGCATTGTTTAGATTAAAATAAGACAGTGTTACTACGTGTCTGCTGTTTGTGCTAGATAAAATATCACAATTAAGATTCAGTCATAGTTAAATGTCATCGAACATTCAAAATGTCGTCAGAAAATTGGAAATTAGAGAAGGATTTGTGTCGTTGCTGCCACAGTGAGGGAAGTTTCAAAAATTTGGCTGAACCGTTTAAAATTACGGATTTAGCGGAAATTTATGCTGATATATTGAAAGAATGTTTCGACATTGACGTGAGTATTATGCACAAATTATTAAATCACGCTCTCACATTGTAAAATATGATGTAGTTTGTGAACAATACAATGGGTTGTTTACATTTAAATTATTTTGTAATTTTTAAATGTTAGTGGCGCTGAAACAATGCCCTGACCACCTGACCAAAGTCTAGTTTAGAATGTCATTCTTTTAAGCCTGGTTAAACATGAAAGTATTAAGGTATGAAATTTTAACTAACGGAAGTCTCAAACTAGGCATAGCCTGTATCTTGGTGACCCAAACACTACACAAAGTTAATAATATAATGTGTTCTGTTAGCACAAGATTCTTAAGTTCATAATAAAACTTTTGAAAAATTACGAAATGAAAATACAAAGAAAATAAATAACATAGACTGTACATATAAAACCATTAATTTACTCACACGCAACACTCGCTTAAATTTTAAGGTGAGTAAGTTTTTCGTGTAAGTGAGGATATGAGTGTTATCCGAGTGTGTATGTGTAGATATTAGCGTGTGCTGCAAAGTAAACTATATATTTCCTCATAAGTCCGGCCCAGCAAACATTCTTTTAGTTTAGTTTTGGCCTCTAGAGTAGTTGTTTGGTATAGTGAAAGTTTTGCTCATAGCATTGAATACTTGTATGGTTAAAAATGATGAAAACCAGGATGCAATTACTTGTTTAGTTTGAATTATTTTATACTATACTAGATGTTGCCCACGACTTCGCCCATGTAGATGTGATTACTTCCGTACTTAAATCGGATTCTATTTACAATTTCATGGGTTTGCATGGATCCCAAATTGTTTTTCTGAAATAAAAGTAGCCTAAGTTACTCCTTTTAACATCAGCTAGCTGCCAGTGTAAGCCCTGTCAAAATCGGTCCAGCCGTTTCGGAGATTTGCCGGAACAAACAGATAGACAGCCAATATGTTAAAAATAGGATTTTTGTTATAAGTACTGTATATACTTTCATAAGCATTTAGTAAAAAGTTGTTTATTTTGACATTACAAACAGACACTTCAATTTTATTTATTTGTATAATAATGTTGTGTTATTGAGTGTAATAAAAGTCTTTATCCATAAACTTTACAGATGGCCCCAGTCCCAGGCATGCTAAGTGCCGTGACATACACAATCTGTGAGGTTTGCGTCATTAGACTACGAGATGCATCAGACTTTAAAAAGCAAGTTCTATCGTGTGAGGAGCGCTTTAAGGATATGTATAATAGGAATGTTATAAAAGGTATGTAAATGTGATTCATTATATAATATTAAAATAAATAAAATTAAGAAATGATTATTCAGAATAAATATCTTATCTATAGAAATAAAAACCAATTGCCGCATGCATGAAAGATCATCACTTGAGATCAGTTTGTGTTCGTAATTGTCAGAGAAGGCCAATTCTCATACTTAAAATATGTTCAAATTCAAGTTGCAATCTCATCGCAGCGACAATCAATTTAAAAAACTTGACAAAAATGTAGGGAAATCAGAGGTATTTTTGACAGATTGAGGCTGCGATTAGAATGCGAAAGTTCTTAAAAATACGAGAATTGCCACCAAGGTTTGTATGAAAGATTTTTTTTTTGGGAAATCCACTGGAAAAGTCCGAAATTTGGAAGGTATTTTGTATGAAAATCGCAATAACTGGATATAGAGACATGAATTTCACCCGGGTGACGCCGAGCACAGACAGCTAGTTAGAAATAATTTACAAAGGTATTGCAATGTTAGAGGCCAGTACTAGGTAGGATAAACCAGTCTCATAGGCGGCAGGACCTCAAACGGTATTGTAATTGTAGGACAATCTAATTCTTATCAACAACATTTAAAGATCAGAGGGGCAATTCCCGTAATTTAAGAATGTTCACAGTCTGGTCTCAGTCTCAATATGTCAAAAATACCTACAATTTCCCTACATTTTTGACAAGTTTTTGACAGATTGTTGCTGAGATGAGATTGTGACTGGATTTTGAACGTTTTTAGTTACGGGAATTGGGCTTCAGATTTAAGAGGTCTTGAAATAGTGACAAAATTAAACCAATTAATTATATTATACCTAGTTTACTTAAATATTATTTACTGCGCTACAAAACAAAGACAGTTGATGCGGCTCAAAAGGCTGCCTGACTTAATTGGGACTGGGCAGGACATATACAATGTGGCAAACTGTTGTCCCAGATAGCACAGAACTGGTGCCCTGAGTCAGAAGCGAACCGCGGCAGGCCACGTAAGAGATGGCGGGATGAATTGGATAGATTCCGCCATAATTGGAAGCAGAACGCGCGGGCTCGCGAACGGTGAAGGGAGGCCTTTGCCCAGGAGAGGCAGAGCACAGCGCAGGCTACCAAAAAAAAAAAAGATCTAGTTTACTTAAATATTATTTACCTTTACCTTCCAGTCAAGATAGGTTACATTAGCCACATTAGAGCAGACGCCTGGAACCTATAGTCGTTGGAAACAAAAATAGTCACCATAGCCGAAATTGGCAAGAGATGTATTATTATTTTATTTATTACTTACCTTCACAATTAAAATAACAAAATATGTCTTAAATAGGTAACATCATGAATAGTTTGTGTAAATGATAAATTATATTTATGTGTGTAAATTGGTTAAAAAAAAACTTTCACATCAAAATTAAGTTATGTTTGAAACAAAAATAGATGAGTTTGGTGTTTCTTAACTGAATCTTCTGAGAAGAAAGACCGAAACAAACTCAGAGGTCACAGTCTCTTATAAAGTCCAGACAATCTTGCTCAAAAGGAAAAACCGGAACCCTTAAAGGATCACTCGTATGTCTGTCTGGTTGTCCGTCTGTCACAGCAAAGTTGCTCCGAATCTAATGGACCGATTAAGTTGAAATTTGCTACACCTATGAATTGCTGTGACCCAAACACGGACCTGCAACGTAAATAAATGAATTTTGAAAAGTCTATATTTTTTTTTTACATTTGTCATCATCATCTTCCTGCCCTTATCCCGTCTTATTTGGGGTCGGCGCAACACGTTTTTTTCTTCCATTCTGTCCTGTCACTCGTCAAACTATCACTGACTCCCTTTTCTTTCATATCACTTCTCACACAATCCATCCATCTTTTCTTTGGCCTCCCTCTCCCTCTCCATCCATCCACATGTAAACTCATAACTCTTTTAGCAACATGCGTTTCATCCTTCCTCTTCACATGACCATACCAAGACAAACGATTCCCTTTCAATTTTTCAGTCACTGGCGCCACTTTCAAACTTCCCCTAATATATTCATTTCTCACTTTATCCATTCTCGTCACACCACACATCCATCTTAACATTCTCATTTCCGCTACGTGCAATCTTTTTTCATCCGTCTTTTTCACAGCCCAACATTCTGATCCATACAGTATGACAGGCCTTATCACGGACTTGTAGATTTTACCCTTCAACTTGAGAGGCATCCGTGGGTCACAAGTTGTTCCCGTGACCTGTCGCCATTTCATCCATCCTGCGTTGATCCGATGCGTTACATCCCGGTCTACCTCACCATCCCCTTGAACGAGCGACCCGAGGTACCGAAAGTCGGGACAGATTGGTATGGGCGTTCCGGCGAGAGCTAAAGGCACTGGATTGGAGAGACCGCCGAAATCGCAGAACAAGTATTCCGTTTTGGTTCTACTCAATTTCAGGCCAACACTCTCCAGTCTGTGCCACCACACCTCCAATCTGTTCTGGACCTCTAGGCCACTTTCAGAAACTGTCAGAAAATGTCCGACGTCAGAGCGTCCATTATCATCAGGAAGAGGTAAGGGCTGAGAGCCGACCCCTGATGTAAGCCGACCGCCACATTGAAGCTGCCAGTGGTGCCCACTGTAGACCGGACTTGGGTACTGCATCGACTGTACATCGCTCGGATCAACTGCACATACTTCCCAGGTATACCTTTCTTCTTAAGGGCCCACCACAGAACCTCACGAGGTACCCGGTCGTATGCTTTTTCGAGGTCAACGAATACCATGTGCAAGTTTTTATGCGCACCTCTATATTTTTCGCACAGCTGACGTATAGCGAAAATGGCATCCGTTGTACCCCGACCCGGCATAAAACCGAATTGGTTCTGTGAAATTTCACTCTCTTCTCTCAGTCGCCTTTCAATAACTTTCTCCCAGGCTTTCATCGTATGTGACATTAGCTTTATCCCTCTATAATTGTTGCACTCCAGCACATCACCTTTGTTTTTAAAAATGGGCACCAAAGAGCTATTGCACCACTCATCAGGTATGGCTTCTTCCTGCAACAACTTATTGAAGAACAAAGCTAACCACGTCCATCCATCCACTCGCAATAGCTTCCACACTTCAACTGGTATTCCATCTGGACCAATGGCTTTACCATTCTTCATTCCATTTACGGCTATTCTAACTTCATCCATACTAACCATTCTCACTAACCCCACATTCACTGGTTTATCCTCTAAAACCCCACTCCAATTATTTTCCTCATTCATCAATCTTTCAAAATATTCCTTCCACCTCTTCTTGATTTTTTCATCATCCGATAGAACCATTCCATTTTCATCTCTTATACATCTTACCTGGCAAACATCCCTCGCCTTTCTCTCTTATTCTGGTAAGCCGGTATAGCTCTTTATGGCCTGCAGGACTATCCAGTGCGTCATATAGTTTGTCCTGGACTTTTGATTTTGCTATTGCCACGGCTTTCTTGGCTTTCTTCTTCAAAGCGTCATATTCACTCTTTTTTTCAGCTCTTAAACTAGCGTTTCCTGCCTCTACATGCTGCCATTCTTTGAATTTTCTCTTCTTCTCTTTCAATACATTCTGAACTTCTGTCGACCACCACCATGTATCCCTATCTATTATGCCCTTTCCTCTCGTCTCTCCCAAAATATCTTTCGCTGCTTGCCTGATACACTCAGCTATTTCATTCCAGCTTTCATTTATACTTCGATCATTCATGTCTCCCATCTCTATCATTCTGTCCACCACTCGCTCCCTGAACATCTTCGCACAATCATTCCTCTCTAACATATTCCATTTTATTTTAGGGGGAGGACGTTCTTTGTTTTTGTTAGACAGTATTTTAATTACTGATGTCATAACTAGGAGTCTATGTTGTGAGACTAGGTCTTCTCCTGGCAGTACTTTGCAGTCTTTGACGTGCTTTAAGTGGTTGCGCCGAACCAAAAAGTAATCAATTTGGGTCTTATGATTACCACTTTTGTATGTGATCATGTGTTCGTCTCTTTTCTGAAACCACGTATTGGCTACTGCCAGGTCAAATGCAGTAGCGGATTGCAGCAACGTCTCTCCTTCACTGTTTGGACTACCGAAACCCCACCCCCCATGTACTCTTTCATAAACACCTTTCATTCTTCCCACATGTCCATTAAAATCTCCTCCCACTACCAATTCTTCATGAACGGGGATGTTCATTAAGGCTGTGTCAAAATCCTCCCAAAACTTCTCTTTCACCGTTTCATCACATCCTACTTGTGGTGCATACACACTAACTACATTCATCATCACATTCTCTAACATAACTTTCACAACTATCAATCTATCACTAATCCTTTGTACTTCCATCACGCTTTCTTTCAATTTACTGTCTAACACTATTCCTACACCATTTCTTTTTCCATCACTTCCACAGTAGTAGAACTTATATCCCTCACCAATTTCTCTCGCTTTTGTTCCTCTCCATTTGGTTTCCTGCAAGCATGCTATATTTATGCGTCTTCTTTTCAATACATCCGCTAACTCTCTGACCCTTCCAGTCATAGTCCCAACATCACAACTTGCATACCTCAATCTCATTTCCCGAGCTAACTTCTTACGTTGCACCCGCCCAAGATGGTGCAACAACCCTAGTCCACTTCCCACAGGAGCCGGGTGCTGCCCCTGCGCGTCGCCTGTGGGGTACGCCCTAACCCTATCGCGCATTCCATTTAGACTGAACATGTTACTAGGGGATTTGGCTAGTTTTTTAAAGTCGGCCGCCAGCCTGACACCAACCCTCCTTGGGCATGCTTTTGTTGGTGGTTTACCCGCCACCACGGGGTGACCTAAGGTGCTTTAGTATGCACAGTCTCTAAAATATCCCTTAGTCGCCTCTTACGACACCCACGGGAAGATATGGGATGGTGCTATTCTTTACGTCCGACACCATACAGTACCTTTTTTTTTACATTTGTACATATTATAATTATTATTTTAAGTCTGTTAGCTTATATATTATGTAAATATTTTGTTCAGTTATAGTGAATAAAAGTATAGATTACATAAATACAAATAAATAAAATTGAAGTGTCTGTTTGTCATTATAAAAAAAAAAAATTGAAAATGGAAAATTAAAAAAAAAAGATTTACAATATCTACCGTGTAACATATCAAACGAAAGGGCTTACTGTGGGGGTCTCGAATATATTTTTTAATAATTTTAAAATTAATAGTTTTAAAGTTTTTTTAAGAAAATAGACAAAAATTTACCATACCCATAACCCCTTATCTCCGAAACTACTGAGCCAATATATTTGAAAATAAAAATACAGAAATTAGTTCTATACGTACAGATTACAAGAAAACCTATAAGAAGTCTATGGTCTTAAAATAATACGATAAATCTCTCAATATTGTGCGTATAAACTTACATTTGCAGTTGGAATGTATGGGAGAACATGTTTTTCAACTACAATGTTAAGTTTGTTCTTGGGATAATTCAGTCACTTCTTCCTTTATCCCCAATTCGGAACCCTTCATTGTGCCGATACGCACTCGGCAAACTGTGGGTAACAGCTAAGAGGCTCTGTTTTTTTTTTTAAATATTTTCGGTGTTGCCCCATATTAAAATTTGTTCATTATGAACAGACAGAGAGAGTGAACATGATTTAAACCAAGTTTTTTTTTTTTTAATTTTCAGCAGCTGTAACATCTATAGAAGTAGAGGTCAAACAAGAAATACCGGACTCGGAACCAGATGGTAAGGAAATAAAATAATATTAATTTTAGAAACTCCTGCTTCTAAGACCCATCGTCCACTCTGGTGATCGGTAACTAATAATATAAAACATTGATCAAGCAGGGGCCATATCCTTAGTTCTTGGTAACCAGTCCACATTAGTAACCCAAACCCCTAGTCCAGTATCTTTTTTCATATCCTGCAAAAGTCTATAGAGGTATGAGGAACAGGGTGTAAAGTTCACTCATCCTCCACAGAAAAGGGAGGATCCTCCGACCAGACGGGTGTTGTGTGTGGTGGGCTACTGCCCGACGGTTGATGTCGGGACGCTGTATATAATTATATTAGTCGCGCGGTAAACTCTGATTGCGAGATGTAGGATTTTGCGTGACGTCATTGTGGCGATGTAGATATGCCGCCACAAGTCCTACGCCAACCGGAGGTTTTGATGCTTCGTGCTTCATTTAATTAAAACATCTAACGGGCCTCTGCGAGTTGTCTTCGGCCCCTAGTAAGCCTTCCAAAGAAATTATGTCAATTCAAAAAATAATAATAGTCCTCCAGACGTGAATTTCGGCCATGGCGGCCAATTACAGTGGAGACTAGTGTTCGGCGCAGGAGATATTATAGTGCACAAATGTGCAGGTACACTTTAGAATAGAATATTCATTTATTTGCTCAGAATGTAGGTATTTACAATAAGGTGGTTACAATAATATTAAAGAAACCTTGTACATTTTACCATTTTGGCATGCAAACATTGATGCAGTTCATCATCAAACATACAAACATTGATACACAACTTTTATCAGCTAGAAAATCCGATATGGTGTAGTAACATTTATTTAATAGAAATACATTTAGTTTCTTTTTAAAAAATGTTATTGGTTACCTCTTTTATGGAATGCTACTATAGTATAGACGAATACTTAAATAACAAATTATAAGTACTTCATAAGTATCTCTGTATCTACAAATACTTACTATTAAAGATACGCCTATTTACCTACTCATAATACGGAAATTAAATCTTTGAATATATATGGAGCGTCCAACAATTAACGTACCTACCTTAGGGATAATAAATATTAATTACGCAATAAATAAAAATAAGTAATTCGGTGCCCGTCTGTCACACTGAGGATAGCTGGATGCAGGACGTCGAGCGAGTGTGTGAAACAATACCAGAAATGGAAACAGTCCTAATTACGCCATTTGACGTAGCCAGAGCAGTCCGTCCGTTACCGAATTGGAAATCTCCAGGACCGGACGGACTGCACAACTTTTGGCTGAAATGGCTAACTAGTTCACACACTTGCCTGGCATCTCAGTTCCAGTCATCCTTAGAGTCTGGGTCGCTACCGCAGTTTCTAACAACAGGCGTTACCCACCTGCTCCATAAGTCAGGTAGTCCCGCGGAACCCAAGAATTATAGACCGATCACGTGTTTGTCGACAGTCTATAAACTTCTTACATCCATTTTGAGAGCGAAAATTAATATACACATTGAGAGTAACTTGATTATATCTGCCTCTCAAAATGGATGCAGGAACGGGTCCCGCGGCACTAAGGAGCTACTCCTCATCGACATGGCCATTAGCCAACAGGTTCGTCGATCCCGCAAGGATATGTCGACATGCTGGATAGATTATAAGAAGGCCTACGACTCGGTGCCACATACATGGCTCATGAGGGTGCTTGAGTTGTACAAGATTGACGCAACTCTACGCACCTTCCTTGAGTCGTGTATGGGGCAATGGAGGACGGTCCTTCGCTATCCAGGGTGTGGTCAGATCCAGAGGAATGATGAACCTGTATGGATTAAACGGGGAATATTTCAGGGCGACAGTTTGAGTCCACTTTGGTTCTGCTTAGCCCTGAATCCTCTAAGCACACTGCTGGAGGATTCAGGTCTAGGCTATCGGTTGAGGAGAGGTGGTCAGGTCATATCTCACCTCCTCTACATGGATGACTTGAAACTCTTTGCCCCCAACAAATTGCGACTGATGGAGCTACTGAAGGTAACTGAAACTTTCAGTAATGCCATCAGGATGGAATTTGGTGTGGACAAATGTGCAGTCATGCATGTAAAGCGAGGCGAGATTATGGAATCCGAGGGAATTCAACTTTCGGATTCCATACACCTCAGATCCCTCTCCTCAACCGCAAGCTATAAGTATTTGGGTATGTCGGAAGCGTTAAGCATCAATGTCGCTGACATGAAGCAATCGTTGAAGGAGCGCTTCTTTGGTCGCCTGAAGAAGGTATTAATTAGTCTTCTTTCGGGCGGAAACAAGGTGCGCGCCTTCAACGGCTGGGTCATGCCGGTTTTGATGTACTCTTTCGGCATACTCAAATGGACCCAGACCGAACTAGACGCCCTGGATAGGGGGCTCCGTACACTGCTGACCGCAAACCGGATGCATCACCCACGATCATCGGTGATGAGACTGTACATCCCGCGGAAGTGCGGGGGTCGAGGCTTTTTAAATGCGAAGACCCTCCACAACCGCGAGGTGTGCAGCCTCAGGGAATATTTTTTAAAAGCCGACGTGGGTATGCACCGTGATGTGGTCGCAGTGGACAATGGGCTCACCCCGCTCTCCATGGCTAAAGAGAACTGGCGCAAACCTGTAGTACTTACTACAGATGACCGCAAGGCGGTATGGCAAAACAAGGAGCTTCACGGGCGCTTCTACCGGGCTCTTCATGAACCCGGTGTAGATTTCTTAGCGTCCGTATCCTGGCTACGTTTTGGTGACCTTTTCGGTGAAACTGAAGGTTTCGTCGTGCAATTATGGACGAAGTTATCTTGACGAATAACTACCGGAGACATATTATGAAGGACGGGACGGTTGACGTGTGTCGGGCATGCCACCGTCTGGGTGAGTCTATCAGACATATCATCTCTGGTTGTTCTCGTCTGGCTAACGGCGAGTACTTGCACAGACATAACCAAGTGGCCAGGATTATTCACCAGCAACTTGCTTTGAAATACAAACTTGTGGACTCCGAGGTGCCGTATTACAAGTATGTGCCCGACGCAGTTCTCGAAAATGACCATGTCACGTTGTACTGGGATCGGTCTATCATTACTGACAGGACTATTGTCGCCAATAAGCCTGATATAGTGGTGATAGATCGATTAGCGCGCCGCGCAATTATAATCGATGTTACCATCCCACATGACGAGAACCTCGTGAAAGCTGAGAAAGAGAAACAAATAAAATATCTCGACTTAGCACACGAGGTTGTTGACATGTGGAATGTGAGCTCGGCTGTTATTGTGCCGATTGTCGTAACGGCCAACGGCCTGATAGCCGAAAGCCTCGACCAACATCTCTCGAGGCTCTCGTTAGGCGGTTGGATCAAGAGCCTGATTCAGAAGGCAGTACTCCTTGACACGGCTCGTATTGTGAGGAGGTTCCTGTCTCTGCAGCCCTAACCACCGGTAGCTTGGACCCTGCTCCCGACACCGGTGGAACTCTATTTTTTATATTTTTAAATGTTTTTTTATATCTTTTATTTTAAGAAATATTTAAAAATATAAATAATAAGAAAGAAAAATAAATAAACGACAAAATAAAATAATAATGAATATTTAAGTAAATAAACTGTTTTTAAAATGTTACTAAATAAATAAATGTATTTAAGTTAAAAATAATTATTATAATTCTGTGCGGGATACACATTTATGTGCTGGGTTGGTGAGGAATAAAACCAATGTTGAAGCTTGAAGCCTTCTTTAATCTTCTTGTAGTGTTCCTATTTCTTCAACTGCTGCCCGCTGACTGTGCCGATACCTTTTTTTTTTTTTTTTTTTTTTTCCTAACTATGGCATCTCGTAGTTGGCCAAGAGTGGCCGTGACTACTTAACCGGTCAATCCTGTGGCTGCCTTAAGCTAATAACTCAAAGCCTCCAGCCAGGGCGTGTTACTTATAAATACTAAGTGACTGCGCGCTAAGGGCACCCCCTGTGGGGTACGAACCTCGGCTTAGGGCGTCACTGGGGGGACAGCAAGTTTGGGACAGGCTGGATCAAAATTGGATAATTATTATTAATCTGGGGAATTTAAAGCTACAGGCTCAGCTTCGGCGCGGGCTGGCGCTTCTTCGAGCAAGGGTCGGGGGGAATTATTAACTCGGGGTTTTCGCGCTGGACCTCGGCGGCGGGGTCGGAATGTCGGTCTTTTGTGTTTGTGTACTGTACTGGTAGCCCTATTGCTTTCCTGGAGGAGAGTAATAGGGTCGTCTGGGTCTAATAGTGTGTGCCTCGGACGGCGGACTTTACTAATATTGGAGGGGGTATATTTAGCGGCCGCGACAACTAGGGGGTTGCGATGTTTGGCGGCGGTATCAAAGAAACGCTTGGAGTTGCGTTTCATGAACTGGAGGATGGTGGGGATTTTGAGATCGAGATGGAGGATCTCGTTCCGGACATAAAAGGGGGATCCCGTGATCATTCGGAGGGCACGGTTCTGTAGGGTCTGCATCCTATGGATGTGGTGGGGTTTCGCGTGAGCAAAGACTGCACAGGCGTACGTCATAATAGGACGTATGCACGCCGTGTAAATGCGCAACTTGCACTTTAGTGACAACTTGCTTTTTGCATTCATTATCGAGTGGAGTCTACCGAGAGCGAAAGCGGCGCGCGAACGAACCTTCTTTATGTGCTCTGCGAAGGTGAGGTGCTCATCGAGAATCACACCTAGATATTTGGCTCGCTTCTCCCAAGGGATAGGCTTACCGAACATGGATGTGCCGATACCGAAATCCCTCCAGATATTTATACAAAAATGGCTAATGAAATGTGGGCAGTCTGATTGGTCAGCCAATCAGAGCACGGGAATATTTAGCCAATCAGAATAGAGTCGATTTCGGCACAGTTAGCTTAAATACGACGAAACTTTACCTTAATGAGAGCCGCGTGACATTATTTGCGTTTTCTCTCTCTATTATCTATAAAACTATGGTAAAGCATATATTTTTACATTCTATAAACTAAGATCTATTTAACAAAAATACAAAATATAAAGAAACATGAAGTACTATTTACAAGACATCTTAACTTACTATTGTGAACACTATAACTATACTATACATATAACTGTTTGTCTGTCACTGTCCCGCACAAATTCTTAAATTCAATTATGTATTAATAAAACAGTAAACTCCCTATCTACTAAAATAATAATAAAATGGATCACATTAAGCGCCCAGTTCTCTTCCTCTTCTCTCCTACTTGATCTATGCTGTGCCCGACAGGGTCCATAATTGTGACTAATATAATAATTCCTGACCAACTATATACATTATGGTATGCAATAAAGAATTGAGAATTGGGAATTAGGAATGTGGTTAAAAATAGCCGGTGCCAAAAACACTTTTCCTCAACAAAGCAGTCCTATATTCACCTGTGCGTAACAAGTTTTGGTATTGAGATCGCAAACTTACATCTCCGTATCTGCTTTCCGATTGAGTTAAAAATAGATGCCGATTACATTTAACAAAAAGAGCAACTTCTAAAATGTAAAGGCACGGAAATGTTAATAAATTATGACTTTTAAAAATTGGAACACAGCTGTCAGTAACTTTCAAACCAAATATTGCTCGTAGACAGCGTTTTTGGGCCTTAAAAATAGTCTCCCTGTCGGTACAGTTGCCCCAATATATAATACCAAACCTTAAAATGGAACTTTCTTCCCTCACCCTTATAATCCGATGGGACGTCTATCTGACAGGACTGGAGAGAGACCTTTGTTGGTCATTGACCGTTGATCTCGTGGTCGCCAACACGACTGCTGAGTTGAGCTGTTCAATTCCCAGGTCGGGCACAATGTTATTGTGTTATTCCATTAGGAATAAAGATATTCCGGGTAAACTCCGGGCTGTTACTACTAATAAGTAACAGCCCGGAGTTTGCAAGTTAGCGGTGTGATACCCGCGTGCCTCGGAAAGCACGTTAAACCGTTGGTTCTGTGCCTGACTCAATAATAACGCATTATACACTCTAATCACCAATGAGTAGCCATAATGTTAGATTTTTCAATCCGAAGGGTTAGGCAGAGGTGTACACCCACATTTCGCCAGTTATGTTTAAGCTTTTTACCAAGGTTGAAAAAAAAACGTTTTTTTTTACATTTTATAAAACAAACAGTTAAAAATGTTTTAAACAGGTGTTTTTTTTTTGTTTTTTTTCCTAAGTTAGTTATCATCCATTTTTAATTGATTAAACCTGATATATTTCACTTTTATACTATTTTAAAAACTGCATGACAAAAATTGATCTTAATTCTATTGAATTGATTTTAACGGGCGTAACACATTGAAAATCATGCTAATATTCAACAGTTTTTAGGGTTCCGTACACACTCCAAACCCAGTTTTTTCTCTCCAAATATCCCCGCATAAATATTGTCCCCCCATAGCTATAAAAAAACCTACCTATAATGTATCTTTATGTAATGTGTAATCTGGTGTACAGTAAAGTATATATAAATATAAATAAATAAATATAAAACCCCCAAGCTAGGGGGATTTCCGTCTTCTTCTTCTTCGCGTGTCGATGGCAATCTAAATAGACTCGGCCCAGAATTCGGCTACGAGTTTGGCGCCATCACTAGCGTCCATCAGTTCCTGTAACGTACAGCTGACAGGACACGCAGGACATGAAAGTGAAGTGAAGTGTCCCATCGTTTGTGGAACAGCACCACATTTACACTCCAAGGCGGAGTCGTCAATGAATCTCCACCTGAAGGTTTTCTCTGCTTCGGCCAACCTGGGTCCGGAGTCTGTTTAATCTGGCATCACTGCGTACCCAAAGGGTGCCAACGGGACCCTATTACTAAGGCTCCTCTGTCCGTCCGTCAGTCACAGGGCTGTATCTTTTGAACCGTAACAGGTAGACACTTGAAATTTTCGGAGTGTGTACAACTGTGGCCTCTATAACAACAAATGATAAAAATTAAATAGGCGTCCCCAAGACAAGACAAGCAACGTGTTATTTTTTACTAAACTATTTAAGAAAATATGTAGTGTTAAATATTGTACGGTGGTACATAACCCTTCGTGTGCGAGTCCAACTCGAACTTGGCCGCTTTTTTTGAGTATGTCACTCAACAAATGTCACTTTCAGCAAATATAAAAAAAAAAAACTTTTATACAATAGAATACTCTTTATTATGTACACCATATCATACGAATAGGAATGATGCCTGGGTAAATAAAAAGAAATTCTATTTAGTCCGTCAGTCAGATAATAAAAAAATATTAGACACGTATTTTTTGCTTTGTCATTATTAATGAAAAATGACTTAGATAAAACGCATTAAAGTTGGGGAGTGCGGGCTCCCTACGTCACAACTCAATATAAAATCTAGCAAGGCGTGACGTTATGCCACATTTTAACTTAATGCATCGCCGTAATGTTTTGATTAACCCTTTAACTGCCTACGACGGATTAATCCGACAAATATTTTCGTGTCCATTTCGCCAGGGTCGTATATTTACGACCAAATATCGTAATGATTCAAGTTGCCCGGCGCTGGGGGCGCGACAACTGATATGAAGTCGGGCGGTTAAAAGGTTAAGTAAAAAAGAAAAAATACTTGGCCAATATTTTTTAATAATCAACCTGACGGACAAAAAAATATTTTAGTCATCGTCCCTATTACAGGGGGGCAATTCTACTATTTTTAAGAACGGTCGCATTCTAGTCTCAGTCTCAATCTGTAAAAAAAAACCTAATTTCCCTACATTTTTGTCAAGTTTTTGACATTGATAGTCGCTGAGATGAGATTGCGACTTGAATTTGAACGTTTTTTAAGTACGAGAATTGGCCTTCAGATATAAATGTAGAATGCGTGTGTGTGCGTTTATGATAGATAAAATCATAAAAAGGAAATTATTCTCTGTAAGGAATAAGGAGGGGACTATAATTTACAATATTTTTTGGTGAGGAGCTCGTGGCTAAGTAATAACAGCCGCACGGGTCGATCCATCAGGTTAAGCTACGCTTGCCGGAGTTGGTTCGTGGATGGGTGACCATATTTACATACCGAGACTCCTCCGTGCCTCGGAAAGCACGTTAAGCCGTTGGTCCCGGCTGTCATTCGTGGATCTTGGACAGTCGTTACGGGTCGTCAGAAGCCCGAAAGTCTGACAACCAGTCTTACCAAGGGGTATCGTATTACCCAGTTACTGGGTTGTGGAGGTCAGATAGGCAGTCGCTCCATGTAAAATACTGGTATTCAGCTGCATCCGGTTAGACTGGAAGCCGACCCCAACATAGTTGGGAAAAGGCTAGGCAGATGATATAATTTACAATTTTTTTTACAGATGACTTTAAAGAAGAATTTTCTCAGGATGACAACGACGATGAAGACTACGACGAATCTGTGGACTTAAAAAAAATAGATGAAGAAGGTATGATCATACGTAATTTTAAAATTATGATGTTATATTTAAAGCGTAATTTCCCACTGTTGAGCAAAACCCTCCCCAAAGTATCGCCACATCGTCGACATTTTTCGGTTGAAATGGTGATTATCATGACTAAGGGACAATTTTTCCACGCCAGATATCTTATTCCGAGGAATAATTTTGATTTTTTGACAGATTTTTATTCGAAAACTGTCAGACGTAAAATTTATTCCACAGATAAAATATATCTGACGTTGAAAATCAGATATCTTCTATCAGATCAGCCCTTTTTTTTTTTTTTTTTTTTGTCGATGGGAAATCATCAAATGACTTCTCCCGCTCTGGGCGGAGCGGGAGGGCGTGTCAGACTTTTACTGACTAAAACCCACCCGTGTTCCTTCTGTTGCCTGTGCCGGGGGCCACGGTAACTCTTTCGAACATCCCGCAACCCTAGCTGGCATCGGCCCTAGCGGACCCCGTCAATAGTGCTGACATCTCTTTGAGGCGCGCGTGGAACACGACGCGCCGTCGACTCGGGCTTGGTCCTTACCGGACGGCGAGCTACCCATTGCTCGCCGTCCGCAAGCCCGCGCCTACGGTGGCCGGGAATCGGCTGCCAATTCCCGACGCCCAGGGCGTCTCCTGCGGCGACTAGGGGCGTGAGGGCGCAAAGCTTGCCTCTCCCTCACGCGTCCCGCCTCCTCCTTCACGAGCATATCAGATCAGCCCTAAGCTCATGTACGCACAAGCGATTTTATTTCGCGCACTGGATTTTCAACGCTCTGCTTAGCGTCGAGAGTTGAAAATCAAACAGTGTGTTTTTTGACGTGCTGAGATGCACTCTGTTGGATTCTCAATGCTCGACTGCAGAAGTCGACGTCAAGCCGGAATCGGGTGATAGGTCCAGTCATAATAGTTAATAGAAAAATATAAAAAAAATCTTTGCTATGTATTTTAAAAATTACGGGCATTTATAAAAAAATCGAGAAAATCCCTGTTTTAACTCGTGTTGCTACAAATTTTAACTTTTTTTAAATTTTATTTTTATTACGTAATCCTAAATGATGCTTCTGAAAACTGTTGCTTAAAATTAACAGCCAACTGCTCCAGTCCAGATGGAAATGTAATTTTTTTCCCAATCAAGTATTCAAAATTAATACTTTGCCCAGTTTTATATGACTGTACTGAAAAAAAATGGACTATACAAGTTTGGCAAGTAACTTTAAAAGTTGGCGCATTTAATAAGGATTCCAAAATGGTATAATAACTCTGCAAGTGTTATTATAAACAAAAACAAAAAAGCGAAAAAGCAGCGTCGCTATCTGTCTCGCTCACACTTCGTCAACTGGTTTCTTCCGTCTCACTCAAACTAGAATCTTAAGTAATAGGCTTGAGCAAAGTATTGAGGTACACAAAAATAATTTTAGACAGCGTGTTGAACCCGCTGACGCCTTTAGGCGTCAGCAAAATTCAGTAGGTCTAGGTTCGGTTTTGTGTGGAAGCCCTAAGCCCTTGGGGCTCTCACACAAAGCTGCGATGCGGTGCGAATTCGCAGTTTTGTGTGTTTTAATTTACAACTGGGTTTCTTTAAATTTTTTTTTTTTCCCATAAATTAACAAATAATCTTGCAAATGTTATACCATTTTGGAATCCTTAATAAATGCGCCAACTTTTAAAGTTACTTGCCAAACTCGTGTAATACATTTTTTTTCTCCCTTCACAAGTCAAAAGTGCCTGTAATTGGTTTATTTCAAATAAATGCTTTGATTTATGAGCCATCAACTGCTAATCTAGACTCCGGGCTGATACTCAAAAGATCCTGTTGGAAAAACCTAGTAATGTTTGGCTCAACCTAGGAATCACACCCAGAACCTCCAAGCTCAGCAGTAGCGCTTGCGACCAACAACGAGGCAGTTAATTTTAAGAAGTTAATTTTCAGCAGATGAAAAACCCATACAAGTAGAAGTTCGAAAAAAGAGGAAGTGTAAAACTAGAACTACCGTGAAGAGCGCGCCTGTGAACAGTAAGAAAAAAACGAAGCGGAAGAATTTGAAACAGGAGCCTGCTGATACCGAAAATGATGCAGAAAGGAAACAAGGTAGGTCATTCTTGTTCACGGACCATTACTACAGTTGTTGCGGTTTAGCATGGGAACAGCTGTCCTCAACCCAACGGCATTTATTTAAAAAACTAGCGGACTCGACAGACGTTGTCCTGTCCAAACTTGAATAGTTCACTTCAAAAATCCCAGAGAAAAATGGACGTTCAGTTTTCTCCGAATTTGAATTTTTTTTCCTTTTCATAAAAACCTCATTCAAATTTTATGATGCGCTTGCACCAACAAACAGCATTTTATTTTTGAAGTGAGAACTACGATACTTAAGGCGCGTTGAGCACTGTTTTGGTAGGGGAAAATCTTACAGGTTCGCGTCACCGACATGCGACATGCTCGCGTCACCGACATGTTAATGTGATTATGTGACGTGTTGCGCCAGACTGGCGACGCGCAGCGGCCTGTGTACATTTTTAACTTTCACTTCTGGCGGCTGAAAAAATTAGGTAGTCTGACTGCCTGCCTTGGTCAGACTGCCAATTTGTTTAATCTGTAGATATAGATTCTCGCATTCTTCATTTCAAAAATGGAGACAAAGTCCGTTAACTTCCTGAATCGACATCTATCGCACCTTATCTTCAACATCTTGTACTAATGAAAAATGATTTCTATAGTCTGTTCTAAAATTAACTGATGAAAGTGTAAACAAATGAATCAGAAAATGTACGTGTGGGTGTCAATCTGTAGTGCCACAAATTAAGTGCTTCGATTTGTTTATTTGAATACTTAAAAAACGAAATTCTTATTTTAAATCACCTTGAAAGTTTTTTGCTATTTGACAGTTGAGGTTAATTTTATAACCTCAATGTTCGTCGATGGTTTTTCAATTACAATTATGTAATGTTAGATTATTGTTCGGGCTTCTACGAAGAAGCAAGATTTTAGGGAAAGGGAAATTAACGCTATTGCCATGCTAAAACGCTGCAACAATGATATACTCTGTTTATATAATTACCACACGGGTCGATCGATCAAGGTTAAGTTACGCATGCCGCGATCCGTCCGAGGATGGTGATCACCCGTTTTTTCTGAGGCACGGGGGTGAGATGGGGGGGGGGATCTCGGTTTCGGAAAGCAAGTCTGACCATCAAGGGGTCCGGTAGCTGGGTTGTTGTCAGATAGGCAGTCGCTCCATGTAAGATACTGGTATTCAGCTGCATCTGGTTCGACTGGAAGCCGACGCCAACATAGTTAGAAAAGGCTAGGCAATTGATGACTGTTTATTAACACGAGCAACCCTCCCCCTCTGCTTCGCAAAACAAAACGGAGACAAAACGTCGAGATTAATTTATGTTATGTATGTTTAATATTAATGTGAATACACATAAATCTTCCGGAATAAATGCTGCAATTGATGGTAAAAACTGCATCATTATCCAAGGTGCAGTTTAGAAGAACTAAACCGTCACACGAAAAGCGACATTGTTTTATACTGTGTAGAAGATATGGATTAGACAACAGTGGCGAAAGCACCATATAACACGATTCCTACCGGCTTCCCTTCAGAGGTTTGCACCAGCAAGTCTACCGCTATTGAAAAATGGCACAGTCAATAGTGTCTACTATTGCCAACAAATATACTCGTAGTTACATTACGGGTATTTAATTCACCATAACATTCAAACAACAAAAACGCCTCTTTTTAAGATAATAAATGAACTTTTACTTACCGGCTTAGTTTCGGCTTCTCTCTTACAAAAATTCTCACCTCGCCGCTGTTAGACAAATATGGCGGATTTTAGAAAGGAAGTGTATAGAATTATATGACGTGTTTGCCTTAAACAATGCTTACTTTTATAAATAACTAGCTTCAGCCCGCGACTTCTTTCGCGTGGAAGTCGTAAGATACACAATATATTAAAACAACAGCCGTTGACAGTTGCGCAGTGTCATCGAGATTTTCCATTTGGAAATTTTCGATAGCAGCCCGGAGTCTGGATTTGTGTTTACCCTTTCGGAGAATCGAGCGTGATGTTTTGTTATTGCCCCGTATTCAAAAAGTTGCGCTGTTTAACTTAACACCCTACGCCAATTCGCCACATGTCATAGCCATTTGCCACAACTGTCAAAGAATGATAATTGTGATTAGATTAAACAGTTCTTAAAAAAAAAAAAATGATTATTCGATCCACCCCAGCTCCTCAAGGAAGGCCAGCAACGCCTTGGTGTTACTGACAATCTCACGTAGGGTACCTGGGTTACCGAAGTACTTTGCCCTGTATGTGACGAGCACTGGGCAGTTTAGTAGGACATGAGCTGCTGTCTCGTCGTCCTCCATGCAGATCCTGCACAGCGGACTGTCTGTGAAAATAGATAAGTACCTACCCAGCTGTAAATATGTCACGTCTAGTTTTTGTAAGGCTACGTATGCACTGACAGGTGGCTTGCTTAGCGCCTTGTTCTTCACACTCGCGTTGAAACGAGCCTGAATTTGAGTTTTTCACTTTAAAAAAAATTCTGGCGCCCAACCGTTTACTTTTTGCGGAACGCAATCGGTACCGATAAATCGTGAGGGTGTCGTTCGGAACGCTAAACGCGGGGCTTTTTATGGTTCCGTACCCGAAGGTTGGCAAACGGAACCCTATTACTAAGCCTCTGCTGTCCGTCCGTCTGTTTGTCAGCGGGCTGTATCTCATGAACCGTAATAGGCAGACAGTTGAAATTTTCACAGATTGTGTATTTCTATTGCCGCTATAACAACATATAGTAAAAATAAAATAAAAAATTAAAGGGGGAAAGGAAAGGTGGGGTGGGGGGATTGTACGGTATTACGGAACCCTACGTGTGCGGTCCGACTCGCACTTGGCCAATTTTTTTTAGCTCCTTAGGCTGTGTAGAAAGCTATTAATTAATACATGGATTTCGAAAAAAACCGTCGGGTGTGAAAGCCTAGTGACTTAACATAATGTCAGAATGACTTAAGACTAGCGAAAACGCCAAGCGCGCAGTGCGACCCGTTGCGAAAATTCTAGAACGTTCGCTTCACTTACTACTCGCAAGGTGACTCGCTAGGCTCTAGGCGTTAAGCAAGCCACCGTCCTGTCAGTGAGTAAAATCCTTAAATCTAACACGCGGTGAGCAAGCGTCGTGACTCGTGATTAATTCTTCGTATGAGAAGAGGCTGTACTGACCAAAACAGGCTGATACTTACCTACCTATTTTTTTAATCTCTGGCGAAAATTGTGTGTACTATTGGTACACGTCAGGTTGATATGTGGGTACTATCGAGGAAACTTAGATCTGACCATTTGAAAACAAAATCCCGTGCACACGATGACAACATCTGTTAGCAAGCGTTACTATAGCGGCCGAGCGCTGCAAGCAAGAATAGTCCTTATGGTGTATAAATGTTCGTTTCTTCCATGGTATCTACCTATTTTATGAAATGAAACTTCTTCGAAATCGCCGCCTAGCGATTCGATAATTGGACGAGAATTGAGAGTGAAATTTCAAGGACGCGTCACGTTTAGGCACATTTCGTTACATGAGAGGGAAGAAAGATGTACCTCATCTGTCTCTCACACTAAATCTCTCTTGTTCTTTATTTTTTAAGAAGTTTTACTTCTATCACGTGTACGGTGCTGCACACGCAGTTTTTTGAGTCTCGGGCGAAAATTGTGTGTACTATTAGGTACACTTCAGGTTAATACGTAGGCCCAGCTAGGGTTGCGGGATGGTTGAAAGAGTTACCGTGGTCCCGGCACATGCAACTGAAGGAACATGGGTGGGTTTTAGGCAGTATAAGTCTGAGACGCTCTCCCGCTCCGCCCAGAGCGGGAGAGAAGTCATTTGATGATTTCCCACCAAAAAAAAAAAGAAAAAGAAGGTGGATACGTACCTAGGTACATTTTTTTTATTTCTGGCGAAATTTGTGCGTTCTGTAAATACAGTTCTGTGTAATCTTTCAGGGAATTCGGGCGTGATGTTTTGTTATTTGTTTTATTTTGGCGTTCTACAAAACGTTGGTCTTTTGTCGAATTAGCACGACTTTAGCGACAATCTCATTTCGTGTTAACCCCAGGCAATAACACTTCTATTGTTTCGTTCAGTGTCCTACAACCGATTAAAAAATATTAGCTCGTCGGTCAGGTAGTAACGGGGCTGACTGACCAGGGTGCGCCAGACGTACATGCCATCGAATGTCATATGGCCCGACGTCGGTCCTTAAGACGCAGATATATGCCAATGGCCTTGAGAGCATAGCTTGCGTGTTCTGTGCGGAGCTCACGCAACGCGTCGTACGTTCACCCAGTAATAGGATTCGCTCTCAAGAAGCGCTGTCCCAAATTAGGCGCATTATTAATTTATTATAAATACATAAAACAAAAGGTATTATATTAAAACACGTATAATAAAAGATAGAATCTCAGTTTTTTATCCGCGTTAGACATAAATTTATAAATTTATTACACTATGTAATATAAACATAATCTAGAACATTCACATATTAAGTTATTAACAAAATGCTCTAATTTAACATATATTTTTTCCAAATTATTAACACTACTCGTTTAGACGTGACCTTCAGTTTAAAATTATTAAAAGTCGGTTATCGTCGCCTTAATGCGCGACTTTCGATTGTTTTTAAATACTGTGATTAGTTGTGGCAGCAGTGCTGAATTTTACTGTTAGCATGATGTATCATCCCACTGCTGGGCAACGGCCTCTCCCCATGACTTTCAGTGCTTGTGATCCAGTGCTAATGTGGACCACTGGTCGTTTGTTTTGTTCTGCTCGTCCCACCAGCTCCTACGGGGGAGTGTATCCAACATTATTCATGTAAATATCCAACCGAAAAACAAACAAACAGGTGTTTGTATCACCACTCGTGGATACATTTTCCAAACTACAAAAAAGTTCACAAACCCTCCCGAGTCTAAACTGTGAAGGAATCCCGAAGTCCGAAGAACGAAGATAAACGAACAGCGCCGAAGAAATAAATGAAACTCAAGTGTGTTTTCTGTCTGCAGGCCGAGTTGTGGCGCCGAAATTTCGCCTAAAAGACGAAGACTTTAAAAAAATCGGCGACATATACCACTGTACCAGATGCGACAAGACGTACGAAAAAATTAACACACTGAAATTTCACATGAAGACAAAACATTATAAGATTCCGAGATATAAATGCTCAATTTGTTTGAAAGAGTTCATGACGCCTGCGCCTTTAACGGTTCACAAACTCGAAGTGCACAATGTTGATGACAGATTTAACTGTAGAGCATGCAATAAAATTTTCAATACTAAAGTGCAGTTACGGAAACACATCAACAATTTCCACATGCTTGGAGAGAGGTATAAGTGCGAATTTTGTGATTATGAGTCATTTAGTTTCGAAGGTATGTACAAACATAAGTTTAAACATAAAACTGTGAAGGACTACCATTGCAGATTTTGTAGAAAATCATTTTTGAGGAAGACAACGTTGGATTTGCATGAGAGGATACATACTGGAGATCGAAGGAAAGTTTGCACTGTATGTGGACAAGCGTTTGTGCAAAAAGCAAGTTTGAATTATCACATGACGAAATATCATCCTGAGGTCAATTTTTAGCGGGAAATTTTAAATCGGCGTTAACACCCGCACCCTAATTGCGTTACATAGTTTAAATCACAATCCGAGGGTTTTGAAGTAAATTTCTAATCCATCGCTTCATAAGTGAAAAATTCGTCCGCTCAACAACGTAAATAACGCAATGAACGTGGCTGAACTGTCAAAATGAAAACGATTTGCTAACAGACTGCCAATTTCGTAAAAAAATACGCTTTGAATACCCCGAGTATTTAAAATGTTTTTTTTTATTATCGTAGACTGTTTGGGATGTGTCTTAAAAATTGCAAAAATATGTAAAGGTATTCTGGGTTTTATCGCAGACCCATTCTCGATACTTTATTTTCCAATTTCAAGCAATGGTTTTTCGCTATGATATTTTAAAGGTCTATCCACAATATCCGGACCGTGCCCGGGACGGACAGACTGGTCTCCTTCAGGGGCTCTTAAAAATATCGTTGTGTACATTTTATAAGAACTCGTTCATACATGTCCATGTCCGCGACGGAGCTTCAGTACTTGCCCTGTGTGTATATGTGTGGATAGAATTTAAAACATGAGTAATCGGAATATAATCATACATTATGAAGCAATATTAAACCTTATGTTCTAAGAAAAATAGTACGTTTAGAACATTTTCATACAGTTATTTGGTATGGAAACATTACTATTTTTATTAAACAAATTAATAGTTTACTGTATGGTGCTAAATAAATGTCGTAATTTATAATTATCACACTTGTTTTGTAATATTTTTTTTGGTTTATTACTTAGTAAATACAGGCTGCAATACCTTTCAGAAGGTCAATTCTCTTAATTAAAAACGTTCAAAATCTAATTGTAGAGAAAAACATCTGTTATACAGGGCATTTTTTTAATCACTATCCAAATTTTCGCAGGGTGTTCTACCCATGAATACGAACAACTTTCACTATGGGACTAACTCTGAAATCACAAAAAAAAATCAGCTGTTTCATACATTTTGGTCGAGTAGGTATTGAACTTTTGTATGAATCAGCTGATTTTTTCTTCGTGATTTCAGAGTTGGTCCCATAGTAAAAGTTGTTCATATTCATGGGTAGAACACCCTGCGAACATTTGGATAGTGATTAAAAAAATGCCCTGTATACATCTCCTTCGTTTTTATTACCAATTATCGTGGAACATGTTGGTTGTACATATTGATTTGTTGGCCAATTTCGAGTCTTGCATTTTTGTATGAAACAGATTTTTCGATATTTTAAGAGTGGTTATTTCTTCACGGTGTGCGCACTTTATTGAAGTCGGTGGGGAAAAATGAATTCTCGAAAACAGCAGACTTTCCTACGGTTAAATTATTTGCTGAGAAAACGTTCCTATCTGCTGTTAGAAGAGTTGACGGAAATGTTAGAATAAGAGGTATCTAAAAAGAAACGAATTTGGATAAGAAAGTGAATAGATGAGAGAAATGGAACTGGAGGTTCTGCTTTGTTATTAAAACAATGAAGATTTGAAGATCCTGCGGAATATTTACGCTGCTTTTTTATTTGCTGAACAACTTTTACTATGAGACCGAACCTGAAACGCGAAAAAAAAATTTGTTATTCTCGAAATTAACGCACAACCACGGGGTCATTGTACTCATTAGTATGAACAACTTTTACTATGAGACCAAACCTGAAAACGCCAAAAAAAAAATTTGCGGTTCCCTACATTTTGACGAGCTATGCGAACATAAATGTAGGGAAAAACAATTTTTTTTTTCGTGATTTCAGGCTTGGTCCCATAGTACAAGTTGTTCATAATGATGAGTACAACACTATCGTGGCTGCTCCCTAGTCAATACAAAAGCAGCGTGTATACATGCAAAAATATTTTGTTCTTGTTATCGTTCAATTTTGGCGCCAATATGGCTTGAATTTTCGATACAACGTGACCTCACCCTACAATACAATGGCAACGACTGACCAACTGCTGACTTTGTCGTTTAGACGAGGTTAGTACCGCAGGTGCGGGTGGCGGGGGGAGCAGACTGACTTTAAAATATTCAAGCGGGAATATCTGCAACTCTTTTCCTGCTACACATCAATGACCTACTTCAGTCTGGTATTGTTGGGTACGCAGATGACAGTACAGTTTCAGAGAGATAGGTACTTGTCCAGCGCAAAAACCAGCGGGGCCGAAGTTCGTTCCTTGCGAGAGGCCATGGTAGAGCGGACAGATTTGACCTTAAGCCTTGTCTCCCATTGGGGTGATGATACTCTGGTCTCTTTTAATGCCACCAAAACACAGGCGTGTCTTTTTACCGCTAAAAGGAGTCGTCGATCAAACTCCTACTTTTCGGGGTACATCTGTTCCTGTAACTGATCGGCTCGAGCTCCTAGGCATGGAGTTGACATCATGTCTCAACTTCGGTGCCACCATCGAGTACAAAGCCCAAACTGCGGCCAAGAAACTGGGCATCCTAAATAGGGTGAAGCGATACTTTACGCCTGGACAGCTTTTAATTCTCTACAAAGCGTAAGTCCGATCCTGCATGGAGTATTGCAGCCACCTTTGGGATGGCTCGGCCAAATACCAACTTGCCGCGCTTGACTTGGTGGAACGCAGAGCTAAGAGGCTCATTGGCGACGTAAGACTGGTGGATGCCAAGCTTCACAGCTTGGCTCATCGCCGTAAGGTTGCCTGCTTGACGGTCTTCTACAGATTATACTTCGGGGAGTGTGCTCAAGAACTCCACGACCTCATTCCGCCGGCCCCCTTCTATCAGCGGACATCTAGACGCACTGCAAGTTACCATCCTTACCTAGTTGCTATCCCACCAATTCGCACTAAGCGTTTCCAAATGTCTTTTGTGATGCGCACAGCAAAGGAGTGGAACTCTGCCTGCGTTTGTGTTTCCGAACGCATACAACCCCGATCTCTTCAAAGTGAGACTCAACAGCTTCTTTTGGGTAAGCTCGCTCCATCGTCGACTTCGTCTCTGTCATCTCTGACCTAGACTAGAGTCAAGAGCAAACCTATCTCAAAAAAAAAAAAAAAAATTAAGGCAGCACTGACGCGACAGCGCTGTACTGACTTCAAATCAATTTACATGAAGACAGTAACGGGTCAGCGCTGACTTGGTTCGAGTTTGGAGTCAACCACTGACCCTGAGTAAATCTACCTTGTCTCAATCTATCAAAAGTACCGCTAATTATCATAAATTTTTGGCATTGATTGTCGCTGAGATGAGATTGCGACTAGATTTTGAACGTTTTTAATTACGTGAATAATTTGCCTTCAGTGGTGCTATTCTGGAAAGATCCCACCGTGAAAATTTAGGTGAAGTGAGAGTGATGTGAACTGTCATCCCACCTTACTCTACTAGGGATTGAGCGCACTTCAAACTCACTTCACCTAAGTGCTCACGGTGAGATGTTTACAGAATAGATCGGCAGATCGTGCGACTGAACTTTGCAGTAAAAACAAAATGGCGATAGGTGACTAAACTTTTATCCCCCTTTCTTCCATCGCAGGAATCTTTTTTTTTTTAATGGCAAACCAGCAGCAATCTGGGACCTCAGTTAAGTTTTTAATAAGGAATTAATTAAGACAGTGCAGATTTTTTTTTTAAATTATTTATTTTTACTACTGTTTTATTAAAAAAGTTTATATTTCCATCGATATTTACAACGAAATTTTAAAATGTGAATTTAAAGTTAAACTTTAATTAAAAATGATTAGCCTTTTCTAAGATAAGTAAGCAACTTATGCAGAAAAATTGAATCAAGTTATAAATAATCACAGGTGTTACATAATTTTTTTGCATCACTAGTTTTAAATATTATTTAAGAATTTAAATAAATTGTTTTCTAAATGTAAAAGGATTTTGTGTTTCTTTTCCTCCTATTTTTAAATACAATTCTCGTCAGCATATTGAATGATTCGTGACTATACAAATGGCGTCGTCTGTTTGCAGCCGCTCGCTGGTTGGAAATGCTGAAGGCATCGTTATTTTGTAATAGTTTCGAACGCTGTTTACAAAATGCGCTGCTCTAGTTCATTCCGTGATAAAACATTACCCAGTCAGCAAGACGATAGCGGGCTGACGGCCCAGGGAGCGCCGCACGTACTATCGAGGAAACTTACATCTGACCAATTTGAAAACAAAATCACACACGCATACGATGACCACATCTTTTAGCAAACGTTACTATAGCGGCCGAGCGCTGCAAGCAAGAATAGTCCTTACGGTGTATAGATATTCGTTTCTCCCATGGTACATTACATATCAACACTCGCGGAGGGTTTAAGAGAAAAAGTTGATAAATTGTCTCGTAACTATGACGAACCAGTCAAAGAATCCTGAAGTCCGAAGATTAACGAAAATCACCGAAGGAATAAATAAAACTCAAGTGTGTTTTCTGTCTGCAGACCGAGTTGTGGCGCCTTTACCGTCTGCAGGCCGAGTTGTGGACCCTTTTCTGTCTGAAGGCCAACTTGTGGCGCCGAAATTTTATCTAAGAGACGAAGATTATAAAAAAGAAGGCGACGTGTACCATTGTGCGAAATGTGAAAAGACATACAACAAAATGGAGTCGCTGAGAAACCATGTGAAGCTGAAACATTATAAGATTTTTTTTAAGAGATATAAATGTTCAATTTGTATTGAAGAATTCGAGACGCTGCCGCCTTTGACCGTTCACAAACTCGAAGTACATAACGTTGACGATAGAGTCAAATGTAGTTCGTGCAGTAAAATGTTCAATACGAAAAGTCAGTTAACGAACCATATCAAACTTTTCCACATGCACGGGGAAGTTGGAAGGAGGTATAAGTGCGAATTTTGTGATTTTGAGACCTTTAAATATGCAACTTTGTACAAACATAACTTTAAGCATAAGACCGTGAAGGACAACCATTGTAGATTTTGTGAGAAATCGTTTATCAGAAAGTCAACGTTGAAATTGCATGAGAGGATACATACTGGAGATCGAAGGAAAGTTTGCAATGTATGTGGACAAGCGTTTGTGCAAAAAGCAAGTTTGAACTATCACATGACGAAATATCATCCCGAGGTCAATTTTTAACTGGCAATTTGGAAGTCTGCTAACAGTATAACGGACGGCTTGACCCCGAGCTATCTCGACCGGGACAACTCTACCCTAGGACAACTTGACCAAACAATTCGATCCCGACAACTTTTAAACCAATTAGTCTAAGCGAGCTCGACAACTTAAGGTTCCCGAAGGTAAAGTTCGAAGAGGATGACGGGGGGTGAGCGATTAAAGTGAGCAATCGAAGCCTCCGTAGTCCTCTTGGTGTAAGGTTCCTTTAAACCTTGCATTCAGAAACAGGAGCCCCGCTGGGCGGAGCTCTTTTTTTTTTTTTGTTCCCATGTTGGATTAGAGTGGTCGGGGTCAAATTGTCCGGGTCGAGATGTTTGGGTTCGAGTTGTCACGGGGTCGAGTTTGTCTCGGAGTCGAGTTGTCGTAGAATTGTTTTGACAGCAAATTTTGTGTTGTTAGACTTTTAGAAACCGGTTGGGAGACAGCATGCGACCAAGCTCATACTCTCAGTTTAAAGTGAATTGTAGCGCAAGACTTTATAACGACTATATGGAGACTGTGTCGGACCGGCGTGATCGCTGAACGCTAAGGGTTCAAGGAGGTTGTAAGCCTGCTTAGTTCAAGAGGCACTTATGTCCTACACCGATAAGTTCCAGGTATCTTCGAGAATTTCAGCTAGCAGCTGTGTTCTGAAGACTTGATGAGGGAGGGTTTCGTACGGTTGAAATGATAACACAAAGTATGCCTTCATAAGTTTACAGGGAGCGATTTGCACGACTATTCACGAGTACTATTTAAAGAGTTTAGATAGTTCCTTGTTGATGACTGATGTTGATGACTACTACTTGATGACTACATCTATTGATTCGAATGCACGTCGTATAATCAGGCTGTTGTTCCCTAAACAAGGGCCGCGAATCGTTTCCTGTTTTAAATTTTTATTGCAACTATTGATTAACTACGTTTACAGCACATCTTTTACTGTTAAATACGCAAGTACATATGGCATGTTTTATATCATAAGATTTCTTATACAATTATCTATCTACTGGGGCTGCTATATCAACTGTATCTATTTATACTGAAAATATATTTTGAGTGTAAATGGGGAAAAAATGTGTAATTTCTAATAAAAACTGTCTTACATGTACAATTACTCGAAAAGTTCAGGAGCTAGACCACCATCTGTTAACGCAGTATTATTGTAATTTTACTTCAGTGTGGGAAAGAGATGGAGCTAGACGTCCTGTATAGCTCCATCTCTTTCTCACACTGAAGTAACATTAAAATAATACTGCTTCAAGAGGTGGTGGTTGGCCCCCTGAACCGATTCCCAAGTTGCACTTGGAAACCTCGGGCTGGTTCATTCACCTAAAGCTGTCTAGTATTTTAAATTACACTTCTAGGTTTTCAGGACGACGTGCCCCTGAATGTTGGTTGTCAAAAACATACAATTAAGTAAGCTTTTCTTTGAGACTATATGTCTGAAAGTTAGATCCAGGGCTAGATCTCGGTCTAGGATACCTGGACGCACTAAAAAAAAAAACAGTATTGTGTTGTACTTGCAATTTTTACATAGAATCACTATTCGAGCACAATTTTGATTCTAATTATCCTTTATACTAATCTAAGCTAATATAAAAATACTGTATAGCTTAGTACTATTTGATGACGCATTGTCGCGAACAGAAACCAACCCAATCAGCTGTTCCACAAATTTTGCCGAGTTAAGTTTTTATCGGTGTGGAACAGCTCATTATTTACGGTGTTCATAATTGTTACGCAATTACCCTGCTGGTTATAGGTAAATGTTACACTATCTTATTGTACATCACCAGTTTAAATTATTTTAATAAATTGTTGTCTTAATGTAAAGGAATTTTGTGTGTTTTTTTTTAATCCTATAAAGTAAGAATAAGAATAATTTATTTGTTGTCTTAAATATTGTATGCTCGCTGGTTTGTGAAATGCGAAGGCAAATTGTAAAGTGATTCGTTTGTTTATAATAGTCCATGAAAATCATTCGACCACTCCAAAATGGCGCGGGTTTTAATAACTTGTTCCATTTTCCACCACCTGTGGCGCTGCTCTAGCTCATTCTGTGATAAAACAGTAACACTCTAGCGATAGGGGGTTGACAGGCCAAGGAGCGCCGCATGTACATTACAGAATCACCACTCGTGGAGGGTTTAACAGAAAAAGTTGGTAAATTGTCTCGTAACTATGACGACCCAATCAAAGAATTCCGAAGTCCGAAGATTAAAGAACATCGCCGAAGAAATAAATGAAACTCAAGTGTGTTTTCTCTCTGCAGACCGAGTTGTGGCGCCGAAATTTCACCTAAAAGCCGAAGACTTTAAAAAAAATGGCGAAGAATACCATTGTGCGAGATGTGAAAAGAGATACAAAACAATTGAGACATTGAGAAGCCATGTGAAGTTGAAACATTATAAAATTCCGAGATATAAGTGCTCAATTTGTATTGAAGCATTTCTTACCCTTGCGCCTTTGGCCGTTCACAAACTCAAAATGCATAACGTAGACGACAGATCAAAATGTAATGCATGCAATAAAATGTTTAATACAAAAAGGCAGTTAACGAATCACATCAACATTTTCCACATGCTCGGGGAAGTTGGAAAGAGGTTTAAGTGCGAATTATGTGATTTTGAGACTTTTAAAGCTACTGCTATGCAAAAACATAAGATAAATCATAAAGCCGTGAAGGACCACCATTGTAGATTTTGTAAGAAATCGTTTAAGAGGAAGACAACGTTGAATTTCCATGAGAGGATACATACTGGGGATCGAAGGAAAGTTTGCAATGTATGTGGACAAGCGTTTGTGCAAAAAGCAAGTTTGAATTATCACATGGCGAAATATCATCCCGAGGTCAATTTTTAGCGGGCAATTTGGAAGTCTTTGTTAACAGTATCACGACGGCTTGATATCCCGAGCTATCTCGACCGGGATAATTTGACCCTGACAATTCGATCCCGACAACTTTTTAATCAATTAGTACAAGCGAGCTCGGCAACTTAAAGCACTCAAAGGTAACGTTCGAAGAGGATGACGGGGGCTAGAGTGAGCGAGCAAAGCGAGCAATCGAAGCCTCTGTAGTCCTCTTGGTGTAAGGTTCCTTTAAACCTTGCATTCAGAAATGAAAAGGAGCCCCGCCGGGCGGAACTCTTATTTCTGAATGTCGGACTCTCCGAGGTCAATTTTTAGAAGGCAGTTTTGAAGTTTTCGATAAAAGTAACACGACGGCTCGACCACAAGCTATCTCGACCGGGGCTACTTGACCCCGTCAATTCGACCCTGACAAGTTGACCCCTACAATTCGAGCCCACGACAGCTCGATCCTGCCAACTGTTGAACCAAGAACCATCGTAGTAAGCTCGGCAACTTGGGGCACTCGTAGGTAAGGTTCAAAAAAGATGACGGGAGGGGGGGGGGGGGGGGAGAGTGAGCGAGCGATTGAAGCCTATTAGTACGCCGACTCTGCTTAACCGACGATTATTATGATAATGATTAAAATAAATATTGTTCCGATGTTGGACTCGAGTGGTCGGGGTTGAGATGCCTGGGTTCGAGTTGTCGTAGAATCGTTTTGACAGTAAATTTTTGTGTTGTTAGACTTTTAGAAACCGGTTGACACAAACAGCATGCAACCAATCTTATACTGTCTCTGTCAGTTTATGGTGGATTGGAGCGAAAGACATCAGAACGACGATACGGAGACCAACCATGGGATCGCAAAAAAAAAAATCGGCAGTTCCATACATTTTTCATAGTTATGTGATCATAATTGTATGCAATAGCAAGTTTTTTTGGTGTTCATAATTGTTGTGAGTAGGTGGGTACAATTACCTCTTTTCGGGTAACTAAAGTTATATTCCACTAGTGTTTTATTAAAAAAAAAAAAAAAAAAAACACGTAAATTTCCTTTGATGTCCTTCGAAAAATGAATTTTTTCATTACAACGAAATGCTCATTTTCCAGCAAATTGGAACTTATCCAGCGGAGAAATTGCGTAACACAAATAAAATGACAATCGGTCATAAGTAATGACTTTAATTTTGACATCCATTGCTTTGTAGGTTTGAATAAATCGTTGCCTCAACAACGGAAATACGCAAGGAACGTGACGGAACTGTCAAAATGAAAGACATTGCGATCAATTACCATTTTAGCCCGGCCACATATAGTCGCAATTCCGTTTCGAAATTCAGAATTTCGAAGGCGGCAAATCCATACACAACCACGCACAGACTACCATGCGGGATTTCGAATCGGAAAACATTCGAACGGAAAACTAGATCATGAATGGATTTGCTGCTTTCAAAACGGAATTCCGGCTGTATGTGGCCAGTCTTATGTGTGTTACGCAATTACCTCGCTTGTTAAAATCATCACAAATATTATATTACTTTATTGGACATCACTAGTTTAAATTATTATTTTAAGAATAAATTGTTGTCTTAAGGGGGAAGAGGTAAACTAGCCCGCGACATTCAAATTTTCTTACGATTTTTGCAATTTGCAGCTCAGTGTCGGGGTGTATGTTGATTAAAGTATGATTCGCGACCGTAACAATTAGGTATTTACAGAATTTTATTATAGTTAATAGAATCAGTAATACAATTCTATAATTTAGTATAATCCTGAAATGTTAAAATTTCATGAAATAGGCATTCAATAGAATTACTTGGTCTTAGAGAGTTGTATTCACGACTTTAATTATCATAATTCTGTAAATAAATATTTGTTACGGTCGCGAATCATATTTTAATCAACATACAACCGAATACTGACCTGCAAATTGCAAAAAACGTAAGAAAATTTGAATTTCGCGGGCTACCCTGGCGCTTTCGCCTTAAATGTAAGGGAATTTTGTGTTTTTTTTTTTTAAATCCTGTGTAGTAAATAGTCATAAATATTGTATTATTCGTCATACTCATTATACAAACGGCGTCGTCTGTTTGCAAACGCTCGCTGGCTTGTGAAATACCGAAGGCAAATTTAGTCCATGAAAATCATTCGACCACTGCAAAATGGCGCGGGTTTTAATAGCTTGTTCTATTTTCCACCACCTGTGGCGCTGCTCTAGCTCATTCTGTGATAAAACAGTAACACTAGCGATAGGGGGCTGACAGGCCAAGGAGCGCCGCACGTACATTACAGAATCAACACTTGTGGAGGGTTTAACAGAAAAAGTTGGTAAATTGTCTCGTAATTATGACGACTCAGTCAAAGAATCCTGAAGTCCGAAGATTAAAGAATATCGCCGAAGAAATAAATGAAACTCAAGTGTGCTTTCTGTCTGCAGACCGAGTTGTGGCGCCGAAATTTCACCTAAAAGATGAAGACTATAAAAAAAATGGCGAAAAATACCATTGTGCGAGATGTGAAAAGAGATACAAAACAATGCGGACATTGAGCAGTCATGTGAAGTTGAAACATTATAAAATTCCGAGATATAAGTGCTCAATTTGTATTGAAGCATTTCTTACTGTTACGCATTTGGCCGTTCACAAACTCAAAGTGCATAACGTAGACGATCGAGTCAAATGTAATGCGTGCAATAAAACGTTTATTACAAAAAGACAGTTAACACATCATAGCAACATTTTCCACATGCTCGGGGAAGTTGGAAAGAGATTTAAGTGCGAATTTTGTGATTTTGAGACATTTAAAACTTCTGCTATGCGCAGTCATAAGATAAATCATACCACCGTGAGGCACCACCATTGCAAATTTTGTAAGAAATCGTTTAAGAGGAAGAACACGTTGAATTTCCATGAGAGGATACATACTGGGGATCGAAGGAAAGTTTGCAATGTATGTGGACAAGCGTTTGTGCAAAAAGCAAGTTTGAATTACCACATGACGAAACATCATCCCGAGGTCAACTTTTAGCGGGCAATTTTGAAGTCGTCGTTAATAGTATCACGACGGCTCGACCCAGAGCTATCTCGCCGGGATTACTGACCCTAAGACAACTTGACCCCTACCATTCGATTTCGATAACTTGAACCAATACGAAGAGCGAGCGAAGCGAGCTTGGCAACCTGAAGATAAGGTGCGAAGAAGATGACGGGGCTAGAGTGAGCGAGCAAAGCGAGCGATTGAAGCCCCCATTCATACTCTTGGTATTAGGTTCCTTTAAGGGGGAAGCGCTAAGGTAGCCCTCGAAATTAAAATTTTCTTACGATTTTTGCAGTTTGCACCTCAGTGTCTGGGTGTATGTTGATTTAAGTATGATTCGCGACCGTAACAAATATGTATTTACAGAATTATAATCAGTAATACTTTTCCTCGAGTTAGTATAATCCTGAAATGTTAAGATTTCATGAAATAGTCATTCAATAGAATTACTTGGTCTTAGAGTTGTATTGATGACTTTAATGATTATAATTCTGTAAATAATTTGTTACGGTCACCAATCATATGTTAAAAATCAACTTACAACCCTTGCTGCATACTGGCGCGGGGCTCTCAAGGACACCGAACGAGATACAATTGATGATGATGATCTCTGTCAGTTTAAGGTGTATAGTATCGAAAGACTTAGGACGTCTAAATTTTTCGATTTTGTGAACAAGATTTAATATAGAACCATGGAATCACGAGGAACAATCAGCTGTTCCATACATTTCGCCGAGTTACGAGAACATGACTTTTTAATCTTACTTGAGTGTGGGAAAGAGATGGAGCTAGACGTCATGTATAGCTCCATCTCTTTCTCACACTGAAGTAACATTAAAATAATACTGCTTTAACCGATTCATGGCCAATGACTCAACAGTTGAGTCATTAAAAAACCTTTAGGAAGGCCGATGGCTCAGAAAGGCTCAGATGATGCCGAGATGAGATGATGCTCAGATGATGCTCAGATGAGGCCGATGACTCAGAAAGGAAGGAGGAAATTGGCCATGAATCGGTTAAGAGGTGGTGGTTGGCCCCCTGTTGATTACTGATTATTTTGGTGTTCATAATTGTTATGAGTACAATGACCTCTATTGGGTTTTGAGTTATTTTAATCACACCTTGTATTGACAGTTTAGAAGTAAAATTATATTCTAGTTTTTTTTTTTACTAAGAAATATATTTTATTTTCCACAAATCATAAATACAATATACAATCATTAATATACAAAAACAAAAGGACCATTAGGCGTCGAAGTACTCGTTCGCATCGCTGTCATCCGGAAACGTGCCCAGAAGACTGGCAGCACTATTCTAGTAGTGTTTTACTTAAAAAAAAAACATATATAATTTTCTTTGATGTGTTTCTTTCGAAAAATTAATATTTTCTTTACGGTGAAACGCTCATTTGCCAGCAAACAGGAACTCGTTTAACTGGGACTTATCCAGCGGGGAAATTGCGTAACGCAAATAAAATGGCAATCGGTCACAATGTCTTTACCACGTTTGGTTATAAATCGTCATGCTACATTATTTTATTATACATCACTAGTCTTAATTATTATTTTAGAATTTGAATAAATTGTTTGCTTAAGGTAAGGGAATTTGTGTTTTTTTTAAATCCTATATATTTTTTTATCCAATTGCTGTAAATATTGTATGATTCGTCATTATACAAACGGCATCGTCTGTTTGCAAACGCTCTCTGGTTTGTGAAATTATGTCCCCTTCTCTCATCCCTCGACGCTGGGGATATGTTCAGTTCGCTGGTCCTGAGTTTGGAGAGTAATTGTCGCGTTTTCATAAAGACATCCCAGCACTTGGATGTATCGCCAGTCGACCTAGCATCTCTGCAGAGACTCCAAAACAGATCAGGTCTCGATAGAGTCAAAAGGCTCGTCTTAGTCCACAAACGCAAGACATAGGGGCCGATTATACTCTTCAGACTTCTGTATAATTTGGCGCACTGTGTAGATGTGGTCTATGGTGCTGTATTCTCCTCGAAACCCGGCCTGCTCTGGTGGCTGAAACTCGTCGAGTCTTCGGGCTAGATGATTCGTGACGTCACTTGAAAACAACATAAATATGTGGCTTAGGAGCGAAATGGGTCTGTAATTCTTTAAAAGTGTCTTATTACCCTTTTTAAAGAAAATAATAAACACGCTCCTTCGCCACGCTTCTGGAGTTCTCCCAGAGAACTGGGCTGGGCAGAGTCGAAGAGCTCCCGAACCTCTTATGGAGGCATGAGGATCAGGGTGTAAAGTTCACTCATCCTCCATAGAAAAGGGAGGATCCTCCGACTAGACGGGTGTTGTGTCTGGTGGGCTACTGTCCGACGTTTGATATCGGGACGTTGTATTTACATTGCTCGTCGCGCGGTAAACTCTGATTGCGCAGTGCAGGATTTTGTGTGACGTTAGTGTGACGCGTTCGCATGTGGCGATGTAGATATACCGCCACACTTATAAGACAGGACTTCCTCCCGCTTTCAGGAGCTCGGTCGTAATCCCGTCCTCACCAAAAGGGGCATTTCCATTTGTAAGCTGTTTAAGAGCCGCCTCGATTTCGTCTTGGCTGACTTCGGGCAGGTCTTCCGTAAAATGGCGAGTCTCTTCCGAAAGTTCAGACATCTTGCCCGTACACCGCATTTTGCAAAATCGCGTACCTTCCTCCTTGAGGATTTCCACCATTTGGTCGAGCGCCTGGTCAACGTCATTTTTGTGGTTTCCACGGCGGCAAATCGGTTCTTCAGGTCTGCCTGGAACGCTACAGCATCAAATCGGCTCTCCAGGTCTGACTGTAACGCTACAGAACCTAATATAAAGGGTTTTTCAACAAGAATATATTTTAAAACAGAGAATTTAGATGAAAATGATTAAAATGTTTACTGTATTAGAAAGAGTAAGGTTTGGCAATTATGAATGAAAAATAATATCGGACAAATGTCCACCACGATCACGCTCACAGACGTTGATTCTTTCATTAAAATTTCGTCGATTTTTTTTCACATCGCTGTAGATTCGCTCAATTCATTGAAGAACATCCCGCTAGTTTTTCCGAAAAAAAAATTCTTCTGACGAAGACCATTTTCATTTGTCAGGATTCGTTAACAAGCAAAATTGCCACATTTATTTATTTTATTTATTTATACAACGTGTATCTGGATGTACGAAATTAAATGAAAACAAGCACAGTACTAATCCATCGAAACATTTTAAAACGCGAAGATTAGTAGATAATGGAAAATTTAAAAATTGCAGTTTTCAAACAAAATAAATAGCAGAATCAACTGCATAAAAAGCAAACACGCTTTATCTACGAAAAGTCACTGACCAACAGTGCGGTGCGGGGAGTGGCGGCGGCGGTGCGGGGCGCAGGTAGGTAGGCGCAGGCACTTTAGTCGGAGAACAATACAAACGCCAGGAATATGATCATATGTTTTGCACAGAGGGGCAATTCCCGTAATTTTAAGAACGTTCTCAGTCTGATCTCAGTCTCATTATGTCAAAAATACGTATAATTTCCCTACATTTTTGACAAGTTTTGACATTTGATTGTTGCCGAGATGAGATTGCGACCAGATTTTGAACGTTTTTAGTTACGAGAATTGGGCTTCAGGTTCTTGACCTTACAATGTTTACCTATTATTATTTACAGACTCAGATCTACATCACAAAACAGATAAATAATTTCCTGTGGCTATAGTATTCATTAGATTTGACTGATTTCCTGTATACGGATAAAGAACATGACTCTCTTTACGTGGTATAAAGGAATGTCAACCACTGTGTTCCACTTTGTATATACCTAATTTATTGTACACCAGATTATACATTACTTATAGATAAATTATAAACTACATAACACACAATTGGCGGCCTTATCGCATACTGCGATCTCTTCCAGGCAACGTTGGAATGGACAGTGATTTTCTGGACATTAAATGGGGTTGGTCTTGGTGCAAATAAAAAGTATATAAGTACAATATGCTATAATAGATACACAGATACAGACATCATATGATATATAACAGAAGAAAGAAGAAAATGCGTTTACCTTAAAACTATAAAAAACAGAAAACAATGCTCATAATGCCAAAGGGCCTCAGCTCAACATGATGTCAAATGATAACACAAGGCTGACCACCCGACGCTGATTTCCAGCTGCAGCCCACGAGTGCCATGCGCTATAAACACATAGAGAAGTGCATGTGTCCGTTTTAAACAAATTAAAAGGATAAATTACAGTTGAAAACATATACCTAACTCATACAAAAGTGACGTACCTACATATTAATATGTACATATAATATATACATAGATACATACATACTAAATATACAACGAAAACAAAAGACGACTATCAGCCAGCAACGAGAACAAAATCACAAGAACAAGTAATGTTCCTTCACGAGTCGTTTAAACACAGGCAACGATTACGCGTGCTTTATTGGAACTGGTAATGCATTCCACAAATGAGTGGCCTGGACAGTAAAGGATTTGGGCTTCTGAAAATCCTAGAGCGATTGTTGAGAAGCCTTTGCATGCTCAACGTGTCACTGTATGGTGCGCTAAGTGGTCTGGAGGCGTAATTGGATTTGATTGATTGAAAATTTTGATGATAGAATCGACATCTGTGAGCGTAGTCGTGGTGGACATTTGTCCGATTGGGCCGACAGAAGGATCCAGTTGGGTTGGACAGCGTTTGGAAAACTTCGTCAACTCATCTCATCACCTATCCCGCAATGTTTGGAAGACTAAGGACTTCAACCAGTGCGTACTGCCCGTTATGACACACGGTGCCGAAACGTGGACACTGACAGTTGAGCTGGTCCACAAATTCAAGGTCGCTCAGCGCGCTATGGAGCGGGCTATGCTTGGAGTTTCTTTGATGGATAAAATCAGGAATGAAGTTATCCAGAAAAGAACCGGAGTAACCGACAGCCTGCAGAGTAAGCAAACTGAAGTGGCAGTGGGCTGGCCATGTTTGTCGAAGGACCGATGGCCGGTGGAGCAGGCGAGTCCTGGAGTGGAGACTACGTATCCCAGCTAGATGGACCGACGACCTTAAGAAGATGGCTGGGACAGACTGGAAGCGGAAGGCGCGGAGGACAGGGTGTTGTGGCGCAGCCTGGGAGAGGCCTATGTCCAGCAGTGGACTGCGATAAGCTGAGTTGATTGATTGATTGATTACAAAAATTTGAATAATTTTCATCTAAATTCTTTGTTTTAAAAAAACAAAGCTTCATTAAACGAGTTCGCTCGAGCTTAAAGTTAATATTCAGAGAGCCTCGGACAAGTCTCTGATCACTGCCGGTGTAGATCTGTTGATCAACGAGACATCCCTGATTATATGATTTTGGATAATATTTTTGTGTTCACCAAAAATCTAAAGGTACATCTATGTATGCATTTCCAAAATATTGATCTTAAACCCGTTTAATTGTTTTACTATAATTAAACTACTCGGCCAACAAAATATGTTACATCAAACAAATTCCAAATTAATACCAAGATATAACACTTTTTTATTGTAGTGCGCTGCAAATATTCTATTGTAACAATAACTATTTTATTCTTCCCCGAAAAATACTGATCGTGCACCAATTATTCCTGAATGTTACACAAAATATTTAGTATGCACCGTATACCCATTTACATATTTTAGGTTAGGTTAGGTTAGGTTTTATTTTTTATTAATAAAGCTACATTGGACATTAATTGGTGTTTGATTCAAATACATTTTGCAGTGCATTATCTGAAGTAAAACTAAAAAAATAAATGCTTGTTTTTAAAATTAGGTGTATTACTATTTTTACAAATTTGCAACAGTTGTTAAATAGATGCTCGTTATGACATATTTTAATGAACATATTTTGGTGCACATTCAGTATATTTGGTGGAACACAGGCAAAATTAGGTAAATGAAATGGGAATAAATTGAAGTACTTTTAAATACCATCCTATGATTTTTATCCGTTATGAAGAATTCTGTCTCATTTATCGTCATAGTGTCGGTGTCGGTGTCGGTGTCCACTTACTTTGGGGCTGTTTCTTAATGAAGGAATTCATCAAGAAAAGCCCTTCCTTCTCAAGGAAGTTGACAAACATTTGCCCCTACGGATTCTGCTGCTAAACCCGTAGGATCCTACTACCGATTCGTCACAATTCTGTACTTCCACTAGCGTTAAAATCGCCCATGAGAACGTTGTAGTGGGCCTTAGTAGTAAAATACAAGGCCTTGGAGATGTCCTCGAACATTTCCTCCACTTCGTTATCCGAGTATGCCGAGGTCGGTGTGTAAACCTGAACAACCTTGAGGTTCCAAACCTCTCTGTTACGAGGTCTCTGCTACGAGGTACGCTACCCTGTTCGAGATACTGGAGATTTCCACAACGTTGTCACAAAGGTATTTGTTTACCAGGAATCCGACTCGGCCTTGGGATGGCTGGTCTCAATGTCGAAAATACCCCGGTGGCCCGATTCAAGGGTTATTGTGTCCACCCCTCTCTTTGGATTTCACTCAACTCAAGAATGTGCCACCTTATTGTTCCGAGCTCTTCAAGCTGCACTAGGTGTTCGTCGAGCCGTAACTTGCGTCCGTTGGCGTGCGTAACGACGCCAAGGTCAGTTGAGTTTGGCGGCTCTTCGTAACCCGGGGATTCTTTGCACCCCCTACCTTGCCGTTACCGTGACCGCCGCCAAAATCAGGAATAGAGGAGCGGCCAGGAACTGGGGGCCGTGGTTGATTTTGGCTTGCCATTGAAGGGGTTGCCTATAATCGCCACGCTGGTCAGCGGGTAGATCACTAGTGCGAGAAGCACCAGTGACGGGCACTAGTCTGCGCCATTTAGTTGTGAAGTTTTATTTGGAAATCGCCATTTGTTGGTTGTCAGAGCCTCGATTGTAATAACAAACCCTGCTGAATACAGCAGGGTGCACTATAAGCAGGTGAAGTTGACTTGGGGCATTGAGATGGTAAGTGTTCACCCCGTAAAATTATCCCATAACGATTTTTTAGGCCTTCTTTAATTATCGCAATAATGTTACATTAATTAATTGTGAGTGCATTTATAATTATTATTTAAAAATTTTAATGAAATGTTTTGTTAATATGAAGAAATTGTTCCTTTTTTAACTTGTGTAATACGATTCTAGTCGGTAAGTATATTGTGTGATTCATCACTATAGAAACGGCGTCGTCTGCTTACAAACACTCGCTGGTTTGTAAAATCCTGAAGGCAAATTGTAAAGTGCCCCATCAGTTTGCATTTGTAACCCGAATGATCATTGAACGATATAAAATGCCGGGGCGAGTTGCAGTAACATATTCTATTTTCCACTGCCTGTGGAGCTGCTCAAGCTCATTCCGTGATATAACATTATCCAGTCAGCAACACACTAGCGGGCTGACGGCCCAGGGAGCGCCGGATGACATTACAGTATCACCATTTGTAGAGGCTGTTTAACAGAAAAAGTGGATAAATTGTCTCGTAAAAACCAGTCAAAGAATCCCAACGTCCGAAGATTAACGAACATCGCCGAAGAAATAATATGTAAACGAAACTCAAGTGTGTTTTCTGTCTGCAGACCGAGTTTTGGCGCCGGAATATTACCTAAAAGAAGACGAAGACTATAAAAAAGTCAATAATGTATACCATTGTACCAGATGCGACAAGACATACAGCGGATCAAGCTCTCTGAGCACACATGTGAGGAAAGATCATCTTAATATTCCGAGTTATAAATGCTCAATTTGTGATGAACCATTCATGACGCTTGCGCCACTGACCGTTCACAAACTGAAAACACATAACGTTGACGATAGAGTCAAATGTAGTGTGTGCAATAAAATGTTCAATACGAAAAAGCAGTTACAGGAACATATCAACCTTTTACACAAGCACGGGGAAGTTGGTGAGAGGTATGTGTGGAAGGGTCATCTTAAGATTCCGAGATATAAGTGCTCAATTTGTATTGAAAAATTCTTTACGTTTGCGCTTCTGACCATTCACAAACTCGAAGTGCATAACATAGACGATAGATCCAAATGTAATGCGTGCAATAAAATGTTCAATACAAAAAGGCACTTAACGAAACATATCAAACATTTCCACATGCTCGGGGAAGTTGGAGAGAGGTACAAGTGCGAATTTTGTGATTATGAGACCTTTAAATCTGAAGCTTTGTACAAACATCAGTTTAAGCATAAGACTGCGAAGGACCACCATTGTAAATTTTGTAAGAAATCGTTTAAGAGGAGGAAGACGTTGATATTACATGAGAGGATACATACTGGGGATCGAAGGAAAGTTTGCAATGTATGTGGACAAGCGTTTGTGCAAAAAGCAAGTTTGAACTACCACATGACGAAATATCATCCTGAGGTCAATTTTTAGCTGGCAATTTTAAGTCACCTTTGATACCCGGTTTCCGAAAGGCTTCAGAAATATCATAATTAGATAACCGACTGTTAAACTTATGCTGCTGTGATTTGTAGTATTTGTGTTGACTTAGAAACCGTTTGACAGAGACAGCATGTGACTAATCTTATGCTATCTCTGTCACTTTAGGAGTATTGTAGCGACAGACTTTTTAAAAGTTAAAGTAGATTTTGTAAACAGCAACTAATAGAATTTGAATAAATTGATTTCTTAATATAAAATAATTTTGTGTTTTTTTATTATCGTATACCATACAATTGTCGTCAGCATATGGTATGATTTGTCAGTATACAAACATTCGTCTGTTTGCAAACGCTCGCTGGTTTGTGAAATATGAAGTACTTCGTTATTTTGTAATCTGTATATGTATAATTACTTGCCCCGACTGATTAATCAACGCAGAGCCCAAACTGGTAGGGCTATAAACTTGAAATTTTGGCAGTTGATGCCTTTTATGATGCAAAGATCCAATAAGAAAGGATTTTTGAAAATTCGACCTTTAAGGGGGTGAAAAGGCGGGATTTTGTTTGTATGAAAAATCTTATTCCTTGTGTTAATAAACTTAAAACTTGGCACGAATACTTATCTAAATAAATTATTAAGTTTGTAATTTTTGTTTTTCTAAACTACCCTTAACCCTTAACCCCTTTTTTTTGGATGGAAAATCATCAAATGACTTCTCCCGCTCTGGGGGAGCGGGAGGGCGTGTCAGACTTTGTGACTAAAACCCACATGTGTTCCTTCTGTTGCCTGTGCCGGGGCCACGGTAACTCTTTCGAACATCCCGCAACCCTAACTGGCATCGGCCCTAGCGGAGCCCGCCAATAGTGCTGACATCTCTTTGAGGCGCGCGTGGAAGACAACGTGCCGTCGACTCGGGCCTGGTCCTTACCGGACGGCGAGCAGATTGCTCGCCGTCCGTAAGCCCGCGCCTACGGTGGCCAGGAATCGGCTGCCAATTCCCGACGCCCAGAGCGTCCCCTGCGGCGACTAGGGGCGTTGGGGCGTGAAGCTTGCCTCTCCCTCACGCGTTCCGCCTCCTCTGGCCTGGACCAGGGCCGGACGCGAGAGATCGCCGCCGCCGATCGCTTCCGCGAGGATACGGCGGTGCTCCGCCCAAGCCGGGCAGGCCTCCACCGTATGCTCGACTGTGTCCTCCGGGCGATCCACACAGTGGTGACACCCGGGCGTTTCCTCTCGCCTTATCCGGAACAGGTACCCGAAGCACCCGTGTCCGGTGAGGACCTGCGTCAGGCGGAAGGTGAGGTCGCCGTGGCGCCTTTCTAGCCACTCCTCAAAGAGGGGACTTATCGCCGCAATTGTGGCGTACCCAGCGCTGGATTGCGACAGTCGCACTCTCCATGCTGACATGAGATCCCGCCAAACCTCTGTCCGCCGTGCCGCGATTTCTCGCAGCAGCGGAGTTACGCTCCGGCGTTTTGCCTCCTCGCGCCACTCTCACATGTGCACGAGGACTTTTGCCTCCAGATCCCATGGTGGTAATCCGGCAAGGAGGTTCATCGCCTCACTGGAGATCGTTCGGTATCCTCGGGCTAGCCAGATGGCCATGACCCTCTGGGACGCGTTCAACCGGCGGGCCGGTCGCCGCCTCATGGAACGCGCCCACACCGGAGCCCCGTAAAGGGCTATGGACCGCACGACCCCCACATAGAGCCTCCGGTAGGAGGCGTTTGGAACCCCTATATTGGGCAGGAGCCGCCTCAAGGCAGCCCTGGCCCACTCCAGTCTGGGAGCCAAATGTCGGAAATGCTCCACGAAATTCCACCGGCTGTAGAGGACGAGTCCCAGGTACTTCATCGTCGACTCAACGCCGATGGGAACCCCTACCGTTATGTGGGAACCCGACGGTGGCGCGTTCCGAGGACCATGAAAACACATGGCCTCGGACTTGTGCAAGGCCACCTCGAGTCCCAATTGCCGGATCCTCTCGACGATTGTCGCAACTCCGCGTGTCGCTAATTCAGCCGTCGCCTAGTGCGACCTCCCATGCGCCAGGACCAGCGTGTCGTCAGCGTAGCAAACCACGCTGACGCCGCTAGGGAGGTCGACGCGCAGCACCCAGTCGTATCTGATGTCCCACAGATGCGGCCTCAGGACCGATCCCTATGGGACACTGCACTATAAACTACCCCCTAAAGGGGGATTGGGAGGTGTCAAATTTTTATGGAAGAATTTTAAAGCGCTGTCCGATTAACTCGAAACTCAGTAACTCATACTTAAGACCGAAAATAACGATTGAGATGTATCAGGGTTTTTTGAAAATCTATCCCTAACGGGGTACTAAAGTACGAAATCCACGCGGATGAAGTCACGCGGGAAGTGCTAGTAGTCTATGAAACCCAAACGGTCATTCGGACGCTGGTTACTTAATGCCGCGGCTATGATAAAGACATTTAACATAACGCAACATCACGCCTGTAATCCCCGAAGCGTTAGGCAGAAGTGTACCTATAGTACACCCACATTTCGCCAGTTATGTTTAAGTCCCATGTAAAAGGGGGCGAGCCTATTGCCATCATCCGGGCACAAATTCATTTCGGGGCAAAGTGTACTGAATTTTTCAATAGTAGCCTGGAGTCTTCCAGGCTACTATTGAGAAATTCAGTACACTTTGCCTGACCTGGGAATCGAATCCATGACCTCATGCTCAGTTGTAGCGCTTGAGACCACTAGACCAGTGAGGCAGTTAGACATTTATTCGTAGGATATGAGAACTACATCTCAACTTGAGTAGTAGTAAACAGACACGAGAAGAAGAGTCTGTTACAAGTATATAAATAGTTCTGGCACATCCACCACTTAGTGTCGAATGAGTATTTAGGTACAATCGTGGCTAAATAATAACAGCCGCACGGGTCGCTCGCAGGTGAAGCTACCCTTGACGCGGTCGGTTCGTTCGGACCCTTTTTGTGAAAAGAGCACCCTTTATTTTTATACTGAGCGATAGTGTTGCTGATAAGATAAGGATCAAATACTGCAACCACTTGGCTCTGTTACCCATAGTTTCGGACGATGCCCTGAAGTCACATTTAAAAAATCACCCTGTTTAAACTGATTTAACACGCTAGCGGACTGACGGCCCAGGGAGCGCCGCACGTACTACATTACTCGCGTACTACTTTGCACGTACTCTATTCGTGGAGGATGTTTAACAGAATTTTAAAAAGTTGATTTATTGTCTCGTAACTATGACGAACCAGTCAAACAATCCCGAAGAACGAAGATTCGAAGAATCGTCGTTCGAGATCGCCGAAGAAATAAATGAACTCGTATGTTTTCTGTCTGCAGACCGAGTTGTGGCGCCAACATGTAACACAAAAAAAGACGAAGATTTTAAAAAAGTTGGCGACACGTACCACTGCTGCAGATGCGACAAGACATACATCAGACGATTCTCAATGATACGGCATGTGCAGTCGAAACATCTGAGTCCGAGATATAAATGCTCAATTTGTACTGAAGCATTCTCGACACTTCCGCCACTGACCGTTCACAAACTCGAAGTGCATAACGTAGACGATAGATTCAAATGTAGTGTGTGCAATAAAACGTTTAATGTACAAAGACAGTTAAGGAATCATATGAAATGTTTCCACATGCTCGGAGAGAAGCACAAGTGCGGAATTTGTGATTTTGAGACATTTAGTCCTAAAAGTATAAGGGACCATATTATGTTTACGCATAAGACCGAGAAGGATTTGTACTGTAGATTTTGTAAGAAGTCATTTAAGAGGAAGACAACGTTGAATTTCCACGAGAGAATACATACTGGGGATCGAAGGAAAGTTTGCACTGTATGTGGACAAGCGTTTGTGCAAAAAGCAAGTTTGAATTACCACATGACGAAATATCATCCTGAGGTCAATTTTTAGTGGGAAATTTTAAGTCACCTTTGACACCCGGTTTTCGAAAGGCTTCAGAATTATCATAATTAGGTAACCGACTCAAACTTATGCTGCTGTGATTTGTATTTGTGTTGATTTAGAAACCGTTTGACAGAGACAGCATGCGACTGATCTCATGCTATCTCTGTCACTTTAGGAGTATTGTAGCGACAGACTTTAAAAAAATTTAAGTTGGTTTTGTGAACAGCATTGAATAGAATTTGAATAAATTGATTTCTTAATATAAAGAATTTTGTGTTATTTTTTATCTTATACCATACAATGTTGTCATCAGCATTTGGTTAGATTCGTCAGTATACAAACGTTCGTCTATTTGCAAACGTTCGCTGTTTTGTGAAATGCTGAAGGCAGGTTGTGTAGTACTTTGTTATTTTGTAATAGTCTATGAGACCCAAATGGTTATTCGGACGCTGGTTACTATATGCCACGACACACACACATTTAACATAACATTACGCCTGTTTTATCTATCTAGCTATTGCTATCATCTGGGCCCAAATCCAGACTCCAGGGGCCTACTCCGAAGCGTAAATCCGAAGTATCGGCCGAATGTTCGGAAGTTTTCTTCTACACTTCATTCTATGACGTTCGTTCGGTTCGGATCTGGCCGAACTTCATTTTGACGTTTAGTCGGATCCGAACCGACGGAACGAAATAGAAATAAGTGTAGAAGAAAACTTCTGAACATTCGGCCGACACTTCGGATTTACGCGTCGGAGTAGGCCCCCAGGCTGCTACTATGAAATTCCTGATGGAAAAACCCAATAACACTGCCCGACCCGGGAATCGACCCGAAGACCTCATGGTGAGCAGTAGCGCTTGCGATCACTAGACCAGCGAGGCAGTTAATGACATTTATTCGTAGGATATGGTAACTACATCTCAACGAGTAGTAGGTAGTCAACAGACACGAAAAGAAGAGGCTGTTAAGTTAAAATAGTTCTGGCACATCTCCACTTAAATGTCGAACGAGTATTCAGGTACAATCGTAGGTAAATAATAACAGCCGCACGGGTCGCACGCAGGTGAAGCTACGCTTGACGCGCTCGGTTCGTTCGGACCCCTTTTGTGAAAGAGCATCATTTTTATACTGAGCGATAGTGTTGCTGATAAGGATCAAATACTGCAACCACTAGCTCTATTACCCATAGTGTCGGACTATGCCCTAAGGTCCTATTTAGAGATTCAATCTGTTTAAACAAAAACACGCTAGCGGGCTGACGGCCCAGGGAGCGCCGCACGTACATACATTACTGTATCACCATTCGTGAAGAAGGTTTAACAGAAAAAGTTGATTTATTGTCTCGTAACTATGACGAACCGTACGGTCAAACAATCCTGAAGTCCGAAGAACGAAGATTAACGAACATCGCCGAAGAAATAAATGAACTCGTGTGTTTTCTGTCTGCAGACCGAGTTGTGGCGCCGAAATGTTACCTAAAAAAAGACGAAGACTATAAAAAAGTTGGCGACACATACCACTGTGCCAGATGCGACCAGACATACAGCAGACGACCCTCACTGCGACGACATGTGCAGTCGAAACATCGGAGTCCGAGATATAAATGCTCAATTTGTATTGAAGCATTTTCGACACTTCCCCCATTGATCGTTCACAAACTCGAAGTGCATAACGTGGACGATACATTCAAATGTAGTGTGTGCAATAAAACGTTCAATGTACAAAGACAGCTAACGAATCATATGAAATGTTTCCACATGCTCGGAGAGAAGCACAAGTGCGAAATTTGTGATTTTGAGACATTTAGTCCTAAAAGTATGAGGAACCATATTAAGTTTACGCATAAGACCGAGAAGGACTTCTATTGTCGGTTTTGTAAGAAATCATTTAAGAGGAGGACAACGTTAAATTTCCACGAGAGGATACATACTGGGGATCGAAGGAAAGTTTGCACTGTATGTGGACAAGCGTTTGTGCAAAAAGCAAGTTTGAATTACCACATGACGAAACATCATCCCGAGGTCAATTTTTAACGGGCAATTTTAAGTCGCCTTTGATACCCGGCTTTCGAAAGGCTTCAGAAATAATTAGGTAACCAACTCAAACTTATGCTGCTGTGATTTGTAGTTTTTGTGTTGATTTAGAAACCGTTTAACAGAGACAGCATGCGAATAATCTCATGCTATCTCTGTCACTTTAGGAGTATTGTAGCGACAGACTTTTTGAAACTTTAAAAGTTATATTGATTTTGTGAATAACACAAAGTCATGTGTGGATTGGATCCTTTTCGTGTAACTACGTCCAATTGACATAATTCAAAACCCGAAGACCGTTGTAATCATCATTATGAACAAGTTTTACTAAGGCTGTACGGTTCATGTACAAAGTATCAAACTGCTTACGCAGCAACCTACTTACTTTCATCAATTATAATAAGCGTTAAACATATTCTTAAGCTAGTTGACAAGTTACTACTATCGCGAGCACTGCGGATTAGCATCCAATCTTTACGTGTAAATCGGACAACTTTCGTACTTTCTTAACTTTCGAGTGTCAATTAATCCGTGGTTTCCGTCAACTCGCCTAAACTAACTTTAACTACTTTAAGTGAGCGAGCTATAACTTATTGTACATGTGTAAGGTACCTATCACTACCGGACCTTACATTTAATGATCCGGCTCGAAGGACCATTAAATGTAAGGTCCGGAAGTGGTAGGTACCTTACACAGACATTAACCCAGAACTCGCGAATTCCCCCTGAAAGATGGCCAACGAATTAATAATCAGCTGGTATATAGTTACCAGCCTAAAAATTTATATCTCTTCACTTCGGCTACGTAATATTGAGATGGGGGGGCGTATGGGCTTGATCTAAATGTCCATCACTAACCAGCAGCCTAACAGTTTTAATCACAATCCGAGAGTTTTGAAGGATATTTCTAATCCATTGCTGTAAAGGTTTAATAAATTCGTCTGCTCAACAACGTAAAGAATGAACGTGGCTGAACTGTCAAAATGAAAGAAATTGTGATCAGTTGTCATTTTATTTGAGTTACGCAATGACCCCGCTTATTATATACTGATTGTGCGCTTTTATAATTTGTCGCGATGATATTATCGAGGCCGTCCTGGTCAATAAACTGTATAGAAATCGTGCACGTTATAATGTTTTCGTGGACGGACATTTAATAGCGTCTTCATTTTTCACTATACTTTTTAATTCCGTGTGTTATCCTGATGCCGTGACGAGGACGTGGATGACCACTATAATATCGCCGCGCTGGAAATGATAAAAGCTAAGAGAAAAACATAAGAACATATAGATCGGTTGTTATTTAAAACACTGCAAGTTTCTTCATTTTAATAGTTTAATAGTGTTCTATTAAAAAAAAAAAACATTCGATGTTATTCCATAAATTTATTCCGAAAACTGTATATTTCCTTTAAGTATTAATTTTTTTATTGCTCATTTGCTTGATAAGTTAACTGGAGTTTATTCAGGTGTGGTGGAATCAATTTATAAATCATCACACAAACGTTACATTAGGTACTTTATTGTGCATCAGTATTTTTAATTATTATTTTAAAATCTGTATTAATTGATTTCTTAATATAAAATAATTTTGTGTTATTTTCTTATCATATACCATACAATTGTCGTCAGCATATGGTATGATTCGTCAGTACACAAACGCTCGCTGCTTTGTGAAATGCCGAAGGCAGGTTGTGAAGTACTTGTATTAGTCTATGAAACCCAAATGATCATTCGGACGTTGATTATTAAGGGCAGATTTCGCCATTGAAACTGAACGCGATCAGCAGATCTAAACCGCATTCAAGATCTGTCAGTGTCATCATTGTTTTGGAATATTGACACTGAAAGCTCTTGAACGCAAATATACTTACAATTACATTGAAAAACAACGGTATTGTATGTACTTAAGGCGAAAGTTCCAGATAGCCCGGGAAATTCAAATTTTCTTACGTTTTTTGCTATTTGCAAGTCAGTATTAGGTTGTACGTGTCATGTTCGTGAACGGGCGCCGTCAGTGGAGACTGGTCATCTCTTAACTGCCAGGGCTTATTTTTGATCTTATGTTTTGGGTTGTTTTTAATTATTTGTTTTTTACATTGTTCTCACATATAGAAGCAACAAGAACAATGTACCCAAGATTTTGTAATAATTTTGATCTACAAGAGTGTCCATGGAGTTTCTTGCCCATTCTTCTCCATAGAGATCTACGTTTTGGAATAGGCGCCTAGCTTCAATTTTCTGACTAACTGACCGACTCTTTAACAATTCAAAAGTGCCTGTAATTGGTTTAATTGAAATAAATGCTTTGAGTTGAGTTGAGTTGAGTATGTTAATCAATATATGATTCGCAACCGTAAATAGTATTTACAGAATTATCATAAAGTCATCAATACAACCAGGAGCTAGACCACCACCTCTTAAAGCTGTATTATTGTAATCTTACTTCAGTGTGGGAAAGAGATGGAGCTAGACGTCCTGTATAGCTCCATCTTTTTCTCACACGGAAGTAACATTAAAATAATACTGCTTTAAGAGGTGGTGGTTGGCCCCCAGGTATAGGTAGGTAGGTAGGTGGTGGTAGGCGTATTGAATGACTATTTCATGAAATCTTGACAATTAGGATTATACAAACTTATGGAGTTGTTTTACTGATTTTGATGATTATAATTCTATAAATGCATATTTGTTACGGTCGCGAATGATACTTTGATCAAAATACAACTTAATACTGACTTGCAAATTGCAAAAAACAGTATTAGGTTGTATGTTGATTAAAATATGATTCGCGACCGTAACAAATATTTATTTAAAGAATTATAATAATTAAAGTCATCAATACAACTCTCTAAGACCAAGTAATTCTACTGAATGACTATTTCATAAAAACATTTACTAACTAAGGAATTATATTACTGATTATAATTATGTAATAACATCCAGACACTGAGCTGCAAATTGCAAAAATCGTAAGAAAATTTGGATTTCGCGGCCTACCTTAGCGCTTCCCCCTCTAACGTTATTTTACACATATTGCAAACAAGGTAAAGGTACATACCTACTTACAAACTTACATAATATTATCATATTAATCATACATATATTGATACGTACTATTACAGCATACCAAAAAATCCATGATGACCTATATTCTAGAGGAAAACGTATCAGCATTTTTTGTGTTTCCGAACGTATACAACCCCGATCTCTTCAAAGTGAGAGTTAACAGGCTTCTTCTGGGTAAGCTCGCTCCATCGTCAACTTTGTCTCTGTCATCTCTGACCTAGACTAGAGTCAAGAGCAAACCTATCTCAAATAAAAAAAAGAAAAAAAAAAGCTGCTTGAGCCAAGAATCGAACCCAATCCATTTTGAAAAAAGAGTACCCTGTACGTTTAAACTGAGGGATAGTGTTGCTGATAAGGATCAAATACTGCAACCACTTGGCTCCCACCCATACCCCATAGTTTCGGACGAAATATGTCCTGAATTCCCATTTAGAAAATCACTGTTTAAACTGATTTAACACGCTAGCGGGCTGACGGCCCAGGGAGCGCCGCACGTACATATATTACTGTATCACCATTCGTGGAGGACGTTTAACAGAAAAAGTTGATTTACTGTCTCGTAATTATGACGAACCAGTCAAACAAAAGTCCGAAAAACGAAGATTAACGAACATAAAGCCGAAGAAATAAATGAACTCGTGTGTTTTCTGTCTGCAGACCGAGTTGTGGCGCCGAAATGTTACCTAAAAAAAGACAAAGACTATAAAAAAGATGGTGACACGTATCACTGTGCCAGATGCGACCAGACATACAACAGACTACTCTCACTGAGACGACATGTGCAGTCGAAACATCTGTCTGCAAAGTTTCACCTAAAAGACGAAGATTATAAAAAAAATGGCGAAGAATACCATTGTGCGAGATGTGAAAAGAGATACACGAATAAGGACTCATTGAAATACCATGTGAAGTTCAAACATTGGAGTCCGAGATATAAATGCTCAATTTGTATTGAAGCATTTTCGTCACTTCCGGCATTGATCGTTCACAAACTCGAAGTGCATAACGTGGACGATAGAGTCAAATGTAGTGTGTGCAATAAAACGTTCAATGTACAAACGCAGTTTACGAACCATATGAAAGGTTTTCACATGCTTGGAGAGAAGCACAAGTGCGAAATTTGTGATTTTGAGACGTTTAGGCCTAGTAGCATGAGGAAACATATTAAGTTTACGCATAAGACCGAGAAGGACTTTTATTGTAGGTTTTGCAAGAAATCATTTAAGAGGAAGACAACGTTGAATTTCCACGAGAGAATACATACTGGGGATCGAAGGAAAGTTTGCACTGTATGTGGACAAGCGTTTGTGCAAAAAGCAAGTTTGAATTATCACATGACGAAATATCATCCTGAGGTCAATTTTTAGCGGGAAATTTTAAGTCGCCTTTGATACCCGGCTTTCGAAAGGCTTCAGAAATAATTAGGTAACCGACTCAAACTTATGCTGCTGTGATTTGTATTTGTGTTGATTTAGAAACCGTTTGACAGAGACAGCATGCGACTAATCTCATGCTATCTCTGTCACTTTAAGAGTATTGTAGCGACAGACTTAATTTTTTTTTTTGTGAACAGCAATGAATAGAATTTGAATAAATTGATTTCTTAAACAAAATTCTTTATATTTAAAGAATTTTGTGTTATTTTTTATCGTATACCATACAATGTTGTCGTCAGCATATGGTATGATTCCAGCTAGGGTTGCGGGATGTTCGAAAGAGTTACCGTGGCCCTGGCACAGGCAACAGAAGGAACACGGGTGGGTTTTAGTCAGTAAAAGTCTGACACGCCCTCCCGCTCCGCCCAGAGCGGGACAAGTCATTTGATGATTACCCATCCACAAAAAAAAAAAAAATTTGGTATGATTCGTCAGTACACAAACGTTCGTCTGTTTGCAAACGTTCGCTGGTTTGTGAAATGCCGAAGGCAGCTTGTGTAGTACCTAAATTGTAATTTTGTATTTGTCTATGAAACCCAAACGGTCATTCGGACGCTGGTTTCTTCTTCTTGTGTCTATTGATTAATCAAATATTGATACACGACGTACCCATTATTACATTATATAAAAAAATCCACCATGACCTAGATTCTAAAGGAAAATCTAAAATATCTGATCTACATTTTTTGTTTTTTTGAAAAAGCTGCCTGAGCCAGAAATTCAACCCGACCTCTTTTGTAAAAAGAGTACCCTGTATTTTAAACTGAGTGATAATGTTACTGATAAGGATCCAAATACTGCAACCACTTGGTTCTATTACCCATAGTTTCGGACGAAATATGTCCTGAATTCCCATTTAGAAATTCACCCTGTTTATACTGATTTAACACGCTAGCGGGCTGACGGCCCAGGGAGCGCCACAAGTACCACCATTTTGGAGGCTGTTTCAACAGAAAAAGTTGATAAATGATTTTATTTCTGTAAGTAGGTTTATAGAAACACTTTTACACGTCAAACATTTTTTTTTTTTAACTAGATGATGCCGGCGTTTCCTACTACTGTTTGACTACTCTGAGAAGAAAGGCCGAAACAAACTCGGAGGTCACAGTCTCTTTTAAAGTCCAGACATAATCTTGGTCAGATCATGTGAAGACCATGTAGATTGCGTGTCTGAAATGGTCTTTTGAGGAAAGAACCACACAGATTGAGTGGACCTGTCCAGTCAGTGTACGCATCTGTCAGTAATCGTACAGCTCAACTTAAATCTCTTAAGGAGCTCAACGATTCGACGAACAATACCAAAGAAAGGACATTTGGGTAGGCCGCATAATTTACTCATTATTTATTTTACTACAAGAACCTCAGTTTTCTAATGAATTAACATTAAAATCACCGCAAATGATAATGGATTTGTTCGAGTTACAAATCTTGTGAACCTTGTGAAACCTTTTCAAAGCAGTCATACAATCCTGAAGGCGGTCTATACACACTTAATACAATAAACTGCTCCAACTCTATACAGGCTATTTCAACTGTCCGCTCAATAGACAGGCTCACAATATCCTTACGGTCTTTAAATTTAAGCTGGTTACTTAATAAAATTAATGAGTCATCATGTACCTACAGCGTTTACTCTGCTGAACGAAATACCAACCTGGTGATTATTAAAATTGAATAAGAACTGGAGGCTTCTAAGCCAATGTTCTGTTATACAAAATTCTTTGTCTTTGTTTCTTATTTCTTATTGAAATAAATAAGCTTATTAATAATAATTAATATTCATAAATAATTCTACTTCTAAGTCTTTGTTTATAAATCCTTGAATATTTTGATGCACCAGGTTCATAGGTACTATAGTGACCAGCCACGATACATAGGCAGGTCATTATGTAGACTGTCAGTCCGGTCTCGACCTTGAGGTGTGTTTTGGGGGTTCTTGGTAGAAATATAAATAGGAAGACCGTTGCACTGTCAATCAGATTTATTAGCTTATATGAAAGCAACAATACATTAAATCACTGGGGCTAATATTACACTCCTCCATATAAAACAATATGACTTTCCGTCATAATCCGCACCTATTCTAAGTTTCAATTAGAAAACCAGAGTTTGTCTTATCAGCCAATGTCATAATGCAAAGAGGATTCATGCGGAAGGCAGGCTCAACTAAGGCATCTACAGTACCTACCTACTGTCTACCGATTTTAAACTTTTATTTGATTTATTTTTGCTAATCTGTGCATTATTGTCTCGTAACTCTGACGAACCGGTCAAACAATCCCGAAGTGCGAAGAACGAAGATTAACGAACATCGCCGAAAACATAAATGAAAATGAAGTGTGTTTTCTGTCTGCAGACCGAGTTGTGGCGCCGAAACTTCACCTAAAAGCCGAAGATTATAAAAAAAATGGCGAAGAATACCATTGTGCGAGATGTGAAAAGAGATACACGAATTGGAACTCATTGAGATGCCATGTGAAGTTGAAACACTGGAAGACTCCGAAATACAAATGTTCTGTGTGTAATGATGGATTCATGGAGCTTTCGCCTTTGACCGCCCACAAACTGGAAGTGCATAATGTTGACGATAGAGTCAAATGTAGTGTGTGCAATAAAATGTTCAATACGAAAGTGCAGTTATCGATTCATTTGAACCATTTCCACATGCTCGGGGACGTTGGAAAGAGGTATAAATGCGAATTTTGTGATTATGAGACCTTTAGATGTGCAGATTTGTGGAAACATAAGTTTAATCACAAGACCGTGAAGGATTACCATTGTAAATTTTGTGAGAAATCTTTTAAAAGGAGGGCAACGTTGAATTTACATGAGAGGATACATACTGGGGATCGAAGGAAAGTTTGCACTGTATGTGGACAAGCGTTTGTGCAAAAAGCAAGTTTGAATTATCACATGACGAAATATCATCCCGAGGTCAAGTATTAGGACGCTGAATCACGCAACTCTATTTTAAGCTGTCGTTAATAGGCAGTCTCTCGTCTTTTGAATAAAATTGCTAAGTGGTTTGACTGAATGTTTTTGTGATTGTAGTCGGCCAATCACAGCAGTTGAGTTGACCGTCTGACAGCTAACTTTTGTGGTAATATGTACCTAGTTGTAACAATGTCGTAGATTTAACTTTGATTTCAGCATGATTTAAAAAATACCTTTAGTAGGCTGCCTACTGCCTGTACCAAAAGTATTGATGAAAGTATAAACATACCATACTTGGGTTTAATTCTCGCGCAATCACTCACTGAAAGGGAATAATTAATAAGTGCCTACGTGCATCTGTATTTAGAATGTTTTGACTTTATATCTCGCCACTTCTTTCAGCAGTTATTATTTGAATAACATTATTAAATTGTTATTGCAAAATCATGCACGAAAATTAAAGTCAAAACCTCAATAAAAAAAAGAAAAAAAAATAAATAAATAAATAGTCAATTATTGTCAAATAAAAAACATCTTAATCAAACTTACATTTGCAGTTGGAATGTATGGGGGAACATGTTTTTCAACTACAATGTTAAGTTTGTTCTTGGGATAAATTCATCCCAACTACGGAACCCTTCATTGTCCGTGGTCCGACATGCAATTGGATGGTTATTCGTTCTAGATATTAAAGTTAGAATAAAAAAAGAGTTTAAAAATCATTTTGTAAGTCAATTCAGAATACTGAACCAGTTCATTAATAATTGGCGGCAAAATCACACCTCCATTTTGCCATCTATTTCGTATAAGCATTCGGCAGAACAGCTAGGTTACATTCATGATACACCCATGTAGAGCATGAAGATATAGTATTTACAATTTTGTAAATTGAATCACTGGGCTATACAAAATTACATGCCATACAGCCTGAGCACAAAAAAATTAGTAAAAAAAAAACAAATTGATTAATGTAATTGATTCAAAATTTTATATTAATAAATTACTTTAAAAAGTGTCAGTAACTATTACAACATAAACATAACAAATTATTCTGCAAGAATGTAAATGATTTTTAATACTTCTTTCCTCTTGGCAGAGGAGCGTTTACGACGTCCGGCATTTCATACAAACTTTCAAGTCCTTGTTTTTCGAAATTAATGAACCGATTTTAATTAAACTTCATACGCATAAGCGGGATACATAGGTCTAAAAAGTTAGTTAAGAACATTTTCGAAATGTCTTATTTAAATAAAGATAATTGGAAATCTCTGTTTCTATGGAAAATTTAAAATCGGTTGAATTTAGCTGTAACACTATTTTTCGAAAATGGTCTTAACTAACTTTTTATACCTATGTATTCTGTTTATGCGTATGAAGTTTTATTAAAATCGGTTCATTCATTTCGAAAAACAAGGACTTGAAAGTTTGTATGAATTGCCGTACGTCGTAAACGCGGTAAGGCGATTAAAAATTAAAAATTCGATTTTAAGTATTCCAATAATCAAATCAAAGCATTGCATTTGTGACACTGCAACTTGGCATCCACAGGAACGTTTTCTAATCCAGTTGTTTACATTTTCATTAGATATATTGGAACATACCATAGTGGCCATATCTCTTCTGTTGACTGTACCTACATGAAAATGTTCCTTTCAATGCCGGAATCGAGTTTGTGGCTGTTCAGATTATGGGACTTTAAGCTGTTTTTTTAAGACGACACCGCGCGCACAGTGGCGCCCTCATCGTTTGTTTGGCTATTTTTGTTTCTTAGAATGAAAATGTAGAAAATAAACATGTTACGTTGTGTTTTACATTGTTAAGTTTTATTATACCTAATCGGGAAACGGTATATAGTGACCACTAGATTATAATAAAACTTAATGTAAAACTACTGTTTGTAATAATAATAACGTATAGTCAGAGCACAACGTACCTACCTAACATGCTTATTTTCCGCATTTTCATTCTAAAATTAAAAAAAAAAATTGCCAAACAAACGATGAGGGCGCCACTGTGCGCGCGGACTCGTCTAAATAAGGAATAGGTTAAGACAATGCAGGTTTTATGGTACTAAAATACTAGTGCTAAAAACAAGCATATTTCTTTTGATACATATTTATTAAAATTGTAAACTGTTATTGTGATTTAATATTTAGCTATTTAAAATACTTAACAATTACCTCATTAGCCAGAAAAAATAAATGGAACTTGTTTTTCAGAAACCTAATTGCGTAACGAATGATTTTGAAGCATATTACTAATCCATTGCTTCATACATATATGTTCGAAAAATTTGTCTGCTCAACAACGTAAATAACGCAATGAATGTTGTTGAACTGTCAAAATGAAACCGATTCCTACTGTAAGTGTGTTACGCAATTGTCTCTCTGGTTATAAATCATCCCAAATGTTACATTAATTTAATTGTGTAAGTATTAGTTTAGAATTTAAATAAACGGTTTTCTTAACGTAAATGTTGTTTAAATCGCAAATAATAAAATTGTCATCGTATTACATGATTCGTCATTGTATAAACGTTCGTCTGTATACAAAAGCTCGCTAGTTTGTGAAATGCCGAAGGAAAAATTGACGTACCTACCTCGTCAATTTGTAACAGTACATGTAACCCAAATCACTCGAAATTGAATAGCGTCTTCATATATTTCTATAAGCCTGTGTTGGGAGACTCCGCTCTTCCATAATTTAAATAACTATCATTTACTTGTTTCATGCAATGTAGGTAGGTGCTAAAGAAAATAGTAATACAACAAAAAAGTAGAATAAAATAAAGTGAGAATTCCAATTTCAAAAAATACAAAATTCAAAATATCACTTCACATAAGCCTACATGGGCACTTATGAAACGTCAGAAGCTAGGTGCACGGTCCCAATTAGTCGTTTCCTATGGAGAAGAACCGGTAAGAAACTCCACGGTTATGTACTCTTTTAAAAACAATTAGTTAAAAAAATAACCCATTCCGCCTGCCCCCTTCTACCATCGGACATCTGGACGCACTGCAGGTTACCATCCCTACCTAGTTGCTATTCCACCAATTCGCACTAAGCGTTTTCAAATGTCTTTTGTGATGCGCACAGCAAAGGAGTGGAACTCTCTGCCTGCGTCTGTGTTTCCGAACGTATACAACCCCGATCTCTTCAAAGTGAGAGTTAACAGGCTTTTTCTGGGTAAGCTCGCTCCATCGTCGACTTTGTCTCTGTCATCTCTGACCTAGACTAGAGTCAAGAGCAAACCTATCTTAAAAAAAAAAAAAAACAATTGGCTTTTACAATGTTTTTAAATTACACTGGTAGGCCTGTCAACAAGTACCAGGTACTTACTAAACAGAAAAGAAAATGGTCTACAAATCTACCTACAGTCTGTTAAGCCTACAACGTTCTCACATTCACAAAATATAAAAGAATCTATTTAAAAGACAAGACTATGTAATGTAAAATAATGAAAAGATTATATCATAGAAGTATGTAAATAATAAAAATTAAAGTAACTTGGGAGCAGTTAATAGACATTTACATAAATAGTTGTGCTGTTAATAAGGTACCAGGGAAGCCACATGTGCAGAAGGAATTAGCGCCCAACTTCCCCGTCTTCAACGTAGCCTTTAATCTTATAATATGATTTTTTACTATGGACACGTTTGATATGATTTTTGAACATTCCATCGCTAGGTTCTGTAACCGACTGGCAACTTGTTATAGAAGCGGATACTGTTTATAAGAAATGACTTGCTTGTTTTAGTTAATCTAAATTTGGGTATCACAATTTAATGTTTACTAACTGCTTATTATTAAAGCTAAACACGCAGCACGCTCGCATTCATGTGATCACGAATGAATCAGAATGTATGAGTGAGGTGAGTGAACATTCTTAGGTATCTCTAGAAGCGAACTGAACGATTCCCTTTGAACGTGGGCGGCATAAGACTTACGTTTACATCAACTTCCGGCTTCTAGAAACTATGAGAATATTCAACATGCTCTACAGTGCTTCCTCTAATGTCGAGCTCAAACCCATAGTACAATATCTTTGTTTTCATATCCTGCAATAGTCCTACACCAACCAGGGGTTGTCCTTGGGTGCATCTGCATAGTGCATACAGGGATAATCGTCGGTTGGTGCCTCATTTCCATTGAAAGCGTCTAACGGGCCTCTGCGAGTTGGCTTCGGCCCCTCGTATGCCTTTTAAAGGTCAGGGTCCCCAGGGTCCCGAGATATGTCAAAGATTTTAAACAATAATAATAATAAAACTTTATTTCGGGTGGCATAGGCCCATAGCAACCTTAACCTAGAACATATTTCTTTACATATTTATTTGCCATGACTCGCCACATCTACACAAGACATGGCCCACTGGTTCTGAAAGGGACAGTCGAAACGTACAGCTGTTGCGTTGAGAATGCCAATGTTACTCCTTGGTGTACGGGCCAACAGGGAAGCTGCTTTTTTGCGCATGATGGCCTGGAAACCATCAGTGCGCGCTTCAGCAAACATCCCAGACGCGCCGCACCGTCACGACAGACCCAACAACAGTGTACAGTCACGAGCACTAATATGTATACACTGAGCAACTTTTAAAAGTAATTTTCTCCTACTGTATTGATTGTAATTTTATATTGTTATGAACATAGTATTTTGAAACCCATAGGTACTATTATGAAAGAGGTCATATCTCAAAGTTGTAACCGTAATTCCACGAGAAAATCGCTTTTGAATTGTGCTAAGTGTATACATATTAGTGCTCGTGACTGTACTGAGTATATATAGGGTGACTGGTAATTAGTGACCGATACTTAAACACATGATTGTACTCATGATAACAAACAACTTTTACTATGGGACCAAACCTGAAATCGTGAAAAAAAAATCTGCTGCTCCCTACATTTATGCTCGCATAATTCGTCAAAATGTAGGGACCAGCTGATTTTTTTTTCACGATTTCAGGTTTGGTCCCATAGTAAAAGTTGTTTGTTATCATGAGTACAATCATGTGTTTAAGTATCGGTCACTAATTACCAGTCACCCTATATAGAGAGAGAGAGAGAGAGTGAGTTGTTGATATGGTATGATTCGTCTGTTTGCAAACGCTCGCTGGTTTGTGAAATGCCAAAGGCAGGTTGTGAAAGTATTTCGTTATTTTGTAAGGCGTATATTTAACGCGGCCACAAATTAATCTGAATTTGAGATTAAAAAATAATTAAAGCCGATAGCAAAAAAGTAGGTTGGCAACTACAGCGAAGGATAATTTTAAGTAGAAAGAAGCAGCTTAATAATAAGTTATTAGCTTTGTTTTCATTTAAACTGGCATCGAGTTTTTGTTTTGGTACTCGACATGTTCACACTCGACGTGGTCGTAGTCGACGGAGGCCCGGTCGACGGAGCCCCGGTCTGCGGGGCTCCTACTTCTGAATGGTTAAAAAAAATAACCACGAAGGGGGTGGCAGGGTCTGTTCGCTCGTTTCGCTCGCTCTCTCAACCCCACCATCCCCTTCTAACTTAACCTGTCCGAGTCGGGTGAGCCAATCCCGAGCTCGCTTCGCTCGCTCTTGCATTCAGAGTTCTCATTGCCTTTTTCAAAGCTTAATTTAGCAAAACAGGCTAAAAGTGATGAAATCCATGTCATTATTTATGCCTATGATTTCATTTGGCCCTGTTTAATTTGTTCGCTCCCTGAAAGTTGCAGCCATTAATTAGTTTTTATAATTCCTTGCATTTTGAAGCTCATCTAATATAAATTATTGCTAAAATATTTAATCGCTGCCAAGTAATTTTTTTGTGGCAAATAGGTAGTTAGCCGTCCTTTAAGTTGTTAGTCGCCTGAAAAATAATAATTAGCCATTTTGTAATAGTCTATGAAACACAAACGGTCATTCGGACGCTGGTTACTAAATGCCGCGACTACGATAAAGACATTTAACATAACGCAACATCACGCCTGTATTCCCCGAAGCGCTAGGCAGAAGTGTACCTATAGTGCACCCACATTTCGCCAGTTATGTTTAAGGGCGTGGACCCATGTCTACGGTGCGGCGCCGTTTGCCGTGCAACGGTACTTTTTGTTTTTTTTGTTTTTGGGGAATGGCATCTCGCAGTTCAACCTATAGGAGGTTGTCGACTGCTTAACCGGGCTTTCCTGTGGATGCCTCAATAAATTAAGGCCTCCAGCCAGGCTTAAAACTAAGACTAAAAACTAAGCGACTACACGCTAAGGGCACCCCCTGTGGGGTACGGACCTCGGCTTAGGGCGTCGCTGGGAGAGGACAGCAATGGGACATGCTGGATCGGATTATTTGGGGGCAAATTTAGAATTACGGGCTCAGCTGCGCGGGCTGGCTCGAGCAAGGGTCGGGGTGGGTATGGACGGGGGCGTCGCGGTGGCCCTCGGTGGCGAGGGCGGAAGCACGGCGGTCTCGATTTGAGTTTCCGGATCGTGCTGGTGGCGGGATTACTCTCCTGGAGGAGAGTTATGGCGTCATCCGGGACGGTTAGGGCGTGCCTAGGACGGCGGATGCGACTTATGCGCGACGGTGTGTAGCGGGCGGCCGCCGCAATCAGGGGATTCGGGTGTTTGGAGGCAGATTCGAAGAAACGCTTGGCGAGGCGTTTCATGAACTGCTGGACGGTTGGGATTTTTAGATCAACGTGAAGAGACTCGTTGCGTACATAATAGGGTGCCCCCGTGACCTTTCTGAGGAAACGGTTCTGTAGGGTCTGCATCCTATGGAGCAAGTGTGGCTTAGCGTGCGCAAATACAACACAAGCATACGTCATGATGGGACGGATGACTGCGGTGTAGATGCGCAGCTTGCACTTAAGAGATAATTTGCTACGCGCGGTCAGGATGAAATGAAGCCTGCCGAGAGCGCAAGCGGCACGCGAACGAGCCGTCTTGATGTGCTCTCTAAAGGTCAGGTGTTGATCTAAGATCACGCCAAGGTATTTGGCTTGCTTCTCCCAAGGGATCGGCTTGCCATACATGGTGATCGGGCTAGGAGGTGCGGAAGCGCGGAGTCGCGGTCGCGTGAAAAGGACGGCCTGACTCTTATCGGGATTGACCTCAATCCTCCACTTCCGGAACCAGACGCCTAAAGCGTTTGCGGAGTTTTGGAGAGTTCTGGCCATAGAGTTCTGGCACCGCCCTGTGTAGTAGATAGCTGTGTCATCGGCGAAAAGCGCCAAATGAGTCTTGCTACATTTGGGGATGTCGCTCGTGAAGAGCGAGAAGATGAGGGGAGAAATCACCGAGCCCTGGGGGACACCGGCGCGTAAGGGGTGAGGGGAGGAGAGTGTACCCTCAATGCGATAGCGAAAGGTGCGGTTCGACAAAAAGTCTCGTAAGATGAGCACGAGACGGTCAGGCACCCCGAGTTGGTACAGCTTATATATTAAGCCGTTGTGCCAGACCTTGTCGAACGCTTTCGCTATGTCGAAGAACAACATGCCTGTCGTTGCCTTGCGCTGGAAGCCAGCGCTTAGGTGCTCAACGATTCGGTGAACTTGCTGGATGCAAGAGTGATGGGTCCTGAAACCAAACTGTTCACTAGGGATAAGGCTCTTAGCCTCGACAAAATCTTTGAGACGCTTATAAATAAGCCTCTCGTATATTTTGCAGAGGACATTGAGGAGACTAATGGGGCGGTAACTAGTGGGCTCAGACTTGGGCTTGCCTGGCTTGGGGATACCGATGACGGTGGCCTCTTTCCACGTCTGCGGAAAGATGTTGTTGCTGAGAGCACCATTGAAGATGGCGGTCATTAGCATTATCAGGGGGGCGGGGAGGAGTTTGAAAACCTTATTGGTGATACCGTCCGAGCCAGGGGCCTTCCGATCCTGTAGCCCTTTAATGATGTCGTGCACCTCGTCTGGAGTGACGGGAGGCAACGGATAATCAGGGTCTTCCACAGGGGGAAGAGCAGCCTTGCGTTCGACTTCGGCGTCGACCTTGGCAAGGTGCGCTTGGTCAGCTGGTTGGGAGCTAGGAGAACATTGAGACTCCAGGCTGTCGGCTAGGCATTCTGCCTTTTCGGGATTGTCGAATGCGATGCTCTTGTCAGGGCGAATGAGGGGAGGCATTGTAGCGTCCCCAGTGGATGTACGCATTTTGCGTTGGAGTTGCCAGAAGGCCAGATGGTTGGGCTCGAGCTCGCTGAGCATCTTGTCCCAGCCCTCGGAACGCCACTCCGTTATACGTTTCTTTACAGCACGCTGTAAATGGCGCATGTGGGCTTTGTTCGCGTCGCAGGGAAAGGAGTCGTAGGCACGAATGGCCGCGTTCTTCTCGGTTATCAGTTCACGTACGTCAATCGGTAACTTCCAGCGATGATCATCCATCGCCGGAACTTCCCGCGAACAATCCGTCAAAACGGATTGAACGTGTTCTGTAAACGAGTCGATCGCACCCGTCGTGTCCTCGACTGACACTATGTGGTCGGGGATTTTATCCAAGTGAGACGACGTGGTGGATTTCAGCTGTTCGCTTACTTCCTTCCAGTCGGTTAACACTTTGGTTCGAGGGGGCTGGTTAGGATCGAGCGGGCCCGAATAAGGGGCGAAGAGCATGGTAATTGGGCGGTGATCCGAGTTGAGTTCGTGGTGCGTCTCAATAGAGTGCAAACGAAGGTTTACATTCTTGAGTAGCGCAACATCGAGCACGTCTGGAAGCTGGCTGGGAACGCCAGGGTAGTGGGTTGGGTTCATCGGAGCGATGACATCGAAGTTAAGGGAGGCACCTAGGTTGAACAGTATCCTACCTCTGGTGGAGGTCGTGTTGCTGTTCCAGGCGGGATGCTTGGCATTGAGATCCCCCGCCAAGATGACGGAGTCACTCAGACCGAAGAGGACAGTTAGGTCCTTGGTGATCGCGGTGGGATCCTCCGCACCATTGGCAGGCGGGAAGTAGGCAGAGATGATGGTGATTGGTTGATGACCAGTCATGCCGAGCCGACAGATTGAGACCTCAAGATGAGAGACTAGTGGAGGAGGGTCCATAGGACTACAGTAAAGAGACCTTTTGTAGTATATAAGGGTGCCACCCTTATGGCAGCGGGACCTGTCATTGCGAACTATGTCATAGTTGGCGATTTTCGGGTCCCGCTGATGGGGCTTCAGGAAGGTCTCTTGAATGAGCATAATGTCAAGCTGATGATCACGCAGAAAGGTGGCGATCTCATCGCGTTGACCGGTAATTGCATTGGCGTTGAAGACGCCTAGTTTAGGGGAGCGGGGTTTGAGGGACCTAATCTTTTGTAAATTCATAATGGAATTTAAAAAGTTAGATTTTCGAGAGCTTGCGATACCTCGGGGTATGCATTGAATATCTCAAGGAGACGAAGAGCGTTTCCTTGAGCGGCACGGATTTCCTTCACCATGGCGTTGGCCGCCGGGGTGTAGAAAACAGCGAATACGCTGAGAAGCACCTGTGGGTTTGAAGGCTGATGGCCTGAGGAAGGGGACCTGTTTGCTGCCGTGGGAACCGGCGCAGCTTTGGGAGCGGCGGTGGCCACAGGAGCCAATGGGGCTGCTGCCGGGACCGGCGTGGCAGTGGCCAATGGCGCAGGGATGGGTTGAGAGGGCGGCACCGAGGCCGAAGCTGCCTTAAAGTTGACCCATGGGGAGGGTCTCTGAGGAGCGAGGCGCTCGGGCAACTGAGCAGAGGGGAGCTTTACGCTCGGGCTTTCCCTTTGCTGGCGCTCGCTGGCACGCTTCGCCAGCTTGGCCGAGGAGGATTTAGGGGCTTTACTGCATCCCCGGTAGTTAGCCGGGTGACCAGCTTGCCCGCAGAGCACACAACTTGGAGGTTCTGTGCACAGAGTCCTGTCCTTGGGGCGAGGGCAGTCCGCAGTGCCATGCCCGCCCAGACACTTAACGCATCTGGGAGTTGCGTAGCAGTGCGACTGGGAGTGGCCGTATAATTGGCAACGGTGGCACTGGCCAACGATATTGGACTTTTTGGGCTTCTCAATAGAGATGCCCGACAGTGAACACACCGACTTCACTTTGAAGATCGGGTGATGACCCTCAACGGGGTCGCAGATCACCAGGACCATGTCGTATACAAGGCCCTGTTTCGCCCGGTGAAGGCGGTGAACTGCAGACACTGGGATACCCTTGGAGATCAGGTCTGCCTTGATCTCTTCGGTGGCGATCTCCTTCGGGATACGCCTGATGACCACTCTAGTCGGAGTTTCCTCCGGGAGGGAGAATGTGTGAAAGGAGTACTTCCTTTCACGAAGAATACGGACAAGGTCCCTGTAGTCCGAGGACGAGGGGACAGTAACCTTGATGCCCTGCTGGGTAGATCGGGCATTGGTGTATTGGATCTTGCGATCCACACAAACTTTAGAGATTTCTGTCCACTTGGACTTATCTTGGATGTATAAGGGGGGCGGGGGACGCACCTTCCTCTTAGAGTCCATTGGGATAGGACTGGCTGAGGTGGGTGATCGGGTGGGTGCCGAGCCGGAAGTAGAGGAAGGGACAGGGGCAGGGGCGCAGGCAGGGGCGCAGTCAGGGGCGGAGGGGATGGCTGCCGCCAGAGGCTTTTTGGCCTTGCCGGCCTTTGAGGAGGCGCTCTTCTTCCTCTTCCCTCCCTTTCCGACGACTTGATAGTCGTCTGAGGAGGAGGAGGAGGAAGTGAGTGAGATTTCGTCTTCGGACTCTGAGTCCGAAGGAGGGGTGGAGGTGTCCATCACCTCGGGCTTTTTTTTTTTTTTTTTTTTTTTTGTGGATGGGAAATCATCAAATGACTTCTCCCGCTCTGGGCGGAGCGGGAGGGCGTGTCAGACTTTTACTGACTAAAACCCACCCGTGTTCCTTCTGTTGCCTGTGCCGGGGCCACGGTAACTCTTTCGAACATCCCGCAACCCTAGCTGGCATCGGCCCTAGCGGACCCCGTCAATAGTGCTGACATCTCTTTGAGGCGCGCGTGGAACACGACGCGCCGTCGACTCGGGCCTGGTCCTTACCGGACGGCGAGCTACCCATTGCTCGCCGTCCGCAAGCCCGCGCCTACGGTGGCCGGGAATCGGCTGCCGATTCCCGACGCCCAGGGCGTCTCCTGCGGCGACTAGGGGCGTGAGGGTGCAAAGCTTGCCTCTCCCTCACGCGTCCCGCCTCCTCCTTCACGAGCATTACTGCTTCGCAGAAGGAGGTAATGGCTTCCCATGCACTCTCGCTCCGTACCATGGCCATCACCTCGGGCTGGGGGGAGACTACAGACGGCATCGAAACCGTCGTAGGAGGGGTGCCCCTGTCTGCTACAGGGGGGGAAAGCGGGCTCTCTAGAGCCTCACTTGGGTCAAGGTGGCGACTACGCCAGGCCTTTCCATATTTAAGCAAGAAGTCGGGGTCCTTGAAAAGGACCTCTCTTGCGAAGGCTACGATGTCTGCGTCAGACATCGTAGCAATAGGGAATTTAAAAAAGAAAAATAAGGGGACCTAATGATCCTACTCCTACTCCCCGGGTGGATGGGCCCGGGGGTGTGTGGCCCTCCCTGTCGGGTGCAGACAGGGAGGTGAGTGCCTACTTGTGAGCCCTAGAGCTGAAACCTGTCGCCAATCTTAATGTGCGACAGGGCCCTGACCAGTCTAGCGCGAAGGGTGTAGACACACCCTAAAGACGCTAGGTGTGTCGCTGTGGAAGCAAAACTGTCACCAGAGCCGACTAGGAGACCCCCCAAGGCCGGTTAACTCTGGGACCCGTCCAATTAACTGCCTTACCCTGAAGGGGCTCAGCGGGTGTGTTGGGTCAACACCCCCTTGACTTGGTTGTCACCGTGAGGTATCCGTCAAGGACCACGAAACTGTGGTTTTTACCCTGAGGGGGTCAAGGAGACACGCCGAACGTTTATTTGACGGACGACGTTAAAGAAATAGTTTATCAACGATCGCCTTGAAAAAGGCAATAGTTGATAGAGCGGTGTAGTCAGAGACTACAGGAGTCGTTCCGTGACGTGACGTCACGAACGATCGTCGATGGCGGTGAGTCAGCGGTGCAGCGAGCGGAATGCGTCAGCGGCACGACCGTCCACAGCGGAGTCGAGCGAGCGAATGGCGCAACGGTACGGCACCGCCGCCGTGCCACGGCACGGTGCCGCGCCACAAGTATCTGTAGTTCTGGCACATCCGCCACTCAGTGTCGAACGAGTATTCAGGTACAATCGTGGCTAAATAATAACAGCCGCACGGGTCGCTCGCAGGTGAAGCTACCCTTGACGCGCTCGGTTCGTTTGGACCCTTTTTGTGAAAAGAGCACCCTTTATTTTTATACTGAGCGATAGTGTTGCTGATAAGGATCAAATACTGCAACCACTAGCTCTATTACCCATAGTTTCGGACTATGCCCTAAGGTCCTATTTAGAAATTCACTCTGTTTTTAACTAATTTAACACGCTAGCGGACTGACGGCCCAGGGAACGCGCACGTACATACATACATTACTGTACCACCATTCGTGGAGGCTGTTCATCAGAAAAAGTTGATTTATTGTCTCGTAACTATGACGAACCAGTCAAACAATCTCGAAGAATGAAGATTAACGAACATCGCCGAAGAAATAAATGAACTCTTGTGTTTTCTGTCTGCAGACCGAGTTGCGGCGCGGAAACGTTTCCTAGAAAAAGACGAAGACTATAAAAAAGTTGGCGACACATACCACTGTGCCAGATGCGACCATTCATACAGCAGACGACCCTCGATGAGACGACATGTGCAGATCAAACATCGGGGTCCGAGATATAAATGCTCAATTTGTATTGAAACATTTTCGACACTTCCGCCATTGACAGTTCACAAACTCGAAGTGCATAACATAGACGATAGAGTCAAATGTAGTGTGTGCAATAAAACGTTTAATGTAAAAAGGCAGTTAACGAATCATATCAAACGTTTCCACATGCTCGGGGAAGTTGGAAAGAGGTTTAAGTGCGAATTTTGTGATTATGAGACCTTTAAATGTGAAGATTTGTACAAACATCAGTATAAACATAAGACCGTGAAGGACCACCATTGTAAATTTTGTGAGAAATCTTTTAAGAGGAGGACAACGTTGGAATTGCACGAGAGGATACATACTGGGGATCGAAGGAAAGTTTGCGCTGTATGTGGACAAGCGTTTGTGCAAAAAGCAAGTTTGAATTACCACATGACGAAATATCATCCTGAGGTCAATTTTTAGCATTCTGCTGAAAAGCCTTTGAGAAACTGACTGTTAACGACAATAGTCTTTAATGGTCAATTTTTTTAAAGGCTTTCGAATATAATTGCTAAGTGGTTTGACTGAATGTTTTTGTGATTGTAGTCGGCCAATCTCAGCAGTTGAGTTGACCGTCTGACAGCTAACTTTTGTGTTGATGATCAACCAAGACATTAACATCTTATTCACTTAAGCTGTGTTCCTAGTAGTAACAATGTCGTAGATTTAACATTCATTTCAGTATGGTTTATAACTTGCCTGTACCAAATGTATGAGATGAAAGGGATGATGACTAGATTTTATTTTGTCCGACAAGTAGATTATTAAAAAATATTGGACACGTATTTTTTCTTTTTTTACGTAATCAAAATATTACGGCGATACATTGAGTCAAAATGTGGTACGACGTACGCCTTGCTAGATTTTATACATAGTGACGTAGCGAGTCCCCACTCCCCAACTTTAATGCGTTTTTATCTAAGTAATAATTTTTTATTACCTGACTGACGGACTAAATATATAGGACGACTGGTAATTAGTGACTGATACTTAAACACATGATAACAAGCAACTTTTACTATGGCACCAATCCTGAAATCGCGAAAAAAAAATCAGCTGGTCCCTACATTTTGACGAGTTATGCGAACATAAATGTAAGGAAGAGCTGATTTTTTTTTCGCGATTTCAGGATTGGTGCCATAGTAAAAGTTGCTTGTTATCATGTGTAAAATCATGTGTTTAAGTATCGGTCACTAATTACCAGTCACCCTATATTTTTTTTTTACCCAGGCATCATCACTGTTCTCACGAAATCACTCACTAAAAGGAATAAATAATACATTCACCTGTACTTAGAAGGTTTCAACTTATACATATATGTCACGACTTCTTTAAACAATTATTGGTTGAATAACATTATTAAATTGTTATTGCAAAATCATCCACGAAAATTAAGGTCAAAACCTCAATTGTCAAATGAAAAACATCTTTATTGCGATTTAAATTTAGAATTTCGGGTTTAAGTATTCCAATAGTCAAATCAAAGCATTGAATTCGTAGTGTCACTACATTTTTATCAGATACTATGGGGAAGGTCGGGCAAAACTAATTGTAGATGGCGATGGCGTGATCATAGCTAGGTCCCTACGGCCACAGATCTACAATAAATTGGACATTTCGTTCATTCATTCCATTTCGGGTTCATTCATGAGTTTTTTATTTCGCTATTTCGTTATATTCGGTGATTTAAATGTTTAAAATCAACTATTTGACATGGAAAGTGTCAGAATTTAAAACCATAAATATTTCCTCATAGTCACTTTCAAAATGTTTCTACTTTGTTTATTTTTTTTTTTAATCTCTACGAATAGCTTTAAGCCACCATCTAGGGTCTCTCGGGAAATGGTGGACTTCAATTTCGGAGTATTTAGTAACACAACAACGCGTCATTTTCGCAAAAATAAAATAAAACCACCTCACGCCATGTATTATTAGCTTGTGTTGGGAACTAAAGTACCCGTCACGATAAGCTATAAATTATGTAAACAAAAATCTTTTACTAAGTAAACATTTTATACTGCGAGATAATAATAAATTGACCATATTCAATCGACATGAAATATAGACGGGTTATATGAAAGTAACAACCTATTTAATTTAGTCGGATCATATTTTAACGACGCAAAGCGCTATCGTTTGTGTTTCTTGGTACCGGAACGCGTCCGTCACAGGGATTGTAAACTATCGGGACGCATCGAATCTTAAACAAATTCATTTTTTTTGTTGGTCCAAATGTTGTGAACTCCTGAACACTTGTTTACAAAATTTATAGCTTCTCATGACGGTTACTTTAGCTACGACAGCGCCATTTTGACAGTTGCCTTCCCCATTGGAACAGACCATAGTGACACATCTCTTACCTATGTTGACTGTACATGAAAATGTTCATTTCAATGCAGGAATCGTCTGTGAGAGTTCAGATAATGGGACATTAAGGGGGAAGCGCTAAGGTAGCCCGCGAAATTCAAATTTTCTTACTATTTTTGCAATTTGCAGCTCAGTGTCTAGGCGAATGTTGATTAAAGTATTATTCGCGACCGTAACAAATATGTATTTACAGAATTATAATCATTAGAATCAGTAATACATTCCTTGAGTTAGTATAATCCTGAAATGTCAAAATTTCATGAAATAGTCATTCAATAGGGTTACTTGGTCTTAGAGAGTTGTATTGATGACTTTAATGATTATAATTCTGTAAATACATGTTTGTTACGGTCGCGAATCATATTTTAATCAACATACAACCTAATACTGACCTGCAAATTGCAAAAAACCTAAGAAAATTTGAATTTGGGGGCTACCCTTTCACCTTAAGATGTTTTTTTATTTTAATAAGGAAGTGGTTAAGAAAATGCAGGTTTTATGGTTAGTATTAATATTGTACTAGTGTTAAAAAAAGCATATTTCTTTTGATACATATTTACTAAAATTGTAAACTGTTAATGTAATTTAATATTTTGTTATTTGAAATGATGATTAGCTCACTTGCCAGAAGCATTAAGTGGAACTTGTTTTAGTGCGGTGAACCTGGTTATAAATCATCACAAATGTTACATTAATTTGATTATGTATTATTTTAGAATTTGAATAAATCGTTTTCTTAATGTAGAGGAATATTGTGTTTTGTTTAAATCCCAAGTAATAAAATTTTCGTCATACAGGGTGTAAGGGACAGCCCTCCGGCAGCGCAGCGAGCCTTCGGCCGCCGAGTATTTCAACATTTTGCTGATTTCTTTATTTTAGCCGTTTTATTTACATAAATGGAGTGCTGTGTACAGAGAATGTAATATAACATTCAAATAAAGGAATAGTAACTGAAAAAAACGATTAAATTAAATGAAAATTTTCCTGAGAAATTTTTCGGTTGAATATGATTCAAAATAAGGAGCTGAATGCACCCTGTTAGTTTGCGGAGGGCTGTCCCTTACACCCTGTATTGTATGATTCGTCATTGTACAAACATAAGTACGTCTGTATGCTCAAACGCTCGCCGGTTTGTGAAATGCCGAAGAAAAATTGAGAAGTAGGTACCTCGTCAATTTGTAACAGTCCATGTAACCTAAATCACTCGAACGCCATTTACAAAATGCATTCCGAGTGATTTGGGTGCAGTGCAGTGAAAACTTGCAATAACTTGTTCTATTTTCCACCACCTGTGGCGCTGATGTAACTCATTCTGTGATAAAACATTAGCCAGTCAGCAAAACGCTAGCGATAGGGGGCTGACGGGACAGGGAGCGCCGCACATACATTACAGAATCACTACTCGTGGAGGGTTTAACAGAAAAAAGTTGCTAACTTGTCTCGTAACTATGACGAACCAATCAAAGAATCCTGAAGTCCGAACATCACCAAAGAAATAAATGAAACTCAAGTGTGCTTTCTGTCTGCAGACCGAGTTGTGGCGCCGACTTGTAACCTAAAAAAAGACGAAGACTATAAAAAAGTTGGCGACACGTACCACTGCTGCAGATGCGACCAGACATACAGCAGGCGACCCTCGCTGAGACAACACGTGCAGTTGAAACATCGGAGTCCGAGATATAAATGCTCAATTTGTATTGAAGCATTCTCGACACTTCCGCCATTGACCGTTCACAAACTCGAAGTGCATAACATAGACGATAGATTCAAATGTAGTGTGTGCAATAAAACGTTCAATGTACAAAGACAGCTAACGAATCATATGAAATATTTCCACATGCTCGGAGAGAAGCACAAGTGCGAAATCTGTGATTTTGAGACGTTTATTCCTAGTAGTTTGAGGAACCATATGTATACGCATAAGACCGAGAAGGACTTCTATTGTAGGTTTTGTAAGAAGTCATTTAAGAGGAAGACAACGTTGAAATTACATGAGAGGATACATACTGGGGATCGCAGGAAAGTTTGCACTGTATGTGGACAAGCGTTTGTGCAAAAAGCAAGTTTGAATTACCACATGACAAAATATCATCCCGAGGTCAATTTTTAACTGGTTGACTACTCAAAAGTAACTCAATTGTAAGTCGCCGTAATAGCGGTATCTGAAACAGATAGTCAGGTGCTGAAGTGGCGACCGCATACCGAAAGTTACAGTGTGAGTAAGCTTCACACGAGGTAGTCCGATGAACTGGTATTAGTCGAAGGAATCAGCTGGATGCGCGAAGCCCGGGACTGATCGCTTTTATAATAAATGTGAAAAATTAACATAGATGTTCGTATAAAATTCATTTAACTAATTTATTTATTTATATAATCACTTACAACTATTATTTCAGGAGCTAGACCACCATCCCATAAAGCAGTATTATTGTAATCTTACTTCAGTGTGGGAAAGAGATGGAGCTAGACGTCCTGTATAGCTCCATCTCTTTCTCACACTGAAGTAACATTAAAATAATACTGTTTTAAGAGGTGGTAGTTGGCCCCCAGGTACAACCCAATGCAATCGTGAAGCAAACCTAATAACAGCAACTTATTTTCTAAAACTTATTACATATAATGTTATCCTTGTGAATTCACTCCGTGTACAAGCAAAAATGTCTATCTCCTCTGCTACAAGGTTAAGAGTGCGAAGCGCCCGCGTCAGGGGCGCCTCATTCAACAGATTAGTGCAGCCACGAGGTACAGCCAGCAGCGGAGGCCGCTGTCGCCGCCACACATATCTGTCGGGCACACTCAAACACACTAACTCTAATATGTTGGCGATATGTATCTTGCCTCTAATTAATTTAAATAAATATAAGATAAGCGCGAAATCACGCCTAACTCTCAGCTCATTGTATCCAGTCATACCTAATATAAACAAGGTTTGATACATAAGCGGGTAAAAAGGATATACTCCATAGAGCCTCAGATATAAAAGTCTAACAAATTTATTTTGTATTCGCTCCAACATGAGACTATATTTAGTCTCATGTAGGGCCCAGATGACGAACGACCAGAACGACTTTGGGCAAATCGTTTGTCATAATTATAAATTGCAGAGGTCCGAGGTTACTCCCTTGGCTTACACCAGACCACGTAAAGTGCGGCTCTGACTTGTGTCCCTCGTACTCTACGTATTGCTGCCTATCCCTCATGTAACTGGCGAAGAAATGAAGCAGGTGTGGAGTGAAACCAACAGCTGCTACCTTCTTGAGCAATACGTCATTATCGACGAGGTCGAATGCTTTTTTGAAGTCAAAGTAAGCAGCGTTAGCTTATTCCCCACTGTCTACAATCGGCAGCACATGAGCCATGTAACTTGGTAAGTTACTGGTGGTGCTCCTCATTGGTCGAAACCTGTGCTGTGCATCTGAGAGTTACGTTCTCACTTGCATAAAAATGCTGTTATGAATGGCGCACTCCAACACTTTAGCCGGTGATGACAGTACTGCAATAGGTCTGTACCCACTAAAATTGTCGTTACTTATACCTCCTTTCAGTACCGGCACGATACGAGTGGTTTTCCATCTCTCTGGAAACACGGCTGCCTTCAGACTCTTATTGAATATATGGAGCAATGGTTCAGCCAGCACAGATCTACAGTCTCTGAATATGTAAGGCGGAATAACGTCCGGTCCCGCGGATCTCTTCGGCTTAAGTTGTTCAAGCGCACTTTGCACATCATTCAACTGCAATTCCTGCAGATGAACTCGCGCCGCTCCATTCTCACCACCACCTGCCCCTTCTATCGCTGCAACAACATTCAACTCGGCCTGTCTCGTGCTATAAACCGAGTGAAAGTCACCAGACATAACCTCCCCGTTTTTTAAAATCCTTTGTGGATTTCGACTACCCCTTTTGGACTTTACGTAGTTCCAAAATGATTTTGGGTCTTTTTGCAGTTGATTTTGAACCCTGTTGCTATGTTGTTTTTGTGCTAATTTAATCAACTGTTTTACTTTAGCCCTATACAGAGCAAACGCCTCGTAATCATCCTGGCTCCTACTTGCCTTGCCTTGTGGTGAATGGCCTTATAACGTGTGTTGCGAATTATTTCAGCGGTGTAAAACTCGGGATAGCCATACTTCGAGCTTACACGACTTCGCTTTTTTCTGGGAACACAGTCATCTACTGTTGCATTAATTGTTTCATAAAAATAATTTAAACTCATTTCTAAATCAAGGTCGTAGATATCAGTACAATCTATTGCCGCTATTGATGAGATCAATGTTAAAAAATCCGCTTTATTAAAATTCTAACCTGTGGGTACAGTACTCGACTCGTACGTGAATGAACTCGCAATCCTACGCGCCCGCAGTTCGACCAACACGTCGAGCGGCGGATGGTACGCATCCACAGACACGAGGGGCGCCCCCGCTCCGCGCACATTCAGTCTCTCCCTTCGAAAGTGTACACTCAACGATCGTGTTGCACTGAGTAAATCCACAATATGATAAAAAGTATACAAAGACGCCATACATGCATATTAATATAGGGCATTTTTTAAATCACTATCCAAATTTTCGCAGGGTGTTCTACCCATGAATACGAACAACTTTCACTATGGGACCAACTCTGAAATCACGAAAAAAAATCAGCTGTTTCATACATTTTGGTCGAGTAGGTATTGAACTTTTGTATGAATCAGCTGATTTTTTCTTCGTGATTTCAGAGTTGGTCCCATAGTAAAAGTTGTTCATATTCATGGGTAGAACACCCTGCGAAAATTTGGATAGTGATTTAAAAAATGCCCTGTATAAGCACCTAGGTAAGTACATGTTATCAAAATTCATAGGGATCACATCTCAAATCATATTCAGCACATTTAATAATTTTCCATTAATTTAGAAAATAGTTAGGACATATGCACGCGTTAATACCTGTTAACCTTTTTCACAGACTGTCGGTAAACACTTGTAGATAGTTGTAGACTCATTGAGAATTGCACGAAGACTGGGGCGATCCACTCGTGAAACGCTTTTTTCTAAACTCTTAGTTGCCGTGCGTCAGCGGCGGGCGGTCACTGGGCGGACGTGACGTCATGCAGCCTTGTCCAAGTACCGCAGTAACCGCCGCCGTCGATAACATAAATGAGCTTCTTTTTAACTTTCTGGCATTCTAAGTTGATCGCAGTAACAAAGCTAGGGCACCCCGAACAAATGGGTTAGGTTAGAACTGTGAATTTGATGGTCGGCAGCGAGGAGTTCTGGGACGCGATGGTTTCCTTCTGCGAGACAGTCATCTCGCAGAAGGAGGGTGCGGAAAGGGAGATTACATCCTCTCACCCGGCCCGCAGCAGGCGCACCGAGCGTCCTCCTAAATGGGTCCAGAAGCGTCGGACTCGGGGACGTCCGTCGCCCCCCATACATTGGACCCGAGGTGGCGGCGCGTAGTGTACCACGCGCGCCCCTCTTAGACGTCGCGGGGGGAGTCAAACACCTCACTCCCTCCTCAACACGAGCAGAGGCCCGCTGTGGCAGCCGGGGGTTGCGGAAGGATTGTAAGTTCCCGCGACCCTCGGCGTAAGTGTGAGATGGAATACCGGGGTGGATTTTAGTCAGTAAGAGTCTGACAGACCCCTCCGCTCGCCCCAGGGCGGAGGATATCCATGAGGATTTTCCACCCCGAAACAAAAAAAAAAGGTTAGAACTGTGACCAACCACGCGGTACTGCGGCAGCGGTATGCGAGCATTACATCCAAGTTGATCGCAGTTACTAGGCTAGAGCATATCATAAAAAGATGATCTTTAGAGCCATACCTCACTGGTACGCCATGGCGACGTCGCCAGGTCACGCTGCCAACTAAATGTAACTATGTGTATACGGTGGGTGGCTCACCTGGCGACCGCTTGGTTACACAGCCACCATACATTTTCTTGGCGACGCGACCTGGCTGCGCCGCCATGGCGCAATCATGGTTGCGCTGCCAAATGCAGCTGTATGGTGAGTATCTGACACAATCACAAACATTCGATACGTTTCCATGCCGAATCGAACATCAAATGAGTGAAATGTTATCGAAGGAGTCCTCTAAATGCTGTTCACAAATCCGAAACCCAAAAAATTTGACAATTTAAACCAAATAGACGACCGCTATTCTTGCGATAGCTATTTGCTGCCGGGGACTATAGAAATCAGGTAACCGAAATTCGAAAATGACGATTCGGAAGCCTGTCAAATGGCTGTGAATACTTATGCTGGCGTCTGATTGGCTACGCAACCGAATGGTTCCAAACCGATTGGTGCTCTATGATTATAGAGTTGCATACATTTTGTTGACAGCGCGACCATCGTTGCGCCACTATGGTATCCCAGTAAAAAATAGATCTAACTGTCCAACAAGTTAGGGTTGATTCTACCAAACCCACAGGGGCAATTCCGGTAATTTTAAGAACGTCCGCATTCTAATCTGTCACAATAAAAATGCGTTTACTGTACTTACATTTTTGACATTTGATTGTCGTTGAGATGAAATTGCGACTAGATTTTGAACGTTATTAATTACGGGAATTGGCCTTCTGATATCTTTATCCATAGAATAAAATTGTTCGCAGACAGTTCCATACAAATATGGAAAAACGTCAAAAATACGGTTTAAAATACTTTGTTTTACTCAAAAAGAATACGATTTTATTATCCACTTCTCTGAGGCAAAACATAAAAATTATTAAGTTAAGCGACGGTTTCGCCGGTTGATAAAACTAAGCTTAAGTGGTTATAAAATTAAATTAAATTCTTTTTATTTCAGACTAAATTAATTTGTCCATAATTGTCAGTTACAGTGATTAAAATTACATCTTGTATATCAGTCAGTTGTCAAAGCAACCAAAATAAAAAGTTGTAATGTCGCATATCAATGTTCACGGACAATGCATCATTTTAGCTAGACGTATAATAGACTCGCGTTTTTCATTTCGATGATTTAGACATCGCCTAAATGTCGGTTAGTAAGCTAACGGACCTCTAGGGCAGCAATTACTTTTAACGCCTAATTAATTAGCGCAAGGTGAAATGGTCGCTACCTTAATGTCCTGTGTTATGTATGCATACCTACGATGCGCACACCGCGTAGGCGCATGCGCGCCGGTAACTGTCATGGCGGATCCAATGCCCGAATAAACCAGTGCGTTGCTAGCTACAGCGTCTTTCACTTGTGTACCCCGCTCCCCGCATCCCGTACGTAACATTGGCGACGAGAAGTTTACGGACCACGTGTTTAATTGTTTAGAAAATGTCTAGTTCTGTGCAGTTTGGAATCCTAAGTACGTTCGACCACAATACTCAAACGTGGAAGACGTATAAAGGACGGATAGCGCAATACTTCGTGGCAAATGACATAAATAAAACGACGGACCCCGCGGGTGAAAAAAGAAAGGCCATCTTGCTCAGCGCACTCACTGAGGCTACCTACAAGTTAACAACGGATTTAGTATTACCAAAAACCATCGAAGACGTGCCCTACGAAGACCTTTTATCACTGTTAGACAACCACTTTACCCCCAAATGCGTCGGATTTGGTGAGCGTCACAACTTCTACGCGGCGTCACAACAAGCAGGAGAATCGTATTCTCAATGGGCAGCGAGATTACGAGGACTCACAGAGAAATGTGCCTTCCTTAACGTGGAGGAAGCACTCCGCGACAAGTTCATTATGGGGATGCAGCCGGGACAGGAAAAGGAGAAGCTGTACACGAAAGACCTGGCCGACCTCACGCTGGCCAAGGTCGTGGAGATGGCGGAAAACATTCGGTGTTCGCGCGCTGCCGCCGCGGCCAGTGCGGGAGCGCTGGCACTGACATCGGCTGACCAGCAACTGTTCAAGATATCTAAAGAAAAAAGTGGTAGTGGTGTAGTGAAATGTAGTGTATGTGGTTATACGAGTCACAAAGCAGCTGACTGTAGGTTCGCAAAATATGTATGTAAAAAGTGTCACGTAAAAGGCCACTTGCGTAAAATGTGCCCAGTGAATTACGTAAAGGTGGATGGCGGTGACAAGGGTGAGGTTGACGATGACGGTAAGTTGTACCATATCCGTACTTGTAAGGGGGAGCCCATGGTAGAAACTGTTTGGATTGATAACGTGCCATTTAAATTTGAAATCGATAGTGGGTCCGCAGTAACCGTAGTCTCGGAAGCATTCTACACAACCAATTTCAAAAGGGTGCCATTATCACGTACTTGTAAACAGCTCGTAACATATAACGGCGGGAAAATTATGTGCCTAGGTACGTTGCGGCTACCGGTACGCTACGCGGAACGCACGAATATTATGTACTTGTATGTCGTCCGCGATGGCGGCCCGCCCATTCTCGGTCGTGATTTCCTATCGTTATTTCGGTTACAGCTAACACCGGTAAACTTTTGTGGAATATCTGACGTGCAACTGCAATACCCGAAATTATTTTCAAATGAATTAGGGAAATTTAATAAATACAAGGTAAAACTGTCGTTAAAAGAAGGTTCAAAACCAGTGTTTTGCAAAGCGCGCCCCGTAGCGTTTGCCTTACGTGCAAAAGTCGATAAAGAAATCGATAGATTGGTCGATTTAGGGATTCTAGAATCCATAGAATATTCGGAATACGCTTCACCGATAGTTCCAGTATTAAAGCGAAACGGGACAGTCCGATTATGTGCCGACTATTCAGTTAGCATAAACAAACAGTTGCAAGTAGAACAATACCCGCTGCCCACAACTAACGAACTGTTTACAAAGATCCACGGGGGTCAACAGTTTAGCAAACTGGATTTATCGATGGCTTATAACCAGTTGGTGTTAGACGATGAGTCAAAAAATCTAACTTGCATAAACACAAACCGCGGATTATATAGATTTACGCGTTTAGTGTTTGGGTTGGCGAGCGCGCCATCTATATTTCAGCGGGCTATCGAGGGGTTGTTATCCGGGATAGACGGAGTGTTGTGTCTGCTGGACGATATTTTAATAACTGGGAAGGATAGGCAGGAGCATTTACAAAAACTAAATTTGGTGTTGAAGCGCTTAGAAGAAGCGGGGTTAACATTACAAAAAGAAAAATGTAGTTTTTTCGAGGATGAAATTAGTTATCTAGGGTATATTATAACTAAAGATGGCTTAAAAAAAGCCCCGGAAAAAATTAAAGCAATGTTGGAAGCACCGGTGCCTACAAATGTTAGTCAGCTTCAATCCTTCTTAGGGTTAATTAACTATTACAGGAATTTCGTACCTAACGCATCCACAATTCTCAGCCCGTTGTACGACCTGTTAAAAAAGGATTGTGAGTGGAAATGGACTGATATTCACGACTCAGCTTTCAGGTCAATAAAAGAGTTCATGACATCAGAGCAGGTCCTCGCACATTTTGACCCAAATGCGACGTTAATATTAACGGTAGATGCGTCCCCTAGTGGGTTGGGGGCAGTCCTCTCACAAATAGGTTCAGACGGGGTGGAAAAACCTATTTCATTTGTTTCGCGTACCTTAAATTCAGCTGAAAAACGTTATGCGCAGATCCAAAAGGAAGCAACCGCCATTATTTATGGCGTGCGACGGTTTCATCAATACTTGTATGGAAGATCGGAACCTTTCATCCTTCGAACGGATCACAAGCCCCTTTTGGCAATTTTTGGACCCCATAAGGGCATTCCAGAAATATCGGCAAATAGATTACAGCGGTACGCCTTGTTTTTAAGTAGTTATAACTATAGAATAGAGTATGTCCGCAGCGCTGATAACAGCGCCGATTACTTTTCCCGCGCGAGTTTGCCGCGTACAGTTCACGAGTGCGCGTGCACCGAACAGTGTAATTGTTGTGATTGCGAAGTGACTTACGACCGAGCGACTTATGTTTGTTTTGTGGTAGACGGAGGCATGCCCGTAACGTTGGATAAGTTGCGCGAGGAGACTAGTAGTGACGCAATATTAGCAATAGTAAAAAACTTTATTTCGAATGGATGGCCGCCGAAGTTAAGCGATGTAAGGGTAAAACCATACTATTTATGTAGATCACAATTATCCTATGAGAATGGTTGTGTCATGAGAGGTCACAAAGTGATTATACCTTCAAGCTTATACCAAATCGTTCTCAAAGAATTACATACTTCTCATTTAGGTGTAGTAAAAACTAAGGCTGAAGCGCGATCAAGATTCTGGTTCCCGGGAATTGACCAGGCAATAGAAACTATGATAGGTTCATGCAATGTGTGCGTCCAGTTGCGCCCCTCGCCGCCGCGCGCGCCGCCGGCTCACTGGGAATTTCCACCGCGTCCCTTTTACAGAGTTCACATTGACTTTCTAGGTCCGATCAAAGGATGCGTTTATTTGGTAGCGGTAGATGCACATACCAAATGGGTAGAAGTGTATAACATGAACACGGCTACATCGTCGACCGCGGTACTGGAGAAGTTATGCGAGTTCATGTCGCGGTTCGGAATTCCCGAAACGATAGTAAGTGATAATGGCACAGCTTTTTGTTCGCGGGAATTTAAGTTATTTTGCGCGGCAAACGGGATTTCGCATATTACGTCACCAGTTTATCACCCACCTAGTAACGGCCAGGCGGAAAGTTTTGTTAAAGTCATTAAAAAGGGAATAAAGTCTTGTATTATGTCGACTAACAGCGCGAAAGAAACATCATTAAAATTACTTAGATATCTTATGGATTATCGGAATTCGATCCACTCAGCTACGGGGTTGTCCCCTGCGCAATTAGTGTTTGGGCACAAGTTAAGATCGCGATTGGATCTGATAGATCCAAAGTCTACGTTACCCTTGTCACCGTCTGCGGCTAAAGTAGAAAAAAATCAACAGTGTATGCAAACTAAACTACAAGGGAAAAATAAAACAAGACATTTTAAGGAAAACGATGTTATATTATATAAAAAGTTTGTTAATAAAGTAAGTTATACATGGTGTAAGGGCGTCATACTTAAAAGAATAGGGAAAGTTGTATACTTAATAAAAGACTGGGATAGTTCAGAAAGTTATAAAAGACACATAAATCAGTTGATGCAATATAAAGGATCAAGCAATAATGTATCGAATGGGAACTTACCTGGGTCATCTTGTTCTGCTGCACCACAACCATCAGCGCCATACTCATCACCGTCGTCGCCTCCATCATCCCACCAGCCGGAAGATCATTCACCGAATCCTTTGCCGGGAAGTTCAGCCAGAGGGAGGAGGGCAGAATGGTGCGACCGAAGTACTTCATCGTCGAGAGAAGATGAGTTACAGAGGGACCCTCATCAGACCCATGAAGACGAACAACAAGCAGGTTCAAACGACGTAGATGTTGAAGGACATTCGAATCCCAACAGAGCAGGGTTTGAACTCAATACCCAGACCACACAAGGCGGTCAGTTAATAACAGAAACACCAAAGAGATCTATTCGTAATCGCCCTGTTATTTGTTACAAAAAATACTTCTAGCCTAAGATGTCAGAATATGTTAATATTAGTCCGGTTTTAGAGTATAGTTGTTTAGAAGATTTTGATTATTTTGTATTCGGGGTTTTGGACTAAGGGGAGGAATTGTTATGTATGCATACCTACGATGCGCACACCGCGTAGGCGCATGCGCGCCGGTAACTGTCATGGCGGATCCAATGCCCGAATAAACCAGTGCGTTGCTAGCTACAGCGTCTTTCACTTGTGTACCCCGCTCCCCGCATCCCGTACGTAACATCCTGTTAACATTTTAACAGAAGATTAAACTAACTAACATGGTGTGGTGAAACTAGGCCTTAACTTATTAGTCTTATTAACTATATCTATATAATGTTATTAGGCATTTCCTGGTAACAGCCTGGAGTCTGGATTTGTGGCCGGTTAATGGCAAAGGCTCGCCCCCTATTATATGGGACCTAATCATAACTAGCTGGTGGGTGACCTGTAGGTACACCTCTTCCTAAGCTTTCGGGGATTAGAGGCGTGATGTTATTTTATGTAGGTAATGTTATTAGGGTAGCCATTGATAAATTTATTCTCGTACAACTTATGTGCAACAAGAAGAAAGAAGACTGACACCCATTTTTCTTTCTAGGACCATCTACATACTACGCAATCGTTCAAAACGAATACCAATGTAATATCTGCGGCAAAGCTTACTCTTCGCAGCCTCTCGTGTCCCAACACTATCGCTTCGTTCACCTCAAACGGCGCCCGAAAGACAGAAAATGCACGAAGTGTGACGAGCGAATTCCCGACTACCTCCGAACCGCACATTTAGAAAAGAATCACGGTGTACCCGCGCCATCTTGCGGAGTATGCGGCAAAAAGTTCAGATACCCTTGCAACGTGATTCAACATCAGAAAAAAGTGCATATGGGCGAGAAATCAGAAAAATGTGATGTGTGCGAAAAGAGCTTTTTTAATAAGATCAGTTTAAAGTTACATATGTCTACGCATTCTGCTGAAAAGAGGTTTAAATGTGGGGTGTGTGAGAGGGAGTTCCGTTGGGAAAATAATTTAAGGGATCATGTAAGAATACATACGGGTGACAAGAGATTTGCTTGTTCTGTCTGTGAGAAGGCTTTTGTTCAAAAGTCTACCTTGAAGCAACATGCAGCACGGAATCATCCGGGGGTTGATATCTCGTGATGAAATAGAAGGTGCTTCTGTTCCTTTGGCCGGATTTCTTCCAGCTATTTCGTATTTAAGGGTCGGCACTAGGAAATCGTGTGGTTTTTGTCAAGTTTATACAAGGTATAACATAATTAACGCACAACCTCTTAAGGGGTCATTGTACTCATCATTATGAACAACTTTTACTACGGGACCAAACCTGAAATCACAAAAAAAATCAGCTGCTCCCTACATTTATGTTCGCATAACTCGTCAAAATGTAGGGAACTTGGGATGTTTGGTCCCATAGTAAATGTTGTTCATAATGATGAGTATAATGCTCCTTTAAGAGGTTGTGCGTTATTTATGTTGCATCTTGCATATAAAATAAAATAAATGTCTAGCTAGCTCAAGAGTTTCATCAGTCAGTGAAAAAATCGAATTGAGGACAAACCTTGTAGATGATTGTTAAAAAAATATTGAATATCACTTAAAACGTACAAAATGCACTGCCGTATTTTGATAACTTTGGTGTAAATACGTCACCTGATTCCTGTTTATTCCACCCCCTACTTTTTCTAACCACCAATTAAAGTTCAAAACTTTTCTGAATTTTTCATGCCCGAAATCTCCATACAAATTACTATGGCGAAAATGCAGAAAATTTCCGAACTTTTTACGCAAAATAGACGCAATGTTATGGAAAACAAAAAAAAAATCAGAAGGTTCACCGTTCTTTGTCGTCTTTATTTAAGTATAATAGTATATACAATTTAATACTAAAATATACAAAGTTGATACGACAGAGGGGCTTTCCTTTAAACTGCCTATACTAGGTACCATTTTCATGCTCTGTACCAAAAATCAATTAAATAGGAGCAGTAGTTTAGCCGCAAATGATTTTTTAAGTTTTCGCTCCGTTTGAACACGATGTATCTTTCCTAACAGCTGACGCATAGGTCATGCACCTTAAAACGATAAATCTGAGTATATATAACCTACGATGCGTTGTTGCCGCTCTGACGCAAGTCACAAGTACAACCAAATATTTTCACTAAAAAGATGGCAATGCAAACAAGGAAGCAATAAATACACACAAACTTGCACTTTCGTTACGAGAGTGACAATCATAGCAAAACATCCCGCGCGTAAAAGAAATAGAAATAGGTCAGTGTGTTGCTATTGCATTCTAGATCCTTGCGATCGGTAAGTAGGGCCTCAGTGCGCCGACGCTATCCTTTCGGAACGTATGTTATGTAACACGGAAGCTCCTGCGCCGCTTTTGTTTTGTCGAACTCGCGCGCTGACAATTGTGATTTTGTTTTGTTATTGTGATAGGACACTAAATCTAAATAAGTCTAAGACAGTATTTTTTATTTTTATTGTGACAGGACACGTAACTTGGGATTATTATTATTTAGTGTTGAGTGTTTTTTTTTTTTTGTGATTGACTGTTTTTTATTGTGATAGGACGCGTAATTAAACTTTGGTTGTGTGTGTGTAATTAGTGTTCAACAATGCCTCGTGTAACTTACACGGCATCAGAATACACTGACATGATTTTAATTTACATTGGCAGTACAAATAATACGGGACAATAAAAGTATAGTGCCACAACAGGAGGGAGTGCCACCGTGGCAAATACCCGCTGCTTGGGAAGAACGAATTTTAGACCATTTTTCCCGCAACCCGACAACGAGTCTCCACAGAGCTGCCCGGCAGTTTAGGGTTTGCCATAGAACCATCCATAAGGTTCTAAAACGTAACAAACGCAAACCTTATAAATATCGGAAGGTGCAAGCTTTGTTATCGAGAGACTTACCGGTCAGGAACAGTTACTGCCAATGGCTACTAAATAAAACAACCGAAGACCGTCATTTCTTAAATAATGTAATATGGACCGATGAGAGTACTTTTACTCGGAACGGCATCTGGAATCGTCAAAACCTCCGGTACTGGAGTTTGGAAAATCCACACGTGTTTCGAGAATCTGAGCGCGCTCCGGCGCGCGCGCGACGTTGCCGCTTTGTTACCAAGGTACCTAAGGTCAGTTAAAATTTACAAAGGGTGGTTACGTTTTACTCTGATTTGTAAGCTATTTAGTTTGTTTGAAAAAAAAAATCTCATTTTTGGTGCTTTTTATTTTTATACCGTATCGAATTAATACTAAACACGTATAGTATACGTAGTGTAATTTAATGCCCCTCTGTCATATCAACTCTGTATATACAGGGTGTGGCGGAAATAATGGATAACCCTGTAACTGCCAGTAGGTCATATAATGGTCTATCATATATCCCAATTTCAAACTCAGGTGGTGCCATACATTTTTTTTTCAGGGTATGGAGTCAAAGTTACAGATTTCAATAAAAAAAAAATAAAAAGTAAGTATTGTGTTTTTTTCTGAAATCATTTTAGAGTGTAACAAAAAATCTTCATACACGTGTGATTACACAAACATTCAGAAGTAGAACGCAAAAAACAGAATAAAAAAACTACGTTAAATGTTGAAACGGCAGCTGATTTTATAAAATAGGTACAATATTTTCAAAAAAAATAAACAAATAAAAATAACTTTGCAATGCCTGACCACCTGAGTTTGAAATTGGGATATATGATAGACCATTATATGACCTACTGGCAGTTACAGGGTTATCCATTATTTCCGCCACACCCTGTATATTATGTAGGTACAATGGCTGCAATAAAAAAAGAGGGAAGAGCTCAATGGGCATCAAAAAATTCGTCCGCATCGCTGTCAATGGGAAAAGTGCCGAAAAGGCTGGCAGCATTGCCACGTTGGATGGCAATGCTGATTCTTTGGGCTGAAAATAGGCCAGCCCTCTGGTCCCAAGAAGAGTCGACCAACCGCTTGGCGATGTCCCGAAATACTCGATGAGCACTCGGACCTCAAGGCTCTAGTGCTTCAACCCCAAACGGCTCAATCATATAGCTCCCAATGAGGTTGTTATATTTGCGCCATTTGAGGTTTTCTGCAGCCGCCCCAGCACAGTCCACCGTGCTAGGAAGATGGGATGGCGCGATGATGTCGACACAGGTTGCATCCCACACCAAAGGCCTACCCAACTTCCAAGGCATTATAGTCATTCCGTCTGGCTTCTTCCCATCGTCGCGCGCCATGCCATTGGGTTCTAAAACAGCTGGCACCCCGGCGCGCGGCGGTGACAAGAGCTCGACGAATGATGTCGTTAAAACTGGCGTGCTGTGCCATCCGACCAACACTCTTGCTGCAGGGTAGACCATGGTGTCCGAGGCAGTCGACTCCTTCACCGCATTGACAGCGATGCGGGGCTCCCCGCAAGGAACGCCCAGATGCAAATATGTAGCGAGCTGGAATGTGATGTCACCCAGTATAGTGCCTATGTTGAGTATAATATTAATTAGGTGACTACTTATTTACGCCGAAGCTAAGTTATCAAAATACGGCAGTGCTATAAAAAAAGAGTTAACATTTTGAACTTTTTTTATTTATTATTAATCTTTATTAATTTCAAGTGTCTACTTATTACGGTTCAAAAGATACAGCCCTGTGACAGACGCACGGACAGCGGAGCCTTAGTAATGGGGTCCCGTTGGCACTCTTTGGGTACGGAACCCTATAAAGAGGAGACAGCACAAAGGGTGTTATAATTATGTATATACTTACTTATTACTTAAAACTTAAAATATTGTGAAGACTAAGAGGGAATATAAAACTGTAATACATTTTACTTTGTACGAAAATAAAAGATCTGAATGAACATTATTATTCTTAGTTTTATTTTAACTTTATACCTAAATATTAAATAATCGTACTATCATCTTTCCACTGTTGGACAAACGTTGATACAAGAAAGTATTGACTCTTGGTAACACCCACACCCACACCCACATCTAGCTAGTTATGTTTAACTCCCATGTAATAGGGGGCGAGCCTATGCCATCAACCGGGCACAAACGCAGACTCCGGGCTGCTAAAGTAGACGAGTAGGGTCAGCACATAACACACACACACACACACCCATGTAATAGGGGGCGAGCCTATTGCCATCAACCGGGCACAAACGCAGACTCCGGGCTGCTTAAGTAGACGAGTAGGGTCAGCACATAACACACACACTCCCATGTAATAGGGGGCGAGCCTATTGCCATCAACCGGGCACAAACGCAAACCATTGTCTCGGACGGTACCGAGGGCTGCGCGTACACACACATTCACAGCGTGTTTGTACACTTGGTGACAACAAGTATAGCGCGCGTCGCTTCGTGAGGTAAAAATACTTTACAAAAAAAATCCTGTTGGAAATATCCAATACCACTGCCCGACCTGGCAATCGAACCCAGGACCTCACGCTCAGCAGTAGAGCTTGCGATTACTAGACTAGACCAACTAGACAGTACACCACTGCTTAACCCTTCGGGGATTACAGGCGTGATGTTATAGAATTAGATATCATATAGTTTCTTAAAATGTAGGTATATACAGATAAGATGGAATGTTGTGACTCTTGATTATATGCGTTTTGAGAGTCCGAGGCGTACTACCAAGAATTTCTGCTGCCAAGCAATTTTACTGTTCCGGGTTAAGGGCTCGCACACAAAACTGCGAATTCACACGCATGCGAGCTATGCATTAAATTGTAGCAATTCAGTGCGCCGCTCGCAGATTCTTGCGATGCGCCTTCGCATCGCAGTTTTGTGTGGGGAGACCTATAAGATGTGGGTGCCGGTGTTGTTACAGGCACATTAAGACATGTTAAAGCCATCATTGTTCCAGTGTGAGAGAGAGATGGAGCTATACACGACCGATAGCACCATCCATTTTTTGCGACGGAAGCATGATGTCATTAACACTTCATAGTACTATGACCCAGCTCTGTCTCTGGGATATCAACGCATCTACGATACCACAGGTAATGCAGCCGGTCTATTCTGTAAAATACTATATTTTGTCCACCGCACAACGTCAACGGAACATCAACGAGATTATTCGAACCGAACATGACGTCACGGTGGTGATGTGCGGTGGACACGCGGCCATAGTAAATGTATGTCTCGTTACTTCGGCGCCGTCATCTCGTTCTCGTTGACGTCCCGTTGAAGTGGCGGTGGAGAAACGGTCTTTAGGTGAAGTGAGTTTGATGGAGCTATCAATAGTGTCATTAGGTGGTACATTATCAGCTCACCTCACCAAATTTTTCACGATGATATTTTATTTTAGACCGGCAGATGTCCACAGGCGGTGGTGATCACTCACTCCTACCATCTGGGTTCCTAGACAAAATCCCTTGAAAGATCGAATTGTATCGAGTTGACATTAGCAATCACGTGACATCTCTGAAGCTAATGTCAACTCCATACAACTTGATCTTTCTGTTGGCGTTAATGCTTACAGATGGATTTTGTTTAGGGGCCCTGGGCCGTCGGCACACCCGGCACGTATCTAGCCAGCTGGCACCCTTGAGCCACAGCAACAAAATCCGTGTAGACTGTTAGATCGTGGCTAAATAATAACGTTTAGGTTGGTCCGTGGATTTGTAACCATCTATTACAAATCAAGACCACTCCGTGCTTCGGAAAGCACGTTAAACCGTTGGTCCCGGCTGTCATTTGTAAACTGACAGTCGTTACGGGTAGTCAGAACTCCGAAAGTCTGACAACTAGTCTTACTATGGGTATCGTATTACCCAGTACCTAACTGGGTTGTGGACGTTAAATAGGCAGTCGCTCCATCTAAAATACTGGTATTCAGCTGGATCCGGTTAGACTGGAAGCCGACCCCAACATCATCTTCCTGCCCTTACCTATCTCTCGTTACTTGGGGGCGGCGCAACACGTTTTCTCTTTCCACTCTCCCCTGTCCACCGTCACGCTATCATTCAATCCCTTCTCCTTCATATCATTCCTCACACAATCCATCCATCTTTTCTTTGGCCTTCCTCTCCCTCTCCATCCATCAACATTTATATATTCATCACTCTTTTACATAACATCACGCCTTGTTTCCCCGAAGGGTTAGGCAGAGGTGAACCTATAGTACACCCACATTTCGCCAGTTATGTTTAGATCCCATGTAATAGGAGGCGAGCCTATTGCCATCTACCGGGCACAAATCCACTCTTTTACTCACATGCGTTTCCTCCCTCCTCTTCACATGTCCATACCAAGCCAAACGATTTCCTTTCAACTTTTCTGTCACTGGCGCCACTTACAAACTTTCCTGCTTTTTTATTGGCTAGGGAGCTGCCACGATAGTGTTGTACTCATCATTGTGAACAATTTTTAATATGGGACCAAACCTGAAAACGTGAAAAAGAAACTTGTACATTTATGTTCGCATAACTCGTCAAATTTTTTTTTTTCGCGATTTCAGGTTTGGTCCCATAGTAATTCATTACGATGAGCACCACTCTATCGTGGCAACTCCTAGCCAATAAAAAAACAGCGTGTTACATACTTATTACTTACTTCTTTATACATTTTCGTCACTCCACACATCCATCTCAACAATCTCATCTCCGCTGCATGCAATCTTTTTTCATCCATCTTCTTCACGGCCCAGCATACAGTACGACAGACCTGGAAGCCGACTCTAACATAGTTGGGAAAAGGCTCGCCAGATGATGATGACAGTTATATTCTAATCGAACGAAAATATTCACACAAAGACATGTCAAAAAAAAACCTAATTATTTTGGAAGGTGTATGTATCTCCGCGAGAATTAAAAAAAAATGACAGAAAAATAAATTCAAGTTTTAAAATATGAATTATATAGTCTGTTCTATTCTCTTTAATCATGATTTTGTTTGGTTCCTCTAACTTGCATGGTTTAGCTAAAATGACAGTTTAAATAATACCATGTTTTCTTAACAATAACATGAATAACTCTAAAACAAAAGTAGATCAAGGGCCGATAAGAGGCCTATAGTGTTCTTAGCAGGAGCCATTACTCCATCTAAAAAGATGGCCAGATCTCTCGTGGCGGGTAGGTACTCTAGTTTGCTTAGCCTGCTAGACTCTTTATTGGAGATACTCCCTTTAATGCACCTTCTTCTTATGTATGCATTATTCTTAAAAAAAACCGTTGACAGTTCAGCACATATTAAATACGAAAGTTTTGTCTATCCAGCAGGGCCTTTTCTTTCTTTATTATTTACTTACAAGTGTATATAAGTAGTACACCAAATAATAGCATTTTCATTACCTACAGGTACCTAAGATTTCTCCTTAACCTGCGGGGCAATTGCGTAACACATTTACAGTAGGGATCGGTTTAAAAACAACATTCATTGCGTTATTTACGTTGTTAAGCAGACAAATTTTTCAAACACATGAAGCAATGGATTAACAATATGTTTCAAAATCATTCAGGTTGTGATTGATAGTGTGTTACGCAATTTCTCCGAATATCAACTACAACTTACCTCAAAATCTTGTTCTAGATTATGCCACATTAACCGCTCCCTACTACAATGTAGAAGACCAAGAAGACGGCTCAAAAGACTACGCCTGCACGTCTTGCGCGAGGAAGTACAAATCCCTTCCGAGCGTAGTCCAGCACTATCGACATGTCCACCTGCGCTTGAGGCCGAAGTTCCGGTCATGTTTCTTCTGCGAGATCAAAGTCCCTGGACACGCCCGCGCTTTTCACCTTGAGAAAGAACATGGAATACCAGCTCCGACATGTAATGCATGTGGCAAAAAGTTCGCGTACCCGTTCCAAGTGTTGCGACACCAAAAAAATGACCATATGGGCGAAAAAAAGTTTGGTTGCAGCGAATGTGACATGAGGTTTACGTCCCAAGCGAATCTGTCCCAGCATATGATTAAGCATTCTGGTGTTAGAGTACATAAGTGCGAGATTTGTGAGAAATCTTTTAAGTGGAAGAAGAATTTGAGGACTCATATGATGATGCATATGGACGAGAGGAGGCATGTTTGTCCTGTGTGCCAGGATGCGTTTGTACAGCAGACAAGCCTTAAGTATCATATTACTAAAAGACATCCGGAGTATGTTTAATATATTAAGTTATTTATTTTGTGGTTTTATTTACCTTGTTTTACTTATTAAACGATGTACCTAATAGAAAAGTATCCGAAAGAAAAACAGTTGTGGGTGTAGAAAGGCAGCTAAGGAAATCGCAGAAAAGAGCAGAGTATATTAGAAAGAAAAGAAAGAAAAATAGGTTTATTTGTCACAGAAACACGTGCATACAAAACGATAAGAATAATCAGAAAAATAAAACAAAATAGATCCACATTATAATCACGAGCTCAAAACAGAAATAGTTGGCAGCTGCACGTCATGACTGTGACAAGAAGGCTTCCACTCAGCATGATGCTGTGCTATGAGGGACCCACAGCACAGCGCTGATTTTCAGTGGTCACCCGAAAAAGAGGTACGGAATTAAGTCAGGTTCAGTGACCAGTACATAAATACATAACAAAACAAAACAACCAGTAACTACTTAAAATATGCTGCAACTATACAACCAAATATAGGTATGGATAAATATTATGAAATAACATAAAAATTACTCCGCAGGCATCGCAGGTGCGTGCATAAACAATGTAGAATACCTACCTGAAACATAAATTATTGTTATAATAATAGAATGTCAAGTGTTTTGTCTCGTTCCCACCCTCACCCTCGCGTATTCCGCGCACGCGCTCACGCCTCACAACATTATAGGAATAGAGTACACACACAGCAGCGGCACTTCCCCACCGCGCCCATGAGCGTGATGACTTGTGGGATTTGTGGTCTGCGAATTTTAATAGAAATTGCGCTATTATGGCTTCAGAGAAATGTATTTGAATGAGAAACATAAAAATGCGGCGTTTGCAAAAAGATGCTTCACACTGACTCCAATTAGCGTAATCATATTGTTGTCGCCATGTATATCGCTAATATCCAAACCTTTCACCACAACACTTTTCACCATGTTTAATTTTGGTTAAAATAAAAAAAAAAAAACAGAAAAAATTACATTAATTTATGTTACCATTTTGTGCCCATTGCCGTTGAGACCATGGGTGGTTGGGGCTCTGAGGCCAAAAAGCTCATTAGTGAGATTGGGCACAGGCTCCGTGACAAAACGGGTGACTCCCGTTCTGGCTCGTTCTTGGTGCAAAGGTTAGCCATTGCTATCCAACGTGGCAATGCAGCAAGCGTTATGGGCACCTTTGCGCCGGGAACAGTTAGGGGTGGGTTATTCGACTAGTTGTTTGACGTATCGTTGTGGCTAGAGATTAGGGTAATTTAGGTTAACATGTGATGAAGTTTTTATTATTAGTTTAATAAGTATTTGTATAATAAAATAACGTGTACCGGTGCGTGTCTCTACAAATATCTGATATTAATAATATATTGTGATTTCTATTACTTTGTAAACCTGTACCTATGTGCTGAATAAATATATTAAATATTGGAAAATATAAAAAGTAAAAAAAAGGAATAATAACAGTATAAAAAAGTTGCGGTATGGATTTAGAAATATTAAGAATAAAAAAACGAGGAAACTGGTCTGTCAGGGTTAAGTACGCGAATATCGAAAACGTCCTATCTAGTCGATTGCAATCGCTGGTTAGGGTTCGCTCACGTGATATACGGTAAAGGAAAATATGAGATCAGAGAACCAAGGTAGCTCGCATTTAAGACGCTCGTAAATTTAAAATAAAATTGACTTTGAATAAAAACTTTGCAGTAAAGGTAGAACTAACTACATCACTAGAGTATAAGAAAGAATAAGTCCTTGAAAAAAGAACTTAAGTCGTAGTCCGCCGCCGAAATTACGTCTGCTGAGGTGACACTGCCGCTGGAGCCGCTGGCAGAGAAGTGTCCGAGGTTGTGTGGCCTTCGCGGCTGGATGCAGCCAAATACTCCGTGTTGACCGTCGATCACAAGCCTTTTTTTGAACCCAAACGTGGAGGCCGAAAGACGGCCTGTTCTAACCAGATTTATCCTAAGACAAATGAATTAGGGTTAGACCAGAGAGATCAGACTGAACTTTCGATATATGAAAAAGATTTCAAGTTCGTCTAAACCCGCTAGCGCGAAAGCATCTCTCCAGAGCTTCTACCGCTAATATATCTGGATTTCGTGATAAATCCGGGTTTTCTGGTCTATATAGGTATACATATCAAACTAGACCTACCTACTTATCAAGTTACATTGATTTGAAGTGCTGTGAAAAATATAGGAATCGTTTATCTGTGAAACCAAGCTGGCTCGCCGCGTGGTTATAACCTACACATCGAGAAACCTATCAGCAGGAAGGCGACTCCAGACTTCTAGAAAGGTAAGGCGCTGCGTCCTGTGTCCTTCTCTTATTCCTGTTTCTCCATACCACAAAATAGCCTCCTTCGAAATCAATGTATGCTGCCACATAATTTATACAATCCACAAAACCGCCGATGCTTTGAATCATCGCTCCAGGCTTTTAGAAGCCTGGAAAGAGCTGCTTAGACAGTTCTGTCCATTTCATGGTAAATTCCCCGCACCCTTCATGTTAGCGTTCAAAGGTTTTCCAAAAAGCTCGTGGCGCTAACACATATTATGATGAATTAATGACTCATGAAAAAGAGAGAGAGAAACACACACACTCACGATGTATGCATGAGCAGAAAAAGGTGTTCAAATATGACCTTTGGCTTTGTGCCAGAGTTTTGCTAGGAAGAAATGTTTAAATGATAAATTATAGGATACTTACATTCTGGTGAAAAGCCATTTTCGTGAAACTAATGCGGTGCGTCACTCGCTCAGCGCGCGAGTTTGAGGTTTCACGTTGATAGTCACCATTGCGGTGCTAAACTGGCTTTCATGACTGTTGTAAAACGAATGAGAGGGAAACAGGATGATTTCAGATTATTTGGATAGTTATTTCAATTTCTGTAACAAATAGACATATTTTTTCTTTCTGTTTAGCTGTCATTTTTATAACAACCGTTAGTACAGTCGGCGACAAAAGTCAGATTCAATTAATTTAACATAGATTTATTATATTGTTTTATTTATAAATGTATGTACCATATTAATCGTAACAAGTAGGTATTATGTTATGACAGTTTTTATGAATTTCTTCTGAATCTTTTGATAGTCTTTATCGATATTTTTCCCTGTCTCGCTGACTTTACCGTATAATAATCTTGCACTTATGTGAGTGGGAGGCGGAAGACAATGTTAGTAATAAAACAAAATTAAGTCAAATAATTTTATTTCGGGGTATGTTTCTGCATCAAATGGTACGCCTTTGTATGACTTGTCAAAGACCTCTGGTTGTCAAAAGTTTTGTCACAAGCTTGGCATTTCAAAACTTTAGGTTTCGCGCCATGCACTAATACTTCGTGGAAATTCTTCTTCGTGTAATCATTGAATTTCTCGCCGCAATATCCACATTTATTCCTCTTATTCATACAAATGTGTACTGCTTTTTCGTGATCCCTTTTCTTGATATTGTTATTGAAAACTTTGGAACAATATGAACAGTTAAAAACCCCGGTTTTATGTCTATATGAGTGGGTGAGTAAAGTTTTTTTATTCACAAACCCGGCATCACACACATCACAGATATAATTTCTATAGTGAGAATTCATATGTTCTAGTAATACTTTGAAGTTCCCGTATTCGTTTCCACAAAACACGCATTTCGACATATCGGTGTCGAATTTGAACGGTAAAATATGATTTTTTAGTCCTGCATGGAAGAATTTTTGGTGTACAGATTTCAAATGTTCGATTAATTGATCTAAGCTATCGAGATTCGTTTGACAGATGTCACACGCTAGTTTAGTGATGTCTAGTTTGATAATGTAATTGTGCATCGCTCTTTCTTCCATGAATGACGATTTTAACTCTTCGTGCTGGGATAATGTGTGAGTTTTAAGTTCTGCGGTAGTTTCATATTGTTGCGGGCAAAAGCTGCATGAGTATCCGATACCAGCATATTTTCCTATCGGCGTGGCATTAGAATGATACAAAATAGTTCTAATGTTATCCTTATGTTTTTCCACTTCAGTTTTTCGTTTCAATTTTACCTGAGTTAAATTGTTTGGATTTATTACGATGATTCCTTTCTTCTTACGCCTCTTCTTGTCCTCCTTAATCGTTATGATGTGTTTCTTCGGTTTCCATGTTGCCTCTGTAAAATAAAAAAAAGCTGAGCGTTACTAACTATTTTATACCTATACGTATTTTAGCAGACTCGTGGCTAAGTAATAACAGCCACACGGGTCGATCCATCAGGTTAAGCTACGCTTGCCGGGGTTGGTCCGTGGATGGGTGACCATCTTTACATACCGAGACTCCTCCGTGCCTCGGAAAGCACGTTAAGCCGTTGGTCCCGGCTGTCATTCGTGGATCTTTGACAGTCGTTACGGGTCGTCAGAAGCCCGAAAGTCTGACAACCAGTCTTACCAAGGGGTATCGTACTACCCAGTTACTGGGTTGTGGAGGTCAGATAGGCAGTCGCTCCATGTAAAATACTGGTATTCAGCTGCATCCGGTTAGACTGGAAGCCGACCCCAATATAGTTGGGAAAAGGCTAGGCAGATGATGACGTATTTTAGCAGACGTACCAAAGGGTATCGTGTTACCCTGTAATTCGGATAGGCAGTCACTCCGTGTAAAATACGTACTGGTACTCAGCAGCATCAGGAGCTAGACCACCACCTCTTAAAGCAGTATTATTGTAATTAAAATAATACTGCTTTAAGAGGTGGTGGTTGGCCCCCTTTTTTGTTTTTTTTTTTTTTGGATGGGATATCATCAAATGACTTCTCCCGCTCTGGGCGGAGCGGGAGGGCGTGTCAGACTTTTACTGACTAAAACCCACCCGTGTTCCTTCTGTTGCCTGTGCCGGGGCCACGGTAACTCTTTCGAACATCCCGCAACCCTAGCTGGCATCGGCCCTAGCGGACCCCGTCAATAGTGCTGACATCTCTTTGAGGCGCGCGTGGAACACGACGCGCCGTCGACTCGGGCTTGGTCCTTACCGGACGGCGAGCTACCCATTGCTCGCCGTCCGCAAGCCCGCGCCTACGGTGGCCGGGAATCGGCTGCCAATTCCCGACGCCCAGGGCGTCTCCTGCGGCGACTAGGGGCGTGAGGGTGCAAAGCTTGCCTCTCCCTCACGCGTCCCGCCTCCTCCTTCACGAGCATTACTGCTTCGCAGAAGGAGGTAATGGCTTCCCATGCACTCTCGCTCCGTACCATGGCCTGGACCAGGGCCGGACGCGAGAGATCGCCGCCGCCGATCACTTCCGCGAGGACACGGCGGTGCTCCGCCCAAGCCGGGCAGACCTCCACCGTATGCTCCACCGTGTCCTCCGGGCGATCCACACAGTGGTGACACCCGGGCGTTTCCTCCCGCCTTATCCGGAACAGGTACCTCCCGAAGCACCCGTGTCCGGTGAGGACCTGCGTCAGGCGGAAGGTGAGGACGCCGTGGCGCCTCTCTAGCCACTCCTCAAAGAGGGGACTTATCGCCGCAATTGTGGCGTGCCCAGCGCTGGGTTGCGACAATCGCACTCTCCATGCCGCCATGAGATCCTGCCGGAGCTTTGTCCGCCGTGCCACGATTTCTCGCGGGTGGTTGGACCCCTGGAAAAAAAAAAAAAAAAAAAAAAACATTAAGCCGACTCCAATGTATACCTACCTAGTTGGGAAAAGGCTAGGCAAATATATTTATTTATTAATTTAGGTTTAGGCCAACAAATGTATACACAAAACATTTACAGTAAATCCATTAACTATACCTACGTACTGTTAATGGATTTATTGTAAATGGTTGGTATATTCCCGGTCGTACCCACCCCGTCGTCCCCACTGGGCACGAGTGGGTAAAAAAAAAAAAAAAAAGAGTTTATTCCCGGTCGTCCCCGCCCCGTCGTCCCCACTGGGCACGAGTGGGAAGAAAAAGTTCCAATCGTCCCCACAGGGGAGGAACGAAACTTTTTTTTTTCCCACTCGTGCCCAGTGGGGACGACGGGGTGGGGACGACCGGGAATAAACCAAATGGTTCAGGAGTTAAGTTGTAGTAGTAGTTTTATAGTAGAGTACCTATTTCAATTAATTCCGTAACGTGTTTGACTTTAAAATCTCCATTTATTAATATACTGGGTCAAATTATATTAGCTAGCGAAACTCCGCAGACGTAATGGGTATTGATATCTAAACCGACAAAATAAAAAAGATTTGATGATTTTTTAAACTGATGTTTCAACTGCACTGCCATTGATGACCCAATAAAATCATCAAATTATTTTTTTTGCTTTATCATATTTAGATATCAATACCCATCACGTCTGCGGAGTTTCGCTAGCTAATTTAATTTGACCCTATACCTATATTATGCTATTTTTTATTTTGTGGAATAAGTTGCTATCTGAGACTTCTATTGGTATAGCAATCAACGCAATTGTGTAAGGTGGAACGGCTCCTTGTCGAATGTGTACCGTTTGGAATGCGGAGTGAGGCAGGGTGGATTAAGCTCGCCTCGCTTGTTCAACCTGTACATTAACCGGCTGATTGTTGAGCTCAGCAGCACCAAAGTTGGATGTCATATTGATGGAGTGTGTACCAATAATCTGAGTAACGCAGACGACATGGTGCTGCTGAGTCCATCAATCAGTACTATGAGGAGGTTAGTGTCGATATGTGAATCATACGCGGTGACTCATGGGCTCAAATATACCTAATGTTGGGAAGAGTGAACTAATGCTCTTTAAAGCCCGTGGTTTTTCATACCCAGCTTTTCCCGATGTCTCACTGTGTAGCACTCCTCTGTGTAGGGTGTCCAAGTTTAAATATTTGGGTCACTGGGTCACCGATGATTTACGTGATAATGTAGACATAGAAAGGGAACGCAGGTCGCTGGCTGTCCGTTGTAAAATGCTGGCCCGCAGGTTTGCACGGTGTACGAATGCAGTTAAAATCACGCTTTTTAAAGCATATTGCTAATATTTTTCACCTGCAGCCTGTGGGTCAGTTATTCGCAGCGGGCATACAGCGATCTGCGTGTCCAATATAATAATGCACTCAGGGTACTGTTGGGGCTGCCATGGCGTTGCAGTCCGTCGGGGATGTTTGTTGAGGCGCGGGTGGATGGCTTTGCCGCTATCGTTAGGAAAAGATGCGCCTCCCTACTCGCTCGCGTTCGTGGCAGTACCAACACTATACTGGGTGTATTTACTCCCCCGTGCTGCAAAGGTGGGTACGGCTTCATGTCATTATTTCATTTGGTTGTCAATACTAACATTAGTTTTTTTAAGTGCATTGTTACTAACAAAATACCTATGGACCTGGTCTGAAATAAATGTTTCTTAATTTATTTATTAATTATATAATAAATAATAATTACAATTTGTATAAGACGACACCGCACGCGCAGTGGCGTCCTCGTCGATTGTTTGGTTATTTCTTTTACTTTCGAATGAAAATGCAGCAGTTTTACATTGTTAAGTTTTATTACAATCCTTAAAACGGAAAATAGTGGCCACTAAGCTCCGTTTTAAGGATTACAATAAAACTTAACAATGTAAAACTACAGTTTGTAATAATAATAACGTATAGTCTTGTGGAGCACAACGTAACATGCTTATTATCTGCATTTTCATTCTAAAATAAATAACCAAACAAACGATGAGGGCGCCACTGCGCGTGCGGTGTCTTCTTAATTAATGGTGACTTCGCCATTTAGTAGGTATGGATGTATCTTACATAATAACTGTCACATATTCTGCCTAATTTATAAAATCCCACTTGAGCATGTTGCTTTGCTTCAGCCGATCCGTGTTCCGAGACAATTTATTAAGAATCTCTCATAAGGACTGTATCCCGCGGCGTAATTGCGTAACACTATCAATCGGAATCGGTTTCATATTGACAGTTCAACAACATTCATTGCGTAATTTACGTGTAGAGCAGACAAATTTTTCGAACTTATGAAGCAATGGATTAGCAATTTGCTTCTAAATGATTAAGATTCCGATTGTTAGTGTGTTACGCAATTAAGGTGCTGGGGGGATTTCATTGGAATACGGAACAAATTGTAGTGTAAGTTGGTTCTTTTCACCGAAGAGATCGTTTCATGAGGTAAGATAAAACATAATGCACACTATAAATAAACGTCCCCTGCTAAGCGTGGAATCTTTCAATGACCGCTACAGTAGATTTTCATAGAGGATATTGCCATATAGAAATTACCAAACAAAAAAGAGATTATAGTTTGCAGAATGTCGTTATTAGCAGAAAAAGGGACGCTACTACCCATACTGTTGAGATATTGACCTTTGTCATCTTTTACGATAGTTACGAGACGGAAATGCTATGTAGAAAGGTATAGTAGGTAATCAAAGATGTGCTATATTGACGACATATTTATTTCTAACAAATATTTCATTATTTTTGTGCGATGCGCACTCGAATCAACTAGAATATTATGATCTATACATACAAATAAATAAAATTAAAGTGTCTGTTTGTAATATCAAAATAACAGCTTTTTACTAAATGCTTATGACAGTATACAGGGTGGCAGGGACTTTTTTTGCTGATTTTTTTTATAATAACCGACGAAAAATTTCAACGCAGAGGGTTTCAGAATCATGTACTGAATCCATGGTAACCGGCTTCGCGTCGATGTCCCTGCCACCCTATAAACGATACCTATAAGAAAAAGCAATTTTAAAATTTTTTGTCTGTCTGTTTGTTCCGGCTAATCTCTGAAACGGCTGGACCGATTTTGACGGGGCTTTCATTGGCAGATAGCTGATATTACAAAGAGTAACGTAGGGTACTTTTTTATTTTAGAACAATAATTAGGGTTCCGCGCAAAAATTAAAACCCATGAAATTGTGAATAAAATCCGATTCAAATAGAGAAATATTGACGTCCACGCGGGCGAAGCCGCGGGCAATAGCTAGTCTATAGTAAAATTGTTTTAAATAAGACAAAATTTTCCAGTATAAATAAAACAATTCCTTTGTTACTTTCTCTTTACATTTTGTTATTGGCCATCTGTTTTAAAACAACCAGATATCACTGAGAGCTCACAGCAATTTGAAATAAAAATTGGTATGTCACGTATTTGAGATCAATAAAAACATATTTAACTAAATGGGTCGTTAATGCATCATTTAGGTACCTAGAGTCGACTTCGTGGTAGCTTTACCACTTTCTAAATATTGCATCCACTAAGTATAGTCAAAGTATCTTGTCCTTTTTAGACGTCTAAATGACATTCAACTTTCGGGTGGTAATGGTAAAGCGTTACGAGATCGACAATACATAATAAACAGTACATGACACCTATTAAAGATTCATAAAATCACAAATGGCTGCTGAATGAAGCGACCTTCCATAAACATCATGCCCGGAATTAACGCACAACCTCTTAAGGGGTCATTGTAGACCATACCTGAAATCGCGAAAAAAAATCAGGTGTTCCCTAAATTTTGACGTGTTAAGTGAACGTAAATGTAGGGTAAGTATAGCAGATTTTTTTTCGCGATTTCAGGTTTGGTTCCATAGTAAAAGTTGTTCATAATGATGAGTAAAATTATCCCTTTAGAGGATGTGCGTTAATTCCGGGACATAAGAAAGTATTTGCCTTCGCGCCCATGCACATCCAGTCTGATCATAGTTCTAAGCTCGCAGCATCGTTCGTCATCTATCAATTTACATACGGAACTTTGTTGGGTAAGGGCAAGTAATTCCCGACCCACTGAGTTATTTAAGTAGATACTTTATACATAGTATTATTACATAATAGTTACTTTATATGCTACATCTACAAATACTTAAATAATAATAAATGACTAATGATCAGTGGAGATCTTCCTTTTTCAGAGTAAGCCAGAACTATTACTAATGCATTCTATGCAAGCGGCTTGACTTATGGCCGATTCCTTTAATTTACGGACCGTTATCGGTTAAATTCAAGACTCTTGCATCTTTACCAATAATGAAGCAAATACCTCACAGCATGGCATAGCTCCTCCCATATGGAAGTAGCTATCACAGGTAAAATTAGCTTACGAATCTATTTATATGGCCAGTTTGCAAGCGAAACGATTCGTTTTTGTTTATAGGAACCGAGCATTAGCTATCTTATCATTTAAGCTTCTTTAGGTACTTCTACTCTATGCATTTAAACAGCTTTTAAAACCTATATAAAAGGTTCTAATACGGAAAAATATTCTACGACAATTTGAATTGAACTAAATTTAAAGAGTTCCTGCTATCCTAACAAACTAAGCTAAAATGTGTTGTGTTTAGAGTGCGTTGTTCTCACGTAAACGTTGAGATACCGGCTAACGACTTAGCACTTGCCAGCCTTAGTATATTTACTCATTCTCGGTGCCGGATTAAGCCAGCGCGGAGCCTGTAGCAAATTCTACCAAGGGACAGTTCCCAATTTCTACCATAGGGGGTATGGTAGAAAATGAGAATTGTTTTGAAAACTTTAGCACCTTGGATAGGTTAGGTTAAAACATCCTTGAAAATGCAAGAAGTAAGCTCGAAAATCTTTAGCACCCCGCCTCTTCGAGGTTCTTTTGACAATTCTTACAGAAATGGGAGTTGCTTTGTACGACATAAAAGGAAAACAGAAGAATAAAGAGAAATTAGGACGCCAGAGCGAGCGAAGCGAGCTCGATCAGCATCCCGCCTCGGAGTGCTTAATTTTCTTTTGACCATTCGAACATAATATTCCATTGGACCTACCGGTGGTAACAAGACTTGCTTTTATGTACGTCCAAGCACGGGGCCCCCTAAAGCGCGAGGCCTGTAGCATTTGCTACAAGTGTTACGTGGCTAATTCGGCCCTGCTCTTTCTACTTTAGTTACTTTTTCGGATGTATACTCAAGCGCAACTCAATTTAAAGTGTATTGTAACAACGTTTTAAAGTTAAGTATGTTCATTGTCATTTGAGTATTCCGAGGCTAGGTTCTCTAAATTGATGTCGAAATCACTATTCATGTCATGAAAATAACGTTCCTGAAGTTAAACAAATAATTGTGGTTGTGTCTAACTTTTGCGCTTCCGTCATTATTTTAAAGGATTTAATTCCAGCGAGATTTCTTCTCTAATCATTAGGAACACAGTAAAACTTTTTATGAATCGTAAAAGATCTTTGAGTAGTAAACATTCTGCTACACATCTCACACTTAAACTCTCTCTGAAGACCGTGATCCTCAGCTTCATGCTGTATCATCTTCTGGAAGTCATTGAACTTTCTCTCACAGATTGTACACTTTGGTCTCTTCTTAATGTACAAATGGACCATTCGCTCGTGCACTTTCATCTTGATTCGAGTATCAAAAACTTTTGTACAAAAGCCACATTGAAAGACTCCAGTTTTATGTCGATACATGTGAGCTTGCAGCATCCTTCTGTTCACGAAGCCAGCTTCACAAACCTCGCAGATATGGTTACTATAATGAGTATTCATATGTTCGAGTAAGATCTTGAAGTTGTTGTATTCGAAGGAGCATTCGACGCAGTGCAGCACCTCCGAATCGAACCGGAAAGGAACGATGTGATTCCCAATGTCAGTGTGAAAGAATTTCTGGTGTTCTAATGTGAGGTGATCAATCAGTTCTTGGAGTTCGTTAAACGGTTGCATGCACATTTCGCAGCGGAGACCCGTGATGTCTAGCTTGACGATATAGTTAAGCATAGTGTAGTTATTCATATAGGAGGAGATGTTTTCTTCGTCGTGTTGTTCGATTGTATGCTTTTTGAGATCCCTGGGGGCTGAGTAGACTTCGGTGCAGAAGCAGCAGTTGTATCCGAGGCTCCCGTATCTTCCGATCGGCGTGGCGTTGGTGGAAAGGAGGATAGTTCGGATATTCTCTCTGTGCTTATCGACTTCATTGAGTGTGGAGACTTCAGCCTCGTCTTCAGAAGTGAAAAATGAAGACATGTCGACCTCTATCTCGATCAGTATGGATTCTGGATCGGTACCTACAAAAAAAGCGATTGTTTAATGTTTGATCACATCGCATATAAATGAGGATAGTTGAATATTCGGAAATAATGTTGCCAATGAAAAATTAAAATGAATGATACTACTTGTCATTGATGAAAGTGATGAAGCTGACATTTTTGATGTTTTCTTAGCAGAATACTTAGTTCATACCTACTAACTGCTAAATATAATCACTTGCTGTAGATTTGTGTCACAAAAACTGATTCTTTTGTTGTTGTTCTAAATCTAGGCATACTCTAGACAGTTTATGGTGATTCATAACACGAGATAAATGTATATTTTAGAAATGTTATGTCATTTAAAGCTACGGTTTCCTGGAAGTGCGCTGGCCGCCAAATAGTGTCCTCAATTTACGGGCGCATGACGTCACTGAAATGTTACTTATGAAAGTAAGTTGGTTTTCCTAGAGAGCGTATTATGATACTGTTAAGTCAAAAAATTTTATGACAGCTGTCACTGCGGCCGTTGTGGGGCGGTCACCGCTCTGCTGGGAAACGTAGCTTTACTGAGAACCGACTGACTTACCCAATTCGAAACCTACTGATTTTCCGCTGTGTATATACAAGGTGTAACATAATTAACGCACAACCTCTTAAGGGGTTATTGTACTCATTATTATGAACAACTTTTACAATGGGACCAAACCTAGGTAACATCGCGAAAAAAAAAACAGCTGTTCCCTACATTTATGTTCGCATATCTCGTCAAAATGTAGGGAATAGCCGATTTTTTTTCGCGATTTCTGGTTTGGTCCCATAGTAAAAGTTGTTCATAATGATGAGTACAATGACCCCTTAAGAGGTTGTGCGTTATTTATGTTACATCTTGTATAAAGGTGTTATTGGATGTGTCATATCGATTATCATAATTAAAATGATCAGAGTAGGTACAGGCCGGGAGGAAGTGGAACTAAATGAAACACATAAACTATCAGTCATGCAGTTATTTATTAAAATACTAGAGTACCTATTGATATTAATACCAACATAAAACTAGGTACTACAGTTAAGCCGACTACAAATTAGACAGTTCCTAAAGGTACAATGCCGAAGGCGATCGCAACCGCAAACTGCGGTGGCGAAGCCGCCCAATCGCAATAACAGACCGCAGCGATACAACTGGGAACTATGTAACTACGAAAACGACAAGAGGCGACTATGTCACCATATACGGAGTCGTATCGCTGCGGTCTGTCATGGCGATTGAGCAGCTTTGCAACTTCGGTACCTTAATGCGGTGCATATATATCCGCATGAATAAGAAAAACAACTGAATATCACCAAGCCCTAAACGACTGAAGAAAAATAATTCTTTTTCGACGTCAAAATCGTCGCATCATCATTGTAGAATCATATTTTTTTTAAATTTTCATTTTTTTTTTCCTATTTTACTGTAATTAAGTGATTAGATTGGCAATAGGCTCGCCCCCTATTACATGGGACTTAAACATAACTGGCGAAATGAGGGTGTTACTATAGGTACACCTCTGCCTAACCCTCGGGGAAACAAGGCGTTAGTTTATGTAAGTGATTAGATGCCTAATTTAAACTTACTGATTTAGTATCAAAGCAATATTCTTGTAAAAAGATAAGGAAATACATTTAAACGGCCCAAAAATTAAACCAAATGAACCGTTTTCTTATGCTCAAGCATTTTGCTGCGAATAACGAATCCAGAATCGCAGAAACCACAAATGTAGTTCCTGTAATGTTCAGACATGTGATCTTGGATATCGCTGTACTCTCCTATGTCGGCCGCACAAACCCCGCACAGGAGCTTCCGACCATCATACTTAAACGGAACAATCTGATTCTTTATCTGTTTATAAATCAATTCATCATGAACAGTCTTCAAATGGTCCATCAACTGATCCAGTCCAGCCACAGGCTGATCACAAATCTTACATTTCAAACCAGTAATGTCCAAATAAACAATATGTCTGGACAAAGATCTCGCGTTAAAGAACTCTGGTCTATCATTAACGTGGACTTGTACAGAATGACTTCTTAATTCCGTCGGATTTTGGAATTGGTCAAGGCAGTAGCTGCAAGCAAATCTCGTGCCTACTCGACAACGCACAGGCGAAGCGTTGGAGCATTTGAGGACCGTCTTTATGTTGTCGAACTGCCAGTCCAGTTCCGTTAACCGTCTCTCTTGGGCTATTTTCTTCTGCTGCTCGCGCACCCAAGGTATGGTCTTCTTGCCCACCGGTCGGATGGAGACGAAAGAAGAAAAGTTGAGTTTTCTGTCCAAAGTGATGCTTTTCTCTTCATCTTCGAAGATGATTGGAGAATCGCGAATAGTTCTGGAGCGAAGACCTGGAAATAACGAGTAGATATTATGTTTTAGAGATTATGAAACAAATAATAAATGATTTTAGTATTTGATACCCACTTGAAGTTAGTGTTGTTGAGTTGTTAAAATGAGTTCCAGTGGTCCGATATGTTTTAATTCAAATTATTGGTGTTTTTATGCATGCATACTGAAGAGAGTACACGTTTAAAAGTATTAAGTTGTAAGTTTATCAAAGTCAAATCATTAAAATTAAAAGGCACTTTTGAACGTCCAAAATAAGAAAATAGAATGCATTTTAGGATTCTAAGAAACTACCTTTGGGAGTGTCCAAAGGCAGAAGAATGAAATGAAGAATCTTAGGGAGAAGAATGGACAAGAAACTCCATAATTACTCTTTTAAAATGTTTTACAATATTCTTACGTTAATTATAATAATTATATGTGAAGACGATGTAGCTAGAACAAACTATACTTAAGTTTTTAATTTTTCTCAAAAATCCCGTTATTTTGCGTGAAAATAACAAAGAATGATTAATTTCGTAAGCAAAAATATAAAAAACAATTATTCTGTAAATTACATGCAATCCATTACAATTTTCAGATGTACACATGTACATAAGTACGTATCAAAATCCCGAAAGTTCATAATACCTATGTTTGAAATACCGACGTCCAAAACACCGAAATTCAAAATACCGAAAGTTTTAAATGCCGATAGTCGTTATATCGCAACACAAAATACCGATGTTCAAATGCCCGAAAGGACAAAATCCCGAATGAACTAAATCCCGAATGGACGAAATACCGATGGATGAAATCCCAAAGAGCGCCAACGTAGTTCCTGCGATTACTCACAGATGGCACTACAACACTGTTATGACGGTGGGCATTCTGCTTAACATGTTTTTTATTCTTATAACTAAATTACTAAACGGAGAAACACCTGCCAAGAAAAGAAAAAAAAACACAGTGAAGATGGAGAAGATTCATAATATTTTACAAAATATAACCGACTATACATACGTGAAGTTCTTAAGTGGAATCGCCAGTAATCTTTAAATTTGAATATTCTGTATTTTTTTATAGGTTGTTAATAATTCTTATAACGAAATATTAGAAGAAAATACTCGATTTACCATTCATTTTCCTAATTATACGTATGATTATCATTTAAACTTTTGTTTTAATTATGTTATATACCAATTATGTGGGTAATTTTATTTAGAATAATTTTATTACGAATTTTACGGCCATTTCTATAAACTACCATTTCTAACTTTAACATAAAATTAAAATATTGTATTTAAAGTCAATATGTTAAGCTACAAACGTCAGTGACAGAAACGGATCGCTGCAAAACCGACTCCACGTGGTCTTGTCTGCCCTACCCCTAGAGTGTAATTTAAATTCGCGTAGGCGCGGAAGGGCGTGGTGGACGAGCGTTAAAAGCATCTGCGATGATAAGCTCGCGTGGGACCGCCGGAGCCCCACAGCGCCGGAGCCGTGACAGAAACCATGCCTGCTGCATGTTGCATGTTTGCTTGCATGCTGTGTGCTCGCTTTCATGTTGCATGCACGCTTGCATGCTTGCTTGCATGCTTACTTGCTTGCATGGTTTCTTGCAGCTGACTACGCTTTTTAGGTTTACAAAAAATCGTTTATCTCGGAAATGGTAACAATTTCGGGATTTTAAACTACGGCATTTTAAACTCCGGGTTTTTAAATTTCGAGTTTTTAAACTTCGGGTTTTTAAACTTCGGGATTTTAAACTTTCGGGCAAATGAACTTTCGAGATTAAAACTTTCGACCAAACAACCATTCGGCGTTTCAATTTTCGGGATTCCGTCCATCGGTATTTTAAAATTCGGTCTTTTAAATTTCGGTAATGTAATACGTACCCATAAGTAGGTAGGTAAGTAAGTTATGAGGATTTTAGACGCAGCGATAACGTAATAAATATACCTAATGGGTAATATACGTAGATTTTTATGTAGGTAGGTATACAGGGTGTGGCGTAAATAGTGGTCCAACGTTAAGCGGTCGATACACCGTATACTCAGCTATCACATACCACAATTTGAACATTTTTTTTCCATAGATCTCAGAATAAAATATTTTTCTATTCTTGTTTGAAAAATGTACAACTTGCTTTACTAATTGGGCTGTACAATTCAGCTCTTTTTGAATAGAAATGGCTACAACTTTTGTTTAAATTAAGGAGTCGGTTATTATTGTACTATTTTAGAATCTGCAGTAATTGAACAAGTTTTTAAAATAATGGGCACCGACAGTGTGGTACATTTTTTTTACACCATTCGCACCCCAAGTCACACAATTTTCTAGACATTTGAGTTACATTTTGAAATAAACACATTTTTCTTTATTACCTATAAAATTACATTTACAAAATTACTTGCATGTGATAGCACATGTATTCCACAGTTACAAACAGAAAAAATATGGTAAAATAATATATTTTTTAGAAATTACAGCCACATTAGTAAAGCAAGTTGTAAATTTTTCAAAAAAGAATAGAAAAATATTTTATTCTGAGATCTATGGAAAAAAAGTTTCAAATTGTGGTATGTGATAGCTGAGTATACGGTGTATCGACCGCTCAACGTTGGACCACTATTTACGCCACACCCTGTATGTCAAATGGTGTAAGTAGGTAAATGATGATGTCCTTTGAAATGTATAAACGTGGACAAAGCAAAATATGTAAGGATCAGCACCCTAATTGCGTAGCACACATAGTAGGAATTGGTTTCATTTTGACAGTTCAACAACATTCATTGCGTTATTTAAGTTGTTGAGCAGATTTTTTTTCGAACATATGGAGCAATGGATTAGCAATTTGCTTCAAAATCATTCAGATTGTTATTGATAGTGTGTTACGCAATTAGGGTGCAGCACATGGCGTCCTGTAGTTTCAGCCCATAGGACAAAACCCTGGGTCTATGTATGCATAGGTTTATATAAACAATCAATCAATCTTTGCTTTGAAACCATTTGCTTTCAATCTTTGCGGAGAACAAAATAAACGATACATTTATCGTAAGTAGCCATATAAGTTTATTTAAGAACAGCTTTTAAAGGGGCGCCTCGTTGGTCTAGTGGTCGCAAGCGCTACTGTTGAGCATGAGGGTTCGATTCCCAGGTCGGGCAGTGTTATTGGGTTTTTCCATCTGGATTTTCTAAGTAGCAGTCCGGAGATTGGATTTGTGCCCGGTTGATGGCAATAGGCTCGCTCCCTATTACATGGGACTTAAACACAAATGGCGAAATATTAGTGTACTGTAGGTGCACGTCTGCCTAACTCTTCGGGGAATACAGACGTGATTATTTAAATGTGAATCATCAGTTGTGAAAAAAAAAATCAAAAGCATAATTCTGAATTTATTTTTAATGCCTAATCTTATCTTGAATGACATTGACAGGGGGGCGCTGTTGGTAAACATTTGTGAAATTATAATGAAAAAACAAGATGGCGGAGTGTTTCCATTTTTGCCACGCGCTAATAGATCCTTGTACAATTATGACTACTATTAAGCTCCATTTGCACGGTACAAGTTTCTGAAACGTTCAAGATCAATAATTATATGCCATAAAGCACGTTCAATTTTATTGCCGTTCAAGAATTGCATGCAAGTGTTTACACGCGTGCGATTTTCATAAAATGCCATACAAATTTTGCCTCACCTAAACACAGAGTTGCACGTCCTTGAACAATTTTGATTCAAGTATTTCATTAAAATTTTGTTGAACGTCTTCTCAAGATTTTTTTTAACTTGATTCGTTCGTTCGTACTTGTAGAGTTGAATACAATTTTATTGCACGTGCTGTTTACACCTATACCAGTTTTGGACGGCAACTATGTAACTTGCACGTATCGTGCAACAATATTGTACGTGTTGTTTAGACGGTGCGAGTTAATTGCCCTTCAATTTTATGGTAAGCCACAGGCAAGACAATAACGATAAACTTGCACCGTGTAAATAGAGCTTAACAGTAAAAACGCAACTCTACATTAAAACTTAAAACCCCCGTGTTTCGCTTTCATATGACTTTTCAACGTACGTTTCTGCACAAATGCTAGACTACACACAGAGCAAGCAAATCGACGATCGTCAGCGTGCGATCGAAGATGCTGTCCCAACGACTTTTTAGTCGCATAGTGCTTCGTGCACACATGACATTGGAACTTCTTAATCCCTGTATGTACCCTCATATGTTCTACTAGGAGATGCTTCAAGAAAAACTGCATATCGCAGATATTACAGACATGTTGTCTTTCCATCAAGTGATCCTTTTTCACGTGTCTTGCTAAAGATCGCCTGTTGGTAAATATTCGTTCGCAAGCAGTACATTTCAAGGATATCGGAGGAGCTCCGTGTTTCTGGACCATGTGATGCATTTTCGTCCAATAGTCTTCGAATTTTTCTTCACAAACTTTGCATTTGTTTCTCTTTTTAAGACCTAAATGCATCCTCTGTTCGTGGTCCCTTCTCTTTTGATCGCAATTAAATGTTTTATCACATTGACTGCATTTAAATTCTCCTTTCGCGTGTCTTCTCTTATGGCAGATTAGTAATCGTCGTGTGATGAAGCCCGCATTGCAGATTTCACAAATATGGTTCCTGAAATGATGATGCATGTGCTCTTGTAATATTTTAAAAGTCGAGTATTTCGCTCCACATACAGCGCAATGGAATTCCTCAGAGTCGAATTTGAAAGGGATAATTTCGCTCATGTCTGTAGTGATCTTTTTGCTATGATCAGTCTTTAAATGTGCGGTCAACTCATCTAATTTCGATAGATTTTTTTGGCAAATTTTGCATTTCAAATCAGTTATGTCAACTTTGATAAGGTATTCAAAAGATTTCGGCATTCGTAAAGCTTGTATGTCGGAATGCTCTTCTAAATAATGTGCCTTTAAGTACTTTGGGTCTTCAAATTTCTTTGGACAGAAATTACAGCAGTATCCGTCGCTATCTTTATTTCTGATTAAACTTGCATTAGAATAAAGAAGTATCGTTTTTAAATCGTCAGATCTTCTCTTTGTCTCTTTGCGCGATTTTTCAGGGTTTGATTCAGTTCTTATTATAGGTTCCCCTGTAGTTAAATTATCTTCTTTTAATGGTGTGTTCCGTTGTTCACCTATGAACAAATAAATGCTATCAATTTATTCAGTAGTTAAGAGTTAAATTCTTGAGATAATGCGTCGGTTAGCGCTACTAACATTTAGATGCGTCATGAAATTGTACGTTGAAAGATCACATGAGAGCGGAACGTCTTTTTTTAAGAAATAAAAACAAAGTTACATTTCTTAAATGAAATCAGAGATGGTTTTGCTGTCTTAATAAAATAGCGCGAGTGATGTTCAGTTTCACTTGCTAGTAAAAAGCTAAAGTGAGCCGTTGGGAATTAGGGATATTTTCAGTAGAAAATTAATATAATATAACAATGTACGTAAAATCTATAGTAATACTAGTAAAAAACAACTCTACAGAATGTCTACGGCTATTACACAGATTCTCCATGTTTAGAACGCATATGACTCCGCCAGCTACACTTTTGGACGAACGCTTGGCCACAGTGAGTGCAAGCGAATCTCCTGTCATTCGCATGGATCCTCATATGCTCTCTTAGCGTATTCTTCCTTCCATAAGCCTTTAAGCAAACTTCACATCTGAATTGCCTCAGCCCTGTGTGCTTGGCCATGTGTTTCTGCAAACCACTCTTACCAAAGAATCTCATGTCGCATTCGCTACACTTGTGCCTTCTCTCCAAAAGGTGATCTTTCTTCGTGTGCCGTGACAACGACCGTTGGTTGCTGAAAGTTCGGTCACAAGCAGAACATTTAAGGACGACAGGGGGCATTCCGTGCTCTTTCACCATATGATCCATCTTCTTCCAGTAATCAACGAATCTTTCCGCGCAGTAATTGCATTTGTTTCTCTTGCTCTGACCAAGATGTGTTCGTTTTATGTGCTCGCGTATTTTAATCTGGTTGGTAAAAGTTTTGTCACATTGATCACATTTATACTCTCCGCTATCATGCCGTTTGACGTGACTTACTAGGAGCCTGTCAGTCACAAACCCTGCTCCACATATTTCACAAATATAATTACCGAAATGTGAATTCATATGTTCTTGTAAAAGTTTAAATGAACTAAATTCTGCAGAGCACATGACACATTTTAGTTCGGGCGAGTCGAATCTGAACGGTACGATCTGGCTTTTAGCATCTAGATACATCGACTTGTTGTGTTCGTCCTTTAGATGTGCTACAAGGTCGTCCAAGTGTTTGACGTCTTTGTCACAAAGAGCACAATTCAAGTACGTTATATCTAGCTTGATGACATGATCAAATAGCTTAGCGGTCATGTACTTTATTAGTTTGTCATTGTTATGTTCTTCCAGAAAGTGCTTCTTGAGAGCAGTCGGCTCCAGAAACTGTTTTGGACAGAACGAACAGCCATATCCATGACCGTCTTTACATCTTATTGGGTTTGCGTTAGAGTTAAGCAATATATTTTTTAGATTCATTTTGTTCTTCACAGTTTCTGATATTGAGCCTTTTAAGATGGCATTTTGGTCTCTTGTTGTTAGTTTTGAGATGAACTTCAATTCAACGGTTGCTTTTGTCGATTTTTCTATTTTGATTATCCTAGTTCCCCGTCCGTGACCTACAAAGAGAAATTTTAAATTATTGTGTTATACTAATGCTCTGCTTTAAGCTTTAACACAGCATGCGCTGCTTTATTACAATCATTACTTATGTTAACTTCCACGTTCTAGTTCTATATTCCATCATTATGTTATTAAGTTTTTTTTATAAACTTTAGCATAAAATAGAGGGAAAAACCGTCGGTATAAATCTACAACAGCCCACTTCAATCCAAAGACACTTCACTGAAAGAACGAAGTCACTTTTGAAAAATAATATAATTATCAGTGTTTCCAACATTAGTAAGTGAAACAATCAACAACTTTTAAGCTCTTTATTAACGCAAATACAGATAAAGTCAAACAATCTCCCCATGCTTAGATTTCATATGACATCTCCATCTGGATTTCTGAACGTAAGCCTGTCCACAACGTTCGCATTTAAAACGCTTATCATCGTTATGAATCCTCATGTGTTCTTTTAAGATCCTCGACTGTCCATAAGATTTCAAACAAATTTCACACTTATAAGGCTTCTCTCCTGTATGCTTGGTCATATGATTTCTCAGCTCACTTGGAGTGAAAAATGTCTTCTCACACACTTCACAAGCGTGTGGTCTTACCATCAAATGGTCTCTTTTAACGTGCACGGCTAAATGTTTCCGATGATCAAATTCTTTATCACACGCTTGGCATTTCGACTTTTGTTTTTGCACTCCATGTACAGATATCAGATGAGCTTCCTTCTTCCTATAATCGTTGAATCTTTCCTTACAGTACCCACATTTGTGACGAATAATTTTAACATGCTTAGTATTTACATGCAGGTTTCTCTTAGCTAATGTTTCGAACTTCATAGAGCAAGATGAACAGTTGAAATTTTCAGTTTTATGTATGGTTTTATGTATCTTCAGCCTACAGTAATTTACGTAACCGGCATCGCAAATATCACATGTATAGTTTCTATAGTGTACATTCATATGTATCAGTAATAATTTGAATTTGTGGAAAACATTCTTGCAAATGAAACATTCGAGAGCCTTTGTGGTAAACTTGAAAGGGACTATGTGATTTTTAATGTCAGTATGTATAATTTTCTTGTGTTCATTCTTCAAGTGATCCATTAACTCTTCAGTAGTGTCGATACTTTTGTCACATATCTTGCACTGCAAATCAGTGATGTCTAATTTGATGATGTAATTGTACATGCTCATGTTTTTTATGAAGTAGGCTCTGGTAACGTCCTTATGGGCTTGTAGGGTGTGTGTTTTGAGATCTGCCGGCTCTAAGTATTGGTCTTCACAGTGACAACACATGTAACCCATATCTCCCCAAAGTTTTATTGGTGTAGCGTTGGAGCAACGCATTATTTCTATAATATTAATCTTATGCTTGTTAATTTCAGCACTATACCCTTTAGACACTATAGGAGGTTTGCAGGACGATGTTGCTGCTTTAGGGTTTTCCACAATCATACCAGCAATTTTCAGTTGCGTAATTTCTCCTTTCTTGTCTTCATCTGGTTGGTCGACTTCTATTTTAATTGCGACTGTATCTGCTTGAGGTTGACCTATAAAGAAAAGTACGACTTTATTTGATACATTCAATCTATCGCAAAGTATTTAGTTCAAGTAGGTTTAGTTTAGTACTAAATAAGGGAGCTACGTCTGTCAAAAAACTGCTTTGCAGTTTGTGCAGAGGTAACATGCACCTATTGTAAAAAAAACACTATGAATACACATTTTTTTATTTCACTTACTATAATTTGTTAAATGTATAAATGTTTTTTGTTTATGAAGATTTAATTGATAACTATTAGGTTAAATCTCATTATTTTGTTAGTGGTAAAATAGCTATCGCGCACATGAAGCAATCAACATACGAGTATTAGTATACGCTTTGGCAATCAATTAATAGATGAACGTAGCTTATATCGGATTCAAACGATTCGATTTTAGTTGATCAACTGCTAAGTCGAAAGCGATTTGTAAAGTCTGAACCGACTTTCAATCACATTGAATTTCAAATTCAAAGTGTTGAACAACAAATTAAAGTTGTTCAATTATAATCGATTCGTGTGACCCCAGTAACAGCCGCGGTCTAGCCAACTGACAACCGTCTGTTATTTTTACATTAAAGCTTCGATTTCTTAGTTTATAATCTACGCTAGCCATTTATAATCTACTTGGCAGCGAATCTTCTAGGGAACTATTTAAAAAGATAAATATTATGGCGGTACATTGCCAATTTATAATATAAGACAAAATCTACATCTTATGAATAAGTGGTAGTTTTTATTTTAATACCTACTAGAAATAAAGATAAAATAAATCAACCATTTTTAAATCATTTTCAGGATACCTACTGTGTTAAATGTTACAACAAAATACCTAGTCATTTATATTACAGCTAAATGAAAGTTAATAATAATATATAATTACTTAATAATATAATTACTTTATTTCACAAAAAATACAGATTTCAAATGTAGAATAAAGACAATTTAAAAGTGCTTTGGTAGTAACACAATACAGTACAATCTAGGAACTAAAATCTGTACACAATAAGGAAAACCCTGCCTCTCAAACTAGGTAACCTGTATCTTGAGAGACAGTGATTCAGCTTAAAATTGATGCTATAGTATTTATAGTAGGCTGTGTCGATCTACCCGAGCATTCTAAGGAAATATTATGTAGGAAAATATATTTACGTTCACTTGATATGTGTTTGTGTGTGAGCGTGTATGTATGTGTGTGGGCGCAGGTGTGTGTATGTTTGTGTGTGCGCGGGTGTGTGTGTATGTATATGTGTGTGTGTGTGTGTGTGTGTGTGGGTATGTAATTAGAAATATATAAGTACATAGGTAGTTAGACAACATACTTGAGTAAAGACTCTGTTTTCAGGTAGTCCTGTTTCAGTAGCCATTCCGTTAATTTTGATTTTACTTCATGTTTATTTAGATCGACTATGTTTATTTTTTTGTGAATTTGTTTGTAGATGTATGTACTTAATGTGTAGTATTGGTGTTGAGCGAAGGCGGTTTTGTGGGGGGTGCTAATGGGTAATTTCTTCCTTTTTTTAGGGTCAGTAGGGGGAACACTACCGTGTTTTCTTAAAGTAGACCGCAGTAGAAAGAGCTGGCGAACAGAAAGCACTTGTGAGTCAGCGTATAGTTTCGTAGTGGGACAGCGATAAGGTTTGCGAAACATTACCTTCAGCACGGCTCTCTGCGCTCTTTCAATCCTCAGAAGACTGGTTTTGTTTGCACCACCCCAAACTGTGATGCAATATCCAATGACAGATTGACATAATGCATAATACACCATCTTCAGGGTTTCAGGCGCTGCTGAGTCTCTGAGGGATTTGAAAGTATGCAAAAGTTTCATAGACCTAGCAGTAATAGCGTCAACCTGTTTGTCCCATCGTAGTCCTCCGTCTATTTGGACACCCAGATATTTCACGTTATCTGTTCTTGTTAGTTTCGGACATAAACAGTGGGGAGATTGTGTGGAGCAGGTGTGAGCTGTTATGGAGAATGACTTTTCAGGTAAGTTGTTTCGTCGAATAGCGAATGGAATGTACGAGGTTTTATCGCAATTCAGGGTAAGCAAGTTTAGGTTGAGCCATGTCATGATAGTTGTTATTGCCACTTCAGCGTGGCATTTAACGCTATCCCAACTTGGTCCGTAAACTATGACTGCGGTGTCGTCTGCATACGCAAAGATTTTAGAGTTGGGGATGGTCAAATTACACAACTCATTGACGTATATTTGGAAGAGGGTGGGTCCTAGAATGCTTCCCTGAGGCACACCGTAAGTGTTTATTATTATTTCATCACTTACATGTTCTCCTATTTTCACTCGTTGGGTCCTGTTGCTGAGATAATCTTTGAAAATTTCGAGGGAGTTTCCTCGTACCCCTAGGAGTTCCAATTTAGATATAAGTTTAGGAACAGATACTGTGTCAAACGCTTTAGAGAGGTCCAAAAATATCCCTAGACTTTTAACGCCACTGTCAAGGTTCCTCGCAACCAACTGTGTTAGATCCAGAACTGCATCCTCAGTTGAGATTCCTGAGCGAAAACCATACTGATTATCTGCTATGAGCCTATGTTTGCTGAGGAATTTTTTTAAAGCATTATTCAAGATCCTTTCCAGTATCTTGGAGAGCGCTGGTAGGACCGATATGGGTCTATAATTGTTGACACAGTTTCTGTTCCCTCCCTTATGAATTGGATGAATAACAGCTTTTTTAAGCGCATCAGGAAAGATGCCTTTTTGAAGGCAACAGTTAAAAATATACGTCAATGGCAGCGTCAAGATCTGGCGGCAACTCTTTAACACTAGGGGAGATATGCCATCCCAACCTATTGCGCAATCATTTCGCAATTGCAGAATAAGTGACTCCACTTCTGATTCATCAACCTCAAGTATTACAAGAGAGTTGAGTTACAAGAGAGTTAATTTAAAACTCAATTTAAAAGTATACTATGTAGACAAGCTTATTAGAAATTAGAGGACTATATCCAAGATAAGAGTTTCTTGCCCATTCTTCTCCATACGAAACCTCCCTTCCAAAAGGTAGTTCTTTTTGGAAGGGGCAACTAGAATCAATTCTATTTTCTTGTAAATTTTGACGTTCAAAAGCGCCTTTTTATGTGACGAAATAAAACAAACGATTTGAGTTTGACCAAATAGTTTGAATAAATACTCTTTAGTCTGTATTGTGTGTAACCTTAAAGTCACAGATATAAATGTAAAAAAAAAATAGATATGTTGACACAATGGGTGGTCTACATCAACTTGTCTATGGTCTGTTTTTAATCTTACACTACACACACATGACTTATTAGTTTGCCATTTGCACTTGTCAATTTAGTCTCTGAGATTAAAAAACAGATTTTAGTCAAGTCATATTTAAGTACCTATTACTTTGCAGGTATTTAATTTTTTTGCGGCCACCGCATAGAATACTTTTTTTTCGGCCGAAAACGCAAATTGCCATAAACTGAAAAAATTCGGTCCGACGCTAATAACAGCTGAAAATAATAATTATTGTAGGAGTTTGGGAAATTATAGTACTACCTACACTTCTGGACACATCTATTGGCCCACCTTAGAGTTTAGGTTTCGATGGCCCCTACCGAAATATGATTGCTAGATTGAACAAAAACTGTTGATGCAGTTTTAAACCTGATACATTTTACCATCTTTTTCGATCGTATTGTTTTAAATTTGAATTCAGAATACCATACGACATGGAGCTACGCCTAACAAGTCGGATATGCGCTTTGTTAAAGGCAATTGATTTTTGAATAAAAAACATGTTTTATCAAATAAAGGTTTAATTTAATAACGCGTGTTGCCTCCATGGGCATCTACCACAGCTCTCATACGATTAGGCATAGAGTTTATCAACCGCTCTATGAAATTTTGAGGGATCATCTCCCATTACTCTTCTATGGCAGTTTTCAACTCCTGCATCGTCTGGGCAACTGGCTGACGAGCCCTAACACGTCTTTTTAGCTCGTCCCACATGTGCTCAATGGGGTTCATGTCTGGGCTTCTGGCTGGCCAGTCCATAACTGTGATGTTCACATCCCGAAGATATTCCCTGACGATGCCGGCCGCATGGGCTCTTGCATTATCATGCATAAAAAGGAAATTTGGGCCTACATAGTCCGCGTATGGTATCACGTGAGGTTCTAAGCACTCACGAATGTACCTTTCAGCATTTAATGTTGGCAGCCGTGGTCCTGTAACAACCTCAAGTTGAGTTTTGCCGCTCGCGGATATACCGCCCCAGACAGTCCATGAGCCACCGCCATAAGCAACCCTCTCTTCAAAGCAGCATTGTGCGAAACGCTCTCCCTTACGTCGGTAGACCTTCTTCCTTCCATCATTGCCATGTAACACAATTTTAGACTCATCAGAAAAGAGTACACGGCTCCAATCTTGCTGTGTCCAATTTAAATGACTGCGTGCGAAATGAAGGCGCGCTGTTCGGTGGGCTCGCGTTAGTTTGGGCCCATTAGCTGGCTTGTGTGGTACCATATCGCGTTCTTTTAACCTTCTCCGAACAGTTCAAGCGCTCACAGATACTCCGTGGAAGTCGCGAAGTTGGTTTTGTATCTCAATGGAGGTAAGGTGACGATTTCTCAAGCTGCTCGTCACGATGAATCGATCCTGCCTTTCAGTTGTGACCCGAGATCGTGGCCTTCCTTGGCGACGAACAAAGCCGCCAGTCTCTAGGTACCTCCGATAAACATTTCGGACCGCAGATCGACTTAAATTAAGTTGAGCACTCACGTTTCTTTGGCTGTGTCCGGCCTGAATAAGTGCCACAGCTTGGGCGGCGACTTCAGGTGAAGTATCCATAGATTATTGATAGAACCTCACCTTAATGTTAAGAATAAGTAATGTTTGTTGCAAAACCAAAGATATCAATCACTTTTTCAAGAAATAAATCCAAGTAAACCAATAAAACCAAGTTTTCTTAGTATTCGATTGTTTGATATCAACAAACAGGCTCCAAATTGTCTTTTGTTTCTTTAAATTCTGTGTTCGAAATTCAAAAAAAGACTATTGATTGAAATTGTGAATGTGCCAGGTTCAAAACTGCATAAAAACTTTTTGCTCGACCTAATATAAAATTTTAGCTAGGACCAAACGAAACTCAAAATACAAGGTGGGCCAATAGATGTGTCCAGAAGTGTATTATCTACCCTAATCAACCTGTATAAACCTATTGTAGTTATAGTGTTTTTTGTCTTCTTTTTTCAAATTCAAATCATAATTCGACAAAACACTTTTTTAACTAAAATAGGTTTAAGTTTTTTTTAATAAGGGGGTACTGTCAGACGAATCACCTGATGCTTTCTTACGTTACTATGTTCAGTACTTAATCAAATAAAAAACGTAAGTTACTAAAGTTATTTAATAAACCACAAAATATTATTAAATCAATTTTATTAACACTGCTAGGACCTATAGCTTATTACAGTGTAACCTTGATAAGTGGGATCTCAAGGGACCTAGGATTATTTATTACATAAAAAGTCTTTTCATTTACCCAGTTTCTCAAATAGTCGGGTTTAAAATAATAGTTGTCTTATTTACAGAGGCCCCCGCTGAGACGGGACGAAATGCACCTACCGCTTTTCATTTATAGTGCACGCGACCTGTCCAGACCAATATTTAAAATGATAAATTGTTATTAGTTGTCTTACTTGTACAGGCTAACTACAAAGTCCCAATTATAGAGGCAAATGCATTCTCAGTTATAAAGGTTTCATTATTCCCAGTAACAGAGGTATTTCAATGCAAAAGTGTCCGGATCTCTTTATAATTATCAGTAGAAGAGGTTTCTCACATACCCAAAGCCCACTTAACCACGTTACACTGTACTTCCCAATTACTGAACTATGTCAAAAGCATGTGCAAACTAATATTAAACAATTTCTCCATGTTTGGATCTCATATGAACTCTCCAAGTGCTTTTTTGCGTAAATTTCTGCCCACACTTTTCACATTTGAACCTCTTCTCCTCAGAATGTGTCTGCATATGAGCATTCAGTGTCTTCTTCCTTCCATAGTTCTTCAGACATACTGAGCACTGGAATTCTTTCAACCCTGTATGCTTGACCATATGACTTTTTAGCCCTGTCGTGGAATAAAACGCCATGTCACATTCCTTGCATTTGTGTGGCCTCTCCATTAGATGGTCTCTTTTTGTGTGTATGTTAAGTTTCTTCCTACTGGGGAATTCTTTGTTGCAAGCTTGACATACTGTTTTCAATAATACCACACCATGTGCAGAAGCTACATGAGCTTCCTTTTGTCCATGATCTTTAAAAGTTTCTCTACAATAACCACATTTATACGTAGCATGGACGTGTGTGTGGGAAGTTCTTTCGTGCATTCGTTTTTTTACTAGAGTAGGATATACTTTTGGACAGTAGTCACAAACAAATGCCCCTGTTTTGTGATTGACGAAATGTTGTGTTAATGAGTTTCGGTTCGCGAATCCGGTGTCGCAAACGGTGCAAATGTAATTCCTGTAATGAATATGCATATGTCTAATAAGGGTCCTGAATTTACTATAAGTGTTAGAGCATATAGTGCATGTCAATAAATCGTTACCGAATTTGAAAGGGAAGATATGGTTTATATGGTCCGTGTCGATTTTTTTCTCATGTACGTTATGAAGATGGTATATTAAGTTATCTAGAGTATTCATATCACTGTTGCAAAGCTTACATTTCAATGCAGTTATGTCTAACTTGACGATATATTCGGACATGTTCATTTTCTTCATAAAGTTTGCTTCTGAGATATTTCTGTGGTTTTCTAGAGTATGTTTCTTAAGATCTGCAGGGTGTTCGAACTGGTTTAGACAGTAGCAGCACGTGTATCCGATCCCTCCGTACCGTCTTATAGGCGTTGCGTTAGAATTAAGAAGGAGTTCTTTAATATTACTTCGATGTTTTAACAGTTCGGTTCTTGGTGTTATTTTTAGTTCTTTTTCACCTATATTTTCCATAAGTTCTTTGCCGTTCGTTTCTTTTTCCACAACGATTCTTTGTTGATTACCTACAAAGAAAAGGATAAATCATTCAGATGGTAAATTAGGTTTAGGTGTTCGGTTATTTCGTTAAAATATGTTGCAAGGTAAAATGCTGAAATTACTGATAATGAATACACTAGCTTACATGTGCACGATCATCTTTAATATACCGAGACGTCTCCGTGCCACGGAAAGCACTTTAAGGGATGATTTATGCTAGACCGTCACAGGCGCGGGGGTCACGTTGGTGTCTGCTCAATTTGTAGGAAACAAGACTCGGACGGACACGGACGCTCGGTGCAGCATGAACTGTTTTATATAAAATGTTCGTGAAGTTTTGGATCCTCGCCTCACCGCGCCTCGTACTTCGCACGGCTCGCGCCCGACACAGTCTAGCATAAATCATCCTGAAACCGTTGGTCCCGGCTATAATTCGTCGATTTTTGACATTCGTTACGGATCGTCAGAAGCCCGAAAGTCTGACAACCGGTCTTACCAAGGGTTATCGTGTTCCCCGGTAATTGGATTGTGATGTAGAGGTCAGATAGGCAGTCCCTCCATATAAAATACTGATATTTAGCTGCATCCGGTTAGACTGGAAGCCGACCAGAATACAGCTCGGAAAAGCCTAGACAATGATCATGTTTTAAAATATACAATTAGGCTTGCTCGTCCTGCGTATACGCCTCTTCCTATTATCGTAAATGATACCGGATAGTTAATGATTCGACAGACTATGAACTTTTTATTTCAACCGATCAAGCCGCGGGAAAAACTTAGTTTTAATTCATAATTAATTTTGAATATCAATATCTAGGTAGGTACGATTTGTTTATCTATAACATTACCATGATTCTAAACTAATCCTAATTGAAATAAAACAACGTTTTTAATTTACCAATATATTTTGCACAAATTAAATAGAATAATGCTACTCTAATAAAAATCAATTACAAATACAATTACAATTATATTTTTATTCTCATCACACATACGTACGCTAGACATGCATTAAGTAACTTAAATATATAGTGTAGAAAAGACACTACGACAATAGCTGAATAGCCAGATAGGCTTAAAAGTCGTAAGAACTTCTTACGCTCTAACGCAGGCCATCCAGGACCCAGCCAGGACCGCGGGATGTTCGAAAGAGTTACCGTGGCTGTGGCACAAACAACTGAAGGAACACGGGTGGGTTTTAGTCAGTAAAAGTCTGACACGCCGGAGCTCCGCCTAGAGCGGGAGGTCATTTGATGATTTCCCACCCAAAACAAAAAAAAAAAGGGCAATCCAGGACAAACCACCCAAAGAGAGAAGCAAATTGTGGGAAAGTCGGGAGGTGGTTAATGCGACAAGCCTTCACCACCTCTCGACTTTGTCAAGCTCCGGGACAATTGCCTCCGGGCGTAATCTGCAGAGGCCTATATGGGAAGCTCTCAATCGATTGCGTACCTACCCAAGAAAGCCACTGCAAACACAATTTGACGAAGTGGGCTATTACTGACCCATCCAACACCCAGTGCGAGTGCAGTGCTTCCGATCAGACCATGGCCCACTTGCTGGAGTGTCCTAAGCGCCCGTTCAGTTACACCTTTGAAGACCTAAAGATCGCCACTGATGCCGTAACCAACGTGGCCTTAAACAATATAATGATTGATATCAACCAAAGCACGGTCGACACGGAAAGAAGAAGACTAATGAAATGTTTCAATCTGTCATATTTATGACTCAAATCGAAATCTCGAATCTCGAATTCTTTCTTTATGAGTCAATGATCGATTAATTTTAAATCACGTCTCTGAGTACCGAGGAAGTTATAATAATTTTGTCTCTGAGAAGGTATGAGTATGCGTATTATAATGGTTTACATGAAAACATCTTATCAAGTAACAAACGAAAATAAAATTCAATCTTCCTGCTTTAGGTCTTTTTTTGTTGTAATGTGCGTTTTGTTTGTGCAGAATAAACAATTTCTTTCTTTATTTTCTTCAAGTCTTGCGTAAGTGTAGGTCAAATATAAGGCCGGCCACATACATTCGGAATTCAGAAACGGAATTCCAACTGTACATAGCCGGCCTTACGGGTGTAAAAATACCCTTAACGGAGTCGAAAGTCACTTGTTTTTCCCGTTATTAGGATATTTTTTTAACTAGACCATACTTTTTTTTTGGTGGAAAATCATCAAATAACTTCTCCCGCTCTGGACGGAGCGGGAGGGCGTGTCAGACTTTTACTGCATAAAACTCACCCGTGTTCCTTCAGTTGCCTGTGCCAGGGGCCACGGTAACACTTTCAAACATACCCGCGACCCTGGCAGGCATCGGCCCTAGCGGACCCCATCAGTTAGTGCTGACATCTCTTTGAGGCGCGCGTGGAATACAACGCTCCGTCGACCCGCACCCTAATTGCGTAACACACTATCAATCGGAATCTAAATCATTTTGAAGCAAACTGCAAATGCATTGCTTCATAAGTTCGAAAAATTTGTCTGCTCAAGACGTAAATAACGCAACGAATGTTGTTGAACTGTTAAAATGAAACCGATTCCGATTGATAATGTGTTACGCAATTGCCCCGCCCGGGCCTGCTCCTTACCGGACGGCGAGCTAACTAAACCATACCTGGGAACCTTCTAGTTACGGAGATATTGAAGGTCAACATTTTTGAGTTTTTTTTTTTACAAAAACGACTTTTAAGAGTTACAACTTAAGTTTGAACACTCCCACGACCCCTGTACTGTTGAATGCACCCATAAGCACGACGTTTGGCGTGCGTTACATTGCGCAATATCGGAAACGTTTCCCAGCAATAAGTACAAAGTTACTTAGTTTTATGTGCAGATGACGGCTTCGTGATGGGTCGTTTTGCATCCTGTATAAAGGCTTTTACAACAACATCAATATGCGAATACCTACTTACCTACTATAATTTATTATAACCATTGATCGGATTCGAGATAAATATTTCCAATGATCTCCAACGTTATATTAATAAATATGGGTAAATATGGAAATGCCCCCAGGATTACGGGATTTTAAAATTATCGTGAAGTGTATAAATAAATTAAGCTAACTACCTACCTATACAATGTATACCTCTAAAACAACCTAATCTTACTTCAAAAATTCATAGGTAGCTATTAGGTACTGGTAAAGTAGAAACCTAATTATCAACACAGGCTTCTCATAATACCGTAATATCACTTTCAACTAATCAAATTTAAAATACTCCCACAACTCCTAACAAAACTTTAAGTAAAGAAGTTCTTAATTTATTCCGAGACGTACCAAATAATTTTCGTAGAAAACAGAAAAACGTGTAAAGAAGTCTTACTAAATTAATAATATAATTAAATAAGAACAGATCGATGAATAGAATATTAAGTTTGATAGCATGCATGTAGGGATCGTTGTAAACAAAAAGCAAAACTTCGTTAACCCTTTAACCGCCTACGACGGATTAATCCGACAAATATTTTCGTGTCCATTTCGCCAGGGTCGTATATTTACGACCAAATATCGTAATGATTCAAGTTGCCCGGCGCTGGGGGCACGACAACTGATATGAAGTCGGGCGGTTAAAAGGTTAAAGAAGTTTTGTTATATTTTAAATTAAACTTAATCCGATCGCGCACGTCTTTAGTATCCGTCGTCCATCTTATATGTCTTCCGTCATTCTCTCTCACTCGCACAGTGTTGTCATACCGATCTTCTAACATCCCTCATCTTGTGTGTTGCCACTTCATTCCCACATGCATATTAAGTAGAACAAGCATCTGCGTGCTTTGCCCTCATATGCCAGTTCAAGCTAGGTTTTTGCACAAACGCCTGATCACATATTGTACATTTGAAAGGCCTATCATTGTTATGAATCTTCAAATGCTGAGTTAGAGTGAATTTTTTAGCAAAATACTTCGAACAGATTAGACATTTAAAATCTTTAACCCCTGTATGAACCAACATATGCTTCTTTAGGTCGCCATTCCTGAAGAACGCTCTATTGCACTCGGAACATGTGTGGCGTTTTTCCATCAGGTGGAAGCGTCTGATATGTACGTTAAGAAAACTATGGGTAGGAAAGCTCCTGTCACACGCGGTGCAATTGTAATTCCGTGGAGTAACGCCATGTACTGTAGACAGATGCAATTCCTTCGTAGTATATTCTTTAAAACCTTCATTACAGAACTGGCATATATGTAATTTGGCAGTGTGGGTATGGCTGCGCATCTCGTGGTTTCTTCTCTTGAACACGTTGTCGAATTCAAAGGGACAATGTCGGCAGACGAAGGTTCCTGTCTTGTGAGTAACCATATGTCTGGAAAGTGATATATGATTGATGAATCCAGCATCACACTCGTTACAAATGAAGTATCGGTAATGTTTGTGCATATGCTCGTGTAAAGCGCTGAACGTGGCGAAAACGCCGTCATTAGTACATTGGCAGCATTTCAGTTGCTTCGTATTGAACTTGAAAGGAAATATTTGATTTTGTATATCAGTGTGGAAGTTATTATTATGTTCCTCTGTCAGATGGACGAATAGATCTTCGAGAGAGTCTATATTGGCGCTGCAAAGTATGCATTTAAGGTTCGTGATATCAAGTTTGACTAAGAACCTAGAGGGTCCCCTGGCTTTAATGTTGCCATAGAACTTTTCTGCATTTTGATGTTTCGTTAAAGTGTGTACTTTCAAATTCATGGGTTCTTGGAAAGCTTCCGTGCAATAGCAGCACAAATATCCCTTGTCTCCATGTTTGAGTATCATCGTAGCGTTAGTAGATTCTAGGATTACTTTCAGATTGTGTAGATGCTTGTGCAGTAGCCGCTTTATGCGTGGTCGAGGCGCTGTCTCTGGGTTTATTTGTATATTATGGTGTTCCTTAGGTACTACAGCTTCTTCAGCTTTCGGCTCTATTTTGATTTTCTTAGCTGTAGCCACGTTTTCTTGTTTATCTATAAAGAAAATGATTAAGTTATTGTCAAGTTCTTCGCACATCTATAAATAGTATTTACAAAGTTGCTTTTCGTGTCCTTCAGTGTGAGAGCTTAGCTCTTCTAAACTACACAATAGATTTTGATTTGGTTTTACCATAATTAAGAGCAAAAAAAAATCATTCCGGAAGATTTGAGTATTATTTAAATATACTTTATTTCATACTGATATTATAAATGCGAAAGTAACTGTCTGTTTGTTACCTTCTCACGCCCTAACGATGAAATTCGGCACACAAGTAGACCATGACCTGGGTTAGGACATAGCATAATTTATATCCCGATTGTACTTTCCCGTGGGTCAATTTCCGATCTCCACGCGGGAGAAGCGCAAAAGCTAGTATTTAATAACTTAGATATAGAACAGAAATCTCAATATTACGACATGTCGTCACATCAGTAAGTCACACCCGTGCAGTGCAGAAGCAGTCGCTTGTTACACATTATTTCCCTATAAGTACAAAAACTGACGTGGCGTGAAAGCATGAACGCTTAATAATTTGACAATACAACAATTGGTTTAAACTAAGACTCATAAGTACTTACTAGTTTAATATTAAACAATATCAATTAATGATGAATGTACGTTAGTGTCTTTAGTTATGTTTAGTTTCATATTAGAGTTGGAGTTAATCATTGAGAATAATTTCTGTTGAGTGTAATTACTTTGCAGTTCAAATTTGAATGTGCCTAATGTAACTTTGAAGCTTAGTCATTTAGCTGACGACAGCCTTTATAATTATCGTGTACCTACTTAATATTGTGATTGATATAAACATTATTTAAAACACTCGCGTGAATTATGTAAGCCCACTTAAGCACGATTTTAACGCGCACTGGATTTTCAACTCTCGGTCAACACCGAGAGAGAATCCAACAGAGTGCATCCCAGCGCGTCAAAAAGACACTGTTGGATTTTCAACTCTCAGCGTTAAGCAGAGCGTTGTAAATCCAGTGAGCGAAAAAAATTTCGCCGCGGGAAAAATCGCCCGTGCTTACCTGGGCTTAATCTTTTTTATGGTTCATTTCAGCCCGGAATCATCCACTGCTGGGTAGAGGTATCTCTGTTATTTAACGGTATATCGGATGTCAAAAGGGCCCCCCTTACGAGACCGAGAGTTACTTATTCTTACTGTCACCGCGATTTTTGTTTTTGGTACCTATTGGACCACACCAGAGAACCGTCTGATTATGGGGGCCAAAGTAACAACATTATAAAAAAAATACGAAAACAGCTTTTTAATGTTAACAAACTTCGATGTTCGATTAATAGAATAAAATAAATAAATAAAAAAAAGTTTATTTTGGAACAATAACACAGGACTAAGTACAACAAGTGAAACGATGAGAATGCGTCAATTATGACTTTGTGATGGATGTTTTTATATCGGGTATACTGAAAAGTAAAGTCACATCCATCGAAACTAAACCTAGGTATTAGTTATACACATATCATTTTATTGAAACCGTGTTTATTATGTATTTAAGTAGAACAAGAATTAGCATGCTTTCCCTTCATATGCAAGTTCAAGCTAGATTTTTGTACAAACGCCTGATCACATATTGTACATTTAAAACGCCTATCATTGTTATGAATCCTCATATGTCGAGATAGAGTAGATTTAGTGGCAAAATGCTTCGAACAGACTTCACATTTGAAATCTTTAGCTCCTGTATGACTCAACTTATGTTTCTTTAGGTGGCTTTCTCTGAAGAAGGCTCTGTCGCATTCTGAACATTTGTGACTTTTCTCCATCAAGTGGAAGCGTCTGACATGTGCGCTAAGAAAACTATTAGAAGGGAAGCTCCTGTCACACGCGGTGCAGTTATATTTCCGTGGAACAACGCCATGAACTGTAGACAGATGTAATTCCTTCGTGACATATTCTTTAAAACCTTCATTGCATAAATGGCATAAATATGATTTGTCAGTGTGAGTATGGCTGCGCATCTCATGATTTCTTCTCTTGAATACATTGTCGAATACTACAGGACAATGTCGGCAAACGAATGACCCTTTCGTGTGAGTAACCTTATGTTTTGATAATGTTTCATGATTGATGAATCCAGCATCACACTCGTTACAAACGAAGTATCGGTAGTGTTTGTGCATATGCTCGTGTAATGCGCTGAACGTGGCGAAAACAACGTCACTAGTACATTGGCAGCATTTCAGTTGCTTCGTGTTGAACTTGAAAGGAAATATTTGATTTCGTATGGCAGTGTGGAAGCTCTTACTATGTTCCTCTGTCAGATGGACGAATAGATCATCGAGAGAGTCTATATTGGCGTTGCAAAGTATGCATTTAAGGTTCGTGATATCAAGTTTCACTAAGAACCTAGAGGGTCCTCTGGCTTTAATGTTGCCATAGAACTTTTCTGCATTTTGATGTTTCGTTAAAGTGTGTACTTTCAAATTCATGGGTTCTTGGAAAGCTTCCGTGCAATAGCAGCACAAATATCCCTTGTCTCCATGTTTGAGTATCATCGTAGCGTTAGTAGATTCTAGGATTACTTTCAGATTGTGTAGATGCTTGTGCAGTAGCCGCTTTATGCGTGGTCGAGGCGCTGTCTCTGGGTTTATTTTTATATGCTCATCCTTAAGTATTACAGTTTCTTCAGCTTTCGGCTCTATTTTGATTTTCGTAACTGTAGCCACTTTTCCTTGTTTATCTATAAAGAAAATGGTTAAGTTATTGGTCAAGTTCTGTACTTTGGTACTAATATTCATATTATTTTCCTATGGATACAAAAACTTACTTGACCTTTAATTCATAATAATGTAACGAATATTTTTTAAGAATAATGTTAATGTTATATAATTAATTTTTATTGTAATAAGATTTATTTTAATCTAAAACTTACAAGTACATCTCTGCTTATTTTTTAAATAATATTGTTTTATTGGAAGTGGTTTATATTAACGTATACAGGGTGTCTAGTATTGAATAGATAACCTTGAAATAGCATACAATACACTTTATGGCCGTTCTAAAAAAATACAATCCCCTAGTGGTATCTACCTGAGACTTTTTTGAAAAAATTCTAACTTTTTTTTTACCTTATTTTACATTCTTCTTCACCACGACCAAAATGAATGAATGCCATCGGTTATTTGTTATTATAATATTGTAGGGTCGTTGACTATACAGGGCGTAAGGAACAGGCCTCTGCAAACTAACAGGGTGCATTCAGCTCCTTATTTTGAACAATATACTACCGGAATTCTCAGGAAAATTATAATTGTTTTATGTTCCTTTATTTCAATGTACAATTACATTCTCTGTACACAGCACTCCATTTATGTAAACAAAACAGCTAAAATCTAAAAATCAGCAATGGATGTTGAAATACTCGGCGGCCGAAGGCTCGCTGCACTGCCGTTCGCTACGCGCGTTTTGCCACGGTAACGATACATTGCGTGTGAGGTAAGAAAACAAATCAGGTTTATTGGATTCCCATAACGTTCCTGAAATAATTTCATGTACCGGTCGTCTTAGTATGATATACTGAATTCACCCCATCAGTCTGCGGAGGGCTGTCCCTTACACCCTGTATAGAAATTGCACAGTATTTTTTTCTTACAAATCGTACCTTAGGACCTACTTGGGATATATTTTCTTTTGTATTTTTTTAGAACGGCCATGAGGTCTATTATATGCAATTTCAAGGTTATCCATTCATTACCGAACATCCTGTATACAGTATTACGGAGGCAAGTTGCGATAAGATTAAGTTTCTACATTACCAGTCAGTGGTGCTATTCTGTAAAGATCCCACCGTGAAAATTTAGGTGAAGTGAGCGTGATGTGAACTGTCATCCCACTTTACTCTACTAGGAATTGAGCTCACTTCAAACTCACTTCACCTAAGTGCTCACGGTGTGATGTTTACAGAATAGATCGGCAGTACCTAATCGGTAAGTTAATGTTTTTTTGTTGGTTATACAATACAATATTAAGTAATAACGTTCGCGATCACTGGCCTGAAATAACTCCCTTGAGTCCGATCACGATAACTTATAAATATTCATAATACAGTAGCAACAGAGAGAATGAATTAATTTGTCGCAGTAAGATGATTAAAGCCGTGATATAGTTATATTACTAGGGATATAGCTTTGTACTGTAATATAGTTATAATAAAGATGTTCATAACTGTCGTACTAAGAATATGATACGAGCATGATCTAGTAATATAACTAGGGTACTCCAACCAAATAGGTTAGGTTAGGTTAGAACTGTGATTGCTGCGATCGATGGCCCTGTACGGGGCTCCGATCTGGGCGGCTGACCTGACGGCCGGTAGCATTGCTGTTCTGCGGAGGCCACAGAGAGCGATGGCCGTCAGAGTCATCAGGGGGTATCGCACGATCTCCTACGAGGCGGCTTGTGCACTGGCCGGATCCCCGCCCTGGGACCTGGAGGCGAAATTACTCGCGTCATTGTATCGGTGGCGCGAGGAAATGCAGGCGCAAGGTGAGCGACCGATGCAGCGACTAATGGAGCAGCGTCGGTTGCTGCTTCGCGAGGTCCTGGTGGCGGAATGGCGGGACAGGCTCTCACGCCCTACCGCCGGCCTCGGCACCATCGAGGTGGTCCGGCCGGTGCTCGACCTTTGGCTCGGGAGGAGGCACGGCTCCTTGTCGTTTCGGGTGACGCAGGTGCTCTCGGGGCATGGTTGCTTCGGGAAGTACCTGTGTCGCATAACCAGGGAGCCAGACGCCCGGTGTCACCACTGCGTCGACTGTCGGGAGGACACGGCGCGGCATACGCTGGCAGTGTGCCGCTTGGGAGGAGCCGCGCCGTGCCCTCATCTCTAGAGTAGGCAGTGACCTGTCGCTGCCGGCTGTCGTTAATTCGATGGTCGGCAGCGAGGAGTCCTGGGACGCGGTGGTTTCCTTCTGCGAGACAGTCATCTCGCAGAAGGAGGCTGCGGAAAGGGAGAGGGAGATCACATCCTCTCACCCAGCCCGCAGCAGGCGCACTGGGCGTCGGCGGAGGGCGGACAACGCCCTCTTCCAGCCCCCCTAAATGGGTCCAGGGGCGACGGACTCGGGGACGTCCGTCGCCCCCCATACATCGGACCCGGGGTGGCGGCGCGTAGTGTTCCACGCGCGCCCCTCTTAGACGTCGCGGGGGGAGTCAAACACCTCACTCCCCCCCTCGACACGAGGAGAGGCCTGCCGTGGCGGGCCGGCACCAGCCGGGGGTTGCGGAAGGATCCTAAGTTCCCGCGACCCTCGGCGTAGGTGTGAGATGGAATACCGGGGTGGTTTTTAGTCAGTAAGAGTCTGACAGACCCCTCCGCCCGCCTCAGGGCGGAGGACATCCATGAGGATTTTCCACCCCGAAACAAAAAAAAAAAAAAAAAGGTTAGAACTGTGATCTGCCCTACGTCGAAATTGGTCGCAGTAACAAAATTAGAGCATTATGAACCGCTGAGAGTTATGAACCGCTTTCTTAAAACTATATTACGACTTCAACCATCTTACTGCGACAAATTCACGACTACTGTCAAATGTCACCGCCGCGGCGCCCCTTACCTCCTCCGAAGCAATCATTTCAATTTTTTGGCGCGGAAACTGATTTTTGTTTATAACGTGGAGATTACGAGGCCTAGAATTTGAAAATTTTGCTGCTTAGGCAGCTATTATGCCTTAATGTTTGACGCTTAAATCGAAACTCTACGTTTGATAGTTTCATTAATATAACGTGTGTAAGCTGAGGTTACGTCACCCCAGCTTTGCTACACATATTTATCGGTTAATGACTCAGAGTATTTTGACCAGAGATTTGAAAATATTGCTGCCAATGGCAGCTATTACGCTTTATTTTTTGAGCAATAATATATAATCATATCTTCTTTCGTTCGGAAGATATGACATGAGCAGCTGAGGTGACATAACTCCAGCTTACACACAGTTTTTTTTATCGTAGTTTCATCACTTGAAGTATTATCGTTCAGTTCTTTTCTTCCTTGTGCAGCTATTACGCTTTATTTTTTGAGCAATAATATATAATCATATCTTCTTTCGTTCGGAAGATATGACATGAGCAGCTGAGGTGACATAACTCCAGCTTACACACAGTTTTTTTTATCGTAGTTTCATCACTTGAAGTATTATCGTTCAGTACTTTTCTTCCTTTTGCAGCTATTATGCCTTATTTTTCTGACTATAGTCCAAAACCATAACCTCACTGGTTTGCCTGTACTGAATGAGGAAGCTGGGGTGACATCTCTCCAGATAACACACAGTAAACGGCTCATAACGAAGTTCTGATTGCAGCTATTATGCTTTAGATATTAGAATAGGTACAATAATTCTTTCACCCATGAGGAAGCTGTAGTTACGCACATAGCCGAGAGTTACATTATGCTACCCGTCATTGCGATATTTTATGTCCTGGCCCACATCTGGGGACGGCCTGGTTATGGAGATATTGAAGGCCAGGGTTTCAACTTTTAATTGTTAGAACTAAACTTTAAATACTCCTGCGTCCCTTGTATGTCCGTATACACCGCGTACGAACAGTATTTTACCTCCGTAACATTGTGCGCTACAATTAACCGCCGTTTTTTTACAAGAAGAAAAAAATTGTTTATTTATTTATTTATTCTTCAGAAAGCTTACAGTCTGTACAAGTTTCCACAAATTAAAAACTATATACCTAAATAAAAAAATAAAAGAAACAAAAATTAAATCAACTAGTGTCTCCCATTAATAAAATTATTGGAACGAAGTTCTTTAATTCGGCTTGCGGTAGGAGTAAACTGATAGAAATCGACACGTAACGAAAAAGCGTTATGTTCTTAACATTCCTTTTTATTGTTTGTGTTAAAACCGACAGACACCGCTGTAATTCCATTTCTTTTATTCATTATACATGTATTGTTATACAGTCCAATTAATTTCATTTAACTCCACCACGACCTATCGTCGCGATCAGTCCTTAGATAGATAGATAGAATACTCTTTATTATGTACACCATAAAAATTACAGATATAAATGTAGAAACTTTTATATAGGGTGACACAATGAGCGGTCTTATCGCTAAAAGCGATCTTTTACAGACACCTGACTTTACCTTACTAAGTAATAGAAATCTTAATTCATCAATAAAACTTTAAATAATTTTTTATATCTTTTTTGACGACAATTTTTGATGTATATTCCCCCCCCCCCCTTCTGAGTTACACTTTATCCAGTGACACACTGTATTGAAAGCTTTGCTTATTAACACTTTTCGGCACACTAAACGCCCATAGACGTCATAACAATAAAACCACTATACTATAACCCGCAGGGCAGCATGTGGCGAGCTGTTGGGCAGTAGCGACCCCACAGACCCTATCTTTCGGAAGAAGTCTTGTTCCTCACCTCTGGCTTGCCTTTATTAACCGGCTGGAATTAACACTGACGAGGAGCTCAGCTCCCATCTCATTCTTGCCTTTATTGGCCGGCTTGAGAGGAGATTCGCAAGAGCAAACGTGCTTGGAGGAAGGAAGTATTCCAGTAAGATGCTAATAGGGATCTTGACCGTACTTCCGGGATTGTCCTGATAGCCGTGGAATACCTCCCCACTCCTCTTTAGCACCTCAGGACATGTTGCTGCCTTGTCGCTACAACACTATGTGCTAGCGACCGTTCCCGACGGCCCATTATTGAGTGTGTAAGTCACCACCTGCCATTTTATCCGTGTATTGTATGTATAACACATTGGTCAGACAGGGGCCATAGTCCTTCCATAGTTTTAGGTAACCAGTCCACTTTAGCCACCCGAATCCATAGTCCTATATCTTTGTTTCCATATCCTGCAATAGTCCTACACCAACCGGGGGTTGTCCTTGGGTGCACTTGCATAGTGCGTCTGTACGCACTATCCAAGTGGATAATCGTCGGTTGGTGCCTCATTTTCATTGAAAGCGTCTAACGGGCGTCTGCGAGTTGGCTTCGGCCTTCCAAAGGTCCGGGACCCCAGGGTCTCGAGATATGTCAAAAACTACTATTGTGTCTCGTGCAATATCCCGGAAACTTTTAAGTAGAACAAACAGATGTGTGCTTTACGTTCATATTATTATGATGTGACAGAGTAGATTTATGGGAAAAAAACTTTCAACAGATTTCACATTTACACGAGAAACACGGCGAAGCACTTGCTATATCGCTTGATATCTCGAAGGTCTTTGACAGGGTCTGGCACGCTGGTCTACTCGGCAAGCTTCCTGCTTATGGCATCCCTGCTGATTTTTGTAGCTGGATATCAGACTTCCTTAGTGGACGACATACGGATACAGAATGCATAGATTACGACTTGGTGATAGGTCCTTTTACAAACTGCATACTAAAGAGTAAAATGAAATCCATCGAAATTAAACTTATTAGTTTCGCAAATTAAAAAAAAAAGCAGATGTAAGAACTACTTGCTTATTTTAAGGGCTGATTTAACCAAAGTCAGACAGATAACTTTTATCCGCGGAATATAATTGACTTTTGACAGTTTTTGTATGGAAAATCTGTCAAAAATTAAAAATTTATTCGCTGGATTAGACTTGGTGTGGTGTTGGGCAAATCAACAAATTTTATCAATCATGGCTAATTCAATCATGACTAAAGCAATTAGTCAGTAGTCATTTAATCTTTAGTTTTAATCATGACTTTATAACTGATGCTTCTGATAAACTTATGTATTATGTATTGTAATATGACATGTATGAGTACCGAGTTGTCATGAAGAACAATTTAAACTATTTTAAAAATGATTAAACCATATTTCAACTTTTCATTTATTATCAACCACTTTTATTTTTAGTTCGTGTCGGTCACTATTCAAATAAAAACTGATTTTAACATGCAAACCTGTAATTTTGGTTTGCCAGTCCTAGAAAATCCACCTTATAGAAGATTTTGCAATAAGAAATTATTGATTTAGCAGAATACGATACGAGACGACAGATGCCAAGGCAGTGTCTTATTTTGAGGATAGTCGAAAATTCCAATCATAAATCATGATTACTTGACTAAGATTAAAACTAATCAATCATTAGTCACCAACAACTAGGTAATTAAACTAAACAATCGTTAGTCATTAATCATGATCGATGTATTCAATCTATTCAATTCAACAATCTTTAGTCAGACTAAATTTCGCCCAACACTGCTAGGTACTAAGTAAAATGTTTGGTCGAATTCGCCCTAAGCAGAACAAGCAGCCGATCTATTCTGTAAACATCACACCGTGAGCACTTAGGTGAAGTGAGTTTGAAGTGAGCTTAATCCCTAGTAGAGTAAGGTGGGAAGACAGTTCACATCACGCTCACTTCACCTAAATTTTCACGGTGGGATCTTTCCAGAATAGCACCACTGATGCGTGCTTTGCTTTCAAATGCCAGGTCAAGCTAGGTTTTACATTTAAAACCACTATCATTATTATGAATCCGTATATGCCGCGACAGACTAGATTTATTGGCAAAATGCTTTAAACAGATTTCACATTTGAAATCTGTAGCCTCTGTATGACTCAACTCATGTTTCTTTAGGTGGCATTCTCTGAAGAACGCTTTGTCACACTCTGAACATTTGTGACTTTTCTCCATCAGGTGGAAACTTCTGACATGTGCGCTAAGAAAACTATTCGAAGAAAAGCTCCTGTCACACGCGGTGCAGTTGTACTTTCGTGGAGTAACACCATGAACCGCAGTCAGATGCAATTCCTTCGTTACATATTCCTTAAAACCTTCATTACAGAAATGGCATATATGTAATTTGCCGGATTTACTATGGCTACGCATTTCGTGATTCTTTCTCTTGAATACGTTATCGAATACGTCAGGACAATGTCGGCAGGCAAAGGTGCCTATCGTGTGGGTGACTCTATGACCGGACAAAGATATATGATTGATGAATCCAGCATCACACTCGTTACAAACGAAGTGTCGGTAGTGTTTGTGCATATGCTCGTGTAATGCACTGAACGTGGCAAAAACAACGTCACTAGTACATTGGCAGCATTTCAGTTGCTTCGTGTTGAACTTGAAAGGAAATATTTGATTTTTTATATCAGTGTGGAAGCTCTTATTATGTTCCTCTGTCAGATGGACGAATAGATCTTCGAGAGAATCTATATTGGCGCTGCAAAGCATGCATTTCAGATTCGTGATGTCAAGTTTGACTAAGAACCTAGATGGTCCTCTGGCTCTAAGGGTGCTATATATTTTTTCTGCATTTTGATGTTTCGTTAAAGTGTGTACTTTCAAATTCATGGGTTCTTGGAAAGCTTCCGTGCAATAGCAGCACAAATATCCCTTGTCTCCATGTTTGAGTATCATCGTGGCGTTAGTAGATTCTAGGATTATTTTCAGATTGTGTAGATGCTTGTGTAGTAGTCGTATTTGTCCTGGTCGAGGCGCTGTCTTAGGTTTTATTTTTATATGCTCTTCAATAGATAATACAGTCGCTTCAGCTTTCGGCTCTAATTTGATTTTCGTAGCTGTAGCCACTTTTTGTTGTTTATCTATAAACAAAATAATTCAGTTATTGTCAAGTTCTTTACTTACTTATATTCACGCTATTTTCATATAGATAGAAAAAACTTACTCGGTCTTAATTCTCAATAATTTAATAATGCAACATTGAATTTATTCTTATAAGATTTATTTTGATCAAAAACTTAAAGTACTTGTGAATTTTTTAGATGTTCATAAGGCTCACCGAAGTCTTGATAGATCGAACTTGAGCGAGTAATTTTTGTTAAGTACTGATGACATGAAATCATAGTATGGGCAGGACGTGCCTGCGATCCCCGGCTTCCAGGGTTAGTTTCAAATAATATTGTTTAGTTGTAAGTGTTCTATATACCGTTTATACCTTATACCAACAATTATGCTGTACTTACTATTTAGGAAAATAAATATAAAATGGCAATACTAAACCAATCCAACGAACAATTTACTAATCTTTTAAAACGAAGTAGTCAAATAACTTTTAATTAAACATTTATTTTATTACTCGGCCTTAACTAGATAATATTATGATAGTTTAAAAAAACGTAGATTAATTAATTGAATTTCTTTCTTGTATGTGTCACGTTCAAAGGAGAATGATGGGCACCGAACTATGGGTTTATACCCTGAAGCCCAATAGCCATAAGATATAAACAATTGAAAAGAACTATTCAATGAGAACCTTTGCTACTAACACGACTTTTGCCAATTTTTAGTCAGTTCGGAGTTAATGACCTAAATAGGTGTAGGTACTTGAGCACCAAAGTTAAGGATTTTTTTCGGCCCAATAGCCATAAGATAAAATTGGAAAAAGTTTTTCGAGGAGAACCATTGCTACTAACAAGACTTTTGCCAATTATTAGTCACTACGGAGTTAATAACCTAAATCGGTGACAACTTGGGCACCGTAGTTAGTCTCGTTACGTTAGAGCGCGAACTTACTACAGTTGTTTTAATACATAGCACCCAAAATGGATCCGCAAGTATAATAAAGTATTATTGCTCGTGTTTGACTGAAAAGCGTACAATAGGATTGCGCTCATATTATTTCAATGATACGGTATCTTGAACATGGAAGGCATCAACCTTTTAATGTTCCCGATTGTATCCTTAATACTGTCATCGTTGATCTGTAATGATAATAAAATGTGAGTAAAATACTTTTTAAAACAAGCTTTTAGTTAATATAAAGCTTGTTTTAAAAAGATTTTTTACTTAAGTATATTTTATTTTGTACTTTTTAACATTAGGTATAATAACTATACCTATATCTCATCTTCTTCGCTTGTTTTTAAGTTACTTGTCAAGACAAATCCAACAACCAAATACAACGGGGCTATCCTGTAAAGTTAGGGAGTTCCTATGGCTACCTTCCAGCTCCATTATCAGACCCTGAACACCGCCTAATGTGATATCAGTTGTCAGTACATACATATTCAATGAGTCCTAACAAGATGGTGCTATTTTTTTTGGGTCAAATGTGGAAAATCTTCAAGGTCTGGACTATTTCCACCCAAAGGCATGGATGCTACTTATCCGTGCCTTTGGGTGAAAACAGTCCATATAATTAATTACGAAATACCAGAATTTCAATAATTCTTAATTACATTTAGAGCTTTATAGCTCCTCACGGACTAACAATCAAGAGAAGTATTCATGATAAGAAATATTCCCCTTGAAGAGATCTTTCCACTGGCATATTATCTTAACATTATTGCGGGATGCGGCAGACTTAACATTCTATCTGGTCAACCGACTGTCAAAAACATTGTTCCTAAAACAGCATCCTAGGAGGCCAATATTTTAAACTGTCCCTTTATAGGCTTAAAAGATGATGTTTGCAAGGCATAGCATTAATGAAAGTTAATCAATTGACGAAATACCAGATTTTCAATAAATCTTAATTAGGGTAGACTGGGTACGGTTGTAACGGGGTACGGTTGTAACAATTCAAATATTGGCAGAAATATTCACCGTGCGGGGAGGGGTACAAGGGGAAAGACACGCGGCTTACGTGTTCGGACATGATCACCAGTGTTGCGTCGCAGTCCGCGCGCTGTATACGTGTACAGAGTGGCCTATTGTGTTTTGTCAAGCAAAAGTAAGTATTTTTGATCGATTTCTTTCCTCAATTTTATTGTTATTATAGTGTTCTAAGTTTTGCTCGTTCTTATTTATGATTATTAGACTTTAGAGTTTCAAATACAGGATATTCTTTTTTTGTAGGTTAATTTGAATTGATACTGAGATCGTTTTATTGGCAAAAGGGAAGGGTGGGTACAATTGTAACACTTTTTGTGGGTACGGTTGTAACATTAATTATTTTTTTATTTTGCATTGCAGATGCCTAGAAAACGCGTAAGAAAGACTTCAAGAGGAGAAAGCGAGATATTCCGATATAGAGATGCTTACAATGATCTTAAAACTGGAGTTTCTTTGAGACAAGCGGCAGATACTCATGGTATTAACTATGTCTCCCTGCTACGGTACAAACGAAAGAGAGATACAGCGAACGAAAGTAATGTGGAGTTGGAAAATGTAACAATGGGATTTAGAGCGCATAACAAAGTTTTTACAGAAGACCAAGAACGACAGCTTGCCAAATACCTGACTCGTTCTGCAGATATATACTTCGGACTTTCTACAAAAGAGGTAAGAAAGTTGGCGTATGAACTTGCTATAAAATACAACTTGCAGATTCCTCCTACTTGGGTTGAAAACGAAAGGGCTGGGGAGGAGTGGTTTCGATCCTTCATGAAGAGGAACCCTGAGCTATCTGTGCGCGCAGCTCAAGCTACAAGCTTGTCCAGAGTGACCAGTTTCAACAGGACTAATGTTGATACCTTTTATAATAATCTACAAATTGTTATGGACCGTGATCATTTCGAACCTCAAGACATATATAATGTCGATGAAACCGGCGTGACCACCGTGCAAAAACCCGACAGGGTCGTGGCTAGACGTGGCACAAGGCAAGTAGGAGCCATTACCTCAGCTGAGCGAGGCACATTGGTCACATTGGCTTTTGCGGCAAACGCGTTGGGCAATGCTATTCCCCCCATGTTCGTATTCCCTCGCATACGATATCAAGAACATTTCATCAGGGATGGACCTGTGGGTTCCATTGGAACAGGCAATCCATCGGGCTGGATGCAAGATGACACGTTCTTAATTTTCTTAAAACATTTCAAAAAACATACAAATGCGTCTCCTTCACACAAAGTTTTGCTAGTTTTGGACAACCACTCATCCCATATACACATAAATTCTCTAGATTTCTGTAAAGAAAATGGAATAGTTCTATTATCGTTTCCACCCCACTGCTCACACAAACTCCAGCCCCTGGATCGATCTGTGTACGGACCTTTGAAAAAAGCCTTCAATACAGCCTGTGACGCCTGGATGCGAAATCATCCAGGAAGAACTATGACCATTTACGACATACCCGGTATTACGACAACCGCAATGCCACTTGCTCTGACCCAATCAAATATTCAGGCTGGTTTTCGAAAGACAGGAATATACCCTTTCAACCGTGACATATTTCAAGATATTGACTTTTCGCCTTCATTTGTGACAGACAGGCCAAACCCAAACAATATAGAAGAAGTGATTATGGATCAGAACATTCCTGTATCGGCTCCTAACGATGAAACACCACCGCTATCACCTTCGTTGTTGAACGAGGCTTCAGCCAGCCTAGTAGCTTCAATACAAAACGCTGAAATTCATATTCCTGAAAACATTGACGGCCTAGCGACTACTACACCACCAAGACAAATACCTGATCAGCAACCATCGCCTAAGCCGTCTACGAGCCATCAAATACCTGATCAGCAACCATCGCCTAAGCCGTCTACGAGCCGTCAAACAATATTTTCACCAGAGGCAATACGGCCCTACCCAAAAGCTGCCCCTAGGAAAACTGCAAATAGGGGTCGAAAAACTAAAAAATCTGCAATTTATACAGACACCCCTGAAAAGGAAGCTGTTAGAAAGGAGTATGAAGAGCGACAGAAAAGATTGAAAGATAAACAAGTGAAGAAAAAAGTATTAGAATCATCGACTGGTATGAAACACAAAGGTAAAGGAAAGGGAAAAGCAAGAAAGAAAGCTAACACACCACCTGCATCATCAGAAGAAGAAGAGTATTATTGCCTGGTTTGCCTAGAAGCCTTCTCAGATAGTAGATCAGGTGAAAAATGGGTACAATGCCAAGGGACCTGTCGTCTTTGGTCACACATTGATTGTACCGACGGTAATAGATATTACATCTGTCATAATTGCAGTGAATCTGATTAAATACTGTCATTATTATGTTTTGTTTAAAATATCATTTAATTAGTTTAATTAGAAGTTGTACTTGTTTAAAAATCAAAATGTCATAGACTGATTAAAAAGACTGATTACAAATTAATGTTCCTTAAATGGTGCCATATTAATCTTAAGTAATACGTAAGTACTTGATTGTCATTTATAAGCAATAAAAGTGATTGAAACGCATTCACTGTACTTTATTTGAGTGTGTTACAATTGACCCCCCTCACTGTTACAACCGCCCCTGGTATGGGGGTCAGTTGTAACAGTAGCCGACATTTCAGTTAATGGTAACTGTCTGGAAACTACTGACTTTAACTATCTAATTGTTATGTCTTTTTGAAGACAGATGTATACGGATTTATTTCAAACGTTTATTATGTTGTTAGTCCTATAAATGTCACTTGTACGAACGATTAACGCAAAAATGTTACAACCGTACCCAGTCTACCCTACTCACATTTAGAGATTTGTAGCTCCTTTCATACTGACAATCAAAGAAGTCTTCATAATAAGAAATATTCTCCTTGACGAGATCATTCCATTGGTGTATGTATATCTTAACACTATTGGGCTTCAGGGCAGAATCGCCCATTCTCCTTTGAATAAGATAAGACATAAGATTTCTCCCTTGTTCGTTCATGATTTTATTAGAACTTTCCTTAAAAGGAGAATGAGCGATTTGTCCCCAGTGCATTAGCACATTCTAAATGAGACATACCACAAAATGATGTATTAAGGTCTTAATAGATTTATTTATTGTAAAACTCCAACTGCCAGACATGTGCAGGGAAAGAACTATGATTGAGTTTGTTTTGCTATACATAGATGATGTTTCATCCCAGTCGGAGATTATGATGTATTTGCTGAAACTTACCTTCTAACTAACCTAAATAGCTACAGATATATTGAAGGCAAAGTTCAACTTTTTTAGTTTTCTTATGAAAACAGGTTTTAAATGTTATAGCTAAACTTTAAATACCTGAGGGTATTAAAAATTTAGTAACGTCCCACGTATCGTTCTCTATACCCCGTAGGAACAGTATTTTGCGTGCGTTACATTCTGCGCTACAATTAACAGCGGTTTGCAGACCAAGAATAAAAGTATTATTTCTCAGCAATCATGTTTGCTCAATGTTACTTTAGTTCTTCGTCATGGGTCATTTTATATCCTGCATACTAAAAGTAAATTCAAATCAATCAACACTAATTTATGACTTCTACATAAAAACAAAAAGAAGATGAAAGCTCGCTTATTAAGTAAAACTAGCATCTGCATGCTTTCCCTTCATATGCCAGGTCAAGCTGGGTTTCTGCACAAACGCCTGATCGCATATTGTACATTTAAAACGCCTATCATTGTTATGAATCCTCATATGTCGAGACAGAGTAGATTTAGTGGCAAAATGCTTCGAACAGACTTCACATTTGAAATCTTTAGCTCCTGTATGACTCAACTTATGTTTCTTTAGGTGGCTTTCTCTGAAGAAGGCTCTGTCGCATTCTGAACATTTGTGACTTTTCTCCATGAGGTGGAAGCGTCTGACATGTGCGCTAAGAAAACTATTGGAAGGGAAGCTCCTGTCACACGCGGTGCAGTTATGTTTTCGTGGAGCAACGCCATGAACTGTAGACAGATGTAATTCCTTCGTAATATAATCCTTAAAACCTTCATTGCAGAAATGGCATTTATTTAATTTGCCAGGTTTTCGATGGCTGCTCATCTCGTGATTTCTTCTCTTGAATATATTGTCGAATATAACAGAACAATGTCGGCAGGCGAAGGTTCCTTTCGTGTGGGTGACTTTATGACTGGATAATGTATCATGATTGATGAATCCAGCATCACACTCGTTACAAACGAAGTATCGGTAGTGTTTGTGCATATGCTCGTGTAATGCACTGAACGTGGCGAAAACGCCGTCATTAGCACATTGGCAGCATTTCAGTTGCTTCGTGTTGAACTTGAAAGGAAATATTTGATTTTGTATATCAGTGTGGAAGCTCTTATTATGTTCCTCTGTCAGATGGACGAATAAATCTTCGAGAGAGTCTATATTGGCACTGCAAAGCATGCATTTTAGGTTCGTGATATCAAGTTTGACTAAGAACCTAGAGGGTCCTCTGGCTTTAATGTTGCCATAGAATTTTTCTGCGTTTTGATGTTCCGTTAAAGTGTGTACTTTCAAATTCATGGGTTCTTGGAAAGCTTCCGTGCAATAGCAGCACAAATATCCCTTGTCTCCATGTTTGAGTATCATCGTAGCGTTACTAGATTCTAGGATTACTTTCAGATTGTGTAGATGCTTGTGCAGTAGCCGCTTTATGCGTGGTCGAGGCGCTGTCTCTGGGTTTATTTTTATATGCTCATCCTTAAGTACTACAGTTTCTTCAGTTTTCGGCTCTATTTTGATGTTCGTAGCTGTAGCCACTTTTTCTTGTTTATCTATAAAGAAAACGATCATGTTATTTTCAAGTTCTTCACTTCTTTTCCTATGGATAAAAAAACTTACATGGCCTTAACATACATGCAATAACCATTGATCTGGCTCGAGCGAGCTACTTTTGGTACTTGCGACATGAAGTCACACAGTATGGACATGGAATCATGGAAACCGTGCCTCTTCAAAATAATAACATGTATGGTTGCAAGTGATTTGTATCAAGGTATACTTTAATCCTGTGGTGGTGGTGTGGTATAACGCGAATCAGGCTGGGATAAGATTAGATTTCGACTTTACTGAGAATAGGTAAGTTTTTTTTTGCTTGTACAGGGTTTAAAAAGACCCATCACAGAGCCGTTAATTAGGCATTCTGTACATCGAAACGAAGCAACATAGAGCATAAAATATTGCTGGGAACCGACTTATTTGTTTGATGTGAGAAATCGCTGTTTACGGAAGCGCGTAATTTAATTAACTTGTTGACGTGAAAAAAAGTTGGAACTTTGACCTTCAATAGTAGGTATCCCTTTTTGACCACGTACAGGACTTTGTTTTTTATATTTAAATTTGTATTATTAAGTAGGTATATCTTTTTGGTATGTTTGTGTTATAATATTAAGATTGTGTTCTTCCTGTGCGAGTCCCAATAAATAATTATTCTTTCTATTCAGAGATATTTTGTGTAGGTCAATAAAAAAAAAGTAGAAATCGTCTACCAAAGACTGTCAAAATAAACATGAACATAAATAATTATTTGTCTGCTTGAAATATTATTTTTATAATAGGTATGTAAAAGCGTTTTTAATTAAAACACTACCGAATATTATAATATTCCGTTAGAGGTAATTAATAATTAATGAAGTTTGAGTCTGGGCAAAACTGTAAAAAAAAACACAGATTTGACAGAGAGTAAGTGAAGTCCGTCTTACGAAAGAAGTCTCGCAGATGCGGCGCTAGTCATGCGGCGGAATGTTGCTATGTAATAATAATTACTTCCACTTATTGCCGCGGGACTTTTCTCGTGTGACGAACTGTAATGCAGTCACTCGAGCAGCCATGACAGAATGCCCCGTCGTTTAGACTAGGGGTCTCCAAACTACCCGCGGGCCAGGTCCGGCTCGCGAGCACCAACAATTCGGCCCGCGAAAGTGGACAGGATTGACTCGACTAGTCCCAAAATGAAAATTTGCGCGGAACTCAAAACTATAGTATGTTGCTATGATGAGCTAGCTAGGTCTTGGCCCTTGGGGGCTTTAGTGTAGGAGTTAGTCTGGCCCTTGGGCTAAAAAGTTTGGCGACCCATGAATAAAAATTAAAATGCGTAACTAGAAATTGGTCAAAGGTTTATGCTACCTTAGTTTTCAAGTGGTTTCTATCTAGCTTTAAAAGGGATTATGGTTCAGGGTGTTGAAGGAAAGAATTTGAAAAATAACACTGTACAACACACTTTAGTGCACCGTACTTATCAGTTCTAATGTTCATGTGCCAAATTGTTGTTGATAAACCATGGGTTTCGCATGTGTGATTCAGACCGCAACTTTTTAATCCGTAAGTAATTAGAAGTTATTGTTTACGATTAGTTAACTAAACATTTACTAGATATAACTTTTGTAGCGAGTAGGCAAGTGCACTCGCACAACTCAACGCAGCACCAAGATCATACGATTTTACGTCAGAGCGTGCCGTTTGCAAAACCAGTTGCAAAGCTCCGCCCACTTCTCTCCATCAGTCGGACTTAGCCCCGCCTTCCGAAACATGGCGCACGCGCATCCATTGTCCGAGCACTAACGAGGAAAGATGGCGGCGCACTCGTCTATTGTCTACGCTAACGAGGGGGCGTCGACTCCTGCGCAAAACAGTCAAGCACGAACCGTTATTATTATTATTTAGTTGTAGTCATCAGGTATAAATACCAGTACATTTTTGTATGCACGTCACCCCGACCCTTGCTCGAGCCAGCCCGCGCAGCTGAGCCCGTAATTCTAAATTTGCCCCCAAATAATCCGATCCAGCATGTCCCATTGCTGTCCTCTCCCAGCGACGCCCTAAGCCGAGGTCCGTACCCCACAGGGGGTGCCCTTAGCGTGTAGTCGCTTAGTTTTTAGTTTAGTTTTAAGCCTGGCTGGAGGCCTTAATTTATTGAGGCATCCACAGGAAAGCCCGGTTAAGCAGTCGACAACCTCCTATAGGTTGAACTGCGAGATGCCATTCCCCAAAAACAAAACAAAAACGTATGCACGTCAATTACTGTTTGATACTTAGATAACAATATAACTCTGTCGCTTCTCACCCTGAATTTTATTTCATCGCCTCGCTTCAGTAGCTAGGTACTCCTATACAGATGGCTTATACTGCAAGTAGTATATAGGTACCTATAGGACGTAATAACGGAGTCCGATACTACTTCACTTTCACAACTTGTTCATTATTATTATCCAACATCTCTTTCTACATAATATTGAGATGCGCTTTACTCTCCTTAATTACGGATAAAAACAAGAAACAGGTGGAAGAACACAAAATTAAGTTTAACAAGCATCTGCGTGCTTTGCCCTCATATGCCAGTTCAAGCTAGGTTTTTGCACAAACGCCTTATGACATATTGCACATTCAAAACGCTTATCATTATTATGAATCCTCATATGTTGAGTCAGAACAGATTTTGTAGCAAGAAACTTAGAACAGACTTCACATTTGAAATCTTTCGCCCCTGTATGAACCAACAAATGATTTTTCAGGTCGCAATCCCTGAAGAACGCTTTGTCGCACTCTGAACATTTGTGACTTTTCTCCATCAGATGGAATCGTCTGACATGTGCGCTGAGAAGACTACTAGTAGGAAAACTCCTGTCACACGCGGTGCAGTTATATTTCCGTGGAGTAACGCCATGAACCGAAGACAGATGTGCTTCCTTGTCAATATATTCGTTAAAACCTTCATTGCAGAAATTGCATCTATTTGATTTGCCAGTTCGGCTATGGTGACGCATCTCGTGGTTTCGTCTTTTTAACACGTTGTCGAATATGATAGGACAGTGTCGACAGACGAAGGTTCCTTTCGTGTGAGTGGCGTTATGACTGGATAGTGACATACGATTGATGAATCCAGCATCACACTGGTTACAGACAAAGTATCGGTAATGTTTGTGCATATGCTCGTGTAATGCGCTGAACGTGGCGAAAACAACATCACTAGCACATTGGCAGCATTTCAGTTGCTTCGTGTTGAACTTAAAAGGAAATATTTGATTTTGTATATCAGTGTGGAAGTTTTTATTATGTTCCTTTGTCAGATGGACAAGTAGATCTTCGATAGACTCTATATTAGCGCTGCAAACCATGCATTTCAGGTTCGTGATGTCAAGTTTGACTAAGAACACAGAGGGTCCTTTAGCTTTAATGTTGCCATAGAATTTTTCTGCGTTTTGATGTTCCATTAAAGTGTGTACTTTCAAATTCATGGGTTCTTGGAAAGCTTCCGTGCAATAGCAGCACAAATATCCCTTGTCTCCATGTTTGAGTATCATCGTGGCGTTAGTAGATTCTAGGATTACTTTCAGATTGTGTAGATGCTTGTGCAGTAGCCGCTTTATGCGTGGTCGAGGCGCTGTCTCTGGGTTTATTTGTATATTATGGTGTTCCTTAGGTATTACAGCTTCTTCAGCTTTCGGCTCTATTTTGATTTTCTTAGCTGTAGCCACTTTTTCTTGTTTATCTATAAAGAAAATGATTAAGTTACTGTTAAGTTCTTCACGTTTTTTTTCACTGCCCCGTTCATTGGAAACAAAGTTGAGAAACTGTTGCACTACATTGCATCCCGCTACAAAAAGTCGCGCCAGTTTTGTTAAAACAACAACATTCAATGTTGCCAGCAACATGTTTCCCAATGAATACGCGGCTAAAATGATTTAATTTGAACAATGGACACAAAAATTTGTGGCGCAGAGTGGAAAATTCCTTAGTGTACTACGGATATTATGTAATAGGGAATATGCATGTAATTTTGTTATTCACTTAATCAATAAAAGACGTATGTTAGTCCTCTATGCGCTCTGAGGGGTTCTGGTCAAAAAAATTACAACGAAACACTCTTTTACTTTTTGTAGCATTGCAACGCATGCGCCGTGTACAGCTAGTCTATGCAAATAAATGAAATTGCAGTGTCTGTTTGTAATGTCAAAATAACAACTTTTACTAAATGCATATGAAAGTACCTACCTATATATAACAAAAAAGCTATTTTTAAAATTTTTGTCTGTTTGTCTGTTTGTTCCGGCTAATCTCCGAAACGGCTGGACCGATTTAAACTGAACTTTCGCTGGTATATAGCTGATGTTATGGCGGGTAACTTAGACTCCTTTTATTTTAGAAAAATAATAAGGGTTCCGCGCAAAAAAATGAAAACCCATGAAATTATAAACAAAAAATCGGATTTGAAAAATTCTTTTTGCATTTGGTAGCCCAATCCTCGCGGATAGTTATAGACTATCTAACATCACGCTACGACCCTTAGGAGCCGAGCAAAAAGTCAGAAAGAACACTAAGCGAAAACGAAGTAATAGCGCGGGCGGGCGATTCAACGCGACGATTGACGACGGGTCGGGGGATGAGGGAGCTTTATTAAAAGGTATCTGTTATTTTAGTACATTGTGTATCTTACGACATCCACGCGAACGAAGTCGTGGGGCACAGCTAGTTAAAAATAAAATTCAACTACCTACTGCTTGTTGCTAAAAAAAAAACAATTAAACTAACACTTTTCTACTACAGTTCAAACGTCCGTTAGCTGCTGTTGCGACCATAATATGACATCATTTTCCACGATACTGCTTTGAAACAACTCCCCCATTATAAAATGATTATCTGTGCTTTATTCAAGCACAAATCGCACTTACCTACTTACCTTAGTGAGATTTCAAGCAGTTTGCTTATAATAGATATTTATTCACATGGATTTTTGTGACACTTCCGGCATTGTCGAAGACGACGCGTTTCGAGTTTCCGTTCCGTTTCACGAACAAAACACAACATAAATTAACTAACTCATTGGTCTAGTGTTCGCAAGCGGTACTGTTGAGCATGTGGTCCTGGGTTCGAGTCCCGGGTCGGGCAGTGTTATTGGGTTTTTTCATCTGGAATATATCAGTAGCAACCTGGAATCTGGATTTGTGTCCGGTTGATGGCAATGGGCTCACCTCCTATTACATGGGACTTAAACCTAACTGGCGAAATATGGGAGTACTATGGGTACCTATACCTTTGCCTAACCCTTCGGGGAATCTGCTCTGCCTAATGAATTATTGAATGTAGGAACTTAAAAGCTTTTAATACAAAATTTGTACTCTTACGGCCGAATCGAATAAACTATCTATTTTCAGTAAAAAAGAGATCGCTATTGATGGTAGACAGTATAATTCTATCTGTCCTTATGTCAGGCCGGTAAGATTCCATAATCTCTTATAGATTATAATCTATAATTATTGAGACGTTAAAACCATAGATAGATAGGTTTTTCTATCTCCAGCATGCCAAAACTGGTGATAGATAGGTTATTGGGTTCGGCCTTTAAACAGTAGTAGTTGTAAGTGACCAGTCTGTGGCGGCGTATCTACATCGCCACAATGGAACGCGTCACACTGACGTCACGCAAAGTCCTGCATCGCGCAATCAGTTTACCGCGCGACTAGCATATATACAACATCCCGACATCAACCGTCGGGCAGTAGCCCACCAGACACAACACCCGTCTGGTCGGAGGATCCTCCCTTTTCTATGGAGGATGAGTGAACTTTACACCCTGTTCCTCATGCCTCTATAAGTCAATTAATAGTAATAGGTGTTCAGTTTCTGAATAACAGCTAACAGAGAGCTCTATGAAATGAAGTCAAAAGTAAATACATATTGAGATTCACTCGGGACTCTCAAAACGATTATATGATGACAGAAGGGGTCTAAAATAAAATCCAGGCGTGTCTACTACTAGCTATTTATTCAGACAAATCTTACTTAGCTATTGATAATAGTTACAGTGCAAAGGGTACTTATTGTGAGTTTAGTTACATTATAGGTGACTTTATAGGGTAAATTCGTTAGAGATGGCCACACGGGAGAGATGACCAATCGAATTATTTTTGACTTGCATAGCTAGATGGCGTTACAATGCAGTTAGTACGCCGCGAGCAACGCTCGGGAACAGAGTGCGACGAAGTTGCTGCGCGTATTTATGTTAAAAAGTAAGTAAATTAACTTTAATTTTACAGGGTATTGCAAAAATTTTATAGTGTGGTAACATACTATCGTGTAGTTCAATTTTTTATTGCATTATTTTAATGTTTGCTTACTTTATTTTGTTTGATAGATGTTATCGTCTATTCTAACCTCAAAATGGCGGCCGGTAATGTGTAACTAAATCTAAAATTTGATATGGCCATCTCACCCGTATAAAAAGGAGAGATGGCCACATAAATTAAGGTTGAGACAGCCATATTCACTTTTGTTATTTGAAGTGATATTAATGCGTTATCTGTTTTCATATAGATGCCGAATAAATATCAGAGAAAAGCCATAGCCACTCGTGGTTGTTGGAGTGAAGACTCACTAAAAGCTGCTATAAATTCCATCAAAAATGGAGAATTATCAGTGTACAGAGCAGCAATTATCTACGGCATTCCTCGTAAAACACTTGAAAGAAGGTACAAGACAAACAACGACAAAAAGGGGCCAATGGGACCTACTTCTATGCTTGGAGACCAAAATGAAAAAAAACTTGCTGATCATATTAAAACGATGCAAGAAAAAGGATTCCCTTTGACAATCAGTGATGTAAGAGTGATTGCCTTTCAGTTTGCTATAAGAAGACTGATACAAATAGGATTATAAAACGGAAAGCTGTAAGGCGTATTAGCGAGAGCAGTTCTGATCTCAGTGAGCCAGTATTGTGTGATACATCAGACGAAGAAGATAAAGAGAACGAAGCAGATAACTGTGCTGGATGTGGAGAAAATTATTATAAGACTCATCTTGTGGAAGATTGGCTCCAGTGCCTTATTTGTGAAAGATGGGTACATGAAAACTGTACCGAATTTGATGATATGTGCTCCAAATGTGGACAAAAGAAGAAAAAGGAGGCTAAACAAGTTGAATTTCAGGGCAAGGGAAAGGGAAAAGGCAAGTCAAGTACTGGTCGTCTATCCCGTATAGCTACGGCCAACTCACCCTGAAGTCCCGGGAGAGATGGCCAATTCTATATTTTTTTATAAATGGTTTTTTATTGCGTTTTTGAATTATAAAAATATATTTGTCGTTGATTTTTGTAAGACTAATTACTGTTAATTATGATAAGAATAAAAGACTGATTGTAACAACACTGATTGTTTTTTTTATTTTGCCTAGATAAAACTATGGCCATCTCTAACGAGTTTACCCTACAGGATATCTAAGTTTAAAAGGAGTGCGGATATTTTAGCAGGTAATCAGGTGCATAAAACTGAACAACTTACCCCAAGGAACATAGGTCGAAATCTAAAAAATAAAATTCAACTTCTCATACCTACAAACATAAGTCACGTGACCAGTCACTTTGTATAAAAAGTCGATTTTCAATTTTAAGATTTCGACCTATGTTCCTTGGGGAAAGTTGTCCAGTTTTATGCACCTGATTACCTCCTGAAATATTCGTACTCCTTTTAAAATTATCCTGTATATATCGTAGAATGATGTGATAATTCGAATTTTCGCGAAAACCCTAGGGATATTGCGAAAACACAGATAATTAGATAGTGGTGAAAATATTTCTCAATCTTACCTACTGGAAAAAAAAGGGTTTTTGCAAAAATACGAGTCGCTCTAGTAATATTGCGAAACCCAACGTTAGCTAAATATTATGAAATTAGAACGGCGATTGGCCGGTCGGAGCGCCCAAAACGAGACCTCCTCTGATAGGTTAACGTTTTAAATGTCAATCATTCACACACGTTGTTTAATGTTTGTGTTTTTGAGAGCGACTCAGCAATCTTTTGTATTAAATATGGTTAAAAGTGTGGTTGGACTTGAAAAAAAGTGCGAATAGTTCTACAGAGATGTGATCTATGATGTAATACTTCAAAGCTCACAGGGTAAAACTAGGAACCAATCAGAATAAGTTCATGGTCAGTAAGCAAAAATCTAGCCAATCAGAGTCTGGATATTCAATCTTACTAGAACGACTCGTATTTTTGCAAAACCCCTATCTTTTTCCAGTCAGACTGAGAAATGTTTTCACCATTGTCTAATTATCCGTGTTTTCGCAATATCCCTAGGGTTATCGCAAAAATTCGAAGTATCAAAACATCCTAGGACATACAGGGTTAGTTTTCAATAACCGGCCAAATTTTCACAAGGTGTTCTACCCATGAATATTAACAACTTTCACTGTGGGGCCAACTCTAAAATCACGAAAAAAAAATTTGCTGTTTCATACAAAAGTTCAATACCTACTCGGCCAAAATGTATGAAACAGCAGATTTTTTTTCTCGCGATTTCAGAGTTGGTCCTGTAGTGTAAGTTGTTCATATTCATGGGTAGATCACCCTGTGAAAATTTGGCTAGTGATTAAAAAATTGCCCTGTATAGAAGCAATGCTGACTCGTACAGTGACACAAAAGATATTAGGTATCTGTAGCCCTCGTTAAAAAAGAGACTTTCTGAATTTACTGGACAATGTATGTGAAACGAGGCGCATAGATGCAGCTATCAGCACACGCAGTAAAACTGTATCTGTACTTTTGAAAAATTACTGGGTATTTTAGATTTTTGTTATAATGGTGAAATCATGACAATGCACGGCCATTAAAGTTGCAGATAAAATAATCAATTGAGTGTTTATTAGTTTTATAATCGTAAGACAAAATATACCTCTGAGCATACATGATGCAAATATCGATTTTAACTGTTTGTGCTGCTAGCGCCACTACTGGTGAAACTGTGCAAATTCTAAAACATAAGTGTAGGTACTTTAAATCTTATGTGTTTATCTCTATGGGACCCCTAAACTTTTGCTTTATTTTCTCCAGAATATTTTCCTACTACAAGTAATCTACAATAGTATGTGTTACTGCCCTTTGTAACATACAGGGCCAAATTTTCGCTGAGTGTTCTACCCAAGAATACGAACAACTTTCACTATGGGACCAACTCTGAAATCACGAAAAAAAATCAGCTGTTTCATACATTTTGGTCGAGTAGGTATTGAACTTTTGTATGAATCAGCTGATTTTTTCTTCGTGATTTCAGAGTTGGTCCCATAGTAAAAGTTGTTCATATTCATGGGTAGAACACCCTGCGAAAATTTGGATAGTGATTAAAAAAATGCCCTGTACCTATAGGACTTAACCATTTGGATTTTATTAAGTACCTTATTTTGACAAATTTTACATACAATATACAAGCTAACACTAAAATTTAAAACCTAAACTAGATATCATTTAAAATATATCTTAATGTAGGTAGGTAGTCCGAGGACAGATTGCGGGAATTTGAAATAAGTAGGTATTTTTTTAATTCTTATATTATCGATGAAGACGTTACTAGTTACCTGACGAATGCGGAAATTCAGAAAGAGAAACGAAAGTAATATTAAGTATTTCCATTTATTACGAAAAAAAAAATCAAAACAAAAGAACAGGTTCTTATAAAACAATTTCTCTATGTTTTGCCTTCAAATGCCCTTTCCAGCTACATTTTTGAACAAAGGACATCCCACAAAACTCACATTCAAATCGTCGATCATTGTTGTGGATCCTCATGTGACTGCTTAGAGTGGATTTTCTTCCATATGATTTCAGACATATTTCGCATTGGAACTCCCTTTCCCCAGTATGTGTTAGCATATGCTTTTTAACATCATGAGAAGAAAAGAATCTCATGTCACAAGTCATACATTTGTGCATTCTCTCTAACAGATGATCTCTTTTTACGTGGAGCCTCAGTTTACGCTTGGTGGTATAACACCTGTCGCAAGCATTGCATTGGTATAGTGTTGGCTTTACACCGTGGATTTCAGACATATGCAGTTCCTTAGTATGGTAGTCTCTAAAGCCTTTGTTGCAGTATGCGCATCTATTAAGCACATCGGTGTGAGTATGGTTACATCTCTCATGGGATCGCTTTTTCAACAGCGTGTCGTAGACCTTCGGGCAGTAGCTGCAAGGGAACACTCCTTTTAGGTGTGTGCTGCGATGTCTGGTCCAACTTCCCTGGGTAACGAATCCAGAATCGCAGACGTCACAAATATAGTTCCTGTAATGCGAGTGCATATGCTCCTGGAGCTTTTTAAACTTGTCGAAAGTACTGGGACATAAGCAGCAAGTAAGAATATCTGTTTCAAATTTGAAAGGTAAGATATGATTTTTAATGTCAGTGTGCATAAATTTTTTATGCTCGTCTTGCATATGAGTTAATAAATCTTCCAGACTATCTATGGTTGTAGCACAATCCGTGCACTCGAGGTTGGTGATGTCTAGTTTGACATTGTATTCTGAAATGGTGGTCTTAGTTGAGTATCCAATTGTAGGGTCTGTTCTAGTTGCATGATCTGTCAGTGTATGCCTTTTTAAATCCATAGCCTCTGGGAACTCTTCGAAACAGTAACTGCACACGTATCCCACGCGTCCGCGACGCATTATTGGCGTAGCGTTAGTACATTGTAGGATTTGTCTGACGTTATGGCGATGTTTATTCAATTCACTCACGTACGGTTTGATAGTATCATTTACCTTTAATCTTTTCTTTGTTTTCTTTTCAGGTCCTACGATTACTAATACAGCTGGCTCTAAATTTTTGATTTCACTTTTCTTGCTCACTGTTTCTGGATTACCTATAAAGAAAATTTGAAGGTTATTGTATAATATAGTTTTTTTTTAGTCAACTGACCATATTCTTTGCTTTTGTACAAATAAATTCATTTTCGTCTATGCAGCAGATACAGAACAAAATATATTTCAATCTGTCGATAGAATGTTGCTTATTATAATAAGCACGTTACATATTACAAACATACTTTGCAAGCGCCTTTCGTCGTTGTCTAATAGACGGCTTTTGCACATAATTATTTGAGTCATGAGATCGTGGTAGTACATGGGCAAACATGGGCAAGAGCAGTGGTGGCCTAGTGGTAACGACCGCGACTTACGAGTTACAACTCGTAAGTCGCGGTCGTTACCACTAGGCCACCACTGCTCTTGACCTACAGGTCGTAGATTCGAACCCTAACAGGCGCTTTACTTTGTGTAAATTATTTCATCACCACTGCTCATAAAATGGTGAAGGAAAACATCAAGAGGTAACCGGCATGTTCTAGAACCAAAAATTCGAAGACATGTGACATCTACCAACCCGCACTGGGCCCGCGTGGTGAATTACAGCACACTCCCTCTCACAGAGAGGAGGCCTGTGTCCCAGCAGTGGAAACATTATGCTATGGCATTATGTGGGCTGATTATGCTATGTTAGGCTATGGACAAAAATTACTATTCAGTGTATCCAAAATGGCAGGAAACAGCAACGCGGCAGGCTCAGGAAGAGTTGGCGAAATGAGCTGGACTTTTTTTTAAAGATGCACGGGAAAATTATTAGATGTAAGAGGCCGCTTTAGCCCCGCAGTATAATAATAAATAATAATCCAGTATGTACCTACCTACTGTATTAATAGATGTTGGAATATTTTGTATCCAGTTATTTGTTAAATATAGTGACGGTGCTTGTAAAGATGAATAATTAAAAGCCTTTCCAGAAGAAAGTTATTATTTGTATGCACACAATAAATCTGTCGAAATTAAACTTAAACTCTACAAAAATCTCGTCTTAGTGAAAATCTACAATCTAATGACATTACAAAAGCGAGATTGCGTCTTTTACTGATCATTTAGCATATACTTGACACCTATAATGAAATGTTACAGATTTAGCAACTATTAGGATATGTAGACAGCCACACATGAAAAGATATTACAACATTTTTACATTCACATATAATTCTAACCGTCCAAAACATCCAAGATGTTTGAACGTGGACAAACCAAAAGAGAAACTTGTGTAGTATTTTACAGGAAAGGTGTAAGTTTACGTATCTATGTAGTTCAAAACCTCATTGTACATTTTCTCCGTGTCTATTCTTCATATGTCCTTTCCAACTACACTTCTGCACGAATGCCTGCCCGCAGTGTCTGCACTTAAAGCGTCTATCATCTAAATGTATCCTCATATGCTGTGTCAAAGTTTTCTTCTGGGCGTAAGCTTTATGACATACGTCACACTGAAACGCCTTCAGCCCCGAATGCTTCGTTGAATGCATTTTCAAACTACTAGAATTGAAGAACCTCATTTCACATTGGGAACACTTATGTTTTCTTTCCATCAAGTGGTCTCTCTTTGTGTGTATTGTCAAAGCTCTTTTGTATTGGAAAGTTTTGTCACAAGCTTGGCATTTGAGAGCACGTATCTGAACGCCATGGACTTTCGCCAAATGTTCATCCTTGTTTTTGGTACTCGTGAACCTTTCGTTACAGTATCCGCATTTGCTCACCAAATATCCTAATATATGCACCGCTTTTTCGTGCGACTGTTTCTTTCTTAGTGTATCAAATATTTTGGGGCAAAACTTGCATTTGAATACGCCCAACTTGTGTTTTTCTGAATGACTTCTTAGACTGGTAAGGGTCACGAAACCTAGATCGCACTGCTCGCAAATATAGTTCCTGTAATGTGTATGCATATGTTCCTGTAATTTCCGAAACTTTTCGAATATGTTGGAGCAAATGCAGCAGCGAATATCATCATTTTCAAACTTGAATGGTAAAATCTTATTCTTGATATCGGTAAATATTTTTTTTTTATGCTCATTTTGGAGATGATCTACAAGCTGCTCTAAAGACGGAATATCTGAACTGCAGAGCTTACATCGTAAGCCTGTAATGTCTAATTTGACGCAGAATTCAGTTTTTCTGGAGTTCTTTATAACATGTGCAGTTACTGGGTTATATTTGTCTCCATGAATTTCTAGGTTATGCTTCTTTAGATCGGCAGGGTTGTGATACTGGTCTTTGCAGTAACAACAGACGTAACCCGTGTCTAGCTTTTGAAGGAAAGGGGTCGCATTGCTGCACATTATTATCATTTGCGTGTTGTTCTGATGCTTTTCAAATTCTTCTCTTACTGCCATCTTGGCTTTAGCAGGGTTAAGGCTCACTTTAACAGCGCTTTCCTTGGCTGATGGGTTGTGTTTTGGTTCTGGTTGTTTCTTAGCTTTGTTGTCACCTACAAAGAAAATAAAAGATTATTCTTGAGTCTTTTCTGGTTTGATATTAGTTGCTATCATGGTATTTAATTGTTGAACAGAATGATTCTGAAATTCGCCGTGTATTAGGTACTGTTTTACTCACATCACTGACAACGTCATATACGTCAACGTCATGAAATGCACTTAGTATAATAGATGGACAATTGGACATCCTTGACGTCTTACAACTTCTAATGAATGACACTTCTCTTCTGTCGTGTAATAGAAGAACACGTATATATTTTTTATCCTTTTCATGCCTTGCGTGACCTTAGTGACGTGTCATTCATTTTTTAGTTTGTATTCCAAAAGATAATTTGCAATGAATTTTTATACTTTCTGTTGCTTAGCCTTTATAAAGGCATTTGATTACGTCTTTTATACGCGCAGATGACGCATGTTAACGCAACAAAGATGTCGACTGGCAGTCGGTACAATTCCTTGGTACATGAGTTTGATTGTAGATCTACTATTCGCACATTCATGAATTAAGCGGCGCGTTTATATCACTCGCGCAGATTAGTTGCAAAACGATACCTATGGTTACGAATTCAAAATCAGGAGCTGAATGCACCTTGTTAGTTTTCGGAGGGCTGTCCCTTACACCCTGTATAGTAAAAATAGAACAAAACGTAGCTATTTTTCGTGTCAGTCTATATGACCGCGTTGTTCTTCTAACGGCCGATCCCAATAACCTAGTTTCAGTACAAGACAGATCGCTATTGATGGTAGACAGCATAATTCTATCTGTCCCTATGTCAGGCCGGTAAGATTCCATAATCTCTTATAGATTAATGGGACGTTAAAACCATAAATAGATAGGTTTTTCTATCTCCAGTATGCCAAAACTGGTGATAGATAGGTTATTGCCTTGGGTTCGGCCGCAAACTGCATAACGAATTTTGATGCGGTTTTCACTGTCATTTAGAGAATTTATTTCGAGAACGTTGCTAAATAATAATAAAACAATATATCACTTAAATACAATTTATTAAAACGCGTGGTACAATGAAATTGAAACTCAGCATTACAAATCTTAACAAAAATAAGAATTACATGACTTTAAAGGGATTTTTATAAAATCAACCCTTACAAACATGAAATGGGGTTACTGCTTGCTTCGATTTACGTGAAATGTATATAAAAGACAGCAAACGATTTAAAAAAAAAACTAACCCTCTCGAAATTAAAGCAGGGAACACAATTTTCAAGAGAAACTTCTCAGGCGGCGATTCATTAATTAGTCGAGTATTGAGAGTGAAATTTCAAGGAAGCATCACGTTTAGGCACATTTCGTTATATGAGAGAGAAGAAAGATGTAACTCTTTCTGTCTCTCACACTAAATCACTCTTATTCTTTATTTTTTTAAGAAGTTTCACTTATATCACGTGAACGGTGCTGCACGCGCAATTTGTTTTATGAAAATCTTATTGCTTCGATTTACCCTTTAAAAGAAGAAGGTGTTTAAGATAGAAGCGAAAGAACGAAGTCCACGCGGACGACGTCGCGGGCTAAGTGCTAGGCTATAATGTATACTAAAAAAAACTGTGAAGGTTCCCAATTCAAACCAGTTCGCCGTGCTTACTCCTCATGTGCCCCTTCCAACTGGCTTTCTGCACAAAGGCCTGACCGCAGTGCTCGCATTTAAACCGTCTAATGTCACTGTGTATTTCCATATGCTGCCTTAAAGTTTCCTTCCGGCCATATGACTTCAGACACACAGTACATTGGAACTCTCTTGATTTTGTATGCGTTACCATGTGAAACTTTACGTCGGCATCTTTGAAAAATGCCTTATCGCATTGTGTACACTTGAACCGTCTCTCCATCAAGTGGTCTCGTCTCGTGTGGATCCTTAGTGCGCTTGTGTTCGGAAACGTCCTGTCGCACGCATGACATCTGACAACTTTCAATTTGACTCCGTGCATTTCCACTAAGTGCTCATCCCTTTTCGCAAACTTGTTAAATCTCTCATTACAGTACCCACACTTACTACTCATATGCTTATGTACGTGGACTGCCTTTTCATGATATTGTGCCTTCTTCTTAGTTTCAAAAGTTTTTGAGCACAAATTGCATTTAAAAACGCCTGTTATATGTGAGGCGACGTGTCGCCTAAGAATTCCTTTGGTTATAAATCCCATGTCACACACATCGCAAATAAAATTCCTGTAATGAAGGTGCATGTGTTCAAGCAATTTTCTAAACTTTTCAAAAACACTTGAGCACAAACAGCATGTCATGGTGTCGTTGTTAAACTTAAATGGAAAGAGTTGGTTTTTGATTTCCGTATGTATATCTCTTTTGTGATCACCTTTTAGATGTTTTATCAAGTTTTCTAGTGTGTCTATGTTAGCATCGCAAAGTGAGCATTGTAAATCAGTTATATCCAGTCTCATACAAAATTCGTCTTTTATGTTTTTATTAACATTTGGTATGACGGAGTCGTATAGTCCTTTATGATTGTCACGAGTATGTTTCTTCAGAGCTGCAGGGTCTGGATACTGAGAATCGCAGTAGCAACACATATAACCTCGATAATTGACTCCGACGAAGGGCGTGGCATTGGAGCAAGTTAGAATTTCTTTTAGGTTTGTGTGGTGTTTCTTCATTTCTTCCATCATTTCTAACCTCGCTTTAGTGACCTTAAAGGGAAGCCATTTTTTTCCTTTTCCCCGTTTGGGTTTATTTTCATTATTTGTTTTACGATGCCCGATTGGTTTATCTCGTGTACCTATAAAGAAAACGATATTTTAATTCATTTGTATGTGTTTTCTATGTTTGTTTTGTATCTTGGTTGCAGGTAAGGTTAACCAAGTTTGGTTTAAGGAATAGGAGACGTTTTAAAGCAAGCAAGGCTCCTCATAGTTCCGAAGAATAACGCTGAAACCAAAGGGAAATCTTTTGCAGTTCAACAGGTCACTTGAAATCAAACAACCATTGTTATGAACTGAACTTTATTTTCACTTTGCACCATGTATTGTACCTACCCATATTTGCAAAATAAATAATCTTTACCTTTATGAAATCGATATATTTTACAAACAATATACTAAACGACAAAAAGCAAAAACAATATGGAAACTCAAAGATCTTATTTATACAATATACAGATTCATTGGTTAAACGATGTACATAATTGAAATGTGGTATTCAGAATTCGATTCTCGTTCCAAATTAAGTAAAAACAAATATTTCGGTACAAGTAGCGGCACGTAAGTCTAGCGCTGAGCGATACGTGGAAGGGATTGCTGCGCATGTGTACTGTCGCGCACGCAATACATTTATTAGCAAAATAATGTTTATGACATTATTTTTATGTAATGCCAAATAATAGGTCTGGTGCTAAACGAAATGTTAACAGTTTATAGTAAGTACCTAATATATAGTTTTAGCAAGTTTTGTGGGGAGTAGAAAATAAAAACATTATTTGGCAATTTATTAATTTTTATTTTCCATTAATCTGAATCTGACAATGGTGTCACGCCTTCCATGGTGTCTTGATAGAGCCTTTTACGTGTTGACGGCCCGGGCTCAGGACTGCTTCGTTCGTCAGCACTAGCAGCGTCATCTTCATCAAACTCACTAATGCTATCGTCTGAACTGTCTCCATTAACGTGAATGATAAATTCTTCTGTTACTAAATCCACGACATGATCACTCTTTGCATATTGCTCTTCTATATCCTTCACCTTTTTGCATAACTTTTGCATTCCCATGCACCCATCAGTAAAACTTTTTCTTGTATGAGGTCAATACATTTAGCAACACTCCATTTAACATTTTTGCTGCCTACATACTGTTTAATATCGGACCATGCCATTTCGATGGGATTTAGATCTGGGTGGTATGGTGGTAGTCTGAGCACTTGATGGCCTTGTTCAGCTAGGATTCGATCAATCGAAAATGTTTTAAATTTATCCTTGTTAGCCCTTATTAAATTGTACAACTAAGGTTTCAAAAGTGTTTCCTCGTACTGTATGCCTTTTTCAGTTAGCCAAGCCTGCATGTCAACTTTTTTGGAAGTAGAAGCTGGTGCCCGATCCCACTGTTTATTGTGATACGACGCGTTATCGACTACCACGACGGAATTGGGTGGTAAGTTTGGCATTAACTGTGTTCAGAGCCACTTCTCATAGTTTTCGAAATTCATGTTGTCGTGGTAGTCGCCTGATTTGGTACCAGCTTTAAAAGTCAGCAACGCATTGGGTATAAAACCAGTTTCAGACCCGGCGTGGACTATGACAACTCGCTGTCCCTTCGAGACAGGTTTTTTTAGGCCCTTAGTAGTGTGGCGGCATCGCCACAATGGAACGCGTCACACTGACGTCACGCAAAATCCTGCATCGCGCAAACAGAGTTTACCGCGCGACTAGCATATATACAACATCCCGACATCAACCGTCGGGCAGTAGCCCACCAGACACAACACCCGTCTGGTCGGAGGATCCTCCCTTTTCTATGGAGGATGAGTGAACTTTACACCCTGTTCCTCATGCCTCTATACTGGTGACCCCGAACATGAACGTCAGCGCAGCCTTCGTGCAACTACTAAAGCGTGACGTCATCAGCATCACTTCCTCGAGCTTTCGAGCAGCGAGTCACACAGCCAGCCAGCACCCACGGCTTCAACGGGTATCCTGACCACAAGCATGCAGCGACCGCGCATACCTGGTCATCACCCTCAGCCTCATCAGCAACCTTGGCACAGCACACTGCACTCTCGGCCGGTCAAACAAGCAGAGCCCTTCAAACCTCTCCTGGTCGACGCCAGCAGTCAGCCTCAACCCGGCGCTGTACCACATCCGACGCATTGGAGCATAACGCAGCGCCACCCCGACTCAATGGGGGCATCTCCGCAGACAGTTCCGACTCACGATGAACTATGCGGCACCCGGTTCCGACTCATTGGAACCTCAACTGGCCCTGGCAAGCATCGCAAGATACACGACTCAGCCCACTATCGACCTCCGGTCTCCGGAGGGGAGTGATGTGGCGGCATCGCCACAATGGAACGCGTCACACTGACGTCACGCAAAATCCTGCATCGCGCAAACAGAGTTTACCGCGCGACTAGCATATATACAACATCCCGACATCAACCGTCGGGCAGTAGCCCACCAGACACAACACCCGTCTGGTCGGAGGATCCTCCGACCAGACGGAAATGCATGTATAGAGGCATGAGGAACAGGGTGTAAAGTTCACTCATCCTCTATGAAAAGGGAGGATCCTCCGACCAGACGGGTGTTGTGTCTGGTGGGCTACTGCCCGACGGTTGATGTCGGGATGTTGTATATATGCTAGTCGCGCGGTAAACTCTGTTTGCGCGATGCAGGATTTTGCGTGACGTCAGTGTGACGCGTTCCATTGTGGCGATGCCGCCACAGTAGTACCATCGGTCCAGGCTTTTGAAGACGAGTGCGATGAATCTACGTAAGATTCGTCTGTATAAACAATAGGCCTTCCCTCTTGACGATATCGTTTTATTTCTTGTAAATATTCGATACGTTTCAAACGTATATTTGAAGTCTCAATCAGCACTTTCCGGTTGTTTTCGGTGTTTTTCCACCGAAATCCCAAACTCTTAATTATTCGCCGAAGACTTCGTTCTGAGCCTTTGAAATTAATGTCTTCCTCTAGCTTCCTTTTAAGTTTTCCGACGGTAGGAAGTTCATTATTTGTGTTGTGAAAGTTATGAATGCACCTCTTTATTACTACTTGGTCGAAGTTATCAATGTTTGTAACCGGTTTTGTTCTGGACCGTTTTTTGCCAGGCGTTCTGAACACTGTGATCAAATCAGAACTATTGGCTTGATTAGAGATGTTTCTTACTGTTGCAATTGACGTTTTAGTAGACTCTGCTGTCCTTTTTTGGATTTTCCCTAAATCGCTGATTAGACCATTTAGTTTAATGTTTCCCGTCTTAATAATTTCGGCGGTTTGTTTAATTTGGCTCAAATTTACAGTACTGCTGTCCGAAAGACTGAGTAAAGTATTTGCGGCTTCGTTAATTTCAGTTTTAATTTGTTTCAAAGAATCAATTATTTCGATAGATTCCCTTTTTAGAAAACAATTTACGTCGTAAACCATTTTCCTTGCCTGTCTTTTCAAAACAGGATTAGGCATCTTTATTCCCTTTTAACTTTTTAAGTCACAACACAACAGAAACAAACTTAAACAACTAAATTTAACAAACAAATTCAAACTTTAACAAACAATTTCAACAAACAAAACACAACAACAATAATTAACGTTATGACGCGACTGTACACGGGATGGGCGCGGAGCGTCGTATTGGCTCGGGGAACCGAATGCGACTGGAGAGCCAATCGGCGCTACGCACGCTCGCCCTTCATTCCGCTAGCCCCCCTCGAGTACCTTAATTTTTACTTCCGCGCAATAACGGTCAGCGCTAAAGTTTCGTGCCGCTACTTGTACCTATATAAATATATATATCTACTCAAATAAATAAAATTGAAGTGTCTGTTTGTAATGGCTAAATAACAGCTTTTTACCAAAATGCATATGAAAGTATTGGGTTGGCAACATAGTGCTCACTTTGAAAAAAAAAATATTTCTTCTTATCGAAATGAACTAGAAAGTTCTCTTTTTAGATAAATCTAGAACATTCGGGAAGCTTTATCATGGAATAAATAAAAGGCGGCTAGAGCGCGTCTTTGGCAGTTTAATCCATGACATGGACGAACACGCTATTCGAGCTGTAATATTTTACGAGTTTAAACGTGGCTCCAGTATGAGGCAGACAAATGCGAATATCAACAACGCATTTGGAGAGGGCACAGTCACAAAGTCAACTGTAAGTCGATGGTTTCGTCGCTTTCGATCCAGCGATACAACACTAGAGGCTCGAGCCCGTTCAGGTCGACCAGTCAAATTCGATGTCGACATGCTGCTGGCAGTATTAAATCAAAACTCGGATGCTACTACTCGCGAGTTAGCGCAGCCACTTGGCTGCAGTCACACGGCTATCGAAAAGCGACTGCATGCACTGGGATATCGGCGAGTGCTGGCAAAATGGATTCCGCATTAGTTGAGTATGGCAAACCGAGCTGCCCGAATATCGATTTGTCAATCGTTGCTCCTCCAGCCCAAACAAAAGGAGTTTCTAAGTGATTTAGTAACAGGAGAATATTTATTCCATTCGAAAGTGAGTCAGTATTTAGTTGCCAACCCAATATATAAGGTGCTATAAAAATATCTGCCACGGCTTCAATGGGAGACAGTATTATGTCTAGAGATTACAGTAGTGAAGTACTCCGGAATAGTTAAATCAATTTGAGAAAATAAAGTAATTAAATAAACATTTACTCTATTCTGCATAACGTGGTTCACAAACTACGCGCGATGTGTCGCTTCGTCAATGAAAACAATTGCTATCTCTTTGTAACTATTCTTGAATGAACACCGAAATCAGCTGACCTGAGCGGGTGACGTCACAGTGGCGTGTGCGATGATAACGGTTACAATACGGGCGCCATCGGGGAAGTGCGCGGGAAGCGGGCGGGGGAGTAGCATTCCTAGAAGGTCCTCAATTATTGCGCACGGGTTAATACTCTCAGTTTGAATCATTTTCAAGCCTATTATTAATCCATTGCTCCATTCGAAAAATGTGTCTGCACAACAACGTAACTAACGCAATGAATGTTGTTGAACTGTTAAAATGAAACCCATTGCTCTGGTACACTTGAACTCTTGTAAAGTGGTATGGACGGAGCTCTTCCTGATTTAGAAGTCGCCACACGTAGTTGTCGCTCACGTCGAAGAATAGCAGCGTCCCTGGTGCTCGCATGAGGATGACGCCGGAAGAAGTCCAACACTTCATCTTCGAATTCGGCAGAATATCGAGGCCTACCTGCGTCAACCGCAGGCAAGCGGCCGTGTTCTCTAATGGTATGACGACTCAATCGCACACCAAACCTCGGCTAGTATAAGCTTACTTACATCTTAAGCTCATTAATGACAGACCATGCACAGACTTAACTGTTGGGTCAAGAAGCAAGAAATTTGCCACAAGAGTTCTTTAAATAGCGAAAAAGCACAAAGGATGGATTTTTGAAAATACTTCCCGTAAAAGGGGTAAGTAAGGGATGAAAGTTTGTATGGAAGTTCGGCATTATTGCCGATGGGAGGCGCACGGCTGTGCTTGGCAAAATGCCAAAAGTCAACATTAAGTTCAGCTGTTCTATGTGTATCGTGTATGCGCCTTCTATGCGGATCATGTCATGTTTTATTCAATTTAGTTTTTATTCGTTCCATGTGATGTGAGCATAATTTAACGTACCCGTAATAAACCCCTGGTTCGTTTAACCAGTCATATTCAGACCAGTTCGCCGTGCTTACTTCTCATGTGCCCCTTCCAGCTGGCTTTCTGCACAAAGGCCTGACCGCAGTGCTCGCATTTAAACCGTCTAATGTCACTGTGTATTTCCATATGCTGCCTTAAAGTTTTCTTCCGGCCATATGCCTTCAGGCAAACAGTACATTGGAACTCTTTTGTTTTTGTATGCGTTACCATGTGAAACTTTAAATCAGCAGCTTGGAAAAATGCCTTATCGCATTGTGTACATTTGAACCGTCTCTCCATCAAGTGGTCTCGTCTCGTGTGGATCCTTAGTGCGTATGTGTTCGGAAACGTCCTGTCGCATGCCTGACATTTGATAACTTTCAACTTGACTCCATGCGTTTCCACCAAGTGCTCATCCCTTCTCATATGATTCTTAAATTTCTCATTACAGTACCCACACTTACTCTGCAAACCCTTGTATACGTGAAGAACTTTTTCATGACGCTGTGCCTTCTTTTTAGTTTCAAAGGTTTTCGAGCACAAATTACATTTATATACGCCTGTTGTATGTTCGGCGACGTGTCCCCTGAGGCTTCCTTTGGTTATGAATCCCATGTCACACACATCGCAAATGAAATTCCTGTAATGAAGGTGCATGTGTTCAAGCAATTTTCTAAACTTTGCAAAAACACTTGAGCACAAACAGCATGTCATGGTGTCGCTGTTAAACTTAAATGGAAAAAGTTGGTTTTTGATTTTCGTATGTATATCTCTTTTGTGATCACCTTCTAGATGTTTTAACAAGTTTTCTAGTGTGTCTATGTCATCGTCGCAAAGTGTGCATCGTAAATCAGTTATATCCAGCCTAATACAAAAGTTGTCAATAATGTTCTTATTAACATTTGGTATTACGGAGTCGTATAGTCCTTTATGATTGTCACGAGTATGTTTCTTCAGAGCTGCAGGGTCTGGATACTGAGAATCGCAGTAGGAACACAAATAACCTCGATAATTGACTCCGACGAAGGGCGTGGCATTGGAGCAAGTTAGAATTTCTTTGAGGTTAGTGTGGTGTTTCTTCATTACTTCCATCATTTCTAACCTCGCTTTAGTGACCTTACAGGGAAGCCCTTTTTTTCCTTTTCCCCGTTTGGGTTTATTATCATTATTTGTTTTAGGATGCCTGATTGGTTTATCTCGTGTACCTATAAAGAAAACGATATTTTAATTCATTTGTTACTATCCTTGTAGGTTAGAGTAACGTAAATTGGATTCAAGACAGATCAGACATTAGATAGGATCAATTGCGTTCGTTCTCGTAGAGTATTTTTTAACATCAGGCTATTGACTTACTGGCTTACTGTTAGATGAATGGAAAAAAAGAGCTTCTCGCTTCTTCTAAAATCATTTATCATTTCTCGTTGAGTTTTAATTGCACTAAATAATAATAAAAATATACAGTGAGGTGCATCCCTCGAGAAACGCCATGTCAGCAAAATTGTTATTACACAAATACAAGTAGGTACTGAAGACCTTACTCGTACAATGTGCTCCGGCAAGCATGGGTCTTCTTAACTCCAGTGGCACCACTTAGAACTAAAAGAAAAAAAGCGAATTTATTCATTTTTTTTTTCGAATTCTCGATAGGTTTACGTCGAGTACTTATTATGAAAATGGGTTTTTTTCCATTTGTCACCATCTTTGCTGCAGGTAAGGATAACGTAGCTTAGCATTAAGAATAGAAGACTTTATTAAGCAAGCAAGTAACGTCATAGTTCCGAGGCTTAACACTTGGAACTACATGAAGATAAATGATATTTATATCTGCAAATTGGTAAAAAAAAAAAACACTTGTACACGAAAAATAACTTATGTTTTAAAATTAGATTAGCTCAGTGGTTCCTAGCCGACTACTTTGAGAAGAAAGACCGAAACAAAATCGGAGGTCACAGTCTATTTTAATGTTGATCAGGCCATATGAGGACCATTCAGATTAATGAGATGGTCTTATGAGGACAGAACCACACAGATTTGAGTGGACCCGTCCAGTCATTGCACGCATTTGTCAGTAATCATGTAGCTCAACTCAGATCTTAAGGACCTCAACGACTCGAAGAACAATACCAAAGAAAGGATATTTGGGTAGGGCGCATAAAGTACTCAAACTGCCAAATTATCATTACAACTAACTGAAAACAAAAATGATCCACATAGTCCTACCTATAGGTAATTCCTTCGAAGTGCAAAAGTCACTTGAAATCAAACAAACATTGTTAAGTAAACATTCTATTTCATAAAAAAAATTATTCACAAAAAAGACAGTTTAAAACTAAAACCCAACTACAACAAAACGCTAAATAAAAAGGTAAGTATAAACAAGACGTCGTCGATGTTAATTTTTTCGGATTTCACATAGTCGGAGTCACACACATTTTTGGATGTAACATCCGTCATTTGATTCATATACAATGTAGCCTATGTCACCCGGACCATAATAATAACGAATCGATTGACGCCTCATTCATCAAAATCGGATAAGGAGTTTAGGAGCTACGGTACCGGTGGAACGTGGGTACGTAAATACAAACATACATAAATTGAAATGCGGTTTACAGTATTCAATTTATCTAAATAAATAAATAACTTAAGATCTTTTTACTGAGACTACTTTTCGACAAAAACGGTTTGGAGGGGATGGAGGGGGGTTAAATTTTTTGGAGCGAAGTCGCGCGCAAAGTGCTAGTTCTTCCATATAATCATTGACACCCCCCAATACTCAATACTCTTGGGAATAGTTTATAAAAACAAAAAATCACAAAGTTCATAATTTACTTAGGCCCACTGCAATAAAGAATAATTGAATTGAATTGCATGTTTATTCGGGTTAAATGAATAAATGTAGAGTTTGTAAACTCCAAGTAACTAACATTTACGCGTTGCGCCACTAAAAACTAACAACACCGGGTTAGATAACCTGATATTAGTATTTTTTGACTTGGGAACACTGCAGTTCAATTGACCAAACATAAAATAGGATTGCAGTGTATATGTAATCCGACCAAAGATGAATTAACGAACATTGAACGGAAATTTTATACCCATCTCTTTTACACTGCATTACGATCCGTAATACTTACTTATCTTTAAATTTTATAACATGACATTCCATTTTTATCGATTGTGTGTGGTTTCCATGGACACTTAGTTTATTGATTGACAAAAACGTCAGATATGGAAAAATATGTTTTAAGTTTTTTCATAATGTCAATTTATTTTGACATTACGTACACTAACCCACAGTTTAGCGACGTAACTCTCCCACAACGGTGGATTTAATATTAATTAAAAGTTTAACTCTAGGTTTACCTCTAACTCTTGGTGGCGCAAGATGAATTATTTGATTATCCCTGAGTAACCTGTTAACTCCGAGTTATATAGGATAACCCATGAACACGCAAGTGGGGCTTAGATGAGTATTCGTGCCGAGTTTCAAGTTTATAAACTCGAGGAATAAGATTTTTCATACAAACAAAATCCCCCTTTTCACCGCCTTAAAGGTGAAATTTCCAAAAACCCCTTCTTAGTGCTCCCCTACGTTATAAAAGGAAGCTGTGTGCAAAATTTCACGTTCCTAGTCCCCATAGTTTCAGCTGTACGTTGATATGTCAGTCAGTCAGTTTCTCCTTTTAAATAAATAGAACGTATTATATTTATTAACCGACCTCAAGGAGGTTATGCATTAGATAAGATAAAATAATTATTTATTTGTAAAACATAGGTAAAGACATACATAGATTTTAAAAATTAGGTAGAGCATTATGCTTTGCCAATATTGACATACAAAAGATGAATATGATTAAGAACGATTAAATGAATGGGCACTTAAATTACAACGATAAATTTATTACAATACTAATAAATTGCATGCAAATTAAATTTTACTAGAATTTTATTCATAGTCAATTTCATTTTATGTCATAATTTAAAGTCAATTCAATTCAAAAGATTAATGTAAAGTATTAAAATTTATGTCAGCATTATAGAGATGTGTCATTAAGAAAACTCGTCTGGATTATAATGGCATCTTTCAAGCAGTAACCCGTTAAGTGTTTTTTAAACTTCTGCATTCGGTAAGAAACACCAGTTTCTCCGCGATTACTGGGCCGTTTTCCATGATTCTTTTTCATTTGGTAGAGTAAATTTGCGGGGTGGTCCCAGATAGTTTTTATTAACTTTGCTTTGGTAGTTTTTGAGTTAGCTTCCATAATACGTATTTAATCCACTTGGTGTATGTAGACGATGTTATTATAAGTTTCTGTCAGTGTTGTTTGTATAGCAAGCAGTGGTATACGAATGTACTTTAGGTAGGTACAGTCAGGCCGAAAATTATGTAGGTATACAAAAAGGTCATAAGGTGATGGGTTAAGGTCATAGGGTAGGGGGATGTTTTGTGACCCAATGTTTATTTTTTTTTGGTAAACCACAAATACTACTACGTTTTTACCTCTACGGTGGATACATTAAAAACAAAAGTTGTTGACTATACCACAAATAAAAAGTGTACAATAAAAACAGTTTACAAAAAAACATTACAAAGTTATTTATACACTTATTAACGAGAAAATTATATTTTAATAAAAATTTGCTTTATATTCAATAATGATTGCAAATTTTAAGAAGTAGAAATTTCTGTTCATGCTTAAAGAATAATTTCTTTATAAATTATTTTGAAGATTATTAATTTGTCACGTTTAATTTAATTAATATTTTTATTCGTTTTTTTTTATCGTTTGAGCACAATTTATCATAACCTTAAATAAGCGTTCGTATAACCAGTCATACTGTATATAATTCAGACCAGTTCGCCGTGCTTACTCCTCATGTGCCCCTTCCAGCTGGCTTTCTGCACAAAGGCCTGACCGCAGTGCTCGCATTTAAATCGTCTAATGTCACTGTGTATTTCCATATGCTGCCTTAAAGTTTCCTTCCGGCCATATGCCTTTAGGCAAACAGTACATTGGAACTCTTTTATTTTTGTATGCGTTACCATGTGAAACTTTAAATCGGCAGCTTGGAAAAATGCCTTATCGCATTGTGTACATTTGAACCGTCTCTCCATCAAGTGGTCTCGTCTCGTGTGGATCCTTAGTGCGTATGTGTTCGGAAACGTCCTGTCGCATGCCTGACATTTGATAACTTTCAACTTGACTCCATGCGTTTCCACCAAGTGCTCATCCCTTCTCATATGATTCTTAAATTTCTCATTACAGTACCCACACTTACTCTGCAAACCCTTGTATACGTGAAGAACTTTTTCATGACGCTGTGCCTTCTTTTTAGTTTCAAAGGTTTTTGAGCACAAATTGCATTTAAAAACGCCTGTTGTATGTGAGGCGACGTGTCGCCTGAGGCTTCCTTTGGTTATAAATCCCATGTCACACTCATCGCAAATGAAATTCCTGTAATGAAGGTGCATGTGTTCAAGCAATTTTCTAAACTTTGCAAAAACACTTGAGCACAAACAGCATGTCATGGTGTCGCTGTTAAACTTAAATGGAAAGAGTTGGTTTTTGATTTCCGTATGTATATCTCTTTTGTGATCACCTTTTAGATGTTTTATCAAGTTTTCTAGTGTGTCTATGTTAGCATCGCAAAGTGAGCATTGTAAATCAGTTATATCCAGTCTCATACAAAATTCGTCTTTTATGTTTTTATTAACGTTTGGTATGACGGAGTCGTATATCCCATTATGATTGTCACGAGTATGTTTCTTCAGAGCTGCAGACTCTGGATACTGAGAATCGCAGTAGCAACACATATAACCTCGATAATTGACTCCGACGAAGGGCGTGGCATTGGAGCAGGTTAGAATTTCTTTTAGGTTTGTGTGGTGTTTCTTCATTTCTTCCATCATTTCTAACCTCGCTTTAGTGACCTTACAGGGAAGCCCTTTTTTTCCTTTTCCCCGTTTGGGTTTATTTTCATAATTTGTTTTACGATGCCCGATTGGTTTATCTCTTGTACCTATAAAGAAAACGATATTTTAATTCATTTGTATGTGTTTTGTATGTTTGTTTTATATCTTGGTTGCAGGTAAGGTTAACCAAGTTTAGTTTAAGGAATAGGAGACGTTTTAAAGCAAGCAAGGATCCTCATAGTTCCGAAGAATAACGCTGAAACCAAAGGGAAATCTTTCGAAGTTCAACAGGTCACTTGAAATCAAACAACCATTGTTATGAACTGAACTTTATTTTCACTTTGCACCATGTATTGTACCTACCCATATTTGCAAAATAAATAATCTTTATGTTTATGAAATCGATATATTTCACAAGCAATATACTAAACGACAAAAAGCAAAAACAATATGGAAACTCAAAGATCTTATTTATACAATATACCGATTCATTGGTTAGGCGATGAACATAATTGAAATGTGGTATTCAGAATTCGATTCTCGTTCCAAATTAAGTAAAAACAAATAATTCTGTACCTATACATCTACACAAATAAATAAAATTGAAGTGTCTGTTTGTAATGGCTAAATAACAGCTTTTTACTAAATGCATATGAAAGTATTGGGTTGGCAACAAAGTATTGACTCACTTTGAAAAAAAAATTCTTTCTTCTTATCGAAATGAACTAGAAAGTTCTTTTTTTAGATAAATCTAGAACATTCGGGAAGCTTTATTATGGAATAAACAAAAGGCGGCTAGAGCGCGTCTTTGGCAGTTTAATCCATGACATGGATGAGCACGCTATTCGAGCTGTAATATTTTACGAGTTTAAACGTGGCTCCAGTATGAGGCAGACAAATTCGAATATCAACAACGCATTTGAAGAGGGCACAGTCACAAAGTCAACTGTAAGTCGATGGTTTCGTCGCTTTCGATCCAGCGATACGACACTAGAGGCTCGAGCCCGTTCAGGTCGATCAGTCAAATTCGATGTCGACATGCTGCTGGCAGTATTAAATCAAAACTCGGATGCTACTACTCGCGAGTTAGCGCAGCCACTTGGCTGCAGTCACACGGCTATCGAAAAGCGACTGCATGCACTGGGATATCGGCGAGTGCTGGCAAAATGGATTCCGCATCAGTTGAGTATGGCAAACCGAGGTGCCCGAATATCGATTTGTCAATCGTTGCTCCTCCAGCCCAAACAAAAGGAGTTTCTAAGTGATTTAGTAACAGGAGAATATTTATTCCATTCGAAAGTGAGTCAGTATTTAGTTGCCAACCCAATATATAAGGTGCTATAAAAATATCTGCCACGGCTTCAATGGGAGACAGTATTATGTCTAGAGATTACAGTAGTGAAGTACTCCGGAACAGTTAAATCAATTTGAGAAAATAAAGTAATTAAATAAACATTTACTCTATTCTGCATAACGTGGTTCACAAACTACGCGCGATGTGTCGCTTCGTCAATGAAAACAATTGCTATCTCTTTGTAACTATTCTTGAATGAACACCGAAATCAGCTGACCTGAGCGGGTGACGTCACAGTGGCGTGTGCGATGATAACGGTTACAATACGGGCGCCATCGGGGAAGTGCGCGGGAAGCGGGCGGGGGAGTAGCATTCCTAGAAGGTCCTCAATTATTGCGCACGGGTTAATACTCTCAGTTTGAATCATTTTCAAGCCTATTATTAATCCATTGCTCCATTCGAAAAATGTGTCTGCACAACAACGTAACTAACGCAATGAATGTTGTTGAACTGTTAAAATGAAACCCATTGCTCTGGTACACTTGAACTCTTGTAAAGTGGTATGGACGGAGCTCTTCCTGATTTAGAAGTCGCCACACGTAGTTGTCGCTCACGTCGAAGACTAGCAGCGTCCCTGGTGCTCGCATGAGGATGACGCCAGAAGAAGTCCAACACTTCATCTTCGAATTCGGCAGAATATCGAGGCCTACCTGCGTCAACCGCAGGCAAGCGGCCGTGTTCTCTAATAGTATGATGACTCACTCGCACACCAAACCTCTGCTGGTATAAGCTTACTGCATGCGCAGTTATGTTGTTGCACTCGCGGTAACACAATTCCATTTCAAGATATTCTTGATTGGAATATCGTAATATCGTCGTCTGGGAAGCATTTTTAAAGAAAGCGCACGCGATACACAAGTCCCTGACCACTGATAATAGCGAATTAGCTTTGAGCGGCGAGCGAAGCGCGTGCGACGAACGGGGTAGTGTGCGGAAGCTTTGGGAGTGGCCTGCGCTACCTGCGGGGGGTGCCTTTGTTTGTTAAGAATGACAACTGTGCATTTAACTATGGGACGGTTTTATGCAACTTAATCAATTCAAATTTATACGCATATTTTTTTGTATGAAAAAATTTATGACAAAAGATCAATAATGTATCTTTACTATTGTAATCTATACACAGAATACTGTCTCCCATTGAAGCCGTGGCAGATATTTTTATAGCACCTTATATAATGGTACTAACAAAAAAAAAAAAAAATTAAAAAAAAAATTTGTCCGTCTGTCTAGTTGTTTCGGCTATTCTCCGAAACGGCCAGACCGATTTTGACGGGACTTTCACTGGTAGATAGCTGATGTTATAAGGAGTAATTACAGGCTACCAAAAAAAAAAAAAAAAAAAAAAAAGAGAGAAAAATAATTAGGGTTCCGCGCAAAAATATTAAAACCTTTAAAATTGTGAACTCTGGAAAATCTGACTGACAAATGCTTGCACTGACTGGACAGGTCCATTTAAATCTGTGTGGTTATTTCCTCAAATACCATTTCAAAGACTAATCTACATGGTCCTCACATGATCTGACGAAGATTATGTCTGGACTTTATAAGAGACTGTGATCAGTTAGTTTCGGTCTTCCTTCTCATATTAATCGGATAGTTAACACCGAACTCATTTAGTTTTGAAAAAATAAGTTAATTCTTGCGTATAAAAGTGTTTTTTTCTGAACTTGTGGGGCGAAACAAACTAGGAGGGAGTTTGTTTCACCATTCTTCTTAGGAAATGTCTACTCCATGTAGCTTATGCTGCGATCAATAATAGCACGCTTAAGTATTTTTTATTACGTGTAAAAGTGATTATTGGAATCAGTTTTACACATCATAAAAAAAATATATTTACCGAATTAAAAATTTCATTTCATTTCACAGTTCCCATCTCTCAATCGCCGCGCTGTTGGACGTACCTACCAACTGACCGCTGCTAGTACCGCCAAGTCCTTTGTATTTCTCCAGATAATTGCAAATAAAACTCGCGAGATTAAAACTGTTGGTTTGTGAACAGACAGTGGGTCTTGAAGCCAATCAGCGCGCACTTCGCATTTCTTTCCTTGCTATCTAACAATCTGACGGCAAGGCACGGATAGATTATAAGCTTTCTGTTAAAATTTTTCAAACTCTCGAGCTTTATTATGACAGTGTTAGCCGTTTACTAACACTCAATGGGCCCGCGTGGTGGATTACGGCCCACTCCCTCTTACCGAAAGAAGGCCTGTGTCCCAGCAGTGGGAACATTATAAGCTGATTATGTACCTGGTGTTTGCCGTTATTTCGGCGACATAGTACATCAACTTAATAAAAATCTTAAGCTCATTAATGACAGACCATGCACAGACTTAACCGTTGGGTCAAGAAGCAAGAAATTTGCCACGAGTTCTTTAGATAGCGAAAGTGAGCACAAAGGATGGATTTTTGAAAATACTTCCCGTAAAAGGGGTAAGTAAGGGATGAAAGTTTGTATGGAAGTTCGGCATTATTGCCGATGGGAGGCGCACGGCTGTGCTTGGCAAAATGCCAAAAGTCAACATTAAGTTCAGCTGTTCTATGTGTATCGTGTATGCGCCTTCTATGCGGATCATGTCATGTTTTATTCAATTTAGTTTTTAAGGGCCATGTGCACCGAAACAAAGTTAAACATTGATTCTGTAACCGGGTTGTTAATATTTAATCAATTGTTAAACAAGGAGCGGTTTTTTCCTGTTCACCATCATCTTTCGGCGTTTGGTTGCATAACCGAGACATAACCGAGCGTTTTTGAATGCAATGCAACACTACCAAATAAAATGTAAAGTTACAGCACGAAATCTCATACACGCTTACAACTTTTAAATATGGCCGGATAATAGCTTATGCCATAAAATGTGAAAGTTGCTGTTCATTGTTTCTTTCGCTTTACGAGAAACATGTTGCCTTGGGAGGTTTATTAGCGCGCTCTTTCTGGTCTGTCAGTGTCATTCATTTTGATTCTCTCGTGAAGTTTCGTAGTATTATATTTATGTTATAATTGTAAACAAAAGTAATAAAACCTCAATGTTAACAGTAACTGGTTTATGGGAGATAGTGAATTATTCCTGTAAACAAATCAAAGAAATTAATTCACCTTTCTGGTATGTGAATAATAAAAAAGAGTCACCGAGTAGTATTATAGGTACTTACTTATCAGTGTGAAATTCTAATTTATCTTAAATAAATCCCAGAATATAAAGAGCACTGCGCTTGGATAAACGAAACCTGGTCTTGAATGAAATTTCGTCGTATTCTTTATAAAAGTTATGACGATTTTGAAAGATCCTAGGTCTTCTCGTCAACGTTTCTAACTCATCCAAATAATCTAACATATTGAGATTGTATTCACCATCCATTATAACATTAAAAGCCATTATTTTTCACAAATATATAAGTACTTCGTTAGGAAATCGAACAATATAACCTACAAAAGTTCTGTAAAACTATTGTAACCAACGTTTAAACAATGTCGTGATGCTCGGTTAAGATAATCATCCGGTTAACGTCAATAACCGATGTTTAGGTTGTGGTGAACAGGAAATATTGCTTAAACAACTGTTTTAATATTTAAACAGACGGTTTAGTGTTGGTGAACACCAGCCTTATTCGTTCCATGTGATGTGAACATAATTTAACGTACCCGTAATAAGCCCCTGGTTCGTTTAACCAGTCATATTCAGACCAGTTCGCCGTGCTTACTCCTCATGTGCCCCTTCCAGCTGGCTTTCTGCACAAAGGCCTGACCGCAGTGCTCGCATTTAAACCGTCTAATGTCACTGTGTATTTCCATATGCTGCCTTAAAGTTTCCTTCCGGCCATATGACTTCAGACACACAGTACATTGGAACTCTTTTGTTTTTGTATGCGTTACCATGTGAAACTTTAAATCGGCAGCTTGGAAAAATGCCTTATCGCATTGTGTACATTTGAACCGTCTCTCCATCAAGTGGTCTCGTCTCGTGTGGATCCTTAGTGCGTATGTGTTCGGAAACGTCCTGTCGCATGCCTGACATTTGATAACTTTCAACTTGACTCCATGCGTTTCCACCAAGTGCTCATCCCTTCTCATATGATTCTTAAATTTCTCATTACAGTACCCACATTTACTCTTCAAACCCTTGTTTACGTGAACAACTTTTTCATGACGCTGTGCCTTCTTCTTAGTTTCAAAGGTTTTTGAGCACAAATTACATTTATATAAGCCTGTTGTATGTTCGGCGACGTGTCGCCTGAGGCTTCCTTTGGTTATAAATCCCATGTCACACTCATCGCAAATGAAATTCCTGTAATGAAGGTGCATGTGTTCAAGCAATCTTCTAAACTTTTCAAAAACACTTGAGCACAAACAACATTTCATGGTGTCGCTATTAAACTTAAATGGAAAGAGTTGGTTTTTGATTTCCATATGTATATCTCTTTTGTGATCACCTTTTAGATGTTTTATCAAGTTTTCTAGTGTGTCTATGTCATCGTCGCAGATTGTGCATCGTAAATCAGTTATATCCAGCCTTATACAAAACTCGTCTATAATGTTCTTATTAACATTTGGTATTACGGAGTTGTATAGTCCTTTATGATTGTCACGAGTATGTTTCTTCAGAGCTGCAGGGTCTGGATATTGAGAATCGCAGTAGGAACACAAATAACCTAGATAATTGACTCCGACAAAGGGCGTGGCATTGGAGCAAGTTAGAATTTCTTTGAGATTTGTGTGATGTTTCTTCATTTCTTCCATCACTTCTAACCTCGCTTTAGTGACGTCACAGGGAAGTCCTTTTTTTCCTTTTCTCCGTTTGGGTTTATTTCCATTATTTGTTTTAGGATGCCTGATTGGTTTATCTCGTGTACCTATAAAGAAAACGATGTTTTAATTTATTTGTCACCATCCATGCAGGTTTAGTAACGTAAATGAAATAATAAGTTTTTTATGCATTTCATGTTTAAATGAAGTATCTGAGAACAATGTAGAAAAACGTGCACGTTAACAGCGTCCGCAACAAAAAGATAAAAACCAAAAACGATTCAAAAATTAAAACAAGCCGCAGCTAAGAGATGACCAGTCCCTAGTGACGGCGCCCGTTCACGAACATGACTCATGGATCAGCACCATTCAGCTCAACCATTTTGAAGGGAACCTAATGATCCAACACACACACCACCACCACGCGAGACATTTGAGTGAGCATGACATACTCTTAGTCGCCAGGGCAAATTCAAGTCAATGAAAGACATACCCAGTTAATGGTAGCTCTATAGTAGATAGGTACATAGTGCTCACACATGTGCTATGCAATTATACAATACTAAGTCTGCGGGCACGAAACCAGTGGCGGTCGAGCGATGGCGACTGCAGAGCGGCGCGGGGCGGGACGATCCGACAGCGAGCTTGGGGTAGGCACGAAACTGGCGGTCGGTCAAGTTGGAAGTAGCGGCCGTCGAGCGGCAAAAACAAACAAGTTTGTTCCCGTCGCTTGCGCGTCGCCACCGCCCGTGCATCGCTCGATCGCCCCGCGCCGCTCTCGCCCGTTTCGTGCGCGTCTCTTCAGAATGCTATACTTTTGATTACGCCGCCGCCGCGCCGCACCGCCCCGCAATCGCCGTCGCTCGGCCGCCGCTAGTTTCGTGCCCGCACACTGAGAGATTGAATCTATACAGGCTGTAAGCGACAGCCGTCGTTACCGTGGCAAAACGCGCGTAGCGAAGCGCAGCGCAGCGAGCCTTCGGCCGCCAAGTATTTCTACATCCATTGTTGTTTTTATTTTATTTTAGCTGTTTTATTTACATAAATAGAGTGCTACGTACAGATAATGTAATTTTACATTGTAATAAATGTTCAGTAACTGAATATACGATTAAAAAAAGAAAATTGTCGTGAGAATATTTCCAGAGGAATATGATTCAAAATAAGGAGCTGAACGAACACAAGTTTGCGGAGCGCTGTCCTTTACACCCTGTAAAATGCAAAGATAGTTTTTACAATCTTCAGCAGCTCCAACAATATTTTCGAATGCTAATCAATTAGTTTCTGCGCCCTTGTGGAGCAGGACCAGCATTGAGCCAAGCATTTTTGTTAGCGATGTAATCCCCCAACTTATAATATGCTTGACTGCATAGTGTGCATTTTATAGAAGATTTAAATTTCGTTTCATCCAGTTAGAGAATATGGGGAGATATTTTATTGTGACACTATAAACAGTACCCCATGAAGGATGAGTCTACTTTAGCCAGTCTGAAACCTGGTTGAACTAATTGGGCCCCATTTCTAGTCCTATAATTGTGTCGTTCCCCTCTTTTACCGAAACGATTTAGATTTTTCTTTACGTACATGATGTTTTCATAGATATATTGACAAGGTATCGTCATGATGTTAATATTTTTAAACAGTTCCCTTAAAGAATCGCGTCTGCGGAGGCCACATACATATTGCTCTGATGGCTCTTTTCTGCAGAATAAAAAATATAAAAATAGACTCGATATCTGTAGATATGTGCTCGATATCTATAGTAAAATACCGTAAGACATGATACTATGAAAGTAACTGAAATAGACTAACCTTGCGGTATCTACATTAGTAAATGGACGGATTTTTCTCACGGCATATGGTGCTGAACTTAGCCGTCCCGCAAGAAATATTAAATGAGGACCCCATTGCAGCCTTGATTCGAGTGTGATCCCCAGGAAACAGATTTATCGACGAATTCTAGTTTCTCCTTATTCAATACTATGTCATAATCTCTACTTTTATAATTCGGTAAAGCAAATCTTATGCATTTAGTTTTATCTCATTTAATACTAAATTATTAGCAGTGAACCAATTTTGAACCTGCAGTAGAGCGTTATTTACGTCGTCAAGATTTGATGCACGTCTATTTATCTTAAAAATTAAGGAGGTATCGTCAGCAAATATCACCATTTGTGGTTGGTTTTTTAATACAAGGGGTAGATCATTAACATATACTAAAAAGAGGAAAGGACCCAATATCGAGCCTTGTGGAACACCCATTTTAACTTTCAAACCGAGTGAATTGACACCATTTATTTGAACTTGCTATTGTCTATCATTTAAATAAGATTTTACTAAATTGAGCGCAAGTGTACCTAGTCCGTAATGCTCAAGTTTCAAGAGTAAGGTTTCATGATTTACGCAGTCAAATACAATGTCACAAAAGACTCCTATAGCATCTTGAGCCTCCTACCACGCTGTAAGTATGTGTTTTAATAAGGTGACACCGGCGTCAGTCGTACTACGTCCTTTGGTGAAACCATATTGCTGATCGTGTAAGATTTGGTTGGTGTTAAAATGATTAAGCATTTGATTGAGCATTACTTTTTCGAACACCTTACTGAAAACCGGCAACACGAATACTGGTCTAAATTGTTGGTGTCTTTACTGTCCCCAGATTTAAAAAGTGGTATAATCTTAATGTATTTAATTAAATCCGGGAAGACTCCTTGATCTACACACAAATTAAATATTAAAGCCAAGTATGGCGCAAGTCTCGATTATAGATGTACAAACTTTGATAGACATTCCTCATAGATCTTCGGTCAATTTGATTTTGATTTGCCGAAAAGCTTTTGTAACTACCATAGGGTTTATATGTTTAAATTGAAATTCAACCGGGTAGCCTCGAACGTTGCTCTTAATAAATCAATTGAAATATCGGGTGAGGAATTTAAAGCTTTTGTCGTTTTAGATGGTATATTAGTAAAGAAATGTACAAATTCTTGAGCTACTTCTAATTAGAGCTTATGGCACCACGTGAAGTCTCCACTGTAAAATCAGTGTTTCGTAATTCGTAATTGTTGAGGAATTCTCCTGGTACTTCACCATCAGCTCCACTTCACCATATGCATTGTGACAAGCTTATATTGCTTAGCAATAATTTTAAAGTAATCGAATGGCAACCCGTGAAATACTTTTTACTGAGTTGTTCCGGTGGCCATCTATGGTACTTATAAATAGCACTTCACCAAATGGTGCTTTCCGAGAGCAAATTCACAAGTTACTATACATAATAACCAAATCGCTATAGGTGTGCCTATATTAGAAAGAATTTCCTCGATTTCTCCAAGATCCCATCACCAGAACCTGACATGATAACAATGTGACCACCTGGAAAGTATACCCTTTCAAACAAAAAAGAATTTTCCAAATCGGTCCAGCCGTCTTCGACTAATCGGGGAACACGTAAAAAAACAAAAGATTCCGACGAACTGAGACCCTCCTCCTTTTTTTGAAGTCGGTTAAAAAAGAGCTCGTTGAGTTAAATGATAACGATAAATGATTTTGTTTCTGTAAGTAGGTTTGTACACTTTATACAAACACTTTTACGCGTCAATCATATTTTTTAAAACTAGATGAGGTCGGCGTTTCCTATCTGAAGACTCTGAGAAGAAAGGCCGAAACAAATTCAGAGGTCAGTCAAAACATAATCTTGGTCAGATCTTATGAAGACCATTTAGATTGATGCCTGAAATGGTCTTTTGAGGAAAGAACCACACAAAATGAGTGGACCTGTCCAGTCAGTGCACGCATTTGTAAGTAATCGTGCAGCTCAACTCAGAATTTACGGAGCTCAAAGATTCGACGAACAATACCAAAGAAAGGACATTTGGGTAGGCCGCATAAATTACTTAAACTGCCAAATCATTACAACTAACTGAGAACAAAAACATGTTCCACATAGTCCTCACATTCACAATAATAAACTGAAGGTAATTCCTTCGACGTTCAACAGGTCACTTGAAATCAAATAACCATTGTTATGAAAACATTATATAATATATTTCACAAAAGCATTCACAAAAAAAAAAAATATTAAAGTAATACAAAACTACTACAGAAACGCCAAATAAAAAGGTATAAACAAAACATCGATGTAATTTTTTTTGGATTTCATACAGCCGGAGTCACACACATTTTTGGGTGGAACATCCGTCACATTCATTTTGAGCATATACAGGGTGTCCGGTAATTAATGGATAACCTTGCGATAGCATATAATAGACCCTATGGCCGTTCTAAAAAAAATACAAAAAAAATGTATATCCCAAGTAGTAAGTACCTAAGATATAATTTTTTTAGAAAAAAATTCTGTGTAATTTCTAGTCACATTATTTATTGCCTCTCTGTCGGCGGCATAGTCAACGTACAATATTATAACAACAGATAACCGATGGAATTCATTCATTTGTGGTTGTGGTGATGAAAAATGTAAAAAAAGTTAGTATTCTTTTTCAAAGAAATCTTAGTTATTACTTGGGATATATTTTTTTTTGTATTTTTTTTAGAACAGCCATAAGGTCTGTTATATGCGATTTCAAGGTTATCCATTCTTTACCGGACACCCTGTATAAAATGAGTTATTCCGTTTATCCATCCCAAAATATACACCCTAAGGTGGATTCGCGAAAACGCATATCCGAGAATTCATTGAATCTAATCCTATAAATTCCGTTTATCCAACTAGACTTAGGGTGGATTCTCGAACATACGTTTCCGCGTATCCACCTTAGGGTGGCTTTTTTGGGGGGATGAATGGAATAACCTATAACATGTGTCACACGGACCATAATAACAAATCGATTTACACCTCATTCATAAAAATCGGATAAGTAGTTTAGGCGCTACGGTGGAACACGTAAATTCAAACATACATACATTGAAATATAGTAGGTATTCAGTATTCAATCCTCGATCGAAATTAAGAAGAAAAGACGTTCAGATTCTTTGTACATTGTACATATGTGTGTATCTCCTTACTAATAAATATAGTTTATAAAATATAGTTACACAACGCTTTGTGTTCTTCTTTCGAAAGTCAAATTACTGACGACTGAAAGAGAGAAATCGGTGTGTAACTATTCACCCGATACAATACATTTATTAGTAAGGAGGTAAGGCGAAAGCGCCAGGTAGCCCGCGAAATTCAAATTTTCTTACGTTTTTTGCAATTTGCAAGTCAGTATTAGGTTGTATGTTGATCAAAATATGATTCGCGACCGTAAAAAGTATGTATTTACAGAATTATAATAAAGTCATCAATACAACTCTTTATAAGTCATTCTTTTCAGTCATATTGAATGACTTTTTCATGAAATCTTGACAATTAGAATTATACAAACTTATGGAGTTGTATTACTGATTTTGATGATTATAATTCTGCAAATGCATATTTGTTACGATCGCGAATGATACTTTAATCAACATACAACATACAGTTTGGCAAGAAAGTCCTGAAACGGAAATAAAATATTTAATCATTGGCAACACTCGCTCGGCCTCGTCGAGTAAGGTACATATTCTGTCATTTCTTGTAATCGGTCACTGTTTCTCGTGTTTATTTTATCCGATCTCAACGATGTGCATAAAAAAACCGCTGAAATGACAGGTGAAATGATATTTTAGACATGTAATCAGATGTGTGTATTTCAAGGTGCAAAAGGTGTGGTTTAAACCTTTCATACAATTATTGAAATATACATTCACAAATTTAAGGTTATGTTTACAAAACACATTCGGAATGCAGCGAGTTCATATAATTTTGATACCTTTTGTTAATATTGCATAAATCACTGAACAAAAATAACTATAGTATTTTTTAGGTAAATCCATCAGTATTATAAGGCGATCTGGGGTCTGGGTACTATAAGATGATCTGGGGTCTTGTAAAACATAAAATTGTCTCGCATAATGTGGGATTTTGAAAAACCAAATAATTTTATTTTTAATTCATTAAAATAAATAACTGCAAATGTTATCATTCTAGGCAGTGGCGGAACAAGCGTTTCAGAGCTTTTCGTTTTTTCATAAAACCCGCCAATATTCACTTTAATTGTCAAAAAAAAACTAAGTATCAAAACCGTTTTCATCGTACTATACAGGGTTACAACATGCACGATAGTGGCACCTCCTATATTTTCACGACTTTTTGGCCAAGCAGTAATACAGACTTGCAAATTGCGAAAACCATAAGAAAGTTTGCATTTCGCGGACTACCTGGCGCTTCAATATATTATATTTATTAACCGACTGAAAGGAGGTTATGCATTCGGTGAGATATATGTACACCCATTTCACCGTGATTACTATGTTGATTTACGTGATTCTTTTATACTCGACTTCAAAATAGGAGGTTATCAATTCGATACGTATGTATGTAATATTATTGGAACTGCAATATATATGATAATATATTATGGTGTGCAGGACGGGCGTCCTGCACACCATAATGAACACACGTATGAATGAACCAAGTGGTCTCCTCCAACCCAGCGCACAAGAGTAGAGGTGGGAGGGAGCACAAGAGCTCTCATCCCATTCATAGGGCTTCCAAACAAATATACAAATTTTTATAGGTGTATATGTGTATGTTTGTCCATGCATTTCTCCGAAACTATTTATCGGATTGTGACCATATTTTTTACTGGCTTACATTTACTACAACTTAGGGAAAAATGCAATTTTAATCAAAATCGCTTCAGGAGTTTTCATGATATGGACTAATACATGTAAGTGTGATGGCCTGGCTTATTAATATGAGCTACGGGTGGTAGTGTCGAAGGGAAAACATCTCAAAACCTTGGTCAAATTCTAGTGCAATATTTACAACAAAGCTATTAACTACTTATTACAAACAAATATTCCAGTTTTTACTTAAAACTAAAAAATACGAAATAAAAAGTAATATAAAAAATTAAATCGACTTCAAAAATTTTACTCAAAATTATGAAATAACTTTCAATTTCGGAAGTCGGTGGCAAAAAATTAAAATACAGATCCCAAGACACCGACCCAGATACCTTTTTATTAACTCTGCTTTGGTAATTTTTGCTGAGTTTGCTTCCATAAATCTTATGTAATCTACTTTGTGTATGTTGATGATGTTATTACAATTTCCTGTCACTGTTGTAACGAGCAGTGGTATACGAATTAGCGTGAGGTAGGTAGGTAGGTACCATAATTAAAAAGTGAAAAATAAAATAATAATAAATAGTTTTATGTGCCTGGATAGGCACATAAAACTTCACGATGCTCAATTTGGATTTAGACCTGGCCTTTCGACCGAGAGTGCTATCCTGTGCCTCAAGCAGACTGTGCAGTATTATACAGCCAGGAACACACCGGTCTATGCCTGTTACCTAGACTTGTCCAGGGCATTTGATTTAGTACCATATGATGTATTGTGGCAAAAGCTGAAAACTGAAACAGATGTACCACGTGATGTTGTTGCAATGTTGAGATATTGGTACTCAAGTCAAAGGAATGTTGTGAGATGGACAGGCGCACACTCTGACGTGTATGGGTTGGAGTGCGGAGTGAGGCAGGGGGGATTAACCTCTCCTCGTCTCTAACTTATTCATGAACGGGCTGATCGGCGAGCTCAGCAGAACAAGCATAGGGTGCTATATAGACGGACAGTGCGTCAATAATATTAGCTACGCAGACGACATGATACTGTTGAGCCCATCGATCAGTGCCATGTGCAGACTGCTAAGTATATGTGAAAAGTATACATGGACCCATGGACTCAGATATAATGTAAAGAAGAGTGAAGTGATGGTGTTTAAGGCTGGTAATAAATCTTACGCCAATGTGCCTCCGTTGTATCTTTGTGGTGCCACCTTAAACAGGGTGACTAGTTTTAAATATCTGGGTCACTGGGTCTCAGAGGATCTGTGTGACAACATTGATGTAGAGAGGGAGCGCAGGGCGCTGTCTGTGCGCTGTAACATGCTGGCCCGCAGGTTTGCACGATGTATTGAGCAAGTCAAAGTGACATTATTTAAGGCCTTCTGTCAATTTTTTTACACCTGCAGCCTGTGGACTAAGTACACGCAGCATGCATATAGTGCTCTGCGAGTACAATATAACAACGCGTTCAGGATACTGTTCCGGCGGCCGCGCCACTGCAGCGCTTCAGCAATGTTTGCGGCGAAAAGCGTGGATGGTTTTCATGCCATCTTGAACAGCCTTCTGAGCGTGGTCGTGGGCCGCTGGGACTCGCCGATGTGGCAGCACTGGATGCGACTACACACTGAGGGTGGTCGCGTCCAGGGCTTGGCATAAACTGGCGCTACTGTGCGGTGCCGCTTTGTGATTGTGATTGTCTTTGTATGTACTAACAATAGCTTTATAAGGTTTCTTGTGTTACTAACAATATATGGACTTTTGTCTGAAATAAATATCTTATTAATATTATTCCTTTATTTCATTTACAAACATATTATTTACATTTTTAAATATTTTTATAAACACATTAAAAAAGAAAACATTTAAAAATATAAAAAATAGTAGCCCACCGGTATCGGGAATAGGGTCCAAGCTACCGGTGGTCAGGGTTCCTGTCAGTGATGATAGATTGATCCCAATACAACGTGATATTGCCATTTTCGAGAACTGGGTCGGGCACATACCTAGAGTACGGTACTTCCGATTCCACAAGGCTGTATTTCAGAGCAAGTTGCTGGTGGATAATCCTGGCTACAAGGTTGTGCCTATGCAAGTAGTCTCCGTTAGCCAGACTTGAACAGCCAGAAATAATGTGTCGGATTGATTCTCCGGGACGGTGGTATGCCCGCCAGATGTCAACCGTGCCGTCCTTCACAATATATTTCAGGTAGTTCTCCGTCATCACAACTTCGTCCATAATTGCAAAGACTAAACCTTCGGTTTCCCCAAAGAGATCACCAAATCGCAACCAGGATACGGACGCCAAGAGGTCTACATCGGGTCCATGTAGGACCCGGTAGAAGCGCCCGTGAAGCTCTTTGCTCTGCCATACTTCCCTGCGGTCATTAGTATCTAGTACTACAGGTTTGCGCCAGTTCTCGTTAGCCAAGGAGAGCGGAGTAAAGCCCTTGTCCACTGAGACCACATTTCGGTGCATCCCCACGGTGGCTTCTAGGAAGTATTCCCTGAGACTGCATACCTCACGGTTGTGCATTTAAGATTTTGCACAACTTATTATTATTTCGTTTATTAATTTTTGTTTCTTATGTAATTACATTTTTGGAGCTCGTGGCTAAGTAATAACAGCCGCACGGGTCGATCCACCAGGTTAAGCTACGCTTGCCGGGGTTGGTTCGTGGATGGGTGACCATCTTTACACACCGAAACTCCTCCGTGCCTCGGAAAGCACGTTAAGCCGTTGGTCCCGGGGTATCGTATTACCCAGTAACTGGGTTGTAGAGGTCAGATAGGCAGTCGTTCCATGTAAAATACTGGTATTCAGCTGCGTCCGGTTAGACTGGAAGCCGACCCCAACATAGTTGGGAAAAGTCTAGGCAGATGATGATGTAATTACATTTTTAAATATTTCTTAAAATAAAAATTATTAAAAAACATTTAAAAATAAAAATAGAGTTCCACCGGTGTCGGGAGCAGGGTCCAAGCTACCGGTGGATAGGGCTGCAGAGACAGGACCTCCTCAAAATACGAGCCGTATCAAGAATATTATTATCTTTGACATTTCTCGGGACCTTGGGGTTCCGGACCTTTGGAAGGCATATGAGGGGCCGAAGCCAACTCGCAGAGGCCCGTTAGACACTTTCAACGGAAATGAGATATTATTATTTCCTTTATTTAATTAAATACATATAAATTATATTTTTAAATATTAGAATATAAAAACATTTAAAAATATATAAAATAGTAGCCCACCGGTATCGGGAACAGGGTCCAAGCTACCGGCGGTTAGGGCTCTAGAGAGAGGAACCTCCTAACAATGCGAGCCGTGTCCAGAAGTACCGCTTTCTGAATCAAGCCCTTAATCCAGCTGCCCAACGAGAGCCTCCTTAGGTGTTGGTCGAGGCTCTTGGCAATTAAGCCATTGGCTGATACGACTATCGTCACAATGATCGCTAAGTCCACATCCCACATGTCGACAACCTCGCGGGCCAAGTCAAGATACTTGATTTGTTTATCTTTCATGGCTTTCACGAGGTTCCCGTCATGCGGGACAGTTACGTCAATAATCATTGCGCACCGCTCTATTCGATCCACCACCACTATATCAGGCTTATTGGCAACAATAGTCCTGTCAGTGATGATGGATCGATTATATTATTATTATTATTAAAAAACTTTATCACAAAACAAAAAAACTACTGAGTTATTTATACACTACAAAAAATGCCGAAAGTCACACGTCCAACTAGTCTATGCACGTATATGCGCCATCTCCTATACGATTTATGTCATATTTGATTGATAATTTCATTCGCTACATGTGATGTGAGCTTTTTATCGTAACCTTAAATAAATCCCTCGTTGGTGTAACCAGTCATACTGTATAATTCAGACCAGTTCGCCGTGCTTACTCCTCATGTGCCCCTTCCAGCTGGCTTTCTGCACAAAGGCCCGACCGCAGTGCTCGCATTTAAACCGTCTAATGTCACTGTGTATTTCCATATGCTGCCTTAAAGTTTCCTTCCGGCCATATGACTTCAAACACACAGTACATTGGAACTCTCTTGATTTTGTATGCGTTACCATGTGAAACTTTACGTCGGCATCTTTGAAAAATGCCTTATCGCATTGTGTACATTTGAACCGTCTCTCCATCAAGTGGTCTCGTCTCGTGTGGATCCTTAGTGCGCTTGTGTTCGGAAACGTCCTGTCGCACGCATGACATCTGACAACTTTCAATTTGACTCCGTGCATTTCCACTAAGTGCTCATCCCTTTTCACAAAATTCTTAAATCTCTCATTACAGTACCCACACTTACTACTCATATGCTTATGTACGTGGACTGCCTTTTCATGATATTGTGCCTTCTTCTTAGTTTCAAAAGTTTTTGAGCACAAATTGCATTTAAAAACGCCTGTTATATGTGAGGCAAGGTGTCCCCTGATGCTTGCTTTGGTTATAAAGCCCATGTCACACTCATTGCAAATAAAATTCCTATAATGTATTTTCATATGCTGTTGCAAACCTCCAAACGTTTGAAATTTGCTTGGACATACACAACATTTCAAGGTATCACTGCAAAACTTGAATGGTAAGAGTTGGTTTTTTATTTCCGTGTGTATTCCCCTTTTGTGGTCACTTTCTAGATGTCTTAACAAGTATTCTAATGTGTTTATGTCAGTGTCGCAGAGCGTGCATCGTAAACCAGTTATGTCCAGCTTTACACAAAAGCTGTCTATTCCGATTTTAGATTTATTATTTTGTGGAGTCACTAAGTTGTATAAGCCTTTATGATTGTCACGAGTATGTTTCTTCAGAGCTGCAGGGTCTGGATACTGAGAATCGCAGTAGGAACACAAATAACCTAAATAATTGACTCCGACAAAGGGCGTGGCATTGGAGCAAGTTAGAATTTCTTTGAGATTTGTGTGGTGTTTCTTCAATTCTTCCATCATTTCTAACCTCGCTTTAGTGACCTCACAGGAAAGTCCTATTTCTCCTTTTCTCCGTTTGGGTTTATTTTCATTATTTGTTTTAGGATGCCTGATTGGTTTATCTCGTGTACCTATAAAGAAAACGATGTTTTAATTTATTTGTCACCATCCATGCAGATAACGTAAATTGGTTTCAAGACTAGGTATAAGATGGATAGGATCAATTGCTTCCGTTCCCGTAGAGTATTTTGTTGAAGTTAAGGCTGTTGACTGTAGCTATGCTTAATTAATCAGAGAAAAAACTTTTTTGCAAAAAAAAAAAAAAAACAACCGACTTCAAAAAAATACTACAAAGTGAAAAATAACTTTAATTTCGGAAGTCGGTGTCTTTGGATCTGTATTTTAGGTTTTTGCTACCGACTGCCGAAATTAAAGTTATTTTTCACTTTGTAGTTTAAATCGGGTTTTTTTAACGCGATTTTTTTTTTCACTTTTTAGAGGGTAACTTTGTAATTTATCTAAGTTACAATAGTTTAATGACATCTGCTCATCACCTTTTACAAAATATTGCTTTACCCGATGCATGGTTGTTAACTGTTGAGGTCTCCTGGTACTTCACCATCAGCTCTACTTCACCATATGCATTACGACGAGCTTATATTGCTTAGATTGGTGCCTGAAATGGTCTTTTGAGGAAAGAACCACACAAATTGAGTGGACCTGTCCAGTCAGTGCACGCATTTGTCAGTAATCGTGCAGCTCAACTCAGAATTTACGGAGCTCAAAGATTCGACGAACAATACCAAAGGACATTTGGGTAGGCCGCATATATTACTCAAACTGCACAAATCATTACAACTAACTGGGAACAAAAAAATGATCCACATAGTCTAAACATTCACAATAATAAACTGAAGCTAATTCCTTCGAAGTTCAACAGGTCACTTGAAATCAAATAACTATTGTTATGAAAACCTTATATTTCACAAAAGAATTCACAAAAAAAAAAAACTAACACAAAACTACTACAGAAACGCAAAATAAAAAGGTATAAACAAAACATCGATGTAATTTTTTTCGGATTTCATACAGCCGGAGTCACACACATTTTTGGGTGGAACATCCGTCACATTGATTTTGATCATATAAAATGAGTTATTCCGTTTATCCATCCCAAAATATATACCCTAAGGTGGATTCGCGGAAACGCATATCCGAGAATTCATTGAATCTAATCCGTTTATCCAACTAGACTTAGGGTGGATTCTCGAACATACGTTTCCGCGTATCCACCTTAGGGTGGGTGTTTTGGGGTGATGAATGGAATAACCCTATAAAATGTAACCTGTTACACGGACCATAATAACAAATCGATTTACACCTCATTCATAAAAATCGGATAAGTAGTGTAGGCGCTACGGTGGAACATACGTAAATTCAAACATCCATTGAAATATAGTATTCAGTATTCAATCCTCGATCGAAATTAAGAAGAAAAGACGTTCACATTCTTTGTAAATTGTACATATGTGTGTACCTCCTTACTAATAAACGTTGTATAGCGTCTATATAGTTACACAACGCTTTGTGTTCTTCTTTCGAAAGTCAAATTACTGATAACTGAAAGAGAGAAATCGGTGGGTAACTATTCACCTGATATGAAACGTTTATTAGTAAGGAGGTAAGGCGAAAGCGCCAGGTAGCCCGCAAAATTCAATTCTTACGTTTTTTGCAATTTGCAAGCCAGTATTGGGTTGTATGTTGATCAAAATATGATTCGCGACCGTAAAAAGTTGTTGTAACTTGTACTTGGCAAGGGGACTTGTTTTTGAAGCGCTGGATGTGATACGGATGTGTGTTCTCAATGCGGAGTATTGGGTTGTATGTTGATCAAAATATGATTCGCGACCGTAAAAAGTATGTACGAGGAGGGATCAAAAAGTAGTGAGAACGACGTACTCCTTGGTAAGACAAAAAAAAATACTGGCAGGCATAGCTTAGATACATATTTGTAACATTAATAAAGAAAAAAAACTTCGTTTCTCTTTTGTTTTTTTTCTGAATGTAGTCATTTGTTTGCTTCGTGTCGGAACGTGTTCTCGAAAATGGAGAAAAACGAAGTGCGAGCCGTTATTAAATACCTCTGTTTAAAAAAGTTAACGACGCAAGAGATTCTTTGTGATTTGGAGCCAACATTAGGAGAGTCTGCTCCGCCGTATTCCATTGTCGCAAGGTGGGTTTCTCAATTTCCAGTAGGGAGAACGAGCACGGAAGACGAACATCGTTGCGGCCGTCCATCGACGTCAGTCACCCAAGAAAATGTTGCGAAAGTCGAGAAAATTGTATTGAGCGATCGAAGAGTTACCATCCGATATTTAATTCAAGAAACGGGCATTTCATATGGAAGTATTCAATCCATATTGAAACAATCTTTGAATATGAGAAAAGTCTCCGCAAGATGGGTGCCGAGAATTTTAACTGACAGTCAAATCGACTTGAAATTCCGAAGATATTGTTGGACAAGTTTCAAAAAGATTCTGAAAACTTTTTGTCTCGTTTCGTAACAATGGACGAAACATGGGTCCATCATTTTGATCCCAAGACAAAACAGCAATCTTCGCAATGGAAACGGCCATCATCACCAACCCCGAAGAAGTTTCGTGCCGTGGCATCGGCTGGTAAGGTTATGGCCTCAATATTTTGGGACTCAGAAGGGATATTGTTGATTGATTACCTGGAGCGTGGAACCACTATTACAGGCCAATATTATGCAGCTTTAATTCCCAAGTTGAGGAATGCCATCAAAGAGAAAAGGAGAGGGAAACTTCGAAGGGGCGTGTTGTTTCATCACGACAACGCACCCGCGCACAGGTCGGCAGTTGCGATGGCTGCCATTCAGCAAGCTGGCTTCGAATTGCTTGACCACCCTCCTTATTCACCAGATCTGGCGCCTAGCGATTTTTATCTGTTCCCCAAATTGAATGAATACTTAAGGGGAAACAGGTACGAAGACGACAACGAGTTGATGGATGCCGTGGAGAGCTTTTTGCAGGACCAAGACAAAACTTTTTTTTTTGAAAGGGATTGAAGCCTTAGAAAAGCGCTGGACTCGGTGTGTAGAGAGACTCGGAGACTATGTAAAAAAATAAATTATTGTGTTATCAATAGTCATTATATTCTATCTCATTCTCACTACTTCTTGATCCCTCCTCGTATTTACAGAATTATAATAAAGTCATCAAAACAACTCCTTAAGACTAGGTAATTCTATTGAATGACTTTTTCATGAAATCTTGACAATTAGAATTATACAAACTTATGGAGTTGTATTACTGATTTTGATGATTATAATCCTGTAAATGCATATTTGTTACGGTCGCGAATGATACTTTAATCAAAATACAACATAATACTGACTTGCAAATTGTGAAAACCATAAGAAAGTTTGAATTTCGCGGACTACATAACATAACATAACATCACGCCTTGTTTCCCGGAAGGGTTAGGCAGAGGTGTAACCTATTATAGTAACACCCACATTTCGCCAGTTATGTTTAAGTCCCAAATGGGACTTCACGGACTACCTGGCGCTTCAATATTAAATATATTTCAATCAAATAATCAGTCAGTGCACCGGCCCTTTGAGGAGTACGCGCTATTTTTTTTTTTACCACGAGACGAGCCGTGCGCGCATTGTCGTGATTTTATGAATAGTTTTTGTTGCTATTGACCTGACACTACGGGATTTCTTTTTGTGGGGAGCCGTAAAAAACCAGTTGTATGCACGGAAATTGAACACTGTGGACGATTTCAATCAATCAATCAATAATTTATTTTGTTAAACATAGGTAAACATAGGTTACAGATAGTATATTGTCTAAAATATGTGCACTATGCTTTGCCAAGATTTGGCGTACAAAATCAACATAAACAAGCAATCACAATTAAGGTGGCATGTCATTAGATTACATTTAAAAAATATATACATATATATTAATTCTAAATATGTCAGCTAGGTAAATAGGTCATTATAATTTTAGATAAATAAACACATTCATACTTAATCAATAAATAAAATCATAAGTGTTAGATTAGCAAGTCGGAATCGTCATACCTTTGTTTAGCAGTAGTAAACTCAGTGATGGAGTAGTAACATCTATCTATAAGGAATTTAAACAAAGACCTCTTAAAGGATCCCAGACACTCTTTACTTCTAATAGCAGCTGGTATACTATTATATATTTTTGAGGCCATACCTAGCACACTTTTGCCGAAAAATGCGGTTTTATGAGAGGTAACATAAATGGTATTCGGATAACGGCGAGAGCACAGTTTTTCAAATAAATGCAAATTACAGCGAACAAACACTCCCATTTCATATATGTACATAGACGGTAGAGTGAGCAAACTAAGATCCTTAAACAATGGTTTACAACTATCGACCGATTGTAATTTGGTAAAAGATCGCAAGCACTTTTTCTGAGCTTTAAAAGCAATGTCTCTGTCAGTGGAGTTGCCCCAAAAAATGATCCCGTACCTAATTCTGGAAGCCACATTAGCATTATATGCTATTTGTACTGTAATGCGGTAAACCGTTATTGATAGTCTGTACAGTGCATATGCAAATTGGCTATTGACAAAGCGTCGATATGATGTTTCCAAGTCAGATGACTATCTATGTAAAGGCCCAGAAATTTAGTGATGTCATTTTCAGAGATTGATAAATGATAAATGATTTTATTTCTGTAAGTAGGTTTATACAAACACTTTTACACGTCAAACATTTTTTTTTAAACTAGATGAGGCCGGCGTTTCCTATCTGACTACTCTGTCACAGTCTCTATTAAAGTCCAGACATAATCTTGGTCAGATCATGTGAAGACCATGTAGGTTGGTGTCTGAAATGGTCTTTTGAGGAAAGAACCACACAGATTGAGTGGACCTAACCAGTCAGTGCAAGCATCTGTCAGTAATCGTACAGCTCAACATAAAGGTTAAGGAGCTCAACGATTCGACGAACAATACCAAAGAAAGGACATTTGGGTAGGCCGCATAATTTACTCAAACTGGCAAACTATGATTAAAGCTGAGAAAAAAAAACAAGGACCCATATAGTCTTCACATTCTCAGTAATTAAAATAATAGTAACATTTTACAAAGTAAATATTCATGTCATTGTATATGTAAAATTCATCAATGACAATGTGTATATAAGAAAAAAAAATTAGCAAAAAGAAAAGAACAAAAAAAATCAGTATGTATATTAAAAAAAAAAAAATTGGAGCAGCTCAATCCCACGCCTTTTTGTCATCAGTGTAATCTTTAACGGTATAAAAGGCTTTCTGGCACAACCTACGTTTAATAAATGATTTGAATTTATTAAGGCTCAGATCTTGAACGGGGCTTGGAAGTTTATTATAAAAACGTATACATTGACATCTGAACGAGCCACCTATTTTCTTGAGCCTTGTTGTAGGTACAACAAATTTGTGTTTGTTTCTAGTGTTCATATTATGGATATCACTGTATTTTTAAACAATTTTATCATTTTATGGGCATATAAAAGATTTTAAAAATTTACTGAGACGGCACAGTCATTATATAGGGTGACTGGTAATTAGTGACCGATACTTAAACACATGATTGTACTCATGATAACAAACAACTTTTACTATGGGACCAAACCTGAAATCGTGAAAAAAAAATCAGTTGGTCCCTACATTTTGACGAATTATGCGAGCATAAATGTAGGGAGCAGCAGATTTTTTTTCCCGATTTCAGGTTTGGTCCCATAGTAAAAGTTGTTTGTTATCATGAGTACAATCATGTGTTTAAGTATCGGTCACTAATTACCAGTCACGCTCTATTAATCTCCTTAAATTTCTCTCTGAGAGTGTCTTGGACTTATAAATTGATCGAACAGCTCTTTTCTGCAAAACAAAAATAGTCTGAATATCGGCGGCATTTCCCCACAACAGAATACCGTATGATATTACACTATGAAAATAGCTAAAGTACACTAAACGGGATGTCTCTGTCAGTTAAATTACGAATTTTTCTAACAGCGTATGCTACAGAGCTTAGTTTTTTTGACAATTTATCTATATGTGGGCCCCACTGAAGCTTAACATCCAAAGTTAAGCCCAAGAACACTGTGCTATCTTCAGGATTCAATTCTTCGCCCTTTATCAACACCTTAGTTTTCACCTGCCTAACGTGAGGCAGCTTAAACTTAAGGCATTTGGTTTTTTTTCATTAAGAAGTAAATTATTTACATTGAACCAGTCAACTACTTTTGAGATCGCGCTATTTACATCGTCAGTAACCAGCTGCTGACGTTTAAGTTTAAACAAAAGTGAAGTGTCATCCGCAAACAACACTATATCATGATCGTCTTTTACGAGGTAAGGCAGATAGTTAATATAAATAAGAAACAAGAAACGACCAAGAATTGAGCCCTGCGGGACTCCCATTTTTACTGTAGATCCGGGAGATCTTTTCCCATTAACGTCAACGCACTGAATCCTATTACTCAAGTATGAAGTAAGAAGATCCAAAGCGGTTTTTCGTATCCCGTAGTGGCGGAGTTTCCTGATTAATGTTTCATGAAGAACGCAATCGAATGCCTTGGATAAATCACAAAAGATGCCCAAGGCATCGCATTTATCTTCCCATGCATTATAAATATGTCCTAATAGTTCAACACCAGCATCAGTAGTTGAAATACCCCTTGTAAAACCGAACTGTTTGTTATGTAATAATTTATGTTTATTAAAAAATCTTTACAATTGTTCTAAAATTAATTTCTCAAAAATTATACTAAAGGTAGGTAGTACTGAAATATGTCTATAATTTGTGGGGTCGGATGTACTGCCTGATTTAAACAAAGGTATTATTTTACTATTTTTCATAAGGTCAGGAAACTCCCCACAGTCGATACAATTGCTACGTTACCATACTTTATATTCAGTTCTTTGTTCTTTGATTAAATGTCATTATTTTAGTTATGTTAAGATTTATTTTTAGATTATTATTAACTAACCAATTTATTATATTTTTAAGATCGTCATTTGTGACATTTTCAAGAATATTAACGTCACATCTACGTGGTCGAAAGCTTTAGACATTTCCATGAACAAGGCCGCCACCCGCCACTGGAGTTCTAGCATCAACATTAGAAACGATTTTCTCGATCACGTCATACATCGCCATATTAATGCCAACCTTTCCTGAATCCAAATTGTTCTCTGACTATGAAATCATGCTTTTCGAAAAACGACGAAAGGCTATTGTATATCGCCTTTTCTATAATTTTGGAAAACATAGGAATAAGTGCTATCGGTCTATAATTACCCACGATACTTGTATCATCTTTTTATGAATAGGTTTTATTACAGTAATTTTTAATTTGTCCGGGAAATGGCCATATTCAATGCAAAGATTGACGATATAACTCATAGCAGGTCCTATTAATGGCGCTACATGTTTGACCACTTTTGTAATGATGCCATCATATCCATGGCTATTGGTATTATTCAAAGAGCGAATTATAGCCAATATATCTGCTGGTACTGTAGGAGGACTAAATATGGAGGTACAATTAGTCACAATATTAGTATAGGGAGGAGTAGAATTATTCGGCTGAATTTCGTCTATAAAATAGTAATTAAAAGCTTGCGCAATTAGTCGAGGTTTATGTATTTTATTGCCATTTATTGTACATATTCAGGTATATTTTCTCTAGGATAGTTAATCTTATTTTTATTGATATTGCTCAAAGTCACTTTAGATTTATTTTTGGCCGTATGTGAGTCATTCTGCGATTTTTGAGCCAGTGTTATTATTTTCTTTAAACGAGCAGTATATTGCTTTAATAAAAGTTTATTTTTAGAAGTTGGAGCTTGCCTGTATTGCCATAGCATTTAAAAATTAAAATAATGAATGCCTTCGACAAACTAAAAATAATGGCAGATGGGGGGACTTGTTACGTTACGAGTCCGTGAAAATTTGATAAGACGATGTCTTTCATGATTCTTATACAATTACGTCGTTGTCTTTATTGTGAATGCTGCGTATACCTGTAATAGGCATACATACCAGCACTTTTACTTTGTCTTGTTTTATTATTAATTCATTGTATGTATTGCTGTTGGTGTACCAAATAAATAAATAAATAAATGTCGCTTGTGCATAATTAACAACGGACACTGAAAATTTAATACATTTTTGATCCAAAGAATACTTGAGTTATGTTATTTAATTTAATAATTGTTTCTTTTTCTTAATTTAAATTACTTTTTTTTACCAATTACACTTTAAATACAATGATAATATATCTGTGTACAAAAAATAAATGATGATTGGATAATTAATGCTTTATTTTTCTCATATTTCCCATAGGTCTTTTCGATTATGCGCGACCGCTGCCGTTACAAATGACCGCGCGCCCGCTTGAAGGATAAACAACGCGCAACTTTGTATTGTTCTCAGACTAAAGTGCCTGTAGGTAGGCACCTACCGACGCCCCGCACCGCCGCCGCCACGCCCCGCACCGCACAGTTGGTCAGATTTTTCGTAGATAAAGCGTGTTTACTTTTTATGCAGTTGATTCTGCTATTTATTTTGTTTGACAACTGCAATTTTCAAATTTTCCATTAACTACTAATCTTCGTGTTTTAAAATGTTTCGATGGACTAGTACTGTGCTCGTTTTCATTTAATATCGTACATCCAGATCCACGTTGTATAGCAAGCAGTGGTATACGAATTAGCATGTGGTAGGTACCACAATTAAAAAGTGAAAAATACAACACTATTACAAAAAAAAAAAACTACTGAGTTATTTATACACTAGAAAAAATGCCGAAAGTCACACGTCCAACTAGTCTATGCATGTATATGCGCCATCTCCTATACGATTTATGTCATATTTGATTGATAATTTCATTCGCTACATGTGATGTGAGCTTTTTATCGTAACCTTAAATAAATCCCTCGTTTGGTGTAATCAGTCATACTGTATAATTCAGACCAGTTCGCCGTGCTTACTCCTCATGTGCCCCTTCCAGCTGGCTTTCTGCACAAAGGCCTGACCGCAGTGCTCGCATTTAAATCGTCTAATGTCACTGTGTATTTCCATATGCTGCCTTAAAGTTTCCTTCCGGCCATATGACTTCAAACACACAGTACATTGGAACTCTCTTGATTTTGTATGCGTTACCATGTGAAACTTTACATCGACAGCTTGGAAAAATGCCTTATCGCATTGTGTACATTTGAACCGTCTCTCCATCAAATGGTCTCGTCTCGTGTGGATCCTTAGTGAGCTTGTGTTCGGAAACGTCCTGACGCACGCATGACATTTGACAACTTTCAATTTGACTCCGTGCATTTCCACTAAGTGCTTGTCCCTTTTCAAAAAATTATTAAATCTCTCATTACAGTACCCACACTTATTCTTCATATGCTTATGTACGTGAACTGCCTTTTCATGATATTGTGCCTTCTTCTTAGTTTCAAAAGTTTTTGAGCACAAATTGCATTTAAAAACGCCTGTTATATGTGAGGCAAGGTGTCCCCTGATGCTTGCTTTGGTTATAAAGCCCATGTCACACTCATTGCAAATAAAATTCCTATAATGTATTTTCATATGCTGTTGCAAACCTCCAAACGTTTGAAATTTGCTTGGACATACACAACATTTCAAGGTATCACTGCAAAACTTGAATGGTAAGAGTTGGTTTTTTATTTCCGTGTGTATACCCCTTTTGTGGTCACTTTCTAGATGTTTTAACAAGTTTTCTAATGTGTTTATTTCAGTGTCGCAGAGTGTGCATCGTAAACCAGTTATGTCCAGCTTTACACAAAAGCTGTCTATTCCGATTTTAGATTTATTATGTTGTGGAGTCACTAAGTTGTATAAACCTTTATGATTGTCACGAGTATGTTTCTTCAGGGCTGCAGGGTCTGGATACTGAGAATCGCAGTAGGAACACAAATAACCTAGATATTTGACTCCGACAAAGGGCGTGGCATTGGAGCAAGTTAGAATTTCTTTGAGATTTGTGTGGTGTTTCTTCAATTCTTCCATCATTTCTAACCTCGCTTTAGTGACCTCACAGGAAAGTCCTATTTCTCCTTTTCTCCGTTTGGGTTTATTTTCATTATTTGTTTTAGGACGCCTGATTGGTTTATCTCGTGTACCTATAAAGAAAACGATGTTTTAATTGATTTGTCTCCATCCATGTAGGTTTAGTAACGTAAATTGGTTTCAAGAGTAGGTATAAGATATTGGATAGGATCAATTGCTTCCGTTCCCGTAGAGTATTTTGTTGAACTTTAGGCTGTTGACTGTAGCTATGCGTAATGAATCAAATAAAAAACTTTTTTGCAAAAAAAAAAAAACAACCGACTTCAAAAAAACACTACAAAGTGAAAAATAACTTTAATTTCGGAAGTCGGTGTCTTTGGATCTGTACTTTAGATTTTTGCTACCGACTGCCGAAATTAAAGTTATTTTTCACTTTGTAGTTTGTTTTTTTTTTTTTTTTTCACTTTTTAGAAGGTAACTTTGTAATTTATCTAAGTTACAATAGTCTAATGACAACTGCTCATCACCTTTTACAAAATATTGCTTTACCCGATGCATGGTTGTTAACTGTTGAGGTCTCCTGGTACTTCACCATCAGCTCTACTTCACCATATGCATTATGACGAGCTTATATTGCTTAGCAATCATTTTAAAGTAATCGAATCGCAACCCGTGAAATACTTTTTACTGAGTTGTTCCAGTGGCCATCTATGGTACTTATAAATAGCACTTCACCAAAAGGTGCTTTCCGAGAGCAAATTCACAAGTTACTATACATAATACCCAAATCGCTATAGGTGTGCCTATAATATTTGAAGAGTTCCCTCGATTTCTCCAAGATCCCATCATCAGATCCTGACCTGATGACAATAGGTCCACCTGAAAAGTATACCCTTTCAAACAAAAAAAAAGAATATTCCGAACCGGTCCAGCCATCTTCGACTAATCGGGGAACACACGTAAAAAAAGATTCCGACGAACTGAGAACCTCCTCCTTTTTTTGTTGTTGGTTAAAAAAGAACTCGTTGAGTTTTAATGATGACGATAAATGATTTTGTTTCTGTAAGTAGGTTTGTACACTATAGACAAACACTTTTACGCGTCAATCATATTTTTTAAAACTACATGAGGTCGGCTTTTCCTATCTGAAGAGTCTGAGAAGAAAAGCCAAAACAAATTCGGAGGTCACAGTCTCTTTTAAAGTCCAAACATAATCTTGGTCAGATCTTATGAAGACCATTTAGATTGGTGCCTGAAATGGTCTTTTGAGGAAAGAACCACACAAATTGAGTGGACCTGTCCAGTCAATGCACGCATTTGTCAGGAATCGTGCAGCTCAACTCAGAATTTACGGAGCTCAAAGATTCGACGAACAATACCAAAGAAAGGACATTTGGGTAGGCCGCATAAATTACTTAAACTGCCAAATTATTACAACTAACTGAGAACAAAAACATGTTCCACATAGTCCTCACATTCACAAAAATAAACTGAAGGTAATTCCTTCGAAGTTCAACAGGTCACTTGAAATCAAATAACCATTGTTATGAAAACATTATATTTCACAAAAGAATTCACAAAAAAAAAAAAAAGTAATACAAAACTACTACAGAAACGCCAAATAAAAAGGTATAAACAAAACATCGATGTAATTTTTTTTGGATTTCATACAGCCGGAGTCACACACATTTTTGGGTGGAACATCCGTCACATTCATTTTGAGCATATATAAAATGAGTTATTCCGTTTATCCATCCCAAAATATACACCCCAAGGTGGATTCGCGGAAACGCATATCCGAGAATTCATTGAATCTAATCCTATAAATTCCGTTTATTCAACTAGACTTAGGGTGGATTCTCGAACATACGTTTCCGCGTAACCACCTTAGGGTGGATTTCATGAAGCCATTACCTCCTTCTGCGAAGCAGTAATGCTCGCGAAGGAGGAGGCGGAACGCGTGAGGGAGAGGCAAGCTTTGCGCCCTCACGCCCCTAGTCGCCGCAGGAGACGCCCTGGGCGTCGGGAATTGACAGCCGATTCCCGGCCACCGTAGGCGCGGGCTTGCGGACGGCGAGCAATGGGTAGCTCGCCGTCCGGTAAGGACCAGGCCCGAGTCGACGGCGCGTTGTGTTCCACGCGCGCCTCAAAGAGATGTCAGCACTATTGACGGGGTCCGCTAGGGCCGATGCCAGCTAGGGTTGCGGGATGTTCGAAAGAGTTACCGTGGCCCCGGGGCCACGGTAACACGGTGCCGGCACAGGCAACAGAAGGAACACGGGTGGGTTTTAGTCAGTAAAAGTCTGACACGCCCTCCCGCTCCGCCCAGAGCGGGAGAAGTCATTTGATGATTTCCCATCCACAAAAAAAAAGGGTGGATTTCATTCGCTACATGTGATGTGAGCTTTTTATCGTAACCTTAAATAAATCCCTCGTTGGTGTAACCAGTCATACTGTATAATTCAGACCAGTTCGCCGTGCTTACTCCTCATGTGCCCCTTCCAGCTGGCTTTCTGCACAAAGGCCTGACCGCAGTGCTCGCATTTAAATCGTCTAATGTCACTGTGTATTTCCATATGCTGCCTTAAAGTTTCCTTCCGGCCATACGACTTCAAACACACAGTACATTGGAACTCTCTTGATTTTGTATGCGTTACCATGTGAAACTTTACATCTACAGCTTGGAAAAATGCCTTATCGCATTGTGTACATTTGAACCGTCTCTCCATCAAGTGGTCTCGTCTCGTGTGGATCCTTAGTGCGCTTGTGTTCGGAAACGTCCTGTCGCACGCATGACATCTGACAACTTTCAATTTGACTCCGTGCATTTCCACTAAATGCTTATCCCTTTTCACAAAATTCTTAAATCTCTCATTACAGTACCCACACTTACTACTCATATGCTTATGTACGTGGACTGCCTTTTCATGATATTGTGCCTTCTTCTTAGTTTCAAAAGTTTTTGAGCACAAATTGCATTTAAAAACGCCTGTTATATGTGAGGCAAGGTGTCCCCTGATGCTTGCTTTGGTTATAAAGCCCATGTCACACTCATTGCAAATAAAATTCCTATAATGTATTTTCATATGCTGTTGCAAACCTCCAAACGTTTGAAATTTGCTTGGACATACACAACATTTCATGGTATCACTGCAAAACTTGAATGGTAAGAGTTGGTTTTTTATTTCCGTGTGTATTCCCCTTTTGTGGTCACTTTCTAGATGTCTTAACAAGTTTTCTAATGTGTTTATGTCAGTGTCGCAGAGCGTGCATCGTAAACCAGTTATATCCAGCTTTACACAAAAGCTGTCTATTCCGATTTTAGATTTATTATTTTGTGGAGTCACTAAGTTGTATAAACCTTTATGATTGTCACGAGTATGTTTCTTCAGAGCTGCAGGGTCTGGATACTGAGAATCGCAGTAGGAACACAAATAACCTAAATAATTGACTCCGACAAAGGGCGTGGCATTGGAGCAAGTTAGAATTTCTTTGAGATTTGTGTGGTGTTTCTTCAATTCTTCCATCATTTCTAACCTCGCTTTAGTGACCTTACAGGGAGGAGGAAGTTCTTTTTTTCCTTTTCCCCGTTTGGGTTTATTTTCATTGTTTGTTTTACGATGCCCGATCGGTTTATCTCGTGTACCTATAAAGAAAACGATGTTTTAATTTATTTGTCACCATCCATATTGTATGTATGTAAGTTTAACGTAATTTGGTTTTAGGCTCCGGGCACGTAACCAGCGGCAGCCGAGCGATGGCGACTGCAGAGCGACGCGGCGCGGCGGCTACGTTAACAAAAGTATAGCATTGTGAAGTGACGCTCACGAAACTGGCCAGAGCTTCCCGGTGTGATCGAGTGATGCACGAGCGGTGGCAGCGTGGTGGCGACGCGCAAGCGGCAGGGACAAACTTGTTTGATTTCGCCGCTCAACGGCCGCTACTTCCTACTCTAGCGCGAATGATCTACCACCAGTTTCGTGCCCAGCCCAAAGGCCCCGCCCCGCTGTCGCCATCGCTCTGCCGCCTCAAATTTCGCACCCGCAGACTTAAGAATAGAGGACGTTTTCAGGCTAGCAAGGATATTCATAGTTCCGAGGTCTAATACTTTAAACCAAAGGGAAATCTTACGAAGTTCAACAGTTGACTTGGAATTAAACGATTTTTATAAAAACATATTTATAATTCACAAATAAAACACTAAGTAATTTATATTCGCATTAACAGAAATATGATTGCCTACAATGTAAGATATTATTGCAAAAAATAATTGGTTAGAATTAAAGTTCAGACCAATTCACCGTGCCTATTCCTCATGTGCCCTTTCCAGCTGCATTTCTGCACGAATGCTTGTCCGCAGTGCTCGCACTTAAACCGCCTATCGTCATTATGTATTCTCATGTGCTCTTTTAACGTTTTCTTCCGGCCATATGTCTTAAAGCACACAGTACATTTAAACTCCCTTACCCCTGTATGTTTTACCATGTGGAGCTTTAATTCGTTAGATCCGAAAAATTTCATTTCGCACTGCGCACATTTGTATCGTCTCTCCATCAGGTGATCTCGTTTCGTGTGGATTGTTAATGCACCTTTGTGATCAAACGTCTTGTCACACGCGTTGCATTTGACAGCTTTAAGTTGAACTCCATGAACTTGTACCAAGTGATCATCTCTCCTTTTATAATTCGTAAACTTCTCATTACAATATCCGCACTTATTAAGCAAGTTTGCGTGGATATGAACGGATTTTTCGTGACTTTTCTTCTTCCTGTGGGTATCGAACACTTTCGTACATAAATCGCATTTGAATGTACCAGTCTTATGCCCTTCTGTGTGGCAAGCGAGAATGTGTTTATTTATAAATCCTGCATCACAAAATTCACAAATATAATTTCTGCAATGTATGTTCATATGTTGTTGCAAGTTCTTGAATTTGTTGAAGACGTTTTGGCAAAACATACATCTTAGTGTATCATTATCGAACTTAAAAGGCATTATGTGGCTCTTAATGTCAGTGTAAATCTTTCTATCGTGTATTTTGATCAAATGATCTACAAGTTGTTCTAAAGAATCAATTTTGTTTTCGCATATTTTACATGTAAGATCAGTGATGTCTAATTTGACAAGGAATGAGAACATCATTTTGCCCATCATGAATTTGAGTTTAGTTTTATCATCGTGGCCTTCTAGGGTGTGTTTTTTTAAGTCTGTAGGATCTGGGAATTCTTGTGCGCAAAAACAGCAGGCATATCCGATGCCCCCTCTGCATCGTATAGGAGTCGCGTTGGAACATTGCAAGATAAGACGTATATTGCTTCTTTGTTTTATTAACTCATTAATTTTGAGCTCCTCGGCTTGATCGAGTTTTCTTCGGGCACATTTGCGAGTCACTTTTTTGTCACAATCGGTTTCAATCTTGGCGTTCACGTTACGTTGAACACCTACAAAGAAAAGGAAACGGTTATTGAATATTTCGGAGTCGTTTTCTTCCGGAATGTGGTTTCTTTGCACTATTTGCTTTTCCTTTAATTTTTCAGGGTCTTTTAATAGTTTCAATTTACTGGTCTGGAATAGTTATTCGCTAATAAGGTCACTGTGATTTGATTGCGGTTGAAGCATTGTATAATTTAAAAATAAAATAAGAATATTACATTTGCAAGAATTGCAATCCTGGGTGTAGTGGTGGCCATCGAGTACTCCTAGAAAAACGAACTCGACTTTTCTAGTCTAGCAGTATTTTTATACTAACTTCAGTTATTATTATATTGATTTCTTCTGCCTTTTGTTTTTTTTTTTTTACTAATATGTAGGAAATAAAATCATATTGTTGTGAATAAGTAGATCCTAACTTATCAAAAGCTATTGCAAAGTAAACTAAATTAAAAATACGTTTCTTCCTAAAAACGATTTCTGTATCATTGCTGAAACCTAATTAAGTAATGAAGCAATACGCTTTTACCGAAAAAATTCGTAGGCTATTAAAGAAAAAAATGTAAATGATTAAATAAAAATCTTTATGTAACAGGATGAAGTAAATTATTTATTAAAGGAACCAAATATAACCCTTAAAACGTAGAGTTAAATATACATACAAACAAAAAATCCGTGGAAGATAATAAGATGTGGCCCAAGTAACAACGAGTGAAATGATAAATACTAGTTAATCAATTTTAAGCTAATCTAAACTCTTTAACTGTCTAATATCCAGCCGTAGCTAATATGGCTGATTCATTACTACCAGTTAAGTGTTATCTAGCAAATGATTTTAATGTTTGCATTAGCTATTGTTCGGTCTGGTAAAGTAACTACTGCTGCTCACACTCGGTGTATTGTGGTTTTGTTTGATTCTCGTTTCGGTGCCATCTAGGTCTAGCGAAAATGATCTTTTAAGTCAATGTAACATTTCAAGTGATTTAAAGTTAATAATCAGATGTGGTTTGGCTATAAATATTTTGTGTGTTCCCAAGATCTATAATAAAATTATTCCGATTAAACTGTTATTCCATGCTTAGAACGCATATGCCCTTTCCAGCTGCACTTTTGCACGAATGCTTGATCACATGTGTCGCATTTAAATCTCCTATCGTTCTCATGTATCCTTATATGCTCTCTCAAAGCTTTCTTCAACCCGTAGGACTTGCAGCAAACCTTGCAAGAAAACCTTTTGATCCCAGTATGTTTGACCATGTGGTCGTTCAACGACTCTTTGGAAAAGAACTCCATATCACATTCAGTACATTTGAATCTACGTTCTAGCAAGTGATCTCTCCTGACGTGAAGCTGGAGTTTGGAATCAGACGGGAAGACCTTTTCGCACGCTTTACATTCCTTTGGTTGAGTTACAACAATGCCATGTACTTCGGCTATGTGAGCACATTTTTGACGGTACCACATAAACTTTTCGTCACAATACCCACATTTGTTTAAAGATAACAAATGAACAGTCTTTTCATGGTATTTCTTTTTTCTGGGAGTGTCAAATTCTTCGGAACAGTGCCCGCATTTGAAAACTCCTACTTTATGACTGTCACGATGTGTGTTAAGCATTTTCTCGTTAACGAAACCAGTGCCGCATACGTCACAAACAAAGTTTTTATAGTGTGTGTACATGTGCTCTTGAAGAACCTTAAATCTGTTGAATATTCGTGGGCAGAAGGTGCACTTAAGTGTAGAATCTTCAAACTTGAATGGTATGATATAATTCTTTATTTCTGTGAACATTGGCTTTCCATGTTCATTCCTCATGTGTTGGATGAGGTCTGCAACTGAATCTATTTCTGTGTCGCACAGGGTACACTTCAGTGCGGTAATGTCTAGCTTGACTAAGAAATACAACGTGCGCTGTCCTTTCATAAAGTCTAGTTTATCACTGTCATCGTGTTCTGTGATAGTATGTGTCTTTAGTTCTTCGGCATGAGGGTATTGCTTCTGACAGAAACAGCACACATATCCAAGATCATACTTACGAATCGGCGTTGCATTGCTACATAGTAGAATCTCTCTAATATTATAACGTTGTTTAAACAACTCTTCCTCATTTTGCTTCTGACTCTTTTTCTTAATGTTTCTACCTTCTTCATCAGTTTCTGATTGATGTATGCCTCTGTTAGTATTTTTCTTTGATTTTGTATGTGCTGTCTCTGTTTTTGATGCTATCTGGCGCTCTTTTATCTCTGATAGTATTTTCTTAGCAAGATCTGCCGCTTCACTTCGACCTACAAAGAAAATATTATTTTGTAGTTTTTTGCACACGGATAGTGTAGACGAAAAAAGAGGGCTGGGAAAATTTGATTAAGGTCCATTTTCATGATTAGTTGATGCTAGCGCAGCAGGTGTGCATTCTTTTTTAAATTTGTAGGTCGAAGTGTTAATTTTGTTTGTAAATAGTCTGTTCAACAGACAATTAAGTAAGATTATAATAATACTGCTTTAAGAGGTGGTAGTCTAGCTCCAGCTTTCTCCCGTGACTTTAGAGATTTTCCCGATGCAACTTTCAACAGCCAATTTCGCTTATTAGGGGTTATGTGTTGGAATAAAATAGCCAGTCACTCTATGGCAATAAAATATATCTACGCAAAAGAAAAACTCGTCAATCATTGGCTTTGAGCAAACGACAAACCAACAAACTCCCTTTTGCATTTATATCTAGTACGAAGTAAGGATTCTGATATTATTAGATATACTAGTCAGTACTGTACAGTGTACTAGTCAGTAAAAGAGTAAAGTGCGTAAAAAAGCTTAGTTTAAGTTAGGTAAGGTACATGTATAAATAAATTCGTATAATAATACTCGGTAATAAGTTACTACGGACCACTGATGACGATAGCGATGTGACCGTACTTTTGTTTTTCCAATACCGTTGTCCTTGTTTTTTAGATCCAAAGAAATATGAATAACTTCTCTGTATCTCATACTTTATCGAGATGAAAGAAACAGCAGAAATATTACATTCATGTACGCATGCATGTTCCTGATTGTAATATTTTATAATTTTGGATATAACTGAAAATATAAATAGCGTTTGTCACAACTACAAAAAGCTGTGATGTTTCCATTTTCATGATAGTTGATTATTAAGTGCTACTATTAACTAAATAATTCATCACTAGCGTAAATAGTAGCCAACAGCCACACGGTTATAGTTCTTCTAACTTAACAGACAGCTGTGCTGCTGGGGAGTTTGTTGCGCCACTTCTTCCCAGCTAAAACACTAGGAAGTGGGGAAGGCCGGGCGTTTTGGGGGACTGTCTTTGTAACTTTAACGTTCAAAAAGTGCCGATTCTCAGCCCGATTTGAATAAATGACTTTTGATTTATTATCAGTGATAGCGGACTGCAGTGTATTATATAATAAGACACAAAATAATATTTATTGGAGAAGAATCTTTATTAAAATAAATGTTACCGTTAACATGTTTTAAAGTTCAGCAGCTTAAGCTAGGCAACTAATGTTATCAAACATCAATATATATGTATGTACTAACAATATTAAATTATTATTTAAAAAAAAAGAACAATCGAGAGGTGTCGTAGGACACCCGGTTGGAACGAAGTTCCTTTCGCTTTTGCACACTTGGCCACACGAGTTCTGGACCTCATTTCATTCGACATGTGTGCAAAGTATAACGTGCGTGAAGGAACTTCGTTCCAAAATTAAACATTTCAAAACTTTAGTGGTTACTTTTATAAAGCTTATTGATGCGCCAATGTCTGTACTAAATAACAAAAAAAAGGAAACGAAGACATCTTGAATCGTGTTGGTATATCAGTGGGGTAACATACAATGACAGTCGATCGAAATGCCTTTCATTTTGACAGTTCACCCACGTTCATTGCGTTATTTACGTTGTTGAGCAGACGAATTTTTCAAACCTATGAAGCAATGGATTAACCTATGAACCTTCCGATTGTGAATGAAAGTGTGTTAGGCAATTATGGTGCTGATCTCCGTTGCGTGGCACAGCCTTGTATCATAATCGCTAGTTTGGCTCACATGATCGCGTATCATTCATCGCAACGGAGATCTGATACACCAAAATGATACAAGTGTGGTCAAGGCCTTATCTATCATCAGTAGTATTGTAACATTGCAACTATTTTAGTATAGAAATATATATATATACATATATTAGATGCTTAATCTTTGGTTTTCTAAGAAAGCGGTAACCGGTCGCACAATAACAGCTGTCCAAATAGAGAGCATTTTTCGACACCTTAATGTCAAATACTCGTGAAAATGACAGATTTTTATAACGACCGTTACAATATTATGACGGAACCGCTTTCTTAAGAAACCAAAGCTTTACTGTAAGAAACCGTAGACTATCACACGACATTCCGTATTAAAGGAGGTGCCTTTATGCCGACGGATTCTTAGTTCAAGAACTATATTAATTAAGGATATACCAATCAGTAAAATAAAAATAAAAAAAATAAATAAAAAAAATTGTTTATTGGAACCAGAAAAAAATCATTCACAATATTATTATTTCTAAATAAAAGGTACGTTAATCGCAGGAGTTGGTGATACTGGTTCCCAAACTAAGCTATCGCCTGTATTTTGGGACACAGAAGGAATAGAAGTCAGATGTTGCATCCACGGTCGAGTTATAACTTACAATCAAAGAGCTTGGAACCGCTGCGCCGGTAGCGACTAGAGACGGCAGTACTAATAAAATTCGTGGCGCCGAAAGTTTGAGTGCACAACTTCTGTCACGGACCGCCTTCAAAGCCATCAGTTTGTTTGTCATTTGTGTCGTAGTGCGAGTAGACGTTGACGCGCTTGGTTTGTATGGAAAGTGTTGACATTGCCGCCTCTAGCAGCGGCCGCCGAAGCGACTCCGTGCTCTGTGCTTGCCACCATTTGAAAATGTGGGATATTATTCATTTCAACATAATTATGGTTAAAAAAAAAACAGCTAGGGACTCAAAATAACCAATTCATGATTTTAAGAAGGCACGATTAATTATAAATTAAGACATGCTGGCAAATGGTGCCTGACAAAAACCAAACCTACACTGGACAGCAAATAAACCGAGCCACCCGCTACCTAGGCACTCTAATTCGATTTTCTCAAAAACTAAAAAACCTACAATTATCAAAGTTGTACCTACAGAAAGTGCGTTTCATGGTGATTAAAATGAAAGGAAACTCATTGGGTTTATTCAATATTTCAGTGTTTATTAAGGATTTTACAAAGAAGAGTCGTTTTCCAGTCGTGACAATCGTTAGTAATGATAAAGTGAAAAAAAAAATTAAAGCCAAAAACAAAGATAAAATCAAAAAAAAAGTTTTTGATCAATATTCCGTATTCCCTCCCCTTGCTCGGATAACTGCCAGCATCCTTGTATTCATCGACCTTACGAGCCTGACGATAAAATCTTGAGGAATTGTATTCCACTCCTCTTCAATTGCGATTCGCAGCTCTGGAAGCCTTGTTGGAGCAGGTACCCGGGCTCGAACCCGACGTTTCAGCTCATCCCATAAGTGTTCTATCGGATTCAAGTCCGGGCTTCGAGCTGGCCAGTCCATCGTACGAATGCTGACGTCGCGTAGATACTGGGTCACCACATGAGCAACATGAGGCCGTGCATTATCATGCATCAATTGCATATCCTGTCCGATATATCCTGCGTAAGGTACCACATGGTCTGCGAGGATTTCAGTAATGTAGCGATGAGAAGTCAGTCCACGTGTACGGCCCGTCGGTTCGATGAAAACTAACGCTGTATGTGCTGTTAACGAGATGCCGCCCCAGACCATTACAGATCCTCCTCCATAAGCAACAGTTTCCTCGATGCAACACTGAGAATAACGTTCTCCAGGGCGACGATATACTCTCTGACGTCGATCACTTCCATGTAGACTCACCCTGGTCTCATCAGTGAAGAGTACATTACTCCACTGCTCTAATGTCCAATCCCTATGCTCTCGAGCAAATTCAAGTCGTGCTCGACGGTGTGCTACCGTTAATGCTGGGCCTGTTGCAGCTCTTTTTGGGGTCAGGTTCCGTTCAGCAAGTCTCCTTCTGACAGTATCTGAACTTATGACCACTTGGCGTTCGTCATGCAGACTTTGTTGGACTTGAACTGCGTTGAGGTGGCGATTTCGCAGAACAGTAAGGTGGATATAACGATCATCTGCTGCTGATGTAGCCCTAGGTCTGCCCGTACCTGGACGGCGATCGAATGCTCCAGTCTCTAGGTATCGTCTGTAAACTCGTTGCACCGAAGATCTGCTGATTCAAAGCCTTCGAGCGACTTCACGTTGCGCAATGCCTGCTTGAAGTAATGCTACAGCTTGAGCTGCTTCCTGAGGTGTTAAATCCATTATTATTCGAAAAAAGTAGCAAAAACACACGCGTCTGAGCAAACGATGGACAAAAACTAAAGAAATGATAAGAAATATCCGACTACCCTCATTGTAGAGAAAAAGAACGCTAATTTCAAACTCTGGTGAAAACAGAGCAAATCGTTAGCATTGTGTTTCTTGCTTGATTACAATGTGAGTTGACGGTACTTTCGAATTAATTTGTAGTCATTTTAATCACCATGAAACGCACTTTTTGTAGGTATAACTTTGATAGATGTAAGTTTTATACTTTTTGAGAAAATCGAATCAGTTCCTAGGTAGCGGGTGGCTCGGTTTATTTGCTGACCAGTGTAGTACAGGCATTTCTCCTATTACGTTAGGTACCCACTACAACAACAATATTCTCAACTTTTAGCATTATCATTATTAGCTGATGATGTTTATCAAGATTTATTTACAGTCAAAGTATTACTTAAACTAAAGTAATAAAACGTTAGTTGATAGCCTGTGCATAAGCACTTACATCATATTTTAATAGCGGACGTCCCTGCAAATAGAAGTTACTACTGCACTGAGGCTCTAAGCCAACATTTCGAAATTTTGTATAACTTTCATAATTTGTGAATTTTGACGTATTTTTTATTATTTCTTTCAATAAGTTTGCTCAGTTTTCAATCAGATTTTTTTTCCCCCATACTTTTATCTTGACAAAGATAATACTTTAACCAGGTCAGCGCAAAGAACAGCGCACAACTTGTACCAAAGTTTATAAAAATCCATCATTCGTAGATGGACGCACAAAATCATACCAACTCGTCATGTCTTGATTTCATGTGGTTTTTCCAGCTGCATTTCTGCACAAACGCTTGTCCACACTGTTCACATTTAAATCTCCTGTCATCCGCATGTATTCTCAAATGCTCTCTTAAGGTATGTTTTCGTCCAAAAGCTTTGAAACAGACATCGCACTTGTACTGTTTTTCACCTGTATGTTTCAACATGTGCAAATTCAGTTCTTTCTTTCCAAAAAATTTCATATCACAGTGTTCGCACTCATTTTTCCTTTCGAGTAAGTGATCCCGTTTAGTGTGTCGAGTCAACCTGTCTCTTCTTGTAAACGTCTTGTCACAGGCCATACATTTGAGGACACGAGGCTCTGCACCATGCTCTGTCACCATATGTTCATTTTTCTTGGCGTAAGACGTGAACTTTTCGAGGCAGTGAGGACATTTATTTCTTCTATGATCTCCTATATGTACAAATTTTTCGTGGCATAATTTCTTGCCATTTGTACCAAATACTTTTGAACAAAACGAACAAGCGAACTCGCCTTGTTTGTGTCTCGCCATATGACCGTTAAGGGTTCTCTTATTTACGAAAGGAGAGTTGCAGATTTCACAGTTATAATTGTTATAGTGTACGTTCATATGTTCTTGTAGCAATTTGAAACGTTCGTAGAATTTAGGGCATAGCACGCACTTGAACGTGTCCCCTTCAAATTTAAAAGGCAGAATATGATTTTTTATATCTTTGTGAAAAATTTTATTGTGTTCAGATTGTAAATGATTCATCAGTTGCTCTAATCCGTCAATATCTTGTCCGCATATTTCGCACTTTAGACCAGTGATGTCTATTTTAACGACGTAGGAAGTTAAGGGGTAGCCTTTCATGAAAGTGCTTTTTGTTTTGTTGTCATGTTTTTGTAGAGTATGTATCTTGAGTTCTATCGGCATGGTACACTGCTCTGGACAGAAACCGCACAAGTAACCATTCCCTGTGTGTTTTCTGACGGGAGTAGCATTAGAATAAAAGAGTATGTTTCGAATATTCTGCAAATGTTTGTCTATCTCTCTTTTGACTGCTTTAAGGGGTCGAACTCTTAATATTTCTTCTTTGAACGACTGATTACTACTGTCTTTCGGGACTGGAAGCGTCCAGTCAATTTTGTTTTTGTTTGTCTTTGCAGATCTCGGTGCAATTAGTACGTTTAATATTTTACTTACTTGAGTTTCTAATTTAATTTCTGTATCGCAGCCGAGACCTACAAACAAAAGTTTGATATAATTATTACCTGCAAATAATCTCTGACGAGCTTTTTGGGTAATTTATAAGGTAAACTAAGTACCAGAACAAAATTATGCTGCGTGCGTCGAAGTAGATTCTAATAATCAGAAGTATCGCGTGATAGGCTTATTTGAGACTTATCCGGCTGCATTCTTTCGTTGATGGGTAAATTATGAACATTTTATTTGCAATATTATATGGACGAAGCCCTTGAAAAATTAAGTTATGGCTGAAATGTTCTAACTGGATTAGTTTGAAAGACCTGATAAAGACCCTGTATATTAAGGACTGGATTAGAACTGGTATAGTTCAAGGAGGCTTGTTGCATAAGTCTAGTAGCTAGAACGTATAGTTGTCTTGCCGTTTAAACTGCTGCTAGTTTTGTTGTTAGGAATAATCGCAGTTTAAAAAGGCTAATTTTAAGAATTAGTCTTTGAGCTGTTTTTGTGACGAATTGGTAGGGACAGATTGATAAAGCGTCAGGTGTGGTGTAGTATGTAAGTATATTACTGTAAGGGTGTGTTTAGATTGTCATTGAATGGATCAAATATTATGCAGTGTCTAACCAGCATTCGAGATGCTTCATTGTCTTTAAATCCCGTCCTTATAAGGTAGACAGTTCGCATGACTTCAGTCTGCTACGTGTCGAAGGTTAACTAATGGCCCGGCTAATCTTAATATTGCGCAAATTTGAATTTGCATTAAAGAGCATGTATCGTTAAGACGGCAAAATGGTAATCAGGCAAACTCTCTTCTATGGTGTGGACGCCACATGTTGTTTGCGCAAACAAGTATTGCGGAAAAAAATATTCGAATTATCTACAATATTCTAGGATAATTCTAATTTAAGCTTTTTATTTCCCAAAAAGTATATTTATATCATTTACTAGCTGTGCCCTGCGATTTCATTCGCGTGGAAGTCGTAAGATACACAATATACTAAAATTACAGCTACATTTTAATAAAACACCCATGTCTCCCGTCCCGCCGCGTTGCATCGCCTGTCCGTCCGCGCTATTACTTGGATTTCGCTAGTTTTTCTCACTTTTTTTTTGCTTGGCTCCTAAGGGTTGTAACGTGAATTTGAATTACCATGCTCGAGAATTGGACTACCAAATGTAAAAAGAATTTTTCAAATCCTACGTGTAGTTTCAGAGATTAACGTTTAATTTTTTTTACGCGGAACCCTAATTCTGTTTCTACAATTAAAGTAGCCTAAGTTACTCCTTGTCACATCAGCTAACTGCCAGTGAAAGTCCCGCCAAAATAGGTCCAGCCGTTTCGGACATTACCGGAACAAACAGACAGACAGACAAAAAAATTGAAAATTTATTTTTTTGTACATTAAATACTTTCATATGATAAAGATAAAGATAATTTTATTTGTCAAAACATGCGTATACATGCAAATTAAGCATGCAGGATGTCACAATATTAATATTTTGTACGTACATGTTTCACCCGTAAGGCGTACAAATTTATAAAATTTACAAAAAATAGAAACTAAATTACAAAATAAAAACTAAATTACTAAAGGCACAATACAAGTACATAATAGTCAGCAATAAATATTGATAAGTCAGCAAAATAAATTAATCATAATATGTCACAAAAATTAAGGATTAATAAAATAAAAGAAAAACCAAAAATGTCAAATAGTGTCATTCAAAAATTCATTAAGACTATAATAACACTTGTCCGTTAATAAATCTCGAATCTTTTTTTTAAACAAATTTACCGGCAATGCTTTATATGACTGTGGTATTTTATTATAAATTTTAGGAGCCATACAGAAAACGCTTTTTCCCATTAATGCGGTCTTTGACGTATGCCAACACAGTTGATTATTGTCACGTCTGTTACGGGGGAAGGTGAAATTGGTTTACCCTAACAAATGCCGCGATTTCAAAAATATACAGAGCTGGTAGAGTTAATAATTTATGTTTTTTAAATAATGGCATACAGCTGTCGGTCGACTTCAAATTGAACATAGCACGAATGCATCTCTTTTGGGCCTTAAACGCTATTACTTTGTCTGTGGAATTCCCCCAAAATATAATACCGTAACGCAATAACGATGCTACTAGACCATGATAAGCTGTTAATAAGGCATCTGTATTTAGCTCCGGGGCCAGTTTATATAAAGCGTACGCAGAGGAGCTCAGCCGTTTACTTAGATATTAGATGTGTGCCTTCCAGTTCAATTTAGAGTCAATAATAATTCCTAGAAATTTTGTGGCGTCGACTTTATTAAGTACAGTGTCCTTGTAAATTGCGTTAAGGTCAAGTACAGCCTGGGTCCGTTGCCTAAAATGCATGATAGTTGTCTTATCTAGATTTATTTGTAGGTTGTTCTTGTTTAACCATGATATTATCGATGTCAAAGATTCATTTATTTCACTTTCATATGTGTTTTGATTTTTACACGCTATAGTCATAGTGCTATCGTCGGCAAAGAGTCATGGGGTGGTCAATAGCACTAGGCAGGTCATTGATGTATATTATGAATAATAAAGATCCGAGTACACTGCCTTGAGGAACACCGTATGCATTTAGTAAAAAGCTGTTATTTTGACATTACAAACACACTTCAATTTTATTTATTTGTATAGATTTACATTACATATACCTTAATTATAATCTACAAAAGCATTCCTTTGTTCCATAACCTAAACCTGCCTATCATGTCTCGTCCGCATATGGCTTTTCCAGCTGGTCTTATGCACAAACGCTTGTCCACACTGTTCGCATCTATACCTCCTGTCCTCCGCATGTATTCTCAAATGGTCTTTTAAATGATCCTTCCGTCCAAAAGCTTTCAAACAAATATCACAACTGTACTTTTTGTCGCCTGTGTGTTTCAACATGTGATTTCTCAGTTCTTTCTTTCTATAAAATTTCATATCGCAGTGCTCGCATTCGTGTCTCCTTTCAAGTAAATGAACCCGTTTAGTGTGTCCAGTCAAGCTTTCTTTTGTGGTAAACGTCTTGTCACAGACCATACATTTGAAGACACGAGGCTCTGCACCATGCTCTTTTACCATATGTTCGTTCCTCTGTGTGTAAGAAATGAATTTCTCATCGCAATGTGCACATTTATTTCTTTTTTGGTCAAGGATATGTATGAACTTTTCGTGGCATAACTTCCTAACATTTGTGTCAAATACTTTTGAACAAAACGAACAAGAGAACTCTCCTTGTTTGTGTCTCCTCATGTGACTTTTAAGGGTTCTCTTATTAACGAAAGGAGAGTTGCAGATTTCACAGTTAAAATTGTTGTAGTGTACATTCATGTGTTCTTGTAGCAGCTTAAAGTGGTCATAGGTTTTGGGGCATAAGGCGCACTGTAACGTATCTCCTTCAAATTTAAAAGACAAAATATAATTTTTTATATCTTTATGTATAATTTTATAATGATCAGATTGTAAATGATTCATCAGTGGCTCTAACCCGTCAATATCTTGATCGCATATTTCGCACTTCAGGCCAGTGATGTCTAATTTAACGACGTAGTTAAATATAGGGCAGCCTTTCATGAAACTACTTTTTGTTTCGTTGTCATGTTTTTGTAATGTATGTATCTTAAGATCTTTCGGCATGGTAAAGTGCTCTGAACAGAAGCCGCAGATGTAACCATTCCCAGTCTGTTTTCTAATAGGAGTAGCATTAGAATAAAAGAGTATGTTACGAATATTCTGCAAATGTTTGTCTATCTCTCTTTCCTCTGCTTTAAGAGGTCGAACTCTTAATATTTCTTCTTCTAACGCCTGATCGCTACTCTTCCAATCACTTTTGTTGTCGTTCGCTTTGGCAGATCTCGGTGCTTTGATTGCTTTCAATATTTTACTTACATCTGTTTCTACATAAATTTCTGTATCGCAGCCGAGACCTACAAACAAAAGTTTGGATTAAAATCTTCGATAGGTATATTGAATGCGATGGGCGTGTTCACAAATACTGAGACGGTGTTAGCGCCACTTTTTATAAATTCGTTCGAAAATAATGGATGTCTGATTCTAAAAGCACGGATTTGTCTATTTGTACAGAGTAATAAGTATTCACTGATTTCTGACTGAGATTAGACTAAATAATCATAACATCACGCCTGTTTCCCCGAAGGTTTAGGCTGAGGTATACGTATAGTACACCCACATTTACTCAAGTTCACTAAATAATCATTTTTATTTATTTACCAGCTGCGTCCCGCGACTTCGTTTGCGTGGAAGTCGTAAGATACACAATATACTTAAATAACAGCCACATTTTAATACAACTCCTTCGTCCCCCGACCCGCCGTGCTGTCCGCGCTATTATTTCGTTTTCGCTTAGCGTTATTTCTGACTTTTTTTCTTTTTGCTCGGTTCCTAAGGGTCGTAGCGTGATGTTAAATAGCTCATATCCATCCCCGAGAATTGAGCTACCAAATGAAAGAATATTTTTTTTAATCTGCCTGGTAGGTAGTTCTAGAAATTAGCACAATTTCAAGGGTTTTAGTTTTTTGCGTGGAACCCAAATTTTTTTTCTAAAATAAAAGTAGCCCAAGTTACTGCTTATAACGGAGATTAGCCGGAACAAACAGACACAGACAAAAATTTTAAAAATAGTTTTTTTGCTATAAGTAGGTACCGTATATACTTTCATATGAATTTAGTAAAAAAGCTGTTATTTTGACATTACAAACAGCCCATCAACTTTATTTATTTGTATTTTGTTTATTATATTTGTTTGTGAACAGTTTTGCGAGTGTGGTGTGCAAGTTGAGCTTGCGTGTGTAGTGTAGTGCGTCTTTGACATTTCTCTGTAAAGTTGAGTAGTTTTTCCGTGAAATGAGTGGTGAAGCCATTTTCGTAATCACATCAACGCCGACAGTCGCTGAAAACCAGCACTGAGGCTATGTCTTGCATAGGGTTGGCCGTTTTGCGCGGACGTGACGTATAACCCCCCCCCCCCCCCCCACTTGTTTTTTCTTGTTTGTGTTTATACTTTGCGTCATATTTTACCGCAAATGTATTTTCTTTTTTTCTTTATTTTGAGAGCTTGCGCCTGCGTCCAAGTTACTTTGACGGGTATATTGTAAGGAGTTTGTAATTATGCAATATACAGGGTGTCCGGTTTCGGACTAGCGAAAATTAAAGGGAAGGTACAGACCACCAATCTGAACAACTTTTTCCCGGGGACCAACATCGCAATCGAGAAAAAAATATTAGTCGTCCCATATATTTGGTAGAGTAGGTATTGAAGTTTTGTATGGGACGACGGTTTTTTTTTTCACGAGTACGATGTTGGTCCCCGGGAAAAAGTTGTTCGGATTGATGGTCTGTACCTCCCCTTTAATTTTCGCTAGTTCGAAACCGGACACCCTGTATAGACGAGGCACTTCGAAAACAAAAACTTTAAGCTTAATTCTACAAACTACGTAAAGTTATCGATGCACTATCTGATAATATTTTAAATTATTTTAATAGAAAAAAGGCATTTTCACCAAAAATATGGAATGTTACTCCGTATTTCTGGTTTAAGTGTTTTACATTTTCTTGCATGTGTTAACAGCACCTTAGTCAGCGAAAACAATTATTACTGTGATGAAAATTGATTCCAAAACAGTTTTAATAAACGTTTTGGGTTTCCAAATCCTTGACAGAGGGGTATAATCATACGAGACCGGTACCATGGGAGAAACGAACATCTATACACTGTAAGGACTATTCTGCTTGCAGCGCTCGGCCGCTATAGTAACGCTTGCTAACAGATGTGGTCATCGTGTGCACGGGATTTTGTTTACAACTTAGACAGATGTAAGTTTCCTCGATAGTACGTAAGTTAAAGGGTCTAAGACCGCAAAGCTCCATTTTTCTTTCACACTGGAATAATCATGATTCTAAAAACGTCATGGTACGGCGTCTGATGATAAGGACCCCATATATTATTTAAGACTCGATTAGACCCACTGCAGTTCAGAGGCATGTTGTCTCTATATAATAGCGAGAACCATCCATCCGTCCGTCTGTGATACCGTTCGAATATCTGCTAGATAATAGAATTCTGTTAATGAGAATAATCGCGGTTTTAAAAGGCTCATTTTACTAGTTCATGCAGATGAGATTTGGCCGCACCGATCCATGAAGAATTGCAGTTGGTAAGGATTGACAGAGAAACAGTACGATAGTTCACATGACTATTCATATTCATTTATTTATTCCGGCATAGCAGGAATCCGCTGGATGTGAGAAGCACAGAAACGATGATTGGGGGAGGCCTATGACCAGCAGTGGACGTCTTTCAGCTGAAATGATCATGATGATGACGATGGTATAGCGTATTTTAGACGTTGCGAAAGGTATAAGCCTTTCGCAACGTCTAACGCCCTAAAAAAGTCCAAAACTTGTACATAGACATAAACCTATGTACAAATTATGGACTTTTTTAGGGTACAGCAACAGGATAAAATTTAGCAATATAAAAAAGGACAGAATGAGTTCTTACCTATTAATATATTAGATTACAGGTAGATTATAAATTATTATAATATTTATTAACAATTACTAAGATGTGACGAGAGTGCTACATGTCGAAAATTTAGAAAGACATAATATAATAAATTACGGTAAAATGTATTATAATTAATTACACGTTTCTAAGTCAAATTAATTGAAATCTACAAAGCACTTCATTATTTGTTACTCTTAACTTAGACGCACTCATCATGTCGCGTCCGCATATGGCTTCTCCAGCTACATTTCTGCACAAAGGCTTGTCCACACTGGTCGCATTTGAATCTCCTGTCATTCGCATGTATTCTCAAATGCTCCTTCAAAGTATTTTTCCGCCCAAAAGCTTTGAGACAGACATCGCACTTGAACTGTTTTTCACCTGTATGTTTTAACATGTGTTTTGTTAGTTCCCTCTTTACAAAAAATTTCATATCGCAGTGCTCGCATTCGTGCTTTCTTTCGAGTAAGTGATCCCGTTTATGGTGTCTAAGCAATTGGTCTCTTCTTGTAAACGTCTTGTCACAGTCCATACATTGAAGGATACGAGGCTCTGCACCATGCTCTGTCACCATATGTTCATTCCTCTGAATGTAAGAAGAGAATTTCTCATTGCAATATAAACATTTATTTCTTTTATGGCCAATTTTATGTACGAAATTTTCGTGGGCTAATTTCTTACCATTCGTGTCAAATACTTTTGGACAAAACTTGCAAGAGAACTCGCCTTTTTTGTGTCTAGCCAAATGTTTGTTAAGAGTTATCTTATTAACGTAAGGAGAGTTGCAGATTTCACAGATATAATTATTGTAGTGCACATTCATGTGTTCTTGTACCAGCTTAAAGCGTTCGTACATATTCGGGCATAGCACGCACTTGAACGTGTCCCCTTGAAATTTGAAAGGCAATATATGATTTTTAATGTCTGTATTTATAATTTTATTGTGATCAGATTGTAAATGATCCATCAAGGGCTCCAATCCGTCAATATCTTGACCGCATATTTCACACTTCAGACCAGTGATGTCTAGTTTTACGGCATAATAAGTTAAAGTGCAGCCTTTCATAACTGTGCTTTTAGTTTCGTTGTCATGGGTTTGTAGTGTATGTATCTTAAGGTCTCCCGGTATGGTAAAGTGCTCTAAGCAGAAGCTACAATGGTAACCAACTGCTGTGTGTCTTCTGATAGGAGTAGCATTAGAATGTAAGAGTATATTGCGAATATTCTGCAAATGTTTGTCTAATTCTATTTTGTCAGCAGTAAGGGGTCCAACCCTCCGAACCTTTAAAACCTCTTCTGTGGATCTCTGACCGCTTCTTTTCTTAGAGACTGTATTAGTCCTATCATCTTTTTTGACGTTAGCTTTTGCAGATGTCGGTTTCATGGGTGATTTCAATATTTTACTTACTTCTGGTTCTAACTTAATTTCTTTATCGCAGCCGAGACCTACAAAGGAAAGCTAAATTAAAATCTTAATATATAATGGCCCCGTGATTTGAGTACCCGCTTCTCATGAACGAGGTTGTGGGTTCGAAACCGGGCAAGAAACAATGTGACTTATCCGTGTTCGTATGTGATTTCTAACTCGGACGTCAATGACATCGTTGAAGGAAATAATCGTGACGAAACCTGGACTTCAATATCGATATCATCATCAATCAATATTAATCACGTCATTATAAATAGGAAAGTAAATTCCACGTGTCTGCGCAAAGCTAAGATTTGAAAAAAATAAATGTTGGGGTACGGAGCACAAGTAATTAAATGCATTTCTATTCACACGAATGACGGTTTGTAGCGCTGTTGTTATCGGAATTTTTTGTTTAGACGAAAAATGTAGGCATTTTTGTAATGTTTTAATATTATTATGTATTACTAGTATTAAATATCTGAAATGTAATGTTAGCAATAGCCGACACTAAGAAAAGTGGTTGTTCCGAGGGGAACCCGATAGGAATGGAGTTTAATGGAAGCTGCGACCCAGGTGTGCGTGCATTTTTGCTCATATGGAGACGATCTTCTAGCCCTATCTATTTGTGACTTGACTTTGTTTTAATTATCTGGTCATGGCAAACTTCATTTACAGATATTGAAACCGAGTACAAGAATCCGTATGGTCTCAAGCGATATTATATTATTAATCTGATATTCACATTTGGTGTCTCATTCCCGAAGTAACGGATTCAGATAAAGATAGTGCAGAGGAATAAAAATAAATCACTACTTAGAAATGATATACGCATCACGGAACATATACCTTTACTAAAAATTTTATGTTAGGAATAAACAAATATCACGTCGTGGCTTATTGTTCTAATGACAAAGGTTAGAAGGAATTCTAAGTCTAATGACACAGCTACAGAACATACGCAACAGAAAAAATCGGCGTGAATACAACTGCAATGACACATTAAGGCGAAATCACTTCGCGTAAAATGCACAGAAATCGCGAAATTACCGTCCCGTAATTTCGGCTGGTGAGTCCGACTTGCGACTAATTTCTAAAGCGGCTAACGTTTCAAAGATGATACTTTAAGTTATATGAAATTCACAAAAATACTCAAATGTTAGTTAGACCATAATTTAAACGCACTCATCATGTCGCGTCCGCATATGGCTTCTCCAGCTACATTTCTGCACAAATGCTTGTCCACACTGGTCGCATTTGAATCTCCTGTCATCCGCATGTATTCTCAAATGCTCCTTCAAAGTATTTTTTCGCCCAAAAGCTTTGAAGCAGACATCGCACTTGTGCTGTTTTTCGCCTGTATGTTTTAACATGTGATTTCTTAGTCCCCTCTTCACAAAAAATTTCATATCGCAGTGCTCGCATTCGTGCTTCCTTTCGAGCAAGTGATCCCGTTTAGTGTGTCGATGCAATTGGTCTCTTCTTGTAAATGTCTTGTCGCATGCCATACATTTGAGGACACGAGGCTCTGCACCATGCTCTTTCACCATATGTTCATTCCTCTGAATGTAAGAAACGAATTTCTCATTGCAATATAGACAAGTATTTCTTTTATGACCAATTTTATGTACGAAATTTTCGTGGGCTAATTTCTTGCCATTTGTGTCAAATACTTTTGGACAAAACTTGCAAGAGAACTCGCCTTTTTTGTGTCTAGCCAAATGTTTGTTAAGAGTTATCTTATTAACGTAAGGAGAGTTGCAGATTTCACAGATATAATTATTGTAGTGCACATTCATGTGTTCTTGTACCAGCTTAAAGCGTTCGTACATATTCGGGCATAGCACGCACTTGAACGTGTCCCCTTGAAATTTGAAAGGCAATATATGATTTTTAATGTCTGTATTTATAATTTTATTGTGATCAGATTGTAAATGATCCATCAAGGGCTCCAATCCGTCAATATCTTGACCGCATATTTCACACTTCAGACCAGTGATGTCTAGTTTTACGGCATAATAAGTTAAAGTGCAGCCTTTCATAACTGTGCTTTTAGTTTCGTTGTCATGGGTTTGTAGTGTATGTATCTTAAGGTCTCCCGGTATGGTAAAGTGCTCTAAGCAGAAGCTACAATGGTAACCAACTGCTGTGTGTCTTCTGATAGGAGTAGCATTAGAATGTAAGAGTATATTGCGAATATTCTGCAAATGTTTTTCTAATTCAATTTTGTCACCTTTAAGAGATCCGGCCCTTCGAACCTTTGAAACCTCTTCTGTGGATCTCTGACCGCTTCTTTTTTTAGATACTGTATTAGTCCTATCTTCTTTTTTGACGTTTGCTTTTGCAGAAGTCGGTTTCATGGGTGATTCCAATATTTTACTTACTTCTGGGTCTAACTTAATTTCTTTATCGCAGCCGAGACCTATAAAGGAAAGTTCAATTAAAATCTTAATATGTAATGGCCCCGTGATTTGAGTGCCCGCCTCTCATGAACGAGGTTGTGGGTTCGAAACCGGGCAAAAAACAACGTGACTTTTCCATGTTCATTTGTGATTTCTAACTTTATCCTAGACATAAGTGACATCAGTGAGGAAATAATCGTGACGAAACCTGGTCTTCAATATCGATATCATCATTAATCAATATTAATCTGTCATTATTAATAGGATCGCATGTCTGTACACAGCTAGATATAAAAAGAAAATGTTGGAGTACGGAGAATAAGTAATTAAATGAGACTTTTTGTCTGTCGGTTTCTCCGTGTGTTTGAACACATCAAGTCAAAGCTTCTGAATGCATTTTGAGGAATTGGATAGAAAGTTATAGGCCTTATCTTGAGGTAACATTTAGTTTATTTCATTAAGAGCGGTCCATTCTATCAAATGTAATGTTATTTCAATTTAAAGCCAATCAGTCAGCAGTTATTTTGCTCACACAGGGGCGCTAAGAGTACTTGTATTTTGAAATCAAGAAATGGTAATAATATAAAAGAGCAGTGGCCAATCTCCTAACATGCTTGGACTAGAAAAATCTTATAAAACGTAACTTGATGATACAAAGTGTGTACATGGTAGCGAAGTGACGATAGGTTGGTTTGTTGCAGTGATATCGTTATTAGTAGTTGAGTCAAATTCTAATGTCGAAAAAGTAGTTGTTTAGTTTCATCTGGATTAAATCTCAAGTTCTAAACTCATTTAAATTTAAATTAACTTTCCGTTGACGACATTATTGTCTTGACAATCTCAATAATTTTAAGTTTTGTCTACGTCGAATCTTATAGAAAAAAAAAACCGTTTTTCGCAAGGATTGTAATAGTCCCATGTACTGAAAAATTCCAATTTCCATTATCGAAAACCCCAATAACGCTCCAATTTCGCAACTTTCAGTAAACCAAGCATTTTCGCAGGCTAATTGCGATGTCATAGTACCAAATCCTTCATTCCCTAAACAAGCGATGGCGGTTGTTTTTAAAGGCGTATTTTCGCATAATCTTATAATTATTTATTCACACCACCTATTTGATAATGTCAAATTATATGCTATCAGCTAACAATAATAAAATGTAGGTGAAGCGTGTCCGTTTGCATGCATTTTCGCTCGTATGACGCCGACCTTCTAAACCTATCTCATTTGTAACTTGACTTTGTTTTAATTTTCTGGTCATTCATTCATTAATTTAAGCCGAAAGACTTCTACTGCTGGACATAAGCTTCCCCAAGCGCCGCCACTTCGGCCGGTTCTGTGCTTCTCGTATTCAGCCGATTCCGATGGACTTCATCTGTTTAATTTTCTAGTCATGCCAAACTTAAACTTCATTTAGAGATATTGAAACCGCATGAACGCATGCGATATTATTTTATTAATCTGATATTCACAACTGGTGTCTCATTCTCGAAGTAACGGATTCAGATAAAGTTAATGCAGAGGAATAAAATAAATCACTATTTAGAAATGATACACGCATCTGTGAGCATATATAATAAATAACATATATTTATTAAACGAAATATTAGAAATACACAAATATCACGTAGTGGCTGATTGTTCTAATGACAGATGTTAGAAGGAATTCTAAGTCTAATGAAACATCTACGGAACACACGCAACAGAAAAATCGACGCAATGGCACATTAAGACGAAATCACGTCGCGTAAATTGCACCGAAATTGCAGAATTTCCATCCCGTAATTTCAGTTGGTGAGTACCTTCTTTCGACTAATGTCTAAACGTTTCAAGGATGACACTAAGTCTATTAAAATCCAGAAAAGTAAGTACTCAAGTGTTAGTTAGACCATAACTTAAACGCACTCATCATGTCGCATCCGCATATGGCTTCTCCAGCTACATTTCTGCACAAATGCTTGTCCACACTTGTCGCATTTGAATCTCCTGTCATTCGCATGTATTCTCATATGTTCCTTCAAAGTATGTTTACGTCCAAAAGATTTGAGGCAGACATCGCACTTGTGCCGTTTTTCGCCTGTGTGTTTCAACATGTGATTTCTCAGATCTTCCTTTCTATAAAACTTCATTTCACAGTGCTCGCATTCGTGTTGCCTTTCGAGTAAGTGATCCCTTTTAGTATGTCGAGTCAAACTTTCTTTTGTAGTAAACGTCTTGTCACAGGCCATACATTTGAGGACACGAGGCTCTGCACCATGCTCTTTCACCATATGATCATTCCTCTGCATGTAACAACTGAATTTCATACCGCAATGTGGGCATTTATTTCTTTTATGGTCAAGAATATGTACAAATTTCTCATGGTATAACTTCTTGACCTTTGTGTCAAATACTTTTGGACAAAACTTACAAGAGAACTCCCCTTGTTTGTGTGTAGCCACATGCTTGTTAAGAGTTATCTTTCTAACGAAACAAGAGTTGCAGATTTCGCAGACATAATTATTGTAGTGTACATTCATGTGCTCTTGTATCAGCTTAAAGCTTTCGTAGATTTTCGGGCATAGCACGCATTTCAACGTGTCCCCTTCAAATGTAAAAGGCAAAATATGATTTTTTATGTCTGTATTTATAATTTTGTTGTGATTAGATTGTAAATGATTCATCAGTGGTTCTAATCCATTAATATCTTGATCGCATATTTCACACTTCAGGCATGTAATGTCAAGTTTTACGACATATTCAGATAATTTACAGCCTTTCATGAAAATGTTTTTAGTTTCGTTGTCATGGGTTTGTAGTGTATGTATCTTAAGGTCTCCCGGTATGGTAAAGTGCTCTAAGCAGAAGCTACAATGGTAACCAACTGCTGTGTGTCTTCTGATAGGAGTAGCATTAGAATGTAAGAGTATATTGCGAATATTCTGCAAATGTTTGTCTAATTCTATTTTGTCAGCAGTAAGGGGTCCGACCCTTCGAACCTTTAAAACCTCTTCTGTGGATCTCTGACCGCTTCTTTTCTTAGCGACTGTATTAGTCTTATCATCTTTTTTGACGTTTGCTTTTGCAGATGTCATTTTCATGGGTGATTTCAATATTTTACTCACTTCTGGTTCTAACTTAATTTCTTTATGATTGTCTAATTCTATTTTGTCTGCATTGAGGGGTCCGGCCTTTCGAACGCTTAACATTTCTTCTGTAGACTTCTGATTACTATTTTTTTTTAATACTGTAACCGTCCAATCAACAATTTTGCAGTTTGTTTTTGCAGAAGTCGGTTTCATGAGTGATTTCAATGTTTTACTTACTTCTGGTTTTAAATTAATTTCTGTATCGCCACCGAGACCTACAAACAAAATTTTAATTAAAATCTAAACGTATAGTCCGAGTAGTAGTAATTTGGCTTAAAATTATTATAAGGATACCGGTACATAATAAATAGGAACAAGGCCGACTCCGGCTGACCTTGATTTTAATCATCTAAGCGCAAACGTAGCGCTGGGTCTAGCACTTAGCACAATATTCCGTTAAAAGTGTATGTTTGAGAACTTAAATTTATTGAAAACCATTTAACATAATATTATTAGTATTTAACATTGACTTCTAAAAATTTGCTTTATGTTATTTCTCGGACGAGCACAATGAAAGATCATAAAAATAGTTTTAATTAAACTAATTTGTGTACGATTGGGCCGCGAACGGGGCCGTCCCCGAATGTCGAGGGGTATCGTTTCCCCCTGTCCGCCCCGATGTGCCTTTTGTGTTTTTCTTTTATTGCAGGTATAGTGTACGTCGTCATGGCAGGTAACATACTGTGTTAGTAAATAGGTAGTTTGAATTCTTTCCTTTATACTTACATTGTTAGGTAACAAAAAAAAACATGTTGTATTTAAACAATGGATGTTCTTCAGAAAGGTCAGGTGCGTAGTACTCGCAACCGGCGTACGTGTATGACCAGATGTATGAACGTAAACGAAGCTAAAGGAGTATGGTAGGATCGTAGCAGATGACGTTAGTTTCTGCCTACCCCCATGGGAAGGTGTGTGTTTATGTGTGTATGTATTTATTTACTTAAACAACTAAGTACACTGTAACTATTGTTCTAAAAACAATGATGTTCGCATTGTGGGTATGGAAGTCACGTAAATTTTCGACGTAATCTCATACAAAATATCAAATACTAGCACTTCGCACACGACTTCGTTTGCGAACGCGTAATTCGTAAACCAAGATTCGAGTTAACAACTTCGCTGCCAGCTCCGCAAATTAGCGGGGTGCGGGGTGAGCGCGGGGTGCCGGCCCCGCTAATATGCGGAGTAGCGCCGCTCGGTTTCTATGAATTAGTACGCGCCCGGCACTGCGCTTGGCAACACGTTTTTAGGCTCGGCACTGAATGTGTTAATCGTACCGCACGTTTAAATTCTTCCATACAAACATTGACATCCTCTTTACGGGGTAATTAAAAAAATAAATAAATTAGACACTTTATTATTTACTTAAGTAAAAGTATTGGGGCCAAGTTTCAAGTTTAGGTATTAAAGTAGGAATAAGATTTTCACACAAAAAAGAAACCGCTCTTCATCCTATCAGGGTTAAATTTCCAAAAACCCCTCCTCCGTAGCGCTCGCCTCCATTATAAAATGAAAACCTTTCGCAAAATTTCACGTTCCTAGTCCCAGTAGTTTGGGCTGTGCGCTGATATTTCTTTCTGCTAGTATCTCCTTTTATAAAGAAGATATACTTGATTCCCTAAAGCGCCGCCATCCCTGACTGGCATTGCATTCCATTGATATAGTTTGAGATAGGGCGTAGATACGCTTCTCTATGGGTACGTCTAATTTCGCTCGTTGTATAGAGCCTGCCTTCTGTGCCCATCAATTTTGTGATGATACTTAACGATAAATTGATATCATCCATACCCACAAAAGTACTCTCGATGTATTTTCCGTAAATTAAACCCGCTCGTGATGTCGCGACCACATGTGGTTTTTCCAGCTGCATTTCTGCACAAACGCTTGTCCACACTGATCGCATTTGAATCTCCTGTCATCCGCATGTATTCTCAAATGCTCTTTTAAAGTATATCTCCGTCCAAAAGCTTTGGAACAGACATCGCACTTGTACTTCTTTTCGCCTGTATGTTTTAACATGTGCAAATTCAGTTGTTTTTTTCCGTAAAATTTCTTGTCGCAATGTTCGCATTCGTGTTCTCTTTCAAGTAAGTGATCCCGTTTAGTGTGTTGAGTCAATTTGTCTTTGGAAGTAAATGTCTTGTCACAGGCCATACATTTGAGGACAAGAGGTTCTGCACCATGTACTTTCACCATATGAACATTCCTCAGCTTGTATGAAGCGAATTTCTCATCGCAATGTGCACATTTATTTCTTTTATGGCTAAAAATATGTACAAATTTTTCGTGGCATAATTTCTTGCCATTTGTGTCAAATACTTTTGAACAAAACTTACAAGAAAACTCTCCTTGTTTGTGTCTCGCCATGTGACTTTTAAGAGTTCTCTTATTAACGAAAGGGGAGTTGCAGATTTCACAGTTATGATTGTTATAGTGTACGTTCATATGTTCTTGTAGCAGCTTAAAATGGTCGTAGGTTTTTGGGCAAAGCACGCACTTTAACGGGTCCTCTTCAAATTTGAAAGGCAAAATATGATTTTTGATGTCTGAATGTATAATTTTATTGTGTTCAAATTGTAAATGATTCATCAGTAGCTCTAATCCGTCAATATCTTGTCCGCATATTTCGCACTTTAGACCAGTGATGTCTATTTTAACGACATAGGAATTTAATGGGTAGCCTTTCATGAAAGTGCTTTTTATTTTGTTGTCATGTTTTTGTAGAGTATGTATCTTGAGTTCTATCGGCATGGTACACTGCTCTGGACAGAAACCGCACAAGTAACCATTCCCTGTGTGACTTCTGATGGGAGAAGCATTGGAGTATAAGAGTATGTTTCGAATATTCTCCAAATGTTTGTCTAGCTCTCTTTTGTTTGCTTCTTTTAAAGGTCGAACCCTTATTCTTTCTTCTGTGGACCTCTGTTTGCTATTTTTTTTAGAGACTGTTACCGTCCAATCAATTTTGTTTTCGTTTGTAGATCTCGGTTTTAGGAGTGTTTTCAACAGTTCACTTACTTCTGGTTCTAATTTAATTTCAGTATCGCAGCCGAGACCTACAAACAAAAGTTTAAATTAAAATCTATACATGAGCTGCGAATGGTAGCTGCTTCGCATCGTTGATTGCTAGGTGTTGTGGTCCAACGTAAAAGAATTTGATAATTTGAAGAGTAGCCACTACTAACAATTATTTTCTATTTTTCAAAGTGCGTTTAAGGGGGTTTTTGTTCAATGTACGTTTTTTATTTACTCTTTTGATTACTACGTGAACACACATGGTAAACAAAGCGGATTTATGCTCGTTTTTATAAAAAAAAAACGATTCGTTTTGCTTACCAATGGTAGCATTTTTTATTGCCAAACTAGGCATATAGATAGATTCGTAAGCTAATTTTACCTGTGATAGCTACTTCCATATGGGAGAGTCTACTTTGCCAATGTATGAGGTCTTTGCGTCATTATTGGTAAAGAATAACGTTCCGTAAATTATAGGAATCGGAAATTAATGTCGCGTGGCATTCACTACCGCTACCAGTCATTCTTTCTTTCGTTCAATGAGGGCTTCGAAAACAAACCTTCTTCATCAAAGATGCAACCCATTTCGTCATAGGGAATTAAAATAAAATGTCAGTTAAGAGTCCTCATAAATATAATAATTTAAGCCTAGCACACAAAGATCATCAGTAAATATAGATATCACGATTAAATGCGGTATAGAATCACATTGCAAGCGTTACTGTTGCCAAACCAACGTTTTCAATGTTACTTAAAATATTAAAATGTCCCGAGCTTAAATCGGTTTAAATGTAAAGGTTATTTAACTTAAAGCACAATTAACTGTATTTTCGGGAAATAAAGGTATTTATTTATTCAATTTGTATCAACCGCCACACGCGATTTTCTCCTAGAGCCTAAATATAAATAGGAATAATTGATTTCGTTGTGAAAAAAGCGACGGAAGAATCCCAGGGTTCAATACCTGCCGGGTGAACAGTTTGTATCAGATCCTAGTTATTTTGAAGTCGGTTATAGTATTGATTTGTATTTCAACAACTACCACCCAGTCCATTCTGACCTGCTTGCCCATCGCAACGAGGGTACGTTAGCATAAACTCAGTCACAAATAATTGCAGCTAATACTGTAACATTACGACATTTTTATCCTCAACTTCTTAAATCTACTTCACCATATTAGGCACCATCATGTTATTCTTAGTTAAAGAAATCCCGTGATTCTTCTTCAAATGCTTCCTCTTACTACTCTGGGTCGCATACGCTTTCCCGCAAACCTCACATTTAAACTTTCGTTCATTCGTGTGAGTTGCCATATAATGTCCTAGCATATGCCTTTTGATGAAGAAACCCATACTGCATACAGAACATTCGTATGGTCTCTCTTTTAAATGGACACTTCTCATGTGCAGCATCAAATTTGACTTTAGATTGAACTTCTTTTCACATAGATCGCATTTAAGACCTTCAGCGTTATGTACTTGGATCATATGCCTCGTCTTCTGATAGTAATTCTTGAAGCGAGCTTTGCAAATCTGGCAAACGCTGTCACCAGCTATGCCTTTGTGTTCCGTGTTCACATGAGCTTTCTTCGTGGATTCTGCGGCGAACACTTGACCACAATGTCGGCAAGGGTAGCTGGACTTTTTCTTGCTATGCGTTGTTTCATGTCGGTTGAGACGAAAAGAGTTGACGAAGCCAGCACCACAGGTGGTGCAGATAAAGTTCCTATAGTGCATATTCATGTGCTGCATCAGCAGTTTCATGGTATGAAAAACTTCGTTGCAGAGGCAGCAGTTCATCTGCTGTTCATTGGACAATTTGAACGGCTGGAAGTAGTCTGTGACTCCGAGGTAGTATTTTTTATCGTGCACCGAGACTAGATGTTCGGTTAGAATTTGCAGGGTTTCCATTTGCTGTTCACAAAGCGTGCATTTAAGGTCAACTACATCTAGGAGGGCGACAAAGCTAGACATGCCTGTACCGGCTTTGTACGAGGGTTTTTCTTTAGCGTGATCTTTGTGCGTGTGCGCCCTTAGATCGTCAGGGTCAGGGTACGTCTTGAAACAGTAAGCACAAACGTAGCCTGCATCGTTCCTTTCCTTGAAAGGGGTAACGTTAGAGTACTTGAGCAATGTGGTGAGATTGTGCCATTGTTTCTTCATTTCTGGCAGATGTTTTTCGCGATACATTAAACGACTTAATGCCTCATCGTCGGTTTCTTCCTTAACAGCGCGTTTGCGTTGTTTTTTGGTTGCTCCGGTATCGCCTATAAAAGAAAAATAATTCTTTCACACGCGATTCAGGTCTTCTTAGTATTAAATCTAGCAGCTATCGGTCGTGGCAGTAGGAGGCATGGGGTTCGAGTATAGTCGGTAGACGATCAATGATCATATTAGAATTAGATTATCATGTATCATAAAGAGGCTTATATTCTAGTAGTTTTGATTAAAGAACGTAACCTGATCCCCGACGCCCCGCGATGTTAAGACTTTTTGAGTGCAACATACCCTAACAAATTGTTGTTAAATGTTTTAACATGCCTTTCCTATTCTTTTTCCTACACTCTGTGTAAGTTAGAACAGGAAAGGTATACTCTAGAATGCAATATTTCACATTAAGTCCGACCCGAATCACGCCGACTCAACGAGTCGACGGGCGAACGCACGTACGCACGTTTTTTGATGTCGACTCAATGAGTCGGAGGCACGGCCGAGGTATTAACAATGTTTGTACTTACTTCAAGTATTTTTTAATGTGATGGCCACAATTATTTTATAGAAGGTCGTTTGTGACATTTTCAGACTTTCCTACCCGATAATAGATATTACTGAGTGGCGAAAAAGCAGTTAGACCACCTAATACTAAGGAGTTACCGCCGTTAATAGAAAAAGCAATAGGCCAGAGGCGCTGAACTCGCATTGTACAGATAGTGCAATTCACGAAGACGCGCCCCACCAATTTTTGGTTGAGGGGATCGCGAGGTGCGGGGAGTTTGCTCCGAGCGGCAGTCGCGAACCGTCAGCGGTTCGATGCACACGAATACTACACTCTATGCTGCGAAAATCCAGACTCGTCACGAAAGTTGCTCTACTTTATATATTTTTAAAATGTCGAAAAAATCTCAGCGTGTTGTTCTTAAAAGCCAGGTATGTAAAGAAGTTTGTAGTTACTAAAATACATGAAATTAGCTAACGAAAGTAATTTAATTTTAATAAATAGCAAATTTTAGTAATAGTGGATTTCATTTCATCTTTACAAATAAGTAAAACTATGTAATGTTTTTTTTTAATTTTAGGCAAGAGAAATTATTTCTAAAGTTTACGATTTTATGAAAAAAGAAGCAAGTAAAAATTATGCAGAAAAACTCACTGATGCGCGACGGAGAACCGCACAGGCTGTTGGAGTATCTGAAAGCACAGTGACTAGAATTCTACGCGAAAGAAAGGAATATACTAATATAATGAAGCAAACTACAGTACCTGCTATGGAATCGAATATAACTATGGAGACGGATGCGATAGTTCCTATAGCCCCAAGTGCGGAGAGTACAACAGAGCCGACTACGGAAGCGGATATTGAGTCTGAAAATGAAGCGAGTACGTCGCATTCGAATTTAGTATACAGAAGTGCTTCTATTTTTACATCACCTATGAAGAAGAGAAGGGTAAGACCACGAAAAATTAATTTAGACGAATTTGATATTGGTGTAGTCCGAAGAACTATCTAAAACTATCATATAGAACATCGTCAATTTCCAACATTATCACGACTTAATATTGTTTTGAAAGACCGTATACAATTTGATGGATGTATAACAACCCTAAGAACATTGTTACTTAAACTTGGTTATAAATGGAGAAAAACTGAGAATAACAGGAAGGTGCTAACCGAAAAACATGATATTCAAATGCTAAGATTGAAATATTTAAAACAGGTAAAGTCTTTTCGCAATGCAGGTAGACCTATAGTCTACACAGATGAATCATATATTCATACCAACCACGTGCAAAAAAAGTCGGGCCGAAAAAAGTTGTAAAACAGCAATAAAACAAAACTTAACAAAAGGAGTGCGCATAATTATAGTACATGGCGGAAGTGCAGAGGGTTTCGTACCAAATGCGTTGTTGACATACAGAGCAGAGATCAAATCCGGAGACTACCACGATAACATGAACACAGAAAATTACTTAAAGTGGCTAAAGGAGAAACTTATACCAAATCTCCCAAATGATGCCGTGATAATGCAGCCTATCACAATACTAGTTCGGAAAAAATACCAACATCCAACTCCAACAAATTAGACATGCAGACTTGGCTGAATGCAAAAAATATCTATTTTGAACCAAGCTACAAAAAACCTGAACTTTATGACCTTATATTAAAAAACAAAGAAAACTTCCGCAAGTACAATGTTGACGAATTATTGAAAGAACATGGATTCACAGTGCTTCGGCTGCCACCTTATCATCCAGATTTAAACCCAATCGAAAACATTTGGGGTATTGTAAAAAACGGTGTTGCTAGTCGCAATATCAATCAAAATTACACTTCGATTATGCCCATTTTAAATGAAGCATTTGATCGAGTAAATAAAGATGTCTGGTTCAATACTTGTCAGCACGTGGAAAAAATAGAAGACCAATACATGAGACATTGTGATCTTGATTTTAGTTTTATTGTAAATGTCGGTGATACATCAGACTCGGAATCAGATATTTCTGAAACGAGTGATTGACGATTTTCATTTCTCAATAAAGTTCAATAAAACTATTTTCGTATTTCATTAATATCTATAATTACCTCCCATTATAAAAATAGTAATATTATCGATATTAACTAATAAACACATATAATATCCATACCTATAAATAAAATAAACATCCTTTCCTTGCGGTCGGGTAAAAAATATAAAATTGAAGTAGAGCATCTTTCACTTTGACCATGACGCTCTGTCCTGATTAGTCTATTCATTGTAGTGTGCGTGTACACTCATAGGTAATTAGTGTGTACCGACAACACTCAAACATTGACGGAAGCTTGCACACATATACAATAAACGGTTAGGAGGAATAGTGGGGCGCGTCTTCGTGGATTGCACTATCTATATAGGCTTTCCGTACAATGGGAGTCTTCTTTTCGCTAGAAGGATAACCTACGCCTCAGAGGCGCCCGATATAATAATATATCACCGTATCTTTTCACCTAAAGTGCATACAAACTTGGGGTTTTCAGCCAACTCTGTTGTCAGTCACCACTTTCGAAGGACTATTGTGTCAATGCCATAAGTAAGTTTTACTGTTATAAAGAGAGCCGATGCGCTCGTGAGGCGTATGGTTATCTTTTGTGTAATGTTTGGTGTTGAGTGGTAGTGAATTTATAGCCAAACCCTAGAACACTTGACAGATGTACCAAACTGCATTTCTTTTATAAAACAAGAACTAAACTATAAAATGTAATACTATAGAAATAAATAACACTACCTACTTAATTAAAACAGTTTTTATAAGTTTTGACTCAATATATGTTAATTTAATTAACAGCAAACCAACAATGTGTTTTGCAGTGTCCTGACAGGCTTCATGTACAAAACCGACAATTAATGTATTGTAAAATGTGTAATGTGAACGAGAGCAAATAAATGAATAAATAGAATTTTGGTATGCTAAAAGTGTACGCCTCAAAGGTGTATGTATGGTTATCATTAACAAACTTTTCAATATGGTTATTTCTAGGGTAATACTGGAAATGTATAGCTTGATATATAGTATAACCTTTCTCAGAGACAGATAGATTTCTCATATGCGATGACGGTAGTGGTAAATAAAAAGCAGAATCATTGAAATATAATGATACTTTATTTGAAATACATCTATACCGTGTCCAATGTACGTAGTGGAACATAATTACATACATCGTTTCATGTGAAACTTTCGTTTGTGACCCATTTAGGTGATAATTATGGTCACATATCTCGATTAAAGCGAAAATCAAACATACAGGATTTTGTATTAAATTTGCACAATTCCACAAGATCGTAAATTCGAGGATTAACTTACGCTAGTTACGCGAAGTTTTTCAGAACCATCTAACCTTTTTACGCGTTTTTTTCCAGACTTGCATATTTTTTGTGGGATTGCGGGATTCGTCTGCATTACACAATTTATGGTGAAATATTGCAAATTTTGCTGAATTCTGTACAATTAATTTTCGCGTTGCCTCGGTATTCCTGAGATTTGGCAGTCGACCATATTTCGAGAGGTGTATAATTATACAAAACTAAGATTATTTATTCTTTTAGTACTTCGTGGTAAATTAAAAATATCAATATACATAGTAGGTATGTATGTAGAATAAAATAAGAAATTTAAAAAAAAACATAATGGTAAATAGCTATGATATTTAAATAAATATAATTATGTAATACCTATAGAAGGAAATTATTATTTAAATACACTTCTGGACACATCTATTGGCCCACCTTGTATTTTCAGTTTCGTTTGGTCCTAGCTAAAATTTTATATTAGGTCGAGCAAAAAGTTTTTATGCAGTTTTGAACCTGGCACATTCACAATTTCATTCAATAGTCTTTTTTTGAATTTCGAACACAGAATTTAAAGAAACAAAAGACAATTTGGAGCCTGTTTGTTGATATCAAACAATCGAATACTAAGAAAACTTGGTTTTATTGGTTTACTTGGATTTAATTCTTGAAAAAGTGATTGATATCTTTGGTTTTGCAACAAACATTACTTATTCTTAACATTAAGGTGAGGTTCTATCAATAATCTATGGATACTTCACCTGAAGTCGCCGCCCAAGCTGTGGCACTTATTCAGGCCGGACACAGCCAAAGAAACGTGAGTGCTCAACTTAATTTAAGTCGATCTGCGGTCCGAAATGTTTATCGGAGGTACCTAGAGACTGGCGGCTTCGTTCGTTGCCAAGGAAGGCCACGATCTCGGGTCACAACTGAAAGGCAGGATCGATTCATCGTGACGACCAGCTTGAGAAATCGTCACCTTACCTCCATTCAGATACAAAACCAACTTCGCGACTTCCACGGAGTATCTGTGAGCGCTCGAACTGTTCGGAGTAGGTTAAAAGAACGCGATATGGTACCACACAAGCCAGCTAATGGGCCCAAACTAACGCGAGCCCACCGAACAGCGCGCCTTCATTTCGCACGCAGTCATTTAAATTGGACACAGCAAGATTGGAGCCGTGTACTCTTTTCTGACGAGTCTAAAATTGTGTTACATGGCAATGATGGAAGGAAGAAGGTATACCGACGTAAGGGAGAGCGTTTCGCACAACGCTGCTTTGAAGAGAGGGTTGCTTATGGCGGTGGCTCATGGACTGTCTGGGGCGGTATATCCGCGAGCGGCAAAACTCAACTTGAGGTTGTTATAGGACCACGGCTGCCAACATTAAATGCTGAAAGGTACATTCGTGAGTGCTTAGAACCTCACGTGATACCATACGCGGACTATGTGGGCCCAAATTTCCTTTTTATGCATGATAATGCAAGAGCCCATGCGGCCGGCATCGTCAGGGAATATCTTCGGGATGTGAACATCACAGTTATGGACTGGCCAGCCAGAAGCCCAGACATGAACCCCATTGAGCACATGTGGGACGAGCTAAAAAGACGTGTTAGGGCTCGTCAGCCAGTTGCCCAGACGATGCAGGAGTTGAAAACTGCCATAGAAGAGGAATGGGAGATGATCCCTCAAAATTTCATAGAGCGGTTGATAAATTCTATGCCTAATCGTATGAGAGCTGTGGTAGATGCCCATGGAGGCAACACGCGTTATTAAATTAAACCTTTATTTGATAAAACATGTTTTTTATTCAAAAATCAATTGCCTTTAACAAGGCGCATATCCGACTTGTTAGGCGTAGCTCCATGTCGTATGGTATTCTGAATTCAAATTTAAAACAATACGATCGAAAAAGATGGTAAAATGTATCAGGTTTAAAACTGCATCAACAGTTTTTGTTCAATCTAGCAATCATATTTCGGTAGGGGCCATCGAAACCTAAACTCTAAGGTGGGCCAATAGATGTGTCCAGAAGTGTAATTATGTTTTATGCTTTTCGTGAGGCGTCCCGTAGACAAAAGTAAGTAAACATTTCTCATAAGCTTTGGTTTCCTAAGAAAACGGCGAATGGTCACACAATAACGGCTGTCCAAAAACAGCATTTTTTTTTATTCTTACCTTAATGTCAAATACTGGTTAAAATTACTTTCGTGACGGCCGTTTTAATCTGACGGAGCCGCTTTCCTAGGAAAGCGAACCTTACCAAAGTTCTCTACCAAACGTGGTATTGTAACAGAATATTATATGTCTACATGTAATATACCATACGCTCGTATAAAATAATCGTAGCTAATTATAATCAATGTTAAAAAACAGGGACTGCCGACAGAAGTGTAAACTTAAAACATTAACATGTACTCAGGCCGCTGCGCGACGCCAGTCTGGCGCAACACGTCACATCAGCATGTAGAAAAATAGATAACAGCTGCATCCGAATATCTATTTCAAAGTTAATTAGCGTGCTAAATAGAGTAATTTGCTTACAGCGCCCTCTAGCGTTAAGTAGTTGAACTCGTTGGACCATGTCGCATGGGGCGACCCCGAGATTTTCCCCTACCAAAAAGCGTTCAACGCGCCTAAAGAAGTTTTCATTTCCATAATATTGTGCAGGATGTATCGGGACCGATGGGCCAGGGCCGTGATGCAGTGGGAGCCATAAGACGGCCGTCGTCACCGGGGGAAGCATCGGAAAGGCTGGTGTGATGACTTCGAGGCGTTTATTGGAGACTGATAGGAGAAGGCAACACAGGGAAGAGTGGAGAGTTGTGGAGGAGACCTTTGCCCAGCAATGGGACAATACAGGTTTTGATACAGGTAAATATAATAATTTGAGCCTATTTTCGTTTTATTATGGAATACTTTTTTTTCATTATCTACAAAAACTAAAACTCAAATGTCTTTCGTATAGAAATTAATTGTGACGTGCAAATCTGAACCTTAACAATCGCACATAGATGTCAAATACCTTTGTAAAATAAGTGTTAAGTGCTAAGTAAGTTATAAGTAGGTAAATAAGTAAGTGTTAAGTGCGCTTATCTTGGACTTTAGGTACAAAATGCACCAAGATAGAAAAAAAACTTGATTTCTTATTTTACATGAGAACAGAAAATTATCTTCTAAAGTCTTTAGTACTAAAAATTAGGTCCTCTCGGTTGCGGAATGTCCCATAACCACTAGTTTTGAAAAACTAAAACTACTCAAATTCCTTCTCTTCTTTAGCTTTCTCTGCCTGGGCTTTAATCTTACTTTCAGCCGCTATCTGCTTTAGAGTGAGCTCCCGATTATCTATAAGATGCTTAACATCATCAAACTCCTTGAAAATATCCAAATCGTCTTGATGCAACCGTACATGGCTCTTCAAACTACACTTTTGCATGAACGTCTTGTGACATATCTCGCATTGGAATCTCTTGTCGTCTTCGTGAATTTTCATGTGCTCTTTCAGAGTTCTTGCTCTCGAGAAAGCTTTGCCACAGACGTCGCAGGAGCACACCTCGCCTCCGGTGTGCCTGGACAGATGGTCGGCAAGACCGCGCTTGGAAAAGAACTTGGCGTTACATTTGTCGCATAAGAAACTTCTCTGTTGCAAGTGATGATGTTTGATATGCCTGTTCAGCTCAAATTTCTTCTTATAAGTCTTGTTGCATGCGTTGCAAGGATATATCACTGGAGTCTGATTATGTACTTTGACAAGATGCTCGCTTCTATCGTAGTAACTGACGAAAATTTCTGGACAGTGAGGGCATTTATTCCTCAGCCAACCTCCTGTATGGACACCCTTCTCATGATTCCTCTTCTTCGTCAGAGACGTGTAAGATTTATCACAAAAATCGCAAGGGAATATGCCTTGAGCGTGGGTCTTGCCATGCTTCCTCAAAGCTGCGATGGTTATGTATCCAACCCCGCATTTCTTACAGCAATAGTTTCTGTAGTGACTACTCATATGATGATAGAGGTTCTTAAAAGATATGTGTACTACGGAGCAGATGACGCACGTAAAGTTATGTCCGTCTTCTAAGCGAAACGGGAGAATAATATCTTTAATGTGCTTGTAAATAGTCTTGTTATGTGTAGCTACGAGATGATCCTTGAGATCGTTGAGGTCTCTCATTTCTAGATTGCAGACGGTGCAGTGCAGGTTAGTAATATCTACTTTAATGGGGTTATAGCTCAGTTTGTAGTCTATAATGGTGTTTATTTTGTCTTTTTCTGATTGCTGGGCGGTGTGCTCGCGTAGTGCGTGTATATCGGGGAATGCTTTAGCGCAGTAGAGGCAGGAGAAGCCGCGGATGGTTTTGTCCCTGAAGGGGCTCGCATTGGAGTATTGTAGTATGGCGGTAAGGTTGACTCTGTGCTCTACGCGCTCGGGGGTCGCGCTTTCGTCCGATTTCTTTTTCCTTTTCCTGCGTTTGGGCCCGTCCTCGTCCGTTCCTACAACAAACGAGCACATCTCATTATCTCCGTCTTGTCTATGTCTTCTTATATTAGGGTTATCTTCTCGAGGACGGGCGTGCATTTTTTGGTCCTTTCTCAGTGTTTGGAGGGATTCAAGGATTGTTCGTTGATTTTTTTGACGGATACACAGGTAAGCAAGCATTTTTATTTCGTTCACAGTATTTCATGGATAAGCAGAGGTATAGAAAACAAAATAGGCATAGCTATTGGCGACTCCGAAAGTGATCTGATCGCATTAAAAAGTTTGATATACAAATATGTTTCGCAGTAGAACATTAAAGATCAGAGTAACTTTCAAAATAAAAAAAGGTATTTCATAATTCAAAACTTTATATAAAATAATAATATAAGTTTGTATAGCGGCACGTATAACAGAACAAAATTCTAGATTAAGCAAGACAGTTTTGGCTAGACTTACGGATACAACAACCGTTGGGCATTGCACCTTATCGTCAGGACCATCGATTTTCCATGTAGCAACGCCACACCTCAATCCTCCACAATCGTTTTCGTAGGGGACTACCTTCAGAAATAGACTTAATGCTGGTATTATGTGTTAAAAAGTCAGTATTTTTGACAAAACCAAAATATTTCTCACGAGCTTATTTCAATGGTAAAAAATAGACTCAATAATAATTAACGTATGAGCAAGTTGGCTTAAAAAAGTAAGTGGTGCTCCACAATTGTTCGGGTCGGCCATGAGACGGAACAAAATCGAAAATAATATTTTGGACGGCGGTAAAATCGAAAAATAATAGTTTGCCGTCGAGCTATGCCGAATCGTGCCGCATTTACGCATGTCATCTCTATGACGTCATAATGTGTTTGCACATTTTTAAACATACTACTGGCTTAAGTTTTAAGTAATAATTAATTGTGTAATAATAGGTGTCCAAATGGACACTTAGAAATAACTATGCAGATTTAGAATGTTGTAGGAGTTTCATAATTATAAGGTAAACATTTTAAGATTACTAGCAATGTGTTTTGCGCATTACTAGCATTCCTTTTAACCCATCGCAAGTGAGCTCAAACTTGTACTAGGAGTGGATTCACGTCAATAGTCCAACGGGGATGGCTTTTTCACTTATGATCCCACTTTAAGGTCTAAAACATTTTGTGGCAGACAAGCAAGCGGCCTGCCTGATAGAAAAAATATAAGTATGTTAAATACTAAGCATTTTCATAATAACTTAATAAGTGAATATTTTAGAATATGTTTATATTACGTAGTGTAATTAATTTGTAAAATTATGTCTAACGCGGATAAAAAACTGAGAAACACGCAAAAACTATCAACCGTATTTTTAGGAAACCTTCACCATTTTAAAGATAATTTAATTATTTATCTTTTAAAATAATTACGTGTTTTAATATAATACCATTTGTTTTATGTTTAATAAATTTATAATGCGTCTAATTTGGGACAGCGCTCCTTGATGGGTGAGTCCAATTACTGGGTGGACGTACGACGCGTTGCGTGAGCTCACCACAGAACATTCAAGCCCGTTGGCACATATCTGCGTGTTAACCTGATCGATCGACCCGTGCGTCTGACAAGCCCTTTTATCCAACGTGTATCTGGATGTACGACATTAAATAAAACGAGCACAGTACTAATCCATCGAAACATTTTAAAACACGAAGATTAGTAGTTAATGGAAAATTTTTAAAATTCAGTTTTCAAACTAAATAAATAATAGCAGAATCGACTGCATAAAAAGTAAACACGCTTTATCTACGAAAAGTCACCGACCAACGGTGCGGTGCGGGGTGCGGGGCGCGGCGGCGGCAATGTTTACCTATTATTACGGACTCAGATCTACATCATGTTGAAAAACAAGGAAATGAAAAATAATTTCCTGTGGCTAAAGTATTCATTGGATTTGATTGACTTTTTGTATACGGGTAAAGAACACGATTCTCTTTACGTGGTTTAAAGGAATGTCAATCCTCCTGTTACACCTTGTATAACCATTCGCCTTGTAGTCCCGGTTGTGTTATCCGGAGTCTGGATTTGTGCCCGGTTAATTAAGTACCTGGTATTTGTTGACAGGCCTACACTATCCTCCCATACCTATTACCACTGTAATTTGAAAATATTGTAAAAGCCAATTATTTTTAAAAGAGTAACCATGGAGTTTCTTGCCGGCTCTTCTCCATAGGAAACGACCAATTGGAACCGTGCACCTAACTTCTGACGTTTCATAAGTGCCCATGTAGGCTTATGTGAAATAAAATATTTTTATTTAATATAATAATAATAATATAATATAATCTTTATTTACATAAAACAGATTGTAGTACATGTAACAATTTTCTCAAAGTGGGTAGTATTTAATCTCTGGCAATCAAGTGGGTGACGTGCTGCTCTCCTTGCTAGGCTACAAAATAGCCTGTATTAAGGAGTAGCAGTGCCAATCCCCTCTAATTATATTACTACAATTTTATTTTGTTTTTACACATTAAATTTTTAAAACATTAATACAGGTATTAGTGCACTAGCGCATTTGTGTGAGAGCTTGTGCGTGTGAGGATTTAGATTTTGATGGTAATAGGCTCGCCCCCTATCACATAGGACTTAAACGTAACTGGCGAAATGTGGGTGTACTATAGGTACATCCTTCCCTCTTCACCTTCGAGAACACAAGGTGTTAGCCCTGTATTCACCCGTTGAACTATTGCCGCTTTTTTTTTTGTTTATTTTATGTAGGTTAAGTTTTTATAGAGTTAATTTGTTTATATGGTATTCAATGGTATATAAGGTAGTTAAGGTATATTTAAGTTATAAGTTTCAATGGCGTAATTCAATATAAATTCAAGATAGTTTTCAAGGTAAAATGTTTGAGTCAAGTATCTTAAAAATAATACACACATGCAAACATAGAGCATTGCAAAGTTAAAAACGCTTTTGAATATATATAAACGTTACAAATATCAATAACCAAGCGATTATTAGGATTTTTATGTCAGAGGTTCCGTATGTGTTACTTACCTTATTTCTTCTTGTTAGGGTTCCGTGGCTAGCTGAAAAACTGTGAAACAGGCGCGTCATAGACCAAAGACTCATAATATGTACCGCAAGGCATAAAGTGATGCATCACCCATTCACACATCCTCACTCGAAATAATTGTAAGTCCAATAATTCATACAAAAATCCTATGGATAAAAGCAATTTCAGGTTTTCCCAAATTTAAGGATTTTCCGGGAAACTTTCCCAATTTTTCTTTCCATAAAAACCTAATTCAGACTATTACGAACATTTTAACACAAAAAAAAAAATTGCCTAATCGGTCCTGCGGTCCCCAAGCGATGCGCTTACCAACGAACAGCATTTCATTTTATTCGTACAACATGTCCCGGAATTAACGCACAAATTCTTAAGGGGTCATTATGAACAACTTTTAACTATGGGAAAAAACCTGAAGTCGCGAAAAAAAAATCTGGTGTTCCCTACATTTTGACGAGTTATGCGAACATAAATGGGAACACCTGATTCCTGGTCTCCTGATTGACCTGGTTTGATTATGTTCACCATAAAAATTACAAATATAAATATAGAAATTAATTTCTATATCATCTTACAATCCATCCCTCGTTTCATTGATCTTCCCCCACTCTGATAGCTACGTAGCTCACCTTTGGGCGGCTAAGAGATATTATGTCTACATTTCCTGAAGTCAGGATTTGTTCCCGGTTGATGGCAATAGGCTCGCCCCATATTACATGGGATTTTAACATAACTGGCTAAATGTGGGTGTGCTGTAGTAGGTACACCTCTGCCTAACCCTTCGGGGATTACAGGCGTGATCTTGTGTTATGTTATTATGTCTACATCTGGGGATTGAACCCAGAACTCCGCTGTGATCATCATCATCTTCCTGCCCTTATCGCATGTTACTTGGGGTCGGCGCAACATGTTTTCTCTATCCATTCTTCCCTGTCCACCGTCACGCTATCATTCACTCCCTTCTCTTTCATATCATTCCTCACACAATCCATCCATCTTTTGTTTGGCCTTCGTCTCCCTCTCCATCTACATTCTAATCTCCGCTGCATGCAATCTTTTTCAGTCCACTCTGACCACCACAATCACTAAATCAAAAAGCTAAGTATCAACTCTCCCACATAAAATTATTGGACTTGATTAAGTACCTAAACAGCGCAAATTCTCTTTAACGATAAAATGTACCCTGAGAGAAACGAACATCGATATACACCGTAAGGACTATTCTTGCTTGCAGCGCTCGGCCGCTATAGTAACGTTTGCTAACAGATGTGGTTATCGTGTGCACGGGATTTTGTTTTCGAATTGGTCAGATGTAAGTTTCCTCGACAGTACGTCACTCCCTAGATGGACATCGCCGTCACCTTGTTAACTGGATGATATTAAGACCACGGCCATGACCTAATGCTATAAAATTGTGTGTCATGATGAAATAATGATAAAACCATATTTTGATCACCAATCCATAGATAGACCCATAGATCATCATCTGCCAGATCTGCCTAGCCTTTACCTAAATATACTGGAGTCGGCTTCCAGTCTAACCGGATGCAGCTGAATACCAGTATTTACATGGAGCGACTGCCTATCAGTCCTCCACAATCCAGTTACTAGGTAACGTGATACCCCTTGGGTAGACTGGTTGGTAGGTAAATTCAAAGGTATACAGGGTGTAAGGGACAGCCCTCCGCAGACCGATGGGGTGAATTCAGTAAATCATACTAAGATGACCGGTACATGAAATTATTTCAGGAACGTTATGGGAATCCAATAAACCTGATTTGTTTTATTACCTCACACGCAATGTACCGTTACCGTGGCAAAATGTGCGTAGCGAATGGCAGCGCAGCGAGTCTTCGGCCGCCGAGTAGGTATTTCAACATCCATTACTGATTTTTTGATTTTAGCTGTTTTTTTCACATAAATGGAGTGCTGCGTACAGATAATGTAATTTTACATTGAAATAAAGAAATAGTAACTGAAAATACGGGAAAAAGAATGAAAATTTTCCTGAGAATATTTTCGGTGGAATATGATTCAAAATAATGAGCTGAATGCCACGTTGGTCTAGTGGTCGCAAGCGCTACTGCTGAGCATAAGGTCCTAGGTTCTATTCCCAGGTCAGGCAAAGTGTTATTGGGTTTTTCTATCTGGAATTTCTCTGTAGCAGCCCGGAGTCTGGATTTATGCCCGGTAGATGGCAATAGGCTCGCCCCCTACTACATGGGACATAAACATAACTGGTGAAATGTGGGTGTACTATAGGTATGTGTACACCTCTGCCTAACTCTTCGGGGAAACAAGGCGTGATATTATGTTATAAGGAGCTGAATGCACCCTGTTAGTTTGCTGAGGACTGTCCCTTACACCCTGTATAGTTTATTGTCCGTTTTTCTCCATAGAGATCTATGTTTTGGAATGGGCAACTAGCTTCAACATTCTGGCTAACGACAGTCTTTGACAATTCAAAAGTGTCTGTAAGTACATGGTGGAAAATAAATGCTTTGAATTTGGGTTTGTGATATCACAGGATTGAAGGAATGTTAATAAATTGTTCCAATGTTGAGCAGGAGATGGTTCCAAGCTGAAAAATGTAAAAAATAAAGGAACTTCCAAGCAAGCTTGGATATGATAGAGCACTTTTTAACTTTGCAATGCACTGAACACTTATAGCTAGACATTGAAGAATAGATTAGAAATGTGTTAAAAAAGCTGCTATTTTATGTTTTTTTATTGAAATCTATACTTAACATTTTAAAGAAGTAAAATTTGTGAGTTTGTATGTAGGCTATCTTTGAAACTTCCGATCCGATTCCGAAATTTCTTTCAAATTTGGGAAGCTATATTCATTATCCCTGAGTGATTTAAATCCAACAACATTGAAATAAAGAAATTAGCAGATTATATTAATTACTATCTGACCCGACAAACGTTGGCCTGTCCAATTTTCAATAATACAAAAATCGCTTTGATAAAAGAATGTTAAGTTTATCCCAAAATTGTACATTTTCCGAGAAAACTTTTCCAATTTATCTTTCTATAAAAACCTAATTCGGACTACGAATTACGAATATTTTAAAATAAAGAGTTTCCAAATCGGTCCAGCCGTTCGTAAATTGTTAACTCACAGTGAGCAAAGGGTTATCAACACTCATACCTAAAATAACAATAATCGAAAACTTCAATAAAGCAAAAAAAATATTATTATCTTTTGCAAACGGACTTTTTTGTGAACCAATGCTTCCTATGCAACCTACATTCCTAAAATAAACAATTGATAAACAGCTTTTTAAACACATTTCATAGTGAAACAATTGGCCGTGTGTGCAAGCAACTTAACGTACACCTGCGAAAATATATTTCACAAATATTTAATACTGAAATGATAATTTTTACTGTCAAACTTATGTTGCGAGGTGTACATGAATATGAAAGAATAATAGCAATGTGTTAGATTACACATTACTAGTATTCCTGCTCACCCCTCCAACTAAGCGAAATATGCTTAGTTAGGGAGTTGGAAGTCAATAGTACAATGGTGAATATTCAAGGCTTCAACCATTGGGCTATTGTAGGAAGTCCCAAGCTCACTTGGCAAGTATTTCTCTAGCACATACAATACTTGTAAAAATACAGGTATACTTGTAAAGAAAATACAAGTATACATTACGTATATAGTACAGTCTACAACAAAAGACGCAAATGATTACGAATTCAGTCGGAAGTTTTTTAAAAACGTTCGTTTTTTCACGTTTATCATTTTCTTCAGAACTTCGCATTTTAGAACGCATGATGATGATATTTCTTCCTTTGACTTTGTTTATTGTCTTTTGAGGCTTTAGTCTCCAGCTTTGCCTAATCATATGGCAACATCTTCTTGTAGCTGTCAAGATGGCGTCTCTACAAACGCTTTTTTTAGATTTGAAGATGGCAACACCGCCGTAAAGTATATCGAGTTCAGTATTGTTAAAAGATTTTAATTTTACTCATTTTCTAGATCGGCGCTGTTTTCTCTCTCTTCAAATTCTTTTGTTTCTTCATCTTTTCATGAGTCTCAGCCATAATCAGGACATAAACCATGCTTATTCAGGACTCAAAAACTTTTACCACTCTTGGTTCAACATCATTCAGATGACGATTTTTGATCAGAAATAAGACTGTCAGCTCTCAGGTTAAAAAGTGTTTTCGAACACAGTTGACATTTAGACAAAAAAAAAAAATCTTTATCGTTCCGTCCTAAACAACACAAAATAAACAATACATATTCGACATTTAAAAAAATCCTAAAGATGCGTGCACACACTCGGCCAAAGTCACGTAGAAACTTATAATTAGGAACTTACGTTTGGTAGAAGTCTCCCCGTTGTCGGCTTTCGCCTTCTTTGCGCTTGCGCGGGTTGTCGTGGCCGGGGCCTTTGGAGCCGCTCGCTTTTTCGGCTTAGGGTCGTCGACCTCCGTCTTTATAGGGACTTCGAATTCTAGAAAAGACATGTTTTTTTTGTTTTATTTGTGAAGTTTCGATACCCTTTACCCCATAGCTTTCATTTTGACAGGTCAACAATATACAGGGTGGAAGAAATGTACGGGAAAGGTAGGTACCCAAATTTATCCCCCCAATTAATCCTTTTTATTTAATTACATCTAATTTTGTCTACTTTTATATAATTTAACCTGTTTATATACAATTTTATGTGTAACTACTAGTATAGTCCGATAACTTGTATATGTGGTGCCAACTGTTAATATAAGTTGATTATTATCAATAAATATGTAAAAATAAATGTTGAAGTTAGCATGTTTACTCAAGAGAAACTATTTGTATTCAAGAGTAACTCTAAAATGTTTGTTTAAAGCCTCAGCCTTTCTGATCTTATTGGAAAACATGCGAAAAATTACATTCTGTACTTTTATGGCACGAAGCGATAATAAAAGATATTTTTTTTTAACGATTGTGTCAAAAATATATCAACTAGTTTGGCCCATACTACTATACCGCGCCTTAGGAATGCGCGGCGCGGCGAGGCGCGGTACAGCGATATCGGTCAAACTAGTGTTGCCCAAATGCAAGAACAAGACGAGACTTAGCCAGTCTTGGTCTTGGTCTTGCGCCAATACACCTGGTCTTGGTCTTGCGCTCCCAGTCTTGGTCTTGGTCTTGGTCTTGCAGCAAGAGTCTTGCAAGTCTTGCAATTACCTATTAGTCTATTACTATTTATTAAAGTTTACTTTAAATCTTAGAAAAACGTATTAGAATTGGAACATTGTGAGCTTGAATTAACATAGCCATAGTAAAGATCAAGCAGATTAATAAATAACTGAAGATTTGATAAGAAATTCGAAAAATCAACTGACCTATATGCATGAGTATACCTACGCCCTATGGCGGCAATCAAATAGTGTCACAAATGTTATGATTTCGGCGTGGCGGCAACGATTGTTTTAGATTTCAAAAGAAGCCGCCGGCGCGTGTATCATAACCATGTACTTCCGAAAAGCGGCAAATTTCTTTGAGAAGTAAGTACAAAACCTTTGATGCCGCATTATCAAAGTGCCGATGGTTAAAACATAACTATGCATGCACTCAGTTTGATTTTAATAGATATTTTTTTATTCGCTATGTTTATGGTATTCTTTGATACAGTTTTTTGCGTCTCATAGAATTCCTAAGCGTACCTACCTATACACCGAACTGTTACACCTAACTACTCAGTGAAATAGCGCTAAGTCCTAGCTGCAAGACGCAAGAGTCTTGCAGGCTATGTCTTGTTCTTGCTCAAGTCTTGCACGGTCAGTCTTGGTCTTGGTCTTGCTAAAAATACGCGGTCTTGTTCTTGGTCTTGGTCTTGCAAAAACGCAAGAACAAGACCAAGACTGCAAGACCAAGACTGAATTTGGGCAACACTAGGTCAAACTAAAGCCGTGCCCCGCGGTTTAACTCGCCGGCGCCGTTCTGATTTTTTTTGTTTGCTCGGCTCCTAAGGATCGTAGCGTAATGTTATATAGTCTATGGGGCGTATTACACTATCAATATTTATCGTGATCCAAGTATTGTCAATATTATCAATTTGAAGCGAGCTTTCAAACTGTCAATATTATCATGTCAGTATGTTGTTGAGTTTAGAGTAGGTATGGTCGTGTTTCGTTTAAGAAAATAGAATAAAGAATAATGGATAACAAAAGAAAGGCAGCTATAGCTTTAATACTGTACTGTACTAGCCCGTACTGACGGACAGTAATATCACGATGCGTTTGCTCTGTCAATATTATTGAAGCCACGCCCCGTAGTATCGCGGATTTCAAAATATCTAGAAATACTGCAATATTATCACGATACTGCGATACGAAATAATACTGCTTCAATACGTATCGCGATACTCATGGATCGCGCGATAATATTGATAGTGCATTCGACCTTATACCAAATGGTCCAATTGGGTATTACTTTTATACGGGAAGGTCAAATTTTTTTTTTGCAAATTCAGAGTTGGTCCCGTAGTAAAAGTTGTTCATATTGATGGGTAGAGCACCCCCTTTAATTTTGTCGCATGTTTTCAAAGTCAGCCTGTAGTACATAGATGAACACACTATTTAAGACGAACTTAACATTTTTTCTCGTTATCACGCGATAGAACAAGGAAGAATTCGTCTTTTTTCGGCTTATCTAAAACGGAAATGAAGCCTGTGGACAGTTGAGCCCCAAATGGTTTTTGAAAAAAATTACCTCTTGTATAATTTCATTATTGGAATGCTAATTTATCAACATGTTCAGTTACAAAACAAAAAACAAAAAGTAGGCAATGGATTTACTGTCGGCGTTGTAACCACAGGCGACGTAATTAAGTTGTAATTAAGCGGAAATGATCTTGAATCTTAATTTCATACACTTAGCACTCCCATTTCGTTGATATCGTCACAAGGGGATTTGAGCATGCCGCGGCAGGCTTCGACATGCCGCTGGGTCAAATGATAATAATGCTTTGCCATGCCATGTACAGTTCTAAGTCTGCGGGCACGAAACTAGCGGCGGTCGAGCGATGGCGACTGCGGAGCGGCGCGGGGCGGGACGATCCGACAGCGGGCTTGGGGTGGGCACGAAACTAGCGGTCGATCCAGTAGGAAGTAGCGACCGTTGAGCGGCGAAATCAAACAAGTTTGTTCCCGTCACTTGCGCGTCGCCACCGTCCGTGCATCGCTCGATCGCCCCGCGCCGCTCTCGCCCGTTTCGTACTTATGATTATTACGCCACCGCAGCCCCGCGCCACCCCGCAATCGCCATCGCTCGGCTGCCGCTAGTTTCGTGCCCGCAGACTAACAGTTCACGCCGATCGATACGGGAGAAGAAACTATCGAAACTTAATGATAGTGTAAATTGAGTTGATTTGAGATTGTTTGTCGTTGTAGTGCAAACTGAACTTTATGAATTGGCATTAAAGTTGTTATTCCAAAAGCTCATATTTGTTTACATGTTTGGAAACTGAATCGAGAACGCAGTATAAGGCATGGATTGCAGGGATTGACGCGCGTTCGTGATAAAAATAACCTTTTGCTGTGAACTTACCGGGTCCCGAGAATCCGTCGTCGCCAGACCCCATGTTGTCATCAGAGTCTTCATCTCCTGGCACCTCCACCTTCACTATATTAGCTGTACAAGTAAAAAATATGTTATCATAGGTAATTTTAAGAACATTATTTGTATAGTACATAGTTAAAACAGCTTTGAGGAATTAGTCTCTTTGTCATCATTCTGTAGAAATACTACCCAAACATCAAACATCCATCACCATTCTTTTGCACTAATCCCAAAACAGTTATTTCTAGTTTAGTAACATTGTTTGAAGGGTAAGGCTGCTGGTGTGAGCACAGTCACATCCAGTACATGCTGGTCATCTTAAGGCGAAAGCGCCAGGGTAGTCCGCGAAATTCAAATTTTCTTACATTTTTTGTAATTTGCAGGTCAGTGTCAGCTTTTATGTTGATCAAAATATGAATCGCGACCGTAACAAATATTCTCAATTCACATTACCCTATTGAATAACTATTTCATGAAAATATGACCTATGAGGCTAATTTTAAGTAAGAGAGTTGTACTGATGATTCTTATGTAAAAACACATTAATTGTTACGATCGCGAATCATATTTTGAACAATATACAACCTGACACTGACCTGCAAATTGCAAAAATCGTAATATAATTTGAACTTCCCCCCTAAGGGCTATTTTTGTCTGCTCATGGCACGACACAATATCTTTTACCGACTCAGCGTTAAACAACGTTACGAGGTTCTTTTGGCGCGTGACCAAAATTGGAACTAACGCCGCCATCTTGTTTTGACAAAATCAATTCTTAACATACTGGAGATAGAAAAACCTATCTATCTATGGTTTTAACGTGCCAATAATCTTTAGGAGATTACGGAATCTTACACATAAGGACACAACAACATAACTTGACATAAGGACAGATAAAGGGTGTTTTTTTAGAGGTATACAAATTCAAAATGAAATAAAACATCTAAAACTAATTTCATTATCATGGTATTGGTTTTATTTAAAAGATATTCTTATGCCATTAGTGCTTAAAAATTATTTCGGGCATATTGGCGCCACGGCTGGCTCGAATGAAGCGGGAATCGGGAAGTCCAATTTTCGACCACTTTTTCGAGCAACTGAGGCCGTATATCGGCAATAACGCGGCAAATGTTGGCTTCCAAATGGTCCAACGTCTGTAGTTTATGCGTAGACGTATGACTTCACATATCCCCAAAGTAATCCATAGGTGTGAGTCACACGATCGTGGAGACCAGCTCACAGGTCCATTACGCGAAATTATGCGCTCTTCGAATGTTTCCCGCAATAAATTGATGGTGTCGCGCGCTGTGTGGCATGTTGCACCATCTAGTTGAAACCAGTGTTGGCATTAATCAATTAATTTTTTAATCAATTAATTAATTTGATTAATTTTAATCAGATTAAATTAATCATGATTAGAATAATCATGATTAAAAAAATAATCTTAATCATGATTATTGACGTTAATCATTAATCATTAACTGATTAACTTGATTGTAAACTAATACATCCATCAATGTTATTAATTCTATATAAAAGAAATGATGGAAAATAATGACACATTTATTAAAATATTTTTATTAATTATTCAAAGAACAAAAAAATAATTTATAACTTTCAAATACACTGAATTCTAATTTTGAAGAATATTTTCAATCAACTAATCTCCGATCTTTACATTTCTGATTTCTTGATGTTCAAGTTACATTTCATAACTACTTTTTTTCAAATAATTCGTCAGATAATTTATTTTGTGTGACCTAGGTTTATTTAGCATAGTTGCAAAAGAAAACATTCTTTCTACCGAGCCAGAGGACGGCATTGGTGTATTGTTCTTAATAAACACTTTGCCTATAACAGGATAACTTCGTAGAAGCTCTCGTTCTTGGCTTCCCTCGGTAAAAAAAATTGAAATTATCATATCCGCTCTCTTTTTATCATCAACTGATTCCGCTTCACTGCCAGAGTCGGAATTGAAATCAAAAAACTCGTCTTCTTGGTGGCGTGTTTTATTGGCTGCATTGTTGACTGTTAAAAGCTCTGGGATTTCTGATATTTCCTTCCTTACGACTGATTTAAAAATGTTTATACACTTCTTTTGATCAGTTGCAGTTAGACATACTAGCCACTTTTTTTTAAATCTGGGGTAACACAGAGCTGCAACGGCTGCATATTTACTAGTTTCACTCGAAAGAGTGTAAAACTCTTCAAATCTTTTCTCTACGCTTTGTAGATATTTTTCAGCAAGTGGTTCACAGAATTTTAGATTTGGAGTAGTCGTGATCTTCTGTAATTTTTTTTTTTAGTGCATGCAGGCAAGGTAATAATATTCCATAAAATGAGTCATCGCCCTGCAATATGTCCAAAGCAGTTGCAACTGGAGCAGCGCATTGGCAGTATTCCTCAATATATTGAAATTCAGAGTCTCGTAATGGATTTCTTTTACTAAGTGCTCTAGCTAGTTGAGAGTAACTAGTTCTGATATTCAATATATTTCTCAAAGCGTCATAGTAACTATTCCATCTAGTTATGCCAGGTCGTGTTAACGTATGTCCAAGAATGTTATGTAGGGCAAAACTTGGCTAATTCGTGATATGCAGCTATTCGGTGATAGATAATTGTGTTTTATTACCAAGTTATTACTGACTTGATAAATGTACATTTTTCAATCATTATAGTATTTGCCACATTTTTAGATATAAGTTAGCAAAACTTATTTTGTCTACTATATCACAGTAAATTTAAAAAATAGTCTGATCATTGAATCGAATTTTACAAGTAAAAAACAAAACTATCACCGATTACCCAAGTTTTGCCCTATCACCTCAGCTGATTTTGGGCGAGCAGCAGCACTCCGTAAATCGTTACATTTTTCCATTATTGTGGAATGCAATTTTCCAAGACATGTCGATTTATCAGTCAACAATGCTTGGACGTCCTTACTAGCAATCAAATTTAAAGTGTGCGCATTACACCTAAAGTGAAATGGTAACAAATTGTTTTGTGAATGGTCGTCTATGGTCGTATTTGCTTCTAACAGAAGATCATCATGTTCGTGTTCCTGTCTTGTGCCGAACTCTCCTTCAGTCACTTCGAGTTCTTCTCCACTTAACTCGTTCTCGCTGCTACTTGGACTTGAAGATTCATTATCTTCATCATATTCGATTAAGGATGTCGTATTTATTCCGAATATCTTGAAGGCTTTCACAAAATTTGACCCATTGTCAGTAACAGAGCATACTATTTTAGTGGGGTCAATATCAAAATCTGAGTATATTTCCAGAAGCAAATCTTTTATGCGGTCAAATGTATGTGCCCCTTTAAATCGGCGACAAGCTAAAGCTGCAGAACGCCTCTTATAGTTATTATCAATCCAGTGCACTGTAACACCTAAAAAACTTCTTTTCTTCCCTGACCATATATCAGCGGTGGTGCACAAATATTTCACAGCAGCTAGGTTTTGTTTTATTTCGCAAATCAGATCGAATGATTGTTTAGCTACTTTTTTTCTGAGAGAACGTCGCCCGGGTATCTTGATTCCACTATTTGTCACATTTAAATCCTCCATCATCTTAATGAAGTAGGGGTCTTCCACGGCTCGAAAAGCAATCATTAAGTTAACGAAATAATTTACTAAGTTACGGTCAAAAGTTTCTTGAGTTACAGGTGTTTTCGGAGTTTGCCTTGAAGTCAGAACTGTATTATTTTTATTTTTCTTTCGCTTATTGTCTTTCATATATTTTTTACATTCCTTTTCTGTGTCAGCGCCATGCTTCCGTTTTAAGTGTCCCAAAAAGTTAGATGTCGTTTTGCCATAGCCCTTAACTTCTTTACTTTGATGGTCCGAACACTTCATACAAACTGCTACTGTGTTCTTGTCTGTGCATTTGTCTAGTAGAAGCTTATAATAGGTACCGTCAAATAAAGCAGAAGAAGAAAGATCTGATTCCGATTGCACTGTTAAATTCTCGGAATTGTTTCCCGACACCGACGGATCATTTGAAACACCACTACTATTAGAATCATGATCACAATTCATGTTTGTTTTTAAGTTACTCACTGAGTGAAACAATATCACAAAATGTTGCAAAATCTGGAAAAATTATCCCCAACCGAGTGCAAGCGAGCGTGTGTCAGCCAGATAGTGTTAAAACGTGACTGTTAGTTCCAAAGTTAAGAAAATTAATGAAAAAAATAATACCGAATTCCTATTTATATAGACTAGACAGGTAAATCCCGGAGCGGGAAGCCCCCTTGTAGGACACAAGGGTATTCCCCAAAATATATGGAAGATTCTGCACTAGGTCCATCCATACATACTATTGAGGGCTTCCCCGTAAAATTAAGCATACATGAAAAGGTTTGCCAACTTAAAATCGGTAGAAAAATCGGGGGAACAATTAAATAAATAAATGAGTAGTTAATAGTTAATCAAATAATCAAATTAACGATTAAAATTAATGATTAAAAATCATAATCAAAAAATTTGATTACGATTAATTAATCATAATCAAATTTTTGATTATGATTTTTAATCATTAATTTTTAATCGTTAATCAGATTAACTTTGGGCCTACACTGGTTGAAACCACAGCTCTGCCACATCAATACCATTCAACTGGGGAACAAAAAAGTCGGCAATCATGGCTCTATAGCGCGCTCCATTGACGGTACCTATCTTTAAAAAAATATGGGCAAATGATTCCACCTGCCCATAAAGCGCATCAAACAGTGACTTTTAATGGATGTAAGGGCGTCTCAACAAAGGCTTCTGGGTTTTCTTCACTCCAAATTCGGCAGTTTTGTTTATTGACGTATCCGTTTAACCAAAAATGAGCCTCATCGCTAAACAAAATTTTGAATTGAAAAAGTGGGTCAAGCTGAATATTGTTTTCGGCCCATTTACCGAACGTACGGCGCGCATAATGGTCACGCGGTTTCAGATCTTGCACAAGAAGCTGGATCTTATAAGCTCGCAGTCCAAGATCTTTCCTCAACATCTTCCACAAAGTGGATGGGCACAGCTTTAATTGCTGTGCACGAGGGCGAATTCATTTGGGTCCGCTTCAACACTACGCTCCACAGCAGCAATAACTTCTTCTGTGCGCACTGTACGGCGTCTTTGTGGATGCGTATTAGGGTGCGTTTCCACTGAAGCAGAGACGAGCGGAGCTGAGCGGAGACGTGCAGGAATCGTCCAATCACAAACGAGACGAGAGACGCGGTGAAGATTTCCACTATTGTAATTGGTTGATTCACGCACGTCTCCGCTCAGCACCGCTCGTCTCCGCTTCAGTGGAAACGCACCCTTAAGGCCCAGTTCAGATGTAACGCGCGTCGATGCACGTCAAAAGCAATTTACACTAAATTTTGACGCGCCTTAACGCGCGCTCGTGTGATCGTTTGTACGTAAATACCATGATAGCTAGGCGCGCGATTCGAAAACACACGTCAAAATTAAGCCTTCTGAACGTAAGTAAGCTTATGCTATTTTGATCTTTGTATGTTAAAAAAATCTATTTCATTAATTCATTGAAAATCTACAATTGTACTATTTTAAATTTATTGTTAAGAGCACGTTTGGTTTTTAATTGCTTGTTTTTTTCTTTTGGATTATTAAATTTTAAAAATTTTATGTTATCAAGTAATTAAATACTTTGTATATTTTTTTAGCAATAGTCTGCTCCGTGCCGTAGCTTCAAAAGATATTATTTGATAAAGGAAAGATATTGAAAACTGACGAAGATATAAAAAACTTGACTGTGCACGAGATATTTCAGCTTTGAATCCGTGATGGTAACGCATTGCGATGTCTCTAGCATTGCAGATGACAAGTCTAAAGTGCCTGTTTAATTGAAATAAATACTAAGTCTGAGTTTGCTGACTGGTGAACCCAAGTGCAGTAAGTATAGCGTCACCTGCTGAAATTAAGTCGTCGTATAGTACGTGTCAAACTTTATGGCGGCTGTGAAGTGCGCCACTCGCTGCGCAGTACCGCACCCCTCACCCCCGCTGTCACGTGAATTTATTACTGCGCAGCGACTCGCCTCGTGTTCGGAGCCGCCATAAAGTTTGTATCGGGCTGTAATTCGGCTAACTGCGGAACCCAATAACCTATATATCACCAGTTTTTGCATACTGGAGATAGAAATCCTATCTATCTATGGTTTTAACGTCCCAATAATCTATAAGAGATTACGGAATCTTACCGACTTGACATAAGGACAGATAGAATTATACTGTCTACCATCAATAGCGATCTGTAAAATAAGTTATTGGGTTCGGCCGTTAAGAGTAAAATCACAGACAAACACACGGATCAGCATTTTACTGTATGCCTATCACTTTCTGGCAGTTAAAAAGACCGCACTCATCCGCATTGAAAGCGCGTTTACATGCGGATAGACTTTTAGCTCTAGCGAATGATGTTCCTGCGTGACGAAAAGAGATAGAAATACAGAAACATGCTGATCCGTGCGTGTTCATGTTAGTTCACCCTATAAGTGCGCTTCGACGTATTCAGTAACGCATCACACGCTACGTCGAAAATTGCGCGTTGGTGTGGGCGGGTGGGCCCGCGTAACCCTTTGAGACCGTCTCCATACGGATTTCCCGAAACACATCGCGACGTTAAGGCGAAAGCGCCAGGGTAGGCCGCGAAATTCTTTACTTACGTTTTTTGCAATTTGCAGGTCAGTATTAAGTTCTATGTTGATTAAGGTGACGATAACCGACTTTTAAACGAGTAGTGTTAATGATTAGGAAAAAATATAATGTTAAATTAGAACATTTTCATAATAACTTAATATTTGAATATTTTAGATTAAGTTTATATTACATAGTGTAATTAATTTGTAAAGTTACGTCTGACGCTGATTGTTCCCAACGAGTCACACTGTAACATGTCACAGTGTGACTCGTTGGGAACAATGGTCTAACGCGGATAAAAACTGAGAATCACGCAAAAACTATCAAGCGTATTTTTATGAAACCACCATTATAAAGATAATTTAATTATTTATCTTTTAGTGTACGTGCTTTAATATAATTAATTATCTTTTGTTTTATGTATAATAAGTTAATAATGCGTCTAATTTGGGACAGCGCTCCTTGATGGGCGAGTCCTATTACAGGGTGGACGTACGACGCGTTGCGTGAGTTCAACACAACACGCAACACGCAAGCTCAGCGCGTTCAGCACGCAAGCTATGCACCCAAGACCGTTGGTATATATAACATAACATCACGCCTTGTTTCCCCGAAGGGTTAGGCAGAGGTGTACCTATAGTACACCCACATTTCGCCAGTTATGTTTAAGTCCCATGTAATAGGGGGCGAGCCTATTGCCATCTACCGGGCACAAATCCAGACTCCGGGCTGCTACTGAGAAATTTTAGATAGAAAAACCCAATAACACTGCCCGTTGGCATATATCTGTGTCTTAAAATAGGATTCGCGACCATAACAAATATGTACATATTTACAGAATTATACCATTAAAGTCATCAATACAACTCTCTAAGACCAAGTAATCCATTTTTATGTCCACGCAATCACTTTCCATTCCAAGATTGCCTGGAAGAGATCGCAGAATGCGATAAGGCCGCCCATTGTATGTTTTGTAGCATAAAATTTATTTTTTACTATAGTATTTTAAAAGTATTGATATAAAATACATAAATAAATAATCTTACTGACTATTTCATGAAATCTTGACATTTGAGGAGTATACTAAATTAAGGAGTTGTATTACTGATTCTAATGATTATAGTTCTGTATGTACATATTAGCTACGGTCGCGAATCACACTTTAATCAACATAGGTACACCCAGACACTGAGCTGCAAATTGCAAAAATCGTAAGAAAATTTAAATTTCGCGGGCTACCTTACCGCTTCCATCTTAAGCGTAGATACCCCTGATTGTCTGACTAACCCTTGCTGGTTCTATGCAGTCTGTACTTCCTTTACTCCATCTTAGTCGCTATCCCTATTAAAGATGAAAATGTGAATGTTCGTTTGTCCTTCACTAAACTGTTTGTTTTTTGCAATGACAGAGTGTTGTATGGCCTACTGACATAAGACTACTTTTTATCCCAGTAATAACGAATGGTCCCCGTCAGGCAGATCACGGAAGCTACATCCTGGGGAAAAAAGCTGTAACTTTACTGAAACTTACGTCTAAACAGTGTCTTGTTCTGCAAATGTTTCTGGAACTGGTCCTCGGTGTGCAGCACTTGCTTCTTGAAGTTGATCGCGTTCCGAAGCTGAGTGATGCAGACCTCGCATATGCCGCCATCTTGTCCTTGCTCTGACGCATTCAACTGGTGACAAAAATACAGGGTTTCACGGAACAAGCTCGGCAGACCTAGACCTACAGTGGACTACTAAAGGCTGATGATGACGACTAACAGAAGAAACTGTGATCATGTTGGCTTAGTAGAGACAAGGGCTAGTTCATGCATGAGGTTATACCTTCACAGGTCATGTTATGAGACAAATAAATTTCTGTTGTTACCAACCTCGAGGAGGTCGGCCGACAGTGGAGAGGTTCTATAAACTAAAACCCCAACCCCAAACCTACCCAACCCAACCCTAAACCTAGGGATTACATAGCTATATAGTGTAATTAATTGGAGCTATTTGTTTATCTCAGCAGAATTTAATTAACTGTTAATGTATTTTTTTGTCAGTTTTCATTATTTTCAATTTTATAAAGTGTGAACAAGAGAAACAAAGGAGTTAAGAAGGGTAATATTGTGAATTTTTTGGTGTGTATGTAGGCAAATAGATTATTGCTTTTTATCTCTTTCATATTATATGCTTCATCCATGACAGTCACCATGTCTTGCAACTGTTCTGCTGATGATGCAAGTAGAACTTGATCATCTGCGTAGAGAAGGCAGATAGATGCCAGATGCCATGATGATTCCAAGAGCCCAAAATTATTGATTTTACATTTAATAAGCGTAACTGTAAGAAGTTACAGTATTGGACTGAGAGAAACGGTGGCAAAATGGTTCGAGGTATTAAATAAAAAACATAAATACAATAGAGCATCAATGGTACGGGTGGGCCCACCAGATTCCGAGAAAAACTCTTCACAAATGTCGGTTACACAAAGAATAAGACTTTTTAATTGTAGTTATTCGTTTGCAGTGTGCAAACGTAGCCTTCGACACGTCCATAAAGATAGCTTGAACTACAACGTACAACCAGCCTAATCGAATCGGCGGTGGCGGCTGCCATTACGGCCACGCTCGAGAAATTAATATAAGCAGTTTACTGCCCGTATAGGGAGCTATTTACACAATTTAACATACTCAAGCTAATATGAATGTTTTTGATATTGAATTTTGTAGTTTTCAAAGCCTTACGAAAGCGTTTTACTTACGATGATGTCGAAACATTCTCTCAACATGTCGGCATAGATCTCCTCTTCGCCCATCCAATGATACGTGCTTTTAATGTCTTTAAACGCACCTTCCGATGCACAACACCGACACATACCGGGAGTCACTGCAGATTCCATCATTTTTAAAGATACTTTTCTTACATTTACACTTAAAAATCTTAAATTTAATTGGGAAAAAGCTAAAGGACGCTACGACTCCGAAGCTCCGCCATTTTCTGGTATTATTTTTTTCTCATTCCATTTTGCTTGGAAATGAGACGTAGGCAAAGGTAGCTGCTTCAAAACAGCCATTACAGAAACAAGTTTTGAAAATATTATTTCTAAAATTAGTTTTGTGCATAAATAAATTCAAAAACATTTTCAAAAATGTAGAATGTTATAAAATATTTTCTAGAGAAAAAATAAATAGAATGTAGAAAATATGTAAATAACGGCCTATGGTTTGTAGACTTTGTAGCCAGAAAAAAAAAAGGTGGACCGCCCGCTGTCATTTTGCGTTCCAAAATAAGGATTTTCCGTAATTTGTAGCATTATATGGCATTATAAAAGAAAGGGGCTTATCTTTGTGCTGTGTAATGAATAGGATAACACTTATGAGTTATGTTTATGTTTATTATTATAAAGTTTTTGTACCAGTCTTTATTGTCATCAAGATAATATCCCTTGATTTGTGCTTTGTAGATATTTTTTTAGAAAAATAAGTAATAGAAAATAGCTAATTACAACTCTTTTAAAGTGTAATCAACGCCATGTCGTACGGCATCGTTTGCCGCTGCTGCCTCTTGCGAGCTCCTGATAAAGACCTCAAGACTCAATATTCAATACTGGGCAAATCAGAAGTTTACGCCGATATGTTGAAAGATTGCTTCGAAATTCAGGTAAACTATGCGTATACACGACTTCTTTATAATGAAAATTATAACTAGCTAGATTTTCCTATTGATCTAAGTCTAAAATTTTACACAAGTAGGTACAGAACTGCAGAATTTTTATCTTTAATTTGGCAGAGATAGTGTTTGCTTGTGGGTTGCATTTTTGATCCAATTCATAGAACAAAAACAGTTATTCTAGTGGAGTGTATATTTTAGTAGCAATAAAAAAGACGACAGTTCTTAATTTTATTATCATTAATGTCCCTTGAATGATTTTATAAAATTCCTTTATTTACCCAATTTATTCTCATAATATGTACTTAATAATCATCCTCCCGCCCTAATCCCAATTTATTTGTGGTTGGTTCATGTCTTCAGCTACCGTACATTTCTATTAGCCATCATCATAGTAGGTACATGGTAATCGACTCACATAGGATAAAACATCCATGTTCTTCCACTATCTCCAGTTCACTACCGGACTACTACACAACATACCACAGGATACAGTGGCGGCATCTACAATGCCACATGCGAACTATGTATCAAAGATCTCACATCACACAAATCCTGCATCGCGCAAGCAGAGTTTACTGAGCGACTGGCATTTATACAACATCCCGACATCAACTGTTGGGCAGTAGCCCACCAGACACAACACCCGTCTGGTCGGAGGATCCTCCCTTTTTTATGGAAGATGAGTGAACTTTACCTACACCCTGTTCCTCATACCTCTATAGTACCATCTGCACTTACTCAGTGCTTCTCCAAAATATACAACTATCTACGCTAGTGGTGCAAATACAATCAGCTGAAGAAAAATTGTTCAGTTCTCATAAACTCAGACAAAGAACTGTAGGTTTTTAATCTTATGATGTATTAAACTGGTATTAAATATAATTGTGTAATGTGATGTGATGTGATACACAGTTATACACACAGGTGTACAGTATTATTAGGCAATAGTAGACATTAACCTATTAACCGCCGCAGTTGTATATAAGCAACTTATTATTTTTGAGCCCCTGGCACCACAGTTGTAAATTCGCAACTAAAGTCTACGAAGTGATTTTCAAGCATATTTTTATTTACGTAGCAGCAATTTCATAATAATTATAAAGACCACCTTTGCCATTCAAGGAATTTCTTTCATTTTCCCTAAAATCACTGATGCTGAGCGCCAAATTAACGGTGAAAAAAACGAATAAAACTCATCGCAAAATGCAAGTGTGACCTTAACCTGTACCGCCAGAGTTGTATAAATACAACAGTAGTGATGTAACACATAAGTTTATTTATTGCTCATTAATGCCAACTTTAGTTTATTCAAATAACATACAAATAAGTTAGCCATTCAGAATTAGAAAGTAATTCAATGCTTGTTACTGTTTGATTCTATTTCTAACTATAACATCTAAAACTTCACATGATTTCAGGTAGATTCATATTACAATTGTAGCGACGGTTTTTACTAAATCGTATTTTAGTAACAACCCTAGCACTTTAATATTATCAAAAGAGTCCAGCGCCGGAGTTGTATATATGCAACCGCTTGTGACGTCATAAGCGAACTCATAATGATAATAGTGAGGGTGCATCTGTTTTATTTGTTAAAAAATTTAATGAATTAGTGGGTATCTAATTTATTTCAATGGGTATTGTGGCTGTGTTTGTATCGCAAAATGTCGAGTGCAGAGGAATTAATAAGGATTTTAGAAGGTTTTGAGGAAGATGTAGAAGAATTTGTGTCCGATAATGAGTTAGAAGAAGAGGTGGTATGTATACAAATTTGATTTATTCTTATGATTCTAAAAATACAATACCTTTTGTTTTTTCCAACTCACAACATATTGTTTCTTTGTTTTTTTAGGAAAGCGGTGACAGTGAATTCCATTGGACTGCGGCAGAAACGTCGCCAATCATACAACCATTTAATGATTTTCTTGCTGGTTTTTCATCAGTAATAAACCTTTCGACAGATTCTAATGAACTAGACTTTTTCGAATACTTCGTCGATGATGGTTTGGTGGCTGAGATAGTGAGGTGTACTAACAGGTATTACCAATTTTACGTTCGACGTGTCGAAATACGAGAACATTCGAGAACCCATGGTTGGCGTGACGTTGACGCGAAAGACATTTATTTGTTCTTTGCGGTAACAATGTTATTTACCAGGAACAAAAGGATATCCATTGAAGAACATTGGTCCACGGATCCACTGCTGAGTTCCCCAATCTTTCAAAAGACCATGAACAGAAATAAATATTGTTTAATTTTGGCTATGATGCATTTCACTGATGTTTTTTCCGTCGGCACCGGATTGCCAAGATTACATAAACTGCAATTTGTAATCAATCATGCACGGGACAAATTTAAAAGCGGCTTAACACCGCACCAGAAATTATGTATCGACGAGAGTATTGTCCCTTTCAAAGGCCGTCTTGTATTCAAGCAATACTTGCCTAAAAAGAGAAATCGCTTTGGAATAAAACTGTTCGTATTGTGCGATGTTGAAACAAGATATATACTGGACTTTATAGTCTATTGTGGATCTGAAACGGATATTGAGCAGATTTCTGATTTGGGGGTGAGCGGGTCGGTAGTGGTTGCTCTCCTTAAGGAATACTTTAACACGAACAGACAACTTTTTGTGGATAACTGGTACTCGAGTCCAAAGTTATTCCTTTATTTGAAAGATAACGGGATATATGCATGCGGTACAGTTAAGAAAAATAGAAAAGGCATGCCTAAATTTAAGAAGTTGTCTAAAGGAGAAGTGGATGCTTACTATTCCCCTCCTTTAATGACTTTAAAATGGCAGGATAAAAAAGCTGTAACCATGATTAGCACCATGCACGATGCTAAAATATTACCTTCAAATAAGGAAGACAGAGCTACTGGTCTGCCAAAATTAAAACCTGAATGTGTAATTGATTATAATAACTACATGGGAGTGGTTGACACCGCAGACATGATGATGAGTACTCTATCGTGCATAAGGAAAACGAGACGATGGTACTTCAAACTAGCCCTTCGTATAATCGACATGTCTATGTTGAATGCATTCTACACATACAAAAAAATTAATAATTGTCCCACAAAACCATTAAGTGAATTTCAGCTGGCAGTTATACGGCAAATCATTAATAAAAACAAAATAGACGATTATGAACCGGTGCCTTCGACATCGCGTGGCGTTCAGAATGATCCCTGTCGCTTTTTACCAAATGATGTTCTCAAACATTTTCCTGTGACCATACCAAATAAGAAAAGGCAGCGTTGCAGAGTTTGCGCTCTGAAAAAAAAACCAAAATATACAAGATATATGTGCAAACAGTGTAACACTTATTTGTGTTTAGAGAATTGCATCACAGAATTTCATAGAAAGCCTAGGGGTGGTAATATGTAAAATAAAATCCATGATTTAATAATTAAAGTGTTTTATTCAATAATTTGAAAATCTTGCTTTATTTATTGGTATGTAGATATGTAATTATGTTAATTTTTTTCGGTTTCCGTTAAATCAATGTCTTCAATGTGACAATTTTTTATTGTGTTTAAAAAGTTTAAAATTTTTATATGAATTCGGCTACGCATACACGGAGCTATATACTTTAACTCTTCAAGAATTAGATGTGTGAAATGCTCGTTTCTTTGGTCTGCACCAAACGTTGCACATATCTCACATTGTGGCCTTGCGTTCGGTGCACCACCAATACTGGTTTTCGACAACCTTGAGGCTGATTCTGCCTGGACATGTTTTTCAAACAAATCCTGGGTATTTTCATCGTCATTCACTTCCATTCTCGAACGCTTGGAAGCTGTAAAAATATTGCGAATTATTATTCTTTTTTTTTTGTAGAAAGTAAAAATTTACTACACAATATAATATTTTAAGTATTTAGGTTTAGATGGCATAAAGCAAATATAATTGATATTTAATTAAAATTTAAATAAGAAAATTAACACAAATAATTAACACAATTCATTATCTTTAACAAATTTTAATTAATTAAAATTTAAATAAGAAAATTAACACATACCTGTATTTGCCATTTCGAGACTCGCAAAGCAATGTCCGTTAAAGCAGTGATAATTAAATGCCCTGTCATTGACCATAAATTAAGATTTTTTTTAAACAGGAAAACTTAAAACTTTCTACTACCCTTTGTCATACACAAATTGAACATATTCATAGTTTGAGTAATAAAATCGATAACCGGAAATAATTTCACTTGTCCCCGCACTATCTACGCTCTTTTTTATCTCTAATGTTAGCGCCGGAGTTGTATAAATGCAACAATAGGGATTCCAAAAGCCGAATTTTGTAGAATTATGAACTAAACTCTATCTTGGCTTTGTTAGTGTCTATGTACATGGTTATAGGTTTTTGATGTGGGTAATTTTAATCTTATTATTGTTATGAGGGTAATGAATTAAAAAAAACATTAGATTTTCGTAAAAACGTGTAATTTTACCTTACAAATCTTGTTTGCTGTAGGGACTGGTCCACATCACTATAGTTGACCTTGAAAATACGTGATTGGCGCTAGGGGCACATTTTTTTTAGGATTGTCTGGCGGTTAAAAGGTTAAGAAGAGTGGTTGTTCCGAAGGGAAGCCGACAGGAATTGGGTTGTATGAAGGCTTCGCCCCTGCGTACTAGTATCTGTGTTCCCATCAACCTTCAAAGCAAGAGTGAACAGCCATCTTCCAGGCACGCTTGTTCTATAGTAGACCTCATCCATCAGGAGAGATAAAGGTGGAGAGTATTCCCATCAGGCAATTTTAAAAATAACATAATATAACATAACATCATGCCTTACTTCCCTAAAGGGTTGGGCAGAAGTGTACTGTAGTACTCTGCCGGGATGCCACGGCAGGTCACTACGTGTAAAGTGTATAAGGATGTTCTGATCACTGAATGATACACCGGAGTCCCATAATATTATTTTAATGGCTTATGGCAAGCTCGTTACAAGTTCAACGTAAAGCTAGGAGTGAACCAATATAAAATAATTTGCAATTTTTGTCATCTTTCGAACTTATTCTACTATAAACTCTCATGACGTGTCTTAATGGCCAGCTGTAATTCCGATGAAGGTTTCATGCTGAAGGCAGGCTTGATTAAAGCCTCTACAGTACCTATAGTACACCCACATTTTGCCAGCTATGCAAAAAAAATAAAACATAAATTGGGAAAAGCACAGGGGATTGTTAAAAGGAAATGTATAAAGAAAAAACCTGGCAATTAATAAATTCTTCCTTACATGTTGCAGATACCTCTGGACCCTTGTGACAGTGATGGTGGTATTTGTGAAGTCTGCATCACAAGACTACGGGACGCGTGCGACTTTAAAGAACAAGTACAGCAGTGTCAGAACGAGTTTATGTCTAAACTTAACGCTTATAGTGTTAAAGGTACAAATTACATGTTTTTTGCACTAATAACGAAAGATTACCACTGGGCAACAGTGACGCCGCTACAATCATCATTAGAGGGAAGCTGAAGAAAAAATTGTTCAGTTCTCATAAACTCACACGAAAAACTGTAGGTTTTTAATCTTATGATGTATTAAACTGGTATTAAATATACCAGTTACACACAGGTGCACCATATTATTTGGCAATAGTAGACATTAAGAAGAGTGGTTGTTCCGAAGGGAAGCCTATAGGAATCGGGTTGTATGAAGGCTTCGCCCCTGCTGGGCAAGAGTTTCCACACAATGGGTGCCTGAAGTTGGACGGTGCCCCCGAGGCCAGCCCAGGAAGAGGTGGTGGCATGACCTGGAGGCGTACCGTGAGGGCTGGTTTGAGGTGGCGCGGGAAAAGAAATACTGGAAAGACTTGGGGAGGCCTTTGTCCAACAGTGGGACAGTATAGGCTAAGAAAAAAAAAAAAAAAAAGTACGCAAAATACGCGTAGCCATAGAAACATGTGCATAAGAAATATTAATTTAATCCTAGTAATAAAAATATTCCTTCTATTTTTGATGCCGGTTAAAAATCCCTATTAAAATATTAAAGCCAAATTCATATATTACACTTGAATTATAAATTACACTTGAATTTCAATAACGCACAACCTCTTAAGGGATCATTGTACTCATCATTATGAACAACATTTACTGTGGTACCAAACGTGAAATCGCGAAAAAGAAATCTGCTGTTCCCTACATCTATATTCGCATAACTCGTCAAAATGTAGGGAACAGCTGATTTTTATATAGCCCATAACCTTTCTCAAAATTTGGGCTACTAAATGCACAAAGAATTTTTCAAATCCCTCTAGTAGTAGTAGTTCCAGATATTAGCGCATTCAAACAAACAAACTCAACTCTTCAACTTTATTATATTAACGGACTTGACAGACGTTGTCCTGCCCGAACAGCGCCACCTACCGGTTTCATTTGTGAATCTAAACCATCCAGGAACCCCACTCAAACACTCACAAAGAATTTCATCAAAATCGTTCCAGCCGTTTAGGAGAAGTTCAGTGACATACAGAAGAATTATATAAATGGATTTTATTTTTAGTTTCTCTTTTTGCCTTTCAGATGAATCGAGTCCAAAGGTGAAGGAAGAATTTCTAGATTTGGACGACGACAACGGTATATATTTTCTAGGTAAGCATAACACCTATATTCTCCAGGGCGTAGGCAGAGAAGTAGGTATAGTACCTGGCCAGCTATCGACACGTTTTATTTTGGTGGCTTTTTAGGCTTCCGAAGCCAATATCATAGACGGAAACCTTATACCTAATTTCGTCAATTTCTCCAGAAGAAACTGATTTTTTCAAGAAATACTATGAAATTCACACTTATACAAGGTGGAATAGGACGATTGACATTCCTTTAAACCACGTAAAGAGAATAATTTTCTTTACCCGTATACAAAAAATCAATCAAATCCAATGAATAATTTAGCCACAGGAAATTATTTTCCATTTTCTTATTTTTCAACATGATGTAGATCTGGGTCCGTAATAATAGGTAAACATTGCCGCCGCCGCGCCCCGCACCCCGCACCGCACCGTTGGTCGGTGACTTTGCGTAGATAAAGCGTGTTTACTTTTTATGCAGTTGATTCTGCTATTTATTTTGTTTGAAAACTGCATTTTTTAATTTTCCATTAACTACTGGATCTTCGTATTTTAAAATGTTTCGATGGACTAGTACTGTGCTCGTTTTAATTTAATGTCGTACGTCCAGATCCACGTTGTATATTACGGCCGGTAAAATAAAATCTGTGCATGCGCAAATATTCATCGCGACTACGGAACCCTTCACTGCGCGTGGCCCGACACGCACTTGGCCGGTTTTTCTTAAGTTTTTATTTATCTCCCCCCTAGTAGGTTTGTTGGTTGAGATGGATGTGTGGAGTGAAGAAAATGGATAAAATAAAAAATGAGTATATAGGGTGACTGGTAATTAGTGACCGATACTTAAACACATGATTGTACTCATGATAACAAACAACTTTTACTATGGGACCAAACCTGAAATCGTGAAAAAAAAATCAGCTGGTCCCTACATTTTGACGAATTATGCGAGCATAAATGTAGGGAGCAGCAGATTTTTTTTTCACGATTTCAGGTTTGGTCCCATAGTAAAAGTTGTTCGTTATCATGAGTACAATTATGTGTTTAAGTATCGGTCACTAATTACCAGTCACGCTATATAAGGGGAAGTTTGAAAGTGGCGCCAGTGACAGAAAAGTTGAAAGGAAATCGTTTGGCTTGGTATGGACATGTGATGAGGAGGGAGGAAACGCATGTGACTAAAAGAGTGATGAATATAAATGTTGATGGATGGAGAGGGAGAGGAAGGCCAAAGAAAAGATGGATGGATTGTGTGAGGAATGATATGAAAGAGAAGGGAGTGAATGATAGCGTGACTTTTGACAGGGGAAAATGGAAAGAGAAAACGTGTTGCGCCGACCCCAAGTAACATGGGACAAGGGCAGGAAGATGATGAGTAGGTTTCTTTGTACATATGTGTTCATGATACAATTGTAATAACTTCTTCTCTTACAGAATTAAAAGAAGAAATGTCAGATGAATTCGACGACTTTAAAGACGAGGATGACAACAAGAAACTGGCTGAAATGCTCGGCTTTAATGACGTCACCATCAAGAAGAGATCCGAAAAACGCCGGGGCAAGAAACGGCTGCTTCTTGAAAATAGCGGGACAGGTGAGTTTTAGTCATGTTGAGAGGATGAATGAAAGGCGACTAACAAAATGTATTTACAGGCAAATGTCAGTAGAAATGCCGAGAGGAGACGAAGGAAATAATATAGTAATCTTATTGGTAATTAGCATTTCCCGCGCGACCTCGTCCGCGTGGATTTCGTACTTCAGTACCCCGTTAGGGGTAGATTTTCAAAAACCCTGATACATAGTATAAATAAGTACTGAGTTTCGAGTTAATCGGATCGCGCGTTAAAATTCTTCCATACAAACTTTGACACCCCCAATCTCCTATCACGGGGTAGTTTCGAAAAACAAAAAATGACAAACTTCATTTTTTACTTAGATAGGTAAGTATTCGTCCCAAGTTTCAAGTGTATTAACTCAAGAAATAAGACTTTTCATACAAACAAAATCCCCCCTTTTCACCCCATTAAAGGTCGAATTTAAAAAAAAATCCTTCCTTAGTGGATGTTTACAACATAAAAGGCATCAACTGCTAAAATTTAAAGTTTGTAGCCGCAGCGGTTTTGGCTCTGCGTTGATGAATCAGTCAGGACAAGCAATTATATTTATGTATGTATAGATGTGTTCTTCAGAAAGGTCAGGTGCGTAGTACTCGCAACCGGCGTGCGTGTATGACCAGATGTATGAACGTAAACGAGGCAAAAAGAGTATGTAAGGATCGTAGCAGGTGGCGTTCTGTAGTTTCTGTCTATAGTTTATGTATGTGTAAGATTTTATGTTACCATCATCCGCCCAGTCTTTTCCCAACTATGTTGGGGTCGGCATCCAATCTTACTGGATGCAGCTGAATACCAGTTTACATGGAGCGACTGCCTATCTGACCTGCACAACCCAGTAGCTGGGTAATATGATAACCCCTTGGTAAGACTGGTTGTCAGACTTTCGGGCTTCTGGTGTATTTGCGCTCAAGCACATTCTACAATAGAAAACGATAGTTCCTGTCTCTTCCACACAGCTTTTGCATTGAGTGAAGGAGATAATTATATCACATTTTGTTGTGCAATAAAAGATATTTTGAAACAATGGGAACCTTCACCACTACTGGGGTATGAATAACCAAATATTTGTACAACAAAATATATGTAGGCATGAATGTATTTGAAGTACAAGTTTCAATTTACCTAACATCCATTTAAATAAGCTCATAAACCAGCCAACTTAATTTTATTTTACCTACTTAAAACAAAACATTTGAATTTCACACAATTTTAGTACGGAACCCTTATTTATACAGAGTCAAATTAAATTAGCAATCGAAACTCCGCAGACGTGATGGGAATCGTTATCTAAACATGATTAAACAAAAAATAAATGAATCTGATGATATTTTTTTTTGTGGGGTCATCGATCGCAGTCATTTGAAATATCAGTTAGAAAAATAAGTTTATGTGTAAACGACCAAATTCGCAACACCAAAATACGCTCCAAGACAGGTATCGCCGATGTTGGTGCTAAGTCTGCGAGGTTGAAATGGGACTGGGCGGGTCATACTTATAGGATGCAGCCAGATAGATGGGCCGGGATCGTCGCACAGTCAGGGCGTCGTCACTGAGACAGGCTTAATAAACGCTGGCGTGATGATTTGGACTCGTTCCTAACCGATTGGACGGAAAGGCACAGCGCATAAAAAAAAAATGGAAAAATATGGTGGAGACCTTTGCCCAGCAGTGGGACAACATAGGATGAACGAAAAAAAAATGTGTAAATTTCACGGACGTGATGGGTATATCATAAACATATTTTCTCAACTCATACTTCAAGTGACAACAAGCGGTCGTTGACCCCCTAAAAAAAACATCAAATCTTTTTAGTTTTTATTTTATCGCGTTTCGATACCCATCACGTTTGTAGAGTTTATCTAGCTAATTTAATTTGATCTGTTTTGTTTTTTATTCCAATTAACTTACTTATCCTTTTAGGTGCATATGGTTTTGTGACAAATAAACCTATTTTTATTTCTTTCATGTTCACAGAACTAAAATCGAAAAAAAACCGCGGCATGAAGATTTCCCGCTTTCACGGTTTAACTCAACAGCAAGTGATGATGAACAAGACCCTGAAGCCTGTAAAGGTAAACATTGTACTACATCAGGATCAAATCACGGATCAGCATTTCTCTGTATGATTATCTCCTTCTGTCACTTCAGAATCGTTATTCGTTAGAGCGAGAAGTCAGTTTCACGCGCTTTCAGTGAGTCAATTTCTTATTATAAGCACGCCAGGCGCGTAGGTTTTCGATTAAGGGGGGGGGGGGGGGGGAGGAGCTCTTATATTATAAACCTTCCTCACCTATTTCCTGTATACTCAACAATGTGCCGCCCTTTTCGAGGATGACCACAACTTATTTAGTAATATACTGTAAGAATACAAAGTAAAATTACAGGTTATAAAATTATGTTTTGTATAAACCCAAAGGGTGACAACGGGGCCCTATTACTAAGGCTCTGCTGTCCGTCGGTCTGTCACAGGGCTGCATCTTTTGAACCGTGATAGGTAAACACTTGAAATTTTCACAAAATGTGTACTACTACGGCCGCTGTAACAACAATACATGCTTTAAAAAAATGTGTAGCAGTGGCGCAGCTACAATTATCATTAGACGAAGAAAAAATTGTTCAGTTCTCATAAACTCAGACAAAAACTGTAGGTTGTTAATCTTATGATGTATTAAACTGGTATTAAATATAATTATGTAATGTGATGTGATACACAGTTACACACACAGGAGTACCATATTATTTGGCAATAGTAGACATTATGAAGAGTGGTTGGTCCGAAGGGAAGCCGAAAGGAATCGGTTGTATGAAGGCTTCGCCCCTGATGTGAAGTAGTGTTATATATTGTACGGTGGTATGGAACACTTTGTGGATGAGTCCGACTCCCTCTTGGCTGCGTTTTTTTATTTGTGAGGCGGCTGTAATGTGCGCGAGTCTTTAATCTTCATACATTTTATTACTGAGCATGAACTCCTAGGTTCGATTCCCAGGTCGGGCAAAGTGCTATTGGGTTTTTCCATTAGGAATTTTTCAGTAGCAGCCCGGAGTCTGGATTTGTGCCCGGCTGATAACAATACCCTCGCTCCCTATTACATGGGACTTAAACATAGCTGGTGAAATGTGGGTGTGCTGTAGGTACTGTGGTGTGCGGTCTCGTCTTCGAGGTGTGTTGGGGGAACTTTCTCAAAGATATCTATAAATTTAAAGACCGTTACACTCAAATAACTGATTTATTAGCTTTGGCAGCTATATTTAAAATATTATTTATAATTAACAGGTAAGACTGGGGCTAAAACTATATTGGCTCGATACAGAACAATATTACTATATGTCATTATTTTTCACCTATTCTAAATTCCAATTGAAACCAGCGTTTGTCTAGCCAGCCAATGTCATAATCCAAAGAGGATTCTTGCGGAAGGCAGGCTCAACTAAGGCCTCTACAGTACACCTCTGTCTAACCCTTCGGGGATTACAGGCGTGATGTTGTGTTATGATTTTATTACTATTTATGCGTTACTTTAGAGTCGTAAATAAAGTTGTATTTTTTTTTTTTGTGAAGATATCCTCGGGCACCGGCAAGCGCCTGATCAGCGACGCTTCTAAAAACAGAGTTAACGTCGACATGCTGCTTAAGTACTCCAACTGTACGCCCTTCGCGAACAAGACTATAGCAGGTGAGATAGATATTCATACAAGAAACCAGAGGGGCAATTCTCGTAATTTTAAGAACGTTCACAGTCTGATCTCAGTCAATATACAAGGTGGTACAGGACGATTGACATTCCTTTAAACCACGTAAAGAGAATCATGTTCTTTACCCATATACAAAAAATCAATCAAATCCAATGAATACTTTAGCCGCAAAAAAATATTTTTCATTTTCATATTTTTCAACATGATGTCGATCTGAGTCCGTAATAATAGGTAAACATTGCCGCCGCCGCGCCCCGCACCCCGCACCACACCGTTGGTTGGTGACTTTTCGTAGATAAAGCGTGTTTACTTTTTATGCAGTTGATTCTGCTATTATTTATTTAGTTGGAAAACTGAATTTTTTAAATTTTCCATTAACTACTAATCTCCGTGTTTTAAAATGTTTCGATGGATTAGTACTGTGCTCGTTTTCATTTAATGTCGTACATCCAGATACACGCTGTATGTCAAAAATACCTATAATTTCCCTACATTTTTGACAAGTTTTTGACACTGATTGTCGCTGGGATGAGATTGCGACTAGATTTTGAACGTTTTTCAATTACTAGAATTTTCAATGAAGGTTCTAAATTCAGGAAAAAAGAATTTATTTTTCAGACCCTTTTATCTATTCGAGAGAAATATAAACAAAGGAATTTCACTGTCAAAGTGACGTTTCAGGGGTAGTCAACATTTCCATAGTCATTCTAATTATGTATAAGATTTTGGTTTCTAAATTTTGTAAACGCAAAATACACAAAGAAAAACTTAACAACAAATAAAAACTCACAGGGACACATTCAATCACGACAAACGTCAGACCTTAAATGACAGTATTACTTTCCTATAGACCGAATGACCAAAACAAAATGGCGACCAGTAGGGACGCTAACTTGAATCGGTTATTAGGATAACGCAATATTATTTTTAACGATCTTCTGTATGATAGGAAAAACATTTTATGTTTAGAGCTTCTGCCTTATTGCCTGGATCATAAAAAAATGCACGACTTTATTTCAAACAGTTATATTTTTGGATCGTAGTTTACGTTACTATAAAGCTGAAAACTGTGTGCAATGACCTGTTTAAGATATGCCTACAATTTTAACAATTACTATTTTAACTTTGGCAACAACTTTGTTTACATTTTTGATCTCGAATTTCATTTCCGAGTTTAGTATACACGACTAAAAACTAGTATTATTAATTTATTACAAACATTTCTCAGAGAACGAACAGGAACTATTTATTACTACGCCACATGCAGGTCATCATCATCATCATCCACAGCCCGTTTTCACCCACTGCTGAGCATAGGCCTCTCTTTTCATGCGCCAATCCCCACGCTCCTGTGCCAACCTCATCCAGGTTCTACCCGCGATGGTAACAATGTCGTCTGCCCTCTCTCGCTGCCGGACAACCGACGCTTCGTCTTCCAGTCCTTGGACGGCACTCGGTCACTGCCTTACTCCACCTGTCATCACTGCGCCTTGCCAGACGTCCTGCCCAACTCCATTTGAGTTCCATTACTCGTTTTCCGATATCGAAAACTTTCGTTCGTCTTCGAATCTCGACGTTTGGAACTCGGTCTATTAATCTTATGCCGAGAATGGAACGCTCCATGGCTCGCTGTGTAGGCGTATCCAATGTCCCAGTATGAGGCTGTCCCACCTATGTCAGGATACTGTCGGGGGCTGGCGCGTACGCTGCGCTTGGTGGAGAAAAAGCCATCTATTCCCGCCAAACATAACCTAATGTTCCCACTGCTGAGACACAGGCACTCTATGGGTGGGCCGTAGTGCACCACGCGGGCCCTCTATGCCACATGTCTGGTGCTCAACACACAAAGTACTCTATCAATTTAAAAATCTCTTTAATTATTATCAGTTTAATTGGATAAGTTGTTCTCGAGGTATAAGCGCAATAACGGGCAGACAGACGTTTTATAATGTAAAAGAAAGACAATTAAGTAATATTTTTTCGCTAAAGTGTGGAAGGGAAGGAGATCCTGCGCAACTTTGCGCATGTTTTTAATTTTGCCTCCTAAGGCACTTCCCAATCTGCAACCTCTCATACGCACAACCAACAGACCAGCACCCCAATTTTGCGTAACATATAAAATGGCTATCGATCGCAATGCTCTTCATTTTGACAGTTCAGCCACGTCCATTGCGTTATGTTGTTGTTTAAGATTTCAAACCTATGAAGCAATGGATGTCACAATGAAAGGCATTGCGATTAATTACCATTATATGTGTAATGTGTTACGCAATCACCTCTCTAAGAGCTAATTTCACAAACTGTTCATAATCGGACATAAGTAAATCTGCCATTAAAATAAACCTCGATGTTCTACCAGAAAAAAATAGCACCACATTAAGAAACATGGCGTTCGGATGTATCATTCACTCTTATGCCGAACAGTTGTCAAAGCAACCAAAATAAAAAGTCGCAATGTCACATGTGTGTTCACTGACAATGCATCATTTTGGCTAGCCGTGTAATATATACTGGCGTTTTCGATGATTTTGACAACTGACTACATGTCCGTTAGTAAGTTAACGGACCTTTAGAGCAGCAATTAAATTTAATGCATGATTAAGACTTTGGAAACAGCAACACGTAATACAGCATAGCATAAGATTCACCGGTGAAGCTGGACTTGAAACAACCTGGCGGCGACGTCGTTAACCGAGTCATGGCCAATGACGCCCCAGGCGCGTCATAAGCAAATATCACGGGAGGCCATTGACGCGCCTGGCGCGTCACATCGAACTTACTAAAAAACAGATTTAAAAAAATTGAGATAAAGACGCAAGATAACGGCGAAATACGCATAAAACATCACAGGGGGCCAATGACGCTCTAGGTGTGTCATCCTTGATGTAGGCCCATGACGCGCCTGGCGCGTCATCGTCTAATGTTCGGGGCCTGGCTAAAGTATGCATGAAAATGATGGTGGCAATGAGTCAGTTAAAAGATGCCCATCCATGGATAAATATTACCCGTCTCTCCAATATTCCAAGGCTTACTCTAGGGTGCATACTCGGTAGACTCTAATAATCCTTCCATATCCTAAGGGCACGTCTTCCCTACCATTACCGCGCCCCCCGGTCTACTCCTTGATATGCAATGGCCTATGTATCCCCATGAAACATGAGGCTACAGGGGCTAGTGTGAATCTTTGGGTTCATTCGAGTAATCGAGTCTAGTCAAACCACGCTGGGGTCGGTGCATTTAATTCATTCATGATTAAGAAATTTATTCATGGATTATTGCATGATGAAAAACTCGCTACTCTTTAATGTCCCGTTAACATTTTAACAGAAGATTAAACGAACGATTAAATACGTGATACGTTAATTGATACGGTGAAATTAGGTTTAAAATTACTTACCATTGTTCGTTCTCTTCCAGGAATCCTCTGCGCGTACTGCAAGACGACATACCGAGATCTACCTCATCTCCGCACACATATACACGATGAACACAGCAACGACAACCTCATAGAATCTAAACGAATGGACAAGAACAACCTGTCTATCAAAATGGACATCACAGACTTGCGGTGCAGCATATGCAATACTAGCGCAGACACCATAACCAATTTAAAAAATCATTTGACTATGCAACATGACATACAATTCTATCCGGATGTAAATGATTATGTACTAGAGTTTAAGTTAACTGACGGTGAAATTTTAAACTGTGCACTCTGCAACTCAACTTTTGAAACGTTTAAAATGTTACTGCAACACATGAATGGACATTACAGGAATTATATCTGCGAAATATGTGATTTAGGCTTCATAAACCAACATAAATTAAGGAACCATCAGCGCACTCATGAAGTAGGGAATTTTAATTGTTCATTCTGTGATAAAATGTTCAGTACTCGTGTTCGGAAGCTGTGTCATGAGAAATATACTCATAATCCTAGTGCGAGATACACGACTAACTGTCCCCACTGTGAGGAATCCTTCACAAGTTATTATAGAAGAAACCGCCACATGGCTGTCGAACACAACATATCTGCAGCCACGTACAAATGTAACATCTGTGAGAAATCTTTTATTCTAAAATCAAAACTGACGTCGCACATAAAAAAAGTTCATTTAATGGAACGCAACCATATCTGTCTGGAATGTGGACAGGGCTTCTTTATAAAGCAGTCTCTAGACGAACATATGATAAAACATAATGGTGAAAGGGTCTTTAAATGTACCGTGTGTGCTAAAGCTTATGCAAGAAAAAAGACGTTGAGAGAACATATGAGAATTCATAATAATGATAGGAGATTTAAATGTGGGGTGTGTGCACTGGCGTTTGTGCAAAAGTGTAGTTTAAAAAGTCATATGCTGTCCAACCATGGGGTTACTTTAGCGGAGTTTGAGAATGGAAGAACAAGGATTTGTAGTCCCTAATCTCGCGTCACCTATCTGCTACACAGCATAATCAGCCTCTAATGTTCCCACTGCTGGGACACAAGCCTCCTCTCAGTAAAAGGGAGTAGGCTGTAATCCACCAAGCGGGCCCAGTGCGGGTTGGTAGATGTCACATGTCTTCGAATGTTTGGTTCTAGGACATGCCGGTTTCCTCACGATGTTTTCCTTCACCGTTTTGAGAGCAGCGGTGATGAAATTATTTACACAAAATACAGCACCTGTCAAGGTTCGAACCTGTGACCTACAACTCGTAAGTTACGGTTGCTATCACTGCTCCTATCTACCTACTACAAGTACCCATTAACGGCCGAACCCAATAACCTATCTATCACTAGTTTTGGCATACTGGAGATAGAGAAACCTATCTATCTGTGGTTTTAACGTCCCAATAATCTTCTTACCGGCCTGACATAAGGACAGATAGAATTATACTGTCTACCATCAATAGCGATCTGTCTTTTACTGAAAATAAGTTATTGGGTTCGGCCGTAAGTCAGGAATTCACTACCAGTAGGTAACATCCACAAAAGTAAGCAAGTGCAGATCATCATTCGCCTTATCCCAAGTAATTTGTGGTCGCTGGCGCAACATGTCCTTTGCTTCCAGACTTCTCTATTACCACCGAACCCAATAACCTATTTTCAGTAAAAGACAGATCATGTCTCTGGCACGACGTTCGTGCTAATTCGGAAACACGAAGATTACCGAAGCGCATACCTTTTTGGCGCCGGGGTAGCCCGCGAAATTAAAATTTTCTGACGTTTTTGCAATTTGCAGGTCAGTATTAGGTTGTATGTTGATTAAAACATGATTCGCGACCGTAACAAAATATGTGTTTACAAAATTACATGTAATTAAAGTCATCAATACAACTCGTAAGACCAATTAATCCTATTGAATGACTATTTCATGAAATCTTAACATTTGAGGATTATACTAACTTAAGGAGTTGTATTACTGATTCTAATTATTATAATTCTATAAATACATATTTGTTACGGTCGCGAATCATACTTAAATCAACATACACACAGACACTGAGCTGCAAATTGCAAAAATCGTAAGAAAATTTTAATTTCGCGAGCTACCTTAGCTGTCTGTTAAATATTATGAGTTAATTAGGATGTTACTGTTCATCGAATTTTCCGCCGGAGCGAATGGCTTATTTTTGGTCAGAACTTCAGAGGAGTGTAGTTAGGTACATGCTTATGTCAACACTACCTGTTGCCCGTGACTGCGTCTGCGTGTATTTTGTATTACATTTTTTTTTTTTCAATTATCCCAGGACGATGTGTTAAGGCAACGGTGCGGTTTAAAAGCAGATGTAGTGACAAAAATTGAAAAGAGTATGCTTAGATGGTTTGGTCATGTTGAGAGGATGAATGAAAGTCGACTAACAAAAGGTATTTACACGGCAGATGTGAGTGGAAACGCCGCGAGGGGACGCCCTAGGAAGACATATAGTGATCTTATTGGTGATGTTCTTCAGAAAGGTCAGGTGCGTAGTACTCGCAACCGGCGTGCGTGCAAAAGGGCAAAAGGAGTATGTAAGGATCGTAGCAGGTGGCGTTCTGTAGTTTCTGCCTACCCCCATTGGAAGAAGGCGTGAGTTTATTTACGTAAACATTATGTATAAAATGATACAAACATTACCAATAGCTGCCTTTTATAGTATTGATTTTTCTGATAAAACAATGTGGTTGTAATTTAATTCATAAAATAATAATTATTTCGTTAATTTCACACATACAAATTACTTTTTAAAATATAAGTATTTCGTATGGTCGGCGCAACACGTTTTCTTCTTCCATTCTCCCGTGTCACCGTAAAAATAATTATTTATCAAGTATTATATTAGACGGAGAAGGTACATCTTTCTCGTTATCGTCAGTCATATTTTAACTACTGTGGGCGTGCTATGGGTAGTGTTGATTATTACGCAATAGAAAAACCGTTTGCAGTTCAAATCAAATTATAATTCAAAATTAATGACACAGCTATTCACACACTGTAGGTACACGACACAACTATACGGAACGCGCGACAATTTCTTGACGTATTCACTGCTCGACAGCAACCGACAAACTTTGCCTAACTCTGTCTAGCTCGACGAGCGTTATGTTGTAGGCTCTGTCGAGCGCCGTTTGGTGGTTTGGTTTCGTTTGGCGCTATCGTCCCGATTAGTCAAACGACGACTAATGTATTTTCGACATATTCTTTAAATCTTTAACAACTTTCTTTTCACTGATTAAATTACTGAATTTTAAATTACCATAAGGTGGGAATGCAATGGTACATATTTGTTTTTTATATTTTTATTTATATTAACTTGCCACTAACCGAGCGAAGCCAAAAGAAAAAAAAAAATGCAGAAGGCCTCTTCTCATACAGAGAAGGATCGACCATTGATCACTGCGCTTGCTCACTGCTTGTTGGAGATTTCAGACTCAGGCCGAGATCTACAGGATCAAATTAAATTAGCTAGCGAAACTTTACAGGCGTGATGGGTATCGATATCTAAACACGATAAAAAAAAAGTTTTTTTTTGGGTACAACGGCCGCTGGTAGTTACATGTGAGAAAATCAGATTTATTTTTGTTTTATCGTGTTTAGGTATCGATAGCCATAATTTTTGCGGAGTTTCGCTAGCTAATTTAATTTGACCCTGCATAAATGTTACTCAGTACGTACTTTGGCTAAGCGTTATCCTGTCACTGTCAAACTATTATATAAGGTGCTATGAGTGGAAGATAGAGACGAGAACATATCGCACCTTAGCTTCGGTGCAACAAAATCACAATTCAGGACACTTTTTTTTGTTATGTCCTTTATTAGGATTTTTTGATAATTCAATATAAGATTTTTAACGTAAAACTATAGCCAACAAAATAAACTATTAATTTTATAAAGATTTCAAACCTACTATAAATAGTAATCCAGAAATGAGGAAATAAATGCGAAAAAAAATTAAAAGTCTTGTGCTGTAAAATAAAAAAATGAGCTGTTGTGACTTTGTTGCACCGAAGGTGCGATATCTAAGTCAAAGAGGTGCTATGTACCTAATGCTTATAAATCTCGGCCTTAGTACTTAAACATTACTCAAGCTAAGTACAGTGTTTCATACGAATATGAACCTTATTCAAATAAAGTTAATGTTCATATTCGTATGACACGCGTACTGTATATACTTACAAATTTCCATTCAACATTTTTTTTCTAAGTCAGCGGTATATTCTTTAATATTAATATCGCTCGCTCCCTATTACATGGGACTTGTACATAACTGGCGAAATGTGGGTGTAAGTACTATTGGTACACCTCTGCCTAACCCTTCGGGGATTACAGGCGGGATGTTATAAGTGTTATTAATAAAAGAGGTTTATTCCCGGTCGTCCCCGCCCCGTTGTCCCCATTGGGCACGAGTGGGAAAAAAAGGGTTTATTCCCGGTCGTCCCTGCCCCGTCGTCCCCACTGGGCACGAGTGTAAAAAAAAGGTTTCGTTCCTCCCCAGTGGTGACGATTGGAACTTTTTTTTTCCACTCGTGCTCAGTGGGGACGACGGGGCGGGGACGACCGGGAATAAACCATAAAAGATAGTTCTTAAGTTCATAAAATGTAAGAAATCTATTCAGTTGTTCTTCCTGGCTATAATTTCTGTCTAGTTAAAATGTGTGCAGGTTGATAAATTATTTTGTTAATTAAATTAAAAGATTTTAAGTGCATACTTACTTATTTTGTTTTATTTTATTTATTTTTAGGGTTCCGTACCCGAAGCGTGCCAAACGGAACCCTATTACTAAGCCTTCGCTGTCCGTCCGTCCGTCAGCGGGCTTTATCTCATGAACCGTAATAGGTAGACAGTTGCAATTTTCACAAATAATAAAAATAAAGTTAAAAATTAAAGGGGTCCCCTCCCGATGCAAGGAAATATTGTACGGTGGTACGGAACCCTTCGTTGTTCGAGTCCGGCTCGCACTTGGCCGGTTTTCATAAAAGCGTAGGTCAGGTGGGTAGTACTCGCAACTGGCGTGCGTATAACATTCACAGTCTGGTCTCAGTCTCTATATGTCAAAAATACCTATAATTTCTCTTCATTTTTTGTCGCTGGAGATGCCTCTGAGATGAGACTGCGACTAGATTTTGAACGTTTTTAATTACGGGAATTGGGCTTCAGGTGTATTGCCATCCCAGACCATAGATTATACACTTATCCCACTCTGCGTGTTAACCGAGGACTTTATTATAACTTCCTTGGTGTTAACGCATTCTGTGCGAACGACGCGCATGCGCGTTTTTCGGACTTTTGCCATATGCTTGCGACGCGTATGCGCGTCCACCCAATTTACGTAACTTTCTTCAAGTGCGGCGCGCCGCACCTGTGCGTTCATTGTTCATTTCTATTGTTTCGGAAACAACCGCGCATAAGCGTTCATAGCACCACACGAATTTTTTATTGAACGCGTAAGAGCGTTTGCCGCACAGGGTTAGTGAGCTACTAATAATTTAGCAGGTAACGCGTTAACCAAAAGCGATTGACGCGATCGTACATATGTTGACGTACAAACGCGAGTACCTTTATCATCCTAACTAATTGGGGAAGGCAACTGTCAAAATGGCGCTGTTATAGCTAGTTCCCAACACAAGCCAATAATACAAGGCGTGAGGTGGTTTTATTTTATTTTTGCGAAAATGATGCCTTGTTGTGTTACTAAATACTCCGAAATTGGAGTCCACCATTTTCCGAGAGACCCTAAAATTAAAAGATGGTGGCTTAAAGCTATTCGTAGAGATCTTTTACAAATTAAACAGAGTAGAAACATTTTGAAGAAAGTGACTTTGAGGGTATATTTATGGTTTTAAATTCTGACACATTCCATATCATTTACTTGATTAAAATATTGAAATCGCCGAAAATAACGAAATAGCGAAATAAAAGTAAACTCATTATGAACGAAATGTCAAACTTATTGTAGGCCGCGGGGACCTAGCTATGATCACGCCTTCTACAATTAGCTTTGCCCGACCTTCCCCATTTATTTTAAGTGCGAAAGTGAGTTTGTTTGTTACTCAATCACACAAAAACGGCTGGACGGATTCGGATGAAATTTCGCACACAGATAGACCATGACCTGGGTTAGGACACAAGGGTATTCTATTTTTCGGTTGAGGCTCAGAATGTCAACTTCCCAAAATGTCACCTGGTACCAAAATGTCCCTTTCCCAAAATGTCTCTTTCCCAAAATGTCTTTTTCCCAAAATGTCCCTTTCCCAAAATGTCCCCCATTCTTAGAATTAAGCGTTATAACCCAACTAAAAAATAAGGATGCAAGAGCGAGTAAAGCGAGTTTGGGACTTGGGGCACCCCGACTCGGACAGGTTAGGTTAGAAGGGGATGGCGGGGTCTGGCGGGGTCTTTCAGACCCCGCCATCTCCTTCGTGGTTATTTTTTTTTAAACCTCTCAGAAGTAGGAGCCCCGCGAAGCGGGGCTCCGTCGACCACGCCTTACTTCGAGAAATATATTATTGACCTTGATGCCCTTGACCTCAGAGTTTGTCAAAAGGTAATATTCCAAGATTTGACTTTTGAATTTGATGGACTTACCTCTCACTGACGGACAATTGGCAGAATTTCCACAACATGTGTATCGGCATTCAGAGTCAAAAGGTAAGGTTTATTATATAAATATTGGTAAAGGGACTATTGGGAAAGGGACATTTTGGGAAAAAGACATTTTGGGAAAGGGACATTTTGGGACAGGGACATTATGGGAAGTTGACATTTTGGTACCAGGAGACATTTTGGGAAGTTGACATTCTGAGCCTCAACGTATTTTTCATCCTGGATCGCAGACGAAGTCGCGGCCAACAGCTAATATTCATATAAAAGAGCGCTACGATCGCGTACTCGTGCGACGCTTGCTTTTGGTAAGGACGTGCGGACGCGGCCAGAGACAAAGTGGCCTTCAAACGACTAGCTGGATTGGGTGTGGAAAACTTTGGAGTCGTAACTTCAGTCCTATCTCCATTAGGCAGGCCACACACGTACTCATCATTATGAACCACTTTTACTATGGGACCAAACCTGAAATCGCAAAAAAAAATCTGCTGTTCCCTACATTTTGACGAGTTATGCAAATATAAATGTAGATAACAGCAGATTTTTTTTTGTGATTTCAGGTTTGCTCCCATAGTAAGAGTAGTTCATAATAATTGATGAGTACAATGACCCCTTGTTTTGCGTTAATTCCGGGACACGTTATATTTGCGTAAATATGCATTAACGTGTGGGGTGGGATGAAATAGTAAAAGTATCCGAGACATTTGCGTACGGTGCTGAGACGTGGACGCTCACGCAAAAGGCTGTGTACAGGGTAAGAGTTGCACAGAGAGTCCATGGAGCGTTCCATGCTCGGCATAAGAGTTCCAAACATCGAGATCCGAAGACGTACGAAAGTTTTCAATATCGGAAAACAAGTTATGGAACTCAAATGGAGTTGGCCAGGACATCTGGCAAGGCGCAGTGATGACAAGTGGATTAAGGCAGTGACCGAGTGCCGTCCAAGGACTGGAAGACGAAGCGTCGTCGGCCGTCCGGCGGCGAGATGGGCAGACGACATTGTTACCAACGCGGGTAGAACCTGGATGAGGTTGGCACAGGAGCGTGGGCATTGGCAGATGAAAAGAGAGGCCTATGCTCAGCAGTGGGTGAAAACGAGCTGTGGATGATAATAATAATGATGGTCCGAGACAATTGTGCGTACAATAGCATCACGCAGACTTGCGCAAGTAATAAAATTAATAAGTCTGAGGCCTGCATTGAGAGATTAGCATGTATGGAAAGAAAAACAAGTAATAAATTGATAAACATTTATTTTTACATTTACTACAACATACTGTGTACTGTTATAATTTCTACCGTGACGATATTATTTGGGACATCCACGTCACGGTATCACGTTAACAGGGAAGTAAAATGTATGGAAATATAAAAGACGCTTTTAAATTACCGTCCACGATAACGTTCTATCGTGCACGTATTTCCATACATTTTACGGACGATAATATCGTCACGTTAGAAATCATAAAAGTGCACATTGACGACTATAAAATCAAAAATCAGTAAATATGATACAAACATTTACAAATAATATTACACATTATTTTAACCTTAACAATAAATGCAATGTATTATTCAAAATTACACACATCTATACATGTAAATAAATAAAATTGAAGTGTATGTTGTAACGTCAAAATAACAGCTTTTTACTAAATGCATACGAAAGTATATACCTACGGTACTTAAAACAAACAACAATTAAAAAAAATTTGTCTGTCTGTCTGTTTGTTCCAGCTGATCTCCGAAAGGGCTGGACCGATTTTGACGAGACTTTCACCGGCAGATATCTGATGTAATAAGGAGTAACTTGGGCTACTTTTATTTTAGAAAAAATTACGGTTCCGCGCCAATAAAAATAAACCCCATATCATTCCTCACACAATCCATCCATCTTTTCTTTGGCCTTCCTCTCCCTCTCCATCCATCAACATTTATATTCATCACTCTTTTACTCACATGCGTTTCCTCCCTCCTCATCACATGCCCATACCAAGCCAAACGATTCCCTTTCAACTTTTCTGTCACTGGCGCTACTTTCAAATTCCCCCAAGCTTTTGTATTATTGCCATATTGTAACACCAACTTGATTTATCTCATGTAAGCTGTTGTGTGGTTAAAAACAACCAATCATATCACTTAACAAGAGATTTGACCACATTTAATTGTAAAAACTTAATGTTGTAAAGCCAATAGTATAACATTAAACAATCATGAGAACCTTCATACACAACTTACTTTAAGAACAAGGTAATTAGGTAGATTTCAGAATGACAAAATCTGAAATTGCATTTGCAAGCATTTAGAACTAACACCCCGTTTTTGTTTTTACAACAAAAACTATGTATCTAAACAATATGTTCCGGAATTAACGCACAATCTCTGAAGGGGTCATTGTACTCATAATTATGAACAACTTTTATATGGGACCAAACCTGAAATCGCTAAAAAAAGTCAGCTGTTCCCTAGATTTTAACAAGTTATGCGAACATAAATGTTAGGAACAGCCCATTTTTTTTTTGTAATAGAAATGAACGGTTATATTTTAGGGTGCGGTACAGTACTACTACAGACCAGACCATCAAACTTAACAACTTTCTCCATGGGACCAATTCTCGATTACGATAATCCGTTTGATCGTCTGTACCGCGCTTATAATAAAATTATGACTTATGACCACACACGTTGTATAAAACCAACTATTATTACATTAAAATAACAAATAAGCATTACTATTTCCAAATTCTAAAAAAAACCAACGGGTGAGGTTTAGCACCGACCGAAAAAAAAGTGCAGAGCTTTACATTCAATAATGAACTTTAGTTTTAGTATCCGTTTGATAGCTGCATCACAGCACAACTGTGCACCTTACGACACTATCAAAAAAGTTCATTATTCAATGTGATTAGAAAACTCTGCTCTGTCCTCGCAGTCAGCATGAACCATAAAAAATACAGTATAATTATTATATAATTACAATAGTATATCACAGACCTTAACTTAATTAAAAAGAAGTTTTCAGAACATTTCACAACAACAATTATTTATTTAAATAAATGATTACACAACAAAACGCACGCATCGAAGATCAAGTTACGCTTGCCGCGGTCAGTTCGTGGATGGGAGACCATCCATTACATAACGATACCCCTCCGTATCTCGGAAAACACGTTAAGCCGTTGGTCTCGGCTGTCATTCGTAGATCTATGACAGTCGTTACGGTTAGTTACAAGCCCAAGTCTGACAACTGGCCTTACCCAGTAACTGGGTTGTGGAGGTCAGATAGGCAGTCGCTCCATGTCTTCATCTCAGTATTCGTCACGTTTCTAGCCATAACATCTGAATCCGGCACCTGTTCTACCGCCGGCGATTAAAGAGAAGCGAATAGAGTTAGCAAGTAAAAATGCCTTAGTATTTTTTTTTATTTGAGATAGGTTTGCTCTTGACTCTAGTCTAGGTCAGAGATGACAGAGACAAAGTCGACGATGGAGCGAGCTTACCCAGAAGAAGCCTGTTCACTCTCACTTTGAAGAGATCGGGGTTGTATGCGTTCGGAAACACAGACGCAGGCAGAGTTCCACTCCTTTGCTGTCCGCATCACAAAAGACATTTGGAAACGCTTAGTGCGAAATGGTGGAATAGCAACACCTGCAGTGCGTCTAGATGTCCGATGGTAGAAGGGGGCCGGCGGATTGAGGTCATGGAGTTCTCGAGCACACTCACCGAAGTATAATCTGTAGAAGACCGACAAGCAGGCAACCTTGCGGCGATGAGCCAAGCTGTGAAGCTTGGCATCCACCAGTCTTACGTCGCCAATGAGCCTCTTAGCTCTGCGTTCCACCGAGTCAAGCGCGGCAAGTTGGTATTTAGCTGTCGGTTTAATATTAAATTTTGAAAAAAATAAATAAAACAATAAGGTCGAAAAGAAGTTCATCGCAGATGTTCGCGACGGTACCAAGCGTGAGTCTCGTGGAGAGAGTTCTCGCCGGCAGTATGAACGGTCGGCGATCAACTATTAATATGCATTATATTTTACTTACACGGGTCCTACAATCTTTTGTATGTTTCTGGAGCCAAAAAATCGTTGACAGCTAGCCGCTTCGTCGTCGACTTTGAAACAGGTACCAGAGAGGGATTGGGCCGTATCCACGCGGGCAGTGCGTATTGATGACGTCACGTGTCTTCGAACTTTTAGTTCTAGGACATGAAAGGTTAGTAAAGCCTTTTATGTTTTTTTTTTTTTTTGGATGGGAAATCATCAAATGACTTCTCCCGCTCTGGGCGGAGCGAGAGGGCGTGTCAGACTTTTACTGACTAAAACCCACCCGTGTTCCTTCAGTTGCCTGTGCCGGGGCCACGGTAACTCTTTCGAACATCCCGCGACCTTAGCTGACATCGGCCCTAGCGGACCCCGTCAATAGTGCTGACATCTCTTTGAGGCACGCGTGGAACACAACGGCGAGCTACCCTTTGCTCGCCGTCCACAAGCCCGCGCCTACGGTGGCCGGGAATCGGCTGCCAATTCCCGACGCCCAGGGCGTCTCTTGCAGCGACTAGGGGCGTGAGGGCGCAAAGCTTGCCTCTCCCTCCCCTCACGCGTTCCGCCTCCACCTTGGCGAGTATTACTGCTTCGCAGAAGGCATCCCATGTACTATCGCTCCGTACCATGGCCTGGACCAGGGCCGGACGCGAGATCGCCGCCGCCGATCGCTTCCGCGAGGACACGGCGGTGCTCCGCTTAAGCCGGGCAGACCTCCACCGTGTCCTCCGGGCGATCCACACAATGGTGACACCCGGGAAGGTTAGTAAATCCTAATTTTCCGTCTTCTGCATAATCTCACAAGCAGCCAAACTAATCCCATGATTCGATAACAAATGACTTTTCAAGCTACATTTCTGAACAAAAGTCATGCTGCATACTTCACATTTAAATCTCCTATCATTATTGTGTATCCGCATATGTTCCCTTAAAGTATACTTTCTTGCATACGACTTATGACAAACTTCACACGAATAGTTCCTCTCCCCTGTATGTTTCACCATATGAGCCTTCAAAGCCTTCTTGCTGAAGAAACGGTACCCACATTCCGTACACTGACAGTTCCGTTCCATTAAATGACTTTTTTTAATATGATACATTAATAAACTTTTTAAAATATAAGACTTATTACACACATTGCATTTGTATTGCGCCTCATTGTTATGCACTTTCACTAAATGTTGGTTCCTTTGATAGTAACTGCGAAATGGAACGTTACAATATGGGCAGTTTGAGATGTTCCTCGCTCCTAAATGCTTCATCTTCTCATGGTAGTGCTTCTTTGTACGGCTTGCGAAGACCTTATCACAGTGATCGCATTTGAAACTACCCTCTTGGTGTGTAGTACGATGAGCGTTCAAAGACCGTTTAGTAGCGAACGCAGAATCACAAACAGAGCAAGTATAGTTACTATAATGCTTATTCATATGTTGTTTAAGCATTTTGAAAGTCTCATACGTAGACGAACACATTGCACAGTCGTAAACTTCACCTTTTTTCAACTTAAACTGTTGTATATGATCTTTGATGTCATTATGGATTGTTTTCCCATGTTTTTTGACTAAATGATCCTTGAAAATACCTAGACTGTCCATTTTTTCGTTGCATATCTTGCAGGTTAAGTCAGCAACGTCAACTTTGACATTATATTCTGACATGTCGAAATGAGCTTTGAAATGAAGGCGTTCTTTTAGATGCTCCTTCTCTGTATGTTGTCTCAAATCTGCCGGATCTGGGTAGGACAGGTCACAGTACCCACAGGAGTATCCCAGCAGGGTTTTATTCGTAAAAGGGGTAGCGTTAGAGTTCTTTAGTATAGTCTGAAGATTCTCTCTGTGTTTCATTTTCTCCTGGTGCGGTTGTCCTGACCAAAGTAAGCTAATTTTCGATTCGCTAGGGGTGGTCAGTTTTAGTCTTGTTTTTTTAGGTTTCAATTCAGTCTTTTTTACTGGTTTAATGTCTGGCATTTCGCAGTCTTCTGTGAAGAGAAAGAATCATAATTAAGTAATTAACGTAATAAGTACTATATACTCAAACATAACTGGCGAAATATGGGTGTACTATTGGTACACCTCTGCCCAACCCTTCGGGGAATACAGGCGTGATGTTATGTTGTTACGTAATAAAAAAGAGAGGCGAAGAGAGAGGGGCTCGTGGCTAAGTAATAAAAGCCGCGCGGGTCGATCGATCAAGTTAAGCTACGCTTGCCGCGGTCGGTCCGTGGATAAGTGACCATCTTTACATACCAAGACCCCTCCGTGCCACGGAAAGCACGTTAAGCCGGTGGTCCCGGCTGTCATTCGTAGATCTTTGATAGTCGTTAGCCCAAAAGTCTGACAACCAGTCTTACCAAGCGGTATCGTGTTAGTTGTTACCCAGTAACTGGGTTGTGGAGGTCAGATAGGCAGTCGCTCCATGTAAAATACTGGTATTCAGCTGCATCTGGTTAGACTGGAAGCCGATACCAACATAGTTGGAAAAAGGCAGGCAGATTGATTTTTTTTTACGTAATATGAAAGCTTTGTTAATCTAGAGGTCGTCGATCGTAAACGGACTGCAGAAAGTAGGGTCGGGAGTTACAGAATTCTGAGTAGCATTCCGAAGTTTGGATTTGTGCCCAGTTGATAGTAATACGCAAAACATAAGATAACATCACGGCCTGTAGCCCCAAAGGGCTAGGCAGAGGTGTAACTGTAGACACCCACACTTCGCCAGTTAAGTTTAAGGGGGAAAATTTTTTTTCATGATTTTATTTTACCACTTTGTCGGCGTGATTAATATGTATATCCATGCCAAATTATATCTTTCTAGTACTAAGAGTCTCTGAGCTAAGCTGCGGACGGACGGACGGACATGGCGAAACTATAAGGATTTCTTGTTGACTACGGAACTCAAAAAACGAGTTGGCGAGCAATGAGCAGCGAGTGCGCGACTTTTGCGTATGTACAGACGCCAGCAGGTCAAGCTACCCGAAACTGTCAAATTTTCCCAATCAACCTTGAACCTAATGCTTTAGCGATAAAGTTGAAAATCTATTAAAGAAATTTGACAGATTGTAGTAGCTTGATGTGCTGCCGTCCATACCAACCGTGATTCTATCTGCGAGTATTCAGCCCGCCAAGCTATCGTCACTGAGCGAGTACTCTTTTTGATAGCTCTTGTCGCTGCGACAAACGAGTACTCACCAGCGGTGCTAAACAATCAGCGACCAACTATTAACATATGTATCTTTTTTAACACATTCATTGCGGCTAACGCGCATGCGCGTTTTTCGGACTTTTACCATGTGCTGAAGGCGCGTATGCGCATGCGCGTTAGCCGCAATGAATGTGTTAAGCGAGCATTACATTATCGAATTTGCTAAAATTAGATATTGGTCCCGATTCTCTTGTACACCGAGCTAAACTAACTAAACTATCACTAAAATTCTTTACTTTTGCTTATGAGAATCTTAAAGCTATTCTGCAAAAAATATCACTAAACTTAAAAATAATTTTGACAGAACTAAAATCGAATTTGACAATCGCGACTCCACGTGGTAAATACTTGTTTGCCATACCGCGTAACTTTTTTTTTTTTGCCGGAGGCGCGCAGGGGGCAGAAGGGGGCGGGGTTCATTATTTTTGCGATAGGACGCACCGTTTTCGAGATATAAGCAAAAGAAAAGAAAAAAAAAAGACACAGAACTGGTTTTGCACCTGAAGTCGAGGTGTTGGAGGGAATTTTAGTTGATGCTAACAAATTTTATTCCATACCTTCTTAATCGCGATTAAAAATAGTCAGATTTTGTTAGAAAATCAAATTTTAGGTGAAAAACGTCAAATTCAGAATATCAAAATTACCATTTTCACTAAACTAATAAGTATCTCAGTGGCATCTTAGTACTGTCAAACTAAAATATAGTTAAGTTGTGTCACTTTACAACTACACTTACACACACACACACTTTACTTTGTGTTTGTTAACTCCTGCGATTAACGTACCTTTTATTTAGAAATAATAATATTGTGAAGATTTTTTCTGGTTCCAATAAACAATTTTTTTTTTTTTTCTTTAGTAAATTTCAGAATCGTCGTTTGACAGGAATAAACTAAATTTTGGTGATTTTTAGTCTAGTTTAGACGAATTTGTGACAAGAGAATCGGCACCTGTGTAAAGGCAGTTAGGCAGTTAGTGATCCAATCTAGTGCGATCGGCTCTGCGACGCTTGCTCATCTAGTGCACTAGCTAGCGCACCAGATTGGATGATGTAAATAGATCTAGCGTGCTTAATGGCCCTGTCACACTATGCTCCTCGCGCTGCCGCGATGTTGCCCTCTCTGCCCACACACTGCTCGCCTTTGCAACACAATGGCCTGCGTCTGTGCAATTATCTGGCCGGTCACTCGCGTTCGTATTTATTTATTTATTTGCCAGAAACATGGTAAGTTACAAATGTGTTTCTCACCGTTTTAACGGTATGCAAAATCAATATAATTACATGAAATTACAATTAACCTTATTTATATTACATTATTTTTCAACAGTCCTTTGACTCGCGCCCAAAAAACCGGCAAAACAGGGAGCAGTGAGCATGACGTGCGGCATGACGAGTAACGTCGCCACACTACGTCTTTTCCTACTCGACGAGTTTGTGGCAGTGGCGAAGCCTTCATACAACCTGATTCCTATCGGCTTCCCTTCGGAATCACCACTCTTCTTAATGTCTAGGTACTATTGCTAAATATGAACCTGTGTGTGTAACTATGTATCACATCACATTATCTATATTTAATACCAGTTTAATACAGTCATCATAAGATTAAAAACATTACAAAAATGCCTAAATTTTTTTGTCTAAATTTTGTTTTTATGAGAAATTAACAATTTTTTTTTCGGCTTCCCTGTAATGATAATTATAGTTGCGCCACCTGGTGTGTGGCAGGCCTATAACGCTAGCTGCGCAAGGTCAGCCAGTCGGTGCGCGCTCGAACGGGAGGACGTATTTGTTGTAAATTCACAATGACGCCACCGCAGTCCAAGGAAAAAAAATAGAACTCTACAAAGACATGCCATTTTTATGGGATAAATACATAAACATTATAAAAACAAAGACGTGTGCTTAAAATTTTATAACTGCGAATGCAGTTTAGAATCTATGTAAACTCACTGATAGAAGTGGCAAGCCGGGACACGAGCGATTTAATCTTGTCATTCTTCCACGCGCCATCGGAGGGCGCAGTCTTCTTCACTCCACTGCGTTTGGGGTGTGCACTAGACTTAGGTCTGGGTTTTGTACGCTTCGGGTCAGTATGTTTTTTCACTGAAACCACCCTCTCGCTTTTGACTTTTTCTTGGGAAGTAACACTGGCTGGAGAAAAAAAACTTGATAAATATCTATGTAGTGGTAGCATGGCAATAGCGGTCATTGACCCACATACATTTTCTGGCATTGTTTTCAAGACGCGCGACGCCCCGCATCTCCGTATACAAGGCCTAAGGGCGCCTTCAAATTAACCGCAAAGTGCCGCGCTGCAACTAGGCTAGGTAATTTGGCAATTTGGCTAGGTTCGAGCATCACAGTGTTGTACATTTAATTTCACGATGGACTCTGACGACGAAACACTGCTGTTAGTGTTACTATTAAAACGGAAAAAGATTTTGGAAAAAGAAAAAAAAAGAAACCTAAGAAAACGTTGCCGTTATTATGTATAAGTCAACGAACTGAATTTCATAAAGTAAAAGGCTACTGCGATCAAAAATATCAGAATTACCAATTACCCATATCGCTGGACGACTCTCAACCTCATCGATAAATTCTTCAACCTGATTTTCGTTCATAGACGTCACTAGTCGATCAATGAACTGATGCGCCGCCGCAGCGCGGGTGTAGCGCTGCAGTCGTGCGTTTTTTGTTTATATGGATTAACAAAGCAGCGCTGCAGCCGCGCGGCACTTCGCGGCAAATTTGAAGGGGCGCCTTCAAATTAAGGAAGCTGAACTCACCTGCATCTATTAGATAGTAGTCATCCGAATCATCTCCACTGTCATGTTTTGGCTCAACTTTAATTTCTATTTTCTCATCTGGAAGCAATAATTACGATATTAGACAGAGAACATACATACCTACGTCATGTGAATACTTTTGAACATTATCTATACAGGGTTAATTTTAATCGGCTAGCTAAACTCCGTAGACGCGATGGGTATCGATATCTAAACACGACAAAATACAAAATAAAAAGATTTGATGTTTTTCTCGGAGGTCAACGACCGCTGTTAGTGTTGTTACTTGAAGTACGAGTTGACAAAAACTGTTTTCTTATATTTTATCGTGTTTAGATATTGATACCCATCACGTCTGCGGAGTTTAGCTAGCTAATTTAAAATAACCCTGTATATATAATTTATCTATAAATAGTATAAAAAAGTCGATTTTCATGTCCATGTGTGTTGTCTTAGTTCTGCTAAAGTACACAATGGATTTGAATGCAGTTTTCACCATCAAATCGGTAATTTATTCTGGAAGGTTTTTGTACCTATAAAACATTAATATTTAACTAAGATTTAGATTTACTCTGGGGTTATTATTATGAGGGCTAGCAAATAAAGCACTTTATGTAGCATTACCTTTTTCAATACATTCAATTTTCTTAAAGAATTCCTCATCAGCGCTCAGCACTTGTTGCCTAAAGTTGAACGAACTGCGGAGACTCTTGATGCATGTGTCACAGATTCCGATAGGTATCTCATTCATGGGTTTAAGCTGCAAATAAAATTTATTAAACAATTATTTAGAGTTTGAAAGTACAGTAGGCCCTCGGTAACCAGGCTCACTAATCCGACACGTCCAATAGAGTCCGGCGTTTTCTAACTTAGCTCTCAGGATTACAGAGCGAGCGAATTTATTACTATTATTATTTTTACTTATATTATTTTTGTACAATTATTTCTTACTAGCTAGCTGACATTTCTAAATTAAATCAAATAATCCGGCGTATCCGATCATAGGCGAAAAAAAGAGCTGGAAGGAAAACTGAGCGCTAACTTTATTATATTTGTAGTGGCAACCAAATGGAAAGAGACCAATACAATGTTCTTCCAACTGAACAGACAGCTGTGCTGCTGGGGTGTTTGTTGCACCACTTCTTCTTCCCAGCCAAAGCACTAGGAAGTGGAGCAGGGAAGGCGTTTTGGGGGACTGTCTTATGTAATATTGACATTCAAAAAGTGCCAAATTTGAATAAATGACTTTTGCATCTTATAAAAGTGCTAGGAGAAAACTGTTACTGCCTAGAACAGAACCCGAAAAACATAATCAGTAAGGAAGTCAGCTACTCCAATTTTCTTTATTTTTTATTTTTGCTGGTTCTCATGAAATAATGTTCTGTGTGACATACATATTATCACTGTTCCGTAAAAAGACTAGTTTAGGCTATAGAAAAACATTCCTTTATTGATTTAACATCCAGTGTGAATCCAGTGCTCCTAAACAGACTATATCCCATCTACTATTGTTCCAAGTGTCACCTGCACCATTGATGATCTGAGCAACACCTCTGACACCACAATAAACCTGGCCACCCACTGGGCCCAAACAGTATAAGCAACATAGATTAATTCAACTTAAATTCTATTTCCCCTCCCATGACACCCCCCCCCCACACCCAACCCCCAACCCCGATCTCTTCAAATGAGAGTGAACAGGCTTCTTCTGGGTAAGCTCGCTCCATCGTCGACTTTGTCTCTGTCATCTCTGACCTAGACTAGAGTCAAGAGCAAAGTTATCTCAAATAAAAAAAATAAAAAATCCATTGGCATGACTGTGACATCTATTTTACCATATTCTAGCTAATTCGATTTAATTTGAGTAAATCCCAAAATCTCAGTGGCCACGCTTTGAACCGTTACATCATAATTTCAAAAATGTGTTCATTCTACAAACTTAGTTTACTGATAAAATTTAATACAAAGATACATATTTAATAATAGCTTCTGCCCACGACTTTGCCCGTGTGAACTTTATTGTCCCCCGACCCAACACGTCGCATTGTATGGCCCGCTTGCTCACTATTACTTAGTTTTCGCTTAGTGTTCTTTCTTTTTCTTCTTCTTGCTTGGCTTCTAAGGGCCGTAGTGTGATGTTAAATAGCCTACTTATAACCTTCCTCAAGAATTGGGCTATAAAATGCAAAAAGAATTTTTCATACAAACTCTTCAGCATTATTATTAGTATAGATAAGGAATTATAGATTTGTCCTTGAAATGATCAGTAGTAATATTATTATTGATAGTTTAAACTCCAATTAGTTTCTTACAGTCAATTCTTATCTAATTAGAAACTATTGCGATTATTGCTGTACACGACCAGTCATATTATTATCCTCACGACCGGCATTTTGCTCGACAAGCAGGTATATCCTCGGCGAAATTGACCCCAATTACTAACACGAAGTTACCCCACCAAATTGTGTCTATATGGTGTTAGTTAAGTTTTAGAACTTTTGGGTACCTAAATCTACAGTATAGAATTTATACTTACGATGATATTGAAGCATTCCTTCAACATTTGAGCATAATTCTCTTTTTTGTCAAGCCAAAGGTAACTTGAATTTAAGTCTTTATTCAGGCCTCGGGCGAGGCAGCAGCGGCAGACACCGACCACTTCCATTGTTTTGGTTTTCTTCACATTCCAAAAACAATTATACAGATAATTTGTGGAAAATTCAGAGAAAAATGTACGTAAATGGGAAATCCTGATTTTTGACAGCAGGCATTCGTGTTTTTTTATCTTTGGTTGGGTGTTGCCAGGTATGTAATAAAAACTAACCCTACAGTCGTTTTTACCCAACTACGGCATTACGGCAAGATTATGATTTTAACAGGTTAATTCAAATAATTCCCTACGAATAGTAGGCTTAGGGTCTTCCAGAAAATGGTGGACTCCAATTTCCGAGTATTTAGGAACACAACAGTGAATCATTTTCGCAAAAATAAATAAAAACCACTTCACGCCTTGCATTAGTTGCTTGTTTTGGGAACTAGCTACGACCAGGCTACGACAGACAGCGCCATTTTGACAGTTGCCTGCCCCAATGGACTAAAACGCGGAATGTTGATGTTGCCCGAAAAAATTAAAACTGGTACCAAAACAAAATGGCTACCGTTCGATATTGATTTGTTAGCGGTATTGACGCCATGTAAATTTTTCTCAATTTTCACTGAAAACGTGAAACTTCATTGCTTTTCGTTGTGGATATGTTAGTGTAGTGTTGTGACGATGGAGTTCGACGAGATTGTGGTGAAGGAGAGCCCCGGGCTTTGCCGGTGCTGTCTCTCCGAAGGATGCTACAAGGATTTGGGCACCGAATATACCTGGATGAATGAAACAGAGGTTTATGCTGACATGCTGCTCGAATGCTTCGATATTAGCGTGAGTTTTATTACGATTAAAAAGTTCGTCAATGGGTCGTTCTTTCTCTCAATGTAACCGATTGTATTGATCCTATTTCGTCCAGTTTATTAAAAGGACCGTAACTGTATTGAAGCCGGTCTATCATAAAAAAATTACTATCCGCCCTTATGACGACCCACTGACCCAAATATTAATTTATGTGGTTTTTATTTAATTATTTATATTCATTGTATACCATCTATCATGTCCAAGCTCCACTTGAAAAAGAGTCCCCACAATATTTTATATAACACATTAACTGCCGGACAATAGACACAATAGAAAATTTATTGTTCTCTGGTCACCGGTGACTGGATTGGCTGTGATTCTGTTAAAGTAAAATACTCTATGTTTTTGTCTCTCAAACCAGATAACTCAACACAATGAAGGTCCAAATGGTCCAAACCGGCTCATCTGTGAGGTCTGCATCACTCGGCTGCGAGACGCTTGCAACTTCAAGAAACAAGTCATGGATTCGGAGAAGAAATTCATTGATATGATGGGCAGGGGAGAATTTAGACCTAAGAGTAAGCAATGATACTTTTTCTATATTTACCTATAAAATCAGAAGTCATCTTTATTCAAACTATGCTGAGAATCAGCACATTTTGAACATCAAAATTACATAAGACAGCCCCCAAAACAAAAACACCCACCCTTCACCACTTCCTGGGAAGAAGTGGTGCAACAAACTCCCCAGCCAGCTGTGCTTTCCAAACCAAAACAATGGTATACTGTAGGTACACAGAGAATAAAAACAAAGAGAGAAAATTTAAATATTTTAGTGCTAAAATCTGCAGTGCAATAATCAATATTTGACCAATGTAAACACTTCAATTTAGTCTAGCATCCAGTATCCAATACTGGATTTGAATAGAGCAGTTGCTATAATTTGGCATCACTAGGTCATTATCATCTTATTCTTATTTATAAATGTTAAAATGTGCTGTTTATTCAGAATTAAAATGAAAATGTTATGTACTTATATGTGAGCGTCTAAGCAAAAATGGTCCAGTTCTCGGCATTTAGTTTCCGAGATATATGCAGTTTTGTAAAGTTGGGTGAAAAAATTGCATTACTCAATTTTAATTGATTATTATGCTCAATTATCTACAAGTTCATATAGTAAATGACTTTATATGATTTTTTTAAGTACCAGAAAATGTACTTAAAAACATCAGAAAATGTACTAAGTACCAAAAATCAAACTTTGAAAATGCTTTTTCTAAAATCAAGTTTTTTCAAAGTTTCAACTTCAAATGTCAGAAAAAAAAATGTGCCAGTTTATAAATAGTTTTTAAACCTTCTACTATGACTATTCGAGATACCGAATCTGAGGAACAATTCTCGTAATTTTAAGAACATTCACAGTCTGATCTGAGTCTCAATTATGTCAAAAATACCTTTAATTTTCCTACATTTTTGACATTTCATTGTTGCTGAGATGAGATTGCGACTAGATTTTGAACATTTTTAATTACGGGAATTGGGCTTCTGGTCTTAACTCAATACCCCACTACTGGACCCTGTTTGTTTGGTCGCCCACATATAACACTTATACCTAATTAATTAATAATGTAAAAATACATATACTAATCTAACTTAACTAAAATAAGTTATCGGAAAATTCTTGTGCATCTATTTCAACTGGTAATGTACCCAAGAGACTATATCGCTAGATTGGATTAGATTGATTAGAATAACAATAATTGTTGGAAAGAATGATGAGATAGTAAGTTGAAACCTTCTAAATACAGATGAATTTATTATTAATTCCCTTTAGTGTGTGATTGCATAAGAATTTAATCTGAACAGGTTTGGTCTGTTTACACTTTTATTCAATTAGCGTTTAGGATCGGCAGAAATTGATATTAATGTTTATTGCAGTGCTTATCTACCAGACGCAGCTGAAGTGTGAAGGTCCAGCTGTGGTGGAGGAGCCTGATGATGCAGACGTTGAATATCTTGAAGATGATCTTGATTTTGCAGATGGTATGTATCGCACTTACTACTATAATTAAAGTCATCAATACAACTCTTTAAGACCGGGTAATTCTATTGAATGACTATTTCATGAAATCTTGACATTTGAGGATTATACTAACTTAAGGAGTTGTATTACTGATTTCGACGATTTTAATTCTGTAAATGCATATTTGTTACGGTCGCGAATGATACATCAACTTAATACTGGCTTGCAAATTGCAAAAAACATAAAAAAGTTTGAATTTCGCGAGCTACCTGGCGCTTCCCCGTTAATATATAATATATATATATATATCTCTGTTACTTACACGGGATCACGGGATCTTTTGTACATTCGTTGAGTGAGAAAATCATTGATTCCTATTCGCTTCCTCGTGGGTGGGATAGGTGCCGAATGTGGGATCTTGGGTTCTTTTCCCAAGTTGGACAATGATATTGGATTTTTCCAATAAGAAATTCTCAATAACAACCAAAAGATTAGTGGCGTTAGTGCCTTGTTTAGGGTAGTAGGCTGGCCTCTTAGGCTATACACATACCAGCACGGCAGCTGGTTTTTGTTTCCAATAATTATGGGAAAGATGGATGGATTGCGTGAGGGGTGATATGAAAGAAAAAGGAGTGAATGATAGAGTGACGACTGACAGGAGAGAGTGGAAGAAAACGGCAGGGAGATGATGAATAGAAAAGATGCTATGCATATATGACGGCAGCAGTGGCGAAAGCAGCCTATAACACGATTCCTACCGGCTTCCCTTCGGAGGTTCGCATCAGCAACACTACCGTTACTGAAAAATGGCACAGTTAATAGTGTCTACTATTGCCAAAAATATAGTTAGGCCTCTTGTACACACACACGGTTTTTCGCCGTGAAAATCTACGGTTAATTCGCCGTGTGTAGGCACAGTCGTCAGTGTTGTATGGATCACTATGGAAGCTTGTAGACGTGCACGGCGGCGCCACGGCACGGCACCGCCGCCGTGTGCGCCGTGTCTGCCCCTCGGCGCGCCGCGTCTACGCACGGCGTGATTTTCAACAGTGTTAAATGGCAGTCTATGGGAGTGTGTCGACGGCGCCGGACCTATGCACGGATTCGTGACGGTTTACATAAGCTGATTCCCGATTTTGTTATAAAATGAGCATAAATCAAGAATTATTAATTACATTGATTCAGGAAAGGCCTATAATATAGGATAAGGCCTCTTGTGCACGTCACGGTTGTTCAACCGTACGGCGTGTTAGCCGTACGGTTGCAAAAACGTGAGAGCTTGTACATGACACGGCAAAACCACCGGGCGAGTCATCGGCCAAGTACGGCTCAGTAGCGTTTTATCTGGAGCTGTGCAGGACGTGCGTCATGAATTTTCATACGAAAAAGATGATTATCGTTGCTTATTACATAATATAGGAAACTGAAAAAAGTAAAAAAAAAGGGAAAGACGTTTTTCTCATCACCACTTGAGTCTTCAAATGTGGGCTGTAAATGAATAAATATATCTTTTCAGGAATCATATTTAAGCCGCTTATTTTTATAATCATCGATAGTCTTATCCCATAAGGCCTTTTCTGAATCAATGTAATTAATAATTCTTGATTTATGCTCATTTTATAACAAAATCGGGAATCAGCTTATGTAAACCGTCACGAATCCGTGCATAGGTCCGGCGCCGTCGACACACTACCATAGACTGCCATTCAACACTGTTGAAAATCACGCCGTGCGTAGACGCGGCGCGCCGAGGGGCAGACACGGCGCACACGGCGGCCGCGCCGTGCCGTGGCGCCGCCGTGCACGTCTACAAGCTTCCATAGTGATCCATACAACACTGACTACCGTGCCTACACACGGCGAATTAACCGTAGATTTTCACGGCGAAAAACCGTGTGTGTACAAGAGGCCTAAGACTATCGATGATTATAAAAATAAGCGGCTTAAATATGATTCCTGGAAGGATATATTTATTCATTTACAGCCCACATTTGAAGACTCAAGTGGTGATGAAAAAAAACGTCTTTCCCTTTTTTTTTTTACTTTTTTCAGTTTCCTATACAACGTGTTTCTGGATGTACGACATTAAATGAAAACGAGCACAGTACTAATCCATTGAAACATTTTAAAACACGAAGATTAGTAGTTAATGGAAAATTAAAAAATTGGAGTTTTCAAACAAAATAAATAGTAGAATCAACTGCATAAAAAGTAAACACGCTTTATCTACGCAAAGTCACTGACCAACGGTGCGGTGCGGGGTGCGGGGCGCGGCGGCGGCAACGTTTACCTATTATTACGGACTCAGATCTACATCATGTTGAAAAATAACAAAATGAAAAATAATTTCCTGTGGCTAAAGTATTCATTGGATTTGATTGATTTTTTGTATACGGGTAAAGAACATGATTCTCTTTACGTGGTTTAAAGGAATGTCAATCCTCCTGTTACACGTGGTATATGTAATAAGCAACGATAATCTTCTTTTTCGTATGAAAATTCATGACGCACGTCCTGCACAGCTCCAGATAAAACGCTACTGAGCCGTACTTGGCCGATGTCTCGCCCGGTGGTTTTGCCGTGTCATGTACAAGCTCTCACGTTTTTTCAACCGTACGGCTAACACGCCGTACGGTTGCACAACCGTGACGTGAACAAGAGGCCTAAGGCCGTATTCTCGGCGGCAGCGGGCAGCGGGGTGGGGATCGGAGCGACCCGTTCTCGATGACAGCGGGCAGTTCGCGTGGCATCGCAAAGCCGTAGTGTTGTTCAGCGAGTGTTAGACTATTCCATATTGGTGACCTATCGAAAATTGCTTAAATTAATTCCTCCACGTTCATTTTGTCACTTTTTCGATAAAAATGAAAAGTTGTAAAACGCTACGTCAATCCTAGCGCGCAGCGCGGAGCGCACAGGCACCGCTCGAGGCTCGATTGGAGCGCATCGCTCGTGCCTCGCTCCCTGCGCGGTTGCTATCGAGAACAGTTCCATATAAAACCATGCATTTGAACGCGCTGCTCCCAGCGCCGGTGCCGCTGCCGCCGAGAATACGGCCTCAGACATCACAATATTTATAATAATATAGTAAAGAGTCTGAGCCGCGCGGGATGGTACCTCGTTGACATAGGCATGCACAGTTCGGCTCTTCTCGGTAATGCTCGGTCCTAGTCGGGCGCCAGCCGTCGGCCCCGGACCCACCACGTCATATCGCATCGCCCGCCCACGCTATTACTTCGTTTTCGCTTAGCATTCTTTCTGCCTTTTTTTCTTTTTGGTCGGCTCCTAAGGGTCGTAGTGTGATGTTAAATACCCTCTAACCTTCCTCAAGTATTGGGCTATCAAATGTAAAAAGAATTTTACAAATCCGACTGGCAGTTCCAGAGATTAGCGAGTTCAAACAAACAAACTCTTCAGCATATTAGTAGAGATGTACTTACACTCTTCTTAATCTTTTTCTTTCCAGTCGATCTCAAAGACGAATTAATACAGCCTTCAGTGTCGGACGTCACGGTAGCAGCACTACCCGTCAAAGGCAAGCGCGGTCGTCCTCGCAAGAACACACCAGTGAAGCCGGATAAGAGGGCTAAAGTGGCTAAAGTCGACGATAAGGCCAAGACATCGAAAGCTGTTGCTAAAGGTAGGTCGATAGCCCTTAAGATGTGTAGTGGAGTGTGTGTGTTGTGATTTTTTAAAGAAAAAATGGTTTTGGCAATGAAGACAGGGGACCAGGCAGGACTTCTTCAATAAGGCTATTTTGTATATTTTACGATGTCTATTCTTCCTTGGTGACAATGTTTAATTTACGTACGCACGATCCTGCTGTATTGTAACGCAGGCGGGGGTGGGGCGGGCGGACCTTTCTCGAACCTGTTGCGAGCGAGCAACTCTCGAGTCCGAGCAACAGATGTCGCTCCTAATCGTCTGTGGATCGTAGTTCTATTGAAAGCCAATAGATGACACTGCTTGACGCAACAACAACTTATATCATCCTTTTGCATTGTGGGTTAATACTGCAAGAGTTTAGTAATAACAGAGCTCCTTACTCTTCTACTTCTTTTCCGTGTCGATTGTACTCTTCTTCGTTGTTTTTATATTGTTTGAGCCCAGTAGGTGACCACATTGATAGTGGCATCAGTAGCCTACTTTAGTTAGGTCATCCGAGGTGCAAGTGAACGGGCACTTAGGACGCTTCAGCAAGTGGTACATGGTCTAATCAGAACGCACTGGGTGCTGGATGGGTCAGTAATCCCTCACTTTGACAAATTGTCTCTGCAGCGGTCTATATTGAGAGCTTACCATGTAGGCCAATGCAGATCACGCCCCAGGAGGCAAATGATCTTTACTCATGAAGAGCTCATGCAGTGGTCAAAATATGAGCTAGACATTGCAAACTTTGCATCCTGGGCACATAAATGAATGGTTCTGGGTTCGCACTAGCAAACCGATGTCTTCTAAATGCGTTGATCTTGTTAATTGCTCGAATAGGTGATGGCAGGCTATTCCACACTTTAGAAGCTACCTCTAAAACCTGCGACTAAACTATGCGACTGAGTCGAGAGTTGTTGCGAGCATTGCTTTCTCCCTCATTCACGTCTAGTCGCTATCCAACTCAACTTGTCGTATACAGCGTGCCGCTTTAATAGCATCTTTGAGCAACTATACTTAAAGATCTGTAGCGCAGAGGTCATTTGCCGGGGTCACGGATCATAACATCAATCAACTCAGCCTATCGCAGTCCACTGCTGGACATAGGTCTCTCCCAGTCTGCGCCACAACACCCTGTCCTCCGCCTTCCGCATCCAGTCTGTCCCAGCCACCTTTTTAAGGTCGTCGGTTCATCTAGCTGGGGGACGTCCCACACTACGCTTGCCGATACGCGGTCTCCACTCCAGGACTCGTCTGCTCCACCGGCCATCGGTCCTTCGACAAACATGGCCAGCCCACTGTCACTTTAGTTTGCTTACTCCGCAGGCTATGTCGGTTACTCCGGTTCTCTTCCGGTTAACTTCATTCCTGATTTTATCCATCAAAGAAACTCCAAGCATAGCCCGATCCATAGCGCGCTGAGCGACCTTGAATTTGTGGACCAGCCCATTTTGTCCACGTTTCGGCACCGTATGTCATAACGGGCAGGACGCACTGGTTGAAGACCTCAGTCTTCTAACATTGCGGGATAGGTGACGAGAAGACTTGATGAAGTTTTCCAAACGCTGCCCAACCCAACTGGATCCTTCTGTCAGCTTCTTTCCCAAAGTTGTTTCTACGGAGCTGGATGACTTGCCCTAGATAGTCATACTCCTTCACAACTTCAAGAAACGACCCTTCGATGCGGATTGATCTCGGCAAGACGTGTGAATTGTACATGACTTTCGTCTTGTCCAAACTCATGCCGAGGCCAACCCGACGAGAGGCTCCATTTAGGCTGTGCAGCATCTGGTCTGTTTCAGCGTCTCTGTCATTATGACGATGTCGTCGGCAAAGCGAAGGTGTGAGATGTACTCGCCGTTCACGTTGATACCCTGCCCAGTCCAGTCCAGCGTCTTGAAGACGTCCTCCAACGCATTGGTAAACAGAACGTACCATCGAATCAATGAAATTAAAACGAGTAACGTGAAAAGAGCAGGCGAATTGTAGGAGAGAGAGAGCTTTATTATTTAGTTTGTTTGAAAATTTCACGAATTATTTTATCTTATTGTAATTTTTATGATAACTGGCCACTGGCCCTTCCCGTGTGTTAAATTTATGTCGCCATTGTAACGGCACGTTGTATATAGTCCGGTTTCTCGTATTTAACTACACCGAATAGGAGGCACGCCTAGTTTAGAATAGAACATAATATTGTTTATTGTTTTTGAAGGAGGTTAACAAATAAAGTTGGTCAAAATTAAAAAAAAAATCTAGGGGCAACATATGTACCTCTAGGGTGCACAATGGTAAGAAAATAAATAAAAAGAACATTCTAACATGGATAGGATAGATACAAAACTAAAATATGTGCAAAAACTAAGTAGTGCCGGGAAACAAAGAATTAATTTAAATAGCGTCTCAATTTCATTTTGAATGTCATAAGGTGTCATAAGGCGGGCTGAGATCCGCAACTCCACGTCAATGCGCGTATTTTGCATACGGGTGGGAAAATCGATTATTCGATCCATCCCAGCTCCTCAAGGAAGGCCAGCAACGCCTTAGTGTAACTGACAATCTCACGTAGGGGTACCTGAGTTACCGAAGTATGTTGCCCTGTATGTGGCGATCACCGGGCAGTTCAGAAGCACACGAGCTGCTGTCTCCATGCAGGCCCTGTACTGTGGCCTGTCTGTGACTCCTATGACTCCATGTTGAATGTGAAGTTCTATACATATTCTTATGACGGCGGTTAACACTTTCATCAGTCGTCTTCATGTTTGCCAACTCAGCCTATCGTAGACCTCGCGGGATGTTCGAAAGAGTTACCGTGGCCCCGGCACAGGCAACTGAAGGAACACGGGTGGGTTTCAGTCAGTAAAAGTGACACGCCCTCCCGCTCCGCCCAGAGTGGAAGAAGTCATTTGATGACTTCCCACCCAAAAAAAAGCCTATCGTAGCTGCTGGATATCGGCGTCTCCCAAGTTGGGCCAAAACAATCAGTTCTTCGCCTTCCCCATCTACCTAATCTGTCCCGCTCGCATTTCTAAAGTCGTCGGTCCATGTGATGATGGTCCTACACAGTAAATAATTTTCGGGATTTTTTCAATTGGCAAAGGCCTCCCTTCCCTCTTTCCATTTTTCCCGAACTACTGCGATTATGGGCCAATCCTTTAAGGGGTAAGCGCCAAGGTAGCCCGCGAAATTCAATTTTTCTTACGATTTTTGCAATTGCAGCTCAGTGTCTAGGTGTATGTTGATTAAAGTATGATTCGCGACCGTAACAAATATGTACTTACAGAATTATAATCATTAGAATCAGTAATACAACTCCTTAAGTTAGTATAATCCTCAATTGTCAAGATTTAATGAAATAGTCATTCTTGGGGTCACTTGGCCTTAGAGAGTTATATTGATGACTTTAATGATTATAATTATGTAAATACATATTTGTTACGGTCGCGAATTATATTTTAATCAACATACAACCTAATACTGACCTGCAAATTGCAAAAAACGTAAAAAAAAATTGAATTTGAATTTCACGGGCTACCCTGGCGCTTTCGCCTTAAGAAAGAGTCCAGCTCATCCCGCCATCTGTTTCTGGGCCTGCCGCGTAGTCGTTTCTTGTTATTTGGGATGCGTTTTGCTCCCCTGACATGCGATCGATGTAGCTAGCCCCGTTCCTCTTTAGTCCAGCAGCATTTTTGCAAGGAATATTTTAATGGTTTCTGAGAAAAATAAATACCGTATACCGTAATAAACATATTGAAGCGTAAACTTGATTGACAAAATCACAGCATATACACTCCACTTTTTCATGTTTTTGTTGACAATATTTCTGATACGAAACTGAAGTCTTTTAAATAATTGTTATAATAAATATTTTATAAAGTTTTAACTGTAACTCTGTATTGTAAGTATTGTCAACACGTATTTTTTATTAGTTCTGAAAGGTAAAATCATTAATTCGGTATTTGGAAGACAGTTAATCGTGGAGATTGAAACCTCTCTCCCCTCTTGGAATGGGAAAGAGGCCTGTATCCAGGAGTGGGGCCGAAACTCAATATATTATTATTAAATAGTTCCATAAAAATAATTATACAATCCAAGACAATTTCAGCGATTATGACTGTGTCGTATCAACTGTGAGAAATGTGAAAATAAATAGCCAAAGCAAACCCGCATCAAATTATATTTATTTAAATAAATCAATGGAATGATTTGGCCTTTCAGAATTACACATTTTTACTTTGTGTTTATCATAAGTGCAATCTTTATCATGGTATGTAAGATGACCAAACACAGTCACTAAGGCCCGTGTCTTCATCTTTAAACGATTGACAGAAAAGGAACTTTATTTTAAATATGTTTAGCGCTAAATGCATTTAATTATATGTGGCCCAAGCGGGCTTGAGACTGTTGAAAGATTCTAGGCTTCTATTCAAATTTGCTGGGATCAGCTTGAAATATTTTACACTGAGCGACTTCTGCCAGTAAAATTACTCAGTCATAAAATGTCAGGCAGGAAACAGGTGTTGATTGGATGCCAAATTAATGATTTCGCGCATAATTTTGCACTTCTTCCCACGGTAAACCTTGCACATGTGATTGATGTACAGTCACGGAAAGATACTTGTTAGCAGTCATTCGAAATTCACTTTGATTCATGTGTTTTAAAGACGAATACCGGTTTGGTGATCATTACGACGTCATTGTCGACTGCTGATAGATATGACGGAGAAGGTACATCTCTCTAGTTATCGTCAGCCATATTTTAACTACTTTTGGCGTACTGTGTGTAGTATTGGTTATTACGCAATAAGAAAAACCGTTTGCAGTTTAAAACAAATGATAATTCACTATCAAATTAATCACACTAGCTATTCACACACTGTAGGTACACGACACAACTATACGGAACGCGCGACAATTTCTTGACGTATTCACTGCTCGACAGCAACCGACAAACTTTGCCTAACTCTGTCTAGCTCGACGAGCGTTATGTTGTAGGCTCTGTCGAGCGCCGCTTGGTGGCGCTGGCGTCCCGATTAGTCAAACGACGATTAATGTATTTCCGACAGATACTTTCTAAAGTACTGCTTCAATATAATTATCATGTGTCTTTGCTATAGATTTTCACGAATTAAAAAAAAAATATTAGCTAGTGATCAATTTAGTAACGCATCTGACCGCGAGGTATCGCCACTTGTGGAGGCAAAATAAAAGATTAGTGGTTGCAGTGTGGTGTTAAGTCCATAAGAGAGAAACAAAGGAACTCCTCAGAATTTTAGTCCAGTGCGCCTCAAGAGTCGTTTGGTTTATTCAAAATATCATGTTCACACGACCAACGAATGTTTTCCGTGACTGTGCAATACTCTCTTTAATGTTCGTAGTTTGTTTTTTATCGTTGAATACTTGATATTACTTGAATTGATTCGCGAATTAACTTTCGGCAAAGTACTGCTGTTTTTGACTGCTAATACGAAACTTAACCTCTAAAAAATTAAGCTTTTTGACTGGAAAATCTTCATTAAACTGTGATGCACTGCGGTGCAATTGTACGAAAATTAATTAATAGTAATACTATCGCGGTGTACGAACTCCTCCGACCTAACAGATCTCTGTGGTGTCACTAACGTGGCAGACTGTCAGGAGGTCTGACACTTTGACACTTATGGTATGAGCTTGCCAAGAGGCCCTGACATAGGCACGTTATTTTTTAAAGTGTAATGCTGGAGCTGCACCAGCGGCTATCGTGACCGAGCTTTGCGCAGTGATACGATACACGCAGATGTCGACTATCGTGGCGATAGTTCCGGCTGCGCAGCACTTATCGCCCGGGTGGCGGTACATCATAGGGTTTCAGCGCGCTAATTGCGTGGTGCGTGGTCTGACCAGCGTTGTTCATTTCGACTGTTGTTTCCGGACTGCGTAGACGCTCTGTCGAAATCATGGAGTGAAGTGACGAAATGGTGTTGGAATTTTTACATGGGATCCTAAATATGTCCATCATAAAAAGAAACATTATTGAGGATTATTGCACGATAAATTGTTAAAATTACGAAGCCGCTAATGTGACCACCGCATTAGCGCGAACACGTTTTAGCGAGCAAGACATACGAAGCTTCAGCACGCATTGCTTTGTCACGATAGACGCAGGTATTATAGGCCCCAGCATTATGTGGAAAGTAATAAAGTTTAGCCCTCAAGGGGGAAGCCTTTTCAATAACCTGACCCACCCCCAACCAAAATTCTTACTTTATAATACGTTTGACATTGCAGTACAACTTTATCAGCTACTCATTCTATGACAAGGAATCTTTAACGGTTTTTGGTAAGATTATCAATTCTGTGATACTGCCAATTCTGCTGCAACCAAAGCATTTATGTTTTAATTTGAGGTAAAAATTGATTTGGCTCTGAAGCCATTCATTCTGTAATCACATCCATCATACATCGTTGCAATTTAGTTAGGTTGAGAATACGATAAGCTTACTTATTATTTCAAATAAAAAACAAATCCGAAAGTCATGTATTCTAATTAGTCTGAGAATCGGCACTTTTTAAACGTCAAAACTGCAAAAGAGAGTCTCCCAAAACGCCCGCACTTCACCACTTCCTAGTGCTTTAGCTGGGAAGAAGAAGTGGCGCAACGAACTTGCCAGTAGCACAGCTGTCTGTTAAGTTACCTACTTACCTATATTGCTTAAAAAATTATTCGTTTCGTCGCCATAGTGATTTGTGTGAACTGGAATATGAAAATATCATATGAAAAAAGAACAAAACAACGTCGATATACTCTTTTATCCTAAAAATGAATAATTAACTACATATTATTTCTTCTATCGTATTATTTTAAATTATAAACAAAATGATGAGCAAAACCGCACAGTATATGCAATTCTCACATGCCTTTAGCGACTAAAGAATAAAAACGTCAGAAATATGAGATCATAATCTAAACTCCTCAACACTAACGGCCGTGACGATGATAAACTATCATCTTCTATCGTATCAACTAGAATTATATGTATCAGTGGCGCAGCTACAATCATCATTAGAGGGAAGCCGAAGAAAAAATTGTTCATTTCTCATAAACTCAGACAAAAAAATTTAGGCATTTTTGTAATGATTTTAATCTTATGACGACTGTATTAAACTGGTATTAAATATATATAATCTGATGTGATACACACACAGGTGTACATTATTTGGCAATAGTAGACATTAAGAAGAGTAGTGGTTCCGAAGGGAAGCCGATAGGAATCTGGTTATATGACCGCTTCGCCACTGATATGTATAAGAAATCTCGTGTCCTCGTGAATCAGCATGGAGGTAGCGGGAATACTTAGCGTGCACCAGACCTGGCCAAGCTACATTTTTTTTTTGAGGGAAGCCGAGGAAAGAATTGTTCAGTTGTAACATCAAAATTAATTAACTCAAAACATTTATGTAATTCCTTTACTTTTATAAATTTAATAGAAGTTGTTCCAAAGGGAAGCCGAGAGGAATCGGGTTGTATGGAGGCTGCGCTCCTTCGAGACGTGCATTTAACTTTGAAGTATCGCCACGATACATAATAAGCTATAGAATATGCTTTGAAAGATTTAAAATTTCCCGAAGACCAAAGCCGTCAAGATATCTCATACAAAAATTTCACTTTTTAGGTGAGACACGGCGCACCACAGAGGCGTCGAGTAAGTCCTCAATAACGTCCACAAGACGCAACAAATTAATGAAGAATAACGCTATTACAGTTCTAGAAACTTCCACTGTCATCCCCTTCAAATGGCATAGACAAAATTACCTCTGCTTCTTCTGCCATCTGACTTTCAAAGACACAGATTTGCTCAAAGAACATACTAGAATCGAGCATAAAAAATCTAATATCAAAGCTGCTGTTTCATACTTAAGACGAGACGAGAAAGTTAAAATTGACGTCTCCGTGTTAGAATGTCGGTCTTGCAATGATAAATTCGACGATCTAATCGCTCTCATAGAACATCTAAAAAGTACACATAACATTAAATTCACAGAAGAATGTGGTTACGGCCTTATACCCTACTTCCTACAAAATGAGGTCTACAATTGCGCTGTTTGTAAAGAAGAATTCCAATACTTCATGAAATTGAACCAGCATATGAACGAGCACTACGGGAATTATATCTGCGAGTTATGTGGGAAGTCCTTCTTAAGCCAAGATAGATTACGATGTCATTCCTTAACTCACGGTTCTGGGTTCCACTGCAATATTTGCCCAGAAACTTTTGACTCGTTAACTCAGAAGAATAATCACGAATCCAAAATCCACAATAAAGATAAACTTCTTAGATGTTTTTATTGCACTGAAACCTTTCAGAATTATAACCAAAGAAAGCGTCATCACAATTTAATACACGATGTAAAAGTCCCGGAGTTTACTTGTCCAGTTTGCAGTAAAACCTTTCAAATTATGAGCAAAATGAAGGTACATTTAAAGGAAGTTCATATAAGAGAGAAGAATTTCTCTTGTTCCATGTGCGAACAGAAGTTTTTCTCACGAACGCACGTACAAAAACACATGATCAAACATTTTGGGGAGAGGGTACATCAATGCGAGGTTTGTAAGAAGTCTTATGCAAGGAAGCAGACTTTGAGGGACCATATGCGGATACATAGTAATGAAAAAAAGTTTATATGTAGTGTTTGTAGTCAAGGTTTTGTTCAGAATAATAGTATGAGATTGCATATGAAGGTGCATCATCCGGAAGTGGTAACTGAATGAGCAGTTTCGAGTATATGTTACCTAACGGCCTATTCACTCGGCGATTTTTATACGCGCGTTCCATGTAAACGCTTCGCGCGTCGTCAAAACTTCAACGGCGCGTTATCTTCCTTGAAAAAGCAGCACAAGTTGCGTTTGCAGCGCGTGTACGCGAGCCGACAATGCGTAAAAAAAAAACGCTGTGTGCATAGGATAATAAAAGTATTAAAATCTAACCAGAGAACATTTGTATAATAATATCTCATGATCTGCCTATCCATTTCATAACTATGTTGGGGTCAGCTAAATACCAGTATTTTACATGGAGGGACTGCCTATCTGACCTCCACGTAACCCAATTATTGGGTAACCCCCTGTGTAATTAATATGTACAATATCTGTGGATATCAATAAATACGTAATCGCATATGTTCTCTTTAGATATAAGCGTACTAACGTGGTACTAATAGTTAGACAGAGACTTTGCGCTTTATAATAAATGTAATGTGAGAGAGGCTATATATATATATATATGATCCTGGCAGTGTTATTGGGTTTTTCTATCTGAAATTTCTCAGTAGCAGCCCGGAGTCTGGATTTGTGCCCGGTTGAAGGCAATAGGCTCGCCCCCTATTACATGGGACTTAAACATAACTGCCGAAATGTGGGTGTACTATAGGTACACCTCTGCCTAACCCTTCGGGGAAACAAGGCGTGATGTTATGTTATGTTATGATCCTGGCCGATTCCGGCCACAGCGACTTGGATCTGCCTATTGAGGACATCGCTGGTGTGCCCTCAGGTGACTGATATAACCAATTTTTGCCGTGAAAGTGCGTCCACATTCACGGCAAGTCGGCACCCCTCCGATGTAATTATATTGGATGGCCGCGGCCGTAACTTGGTGAGAGAGGCTACAACAGTATTAACGCATTTTTTACTTAGTAAGGGGGTGCATTTATCTCTGTATGTTAAGAAATATTTTGAATTATGCAATCAAAAGACATATATTGAACTTATTCTTTGTCAGACATTGAATTAATTTAAGAGTTATGAAACTATGTATTTTTCTATTCCTATTAGAAAGTAAACAAAATGATTATTGAAGTATTGGCTTTTATTTACATAAATTTCTATTTTAATCAAATTTTATATGAATACTAGCAGCGCCCCGCGGTTTCACCTGCATAAGTCTCGATCCCGTAGGGATATCGACGCACAACCTGATACGATTGGATTCAATACCCCCTTGCGTTGAAATTTTTCGTCGGTTAATAAAAAAAATACAAGCTTGCTTTAGTTTGGGAGTTGGTTGATCATCTATTATGCGCTGCTGTACAACCATCAAACACATTAATAAATTGTACTTCATAGATTAAGTTTTTGTTGTACTTTGAGAGCAAAATAAAATTTAAAAAAAATATTTAAATTATTTCTCGTGTACAAATTACGAAAACTCTTACTAAAGTCTTTGCGGAGCATATGCTAGTTATCTCCATTCAATACGATTATATAATTCTAAGCAAAGTGCAGAATGAAAATAGGATGTCCTCCAAATTCTCAGTATTTAATTTGTGACGTTATTAAGTTTAACTGTCGCTAAAATCACTTCTAGGCGCAGCGCTCATTAGGCCCCGCCGTGCGCCGCATTGCAAAAGCAGGAAATCCTCCTGCATCATTTTTGTACGTTTTGTATGAAACATCATACACTAGGCAGGACAGGTTGGCCGCACCGCACCGCGCTTTTTTTGTATTGTAATGCGATGCGCCGCGGTCCGATGCGGCTGAATGTGCCAGCCTTACAGTGGCAGCAATAGCATGGGGCTTAACAGCTTAGGTAACCTAAAATTAAGTTCCGTTTAAGAATTCTGCCGTTAGATTCTTTAAACAACTTTAAATGTACCCTGACCACAAAAATTATCATTTCTTGCCATGTATTGAATAAAGTAGACATTTTTAGAACCTGATTTTTTGTTGACATACCAAGGGTACCTTTATAGTAGACCAATTTCTTTTCAGGTAAAAAACCGAAGAAATACAAGGGCACAGAGTCTTCTTCGATGAGAAGGCGACGGAACCTACAAATTATATTCAACAACACATCTATTATTCCTTTTAAATGGCGTGGGAAGTACCTGTGCTTCTATTGCAGCAAAGATATTGCCGAATATACAGAGTTAAGGAAACATACAAAAGCACATGGCAGCTGTTCCATAAAAGACCATTCCCTCAAAGTCTTAAAAGGAGGTCAGAATATGGAAATTAAAGTAGACATATCACTGATTACTTGTGAAGTTTGTGCGGAAATATTACCGTCTTTCGATGAAATCGTCACTCATTTGTTTGACAAACACGAACTTGAATACGATAAAGAAGTAGAAATGGCTATAGAAGAGTATAAACTGGCTGATCTCAGTTGTACTGGATGCGAGGAAAAATTCACGTATTTTGGCTACCTAGTCTCCCATGTCAATAATAACCACCCGAAAAACTGCCTCATTTGCGATAATTGCAACCAAAAATTCAACAAGAGGAGAGATCTGTTTTCTCACGTGAAAAATTACCATCGAGAAGGAGGGTACCAATGCGAAATGTGCCCTCAAATCTTCAACTCATTGAATATTTTGAGAAAACACCGAAATAACAGGCATTTGACACGATGCAACATTTGCAATTTGAAACTGCCGTCAGCTGCTTTGAGACAAAAACATATCGATTTAGAACATCCAGACGACGGGTCTTTGCAATGCGATACCTGCTTCAAAGAGTTCCATACGAAACAGGGTCTAAAAATGCATTCAAGGAAATGTAAAGGAGAAGAGATTTTCGGCATCGCCATCAAAGAAGAAAACGTTGCCATGGACTTAGATCTAAACTACGAGGACCAAGCCAAAAAACCTTGCGTCAAACAAATCAGAGAAAATATAGTTATAGTCATAAACATGTCTACGGCAATACCTTTTAATTTCTATAAGAATAAGTTCAACTGTTTTTACTGCTCCAAAGATTTTGCCGATTCCGATTTGATGAGGGAACACGCGGTTATGGAACATCCTGTATGCGATGTTAAAGAAAAGTGTATTAGGAAATGTAGGGAGTCTGTCGCTTGCGTCAAAATCGATATTTCATCACTCGCTTGCAAAGTCTGCTTTGAGTCATTGACTGACTTGGATCATTTAATCGATCACTTAATCGCGAAACACGACGCGAAATACGACAAATCGATAACAACGTGTTTGCAACCCTACAGGCTGATTAAAGACAACATGGTCTGTCCCCACTGTCCCGGCGAAGTATTCCGCTTCTTCGGAACGCTTCTTAAACATATGAACATCAAGCATACCAACAACAATATCATTTGCGTTTACTGCGGCCAAACATTCCGTAGGGATCAAAACTTACGAGTTCACATTTGGCGTCATCACAGAGCTGGGAGATTTAAATGTACTATTTGTGCTGCTGAGTGCAATATACCGTCTCGTCTGTATATGCACATGGCTCGGGCACATGGTGTAAAAGCAGCAAAATGTCCCAAATGCCCCGAATCTTTCGCTACGCAATATGAAAGACAGAAACATTTGATCATTGCCCACAATACGGGCCACAAATGCTCTTATTGTGGAAAACTCTTTACAAGAAACTCGTTTATGAGTAACCATATACGAAGAACGCATATGAAAGAGAAAAGTATAGAATGTTCAGTTTGCTATACGAAGTTCTTTAACACTGTCCTGTTGAAAAGGCATATGGTGAAACATAGCGGGCAGAAGAAATATAGCTGTGATGTATGTGGGGAACGGTTCTACTGGCGCAAGACTATGAAGACGCATAGAGACAGATTGCATAGTAAACAGCTTTATCCTGAACCCATGTAATTATTTAGAATTCCAGATTAAGTGGAAGAGTATTTATTTTAAAAATTCTTAACATTTAAGTGCCATATTTATCCTTAGAATGTGTGTAGGTGTAGGCCATAAAAATCTTACAACCAGCAAGAATATTGATACATAAGATATTGCCAGCTTGAGATTTAGGCGCCAGGTTTTAACTAAATATTATGATAAACAAAAACTACCGTGACCTGTGATTTAGAACCAAGAAATAATCCTTTTATGTAACTAGCAGAGATGCTAAAACCCTAAAGAGTTCATATCCGGGATTAAACAAATTAACACAAAATTCACCTTCCCTCCATGCACTGTCTTTGCTATCTCAAAAGTACAAAAAAGTCATTTCTTTTCAGATTTGGAAACAGAGGTGACAAAGCACAGTGCTAGTTATCTAAGGAGGAGAAATCTGCAAATATTGCTCAACAATACAACATTGATACCTTTTAAATGGCGCGGCAAATACCTCTGCTTTTATTGCGGGGACGATACGAAGACGCCCGATCGTCTCCGGAAACACACGAAAGGCCATGGACCTTGCAGTGATAGCGACAGAGCTATACGACTAGTTAAATCAGCTGATATAGAAATCAAAATAGACGTGTCCGATGTCTCCTGCGAGATTTGTTCAGAAAGTTTCCCATTTTTAAACGAAATTATTGACCATTTGATTTTTAAACACCAACTACCTTATGCTAAAGATGTAGAGATGCTGTTATCAGCCTACAGGCTGTTAGATCTCCAGTGTCTCCTTTGCGATAAAACCTTCAATTTCTTACGTAAATTAATCAGCCATATGAACGTCGCTCATCCAATTAACAGCTTTGAGTGTACCGAATGTAAAAAGAACTTTAATAAAAAGAGGGATTTGGACTCGCACGTAAGATTACATCATAAGAAGTACCATTCTTGTACCAAATGCGATGAAACGTTCCCAACAAACTCCGCGTTACAGATTCATAGGTCTAACGCTCATTCTTCAACGTGTAACATTTGCTTCCAAGTATTTGCGTCAGATGGCAAGCGGTTAGCTCATCAGAAATCTGACCATGATTCAAATCAGAGCCAATGTGGATTTTGCAATAAAGTTCTAACAACAAAGCAAGCCTTTATTAGACATGCTGCAAATTGCGAACATAAACCTCAGGAAGAAACCGTCATAATTGATGACGAAGACAAAAAAGTATCCGTCAAAGAAATAAGAAAAAGTTTAGCATGCATCTTTAACATGACTACTGCACTTCCTTTCAAATTCTTTATGAATAGATTACGATGTTTCTATTGCACGAAAGACTTCACTGCATGCGAAGACTTAAAAGAACATACATCGATAGAACATCCTCACTGCGATATATCCTTTAAATCTATGAGATTAAGGAACAGATATGACGGTGTACAAATCAAAGTTGATACTTCTTCTTTGTCTTGTAGGCTTTGCCAAGTCAACTTGCAGGATTTGAACGATTTGATTGACCATTTGAGCAAGGAGCATAAGGTGAAATGCGACTTTTCTGTCGAGAGTAATCTGCAGCCGTTCAAACTGATCAAAGACAACTACCCTTGCCCTATTTGCGGAGAAGTCTACAGATATTTTGGTGTCTTACTCAAGCATGTTAGTGCGTCTCATAGCGGCAATAAACATATATGTATGTACTGCGGCAAAGCGTTCAGAACTGACCCTAATCTTAGAGCTCATATTTCAAGGCGTCATAAAATCGCTGATAATCACAAGTGCGGAAATTGCGATCTAGTTTTCGGGACTAATAGTGCGTTAAGAAATCATCAAGGCACCGTTCACGGTACAAAGTTGGTTCAATGTTTTGAATGTTCAGAAAAATTCACCTCACAATATTCAATGCAACGACACTTGATCACGTCCCATGGTACGGGACATAAATGCACTTACTGTGATAAGCTTTTTACTAAAAACTCATTTATGGTCAACCATGTAAGGAGGTCCCATTTGAAAGAAAAAAATGTTGAATGTTCTGTGTGCTTCGAGAAATTTTTCGACGGGCAAAGGCTGAAAATGCATATGGTTAAACACGTTGGAGAAAGAAACTTCCATTGTGATATTTGTGGTAAAAAGTTCTTATGGAAAAGGAATCTAAGGGGTCATATGGCCTCCCATATCCGGAACGCGAACGCTCGAAACGTTACCTAACATTTTTTGATGATATTTCTGTTCATATTTCTGCTGTTGGCCAGTTATTTTATAGCTGGTTCTAAATTGACCACGTTGTGGTTTCCATTCACAGGCTTGGCTAAGAATTTTCCTATATGCTTTCTGCCTGTAATATCGTTGATAAACTATCAAAATCCTTTAGAGAGGGTGAATAATACCATTTGATGTTTTGTCCAGAATGATGACCAAATTCTGGGATTCACAATTGATATAACTAACGGAACATAGTATGCGAAAATGCCCAAAACTAACCAAGTATGGAAGTAGAAGATGAAATAACAGCATATTTATAGAGAAGAACAATTTGTTTTCAGATGGTCTGCCAGGGCCGTACGAAGGCTGTACCTCTGAGCGCCGACGGAAAAACTTGAAAATACTGTTCAACAACACTACCATCATGCCATTTAAATGGCGGGGCAAATACCTATGCTTTTACTGCGGAAAAAACTATACAGAGTACACAGAATTTAGAAAGCATACAAAATCCCACGGACTGTGCACCACTAAAGATTACTCCCTAAAACTAATCAAAGGAAATAACATCGAAATTAAAATCGACGTCTCGGAAATCGGATGCGATATCTGCAATGAACCCTTCAGCAGATTCGAAGAAATAGTCGATCATTTGATCAGTAAACACAATATGGAATACAACAAAAATATCGATATACCCTTCCAGGAATATCGATTAGTCGATTTTCGATGTTTGTACTGCGAAGAACAGTTTTCTTATTTCGGATATTTGGTTAAACATGTTAATAACGTTCACCCGCAGAACTGTTTTATTTGTGATGATTGTGGAGTTACTTTCAACAAGAAGAGGGACTTGTCTATACATTTGAGGAATTATCACAGACAGGGAGGATACCCCTGCGATTTGTGCTTGAAGAACTTCGAAACTCGCCTTATGTTGCGCAGGCATCAAAATAATATGCATTTTAGGCACTGTAAGAGCTGTGGGTTACGTTTCGCGTCCCTTTCTCTTTTACAAAAACATGTACAAGTTGATCATCCCCAAAATGAGAGTAATATGAAGTGTAGTTACTGCTCCAAAGAGTTCCACACTTCTTTAGGTTTAAGACAGCATATAAGCAAATGTAAAGTCAAGATCATTTCTCAGGTCGAACCCCCCCACACTTCTTTCCTAAATGACAGTAACATAGAACCTAAGAAAAAGCAAAACATATTACAAATAAGACAGAATATACAGTGTGTACTCAACATGTCGACTGCTGTGCCTTTCAAATTCTTTTCCAAATACTCCTGCTTTTATTGCTCAAAGAAATTTGTTGAATTTGACGAGTTACGCCACCATACCAGTCTTGAACATCCTGTATGCGATTTGAAGTCCAAATGCATGAAGAAATGTAAAGGAGAAAGAATAGCAGTTAAAATAGACATATCTGCATTGGCTTGCAAAATATGTTGCCTCCCTATGCCTAATTTAGAAGATTTAATCACCCATTTAATAAACGAACATAAGGCGAACTATGATACGTCCATTTCGGGTTGTTTAGAGCCTTTCCGGGTTATAAAAGACAACATGCCATGTCCTATCTGCCCGGATACCGTCTTTCGATACTTTGGCATTTTGCTCCGACATATGAACTCCGAACACAGCAACAACAACCGAATCTGTGACTTCTGCGGTCGGAGCTTCCGTAACGCCGCGAATTTAAACGTGCATATAACCTACGCACATACAGGCTCCTGCGAATGTGACATTTGTGGGGTCAAATACAAGAACCAATGGTGTTTAGCGCGACATAGAGCGAGGACGCACGATGCGAAAGACCACAAATGTCCAAAATGTCCCGAGCAGTTCCAATCACAGTACCATAAGCAAAAACACTTAATAAAAATGCATAATGTGGGGCACAAATGCAGTTACTGCGGGAAAATGTTTACAAGAAACTCTTTCATGAAAGACCATGTTAGGCGTACACATTTGAAGGAAAAGAACATTCCTTGCTCCATTTGTAATGAGAAGTTTTTCGATAATTATCTTTTGAGGATGCATATGGTGAAACATGAGGGGGATAGGAAATTTAGTTGCACTGTTTGTGGTAAAGCCTTTTTGAGGCGAAGTAATTTGAGCTCGCATATGGAGATGCATAAAAAGTATGGGCATGTGCAGTTGCAGATTTAACTGTATTTTAATCTGTGGAGATGGCTGTGTGGCGTCACATCTACATCGCCACATTGGAACGCATCACACTGACGTCACACAAAATCCTGCATCACGCAATCAGAGTTTACCGCGCGACTAGCATATATACAACATCCCGACATCAACCGTCGGACAGTAGCCCACCAGACACAACACCCGTCTGGTCGGAGGATCCTTCCTTTTCTATGGAGGATGAGTGAACTTTACACCCTGTTCCTCATGCCTCTATACTTTCCAATGTGGCGATGTAGATGTGCCGCCACAGCTGTTATAGTCAGGAAAATTCATTGTTAAGAAAATTGACACCCTACTAGTGATATTAATTTATTGTTCATACAGCTGTCAAGCAATGACTGTTGTGATTTGAATATTTGGTCAATTTAAGTTGGTATTCAATTTTCTCAACAATTAATTTCCCTGACTTCACATGGTTTCGATTTATAGGTGTAAATATATTTCAATAAAATTATACAGTGAATTTCTTCCTTTTAGAGTCTGCTATAAACTAATTTGGCTAATTTAGTACAGCCCGATGCAAACTTTATGGCGACTCTGAACGCGAGGCGAGTTGCTGCGCAGTAACAAATTCATGGTGTCAGCGGGGGTGAGGGGTGGGGTACTGCGCAGTGAGTAGCGCACTTCAGAGTCGCCATCAAGGTGTATGAAGCGACGAAATCTCTCTACCTTATGTAGTCTAAGCTCGATATTAATTGTTTCGTGTTCTTATTACTTTATCGAGAACGTGATGCTACTGCTCTTACTTGTCAATTAATTTATTAAATGTATTAACATAACTTCACGTCTGTTTTCTCCCGAAGGGTAAGGCAGAGGTGTACCTACATAGTACACGGGTACCCAAATTTCGTCAGATAATGTATTAATTAATCAGAAACTAATGAGAATCGACTAATTTATCTTCGTATTTGTCATAAAACTCCGACATAATGAATGTAAAAAAGTAGTATTAAAAATTGATCTCGAAATAACTCTTGTCCCTATAAGGCAGGTCCTAAAATAATTATTAAATAAATCCAATAATAAGATAATGAAATAGAAAATATCTTAGGTAATAGAGAATTTCTTTTTAAATTCGTAGTGATTTAATTATCTGTCAGGTTTTTTAACAGAATAAAGGCTGGCGTACATAACAGCCGCAACGGGCCGCAGCCCAACGCATTTTCATACAAAAAAGGCGTTGTGGCCCACCTTTAGTGTGCATTGGTTCATAGAAAGTACGAAAGTGATGAAGGAGGATTTTTGCAATGCGGCGCGGCCTGCCCCAATCTGCGCTGGCCTTAATAGGGATGGTGACTAAAAATTATTTTTGTTGGTCAGGTAGATTATTACAAAATATTGAACACGTATTTTTTATTTTTTTACGTAAATAAAATATAACGGTGATACAATGAGTTAAAATGTAGCATGACGTCACGCCTTGCTAGATTTTATACTGAGTTGTGACGTAGCGAGCCCACACTCCAACTTTAACGCGTTTTATCTAAGTCATTTTTTTATTAATATGATAAAGCAAAAAATTCGTGTCTAATATTTTTTTATTATCTGACTGACGGACTAAATAGAATTTCTTTTTATTTACCCGGGCATCATCCCTATTCATCGAGAACATAAGCTCTTTAAATGGGAGTGTTTTATATGTGTATTTATCAAGTCTAATGCAATGTCAATAATAATGTCAAATTCCTGCCTCTATACATTAGAATACATAATTATTATATAAAAGTAAATAGTATTTAATTATAATTTTATGCAAATCAATATTTAATCAAGACAATTTATTTTATCTCTTGTAGTAAATCATTATACGTATTTTATAACACTGACTATATAAAGCCATGAGATAATCCATAATTGTAAGAAAAACTTGAAAAAATAGAAAATGTACTGGGTATTGTTATGGCTAATAGGTGTCGCTAAGTCGCATCGACTAAACAAACATTATGTAATAGTTTGTACGATAAATGTGAGCCGATGCAGCAGCCTGGTGGAGTGCGGTTTTCAAGCAAATATCAACTTTGCTGTGGTTAAAATAACGTTGAAAATAAATAAACATCCTTTTGTCTGAGAAATCTGCATCAACGAGGGTAAGGTTGTTTATTTTCGACTTTATTTAAAGAAATGCAATGTCGATAGCTGTTTGGCAGAGAAAAACGCTATTTACTGCTCGGCAGGTCTGCGCGGCCCTAAGACTTGTGAATATTGTGATATGAAGTGTGCGACATTTTAATTTAAAAATATACTTCTATGTATTTTATTTGGCGTTTTATCACATTACCTGTTACCCTCTGATAATATTACCACTCGAAATTACCATACCACTATTAATGGGGGATTGGGGGATGCGCTGACGTAGCTCGCGAAGTTAAAAATTTCTAACGTTTTTTTTTGCAATTTGCAGGTCAGTGTCAGGTTGTATGTTGATTAAAATATGATTCGCGACCGTAACAGATAGATAAGTCACTAGAATCAGCAATACAACTCCTTAAGTTAGAATTGGCCTCAAATGTCATGGTTACATGAAATAGTCATTTAATAGGGTAATATGAACTTAGAGGCCTGAATTTTAATGATGATTATAATTCTGTAAATATACAAGATGTAACCATAAATAATGCACAATTTCTTAGCGGGCCATTGTACTCATCATTATGAACAACTTTTACTATGAGACCAAACCTGAAATCGCGAAAAGAAATCTGCTGTTCCCTACATTTATGTTCGTCAAAATGTAGGGAACAGCCGATTTTTTCGCGATTTCAGGTTTGGCTCCATAGTAAAAGTTGTTCCTAATGATGAGTACAATGACCCCTTAAGAGGTTGTGCGTTATTTAAGTTACACCTTGTATATTTGTTATGGTCGCGAACCATATTTAGATCAATATACAACCTGATACTGACCAGCAAATTGCAAAAAACGTAAGAAAATTTAACCTGGCGCTCTAGCCTTCAGTGATGTTATGATTAGAATTTGCTTCCATTCAGCCGTGTGCCCGCGTTGTCCAAGTATTCGAAATTGAACGATTAGATAAAATGGAAAATTAAGCACTCACCTCTACTAAAGGATATTAGGTAGCTAAAATCATTTATTATTTTAATGCAATGGGCAATAACTGGTTCAGAACGATATTAAATCTCGCATAGAACAATTTAGATAATTGTACCACTTTTTGACGACGATACCCTTATCTATATACCACTATTCTCAGCAATTAGATCCTTCTGTCTAAAAACTCGCAGAAATCGACGTTACCACCTGCAGAACATTACAGAAACCTAGAAAAGTAAAAGCTGAATTTCTTTTCAGGTTCAAAATTCAATACTGTGGAGGACAAATATAAGAAAATGGAAGTCGCCCGTAAGCTATTAATAAAACGGCGGAATGTCGAGTATGTGCTACAATATAGCAATGTTACACCTTTCATGTGGCACAAGGGAAAATTTAAATGCTTTTACTGCAACGAAACTACTAAAGACCCGGCCGTACTACGAGAGCATACGACCGAAGCTCATCAATTCGCGAATCTCGAACTCGTTGTGTTCGACAGAACCAAAAATAACAGAAATAAAGATGCTGCTGTCAAAATTGACGTTACTAATATATGTTGCAAGCTTTGTCCACAAGCAGTGACTAATTTAGAAGAGCTAATCCACCATTTGATCATTGCACATGACGCGGAATACGATGTAAGCGTCCCAAATTGCCTGCTACCCTTTAAATTAGACAAGGACCAGCCAACATGCCCGACTTGCAACATGAAATTCGTCTTTTTCGAATATCTGCTGCGCCACGCGAACAAACATCATCTTTCCCATCATTACATATGCGATGTCTGCGGCACCAGTTTCCAAGGAGAAAACCATTTGAAAATGCATTATAGGTACTATCATAGAGAGGGTGGTTACACTTGCGAATACTGTGGTATTAGTCTTGCTACACTATCCAAAAAGATTTTACACGAAAAAAACGTGCATTTAGTCAACTTATCGACTTGCCCGCATTGTCCGGAAACATTCAAAAGCCCTTATTTGAAGAAACTCCATTTGGCGAACGTTCATGAAGTAGAGGAACTCAAAATTAAGTGTCCATTTTGCACAAAAGTTTATCCACAAGAATCTATCATGTCGCGTCATATGAGGAGAGTGCATCTAAGAGAGAAGAATGTAGAATGCGAAGTTTGTGGGGACAAATTCTTTGGTCCCTACGATGTTAAACTCCACATGGTAAAACATAACGGTGAAAAGAAATTCGTTTGCTCTGTTTGCGGGAAAAAATTCTCCAAGCGAAGTAACTTGAACTCCCACGCTGTACTGCATACCAAAGAGAAGGACTTCGTATGTGTAGTTTGCAATAAGGCATTTGCTCACCAGACGAATTTGCGAATGCATATCCGAAATAGGCACAGTCGATTTGATCTAGCTCCAATTGTTGACGAAATTGATGAAAGCGATATGGTGCAAATGGAAATCATTCAGGAGGAATTAGAAGGCGAAGTGGCAGGCCAATACATTCAATGATATTACTGTATTGTGGAGTAATTCCACAATTAATCTTCATACGGAGCCAGAAATATATGAAAGTCAACTTTAACGACATGTGACTGAGTACATTTTCGATTGACGAAACTGAAAGTCGTAAAAGATCGTCTCTGCAATGTAAATTGTGCTCTGTTCAGTGGTAGGTATTAAAGATCTTAATTTGGTTGTATGTTTAAAGTGGCTTATGTAAAGGAGGCTGGACAGTAAAAGTGACTTATTTAGAGAATATGACATTGAGGCAGAGCCCCTTTACACTTTGTGTGATGTAAATGTGCGCAAGGGAACTTAAAAGTAGATCTTGCCATGTAAAAAAGAAATTGCTAAAATCAGACTATCATTGCAGCAAATTCTCATATTGGAAATTTCTGGATGTGAACTATATGCAACCAGCTTTTGCCCGTGACTTCGCCCGCGTGGAGGTCGGAAATTATCCCACGGCAACGTACTACCGGGGGATCCTATGTCCTAATCCAGGTCATGGTCTACCCATGTGCCAAATTTCATCCAAATCCGTCCAGCCGTTTTAGCGTGAAAGCGTAACAAACAAACAAACTCACTTATACTTTTTTTTTTTTTTAACCTGCACCCTAATTGCATAACACACTCAATCGGAATCTGAATCATTTGGAAGCAAATTGTTAATCCATTGCTTCATAAGTTCAAAAAATGTGTCTGCTCAACACGTAAGTAACGCATTGAATGTTCTTGAACTGTCAAAATGAAACCGATTCCGATTGATAATGTGTACTCAATTGCCCCGCTGTTAGATCGACCCGTGCAGCTGTTATTACTTAGCCACGAGCTCCTCACACACAAATTTACCAAAAGGCAAAAAAAAAATTGTTGATCCGATTGCTACCAAACTTCAGAGGATCACCCGCTGGGCTAATCTGAAGATTGCCTGAAAATTACATCATTATCGCTCCAGCCGCTTTGGAGTCCATAGGGAACATACATACATCACACAGATTTTTATAGATATAGAAGACTAATAGATTATTGTATGAATTAGGTATCTGCGATTACGTGTTAGCTTTCGTACTTTCATGTTAAACTCAACATTTTGTAGTGTATCAATCTACTGGTTTTGTTACGTTACAAGATAAATTGAACTCTGTTCCTAGGTATTAAGGTTATGTTAAAGACTGTAAAATATTAAAATAGATAATGGGGGTACGGTATGGGTTGGGTCATTATGAATATTCCAACCAGTGGCGCAGCTACAATTATCAATAGATGGAAGCCGAAGAAAAACATGTTCAGTTCTCATAAACTCAGACAAAAACTGTAGTTTTTAATCTTATGATGTATTAAACTGGTATATAAATATAATTATGTAATGTGATGTGATACACAGTTACACACACAGCTGTACCATATTATTTGGCAATAGTAGACATAGTGAAGAGTGGTTGTTCCGAAGGGCAGCCGATAGGAATCGTGTCTGTATGAAGGCTACGCCCATGATTCCAACATAGTAATTGCGAAAAAATTATCAACTGTCCCATACATTAGGGTCGGGTAGGTATTGGAAGTTTTATTTTCGCGATTATGATGTTGGTCTTATGGAGAAGCTTGTTCAGTTTGATGGTCTGTATAATACACACGTCCACACACATAAGAGCGTTTACGACGTATACGGCATTTCATACAAACTTTCAAGTCCTTGTTTTTCGCAATGAATGAACCGATTTTAATGAAACTTCATACGCATAAGCGGGATACATATGTCTAAAAAATTTGTTAAGAATATTTTCGAAAAATAGTGTTACAACTAAATACGACCGATTTAAAATTTTCCATAGAAACAGAGATTTCTAATTATCTTTTTTTTTTAATAAGACGTTTCGAAAATGTTTTTAACTAACTTTTTAGACCTATGCATTCTGCGTATGCGTATGAAGTTTCATCAAAATCGGTTCATTCATTTCTAAAAACAAGGACTTGTAAGTTTGTATGAAATGCCGTACGTCGTAAACGGTCTAAAATATGACCTCACCTTTCCGAATCATGCTGTATAATAGAAAATGTTTCGACTTATCTATCAACCAGAAAGCTACTAGTTACTGTTGGGGAACTTGAATAGCTAAACTGTAATTTATAACATGAAAAATGCAGATCGTATGCAAACACGTGTGCTTCTTTGAACAGTCTCTTGTACAGTGACAGTAATGACGTTAGTAACATTGACAGTCATGACAGATAGATCATAAACTAAATGTTGTGTTGCCAACAGTTACTATAAAATAGTATCTCCACTTGAGCATAAATAATGTTATAACCTTAGTATTGAGACAAATTGGAATGTAAATAATAATTTCTCAATGTTGCAACACTGGCATTTGACAGCTACTACGATGTTGCCATGATAATACTAAATAATAATAAAGCGCCAGGGTAGCCCGCGAAATTCAAATTTTCTTACGTTTTTTGCAATTTGCAGGTCAGTATTAGACTGTATGTTGATTAAAATACGATTCGCGACCGTAACAAATATTTATTTACATAATTATAATTATTTAAGTCACCAATACAACTCTCTAAGACCAAGTAATCCTATTGAATGACTATTTCAGGAAATCTTGACATTTGAGGATTATAGTTGTATTACTGATTCTAATTATTATAATTATATTTGTTACGGTCGTGAATCACACTTTAATCAACATATACCCAGACACTGAGCTGAAAATTGCAAAAATCGTAACAAAATTTGAATTACCTACGCGGGCTACCGTAACGCTTCCCCTTAATTATATTATAAATCTATCAATATTTAGTTCTTCAATTGGTGTTTTAAATTGAGTCTTAAAACCGTAACTAATTAACTTTTAGCACTATTGTATAAATATGTTTTACTTGTAAATATTACCTATTTTACATACCTATTAGTATTTATAAATAAACATTTCTAAATTCTGATCTGTTGTTTTTTACAAAACCACTATCATCTATTCTAGACAAATAATTTTCATAATTTTGAAGCGAAGGCGAGATAAGCTAAACCTGGTTTAACCAATATTGAATCGTAAAACGTGCTTTTAAACTAAGCGCACTTTACAGTCGCACCGCATCGTATTTCAATACAAAAAAGTGCGGTGCGGTCCGCCTGCAGTGTACGATGGTCTATACAAAATGTACGAAAGTTATGTAGGAGGATTTTTGCAATGCGGCCCACCCAGCCCTAATGTGCGTCCGCCTTTAAAGCGTAGAATTCACCACTACGAAGCTTAGCCAACTAAACCGTCAAATTAGTGAATAACATTTTATCCTGACAGCAGAAATTTTTATATGTTACGTAACACATTTGCACCCATGATTTACACAAAATGACTACCAGCAATACAAACGCCAAAAGGAAGCGTAAAACTTGACCTCTCTTTTCAGGACGTCGGACCACCCAAGAAACGTACATCGAACAACTCAATAAAAAACGAAGAAATATACTCCAAATCCTTCAATACGGTAACGTGGTCCCCTTTAACTGGCACACCAAAGGATTCCGATGTTTCTACTGCTCAAAACCTATGCGGGACTGCGAGACTCTGAAAGAACATACCCAAAAACATTCCATTGACCTCAACACTTTCATTACAAAGAGAATTATTTCAAAAGATATACCAGTCAAAATTGATGTGGCGAACGTAAGCTGTAAAATGTGTATTGAGGAGCCTTTGAAAGATTTAGAAGAACTGATCACTCATATAATCCTCACCCATGATGAGGATTACGATAAAACCTTGGGGGTTTGCACGTTACCTTTTGTTTTAAACAAGGACGTGATGCAATGTGTTCTCTGCGAGAATCAGTACGACAATTTTACATGTATGGTCGGTCATATGCACAAAGATCATGTGAACCATTCGTTTATTTGCCAGATATGTGGTCTAAGCTTCATCAGCAAAATTCGCCTCAAAAGACACATAAGCAACAGTCATGTAGGATACAGATGTACAGTTTGTGGAAAAATGTTCCACGCGTCTCATAGAATGGAGAAACACAAGCAAAGAATGCACGGTCAAGCTAAAACACACGAATGTAACCTCTGCAGTGCTACTTTTGAAAGCCAATACCAATTAAAAGTTCATCTAGGAAAGATGCATAATGTGGAAAAGTACAGAATCAAATGCGAGCATTGTGCAAAAGTTTGCACGACTAAAGGAGCGATGATGCTTCACATCCAATCTAAACATTCGCACTCCAAATTCGAGTGTGATTTATGCAACTACAAGACCGGAATCAAATGGCTGATTACTTTACATAAGAAAAAACATTTTGGGGATAGGGATTACGCTTGCAGCATTTGTGAGAGGTCTTTCCGCAGATCCAGTAACTTGAGAGCACATATGAAGGTCCATTCTGGGGTGTCTGGACGTGTCTGCAGAATCTGTCGAAGAGGTTTTACTGATTTAGAGACCTTGAACGTTCATACAACTGAATTTCATTATTTTGAAGAGTCTTAAACATTAGAAATTGTGACTATTGCTGGGAGCTTGCAAATAGATTTGACTTTCACTTGGATTGAGAAGCTTAATGCAATTAATTTAGCGTCTTATTCCCGCTTGCTCTACGAATAAATACGTAGGAAACGTATTTAAATCATCGTTCTGTTTCTGTCAATCGTTAGGAGATAACAGAGATAGAATTATATTTTAAATATGTTTAGCGCTAAACGCATTTAATTATTGATTGATGTAGGGACGTGCAATAACTGTAGGAGACAGTGGAATAGTTATTAAAATTATCATTCATTGGTTGAGATGAGAGGTTATATAAAGATCCGTGCAAAGGTTTCAGCCGAACTATTCCTTAGAAATCACATTGTGATAACAAAAGTGAAATGAGCTGTCATTCACATGATGCTAGGGATTGACAGCTCACTTAACGAAACTTTTCACGGTGATTTTACGGTGGTTTTTACAGACGAGCACTACAGGTGTTTTTAATTCAATACTTTTGAAAAGAGCAAAGGATTTGAATACCTACCTTGAGTGGTCATTTTCTCGAACTTTCATGGGATCTATAATATTTTGCGCAGGAGAGATAGCAAAGCTAGCTATAGTCTATTATTTCGTGAAATAAATGAAGAATTTTGTTATTAACGAAACTGACAACCAGTGGCGCAGATACAATCATCATTAGAGGGAAGCCGAAGAAAAAATTGTTCAGTTCTCATAAACTCAGACAAAAAACTGTAGGTTTTTAGTCTTATGATGTATTAAACTGGTATTAAATATAATTATGTAATGTGATGTGATACACAGTTACACACACAGGTGTACCATATTATTTGGCAATAGTAGACCTTAAGAAGAGTGGTTGTTCCGAAGGGAAGCCGATAGGAATCGGGTTGTATGAAGACTTCGCCCCTGCTGACAACAGCTAAAGCGCGGTCACTGTCGGACTGCATAGATAAGAAAGAGAAGCGTGATGATACAACGCTGGTAATAAGGAAATTTAAAAAAAAAATGCTTTGTTTTAATGGATAATAAGTTTATTTACGTCTGTTAAAATGATTATTACTGAAATTCAATAAATATAATATGTCTATGACTTTGTTTCTCTTCATCCTACCTATTTGAAAAACTTAGAACAACTTCTTTCATTCTTACATAATATCCTAGAAACTAACGGCCGAATCCAATAACCTATTTTCAGTAAAAGACAGATCGCTATTGATAGTCACAGCTATTGATAGACAGTATAATTTTATCTGTCCTTATGTCAGACCGGTAAGATTCCATAATCTCATAGATTATTGGGACGTTAAACGACAGATAGATTTTTCTATCTCCTACTGGAGGTAGAAAAATCTATCTATCTGTCGTTTGTCGTAGCCAAAACTGGTGATAAATGATTTTATTTCTGTAAGTAGGTTTATACAAATACTTTTACACGTCAAACATATAGGTTAGATTGATAGATAGGTTATTGGGTTCTGCCGTTAGGGTCTTACCACAACAACTTGGACACTTGTTCTACGCGTGTCTTATGTCAGTCTTACGTTAAACTCTATACATAAATGTCGTGTTAAACAGTTGTTTAGTCTAAACAACTGATAAACACAGTTTTGTGGTAATACGGTAAGCTTTTGTCTTTCGGTCCTCATAGTACATTTTTAAACCAGAACCACTATTTATTTATATCACAATTACAACAATTACTAGCTCATCCAAAGCGATATTACAAGTCGCATGTCTACTCGTAATTACCTACATAAAATAAAATTAAACAATATATCTATATTAATATAACAATTATAAACACGACAACGTTTATAATTCCAAACCTCTTTCAATTCTTATCTGAACTCTTTGAACAAATCCCGGCAGGTTTTGCCCAAATATATCCTCCGATATCGTAATAACATTAATAATACGTCACAGTACATCGAGTACAAAGCCCAAACTGCGGCCAAGGAACTGGGCATCCTAAATAAGTTGAAGCGATACTTTACGCCTGGACAGCTTTTAACTCTCTACAAATCGCAAGTCCGATCCTGCATGGAGTTTTGCAGCCACCTTTGGGATGGCTCAGCTAAATACCAACTTGCCGCGCTTGACTCGGTGGAACGCAGAGCTAAGAGGCTCATTGGCGACGTAAGACTATTGGATGCCAAGCTTCACAGCTTGGCTCATCGCTGCAAGGTTGCCTGCTTGTCGGTCTTCTACGGATTATACTTCGGTGAGTTTGCTCAAGAACTCCACGACCTATTTCCGCCGGCCCCCTTCTACACATTAGACGCACTGCAGGTTACCATCCCTATCTCGTTGCTATTCCACCAATTCGCACTAAGCGTTTCCAAATGCCTTTTGTGATGCGCACAGCAAAGGAGTAGAACTCTGCCTTTGTTTGGATGGGAAATCATCAAATGACTTGATTGAATGAATGAAAAAATGGATGATGATTGATAGATCATCAAAAATCTGACACGCCCTCCCGCTCCGCCCAGAGCGGGAAGGCGTGTCAGACTTATACTGACTAAAACCCACCCGTGTTCCTTCTGTTGCCTATGTCAGGGCCACGGTAACTCTTTCGAACATCCTGCAACCCTGGCTGGCATCGGCCCTAGCGGACCCCTTCAATGGCGCTGACATCTCTTTGAGGCGCGCGTGAAATAAAACGCGCCGTCGACTCGGACCTGGTCCTTACCGGACGGCGAGCTACCCATTGCTTGCCGTCCGCAAGCCCGCGCCTACGGTGGCCGGGAATCGGCTGCCAATTCCCGACGCTCAGGGCGTCTCCTGCGGCGACTAGGGGCGTGAGGGCGCAAAGCTTGCCTCTCCCTCACGCGTTCCGCCTCCTCCTTCACGAGCATTACTGCTTCGCAGAAGGAGGTGATGGCTTCCCATGTACTCTCGCTCCGTACCATGGATTGGACCAGGACCGGACACGAGAGATCGCCGCCGCCGATCGCTTCCGCGAGGACACGGCGGTGCTCCGCCCAAGCCGGGCAGACCTCCACCGTATGCTCCACCGTGTCCTCCGAGCGATCCAAACAGTAGTGACACCCGGGCGTTACCTCCCGCCTTATCCGGAACAGGTACCTCCCGAAGCACCCATGTCCGGTGAGGACCTGCGTCAACCGGAAGGTGAGGACGCCGTGGCGCCTCTCCAGCCACTCTTCAAAGAGGGGACTTATCGCTGCAATTGTGGCGTGCCTAGCGCTGGGTTGCGACAATCGCACTCTCCATGCCGCCATGAGATCCTGCCGGAGCTCTGTCTGCCGTGCCGCGATTTCTCGCGGCAGCGGAGTTACGCCCCGTCGTTTTGCCTCCTCGCGCCACTCCCACGGAACTCTCTGTCTGAGTCTGTGTTTCCGGACGCATACAACCCTGTTCTGTTCAAAGTGAGAGTGAACAGGCTTCTTCTGGGTAAGCTCGCTCCATCGTCGACTTTGTCTCTGTCATCTCTGACCTAGACTAGAGTCAAGAGCAAACCTATCTCAAATAAAAAAATAATGTGCGGCTCGTGAAATAGGGGTAAATTTGAGTAGTTTAGTCCTAGCAGGTAAGTAATAACAGCTCGAGCTCGTGGCTAAGTAATAACAGCCGCACGGGTCGATCCATCAGGTTAAGCTACGCTTGCCAGGGTTGTCCGTGGATGGGTGACCATCCTTACATACCGAGACTCCGCCGTGCCTCGGAAAGCACGTTAAGCCGTTGGTCCCGGCTGTCATTCGTAGATCTTTGACGATCGTTACGGGTCGTCAGAAGCCCGAAAGTCTGACAACCAGTCTTACCAAGGGCTATCGTATTACCCAGTTACTGGGTTGTGGAGGTCAGATAGGCAGTCGCTCAACGTAAAATACTGGTATTCAGCTGCATCCGGTTAGACTGGAAGCCGACCCCAACATAGTTGGGAAAAGGCTAGGCAGATTGATTGAGTCCTAGCAGGTACGTCCTTACAAAGCGGGGCAGCTACCCACCTGTCCGGCGCCCGAAGCCGCAGCGCTGCCAACACCTCCGGGTGGTGCAGCAACCCTAGCAGTACGTACTTCACCAGCGCGATGTCCCTTCTTACTGTTACCCTGGAGTACCCGACCATGCCCAGGACGAACAGACAACTCTGGTACAATATTAGTACCGGCTACTATTCTGAGTAACGACTTTAATTCACAAATGAAAAACCTAACAACTTTTAAAAAAACACGATATAATTCGTTTAAATAAAATAAAAAATAAGCAGTCATGAGGACTTCCGACAGAAGTGAAAACTTAAACGTAAAACTATGCATAGCATGTCACATGCTGGTGACGCGAATCCGTAAGATTTCGCCCTACCAACATAGCATATCGCTTGTCGGTGACGCGAAGCCGTAAGATTTCCCCCTAACAAAAATCGCTCAACTCGCCTAATGAAGTTTTCACTTCAAAAATTACATAAAATTGCATGTCGTATTCTGGCTACCTCTAAAACCCTGTGTTTTCCTTGCAGGAGAACTCAGAGGTCGCCAGGAAACGACTGAAAAGCAGGCCGTCATCAATATATCTACAGAAGATTACGATATCGCCATAACACAGTCTACTAGTAAACCAACCCTCACAGCGAAAGACAAAAGAAATATAATGAGGAATAACGTGCTACAGGTTCTGACAAAATCTAGCGTCATGCCGTTCCGCTGGCTCAAAAGTTCATACAGGTGTTTTTACTGCTACGACATTTTCCAAGAGGCCTCCGAATTGAAAAGTCATCAGCAAGAACATACGGGGAATGCGATCAAAGCGCAAGCTATGAAAAATTATTGGGAGCCCGTTGTTTATATCGACGTATCGAATCTATCGTGCAGTCTTTGTCCTGATAAAATTACTGATTTATACAATTTAATCGATCATTTAATTGCGATGCACGGAGTGGAGTACAACAAAGATGTTGGGATATGTATGGTGGCTTTTAAGCTAGATAATTTTAATGTAAGCTGTCTCGCTTGTGGTGCGAATTTCTACACATTTGGCCCTTTACTCCATCACACAAATAAGGACCATAAAGGAACGTCAGCTATACTTTGTGACGTTTGCGGCCAACATTTCAAAGATGCGAACTTACTTCGTCTTCACGTGAAATCTGTTCATGAAAACGCACTATTTCTTTGCACTGAATGCGGTGAAAAGTTCGACTCAAAATCTAAACTAAAAACCCATCAGAAAAACAGTCATGATATGGAAAAGAAATATAAGTGTGCGGACTGTTCAGAAGTGTTTCAGAGCCACTATAAGAGGTCTAGACACATGGCAGCCGAACACAAGAATCGGCAAGAAATCAAATGTCCCCATTGTCCGAAGACCTTTGTCTTTAGAAGCATGATGATGACACATTTACGCGATTCCCACCTTAAATTCCGTAACCATATTTGTGGAGTGTGCGGCTGGAAAGCTTTCAACAGTAATCGGTTAAAAAACCACATGTATAAACATAGTGGGGAGAAGAATTTCAAATGTGAGGCCTGCGACAAGGCGTTTACTACTAAGAAGATAATGAAGGCTCATTTTGCGAGGATGCACAAAAATCCTCTACCTTCTATCATGCAATATGATAATCCTTATATTGGACAAGTTTAAATGATTTTCCGCCTCAATGTATTCGTAGACTTTAAGGAATAGTGGTTAGGGTTATAGATCTCAACAAGTGTTGGCAGTCTTTTTAATTTCTTAGTTGCTTAGTGCTTGTTCACGTTAACTCGCGGGCGCGGTGGCGGGCGCGGTCACGAAATATTAAACACATTGCATAATTATTATTATTATTTATTTACTTCAGATACAGTGATCCATATTTTTGTTAGTAGGTATACTTACGAATTATGTTAGTAGCAAGATTCAATACACACCACAATCATACTATTATAACTAAAATTAAAAACATTGCATTGTGTACTCTCATAAATAAAATTACAATTATCTTTAAATTCATTAAACTGTTTAAAATCATCAATATTATTTAAAGTCAAGAAATCAACTAAAATCTTTAAATTAACTATTATCATACAACAAGCAAGTGTTCCCGTACAAAACGCAGGTGCGGTAGAAGTGAAACCACCCGCGTGGTGGTGGCCGCGTGTTCTACGTGAACAAGCACTTGTCATTTTCCCTCTGTTACTTGCAATTAAATGAATAAAAAAGTGTCGGACGACGAAATTGATGACCAATCAAACATTGCTAGAATTTTTCACTCGGCACCTTGCATTCAGACTTGAATGTAAGAAAATGTAAACCTCAGAAGACGGAGTCAACATCCGGTCATACCGACACTCATCTCTTGTGGCCTTCAGTAGTTGACAGAAAGAACGAGGGTATTTCAGTAGGTTTTTATGGCACTCTTGGTGCCGTGCGAATCAGACAAAAAAAGACGGCACTGTTTGTGCCGTGTTTTGATAAAGTGAAAGAAAAATTATCCTTTATTCAAATAAACTTTCTCCTCAATGATCTGTCTTATGTAGCCGATTGTAAATTGATGTACGTAACTGCATGTTATGTGACTAAGAAGTGCAATAACTACTGGCAACATTGCAATATTGTTCGTGCTTAAATGCATAAAAGTATCAAATTATTTATTTAACTCTTTGTGTACTCGTAGAAGATAAGGCACAAGTAGATATTTAATGTGTGTGTTGAGCACAAAGGTCAATAGCTTAATCACTAGGTTTAAAACGCGAACCTTCGCATACTTTTCATTATTTTTATTACATTTTTTATGTGTAGGTAAGAAATGCACCTAATAACAGAGATGCAAATTCTGAATATATTTTATCTTAATTTGTGACGTAAAATTATACACGACTTTTATCATAAAATTGTATTTTATTTCACATTCTCTGCTTATAACTACATGCATTTTCAATGGATAAAGTAGTCGTGCTATCTAAAATTAGCATAATATGTACCGCATAACATCGGAAAACCCAAGTGTTTCGCAACAAACATAAAACAATGAGAGTATGTGAATAGAAATTCAGCCTTACAACTCTAAGAAGAAATTTTCTTCTTCCAGGCATTGCAAGCACTGAGGAAACTCGACGTAAAACAGAAATAAAGCGAGAAGATATTCCAGATACAAAGCCATTGCAGAAAGTTACAAATGATTCTGAAGTGAAAACTACCAAACCATATGGTGTACTAGAGACCCAAAAGATTCTAAGAGAGAATGTCGCTCGAGTGCTTGAAACATCCACACTAATGCCGTTCAAGTGGCTCAAAAACTCATACAGATGCTTCTACTGCTACGAAATCTTCCAACAACCCAAAGATTTAAAAGAACACCAAGAAATTCATAAAACAGAAGAAATTGCAACGAAAATGAAATCGTTTTTAGATCCTGCAGTAAACGTGGATGTTTCGAGAATCTCATGCAAACTATGTCCGGAAAAAATTGACGATTTATATTCATTAGTTGATCATTTGATTATAAAACATGGTATAGAGTTTAATAAAGATATAGGCTTATGCATGAACCCTTTTAAACTCAATAATATCAATGTTTCCTGTGCTGTATGCGATGGAATCTACCAAACTTTTGGCCGGCTTCTATTCCACACAGATAGGTACCACAAAGGCTCCTCGAATGTTCTCTGTGATATTTGTGGGAGTCATTTCAAGACTACTCAACGATTAAAGGAACATATAAACACTAAACACGACCATAAAACAGTTAAATGTAGATTATGTGATGACAAAATGGCGCCAACAACGGTACGAACTCATATGCAGAGAGTGCACGGGAAAAAATACAAGTGTTTCAATTGTACAGAAGTTTTTGGATCACATTACAAGCGATCCTTACATATGATGACAGTACACAAGAACAGGGAGACAATCAAATGTCCCCAATGTCCGTTAACTTTTGTCTTCAGAAGCACGATGATGAGACATTTAAGAGAATCACATTTGCAAGAAAAGAATGCCACATGCGGTGTTTGTGGTTGGAAATGCTTCGAAGGCAGCAGGCTTCAAATACACATGCTGAAGCACAGCAATGAGAGGAACTTTAGCTGCAGTGTATGCGGCAAGGCTTTCAAAACAAAAAAGACCTTGAAAACACATTGTAAAAATATACATCTGAAGATTAAACAGAAGAATGTGCGGCGAACTGTTCCGTCGTAATGGCTTTTATCGTAGAACAAAACTATTTTAAATTATTTTTAAGCATACTATAGGTAGGTACTTATATAAAGCTACAAAAAAAAACGTATGCGGTCGGCGGACCCGCGTCAGGAACGAAGTTTCTTCTCACGTATGATTTAAAACAAAAAAAAAACAAAAAACTGAAAATTTTCGCAGCCGCCATCTTGGATTTTCATTTTGACTTCACTATCGGATTTAGCACTTAGCACCCTCAAAAACCATGAAACCGACACCAATGACGAAAAATTTGAAAATTTTCGCAGCCGCCATCTTGAATTTACATTTTGACGTCAATATCGGTTTTAGCACCCTCGAATCCTGGAAACTATGCTCACGACGAAACATTTTTACCTAAGGATCTTTGTAGTTTGATAAAAAAAAAAAAAAAACAATAGGTTGATCAGTGATTTAAGATATTTTAAACTTCTAAATTGACGCTCGAAGTGAAATTGAGAAAACCTCTATTCAGTAATCATGTTAGTATTCACAAATACTCTATTAATCTAAAAAATTTCCTTACTAACTATTTAGGCAACAACATTCCTAAAATCATTAGTAATTAATATACCTACAGGGTGTAAGGGACAGCCCTCCGCAATTTAACAGGGTGCATTCAGGTCCTTATTTTGATTCATATTCTACCAGAAAATTTATCAGGAAAATTTTAATTTTTTTAATCGTTTTGTCAGTTACTATTCCTTTATTTCAATGTAAAATTGCATCTCTGTACGCAGCAGTCCATTTATGTAAATAAAAGTGCTTAATAAACGAACTATTTTGATACACTTTTGGTTTTATTTCGTTTCATATAAAAGCTTAATTGCCCATTTAAAGGCCCGAGCTAGACAACGGTTCTTTTTTTACAGATGACCCGTGCCTTAACATTTTTAACATAACATCACGCCTATATTCCCCGTAGGGTTAGGCAGAAGTGCACCTATAGTACACCCACATTTCGCCAGTTGTGTTTAAGTCCCATGTAACAGGGGGCGAGCCTATTGCCATCAACCGGGCGCAAATCCAGACTCCGGGCTGCTGCTGAGAAATTCCAGATGGAGAAACTCAATAATACACTGCCCGACCCGGGAACCGAACCCAAGACCTCATGCTCCGCAGTAGCGCTTGCGAACACTCGATCAAGGCCCGTGACTTAATTTACATTTCAAAACACTTGATTAAACCATTTTTAAATCCACCGGGAATCTATCACAGAGGACATCTAACGCGATTATTCTCTCATTTCAGAACAATCATTGGAAACAAGACTTATTGAAAAAAGTCGAAAAGAACAGCTCGCGACTATATTGACACTCATCATACACAACTCAACTATAGTACCTTTTAGGTGGCACAGAAGCAAATACATGTGCTTTTACTGCAAATCTGTGTTCGTCGAAAGCGCAGAGCTTAGAGAACACACGGATTTTGAACATAGAGCCATCAATACCCGGGATGTCATTGTAAGGACGCTGTATACAGGAGGAAGGGCAAAGCTTGATATCTCAAATCTTTGGTGCACCAGCTGCGCAAGTCAATTCGATGATTTCCAAGAATATTTGGAGCATCTATCAGAAACTCATGACCTTAGTATAGATAAAGAATCCTCCCAATCCTTTGACTGTTTCCATTTAGCTGATAATGGAATGTTTTGCGTAGAATGTGGACAGTACTTCCGATTCTTTGGACCTCTACTCAAACATACGTACAAGTATCACATCGAACAGATTCTGTGCGAAATATGCGGACAAGGATTCTCTGAAAAACATAACGTACACAACCATATTAAACTAATTCACGGTATCAAGTCTTGTAAGCATTGCAACGAGACTTTCCGAACCCAGTACGCGTTAAAGAATCACGTAGACAATGTGCATCGGACGGACAAGCTTCAGTGTCCGATGTGCCCAAAAATATTGGGAAATAGATACTTAAAGAAACGACACTTGGCTTTAGTCCATGACTGCAAAAGCGCGCAATTAGTCTGCGAATATTGTTCGAAGATTTTCACCAGAAATAATAAGTACGTCCAACATAAGCTCAGAGTGCACGATAAGGAGAAAAATTGCACGTGTGAAGTTTGTGGTCACAAGACTTTTAACGAGGACTGTCTGAAGAGACATATGGTGGTACATTATGATGTGCGGCCTTTCAAATGCGGGATCTGCGATAAGGCGTTTAGACGGAAGAAGACGCTTGCCTGTCATCTGAAGACGCATAAAACTGATAAGACCGCGCTTGATGTTGATCGCTTATCGTAGGAAGTTAATAGGATCCAATTACATTGTTAAATGATAAATTATTTCTGTTACAAAACACGTTTTTACTCGTCGAAAATAAATTATGTTTTAAAACTAGAGGAGAACGGTGTTTCGTATTCGACAATTCTGAGAAGAAACACCGAAACAAACTAAGAGGTCACAGTCTCTTTTAAAGTCCAGACATAATCTTGCGTCAGGTCATGTGAGGATCACGTAGATTTGTGTCTGAGATGGTATTTTGAGGAAAGAACTACACAGATTGGAGTGGACCTATCCACTCAGTGCACGCATTTGTCAGTAATCGCGTAGCTCAACTCAGGGCTTAAGGAGCTCAACGACTCGACGACCAATACCAAAGAAAGGACATTTGGGTAGGCCGCATAAAGTACTCAAACTGCCAAGCATTCGCAAAAACTAACTCAAAAAAAGTTACGCACATTCACAGTAATTAAAATAATAATAACATAATCTGTGTATATATATATATAGGTACCTACATACATACATATTATAAATTAAAGTCGGTTTTCGTGTCTGTCTGTGAGACCGTAATGTTCTTCTGCAATGGTTTTAATGCGGTTTTCATCATCATTTAGAGAATTTATCCCGGAAGGTTTATGTGAATAATAATATTAAGATTAATATTAAACATATACCTACAGGGTGCAAGGGACAGCCCTCCGCAAACTGATGGGGTGAATTCAATAATTCAAACTAAGATGACCGGTACATGAAATTATTTCAGGATCGTTATGGGAATCCAATAAACCTGATTTGTTTTATTACCTCACACGCAATGTATCGTTACCGTGGCAAAACACGCGTAGCGAACGGCAGCACAGCGAGCCTTCGGCCGCCGAGTAGGTATTTCAACATCCATTGCTGATTTTTCGATTTTAGCTGTTCTATTTACATAAATGGAGTGCTGCGTACAGAGAACGTAATTTGACATTGAAATAAAGGAATAGTAACTGAAAATACGATAAAAAAAAACCTGCTAATATTTCCGGTGGAATATGATTCAAAATAAGGAGTTGAATGCACCCTGTTAGTTTGCGGAGGGCTGTCCCTTACACCCTGTAGTAAAGAAATTTCGATGTTTTCTTAGTGGGATGTGCCCTAACAGGCTTTGCACAAAGGGGGTTTCGGATCGGTCTTTTGTGAGGTAACGATGCCCCCTTCCAAGAGCGCAGTCTTCATACAACCCGATTCCTATCGGCTTCCCTTCGGAACAGCCACTCTTCTTAATGTCTACTGTTGCCAAATAATATGGTAGGTACACCTGTGTATCACATCACATTACATATATTTAATACCAGTTTAAGATAGTCATTATAAGATTAAAAACATTACAATTAAAATGCCTACCATTTTTTTGTCTGAGTTTATGAGAACTGAACAATTTTTTCTTCGGCTTCCCTCTAATAATTGTAGCTGCGCCAGTGCCCCCTTCCATGTGCAGATGGTGACCACCGGGGTGGTTTTAGTGAGGTGAAAATCCCACACTTCCCGGTCTTATCCCCAAAGTCCGGGCGCCTTTTGAAGGTTTCCCCCCGAAAACAAAAAAAAATGGTACCTATCTAACGTAATCTATGGTGGGATATAAATATTAAAACCATATTATGCCAAAAGCTAGTATTTTGGTTTATGAAATAGGTTCCCTATTTTGTTCCTCAGTTACTAAGTTTCGGTATCGAGTTCGGTTCAATAGTTTTCCAATTAAGACGTTCCAAAGATATGAGTGTTAAGGTTCTATAAATATAAAAGCGTTTGACTGCGGCAGTAGTGCTAGGCACAGACGGTTGTTTTTTCTATACAATTGACATGTTGCGAGCGCAGTGCGACGCAGGAACTGTGGGCGCGTACCGGCGTCACACTGCTCGCAACGAACGTGCCAATTGTATGAAAAAAAAAAACAATCGTCGCGCCGCCGCAGTCCAGCGCTTCAGTCAAACGCTTAAAAGCCCGTAAACGATAAAAAAGTCTGAATACATTTTTTTTTTCGTTCCAGACAAAAGTTTCGCGACCCGGGAGGAACTGCGAAGAATATTCACGATAATACTAGGACATTCTACTATCATGCCGTTCAAATGGTACCTTAATCGTTACCGGTGTTTTTACTGCAATGAAACTTTTATCGACTGTTCAAAATTAAAAGAACACACGAATAAACATGACGAAATAAAACTAAACAGGATTCTGAAAAGGATTGGGTGCCACAGCCGGATTAAATGGGATATCTCTGAGATATCCTGCAAATTATGTCCTAAATCAATACAGAGTTTCGATCATTATTTAAAACATTTATCTGACGCTCACGATTTAGAAATTGACAGAGATGTATTTGATAAGTATTGCTACATATTCAATTTGTCTGACGATGGCATGGTTTGCATCAAATGCTGTGAGAGTTTCAATTTCTTCGGACCGTTGCTAAGGCATGTCAACAAATTCCATAATAACGCTCAAAAATATGTTTGTGATTACTGTGGCTTAGCTTTTACACTAAAAGGGACAATCAAGCACCATATAAGAAACGTTCACACAGATTTAAAAACAACTTGCACAATTTGTGGTAAAAACTTCAAAAGTAAAGTTCGTTTAGCGAATCATAGCAGAACAGCTCATAAAACTGGTAAATTTGCTTGTGATATGTGTCCTGAAACATTCGAAAGTCGGTATTTGAGAACATGTCATATTGCTTTAGGTCATAACGTGAAAAGTATGCAGTTCCCTTGCGAGAAGTGTCCTAAAATATTTACTCGAAAAAGCGCTCTTTCGAAACATGTGTCTGTGGTACATTTAAAGGAGAAATTCACGACTTGTCACCTCTGTGGGCACAAGGGGTATGACATGCAGGCTTTGAGGCGTCATATGAACATCCACGATCCAGCTAAGCATTTTAAATGCAATCTTTGTGGTATGAGATTTAGAATGGAGAAGACTTTCCTTGCTCATATGAGCAAGCATAATAAAAATACTCAGGAGCTGTATATCCTTGGGTGATAGAATGTGATTAGGAATGATGTCTTAGGAATATTATGTATAATATTCTGGAAAAAGCCGCTCGAATTGTGCTGAACCGACCCGAACATGATTATTAAGCGAGGGTAGATGCCGAATGAAGTAGGCCGATCGGCACGAGCCGAATGAAAGCTGAATATGATCATTGTTTCGCCTCGGCTTTTTCGTTCAATAGGTAAATACTGCCGAATCGAATGTGTGTAGCCTCTGAACTAGGCTCGATTCTTAGGTCAGACTGAGTGATATATTTTTTTCTATTAGATTTTTTCCGAAGTAGCCCAATTCAATGGATGGCGAAACTATTGTCATTGACCAGGCGCTAAAGCCAAAATTACATTACGAAATTAGTGAGAGTCCCGTATTCCGCCACCGCAGCGGGCGCGGGTGAAAATCGCTCCGTGAGTTCTCAGCCTGGCGCTCCCGCCAGGCGAAAAAGTCGCCCTATAATTTTATTTCACTAATTTCATTATGTAATTTGGGCTTTCTGACAATACTTGCGCCCTGACTCGGCCCCCATTTCATAGCACTTAACAAGCGATAGTGGATTTATCTGCCTACCAATTAGGGGTCATGTATTATTTGTCTTATTACATTCAAGACTCAAATGGAGCCCAAATCAATATCTTTATTTCTAGATTTTTTATCAATTCTCAATCAAGTTGATCTTGTAAATAGTTTTTAAGGCTATATATTATAATAATGGAAATTCGATTGTAAAAATAAAAACTTTAGTAATTTTCTTTACAATATTTAATTATCGTTTTATTTTTAACCCCTAAATAGACGGTCGCTTCGATAAATGACTTATTTATCTCAACCAGCTAGATTTTTCCGGAATACGGTTTCCAGCATTCATAAAAAGGTAGTTTAAGATTATTTTTTATAATTTCCCCATTTATAATTGAACGTTATAGGTTTTCTAAATCCCAACAAATCTTGTTTCAGATTACGAGGACGAAGAGGCGAGGCTCGCTGAAAAGCAAAGAAAAGACGATCTCACGAGGTTTATCACCATCATCTTAGAAAACTCTTCGATTCTCCCGTTCAGATGGGCAGCTAACAAATACATGTGTTTCTACTGCTGCTGCTCCTTCGTTGACAGCGCAAAACTCAAAGAACATACCATCGAAGAACACAAAGGAGCAAATCTTAAAAACGTCCTCAGAACCTTAGTCGGAAGCAGTCGCGTAAAACTCGACACTTCGGAAATCATCTGCAAAAAGTGCGGACAACAATTCCATGTCTTCGACGAATTCGTGAACCATCTAACATCAAACCACGAGTTCAAATTCAACAAAGAAATAGCCAATTCTATCTTTACGTTTCATCTGTCTGACGATGTAATATCCTGTCAAGAATGTGGTCAGGAGTTCAGATTCTTCGGGACGCTATTGAAGCATGCTCACAAATTCCACAATAAATATAAAACATTCCTGTGTGAGATATGTGGACAAGGTTTCGTTGCTTATGCGAATGTGATCAGCCATATAAAAAACGTTCACACATACTCTCAAGGCCTGAAATGTCGAGGATGTGACAAATTATTCCGAAACACTTATTCTCTACAAATACACTGTGAAAGAGTCCACAAAACGGAAATGCTGAAATGCCCGAAGTGTCCAGAGATTCTCGCGTCACAATACTTCAAGAAGCGGCATTTAGCGCTCGTGCATGACGTCAAAAAACTGCAATTCAAATGCGACCAATGCGAGCTGTTATTTACAATGAAGAGTAGACTTGTTCAGCATAAATTGCGGACTCATTTGAAACAGAAAACCGTCGCCTGTGAGGTATGTGGCTTCAAAGTCTTTAATAACGAACTTTTGAAACGCCACATGGTTCGCCACGATGACTCGAGACCTTTCGAGTGCAAAATTTGCGAAAAGGCGTTTCAGAGGAAGAAGACTTTGGATATTCATATGAGGATTCACACGAATGATAAGAGGTATGTATGTAAGGAGTGTGGGAGGGCCTTCGTGCAGGTGACGAGCTTGAAGTTGCATGTGAGGTTGCATCACGGAGGGGCTGGAGGAGCCGAAGGGGCTGGAGGGGCTGCAGGGACCTCTTGGCATTGATGTAAGTTTTGACGTTAGTTTAGCTTCATCTTTGTGTAAATAAAATAGAAAAATAAAGAAAGACACATAGGTTTATTAGATAAATAAATATATTGTTCAGTTAAGAATGCGTTTAGATTCTTTCAACCTGTTTTGGGTCAGGAAGCATGACCTCATCCTCAGCCTATCGCAGTCCACTACTGGACTTTTCTCTCCTAAGTGGTGCCACTACTCCAGAGCGGATACGGGGGGGGCAAGGGGCTATTTAGGTATGAGGAACAGGGTGTAAAGTTCACTTATCCTCCTTAGAAAAGGAGGATCCTCCGACCAGACTGGTGGTTGGTGGTTGATGACGGGATATTGTATATATTAGGCTAGTCGCGCGGGCCGTCAGTGTGATGCGTTCGCATGTGGCGATGTAGATATACTGCCACACAGGGCCATGCCCCCCCCCCCCCCCCCCAGCAGGAAACATAATAGAAAATTATCATTATTAAACATATGATTTTTTCATTAAACATTTATTACAAGTATTTTTTATAGTTATTGTATGTCATTATTAAATAAATTAATCCCAAAGACATAGTACGGTACTTATAGTGCAGTACCAGCGGGGACACTCCTACTTGTCTGACCCTTCCCAGAAATAAATCCTGGATCCGCCCTTGCTACTTTCGAACATTTTGTACGAACCATCAATGATGCTGATCGGCTCTCCTGCACACGATGTGACCGGGTTTTCAATACCTTTGGCTTTGGCATCAGAGAGCTCACAAAAGGGAACAAAATTAGTCTGGACCACTGTCATCAGATACGGTGAAGAGGACTTTATTACTATAATATATGAACCACTGCACACTACAGGAAGGCACACTGCACTGTTTTGTACCTACTGGAATGCAATGAGCCATAAAACTTAGCCCGACAATTTTTTAACCCGCACTGGATTTTTAACTCTCGGTGATGAGCCGAGCAATGAGAATCCAACGGAGTGCATGCCAGCGTGTAAAAAATACACTGTCGGATTTTTCAACTCTGCGGTAAGCAGAGCGTTGAAAATCCAATGCGCGATAAAAAAAAATCGGCCGTGGTACGACGACTGATCCTACAATCCGCTATCTTCTCTCACGGACTAATCGCCGAATCCTATAATTTACGGACCGTTATTGGTTAAAATTAAGACTCTTGTATCTTTACCAATAATGATGCAAAGACCTCATAGCTTTGCATAGTGGACCCTCCCATATGGAAGTAGCTATCACAGGTAAAATTAGCTTACGAATCTATTTGCATGCCCAGTTTGGCAATAAAAAATGCCAATCGTTCCCCACGACACCACTAAACTCGATGCCACAGATGGTGTCGTGGGAATGACAGATATCACTATTCCCCGTCCCCGTGACACCACCGAAGTGTTGTCCCGCTCAACTGCCATTGGTAAGCAAACCGATTCGGTTTTGTTTATAGGAACCGAGCGTTAATAACTCCCATGACTACAGGCCCTTCAGTTTTCTATCCCTGTTTGCTATGTCGCTAATTCCCGCTAGACTATGGTGACAGACGAGGTACTTAGCAGGCATTGTTTGCATCTGGCTCACTGAAATGATCCGAAAACCCGGATCTGATATGTTTCATTTGGATCATCGGCTCGTGGATATAAAATACAGAATGTTACTTGTTAGTGCAAACATTTTATACATAAAACGACCTTATAGTATTGGATATGTAAGCGCCTTAGTGGTCATGGATAACGGCAACGAAAAACTATGAGAGTATGAGTGATACACATTTCATTTGGTATCTCTTTCTGACTTGTATAGATTGTAATATGTCACTCGCGAGTCAGTAGTAAAGTAACTCAGTGTGTCTCAGTCTCCCTCTCTCGCTCGCTGCTCAGTCGCCTCGCAAGCGACGTCGCGCTGAAAGAGCACACAGCAATGTTTCAGATCCAAATGATGCGTTTGAAACGGTGTTACTGAACCAATCTTTTGAATCACTTCAATGATCCGGATCAGTGAGTCGGCTCCGTAAAGAGTTGCACACGCCTGTACTTAGTAATAAGTTAATTAACCTTTTAACCGCCCGACTTCATATCAGTTGTCGTGCCCCCAGCGCCCGGCACAGTGAATTATTACGGTATTTGGTCGTAAATATACGACCCTGGCGAAATGGACATGAAAATATTTGTCGGATTAATCCGGCGTTGGCGGTTAAAGGGTTAAAAAAAAAAACAAATTGTTTACTCCATATACATTTAATTATCACCCAAAGTAAAAACAGTATTTACACTCACTATTTACATCAATCCTCAAATCTAAACATATTATTGCAATCGCACCCTATATTATGAAATGGATTCCATATATTATGTAGAACAATTTTGTAAGTAACCTGCCCCTTTAAGATCAAAAATCAATTTGGAATCCTTATCGAAACATAATCTATAGGTACAAATAAATAAAATTGAAGTATCTATTTCTAATGTCAAAATAACAGCTTTTTACTAAACGCATATGAAAGTATATACGGTACTTACTTATAACAAAAAACATTTATTAAACATTTTGTCTGTCGTGTCTGTTTGTTCCGGCTGATCACTGAAACGGCTGGACTGGTTTTGACGGAACTCACTGGCAGATAGCTGATGTTATAGGGAGTAACTTAGGCTACTTTTATTTTTGAAAAAGAATTAGGGTTTCGCGCAAAAAAAATAAATGAAAAAACCCATGAAATTGTAAACAAAATCCGATCCAAACAGAGAAGTATTGACATCCACGCAGGCAACAACTAGTTATCCATACATTTGGAAACATGGATTTTCTTTAAAAAATACTGTGGCACTGTCTTTTTTCCAATGCTAGGACCCGAATTTGGAGTATTTGTACAAATATTCGTGTTACTTCTCTAACACATAACATCACGCCTGTCTTCCTCGAAGGGTTAGGCAGAGGTGTACCTAAAGTACACCCACATTTCGCCAATTATATTTAAGTCACATCTAATAGGGGGCGAGCCTATTGCCATCACCAGGCTGACATCTAATCTTCTCTAACACAATCTTTAATATTTTTATCGTCCGACTGACGCTGTACTAATACTCCAAGTAGATGGCATTGTCTTGTAGCCAACCTTTGGGTTTAAAAGAATTAAGAAATTCTATTTTTGACAAAAACAGAACAACTAGCGTAACTAATCTAACTACACAGCTCACAAAAGCTTCACATCACAAGCCCAATTCCCGTAATTAAAAACGTTCAAAATCTAGTCGCAATCTCATGTCAGCGACAATCAAATGTCAAAAATGTAGGGAAATTATAGGTATTTTTGACATATTGAGACCGAGATCACACTGTGAAAACATAACATAACATCACGCCTTGTTTCCCTATAGGGTTGGACAGAGGTGTACCCAAGGTACACTCACACTTCGCCAGACTGTGAACGTTCTTAAAATTATGGGAATTGCCCCTCAGATCTGGAAATAGTGCCTCACTGCTCTCCTTTGCACCGAGTCGTTATTCCAGATGCATATAAGCCGGTGCAGACGTGGCGAAACGCAATGCAGCGCAGTTGTCACTGTCAAACACATATCAAGATTTATAGCGCTACTAGGTTATATATGCGCGTGGACAAATTCGGAACTAATTCTGCCATCTTGTTTTTAGAATTCCGTACGTCCGAATGAAAAACGGAACTCTTAGGGATGATTTATACTAGACCGTGCCGCGTCCGTGTCTGCTCAATTTGTAGGGACCAAGACACGGACGCTGCAGGGTGTAGACTGCTTCTTAAAAAATGTTCGAGAAGTTTGGAACGGTTCATGCCCGGCACAGTCAAGTATTAGCATTCCTTATAGGATCACTCGTGTGTCTGTCTGTCTGTCCGTCTGCCACAGCTAATTTGCTCCGAATCTAATGGACCGATTAAGTTGAAGGTACACATATGAATTTCTATGACCCAAACACGAAAGTGTAACAACGTAAACAAGTAAATTTTGAATATGGGGGGTCCCTTTTGGAAGGCAAATAAGAAAATTAAAAAAAAAGTTTTGCAAACTGTACCGTGTGATATATCAAATTAAACGGCTTACTGTGAGGGTCTCAAATATATTTTTTTTTTATAATATAAAAAAATATATATTTTTAAAGTTATTTAAGAAAATAGATGAAAATTAACCCCTTATCTCCAAAACTACTGAGCTTAATTTTTTTGGTTCTAAGACATGCCGGTTTCCTCTCGATGTTTTCCTTTACCGTTTTGAGAACTAATGTAAGTTTGTTTATTTTCAACGTTATTTCAACTAGCGCAGAGTCGATATTTGTTTGGCAGTGACATTTCGCCCCGCATCGACACACGTGCGCGGCCCTAAGGGTGTCCCTACACTAAATGACCAACGACGATCGATGTCATGTGAGACCGATAGATACAATCGATTGAAATGGTTGATCGACGTTGTTCGAGTGAGTGCTAAAGCTTGGGTTTCCTAGGGAAGCGGTCCCATCACATTATAACGGTCGTCATGAAAATCTGTCATTTTCACCAATATTTGACATTAAGGTGTCAAAAAACTCTGTATTTGGACCGCCGTTATTGTGTGACCTTTCACCGCTTTATTAGGTAGCCAAAGCTTTACCTAAGGCTACCCGTACCTACACTGATCCATTGCGAGCTCCACTATTCATACATTTTGCAGCATCTTACCGTTTACGTATGCCAGTGGCGAATCGCTAAATTGATCACAAAATATCAGTATTTGGTGGTCGCGAACTCGCGGGTAGCCCATGTGTAGGTGCCCTTATTTTTAGCCTCAAGGCTTTCTAAACTACCTTTACCTGCCTAATATTTACGATATCACAAACAAAATTTAATTATTTACATACTTTAGCTCACTGCAAATTAACACTGCGTCTGACAAGCATTTCGATGTCTGACAGCCAAAAAGGGATAAGCGACATTTTTTGCGAAATCGACTTTTAAATATGGTTAGAATTGGCTTTTTGGCAGCTAAGCATCATCGATGCTTAGCTGCCAAAAAGCGACATTTTTTGCGAAATCGACTTATATACATATATCGATATGTATATAAGTCGATTTCGCAAAAAATGTCGCTTATCCCTTTTTGGCTGTTAGGCATCGATAATAAAAAAATCTCTTAAAAATTTATGGTGTGTTCCAAAAGTATATAATGGAAGTGTAAAGAAACATTCTTACGCAATCAATGAAATTAAATTAAGGTTAAATTCTTACGCATTCATCTGTATTTAGGTTTCAACTTTATATCTCACCAATTTTTTTCGACAATAATAGAGATGACGACAAATCTTTTTTGTCCGTCAGGTAGATTATTAAAAAATATTCGCCACGTATTTTTTCTTTTTTTACGTAATCAAAAGATTACGGCGATACATTGAGTTAAAATGTGGCACGACGTCACGCCTTGCTAGATTTTATACTGAGTTGTGACGTAGCGAGCTCCCACTCCCCAATTCTAATACGTTTTATCGAAGTAATTTTTTTATTAATATGATAGAGCAAAAACATACATACATACATAAACTCACGCCTTCTTCCCATGGGGGTAGGCAGAAACTACAGAACGCCACCTGCTACGATCCTTACATACTCCTTTTGCCTCGTTTACATTCATACATCTGGTCATACACGCACGCCAGTTGCGAGTACTACGCACCTGACCTTTCTGAAGAACATCACCAATAAGATCACTATATGTCTTCCTAGGGCGTCCCCTTCCGGCGTTTCCACTCACATCTGCCGTGTAAATACCTTTTGTAGCAAAAAATACGTGTCTAATATTTTTTTTTATTATCTGACTGGCGGACTAAATAGAATTTCTTTTTTTTTAATCAGGCATCATCCCCATTGTTTGAATAACATTATTAAATTGCTATTGAAAAATCAATAATCAAAGCACTCAATTTGTTAGTGGCATTACTAATTGGCATTCACAAATACGATTTCTGATCCATTTGTTTACATTTTCATCAGATACCATTGGAACGGCAGAGTAGCCAGTCTACTGGCGACCCGCCCCGGCTTCGCACGGGTGTAATTTATTTTTCGGCGACTTGGTTGCAAAAGTATTGTTTTTTTTCTACTTACAATCAACCTGTCTAGCCTTTTCCCAACTATGTTGGGGTCGGCTTCCAGTCTAACCGGATGCAGCTAAATTCCAGTATTTTACATGAAGCGACTGCCTATCTGACCTCCACAACCCAGTAAATGTACATTACTTGTCGTTGTGATTTTGTTCTCGTTGCTGGCTGACAGTCTTCTTTTGTTTTCGTCTCTTAGATAATATTTAGTATGTATGTATCTATGTATATATTATATGGCATATTTATCTACTATATAGCGTATGTATGTATCTGTGTATCTATTATAGTATACTGTACTTATATACTTTTAATTTGCACCAAGAACAACCCCATTTAATGTCCATAAAATCACTGTCCTTTCCAAGGTTGCCTGGAAGAGATCGCAGTATGCGATAAGGCCGCCAATTGTATATTTTGTAGCTTAAGATGTATCTTTATGTAATGTGTAATCTGGTGTACAATAAAGTATATATAAATAAATAAATAAATGGGTAATACGATACGACTGTCAAAGATCTACGAATGACAGCCAGGACCAACGGCTTAACGTGCTTTCCGAGGCACGGAGTAGTCTCGGTGTGTAAAGATGGTCACCCATCCACGGACAACTCCGGCAAGCGGATCGACCCGTGTGGCTGTTATTACTTAGCCACGAGCTCCTCTCCCTCCTTTTTTTTCTACTTACATAAAAACTTAATTAGGTTTTATTAAATTTATAAACCTTCCGTGAACTATGTAACTGATGGTGAAATTCGCATCAAAACCCGTTGCGTGGTTTAGGAGGAGTTAGCGGATATACAGACAGACAGACAGACGCGGAAAGCGACTTTATTTTATAGTATGTATTGGTGGCTACACTGACTGTTAAATAGGAGCATTACAAATTATAAAACATATTTGGTGAAGCCTGAAATATTAGCAAAAGAAGAAAATTGTGAGGAAACCGGCATGGCTTAGAACCAAAAATTCGAAGACATGTGACATCCACCAACCCGCACTGTCCGCGTGGTGCACTACGGCCCACTCCCTCTTACAGAGAGGAGGCCTGTACCCTAATTGCGTAATTCACTATCAATCAGAATCCGAATCATTTTGAAGCTAATTGCTACTGCAATACTTCTTAAATTCGAAAAATTAGTCTGCTCAACAACGTAAAAGACGTAATGAATGTTGTTGAACTGTCAAAATGAAACCGATTCCTACTGTAAGTGTGTTACGTTGCCCCGCTGAGTCCCAAACATTATTGCTTAGTGCATCATATTATTATTAACTATATTCGATCTATTTACATTTCAATATTGTCTTTCACTGACTAGATGTTACAATGTTTTCTTGAAGACAAACATAACATCACGCCTGTAATCCCCGAAGGAGTAAACAGACATTTTCGCCAGGGGGCGTGCGCCCATAGAGCACGGAATCGCCGCGCCGGCAGCGTGTAGAGACGGTAGTACCTACTGAAAAAAATCGTAGCGGCGAAATTGCGTTGAGCGCACATCTTCTGTCACGGACTGCCTTTAAAACCGTTAGTTTCGGTTTTAATGGCGACATTAATTTAATACAAGGGAAGGGCTAGTGGCCAGTTATCATAAAAATTACAATAAGATAAAATAATTCGTAAATTCAAAAATTTTATTTTCAAACAACTAAGTGATAAAGCTCTCTCTTTCCTTCAATTCGGCTACTCTTTGCACGTTATTCGTTTTAATTTCATTGATGCGATGTTATGATCCGTGACCCCGGCAAATGACCTCTGCGCTATATACAGGTTGCTCCAAGATGCTATTTTAGAAAATTGTAAATAAATCAACAAATAATAACGTTTAATGTAATTAAAATATCTTCACAAAACGAAAACGCGTACCTTATGCGTGTGTTAAATTAATGTCACCATTAAAATGACACGCTGTGTACACTGTTACATTTTGATCGTTTTAATCTCGTGGAGGGTCGATCCGGTGCATGAAACACTATCGATTTGTAAAATAAATATAAAAAATAAAATTATTTTTTCTTTTAAACTCGAATCAATTCTCGTATTAGTGAAAAAACAATGCGAACCATTAGTAGGTACCATTCGAAACTCATTTCGTAACATATAGAATGTGTGTGTATGTGGTAGATAACATTATACGCATACGGAAATACGAACCATTTCACAAATGACGCGTAACTGGAGGTAGTTAGGTACGCACCGACGACGACGCGACGTAGGTAAGTAGGTAACTAATTCGTGGCGCTACTACTGGTTTCATGCATTTTGCGAATATTACGTTATCACTTCCTTGTTTTAATTTTAAGAGCGTTGTCACATTTTGCACCTCCCTCGCTCACAGAAGATCAAATTTTTAAGAATGTTAAATGAAAAAATGCTTTTTTGAAAAATGCAATCAACGGGCGGTCTACAAAATACATAACATCACGCCTTGTTTCCCCGAAGGGTTAGGCAGAGGTGTACCTATAGTACACCCACATTTCGCCAGTTATGTTTAAGTCCCATGTAATAGAGGGCGAGCCTATTGCCATCTACCGGGCACAAATCCAGACTCCGGGCTGCTACTGAGAAATTCCAGATAGAAAAACTCAATAACACTGCCCGATCTGAGAATCGAACCCAGGACCTCATGCTCAGCAGTAGCACTTGCGACCATTAGACCAACGCTACAAAATAATATTAATTTAATAAGTAGTTATCAAAAACACATTACTATTGTGTTATCTAATAAACCTAAGTATTATGATCTTTTTTGAGATGATGTAAATAAATGCCACAATAAAAATGTGTTTTTAATAATTACCCATTAAATTAATATTAATTTGTAGACCGCCCATTGATTACATTTTTCAAAAATGCATCTTTTCATTTAACATTATTAAAAATTTGGTCCCGTGTGAGCGAGAGAGATGCAAAATGTGACAACTCTCTTAAGAGATACAATGCTGTGTAAGTTGTTGAATTGAATAGTATTTTATTTATTTAAACTTTTGACGCTCAAAAAAGTACAAAGGCGGACTTAATGCCTTAGGCATTAAATCCGCCACTGAGTGAGCCGCCGTGAGTTGGTTTATTTTGTAAGTTAAACCACCCGTTCAAGGGATTAAAACGATCAAAATGCAAAGATGTAGTGTCGTAGTCTGAGTAAGCGGTGACGAGCTTGGTTCGTATGGAATGTGTTGACAACGCCGCCTCCAGCAGCGGCCGCTGAGGCGTCGCCGTGCTCTGTGGGGCGAGCCCATTGCCATAGTGACATTTTTTTACAGCATGTAGTATGTGTAACAATAGAAAATATGAATAAATCTTTATTTATAAATGTAACAGACTCGGGTTGCTAGTGAAACGATTTAACAACGTTTTTGCCTGACGTAAATTAAAAATATAGGAAGGTACTTGAGTATGAGTAGGGAGCACTTGACAAAAGGGAATAACTGACATATAGGTACTTTTAGGAGGCACAAAATAATAATAGATTTACAAGATTCGTTGGAAACTTCTCAAAAAATATCCATTATTAGTAATTATTATCATTTCGTCAATACTACTGACTTGAATCTCCGGATTTATGACACTAATGAGTTGTGTGAGCGAACAGACTCAAAAATATATTGGAATTCAGAAAAGTTTTGGGAACAGAAACTCAATGTCAAACATCACAAAGTTCAAATTCCATTGAAACAAAAAATTCAAGACATTTCCATTACAAACGGTCAATCAAAAATGAACTTTGATCACATAAAGCTAAAGTAGATAGTTGATTAAGTGGCAATACATGTGAATTATCTAAGATTGTGTACGAGAATATATTAATGTATTCAAGCATGGTGATTATTCGTGATCGGATAATCGGATGCATATTTACCTAAAGTTAAATTTTCGCTGAGAGATTATGGAAGCGGCTTCTTAATTTTTTTTTTCTTAATATAAATCCCGGGATTCCAGAAAATCCGGGAATACACAACTAATCGGATACATGGTATAGAAACACCCCCGATGCAAATATATGTGTATGTAGGGTGTAAGAAAAAGGGTAGTGCGTGTCGATTCTATAGTCAAAAAGTAATAAATTTATCAATTCCAGAATTGCGAAATTTTTACGATCGATACAAAAGTGCATTCCATATTAGCCAACACCTCAACTTTAGGTAAATATGCATCCGGATATCCGATCTCTGGTGATTATAAACATAGCCTCCGTTTAGGCTAGTTTCCTAGAAGAGCGGTGGCCGCCACATAGCGTTCGCAATGTACCGGCGAATGACGTCACGTCAAACGTTATTTATGAAAGTAACTTGGTGTATATTCCTAGGGAGCGTTTTTTTGTAATGTCAACTCCGCCGCCATCATTTTCATGGCAGCCGTCACAGCGGCCACCGCTCTTCTAAGAAACCGTAGCTTTAGGAGACGCCTAAGTCCAGCATTTGTCGGACATAGCCTAAATGAATTGGTAGCTATCTAAATAAATAAATTAAGAATAATTTACATACGTATTTTAACAATAAACTATTTTTTATCTAATTAACAGGATTGTAAAATTACTGTGCGATCGAAATATGAATAGATCGGGATATTATTAATTGCACATCAAATAAATAATCACTTATCAATTTATTTCCAGTACAATGATACGACAATCATGTCATAAATACTGACTGCCCAGCAAATTAACCAGAGCGTACTCATACATAATACTCACACTCATAGCAAAATGACATGGCGACTAAAATTAACCCCGAGGTTGGGTTCGGTTAGGTTACTTCAAACCTTCCTACATTATAACCTCCCCCCCCTCCCCTCCTCTCTCTTATTATTCTACCTGGTGATGGAAGAAAGCTTTTGGCCGCAGGATGTAGTATTCCGCCGCTTTCGCGGACAAGTGCCACCAGAACGCACAAAGACTTAGTGCAACTAAGTGATACTAACATAGTTATTAAGTTTTATTTATTAACAAAATTGTTACTATATTTATTATGTATACTTAGGTTAAGGTATGTATCTATGGGTCTTTGTTACCTGATAATAAATGGTTATATTATTATTATTTATTATTATTCCTTCACATATAAATAGGAGCCCCGCAAATCGGGGCTCCGTCGACAAAGGATGCAAGAGCGAGCGAAGGGCACGAAGGGTAAGTTACAATAATTTGTTTTTCTTAAGAATGGTAAAAGGTAATGTGTGCTAGTCATTATTAGAGCTATGCATTAAAAAAAGGCTTGCTTATTTAGTTATTATATTTTGAGTTGAGTATTTTGCTGTGCAATCAGTAATTTTGATTGGAATCCGGATTATATTTGGATATAAAAAGTAATTTTTTCGATTTGCGTTTAAATACTACTCGAATAGATCTGGCATATTAAAAGAAATAAAACTTCGAACCGAAACAGGGCGTGTCCTACGCCCCGATGGCCGCGTCCTAACCTAAATCGATCGTCGCGCTATTCTATATGAATGTGACATAGTCGCGCGATCAATCAAGTCGCGTTTGTACGTCAATTCATGCAAACAATCGCGTTCAGTCACGAGCACTAACATGTATACTCTTAGGGAAATTAAGAAGCGATTTTCTCGTGAAATAACGGTGGAAACTTAGAGATGCCTACGTATTTCATAATTCTATGTGTTCCAAAACACTATGGTCGTAAGAACATAAAATTACAATCAATACAAATGAAGAAAATCAGTTTTAAAAGTAGCTAAAGTGCTCGTGACTGTACTAGCGCGAAGATCGGTTACTTTTTGTTTGGTTAGATTGGAGGCAATTTAAATAAAGCCCCTTTTTTTTATTTAAGTCGCACAGTAATGGGATCATAGTTAAATACTGAAAATGGCATTGGAGTTTGGACAGGGCTTGAACAAATAACTATGTTTTTATATTAAGGTCGCCCGCGAAATTCAAATTTTTTTAACGATTTTTGCAATTTGCAGCTCAGTGTCTGGGTGTATGTTGATTAAAGTATGATTCGCGACAAATATGTATTTACTGAATTATAATCATTAGAATCAGTAATACAATTCCTTAAGTTAGTATAATGTTGAAATGTTAATATTTCATTAAGTCTTAGAGTTGTATAGATGACTTTAATGATTACAATTTTGTAAATACATATTTGTTACGGTCGCGAATCATATTTTAATCAACATAGAACTTAATACTGACCTGAAATTTGCAAAAAACGTAAGAAAATTTGAATTTCGCGGGCTACCCTGGCGCTTTCACCTTAACAAAACTTATCACTTGCAAAAACCCCTATTGTATTCTAATATCATTTAGTGACTCACTCATTCTCTTCTACTGATTATTGGTTTGGTTAACTATAGGTAAGTTTTGAATCGAGTGGGAGATATGATTGATTATGAGTATTATATTTACATGGAGCGACGGGCTTTTGCTGTCCAAAAGTCCACGCAATCACGGGCGATTTTTTATCGCGAACTGAATCCAAGAGTATATTTTTTTGACGCGCTCTGTTGGATTTTCAATGCTCGGCTCAACACCAAGAGTTGAAAATTCAATGCACGATAAAAATCGTTGCGGAAAAAAATCGCCTGTGGATACGAGGGATAAGTACCGCGAACATGAAATTTTGTCGATAAAGTATCAAGGGTCTAGTCACAGTTACCAAGTCGCCGGTGGTAACATTATGTACCTATGTGAAAATAAATTAATTGCCAAAGTGCGCTTTTATCATTTCTACCGTGACGATATTACCGTGGACGTCCACGTCACGGCATCACGATAACACAGACAACTAAAATATATGGAAATATATTTAAAAAAAAAAACCTATTGTATATGAAGACACATTTAAATTTTCTTCCACGATAACGTTATAACGTACAAGTATTTCTATACATATTATGGACGATAACATTGTCACGTTAGAAATTATAAAAGCGCACAAATAAATAATTTAAAAACAGCTTTTTGCAAAATAAAAAGCCTCATCCCGAACTTCGGGTATCTACCCTATTTGAGTCATTTCGATAGACCAGCGACAGTGGCGCCACCTTCCCTACTCTTGCCAACCCCTCACGACACTTCTATAAAGCTATAATAAATGTTCGTGGCACTGGTATATGACATTAATTAAGACTATATTATTTACTTGATATCCTCAGAAGGCTTTCTTACTCCGCTGCGGTAAAATGGAATCCTTAGCGAAACTGAAGAAAGAGAGTAAACTATACCTCTTTGATTTTCTAGACAGATAGTCTGTTAAGACGTTGCTGTCTCCTGAAAAAAGTAAATACATAAAAAAGGTGTAATTGATATAACTGAAACTCGGAAAGGGGTCATTTTACTTCGTTATATCTCGGGGCCATGAGGTCCCGGACCTTTGGCAGTCGTACGAGGGGCTGAAGCCAACTCGCAGAGGCCCCTTAGACAATTTTAAGTGTTGAGGCACCAACCGACGATTATCCCTGTATGCACTATGCAAGTGCACCCAAGGACAATCCCCGGTTGGTGCAGAACATGGAAACGAAACATATTGGGCTATGGGTTTGGGTGGCTATCGTGGATTGGTTACCAAAAACTATGGAAAGACTATGTCCCTTGCCTGATCAATGCTATGTAATACACGGATAAAATGGGATGGATAAAAGGGGGTGACTTGCACACTCAATAATGGGCCCCCGAAAACTCATTATTAGGAACAAATTTTACTCCCAACTATGAAGGGGTCGGCTTCCAGTCTAACCGGATGCAGCTGAATACCAGTATTTGACATGGAGTGACTGCCTGTTTGATCTCCACAACCCAGTTACTGAGTAATACGATACCGCTTGGTAAGACTGGTTGTCAGACTTTCGGGCTTCTGACGACCCGTAACGACTGTCAAAGATCCACGATTGAAAGCCGGGACCAACGGCTTAACGTGCTCCGAGGCACGGAGGGGTCTTGGAATGTAAAGATGGTCACCCATCCACGGACCAACCGCGGCAAGCGTAGCTTAACCTGAACGATCGACCCGTGCGGCTGTTATTACTAAGCTACAGGCCCTCATGAACAGCTTTTAGTGTGTTAACAAAACCTGCTATTCCATACATTCTGTCAACTTATGTAAACACAATTGTATGAAAAAGCAGATTTTTTTATGTTTACGTATAACATTACGCCTGTATTCCCATAATAGGCAGGCAGAGGTGTATAGCACACCCACATTTCACCAGTTCTGTTAACAACATGTTTTTGTAGATGTATTTGTATATGTCGGAAATACGTTAGTCGTCGTTTGAATTATCGGGACGCTGGGCGCCCGCCACCAAGCGGCGCTCGACAGAGTCTACAACATAACGCTCGTCGACCGGAGTTAAGCAGAGTATGTCGGTGGCTGTCGAGCAGTGAACACGTTTAGAAACTGTCGCGCGTTCCGTATAGTTGTGTCGTGTACCTACAGTGTGTGAATAGCTAGTGTGATTAATTTGATCGTGAATTATAATTTGATTTGAACTGCAAACGGTATTTCTATTGCGCAATAACCAACACTACCCATAGCACGCCCACAGTAGTTAAAATATGGCTGACGATAACTAGAGAGATGTACCTTCTCCGTCATATAAATATAAATATATGAAAGTATCTTACCTAACAACAGCGGCTGTTTTTCCCCAGTTGTGGGCAAAACGTAGTCGTTCGCCGATAGGGACACGAACAGCGCGAATGGCACCACCCATAGGCATAGCGTGAAATATGCTAACACCTGCAATTTAAATATTAAATCGTTTTGTATCTACACTCATTCACTCACTCACAATTCGGTTTTAAAACTCACACTCGTGTTTTAAAAACCTCTATTGCACCAGTTTCATAAACTACTATTATACAGGACATTTTTTTATCACTACCCAAATTTTCACCGGGTGTTCTATCCATGAATATAAACAACTTTCACTATGGGGCCAACTCTGAAATCACGAAAAAAAATCGGCTGTTTCACACATTTTGGTCGAGTAGGCATTGAACTTTTGTATGAAACAGCAGATTTTTTTTTCGTGATTTCAGAGTTGGTCCCATAGTGAAAGTTGTTCATATTCATGGGTAGATCACCCTGTGAAAAAAAAAATCCCCAAAAAGGTCATTCAAAATTAACTTTACAAACTTAATCGCGAAAAAGAAACAGCTATCCCATAAAGTTTAGAATAGAACAGTAGATATTAAACTTAAGTATGGAACAAAATATTTTTTTTTAGAAAAAGAATTAGGGTTCCGTGCAAGAAAATTAAAACCCATGAAATAGTGAACAAAATCCGATTCAAACAGGAAAGTATGGACATCCACGCGGGCGAAGCCACGGGCAAGAGCTAGTAAAATCATATAATACCAACATACCTCGGAAAAATTATAAAACACGCTTCCAAAGAACTTGAATGCCAAGTAATGATGCAGTACCAGAGTCAGGATAGCAGTTATAAAGGTTACGCTGGTGACCCTGACCACTGGGAAGTCTCGGAGCAGTAGAGCATGCAGCGCTTGCTGCAGGAGGCCTAGGGCATTCAGATGTAAAGGTATGTCTTCGAAGATTTGAAGGCCTATGTGAATACAGGCGGTGGTCTGCAAAAAAAAAAACAAAAATAGGATTATCTGTCACAGATTACACGTGCATACAAAAAAGATAAGTCGAAAAAAAAACCAAACTTAAGCACGAAGTCCGTAGTTTCGGCGTTTCCTACTCCGTATCACTTACGGACATAAGATTAGTTCGGTTTGCGAACTAAAAATTAATGACAACACGATTTTACAGTTGTCCCTACGTCCGATGTGTGAAAATTTTAATTTTACACTTGTTACACGCTCTGTTGTACAGCGAGAAGTCGAGCGGCGTAGGAGAGAAAGCGCGCGAAGTGTTGTTCGCGTTATCATGACAATGTAGCCTTAGCATTACTGACTGGAAGACTTCCACTCAGCATGGTGCTGTGTACCCACAGCACAGCACTGATTTGAAGATTAAATTTTATTGTTTACTACCTGTGTTCCGCAACTTCGTTCGCTTCGTTCGCGTGGATGTCGTAAGATACACAATACAGGGCGACCCACGGATATGCCACATGTAGGGAAAGTACCTTGAATATTGTAGATGGAACATTTTACTGAAAGAAGACATTATTTGAATTTAAAAAACAATTTAAACTGCTTTCATAGATATTTAAATAATTACATGGTTGAACCGGAAATCGATCCCGTTACACGAGAAAAATAATCATTCTGTAGCTTTATCATACCGATCGAAAGGCTTCATCATAAGGATTATTTTTTGCTAAATAACATAGTGTCAAAAATAAAAGGAAGATCATGAATTTTAACTTAATTAATCAATTTAGCCAGCCGCATTGCGATGGACAAAATGATTTACGCGTCTTTCGGCTCAAGATACGGCTCGATTTGTTGCATACAACCAGGTACCTACTAATTACGTATCTCTTTATAATTTTATCATGCACTTAAATTATAATAGGGAAATGTTGCGTACTTCTCAAGTGGGTACATTTATTAGTAATAGGTACTTATGATAATGTCAGTTGTATGTCCTTACGGCAATGTCAGCTTTTCATTTTTCTGAACAAAATTTCACATCAAATATTAAAATTCTTGGTCTTTCTTTTATTTGCGATACTATGTTATTTAGCAAAAAAAAATCCTTATAATGAAGCTTTTCGATCGCTATGATAAAGCTACAGGGGTGATTATTTTTCTGATGTAACGGGTTCGATTCCCGGTTCAACAATGTAATTATTTAAATATCTATGAATGCAGTTTAAATTGTTTTTTAAATTCAAAGAATGTCTTCTTTCAGTAAAATGTTCCATCTTCAATATTCAAGGTACTTTCCCTCCATGTGGCATATCCGTGGGATGCCCTGTATACTAAAATTACAGCCACAATTTAATAAAACTTCCTCGTCCCCCGACCCGCCGTGTTATTACTTTGTTTTCGCTTAGCGTTCTTTCCGACTTATTTCATTTTGCTCGGCTCCTAAGGGTCGTAGCGTCATGTTAAATAGCCTACAACCATCCCCGAGAATTAGGCTACCAAATGCAAAAAGAATTTTTCAAATCCGAATTTTTGTTCACAATTTCATGGGTTTTATTTTTTTGCGCGGAACCCTAATTATTTTTCTAAAATAAAAGTAGCCTAAGTTACTCCTTATAACATCAGCTATCTGCCAGTGAAAGTCCCGTCAAAATCGGTCTAGCCGTTACGGAGATTAACCGGAACAAACAGAGAGACAAACATTTTAAAAATTGTTTTTTGATAGAAGTACCGTTTTAACGTTCATATGCATTTAGTAAAAAGCTGTTATTTTGACGACATTACAAACAGACACTTCAATTTTATTTATTTTTGTATAGATTAAACCCTTTAACGTTTAGGTATCATAGCGTTCCACTGTTCCTTAGATGCGTTTTCAGATTGGCCGGAGAAGGCACACAAGAACAAAAGATGTTTTCGATAAATATAGTACGCGTCAAACTTGATAAAGGCTCTTAAAGGAAGCCATTCACGATTGCGCTATTAGCCGTGGCTCCAAAAACTAAAGTCAAATGGAGCGATTGGACATCCAGAGTTTTACATCACGCCAACGGATTTTAACATTCACGATCAAATTTTGGATGTACAGACGCTAGCACTGTAAGTTAACCGAAACTGTCAAATTTTCCCAATAAACCTTGAACCTAATGCTTTAGCAATAAAGTCGAAAATCTATTAAAGAAATTTGACAGATTGTAGTAGCTTGATGTGCTGGGGTCCATACATCCCGCCATTTGGCGCGATGGACTGACCGACATGCCCACCTTAAAATGCCCCCGAAACGATCAATTGCAATTATCAATTTTTACGTGATTGATCGCAATTGATCGTTTCGGGGACCCCTTACAGGGTCCCTGTCCGCGCTATAAAGGCATCGGCGTTCATTCCAGCTTGTCCCTCAAGAGATACAATGCTGACCGCGCTGTGTTGACCTGGAGCTGCGCTTTCGGCCATCATCAGCGCTGACAGCAACGCAGTCACTACAGACCGCGGCAGTAACGTCCTACTTAATAAGAAACATAATTATGAAGAGAATGGTACACTTACGATAACAGTCCATGTGATAATATATTTGGCCATAACTGTGTATTCTTCAACTAGTTCTGCTAAATAATATAGACCAGCAGCTGAAAACAAATACCTTTTGTTTTTATTTTAACCTTATTTTAGGCACAGGGGAAAATCTTACGGGTTCGCGCCATGCGACATGGTCTAACGAGTTCAACTACTTAACGCTAGAGGGCGCTGTAACCAAATTACTCTATTTAACACGCTAATTAACTTTGAAATAGATGTCATATTCGCATTTTTCTACATGGTCATGTGACGTGTAATTCTAGACTGGTGATGCGCAGCGGCCTGGGTTCATGTTAATGTTTTAAGTTTTCTCTTCTGTCAGCAGTTCCCATCACTGCCTATTTTTTTATTTTATTTATAATCAAGTACTTACAGTACACATCAACAGTTTCGACAGTGATCCCCAAACTAGTAATTTGCCAGTATTTTGGGGATCAGAGTTGCAATATTATAAGTAAGGTAGTAATAATACCAGCCTATTATTGTCCAACTGCAGGTCGGCCTCTTCTCATATTGAGAAGGCACTATCATTAAGCATCACACTTGCTCAAGACGGGTTGGTGATTTCAGACCTATGTTAAAGATAAGTCCAGGTTTCCCCTCGATGTTTTCTTTCACCAATGTCAGTAGGTAATGTTCAAGATAAACTCAGAAAGTACTATCGACAAAACGGACGCCTTTACACCTTAAAATTCCTTTTTGAATACACCGATTCATTGAAGAAACATTGTTTCAAAATTGGAAAGGCCTGGCTTTTGACGATGGTACATAGTCCTAAGAGATTATTCAGATAAGAAAAATGAACAGCCTTCCAACTAATATTTTAAACGCGAAGGTTTGTGAGAATGGATGTTTGTTACTCTTTCACACAAAAACTACTGAACATGTTTGGACGAAATTTGGTACACAGATAGTTTATAAACTGGATAAACACATAAGATACTTTTGATCCCGATAACCCCACGGGATAGAGACTTATGCAGGTAAAACTGCAGGGTGCTTCTAGTATGTAAATAAAACTTTAACAGCTAAAAGGTTCAAACACTAATGTCAAACACTTATACCAAGCTACTCTGAGCTACATTCTTCTGCTACTCTCGTTGGCACTAGCCACAGCTATTTTGGGGTGTTCCCACAAATCCTACCATGAGTTCCTACCAGTAGGTATACATGGAATCACATAATTACTACTAGTAGGAATAATGATCAGAAAATTCACAATATGCCTACTGATAAGAATTCATGGTAGGAATTGTGGGAACACACCGCTATATCAGCTCGTGCAGACTTTGTAGGTGTGTGGGGATGACGATAAGTCAATCATTTAAACTTCGTAATTATTTCTAAAGACGTTCCCAGTCTGCATACGAAAACTCAAAATATATCCAAAAGTTTAGTCACTAAAGTTAGGTAGTCATAGATTGGCAAAACTCGTAATCGGAGCATCACTATTATTTAGTTTGTTTGAAAAAAATACTTATTTATTTCAATGTTAGGATTTATTTGATAGTTCAAAAATACTCTTATGCATTAGTATTGCCAGTGTTTTCATTTATTGTTATCTTCACAATGTATTTAAGTAATGTCTTCTTTCATGTGTCTATTCAAAGATTAACAAAGTAGTTCTGATTAATTTAAGCCAGAAATAGTTCTAATCTGATAGGAACTATTTAATTTATTTATAAATAACAGACACTTATAATAATGTCGTTCTGCCAATTTTTTTTTCTGGATTCTTGCCAGATTTGCCTATCTGTTGCAGGGTATGCCTTTAAGATAATGCACTGGCAGTTATTTCTTTAATTATATGCTCCACGATAAGTTAAGAAATGTTGTAATATTAAGTATCGGTCGCGGGACGTTTAGAATTAATTAAGAATGATAAGGAGAAATCTTTATATGCAGTTTTTCCTTGTAAGAAAAGGAAATTAAAGAAGTGTTTTGTTACTTTGTTTTAACATTTAGACCATTAACGAGTGCATGCATCATCTCTTTTACATGTTAGCTACAGAAAAGACATACTATTATTTTTCTAAGCTAGCTTTTTAACACATAATATGCAATTATTCGAAAACAGTCATTTTAATTGCGTTTTAGACTTAAAAATGTGTGTATGGCTTACCGATGGCCAGTGTGACGAATGTAGCCTGAACGGCTAGTGATAACATACTTATTATATAGAGGAAAAACATATTTTTTAACTAAATTTCGCCTTTGTTTTGATATTTCTGAACAAATTTAGAGGTTATACGCGTTGTCATTACAATGTCAAATGTAATTAACGTCAATGTCATTGTCAAAATATGGTGTTGTCATCGTAGGATTAATATTTCTACTTATTGAAGTAACTTTAAATGGAATAGTAGCTTTTTTCATAAGTTAATCTAAATGTTAAGTTTATCAGATGCTGTAGCAGATGTAAATCGAGACTTAGATGCAATCAAAAAGTGGTCTGATAGTTTTGGGGTATCAGTGAACCCCTCAAAGTGTCAGGCCATTGTAATTGGAAGCTCGCGCATGATGGGTAGGGTGACGCTTAGCTCTCTTCCTCCTCTCATTTTCAATGGTACCGTCATACCCATTACCCCTACTGTGAAAGATCTCGGTTTGCATCTTGACTCGACGCTTAGCTGGTAGCGCCAGGTCTCTAATGTTAGTCAAAGGGTCAACGGTACTCTACCCCGATCGCTCGATCCCTGTATCGTCTGAGAAACTTTTTGCCCGCTAAGACGAAAACTATGCTTGTGCAGACTTTGATTTTCCTTATCATCGACTATGGTGACGTGTGCTACTTTGACTTGAATGCGGTGTTGCTGGATAAGCTTGACAGACTGCTTAACAATTGTATCCGGTTCATATTCAACCTCAGAAAATATGACCATGTGTCGAGCTACAGGTCTGAGCTCAAATGGATGCCCATTCGCCAGAGAAGAAGTTTGCGTGCTTTGACCACGCTTTTCTCCCTTCTTAGCTCTCCCACTCCTCCTCCTTATCTAGTGTCTCACTTCCAATATCTATGTTCTTCACACGCTAAGAATCTTCGTTCTTCTAACAATCTTCTCCTTCTCTGTCCTTCTCATACTTTTGACATTGTTCATTCTTCCTTTCATATTCAGTCCATTCTTCTTTGGAATGCGTTACCTCTTGACATCAGGATAGCCACCAGTCGGTATGCATTTAAGCGGAGATTGCGGAGTTACTTTCAAAATAAATAGCGTAGTCATCTCAAAACCTCTCTCTCTTGAATTTGTATATAATATATATATATAATATAGGTATATATTATAGTAAATATGTATGTATGTGTTTTATAAGTTTATAACTTATTTATGTACAAATTATTCCATTTCTAACAGAGCACCTGCCATCTAATTTCTTCACCACCCTTGGTTGACTGGTAGAGAATGCCTAAGGCATTAAGTCCGCCTTTGTACTTTTTTAAGTGTGAAAAGTTTAAATAAATAAATAAATAAATGTTACTTTTAAATTGGTTAAATATTTGAGCAAAAAGTAATAGAAAAGAAGAGCCAAGTTTACTTGCAAATAGTTTATTTTAATAAAATTAAATACGATTACATAAAATTAATCTTAAAACTAGATAAATTAACGTTTTATCTGTCTAAGCAACATGGACTAGAGTCTCCGCGTACAAATCGCCATGTTCGTTCTCAGCTTTGCAGCCATAGTATCCTGTGTCTCCTTTCTTCGCGTTTTTGATGGTTAAGACGCCATCTTTGTATGTGGCTCTGTCACCAAGAGCCTTGGAGTTGTATGTCCAGGAAACTTTGGGCTCAGGCAGGCCTGTAACTTCGCAAGGGATCGAGACATCTTGGCCTTCCTTCACGCTGACTTGCTTTTCTGATTTCTTGGAGAGTTTTGGCGCACCTGTAAAAGTGAATAAAATATTAGTAAAAAGGGAAACAGTTACGCAATAAGCCGAAAGTATCAGGCATCACTACCTGATTTTTGTAACATCAGTAAATAATTTTTGTTGTAGAACACACTCAAAACATCTGTATATGTATGACCTAGTGCTGCTGTGCCCTACAGGGTCCATAATTGTACTTTAGCTTTAAGCCATTGCAACAAATATGAATATCTTCTCGTTCCTAAAATCACATTTTAAAATGTTAAATACTTACTGACTACAGTCAGCTTCATGGTATGCGTCTGCTTCTGTCCAACTTCATTGTCGACCACGCACTTGTACTCGCCCTCGTCTTCCGGCAGCGTCTCCTTGATAAGCAGCCTCTTGCCACTGGTGCGATTATAGGCCGTAACCCTGTCTCCTGGCTTGCCGTCAGCATCCTTGCCGTCCTTGAACCAGGCTGGGTAACCTAGGGGGCTGTGGAAGTAAATTGATGATTAATAAAGATGTTTTTGACAGTTAACTGTGGTTGGATCTATTTTGAATGAGAGTGAGCAATAGGGCAGGTTGACTGGCTCGGGGGTCGGTATGTTCAAATCTACAAAATACTGTCACCATCATTTACTTCCAAAGGTTTTTGAGTCTCGCAATCTCGTCATAGGCCGAATGCGTAATAGACTATCCCTGGAGTGATCGAGCCTCAAACTTTTTGTACTGTCGGTATTATAACCTATTTTGGCATCATTCAAAATTGACAGCTATCAAAATATCACGAGTAAACATACTGTAATCGCGTAAAACCCGAGCAATAACAATAAACACTGAATGCTTAAAGTAATTATGTCGATGCCAATTAAAAGAAAATAAATAATGACATAACACTTTACTGACATACTTGGAAAGGTATAAAAAAGTCGTTAAACTAAGTATCTACTTAGTTTTGTTGTCGCAAGATTATATAAACAATATTGTACTTAATTTTAGCTATACTTGGAAGAAATATGTAGTGTTCCACGTAAAATACAAGATGTTTGACTTTATTTTTAATTAATCTTCAAAGTCCCGGTGCTGCCACATGATATAGCTAGATGGTTCATGGTCATGGTATTCCTTTTGCTAAGTTAATTTCAAATGTATTACAGTTAGCTACTGTTATGCTTTATTTCGTTGTATTTATTGTTGTTTTAAATGTAATAATAGCAACATTCAATTCTGCAGAAGCAAATAATTAAGGCGATGCGCGAAATTCAAATTTTCTGATGTTTTTTGCAATTTGCAGGTCAGTGTCAGGTTGTATAATGATCATAATAAGATTCGTGACCGTAACATAGATTTTACAAAATTACAATAATTACAACCGTTAATACAACTTTCAAAGTTCAAATTACCGTGTTGAATGACTATTTCATGAAATCATGGTCATTTGAGGTCAATTCTAACTTGGAGAGTTGTATGGACGGCAGCACATCAAGCTACTACAATCTGTCAAATTTCTTTAATAGATTTTCAACTTTATCGCTGAAGTATTAGGTTCAAGGTTGATTGGGAAAATTTGACAGTTTCGGATAGCTTGACTTGCTGGCGTCTGTACCTATTGATGATTCTAATTCTGTGAATACATATTCGTTACGGTCGCAAATCATATTTTGATCAACATACAATCTGATACTGACCTGCAAATTGCAAAAAACGTAAAAAATATTGAATTTCGCGGGCTACCCTGGCGCTTTTGCCTTTTTTTTGTTTTTTTTTTTTGCTGTAATGCCAATAAAAGCATTTTTTTTTTCTTACTTTAAAGACTACTGCTCTAATAATAGTAACATACAGACTATACTTTTTGTATTATTTTGCATTATTTAGCCATTATCAGTTTCCTTGACCCGCGGGGATCAAACCCAGCCGATGTTGTCGTGCTTGCGACCATAATATACCAACGAGCCATTTTCATATTTTAGGTCAGATACAAATAAAATACTGGTATTCACATGCATCTGCGCCCTAATTGCGTAACACACTATCAATCACAATCTAAATGATTTTGAAGCTTATTGCTAATCCATTGCTTCATATGTTCGAAAAATTTGTCTGCTCAACAACGTAAAGAACGCAATGAATGTTGTTGAACTGTCAAAATGAAAACCATTGCTATTGTGTGTTACGCAATTACCCTGCTGGTTAAAGAGGAAGCGCTAGGTAGCCCACGAAATACAAATTTTCTTAGGTTTTTTGCAATTTGCAGGTCAGTATTAAGTTGTATATTGATTGAAGTATTATTCGCGACCGTAACAAATATGCATTTACAGAATTATAATCATCAAAATCAGTAACACAACTCCATAAGTTTGTATAATCCTAATTATCAGGATTTCACGAAATAGGCATTCAATGGAACTACCTGGTCTTAAAGAGTTGTATTGCTGACTTTAATTATTATAATTCTGTAAATACATACTTTGTATGGTCGCGAATCATATTTTGATGAAGATACAACCTAATACTGACTTGCAAATTGCAAAAAAATATTGAATTTCCCGGACTACCTGGCGCTTTCGCCTTAAACTGGAAGCGGACCCCAACTTGGTTGGGAAACGGCGAGGCAGATGACAGTGAGAAGTAGCCAAAAGTGGGCAATAATGTAAAAAAAAAAAACAAGACTTACGTTCCACCATAGATGCAGTAGATCATGGTAACATCACCAGCCTTCGCCATCATGTCGTTGCTTACGTACTGGGGTACCAATTCTCCGTTATTCGGGTTCTTATCCTGGACCAGAGCCTTCAAGAAATGCTCAGCGAGCACCACATCTTCACCAACAGCAGGAGTTTCGGCGAAACAGACATATTTAAAGCTCGGACTGACATCAGATTCAGTCACATTCGAGAACCATAGAGTACCGTCAGGAGACAATGTGATTCTACGGCTAAGGAAAGTCTCGATGATGGTAGGGTCAGAACGAAGTTGAGTCTTCCAAACTATTGTGGGTTTGGGGTAGGATTCTGGGATAGGACAGTCCAGTTTAAAAGGTTTTCCTTCTACGGGAGTATGCTCCTGAGTTTTAACTTCTGGGACGTTGATGAAGGCCCTTTTTAGACTGATTAGGCGAGTGCTGGCAATTCCTGCAGGGGTCTCGACAAAGCACTGGTATTTGCCCTCGTCCTGTGGTTGGGGATTGAAGAACATGATGCTGCCCTCTCCAGGGCGCTGGGCGATATGCCCGGCTTTCTCCCAGTCGAAAGGCTGGCCATTCTTGTGCCAGGAGTATCTGCAAGAGTCGACAGAACAATTTTAGGTAACTTTATAACTTAAAGGGTGTTTCTCGAACAAAACTTATCGTAAAATTAATGTGACAAATAGGGAATATGCACGTAATTCAAAACTGATTCATTATTTAAATATACATTGTATAGGGGTTAAGAAACAAATTCCTATTTTTTTACATATTTTAATGCATTACTTATTTTACAACTAATTATTTTATATTCCGTTTTTTTTTGGTGGAACGGAACGCAAGCTCAAAACGCGTCGCCTTCGACAATGGCGGATGTGACGTAAAAAAACTATGTGAATGAAAATCTATTATTTGCAAAGTGCTTGAAATCTCACTAAGGGCCGATTTTTCAATCGTCAGATAAATTTTATCTGGAGAATATTTTTGACGTTTTGACAGCTTTTGTGTAGGTGTAGAAAATATGTCAAACCGCTTTATTTACTCTTCAGATTAAAGTTATCTGAGGATTGAAAAATCGGCCCTTAGTAAGTGTGATTTCTGCTTGAATAAAGCACAAAAAATAATTTTATTGTTATGATTTGGAGCTAAAAAAACAAAGCAGTAACGTGTGACGTCACATCATGGTCGCGACAGAAACGGACGTTTGGACTGTAGTAGAAAATTGTTGGAGTTTCATAATTTTGATGAGCAACAAGCAGTAGGTAGTTGAATTTAACTTTTAATACTTTTCTTGGGTTTATATTACTGTATTTTATTGATGTAGTGAAAAAAAAATTACATGCATATTCCCTATTGTCAAGCGCGCGTAAAGTGCAGTGATCCGTTGCCAATCGCAGCAATTTACGCGCATTTAGCATCAGGCCCATTGACTTATATAATATATAAGGCGTGATCATTGATTTAAAAAGTAATATTATTACTTTTAAATCAATGATCACGCCGGTTTTCTCCAAGGATTAAGCAAAGGCGGGTACAGTTTGACAACGTTCAAATGTTCCATCGTTTATTTTCGAAAAAGACCGAACTTTGTCGAATTAAATGTGACTGGTCCAATACGTGGTCCGTTCCAGGTTACATTGCGAGTGAGGTAATAAAACAAATCAGGTTTATTGGATTCCCATAACATTCCTGAAATAATTTCATGTACCGGTCATCTTAGTATGATATACTGAATTCACCCAAGTCCAACCCATTCATCAGTCTGCGGAGGGCTGTCCCTTACACCCTGTATAATATTTAGGTGAGAATATAAATCAATTTCCATTGGTCGATAGTCACATTTTATTTGCTATATTTCGGTTTTACCGAAGATAATCGATGAAACTTTTGAACGTTGTCAAACTGTAAAGGCCGGTAAGATAAAAGATATCTAACTGTCATTATAAATTTAAAAGGGGCGAGCTTATTGTCTATTATTTTTTTGACTGCCTCGTTGGTCTAGTGGTCGCAAGCGCTACTGCTGAGCATGAGGTCCTGGGTTCGATTCCCAGGTCGGGCAGAGTGTTATTGGGTTTTTCTATCTGCAATTTTTCAGTAGGAGCCCGGAGTCTGGATTTGTGCCCGGTAGATGGCATTAGTCTTGCCCCCCTATCACATGAGACTTAAACATAACTGGCGAAATGTGGGTGTACTATAGGTGCATCTCTGCCTAACCCTTCGGGGAAACAAGGCGTGATGTTATGTTATTTTTTTAAATTACTAAACCTACAATGAAATTAGTTTTAATTATCGATGCTTAATCAGCCTATAATTTTCCCACTACTGGGACACAGGCCTCCTCTCTGTGAGAGGGAGTGGGCCGTAATCCACCACGCGGGCCCAGTGCGGATTGGTGGATGTCATAATTATGCAATCGAATTTTTGGTTCTAGGTCATGCCGGTTTCCTCACGAATGTTTGCCTTCACCGTTTTGGGAGCTAATTTCGATGCATCAATAAAAATTAAAAAAAAAAACTATGTCATTTGTAGTTTAATCTGTAGTTTCTCACGTAAGATTTTTCTAAGGAAAACTTTACAGTTTCCTTAAATGATTCAATTTACCTATGAGTACGTTCGGTGAATCACCTGAGTATAAGGAAACAATAAGCTTGTTATTGTTCTATACATTACTCTGTTTTCCTTTCTCATATCATGACGCCAGCATTCCCCGTAAGGGTGTATTTGTGTAGTACACTAACATTTCGCTGGTTATGGTCTAGGTAAGTCTCATGGGGGTGAGGTTACCGTCCCAGATACAAATCCAGGTTCCGGGCTGCTACTGAGAATACCTAACAGCAATTGCACGACCCGGGGGACAAATCCACGACCTTATGCTCAGCAGTCGCACTTGCAACCATGAGATCGAATAGGGTAGTCTTTAAGTAGTCTTTGCGAGTTTTATAAACGTTACTTATCCCGTGCTTTGACTTAGAAATGTTCCCGTCTCTATCTTGTATGTGTAGTTTGACAATTGTGCGACATCATCTTCCTCCCCTTGTCCCATGTTACTTGGGGTCGGCGCAACACGTTTTCTCGTTCCATTTTCCCCTGTCATAAGTCACGCTATCATTCACTCCCTTCTCTTTCATATCATTCCTCACACAATCCATCCAACTTTTCTTTGGCCTTCCTCTCCCTCTCCATCCATCAACATTTATATTCATCACTTTTTTAGTCACATGCGTTTCCTCCCTCTTCTTCGCATGTCCATACCAAGCCAAACGATTTCCTTTCAACTTTTCTGTCACTGGCGCCACTTTCAAACTTCCCCTTTTATACTCATTTTTTACTTTATCCATTTTCGTCACTCCACACATCCATCTCAACATTCTCATCTCCGCTGCATGCAATCTTTTTTCATCCGTCTTCTTCACGGCCCAGCATTCCGATCCATACAGTACGACAGGCCTTATCACGGACTTATAAATTTTTCCCTTTAATTTGAGGGGCATCCGTGGGTCGCAAGTTGTTCCTGTGACCTGTCGCCATTTCATTCATCCTGAGTTGACCCGGTGCGCTACGTCTCGGTCTACTTCGCTATCCCCTTGGACAAACGACCCAAGGTACCGGAAGTCGGAGCAGCTCGGTACGGGCGTTCCGGCGAGAGATATGTGCACAGGGCTAAGTGACAGGAATAATGCTTATGCTACGTTTTCCTAGAAGAGCGGTGGCCGCAGTGACGGCTGTCATGAAAATGATGGCTGCGGCAGGTATCGTATTTACGACCGTTACCTAAAGCGTTACATAAGATGGTTGTCACATTGCGTCACCTCTTTCGCTCACACGGAATCAAGTTTTTAAGAATGTTAAATGAAAAGATGCTTTTTTGAAAAATGTTATCAATTGACGAACTAATAAATAGTATTAAGTTAATAGGTAATTATTAAAACACATTTTTATTGTGGCATTTATTTAAATCATCACAAAAACAAATCGTAACACTTATTGAGCTGAGTATTAGAATAACAAAATAGAAATATATTTATAATAATTACCTATTCAATTAATATTATATGTATATTAGTTCGCCAACTGATTACATTTTTTATTTTTTATTTGAAATAGGTTTGCTCTTGACTCTAGTCTAGGTCAGAGGTGATCTACATTTTTCAAAAAAGCATCTTTTCATTTAACATTCTTAAAAATTTGGTCCCGTGCGAGCAAGAGAGGTGACAAAATATGACAGCCCTCTGAGAGAAAAATAATCATAACTAAAAAGTGTAAAATAAAAAAGTTCATTTGAAAAATCAAAAAACGTGACTGCGTAAAAAGTGGATGCCTCCGACCTCCGACTACAATCTCATCAATCACACAATCTCATGTAGTCGGAGGTCGGAGGCATCTTCTTAAAAACAATAAAGACCATTGCCTCCGACTTTTTTTAATTAAAAAAAAAAAGTTTTTTTTGCTTTGTTATAATAATAAAAAAATACTTAGAAAAAACGCATTATAGTTGGGAAGTGGTGGCTCGCTACGTCACAACTCAGTATAACGTCAAGCAAGGCGTGACGTCATGCCACATTTTAACTCAATGTATCGCCGTAATCTTTTGATTAAGTAAAAAAATAAAAAATACGTGTCCAATATTTTCTAATAATCTACCTGACGGACAAAAAAAATTGTCATGATCCCTATTTTCTGGACTTACTTGACATCCTTCTCCCGACCTTCAGTGGCGCACTCCAGGAGAACTGTAGAGTAGTTGTCAGCCTTGAACAGCACTTCGGCCGGCTGGTCCTTCAAGACTGGCAGCTTGGAGACCTCTGCCTTCTCTACGGGATGGGATGCGCCTGTGGGAAGGACAAAGTAAAAGGTTTGAAGGGAATAATATGATAACACAAACATCACAAATTACAGCTTGGTATAAAAAAAAAACTCTTGGCTCTCGTATGACGTTGACGGGGGCGCTGTAAGTAAAAAAAAAAAAAAATTGGCAATAGGGAATATGCACGTAATTCAAAACTTATTCATTATTTAAATATTACATACATTGTATAGGAGTCAAGAAACAAATTCCAATTTTTGTTTTTATATATTTTTAAAGCATTAAGTATTTATTTTACAAACAATTATTTTATGTTCCGTTTTTTTTTTGGTGGAACGGAACGCAAGCTCAAAAGGCGTCGCCTTCGACAATGCTGGAAGTGACGTAAAAAACTATGTGAATAAAAATCTACTCTTTGCAAAGTGCTTGAAATCTGACTAAATAAGTACCTAAGTGAGATTGCTGCTTGAAAAAGCACAAAAAATAATTTAATTTATATGATTTGGGGCTACAAAATTGATGTAAACAAAGCAGTAACATGCCAAATGACGTCGACGAAAAAAATTTGATGCATATTCCCTATTGTTTTGTGAAATGCATTGTGAGGGGCTTGTGGCTAAGTAATAACAGCCGCACGGGTCGATCGATCAGGGGGCCAACGACCACCTCTTAAAGCAGTATTATTTTAATGTTACTTCAGTGTGAGAAAGAGATGAAGCTTTACAGGACGTCTAGCTCCATCTTTTTCCCACACTCAAGTAAGATTACAATAATACTGCTTTAAGAGGTGGTGGTCTAGCTCCAGGTTAAGGTACGCGTGCCGCGGTAGGTCTATCAATGGGTGACCATCTTTACATACCTCGCGAAAAACATTTTGACGAGCAAAAGTAGGGAACAGCTGCTTTTTTCCGCGATTTCAGGGTTGGTTCCGTAGTAAAAGTTGTTCATAATGATGAGTACAATGTCTCTAAGAGGATGTCCATGAATTCAATTTCTTCCTGTATACGGAGATAAGTTACGGAAACATGAATAGTTTAGTTACTTACATAAAACTAGGCATGTTGACACCACCAAGAAACTAATCTTCAAAACGAGAGCCATGATTTCTGAAAATAAACAATTACATGTAGATATAGATGTTTTTACCACACAAAACATAATTTTATATTAACAATGCAAATTATATGCCAAATAACAACTTTCACTCAATAATTAAAACTAACTATACACAATCAATCTACCTAGCCTTTATCCAACTATATTGGGGTCGGCTTCCAGTCTAACCGGATGCAGCTGAATACCAGTATTTTACTTGGAGCGACTGCCTATCTGACCTGCACAACCCAGTAACTGGGTAATACGATACTTCCTTGGTAAGACTGGTTGTAAGACTTTCGCGCTTCTGACACGCGAACCTAGCACAGAAAAGGCCGTAGCTCGTAGCGAATTGGAGCGTTTTGGGAGCCATGTCGTAGCACTACGAACTACGCCGTAGCAGCGTAGTAGCGGTGCGTAGCACCCCTACGCCTATGCTCTCCGTAGACTCTTAGGGTGAAGCCAGACGAGCGTAATTTTTTCAGTTGTGAGTCGCGTAAATTCTGCACGGCAGAAATTCTGTTGGGCCGCCAGACAAGCGTAATTTATTCAGTTGAAATTGTTTGTTGCTGTTGTTGAAATTGTCAGTGAAATTGTTCAAATCTTCGAAACAATTTTCTGCAACCTCTTGCCATGCCCTATGTTTTAAAAACTTGTCACTATACGACTTTTCTGATAAATTCCACAGACAAGGCCGTTGTTCGACTTCAATTATCAATTTTTCCGTGTCTACAAACATTGTGACAAAGAAATTAACGTATTGACTCCCACGCGTTCCGTGATTGACTGTCGATTCCCTCGCCCTCCTCTCGCCGCGAACTCAATCCTGCCGGGATTGTGCGCGTGAGTCGGCAGACAACTCTTTTTGCGTCGCCGTGTGAACGAAACAGGATTTTTGTATGAAACCGAATGTAGCAGAAATTACGCGACTGAAATTACGCGACTCAAAACTCAAAAAATTACGCTCGTCTGGCTTCACCCTTAACGCAACCGCAACGATAATTTTACTACGCAATTCGAACTTTTCTCTAGAATGCAGATTTTTTAATTTTCATAAAACACCGCACCATCAAACTGGGAAACTGTTTTGGTAGCTGTTTCGGTAAATTTAAAAAATAAAGAAACGCTCATTGGAATTAATGTGATTTTTTTTTTAAATTTAATACGGAAATAAATAACGCCTTCTTCTAAAAATATTTGTGTAGTAAGTACAGAAACAAAAGATTAATTTAAACGTTAGATATTTACAAAAAAATCGCAAGTCAACTGAAGTAAACTGGACAATCAGCCCGTTTTCTATTATTTTCTGACTGGATAATATTTTGACCACAGCTTGAAACGTTAGGACATTGGTCAGAGAAGGTTACACACAGGGAAGAATGGAAGGCTATGGAAGAGACCTTTGCCCAGCAGTGGCACTACAAAGGTTGAAAAAAAAAGATCTTTCTCATTAAATTCCTTTTTACGAAGGAAGGTAGGTAATACGGACTGGCGTACGCAACTCAACATCAGTACGCGTATTTTGCGTAAAACATACGAAGGAAGACAATCTATACAAATAAATAAAATTGAAGTCTCTATTTGTAATATCAAAATAACAACTCCTTACTAAATGCATATGAAAGTATATACGGTACTTATAACAAAAAAGCAATTTTTAACATTTTTGTCTGTTTGTTCCAGCTAATCTCCGAAACGGCTGAACCAATTTTGACGTGACTTTCACTGGCAGATAGCTGATGTTACAGGGAATAACTTAGACTACTTTCATTTTAGAAAAATAATTACTGTTCCGCGCAAACAAATTATAACCCATGAAATTGTGAATGAAAAGTCAGATTTGAAAAATAGTATTAAAATTAGGTAGCTTGGACCCTGTTCCCGATACCGGTGAGCTACCATATTCTATATTTTTTCATGTTTTTTTATAAAAATATTTAAAAATGTAGGTACACGATGCGTTAAATTGTAACAGTTCACAAATTTTCGACAGTTTGTAATCAAACTAGGTAGATTATAAACTAATGGTGCTCACTCTCGGTGACACATACATATAAATTAAATAATGGAAAAGCAATAAAAATAAAATCTTCAACTAGTACGTACCTCTTTCGCAGCACGTTGTCAGGAACTACTGCAATACAACGCGATGTACCAGTTTATATATCAGTCAAAAATGATTCAGTTATTTGCATACAACTTCTTGATCAGAAGATCCACTTTGCATAACATTGTTGAACGCAGGTATTTTTCAAGGTCTTAAGTAATTATTAATCTGGCATATTCTTAATTTATTTTAAGGAAATGTCCTCCTCTGACCGGCTGTCTATATGATTAAAAAATATCGGTTTTCCCCTTGAATTTTCAGGTCAAAAACTCATAACATGACAACATCACGCCTGTAACCTCTGAAGAGTAAGGCAGAGGTGTACAGTTAGTAGGGTACACCCACATGAAAAACAAAAACTCTTCTTGTGGTATTAAATTGTGAAATTGTTTTTTAGCTAATTGCATTTATCGTGCATGAAAATTCAATTATTATAATAATTGCAGGTCAACTCAGAATTGGATATGCAATGGTCATGGGCAATAGACAGAATCACATAACATAACATTACGCATATATTGATAAAAAGGATATCTACAGCGTTGTAATAGGATTAAGTTTATTTTTTGTGTTTATTTTTCAAAATGTTGAGTCTTTTATTCTGTGCTAAATAATCCTAACTAAAATGCGAAAGTGAGTTTATTTGTTACGCTTTTATGCTAGAACGCCTGAACGCATTTGGATGAAATTTGGAGTAAGGGACAACTCGGCCCGAATGATAATACCAGATATTTCACTCCCGATTACGGTAATTTGTACGGTCAGGCAGACAATCGATATTTTTAAATAAATCATTACGAATATTTTTTTCCCGAAGATTCTGGTTTTTTATTTACATACGAAGCACAAAAACAAAAATAAAAAAGATTTTATGATTTTTTTTTACGGTCAACGACCACTGGTAGTGTTGTTACTAAAAGTATGAGTTCAGAAATCTATTTTTGTTTTGTTTTATCGTGTTAAGGTATCGATACTCATCACGTCTGTGAAGTTTACACAAAAAAAAAAAGGATTTTTAAACTGATATTTAACTACACCGCAGTTGATAACCCCAAAAAATAAATCATCAATATAATTTATTTTTTGCTTTATCATGTTTAGATATCGACACACATCACGTCTGTGGAGTTTCGCTAGCTAATTTAATTTGACCCTGTTTACATCAGTCTATACAAATAAATAAAATTGAAGTGTCTGTTTGTAATGTCAAAGTAACAACTTTTTACTTAATGCATAAGAAAGTATATACGGTACTTATAACGAAAAAAGCAATTTTTAAAATTTTTGTGTCCGTCTGTCCGTTTGTCTGTTTGTTCCGACTAATCTGTGAAACGACTGGACCGATTTTGACGGGACTTTTACTGGCAGATAGCTGATGTTATAAGGAGTAACTTAGGATAAGTACTTTTATTTTAGAAAAATAATTAGGGAACCGCGCAAAAAAATTAAAACCCATGAAATTGTGAACAAAAAGTCGGATTTGGAAAATTCTTTTTGCATTTGGTAGTCCAATTCTCGAGGATAGTTATAGGCTATTTAACATCACGCTACAACCCTTAAGAGCCGTTGCGGGTGATGCAACGCGGCGGGTCGGGGGACGACGGAGTTTTGTTAAAATGTCGCTGTTATTTTAGTATATTGTGTATCTTACGACTTCCACGTGAACGAAGTCGTGGGGCATAGCTAGTAATTATTATAAATGAATTCGCTTTCAGTATCTGTCTGTGTGACCGCGTTGTTCTTCTAAACCACGCAACGTTTTGTGATGCGATTTTCACCATCATTTAGAGAATTTATTCTGGAAAGTTTATTACATATGTGTATATACATTAATTATGTAATAAACTTGATTCAAGTAAAAAAATCTCAATGTTATAACAAGTCGTAAAAACCATGCGAAACGGGGCCGGGTCGCTATGAAATGAAATGAAATTGTTTAATCTGTAAATAGGATATCGGAATCACTTTTACACGTCATATGAAAAAAAAAATATCTAGATGGAGTCGACATTTCCTATTTGACTACCCCTGAGAAGAAATGGCGAAACAAACTCAGGGGTCAAAAAAGTAGTTTTAAACAGTTGGTTTTCTGTTCTTTCTAGGTATGTGGCATATTGATGCAAAGTGCGACGCATACTCAGCTGATAACCTGTGTCATAAGTACCTACAGAGTAGGGACTTTACTTTAGTGTCACCGGCAGAATTCCAAGTATGCCATCATAATATTTACACAAATGAGGGACTGCCTTGTTCGTCTAGCGGTTGACTGTAGAGTGTGGAGTTCTGGGTTCTATGCCTAGGTCGAAAAGAGAGGCATAGATGACGCGACAGCTCCCGTGGTGTCCCGGGATCGAGCCTCGGGCAGGGCAGTGTTATAGCCGTCACCGTATAATTATAATGAACTTCGTTAGTTTCTAATCTATCAGTCTTATTTTCTTTAGATTATAAACTGTCGAAAAATTATGAACTGCAAACCATTTACAATTTAATTAAAGCATTAAATTGTGAACTGGAGCTAGACCACCACCTCTAAAGCATTATTATTATAGTCGTACTTGGGTGTGGGAAAGAGATGGAGCTAGACGTCCTGTATAACTCCATCTCTTTCTCACACTGAAGTAACATTAAAACAATACTGCTTTAAGAGGTGGCGGTTGGCCCCCTGGTATCAAACTTGCTTGCGATGTAACGCACCTTGATCTAATACTAAATAGCCTGCTTAGCTGCGAGCAAATTGGAAGTAGCGCTCGCCGGCCGCTGCTACGGCACCGCTCGCTTCGCTCGCTTGGCTCGCGCACTGTTGGTCACAGTTCTAACCTAACTTATCCCAATTCACCCAGTTCACAATTTTTTGACAGTTTATAATCTACGAAAATAATAACGATAAGTAGATTATAATTTATAAACTTTATAAAGGTTCTCACACACACATACCATTACCGCGCCCCCCGGTCTACTCCTTGATATGCAATGGCCTATGTAGCCCCATGAAACATGAGGCTGCAGGGGCTAGTGTGAATCTTTGGGTTCATTCGAGTAATCGAGTCTGGTCAAACCACGCTGGGGTCCGTGCATTTCATTCATTCATTCATAAAGGTTCTCGCAACCTTCCGTTGACATAGCTATTACATTTGGAAATGAATAGCATATAATCTGGATTTGAGCCTATCTATAATAGTAGGTAATAGGCTAGCTCCCAATTACATGGGACTTCCGACTTAAAACATAACTGGCGAATATACAAGGTGTAACATAAATAACGAACAACCTCTTAAGGGGTCATTGTACTCATCACTATGAACAACTTTTACTATGGGACCAAACGTGAAATCGCGAAAAAAAATCAGCTGTTCCCTACATTTTGACGAGTTTATGCGAACGTAAATGTAGGGAGCAGCTGATTTTTTACGCCATAACGTTACTATAGTTTCATAACATATTTTAATGATTAGTACGCTAACTCGTCACTCACAATGGAAGGGGGTAACTCATAGAGGGAAAAAAAAATTTAAACGTGTTGGGATTAACAATTAGTGCATATAATTACATATAGGTACTTATATTTTGAATCATAGTTCAGAGTCTTTTAACACAGATTTTCCTCAATTTTACGTAGAAATTGACCTTCAATTATAGGTCGAACCCTGACAGGCGCTTTACTTTGTGTAAATTATTTCATCACCACTGCTCTCAAAACGGTGAAGGAAAACATCGTGAGGAAACCGAGGGCATGTCGAAGACATGTGACATCTACCAACACGCACTGGGCCCGCGTGGTGGATTACGACCCGCTCCCCTCACAGAGAGGAGGCCTGTGTCCCAGCAGTGGGAACATTATAGGCTGATTATGTGTATGTATGTATGTGTTGTATAAACTGCTCATGCACAGTCACTGCACCTCGTACCAACATGTCATCGTCTTTTCCGCCCTGGCCGGTTGACCTTAAACTTCGACAGAATCGTAGCAAAACAACAAAAGGACAATTATTATTACAAATAGCAGTTTCCTCGTCGTCTGGAGCCGGTGAATCCCAAGTGTAATGAATATGTAAACAAGTTGTACCGTGACGAATGTCACCCCGCACGACTGGCTGGGGCTAGGGTTGCCTCAATACTCAATACTCAATTCTTTATTGCATTCCATAATGTGTACACATGGTGGTTGGTATTTTATAACATCGAATCAATTATGGACCCTGTCGGGCACAGCAAGGTTAATTTTTAATAGGAGAGAGGATGAAGGCGCTTTTTGTAATAGAAAAAATAATTTAATATGAAATTAAAATAGTATCATTAAGTAGTATCGTTTGCTTTTATGGTATTTATATTTTATTTAAGTAAGTACCTATTTGGTTTTAAGTTTTATTTATATATTGCACGATTTACATTATTATCCCTATAATTATAATAAACTAAATATTTACAATTTTATTGAGTCTTGTAGAATGTTATTGTTATTAATTGTGCACTATTATAAATGTTTAAATTAACAGTATTTTAAAATAAATTTATATTCAAAGTGAAATTTAAAATGAAAATGTCGGTTTTATGAATAAAATAGTTTTTATTGTTGTTAAAATTTATCGCTAAAATATTCGTCAATAGTGTACCTAGTAGCTTTTGATTATCAGAAATTGTTTTAATTTATTGATAAAGATATTATTTTTATTTTTATTTTTTATGTATTCCGGTAGCATATTATATATTTTAATGGACATAACAAATGCACTAGAAGAGTGCATTTTTAATCGTGAAGTGGGTATGTTCAATCTGTTTTTATGTCTAAGTGCAATTTGTGTTTGGATATCCCCTCTTTTGGTATAGAATTGCGGATATTTTCGTACAAATTTACAAATTTCAAGTATGTAAAGGCAGGGCAGGGTTAATATTTTTAGGTCTTTAAAGTGGGGTTTACAGGAGTCTGTATCTTCGATATTTATTAAAATTCTAATCATTTTTTTCTGTAGAGTGAATAATGTAGGCGCGTCTGTACTATTTCCCCATAGGATAACTCCATACTTGAGCCATGCAAATGCGTACGCGTAGTATGTTACTAGTGCTGTTTTGAGGTCTGTTGTTTTCTTGATTTCTCGGAGAGCGTATGAATACTTGGATAATTTCGTTCTTACTTTTTGGATATGTGATTTCCAATCTATGTGTGAATCTATGTCTAGGCCTAAAAGGGTGAATTTATTTACTGTTTCTAATTCTGATCCGTTGTATTTAAAATTTATAATTATAGGTATTTTTTGTCGGGGGTGGAAAGTTATTATTTTTGTCTTATTGTAGTTAATTTCAAGGTTGTGTTCGTTCATCCAGTGTGTTGCAGTGTCAAGTATTGAACTCAATTTTTGGTTTAAATTTATATTATTATCACATGATGTTAAGATAGAGATATCATCGACGAACAATACGCATGACTCATTGATGTGGTTAGGGAGATCGTTAATGTAAACAAGGAATAACAGGCATCCTATCACACTTCCTTGTGGTATAGAAGCGTTTACAGGCATGTTTTGGGATCGAATTTGTTCTATTTCTTTTGATTTATGATTGTAATGTTCAATTTCTACAACTTGTTCTCTGTTTTTTAAATAAGATGTGAACCATTCGTAACTCTTTCCGCGGATACCAATGTTATATAGTTCCTCCTAGTAGCCTCCTTGCCATTCGTAACAAAAATAATCAAAATCAAATCAGTCTTTATTTCAGACAATATTATACATTACAATGTACAGTCTATATTATCACAGAGACTAGAATCTAATTATAGCGCCAGGGTAGCCCGCGAAATCTTACGTTTTTTGCAATATGCGTCAGTATTAGGTTGTGTGCTGATTAAAATATGATTCGTGACCGTAACAAATACATAATCAGAATTATAATTATTAAAGTCATCAATACAACTCTCTAGGACCAAGTAATTCTAAGAATGACTATTTCATGAAATCTTGACATTTGAGGATTATACTTAACCTAAGGAGTTGTATTACTGATTCTAATGATTATAATTCTGTAAATTAATATTTATACCCAAACACTGAGCTGCAAATTGCAAAAATTGTAAGAAAATTTGAATTTCGTGGGATACCTTAGCGCTTCCCCCTTAGAATATATAGCACTAATTATGACATTAATTAACAGATTATAATAATATGTATGAGGTACTGAAAGTAATGAACGATACTTTTGATACCTCATTTATATTATTTTTGGTTTGCAAATGATGGGCTCCTCGTGGCTAAATAATAACAGCCGCACCTGTCGATCGAAGTTTAAGTAACACTTGCCGCGGTCGTTTCATGGATAGGTTCCATATCGAGACCCCTCCGTTCCTAGGAAAGCACGCTAAGCCGTTGGTCCCGGCTGTCTTTCGTGGACCTTTGATAGTTAAAAAACTGAATTATGCTATCACAACTCAGGTCCTCAAGATACAGGCAATGCAGCACACGATACAGTTAGTCCAAGCAGGAATTTGCAAACAAATATGCATTGAAATTACGAATTTCTCGCGCCATTCTCAAAGTAAACACTCTCGAACGGACACTCAGTAAGTTAACCCCCGATAATATTAAAGCCTTGAACTTTAGACAGGTTTACACACTCACAGTTCAAGCTACCGAGTTCAAGTTTACATACAGTTATGCATATTATTGTATAGAGTCAAGTTCATCTAACTAAACAGACAGCTGCGCTGCTGGGGAGTTTGTTGCGCCACTTCTTCTTCCCAGCTAAAGCAATAGGAAGTGGTGAAGGGCGGGCGTTTTGGGAGACTGTCTTATGTAATTTTGATGTTCAAAAAGTGCTGATTCTCAGACTAATTTGAATAAACGACTTTGGACATGTCAATGTTAACAATTTGAACTTAAGCTGGCCGTAGTACGGAGTTTCAATGGAATAAGAGGTCAGCTTATACTGGTTTCCCCTTACGTGTTCCTACCGTACCAGCACTACCACGTATTGATCTTGTTTCTTGTCCCTGCACCTTATTTCTCCTTACCTCATAAACATCTTCAACTGTCATAACGAGAGACACAATTATTGTTACCGACCACTAGCCGGTCGGTCGACAGCTGAGGGGACGCCACGGGATCGAGACAGAACTGCGGGCGCTGCTAGTAGTTAATATTATATATCCCTACGGATATAGCTATGTCGGAGGGATATGATAACAAAACAGGGATTTGGCCAAATCCCTGTTTTTATCATATCCCTGCGACAGCTATATACCGTAATATAGTTAAGTATAAGTATGAAAAGCGGTTCATAACTGTCGGAGTGCTCTAATTTTGTTACTGCAACCAATTTCGAGGTAGCGCTCGCTCGGCTCGCGCGTAGTTAGTCAAGATATCATCGAATTTTTATTTTTTTCATAACTGACGAAATGTGGGTATACTTAGGATCACCTCTGCCTAACACGGGATTACAAGCGTGATGTTATGATGTTATGTTATGAATTTATGATATTTCAAAAAGTATATTTATTTTACTGGTTTATTTATTTGAATGCCCAAATAAACACAAATTATATTAGCTTAATTTAAGTAGAGAGCTGAGACATTTCGACTAACGCGACGTAAAAGGATTGGATCTTGGCCAAAAAATTGATGGAATTGAGAAAATAAAGACGTTTTTGATAAGGTCCAATGGGGAAGGCAACTGTCAAAATGGCGCTGTCGTAGCTAGTTCCCGATGCAAGCCAATAACACAAGGCGTGAGGTGGTTTCATTTTATTTTTGCGAAAATGATGCGTTGTTGTGTTACTAAATACTCCGAAATTGGAGAGTCCACCATTTCCCGAGAGACCCTAAAATGAAAAGATGGTGGCTTAAAGCTATTCGTAGAGATATTTTATAAATTAAACAGAGTAGAAACATTCTGAAGAAAGTGACTTTGAGGATATAGGTATTTATGGTTTTAAATTCTGACACTTTCCATATCATTTACTTGATTTAAAATATTGAAATCACCGAAAATAACGAAATAGCGAAATAAAAGTAAACTCATGAATGAACGAAATGTCAAACTTACTATAGGCCGTGAGGACCTAGCTATGATCACGCCATCTACCAATTAGCTTTGCCCGACCTTCCCCATTGCTTTGAACTGTAGTGAACCTTCGAAAGTGACAATGCTGTACGACGTCCAGCGCTCCCTGGATGGTTAGTGGCTAGTATAATTATATACCCTAGATAGGTCACTTATACAAGAGATTAAGATCCGGGAAAACAAAATGGATGGCAGATGAGTCTAGTGTGCAAGTGAGAAATTCTGTAAGGAAAAACGCATTGCTACTTTGCCTGACGTGGGGATAGAATCCAGGACTCCACGTTCAGCAGTCACTAGGCCGACAATCATTATCATTCTCCTGCCCTTATTCCAATTAATTTCGTGTTGGCGCAACATATATTTTTCTTCCATACTTCTCTATTAGTCTTCATCTCAGTAGTCACTAGCCCGACAATCATCTCATCTGCCTGCCTTTTCCCAACTACGTTGGGGTCAGCTTTCAGTCTAACCGGATGCAGCTGAGTACTAGTATTTTAAATGGAGCGACTGCCTATCTGACCGCCACAACCCACTTACTGGGTAATACGATACATCTCGGTAAGACTGGTTGTCAGACTTTCGGACTTCTGACGACCCGTAACGACTGTCAAAGATCCACGAATGACAGCCGGGGCCAACGGTTTAACGTGCTTTCCGAGGCAAGGAGGGGTCTTGGTATGTAAAGATGGTCACTCATCCACGGACCAACCGCGGCAAGTGTAGCTTAACCTGATCGTTTGACCCGTGCTGCTGTTTACTTAGCCACCAGCCCCTCCTGACAATGAAAATGTAAATTATTGAAAGATTAATTATCGGCTTTTGCTACGTTTGCAATAATTATTCTGAAATATCGAACAAACCGCTAATTTATCGTAAATACCTTCCCGATCTAACATAAAGAAACAGGCGCTTAATTGGTTATCTCGTAAGTCGCGGCCGTTACCACTGGGTCACTACTGCAGTCAACATGTCCCGGAATTAACGCACAACCTCTTAAGGGGTCATTGTACTCAACTTTTACTATGTGACCAAACCTGAAATTGCTAAAAACAATCAGCTGGTCCCTACATTTAGACGAGTTATGCGAACATAATTGTACGGAACACCTGATTTTTTTTCGCGATTTCAGGTTTGGTCACATAGTAAAAGTTGTTAATAATTATGAGTACAGTGACCCCTTAAGAGCTTGTGCCTGAATTCCGAGACATGTTGTATAGGTAAGGGTCGCGAGTCGATTCATTGTCGCATCACAAACGTGCAACGTGCAACAGCTTAGTGCCGCTGTCACGCCAAGCGCGTTTTTGTAAATCCTACCTCAGGTGTCGTTCTCACGCCGCAAGTGTTTTGAAACTTGCGGGATGTTCGAAAGAGTTACCGTGGCCCCGGCACAGGCAACAGAAGGAACACGGGTGGGTTTTAGTCAGTAAAAGTCTGACACGCCCTCCCGCTCCGCCCAGAGCGGGAGAAGTCATTTGATGATTTCCCATCCACAAAAAAAAGAAATATTTTGAAAATTAAGTTTTGGGTATTTTCTTAGTATCCAAAATCACAATTATGCGATACATGTATGGTTTGGTGGTCCGAGTATAAAAAAAATGCATGTGTGTCAGCTCCAACGCACGACTGGAGTTTACTCCGTGAAAGGTGCGCAAGGTACGTTGCGCAGAAAAACGTAACTCTTTGTCGCTTTTGAGTTAACGCTAATTACCTATTCATTTCACTCCTCATAAAATTTCCATACCGGGGGCCTTATACAACGTGGGTCTGGATGTACGACGTTAAATGAAAACGAGCGCAGTACTAATCCATTGAAACATTTTAAAACACGAAGATTTAGTTAATGGAAAATTTAAAAATTGCATTTTTCAAACAAAGTAAATAGCAGAATCAACTGCATATAAAAAGTAAACACGCTTTATCAACGGTGCGGTGCGGGGCGTGGCGGCGGCGGCGGCGGTGCGGGGCGCAGGTAGGTAGGCGCAGGCACTTTAGTCGGAGAACAATACAAACGCAGAGAATAGAATCATATGTTTTGCACAGGTTCTTGACCTTACAATGTTTACCTATTATTATTACGGACTCAGATCTTCATTATGCTGAAAAATAAGAAAATGAAAAATAATTTCCTGTAGCTAAAGTATTCATTGGATTTGATTGATTTTTTGTATTCGTGTAAATAACATGATTCTCTTTACGTGGTTTAAGGGACTGTCAATCGTCCTGAGCCTAAACCACCACCTCTTAAAGCAGTATTATTCTAATCTTACTTCAGTGTCGAAAAGAGATGGAACTAGACGTCCTGTATAGCTCCATCTCTTTCTCACACTGAAGTAACGTTAATACTGCTTTAAGAGGTGGTGGTTGACCCCTGTTCCACCTTGTTTAAGAACTCTAAACCCAATTTTGATAACAACAACAACAATCAACATAACAATCACGCCTTGTTTCCCCGAAGGGTTAGGCAGAGGTGTACCTATTACCAATTTTGATATATTGCTAAAATAATGTCATTCATTATACAATGCCGCTAACCGGCGCGGTGGTGGTTGTCGCAATATGTATCCGGCACCCCCACTTGATTCCTAAAGAAATGCCTGCAGTATGTATTTCTGGAAAAATAATAATTATGTATAGCTGACTGCCTCTCGTTGGTATAGTGGTCGCAAGCGCTACTGCTGAGCATGAGGTCCTGGGTTCGATTCCCAGGTCGGGCAAAGTGTTATTGGGTTTTCTATCTGGAATTTCTTAGTAGCAGCCTGGAGTCTGGATTTGTGCCAGATATATGGCATTAGGCTCGCCCCTATTACATGGGACTTAAACATAACTGGCGAAATGTGGCTGTACTATAGGTACACCTCTGCCTAACCCTTCGGGGAAACAAGGCGTGATGTTGTTGTGTTGTTATGTAAATATAGCTGTCGCATTTTAGCATGGCAATAGCAGTCATTGCCCCACCTACATTTTATAGCATCTTTTTATTTTAAAACTGGAATAAAGTCCGTTAACGTCCTGAATCTCTCGTGATCTTCAACATGTCCCAATGACGAAAAACCAAACTCAGAATTATTGTTTGGGTTCCTACGGAGAGATATTAGGGAATGGGCAATGACCGCTATTGCCAAGCGACAACGCGACAACTATGAGGCCGTATTCTCGGCGGCAACAGGCGGCGACGGTTGCGGCGTGGGGAGCGAAGTGGCGACGCTGACCCGTTCTCTATGACAGCGGGCAGTTCGCGTGGCGGCGCAAAGCCGTAGTGTTGTTTAGCGAGTGTTAGACTATTCCATATTGGTGACCTATCGAATATAAACATGAAAAGCTGTACAACATTACGTCAATCCCAACGCACAGGCACCGCTCGACTGGAGCTCATCGCTCGTGCCTCGCTCCCCGCGCCCCTGCCGCCCGCTGCCGCCGAGAATACGGCCTAATGGCAGTCATTGTTTGACATCGTGAATTCTTGAGTACCTACTTAGTACCTAATGAGGAAATGTGAGCATAGCGTAGTACGTCCTCTTAAAGTCGTATATTCACTGCCCCTCATCTCTGCTATGGTGGATAACGAAAATAAGACACCAAAGGCTTAAAAAATAGGTAGTTTATTTGACCTATTCACGTCGTAATAAATGACAATCAAAACTCTGAGATCGCCGACTGCTGAGGTGGTGGCGCATTATTTTAGACTGGGGTCCTACTCCAAAGCGTAAATCTATCGGCCGAACGTTCGGAAGTTTTCTACTACACTTTTTTCTATTTCGTTCGGTCGGTTCGGATTCGACCAAACGTCAAAATGAAGTTCGGTCGGATCCGACCCGATCGAACGAAACAGAATGAAGTGTAGTAGAAAACTTCCGAACGTTCGGCCGATACTTTGGATTTACGCCACGGTTCAGAGTATTCGGGTTTTATTTTTTTAAATACTCATCAGTTTTGCCATAGTTCAAAAATAAATATTTGATCTCTTTTTCAGCTTCTTTTCTTGTAGCGGGATCCTTCAATCTATGCATTATTTCGGCCTCATCAGGGATCCTTGCTTTCGGTCTCCAAAATACGTCTTGTTTATATTCGCTATCTGTAGCGTAGTATCTGACGAAAACGTGTGCCAGGGACGCCATTGGGGGGATCAAAAGACGTTCGAAATTCAAAGAGCCGTCGTTTGCCGGTACGCTTTTATTCATACGGCAATAATTTGGAAATTGGACATTGAGGCAGGGGGCAATAGGGAATTTGATAGATACATTCTCAGAAACTAATTCTTCAGCTTTCTTGATGTAAGGTTGTTCTTCTTCATATTCCATACTTTCTAAGCCGGTGGTTGTGGCAGTGTTGTCTCTTGAGGTCGTGTATGGCTTGTTAATATCAAACTTTGGCTTGGTCCATTCGGTTTTGAAGAAACCTCTACATAGTATCGGCGATGCTTTCTTTAGCACTGGAAAAGAAATTGATTTATTGTAAAAGGAATAAATTTTGGCCAGAGGCTAAGCCTTGCCATACAACGAGGCAACGCCGCCAGTCTCTTGAATACATTACCAGTCGACAGCGATGCGGAGGAATTTTTCGACGCCATATTTTAGTTTGTGAATAGTTTTAGTTAGGTCAGGTTCTAACCTAACAACCTAACTAAAACAACTAAATACTTAAAAAAAAATTTTTTTTTTTTAATAGTGTGTTAGTTAATTTAGGTTCACAGGTGGGAAATACGTGCGAAAGGCAAAACAGTAGAAGTATGATCGACTTTGTGATTGTGGATGAAAGATTAAAGAGTAAAGTGACAGATACTAGAGCATATCGGGGTGTTAATGTAGGGACTGATCATTATCTGGTTATGTGTCGGGTGGATGGTTTGTTCAGACATTGGCGTCACCGAGTTCGAGTTCCTGTGACTGCTCTAGAGAGAATAAAAGTAGAAAGACTGCAAGATTTGAAAGTAAAAGAGAAATATAAGAGGGAAGTAAAAGTGAAGACATAAAATATTTGATGATACGAATGATTACAGTCTAGAAGAAGTATGGAAGATAGCGAGAAAAAGTATGGTGCAAGTGGCCACAAAAGTATGTGGTCTGGCGCAGAGGAAATGTGGTAGTAGAACGAATGATTCTTGGGTAGATGGTGAAGTAAAAGAGGTTGTGAGGAAGAAGAAAGAGGCTTGGCTTAATTTGTTAGCCTATAAGTCCCAAAATAGGATGAATCAGGCAACGAATGTGACAGATGACTTAGAAAGAGTGAAGAAAAAATACTCCGAAATGGAAACGAAAGCGAAAGAGATGGTAAAAATGAGGAAGTATGAACAGGAAGGAAAGTATAACAGGAAGTTCTTTGAAAACTTCAGGGCCAATGTTAAACATCGAGTATGAATGTTATAAGAGCAGAAGATGGATGTTTACTAAGCGATGAATGTAAGGTCTTGGAACGATGGAAGGGATACTTTGAAAGTTTATTTAGCTATCAGGATAGTGTGCAAGGAGTGGGTAACTGGGCAGACGCCAGTTTTGAAGACCCAAGCTCAGATGTAGATGAAGAGAATGAAATAAAAATAGATGAGATTGTAAGAGCGCTGAAAGGGATGAAAGTTGGGAAAGCTGCGGGGTACGATAGAGTGTCTGCTGAAATGCTGAAGGGGGTGACGGGGTGGTAGCAAGTCTGTTGTGCCGGATCTTTGATATGTGTTTGAGATATGGCCGTGTGCCGGATGATTGGTGCAAGGCTGTAATCGTACCACTATATAAGGGAAAAGGCTCTCAGCAGGAGTGTAAAAACTACCGTGGCATTAGTCTCTTGAGTGTTGTTGGCAAACTGTATGCAAAGGTTTTAATAAATAGAGTGACAAGAGTGACAGAGGAGAAAATATGGGATGTGCAGGCATGATTTATGGATCAGATCTTCTCCCTTAAGATGCATTCTGGCAAAGTACAAGAAAGTCTACTGTGCTTTTGTTGACTTGGAGAAGGCCTATGACAGTGTGTGGAGGGAGGAACTGTGGTCGACACTGTCGGTGTACGGTGTGAACTGGCGCTTGGTACGGGCACTGAAATCTTTATACAAGGATTCCAGTACTTGTATTAGGATAAATGGGGTATACACGGACTGGTTCTGCATCTCGAGGGGTGTTAGACAGGGTTGTGTAGCGTCACCATGGCTGTTCAACTTGTACATGGACAGTTGACTGACAAATTTGAACGAGTGCGGATTGAGGATGAATGATTTGCTTGTCAAATGCCTTCTCTACGCAGATGATCAAGTTCTACTTGCATCGTCAGCAGAACAGTTGCAAGACATGGTGACTGTCATGGATGAAGCATATAAGATGAAAGGGATGAATATAAATGTGAATAAGACTAAGGTCATGACCTTTCAAACACCATGGTGTTTGAAAGAGAAGAGGACGTAACGATGTATGATGTGAAAATAAATGATAGAAGTGTGGAGCAAGTAAGTGAGTTTGTATATTTGGGGAATCTGTTTACAAGGGATGGAAAGATTGATGAAGATTTGGAAAGGAGAGTAAATGCGGGCTGTTCACAATGGTGCGCTGGTGCCTACGCTTATGTATGGAAGTGAATGTTGGGTGTGGCAAAAGAAGCATAGAATAAATGCTGCGGAAATACGTTCCTTGCGAAGCATGTGTGGTGTAATTATGAATGATTGACTGAGGAATGATGTGATAAGGCAATAGTGCGGTTAAAAGAAGATGTAGTGACAAAAATTTTAAAAAAGTATGCTTAGATGGTTTGGTCATGTTCAGAGGATGAATGAAAGTCGACCGACAAAAGGTATTTACACGGCAGATGTGAGTGGAAACGCCGGAAGACATAATTATAATGATCTTATTGGTGATGTTCTTCAGAAAGGTCAGGTGCGTAGTACTCGCAACCGGCGGCGTGTATGACCAGTACGTCTACCATGAGTTGTTAATGAAAACCTACTCGCTAGCGTTAAAGTCGCTAGCGTATTGACGTCGATCGAATAGATTTCGATAATGCTTGCACCATGAGATTTACGGAGTCATACGCAGGCGCTCGCGTAAGCTCGATAGATCGTGTCGTCTAGCTAACTTCACTCCTTATGTTTTGTTTCTTTTTTTCTCAGTAATAAGAAGAGAGGCTCCCATGTCGTCTATTCAATTTGTAATTTTGTTTACGTTGTGTGGTTCGCGGCGTTTTTGTTTTATGCAGGCCCTACACGTTCAAGTAATTTGATCAAACAGGCTGGTCCAAACAGTTTTATCAAATTGGCATGAATGTTTGTGGGAAAATTTGATCAAATTTAATGAGTCGTCAAATGGCATGAAGAAATATGAATTTTCATATTTCTATTCGATCAAACATTTTGATCGAACGGTTTGATCAAACAATTTGAGCATGTGTGTTGCGAGCGCTCAGTTGCTGCTGCGTAGTGTCTTAATAGTGTCTTTCTTCTTAATTAATGGACTGACTAACGACAGAAGCATTAAATATGTTTCCTCATTCATTCGCAAATAATTATGCCAGTCTCTAAGAACAAATTTCAATGTATTTAACAAGTTTATTTAGCGAATATTCGTCTCTTTTCATGAGCCTCTTTTTATACCACATAGTACGACTTTATGTCCTTTTTTGGGCCTTCAAAACAAACACTAAGCTGTCTATTGCTAAGGCGTTATCTGTAGACATTGTTAAGAAACACAACAACTCTTGCCTGCTTCGATGCAGAACTGACGCCGCTTCAAGCCTGCATGAAGATGTGTAGTCACTTGAAAGATCATGCCAATTTGATAAAGCTGTTTGAATCAGCCTGTTTGACCAAATGACTTGAACTTCTATGGCCCGCATTAGATAAGCCAAGCCACTTGAAACTTTAAAAGTGTAATAAATTAGCTAAGCTCAAGTGTCGTAGGTAATAAAATGCAACATTATTCAATAATATGCACAAATCTTCAAATGCTTCTTTAGCGAGTCTGTAAAATTTGATAAACTATTTTCCAATTGGTATCCAACATTAATTCTCATTTTGGCTTGAAATTCACGTTATTTACGTAGTTGGTCTTCAAATTCAGCGGCCACTAACATATTCCATGCTAAACAAGTTCTTCCAGACGTTATTTTGACTTTAATAGACTGAAAAACGTATATAATTATAATGTAAACATATGTTTCACACCTCAAAACGCTAGTGAGCTACGTAACTACTATCGCAAGCGTATTTTTCGATAGCGTCTGTCGAATTAGTGATTCGTGGTGCCGTTTTGTATGGTGACAGCTGAAAAATGTCAGTGACTGTCGAATAGATTACGTTAGGTTTCTTACCTATCGAAATCTATAGTGCTCATGGTACGAACTTTAATTCTTTTTGTGACCGCTAGGGGCGCTGTACAATATTTCATAGATATCATTTACGGAGACGCTAGCGTGTTTTGACTGTGTAAACTCATGGTAGAGCCTCAGATGTATGAACATAAACGAGGCAAAAGGAGTATGTAAGAATCGTAGCAGGTGGCGTTCTGTAGTTTCTGCCTACCCCCATGGGAAGAAGGCGTGAGTTTATGTATGTATGTACGTAATTTAGTGCCTGTTTAAATAGATAGAATAAAATTGTTATATTGTAAAAGGAAATTTATATTCATTGGAAAAAAATTTGAGCAATAATCGGACAACATATACCTACAAGGTGCGTACTTATATATATACAAGGATAATTAACGAACAACCTCTTAAAAGGTCATTGTATTCATCATTATGAACAACTTTTACCATGGGACCAAACCTGAAATCGTGAAAAAAAAATCTGCTGTTCCCTACATTTTGACGAGTTATGGGAACATAAAGCTTATGTACTTATTATTTTTTCATCAATATCCGAAATCCACGTAAAGTATATCTGGTGCATCATTAGTTTCATAATGACGGTAAATCGGACCATCACCCTAGGCGCGCTTAAAATACTTAGTACCAACGGTCCACCACCAAGTATAGAGGGCGCCACTAGCGGAGAGGCAAAGAAAATGCTGACAACACGCTGAAAGACAGGTTCTTGACTCAAGATGGATTCCGAATATTGATGAAAAAAATAATAGGCAAGTTTTATTTTATGTAAAACTCTATATTAATCCTTATCCAAATAAATAAGTTTCATAATCAAGGTTGATTATGTACAGTCACGGACGCCACTGTTCGTATTTTAGCCGTATAATGAAAATCGGGTTTAGTCTGTTTTTATACTCCTACCTACCATCCAGACACGGAAAGTCATTCGTTACAGGTCTAGCCAACCGTAACCTAGCGACACGTAGCCATAGTAAGTAGCGTACGGAGAAATAAAATTATGATTGGTTTCGACATCGGAATAACTCGGACCCACGATTTTATCCGAACGCGTAGCGTCCAAGATGACGTTCATGACAATTAAGATAACTGTTGCACATAAACATAAATAACACCTAACTGCCGCCATCTTGGAAGAATTGATTATGAATTTTATTTACTATTTCTGTTTAGTCTATGTTTTAGCTATTAAAAATGTCAAAATGTGCCAAACTAAAAAACAGTCAACCTTTTAATAATGGTTTTATTTCGTTTATTAACCAATATTGTTGGACTGACTTAATATCGAGTAAACTACAGGCTCCTTGGCTGTCTGTTACAGCTTGCAGTCGTAATTGTATGGAGTTAACCTATCTAGTACAGTCCGCGAGTGATTACTAAAGTAGAATCAGACAACGCGCACAGACGCACACAGACGCGTCGCGCTCTAGGCCGACGTCATACCTACACTATCTATGTGCACGCACACTATTGCAAAGCTCAGCCTAGGCCTCGCGGGCTGCACCAATATCAGTCCCTCGCATATTTTCCCATACTTCTTGGCAATGTTAAGCCAGATCTTTTCTTTGTTCATTACGGTGATCCCAGATTTTCTATGGGAAAATAAAATAGTTGATGTCCAATCGAAATTTAAAAATCGGTGTGCAAAATTTACGCGTGCGGTTTTGTGAGTCTGTCATATCTACTTTGTAGGCAGGAATCCTATGATGCAAAATCCATTTAATGAAAGATGCCTTCGGATCGTTCTCGGATCCACATCAGAACAGCCCGCTAGGTATTATACTGGCGAAATGTGGGTGGGTGTACTACGTATGTACACTCCTGCCTAACCCCTAGTGTAAAACTGGCGTGATGTTATCTACCTAGACTTGTAGTTTTACATACACACAAACATCTATATCTATACAAATAAATAAAATTGAAGTGTCTGTTTGTCATGTCAAAATAACTTTTTACTAAATGCATATGAAAGAATATACAGTACTTACAAACAAGCAATTTTTAAGATGTTTGTCTCCGTCTGTCTGTTTGTTCCGGCTAATCTCCGAAACGGCTGGACCGATTTTGACGGAACTTTCATTGGCAGATAGCTGATGTTGCAGGGTTCCGCGTAAAAAATTCAAATCCATGAAATTGTGAACCAAAAGTCGTTTTTTTTTTATTTGAGATGGGCTTGCTCTTGACTTTGTCTAGGTCAGAGGTGACAGAGAAAGTCGACGATGGAGCGAGCTTACCCAGAAGAAGCTGTTGACTCTCACTTTGAAGAGATCGGGGTTGTATGCGTTCGGAAACACAGACGCAGGCAGAGAGTTCCACTCCTTTGCTGTGCGCATCACAAAAGACATTTGGGTGGAATAGCAACTAGGGTAGGGATGGTAACCTGCAGTGCGTCTAGATGTCCGACAATAGAAGGGAGCCGGCGGAATGAGGCCGTGGAGTTCTCTGTAGAAGACCGACAAGCAGGCAACCTTGCGGCGGATTTGAAGAATTATTTTTGCATTTGGTAGCCCAATTCTCGAGTTATAGGCTATTGAACATCACGCTACGACCCTTAGGAGCCGAACAAAAATAAAAAAAACAAAGAACAGTAAGCGAAAACGAAGTAATAGCACGGCGGGTCGGGGGACGAGGGAGTTTTATTAAAATGTGGCTGTTATTTTAGTATATTGTGTATCTTACGACTTCCACGCGAACGGAGTCGCGAGACAGCTAGTACATAGACTTACGCCTTCTTCCCAAGGGGGTAGGCCGAAACTACAGATCGCCACCTGCTACGATTCTTGAACATTCTCCTTTTGCCTCGTTTACGTTCATCACGTCAGCGCTGCACGCCGCCGAGCACTACGCACCTTGTAGTTTATTATTATCTATTGTGGGTGGTCATGCGGGTTTTTGTTAGTCACAAAATAGTATCTAGTTACCATTTTCCTGTTTTCAGAAATACCACAAGTTGATAATAAATCCAACGGTAAGGTATCTATTGCATAATTATTGTAGTTAACTTAAAATTTACCTTAATTTTAAAAATTATATTAGAATATAGGTATTTTTTTGGATATTCTGTATATCTTATTTAAAATAAGAACTTACTTAAGTATTAATGTAAAATTAGGATTTGCATGCCCTAAACAGGCAAAATATGGACTGTACATTTTAAACCACCATTTTTTTTTACAACTGGTAACACCTGTATTTTCTGCAAATGTTTCTAAATGTTTCTTATAATCAATTAGAAATTTGTTTTTTCAAACTTGCTTGGAAATTAGAGCATTCTTTTGACAATCTTCGAGATGAATCAAAAATGCTGTACTGGTCAAATGCGATTTAAAAAAATGAAATTTTCTTGAGAATATTTCCGGTGGAATATGATTCAAAATAAGGAGCTGAATGCACCCTGTTAGTTTGCGGAGGGCTGTCCCTTACACGCTGTATACTAGAAAAACCGGCCAAGTGATGTAAGTTGGCCGACTATTAGGTACTCGTTAATTTATAAAGCCTACTTAGTTGTGATGGTTTTCCTTTTAACTTCATAGTATACTGGATGATCTTTTTTACCGTCTCGACATTTTTACAGGGTGTTCTGCCCATGAATATGAACAACTTTCAGTATGGAACCAATTATGAGATCACGAAAAAAAAATCAGCTGTTTCATACACTGGTGGTATATTTGTATGCAGATTATTGGCCGAACATACAGATCAGCTAAAATGTATAAATAACATCTTTTTGTACTTATGTTCACAAATAAAGATTGATTTGATTTGACACTTTGGTCAAGTAGGTAGGTATTGAACTTTTGGATTAAACAGCGGATTTTTTTTCGTGATTTGAGAGTTGGTCCAATAGTGAAAGTTGTTCATATTCATGAGTAGAACATTGTGTAAAAATTTCGAGACTAAAATCATCCAGTATACCCTACTAGTACCGGGGGGGGGGGGGGGGGGGCACTTGACACAAAAATTAGTGTACTTAATATTTCCGAAACGGATCCCTTAATCGAAAAATTGTTTTCACAAACCCACAATATTTTATTTATTTTATTATATATTTTTGAAATACCTATCCAACAACACCCACACCATGGGGAAGGCGAGAAAAAAAACATCCCCACGTGTACAGGAGGTACCTACCCTAAAAAAATTTTTTCATGGTTTTATTTCACCACTTTCTCGGCGTGATTAATATGTACACACACAAGTGTCTAGGGATCACGTACATTTTGACCTATAAAAATTATCCAATGAATATTTACCAAATCTAGTCTTCCAGACTGGCTTCTTACTTTAATTCCTATGTTTAAGTTAACAACAACTTATCCCTTTATTTTGTAAAAATAAAGAAAAATTGCAAATTGTGGGACATTAACTTACGCGCGCTTGACAATTTGTCACATTAATTTTGCGATAATTTTCGTTCGTTCGTTTCGAGACACTAGCCCCTGGATGTGGCATATTAATGTCGTCAATACTCAAACCGTAAAACCCAATACTAAACCATGTATGCGCCCATAATATACGGGATAAGTTTAAAAGGAGTGCGGATATTTCAGGAGGTAATCAGGTGCATAAAACTGGACAACTTTCCCCAAGGAACATAGGTCGAAATCTTAAAATTGAAAATCGACTATCATACAAAGTGACTGGTCACGTGACTCAAGATTGTATGAAGTGGATTTTCAGTTTCAAGATTTCGACCTACGTAACTTCTGGGGAATATGTTTGACAGCTTTTGTATAGAAAATGTGTCAACCGCCATATTTATTCAGATTTTATGTTTATCTGTTTACCCAAAAAAATGTTCTCTTTCCTAGTTGGTTTTGTTATTTTATATACGGTACATACACCTGTGCGCTCTAATTATTAATTTTAGTTTTAGATATTGTTTCTCAGTAAGTGAATTATGTATGCCATTCTTATGAGAAATAAAAGTTGTTCTTAAACCTAAACCTAATTTTTTCCTTCCTTCCACTTGACACCACCAAAACGACACCACCGGTGGTGTAGTTTTGGTGGTGTCAAGTGGAAGGAAGGAATTTTTTAAGTCTTAGTGTCCCCCCCCCCCCCCCTACCAGCTTAAACGGTTGTTTGGATTTTACGAGTAATAGTCGACCAACTTACATTTGCAGTTGGAATGTATGAGAGAACATGTTTTTCAACTACAATATTAAGTTTGTTCTTGGGATAAATTCATCCCAACTACGGAACCTTTCATTGGGCGTGGTCCGACACGCACTTGGCCGATTTTTTAATCGTTATAAGACATTTTTGTAGGTATCTTCGTGATTTTTTCTATCGTATCAAATTATAATAGTTTTATGTGTTATGTTTTCAACACTATCTAACTAGCATATTATATCCTGAAGAATAACATTTTGTTCTGATTTTGTTTACTGCAGTGGAGCATATTTTTAGGCATTATACAGCTTGTGTTTAGGCCCGGGCCCCCTTAACGAGATGCTGTCCGAGATAGCTGCCCGGTGCGGGAGGGACCGCTGTCTCCGGTAAGCGATAGAGCTGTAACTTAAGTCAGTTCAGAAACAAATTAAACAGCAATTAGTGATGTTCAATTTATTTTCGCTGTTTACCAAAACAGAAGTTATTAGATCAGAAGTCTCCAAGATCGTACACTTTATTTTCTCCCAGGGATACAGTGAAGCAATCCAACATAGAGAACGATCTTCTAGGGAATCCCTCACATGGCTTGAGATTGCAGGGTGGATCCGAGTCCATACTCGCGCGGGCCTTCGGAGAGAGCGGGCAACCGTCGACGCATGGCGGTACATTTTGCTTACCCGGTTGCCACTCCTTCTTCTCAATTTTCTGAGGTACTTTCCAAGACGGGATCGGTGTCCATGGCTCATAATCTCTAACCAAAAACGTCTCGACATTACATTTCGCCTGTCTCACAACTCCGCCCAAAATCTTCCCCAAATTCTGAAGACGGTCAATAACTTCGTCTGTCAAATTTACCTTTGAACTTGCAGCGCAGACTTCGGCTTCGTTTAACTCACACGACATTTCGCGAAAAATATCTCCATCATTCGCGGCACAACTAATTTTGTTTGATGGCTTCTTCTTCGGCCTACAGATATTTGGTCTCCGCTTCAGCTTAGGCAGCCCAAAGGGGGGCGGTGGCACTGGATCATTTGGGGGAGACCTGGGTCCAACAGGCGAGCATTGAGGAGCCCTGCTGCCGCATTTCCCTGACTTGGCTACACTGTACGCGCGTCGACTTCTTTCCCTCACTCTCCTCAGGAGCTCTGACAGGGCTACCTGCTCACCGAGCTTAGGCATACTTTCTACTGCGTCCGGTATGCTTGTACATTTGAATTCGGGGATGCCTGTACATTTGATCTCGGGCATGACTGTAGCTTTGATCTCGGGCATGACTGTAGCTTTGATCTCGGGCATGACTGTAGCTTTGATCTCGGGCATGACTGTAGCTTTTGTCATGGGCATGGTTTCGGGCACGAGTTCCATGTCATTGGGGTGTGCTTGTGTGTCTGACTGTCTGTTCTCGCATTTTATTATCGGTTGCGGTTTAGGTCGTATAGACTCGTAAATATTTTTCTTCATATATAAAGTCTCCGTGGTATCAACGAAATCACTATTTTGGCATGCGGAGATACTAGATCCCGGTGATATTGGACAGGTTTCGTTGCATGTCAACACATAGTAAGGGTTTAACGTATGTTCCTTGAGTATCTCTTCTGGTAAACTGACTTTTTCAGAGTCCTGCTCTGGTTTCGATTGTGACTTATTTGTCAAGTGTAATTTGTTCGAGCATTGTTGAGTTATGTTATCTACGGTAGATAATTCTTCTATTCCTTTATTGAATTTTTCGCCAGGCAAACTGAAATCGGTAGGAGTTACTTGTACAAATGGTCTATTCGCAGTGGTTTGCCTCTCTTCAAATTCTTCCTGCACTTCCGATGTGGGCTGATATGGTATTTGGCCATGATGTTCAACTTCATCCACTTCTTTAGGGAGAGTTTTATGCACGGTTCTATAGTTCGAAGCGGAACTGTTTTGGTGGTAGCCACACACATACCCAGCAGCTAAATTACGCGAATTAAATGAGTTTTTGTCCAATTCTCTCTCTGCTGGTGATTCATTCTCAAACCCCGCAGGCTTTGATACATTAATTGTCGCGTTATATGATGGTACATTAACTGCTTTGAAGTATCTTCTGTGTTCTGGCTTTAGGGGTCTTTCATGACTAATATCTGATGCATCATTTAGCGGGTCGAATGCTGTTCCGTTTGTGTTAATGTCTCCAGCGGAACTCTTTTCCGCTTCTGCAGCACCTGACGCGGTTTGTGCATTCTGCGTAGTTTCACTTAAGACATTTCCATCACTTGATTGTATTGAGTATGGTTCGGCAGTTTGATTACTTATAAAAGCATGACTGTTTGGTGTCTCTGATGGAGGTCCTTCAAGTAATGGTCCATCTGATGCAGGTGCACGGCTGTTTGGTAATGTCTTTTCTATTTTTTGTTTGTTTAATGCTGCTGCTCGATGTGTTATTGGAGGTAAATACTCTAAATTGCCTGCGAACTTTGTAGTAGTACTATTATAATCGTCAGCGGGATTATATTCTTTTGGCTTTAAATGTATGTGAATATTATCTTGATATGAAATATGATGCGCTGGTTCTTCCGCTGGTTTGACAATTTCTTCAGATTTTATTAAAGCCTCCGCTGGTTTGACAATTTCTTCAGATTTTATTAAAGCCTCCGCTGGTTTGACAATTTCTTCAGATTTTACTAAAGCATCAGCTGGTTCACTTACACTGGGTTTCCTAGTGTCAGTAGCTCTTTGGTTCTCTTTCCCCTCAAGTTCGGGGCTCTCAGAACGGATTTCCTGCTCTTCAATGGTACTGTTTGTTTGCTTATTTAATTCGTCCATTTGAACTAGGTCGTCTTCCATAGGATTAGAGGGAGCTTTATGTGCAGTTTTAAACGTCATGCCAAGTTTTTCCATTTCATTCATCAACATTTCATCTATGTGCCCAGGTGGGCAGTTCAGACAACGTTTGGATACTTCATCTAAGGCACAGGTAGGAGAATTTTCTTGGTTGTTTTCTATAATCTTGCTATTTAACTGAGGTTCGTTTCCCAAAACCCTCGAAGTCACATTAAACCCTTCAAGTTTAGGCTTGTGTGCTTCGACAATAGGAGTTTCTTCTATGGTTTCCAGTTTTTGAGTTAATAGTTCCTCGTCCTGTTTTGCAGTGGTAGCCTTAAGAACTAAAGGTGTATGAGGCTGGTAATTCAGTGTAGGTTCCTGATGCAGATCATGTTGTTTTTCATCTTTTTCTTTTTCAACTAATTTGATTGTCTCAGTATCGTCATCACAAAGTGTCTTCTTTTCTTCATCTTTAACTAATTTGATTGTCTCAGTATCGTCATCACAAAGTGTCTTTTCAGCAGTTTCTGGATTGTTAAGACACTCATCGGTGCCTTCTTTAGAGTAAATTAAGTTATGTTCTCTTGAAGTGGTAGCATTAAGAAACCAAGGTTGGAAAATTGGTGCTGCTATCTGATACAGATCAGGTTTTCTTTCACCTTTAACCACTTCGATTGCCTCAGCATCATCATCACATAGTGCCTTTTTTTCTATACTTTCTGGATTGTTAACACACTTATCGAAGTCTTCTTTAGCTTGAGATAAGTTAGGTTCTTCGATTAGTGGAGTTTCTTCTGATATTCCCTTGACATTTTCAAAAGTCTTAGTCATGTCAGGTTCTCTAGCTGAAGAGAAATCCCTAATGATTTCATCATGATTGTCGTCCTTCACATTAAGCTCACGAGACATTTTGAAAATGCTATACTGTGTTCTATCATCAGATAGTAGAGGGTTATCTACGTCTACCTTCTGTTCTTGTAATTTCAATTTTGCCTTTTCAGACTCCTGTATTTCACGCCTTGTATCTTCAAGATTGACGGTACGGGAAAAATATTGTTCATTCAACACTCGTTCGGGCTGTGTCTGCGTATCGTCTGAATTCCCAAACGCTTGATCAATTATTCTCTGGCATCTTTGGCGTTGCGTTAGAGGTAATCTAGGTGTTAACATTGATTGAATATTGTCATTGGCTGTTTTTTTATCACCCACACTTGCGGCTTCACTGATTTTCTTTCTAAATTCATCATCTATCCTGAGCTCTGCCGTTGATGAAAACGTATATTCGGGTACATTGTTTTTTCCAGTCGCGGCTTGTTCGCCATCATCTGTAGCTTTTGTACTTCTGTGGGCTTTCCTTATCCCAGCAGACGAAACTGAAAAATAGCGAAAAAAGCCATGAGTATGTATGTTTGTAAAAATGCATTAAATAAATAGCTTTAAAATATATTTGGTACGAATTTCAAATTTCAAGTTTTATCGCTGGCTTTTTCCGCCATTTTACCTCCTGCACACGTAGCATGACCACCATAGAACGAGTTTTGTCGACGGGAGAATAGACAAAATGACAGCTAATAGAATGATTTTATCGTGTAAACATGGCGATGTGTCATTATCTATTCTCCCGTCGACAAAACCCGTTTCTATGGTGGTCATGCTACGCGTGTTGGTTTAAGATCCGGTATAAGAAATATATACCCCCTCATCTGTTATTTTACGATGACAGATTACAAGTTAGATAATATAAAACATTGATAAATTACAAATGGGTTGCCTAGCTAAAACGCGTACCGATGCTGTTATATAATATAAATTCTAATCAACTTTTTCGATCAACTTCCCCGATTTGTTATTCGTAAAAATCGAACATATCTGAGAGAATATAACAAGGAATTTGAAAAATATAGGTTGTCTACTTGCTCGTCAGCACGTCAGTGATTTGTCAATAGCAAAATATTTTATTAACATTGTTTATTTATGAAACTTATTCTGATTATGACTCGTCAGAAGTGCCTATATCAAAGTTTTCTTTGTTTCTTTTGAGTATGTCCTCAACTCAACGTGTAACGATGTTGCGCCCACTACAAACCACGTTAGCTTCAAATAGCCATCCAAATAAAAACCGCAATCTTCAGAACTTTGACGCAGCATGCAATCAGTTGCATGAAAGCCACATTGAATTTACATACGATTGTGCGAAGTTCATTTTTAACTATGTAATTTTATGTCCGATACTTTCACGATCGGTGTGGGTACCTGCGTGCGCGAGAGTACGGCGCCGCTTGTTTGAAACGGAATGCGAGATTTACTCGCAAACAAGTGTTCAAAACATTTTTCGGCCGGTCAAGTCATCTTTGTCTATCACACGGAATAAGGAGCACGTTCCCCTCTCTTTCACTAAGCAGCTGCCTGGCGCACACCTGCCCTCTCTGTCACACGGAGTGGCGCGCGCTTCGCTTCTTGTCTCCACGCTCGCGCCGTCTAAAATCTAGGCAACCATGGATGTGACTAACTTTTTTTAAGGCAACCTAATACTGTTGGGTAGGGAATAAAATAACCTTTCATTTAATAAAAAAATCGATTAAATAACTGATGAAGGTATTTAATAACGCTTGCTCGCCTGTTTATACCTGAAGTTGCCACTTCATAGCTGTGCCGAGGAGAAAGTAGACAACCTATCTTTTTCCAATTCCTTGTCATATTCTCCCAGCTAATACTCGATATTTATGAATAACAAATCGGAGCAGTTGATCGAAAAAAGTTAAAACAAGAATTTATATAATTCAACAGCATCGGTACGCGGTTAAGCTAGGCAACCCATTTGCGATTTATCAATGTATATAATATCTAGGCTTATATTTTTTTTTCATCGTCAATAAATAACAGATGAGGGTATATATTTCTTATATCAGATCTCGCACTATCCTACGCCTTCCAAAAAGCTTTGAACTTACAGCTAAATCAAACCAAGCCCAGTATCTATACTTAATATTAAAAAGCTGAAGAGTTTGTTCGGTTGAACGCGCTAATCTCAGGAACTGCTGGTTCGAATTGAAAAATTCTTTTAGTGTTGGATAGCCCATTTATCGAGAAAGGCTATAAGCTATATAACATCACGCTAATACCAATAGGAGAGGAGCATCAATGAAAAATGTTGCAAAAACGGGGAAAATTTATTCCTTTTGAGAGCTGCCGTTGCGTGCGCTGCGTAAACGGTTAAAGTTACGCAAAAATCATGTATGACGGGATTGTTTCTCTTACAAAGTTCTAAAAAAAAGTCTGCGATAGAATATGTCTATCTTTTAAGGTTGGCTCACTATAACATTTTTAATGGTAATCAAATTTGTTATAAAATAATGCATTATTTGCGAAGGGTTTTCATATACATGGTATTAATCCTTATCCAAATAAATAGTTTCGTAATCAAGGTTGATTAAGTACATGTATAAATTCCTTTTTAAATTATTCAAATCTGACCTTTCGTTTAGAAATTACGACGGGTATAAAAATGCTTAAAGTAAGAAAAATGCGCTTAGTCTATTAGTTACCGACACATTTCATTTTTTATTGACTGTTTGAACACGCTAATCTCTTTCACTACCAGTCGGATTTGAAAAATTCTTTTTGCATTTTATAGTCCAATTCTTGTGAAAGGTTATAAGATATGTAACATTACGCTAGGACCCTCAGAACACGAGCAAAAAGAAAAAAAAGTAAGAACGAGCGCTAAGCGAAAACTAAGCACGGACGATGCGTTGCGACGGGGTGGGTTGGGGGAAAAAAAAATTTCACGCGGAGGAAGTCGCGGGCGGAAGCTAGTACCTTAATAAAAAACAAATAAGTTCATAAAAATTGCAAGAAAGCGTTTTATTTTGAGTGATTAGTTGAAACTTGAAAAATGGCGAGAAACTTTTCCTCCCCTTACAGTTACATTCGCCATCCGTTACCTACAATTACGTCACGGGTCGAGAGAATATTCTCTCATAGAGAATGATATCCGATCGAGATTATTCTGCAATATTCTCTTCGACGGAGAACAGAGAATTTAAAATAGAATTTTTTAATTTTTTTTTTATTTGAGATAGGTTTGCTCTTGACTCTAGTCTAGGTCAGAGGTGACAGAGACAAAGTCGACGATGGAGCGAGCTTACCCAGAAGAAGCCTGTTCACTCGCACTTTAAAATAACTTTTAAGTAGTAATTAGTTAATTATGGTGGCCAGGAGGCAATAATTATAACTGTAAATACCAGTGACGACCAAAACGTGTTCCCTAAATTACAAAATGTCTGTTGCAAAGAAATCGTGATTATTATGATTGTTATTCACCTTTCCTTTATTATACACATTTTATTAAAGCCGATTATTTGTAAATCGTTACCTACTTTAACATTGGTAAATAATACCTTACGATTTTTTTTATTATGAGAATTTTCTTAGAAATATTAGAACGTTCTCTCGCTCAGAAGAATTTACTGAGAATTTAAGTTGGTCTGCAACGTAAAACGTTCAGATGCACTCATATTATTATAAAAACATTATGTATAAATACAATAGATATCGTATTTTTAAATTCTCGTAAATTCTCTTCCAGAAGAATATCGTCCAGAACAAAAGTTATTCTCGACAATATTCTATATAATATTCTCGAAAATTTACCATCTCTACCTACATAACATAACATCACGCCTTGTTTCCCCGAAGGGTTAGGCAGAGGTGTACCTATGGTACACTCACATTTCGCCAGTTATGTTTAAGTCCCATGTAATAGGGGGGCGAGCCTATTGCCATCTACCGGGCACAAATCCAGACTCCGGGCTGCTACTGAGAAATTCCAGATAGAAAAACCCAATAACACTTTGCCCGACCTGGGAATCGAACCCAGGACCTCATGACCTCTACAGACCTACATTGTCAAAAATTATAGAACTACCGATTTTTTTTAAATTCCTAAATAGTATTATATTATTTTTCGAAAATACATCCTATCTTGAGCATTTTGAGAATCAAATTTGAATATTTTATTCAACACAGACTCAGTAGTTGTTTCTAAAAAAAAATTACAATGTTTACGTCACCACAGGATTAAGATAAAAGCGAAAACAAATACGTTTATTTGCGGTAAAACATGACACCAAGAAAAGAAACGCAAAAGAACAAGTTGGGTGAAAATATGCATCACGTCCACGCAAAACGACCATCGCTCAGCAAAATGCTGTGACCCTAATGCGAGACAAAGCCACAGCGCTGGTTTTCAGCGACAGCCAGTGCAGCATAAAATGAGATGTAAAATAAGAAGTTGTTTTAAGGTTCAATTGATTAGTACCGCGCCAGCGACAGACTTCTCAGTGTAGTTTGATACGAAATGTCGGAACTCTCTACAATTGTGCGAGCCCACTCGCTCTAGGCTGGTTTTATCTCCTTCATTTCAGACGCGAAAGACTGACACTGAGTCTGCGGGCACGAAACCAGCGGCGGCCTACGTGAGCGATCTAGAAGCGAACGTGATCGATATACGCTTGATATTTTCGCGGGAACTGACTACGGTGCCGGCGCACGGCGGGCGGTTCGCGCACTCGCAGGACAAAGCCGCCGGCCGCTTCGCACCGCATCGCATTGAATTCGCGTGTCACCGCATCGGATCGCTTCGCAATCGCGTCCGCTTTAAACCACCTACGTAAGACGCTGCGTAAAGCAGGCCATACACGCTAGGGTGTACCTGACAGGTTTACCTGTTCAGTTCAACTGTACAGGTAAACCGGAGCGTGTATGTTGCACAGCTGTGCAGGTTTCCACGCCTGTACAATGCAACCCAAAAAAATATGAATACCGATTTTTTTTGTCCCTATCTTGTATAGCCTGCTTAAACTGCCACGAAATTCCAGCGAATTCAAATGCTTTATTTAGATGAACCGCCTGGCCGGTGGCCGGACCACCGCTGGTGTGTACGAGGGCTTACTGATACATAATTATTTAAAACTTGCCTGCTGCACAGCATCGATCACCCCGCAGAATACGGGGTATGAAGGAAACTGAACACACCTTCCTTATTCTTGAAATGGTCGTGCGTAACATAGTTGTGTAAACCAAATTAATTTAGTTCTGTAGGTAATAGGTACTTCAATTTAGGTAATCAGCGAAAATAACGTGTTACATTTTTCTGCATTGGTGACTAAGTTACTAACAAAAAATTTGACAGTTGATGCTTTTGTTCTGATTTCGTATTAGAATTATCAGTCCCATTCGTCGTTCGTTTAAACGCTTTGTCTTCTGAGTATATGCTGCCAGCAACATTAGTTTGGTGAGTACTACTTAGTCTGTGGTTTGGTGGCAGAGTTCAAACTCAAACTCAAAGCATTTATTTCAAATTAAACCAATTACAGGCACTTTTGAATTGTTAAAGAGTCAGTCAGTTAGTCAGAAAATTGAATTGAGTTATAGAACGAGTTTCTCCTATTTACAGGGTGTAAGGGACAGCCCTCCGCAAACTAACAGGGTGCATTCAGCTCCATGATTTGAATCATATACCACCGAAAATATTCTCAGGAAAATTTTCATATTTTTTATCGTATTTTCAGTTACCTACCTACCTACACTGGACAGCAAATAAACCGGGCCACCCGTTACCTTGGAACTCTGATTCAATTTTCTCAAAAAGTATAAAACTTACAACTATCACAGTTATACCTACAGAAAGTGCGTTTCATGGTGATTAAAATGACTATAAATTTATTCTAAAGTACCGTCAACTCACATTGTAATCAAGCAACAAACACAATGCTAAGGATTTGCTTTGTTTTGACTAGAAATGAGGGTTGCCGGATATTTCTTATCATTTCTTTAGTTTTTGTCCATCGTTTGCTCAGATGCGTGTATTTTTGCTATTTTTTTTCGGTCAATAATGGATATGACACCTCGGGAAGCAGCTAGATGTAGCACTACTTCAAGCAGGCGTTGCGCAACGTGAGGTCGCTCGAAGACTTCGAATCAGCAGATCTTCGGTGCAAGGAGTTTACAGACGACACCTAGAGACTGGAGTATTCGATCGCCGTTCAGGTACGGGCAGATCTAGGGCTACATCAGCAGCAGATGACCGTTATATCCAACTTACTGTTCTGCCAAATCGCCGCCTCAACGCAGTTCAAATCAGTGGTCATAAGTTCAGATACCCTCAGAAGGAGACTTGCTGAATTGAACCTGACTCCAAAGAGAGCTGCAACAGACCCAGCATTAACGGTAGCCCATCGTCGAGCACGACTTGACTTTGCTCGAGAGCATAGGAATTGGACGTTAGAGCAGTGGGGTAATGTACTCTTCACTGATGAGACCAGGGTGAGTCTACATGGAAGTGATCGACGTCAGAGAGTATATCGTCGCCCTGGAGAACGTTATTCTCAGTGTTGCATCGAGGAAACTGTTCCTTTTGGAGGAGGATCTGTAATGGTCTGGCGGCATCTCGTTAACCGCATGTACAGCGTTAGTTTTCATCCAACCGACGGGCCGTACACGTGGATTGACTTCACTTCGCTACATTACTGAAATCCTCGTAGACCATGTGGTACCTTACGCAGGATGTCTCGGGCAGGATATGCAGTTAATGGTGGATAATACACGGCCTCATGTTGCTCATGTAGTGACCCAGTATCTACGCGACGTCGGCATTCGTACAATGGATTGGCCAGTTAGAAGCCCGGACTTGAATCCAATAGAACACTTTGGGATGAGCTGAAACGTCGGTTTCAAGCCCGGATACCTGCTCCAACAAGGCTTCCAGAGCTGCGAATCTCAATTGAAGAGGAGTGGAACGCAATTCCTCAAGATTTCATTGTCAGGCTCGTGAGGTCGATGAACGCGAGGATGCTGGCAGTTATCCCAGCAAGGGGAGGGAATACTGAATACTGACCAAACACTTTTTAAAAATTTTTCATTGTTTCTGGCTTTTTTTTTCATTTTATGATTACTAACGATTAACACGACTGTAAAATTACTCTTCTTTGTAAAATCCTTAATAAACACTTAACAAATTGATTAATCCCAATGAGTTTCCATTCATTTTAATCAGCATGAAACGCACTTTCTGTAGTTGTAAGTTTTACACTTTTTGAGAAAATCGAATCAGAGTTCTAAGGTAGCGGGTGGCCCGGTTTATTTGCTGTCCAGTATATATCAATATAAAATTACGTTCTCTGTACGCAGCACTCCATTTATGTAAAGCTAAAATAAAAAAATCAGCAATGGATGTTGAAAAACTCGGCGGTCGTAGGCTCGTTGCGCTGCTATTTACTACGCGCATGCCATGGCGTGAGGTAATAAATCAGATTTATTGGATTCCCATTACGTTCCTGAAATCATTTCATGTACCGGTCATCTTAGTAGGTATAATATAGGTACTGAATTCACCCCATCAGCCTGCGGAAGGCTGTCCCTTACACCCTGTAGGTATAGCTACGCTAGGATCTTTTGGCGCCTGAATGACATTGACAGGGAGGCGTTTTTGTAAACGTTTTGTGAAGTTGTATTGAAAAAAATATATGTCGCAGTCTAATTGTATAATACGGCGTAATACGTAACGTCCAGCCGAAATACATAAAGGCGCTTTTTTCTATTACCGCTGATTAACGTTCAGCTGGATTGTCATTGCGTTACGTTTCACAATATAGCTACCCACGTTTAGACGTATTGCAGAATGGCTTATCTGCAGTCACAATAAGCGTTTGGTGTGGCTTCTAATGCCGAATCGGTCGCAATAACTAAGGTAGGGCACTCTGACCAATTGGTTTAGGTTAGAACTGTGACAAACCACGCGCGAACCGAGCGAGCGAAGCGAGCGGTGCCCCGGCAACGGCCGGCGAGCGCTACTTCCATTCCAAATTGGTAGCAGTTACTTGGCTATTTAGTATTTTATTTTTAGGAATTTCATATATTAAAATTACTTAATCACTGTTTTCACTCGAGTTAGGGTAATTTTACCTCGTTTTATTTATTTTTGTTTCGGACGCCATTATTGTTGTCAATTTGTCATGGACACAGAGCCGCGAGCGTCAAAATTTAGAACTAAAATCTACAATCTGACGTTTCATTTGACGCTGTTTTAACTGACGTCTAATCTTGATCTGATGCATTGATAACCGTAAAACGTTTACAATCTGGCGTGTAGTTCAGTTATTATGTAAAATCGCTAAACGTCGTTCAGTTTTCAAGTCAGTTTCAAGAAACTGTCAAATTTTCCCAATCAACCTTGAACCTAATAATTTAGCAATAAAGTTGAAAATCTATTAAAGAAATTTGACAGATTGTAGTAGCTTGATGTGCTGGCGTCTGTACTTACAGTTACGGCGAAACCGCCATGTAGCCCGGGAAATTCGAATTTTCTTACGTTTTTTGCAATTTGCAGTCAGTATTGGGTTGTATGTTGATCAAAATATGATTCGCGAGCGTAAAAAGTATGTATTTAGAGAATTATAATCATTAAAGTCATCAATACAACTCTTTAAGCTCAGGTAATTCTAATGAATGACTATTTCATGAAATCTTGACAATTAGAATTATACAAACTGTTATGTGCGAGGATGCGTAGCGAGGGATGAGTGTGATACTCATCTCAGGCGTCACCTCCACTAGGCCCATTTTTACCAGAGCTGCGCTATGTGTCTAGAAAAAAACTTTTTGCAAAAAAAAAAAAACAACCGACTTCAAAAAAAAAATACTACAAAGTGAAAATTAACTTTAATTTCGGAAGTTGGTGTCTTTGGATCTGTATTTTAGGTTTTTGCCGCCGACTTCCGAAATTAAAGTTATTTTTCACTTTGTAGTGCTCTTTTTTATAAGTCGGTTGTTTTTTTTTTTTTTTTTGCAAAAAAGTTTTTCATTTTTCACTTTTTAGTGGGTCAGTTTGTAATTTACCTAATTTACAATAGCCTAATGACAACTGCTCATCACTTTATACAAAATATTGCGTTTCCCGATGCAGGGTCGAGTTGTATTACTAATTCTGATGATTATAATTCTGTAAATACATATTTTTTACGGTCACGAATCCTACTTTAATCAACATACACCCAGACACTGAGCTGCAAATCGCAAAAATCGTAAGAAAATTTGAATTTCGCGGGCTACCTTAGCGCTTCCCCTAGGGTTGCGGGATGTTCGAAAGAGTTACCGTGGCCCCGGCACAGGCAACAGAAGGAACACGGGTGGGTTTTAGTCAGTAAAAGTCTGACACGCCCTCCCGCTCCGCCCAGAGCGGGAGAAGTCATTTGATGATTTCCCATCCACAAAAAAAAAAAAAAAAAAAAAAGCGCTTCCCCTACAACATTTATTTTATTTTATGAAAAGTTGCAAAAATGAACGCATTATAATGAACGTGAACGAGACTTTCTTCTTGTGATAATGCAACGTTTCGTTGCAACTATAAAACTGACCTGTATATTTTTTATAGGATTATAAATTTAGAGGACCTGTTTTTAAGGCAAAAAAAAACCTTTTTAAACATGTCTAGATTTCATAGAATTGGCAAATCTTTGCTAAACAGGAACACTTTTTACACTTCAGTAATAGTCGACCTATTTTTGGATTTAGTAAACAAATCTAAAATATATTCTGGTTAGACAACTTAGTTGAAACGAAACGTCATTTCAAATGCAAGAAAATAACAAAGATGGCTGAAGAACAGGTGAGAACCAAAATATTATGATTTCTAAATGATTTTAAATGAATTTACTGTAAATATTGCATTTAACACTTCTTCAAAATCACACAAATAAATATAGTGATATTTTTTTTTAACGCCGCCACTAATTTCATTAATTTTATCTCTGTTATTTGGTGTTTGGTCCGTGAAGTGATATTCCGTGCGTTTGATTCTCTTTACAGGCGCTATTTTAGCAATTTGTCAATTATAAAAATGTCTGTTCAACGTTTAAGAGTCACTCATTGTATGATATTGCCGGCACTTTGGTTATAATGCGATGTTTACACATCATATCCTTGAAATGTAATCAAAACGCTGTAGTGGTGAATTAGCTACTTTCTGCCCCCTAGTGCGTTTTACGATTTGTGATGTTCTACTTTCAAATTTTTACGTTGTTAGGATGCGGATTGTATCAATCATTATTTTTGTATTTTTTTGCGTAGTATTCAATATATTTAGTTCATGTTTTAGATATTTTGAAGGACACCAATTATTTCAATGCCAACTATGTTAAAACATGTATGGGTCTAAAATCACCCTCTTTGTTGCTATAACCATGGTTTTTTTCAGCCCTACTTACCCAGTTTCATAAGGACTGAACAATTTCTTTGATTAAAATTGTTTATCAACCAAAATTTTAAGAAGGAAGGTTAAATAAGTCATTAGATAAGTTGATAATGTCCAAAATTCGACTTTACACATTAATATTCTCCTGCTTCAATTTCACTACTAAAGTTTTGTACCAATTGTAAATAATAGAGCATTCTGTTTCATTGAACAAGGAACCTTAAATTTAGGAAATGTTGAAAGTATTTAGCACACTTAAAATTATTCTGTACTATTAAGATTCCAGGAACCATGAATTCAGCCCGAATCTAGATCCTCTAGCATATAAACATTTCGTTGGTTATAAAAAAAAAACCAGCTGTTTCATGGAAAAGTGCAACCTACGCTGTCAAAATGTATGAAACAGCAAATATTTTCTGTATACTTACTAGATGATTTAAAAAAAGTTGCAGTTTTTAGTCATTCCTATAAGTTTTAGAGGGATACAAAATTTTATGTCAAAAAATTGTTTTTAAAATTTCCACAAGATGTTATCTATAGATTCATAGGATTTCATAACATCACGCCTGTATTCCTCTCAGGGCTAGGCAGAGGTGTACCTATGTTTAAGTCCTATTACATATAGGAAGCGAGCAAAAAAAAAAAAACAGGTGCTCCATATATTTATCTTTGCATACATACATATCATACATAATCCGCCTATAATGTTCCCACTGCTGGGTCACAGGCCTCCTCTTACTGAGAGGGAGTGGGCTGTAATCCACCATGCGGGCCCAGTGCGGGTTGGTAGATGTCACATGTCTTCGAATATGTGGTTCTAAGACACGCCGGTTTCCTCACTATGTTTTCCTTCACCGTTTGAGAGCAGTGGTGATGAAATAATTTACACAAAATAAAGCACCTGTCTGGGTTCGGACGTACGACCTACAACTCGGTAAGTCGCGGCCGCTGGGCCACCATTGCTCCTCCGTTACCACTGGGCCACCACTGCTCCTCCGTTACCATTGGGCCACCACTGCTCCTCCGTTACAACTGGGCCACCACTGCTCCTCCGTTACCACTGGGCCACCACTGCTCCTCCGAGCTCCGTTACCACTGGGCCACCACTGCTCCTCCGAGCTCCGTTACCACTGGGCCACCACTGCTCCTCAGTTACCGAAAGAGCGAAGTCACTAAGTCTAAAAAGACGAGCTAGAAGTTTTTCTCAATTTATAGTTCTTATAATATAAACTTTATTTTATTTCCTTTAAAACAAAGCTAAAACATAAAGTTTGTTATGGCAAGCCAAAATTATGACGATTTATATTTTCAAAAACTTTAACTCTCATTAACTCAAAACAGGCTTATAGGACTTCGCTCTACGGAGACGATATATGCACATACATAAACTCACGCCTTGTTCCCATGGGGGTAGGCAGAAACTACAGGGGGCCAACCACCACCTCTTACCGCAGTATTATTGTAATCTTACTTCAGTGTGAGAAAGAGATGGAGCTATACAAGACGTCTAGCTCCATCTCTTTCCCACACTGAAGTAAGATTACAATAATACTGCGGTAAGAGGTGGTGGTCTAACTCCAGAACGGCACCTGCTACGATCCATACAAACTCGTTTTTAAGAACAGCTTGTTTAAAAAATGTATACAGGGTGGAGTTTTGAGATGGGGCAGCAAGGGTAGGCACCTTAACCATTGTAGTTACAGAAAAACGGTCTCGGAAGTCGGTCCTTATCTTTTTTGAGAAATTTTGGTCCCCATTCACAGATTTTTAAACAAAATTTACAGTCAGCAAGAAAATGTGTCATTTTCACAAAAAAACTTTTTTTTTTTATGCTAATCGATCTTGTTTCTTATAAGGATCAAAAAAGTTTATGGGACTGACTGAGGTTTGGGTACTAGAAAAGTCAATAATCGCAAAAAACTCATCCCATACATTTCGTAGGAAAAGAGACTTCAACTTACTCTTTTATGATGGACAGACTGTTGCGATGATTCACATCACAATGATCAGCCAGGTCATTTTTGTAAAATTTTCTTATCTTACTAATGAGTTTTGCAGAAAAGCATGACTAGCGAGATAGGACACGATTGTTTTAGTGTTTCCTGGAATTCAGTAGTACAGTCTTTTCACACTTATTTAACTTCAGACAGCGGCAACCCAACAACAACCTTACTGTAACGAGAATAAAGATCATTGTGATTTTGAAAGACTTGTAAGTAACAGCATTTGTTCATAGAGCTCTAGCTCTGTAAAGGAAATCATCCAAGGAACTACCACTATAGTCCGTTCGCGTTAAGAAAATAGTGAGCTATTGTTGTCTGCCGGTCTAGCCCCGCCCCTCGACCAATTAGGTCGCAACAAATTAGAAGGATCTGCCGTCAACTGGTCACTGTGAACTTAGCTTTCTAATTTGTTGCTATTTTCTTAACGCGAACGGACTATACACCAAACAGCGTTGCGGTGTTCTGGTTTTAACACTTCGTAAACGTAGATATACGCGAGACGCAGTGACTTTATAATTGTTTCTGTATTATACATACAATAAATACATACATGCATACAAATAAATAAAATGGAAGTGTTTGTTTGTAATGTCAAAATAACAGCGTTTTAATAAATGCATATGAAAATATATACGGAACTTAGAAAATCGATACGGAGGTTAGAAAATCTAAATTTTAGGTGAAAAACGTCAAATTCAGAATAGCAAAATTACCATTTTCACTAAACTAATAACTCAGTGCCATCTTAGTGCTGTCAAACGAAAATATAGTTAAGTTGTATCACTTTAATCAATTTCAGAATGGGTAATCGTGAAACAAAAATCAGGTGTTCCCTACATTTATGTTCGCATTTCGACGGCGAACTGCCAATACCTCGTAACTGACATTTTTCGAGGAATTGAGAAATTTGATTTTGAAAGATGCGAATAACGCCTTTAAATGCAAAACGATAAAAAAGTGAATTTCAGTTTAACACAGTATTCTTTAATGAAACGATGTTCTAATAATAATTTGACTTGACTTAATTTTTATTTTACGTTCCCAAAAGTATTTTTTACAGTCACATCTGAATTAAACTTTTTATACTTAAAAAAAAAAAAACTTAAATTCACGGGACTTGTATTTTGCAGAGTTTAGTAAGATTCTGCTTTTCAGCCAGCGAATCCAAAGAAATATTATAAATGCGAAAGTAATTCTGGCTGTTTGATACCTTGTGATTTTCACGCCCTAACGGCTGGAAGGATTTCGATAAAAATGGCACACAGGTAGACCATGACCTGGGTTAGGATATAGGTTACTTGTTATACGTTGTTTATACGTTCCCGTGGGAACGTGGGAATTGGGATGATGACTAAATTTATTTTTGTCCTTCAGGTGGATTATTAAAAAATATTGGACACGTATTTTTTCTTTTTTTACGTAATGAAAATATTACGGCGATACATTGAGTTTAAATGTGCATGACCTCACGCCTTGTTAGATTTTATACTGAGTTGTGTAGTAGCGAACCCACACTCCCCAATTTTAATACGTTTTATCTAAGTAATTTTTTATTAATATGATAAAACAAAAAATACGTGTTTAATATTTTTTATTATCAGACTGACGGACCAAATAGAATTGCTTTTTTTTTTCACCCAGCCATTATCCCTATTCTTGACATCCACGCGGGCGAAGCCACGGGCTGTAGTACACAAAAAGATAGTGTCACCTTTGCGTGTTTAAAAACAATGATTATAGATATTGATCAGGAAAGCCTTCGCTCAGGCTTTGTTAATTACAAACAAATTGGATTAAGTTTTTGACATTTAAAACGTGGTTCAGCAACAGGTCAATTTCTATTTCAAACACAACTTATTAGTTACCTAGCTAATTACCAACTGGTGAAATGTGGGTGGTGTACTATTGTGGCGGCATATCTACATCGCCACAATGGAACGCGTCACACTGACGTCACGCAAAATCGTGCAACGCGCAATCAGAGTTTACCGCGCGACTAGCATATATACAACATCCCGACATCAACCGTCGGGCAGTAGCCCACCAGACACAACACCTGTCTGGTCGGAGGATCCTCCCTTTTCTATGGAGGATGAGTGAGAACTTTACACCCTGTTCCTCATGCCTCTATACTATAGGTGCACCTCTGCCTAATCCCTCGGGGAATACAGGCGTGATGTTATGCTTATGCTATTATTTATGTTTAGCTCCCTTCAAAATGGTTGAGCTGAATGATGCTAAGTGCTAATCCATGCGCCAGGTTCGTGAACGGGCGCCGTCAGTAGGGACTGGTCATCTCCTGGCTGGCTTCATTTAATTTATTTTGTTTTTATATTTTTATTACGGACGCTTTTAACGTTCTATATAATTTCGTTCTCACCCCTATAATTTCAACATGAATGATATAACCAATATTATGTAACAATATTTTGGTTTAAAAAGAATGTTCGTGGAGTTTCTTGCCCGTTCTTCTCCATAGGAATCTACTACGCTTTGAAATGGGCAACTAGCTTCATATTTATGACTGACCGACTCCTTGATAATTCAAAAGTGCCTGTAATTGGTTTAATTAAGAGTTTATAATAGTAAGTAAGTAAGTTTATTTATTTATTTGTCTAAACATGGTGTACATACCTACATTGCATGCAAGTTATTAAATACAGAAATGTTCTATCGTGTTCAGCCGCGTACCGCGGCGTACAAATTGGTAAGAAGAGATGGTGCACAAACCGCGACTATATTTATCAAAATTACTTATTATATGATATTAAATAAGTCAATGTCCACACTTATTAATTATTAATCAAGTCCTTGAACATTTTAATTCCATTAACAATAAAAACAAAGCATTATATTATATATAATATGGAGTGATATTACACAGTGGGAAATAACATTAAAAGAAAATATCATTTCAAAAACGAAGGAAATTGTCTTCTTTCATAAACTCTGAACTGAAATACTATAATATCGAGCCTTTTCAGGAAGAACATCGTACGCGACAATTTGCACTTTTTACAGGAAAGGGTTTTTCTTCTCTAATTAACGATGCTTTTCATTTGCGATTATAATTTATTACAACAATAAAATCGTGTAAATTTAAAATAAAATTAAAGAGTAATCGCGACAAGATGTAAAACTGTCTAATTAAGAGGTTACGAAAAAAAATAGTTTTGTCATTTTTGGCGCTTACGATGTTTTTCCTGAAAAGGCTCGATATGTTCTTTCAATTAATAAAGTCCTTAATTTGCATTTAAGAACAGATACACTCAACGTTCTCCAAGATTTGGGCAATTTATTAAATATGGTCGGAGCCATGTAACAGATGCTCTTGATTTTTAGCGCCGTGAACAGAGTTTAGCCGTCGTCTATTCCTTGGGACAACATCAGGCAATGAATGTGTATGTTTGGTTGCAGGAGGTGATACAAATAGAGCTGCTATGCAAACAGCTGTACGAATCCCAGGACCCGCTCGTGAGGGAGCAGGCAGAGAAGGCGGTCGTCGGCTTTCAGGTATGTAACTTGTCTTTCACGCATCATCATCTGTCTAGCGTTTCCCAACTGTGTTGGAGCCGGCTTTCAGTCTAACCGGATGCAGCTGAATACCAGTATTTTACATGGAGTGACTGCCTATCTGACCTCCACAACCAAGTAACTAGGTAACACGATACCCATTGATAAGACTGGTTGTCAGACTTTCGGGCTTCTGACGAACAGTAACGACTGTCAAAGATCTAGATGAATGATAGCCGGAACCATATGGCTTAACGTGCTTTCCGAGGCACGGAGGAGTCTCGGTATGTAAAGGATGGTCACCCAACTACGGATTGACCTCGGTAAGCGTAGCTTTACCTTCGATCGACCCGTGCGCCTGTTTTTACTTAGCCACGAGCTCCTCAATATAAGAAACTCGTGTGCAAAATATCATGCTTCTAGACCCAGTGGTTTAGGCTGTGCGTTCTATCAGTGAATAAATGAATTTAAGAAGTAGAAAACCATTTTTTCTGACCTCCAAAACCCAGTTACTGGGTAACACGATAGATACCCTTTGGTAAGACTGGTTGTCAGACTCAGGCTTCTGATTACCAGTAACGACTATCAAAGATCTACCAATGACAGCCGAGGCCGACGGCTTTGCGAGGTACGGCGGTGTTTCAATATGAAATGGATGCTCAGCTGGTCACGCACCCACGGACCGACCGCGGCAAGCTTAGCTTATCTTTATCGATCGGCAATGAATACCTTCTATACTCCGTTGGTTTAGGTAATTAAATAAAGGTAAACAAAAAAAAAAACACGTGACGTGGTTGACCGACTAAACCTGTCACTTCAGTTGTCATGCTACGTCACAGTTGTACTCTTCAATTTAGCAACGTTATAAACGAATAGCTCGTGGCTAAGCAGATGATGATAAACGAATAACATTACTACGTGTTTTTTTTTTTTTTTTTACCGGAGCGAACGGAGTATAGACTTTTTGAATACACCTCGAAACCTCAGGTTTGTGTTTGTGTTGTAACTTTGTGCGTTTCATTGCAGGAGTCGCCGGATACTCTAAGCAAATGCCAGGCGCTGCTCGAGCGCGCAGACTCCAGCTATTCGCAGCTGCTCGCTGCCACGACGCTGGCTAAACTTATCAGCAGGTAACTATTCAATCGGTGGCTGGACAACTATCTTTTACCCCACACTTCAGGTCCAGTTGAAAACCACCGTTAGGCACTAGTTGTCTAATCGAGAGCTCCCGGCCACCGTAGGCGCGTCCGGTAAGGACCAGGCCCGATGCCTGCCATAGTCGCGGGGTTTGCAAAGAGGTACCGTGGCCCCGGCACAGGCAACTGAAGGAACACGGGTGGGTTTTAGTCAGTAAAAGTCTGACACGCCCTCCCGAAAAAAAAAAACAAAAGGCATTATTGCTGAACTGGGCCTTTTTGGCGCAGTCGTGAAGTGCACACTTTCCTGTTAATTTCTAACATCGCACTTCCTATAATATTTACAGAATATACACTTCTGGACACATCTATTGGCCCACCTTAGAGTTTAGGTTTCGATGGCCCCTACCGAAATATGATTGCTAGATTGAACAAAAACTGTTGATGCAGTTTTAAACCTGATACATTTTACCATCTTTTTCGATCGTATTGTTTTAAATTTGAATTCAGAATACCATACGACATGGAGCTACGCCTAACAAGTCGGATATGCGCCTTGTTAAAGGCAATTGATTTTTGAATAAAAAACATGTTTTATCAAATAAAGGTTTAATTTAATAACGCGTGTTGCCTCCATGGGCATCTACCACAGCTCTCATACGATTAGGCATAGAGTTTATCAACCGCTCTATGTAATTTTGAGGGATCATCTCCCATTCCTCTTCTATGGCAGTTTTCAACTCCTGCATCGTCTAGGCAACTGGCTGACGAGCCCTAACACGTCTTTTTAGCTCGTCCCACATGTGCTCAATGGGGTTCATGTCTGGGCTTCTGGCTGGCCAGTCCATAACTGTGATGTTCACATCCCGAAGATATTCCCTGACGATGCCGGCCGCATGGGCTCTTGCATTATCATGCATAAAAAGGAAATTTGGGCCCACATAGTCCGCGTATGGTATCACGTGAGGTTCTAAGCACTCACGAATGTACCTTTCAGCATTTAATGTTGGCAGCCGTGGTCCTGTAACAACCTCAAGTTGAGTTTTGCCGCTCGCGGATATACCGCCCCAGACAGTCCATGAGCCACCGCCATAAGCAACCCTCTCTTCAAAGCAGCATTGTGCGAAACGCTCTCCCTTACGTCGGTAGACCTTCTTCCTTCCATCATTGCCATGTAACACAATTTTAGACTCATCAGAAAAGAGCTCCAATCCAATCCAATCCAATCTTGCTGTGTCCAATTTAAATGACTGCGTGCGAAATGAAGGCGCGCTGTTCGGTGGGCTCGCGTTAGTTTGGGCCCATTAGCTGGCTTGTGTGGTACCATATCGCGTTCTTTTAACCTTCTCCGAACAGTTCGAGCGCTCACAGATACTCCGTGGAAGTCGCGAAGTTGGTTTTGTATCTCAATGGAGGTAAGGTGACGATTTCTCAAGCTGGTCGTCACGATGAATCGATCCTGCCTTTCAGTTGTGACCCGAGATCGTGGCCTTCCTTGGCGACGAACAAAGCCGCCAGTCTCTAGGTACCTCCGATAAACATTTCGGACCGCAGATCGACTTAAATTAAGTTGAGCACTCACGTTTCTTTGGCTGTGTCCGGCCTGAATAAGTGCCACAGCTTGGGCGGCGACTTCAGGTGAAGTATCCATAGATTATTGATAGAACCTCACCTTAATGTTAAGAATAAGTAATGTTTGTTGCAAAACCAAAGATATCAATCACTTTTTCAAGAATTAAATCCAAGTAAACCAATAAAACCAAGTTTTCTTAGTATTCGATTGTTTGATATCAACAAACAGGCTCCAAATTGTCTTTTGTTTCTTTAAATTCTGTGTTCGAAATTCAAAAAAAGACTATTGATTGAAATTGTGAATGTGCCAGGTTCAAAACTGCATAAAAACTTTTTGCTCGACCTAATATAAAATTTTAGCTAGGACCAAACGAAACTGAAAATACAAGGTGGGCCAATAGATGTGTCCAGAAGTGTATAAGCTAACAGACTTAAAATAATAATATGTACCATTGGCGCAGCTACAATTATCATTAGAGGGAAGCCGAAGAAAATTTTTTTCAGTTCTCATAAACTCAGACAAAAAATTGTAGGCATATTTGTAATATTTCTAATCTTATGATGACTGTATTAAACTGGTATTAAATATAATTATGTAATGTGATGTGATATACAGTTACACACACAAGTGTATCATATTATTTGGCAATAGTAGGCATTAAGAAGAGTGGTTGTTCCGAAGGGAAGCCGATAGGAATCGGGTTGTATGAAGGCTGCGCTCCTGATATGTACAAGTATATAAAAAAAGAGTGAAAAAAATCATAGGGCATCAAAAAATTCGTCCGCAGCGCTGTCAACAGGAAAAGTGCCCAAAAGGCTGGCAGCATTGCCACGTTGTATGGCGATGCTAATTCTTTGGCGAAAGAATAGGCCAGCCCTTTGGTCACGTGAAGTGTCGACCAACCGCTTGGCGATGTCTCGAAAAACCGAGTGGGCACTCGGACCCCATGGCCCTAGTGTTTCAACCCCAAACGGCTCGTTTTTCCATGGTTTTTATTTGAGCTGTCCCCCCTCTCGCCACCTTTTACATGGGATTTAAACATAACTGGCGATATGTGGTTGTACTATAGGTACACCTCTGCCTAACCCTCCGGGGAATATAGGCATGATGTTGTTATGTTATGTGATTTTAACTTTTTAACGTTTATTTTTTGCCTTTCAAAAAGTACAGTGAAGTAATTTTTTTTAAATTTTTTAACAACAACAAATTGACATAATTATAATGGAATCAATGATAGATACAATAGTCAAAACTGTGTCGCTGCTATCAATGCCCGTCTAAACATAAGAAACACATTTTTCCAGACTTAACTATGACATGGGAACAGTTTAGCTAGAGCCCCGTATTCATGGTAAAATTTTATTGAGCAACAGTTGATCAACATTGTTGATGAGCAACGACAAAGTTGCTACAGACAAAGTTTGTATCAATATGTCTTGTCCACACGCCAGTTTGCGTCAAAATGTTGCCCAAGGAAGCAGTGGTGTTGTGTTTTTATTTTCTGCCTACAAAATTGCTTACGCAGTACATGTATTTTAATTTCCACGTCTTTTATGGGCTTGTAAAATTTCTTGCAATGCATCGTTTTTTTTTTGGTTTTTATTTTTGTTTATTTTTCTTGAAGTGTCCCATAATAATGCGTTTGATTGAAAGAGCTCTATTAACTGAATTATTATATCACTGCTAAATACTACTGTCATGTTTGTAAACTGGTTGCGAATACGTCCACACACGTCAATAGATGTTGTCGCTCGTCTAGCGAGAACTTGTCAACATGCCGTGATCAAGTCTGCAACATGTTGACAGCAACTCGGCAACATGTTGTTTAAACTTTGTTTATAAAGAAATGTTTACCATGAATACGGGGCTTACTTAGGTATATAAATAAAAAAACTAAGTTAATCCTGCCCTTATGCTAATTTCACCACCACGGCGCAAAAAATCTTTATACCCGACTGTAAAGAAGGGTAATTTTTTTCTTGCATACATTTCTATTAGCCGTCATTTCACCCAAGCAGCACATTAATGAATTTTGCAAGTTATAGCTTTAAGTTGCAAAAGTGTTTGATAAAACTAGTAGCTTCAAACACTACTCATATTTGTATATGAGTACCTCCAATCACTCGCAGTTTCTTATGAATGTATTTTGTTTCTAATTTATTTCTTATGGTTGGATAGTCTATTTTGTTACTAAAAGTTGAAAACAGGGTTTAATTTTTACTGATATAGAAGCAACAGTGGTATACAAGTTTTCGCGTTGAGGAGTTATGTAGAAGGAACATAATATATATATTTTTTTAATATTTCAGATCCACAGCGAGCCTGTCGACGCAGCAACGCCTAGACATCCGGAACTATATCCTCAACTACCTGGCAACTAGGCCGAAACTGGCCAACTTTGTCGTACAGGTAATAATTATGCTAAATTACCAACTATACAGGATCTTTTAGGCTATGAGCAGATCATTGGAGCTACAGGAAATCTTTCTTTAGGAACCTCAAATTATATCTACAAGTATATCGAATTATAACTTGTGCTGTAATATTAGCCGTTTAGTTAAGTGCTTTGATGAAATTGATTTGTAATGTTTACATTTTTAGTAATGTTAGCAAATTTTGAAAAAAAAAAAATATAAACGTGCCGAAATTAACGCACAACTTCTTAAGGGGGCATTGTACTCATCATTATGAACAGCTTTTACTATGGGACAAAAACTGAAATCGCGGAAAAAAAATCGGCTCTTCCCTACATTTATATTTGCATAACTCGTCAAAATGTAGGGCACTGCTGATTTTTTTTTCGCGATTGCAATGACCCCTTAACCGTTTCCGTGTGGATGATGCCGCACAGGCACCATGTAAATCTATTGCGTATGGCGTATGGTGCCCGAGAGGGTACAAAACTAAAACATAAAAAACTCGGCTAAAACGACATTTGTCTAAAGAGTCCCGTAAATAAGTGTCTTTATTTGTCACCCATATCATGCCCACAGTGAGTGTTCGTTTCAAGTAATTTCATAAATTGGTGCCCCAGAGGCATCACGGAATTTTTGTTTGACGCCAGGCACTAGAGATTGCTAAAACGACCTCCGCACGGAATCGGTTAAGTGGTTGTGCGTTAATTCCGGGACATGTTGTACATTGAAAGCTTTAGGATTTAAGCCACACTTCTTACTCACTCTGCATTAGTACACATAGTAACCGTCATACTGTCTGTCAAGAACGTTAATCTCGAAAACTGCTTGACACACCCCTGAAACTAACAAGTAATTATATGTTTGTTGATCACAGTCGCTGGTATCGCTGTTCGCGCGCATCACCAAGCTGAGCTGGTTCGACATGATTAAGGAGGAGTACGTCTTCCACAACGTTATCAATGATATCACCAATTTCCTCAGGGTAAGTTCGTCCACATGCGCGACATATCGCTTGAGTAACTACTCCCGAGGCTTGATACTCGGAAGTCGGGACCTCTTGTTGCATCTATATTCCTGCCATCGAGAATGCGTTCCCGGACACAATAGGGATTTTAAAAAAAATATCATTTATTTCAGACAAAAAAGTCCATAGGCAAGGCAAGGTTGTTAGTAATAAGAATGTTGGTTATAACTTATGTTAGTAATTAAAAAGTAAAAAGAAGAAACTAGACACGCCGTCTACCACTGCACAGTTAACTCGTCGGTCTCGCAACACATGGGACTACAGATTGTACTTCGGTGAGTGTGCTCAAGAACTCCACGACCTCATTCCGCCGGCCCCCTTCTACCATCGGACATCTAGACGCACTGCAGGTTACCGTCCCTACCTAGTTGCTATTCCACCAATTCGCACTAGGCGTTTCCAAATGTCTTTTGTGATGCGCACAGCAAAGGAGTGGAACTCTGCCTGCGTCTGTGTTTCCGAACGCATACAACCCCGATCTCTTCAAAGTGAGAGTGACAACAGGCTTCTTCTGGGTAAGCTCGCTCCATCGTCGACTTTGTCTCTGTCACCTCTGACCTAGACTAGAGTCAAGAGTGAGTAGAACAGTGTCGGTTCTCTAGCCCATCATCCTTAGGATGCGTTAATATGCCATGACCCATGACCTCAAGTCAACCATCCCACTAAATGACGGCAGCTCTAGTGCGGCATGATTAAAACTGTGGCTGCTTAAACATCCCCCTCCAGCAGACTATGTTGAGCCTGCAGCAAAGCTCCCAGCGGGCCACCAGCTGCCATGGAAATCTCTTAACCGACGAAGAAGCCAGGTGGGTCGCTGCAGGTACAACTTAGTCGGGTGGGAGTACTCCAATGAGTCACAGTGCGACTGTGGAGCCACATCACAAACGATGCCTCACCTCTCGTCGTGCTCTCTGTGTAAAAACACCTGCACTATGGAAGACCTTGGCGAGGCCAAGGCTAACGCTGTCGTAGTAGCCGAATTCTGGTCGAAGCTTAAATAAAATTAATAAAGGAGAATCATCGATATGACGAAGAAGAAGAATCCAAGAAAAGTATTAAATGTTAAATTCAACTACTGCTTGTTGCTCATCAAAATTATTGTGCGGGACAGTGACAATACCTAATTGACAAACAGTTATATGTGTAGTATAGTTATAGTGTTCACATAGTAAGTTAAGATGTCTTGTAAATAGTACTTCATGTTTTCTTATATTTTGTATTTTTGTTAAATAGATCTTAGTTTATAGAATGTAAAAATATATGCTTTACCATAGGTTTATAGATAATAGCGAGAGAAAAACGCAAATAATGTCACGCGGCTCTCATTAAGGTAAAGTTTCGTCGTATTTAAGCTAACTGTGCCGAAATCGACTCTATTCTGATTGGCTAAAAATTCCCGTGTTCTGATTGGCTGACCAATCAGACTGCCCACATTTCGTTAGCCATTTTAGTATAAATATCTGGAGGGATTTCGGTATCGGCACCCCTCATCCTCCTCCCAGGATGCCCCCCCCGCCCTGACTCCAGCTTCTTCTGCCCCCAAGAAGCTGGCACCCCCCCCGCCTGTGTTCATTCAGGACAAGGCTAAGTGGACAGATGTGTCCCAATGGTGCACCGAGCAAAAGATCGGTTTCACCAACGCCCGATCCACCCAGCAGGGTATCAAAGTGAGCGTCCCTACGTCCAAGGACTATAGGGAGCTCACCAGGCTCCTTCGGGCGAGAGGTGTGTCCTTCCACACCTACACTCTTCCCGAAGAGCGCCAGACCCGAGTGGTAATTCGTAGGATTCCGAAAGAAATCCCTACTGACGCCATCAAGGCCGATCTAGAGGCCCAACATATTCCGGTTGCAGAGGTCCACCGTATGCACCGCGCCAGAGGCGGCCATGCATTCGACATGGTCCTCGTTGTCTGTCCCCCAACTGAAGGGCATCACCCCATCTTTGGTGTAAAAACCATCTGTCATCTCGTGGGCTTCGAAATCCAGAAGCCCAACAAATATGGCTTCATCGGCCAATGTCACCGATGCCAGCTATACGGCCACGCGCAGAAGAACTGCCACGCCAAACCCAGGTGCGTCAAGTGCCTGGGCGAGCACGGCACTTCTGACTGCCCCCGCCCTAAAGACCGTACCCTCTGCACCGAGCCACCTAGCTGTGTGCTATGTGGTGAGTCAGGTCACCCGGCAAATTACCGGGGCTGCCCTAAAGCCCCGAAATTATCCCCCAAACTGGCCAAGCGCGCAGTCGCCCGCCAGCAAAGGGAAGCCCCCGCCCCTTCGACCCAAATGCCAGAACGGCTAAGCCCTCAAAGGCCTAGCCCCTGGACGGCCCTTAACCATCAAAGGGCTTTCCCGGCCCTGGCCAAAACCAGCCCCCCTCCCCCATCCATCCCAGCGCTGATGGACCCCCGCAACCGCGCCGCCGCGCCCGCCCCCACCCTCCCCCCGAGACCGGTGCAAGCGCCTAAAACCGCCCCTGCAGCCGGTAATGCACCCCCCCACTCGCCGACTACGGTTGGCCCCAACCCCCTCGACCCCTTCAATATTATTTCGGGCACCTTCACGGCCTTCCTCACCCCACGCGCCAGGAAAATGGCAAGCGAATTAGTCGCTGCCAGAAATGCCGGCAACCTTCTGCAGATTCTGGAGATATATAACTCATATCCCGAGATCACGCAAGCCTTATCCTCCTTCGCCAACCTTCCCAACCCCCACTATGGATAAAGAAGCCAAAGGGAGAACTAAGCCCCGATCCCTTAAATTAGGCTACTTCAATGCCAATGGCATTCGCGATCAACGCGATGAGATCGCCGAGTTCCTCCGTGATCATCAAATTGATATTCTCCTTATACAGGAATCCTTCCTCAAGCCCAACGTCCGTAACCCGTCAATCGCTAACTACTGCGTAGTTCGCAACGACAGGTCTCGGTGTCACAAGGGTGGCACCCTCATATACTATAGAAAGGTTCTTCACTGCATCCCTATGGACCCTCCCCCCCTATCCAAATTAGAAGTGTCTGTATGCCGGTTAGGCATGTCAGGACACCAACCGATCACCCTAGTATCGGCCTATGTTCCCCCCCAAACCTCGTCAGAAAATCCCCAGTCGATTTCTGACGACCTCTCTGCCCTCTTCGGCCTGAGCGATTCCGTTATCATAGCGGGCGACCTCAACGCCAAACACCCTGCCTGGAACAGCAACACCACCTCAGCCAGAGGGAGACAGCTGTTCGGTCTCTGCCCCATACTAAATTTCGATGTCATCGCCCCGATGACTCCAACCCACTTTCCCCACGACCCCAACCATACCGCCGACGTCCTCGACATAGCGCTTCTGAAGAATATCAACCTACGGTTGGATTCTATAGAGGCGGTACAAGAGCTCTCCTCTGACCACCGGCCAGTGGTCATGAAACTGGCCCCCCGTGTCGGTCTCCATGACCCCACTCAACCCCCTCTCACCAAAATAGTCACAGATTGGAGGAAAGTAAGCATTAGCCTGAAATCCACTTCTTCCCAACACCTGGACTCCATCCCTGATCAGTTCGACTCTGTCGCAGACACGACGGCCGCGATCGACTCGCTCACTGAGCACGTACAATCAGTCCTGAACGATTGTTCAAAGGTAACTCCAGCGGACGATGACCGTCGCTGGAGATTGCCGGACGATGTGCGTGAACTGTTGCGCGAGAAGAACGCGGCTGTCCGTGCATACAGCAACTTCCCCTGCCTTGCGAACAAAGCCCATATGCGCCATTTACAGCGAGCTGTAAAGACACGCCTAGCGGAGCTGCGTACCGCTGGCTGGGACAGGATGCTAAGCGACCTAGAGCCCACTCATCAGGCCTTCTGGGAACTTCAAAGGAAACTAAAGTCCAATGAAGTAGTCTCCATGCCCCCCCTACTCCGCCCTGACAAGACCATCGCCTTCGACGATGCTGACAAGGCTGAATGCCTAGCCAACAGCCTCGAGGCTCAATGCTCTCCCAGCTCTCAACCAGTAGACCAAGCTCACTTGTCAAAAGTCGACGCTGAAGTCGAACGTAGAGCCTCCCTTCCCCCCGTCGAAAACCCTGACTATCCTCTGCCTCCCGTCACTCCAGACGAAGTGCATGATATCATCAAGGGTTTAAAGCCCCGTAAAGCTCCCGGCTCAGACGGCATCACAAACAGGGTAATACAGCTATTCCCTGCCCACCTCATAATGCTACTGACCACCATCTTCAATGGTGCCATGAGCAATAACATCTTCCCAGATGCATGGAAAAAGGCCACTGTCATCGGCATCCCCAAGCCTGGAAAGCCCAAATCTGAGCCTTCGAGCTACCGCCCCATCAGTCTGCTCAATGTCCTCGGCAAGGTCTATGAGAAACTTATTTATAAGCGTCTCAGAGACTATGCCGAAACAAAAGGCCTCATCCCAAACGAACAGTTTGGTTTTCGAACCCAGCACTCTTGTGTGCATCAGGCCCACCGCATCATCGAACACATAAGCGCTGGCTTCCAGCGTGGCTTGATGACGGGTGTTATATACTTCGACATAGCGAAAGCGTTTGACAGAGTCTGGCACAACGGCTTATTATATAAGCTCTACCAACTCGGTGTGCCGGACCGTCTCGTACTCATCTTACGAGACTTCTTGTCGAACCGCACCTTCCGCTATCGCATCGAAGGAGCACTATCCTCCCCCCACCCTATCCGCGCAGGCGTCCCCCAGGGCTCTGTGCTTGCCCCCCTCATCTTCACGCTGTTCACTAGCGACATACCCAGGAGCAAAAAGGCACAGTTGGCTCTGTTCGCAGACGACACGGCCATTTACTGCTCGGGCACCAAACAAGCCTCGATCTCTCTCACTCTCCAAAGAGCGGTCACCAAACTTGGCGACTGGTTCAGGAAGTGGAGAATTGAAGTGAATCCCGACAAAAGTCAAGCGGTTCTTTATTCAAAACCGCGCCATAGGCCCACCCCCCCCCGACCAATCTCCATGTTCGGTAAGCCTATCCCTTGGGAGAAGCGAGCCAAATATCTAGGTGTGATTCTCGATGAGCACCTCACCTTCGCAGAGCACATAAAGAAGGTTCGTTCGCGCGCCGCTTTCGCTCTCGGTAGACTCCACTCGATAATGAATGCAAAAAGCAAGTTGTCACTAAAGTGCAAGTTGCGCATTTACACGGCGTGCATACGTCCTATTATGACGTACGCCTGTGCAGTCTTTGCTCACGCGAAACCCCACCACATCCATAGGATGCAGACCCTACAGAACCGTGCCCTCCGAATGATCACGGGATCCCCCTTTTATGTCCGGAACGAGATCCTCCATCTCGATCTCAAAATCCCCACCATCCTCCAGTTCATGAAACGCAACTCCAAGCGTTTCTTTGATACCGCCGCCAAACATCGCAACCCCCTAGTTGTCGCGGCCGCTAAATATACCCCCTCCAATATTAGTAAAGTCCGCCGTCCGAGGCACACACTATTAGACCCAGACGACCCTATTACTCTCCTCCAGGAAAGCAATAGGGCTACCAGTACAGTACACAAACACAAAAGACCGACATTCCGACCCCGCCGCCGAGGTCCAGCGCGAAAACCCCGAGTTAATAATTCCCCCCGACCCTTGCTCGAAGAAGCGCCAGCCCGCGCCGAAGCTGAGCCTGTAGCTTTAAATTCCCCAGATTAATAATAATTATCCAATTTTGATCCAGCCTGTCCCAAACTTGCTGTCCCCCCAGTGACGCCTAAGCCGAGGTTCGTACCCCACAGGGGGTGCCCTTAGCGCGCAGTCACTTAGTATTTATAAGTAACACGCCCCTGGCTGGAGGCTTTGAGTTAGCTTAAGGCAGCCACAGGATTGACCGGTTAAGTAGTCACGGCCACTCTTGGCCAACTACGAGATGCCATAGTTAGGAAAAAAAAAAAAAAAAAAAAACGGTATCGGCAATTCCCAACCGTCCAGCAGTTCATGAAACGCCTCGCCAAGCGTTTCTTCGAATCTGCATCTAAACACCCGAATCCCCTGATTGCGGCGGCCGCCCGCTACACACCGTCGCGCATAAGTCGCATCCGCCGTCCTAGGCACGCCCTAACCGTCCCGGATGACGCCATAACTCTCCTCCAGGAGAGTAATCCCGCCACCAGCACGATCCGGAAACTCAAATCGAGACCGCCGTGCTTCCGCCCTCGCCGCCGAGGGCCACCGCGACGCCCCCGTCCATACCCACCCCGACCCTTGCTCGAGCCAGCCCGCGCAGCTGAGCCCGTAATTCTAAATTTGCCCCCAAATAATCCGATCCAGCATGTCCCATTGCTGTCCTCTCCCAGCGACGCCCTAAGCCGAGGTCCGTACCCCACAGGGGGTGCCCTTAGCGTGTAGTCGCGTAGTTTTTAGTCTTAGTTTTAAGCCTGGCTGGAGGCCTTAATTTATTGAGGCATCCACAGGAAAGCCCGGTTAAGCAGTCGACAACCTCCTATAGGTTGAACTGCGAGATGCCATTCCCCAAAAACAAAAACAACGGTATCGGCACAGTCAGCGGGCAGCAGTTGAAGAAATAGGAACACAACAAGAAGATTAAAGAAGGCTTCAAGCTTCAACATTGGTTTTATTCCTCACCAACCCAGCACATAAATGTGTATCCCGCACAATTATGAAACTCCAACAATTTTCTACTACAGTCCAAACGTCCGTTTCTGTCGCGGCCATGATGTGACGTCACACGTTACTGCTTTGTTTTTTTAGCCCCAAATCATATAAATTAAATTATTTTTTATGCTTTATTCAAGCAGAAATCATATTTAGTGAGATTTTAAGCACTTTGCAAATAATATATTTTTATTCACATAGTTTTTTACGTCACTTCCAGCATTATCGAAGGCGACGCATTTTGAGCTTGCGTTCCGTTCCACTAAAAAAAAAACTGAACATAAAATAATTCATTGTAAAATAAGTAATGCATTAAAAAATGTAAAAAAAAAATAGGACTTGGTTTCTTAACTCCTATACAGTGTATTTATTTAAATAATGAATAAGGTATTAATTACCTGCATATTCCCTATTAGGAACTAATCAAGTTTAATTTCTTAAAACGCATACTCTTTTGCACTCGGCATTTGCACTATTTCACGGTTATTTTACCCCTGATTTCTCATCACAGTGATCTATGATCGTTGCCTCATGGTTGCTGTCAGAACAATTGTGTACATCTGACGGGTGTCGGGTGTCAGGAACGCAACGTTCTCTCGTCGGAAGGCGTGTAGTACACATGTATTTTATTTAATACGCTCTGTCTGGACGTGGTTTAACGTGAAAGACCGCAAAGTGAAGTGGGTCAAATTAAATTAGCTAGCGAAACTCCGCAGACGTGATGGGTGTCGATATCAATAAAAATGAATGATTTTTTTTTGTGAGGTCATCGTCATCAACCGCAGTTATTGTAGTCACTTGGAATATCAGTTAATAAATCTGTTTTATTTTTGTGTAATCTTCACAGACGTGATGGGTGTCGATAACTAAGCACGGTAAAACATTATTCTAAAAAGTTATTCTCAACTCGTACTTCAAGTAACAATACTAACAGCGGTCGTTGACCTGCCAAAAAAACCATCAAATCTAATTTTCATTTTAACGTGTTTAGATATCGATACCCATCACGTCTGCGGAGTTTCGCTAGCCAATTTAAAGTAACCCTGTATAATATTCGTTCGAGAAAAGAGTTTCAAAATTTGTATTGTTTTGCCCACAGAGTCAAGATCTGTGTACGATAGGCGTACAGCTACTGTCTCAGTTGGTGGTAGAAATGAACCAGGTATCCGAAGCGGATGCCAACCGTTCGCTCGCCAAACACAGGAAGATTGCCTCGTCTTTCAGGTAAATATAACATCACGCCTGGGTTCCCCGAAGGGATCGTTTCTTGAAGTGTTCGGTCATTTCATGAAATGGTTGCGTTTCATGAAATAGAACATCGACCGCTGGTCACGTCATGATGTGGTCTGGCCAGATCATTGAATACTCCACGTTTGACGATATGAACAGTTAAATGCACGACTACTTCTTGATGTGGCCAAACATTAGTGATCATATCGTAAAATGGTTAGATTATCCACCGGTAGAGGCGTTGATGTCGTTTTGTTTTTGTTGTGCATCGGTCCTAAAAATACTAAATAGTCCAAGTAACTGCGACCAACTCGGATGTAGCGCTCGCCGGCCGCTGCCGCGGCATCGCTTGTTTCGCTCGCTCGGCTCACGCGCGTTTGGTCACAGTTGTAACCTAATCCATTTGGTCGGGGTGCCACTAGCGGCGTGAAATGCAACTATGTACTTTGCGATATGCCAGTGGTCAGCTGGTGAAATGGCCAGGCAGATCACGATATGGCCATTTCTACGATCGAACCACGACAGTTACCCTACATTAATGATATGGCCAAACGTCGACTGACATATCATTAAACATTAACGTGTAAACGATATGGCCAATTTTAGCTGGCCATTTCATGAAGTGATCTATTCTAAGATCTGGCCACGACATATCTACATTTCGCCTACTAGAAGCTGTTGCATGTGAGCACTCAACGGTTTTCACGATTATACAGGGTGTAAGGGACAGCCCTCCGCAGACTGATGGGGTGAATTCAGTATATCATATTAAGATGACCGGTACATGAAATTATTTCAGAAATGTTAAGGGAATCCAATAAATCTGATTTGTTTTATTACCTCACACGCAATGTATCGTTACCGCGGTGAAACGCGCGTAGCGAATGGCAGCGCAGCGAGCCTTCGGCCGCCGAGTAGGTATTTCAACATCCATTGCTGATTTTTTCTATTTTAGCTATTTTATTTACATAAATGGAGTGCTGCGTACAGAGAATGTAATTTTACATTGAAATAAAGGAATAGTAACTGAAAATACGATAAAAAATATGAGTGCTGTTGAATGATCCCTGTTAGTTTGCGGAGGGTTATCCCTTACACCCTGTATTTATTGTCGTTTCGAGAGTATTTTGCTTATGTACCTATGGGGTTCCTTCGACTATTGAGAGGAGTGAGAAACAAAAGCTCGTCTACGGCTTATACACGAGATTGAAACAATATTATCGAGATTATTAAATGCTAGCGCTATCATAATGATAAACACTGTACTTGTTTTCTCTCTATTGTTCTGCTAACCGTCTTCAAAAAAGGAGGATGCATTCGGCGAGTTTTATGTACGTATGTTAGGCTCAAAGACCGAAAAAACGGCTGGGTTCGGTTGTTCCTGGCTGAATCAAGAGCTTTATCAAATAAATAAATATGTAGATTTATTTTTCTCTGTAATCGTGCCCTTGGCTCCTTTGACCACTTTGATCTACAGCACGCGTAGCATGAGCACCATAGGAACGGGTTTTGTCGACGGATGAATAGACAAAATGACACATCGCCATGCTTAGACATTAGCAGTGATAGGAATAGGTAGTGCTAATTTGCCTAAACTTCGAGGAAGGAAGTAACATGGAGTAGATAATACCTCCTCTAAAATCCCGGAATAATTTTAATGACGTTTAAATCCCGGGATTTAAAAACCACGAATTATTTATTGGACTTTATTTATAGATAGATATAATACTCTTTACTGTGTACACCATAAAAATTACAGATATAAATGTGTGTGTGTGTGTGCGTGTGTAACCCTAAAAAATGATATGATTTTTCAAATCAATAATTTGTAACTACAAATAAAGTCCGATTCGTGGTTTTTAAATCCCGGGATTTAAACGTCGTTAAAATTATTTCGGGATTTTAGAGGAGGTATTATCCACTCTATGTTACTTCCTTCCTCGAAGTTTAGGCAAATTAGCACTACCTATTCCTGTCACTGGACATTAGAAATCTTTCTACAATCGGTCATTTTATCTATTCCTCCGTCGACAAAACCCGTTTCTATGGTGGTCATGCTACGCGTGCTGTTAATAGTTTTGGATTTCACCTCGGAAGTCCCAACACAAAATGAGCCCTGTATAAACTGACTTTGGACCATTATATAAATTAAAGCCGTTGGTTCCAGCTGTCATTCGTAGATTGTTGACAGTCTTTACGGATAGTCAGAAGTTCGAAAGGCTGACAGCCAGTCTTCATTCTAAGGGTTTCGTACCCGAGGGGTGCCAAACGGAACCCTATTACTAAGCCTCCGCTGTCCGTCCGTCTGTCTGTCAGCGGGCTTTATCTCATGAACCGTAATAGGTAGATAGTTGTTTCACACACCAACCTACATGGTCTTCACATGATCTGACCAAGATTATGTCTGGACTTTAAAAGAGACTGTGACCTCTGAGTTTGTTTCGGCCTTTCTTCTCAGAGTAGTCAGATAGGAAACGCCGGCCTCATCTAGTTTGAAAAAAAAATGTTTGACGTGTAAAAGTGTTTGTATAAACCTACTTACAGAAATAAAATCATTTATCATTTATCACAGATTGTGTATTGCTATTGCCGCTATAACAAGAAATACATACAAGAAACGTTTTATTTGAAGTATTTAAAAAAAAATGTAGTGATAAATATAAATACGGTGGTACGTCCATATTTTTATCACTCAATGAGCGTTTTCGGTCTTTGAGCCTAACATGTACTTCGATTTCTCCAAAAACGCCCGATTAACGTGATAATTTTTTTATTCGGTAGCCCGGCGAAAAAAATAATTTACGTTGGTTGAGAACTTAGTCATAGACAAAGAAATGATACTTCATATTGAAGCGAAACTGGTCGTTTCGTACCCCTTGGTGAACGTACCGCAGAGCATACGATATGTTCAATGAGTCGAGAGTTTAACGGTACAATCTTGCCTGATTAACACATTCACCAACGCCACAAATTTTGAACGTAACACACGGATGCCGCCTACATTTTCTATGGACTCGCTAGGCGGGTAGCCGGCATCTAACGAACATTTTTAGAGAACTCGCGAGGCGGGTCACTGGCTGATGAGCCCAACGTCAGATATCTTTTATCCTAAAAAAAAACATAACATCACGCCTGTCTTCCTCGAAGGGTAATGCAGAGGTGTATCTAGTAGTACACCCACACTTCGCCAGTTATATTTAAGTCCCATGTAATAGGGGGTGAGCCTATTGCCATCTACCGGGCACACATCCAGACTCCGGGCTGCTGCTGAGAAATACCTAATGGAAAAACTCAAAAACACTTTGCTGTCTTTTATCTGTGGAATTAATTTGACAGTTTTTGTATGGAAAAACTGTTAAAAATTCAAAGTTATTCTACGGATACGGAAATATACCTGGCCTTGGATTACATAACATAACATCACGCCTTGTTTCACCGAAGGGTTGGGTAGAGGTGTACCTATAGTACACCCACATTCGCTAGTTATGTTTAAGGTCTTCGATTAATCAGCCCTAAAAGTATCCCAAGCCCTGTAATTGTAGATTAAAATAAATTAAAATAATATATAATATTAAATCGTAGATTTGAAATATGGCGCAAAGAGCTTTACAAAAAGTACGCCTAAGTTACGGATGAGCTGGACTCCTTTAAGGCGAAAGCGCCAGGTAGCCCGCAAATTTTCTTACGTCAGTATTAGGTTGTATGTTGATTAAAATATGATTCGCGACTGTAACAAATATGTATTTACAGAATTATAATTATTAAAGTCATCAATACAAATCTTTAAGACCAAATAATCCTATTGAATGACTATTTCATTAAGTCTTAACATTTTAGGATTGTACTAACTTAAGGTGTTGTATTACTGGTTCTAATTATTATAATTCTGTAAATACATATTTGTTACGGTCGCGAATCATGCTTTAATCAACATACACCCAGACACTTGAGCTGCAAATTGCAAAAATCGCAAGAACATTTGAATTTCGCGGGCTACCCTGGCGCTTTCGCCTTAATAAAGATTGGTCCTTAGCAGCTCTGGACAGAGAAAGGTGGAAATAGAGGCCTTTGCCCAGCAGTGGGACAATAATGGCGAATAAAAAAACGGCTAAGTAGAGCGCGCGAGCGTCGTCTCTGTCGCTCATACCTTTGAGATTCTCTCTCTCTCTACAGCTCGACGTACCACCTCGACAACCGATTACTGTAATTGTACCACTTCTGAATACAGTTTCGCTTAAATACGAAGTATCATATCCTTTACTATGTTCTAACAAAAACAATTTGTCCCCAGGGATACCCAACTCTTCGAGATGTTCCGCCTATCCTGCTCGCTCCTCGGCACGATGCGCGGCAAGCCTTTAGAACTGTCAGATGAAAGACAGCATGCTTTAGTGGCCGCGTTACTGAGGCTGGCACACAACTGTCTCACGTTCGACTTCATTGGGACTACCAGTGACGAGTCGAGTGATGATCTGTGTACTGTGCAGGTGAGCACTGATAATATATGTATACAGAATAAGTTTAAAAGGGGTGCGGGTATTTCAGGAGGTAATCAGGTGCATAAATCTGGACAACTTTCCCCAAGGAACGTAGGACGAAATATTAAAATTGAAAATTGACTTTCATACAAACTTGAGTCACGTGACCAGTCACTTTGTATGAAAAGTCGATTTTCAATTTTATGATTTCGACCTATGTTCCTTGGGGAAAGTTGTCCAGTTTCATGCATAAATAAACACATGATTGTACTCATGTGTTTAAGTTTCGGTCACTAATTACCAGTCATGATAACACACAACATTTACTACGGGACCAAACCTGAAATTGCGGAAAAAAAATCAGCTGTTCCCTATATTTTGACGAGTTATGCGAACATAAATGTATTTCACGATTTCAGGTTTGGTCACTAATACTAGTCACCCTATACAACATGTTCCGGAATTAACCACAACCTCTTAAGGGGTCATTGTACTCATCATTATGAACAACATTAACAACTGGACCAAACTTGAAATCGGAAAGAAAAAAATCTGTTGTTCCCTACATTTTGACGAGTTATGCGAACATAAATGTAGGAATCAAATAATTCTTTTTTTATATCGAGGAAACTTAATCGGACCAATTTGAAAATAAAATCTCGTGCACACGATGACCACATCTGTTGGCAAGCGTTGCTATAGCGGCCGAGCGCTGCAAGCAAGAATACTAAGGTCTTACTAAGATTTTTATCAGATAAACTAGCACTTCCCCCGCGACTTCGTTCGCGTGGATTTTGTACTTCCTCTAAATTCTAAAATTAACTACGCTTTTACACAAAAATTAACCCTGATACACGTTATTCTTTATTTTCGGTCTTAAGTAATAAATACTGAGTTTCGAGTTAATCGGACCACGCGTTAAAATTCTTCCATACAAACTTTGACAACCCCAATCCAACCATCCATTCATCTCTTCAGGGGGTAGTTTATAAAAAAAAAATGACGAACTTTATATTTACTTAGATAAGTATTAATTTGTGCCAAGTCTCAAGTTTATTAACTCAAGGAATAAGATTAACCATACAAACAAAATCCGCCCTTTTCCTCCCCTTGAAAGGTCGAATTTCCACAAAACCCCTACCTGGTGCTCCCCTACATTATAAAAGGAAGCCGTGTGCAAAATTTCAAGTTTGTAATCAAATCGGTCTTGGCTCTACGTTGATGAATCAGTCAGGACTAATAATTATATATGTGTAAATAAACATTATTTATAATCATTTTTCTCCTCAGATCCCAACATCATGGCGTCCGACATTCCTAGAATCTGGAACTTTAGACCTGTTCTTCGAGCTGTACCACCTACTAGGAGGTTCGCTGGCCAGCCTAGCACTCGCCTGCCTGGTACAACTGGCGTCAGTGCGGCGCTCGCTGTTCAGTTCCAACGAGCGCGCCAAGTTCCTCAACAGGTTGGCAGCCGGGGTGCTCAGGATCCTGGATAATACACAGGTAGATAGGTCATCATCACCTTCCTGCCCTTGTCCCATGTTGCCTGGGGTCGGCGCAACACGTTTTCTGTCCTGTCACCCGTCACGCTATCCTTCACTCCCCTTTTTTTCATATCATTCCTCACACAATCCATTCATCTTTGGCTTTCCTCTCCCTCTTCATCCAGCAACATTTATCTTTATAGCTTACATGAGGGGGCTTGTGGCTAAGTAATAACAGCCGCACGGGTCGATCGATCAGGTTAAGCTACGCTTGCCGCGGTTGGTCCGTGGATGGGTGACCATCTTTATATACCAAGACCCCTCCGTGCCTCGGAAAGCACGTTAAGCCGTTGGTCCCGGCTGTCATTCGTAGATCTTTGACAGTAGTTACGGGTCGTCAGAAGCCCGAAAGTCTGACAACCAGTGACCAAAGGGTATCGTATTATCCATTAACTGGGTTGTGGAGGTCAGATAGGCAGTCGCTCCATGTAAAATACTGGTATTCAGCTGCATCCGGTTATACTGGAAGCCGACCCCAACATAGTTGGGAAAAGGCAGGCAGATGACATAGGTAAGTAGATAAATAGATAGATGGGTAAAAAAAAACGTGTGCGGTCGGGGAACCTCCGTCAGGAACCATCGAACGAAACAGGTTGATATTTCTTTCGCAAAAAAGATCTGAGTATTAGCTTTCTCCGAAATAGCGTTCGTAATTATGTTTTCGTCCTGAAGTCCCATTTCAGAACTTCCCCCTGTTTGTGAATTGTGTAATAAGACATTAACACCATGTAAATTGTTCCAGGGCCTGTCAGACCCGACAAATTACCACGAGTTCTGCCGTCTCCTGGCGCGCCTGAAGTCCAACTACCAGCTGGGCGAGCTGGTCATGGTGGACAACTATCCAAGACTCATCGAGCTCATTGCCAAGTTCACTGTGCAGAGCTTGCAGGTAAGAAAGAAAGAAGGAAAAGGAATGAATGGTGACTAAAATATTTTTTTGTCCGTCATGTAGAATAGTAAAAATATTGGACACGTGTTATTTCTTTGTTTACGTAACCAAAAGATTACGGCGATACATTGGTTAAAATGTGGAATGACGTCACGCCTTGCTAGATTGTAAACCGAGGTGTGACGTAGCGAGCCCCCACTCCCCAACTTTAATACGTTTTGTCTAAGTAATTTTTTATTATATGATAAATCAAAAAATACGTGTCTAATATTTTTTTTTTATTATCTGACTGACGGACTCGATCGCAGCGCCATCTACCGGGTTCAATTATGAATCTAAACTATCCAGTGACCCACTCATACAAATACAATTTTTTTAAATCAAAATCGATCCAGCCGTTTTGGAGTTCAGTGACACACAGACGTAGCGATTAATTATCTAGTTAGAGATTAACTTGATCTCAATTCTCAGTTGGATAATCACTTTGTCGTGTACTGTTCCCATTTTGAATAGTCTGTTAACTTTGTCCCTATTATTTTGACATTTGCCGTTTGCTTACAAAATGTTGATTTTATTCAACTTGCAGCAGCTTCACATAATAAAATGTCAATAAAAATTCAATATTTTTACTGAAGCGACTTTTCAAAAATCTTGCGCTTGCGCCGAATATCACTTTTAACCGACTGAATTATTGTTATAGGTATGTTGGCACTACAATTGGCGTATTTGTCCAAATATTCGACTTATTGTGCTGAACTTTCAAACGCTAAAAAAATTATTCGATAATTTACTTCTTTGTTCCAGATGTGGCAATTCGCGCCCAACTCGGTGCACTACCTGCTTTCTCTGTGGCAGCGCATGGTCGCGTCCGTGCCCTACGTGAAGGCTTCGGAACCGCATCTCTTGGAGACCTATGCGCCCGGAGTGACCGCCGCCTACATCGGCTCGAGACTCGACTCTGTTTCCTGCGTGCTAAGGTATATTTTGACTATGCGCTTTGGCAATCATCATCTATCTATACTTGTTTTTTTTTTATTTCATTAATACGGATGATGCCTGGGAAAAAATAATATTGGGTCTGTTTGTGTACTTAATCGATCAATAAAAGGTCGATCCATCAAGTTAAAAAAGCCTTTCTTCTTTTCTTCCTATATTAGTAAGATTTCAACTCAATTTTTTAACCCCCCACGGAAACAGAAAGGGTGTTATATAAGTTTTTCGTGTGCATCAACTCCTAAACGGTCGTTTGGGAACAAAAAACTAAATGAACCAATATAGTTTTTTATTCATCGATAATTTCTGAACTGCAATTTAATAATGTTATTCAAACAATAATTGATTATAAAAAAGTGGTGAGTTAAAAAGTTAAAACCGAATACAGATTGAATGTGTTACTAACGTGTCACATGCGTTTCAACCCGCTTTTTCTTAACTAAACTAATATTTTCTTTATCAGGGACGGCCTCGAAGATCCTTTAGACGACGTCGGCACAGTCCAGCAACAGCTGGAGCAGCTGTCAGTGGTGGGTCGCTGCGAGTACGGCAAGACGTGCCAATTACTAGTGGCGCACTTCGACCGCGCCGCCGCCGCCTACAGCGTGCCGCAGCCGCAGCAGATACCCATGTTGCAAGGTATTATTCTATTTGGTGTTTAAGACTGGCAACACAAGAATTGTGGTGGCACAAAGAGTCGGTAACGGGCGCGACTTGCGAGTTGTAGGTCATAGGATCGAACCCCGACAGGCGCTTTACTTTGTGTAAATTATTCTATCACCGCAACTCTCAAAACGGTGAAGGAAAACATCGTGAGGAAACCGGCTTGTCCTAGAACCAAAAATTCGAAGACATGTGACATCTGCCAACCCGAACTGGGAACGCGTGGTGGATTAAGGCCAGCAGTGGGAACATTATAGGCTCATTATGCTGAGGATGGAAACATATAATAATAGCCCTCTTCCTCTATCCTACCTCGCTGTGCCCGACAGGGTCAGGGTCCACAATGATCTAAAATTATGTATATTTTATAATGTACCTACCACCTAAGTTTACATTGTGGAATGCAAATAAATGTATTGATTATTGAGTATTGGCTGGGTGAACATCCATTACACATCGAGACCCCTCTGTCCCTCGCTAAGCCGTTAGTCTCGGCTGGTAGATCTTTGACAGTTGTTAAAAAAAAAAAAAAAAATCTTTTATTCTCAAACACAACGGCCCATAGCATGTTAATAACAAAAATGACTTAAAATTCTATGTTAGTACATATAATTTAGAAAAAGTTTGGCACAAACTTCACAAAAAAAAAAAAAAAAACATTATTCACAGGTAGGTTTGTCGAGCTAAATGTATAACATGCGGCTCAAAAGCCCGAAAGTCTGACAAACAGTCGTACCAAGGGGTATCGTTTACCCAGTGACTGGGTAGTGGAGGTCAGATAGGCAGTCGCTCCATGTAAAGTAGTCGTATTCAGCTGCATCCAGTTAGACTGGAAGCCGACCCCAACATGGTTGGGAAAAGGCTTGGCAGATGATGAACACGGCTGAGGGTCTTGATATCTATAGGAGGCCGTAACCACTAAAATGGACGCCATTTATCTCACACAGCAACACCAGTCAGAACCGCGTCACCTCTCAATTTGAGGATTCTCACACAGATTCTTGCCATGTATTTATTTTACATAGCAAATAGTGGTATTATGACATCATGTGAGATACAAAGAATCATATAAATCAATCTCGTTTTTCCTACAGGTCAACTAACTTGGCTAGTGTACATAATCGGCGCCGCGATCGGCGGCCGCGCCTCAGTGAACACGTGCGACGAGAATGACGCCATGGACGGAGAGCTCGTCTGTCGAGTACTGCAGCTGATGGATCTTACCGACTCTAGACTGGCGCAGGTGAGAATTAACTAGATAATCAGCTTATAATGCAGAGGCTCAGCCTTCGTACAACCCGATTCCTATCGGCTTCACTACGGAACAACCACGCTTCTTAGTGTCTACTATTGCCAAATAATATGGTACACCTGCTTGTGTAACTGTGTATCACATCATATTACACATATTTAATACCAGTTTTAATACACCATAAGACTAAAAACATTACAAAAATGTTTACAATTTTTTTTTCTAAACAAAGAATTCCGATATAACATTAGTGTCAAAATAAGCCGGCCCTCGCAGCATTCCGCAGCACCGTTTCAGAGGTAACTAAGGAAGCCGAACTACAGCGAGTTATCAGGGATTTAATTTTTGAGGTTATCTAGAGTTGATGAGAACTGAACCATTTTTTCTTCGGCTTCCCTCTAACGATAAATTGTAGCTACGCCACTGCTATAATGTACCCACTGCTGGGACACAGGCCTCCTCTCTGTGAGAGGGAGTGGGCTGTAATCTACCACGCGGACAGTGCGGGGTGGTGGATGTGTGGCGGCATCTATAACACTGGGTAGATAGAAAGATAGGTGAAGTTTCTTGCCCATTCATCTCCATACGAAACTACGTTTTGGAAGGGGCGACCATAATCAATTCTGTTTTCATGTTAATTTTTGACGTTCATAAGTGCTATAAACGATTTGATACAGATTACACTTTTGTCACACGAATCCTGAATTGCGCGAGAAAAGTCATCCGCGCGATTAACGTATGCAGGGTGTATCCCTTACGTATATATCCCCTTGTATGTATATGTTAATCGCCGCAAAAGCTGTTGCCATGAATTCAGTTCATGATTCTATATTCTAGTTTAAAAAAAAAAAAGATGTTTCACGCAAAAGTGTCAAACACCTACAGGGTGAAACTCAAAATGTATGAAACAGCTGTTTTGGTTTTCGTAATTACACGTAACACCGAGCTTTTACAAACGCCGTTTTCAATGCCGAATCGTTAAATATGCATATTTAATTTTATGCGCACATTTATACTCATGCGAGAAGCACAGAACCGGTCGATGTGGCGATGCTTGGAGAGGCGAGGCCTATGTCCAGCAGTGGCCGTCGTGGCTGAAATGATGATGATGTACTTACATTTATATTTATAAAACTCGTTTCTCCCACAGGGCGGCTGTGAGAAGCTGGAGCTAGCAATGATGTCGTTCTTCGAGCAGTTCCGTAAGATCTACGTGGGGGAACAAGTACAGAAGAACAGTAAGGTGTACCGTCGACTCAGCGATGTGCTGGGACTTGCTGATGAGAGCCAGCTGCTCAGTGTGCTCATGAGGAAGATGTGAGTATGCTGCTGGACATAAAAAGTCAATCATATAGATAGATAGCTAGATAGGGTGCTTACATAAAGAAACAGGTTTCCGGTACAGGCGAGCCTGTGCGGGTCGGTACCGATCGGTGCTGGCTCGGTCCAGGTAGTCGGTACCAACAAGTTTAAACCTGTTTCTTTATAAGTGAGCGTATAAGATGACATGGGAATATTATACCCGCACCGATCGGTACCGACCGGCACGGGTTTGTCTGTACTGGAAACCTGTTTGTTTTTGTAAGAATACTCTTTATTATGTACACCATAAAAATTACAGATGTAGAAATTTTAAGTAGTGTCAATATCTAATAATAATCCAAGTAAATTATTATTCTTTGATTATTATTTAATTTTAGTTAAATTTGTTTAAAATTAATTTGTATTTTTTTTGTACCCTTATTGTTTTGACTTTCATTTTGATTCGCTTTCTATGACACTCGCATATTGTATTTTGATTAATTTTAATGATTTCTTCCTTATCAAACTTCTAGTACCTACCTAGTTATCAAGTGAATGATGTGGTCGCCTATAATTGGAAGCGCACATTTGTATTTTCCATTAATATGCATGTAATTGTGTAGCCTCTGTTGGCAATCCAATAAATAAAGTAAGGGGGAATATACCTGATATTGTATAGCTTAAAAACAGCGAGAACGTGTCGCAACTGAATTAATTATACAATTAATATTTTGTCCACAGCATAACAAACCTAAAGTACTGGGGCAGTTCCGAGCAGATAATAGCAAAAACGCTCGGTTTACTGAGCGACCTGAGCGGAGGGTACTCGTGCGTGCGCAAACTGGTCAAGTTGGACGAAGTGCAGTTCATGTTGACGCATCACACGGTAAGTCAAGGATTTGCCCTCATTCGTACTGTAATAACTCGCACGGACGATAGAGAGCCGGACGGATTATTACGTGTTTGTGTAGTTTTGGAGTAACCGACATAGCCTGCAGAGTACGCAAACTAAAGTGGCAGTGGGCTGGTCATGTTTGTCGACCGCGTATCGGCAAGCGTAGTGTGGGACGCCTCCCAGCTAGATGGACCGACGACCTTAAGATGGTGGCTGGGACAGACTGGATGCGGAAGGTGGAGGACAGGGTGTTGTGGCGCAGACTGGGAGAGGCCTATGTCCAGCAGTGGACTGCGATAGACTGAGTTGATTGTTGATTGTATAGTGTGCGGGGGAAATCAACACTACTAGAGTTTAAACTCAATAACGCATTATGTTTTTATATTAGATTTGTTTATTATAAGTAAATCTGCAAGACACCGCTATTTTCTATCTGACTTCTATACAAACAATTGGCATATCCTTCAAATTCAAATATAATTCCACACCTGTCTGAACGTTCGAATGTAACCATAGGCAATTATTCAACAGCCTGTGCAACATAAGGTCGCCATCGGCTTCAAACCTTTAACGTCGTCGCGCGAGAAGTGTCCCTCTCTCTCCTAACCCGAGCGACGTCGCACACTCCGATTCAGTTTGTTCATTCATCACAGTTTGTGACAAGTAGGAAAATAAGCACGGTATATTGCGCTCCGCAAGACTATACGTTATCATTATTACAAACAGTAGTTAAACGGAGCTTAGTGGCCATTATTTTCCGTTTTATCCTTAAAACGGAAAATAAAACTTAACAATGTAAAACTACCGTTTGTAATAATAATAACGTATAGTCTTGTGGAGAACAACTTAACATGCTTATTTTCTGCATTTTTAATTCTAAAATAAAAAAAAGAAATAACCAAACAAACGATGACGGCGCCACTGCGTGCGTGGTGTCGTGTTAAAGAACTTTTGTTATATTTATCACCTCATATATGTATTTCCTATATTCAAGCAAATAAATTAATTGATTTGATTAAATTTGACTTCATTCGGAACTCGTAGGTTGTGCTATAACTACACCTCTGCGTACCTCGTCAGAAATGACAACCTTTTGTTTATATCCATTTGTCTACTGTTACAGGCAGAACACTTCCCGTTCCTCGGCATAGCGGGCGTAGGAGCAGCAGAGATGAGGTGCCGCAGTATGTTGTACACGGCGTTAGGACGACTGCTCATGGTGGACCTGGGCGAGGACGAGGACCGCTTCCTGGCCTTCATGATGCCGCTCACTGGTAGGAAGATAAGAAATAATACATTAATACATATATTATGTACCTACTAACTGTGCCCCGCGACTTCGTTTGCGTGGAAGGCGTAAGATACACAGTATACTAAAACAACAGCCACATTTTAATAAACTCCCTCGTCCCCCGACCCGTCGCGTTGCATCGCCCGCCCTCGCTATTACTTCGTTTTCGCTTTGTGTGCTTTCTGACTTTTTTTCTTTTTGCTCGGCTTCTAATGGTCGTAGCGTGATGTTAAATGGCCTATAACTATCCTCGAGAAGTGGACTACCGAATGCAAAAAGAATTTATCAAATCCGACTTTTTGTTCACAAATTTCATGAGTTTTAATTATTTTTTGCGCGGAACCTTAATTGTTTTTCTTAAATAAAAGTATCCTAAGTTACTCCTTATATCATCAGCTATCTGCCAGTGAAAGTCCCGTCAAAATCGGTCTAGCCGTTTCGGAGATTAGCCGGAACAAACAGACAGACAGACGGAGAAGACAGACCGACAGACAAACAGACAAAAAAATTATAAATTGTGTTTTTGTTATAAGTACCGTTTATACTTTCATATTATTATACATTTAGTAAAAAGCTGTTATTTTGACATTACAAACAGACACTTCAATTTTATTTTATATGTATAGATTTCCGTGTCGTAGTTTATATTATCATCTCTGACATCGACATTTCAACTGTCACTGTCTTCGCATAGGTTTTCAGAAAAACGAATCTTTAATGAGCTGTAATTCAAAAGAGGCCAGTATCAAATAGATTGGATAAACGTATGCAATATTGTAATAATTTATTATTGACGACTTGTTAGTCAACCTTCAACCTCTATGGATATGACTATTTCCGATTATTAGTAATTTGTCATCTTGTTTACGAGCATGCGGTTTGAGTTGCGTGTTTAATCGTGTAATCTCGTGAATGTATAAATAAAACTGCAAAATTGGAAAGTGTGAATAGTGGCTCATCAATTAAAGTCCGTGACTGTACAGTTTGACAACGTTCAAAAGTTCCATCGTACATCTTTGGAAAAATGGAAATATCTCTAGTTTGTAATCTCAAAATAACAACTTTTTATTAAATACATAAGAAAGTATATACGGTACTTAAAACAAAAAAGCGATTTTTAAAATTTTTGTCTGTCTGTTCCGGCTAATCTCCGAAACGGCTGGACCGATTTTGACGGGACTTTCACTGGCAGATAGCTGATGTTATAAGGAGTAACTTGGGCTACTTTATTTTAGAAAAATAATTAGGGTTCCGTGCAAAAAAATTAAAACCCATGAAATTATGAACAAAAAGTCGGATTTGAAAAATTCTTTATGCGTTTGGTAGCTCAATTTTCGATGAAAGTTATAGGCTATTTAAGATTACGCTGCGACTCTTAGGAGCCGAGCAAAAAGAAAAAAGTCAGAAAGAACGCTTAGCGAAAACGAACTAATAGCGCGGGGGGCGATTCAACGCGACGGTTGGCGACAGGTCGGGGGACGAGGGAGTTTTATTAAAATGTGGCTGATATTTTAGTATATTTTGTATCTAACGACATCCACGCGAACGAAGTCGCGGGGCACAGATTGTAGCAAGTAAAATGTGACTATCGACCAATAGAAATTGATTTATATTACCACCTATATTATTTATAGATTGACGCACAAATTCTGTCACTCCCTTATTGGAGCACTCACATTTAATTCGGCAAAGTTCGGTTTTTCCGAAAGTAAACCTTTGACTGCTGTCAAACTAACTTTCTAACGGCCGAACCCAATAATCTATCTATCTCTAACCAGTTTTAGCAAACTGGAGATAGAAAAACTTGTCTATTTATGGTTTTAACGTCCCAATAATCTATAAGAGATTATGGAATCTTACCGGCCTGACATAAGGGCAGATAGAATTATACTGTCTACCATCAATAGCGATCTATCTTTTACTGAAAATAAGTTATTGGGTTCGGCCGTAAGTTTCCAATTGAATTGTAATACGTAACTAATAACTCAAAAACTTTCCACAGCTGCCTTCGAGAGCATCATAGGCCTCCTATCCGGTCCAGAATCCCCGATGTTCAGTTCAGAAGATGCCAAGAAGACGTTAATAGGGCTCGCTCGAGACCTGCGCGGCCTAGCCTTCGCGTTCAACACTAAGACCACCTATATGATGCTATTTGATTGGATGTGAGTATAAATAATGTCACGCTTGTATTCCTAGAGAGGGTGTGCAGAGGTGTATAATAAAAACGTTAATTTAAACATTTAAAAAACCCCCCACATCAAAAATCCTTTAAAAATTACACGGTAAACTCACTCATTAAAGTGATCAATACAACTCTCTAAGACCAAGTAATCCTATTGAATGACTATTTCATGAAATCTTGACATTTGAGGATTATACTTTTTCATATTGTTCTCAGATATACTTTCAACGCGAATTATGCGATATTGTAAAAACATGACTTGAAAGTGTAACCATGGAGTTTCTGGACAGCTTTTCTCCATGGAGATTTTTGTTTTAAAATGTGAGCTTCAACTTTCTGACTGACCTTACTTATTGAAAATTCTGAAAAGATTCAAAAGTACAGCTCGATTTAAACTTTTTGGCGGCTCGGAACACGAGGCGAGTCACTGCGCAGTAACAAATGCACGTGTTAGCGGGGGTGAGGGGTGCGGTACTGCGCAGCGAGTAGCGCACTTCAGAGCCGCCATAAAGTTTGACGCATAGTATACCTGTGTGGCGGCGGCATATCTACATCGCCACAATGGACCGCGTCACACTGACGTCACGCAAAATCCTGCATCGCGCAATCAGAGTTTACCGCGCGACTAGCATATATACAACATCCCGACATCAACCGTCGGGCAGTAGCCCACCAGACACAACACCCGTCCGGTCGGAGGATCCTCCCTTTTCTATGGAGGATGAGTGAACTTTACACCCTGTTCCTCATGCCTCTATACCTGTAATTGAAATAAATAAATAGTTCAAAAGTTTGAACACTTCGCCCACGTGATCACGCGGCTATTGGACAAACGGGCATAAGCATAACCAGCCTATACTGTTCCCCCTGTTTACTCAGGCGCAGGCGTCCTCTCTGTAAGAGGGAGCGGGCCGTAATCCACCACGCGGGCCCAGTGCGGGGTGCTGTATGTTACATGTCTTCAAATTTTTGGTTCATGCTTGGTTCTTAACCACTGATATGTCCGGCCTCCCGCGCAACGGGGGGTAAATTGTCCTTAAACATTTTCTTCGCCGGCACGGCGCGATATCGCGTTACATAAACACGGCTTGTAAACAAAAAGTTTCTATGAACTGATAGTATCCTAATGACTGTTTCGTCAAGTAGACAGACCAGGCTACACTACAAACTTGTTTCGTGACTTTAAATGACTTGGTTGTATTTTACTACACAAATATATATATATATATATATGTTTTAAATACTTACGAAATAAAAAAAAGTAAAATATTATTATTTCAAAATCTAAAGCAATAACCGAATTGTTTTTTCCAAAAAAAATAGCTCAATTCCGTTACCATTTAATATTAAAGCCACCGACACATTGCTGTGTCGTGTTGTGTCGTGACGCGGGATACACCAATCAAACGAATCTGTTCAGGACTACGTCAAATTACAACTAGTTTTGATTGGCTAACACTGCGTCAGAAGGCGTCACGACACGACACGACATGGTAATGTGAATCGGACTTTACTCTGTACAAACCGCCACGCGCGCGAGCCCACCGCGCCGCTAAGTGATTTCGACCACAAACACAATATTGTATTATGTATACTATCAACCAACGCCATCTAACGAAAATATCAGGAATTTCAATGGCTTTCTGTCAATACAAGGACGAAAACTGTCGCTGCATTAAAAATATTCAACAAAACAAATAAAAGCTGTCAGCAAAAAAAAAAAAAAATCAAAAACATTCTAGTGAATCGGGACATTTTAGAGTTTTCGCGCATGGCCATTTTAGTGGTTTGGGACATACTAGTGGTACGATGGTTACACATTTTTCTTTTCTTCTCCACAGTTACCCAGTCTACATGAAAGTCCTCCTCCGCGGCATTGAAGTCTGGTTCTCAGAGCCAGCGCTCACGACGCCAGTCCTCAAACTAACAGCAGAGTTAGCACAGAACAGGAATCAGCGACTACACTTCGACGTGTCGTCGCCCAACGGCATCCTGCTGTTCAGAGAGCTGTCCAATATAATATGTGCCTATGGTAGGTAGTATATAATTTAGAGTTACATACAAAAAGACTGATTATTTCTGTAATCAGGAACCTGGGGTGATTTCGCTGCAAGTTCCAAGACAGGTGACATGTGGATCATTTCAGCACTTTTCTGGTGGTCTCGCCACTGGGTTATGATTTCCAAGTTACGTCAGCAGAGTTAAGCGTGGTGGGCTTGTACTATAAAAAAAAACTTGAAATATTCTCATATTTTACCGCTTGTGTTAATACGATTCTAACACCAAAATTCTGGAACAACACTAAACGTTTAACTGTTGTTAACAGTTTTGCCATTGCTAAGGTGACCGAGAGAGTGTAAGACTTAACGGCGAACCAAAAATTAATTATATTTGAGAATGCAGCCGTTAATCAGTGTTTCTGAATCCCACTTAAATGGCTCACAAGGAGAGTATCAGACATGTGAATCATCGATTCACATAATTTTTTGATATATTGTTGGGGAGGGTCCCCTCAATACTTTTGTAAAGTGGCAAAACGCAACTCTCTTTTGGTATCGAGAAATATCAAATACAAGAAACGTTTATACCGCTTGTAGTATGAGTTCGTGGCGTAGCGGTAACGCTTTTGCTTACAGAGCGGCGAGTCGGCTGTTCAAGACCCGGTCAAGTTATTTTTTTTAATTTAATGATAACAAATGATTGATGAATTTGATGATGAATTGATGATACAAGCGGTATACACGTTTCTTTAGTTATAGTTACGCGTGCATCTTTAAATTCATATTTCTCGATAACAAAAGGGAGTTGCGTTTTGCCACTTTACAAGAGTATTGAGAGGACCCTCCCCAACAATATATAAAAAAAATGATGTGAATCGATGATTCACATATTTGATATTCTCCTTGTAAGACCAGCTTGGACTACGAATTACTCAGTCACATTCACACCAACCACAACCACACCAACATCACACAAAAACAACAAACACAATCACAGTCAACCACATCAACAACAATCACAATACAAAAACACAACAACAACAACAATCACATCATCATGTGACGTTGCAAAATTTATTATTATTTAGTTACTTGTGGCGACATCTACCCTGGGAGTCATGGAAGCTCTTGATCCATGAACTCGCAATGTTTTCATAATTATTCCTGTAGAGATGGCGCTGTTCCGAATTGGGTATTGATAATTGTTTTGATGTTAATTAGGGAATTCAAAAATAATTAACATGCAGATAAAATATCCCACATTACATTGATACACAGTGTATTAAAAATTAAAGTGTTTTATTATAGTTTCATTTCGGATGGGACTGGCACTCAAGGGTTACAATCAATCACATTATTTTAACGCTAAACGTATTTAAAACATCACGCTCTGTCTTGTCATCTTCAAACGATTGTCAGAAACACAACGATGTTTTAAATTCGTTTAGCGTTAAATGTGTTTAACGATTTGTGGCGCTAGTGCCCATAAGAGTAGAATTATTTAGCACGAAAGTACCCAATACTAATAATATTTTTTCTACATTTCAGGCAGCAGAATACTAACGATAGATGTTAACAAAAAACAGATGTACGCTATGAAACTAAAGGGCATCTCTCTGTGCTTCTCTATCCTGAAGTGTGCGCTGTGCGGCAACTACGCTAACTTCGGAGTGTTCAGGTAAATAATAAATATAGGTTTATTTACACCCTAAGGTTGGAACCCTGATTTATTTTGTGTAAGGATGCTTACATAAAGAAACAGGTTTCCGGTGCAGGCGAGTCTGCGGGTCAGTACCGATCGGTGCAGGTATAATATTTATGCGCTCACTTTTTTTTTTTTTTTTTTATTTGAGATAGGTTTGCTCTTGACTCTAGTCTAGGTCAGAGATGACAGAGACAAAGTCGACGATGGAGCGAGCTTACCCAGAAGAAGTCTGTTGTCACTCTCACTTTGAAGAGATCGGGGTGGTATGCGTTCGGAAACACAGACGCAGGCAGAGAGTTCCACTCCTTTGCTGTGCGCATCACAAAAGACATTTGGAAACGCTTAGTGCGAATTGGTGGAATAGCAACTAGGTTAGGGATGGTAACCTGCAGTGCGTCTAGATGTCCGATGGTAGAAGGGGGCCGGCGGAATGAGGTCGTGGAGTTCTTGAGCACACTCTTCGAAGTACAATCTGTAGAAGACCGACAAGCCGGCAACCTTGCGGCGATGAGCCAAACTGTGAAGCTTGGCATCCACCAGTCTTACGTCGCCAATGAGCCTCTTAGCTCTGCGTTCCACCGAGTCAAGCGCGGCAAGTTGGTATTTGGCTGAGCCATCCCAAAGGTGGCTGCAATACTCCAAGAATTAAAAGCTGTCCAGGCGTTAAGTATCGCTTCACCCTATTTAGGATGCCCAGTTTCTTGGCCGCAGTTTGGGCTATGTACTCGATGGTGGCACCGAAGTTGAGACATGATGTCAACTCCATGCCTAGGAGCTCGAGCCGAAACTCACTCCGAGCTCACTTATAAAGAAACAGGTTTTTGTCGGTGCCGACTATCTTATTAACCCTGCACCGATCGGTACCGACCCGCACGGGTTAGTCTGTACCGGAAACCTGTCTCTTTATGTAAGCACCCTTAGACTGGTTGTCAGACATTCGGGCTTCTGACTACCTATAACGTAATTAACTGACAAATATCTACAAATGACAGCAGATTGTAATGATTGTTTTATTTTTTCAGGTTATACGGTGACGAGGCTCTCGATAACGCGCTAAATATGTTCGTCAAGTTACTGCTCAGTATACCACAGAGTGATCTACTTGTGAGTTACTTTCTATTATAATGCATCCACGCATTTATTTCAATCACTAGTTTTTTTTTGTAATTCAAATTTTCTTAGGTTTTTTGCAATTTGCAGGTCAGTATTGGGTTATATGTTGATTAAAATATGATTCGCGACCGTAACAAATATGTATTTACAGAATTATAATCATTAAAGTCATCAATACAACTCTTTAAGACCAAGTAATAATAATATTAGGGATTGAATGACAATAGGGATTGAATGACTATTTCATGAACTTCAGGATTAATAATTCTGTAAATACATATTTGTTACGGTCGCGAATCATACTTTAATCAACATTCGCCCAGACACTGAGCTGCAAATTGCAAAAATAGTAAGAAAATTTTAATTTCGCGGGCTACCTTAGCGTTTCCCCATTAAGTTGAACATGTCTGCTTACCTACAGTTTTTTAATAAAAACAAAATTATGTTCAAAATAGAAGAAAAATCTTCGTAAACTCAAACAAGGCAACGGAAAATCGTTTTTACTTTATAATATTCAACAAAAAAATTCTAACGATTTGAAGAAGTAATCGATTGTTGTGATTATTATTTATTTTCATGCGTTGAAGTATCGAATGTCAATTTTATATTATGTTTTCGTTTACTTACGGGACCGATTACTGGTGGTCACTTGCATATGTAACCTCTTATATCACAATTTCAACATTTCAGGACTACCCGAAACTCTCCCAAACCTACTACGTTCTCCTGGAGCGGCTGGCACAGGACCACATGCCGTTCCTAGCGAACTTGCAGCCGGACGCCACGCTCTATATACTGTGCTCCATCTCCGAAGGACTCACGGCTCTCGGTAAGTGTTCGTACTGTAGTGACCTGACACGATACACAGACAGGTCACCACGTAGATTGTCTGTAGGGTCTCGACTTCGAGGTGTGTTGGGGGACTTATATGGAAATAGGAACACAGCAGCACTATTGATGTGATTTATTTGCTTATATGAAAGCACAATACATTATATGAGCAAGGCTAGTACTTCACTGACTCGACATAAAACAATATGACTATACGTCATAATTTATACCTATTCTAAATTCCAAATAAAACCAGTGTTTGTCTTATCAGCCAATGTCACAATCCAAGGAGGTTTCATGCGGAAGGCAGGCTCAACTAAAGCCTCTACAGTACACATTACTACTGCTAGATAAGACTCATCATCATGATACAAACCTTCGACGTACATATCGCACCCTTAATAATATAAGGGCTCAAGTCAAAATTTTTGTAAAGTTTGATTTTGAATGCTAAGGGCACAAAACTACTTCTAGTCTAGAATAGCTACTTATAGTGTAGGTATCGAAGAATAAGTCTGAAGAAAATCACATTTATAACTAAAATACTAAGCATTTTATTAGAAAAATAAGCTGGAATGTAACAATTCAGAATCTTTAAACACGTATTCCCAGAAAAGTATTTTTTTTGTTTTAAGCCTTTATATTACTAAGGGTGCGATATCTCCTGGCAAAAATTTGCGCTTCGGCAATGGGTATGATGTCTGAGTAAAAAAAAAAATATTTAGTCCGTCAGTCAGATAATAAAAAAATATTGGACACGTATATATATATATACACATTTTTTTTCTTTATCATATTATTAAAATGTGACTTAGATAGAACGGATTAAAGTTGGGGAGTGGGGGCTCGCTATGTCACAACTCGGGTTAAAATCTAGCAAGGCGTGACGTCATGCTACATTTTAATTCAATGTATCGCCGTAATCTTTTGATTATGTAAAGAAAGAATAAATACGTGGCCAATATTTTTTATATGTCTTACGTTGTCGATCGCCGTCGACGCGTGTCGCTCGTGTGTGACGGTACGGTTACATCAAATCAGTCGTCAGCCGAAATATGTTCGGGCGTCGTCGGCCGAATTCTACCGATCGAAACAAACGTACGTAAAAGAATGAGAGCGCGTACACTACTACCGATACCGTCCGACGACGCCCAAAAATAACCGATTAACCGTCGAATCCGAACTTGTTTGGATTTCTCGCAAGTCTCCCGGCTACTGTTGGCATTTAAACAGGTGTTTTTATTTATTTTAATTTTAAAATAGATATTTGGCAATACGAATTATCTAGAACATACATTATTTTTTCGAAATCCTCCATTTTTTAAAACGCGTCCTCACTATACGCTGTAGTCAGACTACTCGGTCGAGACCGGTAGGGCCCGACAACGGCAGCAGTGCATCGTCCGAATAGTTCCGACACGAAATCTGCCGATGATTCGTTTTTGGTGTAACCGTACCCTAGAACACTTATATCGCCGAACACTGTGCCATAATGTTTTTTTTATCGTTGAAAGACTTTCATATTTTGATAATACAACTGGGACGTGACGTCAAAACATCAGACAGTAATTTGTATATACTAGATGATTTTTTTTTACCGTCTCGAAATTTTTACATGGTGTTCTACCCATGAATATGAACAATTTTCACTATGGGACCAACTCTGAAATCACGAAAAAAAAATCTGATGATTCATACATTTTGGTCGAGTAGGTATTGAACTTTTGTATGAATCAGCTGATTTTTTTTTCGTGATTTCAGAGTTGGTCCCGTAGTGAAAGTTGTTCATATTCATGGGTAGAACACCATGTAAAAATTTTGAGACGGTAAAAAAAATCATCCGGTAGTAAATAAGATTTTGATATCACTTTAGACATTGTCAGAATGGCTTACATTGGCTTTGCTAGCCATAAAAAAATTGTATTGAAGATTTTGATAAATACTCTTCATATTATTTATTTTCAGATACAAGTGTGTGCACAGGATGCTGCGCAACTCTCGATCACATAGTCACATATCTATTTAAACAGTTAGTGCAGAAATGTAAGTATTACAAGCGGTCGTGGGCGTGGCACATTGAGATTTAGAAAAATGTTTTGCTTGTTATGAAGTCCCTAGACAGTCAAAATTGCTTGACAAGCACGTGAGTTTTTCGTGCTTGTCAAGCAGTTTTTACTGTTTAGAATTTAGCTTGATGTGCTTCACAAGCAAACTACGTGCTTGATAATGTTTGATGAAAAATTACATTTTTGCCATGCTTGGCTGTTTAGATGCATGCTTGTCAAGCAACACATTCCGTGTGCTACGTAATGTGATGGCGAGTGCATGCGACGCGAGCGGAGATAGTCATAGACACGACTCGTTCGCTTATTTTTTTGTTTTCTTGCACAAAGCAATAGGGACGATGCCTGGGTAAAAAAAAATTCTATTTAGTCCGTCAGTCAGATAATAAAATCATTAATAAAAAATTACTTAGATAAATCGCATTAAAGTTGGGGAGTGTGGACTCGGTACGTCACAACTCAGTATAAAATCTAGCAAAGCGTGACGTCATGCCACATTTTAACTCGATGTATCGCCGTGATCTTTTGATTACGTAAAAAAAGAGAAAATACGTGTCCAATATTTTTTAATATTCTACCTGACGGACAAAAAAAAGTGTTTTAGTCATCGTCCCTATTGTGAGAGCAAGAAACACCATATCTGCATTTGGAGACATTATATATTTTTGTATACAGAATGTTTCTGTTTTAGCGCAAGTTCAAGACTGGGTCACTCTGTGGCGACTAAAATTAATTCGGATGCTTGACAAACATGCTTGACGTTGCGTCAAGCCTCGTCAAGCGAGCTTGTGAAGCACTAAACTTATATAACTATCTTCAAACTAACGTGTCATTTTCGAAATTGTGCTTCTGGCTACAGCCACCACCTAACCAAAGAAGAAGAAGAAATGTGTGGTGTATACAAAGAAATACTGTAATGCAACCATGAGTATTCAAGTGCACTGTGAGCGCGTTCACAAGCGTTCCGAATTGCTGATAGTTCTCAGATGTCATAATATGAATGATATGTAAATCGGAACGCAAATTATTGATGTGAGCGCTGTGAGCGATTATGGTGTAATTCGGAATGCAGCCAGTATCTTTCGAAAGCTTGATGTGTCAAATGAACGTCTACTTTATTATTATTTTTATCACCTTTGAAAAGGTAAACACATAAGTCAGTCTTTGCTGTAGCGCATTCGGGTATAAATAAGCTACATAACAATTAAAAAAATCTATATTTTTTGTATAGAATTATCTACGTATTCATTTTGTTAATTCTACATGATCCATGTGTAGAATCCACCCAAATATATGTACTGCCGCTCATGAGTGAATCTACGTAATGGGATAAAATAATATTTAAACTTATCATTCCTACATACGTCTCTGATTATATCTCTGTTACTGTGTTAAGAGGGTTGTCACATTTTGTCACCTCTCTCGCTCACACGGGGCCAAAATTTTAATGAAAAGATGCTTTCTATTAAAAAACATATTTTTATTGTGGCATTTATTGAAATCATCTCAAAAACAGATCATAATACTTAATGACCTAAGTTAACACGCATTGCAAAAAAGCATTTGTTTCATATAACATTCTTAAAAATTTGATACTGTGTGAGCGAGAGAGGTGACAAAACGTGACAGCCCTCTTAAATGCTTGTGAATCATTTCAATCCTATGCGACTATTATGAAATTATATTGGTTTTCAGCTAGCAACAAAGTGTCGAACCCACGCCAGCCGCCGCTGGAGACCAGCAATATGTTCATAGAAGTACTGCAGCGGCGACCGGAAATCATGCAACAGTTATTAGCTACAGTAAGTACTATAAAGGCCTGCCACGACACTAGGGCAGACCACTACTACTACTTATATGTCTGTGTGGTCTCTTCTAGAGGTGTGTTGTTGGATATTATTATATGAATGAGACACACAGCAGCACTTTTTTTTTTGTGGATGGGAAATCATCAAATGACTTCTCCCGCTCTGGGCGGAGCGGGAGGGCGTGTCAGACTTTTACCGACTAAAACCCACCCGTGTTCCTTCAGTTGCCTGTGCCAGGGGCCACGGTAACTCTTTCGAACATCCCGCAACATCTCGCTGCTCATCCGTTGACATCTCTTTGAGGCGCGCGTGGAACACAATGCGCCGTCGACTCGGGCTTGGTCCTTACCGGACGGCGAGCTACCCATTGCTCGCCGTCCGCAAGCCCGCGCCTACGGTGGCCGGGAATCGGCTGCCAATTCCCGACGCCCAGGGTGTCTCCTGCGGCGACTAAAAGCTTGCCTCTCCCTCACGCGTTCCGCCTCCTCCTTCGCGAGCATTACTGCTTCGCAGAAGGAGGTAGTGGCTTCCCGTTTACTCTCGCTCCGTACCATGGCCTGGACCAGGGCCGGATGCGAGAGATTGCCGCCGGCGATCGCTTCCGCGAGGACACGGCGGTGCTCCGCCCAAGCCGGGAAGACCTCCACCTTATGCTCCACCGTGTCCTCCGGGACACACAGCAGCACTGCTATTACTATTTATTGGCTTATGGGAAAGCATGTTACATTGTCAACCGTAAAGCTAGCACTCGCACTGACTCAGTGTAAAACAATTTGACAATATGTCATAGCTTAAACCTATTCTATATTTCAACAAACCAGTGTTTGTCTTATCAGCCAATGCCACAATCCGTGGAGGATTCATGTTGAAGGCCGGCCCGATTAAAGCCTCTACAGTACTTTATCTACATGGCAATGTCAACTGATGGATGATAACTATTATGAGTTATATTCACTCCCCAATGATAAAAATCGATATTTTCCCTATTGTAGCGATACTGCTCGAACGCGTTTTAATATCATAATGATAGTGGTCAATCGTCACTGCTCTGCGTTGGACATCAATGAGGATTTACTCGAGCTAAAAAAAATGACCAAGTGCGAGTCGGACTCGCACACGACAGGTCTCGCACCGCCGGACAATATTTAACAGTACATTTTTTACTTAACCGGGCAAAAGTTAATGGCTCTCTTGTTTGCCTATCGGCGCCAAACCTCCAAACAGCGCTGGCACTCAAGTGTGCCACCCCTACCCGCGCTTTTTAAATCTCCATTTTTAATTATAATTCAAGGCTAATATCCTGTGCAGGCATTTTTAGTCTGTGGTCCGGTAGATATTCACGTCAACTAAATGCTTCAAAACTTATAAGATTCGGTTTGGAACGTAGAAAAAAAAAATTAAAGTGACGTTTTGACAATGACATTTGGCGCGACTGATATCTCCGTGTATTTTTTTATTGAAAATAAAGTGTTTTCGTGTCTAATCGACGGTAAGTGGATAAATATTCATTTATAAGTAGTTATTACATCGTTTTAGATAACATTTGCACGAAATAACATCATGGATACCATTTTGTTTGAGCAAATAATGTTACGTAAACAAACGACATTTTTGGCCATACTCTGTTGTAATCATATTTTGTTTATAAATACATCTCTCGTAATACGAGTATAGTTTAGATTTTATAGTATGGTATGTTTATTCAAGAACCCAAAACAGTTTACAATAAGTGCCAAGAGCCAATTGAAACATCAGTGGACCATTTTTTGTGAGCAAGGTCATAAATATGTCGCGCCGCGGGAATTCCGCCCGACACTTGACAGATAAAGACATATCAAGTTTATAGACGTACAAAAAAAACATGTTTCTTGTATGGGGACCCCCTTTAATTTTTAACTTTATTTCATTTTCTATACATATAATTTACATTTGACTGCCTCGTTGGTCTAGTGGTCGCAAGCGCTACTGCTGAGCATGAGGTCCAGGGTTCGATTCCCAGGTCGGGCAAAGTGTTATTGGGTTTTTGTATCTGGAATTTCTCAGCAGTAGCAGCCCGGAGTCTGGGTTTGTGCCCGGTGGATGGCAATAGCCTCGCCCCCTATTACATGGGACTTAAACTTAATTGGCGAAATGTGGGTGTACTATAGATACACCTCTGCCTAATCCTTCAGGGAAACAAGGCGTGGTGTTATGTTTATAATTTACATTTCTAAATATTTTTATAAAAAAACATTTAGAAAAACTGTCTGCCTATATGGTTCGTGAGATACAGCCCGCTGACAGATAGACGAACTTTATAAATGGTTTCATGGTTTAGATTCTCAAACAGAGCAAAGTTTTATTAGGTTTTCTCATTAGTCATTTTTCAATAACTCTACGTAAAACGTAAACTTGACAATAGGTACGCTCCCTAATATCTGTGCTTGTACCCACCCTTATAGGACACATGATTGATTTTATCTAAACACATAACATAACGACATGACGCCATTTGTTTCCCCGAAGGGTTGGCAGAGGTGTACCTACAGCACACCCACATTTCGGTAGTTACGTTTCTGTCACATGTAATAGGGGACTATTGCCATCAACCGAGCACAAATCCAGTCTCCGGGCTGCTACTGAGAAATTCCAGATAGGAAAACCCAATAACACTTTCCCGACTCGGGAATCGAACCCATGACCTCATGCTCAGTAGTAGCGCTTGCGACCACTAGAACAACGAGGCAGTGATTTTTTATCTAAGTTGTACTGATTATAATTACATACATACATAAACTCACCCCTTCTTGTCATGGGGGTAGGCAGAAACTACAGAACGCCACCTACTACGATCCTTACATACTCCTTTTGCCTCGTTTACGTTCATACATCTGGTCATACACGCACGCCGGTTGCGAGTACTACGCACCTGACCTTTCTGAAGAACATCACCAATAAGATCATTATATGTCTTCCTAGGGCGTCCCCCTTCCGGCGTTTCCACTCCATTGATTATAATTATGTTTGGTTTTTTCAGGTACTGAACGTAATAATGTTCGAGGACTGCTGCAACCAATGGTCGATGTCGCGGCCCCTGCTCGGCCTCATTCTCCTCAACGAAGAGCAGTTCGCGCGCATCAGACAGGACATGATCGCGCAACAGCCGCGCGACAAGCAAGCGCAACTGGCGCACTGGTTCAACGGGCTCATGGCCGGCATCGAGCCCAACCTGCTCACCAAGAATAGGGACAGGTACGTCCTAATATCGGCAGGGGCTCGTGGCTAAATAATAACACACGGGTCGATCGAAGGACTGTCTCTACACCCAGTCCTAACCGGGTGCAGCTGAATACCAGAATGTTACATGGAGCGGCTGCCTATCTGACCTCCACAACCCAGTTACTGGGTAATGTGATACCACTTGTTAAGACTGGTTGTCAGACTATCGGGCTTCTGACTACCCGTAACGACTGTCAAAGATCTACGAATGACAGCCGGGACCGATGGCTTGACGTGCTTTCCGAGGCACGGATCTCAGTAGGTCACCCATCCACGGGACGATCTAGGCAATCGTAGCTTAACCTTGACCTTACGCCGTACGGTAGTCCAGTTTGTAAATTTTTGTTCTATCGATATCGCAAGCATTTTTTAAATGCTTGATTATTTATCAATGAGTTTGTTAGCTTTGCCGCGAGAGAGCGCTGTGTGTTTGTCACTTTTCAAAGTGATCTTGAATGAAAAACGACGAATCGACGACAAAACAATACAATACAGCGTAATCTCGCAGCAAAGTTTTCAGCAATGAACTCCATTGGCAGCTGAATAAGAAAAAGAAAGAAAATACGATTATTTGCGAATGAAAGACACAAGCACTTTGACAATTTTCTTCTCCATAATGTAACACCACTCTGTCCCTTGCAGATTCACTCAAAACCTCTCGATGTTCCGCCGCGACATCAACGACCTGCTGAAGGGCGCGGCCGGCGTCAGCGGCGGGAACGCCAGCGACATGATGACGTCATAACTGTCTCTGTCTGTCCCTAGCGGTAATGTAGGCGTAGGACATTGTTGGAGCGTGTAGCGATGGATTTGAGGGAGAGATCTATGTTTTTGTTCAGATGAGATGAAAAGCATGGTATACGGCGTGTATCAGAAATGTGTGGTGTTTAAGGGTGTGATTCAACTGAACAACTTTCTCCATGGGACCAACATCGTAATCGCGGGAAAATAATCAACTGTCCCATAAAAACTTCAATGTATGGACAGCTGATCATTTGTATACAAGGTGTAACAAATAACGCACAACCTCTTAAGGGGTCATTGTAATCATCATTATGAACAACTTTTACTATGGAACCAAACCTGAAATCGCGAAAAAAAAACAGCTGTTCCCTACATTTTGACGAGTTATGCGAACATAAATGTACTGAACAGCTGATTTTTTTTCGCGGTTTCAGGTTTGGTCCCATAGCAAAAGTTGTTCATAATGATGAGTACAATGACCCCTTAAGAGGTTGTGCGTTATTTATGTTACACCTTGTATATCACGCTGGTTTGGTCCTGATAATGATGACCCTAAACAACCCTATAGTCTGTTCTTAAAGTATCTGAGGAAAATGTAAACAAATAATGAATCAGAAGGACAATCCCCTCGCAATCTCATCTCAGCCACAGTCAATGTTAAAAACTTGTTAAAAGTGTAGGTAAATTGGAGTTATTTTGGACAGATTGAAACCCCCCTCGGTTACACGGCGAATGTTTTTAAAAATTACGGGAATTGCTCCTCAAAAGACGTACCTGTTGATGCCAATTTGTAGTGCCACTTGCAAATTTAGTGCTTCGGTTTGATTATTTGAATCAATAATTTAAAAATGTTGTTCAAACAATAATAAAATTGTCGAAAAAAGAAAAAGTTAAAACCTTCTAAATACAGAGAAACTTGTTACGAATTCCCTTTAGTCAGTGATTGAGTAAGAATTCAACCTGAACAGGGATTGTTTACACTTCCATCAAATACTTTTAGAACAGACTATAAATAGTAATACAATCGTACGCTTCGTATACTCCAGTATTGTAACTTGTTCATATCTTACGTTCCCTACCGTTTCGGAGCTTAACATACGCTATTATTTCCTATGGCAAAGCTTACCGTTTAACAGTTAGATTAATTATTAGAACCTCCAACTCTATCGCTATGTTCTTATCGACATTTTATTAATTTCTATGTGTACTATAAATATAAGGCAATTATTTAACCATTTCAATTGCGATAAAACAGAGTTATAATCAACGTAGCATTATAATTTTACCTGCTTTTCATTCATAATCAAATCGAATAAAAATCTTTATTTCGAGCGAAGACTTAAATAAAGGATTAGACTCGTGCTGCCATTGATGCAGCGCTTGCGCATGTATATTATAGTGTAAAAACAATGTACACGTGCGACCCAGTATAATTATTATTTTATTACTTGGCACAAAGCTAAGAATTGCTCATAAAGAGAGTTGAATTTTCGAATCGCGATCTCGCTGCATTTATTAAAAAGGGCTTCGTTTTAAACCGATTCTTTTCGGTCAAGCTCGAAACTAAGAAATAAAGCTGTTTTAAATGATGTCTTATAAATTCATAGTACACAAAGAAGTCCTAAATAATCTAAAGTTAAAATTAATTAAAAAAATAATTATATTATTAAAATAATAATTATAATTAAAAAACTGTTAGTTCAGAGTTCGTCTACAATTATTTCAGTAATATCACAATTTGAACTTCAATCATAGTATATTTTATTATTATATTTCTTTTTTTTTCGTTTTAACACTTTGCGGGACACTGAACGAGACACAATAGAAGTTTTAAAGAAACCTATTTTTCTTTCTTTTCTTTTCTCTTTCTTTTCTTTTCTTTTCTTTCTTTTCTTTCTTTCTTTCTCTTATTGTTATGCCGTCTATTATGGGCGTTTAGTGTCCCGCAACGTGTTAAACTATGAAATTTAATCTTACAGTCGTGTTAGGTTCTTTGTGATTTTTTTAAGCATTCGTTGTTTAGGTTTTTTAAGATTTATCTTGGTGTCATATGGTGTACCACTACTTGGGTTTTAGGCCACTGCTGGACATAAAAAATCGTCTCAATTCACCATAAAGATGGCGTGAGTTTATGTATGTATGTAACATAGGGTGATTTATGAACGTAAACAAAGTAAAAGGTGTATGTAACAGGGGCGTAGCCTTCATACAACCCGATTTCAATTGACTTCACTTCGGACCAACCACTATTTTCTTAATATTTACTATTGCCAAGTATATGGTACACCTGTGTGTGTAACTGTGTATCACATCACATTACGTAATTATTATTTAATACCAGATTAATACATCATAAGATTAAAAACCTGCAGTTTTTTGTCTGAGTTTATGAGAACTGAACATTATTTTCTTAGGCTTCCCTCTAATGATAATTGTAGCTACGCCACTGGTATGTAAGGATCGTAGCAGGTGGCTTTCTGTTGTTTCTGGCTACCTCTATGGGCAGAAGGGTTGAGTTTATGTATGTGTAAAATATTACAAACATAACACCAAGCATGTATTTCTTGAAGGGATAGGCAGAACTGAAAAATAATCAAATCAAAACAGTTTATTGCAAATATATTGTACAGACGTTGGAATAATGCAAAACAAAATTAAATGAATAAATATTATAAAATTACTATAATATATCAATATCGTAAGTCTGTCGAATCAACACTAGTATTAAAACTGGTCATAAAATCGATATTATCGATATAATATACTCTAATATCGATTTCATTTAGAAGTTGTTGGTGCTGTAGATTCTACAATCGATATTGTACTAATTTTCAAGTTTACAAAAGCATCAATAAACTAGACTATTTATCATCATCATCTGCCTATCCTTTTTCCAACTTATGTGAGGGTCGGTTTCCAGTCTAACTGGATGCAGCTGAATACCAGAAAGTTACATTGAGCGACTGCCTGTTTGACTTCCACAATCCAGTTACTGGGTAACACGATACCCCTTGGTAAGACTGGTTGTCGGCTTCGTAGACTATCTATCGATAAACCATCAATGTTCAATCGCAACACTGCTCTAAATTCATATAGATATATTTTTGTCCAGCAGTGGCATATTACAGGTTTAAATGAAGCCTTTCGACGTCATAGTAGTGACGTATGCCTTGTGATGTCATAATGTATTCGTGTATACTGTTAATGTGTTGTGTTACAAACAATATGTTCCTTATTGTATGACTTTTTTTTGTTATTCTGTGAGTGCTACATTACTTGCTTGTATTTTTGTCGATACATTGTCTAAAGGAGTTTATCTCAACTAGCGGTTTCTATAAAATGTCCCGGAATTAACGAACAACCCCTTAAGTCTGCGTGTCGTTTGAACCCCATAGGTACAAAGTCATTTGTCTACTAATTGTGTCCGTAATTACGACATGCTAAAGAGTAAGGGGTCATTGTATCATCATTATGAACCACTTCTACTAAGGGACCAAACCTGAAATCACGAAAAAAACATCTGTTCCCTACGTTTTGACGAGTTATGCGAACATAAATTTGGGGAACAGCTGATTTGTTTTTCGCGGTTTCAGATTTGGTCCCATAGTAGAAGTTGTTCATAATGATGAGTACAATGACCCCTTAAGAGGTTGTGCGTTAATTCCGGGATATGTTGTATAAGACTATTCATTTTGTCTGTTACATCGTTAAAAGACATGTCAACTTCTGTAATGATTTTGCCAACAATACACGTTTAGCGTTTACAACGTTCGTGGTAGCCTCGCCTCGGTCAAAAAATGCGGGAGCGAGATGGCACGAGACACAAATTTTAGAAATCCGTTACTAAATATTCTCTGTCCTACTTGCATCTCTACTGCCACGAGTTTTGGCGTTTAGTACACAGTTGAAGTTTTTTCGGTTAAACAATCAACATCTTCTGTCGCATCTCATATCTAACGGGTGTTTATTTTAGAGGCGGAGAACTTTAAATTGAAATTAAACACAGAAAAATGTTTTTAATATCCATGAAGTTGGCTTCACGGATCTGTCAAAGACAGATCATTTTATGGCATTAATGTTTGAATATGATTTCGGTCGGCGCGGCTGACGCGAAGGCTTAATTTACTGAAAACTTCTTTTTTATGGGCTTAATTTACTAAAGGAAAAAAATTTACAGCGTGCTTTTATGTAGTCATTCATTTAGGTGTCGCCTGCATGCAAGTTGCACATACTGGGTTCGAACCCAGGAACTTACAACTTTGACAGTTTGACAACGTTCAAAGGTACCATCGTTTCTTTTCGTTAAAGCCGAACTTTGCCGAATTAAATGTGACTGCTCCAATAAGGGAGTGACGGAATTCGTGCGTCCATCTATAATTGTGGGCGTCCAAACAAAAAGGGTCGAGTAGTGGGGTATTGAGTTAACAACAGAAGCCCATTTCCCGTAACTAAAAACGTTCAAAATCTAGTCGCAATCTCATCTCATCGACAATCAATGTCAAAAATGTAGGGAAATTATAGGTATTTTTGACATAATTGAGACTGAGATCAGACTGTGAATGTTCTTAAAATTACGAGAATTGCCCCTCAGATTCGGTATCTAGAATAGTCATAGTAGAAGGTTTCAAAAAATATTTATAAACTGGCACATTTTTTTTTAATCAGACAATTGAAGTTGAAACTGAAAAAACTTGATTTTAGAAAAACCATTTTCAAAGTTTAAATTTTTTGTATTTAGTAAATTTTCTGGTACTTAGAAACATCATATAAAGTCATTTAATAAATGATCTTGTAGATAATTGAGCATTAATTAATAATCAATTAAAATCAAGAAATGAAATTTTTTCACCCAACTTTACAAAACTGCGTATATCTCGGAAACTAAATGCCGAGAACTTGACCCTTTTTGCTTGGACGCTCACAATTATTTATCTGGGAATATAAATCAATACCTATTGGCTGATAGTCACATTTTATTAATTATATTTCGGTTTTTCCGAAGATAAACGATAAACGATGGAACTTTTGAACGTTGCCTTGCCAAACTGTAGAGTTCATCTAACACTTTTGGTTTAGCAGCCGACGTACCTAAGAAGTGTTCAAGTTGAATTAGATTTTAAAAAGCCGCAACGATCGACAAATAACAGCAAGTACATGTTGGCACATGAAATGTTCTCTGTATGCCCGCAAAGTATATTGTATTAAGTGTGTTGAGTGCATTCTATTGAAATAATGTTAATTATAAGCAAATATTATGTCTTGCTGTACCGCACCGAAATCCGTTGCATGAAAAGGATAAAAACATCACGCCTGTAATTCACTGAAGGGGTAAGCAGAGGCCATGTTTTGCCTGTTATTATCATTGTCTTCCCCTTGTCCCAATTTATTTGGGTCCGGTTATAATATATCATCACAGCCTGACTTCACCCACTGCTGAGCATAGGCCTCTCTTTTCCTGTGCCAATCCCCACGCTCCTGTGCCAACCTCATCCAGGTTCTACCCGCGTTGGTAACAATGTCATCCGCCCATCTCGCTGTCAGTCGACCGTTATTAGTTCCAAGTAACAGGGGTGAGTCTATTGCCAGAAATCGGGCATAAATCGAGACTCCGGGCTGCTATTGAGAATTTATTTACGAAAACATGCAATGACACGACTCTGGGATCGAACTCAGGACGTAACAATGTCATAACTATGATGTAAAGTCAGGGAAATTAATTGTTAACCAGACTGACTACCAACTTGAATTAACTGTCCGTATAATAAAATCTCAACAGTAATTCTTTGACAGTTGTATTTGTATGAAAAGGCTGTAACACGCCATGTTGACGTAGGGTGTTAATTAACAACCAATTTCCCTGACTTTTTTATAATGAAGGCAAACATAATTTAATCGCTTCAGAGCGAATTCGACCAAACTTTTATACCTCAATCAACTCAGCCTATCGCAGGCCACTGCTGGACATAGGCCTCTCCCAGTCTGCGCCACAACACCCTGTCCTCCGCCTTCCGCATCCAGTCTGTCCCAGCCACCATCTTAAGGTCGTCGGTCCATCTAGCTGGAGGGCGTCCCACACTTCGCTTGCCGATACGTGGTCTCCACTCCAGGACTCGTCTGCTCCACCGGCCATCGGTCCTTCGACAAACATGGCCAGCTCACTGCTACTTCAGTTTGCTTACTCTGCAGGCTATGTCGGTTACTCTGGCTCTTTTCCGGATAACTTCATTCCTGATTTTATCCATCAAAGAAACTCCAAGCATAGCCCATGCATAGCAAGCATAACTTTTATACCTAGTATAAGTCTAATCCAGTGAATAAATTTTTATTGTTTGTCAGATTTCCTTCCCCGGATACAAGACATCTGACTTTGGTTAAATCTGCCCTCGGAGTAATACAATAAAAGTTTTCGTGCCCATGTCGCCTCAGTCCTATTTATACGACTGAGAACCTATGTTCGTTTTTTGTTTTTTTATTGCACGACCCTATTCGTCGTATTTAGATTTATGAGCTGGGCACTGGGGTCACGGCAATTAATATAAAACCAAGTGTTTAAAAACATCAGTGAGCAAGCGCAGTGATCAATGCTCATTCCTCATCAGCACCATAATTGCGTAACACACTATCAATCACAATCTGAATGATTTTGAAGCAAATTGCCAATCCATTGCTTCATATGTTCGAAAAGTTTGTCTTCTCAACAACGTAAATAACGCAATGAATGTTGTGGAACTGTCAGAATGAAACCGATTCCTACTGTGTGTTGCGCAATTGCCCCGCTGTATGAGAAGAGGTCTTTGCCCCGCAGTGTAGGCTGGTATTATTATTGGCACAGCTAGTCATAATATTCGTTTACCGTTTGTATTCAAAATGTAGCATCCCTCGTGATTCTGATAAATTAATAGCAATAATACGGTTTAATGCAGAAAATGAAGGAACTGAAACAATATCTACTTACCTTTTTTTTTGGTTCCGTACCTAAAGGGTGGCAACGGGGCCTTTATTACTAAGGCTCCGCTGTCCGTCTGTCTGTCACAGAGCTGTATCTATTGAACCGTAATAGGTAGAACCTTGTTTTCACAGTGTTGTGTACTATGGCCGCTGAAACAACAAAATTAAATAATAAAAATCAAATGAGTTAAAAATTAAAGCCCCCCTTTAATTTTTAACTTTATTTTATTTTTATTAATTTTGTAGTTTTAGTAAATTTTAGTTTTTACATTTTCTGCATGAATTTGTTAGAAATGAATGTTTAAATGTCTAAGAGATGACATTCCATGTTGCGTGCCGTGAAAGGTCGAACGTCCACGAGGGTGACTTGTTGAATGTGTTGTTGTGCCGATCCCGGGCTGAGCGAAACTTCACAATGTTTGTAAAACTACTTTTAGTACATAGACCTTTTTAACACGTACAGAGTCAGATTAAATAAGTTAAAACTGCAGACGTGATGGGTATGAATATCTAAACATCATTAAACATTATTTTCTTTTGTTTTACCCATCTCTGCGGAGTTTCGCTAGCTAATTTAATTTGACCTTGTAGAAACTAAACAGCACCCAGACTTAAAATTGAAGTCAGATTAGTCCAGTACGGGATTCGGCATAACACAACTATTTAATTTATAAACGGACTTTACTTGTAATATTTAGCTAGAAAAATCCTGTACTCTGAAATCATCACATTTTTTTTCTGTTATGTATTTTCTGGTGTACAGTAAAGTATACAACATGTCCCGGAATTAACGCACAACCTGTTAAGGGGTCATTGTACCCATCATTATAAACAACTTTTACTATGGGACGAAACCTGAAATTGCGAAAGAAAAATCAGCTCTTCCCTAGATTTTGACGAGTTATGCGAACATAAATGTAGGGAACGGCTGATTTTTTTTTTGGCAATTTTAGGTTTGGTTTCATGGTAAAAGTTGTTCATAATGATGAGTACAATGACCCCTTAAGAGGTTGTGCATTAATTCCGGGAGACGTTCTGTATATAAATAAATTAATCAATACCTCATCCATCGCTTTCCATCAGGCGTGATCGAGGCCAAGAAAAAACCCATTCAGCAATAAAAAAAATAGGCTGATGTGATGATGACATTTCGGCAGGTATGTTTACATCCTGTCATGGAGTGCGAGCCTTAGTAATCGGGCGCAGATCCAGACGTTAGGTACTTGTAGGTTGACTCGTTACGACGAGCGAAAACGTACGCACACAGACACGCTTCACGTACAGCGAGTGCAAGCGCACTCGCGACTGGCATTTATTTGAGATCGTCTACGTACGCGTCTTATGTGCGCGTGTAACCAACCTGCTGACCGTTCTGGGTGCCTTCTCTTTTAAAAATCCGTACTATATGCAGGTAAGGTTTCACGTGCAATAGAGATGATGCCTGGGTAAAAAAATATATTTACCTCGTCAGTCAGATAATAAAAAAATATTAGAGACGTATTTTTTTGCTTTATCATATTAATAAAAAATAACTTTGATAAAACGCATTAAAGTTGGGGAGTGTGGGCTCGCTAAGTCACAACTCGGTTTAAAATCTAGCAAGGCCGTCATGCCACATTTTAATTTAATGTATCGCCGTAATCTTTTGCTTACTTAAAAAAAGAAAAAAAAAAACGTGACCAATATTTTTTAATAATCTACCTAATGGACTAAAATAGTATATTATACAACAAGTGACAAAAAAGGGAATTTAATTCGAGGGACTAAGTGGGATCCCGAGAGCAGCGAAGGATTCTAGAATAGAATCCTGAGCGGAGCGAGGGATACAAGGACCGAGATTTTTTTTTCACGAGCTGTGTACTCTACTTTTAACCATTGACTACGAGAAAATAAATAGTAAATTGCTGCTTTAGAACAAAATAATACCGGAATCAGTGTCTCATTTTCGTCACTGTAAGAACTCATTTTAATTGTGTTAATAGATTTTCCAATGACATAAGACAACCACGAAAACAGAATAGAACAAGACCTAACTAAAATTGGCGGGATACATATTTTTTTTTATTTAATTGTATAGCTCTATGGAATAGCTCCATTTAGCCAGCCAGTAGGTACTTTCAGCGCGTTTCATTTATTTTATGTACATAATTCGTGCTTGTTCCAAATTCAAAATGTTTTTATTCACTCAGTGACTAAACATCATCTGCCTAGCATTTTCCCAACTATATTGGGTTCGGCTTCCAGTCTAACCGGATGCAGCCGAGTGTCAGTATTTTACATGGAGCGACTGCCTATCTGACCTCCACAACCCAGTTACTGGGTAACACGATACCTCTTGGTAAGACTGGTTGTCAGACTTTCGGGCTTCTGACGACCCGTAACGACTGTCAAAGATACACGACTGACAGCCGAGACCAACGGCTTAACGTGCTTTCCGAGGCACGAAGTTGTCTTGAAGTTTTATTCACGGTTATCGATGAATCAAATGCTCTTTTTCCGAGTGGCGATGGTAAAAAAAAAATATATATTTTGTCATCATCTTTATTGTGCACACATTCGGGCATGCCAAACTAACGTTGATACGGATGTGCAGTAAGGGCTATCCTTTTTAGGCTTAATAAGTAAAGTCCATGGTATAATTTAGGTATTCATAAAGAGCGGCTATGTTAAATATATGATGTTGTTTACTACTTAAAGTCCTCACTGTCTTCTTAGTTTTAAAATCGTAATTAAATAAGTTTACAGTAATGTTTCCTATACAGGCGTCGGCGGTCCCTACGGCAAGTTTGTGTCGAGCTTATAACAATATAATGCCTTTTTCATTCATCTCCGGATAACTACTCGCTTATCTGCCAGCAAATACTGTGTTATCTGGTAGATAGTGAGTATCTACTGTAATGTAATGCTTTGAAGTGTGGTCGAGTTGTTTTCTGAAATAAAATAATGCGGTAGATAAAAGATACATTTTAAACTTACTGACAAAACAATTTTTGTTTTGATGTGTTATATTTTTTGTTGTTTTTAAACTTTCATCCGTTATTTTATGTGGCGACAATACTTGCACACGATTTTTTTAATTAATTGGAAAAATGGCCACGCGTAAAATTTGTCTGTTTTTCAGTATTTTAGAGTTGGGCTCCAGGAAACTTGTTTATATTCATGATATTCTTCATTTCACCCCATAAAAGATTGACAACTCAGTCAGTCTGTGTACCTCCACATAACATACCGTAGTCCTGCCGACCAAGTTTTGATTGTAGTCGTGAAGTCGAAATATATTTATATAGTTAGACTGCATTAAGTTTGTACGCAGTGCGCGATGCGCTTGTAAATACAATAAATTGTGATTTGTACAAAGCGATTCGTGTTGTTTTATTTATTATTAAATACCTATTCTAAGGCTACCGGTCCACTGGAGCAGAGAAGATAGGAGAGGAGAGGACCGGAGCTGTGCCAATATTAACCAATAGAATCTAAGCTCTGCTTCAGTGGACACGGATTTGCGAACTAAATTAAAAATTTATTTATTTAAACTTTTCACACTTAAAAAAGTACAAAGGCGGACTTAATGCCTTAGGCATTCTCTACCAGTCAACCAAGGGTGGTGAAGAGATTAGATGGCAGGTGCTCTGTTAGAAATGGAACAATTTGTACATAAATAAGTCATAAACTTATAATACACATACATACATATTTACTATAATATATACCTATATTATATATATATATTATATACAAATTCAAGAGAGAGAGGTTTTGAGATGACTACGCTACTTATTTTGAAAATAACTCCGCAATCTCCGCTTAAATGCATACCGACTGGTGGCCATCCTGATGTCAAGAGGTAGCGCATTCCAAAGAAGAATGGACTGAATATGAAAGGAAGAATGAACAAAGTCAGAAGTATGAGAAGGACAGAGTAGGAGAAGATTGTTAGAAGAACGAAGATTCTTAGCGTGTGAAGAACATAGATATTGGAAGTGAGACACTAGATAAGAAGGAGGAGTGGGAGAGTTAAGAAGGGAGAAAAGCGTGGTCAAAGCACGCAAATTTCTTCTCTGGCGAATGGGCATCCATTTGAGCTCAGACCTGTAGCTCGACACATGGTCATATTTTCTGAGGTTGAATAAGAACCGGATACAATTGTTAAGCAGTCTGTCAAGCTTATCCAGCAACACCGCATTCAAGTCAAAGTAGCACACGTCACCATAGTCAATGATAGGGAAAATCAAAGTCTGCACAAGCATAGTTTTCGTCTTAGCGGGCAAAAAGTTTCTCAGACGATACAGAGATCGTAGAGTACCGTTGACCCTTTGACTAACATTAGAGACCTGGCGCTGCCAGCTAAGCGTCGAGTCAAGATGCAAACCGAGATCTTTCACAGTAGGGGTAATGGGTATGACGGTACCATTGAAAATGAGAGGAGGAAGAGAGCTAAGCGTCACCCTACCCATCAAAAATTCATACATTTCAAACGCGGAGCGGGAAAGCGGAGCAAAAAACAGCCGCGAGGTGCCGCCGCCCGCTTCAAAATGACTTCACGTGCTCTCAGCCTAGCTCCGTATAGTACGCAACTCCAATTTGCGCACTCCATCGCTCCGCTACGCTTCCTGGTTACGCGTCAATGGACAAACACAGTCCGCATTACTCCCTTGCTCCACTTCAGTGGACGGGTGGCCTAAAGGTACGGTTTCCTAGAAGAGCGGTGGCCGCGCCATAATAAACCTTAAAACCTAAAAACCTTAAACCTTAGTGGTTTTTGGTTGCTATTAAATATGTAATCCTGTGTTCTTTTGTATAAATGATAAATACAAAATACCCTATATAAAAATGTACTCTGTGGGCCGCGCCACACGACGGTCGTAGTGACGGCTGTCATGAAGATAATGACAGCGGGGCTTGACTTAACGGTGTCAAGGAAAACTTACTTTTAGAATAGAATACTCTTTATTGTACACCATAAATTTTTCTTTTAATGGGTTATTCTGTTTATCCACCCCAAAAATCCACTTTAAGATGGATAAGCGGAAACGTATGTCCGAGAATTCAACCTAGGCGGCCTAGTTGGATAAACGAAATTTATAGGCTAAGGCCTGCAATGCATTACAATAACTGCGCGCCGCATGTCTATTTTATATGAAATCGTATAATTCCAACGCACCGACTTGCGGCCGGCCATCAACTGCCCCGATTGGCTTGAGACTGCGGCGCACCGTGCCGGTTGAACATTGTGGTGTGCCGCATCCCCTCTACGCATTGTGCAGCCGGACACGCGCAAGTTTGTCTCGTCATGGATTTCGATACAGAGAAGTTCATTTTAGAATCTAAAGAATCTTTTTTATTTTTACGAAGACGTTTCCCACGATAATATAAAAAAATAACTGCAGCAACTTCTTCGGCGTCCATCTGGTGCAATATTTCAAGAAGCACTGACCATTGCGGTGGACCGGAATAGAACGAGACGATACGGCTAGCCGGAGTACGGCGCGCCGCTTTGCGGCTAGCCGGTAGTGCGTTGAAGGCCTAAGGGTGGTTTCTTGGTCATGCGTTTCCGCGAATAAGTACCGTAGTAAACGGTAGCTTAAGTAAATTAAACAATGATTTATTGAAAACCTAACTTTATTCATCATAAACAATACAGTAATGGCTAACAAATCAAATTAAGTACAAGTCTTATTTTGTCTATAACAAGGTACACAATCTTATTCAGTAAAATAAAATTTTAATACATAGTTAGGATTCAAATAGGTTAATTATTAACCTAGTTTACATGTCTTGGCTGAAACGATGATTTTGACCAATGATATGATTACATGAGCAGGTTGGTTAGTAGATACACGTCATATTTGCAACGGACGCATTCGTATGTATTCCAAAGTTCAAACAATTCCATGCAATACCTACCCAAAAGCCCGATTTAAGCACATGTCCTACAGCCGACGAGTAAGCGACTAGCTATCAACGATTTTCTCGCTCAAGAAACGTACAAAAGTAGGTAATTTATTTATTTACTATTACCACACAACTGTTTTACGGGGTGGGAACCCAAACAACAATGTCCTCACAATATACACCCTGAGGCCCGTATTACAGAACGTCACTCAATTCTCAAGCATTACTTAAGACTAGATCAAGCCATTTGATTCGTTGAAACTAGTTTTAAGTAATGCTTGAGTATAGAGTGACGTTCTGTAATACGGCCCTAAGTGCGGATTTCACCAATGAAAGTGAACGCGATCAGCAGCACGTTTATACCGTGTTCAAGAGCTGTCACTGTCAATATTCCATAACAATTTTGACACTGACAGCTCTTGAACCCGGTTTAGATGTGCTGAATTTCGCCCTAAGAGACGTCACCCAAAAACCAATGAGACACCACCAACAAAAATGAAATTTTTTAAACTGTCCTATTTATTTTCTGTAATAGAGATACATACATTAGTTGATCGCCGACTGTTCACAATGCCGACAATCTTGTCGCAGCGATAAGAGCTATCAAAGACAGTAGGTACTCGCTTTGCGGGCTGAACAACACCCAAAGATCTGCTATGCACGATGTCATATAGTTAGTGCACGATTTCAACAAGACTGGGCATAAAGTCTACACGTTCTTGGCAAGTTCCTGCGACTTGACGATCACATCTTCAATTGTCCCTACCATGTAGAAGGCAGCCTCGGGGATATGATCCAGTTCACCTTGGAGGATCTGTCAGCGAAAAAGTTCGGCTGTTAGTAGCACATTTTTTTATTTGTAAGTTTTTAATGTGTAGTTTACCTGTATCAGTGACAGGCGCTCTTTTCGGAGAGCTAGAAATTCGGTTCGGAAAAGGAATCGGTCACAGGCGAACACAAAACCTTCTTTTGTTTGAAGTCAATAAAAAAAATATCAGACCTTGTCACTTTTCATAGTGTTTTCGTTAATTCCAATTACGACTCTGGAGGTCTACTTCTTAAGTACGAAATCCGTAGTTTCGGTAGAATTTACGGGCCTTTCCTGCTCCATATCACTTACGGACATAAGATTAGTTCGGGGCCCGAACTAATATTGAATGACAACACGATTTGACAGTTGTCCCTACTCCCGATGTGTTTTTGCCCGTCCGAAAAATTCAATTTGACACTTGTTTTGATGGACTAACAACTTTTGTTAGGGTCCGTATCTTCGTTGACGGACTCAGAGAGTAGACCCCCTGGCCAAACTGAAGCGAACCCCGTGGGGGATATGCAGGAAAACTTCGCTCGCGCTGATTGTGTCAATTAATCATTAAAACAGGGATCGGACAACCCCGCTTAAGAGTTGAGCCTTTTGATAGGGTAACCCGTACATGAGGTAACTCATATCGCAGTGTTACCTTTTGATCGAAACCCAGCGAAACAGTTACCACCTTTATTATGGTAACCACGTGAAGGGGTTAACCCCTTCAATGACTTGAGCCTTTGAAAAGCTAAACACGAAAAGCTTTTATTCGGGTTACCCTGAATTACCGAATACACTTGAGCTGCATGTAGGTGGGGGATACTTGCACCCGAGCGGCGCCTCATTGCCTTACCTACTATTTTTATTCAGTTATTACGAATTTGACAACAAATGACGACAGTCGACAGATAAGCGAGCTAATAATTAGGATGAGTAGTAACACGGGTAAGTGATTATTATTTTAAGTCCTGAGTTATATTAATGTTAATATTGTGACGTGTAATTATATTTGTTATACATATATGTACGATTCCAAGAATATAGTCAGCCGCTTTTTACAGAGAATCAAGACGAATTCCCGAGTTCGATTACTAGCACAGGCGGCAATGATGGTAAGCAATCGTTAAGAATGAATAGGTTTAAACTGCGGGGCAATTGCGTAACACATTATCAATCGGAATCGGTTTCATTTTGACAGTTCAACAACATTCATAGCGTTATTTACGTGTTGAGTAGACAAAATTTTCGAACTTATGAAGCAATGGATTATAATCCAGCAATTTGCTAGTTAATAATTAATTTTGAAGCAAATTGCTAATTAGAAATTTGCTTCAAAATGAATCGGATTCCGATTGATACTGTGTTACGCAATGAAGGTGCTGTATAGGTACTTATAGCATATTTGGTTCGATGCAAACTGGCGGTTGTGAAGAGAAGTGTTGCCCGACGCGACGCGCGCGCGCAATGTTTTTTTTTTTTATTTTAACAAAAACTCGCTGAGTGCGAGTCTGAGTCGCGTGCAAAGGCTTCCGAACGAATTTCATTTTTGTAACATGTTATATTAACACTATAAACTTCTTATAGGTTTTCCTGTAATCTGTAGTAAAGAACAGTAACTATTATTATCTGTTTTTATTAGTAAATTTTAGGCTCAATAGTTCGGAGATAACGGAAGAACGTTAAATTTTTCGTCTAACTTCTTGAATAAACTTCAAAACCATTTATTTTAAAATTATGAATAAATATAATTAACTCTCACAATACGCCCCTTTCATTTGATATTCACATTATGTGACAAAAAAAAAATCAAACTAGACCATGTGATTTATATGGTTTAGTTTGATTTTTTTTTTTTTTTTGTTAGGGATTCGAACATTTTGCTATGGGAGCTGGCTGGTAAAGAAACTTGTGAATTTCAAAATGATTATGGTAAAAACAGTTATCCAAAGAGTAACAAAGTCGAAGAATCGTGTGAGAACGTTACAGATAATGATAAAGAATCTATTCAGTGTTTTTTTGACAAGGAGCTGGATAAAAGAAATTATTATTTTGGAAATTTACTAATAGGAGAGCTTCAGTTTTTGCCTCCATCTATGAGACCACGCGCCTACATTAACATTTTGAAATATATCGAAACACTGAAGCATTATTTACTCCATGTGTACAAGTCGCTCGGTACATGCAACAATGGCGCGCGCCGGGCGGCAAGATGTCACGTGCGGTCGTGGTTATGCAATTTTCAAACTAATGTCGATTCCGAAGAGTGCATATTACGATGTGTTGGGTTCGAATGGGTTACCCTGTTACAGAGTTACAGGGTATTGAAAGGGTAAGCCGTTCGGAAGGGGTTAGATTACACCCGTTCGAGGGTGTAACATGTATCATAGGGTTTAATTTTTGAAGCGCTTAAAAAAACCCGTTCAAAAACCCTTTCAACGAGTATCCGGCCGGTCCCTGCATTAAAACAATCGACGCGCGCAGTCGCATCGCGCGGGATTCGCCTCAGTGTTGCCAGAGCTTAAGCCTCCGAGCCAGATATGAAACTATACTAGGTGTAGGTCCCTACAAAAGTATTGTCAATCACCAGCTCACCCTTTTGAATCCTTTGATAGTCTCTTCCAATTTAACCAGCTTACCTATGTGACCCGTGAATACTTCAGCCACCTGCGAAATTATCACGACACTTTATCATTATTATAACATAACACCACGCTTTATTCCCCGAAGGGTTGAATAGGTTGGTACCTATAGTACCTAGGTAAGTACCATCGCGGACATTTCCAACGATGAAATGAAATGTTTCGCCAGTTATGTTGTAATATTTCCATTTCGATCCGAGCCTATTTCCATCAACCGGGCACTTATTCAGACTCCGGGCTGCTACTGAGAAATTCCAGATGGAAAAAAAACCATATCATCTTGCCCGACCCGGGAATCGAACTCAGGACCTCATGCTCAGCAGTAGCGCTCGACATTATACAACGTCAAGTTGAAAATTGAAACAAGCTGGCGAAATTTCATACACGTGATGGGTACCTACCTATATCAATTTCTAGATTGCCACAGTTTTCAGAGACATTAGAACGTAACGTAGTAGGTCCATCAGTCACATAATCTTAAGAATAATGTTGTCTTAGTTTTTCGATTGCTTGCTGTCATTTCGCTCAACTAATCACAATATATGAAACGCATGCATATGAATCGCTAGCGCTAAGTTAGCCCGCAAAATTCAATTTTCCTTACGTATTTTGCAATTTGCAGCTCAGTGTCTGGGTGTGTGTTGATTAAAGTATGATTCGCGACCGAAACAAATATGTTTTTACATAATTATAATTATTAGAATCAGTAATACAACTCCTTAGTAACGCGTTGTTATTTCGAAAAGCGCTCCTTTTTTAATAATCGGAATAAACAGAGGTGACAGCTGTCAAATTTCAGAGTTGCCACTTGTATGAAAAAAAAATATTCCAATTTTAAAAAGTGCACTCTTACTGAGACAACCTTTATAATCCTCAAATGTCAAGATTTCATGAAATAATCATTCTTAGAATTACTTGTTCTTAGATAGTTGTATTGATGACTTTAATGATTATAATTCTGTAAATAGATATTTGTTACGGTTGCGAATCATATTTGAATCAAGATACAACCCAATACTGACCTGCATATTGTAAAAACGTAAGAAAATTTGAATTTCGCGGGCTACCCTGGCGCTTTCGCCTTAAACGAATATGAATATGTCGAATCTGTTATGATGAGTATGCATTTAAAACGAGATACAAACGCATTTGTTTGGCGCTGTGCGGAATCTTGGGGTATGGTGTAGATATGCACCATGGAGTCATGAAAGGACAGTAAATTTGTCTCTGCATCACCCATAGGTTAACTGGTAGAAAATGCCTATGGCATTAAGTCCGCCTCTGTACATTTCTGTGCATGAAGTATTTAATAAATAAATAAATAATCGTTAAGTCGCGACACATGTTAGGAACAGCTCAGCGTTTCATTTTTAAGTTCAGAGTCTTAGTTCTGTAGTGTTTAGTAATGCCGCTGTAATTGGCTCTATAAAATTACTAGTGCGGACGTTATATTAAGGTTAAGGAGTTATTTCTCTAGTTTACCCGTATCCCAATTCTGCGCCCACAGTAGGTACGAATATATCTGACAGCGCAGCCGCGCGTAGCCTTCATACAACCCGATTTGTATCGGCTTCCCTACCGAACAACCACTCTACTTAATGTCTACTGTTGTCAAATACACACCTGTGTGTGTAACTGTGTATCACATCATATTACATAATTTTATTTAATACCAGTTTAATACATCTTAAGATTAAAAACCTGCAGATTTTTGTCTGAGTTTAAGAGAACTGAACAATTTTTTCTTCGGCTTCCCTCTAATGATTGTAGCAGCGCCACTGATATCTGACATTGTCTCATCACGATCCTATATGTAGAGGATCCGACAAATAATAAACACATTAAGGTTCACATTTTACTTAGCAAAGTCCTATTGACGTCCTGCGGGGCAATTGCGTAACACACAGTATGAATCGGTTTCATTTTGACAGTTCAACAACATTCATTGCGTTATTTACGTTGTTGAGCAGACAAATTTTTTAAACATATGAAGCAATGGATTAGCAATATGCTTGCTGCGTGTGTTACGCAATTAGGCTGCCGGTCTGTGAATATTGCCGCTACTGGTAGAGAATGAACGTCTTAATACCTGGAAGGGCTGTGATAAGAACCGTTGTATCTTGCGAGCGCGCGCCACTGTCAGCTTGTCATCTTCTGACAACTCATCCATTCCCAGGATAGCTATGATGTCTTGTAGAGATTTGTAGTCCTAGATGGAAGGAAGACGTTTATTTTCATTGCTCATATACTAATAAAATGATTGTGGTGTTTGCGCTGGTTTTACATGTCAATATCATTGTATACTAAAAACCCAAGACACACTCAGCGTCTCAAAAGCGTCCGGCAAAAAAGAGCGCACAGGGGCTTCAGCTACTAAAAGATGTTTAATAATCTATCTTGGAAAAGCTTTGCCTTCACCATCACCTCACTACGCTCATTTGCAGTACTTATAAGCTGAGAAGGCTTTCAGTAAAATGAGAGCTCAGCTTTAAGGTCCCCGAAACGGATCAATCGCAAAATTGACAATTTTTACGTGATTGATAAACATTGATGCGCAAATTGATCGTCTACCACGTGCAATTGAAGCGATAATCAAATATTACTACAACAGAAATTGATGGCAATTGATTAATCGCAATTGATCGTTTCGGGGTTTTTTATATTTCTATGGGGACCCCTATACTGGAAATGACAATGAAATGAATGGTGTGTGTCTTCGTGCGTAGGTACCTACGCGCGCGATGTACCTTTCTATGATAATGCGGATGACCATCCCCTAACCTAGACCGTCAGATCGTTAGGATATCAAAATGACCCAATATTTGATTTAAAAAAAAAACCTAATTGTAGCTTTTATCTTTAAGCAAGTTTGATAACCAGCGGGTTAGGTAATTGCATAAACCATAAAAAAATACCAATTTATCGCAATTGGTTTCATTTTTACAGTCACCCACGTTCATTGGGTTAATTACGATGTTGAGCAGACGATTTTTTCAAACCTATGAAGCAATGAATTATTATTAACAATATCCTTCAAAACTCTCGATTTGTGATTGAAAGTGTGTTAAAAACTAGAATGAGAGAATTAGGATGCTGGGTCCCTATTATGAAGTATTAAATGCCACCACCATTCCGTTGTGCAAAAGGAATAGATCATCCATCCCTTTCCCAGATGCAGACTAACAGCCCGAACCCCGCTTACCTAGTACCACACCAGAAATATAAATCCTTTACCAAGTTGATGCCTCCTATAATAATTATATATATATTTTTTTTTATTTTTATTAGAGATAGGTTTGTTCTTGCCTCTAGTCTAGGTCAGAGATGACAGAGACAAAGTCGACGATGGAGCGAGCTTACCCAGAAGAAGCCTGTTCACTCTCACTTTGAAGAGATCGTGGTTGTATACGTTCGGAAACACAGACGCAGGCAGAGAGTTCCACTCCTTTGCTGTGCGCATCACAAAAGACATTTGGAAACGCTTAGTGAGAATTGGTGGAATAGCAACTAGGCAAGGATGGTAACCTGCAGTGCGTCTAGATGTCCGATGGTAGAAGGGGGCAGGCGGATTGAGGTCGTGGAGTTCTCGAGCACACTCACCGAAGTACAATCTGTAGAAGACCGACAAGCAGGCAACCTTGCGGCGATGAGCCAAGCTGTGAAGCTTGGCATCCACCAGTCTTACGTCGCCAATGAGCCTCTTAGCTCTGCGCTCCACCGAATCAAGCGCGGCACTTCGTAGAAATCAATAAAAAACTTCAACCCACCTGCAAAATCTTCTGCACGCCTCTAGCAACTCCATAATGCTCAGCTCCAATAATATTAGGGTCCATGACCCTGGAGGTAGAATCCAGAGGGTCTACCGCAGGGTACACGCCGAGCTCTGCGATCGCCCGGGACAGTACTGTGGTCGCGTCTAAATGGGCGAAGGTCGTCGCTGGAGCGGGGTCTGTTAGATCGTCTGCGGGGACGTATACTGCCTGGGAATAAGGAAAAAGGAGCTCATCCGAGAAGTACTGTCACGAGCATAACCTTAAAATAACACAAGATTCAAAAGCGATTTTCTGCGAAAGTATTTTATGATGTTACAAACATAGTATTATCGAAACCATACTACATACAAGGTGTAACAGGACGATTGACATTCCTTTAAACCACGTAAAGAGAATCATGTTCTTTGCCTGTATACAAAAAATCAATCAAATCCAATGAATACTTTAGCCACAGGAAATTATTTTTCATTTTCTTATTTTTCAACATGATGTAGATCTGAGTCCGTAATAATAGGTAACATCGCCGCCGCTGCGCCCCGCACCCCGCACCGCACCGTTGGTCAGTGACTTTTCGTAGATAAAGCGTGTTTACTTTTTATGCAGTTGATTCTGCTATTTATTTTGTTTTTTTAATTTTCCATTATCTACTAATCTTCGTGTTTTAAAATGTTTCGATGGACTAGTACTGTGCTCGTTTTCATTTAATGTCGTACGTCCAGATACACGTCGTATATGAAATGGGTCTTTTTTCAAAGTTGCGATTTTTATCTCACGAGAAAAAAACTTTAGGATTTTACGAAACTGTAAGGTACTTACTACCTCCATACAGAGCCGGCTTTACCTACTATATTATATTATCTGTGCTATGATGCTGGCTGTGCGGCGCACACGGGCGCAGGGTCAGAGGGTGCCGAGCGCCGCGCGCCGGCAATAATGGAATATTTTTTAATTATAGACAAAGTTGAGCTTTCTTTATTCGTGTAAACAAGCTTTCCCTTCCTAAAAAAATTCTTTTTACTCTCGATCTAAACTGCGGGTCTACGGGGGCACGCGAGCAGGCTTACCGCAAGCGAAGTAAATATCATTTTATAATTGCACGCTTTCCGATCACAGGGGAAAATATATGTAACTAAGCATTTCCATTTTGATCACGCCTACTATCCGAGTCCGACCGCCCGCAGTAAACGCGACCCTGCTGCAAAAGTATTTGATTCACGAGAGGTTCACACTTACGGCGGTCGGACTATAGAAGGCACGGGTTCCTGTTGATTGCACCCGGGCGCTACATGGGCTAGAGCCGATGCTGTCTCCCTAACAATTTCTGCCGCCAACAATTCCGGAACACAGTAACGCTGCTTGGAGGCAGAAATAGTTACCGATTGTGTTAGTACTGTAATACTGTCATGGTTTCAAAATATTAATAAGATTTGTAGTGATTTTAAATACTAAATATAAAATTGAAAGTATGTGATTTGCCTCAAATGATTTTTATATCATTGTAGTAATGAAATTTAAAAGTTTTTTAACGAAAGGGGAATGGAAACATGATATTTAGAGCGTGGCGCCTGTTTTGCTAAATTAGTTAAAATTCTCTTCGAGCCTCGGAACCTAAAGGTTATCTTTAAGAAGTCTAAAGTAAGCACCTTTACTGATGATTATGTTATGTTTATCATCATAGTACCTGCACGCTGGTGATGGAGCCGGCCTTCGTGGTGGTGATCCGTTCCTGCATGGTCCCCATGTCAGTCGCCAAGGTTGGCTGGTAACCCACAGCGGATGGGATACGGCCCAGCAACGCCGATACCTGTGGAGTTGTCGTAAATAATAACGTCACACGACGCTTGTATTGTCCGAAGGGAAGGCAGTGGGGGAGGAGCAGTAGCACACACACATTTCACCAGTCATGTTTTTATGCTACGGCTTCATTGTGGCGATAACGCGAACTACACTTCGCGCGCTCTCTTTTGTACAGCGAAACGTCGAGCGGTGTGCGAGAAAGAGCGCGCGAAGTCTTTATCAGTCATTGCTTCATTTTTCATTGTATTTGCCTACTGTGGTACTTATAGCAATTGTATTCTAGGTGCATCGTCTTCTTATATAAAGATAATTATAATTAATGTATACAAAACATGTATTGTAAAACATTATAAAAGAGTAACGGTGGAGTTTCTTGCCCATTCTTCTCCATACGGAACTACATTTTGGAAGGGGCGAGGCGACTAGAATCAATTCTATTTTCTTGTTAATCTTTGACGTTCAAAAGTAGGTTTTACCTATGAGCCTATTTGAAAAAATGTTTTGTCTTTGACTTTGACCAGCGTTCGTAAAAAGCACTTACCTCAGAGCCAGCCTGCGTGAATCTGAAGATGTTATCAATAAACAGCAGCACATCCTGGCCCTCCTTGTCGCGGAAGTGCTCAGCCACTGTGAGCCCGGTCAGAGCCACGCGAGCTCGCGCGCCGGGGGGCTCGTTCATTTGACCGTATACGAGAGCCACCTGACCAGGAAGAAGGACAGTTTTAAAAGTAGGTGACGTTACTCGCTGTTGTACGAATTTTTAGTTCGCGATTTTCACGTTTCACGTGGAATTCAAAGCTAACAATAGGCGTTTTTGTTGTTTGAATATTATGGTGTATTAAAAACCTGTAGTATGTTATATATTATTTGGCAATAGTAGACACTACTGAATGTGCTATTTTTCAATATTGGCATATGAAGTTTCTCTTCCGATCGCCAGAAGGGAAGCCGGTAGGAATGGAGTTGTTAGCGCGTTACGCCTGTGGTAGATAGTTAGTAGATTAATAGATTTTATATAAGAACGAGCTCGCTGCTCGTTCAGAAAAGTACTGTCACCCTACCACACTATGTTGTGTATTTGATAAGTTCTACAAATAGTATAAAACAAAACAACATCGCTTTTTGTGTCTGTTTCTGTGACCGTTTAGATCTTCTGAACATCACAATGGATTTTGATGTAGACTACGCCATGATTTAAAATAATTATGTGGATTAAGATGAATCAAAAACCTCGATGTTAAGACAAGTCGCCGTTGCAACCGTGCGAAACAGGGGATGGTTGCGATGTTGCTTGTGGTCTATGGTGTGCCTAAATTAAAGAGTAGTTAGGTATCTTCAATAGACAATCTGTCTATCTTGCACTAGCCTTTCAATCAACCCACCAAAGCCGAACACTTTCATCGATTAATCGGCAATAATAGACAAGTATGGCAGGAATTTCAAGACAATCACGGCATTGTAGGTATGTACTTACCTTAGAAGTCTTGTAATCGTCTGTTATAACTCCGCCCACTTTCATCTCATTGTACAAATCGTTGCCTTCGCGCGTTCTTTCTCCGACGCCGGCAAACACCTGATCAAAATAAACAGGTATAGTACACGTCAAACTTTATGGTGGCTCTGAAGTGAGCTAATCGCTGCGCAGTACCGCACCCCTCACCCCTGCTGACACCTGAATTTATTACTGCGCAGCGACTTGCCTCGTGTTCCGAGTCGCCATAAAGTTTGAATCGGGCTACAGCCCGATATGTGTGTTCAAAACACACAAGGTATCCATCCTGGTTCTTCGAATGTAAAAAAGGTGGGATCTTGAACCTTAACGTATGGTCCAGTAGAAAAAAAAACAATGTCGGGACGAACAAGTGACTCTCACCTTCGTTAAGCGTCTTTTTACACCCGATATCCTTCTCATTGCATTGGTCTCACCCTGCTCAACATACCATGTTCCAGACACCTTCATTGTCACCATACTAAGCCATACTTACGGAGAACCCTCCGTGCGCCTTGGCAACGTTGTTGATAAGTTCCATGATCAACACCGTCTTGCCAACTCCTGCGCCGCCAAACAGGCCAATCTTGCCACCTGAATAACAATATTCAAATTGAAAAAAAAATTATTAATTGAATTGTGAGAAAGTATATGACGGAGAAGGTACATCTCTCTAGTTATCGTCAGCCATATTTTAACTACTGTGGACGTGCTGTGGGTAGTGTTGGTTATTGCGCAGTAGAAAAACCGTTTGCAGTTCAAATCAAATTATAATTCACGATCGAATTAATCACACTAGCTATTCACACACTGTAGGTACACGACACAACTATACGGAACGCGGCACAGTTTCTTAACGTATTCACTGCTCGACAGCCATCGACGAACTCCGCTTAACCAGCCCGCAGCCCGCTGCCCGCAGCTCCGGTGACCAGTCGACGAACGTTATGTTGTAGACTCTGTTGAGCGCCGCTTGGTGGCGCTGGCGTCCCCATTAATCAAAAGACGACTGACGTATTTCCGACATATACTGGATGTTTTTTTTTACCGTCTCGAAATTTTTACAGGGTGTTCTACCCATGAATATGAACAACTTTCACTACGGGACCAACTCTGAAATCACGAAAAAAAAATCTACTGTTTAATAGAAAAGTTCAAAACCTACTTGACCAAAATGTATGAAACAACTGATTTTTTTTTGGTGGTGGTGTTGAAGCGTAGTAGGTACTCATCGTGTTTAAAAATGTCGTTGGCTAATGTGCTTAAATGTAATAATTGTAATCTCGTGGTGAATGAGCTGTTAACGTTTGTGCAGCATAAACATGAAGTGATGGACAGTGAAAGCCTAGTGAGGATATGTAGCTCTGCCTTTTCAACAGAAGACATCGAAAAAGCTAAGTCATTACTGTTTCAATCTGTTTCTACTGATATACGTCAAATAAAACGTAAAAACAAAGAAGGAAAAAACAAGAAGGATTTATTTGATATTATAGAAGTTATTAAGAATGTAGACCCTGAGAAGATTCCTATTTTCGTAGCTCATGATTTAAACAAACTACCTCCAATTACGTTTGATCATGTAGACGTCAGTAGACTTTTAAAAGATATCGTTATCTTACAAAACGAGATCAAATTGTTTAAAAGTACGTATGTAACTGTAGATCAGCTGTTACAAACGAAGCAGGAATTGTTAAAAATGAACACGGATGGTGGTGGGTGTGGCGTAACTGTTGGCAGTTTGAATGATACTATTGTGCACAATGACTATAGAAACATTAACCTAAGGAGAGGTGCATCACGTATGCAAGCTAGCTTTGCCTATGATAGCGGCCCCATGGGTCTTCCGCACATGTCATCAACTTCACTGACCTCTCCAAAACAAACAAATAGTATGAATGTTCGTCCTGATATGCATGAGTGTGATCGTTCGTCCCCGTTACGCGGTAGCATTGATGTTTTGACTGAGTGCGGTGAATCTGTTTCGTATGCGCCTAATAAACTATTGGCGCGACAGGAGGCTGATAAGAACATAACGAGTGAAGTGTCGGCAGCGGGGGGTGCGAGAAAGCCAGAGCATCTGGTGTGTGATGTATTGAAGCCCACTTGCAATTCGAGTGATGCGTCAACTGTGGCGCCTAGTAACAGCTGTTTGCCTGAGCCTTGTCACTCGTTTGCAGATATTGTGCGTGCGCCGGGTGAATGGAAACAGCCAGTGAATGATGGGGAATGGACGGAGGTACAGAGAAATAGGCATAAGAATAGGTTTATAGGACAGAAAGGCGTGGCTGTTACCACACCACAATGTAAGTTTAGGGCTGCAGATGTCAGACTACCTTTGTTTATAAACAATGTTGACAAAGGAACTTCACCTGCAGACATTACCAGTTACATTATGACTAAAACACGCGTTTGTGTAACATTGGAAAAAATTATAATGAAGCAAGACAAGGAGTATGATGCTTATAAGATATTAGTCCCGAGGCACAAGTTGGCTACGTTCTTGGACGACCGTATATGGCCTGAAGGGATATCTTTCCGGCGTTTCATAGACTTTGGAAATAAAAAGCATTTTACTAAAAATCAAAATGGACAGTCAACTATTAGGAGGACCCTCACTTAGCAGTTTTATTACCTTTAATTGTAAGTCATTAGTACGTTCTGTGGATTATGTAAGAACCCTGTGTCGTCGGGCAGACATAATAGCCCTACAGGAGACGTGGTTGTTCCCGCACGACTTGCCGATCCTCGGAACAGTCGACCCAGACTTTGACTACTGTGGCAAATCGGCTATAGACTCGTCGGCGGGCTTAGTACGAGGCAGACCTTATGGCGGTGTTGCTCTGCTCTGGCGTAAAAGTGCTTTTAGTTCGGTGACAGTGATCCCGTGCAATAGTGTGCGTATCGCGGCAATTAAGGTAATGGTAGGCGATCGTTCCTTCGTAGTATTCTCAGTGTACATGCCTGTGAACTCCATTGAGAACTTAATAGAATTTACGGACTGCCTTAGTGAAATAAGCGCTATAATCGAAAACACCGAAGTTGCGAATGTATACATTTTAGGAGACTTTAATGCTAGTCCTTGTGAGTTGTTTGGAGAAGAACTTCTAAAATTCTGTAACGATCAGCAATGGTTATGTGCGGATATAGAAAAATTGGGAAGTTCATCGGACACCTTTACATTCGTTAGCGATGCCCATGGCACCACAAGCTGGCTTGACCATTGTGTGGTAACGGAGTCTGCGTGGCAGTCTGTACTGAGTGTGAAGGTGTTCTATGACTGTACCTGGTCGGACCACTATCCCCTAGAAGTGTCTTGTAATCTTTCTGTTATGAAACCACAGGTTCTATTACCTGTAAATACCCCTAATGGTATACTGTGGGCCGATAGGGATGAGCAACAAAAACAAATCTATAAGAAGATATGCAATGATTACTTTAGAGCGGTAGATTTTCCATCTGAATTATCAGGTTGTTGTGACGCTTTATGTCACAATAAAGATCACAGAATAGTTTTAGACCGAATGTATACGGATATTGTTGCGACTATGTGTAAAGCGGCTGTGATTAGTTCAAATTGCAGAGATAACAATATGGTAAAACGGAAAAGGGTTGTATTAGGCTGGAATAAGCATGTTCGTGGTGCTCACGAGGTTGCCAGGCTAAATTTTCAAACCTGGTTACTACACGGTAAGCCTGTAAATGGTACTATTTATAAGAACATGGTGGAGTCTCGGCGTCGTTTCAAAGCCAAGTTAAGATGGTGTCAAAGTAACACCGAGCAAATTAAGATGGATATTCTTGCATCACACCACGCAGATAAGAATTTCAAAAGTTTCTGGAAAGGCACTAGAAAATTCAATTGTAAACCCACTGTGCCTCTAAATGTTAACGGAGTAACAGAGCCTCGTGACATTGCGAATATGTTTGAAAGTCTTTTTCAGATAAACCCTCCTTCCTGTGTGCCGGGAATGCTCGGTGCTGGTGAAATCAGGCCAACTACCCTTGAGCCATTAATGCCATCTTTTACTCCGAAACATATATATATCTACCGCTATAGTACATATGACGAGGGGTAAGTCCCCAGGCCACGATGGAATTAGTATCGAGCATTTGCAGCATGCAGGGGTTCATCTGCCAAGGGTTCTAGCGATGTTTTATACATTTTGTTTGAGACACTCATACCTACCTGATGAGTGTATGAAGACCGTCGTTGTGCCAATAATCAAAAATAAAACTGGTGATGCATCAGATAGCAGCAATTATAGGCCCATTTCGTTAGCTACTACCGTGGCGAAAGTGCTGGACAGTCTGCTTGATCGCATTCTGATCAGCCACATAAAGCTGAACGACGCTCAGTTCGGTTTTGGGCGCGGGCTGTCGACAGAAACGGCAGTTCTATGCCTAAAGCACACTGTCCGGTATTACACCGATAGAAAGACTCCGGTATACGCTTGTTTTTTGGACCTTTCGAAAGCTTTCGATTTGGTGTCCTATGATGTGCTATGGCACAAGATGAGGACAGAAACCAGCCTCCCACAAGAAGTCGTTAACATTTTTGATTATTGGTACAACAACCAAGTTAATGTTATAAAGTGGGCGGGCGCGATCTCTGATGCGTACAGACTGAGGTGTGGAGTAAGGCAAGGAGGTTTAACCTCGCCTCGTCTCTTCAATCTGTACGTAAACGGACTCATCGAGAGGCTCAGTAGCACCAGTGTTGGCTGCTCTATAGACGGAAAATACGTCAACAACATTAGTTACGCAGACGATATGGTGTTGCTGGGCCCCTCTATAAGCGCCGTTCGAAAACTCCTCGCTATATGTGTGGAATATGCCGAGGCCCATGGGCTCAGGTATAATGTGAAGAAAAGCGAGCTTTTGGTGTTCCAATCACCAGGTCATAAGATCAGACACGTACCACCCGTCCTCATAGACGGTGTTCCTTTACCCAGAGTTTCGCGATTCAAGTACCTGGGCCACTGGGTCTCGGATGACCTCTCAGACTACGACGATATTGAGAGGGAGCGCCGGGCGTTGGCTGTCCGATGCAATATGTTGGCTCGTAGATTTGCACGCTGCAGTAAAGCCGTTAAAGTTACATTGTTTCGGGCGTTTTGCCAATCTTTTTATACGTGCAGTCTACGGGTCAAGTATACGCAGAAGGCAATCAACGCCCTGCGCATACAGTACAATAATGCTTTTAGGATGTTGATGCGGCTGCCGAGGCACTGCAGCGCGTCGGGCATGTTTGCCGACGCTCGTATTGATGGCTTCCATGCTATCCTAAGAAAGAGAGCTGCATCGTTGCTAAGTCGTGCCCGTGGCAGTGGCAACAGTATTCTTAGCGTTGTGGCTGGTAGAATTGACTGCCCAATATTGTGGCATTGTGTACAGTTGCATGTTAAGAAGAACAGCAACTGATGAAATGATTTTGACTTTATTTATGTATTTGTTTTGTTGTTGTATGATAATAGTTAATTTAAAGATTTTAGTTGATTTCTTGACTTTAAATAATATTGATGATTTTAAACAGTTTAATGAATTTAAAGATAATTGTAATTTTAAGCAGCAACTGATGAAATGATTTTATTTATTTATTTGTTTTGTTGTTATATGATTTTAATTAATTTAAAGAGTTTAGTTGATTTCTTGATTTTAAATAATATTGATGATTTTAAGCATTTTAATGAATTTAAAGATAATTGTAATTTTATTTATGTGAGTACACAATGCAATGTTTTTAATCTTAATTATAATAGCATGATTGTGGTGTGTATTGAATCTTGCTACTAACATAATTCGTAAGTATACCTACTAACAAAAATATGGATCACTGTATCTGAAGTAAATAAATAAATAAATAAATAAATAAATAAATAAGTGTATTTAACTAGGGACCCACCCGCCCCTGCTTCACACGGTTTTCACGTTTTGACAAAACATCGAGATTTCTTATGTAATTTTAATATTAAAACCTTCCACAATGAAATTATCTAAATGCTGGTGAAAACCGCATCAAAATCCGTTGCGTAGTTTAGAAGAAAAACTCCGGCACACAGACAAGAACAGCGACTTTAATTTAGATTATGTAAGTACATATTTATGTCCCAGCCAACTAGTTTAATTAGCCGTTTAGTTACAGGCCGACCGCATAACTGAGACGTTGCCTGAGGTAGCAGCGTGGTGAGGGAGGGGTGATGGTTATCACAAATTGACGAATCACTGAGCTCTCGCATCACGTCACCACACCCCTCCCTCACCGCGCTGCTACCTCAGGCGACGTCTCAGTTATGCGGTCGGCCTTTAACAGCCTAGCTAGCCTTTAGCTTTTTTTTTTTGTAACGGGGTGGAAATCCTCATGGAGATTCTCCGCCCTGGGGTGGGCAGAGGGGTCTGTCAGACTCTTACTGACTAAAACCACCCCAGTGTTCTCTCGCACACTTGCACTGGGGGCTACGGGAGCACTTAAGCACTCTTCAACGCAGCTCCCGACTGGTGCCAGCCCAGATCTACGAGCTCCGTCTGGTCAAGCGAGGGGAGTGAGGTGTTTGACTTCCCCCGCGATGTCCTAGAGGGGCGCGTGTGGAACGCAATGCGCAACCACCTCGGGTCCTGTGGAGTGGGAGGCGGCGGACGTCCCCGAGTCCACGGCCCCTGGACCCATTTAGGGGAGCCAAACGAGGGCACAGACATTTTCGCAGAAGGAGATCACCGCGTCCCACGACGCTGCGCCGCCGACCATAGAACAAATCACAGCCGGCAGCGACAGGTCGCTTCCCACTTCCGAAACGAGGGCACCGACAATGGATGCAATGATGGCACCGAGCGTCCGGCTCCCTGCCTATGCGACTCAGGTTTTTGCCGAAGCAGCCATGTCCCGAGAGCACCTGCGTCGCTCTAAATGACAGGGAGCCGTGCTTCCTCCCGAGCCTGTCCAACCGAACCGAACCCATTTGGTCGGGGTGCCCCGGCTTAGTTACTGCGACCAATTCGGCTACCACATGGTTGGTCACAGTTCCAACTTATCCTATACTTAACTGAATATCTGAACGGCGGGCGTCGTTTAGTTAAGAGGCTAGGCTGTTTACTGAAAGGCTACCTAAGCTAGTTGGCTGCGACATAAAGATATTAATATTATGTTATAAAGAAGTTATCCATTTCCCCCACCTTTGACATACGGCGCGAGAAGATCCACCACCTTAATGCCAGTCGCCAGAATCTCTTGTTCGACCGACATCTCAACGAAGGGCGGTGCGTCCGCGTGGATCGCGGCAAATTCATCCGTATCGATGGGACCACGCTCATCTGTTATATGAAAGAAAAATGTTTATTATGTTTTTTATGTGTTTTTAACCGATTTCAAAAAAGAAAGAGGTTCTATATTCTCCTAAGTATTTTTTTAAATCTATGTTCGTCGATATTTTCATCAATTACGGACCGATTTGGAAACTTTTTTTTTTCAGTTCGTAGAGAAAACTTGCGCGGTTGTTCTCTATAAATTATATTATCTTTGCTTGGGTAGTTTTTGAGTTAGCTTCAATAATACGTATTTAATCCACTTGGTGTATGTTGATGATGTTATAAAACTACGCTGTGCGTATCACAACTAAAAAGTGAAAAATAAAAAACTTTTTTATAAAAAAAAAAACCCGTCTTCCAAAAAAACACAGTGACACATAACTTTAATTCTGGAAGTCGATGGCAAAAAACGAAAATGCAGCACCAAAGACACTGACTTCCGAAATTAAAGTTATTTTTCACTTTTTTGTTTGTTTGTTTATTGTTTGCTTGTTAGAAGGTGTTACCACGAAGAAATCAGGGTTAGTAGTTTATGAGGTAGTAGAGAAGAAGGTAGCCCACCTGATGATATAACTAAGTGGTCACCGGCCGCCCATCTGACATACTTACCAGCAGCCCAGATCTACATTTTTAAAAGACAGAGTACAAGTTTGCCGTCCTGTACAGGCAAAATTTTTAACCAATTTTTTTTTTTTTTTTTGTCGAATGGTACTTACATTGGCAAAGGAAATAACGGATACAATGTGAAACGCCGCGCCAGGCAGCGTCTACGCATTTTGTATTTTGTCATTTTCTAAATTTATTTTAAGGAAAAACTGGCTGCTGGCTGGCCGCCCCCCAGTCTTTGCCGCCTGGTACAAATGAACCCTCTGCAGCCCCTAGACCCGACCCTGCATAGCAGTGGCAATCCAGATGCTTTGCCATTCCAGAGACTCATGACACAAGAGAATGACAGTATTGGGTAGGTAAAGTCGGGCTGTGGATGATGTTGATGAAACAAATTCCTTACCAATGGGTTCCCCGATGACATTCATAATTCTCCCCAGGGTCGGTTCGCCCACAGGAATGGTGATGGGAGCTCCCGTGTCTACAATGGGCTGGCCTCGCACCAGGCCCTCAGTACCATCCATAGCTATGGTGCGGCAAGCGTTCTCGCCTAAGTGCTGGGCTACCTCCAAGATCAGGCGTGGTTCTGCAAGATTTGGTACAAATTGGTAGGGCACGCGAATCTTCCACAATCAAATACCTGACGGAGAAGCTACTTCTTTCTAGTTATCGTCAGCCATATTTTAACTACTGTGGGCGTGCTATGGGTAGTGTTGGTTATTGCGAAATAGAAAATAGAAAAACCGTTTGCAGTTCAAATCAAATTATAATTCACGATCAAATTAATCACACTAGCTGCACACACTGTAGGTACACGACACAACTATACGGAACGCGCGACACTTTGACTGCTTTGATGGACACTAAACGCCCCTAGGTGTTATAACAATAAAACTTCAATTGTGTCTCGTCCAGTGTCTTTGAATGCGTTAAAGTATTCACTGCTCGACAGCCACCGACAAACTCTGCTTAACTACAGTTGACGAGCGTTATGTTGTAGACTCTGTCGACCGCCGCTTGGTGGCACTGGAGTACCGATTAGTCAAACGACGACTAACGTATTTCCGACATACCTATAAGATGCCATTTGATTATGAGGATGTGGAAGATTCGCGTAGAAGCTTGATTTTTTAGAGCTCCAAGGGACCGTAGACCTACGTATTTGATATTAATTTCAACTTGATACCTGCACGCGTTTCTGCGAAAAAGGGTCTTGACAGACAGACGGACGGACAGCAAAGTGATCCTATAAGGGTTCCGTTTTTTATTTTGAGATACGGAACCCTAAAAAAGCGTATGTACCATTTACAAGGCCAATAAGTTTTCAGAGAGTCAATTAAATGTTTCTCATTCTCTTTTTCCTTTCCCGGTAACTACAACTACAATGTGACCGCGTAGTCGCGTTGAATTAGGACGACGCCTGACGCACCACCTTAAGCCCAGGTTCGCACGGGCGATTTTTTTTGCGCACTGGATTTTCAACACACTGCTTAGCGCTGACAGTTGAAAATCCAATAGTTTGTTTTTTTTTGACGCGCTCTGTTGGATTCTCAATGCTCTCGGCTCAATACCGAGAGTTTGCCCGTGCGTACCATCGCCCGAGTAAGCGATGCGACCATCGCGTGGTCGCGCGATAAAAAAAAATGGCGCGCCACAAGATCAGCTACAGTTACTAAAATGCAATAAGTACTCACTTCTGCCAGGCACCTCCAGAGCATTCAAAATCAGAGGCAGTTTTGTGTCGAACTGGACATCCACCACGGCTCCAATCACTATGAGAACAGAACGAACAACTTTCACATCGTAAACAGAGTATGAGCAATCGACATCTAAACAAGTCACTAAATAATGATGGTAATGAGAGAAGGACATACTTATTAGATTCAGTAAGTAAGTAGTAAGAGTGAACGAGACAGAAATATAATTACTTAGATTCTATTTCAGTCTCGTATAAAATTTGCAAACGCGAAAGAGATGGATACATTTCTCTATCTCTCTCGCATTTACAAACTTTTGTCTGACCCTATATGTTAGCCCACAATTAGGGCCCAACGAAACGGCTGTTTAAACGATTTTTTTGGAAAGTATACAGACAGTTACCAGTTGAAGCGGCTGTCGAAAGACTATCACTACCCATCTCTTATGACGCTGATAGAAAGTCTACAATATAAATATCTACGGGTACAAACAAGGAATATTTGAGATGAGTAGCAAAACGCGCGCCTCAAAGAGATGTCAGCACTATTGACGGGGTCCGCTAGGGCCGATATCAGCCAGGGTAACGGGATGTTGGAAAGAGTTACCGTGGCCCCGACACAGGCAACTGAAGGAACACGGGTGGGTTTTTTGATTTCCCATCCAAAAAAAAAAGGTATGAGTGGCAAAGACGAGGCTCTAAGAAGCTGAACTTTTCCAAAACCTCGTGTGCCATAACATCCAGAAACATTACACTAGTGTTCCATGTTATTTATAATTGTTTTGTTAAGCTTATAGATATTCTGAGCCTCATATGTTTATCTCTTCGTTATAAATACATATGTGGCGGCATCGTCACAATGGAACGCGTCACACTGACGTCACGCAAAATCCTGCATCGCGCAAACAGAGTTTACCGCGCGACTAGCATATATACAACATCCCGACATCAACCGTCGGGCAGTAGCCCACCAGACACAACACCCGTCTGGTCGGAGGATCCTCCCTTTTCTATAGAGGATGAGTGAACTTTACACCCTGTTCCTCATGCTTCTATACATACTTTTCACAAGTAAAAATTTCACACAGCAATATAAATGCTAAAAAAGGCGTATATTACGTTAATTAATTTAGACCTGCTACATAATATGCAAATGAGGGGTGTATTGGCAAGCCTGACCATCTGGCTAGCCTTTTCCCACCTAAAGGTCGGCTTTCAGTCTAACCTGATGCAGCTGAATGCCAGTATTTTACATGGAGCGATCTGCACAGCCCAGTTACTGGAAACACGATACCCCTCGGTACTAAAACTGGCTGTTAAACTTCGCGTTTTGTCTACCCGTAACGATTGACAACCAGACTTGGCTGAGAAACATTCGCGATTGGACATGAGTCAAGAGTGCTGCTGAGCTGTTCCATCTCCCAAAGACCATTGAGAAATATCGGTCATTTCAGGGTCTCTCCTGTCATTGTAGGTGGCCATCAACTCCAAGCCAATCTTCAATAATAGGAGACACCGAAAGGAGAATGATTGGCAGAAGGGTGGGCAAGACTGACCAGCGATAATCCGACCCTGAGCACCGCCACCTGGCACTGGAGGTAGCACTGTCTTCTTCCCCTCAGGCTTTGCAGCTCTCCGTGGTACAATTTTCGGTGGTGCAGCTTTCGGTGGTGCAGCTTTTGGTGGTGCAGCTTTTGGTGGTGCAGCTTTCTCTGCATCATAGCTGATCGTTGTAGTAGAAAACTGAGGGAGTAAGGTTAAGTTAGTTTTATTTTGGAACATAGTCATCGTCATCATCATTTCAGCCGAAAGACGTTCACTGCTGGACGTAAGCCGGTTGGAGTGTACGAAAAGGGGCACTGAGAAAAAAAGAAAAATTTAGCCAAAAAAGTGTTATTTTCGTAAATCGTTAATTTTCTCGATTCTATTGTATAAACACCTAAATATAAGGCTAAGAGTGTCTTGGTGTTTTTTGTCTGCGACTAACCGTTTGTCGTAAAAACGATGTCGAAGTTATCATTTTATAAAGGCGTCAGGGACTTAAAAATTTTTGTTTTTTTTTGTTTTTCTTAAATCGTTGGTTTCGTGGTTCTATCGTGTATAACGCTTAAATATAAGGCTAAAAGTATCTTGGTGTTTTTTGTCTCCGACTAACCGTTTGTCGTAAAAACGATGTCGAAGGGATTCGACTTAGTAAAAGGCAATGAAAACTTAGGATGCAAGAGTGAGCGAAGTGAGCTCGGGACTTGGGGCACCCCGATTCGGACAGTTTAGGTCAGAAGACTGTGGTTATTTCTTTTTAAACCACCCAGAAATAGGAGCCCTGCGAAGGGGGGCTCCGTCGACCACGCCGTACTTCCGAGACCTCTGTCATAGGACCTTGAAAATGCTATGGTGAATTTTTTCTAAGTCTTTTTTTTCATAGTGCTCCGTTTCGTATCCACTAACCCACGAGATCATCGGTCCACCTTGTGGGAGGCCTAGCCCCGCTTACTTAGCTTAGCCTAAATTGGCTAGTATCTAAACACAAACGCACCCATAGACAAAGCACTTAGCGCACAAAACCCTGACTGGTGGTTCGCCCCGAAACTTTATGGTAATTGGCAATTTGAACGCGTTCAGACCTAGAACTTCGCTTCTATAAACGAAGTAATTTATTTTTCTTCTATGTTTAATTAGGTTTCATTCAATAACAAAATGTTATGACACTTCAACTGGATCTAGATCAACTCAAATCTGTCGTGGTTCTTTCCTCAGAGACCATCTCAGGCACTAATCATGGTCCTTAATATGGCCTGAGCAAGATTATATATCTGGACTAAAAGATGTGTGTGTGTGTGTGTGTGATTTATTAACTTTGCTTCGATGGATTTTGAGTTAGCTTCAATAATACGTATTTTCTCACTTAGTCTTATGTGGATGATGTTATAATAACCTCCTGTCACTGTAATTTGCATAGCAGGTGGTATTCAAATTTGTGTGGGGTAGGTACTACAACTAAAAAGTGAAAAATAAAAACTTTTTTACAAAAACAAAAAATAACGGACTTCCAAAAAAAAAAACTCCAAAAAAAAACTTTTATTTCGGAAGTCGGTGGCCAAAAACGAAAATACAAATCCAAAGACTTCGACTTCCGAAATTAAAGTTATTTTTCTTTGCAGTCTTTTTTTGGAAATCGGTTATTTTTTTTTTGTTTTTTTTTTTAATATCATTTAAGTGTTATAATTTTACATAAAATAACTTACATTTTTAGCACCACCTCGTAGAGTAAGGCTGGCACCGTATTTAAACATCGGCTGAGACAACAGCCCGGATTTGTTCATCCATAGATTCTCATGTTCTTTGCCTCGAAGACCAGGAGAGGGACGCCTCGGAAAACACAGGATTTCTCCTCGTAAATGTTCCTCTTCCTTCGTCCGAGATGATGATTTCTTGAGGAACTTCATCGTTAAGAGACGAGATGCTGATAGCTTGGAGTTTACTGCAATTTTTATCAAACAAAATGTCGTAAGGAAAGTTTTAAGCAAGAATGTGGATGGCTATAAGAGTAGGGGAAGACCAAAGAAACGATGGATGGACTGTGTGAAAGATGATATGGCTAGAAAGGGAGTGACTACCGAGATGACGACTAATACAGAAGTATTGCACCGACCTCAAATAAATTAAGATCAGGGCAAGAAAATAATGAATTAGGGTTCATCAGAAGCCAGTAAGTCTGACAGCCAGTCTCACCAAGGGGTATCGTGTTACCCAGTAATTGGGTTGCGTGGAGGTCAGACAGTAAGTCGCTCCATTCAAACTACTGGTATAAAGCTGTATTAGACTGGAAGCCGACTCCAACATTATAACTAAGAGGTTGAGAAAAGGCTAGGCAGATGACGCATCGTCTTCACATATACCGATAAGGCGGGTTACTGTGACTCTAGGGCATAACTTTGGCCCTAATCGAGACAAATGTTTGAACTGCCCGCCGTGTCGCGCCCACACAACCGAACTGACCGAACGTCGGATTCCTTCGGAAACTATAGATGGCGATATGGACTCGTACTTGTATAATTACAAGTAAAAAAATTATACATTAATATGTACAATTTTTTTTTTTTTTTGTGGATGGGAAATCATCAAATGACTTCTCCCGCTCTGGGCGGAGCGGGAGGGCGTGTCAGACTTTTACTGACTAAAACCCACCCGTGTTCCTTCTGTTGCCTGTGCCGGGGCCACGGTAACTCTTTCGAACATCCCGCAACCCTAGCTGGCATCGCGATCGGCCCTAGTGGACCCCGTCAATAGTGCTGACATCTCTTTGAGGCGCGCGTGGAACACGACGCGCCGTCGACTCGGGCTTGGTCCTTACCGGTCGGCGAGCTACCCATTGCTCGCCGTCCGCAAGCCCGCGCCTACGGTGGCCGGGAATCGGCTGCCAATTCCCGACGCCCAGGGCGTCTCCTGCGGCGACTAGGGGCGTGAGGGCGCAAAGCTTGCCTCTCCCTCACGCGTCCCGCCACCTCCTTCACGAGCATTACTGCTTCGCAGAAGGAGGTGATGGCTTCCCATTAATGTACAATGCGGTAATTAATGTGCAATGCGATTCAAATAAGAATAGGAACATCAATTACCTCTATCTGTCAAATGTTGATTGAAAAGTACGGTTTGCAAAGAAAACTTATTTGCGTATCAATAGTGTTTTTTTTTTTTGTATAACTGAGTCTTACTTAAATCAAAGTGAAAAAAAAACATCAAAAAATTAGTCATAATTAGTTTTTAAAAAATTATACTACTTTCTTTCTTATTTTCATTGTTGGCAACAATTCACCAGAAAGTAAAGAAGTTGCCAGCCGCCATCTTGTCGTTGTTGGTGTGCTTCTTCGTGCGGTTGAGTACTTGTGGAGTGTTACTGTTTCTTTCGTTAATATACAGGTAACAGAATGCCTATTTTAATTTTAAACAGCAGTTGGTAAAATAAAATATTAAATACCTACATTGATCCATGTTTTATTTTATAGCCTCCTGAGTCCGCCATATTTTTTTCTCACTATGTCTAAAAGGCCGACTGTCCTTTATAAAGAACAAAATGGAAGAGTGCCGTAAGTCCTGAGACTTTATTTTGTAATTACAGTGTTACCACTGCATATCATGATTTTTGCCAGAACATAAGTTTTTTGCAAGATTTTTTAATTTTTTTAACATGTTTTACTTTGACCAGCCATTTGTTCTTTAAAAAGTACTTCCGGTCATAATACACAAAAGTAGGAATTGAAAATTGTTCGTCTTATAGGACTCTCGGATGTGATAGGATATAGACTATCATAATAAATATAGTAAAACGCGGTTCTGTTTATGCTCAAAAATCAAATTATATTTTACTTTTAATAAGTTTTTAACAATTATGACAAATTATTACACATTGGCTTATAATATTAAAAAACTTAGCTAGTACACTTTGGTAAAAGTTACTTAAAATCAAAATTAGATAAAGAAGAATCAGATGTTCTTAACAAAAAATAAACAAAAAGTAGGTATGTACTCAAATTATTAACAAATTGTTTTAAAATAAGAGAAAATTATTGATACATGACTGCTACTATTACAATTCTTACATTAACATGAATACAACAGCAACACCTTCCTATACTAATCACAATAATTGGTAACAAAAAATCAGTCAGCTTGCTTAGCAAGTTATAGGATACTTCTAATTAAAAATATATTTCCTTGTGAAATGAGATCACGATATTAAACAATCAACTTATCAACAATAAAGAAAATCTCAGCCTAATCTCTTTCATGGAAGATTTTAAAACAGTTTCTTTTTGTTGTCAGACATAAAGATAAATTGCACCCAATACATTTAACTGAGGTCTTCTTGGTACAGCCTTGATTCCTGCAGTGATGTTGAAAAAATATCTGGCAAATGGTCGATTCCATGCTTTCTTTTTGCTTTTAAAGGTAGTGGTACAATAGGCGGTCGCCGAACGATAACATTTGATCGAGTTTCTGGAATACCGTCATCATCAAATGATAAATCTCTGTAAACATTATCATCAATGAGCTTTTCAGCAATTCGCATTTTGAATTCGCGTAATTGAAATAAAATAAATATTTTGTGAGGCAGTATTCCTTTCTTTAACTGATCTTGTTTGTAGTTGATCCAAGAATTAGTAACTACAAGGTCAATGAAATGGGAAATAAATCTAACAGTCCACTTTCTTGTTTTTGCTCTTGCTGGACAAACTGCCATCAGTCTATCAACCAAATCAACACCTCCTATGTTTCGGTTGTATTCTTTCACGACTTCTGGGCGAGAGACCTCAATATATGCTCTTGATTGCCTATTATATCTTCTGCAGTAATCGGTATTTTCCAAATCACGATTAACAAAATAATTTTCATCATCCGATACATCCTCGAAATCTGACTGATTCACTATATCACTAATTTGGTTTTCTGTCAAATCTGAAATGATAAAATACACGGGTGTTAATTTATTAATTAAAAAATTATAATTTTCCTACTATTTATGAATTTTGAAACGGTAATACATATATTAATATTTTAATTTACCCCGAAATGGTATTAACTTAGCGTGAGTGGCAACTAAAAAATGAGAATTAGGAGGTAGCATTAAACTATTACTATAAAAGCCGAAAGTACTTTAAAAAGAACACAAAATGGCAGGCTATTATTATAGCAAACACCGAAATACCTTTTAAAAGAACATTTTTTCAAAAGCCTAATAAACACGAGCTCTTGCCACTTTTTCGTAAAAACTAGTGAAAACAACAAAACATAACATATTAGCAATTTAAAAACGTAACTCAATACAAGATTGAACAATAGATAAGTGAGATATTCAAAAATTAACTTACTTCTACTCCATCGGCCTTCCATTTTCAACCACGCACGCTGTTAAAGTGAATGATTGTTCATTTTGTTATTGGCTCATTTGATTCCCGAACATTTGAGCATCTGAATTTTGATTGGTCAAAGAAATCAAATACAGCAGGTCCAACGTTACAAACGAAAAACTTAATTGTGTGTTAAAAAAGACATTCGGTTTTTATACTAGCGACCAGGAAAAAATGTCAGGACTTAGTGACGTATAATAATTTGTCCTTTATAAAGACCACGGGGACTCAGGAGGATATGGGAAAGCAGCAGTGATGATCAGTGATAGGAATAGGTAGTGCTAATTTGCCTAAACTTCGAGGAAGGAAGTAACATGGAGTAGATAATACCTCCTCTAAAATCCGGAATAATTTTAATGACGTTTAAATCCCGGGATTTAAAAACCACGAATTATTTATTGGACTTTATTTATAGATAGATAGAATACTCTTTACTATGTACACCATAAAAATTACATATATAAATATGTGCGTGTGTGTGTGTGTGTAACCCTAAAAAATGTTATGATTTTTCAAATCAATAATTTGTAACTACAAATAAAGTCTGATAAAAAATTCGTGGTTATTAAATCCCGGGATTTAAACGTCATTAAAATTATTCCGGGATTTTAGAGGAGGTATTATCCACTCTATGTTACTTCCTTCCTCGAAATTTAGGCAAATTAGCACTACCTATTCCTATCACTGGTGATGATGATGGTGCTGACGACGACGATGACCAGTCAAACAGTGATGCAGACATGAGCGGAATTGAATAACTAAATTCTGATTACAAATTCTTCGTTCATGATTCGTTAATAAATGTTATTTAAAAAATATCTTATTTTGCTCACCCTACCCAATTTATTTGATTTGACAGCTATGACGTCACAACATGGCGCTAAGTCGATCCTATTCTTATGTGAAACGCATTGTAAGTTAAAATATTGTTAGACATTTTAAAAGAGTAAAGGTGGAGTTTCTTGCCGATTCTTCTCCACACGAAACTACCTTTTGGAAGGGGCAAGTCAACTAGAATTAATTCTATTTTTTCTTGTTAATCTTTGGCGTTCAAAAGTGCCTATTTGACATAAACGATTTGACTTTATGACTACATAATATTTAGAATTCATCTTTGATGCTCAGTATCTGAAGTCTTCTGTAGAGGCCAGAGTGGATTTGTGCCAGGTTGGTTAGCGACAATTATATATGTACAAATTGTTCCATTTCTAACAGAGCACCTGCCATCTAATCTCTTCACCACCCTTGGTTGACTGGTAGAGAATGCCTAAGGCATTAAGTCCGCCTTTGTACTTTTTTAAGTGTGAAAAGTTTAAATAAATAAATAAATAAATAAATTGGATGGATAGATAAACCATTTATGTGGTGCTCACAAAAGTAATAGCACAACACATGACAAAAGCACAGTTAAAAGATAACTGATTAGGTAATTAAGGTTACCCTAGTCAGGCATTCTTCCATACTAACGCCGTATGGAGTTTACTCCATTGTTTCACAGTGTATATTAAAAATTAACTCCTATATTTCAACACTAGTTTTAACGCATCTTTGGGCGTGTAAATAAATAACTCCTGGAGTATGAAAATAGCAAAAAACCGTATAGAATCCACGAATTAAAGTAACTTTGGGTAAAATTGGTTTTTTTCTGAAATTTCTCAGTAGCAGCCCGGAGTCTGGACTTGTGCCCGATTGATGTCAATAAGCTCGTCCCCTATTACATGGGACTTAAAAATAACTGGCGAAATGTGGGTGTACTATAAGTACACCTCTGCCTAACCCTTCGGGGATTACAGGCGTGATGTTGTGTGTGTTCAAATAACTTCATTTTGAATAAATGCATTCAGAAGTTTTTTCATAATATCTGTACGCCGAAAGGTCGTGTTCGTGAAATTTAACGCAGCCGTTTTCATTACAAATCGTCGTCTATTCCACTAAATAAATAAATGAATACTTAAAAAATACAACTAATAAATAATTAAATAAACCAAATTGCATGAGTATTATCCACGCCCCCCAACGAGTTCGAGCCGTTGACTAGCGCAACCTTAAGCTTGATTTACACTATTCTTTTTTAATTGCTTGTCTGTGGCATACCCTAAGTTGAAGCAACTACAAAAGCTGCACCGTCTAAACAGTGTTTTGACGGTACAAGTCATTTGTTGCTTCAAATTTATTGTATCATGCCACAAGCCCCACAGTCAAAAATCTCGAATCGTGTAAATGCGGCTTAAAATTGTCTCGCTTTCTGTCACATGATTATCACAACAAGCATGGTGTAATACACTGCTGCTTACTCCTTCGGTTCGGGGACAGGCGTGAATGTTATGGGTCTGGCTCAAAGACAAGGAAATTAAAATACTCTATAGGTGTTCAACATCCTATGTTACGAGTCGGCTTCCAGTCTAACGGGATGCAGCTGAATGAATACCAGTATTTTTATATGGAGCGACTGCCTATCTGACCTCCACAACCCAGTTACTGGGTAACTCGATACGCCCTTGGTAAGACACTAAGTAAATAATAAGATAGATCTTACAGGTATTGCCGCAAAGCCGGCTGAACTCGGAAGGCACTTTAGTAAACGCTTTCATTTTTATTTCCATGATTAAAACGATTATTTTTTGTGGTCATTAAAATTTCTTTTGCTAAGCTTTGAAATGTCAGCTGGACGTCACAAAATTCAAATGTGTACAAACATCAAATAGTTTTTTTTTTTACTTTAGCTGTTTTTTGAAAAAAGTGTGCATATGTTAAAAGGAGGTATTGTACCTACTTAAAAGGTGCCTTTGTGTCGCGCGCGATTCGCGTCGCGTGTCGCGCCTGTTTGCAGGAGCCTTTAAGAACATGTGCAGATTTACAAGACACGTAAGCTCAAAGATTCATGCACGAGCATATAAATACATTAATATGGACAGATCTTATAGTTGATGTAGCATCCTATATTTTGGTTCGTCAGATAGTTTTGATGTTCCTTCTATGTATATGATGGATAAGGTACATCTCTCTAGTTATCGTCAGCCATATTTTAAGTATTGTGGGCGTGCTGGTAGTGTTGGTTATTGCGCAATAGAAAAACCGTTTGCAGTTCAAATCAAATTATAATTCACGATCAACTTAATCACACTAGCTATTCACACACTGTAGGTACACGACACAACTATACGGAACGCGCGACAGTTTCTAAACGTGTTCACTGCTCGACAGCCACCGACAAACTGCTTAACTCCGGTCGACGAGCGTTATGTTGTAGACTCTGTCGAGCGCCGCTTGGTGGCGCTGGCGTCCTGATTAGTCGAAAGAGTGACTAACTTATTTCCGACATATGTATTTGCGCACTGCCACTTGCATATTCCTTCCACAAATGATCACATAAGTCTGAAGTCAAGTGAGAATTTCCGGATGTTCCAGGAGCCGTTGAAGAGAGGCTTCTAAAATTTTCCTTTGCACCTCGTTTCACGGGTCACCCTGCTGTCATCTTGATGACAGATATTATAATGGATGCGTGATGAATCATGAAGACTGATATCATTACCAAGCTGTCAGACGCGAAGTGCGCTAACAACTCCATTCCTACCGGCCTCCCTTTGGAGGATCGGAAGAGTAACTTCACCTACCACCATTGAAAAATAGCACATTCAGTAATGTCTACGATTGCCAAGTAACATAATATTCCAACAACAACACTAATGGTTCTAAATAAGCCGGCGCCACAACGTGATGATCGTATTTGTATGACTATTTGTAACTAAACAATTTCTTCTTCGGCTTCCCTCCTACGAAATGTCAAGCCTCGCCACTGCAAGCTGTGTATCATGCCTGTCCCAACTATGTTGGGGTCGGCTTCCAGTCAAACCGAATGCAGCTGAATACCAGTATTTTACATGGAGCGACTGCCTATCTGACCTCCGCAGACTCCACAACGACCACAACCCAGTTACTGGGTAACACGATACCCCTTGCTTGGTTGTCAGACTTTCGGGCTTCTGACGACCTGTAACGACTGTCAAAGATCCACGAATGACAGCCGGGACCAACAGCTTAACGTGCTTTCCGAGTCACGGAGGGGTCTCGGTACATCTAAAGATGGCCGTTATCAAGCTGTCCACAGTAATTATATATATATATGCTTGTGACTGTAAGTACCATGGGAGAAACTAACATTTACACACCGTAAGGACTATTCTTGCTTGCAGCACTCGGCTGCTGTAGTAACGCTTGCCAATAGATACAGTTCTCATCGTGTGCACGGGATTTTGTTTTCAAATTGGACAGATGTAATGTTCCTCGATAGTATCTATACCTACAATCGTCATAGAATTTCCCTAGCAACACAACCTGTTTGTCTACCAAGCCTCATAGCCTCGTAGTTTGATGATACATTACCTATTCGTCTATGTCCGCTGACAGCGCGTTTATGTAAAGCGTAGGGTGAAAGGGTTAATTGTCGGCGCAACGCGCGCGTTCCCACAGCGATCATTAAAGTGCTGTGTAACTTTACTTGTTCAATGTGAGGCGAGTTTTTAGGCAATTTTCTAGAGTTTTACTACTAATATTATAAAGCTGAAGAGTTTGTTTGTTTGGTTGAACGCGCTAATCTCAGGAACTTCTGGTTCGAATTGAAAAATTCTTTTAGTGTTGGATAACTCATTTATCGAGGAAGGCTATAGGCTATATAACATCACGCTACGACTAACAGGAGCGGAGCATCAATGACAAATGTTGCAAAAACGGGGAAAATTTATTTCTATTGCGAGCTTCCGTTGCGTGCGCTGCGTAAACGGTTAAAGTTACGCAAAAATCATGTATGACGGGATTGTTCCTCTTAAAAAGTTCTAAAAAAAAGTTTGGGATAGCATATGTCTATCTTTTAAGGTTGGCTCACTATAACTTTTTTAATGGTAATCAAATTTGTTATAAAATAATGCATTACTTGCGAAGGTGTTTTCATGAACATGGTATTAATTCTTATCCAAATAAATAGTTTCATAATCAAGGTTGATTAAGTACATGTAAATTCCTTTTTAAATTATTCAATTCGGACCTTTCATTTAGAAATTACGACGGGTATAAAAATGCTTAAAGAAAGAAAAATGCGCTTAGTCTATTAGTTACCTACACATTTTATTTTTTATTGACTGTTTGAACACGCTAATCTTTTTCACTACCAGTCGGATTTGAAAAATTCTTGTTGCATTTTAAAGTCCAATTCTTGAGGAAGGCTATAAGAGTATGTAACATTACGCTAGGACCCATAGAAGCCGAGCAAAAGCAAAAAAAAGGAACGAGCACAGTAACAGCGCGGGCAGGCGATGTGAGGCGACGGGGTGGGTCGGGGAACAAGAAATTTTACGCGGACGAAGTCACGGGCGGAAGCTAGTTACTATTATAAAGCTGAAAAGAACCAAAACGTAGCACAAGGCTTATTGTTTTACTAGCAGCGCCCGTGTTTTCACCCGCATATGTCTCGATCCCGTGCGGACATCGGGATAAAAAGTATTCTATGTATTAATCCAGGTTATAAACTAAATGTGTGCCAAATTTCATCCAAATCCGTTCAGCAGTTTTTGCGTGAAAGAGTAACAAACCTCAATCCATCCTCACAAACTTTCGCGTTTATAATATTAGTAGGATTTCGGAACATAACATCACGCCTGTAATCCCCGAAGCTAGTACGTCATAAGATTAAAAACCTACAGCTTTTTGTCTGAGTTTATGAGGACTAGGAACAATGTTTTCTTCGGCTTCCCTCCCTCTAATGATAATTGTAACTGCGCCACTGTAGACTCTATTCTTTGGGGAATAAAGGCTGAATGTTGTTTGGGAAAGAATGAAGTGCCATAGTGCTCAAATCGAAGCGATAGAGTAACATCACCTTCGTTCCAATAATTATTAGTCGGTTATTTGATGTTAGACCTTCGCCGGACAGGGAAAACTATGGAGAGGTTCACTGTTTATCCTTATGACCGCTAATCCAAGGTTGATTAACTCTAGAGACTATCCTCCTTACTAGTAAACGTTGTATAGCGTCTGTATTTTTTGTTCTGGTTGTTTGTTTACACAACGCTTTGTCTTCTTCTTTCGAAATACAAAACTGAAGACTCAAAGAGAGAATTCGGTGTGTAACTATTCACCTGATATAATACGTTTATTAGTAAGGAGGTTATTAGTAATTCTGAGTTTTCAGAAAGTTCTCTAAGTATAATAAACATCATCTGCCCTAGTCTTTTCCCAACTATGTTGGGGTCGGCTTCCAGTCTAACCGGATACAGCTGAATACCAGTATTTTACATGAAGTGACTGCCTGTCTGACCTCCTCAACCCAATTAGTGTATAATACGATACCTCTTGGTAAGACTGGTGGTCAGACTTTAGGTCTTCTGACTACCTGTAACGACTGTCAAAGATCCACAAATGACAGCCGGGACCAACGGTTTAACGTGCTTTAAGAGACACGGAAGGGTCTCGATATGTAATGAATAGTCACCCATCCACGGACTGACCTCGGCAAGCGTAGCTTAACGCAAACTCAAAGCATTTATTTCAATTAACCGGTTGACTACGCAGACGCGGATGACATCAACAACACGAAACCAATTATAGGCACTTTTGAATTGTCAAAGATTCTGTTAGTTCGTCAGAAAGATGAAGCTAGTTGGCCATTCCAAAACGTAGATCTCTATGGAGAAGACCTTCCTCCGATCGACTCGTGCGGCTGTTATTATTTAGCCTCGAGGCTCTCCTCTTCCCACTTTTAAAGTACCAATGATAAATGAAGGCCAAAATTCGAGATCAAGACCACATTACGCAAGAGAGTCGACGACTTACCAGTCTCATCAGCCAGATGGCATCCACCAAAGTTAAACATTGCTGTCCTTAAATCCTTATGAACCCTGAACCGCTACATTAAAGATGAGAATAATGAGTATCAACATCCCTTTCCAATTGATAAAGATCTTCTTTTTCTTGCTGCCTTTATCCCATTGTTGCTTGTTGATTGCTGGGGTCAGCAAAAGACGGTCCACTCCAGCAATGGACTGTTAAGTTTGACAATACAATGACGAGGATGGTTATTAACAACAGCTCATGGTTAGCAGTTGTTGTTGTAATCAACCAGAATAACTGATCACCAACCTTTCTGAAAGCGATAACCGAATGAACTCATTCATGGTCTGTCGCGCCGAATTCACTGGAGAGGGGCAGCACAGGACTGGTTATTGTGGCGATGCTTGGGAGAGACTGTACCAGTAGACGTCTTTCGACTGGGACTATCATGATGAACTCAGAGGCTTTCATACAACCTGATTCCTATCGGCTTCCCTTCGAACTCTTCTTAGTGTCTACTATTGTCAAATAATGTGGTACACCTGCATGTGTAACTGTGTATCACATCACATTACAGATTTTATACAACATAAGACTAAAAACATTACAAAAATGCCAAAATTTTTTTGTCTGAACTAAGAATTCCGATATAACATCAGTGTCAAAATAAGCCGGCCCACGCAGCATTCCGCAGCACTGCTTCAGAGGTAACTAAGGAAGCCGAACTACAGCGAGTTATCAGGACTTTCATTTTTGAGGTTATTTCGTTTACGAGAACCATTTTTTCTGCGGCTTCCCTCTAACGATAATTGTAGCTGCGCCACTTGCATACATAGGTACATAAACTCACGCCTTTTTCCCATGGGGATAAGCAGAAACTTCAGAACTACTGCTACGATCTTACAGACTCCTTTTGCTTCTACAGAAAAAACTTCTATAGCAGTCGCCTCCACAGCCGCCTCTGTCCAAGTTACTCGGTCGCTCATAACGCGTACGGTGGCGACGCCGTAAGCGCCAATTATAACGCCACGCGACGCCATGTTGCTTTCAGAAGGCTCTTTATAGTAGCATCTAGAGGTATTTGTTAGTTTTACTATTTTTTAATGTTTACTTATGAATATGATGGGTTCGTGGCTAAGTAATAACAGCCACACGGGTTGATCGAAAGCGAAAGCTACGCTTGCTGAGGTCGGTCCAATGGATAACCAATCCATCGAGTCCGCGTATCACTGGTCAGTTTCCCTCAGTTGTCAGTTCATTGAGCTGAATGATGCTAATCCACGCGTCATGTTCGTGAACGGGCGCCGCCGCCGTCACTAGGGACTCTTAGCTGCCACGGCTTATTTTCATTTTTGAATCGATTTTGGTTTTTACCTTTTTGTTGCGGACGCTTTTAACGTGCACGTCTTTCAACATTGTTCTCACATACTTAATTTCAACATGAATGATGTAACCAATATTATATTTTGTAACAATATTTTGATTTAAAAGAGTGTCCGTGGAGTTTCTTGCCCGTTCTTCTCCATAGAGATCAATCAATCAATCTTTGGAATGGGCAACTATGTAGTTTCAACTTTCTGACTAACTGATCAACTCTTTGACAATTCAAGAGTGCCTGTAATTGGTTTATTTGTAATAAATGCTTTGAGTTTGAGTTTGATTTAATTCGCCAGTTTCGTTAATTTGCCAGTTTTACTGATTGGTCAGTTTTGCCGATTAGACAGTTGCGTTTACAATGGAGACCCTTCCGTGCCTCGGAAAGCACGTTGGTCTCGTCTGTGATTTGCAGATCCTTAGACAGTCACCCATCCCTTGATATTGAAATTGAAAATATTTATTTCAGACTAAGCACACAGTAACTGTTACAAGTCCATATTATGTTACTTATAGCTATGTTAGTAAAATTTAAAATAATTATTATTTTAGACATGCATGAGCGACCAATGTCTCAGGATTTGGCTATCCACTCTGTCCGACACCACGCTCAGACCCGTGTTGGTGCTACCCTTTCCCCATAGAGAACATAGGGAGGCCGTATTACCCACTATCTTGGTTGTGGAGGTCAGGGGGGCAAATCTCTTGTCGCGGGATGTTCGAAAGAGTTACCGTGCCCCCAGCACAGGCAACTGAAGGAACACGGGTGGGTTTTAGTCAGTAACAGTCTGACACGCCCTCCCGCTTCGCCCAGAGCGGGAGAAGTCATTTGATGATTTCCCACCCTAAAAAACAAAAAAGAGGGGGGGGGGGCAATTCTCGTTTTTTAAGAAAGGTCACATTCTAATCACAGCCTCAATCTGTCAGAAAAACCTCTAATTTCCCTACATTTTGTCAATTTTTTGACATTGATTTTCGCTGACATGAGATTGCGACTTGAATTTGAACGTTTTTTAAGTACGAGAAATTGGCCTTCAGATGGGCAGTTGCTTCATGTAAAATACTGATATTCAGAGCTGCATCCGGTTAGACTGGAAGCTGACTCCAACATGGGTGGGAAAAGGTAGGTAGATGATGTTTAGGTACTTATGAATATACAGGGTCAAATTAAATCAGCTAGCAAAACTTCGCAGACGTGATGAGTATCGATATCTAAACACGAGAAAATAAAAATATAAGAAAATTGATGATTTCTTTTTTGGTCAATGACCGCTGATAGTTTTGTTACTTGAAGTTTGAGCTGATAAAATCTGTTTTATCGTGTTGAGATATCGATACCCACCACGTCTGTGTAGTTTACCCAAAAAAAAAAGATTTTAAACTGATATTTAAGTGACCACACTACCGGCGGTTAATGACCCCAAAAAAAAACATCATCAAATTAATTTCTTTTTGTTCTATCATGTTTAGATATCGATACCCATCATGTCTGCGGAGTTTCGCTGGCTAATTTAATTTGACCCTGTAAAAAAGAAAAGTTCCATTCGCACGGCACACAAAATTTAACTAACGGCTGAACCCTAACCTATCTGTCATCAGTTTTGACGTAGGTACTGGGGATAGAAAAACCTATCTATCTATTGTGTTAACGTCCCAATACTCTATAAGACATTATGGAATCTTACCGGCCTGACATAAGGACAGATAGAATTATACTGTCTACCATCAATAGCGATCTGTCTTTTACTGAAAATTGTTTATTGGGTTCAGCCGTAACTAGTACTTAACTGCCCTGACGTCTAACCGCTTATAGGAGCATATAAAAGAATATGATCTTTCGGGCTTTCACCCATTCAGGCCTAATGTCAAGGACGGGAAACGTCAGTTGCAGACACTTCCTCTGGGATCAGTGTCCTGCAGTATGCTTCGAGTTGACGAAAGAAAACACTGATCTGGACAGGTCGGTCTGGAGTCGAATGAGCCTACACTAGGAACTGTTTGAAACTGGTTTAAAAACTTAAAAGGTTTTGACACGAAGGTCCAAATAAGTAGGTACTGACAACGGTACTAGGAAAATGAAAGCAAACTCACTTCACATATTGCTATCACTGTGATATTGTTACAGAATCAACCGACTGATCTAATAGGTAGGTCATCTAGATAACACAAAGAAAAGTGGAACAAATCTTGTAAAATAAACAAATAAATTATAAGCAAATACACAAATGCGACCTCATAAAGAGCTTTCCCAACCACCTGAAAACTTAATGCCACTTCATCAACTATTCAACGTTGAACGTTACACGCGGTGTCATAAGTTGAACCGGGTTACCGCGGTAAAATAGGGGGCGGGAACTCCCTTCCAACCAATCAGGCGCCACCAATCCACCTGATAATTACTCATTCAACCAATAGCAGCCAAGGATGTTGCTGTACAATTAGTGTTGGCCCCAATGGTAGAAAGCGCGCGAATTACTCCAAGTGATGTAGCATTTTCCACAGAGTGGTGTAATGTTACGTTTTATTTAAGTTAGTCGAACGGTTTGTTTGATTTAGGAATAACGGTTGAAGTGTTAAAAAAAAAACAAAAATTTTTTTATAACTAGAAAAAACAGTAAGAAGCACTTCTGGTATATGTTAGAAGTTTAGTAATTAAAAATAACAATTACTCTAAATGATCAAGACGCGATATATTCACAATAATTAAAATGTGAACTCTCCGATAATCGGTGTTTCCACCTTTCTACTTATTAGAGGCATCCCAATTGCGTAACACCGTTTCAATCTCAATCTGAGAGTTTTGAAGGTTATTTTATAATCCATTGCTTCATGGGTTTAATAAATTTGTCTGCTCAACAACGTACATGATGCAATGAACGTGGCTGAACTGTCGAAATTAAAGAAAGTGTGATCATTTGTCATTTTATATGTGTTACTGGTACCCCTCGGATGCGGATTTTTATGTTGGAGAGAAATCATTTACGGCCGCTTTATTTATTTATTTATTTAAACTTTTCACACTTAAAAAAGTACAAAGGCGGACTTTGTATACTTTGACCGCTTTCTATATCTTAATCCCAATCTTGATCCCGATCCTTGTCGGTAACCAATCAAACGGCCGAGTTTGTCAATCTGAGTCTTTGAGAGGGCGAATCACAAGCAGCCGTCAAAGACTGCGGATCAAGATTGGAATTGAGATACAATAGAGAATTCTGGCTTTAATTACAATAATCGGTTTAAGGCAACCGCTGGACTACTAGGTATTCAAATAAAGAAAGTTATTTTCTCAATATTCTTGGCAATAATTAAGTAACTAAGGCCTAAATCTAGAACCATATAAAAAAATATAAAAAAAAAACGTAATCAAATGCAGCTGTAATTAAACAGACTATAAAATTCCTAATACAAAATTAAACTAAACTATGTGAACAAAAGCGAAGTTAAAAACGACAAAAAAAAATACAAATGTCGTTTTATCGTGAAAAAAGTGCTAATTAAAAGTGAGGACAACGCAAGTCCGAAAACAATGCAGAAACCACCAACCGTTTGTAAAGAGGCAGTTTAAAAAGAGATTGTACCAAGAACCAGTGCATCCACTAACCATGGAACCAGGAATGCCTCTATATTCCCTGGAGTCTGTCGCATGCTTGCTGCGAAGCTACAACCATTTGCTGGGCCCGACGGCGCCCGCTCCAGCTCCTGGTAAGTCTGAAGACTCATTAGGACCAAAAACATTGCTTTTTGTTTAGTTAGCGATCCCCATATATACCATCACAGCTTCTAGGAGTTTCATTCCAATAACTTACAGTATACAATGCCGCCCATGGGCATGGGCATGTAACCGCCCGTATTTTTCTGAATATTCATAAATAATTATCGAACATTAACTTTAAAAGGGGTTCTATCTTTAATAATTTTATGATATTCAATTTTTTAAATACTTACTGATTTTTTTTTAGAAAAAAAAGTCTTCACCTACGATTTTTTTTCATAGTCGATAAATTTTAATAAAAAATCTTAGTTAATCCGATAAAATAACTCATAAGCTTTTAGAAATAATAAATACAATCCAAATCGAGCCATTATCATCGGATATATGGCAAAAATGTAAAGCAAGGCCACAAACGCTACTCAAAAAATAAAAAATCCATTATTAAAGGAGCAATCGATGTACAACATAAAAAAAAAACAATATATACGCGACGAATTGAAAATCTCCTCCTTTTAAAAAAAATTAAGACTGCTGGCGGAGCCACTGCCATCGCCGCCGTCGTTGTTTCGGTCAAGCGCAGCCCGCCGTTAAAGTTAAACTTCCCGCATACCATGGCCCACCTTCCATCTTGCGCCGAATGCCCTGTCACCTGTACATATGAGGACCTTGTCTGTATCAGCGAATTGTGTTAGCGTTGCTGGGTTCTGTGCCAAACAGGAAATTTAACTTAATATTCTCGTGGCTAAGTAATAACAGCCGCACGGGTCGATCGATCAAGTTAAGCTACGCTTGCCGCGGTTGGTCCGTGGACGGGCGACCATCTTTACATACCAAGACCCCTCCGTGTTTCGGAAAGCACGTTAAGCCGTTGGTCCCGGCTGACATTTGTACATCTTTGACAGTTGTTACGGGTCGTCAGAAGCCCGAAAGTCTGATAACCAGTCTTACTAATGGGTATCGTATTACCCAGTAACTGGATTGTGGAGGTCAGATAGGCAGTCGCTCCATGTAAAATACTGGTATTCAGCTGCGACCGGTTAGACTGGAAGCCGACCCCAACATAGTTGGGAAAAGGCTTGCCGCGATCAGTTCGTGGATGTGTGGTGGTGATCATTCATTATAAATCGAGACCCCTCCGTGCCTCGAAAAGCACGTTAAGCCTCTGGCGGCTGTCATTCGTAGATCTTTGATCATCGTTACGGGCAGTCAGAAGCCCGATAGTCTGACTACCAAGGGGTATTGTGTAATCCAGTTACTGGATTGTGGAGGTCAGATAGGCAGTCGCTCCATGTAAAATACTGGTATTCAGCTGCATCCGGTTCGACTGGAGCCGACCCCAACATCGTTGGGAAAAGGCTAGGCAGGTTGAGTCCTCCTGAACGAATTTCCTCCATGGCGGCCGGTCTCAGCGGAGATCAGTCATCAAAACCTTTTATACTAACATACCTAGATAGCCTGTAGGCACTTACAATACAACCAAATGTCCCTATATTAAAAAGTACATATTGAAATAACACCCAACACAGTCATTGTTAAATAATAAATTTTTCACTTACAATTTGGTGGTGTCATCAACTCACCAATATCAAGTCAGAACTTCAAATCAGTTCCTACTTTATGTGGTTGAAAATAAAGTGTTATTTCAAATGTGGTTAGATTATCTATCAGTTATGTGATCAAGCAGGTGTTAGGGGTCGTAAGGTTGGAGGCTAATTACTTTTATAAATCAATATTTACTTCTGTGTCAACATTGGATATTATTGGTTAGTTTTGTTCTTGATTTTCGAAGTGATTTGTTGGCAAACTGACTGACGGTCCTTCTAAAAGCACTATTAACACATAATACACTAAAAAAAGTACCACCTAACTTACTGTGTTTAGAATGACAGATGATAATAAAGAATTGAGAATTATTAAGACCTAGCACTTCCCGCGCGACTTCGCGTGGATTTCGTACTTCAGAGTACCCCGTCTGGGGTAGATTTTCAAAAAACCCTGATATACGTTATTCTTCATTTTCGGTCCTAAGTAAAAAGTTTCTAGTTAATCGGATCGCGCGTTAATATCATATTCTTCCATACAAACTTTGACACCCCTCAATACCACTGTAGGTAGTAGTTTAGAAAAACAACAAGTGATAAACTTCATAATTTACTTAGCATTCGTATTCGTGCCAAGTTTCAAGTTTATTAACACGGGTATTTATGTTCTGTGATTAACTCAAGAAATAAGATTTTTCATATAAACAAGGCGCGAGTCCGATCCTGCATGGCGTATTGCAGCCACCTTTGGGATGGCTCAGCTAAATACCAACTTGCCGCGCTTGATTCGGTGGAACGCAGAGCTAAGAGGCTCATTGGCGACGTAAGACTGGTGGATGCCAAGCTTCACAGCTTGGCTCATCGCCGCAAGGTTGCCGGCTTGTCGGTCTTCTACAGATTGTACTTCGGTGAGTGTGCTCGAGAACTCCACGACCTCATTCCGCCGGCCCCCTTCTACCATCGGACATCTAGACGCAGTGCAGGTTACCATCCCTACCTAGTTGCTATTCCACCAATTCGCACTAAGCGTTTCCAAATGTCTTTTGTGATGCGCACAGCAAAGGAGTGGAACTCTCTGCCTGCGTCTGTGTTTCCGAACGCATACAACCCCGATGTCTTCAAAGTGAGAGTTAACAGGCTTCTTCTGGGTAAGCTCGCTCCATCGTCGACTTTGTCTCTGTCATCTTTGACTTAGACTAGAGTCAAGTTTAAAAAAAAAATCAAAATGTTCGATACAACACTGACCAGTGACCAATGCGTGTAAACGATTATTGGTTTGTTGTTTATAAGGCGTTATTCGCATGTTTGATAGGAGTCAGTTAGGAGGTATTGGCACTGCCGTCGATGTTTATTTACATTACATTTTAAATCTGAATAAAGTTTTCCAATATAAGTTCTTCTTTCCTCTCGGACGAACTCTTTGGCAAGCAGCTCCACTACAGCATACTTAGCATCAATAAAATCAGACACAAAGCAAACAAAACATCATTTTAAAACGACAGCCACGCCACGTCGTTTGAAAAAGCGCGTAATTATTACGTGTTCACCCCTTATTAATAAGGAACGCAAACATTTAGCATCAGATAACACACGACCACGTAATGAGCCTGGTATTACGGTGTGATGGTACCAAATAGGGTGGTGGACAGGGATGGCGGTTGGCATCAATTAATTTTAAAAAGAAAATATAAAAACCTGCTCAGAGTGGAGATTCATATGACATGACTCCGCCATGGAGTGTAAATGTAGTGCTGTCCCACAAACAATGGGGCACTTAATAATATACTGCCCAGCGTGTCCTGTATGTTACAGGAGCTGATGGACGCTACTCATGAAGATGCAGATATATGCCAACGGCCTTGAGTGCATAGCTTGCGTGTTCTGTGCTGAGCTCACGCAACGCGTTATACGTCCACCCAGTAATAGGACTCGCCCATTAAGGTCCCAAATTGGACGCATTATTAATTCATTATACTTATATAAAACAAAAGGTGTAATATTAAAACACGTATTCTAAAGGATAAATAGTTAAATTGTCTTTAAAATTGTGTAAAGGTTTCGTAAAAATACGCTTAACAGTTTTTGCGTGATTCTCAATTTTTTATCCGCATTAGACATAACTTTACAAATTAATTACATTGTGTAATATAAACATAATCTAAATTATTCACATATTAAGTTATTAAGAAAGTGTTCTAATTTAACATATATTTTTTTCCAAATCATTAACACTACCAGTTTAGAAGTGATCTTCAGTTCAAAATCATTAAATGACTTGTTTTTTTTATTGTATAATACATGACATACCTATGTGCTGAAGGAATACAAATGAGTAATGAGAATTCCTGCTTTGTTTCTATGATAGCACAGGATGCACCATCATGTGGAAAACCTGCTTGTTTGCCACCAAATACCATAAAAAATCCGAAAGTTAGGCAACCCTACGCCGTCAATAATAACACTTAATTCGCTGAACACACCCCTCCTCTTGCGAACTGCACGAATTTAACCCCTGATGTTCATTTCGGGGTTAATTCTGATTGCGGTTCACGTTATTAAAATAAAATAGGATGGTTGTACCTAAAATAACTATCGTTACATTGCTTTCTGCCGGGGAATCAATTTTTAACCGACTTTCCGAGAAGAAGGCATTTAACGAGATTTGTAGACCAGACCATTTTCTATTTTGACTTGTTGACAGGCCTACACTGTCCTCCCATACTTAATAACACTGAAATTTGAAAACATTGTAAAAGCCAATTATTTTTAAAAGAGTAACCGTGGAGTTTCTTGCCGGTTCTTCTCCATAGGAAACGACAATTGGAACCGTGCACCTAGCTTCTGACGTTACATAAGTGCCCATGTAGGTTTATGTGAAATAAAATATTTTTATTTTGATTTTAAAACCGCTATTTTAAAATTTGCGAAAAAGGAGCTCGTGGCTAAGTAATAACAGCCGCACGGGTCGATCCATCAGGTTAAGCTACGCTTGCCGGGGTTGGTTCGTGGATGGGTGGCCATCTTTACATACCTACACTCCTCCGTGTCTCGGAAAGCACGTTAAGCCGTTGGTCCCGGCTGTCACTCGTAGATCTTTGACAGTCGTTACGGGTCGTCAGCAGCCCGAAAGTCTGACAACCAGTCTTACCAAGGGGTATCGTCTTACCCATCAGTTACTGGGTTGTGGAGGTCAGATAGGCAGTCGCTCCATGTAAAATACTGGTATTCAGCTGCGTCCGGTTAGACTGGAAGCCGACCCCAACATACATAGTTGGGAAAAGGCAGGCAGATGATGATGATTTTAAAACCGCTGAATGGATAGTTGCCATTAGCACGGTACGGAAAAGCTGAATTATCAAATTATAGGAGTAGTTTAAGAGACTCGTAGCTAAGTAATTATAGCCGCACAGATTGGTCGAAGGTTAAGCTACGCTTGCAGAAATCGGTCCGTGGATGGGTGACCATCCATTACATTTCGAGACCCCTCCGTGCTTCGGAAAGCACTTTCAGCTGTTGTTCACGACAATCACGGCTCTCATTTGTAGATCTTTGACAGTCCTTACGGGTAGTCAGAAGCCCGAAAGCCTGACAACCAGTCTTACCAAAGGGGTATCGTCAGAAACTGTGTTGTGGAAGTTATACCACGTGTAACAAGAGAATTGACATTCCTTTAAACCACGTAAAGAGAATCATGTTCTTTGCCTGTATACAAAAAATCAATCAAATCCAATGAATACTTTAGCCACAGGAAATTATTTTTCATTTTCTTATTTTTCAACATGATGTAGATCTGAGTCCGTAATAATTGGTAAACATTGCCGCCGCCGCGCCGCGCCCCGCACCCCGCACCGCACCGTTGGTCGGTGACTTTGCGTAGATAAAGCGTGTTTACTTTTTATGCAGTTGATTCTACTATTTATTTTGTTTGAAAACTGCATTTTTTAATTTTCCATTTACTACTAATATTCGTGTTTTAACCCTTAATTGGACTAAAGGAGAATGCTTCCCACATCATTTTAAGAGTCTGTAAGCCGTCAAAAGTTACATGAATCCCACAATATATCAATTATTATATGAACAAAGAATGTGTCTTTGCCCATATGCCACGCATTAGTAAATATAGAAGGTGTAAATTCTGTAGCACCCGAGCAAAAGAGCAGAGGACAAAATATTCTTGTTCCATATGTTTGGTATCCTTATGTGCTGATCCATGCTTTGAGAATTATCATTCTAGACCAGCACTCTCCAACATGTAGATTATTTCCCACATAGAGCTCATTTCATTTAGCCCTACACTTGCAGTAGGAGTATATTTCCCACGTTGTTTTTTTATTAAAATAATAAAAAAAATAAAAAAAAAATTTTTTTTTTTTTTTTTTTTTAATCTGATACCTAAATAAAAAATTCCCACTAGGTTTATAAAACCGAGTAGAACCCACACACGGCATGCCCAATTAAGGGTTAAAATGTTTCAATGGATTAGTACTGTGCTCGTTTTTAAAGGGTGTCTCAGTAAGAGTGCACATTTTCATTTTAAAATAAAAACAAGTATTTTATGACAGAGTTGTGATATTTTTATTGTATTGTAAAGAAGACATGTTCCGATTAAGTATGGAATAAAATATCCGGCAAATGACCCCCACAGCTCCGATAACAGGCCATTACTCTTTTCATGAAATTTTCCATGACTTTTGCACAGAGAGGTGGCTGTATCTCACCGATGACGCGTTGGATTTCCGATTTGAGCTCAGAAATTGTTTCGGGCTTTATTCGCATAAACCCGAGATTTCACAAAACCCCAAAGAAAAAAATCGCACGGCGTTAAATCGCACGATCTTGGTGGCCAGTTGACATCAGAATTTCGTGAGATAATGTGTTCTGGTAATCGTTGCTGCAATAAGTCGATTATTTCATGCGCGGTGTGGCAGGTTGCGCCGTCCTGCTGAAACCACATGTTGTCCAGATTCATGCCGTCCAGTTGAGGCCACAAGAAGTCCGTTATCATATTCCTGTAACGAATGCCGTTCACCGTTGTAATGAGTTTTCACAGTTATAACGCGTTGTTCTTTCGAAAAGCGCTCCATTTTTAATAATCGGAATAAACAGAGGTGACAGCTGTCAAATTTCAGAGTTGCCACTTGCATGAAAAAAAAATTCCAATTTTAAAAAGTGCACTCTTACTGAGACACCCTTTATTTAATGTCATACATCCAGAAACACGTTGTATACACTTAATACACTACCGTCCAAAAGTTTGGAAGCAGCAAGGTAAAATCAAATAAAACAAAACAAAGTATTTTTCAATTTCAATACATTGATAAAAAATTAAAATATAAACAAAAACTAATTTAAGCAGAAAGAAAGAAATGCTATTTAGTCCGTCATTCAGTCAGATAATAAAAAAATATTAGACACGTATTTTTTGCTTTAACATATTAATGAAAAATTACTAGATAAAACGCATTAAATTTGGGGAGTGGGGGCTCGCTACGTCAGAACTCAGTATAAAATCTAGCAAGGTCAAGTCATGCCACATTTCAACTCGATGTATCGCCGTAATCTTTTGATTAGGTAAAAAAAACAAAAAATACGTGTCCAATATTTTTTTTATAATCTACTTGACGGACAAAAAATCATTTTTTAGTCATCGTCCCTATTCTTATTGGGGGAGGTATAAATATGTACTTTAAGAGTTTTATCACGGTTTTAGAAAAAGGAGTCGCCTTTTAACTTCACGTTTTTTTATTTAACAAACTTCACCTTTCACAGTCACTTACATCATTTTTATAATCGTCTGCCACAAAACCCTTCAATAATTAGCGCCTATCATTGCGACAGCGGCCCAGGGGGCACACAGGTGTGTTTGTCCCCACGGCCGCAGGTGCAAGTGTGTATTTAACTAATACCACGTCATGACCTGATGTCATTAGTTGTGGGGGCATCGACAGGACTATTAGGTAGGTGGATTTAATTTGTTTTATTGTTTAGCTTAACAAAGAAGTTAACACATTGTTGTATTTGCTCTACTGGGGAATTTGTAGCGCCACTTCTTTAGCTAAAGCACTAGGAAGTGGTGAAGGGCGGGTTGGATTACTGTCGCAATTTTGACGTTCTGAGCCTTGACATTCTCAGCCTAATTTGGATAAATGACTTTTGTTTTAATTTTTTTATTGCTACCTTAGTCCCGCTTGCACCGCAGATCATAATAGTAGATAATACAACAAGTGTAAAAAAGGGAATTTAATTCGAGGGACTAAGTTGGATCCCGAGAGCAGCGAAGGATTCTAGAATAGAATCCTGAGCGGAGCGAGGGATACAAGTACCGAGATGATTTTTTTTCTTCACGAGTTGTGTACTCTAATTTTTACCATTGACTGCGAGAAAATAAATAGTAGTTTAATATTTATATTTATCACATTTTATTATACACGCTGCTTTTTTATTGGCTAGGGAGCTGCCACGATAGTGTTGTACTCATCATTATGAACAACTTTTACTATGGGACCAAACCTGAAATCGCGAAAAAAAATCAGTTGTTCCCTACATTTTAAATGTTCGCATAACTCGTCAAATGATTTTTATTTCGGAACATAATATTTACATAATAAATAAGCTAACAGACTTAAAATAATAATTATAATATGTACAAATGTAAAAAAAAAAAAAAAATATAATCATAGGGCATCAAAAAATTCGTCCGCATCGCTGTCAACAGGAAATGTGCCCAAAAGGCTGGCAGCATTGCCACGTTGTATGGCGATGCTAATTCTTTGGCCAAAGAATAGGCCAGCCCTTTGGTCACGTGAAGAGTCGACCAACCGCTTGGCGATGTCTCGGAAAACCAAGTGGGCACTCGGACCCCATGGCCCTAGTGTTTCAACCCCAAACGGCTCGAACATATAACTCCCAAAAAGTTCGGAATATTTTCGCCGTTTGAGGTTTTCCGCACCTGCAGCAGCCGCCCCAGCACAGCCCGCCGTACTAAGAAGATGGGATGGCGCAAGGGTGTCGACACATGTTGCATCCCACACCAAAGGCCTGCCTAACTTCCAAGGCATTATGGTCATTCCGTCTGGTCTCTTGCCATCGTCGCGTGCCAAGCCGTTGGGTTCTAAAACAGCTGGCACCCCGGCGGTGACAAGAGCACGACGGATAATGTCATTAATGCTAGCGTGCCGTGCTATCCGGCCTGCGCTCTTGCTACAAGACAGGCCATGATGTCCGAGGCAGTCGACGGCTTCACCGCACTGGCAGCGGTGTGGAGCCCCACAAGGAGCGCCCAGACGCAGACAAGTAGCGAGCCGGAAGGTGGAGTCACCCAGCAAAGTGCCTATGTTGGGTGACGGTAGTGCTTGAAGCCAGAGGCCCGACTCCCATTCACCCACAGCCAGCAGGCGGGCACGCTCAGCAGTATTGGTGGACGTATTGATAAGATTATTCCGTACCAACCTGCAAAGCGGCTCATCCCACTGTCTCTGGGAAGATGGGTTCACGGGCCGATCTGTATCCGGGCAAGCCGCTATCCAGGCGTTCACCGCATCACTCAAACACGGCACTTCAGAGTCAACCAGGGAGGGAGCTAAAATTTTCCCGGTCAACTTTTCAGTGCTGTGGACAGAGGACAGGAACGCCGGTAAGCTAATACTGGTAATTTTGCTAATACTCGTCAAATTGTACGAGTATCTTAAAACTAAAAAATAGGAAAAAAAATTAAAAAAAAATTAAATTGACTTCAAAAAGAAATTAACTCAAAATTATGAAATAACTTTAATTTCGGAAGGCGGTGGCAAACTAAAATAGAGATCCCAAGACACCGACTTTCGAAATTAAAGTTATTTCATAATTTTGAGTTAATTTCTTTTTGAAGTCAATTTAATTTTTTCAAATAATTTTTTTCTCAATCGTTTGAAGTGAACAGACAAATCATGGTGCTTAAAATACGTTTCGTGCTAGTGATTAGGGTGAAGCGGGCCTAAGGCAGCAACAAAAAAATATAATTAAAGACTAAATAGATGCAAGTTCTCGAAGAACCAAAATTGTATTGCACTTTTCTTACAAATCTTCATCAATGATACTAAACTTGATGGTTGACTTTAGTCTATTTGTGAGCAAGACTAAAATTGATTAGATAATATGCTAGATTGTTGTCTCTCCGTGACACAGAATACACAAGTGTCTAACGGCCGAACCCAATAACCTATCTATCACCAGTTTTGGCATCTATCTAACTATGGTTTTAACATCTATAACGGCTGAACCCAATAACCTATTTTCAGTAAAAGACAGATCGCTATTGATGGTAGACAGTATAATTCTATCTGTCCTTATATCAGGCCAGTAAGATTCCATAATCTCTTATAGATTATTAGGACGTTAAAACCATAGATAGATAGGTTTTTCTATCTCCAGTATCCCAAAACTGGTGATAAATAGGTTATAGAGGTATGAGGAACGGTGTAAAGTTCACTCATCCTCTATAGAAAAGGGAGGATCCTCCGACCAGACGGGTGTTGTGTCTGGCGGGCTACTGCCCGACGGTTGATGTCGGGATGTTGTATATATGCTAGTCGCGCGGTAAACTCTGATTGCGCGATGCAGGATTTTGTGTGACGTCAGTGTGATGCGTTCCAATGTGGCGATGTAGATGTGCCGCCACAAGGTTATTGGGTTCGGCCGTAATAAGAGATTATGGAATCTTACCGGCCTGACATAAGGACAGATAGAATTATACTGTCTACCATCAATAGCGATCTATCTTTTACTGAAAATAGGTTAGGTGTTGGGTTCGGCCGTTAGCGAACCGGCTGTAACATTTACATACTTCTGGAAAAATTTTGCATTTCTCGTGAATAAAATGCCAATAAACTGTTACACTACGGTCGAGTATCTTGGGGAGTCTGCACATAGGCTCTACAAACTTTCGCGCATGTCCTCTCACTCACACTCGCCACATGTCACCATTTGGTTTCTAAAAAATGTTACTGCGCAGCCTTCTGCGCGAGGTTCGGACTCGTCAAGATACGTCAGCCGTAATGTAGGTACCTTTACATCTACTTCTTTATTAGCCTAGATGACGACTAATAGAGAAGTATAGAAGAAAAAAAGACAGTTGCGCCGGCCTCAAATAAATTGTGCTAATTGCAAGAGAATAATGATGTTAACTAAGTATAGATAAAGATCTACAAAACAGACCAATATTTGATCAAACTGTCTGACCAACAATCGGTGCGAAGGTGACCGTTTAAAGGTCGCGTGGCGTCAATCAAATGCAACACGTCATTATGTTAGACATAGGAAGCCGGGGGGCAAGCGTGCATAATCGAGTATCAATAATTTAGTAGAGGGGACGATATTGACAGGAGGATCAGGAGCTAGACCACCACCTCTTAACGCAGTATTATTTTAATCTTACTTGAGTATGGGAAAGAGATGGAGCTAAACGTCCTGTATAGCTCCATCTCTTTCTCACACTGAACTAACCTTAAAATAAAATTGCTTGGTTGGCCCCCTGAGGTTAAGTGTATGGCAAATATTTACAGCCTAAGTAAATACTTTACGTACCTACCTTCGTTATTAGGCTCGGACTACAAGCATCCGGATGCTTCCAGGACCGCCCTCGCACTGAATGTTGAACGAAAGGCTAATGCCCAATTTCGACAAATTACATATGTTTGCAGCGATCTACTTGGGTACGCAATCGATTCAGTGCCTTCCAAATAAGCCACTAACCACCTAACCCCTAACACTAATACAGGGTTATTTTAAATTGGTATAAACTAAACAAGGTATAAAATAAAAAATAAAAATATTGTCGTATATATGCTCATTTATTTTTCAATACATTAATATTTTACATAACAACTTATACCTAATTAATTAATAAAATAACAAAATTATATCCTAACTTAACTAAAACTATTCACAAACTAAAATATGGCGTCGAAAAATTCCTCCGCATCGCTGTCGACTGGTAATGTACCCAAGAGACTGGCGGCATTGCCACGTTGTATAGCAATGTTTAGCCTCTGGCCAAGGTAAAAGCCGGCCCTTGGGTCACGGGAAGTGTCAACTAAGTGTCAACCGTTTGCAGATTTCGTTAAACAAACCATGAGCGCTCGGACCCCACGGCCCGAGGGTTTCAACCCCAAACGGCTCGAAAATATAATTACCGATAAGGTTATTATACTTTCGCCGCTTGAGGTTTTCCGCAGCCGCAGCAGCAGCGCCAGCACAGCACGCCGAGCCGGGAAGATGGGATGGCGCAAGAGTGTCGACACAAGTTGCGTCCCACACTAAAGGCCTACCCACCTTCCATGGAAATAAAGACATGCCGTCCGGTCTCTTGCCATCGTCGCGTGCCAAGCCATTGAGTTCTAATACAGCTGGGACGCCGACGGTGACAAGAGCCCGTCTGATGATGTCATTAATGTTCGCGTGCCGCGCTATGCGACCCGCACTTCGGCTGCAAGACAGGCCGTGGTGTCCGAGGCTGTTGACAACTTCGCCACAGTGACAGCGATGAGGAGAGCAACAAGGGGCTCCTAGTCGCAGGGAAGCAGCAAGGCGGAAAGTAGTGTCGTCAAACAAAGTGCCTATGCTCGACGACGGTAGTGCATGAAGCCACAGACCCGACTCCCACTTACCCACAGCCAGCAGGCGCGCACGCTCCGCAGTAGTAGCAGACGTGTTTAGTAAATTATTCTGTACTACTCTACAAAGCGGCTCATCCCACCGTCTCTGGGAAGATGGATTGTCGGGTGAATCTGAATTCGGGCAAGCGAGTCTCCAGGCATCCATAGCCTCGGTGAAGCACGGCACATCAAAATTTATCAGTGTCGAGGCTAGGATTTTCCTGATTAAATTCTCAGTGCCGTGGATCGAGGATATAAAAGCCGGTAAACTGATACTAGAAATTTTGCGGACGCCGAGGCCTCCCATACGTATGGGAAGAGTAGCTTGTGCCCAGGCTCGGTCATCCATGGCCACATTTAAGATCGAAGTTAATGTATGCCGGATAATTTGGTCAATTTTGTCTAAAAGATGAGTGTGCTTCCATAAATGGGAAGCGCGAAGGAAATATGTTAATTTAGGGCCGAAAAAAAAAATATATAAAAATATTTGATGTTTTTTTTTTTGGAGGTCACGACCGCTGTTAGTGTTGTTACTTGAAGTATGAGTTGAGAAAAACTGTTTACTTATATTTTATTGTGTTTAAATATACCCATCACGTCTGTGAAGTTTAGGTACACAAAAAAGAACAAATTATTGAAACTGATATTTCAAGTGTCTACAATAAGAGCGCGTTATTCGGCACAAAAGCGCACGCGCGTCCGAACCGCTCCCTCCTCAGAAACTTTGGAATTTAATACTTAGTCCCTTATCTTAACGTATTTTTTATCGATCTAAAGTACTCGCGCACGCTCAGCGCCTGAATAGCTATCGCGTAGTACACACGTCGCAATCGCGAAGCGACCGCGTCACACCCACGCCGCCTCCACGCCCCCCGCTTCCGCGTAAGATGCGAGCAGTTTTTGCAAAGGACTTTTGATGGTCACCCGATAGAGCGGCTGCTGACTCTGAGCGGACGCGACGCGTGCGCGATGCGTGCTCTTATCAAAGGCTGCCCTAACGCGATCAGCACACGTTGAAATCGTGTCATATGAACCCATTGAAAAAATCATCAAATTAATTTATTTTTTATTTATTTTTTGAACAAAAGTAAATTTTATTATTTCAATTAAACCAATACATAATATTTACATAATATATAAGCTAACAGACTTAAAATAATAATTATAATATGTACAAATGTAAAAAAATATATATATTTATATAATTATAGGGCATCAAAAAATTCGTCCGCATCGCTGTCAACAGGAAAAGTGCCCAAAAGGCTGGCAGCATTGCCACGTTGTATGGCGATGCTGATTCTTTGGCCAAAGAATAGGCCAGCCCTTTGGTCACGTGAAGAGTCGACCAACCGCTTGGAGATGTCTCGGAAAACCAAGTGGGCACTCGGACCCCATGGCCCTAGTGTTTCAACCCCAAACGGCTCGAACATATAACTCCCAAAAAGATCGGAATATTTTCGCCGTTTGAGGTTTTCCACACCTGCAGCAGCCGCCCCAGCACAGCCCGCCGTACTAGGAAGATGGGATGGCGCAAGGGTGTCGACACATGTTGCATCCCACACCAAAGGCCTGCCTAACTTCCAAGGCATTATGGTCATTCCGTCTGGTCTCTTGCCATCGTCGCGTGCCAAGCCGTTGGGTTCTAAAACAGCTGGCACCCCGGCGGTGACAAGAGCACGACGGATAATGTCATTAATGCTGGCGTGCCGTGCTATCCGGCCTGCGCTCTTACTACAAGACAGGCCATGATGTCCGAGGCAGTCAACGGCTTCACCGCACTGGCAGCGATGTGGAGCCCCGCAAGGAGCGCCCAGACGCAGACAGGTAGCGAGCCGGAAGGTGGAGTCACCCAGCAAAGTGCCTATGTTGGGTGACGGTAGTGCTTGAAGCCAGAGGCCCGACTCCCATTCACTCACAGCCAGCAGGCGGGCACGCTCAGCAGTATTGGTGGACGTATTGATAAGATTATTCCGTACCAACCTGCAGAGCGGCTCATCCCACTGTCTCTGGGAAGATGGGTTCACGGGCCGATCTGTATCCGGGCAAGTTGCTATCCAGGCGTTCACCGCATCACTCAAGCATGGCACTTCAGAGTCGACCAGGGAGGGAGCTAAAATTTTCCCCGTCAACTTTTCAGTGCTGTGGACAGAGGACAGGAACGCCGGTAAGCTAATACTGGTAATTTTGCGGACGCCGAGGCCGCCAAAACGGATGGGTAGTGTGGCTTGAAGCCACGCTCGGTCGTCCAAGGCCACATTTAAAATAGATGTTAGCGTGTTGCGAATAATTTGGTCAATTTTGTCCAACAGATGTGGCTGCTTCCATAAAGGGGAAGAACGTAGAAAATATATAAAATTTGGGCCAAAACAACAGTATCTTATCAAGGTGAATGCCGAATGTAAATTAATTTTGGAGAGTCTGTCCGAAATGTCGTTGAAGTTTTTGATTTTTTCGTCGATAAAAGGAGAAAAGCTGTCTTCTAAAATTGGGGAACCTAGGAGGTGCAGTGAACTTTTTTCTAAAATTTTTATTTGTGGGGCTATTGCATTAAATTTATCTAGGGTCAATTGTCTGTCAGTAATGTCAGGAAGATAGATTTCACATTTTGAGGGGTTAAGGTCCAAGCCAATAGATTTAAATTCCTGTTTGAGAAGTTGTAGGTCTTTCAAAACGGTGTCTGCATCACCTCCTAGAGTTCCATCGTCTAAATACCACACGTTAAATTTTGAATTTAGTTTCTGGATAATTGGATGAATAGCCAAGCTGAAAATGACTGGCCCGAGAGGGTCACCTTGTTGGCATCCTACTGCAGATTCCAAAACATTGTCCTTGTATAATAATTTGGAAGGGTACCTGTAACATTGCCACATAAAACCATAAATTTCGGGTAGTTCCTTTTTGACTTCAGCCAACAAAGTGTCCCTGTTTACAGAGTTAAAGGCGTTCTTCACGTCAACCTTGAGGATGACCTCACCTTTGTTGAAGTTTAAAAAGGTGGAAAGGGCATGTACGGCAGCCTCACAGCCCCCTTTCGAGCCAAAACCAAGCTGCAGGGGCTGAAACTTAGCTGTAAGCGTTTCGCTGTAAAGCTTACAGCATATTTTGGCTGCCGTACGCCTGTAGGTGCACCCAACGGCGATGGGACGAATGCCGCCGTCCTTCTTGCGCAGGGCGCATAAGTTGGCCCCGTACAAGACATCCACGACGGCCTCGTTCACACCGCCGGTGAGCATGAGGTTAATCAGGGCCGCAAGCTCCTTCAAAAGCGACTCACCAGCTTCCCCGGCGCCTGAACTCAGTAGATCCTTTAGATGTTGTGGAGTCAGGCCGTCGAGGCCGCCGGCGGAACCACTTCGAAAGGAGCTCACGGCTGCAATCAACTGGGGGGCCGAAACGTTTAGGAAGGTTGAATTTAGGTCGGGAGAGTCAGGTGGGTCGGGAAAGGTGAGACCATCCGCAGGCGCTGGGTGTTTACTCTCTAGAGCTGTTAGCGTTTCTGAAGAGTAAGGCGCCACCACATCACTGCTGAACAATATCCTGGCCGCTCCCCTGATGTCACCTTCGCTTAATTTGGATTCCACATGTGAACATAAGCCTTTTTGCGATTGATTGTTAAATGCAGGTAATTTTGAATCTAAAATTATGGTCGAATTGTTGCAGTTGTCTTTAATTTGCTTCGTTAAGGTTGTTTTAGTTGCCAAATTTTTTTGGACATGTAGAATCCTATAAGGGAAGGTGAGTAATTGCTCCCAGGCACTTTGTGAGTTCTCCTGAGTCGCAAGACGGAGACATCGCGTCAAACTTAGCGCAACAGACTGTCTCGCGCCCCGGGGAACTCTCTTTAAAACCGGGGTAGAATTTTTTAATTTTGCTAGCGTTTGCCACAAGGTTTGGTCTGGAGGTGTTGATGTTGGGGATGTGGCTGGGGGGCACAATGGTACACTATGTGGTTTGTGGATCTTGCCATAGTGTATCCTCAGCCCCCTTTCGCCTTTAAAAAAGCGTGCCTGTGAGCAATACGGGCATCTCACCAGCTGGACATCGAGCGATGTGACAGGTTGACTGGCACTATTTCCGGCGTCGCTACTGCCGTTATTGATCATAAATAACTTATATAATGTTCCACTTACCTATATAAAAATAAAATAAACTATATAAACAACACGCACTAAAACTAAACACATTATTTACAAAAAATGTCACTAATGACGGAGTGTCACCGTTTGACGACTGCGGCGCAGCCGCGCTCGGGGTCTGAGGCGCCGAGCACACAGGGTGCAGCCTTCGCAGCCGTCGCCCTGATCACTGATTCTATTTTTTTTTGAAATCAATATTGATTTAAATAATGTTTAAAGTTTTTTGGGAGTGGGATGATAAATGGTGAATAATTTGACTATGACAGCGCAAAGTCAAAACCTAATCTCCTCTTCCCCCTGATCCCTTCAAAATGGTTGAGCTGAATGGTGCTAATCCAAGCGTCATGTTCGTGAACGAACGCCGTCAGTACGGACTGGTCATCTCTTAGCTGCGGCTTATTTTAATTTTTGAATCGTTTTCGGTTTTTATCTTTTTGTTGCGGACGCTTTTAACGTGCACGTCTTTCTACAATTCTACATTGTTCCATTAATTAATTAATTATCAAAATTAAATTGAATCGAGAATATAGCAGTTCAGGATTTTTGTTGTATTTTTACAAATACTTTTTTATTTATTACGTTTAGATATCGATACCCATCGCGTCTGCGCAGTTTAGCTGGCCAATTTAAAATAACCCTGTATAATATATGTCATCAGATTCAAGTGCGTCAGTGTGACGCAAGTTACACAACGTCACGACTTGTTCCACTATGCGCGTGGAAACTATCAAACTACGTGATACAGGGCATTTTTTTAATCACTATCAAAATTTTCGCAGGGTGTTCTACCCATGAATACGAACAACTTTCACTATGGGACCAACTCTGAAATCACGAAAAAAAATCAGCTGTTTCATACATTTTGGTCGAGTAGGTACCTATTGAACTTTTGTATGAATCAGCTGATTTTTTCTTCGTAATTTCAGAGTTGGTCCCATAGTAAAAGTTGTTCATATTCATGGGTAGAACACCCTGCGAAAATTTGGATAGTGATTAAAAAAATGCCCTGTATAATTACCATTCTTCATTAATTCCAGATGTGCACAGCGTGGTGAATCCATTGCTGACAGCATTGCCACCGCAGCTGCACTGCATCCCGCCTTACTGTCATCATCTACCACCAAGGAGTACTACGCGTAAGTACCTAATGACTATTTGTACTGCCACCAGGGCCGGTCGATCTGGCGACGCTTGCGGGAGGCCTATGTCGAGCAGTGGACTTCTTTCGGCTGAAATGATGATAATGATGAAAGAGATATCACACAAACTGCTTTTCAAGACCACAGGCCATGTGGGTTTGCTCATTGCTCATGTATTAACCATTGATATGTCCGGCCTTTCGCGCAACGGGGGGGTACATCACTACTTTATAATATTATATAATTATCTATGGGGTAAATTGTCAGAAAAAAACCACAAACACAATATTGTATTATGTATACTATCAACCAACGCCACCTAACGAAAATATTGTGGAACTCTCTGCCTGCGTCTGTGTTTCCGTACGCTTACAATCATAGATAAATTATAAAGTAATGCATACAACCCCGATCTCTTCAGTGAGAGTGAACAGGGGGCCAGCCACCACCTCTTAAAGCAGTATTATTTTAATGTTAATTCAGCGTCAGAAAGAGATGGAGCTATACAGGACGTCTAGCTCCATCTCTTTCCCACACTCAAGTAAGATTACAATAATACTGCTTTAAGAGGTGGTGGTCTAGCTCCAGGCTTCTTCTGGGTAAGCTCGCTCCATCGTCGACTTTGTCTCTGTCATCTCTGACCTAGACTAGAGTCAAGAGCAAACCTATCTCAAATAAAAAAAAATATCAGGAATTTCAATGGTTTTCTGTCAATACAAGAACGAAAGCTGTTGCTGCATTAAAAAAAATCAAAAAAATAAAACAGAGTGCGCTGTCAGCAAAAAAATTCAAAGCCATTTCAGTGGATCGTCGGGACAGTTTAGAGCTTTCGCGCAAGGTCACTAAAGTGTTTGGGACATGTTAGCGAGGAGATGATGGACGTAAATTCTATTAGGTACTTAGTCATTTTTCGACACCCGTAGATGTTATATTAACGCAACACGGATCGTTGTGGTGATCCTATGTAAAAGATTTCCTATGCCTAACAGTGGCAGCATTTTTCCTGGTGGTGCTATTCTCGCATATTGTGAAAACGGTTTTGGTTCCTATCCGGGGATTGTGTATAGTGCTTAGCCTGTAGTGTTTCCATTGCTGGGACACAGGCCTCCTCTCTGTGAGAGGGAGTGGGCCATAACATATACCACCACGCGGACCCAGTGCCGGGGATTGTGAAACCGGCTTATATCCCTATTACTGGCCTCCAGTGCTCCCATCACCGACAAGCGAGCTGGACATCCGTCGCCGCGGTGAGAAGAGACCGATCCCTCCGGAGCTGAAAGATGAAAAGTACTTCGAAAGACGGCGTAGGAACAATCAAGCTGCCAAGAAATCTAGAGACGCGAGACGTATTAGAGAAGACCAGGTAAATGGTTATTTTTTCTTGAAATCGTATACCATCACGCCTGTTTTCCCTGAAGGATTAGTCAGAGGTGTACCTATAGCACACCCACATTTTGCCAGCAATGTTAAAGTCCCATGTAATAGGCGGCGAGCTTATTATCATTGCGACCATTTTGCATACATACAATCAGGTTCTTCTAACTGAACAGACAGTTGTGCTGCTGGGGAGTTTGTTGCGCCACTTCTTCTTCCCAGCTACAGCAAGGAAGTGGTGAAGGGCGGGCGTTTTGGGGGACTGTCTTATGTAACTATGACTTTCAAAAAGAGCTGATTCTCAGCCTAATTTCAATAAAACACTTTTTGATTTTGATTAACTGGGCGCAAAAAAAACTCGAAAAATTACGTCGAAAAGCGTTAGGAATTTAGAATAAGCACCCGAATTGTACACACTATCAATCATAATCTAAATGATTTGAAGCACATTGCTAATCCATCGCTTCATATGTTCGAAAAATTTGTCTGCTCAACAACGTAAATAGTACGCAATGAATGTTGTTGAACTGTCAAAATGAAACCGATTCCTACTGTTAGTGTGTGCAATTGCCCCGCTGGTTTTTTATTAATCTGCAGGGTCCAATTCCATTTCAATGTATAAGACTATCGTGATTTTTGACATAATGATTCTACCGATGTCAAGGTTAAAGGGACTGCGATCGGATAAAAGACTAAACTAACAGATGATTGGCTTCAAGTTGCGACTTATGACATGATTTCGCCGAGGTGTTCCAGTGTTGCCACTGTAAAATAGTATTCTTCGTAAATCGATAGCAGCCCAATATTTCTTTTGCTATAGGTAACTAAGATTCTTTTCCCTCCACCAGATAGCGTGGCGAGCCTGTCTCCTGGAACAAGAGAACGCGTCCCTCCGAGCACACGTTGCCGCTCTTCGTCAGGAGGCCTTAGCCCTTCGCTCACTCCTGGCTACAAGAGATGAACCACCAGCCCCTGCACCGTCTTCTACCACTCCTGACTAACTAACTACAATACTATAATACCTGGCTGAAAATCTGGCACACCATAAAGGTATACAAGATGTAACATAAATAACGCACAACCTCTTAAGGGATCATTGTACTCATCATTATGAACAACTTTTACTATGGAAATCGCGAAAAAAAAATCAGCTGTTCCCTACATTTTGACGAGTTATGCGCACATAATGTAGCTGATTTTTTTTGCGATTTCAGGTTTGGTCCCATATTAAAAGTTGTTCATAATGATGAGTACAATGACCCCTTAAGCTGTTGTGCGTTATTTATGTTACATCTTGTATACCTTTATGGTGTGCCAGATTTTCAGCCAGGTATTATAGTATTGTAGTTAGTTAGTCAGGAGTGGAGTGGTTAGTGTGTCACGCGATTACCCCGCTGGACATTGAATCAGCAAAACGCGACTTAACTTGGTAACCAGGGGGCTTACTCCGAAGCATAAATCCGAAGTATCGGCCGAATGTTCGAAAGTTGTTTACTACACTTTTTTATATTTCGTTCGGTCAGTTCGGATCCGGCCAAACGGCAAAATGAAGTTCGTTGAACAAACGTCAACATGAAGTTCGGTCGGATCCGTAGGTACTGTCCGAATGGAATAGAATGAAGTGTTGTATAAAACTTCCGAACATTCGGTCGATACTTCGAATTTACGTGTCGGAGTAGGTCCACAGAGCTCGCGATTTCAAAATAAAGTCCTGCCGATCTGTTATGTAAAGATGACATCATGATTGCTTACCTACGTGAAGTGAGGTTGAAATGAACTGTCATTCCACGATGCTAGGAATTGACACTATATTGACAGCTAGCTCACGTCACCTTAGAATTTTTCACTGTGTGATTTTAATAAGTGACAAAATGCATTACAAAAAAAAAAAACTTTGTAAACAATTATTTCGAACTCTAGTGAAATAAGCGATTTTGTAAAAAATACAACATTATGTACCTTTTTCGTAATGATTCCGTCCATTTTGTGATTGTAATTTTTAAACAATTGAAGTTATTTGTAAGGTAGTTATTAAGAACGATCTCTATACAGAAGTGCAATAGTCTAATTTTAGTGTAAATTATAATTAGGGGGAAGCGCTAAGGTAGCCCGCGAAATTCAAATTTTCTTACAAATTTTGCAATTTGCAGATCAGTATCTAGGTGTATGTTGATTAAAGTATGATTCGCTATCGTAACAAATATGTATTTACAGAATTAAAATCATTAGAATTATACCATTACCAATTATACCTAATTTAATCATTTATAATGTTTTCCAATTTATATTAATTTATTATTATTTCAATTTATTATTATTATTGTACCTACCTACTGTAAAATTTGTACGCCGCTGGCTGGCAAAACAGAGAACCAACGAAGACCAAATGTATGTAGGTACCTGTGTTTACAAATAAATATTCTTTCATTCATTCATTCATTCAATAGTAATACAACTCTTAGTATAATCCTCAAATGTCAATATTTCATTAGTCATTCAATAGGATTACTAGATCTTAGAGTTTTATTGATGACTTTAATGATTATAATTCTGTAAATACATATTTGTTACGGCCGCGACTCATAGATTGTATCAATATACAACCTGCACCTGCTTCTGTATAATACTGGCCTGCAAATTGCAAAAAAACGTAAGAAAATTTGAATTTTGCGGGCTACCTTGGCGCTTTCATCTTAAGTTAAGTCATTACCTCATTAACTATTATAACTCAGTACTTATATGATATGCAACATAATTTTAGACCAACTGTAGCTTCACTCTTTTGGTTTATACCAACTGGCCCGACAGAAAATGTCCGTCCAAACAATAATTCATACAAAAATCCCGTAGAAAACAACATTTTCAGTTTTTCCCGAATTTTCCAATTTTTCTTTCCCTAAAAGCCTTATTCTGACTAAAGCGAACATTTAAAAAGAAAATTAAAATAATATTTTACTTAAAATAATATTTTTCTTTAAATCTAAGCTTAGAGTAAAAGGTTAGCACCGCATGCCCCATAAAAACCATGGTAAGAACGAAATTAAAACCACTCTGGTCATAACAGAATGATGAACGAATGAATGAAACGAATGATCAGTCATCATATCGCTCATTTGCAAGAAGGGCGACATAACTAAAAAATCATCAGTTTTGAGTTATACAGGTGAACGTAGCAATTTTGTGAATACGGCCATTATTAAATTACTTCATTACAGTAAGCCAAAAATGAGGAAACTAGAAAGGTGTGAACATTATGCTTCGTCGCACTCTTACCGCTGATTTTAAACTTTTAAATCATCAAAACCAAAAATTGCTCTTTTTGAATTACTATGTCAATCTTCTCGCAAATGAACGATATATTTAATATTCATTGTCGAAATGGAAGACCTCTTGTCAATATGGCGCCAACTGGTAGCGTGAATTTCCATGAAAACCCTCATTGGTTTTGGAAAACTTGGTATGTACTTAATTTTATCTCTTTATTTGTGTATATACATAAAAAAACCATAGAAGTCTCTAAGTTCTTAAGTGTATGTTTCGGTTATCGGTAAGTAGGTAATCTTTTGATGATCTAGTGCTTACCTACTTTATTGATCAAAATTAAAATACCTATAGCCTTTGATTATTATGTAAGTAAGTGAGTCTTGTACTAATAAATACAATCTAGGTATGTACATCAATAAATGTAAACTATTTTTTGAAGTTTTATTTTATTTTTTGCTTCACAGCGTCAACCAATCAATCCTGAACGATCCTAAATAAATAACCTAAATTCCCAACTAGGGAAGACGTAGATAATAGTATGATTCACGTATAATTATAAAAAAAACTAAAGAAACAACTAACTGTACCTATTCTATAATCAAATTTATAAAAAAAAATATATCTATCTACGTACTTTTCTATACTTACAAATAAATAAAATTGAAGCGTCTGTTTATGATTTCAAAATAACAAGTTTTTACTAAATGTATACGAAAGTATATACGGGACTTATAACAAAAAACTATTTTTTTAAATTTTTGTCTGTCTGTTTGTTCCGGCTAATCTCCGAAACAGCTGGACCGATTTTGACGAGACTTTCACTGGCAGATAGCTGATGTTACGGGGAGTAACTTAACTTAGGCTACTTTCATTTTAGAAAAAGAATTAGGGTTCTGCGCAAAAAAAGTAAAACCCGTGAAATTGTGAACAAAAAGTCGAGTTAGAAAAATTCCTTTTGCATTTGGCAGTCCAATTCTCGAGGATAGTTATAGGCTATTTAACATCACGGTACGACCCTTAGGAGCCGAGCAAAAAGAAAAAAGTCAGAAAAAACTAAGCGTAAACGAAATAATAGCGCGGGCAGGCAACGCGACGGTTGCGGGATGTTCGAAAGAGTTACCGTGGCCCCGGCACAGGCAACAGAAGGAACACTGGTGGGTTTTAGTCAGTAAAAGTCTGACACGCCCTCCCGCTCCGCCCAGAGCGGGAGAAGTCATTTGATGATTTCTCCCATCCACAAAAAAAAAAAAAGGCAACACGACGGGGGACGAGGGAGTTTTATTAAAATATAGCTGTTATTTTAGTATATTGTGTATCTTACGTCTTCCACGCGAACGAAGTCATCTTGAAAATATAGTTTTTAGAATTTTTTTCTGTTTGTCTGAATGTATGATTCTTCCAGCATCACGCAAATACTACCGAATAGATTTTGTTCAAATTTTGCATACATAGTATTCCCTTTAAGTCTGCTCAGTCTGTATGTTATAAATTATACCTATATCATGCTACTTGCATGCTATGTATTTCTTTATTTTACCGCAAATTGTAAAAAGACCGCGCCTGTCTGTAAATCTGTAGATTTAACCTTTTCAATAATGATCACCACGCTACCACCTATAAGGAGCTAAGCAGTCAATTATGACATAATTAAGAACGGCTGTTTTAGTCAACTTTCAACAAAGCAAATAGTTAAGTGGTTCGACGACTGGTTTGGAAACCTGTGGTAGTAGGTAAGTACGACTCCCAACTATTGATATGTTTTGTGATTGTTTTTAGGGTTTCGTAGCCAAAGAAGGATTCCAACGGGACCTCAGACATATCTCGGGACTCAGGGGTCCTGGACCTTTGGAAAGCGTACGAGGGGCCGAAACCAACTCGCAGAGGCCCGTTAGACGTTTTTAATGATATGAGGCACCAACCGACGATTATCCCTGTATGCACTATGCAAGCGCACCCAAGGACAACCCCATGGTTGGTCTAGGACTATTGCAGGATATGAAAACAAAGATATTGGACTATGGGTTCGAGTGGCTAAAGTGGACTGGTTACCTAGAACTATGGAAAGACTATGGCCCCTGCCTGATCAATGTTTTATATACAAGGTGTAACATAAATAACGCACAACCTATTAAGTAAGGGGTCATTGTACTCATCATTATGAACAACTGTTACTATGGGACCAAACCTGAAATCGCGAAAAATAAATCAGCTGCTCCCTACATTTATGTTCGCATAATTCTAAATGGAGGGAACAGGAACAGCTGATTTTTTTTCGCGATTTCAGGTTTGGTCCCATAGTAAAAGTTGTTCATAATGATGAGTACAATGATCCCTTAAGAGGTTGTACGTTATTTATGTTACATGTTTGTTAATCTTAGTTTAAGTATTTCTTTATAATCTGTAGCGTGTAACTGTTTTTTGTCCTGAATAAATAAAATAAAATCTTGTATACACGGATAAAATGGCAGCGGGTGACTTGCACATGCGCACCCAATAATGGGCCCCCGAAAACGGTCGCTAGCACATAGTGACGTAGCGACAAGGGGGCAACATGTCCTGAAGTGCTTAAGAGGAGTGGAGAGTTATTCCATGGCTATCAGGACAATCCCGGAAGTAAGGTCAAGATCCCTACCAGCACTTACTGGAATACTTCCTTCCTCCGAGCACGTTTACTTTTGCGAATTTCCACTCAAGCCTGCCAATAAGGGCAAGAATGAGGTGGGAGCTCTGTTCCTCGTCAGTGTTCACTCTGGCCGGTCAATAAAGGCTAGCCCGAGATGAGGAACAAGACTTCTCCCAGGAGATAGGGCAACAACGGGACCTTATCATTAAGGCTCCAAATAAATTGGGATAAGGGCAAGAGAATGATGATGATAATATTGATGATGCAGCAACGCAGGTGTTCATTAAATTATTAAAAACAAAAAAGTTCACAAGAAATGGGACATTGCTAGTGAGGGCTGTAGGTGTCGACCTCAGGACAAGCTATTTCTCACACGGACAACTGTGCATCGCTGGTTTCCGCGTCACCAGTCCTGACTCTGCATATTTTGGCTGCTGAGACCTAAACTACAAACGTGCTGTAGTAGTGCCTATACTGGGAAGTTTTATAAAAAATCATATTGTGGTGTCTTACGACTTCCACGCGATTGAGGTCGCGGGCACAAAGAATATACAACTCTCTAACGAGAGCGCGGGCAGAAGCTAGTAACATAACATAACATCACGCCTTGTTTCCCCGAAGGGTTGGGCAGAAGTGTACCTATAGTATACCCACATTAATATAATAATAAGTCATAAAAATTAAAAATTCACAAATACCGCCGTACTTAGTACAAATTTTGTGCTTTTTTTAAGGGTCACATAGCGCCATCTTACAAGAAAAGATGTAAAGTGTAATGTTACTATTCGTCACTAGATTGCACATAAAGTAGATGACAATATTAATATAATTTATAAAACATGTGTGCCAATAAATGAAATATGTCTTTTAAAGACATTGTGATCATATTTTACCAAAAATTAAAATGAAACCACTTTTCTATTATTTTTGTTATTATTACGTAATTAGCTAGTTTTCACTGACAGCAACTCAGTAATGCAAACAATTCCGTATTTCCATTGGCTCATCTTATGATGTCATTTGTGTTGGACCAATAAATATAAACGTAGGACAAGTCTATGCCAATGAAAACTTTCCGTTCGTATAAAAAAAAGGAGAACATTCTAGGGCAACCGGTATTTATTACTTTTTTTGTGTTGGCAAGTTTTGTTCTTCGAGGTGTGCTAGAAAAAAAAGTTAAATTCGTTCTTTCATGAAGTTGCGTCACCCACATGTTCTGTTTGAAGTGAAATAAAGCTAGCAAATAAATTAAATAGTTGATAATTTTGTCGCAAAAATGTTGACCGCTACGCGGGTGATCGGCCGTAAGGCTTTGGAGTGCTCCGGCTTAAGTTCAGACCTATACACACAAAGGAATTTCTCGTCAATTATCAGAAACGTGAGTGACCATTTTATTTCTGAAAACGAATGAAAATCGTATGTCACATTGTTATAAAATGTCAAAAACTTATTAATTTCTCCTTCCCTATAGCAATTTGTGTTATTTCTTTGTTTTTCTTCTGCTTATTCGCGCCGGTACTGCAGACACATGGACCCGACTACTAAAATGTATAGGTTAACATTTCGCCTTGTTATCGTGCATTTCAGACCGCAGCCCCCACAGTGCCCATTTACCAGCAACATGCTGTCCAATACAGGAACAAGTAAGTGTTTAATTTTCTTTTTTTTTCAAATATTTCATCATAACCTAACTTATTGCATATCTCAGGTTGACCTTTGAATGCATTTTATATTAAGGAGTTTAGTCGATAGGGCTTGACCTCCATGCTCTGAGAATGTGTAAATAGTCGCTGACTTCATTTCTGAACATCTTGGGACATTAGGTTCATTGGCCTTCTTGGTAACATTCATAGTCTGAGATGGGTCCCATGAACTAGCATTTGATGCACTCAGTTGGGTAATGTAAAAAAGCTGAATTTTCTGAGAGAAAACTGAAAGTAGCATAGTAAATGTTTTATTCATAAGGGTGCGTTTCCATTGAAGCGGAGACGAGCGGAGCTGAGCGGAGACGTGCGGGAATCGACCAATCACAATGGTTGAAATCCTAATCGCGTCTCTCGTTTCGTCTGTGATTGGATGATTTCTGCACGTCTCCGCTCAGCTCCGCTCGTCTCTGCTTCAGTGGAAACGCACCCTTAAAGAGAAACTATTATAAGTTTGATACACCCGAGGGGTATTAAATTAAATACTCTCTTCCTTGTCTTTTTGAAATTATATTCTTCCTTCAAGTTACGCTGTCAAATATAAAAAAATCCTGATGATACTGACAGTTGACATATCAATCCCTCCTTATTATAGTAGGGGAATAAATCAGCTGATTATGGCATACCATAAAATTGAAGCAGCATTTAACTGGCACCATCTAAACAACATGTACAGGCACCAGCACATCAAGCTACCCGAAACTGTCAAATTTTCCCAATCAACCTTGAACCTAATGCTTTAGCAATAAAGTTGAAAATTTGACAGATTGTAGTAGCTTGATGTGCTGTTGTCTATTCTCGTCTGTCGTATTGTTGCATGCTACAGGCCAAACTTGCATGCAATAATCGTCTTGCAATTTTATTTTGCTTGGTGTAAGTTACATGCAATTTTATTGAATGGCAAAACTTGTGTTCAATAGATTATTGTATGCCATTTTATGGAAATTGCATGCATATGTAAACACTTACATGTAATTCTTGAATATTTGAATGTGCTTTATGGCATGCGATTATTGCTCTTTGACATTCCAGATATTTGTGCAGTGTAAATGGTTCTTTACCCTTAGCCACTCCTAGCTTATGTAAGTTATAATTTACAAGGGTATATAAATAGCTAGCAAGTTTTGCACTGTTTAAATTATAACCTCAAAGCTGAACTTTGAACTGCAATATTTGAATACAATTATGATATAATTTTATTTGAATAACAACTATCTGACATGTAATAGCTTACATTAGCAAATATTTAATGGTTTTCATAAGAGAAGCTGTTTCAAAATTATTTGTTGAATTTCATCATTATGAATTTCTTAAATCTCAGTAAATGATATGTCTGATAAGAAGCCTAAAAGCGTAGAAACATCTTAGGAGCAACCTACTCATTCTCACAAAGAGGAGACCTGAGTCCCAGCAGTGGGAACATTATGGGCTGGTTATTTTGTTTGAGGGACAGAAATAAACTAGGTCTTTGACAGTTGTTATGTGTAGCCAGAAGCCTGACCACCAGTCTTTCCAGAAACCTTGGGAATGACTGGTTGTCAGACTTTTAGACTTATTGAGTAACCACCCAATTAGTAGGTTGTGGAAGACAGAGAAGCATTGCTCCGTGTAAAATACTGGTATTCAGCAGCATTCGGTTAGACTGGAAGCTGACCCAATCTTAATAATAATAAATTAATATCATACTTTTAAAATTTTTAAATATAATTTATATGTTCAACCACTCGACTGCCGGAAACGCAGATCTACGCGAAACAATGACTTTTTAATTGTTTTATAATTACGGCATTCAACCGGTTAGTGTCATAACGAAGAAAAATAAAACCTACCAGCCTATTATTGTCTCTCAGTGAAGCAAAAGCATCATCTCATGCAGAGCAGGCACAAACATTGATTGCCACACTTGCTCAAGAGAGACCCCATCTTAGTTGATTTATTGGGAAATTGCTCGGCAGATGATGAAAATGAATAATGAATATAAGTTTTAATTAGTTTCTAATCATCTCATTGCATTACGTTGCAACTCAATTCCATACAAGCCAATGCAGTGAGTCCTACAATTAGATGCCAATTTAGAGTCCATATAAATAAATTCTGACGAACAGAGGTACAGGCGAATTTCCACAATGGTACATTGGAGATAACATAATATAACGCCTGTATTCTCCGAAGGGTTAGGCAGAGGTGCACCTATAATTAATATTGTGCCCACATTTCGCCAGTTATGTTACCAAGTTCTGTGTAATAGGGGGCAAACCTTTTGCCGCTATGGCTATTGTACATTGCAGATCAATAATACGAAAAAAAATGAGAGACAAGTAGTGGTAGAGTAAAATTGATCTCCTTAGTAGTATATTTTAATGTAATGTATTCTCCAAAGGGGTTTTTGGTAGTCGAGGCCAAAAGTCTGACAACCAGTCTTACGAAGAGGTATTGTAAGTAAGGCCGAAAATACACATGTCTTAGGCTGGTACAAAATTATGCAAGTAGCTGGTATGCCATTGCTATTATGGTACATTGGCATGCAAGCTACTTGCATAGTTTTGTACAAGCTACTGGCATGTATTTTCACCCTAACTGGAATGTGTAGGTCAGATATACAGTCGCTCCATGTAAAATACTGGCAATTCAGCTGCAACCGGTTAGACTGGAAGCCAACCTGAACATAATTGAGAAAAGGCTAGGCAAATTATGATTCTTTTAAGGGGGTGGCCAGAGTTGTATAGGTCCCTTGACTTGAGAGAGCCCATTACCATTAACCAAGCAAAATGTTACTAAGAACTTCTTCTGCCAAGCCTTTTTCCAAATATGTTGGGGGTCGGCTGCCAGTCTAACCGGATACAGTTGAATACCAGTTTTTTACATGAAGCGACTACCTATCTGACCTCCACAACACAGTTACTGGGTAACATGATACCCCTTGGTAAGACTGGTAGTCAGACTTTGGGGCTTTTGACTACCCGTAACGACTGTCAAAGATCTGTCATTCGTGCTTTTCGAGCCACGGAGGGGTCTCGGTATGTAATGAATGGTCTCCCATCCACGGATCGACCTCGGCATGCGTTGCTTAACCTGGAAGATCGTCCCGTGCAGCTGCTGCTGATTATTTAGCGACGAGCAAGAACTTATAAGATTTAAATAAAGCACCGCCGATCGGTGTCCGCGCCAGTGCGCGGTACACTTTTGCAGCGGTGCGAGAGTAGTCGCGGTACCAGCTAGTCGCGTGCCACTTGCACGCCGCTTTCCTAGAAACCGTGGCACATTGCATTTAACCAACTTCTAAAAAGAAGGTTATGCGTTTAACAATGGCATAATTACCAATGTGATGACAAAATCAAGTTATCAACTTTTTCTTATGTACTTAGGTCGGAGGGCGTTCGCGGCGCTGTCATCGGTATCGACTTGGGTACCACCAACTCTTGCGTTGCCGTCATGGAGGGCAAGACACCCAAGGTAAGCACTTGGAAAACATTTTAACAATTTTTGAGCACCTAGCAAGAAGGCAAAAGTACAAAATGCTATGCAGTTATACAAAAAAAAAACTGCTCATTTATCATTCCAATAGCGAACCCGCCCGGGTGCAATGGCGACAAGTCAAAACATCGATATTTCTGTGTTTTATCTAAGTTAAATATTAATGTAATATACACATAAACCTTCGTATTGCGGAAGGTGGAAATGCTCTAAATGATGGTGTAAACTGCATCTAAATAAAAAATTCTAATAGTTAGAAGGTCTAAGCGGGGTCACATAATATGTAGACACGAAAACCTGACTCATTCCGCCGGCCCCCTTCTACCATCGGACATCTAGACGCACTGCAGGTTACTATCCCTACCTAGTTGCTATTCCACCAATTCGCACTAAGCGTTTCCAAATGTCTGTGATGCGCACAGCAAAGGAGTGGAACTCTGCCTGTGTCTGTGTTTCCGAATGCATACCACCCCGATCTCTTCAAAGTGAGAGTGAACAGGCTTCTTCTGGGTAAGCTCGCTCCATCGTCGACTTTGTCTCTGTCACCTCTGACCTAGACTAGAGGCAAGAACAAACCTATCTCTAATAAAAAAAAAAATACAACATGCTCCGGAATTAACGCACAACCTCTTAAGGGGTCATTGTACTCACTCATCATTATGAACAACTTTTACTATGGAACGGAACCTAAAATAGCGAAGAAAAATCTGTTGTTTCCTACATATTGACGACGAGTTATGGGAACATAAATGTAGGGGACAGCTGAATTCAGGTTTGGTACCATAGTAAAAGTTGTTCATAGTGATGAGTACAATGACCCCTTAACACTTTCAATGCCAACCAAAATACGTATAATCACTAGCGTGTCCAAAAATAGCAACGTTTCATAATAAAAGACTCGGGAGGCAAGTTCTTGGCGTGTGGATAACTTTGTAGAGATCCCGGGAGTCGGGTCTTTGGCGTTGAAAGTGGGTTGTGCGTTAATTCCGGGTCATGTTTATATAGATACGAAATATTATGTAATCTAATTACTACTGTCAAGGTAAACTTAAGACCTTGAACATACAGAAGCAATATTTTTATTGCATTTTACAAAAGAATAATAATAAATTGACACGTTTTTATGTAGGTATAAATACTTGTTTCTATGGCAATCGGTAATTTTAGAACAATATAAATATTTGTAATTAGTCGTCAAATCTTGGTATCTGAAAGCTTTTTCAACAAGCCGGGCGTGTGGCTTTGCCGGATCAAGAATTCAGGACCCGGACAAGTGTGTAGCATGGCTTAGCCATTGGGATTGGTTGATCACGATACAATCATCTGCAGTCCGGCTGTCGAGAGAATGCGTTTTTGACACGTGTTAGTTTCATACTTACGAATATATGTTTTGCGAATTTGTTCCTTATAGTTAGAGAAATTGTCGCAACTGACAGCGCAGGTCCAGGTGCCAAGAGCGCATTCTCACGACGACGGCCGCACTGTACTCAAGTTTCAAAAGGCTTTCTGAAATCTAGGTTTAATTAAGTATGAGCACCGCCGATCGGTGTCCGCGCCAGTGCGCGGTACACTTTTGCAGCGGTGCGAGAGTAGTCGCGGTACCAGCTAGTCGCGTGCCACTTGCACGCCGCTTTCCTAGAAACCGCGGCACATTTTTGTGTTACGTAATTTTTATCTCGAATCTCATAGTTTGATATTTCGGTTATCACTATGACAGATAATGCTAGAGTACGTCAGAAAGGCGTCACTTGAAAATAATATGATGATAATTAAGATCCTGGATGAATCTACTAGGTTGAAAGGCGCCGCCCCTCGTGCCGATAAATAACTGACCGGGTGGCCGGATAAAACTAGGTCCGGTATCCGGTTGTTTCCGGGTAAAATTTGGGATCGGATTGCCCCTGATCTTATGTAGTCAATGGAGGAACAATTCAAATGATTGCTTGAGAGACGGATTGAATCCGGGCTTGTCCGGGGCCTTTTTTTGGGGCGGGGAGATTCCGGATGCTTGTAGTCGGAGCCTTAGACGTTAGAAATATTTCTACAATCTGTAATTTTGTCTATTCTTCCGTTTAAAACCCGTTTATATGGTGCGCGCTGATAGGACAAAAAACACAACTTCTTTACTTGTATGACAAATGTGTTTTCACTTCTTTCATTCTATTTATAAGTGACATAGATTACGGCACAGAATAGTATTATGCTTGGGTCGTGTTCATGTCGCAGCCGAATTGTATAATATGGCGTAATACCTAACGTAAAAGGCGCTTTTTTCTATTAGCCGACGCGCGACGTTCGCACAGATGTAAAAATAACGCAGCGGGAATTTATCGCGCACTGGATTTTCAACGCTCTGCTTTGTGCCGAGAGTTGAAAATCTAAAATTGTGTTTTTTCCACATGTTGGAAGGGACTTTGTTGTATTATCAATGCTCGGCTCAACACCGAGAGTTGAAAATCCAGTGCGATAAAATCCCGCCGCGATATTTTTACGTTCGAACGAACGTCCACAATTAAATAGTTCTATCTGGTTTAGGTCTGGGGACTGTGGAGACCATATCATGAGTTTCAACACCTGTTGTTGTTCTTTTCCTTTTAAACAGTCCTTGTATAGTCTTGACGTGTGTTTCGGGTCATTATCCTGTTGAAATATAAATCCCGGACCAATTAAATGGATTCCAGAAGGCACTGCGTTATTCTCCAATATCTTTTTATAACCTTCTTTTTTTAAGATTCGTTGTATTCACACAAGATCTCCAACGGCGGAGCCACAAAAAGAGCCGCAAACCATCACAGACCCTCCGCCGTGTTTAACTGAAGCTACAGTACAAGTGTCATTCACACTTTCGTTTGCTTGCCGCCCGTACGAAAACTCTTCCTTGGATCCAAAAATTTAAAATTTTGATTCGTCCGTCCAGAGGACCTTTTCCCAATCTGCTATTGTCCAGTTCTTGTGTTCTCTAGCCCAATTAAGTCTCTTCTTTTTGTTAATAGTTAAAAAGTGGTTTTAACACCACCGCTATGAATCCCTTAAGTCCTGCGTCACGGAGTCTTCTTTTGATTGTGGACACACTGACTGGTTTATCACGATCCACATTAAACTGTGCTGCTATTTCCGATGCAGTTAATCGTCTATTCCGTTTGTTTTTAATAACTGTACTCAAATCTTCACTCGAAGTTGTGGCTCTCGGTCTGCCTGAACGACGTTTGTTGCAAATTGTTCCTTCAGTCGCAAATTTCTTAACGATGTAGTCAACTGTTGCGTCAAGCAGCACCATCTAATGGATTTCCATACATCCACGATCGACAGACGAGAGAGAGCGACATCTGTTGCTCAACTGGAGAGTTGCTTGCTCGCGACAGGCTCGAGGAAAGTCCGCCTGCCCGCGGGCTGCCCCGTGCAACGCCTGCGCCAGTGTGTTACCAAAAGCAGGACCGAGTGTACATAAATTGATAATGTAATTAAAAATAAATCATCATAAAGTTTTCAAAATTAGCCTTATTGAAGAAGCCCTGCCTGGCCCCCCTGTCTTCATGGCCAAAACATTGGACCTTCGAGCCACATAGAAGATATCAGCCGCGTGACGAGCCGGGTTGAAGAAGTGAGGAAGCGAGTGGAACTTCCAATTAGAAGTACGTTGAGGAGATTTGGAAGCCCAGCCACAGATTACTGAGCAGAAGCCATTGGTGCAGCAGCCAGCAACGGTCAGGTTATCCAGTTACCCTTTTCCCTCCTTCCCCTGTATCTTCGCCTTGTGTTAATATCGTACCTAAACGTTTTCAGGACTGATCGAAATCAGATCTACTGGCATTGCTGAGGCCGTCTTCAGGCGAGAAAACACGACTGAACACGCAAACTGTGAGTACCTACTTTCGTAAACTACCAAAATGAGTGATGATGAAACTATTTCTCGTTTAGATAGTCAGTTATCTGATCTTAAAAAACAACGTGGTGTTATTAAAGGTAGATTAACATTATTCGCAAATTATGTTAATAAATTAGATAGAACATGTTTAGATTCTGTGACTAAAACTCAAGTGCAAATGCGTATTGATTCCGTAGCCATTTTCTTTGGCGAGTTTAACGACGTGCAATCTAAAATAGAAAGAATTGTGGATGAAAAAGAATTATTGTCACATTTAGATTACAGAGATTCGTTTGAGTGCCAATATTATTCAATTGTAGCTATAGCAAAGCACATGATAGGCGACTGTGAACAAAACGGATTAAATAATTCTCAGTGCATTTCCGGGAAATCTGTGTCTATTAAATTACCGCAAATAAAGTTACCTGTCTTTGACGGTTCCTTCGATAAATGGTTAGAATTTAGGAACTCGTATGTTTCAATGATACATGATCGCGATGACTTAGATCCTATACAGAAATTTCAATACCTAAAGTCGTCTCTCAGCGGATCTGCGTTACATGTTATCAGTTCGTTAGAGTTTACTGCACCTAACTATAGTAATGCGTGGGACCTACTTGAAGCTAGGTTTCAAAATAATAGGCTATTGATACACAACCATGTGAAGGCTTTGTTTGCGGCACCTTCACTGGGTAAGGAATGTCCGGCACAGATCAGAACGCTAGTAGATTGCGTTTTACGTAATCTGAGAGCCCTAAATTCTCTTAAAGAACCAGAATCTTCACTCGAGGATATGCTTACAATTTATTTAGTTGTCAGTAAACTTGATTCGGCTACTGAACGCGAGTGGGAGAACTACAGAAGCTCACTTATCTCGGAGTCTAACAAAACCTCTAAAGCTTTAAAACTAGAAGACTTATTAACGTTTTTAAACAATAGGTCTGACATGTTAGACATGATTAATTCAGGTAATAGTAAAAATAACCAGTCGCATTCACAGAGTAAACATGAGGGTAAACAGTCAGCGGATCATAAAAAACTGTCTAATTCTCAAACTACACTTAGTTATGCGAGTGTGAATAATAATAAGGTCTCGGCAGGAAGTAAACGTAAAACAAATAAACATAACTTGATATGCCCGCTGTGTAGTGGTAAACATGCACTGTATTCATGCGTTAAGTTTTTAAATATGTTGATAAAAGAAAGATTAAATTTAGTCCAGTCAAAAAACGTTTGTCAAAACTGTTTACGTACAAACACTCACACACTTGAAAATTGTACTTTCGGTCCTTGTAAATTATGTCAACAAAAACATAATGCGTTGATTCATGTTGACAATAATTGCGTTATTCCAAATACGTCGCCACAACGTTCCGTTATCAATAATACGTTACCACAGTCGTCTGTATTACACTGCGTTAGTAAAACAGCTGACAATATTGATAATCGGAGTTGTAACGCGTTCATAGAGAATGCTAAATCGTTACAGACTGTCTTGCTGTCTACGGCGTTAGTTGAGATTGCTGATTTTGATAACAATTATCACACAGTTCGCGCTCTGCTTGACAGCGGCAGTCAAAATTGTTTTATAGCTCAAAGCTTATGTAAACGTTTGAAAATACCTATCATACAGTCCACTATACGTGTTTGTGGTGTTGGACAAACCGTTTCACAGTCCAGTCACAAGTGCGATATTAATATTCGTTCTAAGGTAGATGATTTTAATATAACCTTACATTGTTTAGTGTTGCCTAGTATCATTTCGAAGTTGCCTTCGACACACGTTAATAGTGATGCTCTTAGCATACCTAGCAATATTCTACTTGCAGATCCCACATTTTATGTACCGAGTGACATAGATTTATTAATAGGCGCGGATGTCTTTTGGGATTTGCTAAAAGATAATAAAATAAAACTTCACACCGGTCCGTACTTACAAGATTCAATGGTAGGTTGGATTATATCCGGTCCAGTTTATAATAATAATCGTTTATTAGCGTCTAGCACGACAGATGTCCAGTGCAACTTGACGTTAGTTGATTCTCAATTACGAAAGTTCTGGGAAATCGAAGAAATACATATCCCTCCCGTTATTACTGAGGAGGATCGTTTTTTGTGAAGAGCTGTTCTTGCAGACTACCGAACGCGATCAGCACGGTAGGTTTTCTGTAAGAATGCCATTTAAAAAATCACCTGATTGTTTGGGTGATTCATATAATTCTGCTAAACAGCGTTTTTTATCTTTAGAGAGGAAACTAGATCGTTTACCACAGTATAAAAAATTGTATTGTGAATTTATGCACGAGTATGAGCAATTAAGTCACATGACATGTTTTGAGGATTTTAATGGTTCAATTAAACCGTATTATATCGTACCACACCATGGGGTATATCGTGAAAGTAGCGTAACAACCAAATTACGTGTCGTTTTCGATGCAAGCGCGACAACTTCTAATAATAATTCGTTGAATGATATTCAATACGTGGGCCCTAGGTTACAAAATGATATCTTCTCAATATTGCTTCGTTTCCGGCAATATCAATATGTTGCTTGCGCAGATATTGAAAAATTCTTTAGACAAACTTTAATCCATCCTAAACAACGTAACTTACAACTAATATTGTGGCGAACTGATAACAGCATGCCAATTCAAGTTTATCGTCTCAACACAGTGACGTATGGCACTGCATCAGCACCGTACCTAAGCAACCGTTGCTTGAAACAGTTGGCAAAGGAATGTAAGGATGACGTCATCGCTAGCGTTATCAATGACGATTTTTATGTCGACGATCTTTTGACGGGGCATGATCAGCGCGACATGTTGTTAGATATTTGCAATAAAACGTCCGCAATTCTACAAAGCGGTTGTTTCCCCTTAAGGAAATGGACTTTTAATTTTGATGTTACTTCAGAAAGTACTAAGGATTTATGTATTGGTGAATATTGTCAGTCTAAAACCCTGGGTGTTGGTTGGTCTAACAAGAACGATTTATTTAATTTTTCAACAAGTGTAGATAAAGGTTATAGTGATACGAAGATAACTAAACGTTTAATTATGTCAGTCATTGCACAGATTTACGACCCACTAGGATTATTGGCACCGGCTGTTACCACGGCTAAAGTTTTATTACAAAAATTATGGCTTGCTAAGATAAGTTGGGATGATGAAGTCCCAAGTCAAATTGCATGTGTCTGGTATAATTTTATTCATTCATTACAATATTTGTCTGAAATATTAGTGCCGCGTTATGTCATGTGTACTAATGCTTTAAATAAAGAGTTACATATTTTTACCGATGCTTCTCAGTCTGCCTATGGTGCATGTGCGTACATACGCTCACACTCTGATATTGATGAGTCGCAGGTTACTAGTCGATTATTATGTGCTAAGAGTAAAGTCGCACCAATTAAAGCGTTAAGTATTCCACGACTTGAACTATGTGGAGCTTTAGTTGGAGCTAAATTGTATAACAAAATCATAAACTCTCTTAGGCTGAAATTCGATAAGATCTATTTCTGGACAGACTCCACCATAGTTCAAGGCTGGCTTCGGACATCACCACATTTACTAAAAACATTTGTTCAGAATAGGGTTGTGCAAATCAACGAATTGACAAGCAACACTACTTGGTTGCATGTTAAAAGTAAGGATAATCCCGCTGACACATTATCAAGAGGTGTTCTCTTTGATTCGTTAAAGGAAGACAACACTAGTTTATGGTGGTGTGGTCCGACCTTTCTTCGTGAACCGACTTCAAGTTGGTTGACAACAAATACTAATGATATTGAGTTTATTCAGAGTAAGTTACCGGAATTAAAAGGTTCTAAAACTACAAATTTGTTAAATGTAGAAACTGATATTATAATTGATTTCGAAAGGTTTTCTTGTTTTAATCGTTTGCAAAGAACAGTCGCATATGTTTTACGTTACATTTCTAACTTACGTGCATCGCGCGTCGGTCAAGGTCGCATAACCGGTTCATTGACCGTGAGCGAGATTAATAGTTCGTTACTTTTGTTGACACGTTTAGTTCAATCACAATCATTCAGTAAGGAATATATTAACCTTAAAGAAAAGGTGCATTTAAACAATAAGTCTAGCAATAAAACATTAGGTTTAAGTATATTTTTAGATAAGGATAATATCATTCGTGTTGGTGGTAGACTTAGTAACTCAAATTTTGATTACGATAAGAAACATCCAGTGTTGTTATGCCGTAAACATCGCTTTACTTGGTTATTGTGTTCGTACGAACACAAACGTTTACTTCATGCTGGACCTCAGCTTCTTGTGGCTACCATGCGTGATAGATGGTGGGTGCTGGGAGCACGTAATTTAGCAAGGCTAGTGGTTCATAAATGTGTAACCTGCATTCGCATGAAAGGAAATACGTTAACTCCACACATGGGTGATCTCCCTGCCGAACGTTTAGAAGCTGGATTTCCATTCATGCGATGTGGTGTTGATTATGCCGGGCCAATATCTATATTGAATCGCAAAGGCAGAGGTTCACAACTTATTAAAGGATATATTTGTTTATACGTTTGTTTTGCTACCAGAGCTGTGCATTTAGAATTAGTTAGTTCTTTGTCCACTCAGGATTATCTATTGGCATTCAAACGATTCATATCACGACGCGGTAAGCCGTGTCAAGTTTTTTCCGATAACGGTAGGAATTTTGTTGGAGCTGAGAGGGAGCTTTCAGCTATATTTGAAAAATCAAACGAAATAATTGATTTTGCTAGTAGTCATAACATTAAATTTAGTTTCATTCCGCCTTATGCGCCTCACTTTGGTGGTTTATGGGAGGCAGGAGTGAAGTCGTGTAAGTATCACTTGAGACGTGTCGTAGGTAATGCTAAGTTAACTTACGAGGAGTTTAGTACGGTATTGACACAGGTTGAGGCCGTCCTGAACTCCCGTCCTATGTCACCTATGTCCGCAGATCCAAATGATTACCTTCCACTCACACCTGCTCATTTCCTAATCGGCCGACCGTTGACTGCGCCTGCCAGTGAGGACTTCACGACGACATCTACGACTGGCTGTCGCTACCATCGGCTGGAACAGCTGCGACAACATTTTTGGGAGCGGTGGTCAAAAGAATATGTGTCTGAGCTGCAACGCAGAACGAAGTGGGCACAAAATAAAGATGACATCGCTAAAGATAGTCTTGTCGTCATCAAAGAAGATAACCTGCCACCATTCAAGTGGAGAATGGGTAGGATTATTCGTCTATTTCCAGGGAATGATGGCGTTTCGAGAGTGGCAGAAATCCGAACATCTACGGGCACAATCAGGCGTGCTTCCTCGAAAATTTGTCCGCTGCCGGTTTCCACAAAAGAAGCCAGCGTAACTCCTGTTTAGTTGGAAGACGGATCTTCCAAGGCGGCCGGTATGTTGCGTCAAGCAGCACCATCTAATGGATTTCCATACATCCACGATCGACAGACGAGAGAGAGCGACATCTGTTGCTCAACTGGAGAGTTGCTTGCTCGCGACAGGCTCGAGGAAAGTCCGCCTGCCCGCGGGCTGCCCCGTGCAACGCCTGCGCCAGTGTGTTACCAAAAGCAGGACCGAGTGTACATAAATTGATAATGTAATTAAAAATAAATCATCATAAAGTTTTCAAAATTAGCCTTATTGAAGAAGCCCTGCCTGGCCCCCCTGTCTTCATGGCCAAAACATCAACAGTTTGCCTTGGTATCTTCTGCAGTCTTGAAATTCCGATTATGCCTTTGATTTCTTGGGAATATTCCTTAGTTTTACCCATTTTCTTCAAAAAATAAAACTCAGAAAGAAGTGAAAAACAAGAAAATATGATTAGACTTTAAGTACTGAGCTATGGAGAGCGTGTTTTCTGGTCAAATGACATCAGATAACTAACGTAATAATATTTGTAATAGTTACACTACATTTTAGTTATGTTTATTTCTCAATAACTAAATGAAAACAAAACTGTGACTTTAACTTCGAAGAAATTCCGACAATATCACTATTTTGGTTTTATCACCAGGAGTCGGCAAATAACAATAAGTTTACGATTTTACCGTACATAAATATTTGGCGGTGATATACAAACAATGAAACCTATTTTTTTTTTAATTTATTTATTTTACTATTTATGTACACACAACAAAACATTATATAGTTGGGGACATTATGATCATTGAGTACAAAGGTACTGCTTATTTCTTAAGAAATTTCTTCCAGCAGACCTTTAATGTATTGTTTGTAACTTAAGCAAAATGCAGGTGGCCAATACCAGCGGTAATGTATAGGAGAACATGTTTTTCAACTACTTAAATTTGTTCTTGGGATAATTCTGTCTTCTTTTTTCATCCCAACTACGGAACCCTTCATTGTGCGTGATCAGACACGCACTTATTTTTATTTTAAGTTAAAAATTGTTATGGAAGCCAAGGATGCGAGCCCGCCGCGCGCTTGACTGGTTTTTCCAACGTAGGCCGAAATCACCACATTCCAAACACCAGAATATTTTTTAACGAAGCCATCCTCCCTTCCTACAGGTCGTGGAGAACAGCGAAGGCTCCCGCACCACCCCCTCCCATGTTGCCTTCACCAAGGAGGGCGAGCGCCTAGTCGGTATGCCAGCGAAGCGCCAAGCTGTCACCAACAGTGGCAACACTTTCTACGCCACCAAGCGACTTATCGGCAGGCGTTTCGATGACCCGGAAGTTCAGAAAGATATGAAGAATCTTTCGTATAAGGTCGTCAGGGCTTCGAATGGAGATGCTTGGGTGCAGGGTAAGTTATTCCTTAGATTAACATAACGCTTCACCTTAAGAACTGAAGAGTGACCGTTTGCTGGCAGGCCATGTCTGTTCCATCTATGGAAGGCTTTATGGACAGTTAGCATAAATAAGCACCGCCGATCGGTGTCCGCGCCAGTGCGCGGTACACTTTTGCAGCGGTGCGAGAGTAGTCGCGGTACCAGCTAGTCGCGTGCCACTTGCACGCCGCTTTCCTAGAAACCGTGGCACATTACCTTTTATTCTATTCCACACAAAATAAACTATTTACTAAACTCAGGCCAGCGTACGAGAAAATACGTTAAATTGCAACTTATACAAATATCAACTTTAAACTCAAGTAATCTAAGTTGTTTTTTGAATGAAAAAACTATCGATAAATAATTTCTTAAAATAATTTTAGTCGCAACGGAAACTGAACAATACGCAATTAAGTTGAAAGTTTTTAATCCCAAAGCATGAAATTTATCTCGTCTCGTTGGCTTTTGTATAGTAGAACAGCTCTTTGTGAAGAAGCCCCTCTGGGGAGGCACTATCTCCATACCAAATTTTAGCACCAAGCTGTACTTCTGAATTCCTTCTTAAAGGGTGAGGGTGGGGTTCAGCATTGTCTTTGGGATGACACTTACAATGTCTCTGGTCTTGCGAATCTGTGGCCACTTACCATCAGCCAATCCACCTGCTTCTTTGTCATCAAATAACATCATCTCATAGCCTTTTTCCAACTATGCTGTGGCCAGCTTCCAGTCTAATCTGAACACCAGTTTTTCACATGGAGCGACTGACTATCTGACCTCCACAACACAGTCACCGGGTACCAAGCGATAGGGCAAAACTTGGGTAATCGGTGATAGTTTTGTTTTTTACTTGTAAAATTCGATTCATTGATCAGACTATTTTTTAAATTTACTGTGATATAGTAGACAAAATAAGTTTTGCTAACTTATATCTAAAAATGTGGCAAATACTATAATGATTGAAAAATGTACATTTATCAAGTCAGTAGTAACTTGGTAATAAAACACAATTATCTATCACCGAATAGCTGCATATCACGAATTAGCCAAGTTTTGCCCTACTCCTTGATAAGCCTGGTTGTCAGACTTTCAAGCTTCTTCAACTATCCATAATAATGACAGCCGGGACCGATGGCTTAAAATTCCTTCAGAGCCACGGAACCCTTGGACGAGATTTGACTGTTTGCCATAATAAAAACTAAATTTTATAATTTTCTCCTACAGGCACTGACGGTAAAGTGTACTCTCCGTCACAAATCGGAGCGTTTGTTCTGGTGAAGATGAAGGAGACTGCTGAAGCCTACCTGAACACTTCGGTCAAGAATGCTGTCATCACTGTGCCGGCTTACTTCAACGACTCGCAGAGACAGGCTACTAAGGATGCAGGTGTGTGGTAACACATTTTTATCAAGACTAGGATATTAGATTGAAATGTGGCAAAGGGATGCTAGAGTCGCGAACAGAAATTATTAGGATAATCGCTGTAAAAATTTTGAATTGCATGTTTCACTACATCCAAATGATCTTTTTAAGGCTAAAATATGTTCGGTGAGTGTGCTCAAGAACTCCACGACCTCATTCCGCCGGCCCCCTTCTACCATCGGACATCTAGACGCACTGCAGGTTACCATCCCTACCTAGTTGCTATTCCACCAAATTTGCACTAAGCGTTTCCAAATGTCTTTGGTGATGCACACAGCAAAGGAGTGGAACTCTGCCTGCATCTGTATTTCTGAATGCATACAACCCCGATCTCTTCAAAGTGAGAGTGAACAGGCTTCGTCTGGGTAAGCTCGCTCCATCGTCGACTATGTCTCTGTCACCTCTGACCGAGTCAAGAGCAAACCTATCTTAATTTAAAAAAATGTTAACTGCCAAAAAAACAGTCGAGAGATGTCGTGGGACACCCGGTTGTCACGAATCATTTCGCTGTATATTATGTATTAAATAATGGGGCGACTTAATTATTATGCTCTTTTATTGAACATGAACCCATACATACTATACAGGGTGTAAAGGACAGCCCTCCGCAAACTAACAGGGTGCATTCAGCTCCTTATATTGAATCATATTCCACCGAAAATATTCTCAGGAAAATTTTAATTTTTTTTATCGTATTTTTAGTTACTATTCCTTTAATTCAATGTAAAATAACATTCGCTGTACGCAGCGACTAATAATCAGCAACACATCTCTCCAAGTTAGATTTGCTCCAACATGTCATGCTTTCCGAATTTTGGAGCACATCTAACTTAGAGAGATGTATTGATGACTCTTATGATTATAATTATGTAAATACATATTTGTTATAGTCGATTTTGATCAACAAACAACCTGACACTATCCTGTAAATTGCAAAAAACCTAAAATAATTTGGATTTCGCGGGCTGCCATTCTGGATTCACCTTAAGGCGAAAGCGCCAGGTAGTCTGGTAAATTCAAATTTTCTTACGTTTTTTTTTTGCAATTTTCAAGTCAGTATTAGGTTGTATGTTGGTCAATATATGATTCGCAACCGAAAAAGTATGTATTTACAGATTTATAATAATTGAAGTCATCAATACAACTCTTTAAGACCAGGTAATTCTATTGAATGACTATCTCATGAAATCTTGACATAATCCTAATGGATTATAGTTGTATTACTGATTTTTATGATTATAATTCTGTAAATGCATATTTTTTACGGTCGCGAATGATACTTTAATCAATATACAACTTAATACTGACTTGCAAATTGCAAAAAACATAGAAAATTTGAATTTCGCGGGCTACCTGGCGCTTCCCCCTTAAAGAATGACATCGCTCAAAGAAAGCTGTCGAATCACCAGCTATTGAGAGTACCTAAGGGCCTCAGAAATCGGACATCAATGGTATAAGCACCGCCGATCGGTGTCCGCGCCAGTGTGCGGTACACTTTTGCAGCGGTGCGAGAGTAGTCGCGGTACCAGCTAGTCGCGTGCCACTTGCACGCCGCTTTCCTAGAAACCGTGGCACATTACATTTCCTTCTAAAATTTTTCATCAGTGTTCTTCATGCAACTGATATAATAAGCAAGGTTTAATTGATGTGGTTATTGTTTCCATCATTATGAAGAGAGAAAAAAACAGCCGCTCCCTTATTTTGACGAGTTACGCGAACTGTATGTATGGAGCTATTGACTTTTTTCCTTTATTTTGAGTGCAATTTTCAGGGTGTCCTTTTTGGTTTTCAGTAATTTCAATTACATTGGTGATCTACATAGCAATAGTTTTAACAAAAACATGTTGTCAACAGGTCAGATCTCTGGTTTGAACGTGTTGAGAGTGATCAACGAACCAACCGCAGCGGCCCTCGCATACGGCATGGACAAGACTGACGACAAAATGTGAGTATCACAAAATCTTTACTTTACACTAGCTATAATGCCCGCGGTTTCGCCCCCGTGGATGTCAATACATCCCTATTTAAATCGGATTTTGTTCACAATTTCATGGGTTCCATTTATTTTGTGCGGAACGGAAACCCTTATTCTTTTTCTAAAATAAAAGTATCCTAAGCGACTTCTTATGACATCAGCTATCTACCTATAACTATCCTGGAGAATTGGGCTACCAAATGGAAAAAGAATTTTTCATATCCGACTTTCTGTTCACCAGTGAAAGTACCGTCAAAATCGGTCCAGCCGTTTCGGAGATTAGCCGGAACAAACAGACAGACAGACAAAAATATTAAAATTTATTTTTTTGATACAAGTATATACTTTAATATGCATTTAGTAATAAGTTTTTATTTTGACATTACAAACGGACACGAATTTTATATGTATACATAATAACGTAAAGGCCAAATTAAAATTAAAACTGGTGAAACTTCACAGACATGACAGTATCGATATCAGATCACAAAAAATCGTATCCTATAAATACAGTGTGAGTCTTTATAATGTGCACATATCGAAATGAGGGAATCTATGCTTAATTTTATCGACGGAAAAAATGTTAAAAAAAATCTAAATATTTATTTATATTTTTTATGGATTTTTAAAAAAAATTGTTTGCTTTTGTGACCCCAGTGTATACAAAACTGTGTAACTTTTAAACTAAACGATTTATCACGATGAAACAAACTCTATAATGTTTGGAAGTAATTAGGTGTCGTCATAAAATAAAAATTATGGAAAAAAAATAGCCACATTTAAAAATAAACATTTTTGTTTGGCAAAAATCTGATTTTTTTTCATTAATTTTTACAAAAATTGTAAAATTTCTCAATAACATGCCCCCATCACCTTCTTTTTTTATAACTTTAAGTTATTCTTCATTGTATTAGGAACCTAACGGTAAAAATTGCATGTTTTTAACTCAACCCCAACATTTTTTATCAACTGTCAAAGAAAGGCCCAACGCATAGCTATTGTTTAGCAGGTAGATAAACTTTCTTTTGAATGTGCGCAGGTCGGGGAGGTAGGGCCAGCCAAAGGAACTTGAATTATGACAGATGTCAGACTGGCAGTCGCTCCGAATTATTCGCCGCTGCTACATGTGTTTCGGTACTTTCGTTCGCTGGACTTTCATAACTTTCGTTCGCTGCTACATGATGCCGCGTTTAAGTGAATTTTCCCCGGCACACATCGCCGACATACATTTTTATTATGGAGTGGGACAAGGAAGTGCCAGAGCTGCGCGCGCGGCTTACATAGCTGCGTATCCTAACAGGCAACCAGTGCCATCTGCCCGAAACTTCCAGGAAGTTCACAGAAGGTTGTCGATCACTGGACTTGGATCAAGTAGAGATCGTCGCGAGCCACCTCAAGTAATTATTGATGCGGCTACTGAACAAGCAGTATTAAGTGATTTGTTTGCTGATCCATCCATAAGTACTAGACGACTGGCTCTTCGTCACGGAATATCCCAAAAATCAGTGTGGCGTATTTTAAAGAAAGAAGGATTGCATCCTTATCACTATCAAAGGGTGCAACATCTACATGAAGACGTAGACTGGCGTCCAAGGTGTGTGATGTCCACATGGATTCAAAGAAAAACCAGAGCAAACCCAAACTTTCCAAGAAAAATACTATGGATGGACGAAGCGACATTCACTAGAGACGGTATTACTAACTGTCGAAATTTACACAGATGGTGCCGCGCAGGTGAAAACCCGAAACTGAAACGGTCATCTACTTTCCAAGTAAGATTTTCGATAAATGTTTGGGCTGGTCTTATCGATAACATGTTGATTGGACCAGTCATATTGCCGAGAACGTTGACTGGTGAAAGATTTTTAAGTCTATTGAGAGATGATATGCCTCAGTTATTGGAAGATGTCCCACTGGCTGTGCGTCAAAGGATGTTTCTTCAGATGGACGGATGTCCTGCCCATTACGCTACAAATGTAAGAAGATTTTTAAACGAAAATTATCATGACAAATGGATCGGCCGGCAAGGACCTGTAGGGTGGCCTGCGCGTTCACCCGATTTGACGCCCCTTGATTATTTCCTATGGGGGACCATGAAGCAACGCGTCTACAGTACCCCCATCAACAGTGAGGCCGATTTGCGTGACCGCATAATAAACTGTGCGAATGATATTCGCAATGATCCCGAAATGATAAGGAGAGCGACACACCAAATTCTAATTCGCGCGGCTTTGTGTTTACAACAACGAGGTGGACATTTTGAGAACCTGATGCATTAAATTTTGTATTTAATAATAAATGGGTTTCAATTGAACTCTTTTGCATTAATTATCATCCCAAACAAACCACCCTTATGAGAACAATACGATTCCGCGTTCGGAGTGCCATCTTTGAAACGACCCGCGCGCATTCACAACAAAGTTAACAAAAAAAGTTTATCTACCTGCTAAACAATGTGCGTAGCTATGCGTTGGGCCTTTCTTTGACATTTGATAAAAAATGTTGGGGTTGAGTTAAAAACATGCAATTTTTACCGTTAGGTTCCTAATACAATGAAGAATAACTTAAAGTTATAAAAAAAGAAGGTGATGGGGGCATGTTATTGAGAAATTTTACAATTTTTGTAAAAATTAATGAAAAAAAATCAGATTTTTGCCAACAAAAAATGTTTATATTTGATTATGGCTATTTTTTTTCCATAATTTTTATTTTATGACGACACCTAATTACTTCCAAACATTATGGAGTTTGTTTCATCGTGATAAATCGTTTAGTTTAAAAGTTACACAGTTTTGTATACACTGGGGTCACAAAAGCAAACAATTTTTTTTTTTAAATCCATAAAAAATATAAATAAATATTTAGATTTTTTTTAACATTTTTTCCGTCGATAAAATTAAGCATAGATTCCCTCATTTCGATATGTGCAGATTATAAAGACTCACACTGTATTATAAACTAGCTTCTACCCGCTACTTCATCCGCGTGAAATTTCTTGTTCCCTGACCCACCGCGTCGCATAGCGCATCGCCTGCCCGCGACATTACTTCTTGTTCACTTAGCGTTCTTTCTGACAATCAATCAACAATCTTCCCAAGGGTTTCATAGTAAAATAGCGAGAAATCGGGGTTTAAATGCAAATGTTCCGAAAAGAGGCGGGGCCGCGTGTTAAGGCCATCGGCAGACTTGTCTATTTTGACGTTTGACAGCTCGTCAGTTGAAGGGTTAATTTAATTTGAACTTCACAGAACTCTTCAGAACAACTTTAAACTTAAAATTAACCTCCACATTTTGTCACCAGCATCGCCGTATACGACTTGGGAGGCGGTACCTTCGATATCTCAGTGCTTGAGATCCAGAAGGGCGTGTTCGAAGTGAAGAGCACCAACGGAGACACCTTGCTTGGTGGCGAGGACTTTGACAATGTCATCGTCAACTTCTTGGTGGATGAGTTTAAACGTGACGTAAGTAAAACATCGTTTTATTGTAATCTTTCAGCATTCTAACTAAAATTCTAGACAAAGAATTAATGTAGGGAACAGCAGATTTTTTTCACAATTTCAGGTTTGATCCCATAGTAAAAGTTGTTCATAATAATGAGTAATGACCCCTTAAAAGGTCCTGCGTTAATTCCGGGACATGGTGTCTGGAGAATCCTCTGAAATTTTTATGTTTTCACTATAGGATCAGTTCAAACAGCAGCAAAATGCTCGAGCATGCTCTTTTCTGTAAAGTTGTGAGTGGACATATCTCTTGCACACTATTTTGAACTCCATTTTAGTTGTTTTAGTTCATTATCAATGTATCAACGACAAACAGCTCCAGCATTCTGCTCTGTCTGCGCCTGACCACTTGATGACAATGAAAACTTGATAATTATTTCCTGTTTGTAAATGACTAAAGATGACTAATATAAAGCAATAATAATTAATCTCCGGTAACAAATAATCAAAATTCTGAAGTTATTTATGAATAAGTATCTACCTAACCACGTGAATTACGGTGGTACAGTTTACACGGACGTAAAAATATCGCGCACTGGATTTTCAACTCTCTGTGTTGAGCCGAGCATTACGAATCCAACAGAGTGCATTCTAGCGCTTCGATTAAACACACTGTTAGATTTTTAACTCTCGGCACTAAGCAGAGCGTTGAAAATCCAGTGCGCGAAACAAAATCGCCGCGATATTTTTACTATCGTGCGAACGTCAGCTACCTATAATTGATTGCGCTTATGGTCACGCTTATTAGTAGACTTTGACCTTACTGAGAAACAGTACATTTTTCTAGTAATTATTTTATCAATGCGAAGTATTTTGAGAACCGTACTGATTGTAGGTTATAGCCGGCGTGCAAACAGTTGAAATATGCCCAAAGTGAAACTTAGCTTTAGTATAAGCACCGCCGATCGGTGTCCGCGCCAGTGTGCGGTACACTTTTGCAGCGGTGCGAGAGTAGTCGCGGTACCAGCTAGTCGCGTGCCACTTGCACGCCACTTTCCTAGAAACCGTGGCACATTATATTTTCATGCTATATCTAATTTCTAGCCTAAATCATAGACCAAGTAATAATATTACTTAAAGAAGCGAAAAACCCGCTCCAATCGCGATCATAATCACGCTATTATTATTATTACTTTGTTGTAAACTGTTATCCTAAACTTAGATTTCCTATTTACAGCAAGGCCTGGACATCCGTAAGGACGCGATGGCCATGCAGCGTCTGAAGGAGGCCGCTGAGAAGGCCAAGATCGAGCTGTCAGGCTCCCTGCAGACCGACATCAACCTTCCGTACCTGACCATGGACACTTCTGGACCTAAGCACATGAACCTCAAGGTAAAGACAACCTTTTAGACAACAATAATCTTTTATTTATTGCCATCACCAGCAAAATTAAAACTTACAATAAGGATGATGCCTGGCTAAAAAAAAATCTATTTAGTCTGTCAGTCAAATAATAATAGTAAATATTAGACACGTATTTTTTGCTTTGTCATATTAATAAAAAATTACTTAGATAAAGCGCGTTAAAGTTGGGGAGTGGGGGCTTGCTACGTCACAACTCAGTATAAAATCTAGCAAAGCGTGACGTCATTCCACATTTTAACTCAAAAGATGCCCATCCATAGATAAAGGTTACCCGTCTCTCCATTATTCTATTGCTTACTGTAGGGTGCATACCCGGTAGGTCCATATCTTATGGGCACGTCTTCCCCACTATGACCGCGCCCCCCGGTCTACTCCTTGATATGCAATGGCCTATGTAGCCCCATGAAACATGAGGCTACAGGGGCTAGTGTGAATCTTTGGGTTCATTAATGTATCGCCGTAATCTTTTGATCACGTAAAAAAAGAGAAAAATACATGTTCAATATTTTTTAACAATATACCTGATGGACAAAAAAATTGTTAGTCATCATCCCTATTAAAAAGATGCTTTGTTGGTCTAGTAGTAGCATGCACTCCTTGTGGTCCTGGGTTCGGTGCCCAGGCTGCAGGTTGGACAAAGTGTTATTGGGTTTTTCTTTAGCAATTCCTTAGTAGCAGCTGTGGTCTGGATTTGTGAGTTGATGGCAGTAAGGTCACTTTGTATTGTATGGGATTAAAATCGGAACCAACCAATATTCCGCGAAGTGGTCAGCACATGCTGTGCTGTGCTAACCACTTTGCGGAATTCAACTGTGATGTTAGTTAGAGCACTTTGTGAACGAAGTCGTCAGGTTACATGATCAGCCTATAATGTTAACACTGCTGAGACAGGCTGCTGTATGGTTCACGTACAAAGTATCAAACTGTACATGCAGCAACCTATTTACTTTCTTCACTTATAATAGCTTTATACATATTCTTAAGTTAGTTGACAAGTTACCGGATTGGCATCCAATCTTTACTTGTAAATCGGGCTACTTAATCGGCTTCGGGCTTTCGAGTGTCACTAAATCCGTGGTTTCCGTCAACTCGCCTAAACTAACTTTTAACTACTTCTTAGGTGCCTATCACTTCACACTGTCGCAGTGGTAACGGCCGTGATTTACGAGATCGTAGGTTCGAACCCAGACAGGCGCTTTACTTTGTGTAAATTATGTCATCAATACTGCTCTCAAAACGGTGAAGGAAAACATCGTGAGGAAACCGGGGCATGTCCTAGAACCAAAAATTCGAAGACTTGTGATATGATTACGGCCCACTCCCTCTCACAGAGGAGGCGTGTGTCCCAGCAGTGGGAACATTATAGGCCGATTATCCTATGTTTAAATCCCTTGTAACAGGGCTGATTTTAGACTCCACCGGCCGGCTTAAGCACCTTAACAGCACAAGCCGATGTCTGTCCCTCATGGCTGACTAGGCGGTCTATCAGACGGGTGCCAGATTGAACTGGGGTTATATTCCCCGGCCCTGTCTGTACAAGGTCGGGTTATACGCTCACACACATTTTTATTAACGTAACCAAAAAAGCTGCGTCGTTTGGTCTGGTGGTAGGGTTTATGGACTCGGTAGGATGTGATAATACATCCCATACATACTAAAGAAGCGATGGATACATAGTGTGTATACAAAGGCTTGAAAGGGGGGGTGGGGTGTCTTGTAAACCGACGTTAGTTGAAAATTCAAGTGTGTTTTTTCGACGGGCTGGAATACACTGTTGGATTCTCAATGCTCGGCTCAACACCGAGAGTTGAAAATTCAGTGCGCGATAAAATCCCGCCGCGATATTTTTACGTCCGTGCTACATCGGCGAAGAGTCAGTCTACACCAAAGGGAAAATTCCTCGCGGATGCTCGAGTACTTTTAAATTTCACTTAATAAGTAACTGTATCAAGTTTGAGCAACGACGAATTTCGTATAAAATTTAAAAAAAAAAAGTCATTTGAAAAAACAGGGTCTTGTTATTGGGCCTAAATACGTAGCGGACGGCCCCACGGATCCGCCATTTTCGTATGTTTAACTGTCTGCCTAACACCCTGTTTAAACGGCCTCAAAGTTACGGCTGTCCGTAAAACCAGCGTCTTTGATACAGTCAAGTCAATCATCCATCAGATATTTAGCGTCTGTTATGACGGCATCTATTTCTTAGGAAGCCTGAACTTATTGCTTGTTTTTTTTTTTTTTACCGACCCCGTGTAATTTGTGATAAGGGTGTGGCGGCATAAGGAATATGATGATAATAATGAAGATTTTTAATACAAACCTCGATCCAACAGATGACCCGCTCAAAACTGGAATCGTTAGTCGGCGACCTGATCAAGCGTACGGTAGCTCCGTGCCAGCGCGCCCTACAGGACGCCGAGGTGCAGCGAGCTGATATCGGTGAAGTGCTGCTGGTGGGCGGCATGACCCGCATGCCCAAGGTAAGCACACCGTCTGATCCTGATGCTCTGACCTCACAAAAGGGCATTTTAATAGCTGTTGGTGTCAGATTTACCAAAAATAATGAAATTTCTGTGGCTTTCTATGAGCGAATGATTCGGGATGTGTCAGCTCACAATTATCTCGGTTTTGACACTTCGTGCGCGCCCCTAGGTACGGTGAAGGTAAATATTACGATTTAAATCATTGTTCGCAAGTAACTGTGATTATTTTTGCGTTTAAAAACCAGAAATATATGAATTAAATGCGCCATGATGTGGAAGGTAAAATCTCCGAAACATTGTTTTGGTGGTAAGCATTAATTTTCGTGCGGTTTTCTGAATCTTTAACCGATTTCAAAAAAGGAGAAGGTTACGCATTCGGCGAGGTTTTTTTTTCAATTATGTACGCCGTTTTCTCCGTGACTAATGAGCCGATTTACATGATACTTTTTAGTCACGATTGGCACAATGGTTGAAGATTGGCTGCTACGCTTATTAAGACGGGTTCGATTCCCGCACGGAACAAATATTTGTGTTTATTGCAGTAAGTCAGCACACACTAATATTGAATTTATTACAATACTAAGCACCTTAACAGCACAAGCCAATGTCAGTCCCTCATGGCTGACTAGGCGGTCTATCAGACGGGTGCCAGATTGAACTGGGGTTATATTCCCCGGCCCTGTCTGTACAAGGTCGGGTTATACGCTCACATACATTTATTGATACACATCAGTCTAATATACAGGGTCAAATTAAATTAGCTAGCTTAACTCCAGAGACGTTATGGGTATCAATATCTAAACATGATAAAACAAAAAAGAAATCTATTTGATGATGTTATTTTTGGGGTCATCAACAACCGGTAGTGTAGTCACTTAAAATATCTGGGGGCCAACCACCACCTCCTAAAGCAGTATTATTTAATGTTACTTTAGTGTCAGAAAGAGATGAAGCTATACAGGACGTCTAGCTTCATCTCTTTCCCACACTCAAGTAAGATTACAATAATACTGCTTTAAGAGGTGGTGATCTAGCTCCTGTTTAAAAATCCGTTTTTTTTTGTGTAAACTACAGATGTGATGGGTATTGCTAAAACAGATTTATCAACTTCATAACACACACACACACACACTTCAAAGTAACAGTTTAGTAACAACAGTAGCAGACTGGCAGTAGTGACCAGCGGTCATTGACCCAAAAAAAAAAAACATCTTTTTTTTTTTGTCGTGTCCCCATCATGTCTCCGGAGTTTCGCTAGCTAATTTAATTTGACTGGGAAAGTAAAAAAATTAGGTGGGGGTTTCTTGTGTCATAGTGGCACAAACTAATGTCATTGGTCATGCCATATGGTAACTATATTAGCTAGCAAAGTTGTATAGCAGGGCTTGGCGTGCCTTTTATTAACCGACTTCATAAAAAGGAGGAGGTTCTCAGTTCGTCATCTTTTGTTTTGTCTGAAACGGATACTTCCTAGGTGTGGTCCCATATAAATTTTATTATCTTTGCTTGGAGAGTTTTGAGTTAGCTTCAATAATACGTATTTTTCTCACTTCTATGTGGATGATTTTATAATAACTTCCTGTCACTGTAATTTACATAGCGAGTAGTGAGTATTCGAATTTGTGTGGGATAGGTACCACAACTAAAAAGTGAAAATAAAAACTTTTTACAAAAAAAAAAAAAAAAACAACGGGGTTCAAAAAAAAAACGACAGTGAAATATTACTTTAATTTCGGAAGACGATGGCAAAAGACTAAAAGACAAATCCAAAGACACCGACTTCCGAAATTAAAGTGTTATTTTTCACTTTGTAGTGTTTTAAAAACTTTTTCTTGACTTTAGACTTCATTGACCATCATTTAGGGGGGTGAAAGTATCATTTAATATTTAAACAACTTTTACCACAAGACCCACTCTGAAACTTGAAAAAAAAAGTCTTCTGTTTCGTAGAAAAATGCAATTCTTACCAGAAAGGAAACTTTTTTTTTTTCTCTATTTCAGAGTTGACCTGCAGTAAAAGTGTGTATGTATGTCCGTGTCTCCACCGTTACGCCATTCTTTGACACTAAAACCAATCCACAAAGAAAATTCAACATCAATTTCCACCCTGCAGGTACAAACAACAGTTCAAGACATCTTCGGCCGCAGCCCCTCGCGCGCCGTTAACCCTGACGAGGCCGTCGCCGTCGGCGCCGCTGTGCAAGGCGGAGTCCTAGCCGGTGACGTCACCGACATCCTGCTACTTGACGTTACACCTCTGTCGCTGGGTATCGAGACCCTAGGAGGAGTCTTCACCAAGCTGATCACCAGGAATACCACTATACCGACCAAGAAGAGCCAAGTTTTCTCTACCGGTGAGTTTTTGTTACTAATATCTTGGTGATAGATTTCACTCCTCTGTCGCTGGGTATCGAGACCCTACGAGGAGTCTTCACCAAGCTGTTCACCAATACCACTGTACCGACTAACGGCCGAACCCAATAACCTATTTTCAGTAAAAGAGATCGCTATTGATGGTAAACAGTATAATTCTATCTGTCCTTATGTCAGGATTCCATAATCTCTTATAGATTAGTGGTATGTTAAAACCATAGATAGATAGGTTTTACAACTTGTAGTATGCTAAAACTGGTGATAGATAGGTTATTGGGTTTGGACGTATGAAGAGCCAAGTTTTCTCTACCGGTGAGTTTGGAAGAAATACCAATACGAGTATGATTAATGTGGATAATATTAATTGACTAAGACTAAACATGTAGAGAGTTAAGGCTGACTTTTACCAAATCGGAATGGCTAAAATATGACTCGAACATCAAATAGTTTTTAGTTTTTACAATTCAAATTGCTTGCATGTAATATCGGTAGTCTCCATGGTTTGAAATGGAGATATATATTTATAAAATATTAATTTTCGATTTAATTTTTTATGAAAGAAAAAAAGTTAGTTCTGTTATTCTAATAAAACAAGATAAGATTAGTTTAAATTGTAACATATGTATATGCCGTTACTGCTTGAATCTTGTAATTAAAAATAGTAAAAAAAAGAACGTATTTTAATCTATAAGACCTTCGTTTCAATGTATCTACCATATAAATAACCAATCAAACTCCCCACAGCTGCCGACGGCCAAACCCAAGTCGAGATCAAAGTCCACCAAGGCGAGCGTGAGATGGCGGCTGACAACAAGTTGCTGGGGCAGTTCTCGCTGGTCGGCATCCCGCCCGCGCCGCGCGGCGTGCCACAGGTCGAGGTCACCTTCGACATCGACGCCAATGGCATCGTGCACGTGTCTGCGCGCGACAAGGGCACCGGCAAGGAGCAGCAGAGTGAGTAAACTAAGATATATATATATATATATACCATTGGGCTCTAGAGTATCCGTGGAGTTTCTTGCCCTTTTATCTCCATAGGAACCTATTACGCTTTGGAATGGGCAACGCTTCATCTTTCGACTCCTTGACAATTCAAAATTGCCCGTGAATGGTTTGAGTTTGATAAATTCACGCTATCATTAACTGCAAAGAGGTAATTTTACTGGGACAAGAGGACTGGCTAGGAGCGGAAGGGTAAATAAACTAAGATATACTATTTATTATCATCATCAACTTAGCCTATCGCTGTCCATTGCTGGACACTGTGATAGAGTAGCAGAGTGAGTACAGTATCATCAATATACCCTCTTAAGACCTTATGTGCACTTACATTTGTTGGGAAAAAAACATGTGATAACGACATCTATTGACATCATCGAAAACTAAAACGTTTCTAAAGCAAAGGAGGTTCAAAGAAAAATCACTTAAGCACCGAAGTGCACATATGTGTACCCATTTTTTTTCTTCTTTCTAATAGTAATAAAAAAAAGTTAAACAAATCCTGAATTTTATATTAACCTAAAAGAACTCGAAATGAGCATGAAATACTTTCTTACTCATTTTTTTTTAAGTGTAGGTATTAAGAGGATATTAGCTTTTGCCCGCGACTTCGCCTGCGTGTAGCGTCCTACCGAGATAAAAAAGTATCGTACACCCAGGTCATGATCTACCTGTGTGCTAAACATCGATTTTCGGGTAAGTCGTTCAGGCATGAAAAGAACGACAAATAAACAGACACACTCACTTTCCCATTTATAATATTAATAAGTTAGTATGAGCACCGCCGATCGGTGTCCGCGCCAGTGCGCGGTACACTTTTGCAGCGGTGCGAGAGTAGTCGCGGTACCAGCTAGTCGCGTGCCACTTGCACGCCGCTTTCCTAGAAACCGTGGCACATTATAATTCATTATGTTCTATTTCAAATGTATCTGATTATGAATTTATGACTTATCATTCATCTTTTGCCCCCAAACAGTCGTGATCCAGTCATCGGGCGGTCTATCCAAAGACGAGATTGAGAACATGGTGAAAGCCGCCGAACAGTTCGCTGCCACAGACAAACAGAGGCGCGAGCGAGTCGAGGTATCCAACCAGGCCGAGGGTGTTCTACACGACACTGAGACCAAGATGGACGAGTACAAGAACCAGTTGCCACAGGAAGAGGTGAGTTGATTATCTACAAAAGTCATCATCTGCTTAGCTTCCGAACTATGTTGAGGTCGGCTTCCAGTCTAACCGGATGCAGCCTGAATACCAGTATTTAATGGAGCGACTATCTGACCTCCACAGCCCATTTACTGGGTGCATACCCAGATTAGTGTCTGAAATGGTCCTTGGATATCGACGCCAACAGCATCGTACACTTGTCTACTAGGGATAAGGGCACCGGCATAGAGCAACAGAGTTAGTGGACTGAATTAGGCAGAACTAAAGAACGGAATCTTGATCTCAAGCCATTATTCGAGATTGAATTTCCTGGCAAGACAGACTAATAAATATAATTAATAAAATAGTATGAGCACCGCCGATCGGTGTCCGCGCCTGTGCGCGGTACACTTTTGCAGCGGTGCGAGAGTAGTCGCGGTACCAGCTAGTCGCGTGCCACTTGCGCGCCGCTTTCCTAGAAACCGCGGCACATTACATTTTCACTACTTACTATATGTTCGTGTTGTGGTCCTATACCGCGGGAGGACGACAGCACAAGTCTCTGTATATAGGGTGACTGGTAATTAGTGACCGATACTTAAACACATGATTGTACTCATGATAACAAACAACTTTTAATAAGGGACCAAATCTGAAATCGCGAAAAAAAAATCTGTTATGTTATGCGAACATGTAGGGTACACAAAATGTAGGGAACAGCTGATTTTTTTTTCGCGATTTCAGGTTTGGTCCCATAGTTAAAGTTGTTTGTTATCATGAATACAATCTTGTGTTTAAGTATCGATCACTAATTACAAGTCACCCGATAGACATTACTAATAATCACACCCACAGACCGACCTCCGCAAGCGTAATAACTTAAGGCGAAAGCGCCAGGGTAGCCCGCGGAATTCCAATGTTCTTACGTTTTTTGCATTTTTCAGGCCAGTATGAGGTTGTATGTTGATTAAAATATGATTCGCGGCCGTAACAAATATGTGTTTACAGAATTATAATCATTAAAGTCACCAATACAACTTTATGACCTAGTAATCCTATTGAATGACTATTTCATGAAATCTTAACATTTGAGGGTTATAATAACTTACGGAGTTGTATTACTGATTCTAATGATTATAATTATGTAAGTACATATTTGTTACGGTCGCGAATCGTACTTTAATCAACATTCGCCCAGACACTGAGCTGGAAATTACAAAAATCGTAAGAAAATTTGAATTTCGCGGGCTACCTCAGCACTTCTCCTTAACCTTGATCGACCCGTGCGCCCCAAGGCCACATAAAAAATTGTGACAACAATTAACATTCTTCTTTCACGCACAGTGCGACAAACTCCGTGAAGACATCGTGAAACTCCGTGAGCTGCTCGCGAAGAAGGAAACAGCTGACCCAGAGGAGATCCGCACCGCAACCAGCACACTGCAGCAGGCCAGTCTCAAGCTCTTCGAGCAGGCCTACAAGAAGGTAAGCACAGCATAATGTTCCCACGGCTGGGACTCAGGCCTCCTCTCTGTGAGAGGGACTGGGCTGTCTACCATGGAATGGGCAACTAGCTTCATCTTCCTGACTGACCGACTCCTTGATAATTCAAAAGTGCCCACAATTGGTTTTAATTGAAGTAAACGCTTTGAGTTTGAGTTGTGTTTGACTACGCGGGCCCAGTGTGAGTGGCTTTCAGCACAACAAACAACAGGTTAAAACATAACATCACTCCTGTACTCCCCGAAGGGTTATTAGGCAGAGGTGTACCATAGTACACCCATACAGATAAAAACTGTCTAAGAAAAACAACTCCAATATTACTAGGGGGTATGCAAGACCGACCGGAGTATTGGCGGCATCTAATAGATTTCACAGTTTTTTTCCATATATTATTATCTCTTACCAGTTATCAACTTTGTGTTCCTTCCTAACCATATCATCACGACACATTCCTTCTGTCTTTTCTAACCGTACCTTCAAACTTCACACTTTATTCCTCATATTCATTGGGAAACAATCTTACGCAGCAGTCTCCGGGAACATTTATTCTGATGTTGTGCCTTTGTTTCCAATTAATACGCGGATTTACTTGTCACTATTTTCTATAGTCGACCTCGTAATAGGTATGATTAAAAAATTTTTTTGTCCGTCAGATAGATTAATAAAAAAATTGGACACGTATTTTTTCTTTTTTTACGTAATCAATAGATTACGGCGATACATTGAGTTAAAATGTGGCGTGACGTCACGCCTTGCTAGATTTTATACTGAGTTGTGACGTAGCGAGCGCCACTACAACTTTAATGTGTTTTATCTAAGTAATTTTTTATTAATATGGTAAAGCAAAAAATACGTGTCTAATATTTTTTTTATTATCTGACTGATGGACAATTTTTTTTTTTTACCCAGGCAGCATCCCTGTTCTTTTAATCATCCAAATCACTTGTACGTCGTGAAAGTCTGTTTGTCAGACAGTTTCAACCTTAGTCAAATTTCAATTTACTGGGATTTTTTTTCAAAGGTGTAATTGTATTTCGAGGTGGACTATAAAATTAAATATCCTACCATACATGCATACCTTAGTTTTGAAATATCACTAAACCATAGATTGTTTCACTAGTTCCTGAGAAAATTACTAACAAAACCACGCACACATTTGAGCCATCTTGCCTTCTTAAAAGCCGGTTGGTCAAGCACGTGTGCTAAATTGAAAGTAGTCGCTATATCAAACGGCTTAGCTCTGAGAAGCGAGCTGATGATCTGTGATTACTACACAGTACTTACAAAGACTCCTCTATCAATCTGTCTAACCTTTTCCCATCTACGTTGAAGTCGGCTTTCAATCTAACCGGATGCAGCTGAATACCAGTATTTTACATGTAGTGACAGCCTATCTGACATCTGCAACCCAGGTACTGGGTAACACGATACTTCGTTAAGGTTATCCTAGTCGCTCATTCTTCCATATTAACGCCGTATGGAGTTTTCTCCAGTGTTTGACAGTGTACATTAAAAATTATATCTACTTGCCTCGTCATTATCTAGCCGCCCTGTACGTAAACAGAATTTAAAAAAAAATGGTTTGAAAGTTATGAGCGTCGAAACTTCCATATTTCAACTCTAATTTTAACGCATCTTTGGGCGTAAATCAATAACTCCCGGAGTATGAAAATGGCAAAATTCAAGAATTCAAATAACTTTATTTTGACCTAGCTGTGCCCCGCGACTTCGTTCGCGTGGACGTCGTAAGATACACAATATACTAAAATAACAGCCACATTTTAATAAAACTCCCTCGTCCCCCGACCCGTCACGTTGAATCGCCTGCCCGCGCTTTTACCTACTTCGTTTTCGCTTAGGGTTCTTTGAGTTTTTTTCTTTTGCTCGGCTCCTAAGGGTCGTAGCGTGATGTTAAATAGCCTATAACTATCCTCAAGAATCGGGCTATCAATGCAAAAAGATTTTTTTAAATCCGACTTTTTGTTCATAATTTCACGGGTTTTAATTTTTTTGCACGGAACCCTAATTATTTTTCTAAAATAAAAGTAGCCTAAGTTACCCGCCGTAACATCAGCTATCTGCCAGTGAAAGTCCCGTCAAAATCAGTCTAGCCGTTTCGGAGATTAGCTGGAACAAAGTCAAAAATTTTAAAAATTGCTTTTTGTTATGCATTTTAGTAAAAAACTGTTATTTTGACATTAAAAACAGACACTTTAATTTTATTTATTTGTAAATATTTTATCTCCAGATGGCAGCCGAACGCGAAGGCCAGCAGCAGACAACCCAATCGACTGATCAACAGAATCAAGAAAAGAAAGAAGAAAAGAACTAAGTAACTAACACTCAGTTGAGTTGTACTCGACTAAGTGCCACTTAGTTGTGTTGTACTCCCACTTCTCGACTAGCGCGGTATGCTCGCATCAGTGTACAGGAATGATAGTCGATCGGTTTTATAATAAAGTGCCGTAATTATTAGGAGAGACTGAAGGGTAATTTACGTCATAGTCTATAAATAGTATTATAATACACAGTCGGTTTTCGTGTTTGTCAGTGTGTGCGCTTAGTTCTTCTAAACTGCACAATGGATTTTGATGCAGTTTTCACCATGATTTTGAGAATTTATTCCGGGAGGTTTATGTGTATAATACATTAATATTTGACTTAAATATAGCATAGAAAGCAGGGTTACTTATGAAATATTTTACCTGAGTACTAATTTCTAGCTTAATATTAATATGACGTAAATTATCAACCCTAAAGTATTCGCTAACCTAATAATGTATGTTTAAGTACTTAGTATAGAGTGGCGTATAAAGAAGAATGTCTCTTATTGGCCGGCTTCGCGTCATAAAGCTCACTTCTGATTAATCGATTTCACTCCATACTAATACTTTCATGGTATGCTTGAAACAAATGATTTTTTTTTTTTTTGGTAGAAACTCCAGTTAAGATTGGTAAGGTTTTGAGCGAGAACTAAGGGTCGAAAGATGTCCATTGCTGGACATAGGGGCTCCCCTAAGCGTCGCCATAACGGTCCTGTGCTTCTCGCGTCCAGCGGATTCTTGCGGCCATCACTTAGGTCATTGGTTCACCTTGTGGGTAATATATTGAGTTTTAAAAAACCCTAAAGATAACGACTAGCAATTCGTAGGTAACTCATCATAAGTCTAGCCTTTTATCAGTTATGTAGAGGTCCTCCTAGCATCTTGCCGGCCCTTTTTCCTCGTTCACCAACTTACCAATGTTAGCTGCAATTGTTATGAAATTAAGATGTTTGTATGAACGATTCATCCCTACATTTCATTTAAGGGTAGGCTCAAATTATTGTCTACCTACGCGCTAGTGTTTCATCGAAAACAACTCTATACACAGTGGCCCAATGTGGTAGCATTTGTCAAATCTCTGTTGTTCCATGTCTCGTTTGTCAGTGCTAAAAAATAGATATAATATGTACAAGAAAAACAGGGACAAGGCATTTTAGCTTTGTGTCTGGGATGGCAACGCATCTGCGTTGTCTCTGATATTGCAGATACACTGGCGGTGTTAACTAACCACTAGGTAAGTAGCCTGCTAGTTTGCCATAAAATAACATTAAAAAAAATATGTGACTGACGATTTCTGAACAGTGAACGAAACTGAACCGTCACGCTCGGGTCGGTGACGCTGAATCGGGTATACTCGACTCATACAAGTTTTCACTTGTATCGTGTGGTCATAAGCACACCTAGTTTTTTTTTTTTTTTTTTCTAGAGAGATGTGGACCAAAAATGTTATCAAATTGAGTCCGGTGTAATGAGTCGGACTGCCACACATAGGTATAATAAAATATATTATTTTATCATACCACTGCGTAGCTACAAACATACCTATCACAGAAAATGCATAATATTGTATCTACAAAAATTCCAGTAGGCCAATATTTCACATTTTCCTATCACATGTAGACGCCATTTTTAATTTAGACATTAGAATTAAATATTAAATTGTTATTTAGTGTAAATGGGCTCGTGGTTTCCTAGTAGTGTAAGATAGGACTTGCAGCCGTTATTTTTATTAAATTATAAATAATTTAACTTTATTTTTTTGAATTATTATCTCCCGAAGTCCTTTGTCATCCCTTGTTGAAATTATACCTCTTCAGATCACTATAATACATTATCTGCTGGGAGTCAATCCTTGCACCATGTAAATTGGGCTTAATTGCTACACTAAAGCCGGATTTACATTACGAAACTAGTTGCGCAAAATTACGTTGTTCATTGATAGTTTCACGTGTAAATAATTATCTGTTTACACGTGAAACTATCAATGAATCTAAGTTTGTGTAGCTAGTTTCGTAATGTAAATCCGGCTTTAGTAAAACGCGGTGACATTTGACGTAAAAACATTGCGTACTCCGCCTACTTTATACTGTTACTGCTTCTAATCCTAAAATGGTTTTTTCACCCAAATTATTATAAAATAATGACCGCAAGTCTCATCATTGAATTTAGGCTGTTATCTCAGTACTAAATTACAGTGCTTGGCCGTAAATATGGCACACAGAGTTTTAGAAAAAAAGTTCGGGTATGCATAGCGTCGTCTTGTCACGCCTACCTATGTGACACTTTCTCAAGCCGGGTGTGTAATGTTAACGATTGGTAACTGTACTATATTTTGCATACGCTACATAATTTTGAAACAGCATTTCAGTTGGAATGCACAATATAGTTTAACACACGTATACTAAAATTATGTAGCGTATGCAAAATATTACTTCTGTTTCACAAAAACGCTGAGATATATTAGTGGTGATATCAACGCATCAGGACTAATGCATTTAAGTTTAGTATTACAATAAAAGAAATGTGCCCCCGACATTGCCCGAAAACAAACGAAAATTCACAATGTTTTTCTGTTAAATATTCGAATATTTATCTCGAGTAACTACAGTGCTAAAAGGATCTTTTGGCGTTGACAGTGGCCCTGTTGGTAAAAAATGTGTTTTGTTTTGTGAAATGTACTGAAAAAACAAAATGGCTGCGTTAGTTCAGAGTTTCGCCACGCGACAAAAGATCCTAGTGCCGCTGTAGCAATGTATATGACTCTTTCGACAGAGCTGTTATATTGGGCCAATTTTGTTCTTATTATTATTTTTTAATTTCTACATAATTTACCGATATGTAGGTAGTTCAGCTTTACCAAATACACTGCTAAGAATTATTATTGGGATTTTATTTCTAACGTTACGAAGATTATTCCTTATAAAATAACATTTTTAGAGACTGCATTCGTTGGTCTAGCAGTCGCCATGAGGTCTTGGGTGAGATTCTCGGGTCGGGTAAAGTGTTTTTTTTCTATCCGGAATTTCTCAGTATGAGCCCAGTCTGGATTTGTGACCAGTTGAAGGCAATAGGCTCACCCCCTATTACATATGGGACTAAACATACCACCAAGGACTGTGTAACAGTTGCTTAACACGTTGGACTGTGTATGCCCCATCGATGGGGCATATCGATTTGCTCATCGTACGTGCATGACCCACGGATGGGGCATGAGTTGTTCCCAAATTTAAAGGCTCATAACCTCAAACACGTGTGAGTTTAGCTACTTTTATCGCTTCCCACGTGTGATCGATGAACTAACGCGGTGTCCTGCGTGAGCGACGAATACGAAGCGACGCGACGGTGCGAACGCGGTGTACGTTACCTCAGCAAGAAAGTGTCTTCTAGAGTTATATGAGTAGAACGTATAATTGGTGCCTTATCTGCTGTAAATGTGCCCCCACATAAAAAATGTGTGCCCCCTGTCGTTTTGGGAAAAAACGATTCTTGCTGGGGTAACGTTTTTCTAGCAGGAAAATTCTAAACGAATGATCGGAGACAGAAAAATTGTGCATGGCCAGAGCTTATATGTGTGCCAAAATGTGCCCCCAAAAATAAAATCTGTGCCCCTTCAGGTTTTCGAGATATTGCATTTCCTGCTGGAGTAACGTTTTGATGAATCGTATATCTCAAACCATTGCATGTGCCCCTGTAGAATAAACATACACGAGTAGCTCTTAATGTGTGCCCCTTAGTGCCCCAATTAGATTTAAGAAAATATTTATAGTTTTCAAGTTATCGCGGTTTTATGAAAACCCGAAAAATCATCGCAGCGCTTAAATGAGACAAGGTATACGTTCGCTGAAAACTGTATTCGGTCCTTCTTGACGCTAATATTATAACCATACTTTCAAAACTGTTCATGGATGCGTTTTTGAATAGGTAATCTTGCTAAAAGTCAAAACGATGGTGTCATAACTTTGACGGCAAAATACAAGGAACCGGCTCAATCCCAGATGTGTAGGTGTAAACCAAAATCTTGCGCCTTTAGTCAAAAATATATGGTGAAAATATTCAGCTTGGAATGTTTCGCATTAAGTAAATATTAACAAAAAACCAAAATATGTAAGCAACGGCTGGTTATCCGACCAAATTTGAATGACTACTAAAAAGCGACGCGAAAGTCTGTTCTGCGTTCTTTTAGATATCGGGCCAATGGAACGCTGGAGTAATAATTTTGTCTGTCACCAGCAACCTGCCCTCATTCAAAAGATCTGCCGCCAGTGCAGCGACAACCGAGCCTGGTTTATCAAGACCTTCCACGGCTACATCTTCTCCTGAATAAGCTTTATAGCTCCATGTATACCCTGTATCCGTACACAGTATAAATTTTCATGTCATATTTACTGCTCTTTTGAGGATTATAAGTTCGAATACTCAGTTTTCCTCTAAATCCGACCATCGATTCGTCAACAACTACGGTATCTCCTGGAGTAAATATTTTACGCGAATTTTCTATAGTTTTATCTATAAGAGGTTGTATTTTGTACAGTCTTCCAGTTGGCTCAGCGCTGTTGTCTGCAAAATGCCAACATCTTAGGATGAGGCAGAATCTGTCGTAAGACATTGAAATTTCGTGAAAAAGTGGATGGAAGTACAATTTATCCTTCTTCCAATAACATTCTGTTGTAGGGAAATCAACAAGTCCAGTAAACAAATAAATTCCTATAAACTTTAATATTTCCTCTGGAGTAACGTCTTTCCAACGTTTTGTGCGCGAGTTTGGTTTCAATGTAGAAGAAAGCTGATTGCTGATATGATGAATTGATTTTGGCGCTCGCCATTGTCATATCCTGTGAAAACTGCTGTTTTATTGCTTTGCAAAATTCTTTTCTAACTTCTAAAGTGCGTTTCACCAAAGAATTCCCTTCGCCGCAATGTTGGTAACACGGAAATTAGTGTAATATCAGTGTTCAGCAACACTGATTTACATGCTACCAATATTACGGCGAAGGGAATTCTTTCGTGAAACGCACTCTAGATGTCACTATCCGAAATTGACACTGTCACATTGACACATAAACAAACTCCACTTCCTGTAAAGTGTTTTGGTTATGGAAACCATAGATAATACCGTATAATATAGAGCCAAGAGTATGCAAAAGCCGTCATACGTGCAGGAGTATATATTGTGTTCTGTGCATACGTGCATAACACACGGCTGGGGCATGGTTACGAAATCATACGTGCATGAGTCATGACCCACGGGTCAGTGGACAAAATATTTTTATATGAAGGGGAGCAAAAAATTAAAAAACAATGCTTTAATATAATATTTTTATACTTAACGCAACATATTATCTACAATTTGCATTTGCACTTAAGGGGAAGTTTCTGTTCTCATAGCTGCACAGTCAACGTGTTAAAATAAAAATAATTCAACATTTTCTTAACAATTTTTTATTTATTAATTAAAATAAACCAGGCAAGATGTTCTTAGTATAAGGAATCCTATTTCTCTTAGGGCCGATTTTTCAATCCTCAGATAACTTTTATTTGAAGAGTAAATATGGCAGTTTGACATATTTTTTATACAAAAGCTGTCAAAACGTCAAACATATTCCCCAGATAAAAGTTATCTGACGATTGAAAAATCGGCCCTTAATCAAAAACAACGCGATCACACGCTCGTGTCTGCGACGGACAGTCGTCCGCACGTCACGTGACAAAACCATTAAAAGATGGCCTCGTATTCTAAAATTCTAATGAAACTCCGTATTACGCTAGGTCAGCTAAAGCTCAGTGTTAGAGCTCGTCTAAGCAGAAATGACGCCCCACTACCGCATTTACCATAACGGACGGTCCGGCTGTCTTAACTCCTGTCAGAGAGAATGCGTTCTTGACATGTATCACTTTCAAACTAACGAATATAAATAATTTGCGAATTTGATCCATAACCCCTACTGTCAATCGACCGCTTATAAAAATATAGATATCGATATAAAAAATATAGTTTAAAGTTGTCGATAACAATAGAAATTTGTGTCTTACAACATGACAGTTGAAGATTTATTAGCTAATAGACATAGTCCAACTGACAGTTGTCAGCATTCTCTCAACGGCCGGACTACGTATACAAATTTAAGTAGTGGGGCGCGTCATTTCATCTTAGACGAGCTCTAACGACTGACGTGCGTCCGACAGTATAGCGCTACAAGTTTCTTTTCGCATGCCCGAGATTCCCATTTTTCCACCAATTTCAACTATATCCGCCATTTTGTACTTTTTTCAATACAATTTCAAGAGTGCTACATTATGGCCACGCTCCAAAAGATTCTTGAAGCACTGTACACACGGGTACATAACAAGCTATACATTTCCAGTACTAAGCTGATCTCGCATTGTGTAGTATTTCCGTACAATGTGAGGGCAGCTTATACTGGAAATATGTAGCTTGATATGTAGCCGTGTGTACCTAAAATGTGTACGCCATCGCGGACACATATTGATCGCAGCGTTGGCCTGTCTGTACCTTTAAACGCTGCAACCTAAATAGACTTATCAGTGACAGGCGCAGAAAAGGGGGGGGGGGGGGGAGCTGGCAGTCGCCTCCCGTGCATGGGCTTCGACCAAGCTGAGTCAACACAAAACTCTAAATTACAGTCCCGCCGTCGAGAGAATGCGTTCCTGACTGTAAGTCTCGGACAACAAGCATCCGGATGCTTCCGGAATCTCCCCAGTCCGAGAAAAATCCGAGTTCGGCATGCTATCGACTACACGCGGCCCGTTTGAATCCGGAGAGAAATTTATTCAGTCTACCACTAGCACTTGCGCTGAATAGTCGCTACTTTGGTGTTTCAAATGGAAACTTTAGTAAAAAGTTTTGTGTTTAGCTATGGCCGTTAATAAACAAAAGGATTACCAAACATAGGCAAGACAAAAAGATACTGGTTTCATCCTTTTCACGTAGACCGCATAACGGAAGGAGTATTTCACAAGTCATATCCAAAAATGAAGAAGTGATTCGTTCGGAAGAGCCCGGAACGAACGTTTTTCGGAGTCGCGTGGTCAGCCCTACAACTACATACTAGATTGGCAAAAAGGCCCCGCCCTTTGTGGTGAAAAATAACGGACCGGGTGGCCGGAGAAAACCAGAGCATGATCTGGTTGTTTCCGGGTGAAATTCGGGATCGGATGGCCCCTGCTCCCATGTAGTCAATGCAGGAACAATTTAAATGATTGCTGATTGAGAGACGGATTGAATCCGGGCTTATCACGGGCCGTTTTTTTTTTTCAGACCTGGGAGATTCCGCATACTTGTAGTCCGAGCCTTAGTTGGACAATTTCTAGTTGTATTATGAATCAACTTCGCAAAACACATATTCGTTACACTACACACATGGTACACTGACAGGTGTCAAGAACGCATTCTCTCGACGGCCGGACTATACAAATAAACATAGTTTTAACCTGTATTTTTCCTTTGTATGTATTTATTTTCGAGATTACGGAAAATACGTGCCGAAGGTTTTTTTAAAAGGCTTTCACGGCTTGAGAAATTCCCCCTTCCCCCAGAGAAAACTATTTGCCCCCCCTGGAGCGAAAATGTAGATCCGCGCCTTATCAATGCATCACCGTTTTTATACGTCTATGTGTCCCACCTCATGAGACAGAGGCTGGCCATGGGGATCATCGAAGCGGTCGTTAGCGGAGACATCGTATATAGACATAACTCCATACATTGTGATGCCTAAACACAAAAAAGTGACCATCAGGGCGGCTAAAATACCCGCGCTGAAGTACGGTGCGCAGTGGCGGCTCGGGCTGAATCTAGCTGCAGATCCATTCACTCTTGGTTCAATCTGATGGATAGACAAGGGCACTATAATCACTACAATCTCATTGGTCTAGTCGTGGCAAGTACTACTGCTGAGCATGAGGTCTTGGAGATTCCCGGGTCGGGCAAAGTGATACTTATTGGGCTTTTCCATCGGGAATTTTTCAGTAGTAGCCCGGAGTCTGGATTTGTGCCCATTAAGCCGGTCGCACAGAGTCGGAATTCCGAAAGTAAAGCAGCAAATATAACTACTAAATTACCACTAGATTATGAATGGAAAAAAAAAATCAGCTGATTCATACAAAAGTTCAATACCTACTCGACCAAAATGTATGAATCAGCAAATTTTTTTTTCGTGATTTCAGAGTTGGTCCCATAGTGAAAGTTGTTCATATTCATGGGTAGAACACCCTGTAAAAATTTCGAGACGGTAAAAAAGATCATCCAGTATAGATTACTCAGTGATCTAGTTAGGAGAGCAGCGATTCAACGAACAATTCGTTCTACATATACCATGTTTAATAATGCATTCTTTGTAAGTCCCTCATGTACTGCAATACCTAAATAAATTTATTCTTATTCTCCCCTGTCAACCGTCTCGCTATCATTCACTCCCTTCTCTTTCACATCATTCCTAATACAATCCATCCATAGAACCTCTCAGCCGGGGTTGCGGGATGTTCGAAAGAGTTACCGTGGCCCCGGCACAGGCAACAGAAGGAACACGGGATGATTTCCCATCCACAAAAAAAAAAAGCTAGAACCTCTGTATTTTATCCTGGCTTGCTGTCCTGGCTTGGCACACAAGCTAGTGCTGTTTACACGATGCTAGTAAATGTTAAGCTAATAGAATTGCGGGGACTTATTCCGTAGAGTCAAATGATCCGATTAGAAGCCAGGATAGTAAAATCGGTGCTGGGGAGCGCCACTAGCTCAAAAAAAAACCCATTGTATTAAACTATCCTGGCTTGAGACGCTAGCTTACTAGCATTCTCACTAGCTTATTAGCCTTTTTAGTAATGAAGCTAGTTCTGTATACACGAAGCCACCTTGTTAGCTTGCTAAACTAACACAGTAAGCAAGTGTTAATTTGGTAACCTAGCAGGCATCCTAGATTCAAAAACTAGCCTCGTGTACCCCGAGCATTACTGCTACGAAAAATCAACGACGCGGCCGCTGTCAATGTCGAATTAGTATGAATGCCAGCACATCAAGCTACCCGAAACTGTCAAATCTTCTCAATCAACCTTGAACCTAATGCTTTAGCAATATAGACGAAAATCTATTAAAGAAAGGAGATGTTTCAAAATGTATGGAGCCCCGGCCAGGTATTGGTACACCCTACTAAAAAATGGGGAAACACAATTAAAACAGTTTCCAATCATCCAATTACTTTTAATTGGCTTTGTTTGGTAGTAAAGTACAAGAATGTACAATTGAAATTGCAACACACAACAAAAACCCATCATGGCGGTAAGTTGTCATGTTGATTGATTATTGACGTTTGACATGTTTACTTCTGTCATATTACATTATCAAAGAGAATCATAACATTGTCGTACTTTTAGTCTTTTGCAATATTATTTTATATCTAATTGTAAAGTCGAAAATCTATTAAAGAAATCTGACAGATTGTAGTAGCTTGATGTGCTGGCGTCTGTACCTAGGATGGGATGTGCGGTTGACTGCATATCATGTACAGGAACTCACGTGGATTTGATTAATGGTGACCGTACTCCCGTCTCTGCTATTTAAAATTCTGATAGGTTCTGGGCAGAAGTAAGAGGTGTTGTACTCAGATCCTACGTTTAGTACGGTGCTGCCAACTTCTTCGTTACCCTCATATATAGAAACTTTATCTAAAGGGACAATAGAAGGAAAATAAAACATTATCAGAGGAAGCTCCAGGTAGCCCGCGAAATTCAAATGTTCTTACGTTTTTTGCAATTCGCAAGTCAGTATTAAGTTGTATGTTGATTAAAGTATCATTCACGACCGTAACAAATATGAACTTACAGAATTATAACCATCAAAACTAGTAATACAACTTCATAAGTTTGTCTAATCCTGATTGTCAATATTTCATGAAATAGTTATTCAGTAGAATTACCTGGTCTTAAAGAGTTGTATTAATGACTTTAATTATTATAATTCTATAAAAACATACTTTTTACGATCGCGAATATTATTTTGATTAACATACAACCTAATACTGACTTGCTAATTGCAAAAAAACGTAAGAAAATTTGAATTTTCCGGGCTACCTGGCGCTTTTGCCTTAAATTAATGTCAATATTAAAGCGGCACGCTGTATAATACTGTATCAATGTCTAACTACAATTAAGTACCCAGTATGTAAACGTTTATGTACCTATACCTATGTTGTGGCTACACATTGATACAATATTATAGAACATAAATATTGTAGAAAAAAGAAATTATTGTCGATCTTTTGAATAGTACTTATCTTTTTAGTAATCTGACAGCTGTCAATGTCATTTTGTTTTAGGATTCGAGAACTATGGACACAAAAATATAATGTACCTTTATATGTTGTGGCTACCCATTGATACAATATTATGGAACAAATATTGTAGAAAAATGAATTCTTGTCGATGTATTAAATCTTTTGAATAGTTAAAGTTTTTTAATCTTTGTAGTAATCTGACAGCTGTGAATGTAATTTTTTTTAAGATTCGAGAACTATGGATACAATAATATAACCTACTTAATATCCATCCGTCTTCCTTGAAGTTAAAATTCCATTCGAGTTCAAACTCGGAGAATGCAAACCTCGTTGTCAATTCGTGTCGAGTGTACGTCTCCTCGGAGATAGTTGGCGGTCGATCGAACACGGCGCGACGTGTCGGCGTTGCCATGTTAACTCCTGTGGAAACGACCGACGTGGTATAAATAATAACAGTACTACCTAGTCTGTGATAATAACCTATGATTATATGTAAATACCTATGTGAAGAAAAAAAAGCGTACAGTCTCCGCTTCGATGTTGGTCCCAGCAACCTAATTGCGTAACACACTATCAATCGGAATCTTAATCATTTTGAGGCAAATTGCTAATCCATTGCTACATAAGTTCGAAAAATTTGTCTGCTCAACACGTAAAGAACGCAATGAATGTTGTTGAACTGTCAAAATGAAATCGATTCCCGATTGATAATGTGTTACGCAATTGCCCCGCAGTAATTAGGTTCAGTTCACATGATACCCACTACCAAGAGAACCCAAAAACACGATTAATTAACTTACTAACCAAAAAGCCGGAAAAGAGCCCGAGGCGAAACGATGAAAATTCCAGATTTCCTCGCCGTTACGGTTGGCGCTCCCCTTACAAATTCTACCTTTTTCACAACTATTGGGTTCGATTTCCCCGTATAGTACGCTATGACTGGGCCAGGTTTCAACTGACGTATCGCGTCCATGACTTTCTTTATGATAGCATCGTGTCTTTGCAACACATCTGCCTTCGACTCACTGACTCCGTCTTGGAAAAAAATGTAAAGATACTTAAAATTATCCTGGAGTTGCAACTTCGAGCGTTGTGACAGGAAAAAAACGTTGTTTTTTTTTGGTGGGAATATTTTTTTGAGCAGTTGATAGGGTTCGATGACTGATGGGAAATATTTCACTTTGTCCTTGCTCGCGAGGAGGGAGGCGCGTAAATTTTTGTAGGGAGTGCCGTACACTTTATCTTTTGTGCTTATGTCTTCTGCGCTAAAAGTATCTTCTACAAAAATGACGACTCCTGCACTGCGTTTCGCGGAGTCGTGGATTATGTCTGCGAATGCAGCAGACGTCAACTTGCCAAAGGGATTTGAGTCCATCTGAACATGAATCATAACTTGTTCGTAATCTAACATAATTACAGGAACAGTGTTTGCAGCACTAACATAACTTGCTTGCATGTGATAAATAAACGTTAGGAAAACGAACGAATTCATTATTCTTGATTCTTGTGTTTGACAGAACCACTAATCCGCCTTATGTAGGACCTCGTCGTAGTACTAAGCAAAGAGTATAATAATAAATTGGTACTATTTATGACACTTCAGTGGACTATGGTGGACTAGAGTAGGTCCATTATAAATAGTTACTACTCTTTGGAGTAGGTATTCCAAATACTTGAGGACGAGGGTGAAAAAAATCGTATAGGTACACTCCTACCAACTTATCTGTGAAATGGCGAAAATTGGAACTACAATCCTACCAACTTATCTGTGAACTAAAAGAGGACGGTACCGTCGATTCAGTGTTGCTAATTAATATAAGGTGCCCGAAATTGAGTAAGTTTTCAAGAAGGAAATTTCACATTAGACATAATCGTTTAAGAATTACAGTTTTTACAAATTTAAAACAACGATACCTATATAAAAATAATAAAATAAATAAAAAGAATTTGATAATTTACAGTTACGTAGGTACGCTAACAGTTTAGTCTCTCTGTAATAAACAATGGCTTTATCTAAAAAGTAATCCAATGAAGTGGAAATTCAGCAGATAAAATGTTCCACGGGGGGAATACAACTTTCATTTAATGCGAAGTTAAGTAGGTACCTACCTTGCAAGAGGTACCTGGATGTCTAGCATTTAGTTATGACCGTACCTAACCCCTGACACCAGATTTGACTAATTATAATTAGCAGTGGTACCTAGTGGTAGTGTAGTGTAATAAAAAAAAAAACAAATTGCTTTACAATGATTTATTGAAAACCAGGTTTACAGTAATTGTGATCTTTAGATGAACCTGCATACACAACTTCATCCTGGTTGTGAGGCCATACTCCGCTTATTTCCGTAGCACTATCATCATTATCACTATCGCTTTCGGTTTCAGTGTCACTTACCACTTCTATAATAAAAGGTTTATTTAAATACAAATCATGTTTTAAGTATTCTCCTTCTAACCTGCGAACGTGTTTACAATGCTGTGCCCACTCATGAACTGTAATAGCGTCAAAAGCTTCTCTAACTAGGCGGGGAATTTCAGCATTTTTGTGCTCAATATTTACATCAGCAACTTTTCTTTTCATTGTGCTCCATATGAGTTCAATAGGATTGAGATCACTGTGGTAAGGTAGTAAATATAAGCATTTGTGTCTATTGTCTTTTAAAATTTTTTCAATCTCATATACAGATTTAGGCTCGTTTCTCATTATTTCTAAAAGCTGAGGTTTAGTCAAATTCTCTCCGTAGTCAATCTTATTTTGGGTCAACCATAATTGCTTATCTTTTTTTTTGGGACTTTATTCACACAAATACGGTAGTAAGGAGCATTATCCATCACTATTATGGATGGATATTTTATGAATTTAATGAACCTTTCTGAGTGCGGCTGTTATGTGACTTAATGCTGTTCTCTCTTTGTTTTTCTAGGTCACTTCTGCAAATAAAAGTTCCACATTTCAAGACGTATTAATCTGTTGGGTTCGCAGTATGCAATGTGGTTGACCCAACCAAGGTGCCCTCTGTTGGTGGTTGATTCCAACCGTGTAGGCCTTTTACATGGCTCTGGAGGCGAAGTGTGTTTAGTATGAAATCTTACCGACGTATGTAGATATCTTTACACTAATAATAAAGCTGAAGAGTTTGTTTGTTTGTTTATTTGAACGCGCTAATCTCTGGAACTACCAGTCAGATTTGTAATATTATTTTTGCATTTGGTAGCCCAATTCTTGAGGAAGGTTAAAGGTACATGACGCTACGATCCTTAGGAGCCGAGCGAAAAAGAAAAAACGTCAGAAAGAACGCTAAGTGAAAACGAAGTAATAGCGCGGGCGGGCGATGTGATGTGACGCGGTGGGTCGGGGAACAAGTTTTACACGGACGAAGTCGCTGGCAGAACCTAGTTAATTTTATTTATATTTTCAAAATCTCTAACCAAATACCCAAACAGATCAGAGAGCTGCCATTAAATTACTTTAAAAAGAAACTTAAGTTATGGCTCTATAATAATGTGTTCTACACAATAAGTGATTTTTTAAATCATAAGCAAAGTTGCAAATAATAATAAGATCTCACTAGTAATATAACTATATAATTTAAAAAATATATTTTTGATTTTTTACCACATGATGTCAAAAGTGTTTTTGTATAAACTTAATTTTATTTTTAAGGTTTTTTTTGCACGCTGAACTAAGTAAGCAAAATATGTGGAACTACTTATATTTGTATTTAAGACTTTTTATGTACCATATTTTATGCAAATAAAGATATACTATACTATACTATTTTATTTAATAGGGAAAACAAACAGTGACACATTACATTTTGTAGGAAGAAAAAGATACGACCAAATGTTTAGCCAACAACATTTTCCACGGAATACACTTAAAAATAATCTTTACAAACTATGCTATATAAACTAAAACCTACTAACTACAACAATTCAAATCAAGAAAACATTTTTGTGTTAAATAGTACAACGGAAAGAAAAGCAAACAAAGAAAGAAAAAGTCATCAGCGCTGAAAATCTTAATTAAAATTACTAGTGATTATGTGTTTTGAGCACCAGATTTTTAAATCTATCACCAGAAAGAGCAAACGTATCGAGATGATGGAATTGCTTGTTGTAATTATTAGTTAGTCGACGCAGAGGTGCCCGTATATCTGCGTTACTGCGACAAGAGGTAACTGCAAACAGCGCCCGTGCGCGCATCCCGCGGCATACTGTCGTTCTAGGAACTATGTAACTCATTTTATTACGGACATCGATACAGTCATAAGCATTGCTACACAAATCAAACAAAAATACGGTGTCTAGGAGAGTGCGTCTTGATTTTAGACCAAGTAATTAATACTTTTTAAGCAAATCATCATATGATAAAACTGTGTGGAAGCAACGGTAATGCATGGCTTTTACGAATTTTCTTTGAACTTTTTCAATACGTTCGGAATACTTATTGTAAAAGGGATTCCACACTGGCACTGCGTACTCGAGCTGTGATCTGATCAGAGACCTATACAGATATAAGTAAGTAGAGGGGCGCACAAACTCCTGCGCAAATCTCATCACAAAACCGTACTATCCTATATGCACTAAGTAGGTATTTACAACTTTGTTAATGTGGGCAGCAAGGTGAAGTTTATCGTCGAGGAGAATACCAAGATCACAAATAAGGGACACCCTTGATAGTGTGGTATTATCTAAAGAATAAGGTGCTTGAGAACATTCTTATTCTTCGTAAAACTGATACAACAGCATTTACCCAAACTTAGTTCCAATTTATTGTACCTGCAATATTCACTGAAGCGATCCAGGTCTTCCTGTAATAATCTGATGTCTTGCAAATTTTTGATGGGCATATAAATTTTAAGATCGTCAGCATAGAGCAGGACTTTAGAATTTCGAAAACAAGCGTCAATATCGTTTTTATATAATATAAATAAAAGGGGTCCCAGAATCGAACCCTGAGGTACACCAGAAGTTACATTAATAGTTGCAGTCGACCTGAAACCGTTAACTACGACCCTCTGAGTTCTGTTCGTGACATATGAAGAGAACCAGCGGAGTAAAACACCACGTATACCGTTAAATGAAATTTTATTCAGTAGCAACTCACGATCAACCCTGTCGAATGCCTTTCGAAAGTCAGTGTAAATGGCATCCACTTGAACACGAGAATCCTTAATGTTAAACAAATAATCCATAAATGCCACCAAATTTGTGGTGGTTGATCTTTTCTTTACGAATCCGTGTTGTTGTTGAATTATATTGTGATGAAGAACATAATATACTTTATCGTGGACTAATCTCTCAAAAAGCTTCGGCAGGGCTGACATAATGGATATAGGACGATAATTCCTCAACATCCTGCTTAGAGCCCGATTTATGGATTGGTGTTATGATCGCACTCTTCCATACCTCAGGGAAAATTCCTTGTGCCAGTGATTTATTAAACGAAATATATATAGGAGTGCAAATATGTTCAACGATAGCTTTGAGAAACGTGACTGGAAGACCGTCAGGGCCTGGTCCCAGTTGAGTCTAAAGAATAAAGTGCCCTCAATATTTCATTCGTGCTTAGTTCTATCTCACTAATGAGAAAATTGCGCTCAGAATCCTCATTCGATGAAAAGCTCATGCTCATGGAAGCTTGTTCATAAACTGAGTTAAAGAAATCAGAAAAAAAGTTACAAAATACCTCGGGGTCAATGGTACATCGGTCTTTGTATTTCATGTCAGAAGGTATGCCAGAAGAAGACCTCTGATAAGCGATGTATGTCCAGAAATATTTAGCATTACTGTGAATGCCGTCTTCAACAGATTCCATGTATTTTGTGTAGCAGGAATTGCATTCATCAAGGAATCTAGATCTGTATAGTGAGAACTGTTCATAATCAGAGATATTGTGATACACCTTCCAGTTAACCCAGGCCTTTGCCTTGTTTTTGTAAATATGTATCAGCGATGGTGAAAACCAAATCGGAAATTTCGAGGATTTAGAATTGACGAGTGGAACGTAAGATTTGATTATGCTAAAAATTATATCATAAAACTTATTTACTGCTACATCTATGGAGTGTTCCAACCCAATCTGCTCAATCCAATTAATTTCACTTAATTCCTCATTTATCTTCTCGTAATTTGCTTTATAATAGTTGAACTTTTCAGAGATTTTCGTATCATGTTTGTATGGGGGGGTTTAAACGGTATTAATAAACAGAATGGCGAGGATTGTCTACTTGCAGCAAATAGTCGGTGGGGGGGAAAACAGAGCATTCATTGTTACTGATGGCCAGGTCTAATAATTTTCCACTCGGATTCTTGACAGTGTTATACTGATGAGCATTAAGGAAACACATAAATACACTAAGATGTCCGCAAATCGAGGAATTGCCACTACAAACTAGCCCTGATACAGATTCATTATTATTATAGGGAATCCAGTCAATACAAGGTAAGTTGTAATCACCCAAGATATAAAACTGCTCTACGCTAGTGTCGCCAAGTAAAGGTTGCAGGAGATCAAAATATTGAACGTAAAGTGATTCAGGTGGTGTGTTAAGAATAAGTATGAAAGCTTTCACACGTACAAAGCAGCAGTTAGCCCAGCTAATTGGAATAATTACCAGAAAAACAGGGTAGATAATTGAAAAATACACGAAAGCCGAAACCTATTGGGAAATGTTCTATTATAGAAGTTTTATTGATACAGTCTAGTCTTCAAACGTCAACCTCCCGCAAAAGTGACCATGGTACAATAGAATTAAAATGATTTGATGATATTTTTTATTTTTCGAATCAACGACCGTAGGTAGTGTAGTTACTTGAAATATCAGTTTATTTGTATAAACTTCACAGACGTGATGTTACTGATATCTAAATACACCGATAAGAAGCAACGAAGCTTTCTTCGTAGAATAGTCGGTCTTTTGGGTTTACTGCACACCGTTTTTCGTAAAATCCACTTTTCCTTAAATCACACTGTACGACGACGTTGCGTCATGTACAGTGTGACATGAATCTAATGAACGTGACGAAACAGAGAACTAACATGAAATGTACTGGATTTGACAGATTATTGACATGTTCATGCCACGTTTATTTTAATCTAGAGCCATGTCAAAAGGGTAGTTATATTTAGAATTTTCTAAAAAATATTCAAGGCACTCAATGCACACACATGCGCATACCAAAATATAAAAAAGTCTTGTAAAACAAAACTTTTTGTTTCTGGCTATGAAATCTATCTATAGACAATTAAATAAATTTTCTAAGCGTACCCATAAAATTGGGAAGATAAAATAGATTATGGAGGACTTGTTTTGTTCAAAAACTAATCAGCCATACCATTTTTTAACTTTAATTGTTACATTTACCGTGTTAAATATTCTTTATGAATTACAAACACTTATAATCATGATACAGTAAACCAATTTAATTTTGTGAATATTGATTTGAACGTTTTTTCTCAATTTTTGGCAGTTTAGAAAACAAACAATGGCAACAATAGCGAACCATAGACAAGGCGTCAAACTTATCATATGATCACTTTTCACATGACCCATGGTCAGTCGTCATTGCCCGAACGCTGTCTTTTTACGACAAATTTGGGCTAAAATACTAACTTTTAGTCCGTTTTGCGTCCAATAGAATTAGCCTTAAAAATGGCGTTTTGCCGTGTGGTGTTCCCGTTATTAGTTCTAAGTGTAATTAGCTGTTATGCATCAAAAGTCCCAGTGTTTCTATGGGGCGACTCGCTCAAAAGTTCCATTAAATCAAATCCCCTCACGACGTATACCAGCGACGAATTTGCTGCAATCTTCAAGCAGGTGATTGTAGAAGACCCTGTGACGCTCGTTTTCATCGAAGAAACGCTGTCTGTTGAAGATTTTTCACTGAAAAACGAAGATGGTGAGACGTCCTTCCCTTACTTGCACAACAGTCTTGATGAAGCTGTTTACTTGCCTACTGTGAAGGATGCGTTGCCTACGCTGAACCGCACTGCTGGCGCCGATGCCGTGAACATATTTTCTGAAGATTTCGTCCCTATTGGAGCTAGATTTGTGTTCATCAACCTAAATGACGCCCGGGAAGGAGAATCTAGGGCTGATATGCTGCGTCGCCATGACGCATTCATGCAGGAAACGATTGCGAATATGCCAGAACAGTTGAACATCGTTGCTGTCTACACGGCCAACTACCCATCATGGACCATCCCGATCACGAAGTCACGAGTGCGTCGTGCCGCGGAAGGTGCACGAAACTCCCGCATGTACACTCTGGATGGTCTCCGTATGACGACAGTAAACATTTTGGTCAAGACTGGGAACAACTCGAGGACATTGGCAGAGGTTACGGCCCAGAGTTCCGTGCTCAACGACACATATGTGAATGCTACGATGACTTTCGACAACACTACGCTCACCCTTAATTTCAACTCAAAGGCTGGCTACTGGTTCTTTGGTAAGCTATATTGTTTTAATATGTATGTTATGGACTCCTATATAAGTAGGGGATGAACAAATAAACAGTGGATGGACTGTGCGTAAGATGATATGGCTATTAAGGCGCAGAATACAGATATGACGAGTATTAGAGAAGTATGGAGGAAACAGACATGTGCCGACTCAAAGTAAATTGGGATACACGCAGGAGAATGTTGATAGTCTCCTATTGAGTAGCTCTTAATGGAAAACTCTACACAATCATAACATCATACATACATACATAAACTCACGCCTTCTTCCCATGGGGGTAGGCAGAAACTACAGAACGCCACCTGCTACAATCCTTACATACTCCTTTTGCCTCGTTTACATTCATACATCTGGTCATACACGCACGCCGGTTGCGAGTACTACGCACCTGACCTTTCTGAAGAACATCACCAATAAGATCACTATATGTCTTCCTAGGGCGTCCCCTCGCGGCGTTTCCACTCACATCTGCCATGTAAATACCTTTTGTTAGTCGACTTTCATTCATCCTCTCAACATGACCAAACCATCTAAGCATACTCTTTTCAATTTTTGTCACACAATCATACCTATCATGGAAATGGTAAAAGTAAAAATTATAGTAATCAATGATATTGATGAACTCTGTTAATTTATGACTTTACAAGCACAACTGCTGAGTGTGAGGTACTGGGTTTGATTCTGAGATCAGGTAAAGTATTATTGGGTTTTTCCTCAGTAGCAGTCCAGCCCCTTATTACATGGGACTTAAACATAACTGGCCAAATGTGAGTGTACTATGTATAGGGACTGCCTATCCCTTCAGGGGAAAACTTGGGACTCCATCTGGAATAGGTTACAAGACTGAGAAAATGTCTGAAGTGATTAATTTATTCTAATTGAACTTAGACGGGGTGTTGATAGTTGAAAATAATGAAAATAAGATTAAAATATATTTATGTCTGCTGTTAACATTATTTCATCATAGATAGATAAAAATATATTTTTAATTCTACAGGAGAACATTATCTATCTATTCATATTATAAAATAAAGCTATTTTGTGTCTGTCTGTGTGACCACTTTATTCTTCTAAACTGGTAATGGATTTTGATGCAGTTTTCACCATCATTCAGGGAATTTAATCCAGAAGGTTTGTATAACTTACATACCTATTAAAATAAGAAATCTCGACGTTTTCTCAAGTTGGAAAAATCGTCCGAAGCAGGGGCAGGTTGCTAGTTGTAACATAAATTAAATACTTAACAGACAGCTACGCTGCTGGGCAGTTTGTTGCGCCACTTCTTCCCAGCTAAAGCACTAGGAAGTGGTGACGGACGGGCGTATTAGGGGACTGCCTTATGTAATTTTGACATTCGAAAAGTGCTGATTCTCAGGCTAGTTTGAATAAATGACTTTTGATTTTTGAAAAAAAAAAAATTTAGTTAAGGTTTTAAGTCGACCGCTTAACTGAGACGTTGCCCGAGGTAGCAGCGCGGTGAGGGAGGGGTGTGGTGACGTGATGCAAGAGCTCAGTGATTCGTCAACTTGTGACAACTATCACCCCTTCCGCACCGCACGGCTACCTCAGGCAACGTCTCAGTTATGCGGTCGGCCTATAGTTATAACCATTGTAGTCTTTAATTTTATAATATTTTAAGTGTCATAGTTGACCGGTCTACTTTTATCATTATGATGTTTTAGCCCAGATACGCACGGGAGATTTTTTTCGCGCACTGGATTTTCAACTTTCGGTATTGAACTGAGCTTTGAGAATTCAACAAAGCGCATCCCATTCCCAGCGCGTCAAGGAAACACACTGTTGGATTTTCACTGTTTTCACCGTAAAAAGAAACTACCTAAACTATTGGCGCTTAGTCTCGCTCTAACCTAAACTATTGGCGCTTAGTCTCGCTCTCACTCAGTCCGCGAGCAGTAGCGTGCGAGCGAGATAAATAATGAATTTGTATTTTGTAGCATAACTATGAGAAAGACTAACAAGATATCTCTTGAAAATCTTTGAGCATAGATAATTTGGCATTAGTCCAAATGCATCGCCGAAGGACGGAGGGTTTAATCAATAAAAAGCCGGCAAAGTTCGAGTCGGACTCGTACACGACGGGTTCTGGTATCACCGTTTAATATTTAACATTACATAAATGATAATACATTTATGTATTATTTGCTGTGCGGATGTCGGAAAACAACTTCCCAATTTGAATCGGATTTTGTTCACAATTTCATGGGTTTTAATTTTTTGCGTGGAACCCTAATTCTTATTCTAAAATAAAAGTAGCTAAATTACTCCCTAAAACAACGGCTATCTGCCAGTGTAAGTCCCGTCAAAATCGGTTCCGGCTTTTGGAGATTAGCCGGAACAAACACAGACAGACCGACAGACAGAAAAAAAAATGTTATAATTGTTTTTTGTTATATGTGCATTTAGTAAAAAGCTGTTATTTTGACATTACAAACTGATTTATTTATTTGTATATTTATTTATGTAGATATTTTTTCTAAAATAAATATATAAGGTCAAATTTTAGTAAGCGCAAATATTTTAAGGAGTTTATCTACTCATAAAACTAAACAACTTTTCCCAATAAACATGGGTCAAAATGTGAAAAAAAAAATTCTAACCCGATACTAAACCAGTTAGCTGAGTGTACAATTTATATGGACAGTCCAAAAAAAAATCGTATTACGACCCATGTTTATTGGGAAAAGTTGCTCAGTTTATAAACCCCTTAAAATATTTGCACTTACTAAAATTTGACCTTATATAATAATTATCATGCTAGTTATAACAAATCAAATCATTTATTTGCTGAATTCGGGTACATAAGGTGATACATACAAAAAAGTTTTTTAATCCATATCCTACCTTAACAGGTATGCAAATATACTATAGTTAAATAAAGCTGAAGAGGTTGTTTGTTTGAACGCGCTAATCGCTGGCACAACCCGTCGGATTAAAAAAAAAATTGCATTTGATAGTCCAAATCTTGAGGAAGGTTATTCGCTATTTAACATCACGCTCACGACCCTTAAGAGCGGAGCAAAAAGATAAAAAAAAACAGCAGTTAAAACGCCGGGCACAGCTAGTTTCACAATGATATTATATGTATAAATAGAGGTAGATATCGCACTAGCGCGCGCAAATTATTGCAGACAAATTCAGACAATTGTTGTAATTTGATTTAGTCTGCTAATAGCAGCGAGCGAAACGAAGCGTGTCAAGCGCAACACACTACAGATAACAGTCGTTCGTTCAGTCGACTTAGTTCATAACGCGAGTAATTGTCAGTCAGTTGTTGATCAAGTAACTGTCAGTACATATCTAGGTCATCAGTGTTAAGAGGCATTCATGCATTATTTATAACTACCGATACACCCCTGCTTCACGGATGCAATGGCGACATGTCTAAACATCGATATTTTTAAGCCATGTTAAATGTTAATGTTTTTATATCTTTTAAATTATAGTGAAAACAAACAAAATATCGACTTTGTTTTGTAAAATGTATAGATATAGATGTAAAGGTTTAGGGATATTACTTTTGTCAAAAGCCGGACAAATCTGGACTTGTATGGTGTGGCAAAACCCTGAAAAAAAAAAAATACAAAAATCATTTATTCAAACTAGGCTGAGAATCAGCACTTTTTGAACGTCAAAATTACATAAGACAGTCCCCCGAAACGCCCGCCCTTCACCACTTCTTAGTGCTTTAGCTGGGAAGAAGAAGAAGTGGCGCAACGAACTTCCTAGCAGCACAGCTGTCTGTTTAGTTAGAAGAACTTGATTCTATACAATAGTATGGAAAGTAATTAACCATTCAAATTTTCTTACGTTTTTTGCAATTTGCAGGTCAGTGTTATGTTGATCAAAATATGATTCGCGACTATAAAAAAAAATATGTATTTACATAAAATTATAACCATACGAACATCAATACATCTCTCTAATTTAGATTTGTTCTAAAATGTCATGATTTCAGAAATCATTACTTTTAGAAAAAAACGCAAGAAAATTTGAATTTCGCGAGCTACCTTTGCGAATCCACCTTAAAAATAGGGATGGTGCTTGGGAAAAAAAGAGATTTTATTTAGTCCGTCAGTCAGATAATAAAAAAATATTAGACACGTATTTTTTGCTTTATCATATTAATAAAACATGACTTAGATGAAACGCATTAAAGTTGGGGAGTGTGGGTTCGCTGCGTCACAACTCAGTATAAAATCTAGCAAGCGTGACGTCATGCCACATTTTAACTCAATGTTTCGCCGTAATCTTTCGATTACGTAAAAAAATTAAAAAATATGTGTCCAATATTTTTTAATAATCTAAGTACCCGACGGACAAAAAAAAAATTAGTATCATCCCTATTATTTGTCATTATGTCAGCTAGCACACGTCAATATACCATAAATGACTAATTCCTCTATTCTTCATCACAGATACCGTCGTCCTGACCATAGGAGCTGTGACCGACGTCTTGTACCCATCTGATGAAGGAGTGTTTGCTATCCTTGGCTTCTCCTACCGTTGTGCGCAGCATGTCACCTTCTTCAGCGTAAATGAGACGCAGACCTACTCTGTCAGCTTCGAGGATCTGAAGGTATGCTTGATATTATCAATATTTTTTTTTGTATTTCGTTTTTATTTTGAAATTTTCTTTAGCAGCCCAGCCTAGGGTCTGGATGTGTGCCTGGGTAATGGCGGGTCTTGATATAGAACGTCCAATTCGCAAAACGTTAGGTTTAAAACGAACACTAATAATAGCACACACATCTATCTATAGCCTATTCATAGAGACCATTCCAATGAGCCCAAAGTAGATACCTACCTCTGCTGGAAGTTGGTGAGGGAGTTGGGTATCCTGCAAATTCCAGGTGATGCTGCAGCATCAGTTCAAGGTCACTATGTTATTCTAATATCATTGAAATAACAGAATACCAAATTGCGACTCGATCAGAGCCTTGGAAGATGCTCACATCCATTCACCAACCTTCAAACGGCTGAATAGATTTTCTTGAATCATAGTTAAGAACATGTCGACTTTTTTTTAAACTACAACGAGGAATCCCTTGGCCTGTATCTCACCTGATGGTAAGTGATGATCAGGCGCAGGTGGAAGCGAGCTTCACCCGGAATCCTCAACTACAGAGGAACTGGCTATGTTACCTCTTAACTGCCGAAACACAACGATGCTGTTAACATTGTTGTTATGGCGACAGACTTAGATAAGATGGCGGCAGCTAGCCAGGCGGACTTAGAACGAGCCCTACCATCAGCCAAACCGAGCAGAAAATTTTGTCCCCGCTGGGAATCGAACCCGGGACCTCTGGGCCTGAGACAGGTGGTCTTACCACTAGACCACAGAGGCAACTTCAGAACCTCTTCCTTTTTAAAATCAAACAATATCATAAAGGTGCCTAAGTGTAGACATATTACTTTTTCGAGTGCGAGTCAGACTTTAACTTTTTTCGAATCATACATTCTGCTACAAGACCTGGTAATAGGCTCACCCTTTGTTACATCGGGCATTGGGTTTGTTAAACTCAGCAAGCTGCATTTCTATGAAATCTGGCACACAGGACTTGGGTTAGGACGTAGGGAAAAAACACGTCCTCTCTCCTTAACCTTTTAACCGCCCGACTTCATATCAGTTGTCGTGCCCCCAGCGCCGGGCACAGTGAATTATTACGGTATTTGGTCGTAAATATACGACCCTGGCGAAATGGACACGAAAATACTTGTCGGATCAATCCGACGTTGGCGGTTAAAGGGTTAAACATCATCATTACATAAAGTTCCTTGCTCTCGTTTTAGTATGTGTTTATTGTATATATAACTGGTGCACCACTGACTACCTACAGTATTGTCTCTCATTCTCCCTTTAATCCATCCAAAGGTTGTCTGTAAAAGATCGCTTTTAGCGACAAGACCGCCCATTGTGTCACCTTATGTAAAATTTCTACATTTATATCTGTAATTTTTATGGTGTACATAATAAAGAGTATTCTATCTAAGGATACTTTTTATCCCGGTAGTATGTTCCCGTGCTATAATATCCGACCTACACGTGGGCGAAGCCGTGGGGAAAAGCTACTAAATAAATATATGTATTTAAAGAAAACTTAACTGGCGTAATAATGGGTATACTACACAGCTAATACACCTCTGTCAACGCCCTCGGGGATTACAGTCGTGATGTTATTTTGTGTTATTAGCTCTTTCAGAATTAATTAAAGAATTTATGGTAATAATTACATAATCGCCTTTTTACGATACCCAAGAGAGACTTTAACGGTAAATACTCTATATTGTAATATAATATAACATGACGCCTCTAATCCCCGAAGGGCTAGGCAGGAGTGCACAGTCTCGAGCATATAAATATTACTATGAACAGCTCGACAATAATTATCTGATTGCATGATTCATCCATTAATATGTGACGGCAAATATATTGGGTGTAAGGGACAGTCCTCCGCAAACTAACAGGGTGCATTCCGCTCCTTATTTTGAATCATATTCCACCGGAAAATTTCTCAGAAAAATTTTCATTTTTTTATCGATTTTTCAGTTACTGTTCCTTTGTTTCAATGTAAATTTACAATCTCCACACGCAGCACTCCATTTATGTAAATAGAACAGCTAAAATAAAAAAAAGACAGCAATGGATGTTGAAATACTCGGCGGCCGAAGGCTCGCTGCGCTGCCGTTCGCTACGCGCGTTTTGCCACGGTAACGATACATTGCGTGTGAGATAATAAAACAAATCAGTTTTATTGGTTTCCCATAACGTTCCTGAAATAATTTCATGTACCGGTCATCTTAGTATGATATACTGAATTCACCCCATCAGTCTGCGGAGGGCTGTCCCTTACACCCTGTATATGTGATAATTTCTGGAAAGCATATACAAGTGCCAGCATAAATATGTGACATCGAAGGAATACCAAAACTATCTGGCGAGACAAGCGACGCCAAAATATAGGACGCTGTATCGGCTTCAAAAATATGAGTCAATGCAATATTATCGGACATGTCTTGCGTCATAAGCAAAGCGAAACTCAGTTAAATTCAGAAGTGATAAGTGGCACGTTGTGATCGAACACATCTGACATCACTTTAGCAGCATACGAAGTCAAGTCCTGGGGGCCTACTCCGAAGCGTAAACCCCCGAAGTATCGGCCGAACGTTCGGAAGTTTTCTACTACTCTTCATTCTATTTCGTTTCTTCGGTTCGGAACCGGCCGAACTTCATTTTTACGTTTGGTCGAACAGAATAGAAAAAAGTGTAGTAGAAAACTTCCGGATATTCGGCCGGGCAAAGTGTTATTGGGTTTTTCTATCAGGAATTTCCCAGTAGCAGCCCGGAGTCTGGATTTGTGCCCGGTTGATGTCAATAGGCTCGCCCCCTGTTACATGGGACTTAAACATAACTGGCGAAATATGGGTGTAGGTGTACTACGGGTACACCTCTGCCTAACCCTTCGGGGATTTCAGGCGTGATGTTATGTTATTACATAAAACTAAACAACATTAATATCATCATCCACAGATCCAGCCATTCTTCGAGACCAACACGACTCAAGAGTTCGGTGACTCTTTCCACTGCGTCGGATTCTTCTCTGCACCCATCTGGGCAGGACTCATGGTGGTTTTCATTCTCCTGGCCATCACCTTCTACGGAATCATGATGATGCTGGACATTAGAACCATGGACCGTTTCGATGATCCCAAAGGCAAGACCATCACGATTAATGCTGGAGAGTAAGTTTGAAAAAAAATATTGATGTTTTAGAGATTAGTGAGAGAGCATTTGGCCTTTATGGTCAATAACTTTTTTTTTGTATTGTCTGTCAACCTGTTTTGGGATTTATAACCTTTTTTCGATGTCATGTATTTTCTGTGAATTTTTTAAGTAGAATCATTTGAGTAAGTGCAATATTTTTCCAAGTATTTTTTTTTGTGGAACTGTTTTCTTTTTTGAATATTTTTAGAAGACTTTTTGTTGCGAAAGGTCGAATTATCTATCTTTCTCTCACTAAATATGAATGTGAACTTACTAAAACATCGTATTTTAGTAATAAATGACGTTTTGTAAACGTCTGAAACTGGTGCCGTAATAAAAACACGATAGTTCGTCTTCTGAGCTCAAATTGATTCCAAAACTATTTATTGTTATTAATAATAGTCGATTAAACTAAGAAATGTTTTCGATGTATTTAATACTATTAGAAAAACGGTGCCTCTACGCATAGACAATAGGTAAAGACTAAATCAATCAATTCTAAAATCGATTTTTGACATCGTTTTTCATTTGACACTAAATTTAAAACTCGTCTAGTTTTTATGCGATGTTGAAAACGCAATTATATACTCTTACTGCGTATTTGCTTCTATAAAAATTGCTTAAGTATACTAATTATGTAGATAATATTGTTAAGGATGTTTGAGAACCGATAATGTGCCTACGGATACAAAGAAACTAATAAAATGTGGGTGTGAATAATATATTTATAAATAGATAAATATACTTGGAGAATGCATATTGAGTCTAAAGTTCTTCCCTTTTTACTATCGGGCCGCATTATGTCAAACAGGCCGTACTGAAAACTCGACGGGCCCTAAGAGTATTATATAAATCTATTAAAATAACCGACGTAACCTATATTTTTTGAACTCAATATGCATTGCCAAAGTGCAACAAATAGCCTATTTTAGAAACCATGGCCTTAACTTTGAAATAAAACGCAAGTTAACTTCCAGTATGAAAACTACAACGATATTGTTCTGAGCTTGTATTAAACGCATAGTAATTATTAGACTTAAAATAGCCCTGTATTTGACGAGTATTTTGCCAACATCTTACTTTTATAACCAACTGCGGGCCCGATCACAAAAGTAACTTAAAGAAATCTCAAATAATGTTACTTATTCAAAATGACTGACGTTAACAATGTCTTTAAAAGACTAATGTCGGATGGGCCCCACGAAAAATATAATTGGGCCGCATAAATACAACCAGCGGGCCTCATTGCCTAAAACAGGCCTAAAGCAAAAAGTACTCGTAAAAAAATAACGGTCTACTCCTACTTATATATTTGCAATCCATTACCAATTTCCAGTGACATTTCATGCAAAATACATACGTAACAAACAACTCATAATGTTCCCACTGCTGGGACTCAGGCCTCCTCTCTGTGAGGGAGTGGGCCGTAATCCACCACGCGGCCTCATTTTGGTGATTAATGGATTACAAAGTAGTAATTTCGCAGTAAACCAAGGGTGTGAAAGAGTAATAAAGAAAAAAGATCCCTCCATGCTAGTGCCAATTTGAATTGTATTAGTCCATTCCAGAAAGTTGGTAAATATATAGAAATTATAATAAACAAAGTATTTATAAGGGTTGCAACTTCTTTCTAAGTGATGTTCAAGTATTTCAATTTTTGTAGTTGAGTTTTTCCGTAATATTCGGCGATATTTTTTTGATATGGCAACATTTAAAGCAAATGTTTGCTTGTGAAAAAAATCTTGGCCAAATATGACGTGTGAAACTCATTTTGTCAGATTTTTAAACAATGGTTTTCTTAGCTCTAAGCATAATTACACTTTCTCTTTAATTTTCATTTGTAAATAGTTTTGTTTTCGGAATAATTTTATTGTTTTTCGAAGTATTAAATCGTGAGACCAAAATATTTTTCTTTTATTTTGTTTTTTTTGTTGAATTTTTGAATGTGCGTTCCTAATGTACTAATAATATAGTTGAAATGTTGGTTATTGATATATATAATAAAGCTTATAATATTGCAACGTGCTTTAGTTTTAATCATTTGCTTCGTCACTTTATAAACAGAAATAGCAAGCAGCGCAAACACGGTTACTGTTGTCATTGAATTCAGGGGCGTATAACAAAAAGTCTATTCAAATTAGGCTGAGAATCGGCACTTGGAATTTTGAACGTCAAAATTACATAAGACAGACCCCAAAACGCCCGCCTTTCACCACTTCCTAGTGCTTTAGCTGGGATGAAGAAATAAGCGCCATATCAGTCATATCAATGATACGAGCTTCAGGGGGCCCCGAACGAAAATGCGTAAATTGTTTATCCATAACCTACAATTCTCATTGATAAAAGGGCCAGAATTAATGAATACCTGAGGGGCAAATCCCGTAATTTTAAGAACGTTCACAGTCTGATCTCAATATGTCAAAAATACCTATTTCCCTATATTTTTGACTAGTTTTTAACATTGATTGTCGCTGAGAAGAGATTGCGACTAAAGAACGTTTTTAATTACGGGAATTGGGCCTTTGATGAAACTATGGACAATTACGTAATTCGTCTACGTTTTAGAATGGCGCTACAGGTGCGGTTTATTTCTCAAGCGCTTGAATTGATTTAGTAAAATCACAGACACAATAAAGCCTATCGGAGTCAGGATGCTCCAATTTTCTAGCTTGCTCTTGCATTCTCTTAGTGAAATCACAATCGGGGTAAAAAGGGCACCTTTTTCCCCTTTACGTTGAGTTGCCAAGTACTGAGTCTGAGTTACCCCGAATTTCCATGAAATGCCAGCACACACCTTTTTGGGCGACCGTGGGACAAGCATGCTTACGTATCTTCTACCAACTTATGGCACCATTGCCGACGAGGAAGCGACTAGCTATGAACGATTTTCTCTATCAAGAAAGATATAAAAGATTGTAGGTCCCGTGTAATTAAGGTACATAAATACCTATTATATAAATAGTTAATCGCTGACTGTTCACACCGCTGGAGATTACTCGTTTGTCGCAGCGACAAGACAAGAGCGAACAAAGACAGTACTGCGTCAGAGACGCTCGCTCGGCGGGCAGAACAATCGATCGCCGAGAGACGCACGCTTGGTATGTACAATAAGGTTGAAGTGGTTCTCCGCAAATGTCCGAGATGGGACATACATACGCATACTAGCAAGTAATCACTCGTCGCACGCGCTGCTCGTTGCTAGCCAACTCGTTTTTAGTTGTTATTGCTTCTTGTTAGTGGGACAGGTTCCTAAAAGAGGATTTGGATGACCAAAACTGAACTTAAATAAAACAACTTGCTCTATTCTTAAAACATTTATTATTAAAAACATTGAGTAGGCAGTAGACACAAGTAAAATCTCATAAGGTAATCGTCGTTTAGGCAGGTCTACAATACGGTCGATGAATATTAGCCGGTCCGATCTTCGCGCAGAAGGCTGCGCAATAACATTTTTTATGAACCAAATGGTGACATGAGGCGAGTCTGAGTGAGCCTATGTTCAGACCGGCCATGATTCATCGGCCATATTGCAAGTTTGTTAATTATTATCAAACTTAGATATACCTATATAAATTTTTATAAAAATCAACAATCAAAGCGCGTTTAAGAAATTTCAGAAGTACAAAATCACAATGTAATTTATTAATAGACACAGGTACAATACATATAAGTAGTAATCAATTCAATTATTATCAAAAATCAGTGCTAGAAGTAAAATTGAGCATATTCTATAGTTTTTATCAGACAGTGGTTTAAAAATACATTTTTGTGACAAGTTCTAAAGCGCATTGACTAAATCGGGCCGCACTCTAAATAAAAGCAGACGAGAATTGAGTTAAAAGGGCGAACGATTTCATACGCCTAGGCAATGATTTAAAAGTAAAAATAGGTAGATACATTATACGCGCTTCGCAAAAGGCGCATCAAAACGTCGCGAAGTAGCAACTCAGTGTCGCGCCGGAACGAAAACGAACGCAGCAACGGAAGCAGCATACCTACTATGCTTGTCTCTTTCGCTCCCATAATTACGACGACATGCCGTCCTACTTCCACGTGTCAGTATTACGATACGCCATCTTACTTTCATTTGTCTTTTATAGTGTAACGTGACAATTCGTGGGTGCGATAGGGTCTATCTTGAAGATTGAATATTGGGTAGGTAACCATTATATAAGTACTATCGAGGAAACTTACATCTGACCAATTTGAATACAAAATCCTGTGCACACGATGACCACATCTGTTAGCTAGCGTTACTATAGCGGCTGAGTGCTGCAAGCAATAATAGTCCTTACGGTGTATAGATGTTCGTTTCTCCCATTGTACCTCTTTTTACTTATAATATCGTTGCGTCTAAGTCCAACAGAAACAGGAATAGCGGATAGGTTCCCTTTTCAAACCACTGTCTCTTTAATGATCGTCTACTAATAAGTATAAGTCTTGGGATCGTATCCCTTCCCTGCGACCTTGTCGTCTATCCAGTCTCTCAGAACGGACACATCGACGTAAACGCCAGGGGTGCCGTCCTCACCACACCCTATGCCCCACGCGACGATGCCACTTTGAACGTAACGGTCTTTTTCGTACTGTGAAAGAAAAGAAAATGAATTAGGAATCTTTTTTGCTGGTACAACGACACAAAATACTGATTATCTACTTAAGAGGGAAGCGCCAGGTAGCCCGCGAAATTGAAACTTTTTTGTTTTTTGCAATTTGCAAGTCAGTATTAAGTTGTATGTTGATTAAAGTATCATTCGCGACCGTAAAAAATATGCATTTACAGAATTATAATAATCAAAATCAGTAATACAACTCGTTTGTATAATCCTAATTGTCAAGATTTCATGAAATAGTCATTCAATAGAATTACCTGAAGTCCAATTCTCGTAACTAAAAATGTTCAAAATCTAGTCGTAGTAAAATCAAATGTCAAAAATGTAGGGAAATTATAGGTATTTTTGTCATATTGAGACTGAGATCGGACTGTGAATGTTTTTAAAATTAATACAACTCCATAAGTTTGTATAATCCTAATTGTCAAGATTTCATGAAATAGTCATTCAATAGAATTACCTGTAGTCCAATTCTCGTAACTAAAAATGTTCCAAATCTAGTCGTAGTAAATTCAAATGTCAAAAATGTAGGGAAATTATAGGTATTTTTGACATATTGAGACTGAGATCGGACTGTGAATGTTCTTGAAATTACGAGAATTGCCCCTCTGCTCTTAAAGAGATATATTGATGACTTTAATTATTATAATTCTTTAAAAACATACTTTTTACGGTCGCGAATAAGATCAACATACAACCTAATACTGACTTGCAAATTGCAAAAAACGTAAGAAAATTTGAATTTCCCGGGCTACCTGACGCTTTTGCCTTAATATAATTCATTAATTCATTGATGGAGAACGCACGAATTACTTTATCACCCTACCGCGCTGGGTCTTAAACATGATTTTTTGCACAAAAGTTTCATATAGGTACAACATGTCCCTTAATTAACGCACAACCTCTTAAGGGGTCATTGTACTCAAAATTATGAACAACTTTTACTATAGGACCAAACGTGAAATCGCGAAAACAAATCAGCTGTTCCGTATCTTTCTGTTCGCATCTCGTCAAAATGTAGGGAACAGCTGATTTTTTTTTCCGCGACTTGTGATTTGGTACTACAGTATAAGTTGTGCAAAATGATGGGTACAATGACCCCTTAAGAGACCTTACAACGAAAGTGAGAACTAAGAAAGGATTTTTGATAATACGCACGAGCTGAGTTGGTTGTAACTATCCTAAGCTTAAGCACCTCGACACAGATTACTGAATAGTTACTACGTAACAGATACTTCACTCAGTAGAAAATTTCCAATACCTATTACGATAATTGCCTACTCCCTCGCGTCAACAACCACTGTATGCTAAAATGCGCCTAAATGCTCAAGCGTACAGCAGTGATTGCTTCGCACCGCGCGATTCCACAGTAATCGCAGGGCTGCCTCTTCGATAAAATTAAATTAACATAACTTTTTATCTATGTTATTGAGAACTGTGAATATGTTCTGACTTTTATGTGGCAGTTAAAAATTTTATCATTTATAAAATATTTAACCAACTTAAAAAAAAAAGGAGGTGATCAGACATACAGGCCAAACTGAGAAGTTTGACTTGTATGGTTTGTAGGTATGTATGTTTGTGCGCGATAATCTCGCGTTTGGCTAAACCGATATCGATGCGGTTTTCAGAAAAGGATTTGTTACATTTAGGAGAACGTTTTAAAATAAGTATAATACTTCTTAGTTTGATGATGATCTTCGGAGATGTTCACTAGAAATGAAAAAAAAAAGCCTTAAAAAAGAGAACCGACTTCAAATAAAGCACTAAGCCGTAAGAAATAATTTGTTTTTTTTTTATGTTAGTGCTAACAGCTGGTAATTACAAATCGAAAAAGCACCGACATCAAAGAAGAAATTATTTCTTACGGTTTAGTGTTTTGAAGTCGGTTCTCTTTTTTAAAGTTTGTTTCGTCATCGTAATACGCGTACGAACGAACAGCACTATTAAAATTGAACGGCGTGCGCGCGCTTCGCTTGCGAAAACCGCACTGAATTTGATCCGCCGGCGGACCGAGACCGCTCGGCTGGGCGGTAGGCACTTATAGCGCGCAAGTACATGGAGTGACGGAGGCCTGACCTCGACCAAAGAGGTTACGTTAGGTTAGGGCTCCCACACAAAGCTGCGATGTGATGCGACGTCGCAGTTTTGGGTGGAAGCCCTTAGCCACAGTTCTAACTGTGACCAACCGCGCTATATCCAAGTTGGTCGCAATGACAAGGATGTTTAGTATTTTAAGGACACCAAAATGGGAATTCTTTGAGGATTTTCACAATTAAAGGTACATCTATTATATTAGTGTCCATTAATATTTTTAGCAAAATCAAAATGGGAATTTTTTCAACACGCCAAAAAAATTGATTTCGTCTTACCTCAATAGGGCAAGACAGCGGTGATCCACCGTCTCCCTTGCAGGTATCCTTGCCAGGCTCTCCACCTGCACACATGAACGAAGAGTGCAGCTGGAAGAACCTGCCTAAACGGGTCTTACGAAGAGAACTCTGGCATTTGTCATGCTTCACTACTGGTAGCTCGATCTGGAAGAGAAGATTAATTGAGTTAAAACAACTGCCTGTCAATTTGGTCGGGATTGGAACCTTCTAACGGCCGAACCCAATAATCTATTTTCAGTAAAAGACAGATCGCTATTGATGGTAGACAGTATAATTCTATCTGTCCTTATATCAGGCCGGTAAGATTTCATATCGGCCGTTATAGATTATTGGGACGTTAAAACCATAGACAGGTAGGTTTTATATGTCCAGTATGCCAAAACTGGTGATAAATAGGTTATTGGGTTCGGCCGTAAGAGTTTTTAAGTTTTTACCATTTCATAGCTATTTTCTCATACTTACTTCATACAGATACGATGGAATAAGCGAGAGAAGCTATGGTTTCTAAAGGCGCAAAGTTATGCTAAAACAGGCGCGGACCTTTTCGCTCAAGGGGGGCAAATTTTTCTCTCTGGGGGACGGGGATAATCGATTTTCCGAGCTGTGAAAGCACTTAAAAAAAAACTCGCGGCACCTATTTTCCGCAAACTGAACAGTGTGCCCCTGCCCCCCTTTTGATCGAGGATGATTACGATTTATCTTCATATATCTTAGTAATATGCTGTGTATATAAAGTAAAAATATAGAGTATAATTTAGAGTTACGTGGAAGGCGACGAACCTTTATTTTCCCTAGACCCCTGGGGCAGAGGCGAAGCGCGCTAACAACTTCATTCCAACCAGATTCCCTTTGGATGATCGAAAGAGTAACTTCGCCTACCACCATTGAAAAATAGCACATTCAGTAATGTCTACGATTGCCAAATAATAAACATTCCAACCACAACACAAATTGTTCTAAATAAGCCGGCACCACAACGTGATAATCGTATTTGTATGACTATTTATAACTGAACAATTTGTTCTTCGGCTTCCCTCCTACGAAATGTCAAGTCTCGCCATTGCCCTGTGGTATTCCCTGTAGTTTATTATAAACTGCCCATTATTTCCCAACTATGCTGGAGTCGGCTTCCAGTCTATCCGGATGCAGCTGAATACCAGAATTTACACGAAGTGACTCCTTTCGCCAGGAGATATCGGAGTGTAATATTTGGCGCGTGGAATGGTTAATTTAGTTAAGTCTGTATACTTCTACTTAAAAAAAGCCTATTCAAATCCCTGAGTAGGGAACCGACCGCATCATCGCAAGTTTGACGAACTACTTAATTCAACATAAAAATATTTAAGTTTGTAATCGCAAAAATATATTTTTGTATGTGATAAAACTACAAATTAACGATTTTCGGAGTTTAGTAGTGCTGAGAGACCTTGCTTCTTGCCAAATTTTATGATTCTAGGTCAACGCGGCAAGAACACTGTAGGTTTTTATTTATTTTCGAGTATCAAAATATGTCGTAAAAATGGCCGTATTGTTTTATTGCGTTGCCTTAGAAGCTTGATTTTTTAGAGTTCTGAGGGACCATATACCTACGTATTTGATATTAATTTCAACTTTATACCTCCACGCGTTCTTGAGAAAAAAGGTCTTGATAGACTAACAGACATACTGACAGACTGATGGACAGACGGGCAACGAAGTAAGTGATCCTATAAGGGTTCCGTTTTTCGTTTTGAGGTACGGAATTCTAAAAAAGAGGGTGTGTGCTGATGACCACACGATATAAGGGAAAACTTATGGCTGGAGTACCCGATTCAGCATCACAGACCCGAGCGTGACGGTTCACTGTTTAGAAAGAGCGCAAAGTGTTCCTAAAGAAGTATTCACTTCAAAAACAGGTTATTCATGTCACCAACCTTCTTCAAAATAACTTGGTACCGGCCCTCCTTTCCGAACACGTCTTTGCCCCATCCAGTGGCGAAGCACCGAGTGCCGTCATCCTGCTTTACTCTCGGCTGTGGTAGACAAGCCACGCCCACATGGCGAGTCAACTCTACTGGCGTAGCTAGGAAGAGGACCGCGATATCGTAGAACAGGTTGCCTGAAAGAGAAGTAGAATTTGGTTATCACTGATATTGATATAGTACGCGTCTAACTTTATGGTGGTTCTGAAGTGAGCTACTCACTGCGCAGTACCGCACCCCTCACCCCCGCTGACACATGAATTTGTTACTGCGCAGCGACTCGCCTCGTGTTCGGAGCCGCCATAAAGTTTGAATCGGGCTGTAGCTCTTGGGTTTTGGGTACCTACTAGCATTTGCCTGCGCCTTTGTTTGGGGATTTTCTTGCGATAAAAATTTCTATGTCACTATCCGGGCCCAAACTACCTCTTTTGCTGCTTGAAAGAAGGACTTGACAAATCAACAAACACTTTTGCATTTTTGAAAAATTTCCTGCTTCGCGATTTGCGTCCCTTTATCAGAGAATTGAACATAACTGGCGAAATGAAGGGTGTTATAATTATATAAAACATATTCCGGAATTAAATGCACAACCTGTTAAGGGGTCATTGTACTCATCATTATGAACAACTTTTACTATGGGGCCAAACTTGAAATCGCGATAAAAAACTCAGCTGTTCCCTACATTTTGACGAGTTATGCGAACATAAATGTAGGGAACAGCTGATTTATTTTTCGCGATTTCAGGTTTGGTCCCATAGTAAAAGTAGTTCATAGTGATGAGTTCAATGAAGAATGATGATGATGTGATGAAGAGACTGCGTTAAATTACACCTTGTATAATTCTTCTGTACCTGTGTATGTCACTGAGCTCCACCAAAAAGGCTGGACCTGTGTGTGACCTGTGGGGCTGCGCTCGAGTTCTAGGAAGCAGGACAACGTCTGTCCGGTCAGCTAGCCCATTATAAAATTTTCTGCAGTCTAGCAAAATGTGAGTGTCCGTTAGAGAAGGGGTTATGCAGAATAGCCCTTCGAAGAATCCAGGTGTGAAGGTATGATTAAAAGTTTTTATCATAACTTTTTTAATTGGCTGTTCCATTGACTTACCTTTATTAAAGTCCTTATGCGTCTCAACTTCTGCCACGTCTCTATCTTGGAAGGGATAGATCTCCTTAGTGCTCTGCGTATCCCATTCCCCTGCTCTGATCCTTAGGGCTTTGGCATTGGCGACGTAATGGGCAGCAGTGAGCACCACGCTCGGGTGGATCAGGGACCCACCGCCGACATAAACGTTGAGTTTCATGCCGTCTGGCTCATTCTCGTTGACTGGCTCGATCCTGAGAAGAAGAGGGATATGTTAGGAGTGGAATATGCTGTGGTGAAGACAGATAAATGGCAGTCTATAGGCGGATATTAACTTGTAACATTTGTTTGTAATGTCGAGGCGAGCTTGGTTACAAAACGGCGATAAACAAGACGTGGCGAACTTGACCCATAAAATCGGCCTTTCTTTATATTTGTCAACAAATAAAAGTGTTTTTTTATTATCCCATTGCATTTTTACTTCGGAAAAGTATGTTTTTATTTTGGAAAAGATAGTAAAACGAGATACGTTGTGCTTGCAACGACGCTTCGGCACTGACTAGTTTGTAAACATGCTCTCGCTATGCTCGCACCGGGCGGCTCGGCTCGCTGCACTGACTACTGTTACAAAAACTCGATACATTACAAACAAACGTTGAAAGTCAGTCTCGCCTTAACAGCAAATGCACCCATTTGCTGTTAAAACACATTCAGAATCAACATTTCGGCAAGCTTGGTGCAATGCGAGAAAAAATTGCAGAGAGCCCAATGGTGACGGGCCTGACACGTGGCATACTTAAGAGTATCATGGGAGAAACGAACATCTATACACCATAAGGACTATTTTCGCTTGCAGCGCTCGGCCGCCATAGTAACGCTTGCTAACAGATGTGGTCATAGTGTGCACGGGATTTTGTTTTCAAATTGGTCAGATGTAAGTTTCCTCGACAGTACGTCGTGGGTTCGAAATCAGGCAGACAGTTTACTTTGTGTAATTTATTTCACCAACATTGCTCTCAAAACAGTGAAGAAAAATCTCGTGAACATCTACCAACCCGCACTGCGGCCGCATGGTGAATTATGGTGCACTACCTCTCACAGAGAGGAGGCCCTGTGTCCCAGAAGTGAGAATGTTATACGAAAAACCGGCCAAGTGCCAAGACCACGCACAATGAAGGGTTCCGTAATTGGGATGACTTTATCCCAAGAACAAACTTAACATTGTAGTTGAAAAACATGTTCTCTCATACACTCCGACTGAAATGACAATATTTATTGCGTAGTTGGTCGTCTGTTACTCGTTAATTTGTAAAGCCTACAGTTAGCTGTGATAGTTTTCGTTAACTTCGTTATCACACAACATGGCCCAGAATTAAACGCACAACCTCTTAAGGGGTCGTTGTACTCATCATTATGAACCACTTTTACTATGGGACCAAACCTGAAATCGCGAAAAAAAATCAGCTGTTCTCTACATTTTAGTTCGTAAACTAGTCAAAAAGAATTGTTCTTAGTGATGAGAACAGTGACTCCTTAAGAGGTTGTGGATTTAATTTTTAACTGGCAGGGAGGACACACTTCAGCTAAGGTTACGGTATGTTCGAAAGAGTTACCGTGACCCCGGCACAGGCAACAGAAGGAACACGGGTGGGTTTTAGTCAGTAAAAGTCTGACACGCCCTCCCGCTTCGCCCAGAGCGGGAGAAGTCATTTGATGATTTCCCATACAAAAAAAAAGGCGGGGACACATACTTGACTCTAAAAACATTAGCATTTTAAAGCTTAATATTTCGTAAACGGATCTCTGAATCGAAAAATGTTTACCACACACCCGCAATATTTTTGAACGGCCTACCCAACGACACTTCACACCATGGGATAGACGAGAAAAAAAAATCATCCCCATGTGGCGGCATGTCTACATCGCCACAATGAAACGCGTCACACGACGTCACGCAAAATCCTGCATCGCGCAATCAGAGTTTACCGCGCGACTAGCATATATACAACATCCCGACATCAACCGTCGGGCAGTAGCCCACCAGACACAACACCCGTCCGGTCGGAGGATCCTCCCTTTTCTATAGAGGATGAGTGAACTTTACACCCTGTTCCTCATGCCTCTATACCCACGTCCCCCACTTTACGTGGTAGAGGGGACGTACCGTAAAAATATATTTTATTTTACCACTTTTTCGGCGTAATTAATATGTTTACCCATACCAAATTATAGCTTTCTAGTATAAGAATATCTATCTGAGCTAAGCCGCAGACAGACAGACGGACGGACATGGCGAAACTATAAGGCGGGTATCACACCTTCGCAGCGAAAGCATAGCAACGAAACTGCATGATTTTCAGCTACTAGAATCGCGATTCGAGTTCGCGGTTTCGCGGCAGAGGTTTGAGGTGGTTATCACACCTCCGCAGCTCCGTCGCGAAACCATAGCAGCGAATTCGCAGTAGTTCAATTCAACTGACTCGCATGATGTTGCGCTACACATCATGAACATCATGCGGTTTCGCGCCCGCCTCAGGGTTCCTTGTTAACTACGGAACCCTAAAAATTGGGTTCGATCCTCGTATGAAACTTTAGGTAAAACTTGATTTTACCAGTCTTTTCTCCGATAGCTAAAACCTAGAAGTCTTAGAACGAGATTAGTCGAATTATGACTTCAGAATGGAATAGAATTATTCTACTTTAAAGTATAAATGGTCCCGTAAAGGGTCTTAAATATAAATAGTTTCACATATTTTGCTTACCTACTTCTTCCAGCATGAAGAGAAAACCTTGAAATAAAATTTTAAACAACATCACTTCAATTATTGTTACTAGGTACAGAGATCGAGAAAAAACAAACTTTAAAAATACTTTAAAATTAAATTTTATAGTGAGATCATATTTTTAGAACTTTGCTTAAAATTGAACAATTCACTAGGTGTATAAATAAATTATAGCCATTTCTTAAGTTTATTTTTTTATATGTAGGTACAAGATAACACTAATATATATATATATATATATATATATATATTATGTACAAGTATACAATAAAAAATAAAAAGGGGGAAGAGCTCATTGGGCATCAAAAAATTCGTCCGCATCGCTGTCAATCGGAAAAGTGCCCAAAAGGCTGGCAGCATTGCCACGCTGAATGGCAATGCTGTATCTTGGGCCAAGAATAGACCAGCCCTCTGGTCCCGTAGAGAGTCGACCAACCGCTTAGCGATGTCCCGAAATACTCGATGAGCACTCGGACCCTAGTGTTTCAACACCAAACGGCTCAAACATACAGCTCCCAATGAGGTTGTTATATTTGCGCCGTTTGAGGTTTTCTGCACCTGCAGCAGCCGCCCCAGCACAGCCCGCCGTGCTAGGAAGATGGGATGGCGCGAGGGTGTCGACACAGGTTGCATCCCACACCAAAGGCCTACGCAACTTCCAAGGCATTATGGTCATTCCGTCCGGCCTCTTCCCATCGTCACGTGCCAAGCCGTTAGGTTCTAAAACAGCTGGCACCCCGGCGGTGACAAGAGCCCGACGGATGATGTCATTAATGCTAGCGTGCCGTGCCATACGACCAGCGCTCTTACTGCAGGATAGGCCATGGTGTCCGAGGCGGTCGACTCCTTCACCGCATTGACAGCGATGTGGAGCTCCGCAAGGAGCGCCCAGACGCAAACAAGTAGCGAGCCGGAATGTGGTATCACCCAGCATAGTGCCTATGTTGGGTGATGGTAGCGCCTGAAGCCAGAGGCCCGACTCCCATTCACCCACAGCCAGCAGGCGGGCACGCTCAGCAGTATTGGTGGACGTGTTAATGAGTTTATTCCGTACCAACCTGCAGAGCGGCTCATCCCACTGTCTCTGGGAGGACGGGTTCTCGGGCAGAACCGTATCCGGGCAAGCAATTTTTCAGGCGTTCACCGCATCGGTCAAACAAGGTTTCTTTTTGAAATAGCTTAAATGGCAGATTTGTTTAGGTACTTGGTTAAAATTTTTGACAGATATATTGTAGCAATTGTTCTGTAATAGTGTAGGTACTTCTAAATACATCTTGTGACAGTCAGTCGCGTTGGATCTCTTGAAAGGAATTTTTATTTTCAATGACTTAAAATTTACACTGTTTGTCCACCGCACAACGTCAACGGGATGTCAAACGAGAAATGAGATTATTCGAAACGAACGTGACGTCCCGGTGACGGCGTGCGGTGGACACGCGGCCATAGTAAATGTATGTATCGCTACTTCGGCACCGTCATCTCGTTCTCTTTGACGTCCGTTGACGTGGCGGTGGACAAACGGCGTTAGTATAATACTAGCTCAGAGTGCTTTTTAACAATAATCCTAATTCTAATATGTACAGACTAGGTAGAGTTAGTAGTCCTAGTTTCTTAAATAATGATTCAAACCACAAAGAAGCCTCACAGATTGCTCTGACACATTTTTTTTGTGTGATCAAGACATTTGTAACCAGGGAAGAATTACTCCATTTATGAAGACCGTATCTCAGAACTGACTCGACATAGGCATGGTCAGGGCTTGAAATACCAGTAATTTTAGAAACCGGTATCATTTGGCCTTGTGTGATACCGGTACCAGACATAATACCTGTACTATTGGCACCGGTATTTTCTAATCAGTATCGGTATTGTACCGGTACAAAAACCGGTCCCAAACAAATATTTCCGTAAGTTACAATGAGAAAAAACTTTTTGAAAAAAAAAAAAACAACCGACTTCCAAAAAAAAAACACTATAAAATGAAAAGTAACTTCAATTTCGGAAGTCGGTGTCTTTGGATCTGTATTTCAGGTTTTTGCCACCGACTTCCGAAATTAAAGTTATTTTTCACTTTGTAGTGTTTTTTTTTTATTTAAGATAGGTTTGCTCTTGACTAGTCTAGGTCAGAGATGACAGAGACAAAGTCGATGATGGGGCGAGCTTACCCAGAAGAAGCCTGTTAACTCTCACTTTGAAGAGATCGGGTTTGTATGCGTTCGGAAACACAGACGCAGGCAGAGAGTTCCACTCCTTTGCTGTGCGCATCACAAAAGACATTTGGAAACACTTAGTGCGAATTGGTGGAATAGCAACTAGGTAGGGATGGTAACTTGCGGTGCGTCTAGATGTCCGATGGTAGAAGGGGGCCGGCGGAATGAGGATGTTTTATTGGAAGAAGGTTGTTTTTTTTTTTCAAAAAAGTTTTAACTTTTTAGTGGGTCGGTTTGTAATTTATCTAAGTTACAATAGCCTAATGACCACTGCTCATCACATTTTACAAAACATTGCTTTTCCCGATGCAGGGACGTTAATTGTTGAGGAGTTCACTTGGTACTTCACCATCAGCTCCATTTCACCATATGCATTGTAACGAGCTTATATTGCTTAGCAATCATTTTAAATTAACCAAATCGCAACCCGTGAAATACTTATTATTGAGTTGTTCCGGTGGCCATTTTGCCATCTGTGGTCTTCGTCATCAGTTCGACTTCACCAAGTGGTGCTTGCCGAGAGCAAATGCACAAGTTACTATGCTTAAATACTCAAATCGCTATAGGTGTGCCTATAATATTTGAAGAGTTCCTTCGATTTCTCCAGGATCCCATTATCAGATCCTGATCTGATGACAATGGGACCACCTGGAAAGTATACCCTTTCAAACAAAAAAAATATTTTCCAAATCGGTTCAGCCATCTTCGAGTAATCGGAGAACACATATTAAAAAAAAGATTCCGATGAACTGAGAACCACCTCCTTTTCTGAAGTCGATTAAAAATCATTTATAGCCAGAGTGCATCTCATGATAATTCCAATAAGCCCAAACACGGCTAGGATACATTGTTTTATTACGGCGTTCCGATGCGTACCTTCCAGCTTCATCATCAGATCAGTTCGATGGTACCATTTTCATCAGAACCATTTATTTAAATTTCTTTCGTCATAGTCGATTAACTATCTTAATCGAGATATTTCCCGATAAGTTATCGTTATAAGTTCCCGTGGCCATCTGTGGTCTTCTTCGTCAGTTCCACTTCACCAAATGATACTTTCTGAATGCAAATGCTTGACTTGTTGATAAAAATCGCTATGTTTGCCTATAATATTTGAGGAGTTCCCTCAATTCCTCATGGATCCTATCATCAGGACTAGATTTTGATAAAAATGGGACCAATCTGTCCTTTCAACTAAAAAAAAGTTTTTTTTTTTTAAATGACGGAGTACTGAGGTAGGTAACAAACATTAAAAAAAACACAACCGAATTGATATTCGCTTGTGTTTTTTGAACCTCCTCCTTTTTTTTAAGTCGGTTAAAAACAGATACTAAGTAAAAACGGTAATCAATAGGCATTTGAAAAATAACTTCATGGTTGCCACCGTACGAGGTTCCTCGTACAAATACGAGATTTGTGGTACGCGACAGGTACCTGAAATTGGTACTGGTACTTGTTAGGTGGAGTACCGGTACCCATTTGGAACCGCTACCCAGGTACCGAAATGGCAAGAACCGCTAAGTACCAATACAGAACTTGTACTTTTAGTACCGGTTCTAAGCCCTGGCCATGGTACGCAGCCATAGCAGTTTTTGACCGGATATCTGATTTATTTACAGTTTACTCAAATAGCATCTTGGAGCAACCTGTACTTAAAGAACTGTAGCGCACAGGTCATTTGCCGGGGTTACGAATCATAACATCGCATGAGTGAAATTAAAACGAATAACGTGCAAAGAGTAGGCAAATTGAAGGAAAGAGAGAGTTTCATTGTTTATTTTGTTTGAAAACCTTAATTTTTCAATGCACGAATTATTTTAGGGTAATAAGAATTATAAATTTTTATGGTTACTGGGCCCTACGCGTGTGTTTATTCAATGTCGCCATTGTAGTGGCACGTTGTATGTAAATAAGAAAGAGAAGAGGGCCTAGCAAACTTCCCTGAGGAACACCGAACTTATTTCTTTCAAAAGTAGTCCTGAATGGAGTAGGATCAAGTTTTTTTTTAACTAAGCTTTTAGAAGTAGGTAATGTTCGTTTTCACCGACACTGGAAACATATTATTATTTCTTTAAATAAATGAAACCTTTAAATATGATTGCATGCGCTTTTATTCAGGCATTCGTTTGCGTTAGTGAAAACTGGCACAAGCGTCGCAAACGAATAATATATGAAAATTATTGGTTCCTTTAAATACAATTAAAATACGTTCATCTTCGTGTACTACGATTGCTCACATTCGCTTATACGGATATGAGCATTATTGACCTTAGAATAAGGTTCATATTCATATGAAACGCTTATTTTGACCTACTCTTACATTGCTTAAGGTGAAAGCCCGCGAAATTTTGGAAAAAAACTTAAGAATTTTTGAATTTCGCGTGCTACATGATGGAAACACCTTAAGTACTTTGACAAGTTCTCAACTTTGTTTTCTCAAATCAGAAGCCGGGTGTAAAAGTCGAGCGGGAACAGATTACTTCTAGGCAAGCGTGCGCCTTCGACAACCAGTGGTGGCCCGGTGGTCTTCAGTGTACCCGATATCGACCAGTGCGGCCTTACTAAGCCTTCATGGAAGCATGTAAATACCCTTATCAATGCAAAAAGAGCGATACGGCTACAGAAGTTAAAAGCAATATATAGTAATGATGAGAAAAAGTTGCAAATACTATTAAACACTTCGCAAGAAAAGCGGAGAGCAGTGGTGGCCCAGTGGTAATGGCCCCGACTTATGAGTTGTAGATCGTGTTCGAACCCAGGCAGGCTCTTTACTTTGGGTAAATAATTTCATCACTACTGCTCTTGAAACGGTGAAGGAAAACATCGTGAGGAAACCGGCATGTCCTAGAACCAAATTTTCGAAGACATGTGACGTCTACCAACCCGCACTGGACCCGCGTGGTGGATTTACAGCCCACTCCCTCTTGAAGAGAGGAGGTTGATTATGCTATGCTATACTATGCTTGTGCTAAGCGTGCACCTTCAGCTCAGATGGTGGTCAGATGCGAATCTATCAATCTATAGGTACTAAAAGTTCTACCAATGTCTAAACTTCAGCAAGCGTAGACAGAGCATAGCAATAGACAAGTCACAAAATAATAATAATGGGGAAGGCAACTGTCAAAATGGCGCTGTCGTAGCTAGTTCCCGATACAAGCCAATAATACAAGGCGTGAGGTGGTTTTATTTTATTTTTGCGAAAATGATGCGTTGTTGTGTTACTAAATACTCCGAAATTGGAGTCCACCATTTCCTGAGAGATGGTGGCTTAAAGCTGTTCGTAGAGATGTTTTATAAATTAAATAGAGTAGAAACATTTTGAAGAAAGTAATTTTGAAAATATATTTATGGTTTTAAATTCTGACACTTTCCATGTCAAAAACTTGATATAAAATATTAAAATCACCGAAAATAACGAAATAGCGAAATAAAAGCAAACACACTAATGAACGAAATGTCAAATTTATTGTAGGCCGTGGGGACCTAGCTATGACCACGCCATCTACACGACCTTCCCCATTGTATGATTCAGTAGTAAGAGTAAACGAGACAGAATTATATTTTCTCTATGTATCTCCTTCGCGTATGTAAACTTTTTGTCTGACCCCAATTGTTAGCCTACAACTCGGCTGTCAAAACGGCTGTCACGGTACGATTTCGTTGAAAATGTATTATAATTAAGTATCTGTGTCAAAGACTCATGTGGTGTACGATGATAAGTGATCTATATACCAGCAAGGTCTTCAAAAACAGAAGACGTCTAAATCCAGAACCAGCAGTTCAGAAACCAGACATGAATGAGAGAAAGAGAAAACGCTATACGTCAGCTGTGTGTAAGAAAGAGAAATTCAACTTCACTCGTAGTGCATTATTAGCTCCCTCTATACTTACTCCACCTATCTTTCAAGTACTTACAATGATGATATTTCACCGCCATCAACCGGTACGCTGTAATACAATATCAATAAAAAAACCGCGAAGAATTCGGACCATGTGTTTGGGAGCTACGATGGTACAACCAGACAAAGTGCATGTTCAAATTTATGGCGTTTTACGAGCGTAAGCCCGCGTAACATACGCACGCAGGTGAGGTGTCCTGGGTATCTGGATTCGCGCGTAATACGCGAGTGAAACGCTTGCAGATGGACAGAAGGACAGAATATATTGGGTCCATTTCAAAAGATTTTTGGAGCCAATTTATTCTGTTACACGGTCAACAAATTCGGCTACGCGCGTGTCTGTGCGAAAGCGCCAGGGTAGCCCGCAAAATTAAAATTTTCTTAGGTTTTTTGCAATTTGCAGCTCAGTATTAGGTTGTATGTTGATTAAAATATGATTCGCGGCCGTAACAAATATGTATTTACAGAATTATAGTGACTGAAGTCATCAATACAACTTTCTAAGATCAAGTAACCCTATTGAATGACTATTTCATGAAATTTTGACATTTCAGGATTGTACTAACTCAAGGATTGTATTACTGATTCTAATGATTATAATCCTGTAAATATATATTTCGTACGGTCGCGAATCATACTTAACACAGAGCTGCAAATTGCAAAAATAGTAAGAAAATTTGAATTTCGCGGGCTACCTTAACGCTTCCCTGTCGCTAAAATTGTTTTTGTGCTTGGGTAATTGCTGTTTTTTCAGTTCTGTGGTACTTAATTGCAAATAGGATTGGCCTCTATTACATGGGACTCATGACATAACTGTTCGTTAAGGCGCGATTCCACCAAAATTGGGTTCAGCACATTTGTTCTCAAATATTTTGTGCAAAACCCTAACAGTGCCCGTACTGAGCTACAGATGTTTCCAGCTGTAAAGCTGTATGTAATTTTTGTAAGCGTACAGTGCAGCACAATAATTGTAAATGTTTACGTGAGTGAGTCCACCGAAAGAAACATTTGTGTCGTACATAGTACAGTACAGTATCGCACAGTGCCGCACACTGGTGAAATCGCACCTTTACATCATTATTATATATTTTTTTAAATACTTCAGCTTGAATAAACACGTTTCTTGCATGGGGACCCCCTTTCATTTCTATTAACTTTCTGTGAACATTTCAACTGTCTGTCTGTGTGTCTGTCTATTACGGTTCATAAGATACAGCCCGCTGATAGACAGATGAACGGACGGACGGACGGACGGACAGCGGAGGCTTAGTAGGCTTCCGTTTGGCACCCTTCGATCGTATACGGGAACCCTAAAAAAACACAAAATAAAATACTAACTTGAGAACAGCGACCATCCACGGGAACTCTCCGAACTTGGTCTCTCCGTTGATTTCTCCAGTGGTCCGCAGATCAGCGCCCTCAGGGTTGGCCCAACCGCATCCCTCCCGCTGGAAGATGAAACACGAACTTATGAGGCACTTTATAGCTACAATATGTGGGTTCATCAGCAAACGTAAGGTAGGACGCCCTTAAGCTAGCCGGAGCGACGACGATGTATGGCTGGTAGACTGAAAGCCGACCCTGACATAGTTGGGGAAAGGCAGGCAGATGGTGACTGACAGCTACTGAATTAGAGTAGTAGGAACATATGGGCGTCTCTCCAGCTGTGAACTGATATAGGCTGACTTCTGGGTACGTTGACGTCTAACAATAGGGATGTTGCCTGGTTAAAAAAAAAAATTCTATTTAATATCACTCAGATAATAAGAAAATAGTAGACACGTATTTTTTTGTTTTATCATATTAATAAAAATGACTTAGATAAAACGCATTAAAGTTGGGGAGTGGGGGCTCGCTACGTCACAACTCGGTATAAAATCTAGCAAGGTGTGGTGACGTCATGCCACATTTTAACTCAATGTATCGCCGTAATCTATTGATTACGTAAAAAAAGAAAAAATACGTGTCCAATATTTTTTAATAATCTACCTGACGGACAAAAAATATTTGTCATCATTCCTGTTATCCATAGAGTAGGTAATACATTTTAGGGGTATAGTAGGTACTCATGAATGCTGCTGTAGAACCAAGGTCTAGCCATCGCGTCTACGGAGTTTAGCTAGCCAATTAAAACTAACCCTGTTTAAAAAAAAAACGTGTGCGGTCGGGGGACCCCCGTCACGAACGAAGTTCCTTCTCACGTATGATTTAAAATTTTCGCAGCCGCCATCTTGGATTTACATTTTGACTTCACTATCGGCTTTAGCACCCTCGAGAACCATGAAAACGATACCCATGACGAAAAATTGTAAAATTTACGCAGCCGCCATCTTGGATTGATATTCAACTTCCGTCGGTGTCTTTGAATCTGTATATTGCCACCGACTTTCGAACTTAAAGTTTTTTTTTCACTTTGTAGTGTTTCTTTTTGGAAGCTGATTGTTTTTTTTTTTTGTAAAAAGTTTTTTATTTTTCACTTTTTATGAAATGGTATGTACCTCCTACCCTAAACCAATTCGTATAATTATGTATACCACTACTTGCTATGTAAACAACAAGGACAGGAAGTTTTATAACATTATAAAGATTTATATATGGGATCACCACCTCCCAAATAAAAAAAGAATTTTCAAAATCCAAGAATTTCCACAATTGACGAAAATATCTATGAAAATACAAAAAATAAATAAATAAGTAGACTAACATATACTCATACACATGCACTTTCGTGTTCAATGGCGGGACCAGAGTATTTCAAATTAATGGTGATCATAACAAAATGAATCATTATTATTTTTAAATAAGACACAATTTTACGCTCACTAGCACCACAAATTACTAAATCCGTTTAGCGCTAAACGAATTTAAAACAGTGTTCTATTTCTGTCAATTGTTTGAAGTTGTCAGGAATGGAATGATTTAAAAAAAAATAATGTTCAGCGCTAAATGTATTTATGGTTTTCGGTGCAAACGGGCTTTGTAATGACAAAAACCAGAAGCCTATCTAGTCTAATCTAGTCGCAATGTCATCTCAGCGACAATCAATTGGTCAAAAATGTAGGGAAATTATAGGTATTTTTGACGTATTGAGACTGAGCTCAGACTGTGAATGTTCTTAAAATTACGAGAATTGCCGCTCTGTTTTATGTATAAAAAAAGATTAATTGAATTAATTATTTGTCCACCTGTCAATTTGTTACCATTTGACGCCATAGGTAATGGCTGAACGGATTTGGATGAAAAGCATAAGGATAGGCCATAACCTGGATTCGGACAGAGGATAATTTTTATTCCAGCAGTACTTTCCCCTGGGATAATTTCCGACATCCCCGCGTGTGAAACCGTGGACAAAAGCTAGTTATAGTACAAAATAAATAGGTAGTCATAATTGAAGCACGACCACATCACACCATTTATGTAAGCCACAGTACATTATTATATTGTCAATTAATGAAATAGCTACGTCTACAAAATACTGGTTTGTCGTGCGGTCGTTTGGCCATGCATGTAACCGGTAGAACAAGGCTGTTAAAAAAACATTAAGATGTTTATAAAAAGCGGAGGGGCGCTTAGCTAAATACAATAATAACAGCCGCATAGGTCGATCGAAGGTTAACGCTTGCCACGATCAGTTCGTGGATGGGTGACCCTCCATTACATATCCCCCGAATTCCCTCCGTGCATCGGAAAGCACTTTAAGGGCGGATTTCACCAATGATACTGAACGCGATCAGCATATCTAAACTACATTCAAGAGCTGTCAGTGTCCTTATTCCAGAGAAAATAATGACACTGACAGTCCTTAAACGTGATTTATGGGCTGATCGCGTTCAGTGTCATTGGTGAGATAAGTCCTTAGTCGTTGGACCCGTCTGTCATTCGTAGATCTTTGACAGTCGTTACGGGTAGTCAGAAGCCCTAAATTCAGACAGCTAAACTTACCAAGGGGTATCTGTAACCGGGTGGTGGAGGTCAGATAGGCAGTAGCTACATGTATAACAGCTGCATCCGGTTAGACTGGAAGCCGACCCCAACATAGTTGCGAAAAGGCTAGACAGATTGAATGACAAAGACGCTAAACCTGCTTCTAGAATTTGAGTACTGCTTACACATGGTCAAATTAGCAGACATGGTGGAGACCTATCGATATCTAATAACTATATAACAATACAAAAAGATTTTCTAAAACCATAATTTCTAGTAACTACCAGCGGCCATTGACCCCGTCAGCTGTGGTACTTGAAATAAAGTGTGTAATTTCATTCGATATCGATACCACCATGTCTACGGAGTTTCGCTAACTAATTTAATTTGACCCTGTAGATTTTTGTAAGTCAAACCATATTTGCACGTCTAAGTATTGGACCGGTTTTCTTTGTCTAGCAGTACGGGTCCAAGGTCTAGTGCAGCCTTTCCCAAAGTGGGCGATAACGCCCCTTTGTGGGCGCTGCAGGCCTAAAGGGGGCAGTAAGAGACCCAGAAAAAAATGGGGACGTTGTGTAGAGGCTTAGGGGGCGATTTGTAATTTCATCTAGGTAGTGGTTTTTAAGTAGGTGAAAAAATAGGGGCGTTGTGTAGAGGCTTAGGGGGCGATTTGTAATTTCATCTCGGTAGTGGTTTTTAAGTCGGTGAAAAAATGGGGGCGCTAAAAAATAATTTATTCTAAAAGTGGGCAGTAGACAAAATAAGTTTGGTAACCCCTGGGTTTTAGTGCTTTTGGGAGACAAGATTCATGACTTTCTTGGCGTGTCGCACCCAAAGGGAATTTATAGGCTCTCCCCTAATACCTGGGATTCAGTCTAGTAAAATATAGGTGTATTTTGCACCTCGCTAAAAGTATATTATACCATAATTTATATGTCACAGTACTAAGATAGCATGAGGTTTAATATCAATACAAACACAGAGGCAGCATAATCATAGATATGTAGATAGAAAAAACAGACACATGGAAAAAATCAGAAGAACCCAAGAAAAACATCAAAGTAGGCGTCAATACATCGCACAGGAAAAGAAAAAAAAACGGACGAACAAAAGAAAATAAGAAAATATGTGCTTTAAAAAACTAAGAAACACGCTTTTATCAGATCAAGCACTAAAAATTATAAAGTAATTAAATTGACTCGTAAATAGTTACAAATGAAGCTAATAAAACCGTGTTTAAAAAAAGAAGTGGTAAGAAATAACACACACGGGGTCTGCGAGGAATTTGAGAAATAGGTAGGTATGTATTTGAAGAAACTATTTCCGTCGCGCTGCGACCGAACAACGCCGTAGAGTGCGACAAAGACGGCTGCAATTTAGACCATGGCATGTCATATCACAAACATGTTGACGAGGTCGACGGTTCGTATTCCCCTTTTTTCTCCTCGAAAACTGAGCCGATTCAATTATTTTTTACATTCAAATTTTAAGAAAGAGTACGTCTAGGTCGCTATCATTTTCTTTTATGTTAAAAACTTTTCGAATTTGTCTGGTAGTCCTCTAATCACGGCGGTAAAAATGGGGCATTTTTTGTAAATTTTGGAGGGTCGTATTTTCTTTACTAATTAGTTACTGATAAGAAGGAAATGACAAGGACGTGTTTACAGCAGACCTTGATTTTATGAAAAATAAATGATTGCTCTAGACTTCTAGAGGCATTATTCGGGAAGAAAAAGGAGAATACATTTGTATTGAGAATCACAGGCCCTGTTCCCTCTTAAGGGCCTATACTACCTCAAATGGCTTAGCATGATCCTCCGTTATGTCGAAAATACTGCAGCTTTAATTTTGAAATAAATATATAGTAAAGTTGAGGATTAATGTTAAATACTATGTTTGGCGAAAACACGATTCCATAAAATTTTCTCGTTAGAAAAAACATCCAAAGTTACCTCCAAACCGAACAATAAACGGCTGGTATTCAAAAAATACTTCAAATTAGACCATGAAACTTTGCATACTAACTGAACTTCACGCCTTGATTCCCCGAAGGGTTAGGAAGAGGTGTACCTATAGTACACCCACATTTCTCCAGTTATGTTTAAGTCCCATGTAATAGGGGGCGAGCCTATAGCCATCTACCGGGCACAAATCCAGACTTCGGGCTGCTACTGAGAAATTCCAGATAGAAAAACCCAATTACACTTTGCCCGACATGGGATTCGAACCCAGGACCTCATGCTCAGCAGTAGCGCTTGCGGCCACTAGACCAACGAGGCAGTCAAAAATTACTATTATTTTCACCGTAAAAGGCAATTACTTAAACTATCGGCGCTCCCTGCCGCCCAGCACTGCACTCAGTCCCGCTCTCACTCAGTCCGCGCGCAGTATCGTGCAAGCGAGATAAAGTGTGAATTTTAGCTGAGGTAGTATAGGCTCTTAATGCCCAATATTCAATAATAAAAAAAGCTAAGTATTAAAAATAAAAAGTCACAACCTCTACACAGGTATCCGTACGGCATCCAACCTGTTGAAAGAGGACACACTGACATTAAAAACAAGACAAGAAATATGAATCCCTCCTTCCTTAGAGGAGAGATTAGAATAGAGAATGAAGTAAAGGCGATGTTTCCACAGAAGCGCGTCATCATCTGCCAAGCCTATTCCCAACTATGTTGGGGTCGGCTTCCAGTCTAACCGGATGCAGCTGAATACCAATATTTTACATGTAGCGACTGTCTATCTGACCTCCACAACCCAGGTCTTCAATCTATCCGATATCGACCAGTGTGGCCTTACCAAGCCTCCATGGAAGCATATAAGCACCCATATCATGGCAAAAAGAGCGATACGGCTACCGAAGATAAAAGCAATATATAGATGGTGACAAAAAGTTGCAAATACACTTCACAAGAAAAGCAGAGAGCAGTGGTGGCCCAGTGGTAATGGCCCTGACTTACGATTTGTAGGCCCTGGGTCCGACCCTAGGCAGGCGCTTTACTTTGTGTAAATAATTTCATCACCACTGCTCTCAAAACGGTAAAGGAAAATATCATGAGGAAATCGGCATGTTCTAGAATCAAAAATTCGAAAACATGTGACATCTACCAACCCGCACTGGGCCTGCGTGGTAGATTACAGCCCACTCTCTTTCATAGAGAGGAGGCCTGTGTCCCAGCAGTGGGAACATTAAAGGTTGATTATGTAAGAAAAGCGGAAAAGAATTTCAGGACTGCAATGAATTTACAGACTTTGTTATCTGTCATACATAAAACCATTGATCGAGCCAAGTGCTATCTACAAATATTTTTTAGGTAACTCTAGGAAGTGCTACTGGCGAAGCATAACAAATCCATACCATACCATACAATACTGTATCGTATAGTTTTAAGCGTACCATATTGAAATTAATGAACATCTAAAACCTTTTTGGGCTTCTAATGATGCACACATTTTTAAAATAAATGAGCCTCTTTATAACTTTCCGGCCTTTTCTCACAGTTGGTCGCAGTAACTTGGCTATTGGACCCCAAAATAGGAATTATTTGGGGTTAACAAAGAGATCAATCAATATAGAGTGTTCAATAATATTTTTAGAAAATTGCTTTTTAAAAAATATTATTCAACACTCTCCTCAATGGGAATTATTTGAGGTATAATTATGTAGATACATGCCATTTATTACATTTTAAGGCACCCCGTTTATTTTCTCAGAGATCCTAAATACTTAGTGTGACGGTCTGCCAACAGAATCCTCATACCAAACCCCGTGAAATTCCAAGAAGTGTTCCGAGAGTTCTTTTGGGGACTGTCTTATGTCATTTTGACGTTCGTAAAGTGCTGATTCTCAGCCTAGTTTAGTTTGAATAAATGACTTTTGATTATGATTTTCTAAGGAACTCCTGACTACCGATACCGATACATTGATTGTGTACAACGAAATTGTAGAACAAAATTATTACCATAAATGAGGATAAAAACCGATTTCGTTTTGTTCGAAAATCAATTTTAAAACCTGTTTGGCGACAAAGAGGTCAATATCACAAAATAATAAATGGGTAAAATATCGCAGAAGGTAATCTTTATGAGCAGACATTAAACTATGCTATTACCGACTATACTGCGAGGATGTTTTGGTGCGTTGTCACTGCTAGAATCTATTGGCAAACATTTGTGCAATTGATTTATGAAATGTCACTTGAAATGTATTCAAAAAACAAGATGGCCGGCGTTAGTTCCGATTTTCGCCGCGCGCCAAGATAACTTTGTGCCGCTGTAATATCTGTGTTTTATGTTGTATTACTTTACACCACACTGCACTGGGCCCGTGTTGTGGACGACCCACTCCCTCTCACAGAGAGGAGGCCGGTGTCCCATTATAGACTGATTATGTATATGACTGCCTCGTTGGTCTAGTGTTCGCAAGCGCTACTGCTGAGCATGAGGCCCTGGGCTGGATTCCTGGTTCTGACAAAATGATATTGGGTTTTTCCATCTGGACTTTCTCAGTAACAGCCCGGAGTCTGGATTTATGCCCGGTTAATGGCAAAAGGCTCGCCCCCTATTACATGGGTCTTAAACATAACTGGCGAAATGTGGGTGTATTAGAGGTGCACCACTGTCAAACCCGTCGGGGAAAACAGGTGTGATGTTACGTGTTACATACGTAACGTTTATGAAACTCATACAATTTTGTATGAAACAAGCCTTCTGCAATGACCCCACTCGACAGTTTGATATACCTACGTACATAATGTATTACGTAATCATTCTGTCCTCAACACTCGATTAATAATCTGTTGTTAAGGCAAGTGCAAAAAACATCATAAAAAATAACCTAAGGAGGTGAGTATTTTAGGTAAAACTAGCTATCCCACGCGACTTTGTTCGCGTGGAAGTCGTAAGATACACATTACACGACCCGCAGCGTCATTACTTCGTTTTCATTTAGCGTTCTGTCCGACTTTTTTCTTTTTGCTCGGTTCCTAACGATCGTAGCGTGGTAAATAGCCCATAACCATACTCGAGAACTGGGCTACCAAATGCAAAATTGATTTTCACAACCAACATTTTGTTCACAATTTGATGAGTTTTATTTTTTTGCGCGGAACCCTAACGCTTTTTCTAAAATAAAAGTAGCCTAAGTTACTCCTTATAACATCAGCTATCTGCCAGTGAAAGTCCCGTCACAACCGATCTCCAGCCGTTTCGGAGATAAGCCCGGAACAGACAGACAGATACACAAAAACATTTTCAAAATTTGTTTTAGTTATATTAAATACCGTATATACTTTCGTATGCATTTAGTAAAAAGCTTTTATTTTGACATTATTATCAGATGCTTAAATTTTAATAATTTGTATGTGTATGCATAGAATGTATAGAATAGTTAAAGACTAGCTCTTGCCCACGATTTCGTCTGTGTGTACATATTTTGTATTTAATATTTTTTAAATAAAAATATTCAGGATGAAAAGTAGTCTACCTGTCCTTTTATAAGCCAGGCCAGTTAGACCAGGTCACCTGTAGTAGCTAGTCAATCAATCTGCCTAGCCTTTTCCCAACTATGTTGGGGTCGGCTTCCAATCTAACCGGATGCAGCTGAATACCAGTATTTTACATGGAGCGACTGCCTATCTGACCTCCACAACCCAGTAACTGGGTAATACGATACCCCTTGGTAAGACTGGTTGTCAGACTTTCGGGCTTCTGACAACCCGTAACGACTGTCAAAGATCCACGAATGACAGCCGGGACCAGTGGCTTAACGTGCTTTCCGAGGCACGGAGGAGTCTCGGTATGTAAAGATGGTCACCCATCCACGAACCAACCCTGGCAAGCGTAGCTTAACCTGATGGATCGACCCGTGTGGCTGTTATTACTTAGCTGTAGAAGCTAGTATACGCACACAATATTAAAATGTTATTTGGCTCGCCTACGCACCACCACGTGCTTGCTGGCTGGCGGTTGGACATGGAATGACCCAATTCAGCCCGCACCTTGTGACGTGTGCGCTTGAGACAAATCATAATTTTGTCTATATGCACCACATCATCCATTCCAAATTACATAACGATCGATCGGTTCCACTGAACAAATCGCCACACTAGGCGTGAAAAGGTAACAGACAAACCGTCCACAGAGTGACTTTCGCATTTATATACTGGATGATTTCTTTTACACTCTCGAAATGTTTACCTACAGGGTGTTCTACCCATGAACATGAACAACTTTCACTATGGGACCAACTATGAGATCACGAAAAAAAATCAGCTGTTTAATAGAACAGTTTAAACCTACTTGACCAAAATGTATTCAATGAAACAGCTGATTTTTTTTCGTGATCTCATAGTTGGTCCCATAGTGAAAGTTGTTCATGTTCATGGGTAGAACACCCTGTAAAAATTTCGAGACGGTAAAAAAAATCATTCAGTATAATCTGTCAAATTTCTTTAATAGATTTTCAAATTTATCGCTAAAGCATTAGGTTCAAGGTTGCTTGGGAAAATTTGACAGTTTCGGGTAGCTTGATGAGCTGGCGTCTGTACATTACTGCAGCGGTCTGTAATTATTGCGTTTCTGACAGCGCGGTCAGCAAGGGTTGAAATGATGACCAAGCTTGAAGGCCGAGAACGTAGCTAAGCGAAGCTTGAGGCTATCATAGCGCGGCCAGCAACGCAGACATTGTGGACCAAGACTTGTATACTGCTTTACTAAAAAAATTACGAGTAATTTAAATAAAACCCACTTTTGTTTTTTTTTTTTAATTAGGCAACGATGATTGTACTGCCTGTATAGTACAGCCAAATTCTGAATAAAATCTTTTTGCATCTGACTATTTTTGAAATAATACTCGATAATAATGGATTTTCAAAGGAAATTGCTGGTGGCGAAAACACCAGTAATGAAATTCCATACAACTTTGCTGCCGCTTATTCGAGTAGCACGGAAAGGTCGACTTTGCTCAAAGAAGGTTGTCAAATTAATGACCACATTACAAACATTTTTGAGTAAAATATAATATAGTATATAGTAATCAATAATATATATGGTTGAAAGGTCACTTAAAGTCATTTGAAAACGAATAATGTGGTATTTTATTGTTTATACAGGCACTAAATTAACTAACCAACTATTAAAAAAATAATAATAACTTAACCTAACTAAAATTATTATCAAACTAAAATATGGCGTCAGGAATTCCTCCGCATCGCTGTCAACTGGTAATGTACCCAAGAGACTGGCGGCATTGTCACGTTGTATGGCAATGCTTAGCCTCTGGCCAAGGTAAAAGCCGGCCCTTGGGTCACGGGAAGTGTCAACCAGCCGTTTCGAGATTTCCTTAAAGAGACCATGAGCACTCGGACCCCACGGCCCGAGGGTTTCAACCCCAAACGGCTCGAAAATATAATTACCGGTAAGGTTATTATACTTTCGTCGCTTGAGATTTTCTGCAGCCGAAGCAGCAGCGCCAGCACAGCACGCTGAGCCAGGAAGATGGAATGGCGCAAGAGTATCGACACACGTTGCGTCCCACACTAAGTCCTACCCACCTTCCATCAAAATGTGGTTAGCGTAAGGTCATTCATGTAAAGTAAGAATATTTTAAAGTTCGTTTTTTTAATCCCAGATAATAATTCGACAGGTGTAAATGTCAAACTATGAAATTAAAAAATGTTGCATGGAACATTTGAAATGTCAAATTACTTTGTGTGTTTAAAAAGTGAACTTTAGTCTAGTTGACCATGAACTAACCGCAATTATATTTAGGTACCAGTTTCCACGCGTATAGTCACGAGCATAAAATATATTACTATGAACATGAGATGAGACATAGAACGGATGAGACACTCATAGACCAGCACCCTAATTGGGTAACTCACTATCAATCACAATCTGAATGATTTTGAAGGAAGCTGCTAATCCATTGCTTCATATGTTCAAAAAATTTGTCTGCTCAACAACGTAAAGAACGCAATGAATGTTGTTGAACTGTCAAAATGAAAGCTATTGCTACTGTTAGTGTGTTACGTAATTACCCCACTGCAACCTAATTGCGTAAAGCATTTTCTAATCTAAGTCATCATGCCAGCGTTTTCTCAACAACATTGGGGTCAGGTTCCAGCCTAACAGGATGCAGCGGAATACACTGGTATTCCGCTGCATCCTGTTAGGCTGGAACTTTAAATGGAGCGACTACTTATCTGACCTCAACAACCACTACCCAGTTACTGGGTAACACGATACCCATTAGAGCTTCAAATTTGGGCCACTGCAGGGGGAAGGCTTTCTTAAAAGGAGATTGCACAGTACAGCCGATCTATTCTGTAAACATCACGCCGTGAGCACTTAGGTGAAGTGAGTTTGAAGTGAACTCAATCCCTAGTAGAGTAAGGTGGGATGACAGTTCACATCACGCTCATTTTCACGGTGGGATCTTTACAGAATAGCACCACTGGAGCTAGACCACCACCTCTTAAAGCAGTATTATTGTAATCTTACTTCAATAAGGGAAAGAGATGGAGCTAGACGTCCTGTATAGCTCCATCTCTTTCTCACACTGAAGTAACCTTAAAATAATACTTCTTTACGAGGTGGTGGTTGGCCCCCTGTTAGATAGTTTCAACCGTAAAGATTAAATTTTCATGAAAATTCACGCCGCCGGTTGGCGCGAATTTGACAAGACGTCTTGTATTTCGAATAACATATGTACATACAAAAACACACAATTTGTATATTTCTTTGAATTTTATGTTGACTTGCTTTTCTTTGATTTTGTTTTTATTTTTTTTACGTTCAGCATTCAATTGCAATTTCAGACTTTATAATTCCTATTATATATTTTAAACTTTAATTGTTTTGTAAATTACCATGTCCTATAAAAGAGAGCCGGGTGATCTGTAACTCAGGACCCTCCTACCTCAGACACCTTTCTCTATTTAAAATTGTGCATTTTATTAAGCAGAAGTGTACCTATATTACACCCACATTTCGCCAGTTATGTTCCAGTCCCATGTAATAGGGGGCGAGCCTGTTGCCATCAACCGGGCACACATCCAGACTCCGGGCTGCTACTGAGAAATTCCAGATGGAAAAACTCAATAACACTTTGCCCGACCTGGGAATCGAATCCAGGACCTCATGCTCAGCAGTAGCGCTTGTGACCACTGGACCAACGAGACAGTCATTTGATAATAGAGTAGGTAGTGTAGGTACGATAACAAAGCCAATGATTCACATTCAATCCTATGGGCTATTAAATCACGTTCCGCGCTTTGAAAGTATGCATCATACTTAATAACCTTATTAAAAAAAAAAAAACTGGCCGAGTGCGTGTGGGACCACGCACAATGAAGGAAAGACATGTTCTCCCATACATTGATATACGTAACGACTGCAATTTAAGTTTGTAATCGCAAAAAAAATGTTTTTAATGAGATAAACCAACAAATTAAGGATTTTCGGGCTTTTTCCTTTACTTATGCTGTGAGACCTTGATTCTTGGCAAATTTCATGATTCTAGGTCAACGGGAAGCACCCTGTAGTTTTTGATTTATTTGCGAGTATCAAAATATGTCGAATAAATGGCCGCATTTTTTATTGCGTTGACTTAGAAGCTTGATTTTATTAGAACTCCAAGGGACCATAGACCTACGTATTTGATATTAATTTCAACGTGATACCTTCACGCGTTCCTGAGAAAAAGAGTCTTGACAGACTGACAGACAGACCGACAGACGGACAACGAAGTGATCGTATAAGGATTCCGTTTGTTCCTTTTGAGGTACGGAACCCTAAAAACAACAATAATAATAAATATTATAAACATTTAGTCACGGCAATTTGATCTTGGAAATAACATTGGTTCCTAGGTAGATACTGTTTATTACATATTGTTTTATTTTATTTGTTAGCTAACAACAATGAAATGACAATTTAAGGTCAATCTTGCGATACATATATACGTACCAAAGGCATCGTAGATATGCGTTGCCATCTCAGAGACTGAGCTAAAATGTCTCATGAGGCTGTACTTACAACAGCTCACATACCTACCTTTAAACCAGAACATTACAACGTTACACTACGGTCGACGTATCTTGGCGAGTCTGAACATAGACACGATGAACTTTCGCGCATGTCCTCTCACTCACACTCGCCTCATGTCACCGTTTGGTTCCTAAAAATGGTTACTGCGCAGCCTTTTGCGCGAAGTTCGGACTCGCCAAGATACGTCGCCCGTTTATTGGACTACTGTCCCGAGATCTTCTTAAAAGCTTAAAATCGGGTGGGAATTAGATAAAAATGAAGCGAAAATGTCAAAAAGAATTATTATAAAAAAAGATAACTCAGTTAGGACGTGAAGTCAAAATGATTCTTGCTGGCCCGCCTTAACATTTAGCAGACCTTTATCTGCTGGGGGTAAAGATGAAGGCGAGAACAACATCCAACCCCAGCAAAAAGTAGGTAGTGCTTTCAGTTTGGTTTACCTCTGACAGCAGAAACTCAATAGCGACCTTATTATAACAACAATAAAGACCACTGTGATTGTGACTGACTTGTCAGTGGCAGCAACCCAAAAGCAATCTTATTGTCACGACAATAAAGATGACTGTAATAACTACATTGATGCAAAATCAGAGATAAAATGACTGAACATAGCGAACAGTAGTTGAGGAAGATGTGATAGAAGTATGACGAACCCCTCTACTATCATCAAGACAGAAGGCACCCATGAGAATTTCAACACGTAAAAAAATTAAAAACAAAACACACAAGAGGACACACAAATTAAAAAATGACGTACTGTCGCCGGCTCCCAAGTTTCCGTGATGTTGTTGAACACCTATTTTAAAACAATCAACAGAATTAACACCTCGACAGACATTCATTGGTCAAAGTTTTTCGTAAGATGTTAAAACGAATAGTTTGCGGTTGCAAGTCAACGTCAACGTAGTTGGGAAATGGTTAAGCAGATGAGATGACGGAATCTCGTCTGCCTAGCCTTTTCCCAACTGTGTTGGGGTCGGCTTCCAGTCTAACGGGACGCAGCTGAATACCCAGTTACTGGGTAACACGAGACTGGTTATCATTTCAGGCTTCTGACGACCGGTCACGGCTGTCAAAGAGCCACGAACGGCAGCCGGGACCAACGGCTTAACGTGCTTTCCGAGACACGAACAAAAAGTATAAAAAGGTTTATCATACCTGTGGCTCGTCTGGTTTAGGTATAGGTTTCACGGGCTGGTCTGGTGGCCTCTTGTCAGGTACCAGGCAACAGGTATCGATGTATGACGCACAGGGACCGTCACGGACTCTGAGGAGGTAAGTTTATAGTTAGAACTTCCTAGCTTTCCGAGTTCCAAAAGGCGAGATCCGAAGACGAACAAAAATTTTCGATATCGGAAAACGAGTTATGGAACTCAAATGTAGTTGGGCAGGACATCTGGCAAGGCGCAGTGATGACAGGTGGAGTAAGGCAGTGACTGAGTGCCGTCCAAGGACTGGAAGACGAAGCGTCGGTCGTCCGGCGGCGAGATGGGCAGACGACATTGTTACCATCGCGGGTAGAACCTGGATGAGGTTGGCACAGGAGCGTGGGGATTGGCACATGAAAAGAGAGGCCTATGCTCAGCAGTGGATGAAAACGGGCTGTGGATGATGATGATGATGAGCTTTCCCCGATCCCAGAAAATATCCCACGGGAACGTATTAACGGGATTAAAAGTATCCTATGTGTTAATCCAGGTTATAGACTATCAGTGTGCTGAACATACATCCAGACAATCAGGCAAACGGACAAAAATTCTTCGTTACTTCATTTTATTTCCAAAACACTTGCCTATTTTACAATTTGGTTTTAGCCACACAACGAAAACCTCTGAGGGTTTATATGTATGCTGGCGAGCCGTTCATTTAAATTTTACAAAAAATTTTAATTACTACAATCTATCTTCTATATACAAGGTGTAACATAAATAACGCACAACCTCTTAAGGGGTCATTGTACTCATCATTATGAACAACTTTTACTATGGGACCAAACTTGAAATCGCGAAAAAAAATCAGTTGCTCCCTACATTTATGTTCGCATAACTCGTCAAAATGTAGGGAACAGCTGATTTTTTTTCGCGATTTCAGGTTTGGTCCCATAGTAAAAGTTGTTCATAATGATGAGTACAATGATCCCTTAAGAGGTTGTGGCCCGAGTACTTATAGAAATAAATAAATTACAAAGATCGTAAACAATACTTTTCGAAAAAACCTTTCAAAGGGGGTGGAGGGGGTGTTAATTTTTTAGAAGAAAGTACGAAATCCACGCGGACGAAGTCGCGGGCAAAATGCTAATATACTAATACTTTTATAATGATGATGATAACAAACGACGAAATTTATAGGTACGCCTTAATTGTCTATTATCTGTTTTATAATTTGTATGGATATATAATGAACTACGTATAAAGAAAAGTCTCGAAGGTTACGAGGGTGGTCGCAAGAAGGATTGCGGAGCGTAGGGACCTGGGTTGGATTCCCAGATCGGGCACAGTGCTATCAGCTTTATTTATTGAGAAATGTTTAGTTGCAGCCCGGTGTCTGACTTCAGACCCGTTATTGGCAACAGACTCTCCTCATGTTACCTGGTAAACGCTATGTACATAGGTAGAGGTACGCCGTAATTGTCCTTTGTGCGTTAGTCCTTTAGTTATTTATTAAGATTGTTTCTAGCATAAGTGAATGTGTATGATGTATCTCTGGGGGCAAACCACCACCTCTTAAAGCAGTATTATTTTAATGTTACTTCAGTGTGAGAAAGATTACAATAATACTGCGTTTAGAGGTGGTGTTCTAGCTCCAGCTGTTTTAAATCTTCTAAACATATATTGGAAAGTACTACTTATTACTGAAGCAATATCGACTAAATTGGAATCACTACGAGTATGGTGAAAGTAGTGTAGGGTCCACACTTGTGGGTTTTACGGTAAAACAAATCAGTGTGGGCGCGACACCGAATTGCCGCGAGCGGTAAAAATAGCAACGAAGTTTAAACAGTAAATATTTTTGAAAAAAAAAGTCATCGCAGCGAGGTGTGGGAATGAGTCTAATTCCGAAAATATAAGTTTTAGAATTTTTGTCCGTTTGTCTGCTTGTCTGGTTTGGATGTATTTTCCGGATTGGCGCAAACACAGCTGAACGGATTTAGATAAAATTTGGCACACAGATAGTTTATAACTTGCGAGGCAATTGCGTAACACACTTAAAGTAGGAATCAGTTTCATTTTGACAGTTCAACAACATTCATTGCTTTATTTACGTGTTGAGCAGACAAATTATTCGAACATAGGAAGCAATGGATTAGCAACATGCTTCAAAATCATTCAGATTCAGATTGGATTGATAGTGAGTTACGCAATTAGGGTGCTGGGTGCTTTCAATCCTGGTACTACTTTTTTTAAATGAACAGAATCTAGCTCAGTTTCACCACCTCCAGATTCGCCACCACAGGGGGCCAACCACCACCTCTTAAAGCAGTATTATTTTAATGTTACTTCAGTGTGAGAAAGAGATGAAGCTATACAGGACCTTTAGCTCCATCTCTTTCCCACACTCAAGTAAGATTACAATAATACTGCTTTAAGAGGTGGTGGTCTAGGTCTTGTACGAAATTATCTGCCGCTGAGTCTTTTGCTGTTGAGTTCATCGAAGGTGATGAAACATGATATAATACTACAAGAGCCCCGACTTAGGAAGATTAAAAGACGATTACTTACCTAATATCAATGACGCCAATACCGTCAGTTATCACTGAGTTATTGGCGACATTACAGAGGTAGTAGCTGACACACTCGCCCTCCTGACCGTCAGGCATCTTGCATGACAAGTCATCGTCAGTTGCTGTTGACAATAATACAAATAATATTACAATTTACAAGTCGTGCGCTCCATGGATCTCCCATCAGCAAAAATGACGAAGTCCCACACAAAATTTCAATTTATTAACCCCTATATAACCCCTTTAGAAAAAAAAAATTGGGCGTGTAACATCGTACACGTGATAGAAGTGAAATTTCTTAAAAAATAAAGAATAAGAGAGATTTATTTAGTGTGAAAGACCGAGAGAGTTACATATTAACAAATACAAAAAAAAAAATACAAAGAGTTAAATCAATATGTATATGTTTTATGTTATCCTTCATCTCTCTCATGTAACGAACAGTGCCTAAACGTGATGCGTCCTTGCAGTTTCTAGAACAGGTTTTTAGAATTGACGTTTGGGTGGCAGCATTGAGACGTCATGTCCGGGCACCTGTCAAAAGTGTCAAAGCCACCTTTATTTAATTTAGTCGTGACTGAATGATGAACGAATGAATGAGACGAACGATGAACGTCATCATTATATTTTATATTCATTGTCGAAATGGAAGACCTCTTGTCAAAATGGCGCCAACTAACCTAAGATTACGGCCATTATTATGATACAAGTACCGTTTACAAGAACAAGTTATAGGCGTAACGCTTTTTGTATACGCAGTGCAATATTGTTTAACAACCAGCCATCATATTTAGAAATCGATTTATTTTGCACGAGTGCGTTAAGAATCAGGAAAATCTTGAGTAATGAATACTTTAATGAGTGAATGTCTGCGGTTTATCACGGCATACTCATACCTACCTAAGTTCCATATCTTTTTATTTCTTTTTTTCTTCCATCTTCTTTTTTATAGCATTGTTATATAAACGTGGAAGCTTGTAATTAGCAATTGTCAATTGTCATTATCTCGTTCCCATTTATGTGTATTAGTCTGTAAGTTTTCTTAAAATTGTAAAAGTAAATACTAAATTGGTGGCGTGAATTTTCATGAAAACCCTCATTATTGAATCGCCGCCTATTGTAAGAAGTTTCACTTCAAAAACCCTTCCTTAGTTTACTTTCGTTATTAAAAGAAACTCTTGTGTACATGATTCTGAACAATAAAAAAAGTGGTCACAATCCGATTAATAGTTTCGGAGAAATGTGTGGACAAACATACATACACCCATACATAAAATTTTGTATATTTGATTGGAAGCCCTAATAGATTATCATATGACAATATAATGCAGTTCCAATAATATTAAATACAGACGGCAGCACATCAAGCTACTACAATCTGTCAAATTTCTTTAATAGATTTTCAACTTTATCGCTGAAGTATTAGGTTCAAGGTTGATTGGGATAATTTGAAAGTTTCCGGTAGCTTGATGTGCTGGCGTCTGTACATACATACGTGACGAATTGATAACCTCCTTCTTTTTTTGTTGTCGGTTAAAACGAAGTGCACACAACAGAAAAAGTAAAATTAAAAGAAAAAAGTTGGCCCGAAAAAAAAGAGGGTGTGTGATTAATATCACACGATTGAAGTGAAAACTTACTGCTGGAGCCGAGTACCTACAATACGGCCGCTCTGAACATAGGCTCACCGAACTTTCGCGCATGTTCTCACACTCCCACTGGCCTCATGTCACCATTTGGTTCCTAAACAATGTTATTGCACAGCCATCTGCGCAAACTTCAGACCGGCCATGATTCATAGGCCGTATTGTATACGCGATTCAGCGTCAACGACCGACTGGACTCGAGTATATGATTCACATTGTGTTCACAGACACTGTTCAGAAAGTGCGCAAAGTGCGCCAGAAGTCATTTTCACTTTAAAAAGAAAACAGGAAACACTGGAGAAACACGCCCTCGTTTACAAAAGTTCCTACCTGTCTTTGTATGTATTGATGGATAGTTTGGAAACCCTGGGCAATGTAGGCCTGTGAACTCTTGGCTACGACCTACACGCTCAAGTGACACGCGTCTTGCGTTTGCGATAGTGGCTGCGGAGAAAACAAATGAAAGCTTTGCTTAGAGCGTGCCACGAGACTTGCGGTGCGACGGTTTGGCGCGTATTCCTCGCGTGGCGGAAACAGATGACGAGCGAATGGGGAAGGCAACTCTCAAAATGGCGCTGTCGTAGCTGGTTCCCAAAACAAGCTAATAATGCAAGGCGTGAGGTGATTTTTAGGGTTCCGTAGTCAACAAGGAACCCTTTTAGTTTCGCCATGTCCGTCCGTCCGTCCGCAGCCTAGCTCAGAGACTCTTAGTACTAGAAAGCTATATTTTGGTATGGATATACTCGTACATATTAATCACGCCTGCAAAGTTGTAAAATAAAATCATGAAAAAAACATTTTTTAGGGTACCTCCTGTACACGTAAAGTGGGGATGTTTTTCTCTCGGCTACCCCATAGTATGGGTTGTTGTTGGAAAGGTCTTTCAAAAATATTGCGGGTTTGTGAAAACAATTTTTCGATCCGTTTCTGAAATGTTAAGCTTTAAAATGCTAATTTTTGTTAGAGTCGGTCCCCCCCCCCTGCCAGCTAAACGGTTAGTTTCGGATATGTGAAAAAATTCACGGTAGTATACAACAACAATGAGGTTAAAAGGAAAACTATCACAATTAAGTAGACTTTACAAGATAACGAGTAATAATCAACCAAATTACATTTGCAGTTGGAATGTATGAGGAAACATGTTTTTCAACTACAATGTTAAGTTTGTTCTTGGGATAAACTCATCCCAACTACGGGACCCTTCATTGTGCGTGGTCCGACACGCGCTTGGCCGGTTTTTATTTATTTTTGCGAATATGACTCGTTGTTGTGTTCCTAAATGCTCGCCAATTGGAGTCCACCTTTTCTGAAAGACCCTAAGCTTAGAAGATTGTGGCTTAAAGCTATCCGTAGGGAATTATTTGAATGACACGGAGTTCGAGGTTATGTCGGAAACACTTTAAAGAAAATTATTACGAGGAAATAAACAATATTTAAGGTTTTTAATTCTGACACATTCCTTGTTAAATAAATATTGATTTAAATTATGGATATCACCGAAAATAACGAAATAGTGGAATAAAACCACACTCATGAATGAACACGAAATGGAATGAATGAACGAAATGTCAAATTTATTGTAGGAAGGAGGGACCTAGCTATGGTCACGCCATCTACAATTAGCTTTGACCGACCATCCCCATTGCCGTGTATTTGAATCAAATGTACAGACGCCAGCACATCAAGCTACTACAATCTGTCAAATTTCTTTAATAGATTTTCGACTTTATTGCTAAAGCAATAAAGTTATTAAGGTTAGAGGATTAGGTTTAGGTTTAAGTTAGTTTATTGTTCAAGGTTGATTGGGAAAATTTGACAGTTTTGGGTAGCTTGATGTGCTGGCGTCCATACATTGCTAATGACACTGCCAGGGGGGCGCCGTTGGCAAACATTTATGCAATTGTTTTGTGAAATGTCATTTGGAATGTATTCTAAAAACACGATGGCGGCGTTAGTTCCGGTTTTGAACATGCGCCAATATTGCCTTGTAGCCCTATACTAGTTAATAGCGCGGCAGCCACGACTTCAGAGCATCGGGGTAGTTGCGTAACACACTTACAGTGGGAATCGGTTTCATTTTGACAGTTCAACAACATTCATTGGGTTATTTACGTTGTTGAGCAGACAAATTGTTCGAACATATGAAGCAATGGATTAGCAACATCCTTCAAAATCGTTCAGATTGTGATTGATAGTTTGTTACGCAATTAGGGTGCCGGTGCGACCGGCGAGCGCGGTCTGTCAAGTCGCCATCGCCACTGACGGGTCATGGCCGTGGCGTGGCATGAAATCGCGCTTGCGTGGCGCTGGACGCAAATCGAGTCACAAAACGCATCGCCTGAAGTCATGAACGTGGCCTAATAAACACCTAATAATTAAGTATGTACATGTGTGAAGTTAGAAGTTACAATGGACTCAGATGATGGCCTGAAATGAAAGGTTGGAAAAAAACTGCATCTCACCTGCAGCTGAAAATAACTACTTACTTGGGGCCAGACTCACAAACCGCACTCTTTCACTTTGCTAAGTAAAGTAAGCGATTCATTTAGATATGAACCTTATTAGTCTGCAATAATGTTCATATTTCACATGAGCAAGCGTTTCATACGAATATGAACATTAACGTTATAAGAATCAAGTTTAAATTCGTAGAGCCGCTTACTTTATGTAACAAAGTCAAATTGAATCTTGCCTTAAGAGCATTGCATTTGCACACTGATCCAAATCGTTCTGTAGTACAATAAGGCGCACGCCAGAGTTAACAAAACCAGTATAAACTGGCCCCTTATTCTATTGAAACTACGTACTACGCTAAGCCAGGTCCTACTTTGTACGACGGGTAGCGCACTAGATCCGAATTCTATCCGTTTGAATTCAGGGGGCCAACCACAACCTCTTAAAGCAGTATTATTTTAATGTTACTTCAGTGTGAGAAAGAGATGAAGCTATACAGGACGTCTAGCTCCATCTCTTTCCCACACTCAAGTAAGATTACAATAATACTGCTTTAAGAGGTGATGGTCTAGCTCCAGAACATTTTATGACGTTTTGTTCGGACCATTATTTCTTGGCTTCGGATGGATAGTGCGCAAATTCTCTTAAGCTCACTTGCACCACAAATCACTTAACGTTTACCGCGAAACGTATTTAAAACATCGCTGTTTCTGTAAATCGGTTAAAAATGATAGAGACAGAATTATGTTTTAAATATGTTTAGCCATAAATGCATTTAATGTTGCGAAAACAAACCCATTTGCCTGGTTCACGGGCTCACTCACACTTTTGGAAACCCCTATGATCATCAATGAAGGGGAAAAAGAAAATACCCCCAGAACTCAGGTAATGAAGTAGAGGGTACAAACCTTTCCAGTGTAGAAGAGTATTTTCAGTGTTATTTGAAGTGAAGAAGTTGCTGAAGGGTCCTGGAGGATAGTAAAAGGCTAAGAAAAGAATAGGAGATTTATAGGTACTGTCCTAATAGTCTTTTGTTATTTTAGTTTTGTCTTAGTGTCTGCGGAGTTTGTTGCGCCACTTCTTCTTCCCAGCTAAAGCACTAGGAAGTGGTGAAGGGCGGGCGTTTTGGGGGACTGTCTTATGTAATTTTAGACGTTCGAAAAATGCTGATTCTCAGCTTAGTTTGAATAAATGTCTGTTGAATAGAAAGTAATCGTCATGCGAACATTTTTTTTTGGCAAACCCGATCGCGACGACGCGTTTCTAAAAGGACACCAGCACCCTAATTGCGTAACACACAGTATCCGTTTCATTTTGACAGTTTAATAACATTCATTGCGTTATTTACGTTGTTGAGCAGACAAATGTTTCGAACTTAAGAACCAATGGATTAGCAATATGCTTCAAAATCATTCAGATTGTGATTAATAGTGTGTTACGCAATTAGGGTGCCGGTAAAACGGATTGGAGTCACAATAATTTCCAAAGCCGTCAGTTTTCATTTTTCATTAGTGTCGTGGTGCGATTTAGAGTCTAGAAGCGGTCGCCAAGGCGTCTCCGTGCACTTTGCTTGGGTTAATTTAAATATTGAAGTTTATAAGATTGAGAGCGATATTTCTACTTAGTAACTGTTCTATCCAATTTATGTTTACCTGTGTTGGAGTTTGGCTGGACTGGTGGCACGATGGTTGAAGCCTGAGTCTTGTCTTGGATTGGCTGTGCAGTCGACAATTGACTTGGATTGGTTGCAGTCCCAGGTGGAGGTCCGAAGATCTGGCTGAGCACTGAATCCAGGTCCCCATTGCCCTGGCCGTGGGCAACGGCCACCAGCACGAGGATGGGTATTATTTTGTACATCTGAAAGAGAAAATAAGCGATATTTAAATCGAAAACTTTGAACTGCATTCCGTGATGATTTTAAAACAAATGAGTTCGTTTTCGAATTGTGGCGCCATTGTGAGTGACAGTCGAAATGAACTTTACAGGGTCAGTGGGTCGTCTTAGGCAGAATATCACTACTGAAAGTTACAGTGCTACAGTGCGGCCGTCGAGAGAATACGTTCTTGACACCTGTCAGTTTCATGCTAACGAATATGTGTTTTGCGAATTCGATCCTTAATACTACTAGAAATTGTCCAACTGACAAATATATCAGGAGCGCATTCTTTCAACGGCCGGACTGTACAAGGATCTTTTGGCGCTCGAATGGCGTTGACAGGAGGGCGCCGTTGGTAAACATTTGTGCAATTGTTTGGTGAAACGTATGGAAAAAACAAGATGGCGCCGTTAGTTCTGATTTTAGGCACGTGCCAAAATATCCATATACTTAAATTTTAATGAAACCTTATACACGTCTATTCCCTCATTAAACTAATGTTAAAATGAATAAAAACTAAACATAATTTTAACTAAATAGTTAGATTAGGTATGGACGGCAGCACATCAAGCTACTACAATCTGTCAAATTTCTAGTATAGATTCTCAACTCTCTCTTAATAGATTTTCAACTTTATTGCTATAGTATTAGGTTCAAGATTGATTGGGAAAATTTGACAGTTTCGGGTAGCTTGACCTGCTGGCATCTGTACATAATTATCTGTGGTCGTTGAGGTCAGGTCACTTAATTTATTTAATGCAAATGTTTCTTGTAGTTACGGGGGATGCGCTAAAGGGGGTTCGTGGCGGTGGCCCCGATCCCACAGTTACTCGTCTCCAAGGGCCACGATTTCGATAAATTAGAACTCGTAAAGTCCTAATCAACTAATAAGAAGATAAACGTAATATTTAATCCGCGTGCGAGATCAAGTGGTTTACATGAAGAGGTTTATTTAACTTTCAGTCAATTCGGAGAAACATCTCAAGTCATCGTAAGGTATTTTTATTACGAAATGTCGAAATTTTGTTAGGTAGAGAGGAGCATCGTATTATCATTACTAAATCCCTTAATAAATACCTTGAATGGTAAATGGGTTCACAAAGTAGATATTATTTATAGAGGAAACGTGGTTCTCCAGAACGTGTTCCTACCTGCGGGGTCACAAAGCCACGAAAGTAGCCCGCGAAATTAAAATGTCCTGACGTTTTTTGCAATATGCAGTAGCTAGACCACCACCTCTTAAAGCAGTATTATTGTAATCTTACTTGAGTGTGGGAAAGAGATGGAGCTAGACGTCCTGTATAGCTTCATCTCTTTCTCACACTGAAGTAACATTAAAATAATACTGCTTTAAGAGGTGGTGGTTGGCCCCCTGGTCAGTTTTAGGTTGTATATTGATCAAAATAAGATTCGCGACCGTAACATAGATGTATTTACAAAATTACAATCATTCATACAACTCTCTAATTTAGAATTGACCTCAAATTTCATGATATGCGAATGATAAATATTACATCATCATTCATGTTAAGGACCTGTTCTTAATTACTAAGGACAACTAAAGAACGGTGTTTTGTTTGTGCTATGTAGGTATAAAGGAGATATTGTTTACATACTTCATTATTGAATTTAAACATTCCGAATACAGAATGTTAAGGATAGGGTGAAGTGTCACAAATTCACAAAAGTGCACTAAGAAAGGATTTTCCAAAAGTTAATACCCGAAAAGGTCAAGCAGAAAATTCTTGTTAGTATTAAAAAATAAACCAGATTGTAGATTGTACAGACGCCAGCACATCAAGCTACCCGAAACTGTCAAATTTTCCCAATCAACCTTGAACCTAATGTTTTAGCAATAAAGTTGAAAATCTATTAAAGAAATTTGACAGATTGTAGTAGCTTGATGTGCTGGCGTCCATACCTATTAAGTTGTTTTTTAATACTCACAGTGGAAAATTTTGCTGAATCAACTAAATGCTAGAATGCCAGATCATTATTGTTTTGTTCACAGTTTTCCTGTTTCTTACTGGATATGAATGAGGTTGTAGGTAAATATTTAAGTAAGCTTGTTTTGTATTAACTAACTAAAAACGCTAATTCAAACAACGACTAAGTTTGCAAATACTGGCCTTTCTTCTCAGAGTAATCGGATAGAAAACGCCGACCTCATCTAGTCTTTTTTTTTAAATATGATTGACGTGTAAAAGTGTTTGTACAAACGCCAGCACATCAAGCTACCCGAAACTGTCAAATTTTCCCAATCAACCTTGAACCTAATACCTTAGCAATAAAGTCGAAAATCTATTAAAGAAATTTGACAGATTGTAGTAGCTTGATGTGCTGGCGTCCGTACAAACCTACTTACAGAAATAAACACAACATCACGCCTGTATTCCCCGAAAGGTTAGTCAGAGGTGTACCTATAGTACCTACCTACATTTCGCCAGTTATGTTTAAGTCCCATGTACCCTATACTTACGTAAATAAAATCATGTATAATTTATTTTCTCAAACATGCTTGGAAATCGAGCATTTTTGACATGTGAGCAGCGGCCGGCAATGTTAGTATGTATATCCATATCTGTCGCGTTTAGCGGCCGAATAAATTACTATGAAAACTCATATATCTGTCGTGTAATTTAAAAATGGAACGAACTTTTTCCTTGACAAATGGCAACCAAGGAGGTAACTTATCAAAGATTTTATTTAAATTTCGATTTCGCTTGCAAATAGAGCTGTAGTGAAATAGTAAAAAAAAAAAAAAAACAAATGAACATAATTATGGTCGTCATTGATTCTGGAATTTATAATTAATTTACTTTGTTTGAATTTCTGTGTAATAAATATTTGAGAAATGTACTATACAAGCCTTGGCCGCAACCAGGCATTGATGGACTCACGTGTTGGCTTCGCCTCGGCCCACAGTTTCACGTTAGTCCATTAATGCCTCTTGCAGACCGCGGCGGTAATGTGCCTACTTTTAATTAAGGAACTATTAAATAGATTAGGCGTATTTTCGAGCAAAACACATGATGTCACAGCATGCTTGAATACGCCCGTAATTTCGGCACGTACATTAATACACGCCAAAAATTATTCTCTATCTGTATTGTCTTGGGCTTGTGGTCCTTATAAAGCTTCCCACGCGAGATTCAGCCAGTGTGGTCAAAGCTTAAGGGAGATCCATCAAGGTAGCCCGCGAAATTCCAAAATTTCTGACGTCTTTTGCAAATTGCAACACTCTTCACGTTGTATGTTGATTTTTGCTACATTGAAGGAATCACCATGATGTGACTGCACGATACATTGTTTTTCTTGACTTATGAAACCTTCATTGCGCTTAAAATTGGAAACAACGACTCCGGGAAGAACCTTGATTCATGATCGGCCGTATTTTTATATATACATATATAATCAAATAAAAATAATCGGATTTTTCACAAAACAATGGAGATGGTTGACCTTAGTATTTAATATTAATTCAAGTCAATACCTCCTGTTGTTCCTGAGAAAACTGAGTTGGACATTCACACACACAGACGGGTGGATAACGTCGCCTTCTTTTACGTCGCCTGGCTAGCGGAACCCTAAAAACAATAGAAGTTAGAGGAAGTAAGAAATAAGATAAAAAGAAAAGAAATTATACCATGGCCACGAGCTATACGCTCAGGCTGAGATCTCATGTGCGCGTTTTTTCAGCGCGAAAGCACGCGCTCAGAAACTTTGGAATTTAATCGTTAGTCCCTTGTCTTAACGTACATTTTTTATCGATATAAATTACGCGCGCATGGTCAGCGCCCGATGAGCTATTCCGTAGTTCACGCGTCACAATCGCGCAGAGACCGCGCCGCCCCCGCGCCGCCTCCAAGCCTTAGATGCGAGGATGATATTCTTGCCACAACCGCTTGGGACGTTGAACATTTTTGTTGTTGTTACAATGAATACTCAAGATATTGAGCAGTTTTGCATAAGATTTTTGGTGGTCACCCGATACAGCGGCTGTTGACTCTCGCGCGTGTCGTTTGAAACAAGTTGCATCGCTAGAGGCCATGAACGGCCCCTTAAGTACGTATCTTCCTGCTTTATTGGGTGTACCGGAATTCCGCATAAGCGTTTTACGCGCGTAATGATACACGTGTATTTACAAACACGCCCATATCCGCCCGCGTAAACGCGCGGAATACGCGCGTGTTCAGATATTCAGGGTGGCTTGTTGCGTCTAGAATTAATTGTGCAATTACTAGATTCAGCTGGTATGGGTAAATATTGTATATGCATAGATAAATATTACTTGGCCATAATTAATTACAAGTTACCAATACGGTTGTAATTAAATCATTTTCCTGTTAGAATTGTAATCGAAACGATAGCATAACATAACATCATGCCTGTAATCCTCGAAGGGTTAGGCAGAAGTGTACCTATAGTACATCCACATTTAAGTCCCATGTAATAGGGGGCGAGCCTATCGCCATCAACCGGGCACAAATCTAGGCTCCGGGCTGCTACTGAGAAATTCCAGATGGAAAAACCCAATAACACTGCCCGACTGAAGGAATAGATCCTAGGACCTTATATTCAGCAGTAGCGCTTGCGATCACTAGACCAATGAGGCAGTCTTGCCTTTCATGCGCGAGGTTGTGGTTTCAAATCCGGGCAGTACCAATGTGACTTTTTCAATTCTTATGTATTTTGTGAGTTTATCTTGATTAATATTACTAACATCGGTGAAGGAAAGCGTCGTGACGAAACCATCACCCTTTAATACGTAACCCACCTAGTAGGAATCGGAATTTTAGTTTAGATTTTAATTTCTTAACTGTTTTATTTTTGTTTTTTACCCGTCTTATTTACGTTAGTCTATTTAAGTTTTAGTTTAGTTTATTAAATTTCAAGGCAGCAGTGGCGCAGCTACAATTATCATTAGAGGGAAGCCGAAGAAAAAATTGTTCAGTTCTCATAAACGCAGACAAAAATCTGTATGTATTTAATCTTATGATGTATTAAACTGGTATTTAAATATAATTATGTAATGTGATGTGATACACAGTTACATGCACAGGTGTACCATATTATTTGGAAATAGTAGACATTAAGAAGAGTGGTTGGCTCGAAGGGAAGCCGATAGGAATCAGGTTGTATGAAGGCTTCGCCCCTGCAAAGCAGCAAGACATTCCAATCAATGCTATGTACGCCGTAATTGTCATGTACATTAGTCCTTTAGATATTAAGATTATTTCTAGCATAAGTTTAATGTATGTGATGTGGCTGTGCTTTTTTAAATAAACAAATAAATCGGTTTTATTTTGACAGTTCAACAACATTCATTGCGTTTTTTACGTTGTTCAGCAGACAAATTTTTCGAACATATGAAGCAATGGATTAGCAGCGTCCTTCAAAATCATTCAGATTGTGATTAATACTTAGTGTGTTACGCAATTAGGGCGCTGGACTTATCTATACATCTATACAAATAAATACAATTGAAGTGTCTGTTTGTAATGTCAAAATAACTACTTTTTACTAAATGCTTAAGAAAGTTGGTATACGCTAATTATAACAGAAAAGTAATTTTTAAAATTTTTGTCTGTCTGCCTGTTTGTTCCGGCTAATCTCCGAAACGGTTGGACCGATTTTGACGGGAATTTCACTGGCAGATAGCTGATGTTACGAGGAATAACTTAGGTTACTTTCATTTTAGAAAAATAATTAGGGTTCCGCGCAAAAAAATTAAAACTGTGAACAAAAAGTCGGATTTGAAAAATTCTTTTTGCATTTGATAGCCCAATTCCGCGGATTAGGCTATTTAACATCACGCTACGACCCTTAGGAGCCGAACAAAAAGAAAAAATCAGAAAGAACGCTAAGCGAACACGAAGTAATAGCGCGGACGGGCGATGCAACGCGACGGGTCGGGGGACGAGGGAGTTTTATTAAAATGTGACTGTTATTTTAGTATATTGTGTATCTTACGAATTCCACGCGAACGAAGTCGTGGGGCACAGCTAATGGTCAATATAATTCTGAAATCCCCAACCCGTCTTGAGCAAGCGTGGTGATCAATGCTCGTGCCTTCTCTGTATGAGAAGAGGCCTTTGTCCTGCAGTGGGACAGTAATAGACTGGTATTATTAGATGCTTTTTGTTTTAAAACGTGTGCTGGGTAGCCTATTAGAATCCTACGATTTGAGAAGCCTTTTTCATGCCTCTGCTATAGACTGAGAAATGTTTATCTGATCCTCTAAAAACTAATTGGTCATCTAATGATGTAGTACGCTTTTTAAAATTAACGAACCTCTGAACATTTTTTTTGGCTTCCAATTATGCAGACTTTTTTATTATTTAAATGAACCTCTTTTTACTTTCTGGCCTTTTTTTACAGTTGGTCGCACTTACTTGGCTATTTAGTATTTTTAGGACTCCAAAATATGAATTATTTGAGGTTCACAAGAAGAGCCACTCGCTTCTCGCTAAGAATAGGGCCTGTATTCTCCATACAAATTTATTCTCCTTTTTCTTCCCGAAGAAGTTTAGAGCAAACATTTATTTTTCATAAAATCAAGGTCTGCTGTAAACACGTCCTTGTCATTTCCTTCTTATCAGTAACTAATTAGTAAAGAAAATACGACCCTCCAAAATTTACAAAAAAATGCCCCATTTTTACCGCCGTGATTAGAGGACTACCAGACAAATTCGAAAAGTTTTTAACATAAAAGAAAATGATAGCGACCTAGACGTACTCTTTCTTAAAATTTGAATGTAAAAAATAATTGAATCGGCTCAGTTTTCCTGGAGAAAAAAGGGGAATACGAAACGTTGACCTCGTCAACATTTTTGTGATATAAAAATCGGTTCGAGCTGCAGCTGTCCTTATCGCACTCTAAGCTCGGTTGTTCGGGCGCAGCGCGACGGCAATAGTTTCTTCAAATACCTATTTTTCAAATTCATCGCAGGCCTCGTCCCCTCTGGGATAGATGCCTACTGACACGGGACCTACATAATATTATTGTACGTTTCTCGTGCGAGACAATAATCGATAGCTAGCCGTTTACTTTTCGGCGCGGTCACAGTGTCTTAAAGAAATAAAAAAAGACTTGTATAATCGTCATCGAGTCATCTAAAATGTTAACCTGTCAACGGTCATGCAAAACGCTCGTAGTCGCTTATTAACGCGTAATTATATTCATGAATAATCAATTGGAATTCCCCTAGAGGTTGTTTCTTTTTACTGTTCGTCTGTGTCAGTTTGTAAACATACGTAAATGAGTAATAAATAAGTTTTATCAACTCTGATTGACCTTATAAGTTCTTTAGCATCGAGGTCTTAAGAGCGATAATCGCGCCACGAGTTTACCTAATCATTTTGGCCGTAGGTTACATTCGGCGTCAAAATATTGTAGCTGGATTTATTTGCAATATATATATACAGAGTCAAATTAAATTAGCTAGCGAAACTCCGCAGACGTGATGGGTACCGATATCTAAACACGACAAACTAAAAAAGATTTGATGATTTTTTTTTTGGGTTAAAGACCGCTGGTTAATAAGAAATATTTTCCCATTTTGAAAAGTTTTCTTTGGATTTTTTAAAAATAATTATGAATGGGCTATTATTCCTTTTGAATAATTATAAATTGTTAGGTTAGATAGACGCTCACAAAAAATAATATAGGTATTCAGTTAGTTTTTTCTTGCAAAAATCGTTTTAGTTTTCACTAGACATTTTAATTTTTCGCTGTCAGATTAAAAGTGCATACCTAAGCATAAAAATCGAGGAAACGTGTTTTAAATATTTTATTATATTATAGGTTATGTAATAATTATTATAATAGCGACCCGTCCCTGTTTCGCACAGTTTTTTAGGATTTGACAAGACGTCATTTCTTATTTATACAGGGTGGCTTTGAAAACATGCGACAAAATTTATGGGGGAATTCTACCCATCAATATGAACAACTTTTACTTTGGGACCAACTTAGAATTCGCTAAAAAAAATTCGGCCTTCTTATACCAAATGGTCCAATCGGGTATGTACTTTTATACGGGAAGGTTGAATTTTTTTTTGTGAATTCAAAGTTGGTTGGTAAACAAGTAAATAAATTATGTAGAACTTTTTTATGCACCATATTTAATGGAAAATAAAGATATTCTATACTATTCTTGTGGTTTTAATAAGTCTTTGAAAACTGTCAGATAGAAATTTTGGATCAGCCAGCCAAAAAAAAACTAAAATTTTTATGGACAAGCATATTACAACCTTTACTATTTGTTAAAAGTTTTAATAAAATTAGGATATTAAATTTTTATTTTATTTATTAATATTTACTACTTAAGTTTTAATAAATCTTTGAAAACATTAGAATAGCCAGTTTATTCAGATCAGCCAGGCAAAAGAACAAAAAAGGATTGAGAACAAAAGAGAAAATCTCAAGTTCCTTATTTAAAAAAACTTTTTTTCCAAAAATAAAACCGACTTCCAAAAAAAGACACTACAAAAAGTGAAAAATAACTGATTTGTGAAGTCGGTGTATTTGGTTTTGTATTTTCATTTTTTTGCCACCACCTTCCGAAATCAAAGTTATTTTTCAGTTTGAAGTGTTTTTTGGAAGTCGGTTTTATTTTTTGTAAAAAAGTTTTTGTTTTTCACTTTTTAGTTTTAAGTTGTGGTTCCTACCCCACACAAATTCGAATACCAGCTATGTAAATTACAGTGACAGGAGGTTAATAGAACATCATCCACATAAACTAAGTGGGAAAAATAGGTATTAATATTGAAACCTAACTCAAAAACCACCCAAGCTAAGTTAATAAATTTTACATGGGACCAACTTCGAGGTATACCCTCCCGAATAAAACAAGAATCGTTTAAATGTGACTACGCTATATAAAGTTTTACGTAAAAAAAAAAAATATAATATATGCGCGTCCATTTGAGAACCTCCGTCTTTTTTTTTCGTCGGTTAAAAAGAAAAACTAATTATTTATATTGTACAAGTATTAGACTCACATTAAGATCAACCCCGCAGCCTTAGGTCCTACCACCCACTCCTACCGATTGCACAAAACAAAAATTTTTTTTAAAAAATTCGAAAGTAACAAACAATTAATGTCAAACAAGTAATCAAATCGATTAACGATTATTAACCGATTACTGTCGACAATAATCGCTTAAATTTTTACAGTAATTTTTCGATGTTTTTCGCTTTTTTTTTAAATTCGCCATTAGTGCTGCTAAGATGAAGGTTATTTTACAAATTTGATTAGTGATCCACTAGGGGGACGTGTCGTTGGATCAGCGTCTTTCATTGACTTGAATGTGCTCTGGCGGCTGAGAGTATGTCATGCTCACTCAATTGTCTCGCTGGTGGTGGCGTGAGTGTTGGATCATTAAGTTCCCTTCAATATGGTTGAGCTGAATGGTGCTGATCGATGCGTCATGTTCGTGAACGGGCGCCGTCAGAAGGGACTGGTCATCTCCTAGCTGTCACGGCTTATTTTAATGTTTGATTCGTTCTTGGTGTTTATCTTTTTACATTGTTCTCACATACTTAGGTATATAATTTCAACATGAATTATGTAACCAAGATTTTGTTTTAAAAGAGTGCCCGTGGAGTTTCTTGCCCGTTCTTCTCCATAGGAACCTACCACGCTTTGGAATGGGCAACTAGCTTCATCTTTCTGACTGACCGACTCCTTGACAATTAAAAAAGTGTCTGTAATTGTTTTATTTGAAATAAATGCTTTTAGTTTGAGTTTGAGTTTAGCCTTTAGAAGATTTAATTTCGAGATCTAGAAAATGTTATGTCTATTATTCCATTCGATATTTCTAAACGTCATGTCATGATGGCTCAGTGGTTAAGGCACGAGGTTGTGAATGTGACTTTTTCAATACATGTAGTACCATGGGAGAAACGAACATCTATACACCGTAAGGACTATTCTTGCTGGCAGCGCTCGGCCGCTATAGTGACAGGTGTAACAGATGTGGTCATCGTGTGCACGGGATTTTGTTTTCAAATTGGTCAGATGTAAGTTTCCTCGATAGTACTTTCTGAGTTTATCTTGGACGGTAGTGACGTCGGTAAAGTTTAACATCGTGAGGAATTCTGGACTTATCAATCTATCTTTCTGATTGTTTTTATTTAATATTATTCTTTTTGCATTTTATAGCCCAATTCTTGAGGAAGCCTTTAAGTATATAACATTACGCTAGGACCCTTAGAAGCCGAGCAAAAAGCAAAAAATAAGGAACGCTAAGCGAAAACGAAGTAACAGCGCGGGCAGGCGATGCAATGTGACGGGGTGGGTCAGGGGAAAAAGAAATTTCACGCGGACGAAGTCGCGGGCGGAAGCTAGTTAATAATAAAGATGAAGAGTGTGTTTTTTGTTTGTTTAAACGCGCTAATCTCTGGAACTACTAGCCGGATTTGAAAAATTCTCTTTGCATTTGATAGCCCAATTCCTGAGGAAGGTTATTTAACATTACGCTACAGCCCTTAGGAGTCGAGTTTTTTTTATTTTTTATTTTATTTAAGATAGGTTTACTCTTGACTCTAGTCTAGGTCAGAGATGACAGAGACAAAGTCGACGATGGAGCGAGCTTACCCAGAAGAAGCCTGTTAACTCTCACTTTGAAGACATCGGGGTTGTATGCGTTCGGAAACACAGACGCAGGCAGAGAGTTCCACTCCTTTGCTGTGCGCATCACAAAAGACATTTGGAAACGCCTAGTGCGAATTGGTGGAATAGCAACTAGGTAGGGACGGTAACCTGCAGTGCGTCTAGATGTCCGATGGTAGAAGGGGGCCGGCGGAATGAGGTCGTGGAGTTCTCGAGCACACTCACTGAAGTACAATCTGTAGAAGACCGACAAGCAGGCAACCTTGCGGCGAGTAAAAAGAAAAATCAGAAAGATCGCTAAGTGAAAATGAAGTAATAGCGCGGGCGAGAAATGTGGCTGGTATTTTAGTGATGTTAAATAGCTTATAACTATCTTCGAGAGTGGGGCTACAAAATGTAAAACGAATTATTCAAATCCGACTGATAGTTCCAGTGTCATTATTTTTGTTGACAATTTCATGGGTTTTAATTTTTTTGCGCGGATTCCTAATTATTTTTCTAAAATAAAAGTAGCCTTAGTTACTTCTTATAACATCAGTTATCTGTCAGTGAAAGTTGCGTCAAAATTGGTCCAGCTATTTCGGAGATTAGCCGGGACAAACATACAGACTGACAGACAAAATTTTATAAAATGATTTTTTTTTTTTTTGTTATAAGTATCTTTCATATGCATTTAGTAAAAAGCTGTTATTTTGACATTACAAACAGACACTTCAATTTATATTTACTTTTATCCCCAGAATAAAATTGACGTCTGACAGTTTTTGTCAGACAAAAGTTAATCTGTCAAAAGTTAAAAAAATTATTCTCTGAATTAGACTTATCCTTAAAAAAGTTGGGTCGAATTCGCCCTAAAGTATAGATACAGATATCTCAATCCTAATCTTGATCCCGATCCTTCAACCGTTCTGTAACCAATCAACGGCCGAGTTTGTCAATCTGAGTCTCAGAGGGCGAATCACAAGCAGCCGTTAAAGACTGCGGATCAAGATTAGAATTGAGATACAATAGAGAAAGCGACCGTTAGCCACGATAGTTATTTTATTTGCCCGTTTTAAGTGCCTGTAACTACACCAGGATATACAAACCTTATCCCCATGGGAAAGATCGATCGATCGATAAGTCATGATCTCTATTTAATTTTAAGCAATACAATGATCACTGCCTCGTTGGTCTAGTGGTCAACAAGTGCTACTGCTGAGCATGAGGTCCTGGGTCCGACTTCCAGGAGCTAGACCACCACCTCTTAAAGCAGTATTATTGTAATCTTACTTCAGTTTGGGAAAGAGTTGGAGCTAGACGTCCTGTATAGCTCCATCTCTTTCTCACACTGAAGTAAGATAATACTGCTTTAAGAGGTGTTGGTTGGCCCCCAAGTCGGGCAAAGTGTTAATGGGTTTTTCCATCAGGAATTTTTCTGTAACAGCCGCCCGGAGTTTGGATTGTGCCCGGTAGATGGCAATAGTCTCGCACCCTATTACATGGGACTTAAAAATATCTGGCGAAATGTGGATTACCGGCGTGATGTTGTCATGTTATTGTATATAAAAAATATGAACTGTGATAATAAAACATTAAATTTAATGATACTGTTTTATTATCATGTAATCGGGTTGGGGTCACCTAAGTGGTCGTTGCTACGAAGTTAATCTTAATGTAGAGGACAAGGCAAGGCTAAAAATTACGAAATTTTTATGTGTTTTAGGTGTTACAAGGTGTAATTTTAATCATTGTTTACCTATTAAGGGGTCATTGTACTCATCATTATGAACAACTTTTACTATGAGACCAAACTCGAAATCGCCAAAAGAAACTCAGCTGTTCCCTACATTTTGACGAGTTATGCGAACATAAATGTAGGGAAAAGCTGATTTTTGTTGCAATTTCAGGTTTGGTCCCATAGTAAAAGTTGTTCATAATGATGAGTACAATGACCCCTTAAGGGGTTAACAGTGATTAAAATCACACTTTGTATACATATTATGAATTAAAGTCACTTTTTGTATCTGTCGTGGGACTAAAAAAAAAAATTAACTCAAAGTTATGAAATAACTTTAATTTCGGAAGTCGGTGGCAAAAAACTAAAATACAGATCTCAAGACACCAAGTTTCGAAATTAAAGTTATTTCATAATTTTGAGTTAATTTATGTTTGAAGTCGATGTTTTTTTTTTAATTATTTTGTTTTTACAAAATATATTTGCAGGAATCTTTAGAAAGCTCTAAAACATATTTTTTGAAAGCTTTTAAATGTATAAACATTGTTACAACTTATTACCCAAACCTGACTTATAATTCTCCTGCTCATCTCCCAGAGATCGTGCCCGAGGGTCCCAATTGCCGCCACAACATGTCTTTGTCTCCCATACTTCTATATTACTCGTCATCTCGGTAGTCTCCCCGTTTCTAGCCATTATCATCTTTCACACAGTCCATCCATCGTTTCTTTGGTCTTCCCCTACTCTTACAGCCATCCACATTCATACTCGAAAACTTTCCTCACGACATTTTCCTCATACCTCCGCATCACAAGCCCATTTTCTAAAAATAGTTTTACAGCTAAATTCGACCGATTTAAAATTTTCCATAGAAACAGAGGTTTCCAATTATCTTTTTTTAAATAAGACATTTCGAAAATGTTCTTAACTAACTTTTTAGACCTACGTATCCTGCTTATGCGTATGAAGTTTCATTAAAATCGGTTCATTCATTTCGAAAAACAAGGACTTGGAAAGTTTGTATGAAATGCCGTACGGCGTAAACGCTCTTAATAATGGAAATATGTTGTAGTCAGGTTATTTATAGCCAATAAAAAAAGTACATAATATAATAATATTAATTTAGAATGTATACGGTTATTATAGCTTGCTCGAATGCAAAATGAGGTTATTTAGTCTATAGTAGCTTTTTGCATTATATATTATTTATTATACAGGTTACTAAAATTATTTAAATAAAAAGAAGTGTGGTGGCCATAGATACAAGGTGTAATTTTAATCAGTGTTAATCTCTTAAGGGGTCATTGCACTCATCATTATGAACAACTTTTACTACGGGACCAAACCTGAAATCGCGAAAAAAAATCAACTGATCCCTACATTAATTATGTTTGCAGAACTCGTCGAAATGTTAGGGAACACCTGATTTTTTTTTCGCGATTTCGGGTTTAGTCCCATAGTAAAAGTTGTTCATAATGAGTACAATGATCCCTTAAGAGATTAACACTGACTAAATTTACACCTTGTATAAGAAAGAAGCTGTTTTTTATATTTCTATGGAGGTGGCCCAGTGGTAACGTCCGCGACTCACGACTTGTAGGCCGTAGGTTCGAACCCAGACAGGAGCTTTACTTTGTGTAAATTATTTCATCACCACTGCTCTCAAAACGGTGAAGGAAAACATTGTGAGGAAACCGGCTTGTCATAGAACCAAAAATTCGAAGACATGTGATATCTACCAACCCGCACTGGGCCCGCGTGGTGGATTACGGCCCACTCCCTCTCACAGAAAGGAGGCCTGTGTCCTAGTATTGGGAACATTATAGGCTGACAATGCTATTACTAAGAAAAATTGAGCCATTTTTAAGAAGTGGGTACTCTTTTTTTTTTTTTTTGTGGATGGGAAATCATCAAATGACTTCTCCCGCTCTGGGCGGAGCGGGAGGGCGTGTCAGACTTTTACTGACTAAAACCCACCCGTGTTCCTTCTGTTGCCTGTGCCGGGGCCACGGTAACTCTTTCGAACATCCCGCAACCCTAGCTGGCATCGGCCCTAGCGGACCCCGTCAATAGTGCTGACATCTCTTTGAGGCGCGCGTGGAACACGACGCGCCGTCGACTCGGGCTTGGTCCTTACCGGACGGCGAGCTACCCATTGCTCGCCGTCCGCAAGCCCGCGCCTACGGTGGCCGGGAATCGGCTGCCAATTCCCGACGCCCAGGGCGTCTTCTGCGGCGACTAGGGGCGTGAGGGTGCAAAGCTTGCCTCTCCCTCACGCGTCCCGCCTCCTCCTTCACGAGCATTACTGCTTCGCAGAAGGAGGTAATGGCTTCCCATGCACTCTCGCTCCGTACCATGGCCTGGACCAGGGCCGGACGCGAGAGATCGCCGCCGCCGATCGCTTCCGCGAGGACACGGCGGTGCTCCGCCCAAGCCGGGCAGACCTCCACCGTATGCTCCACCGTGTCCTCCGGGCGATCCACACAGTGGTGACACCCGGGCGTTTCCTCCCGCCTTATCCGGAACAGGTACCTCCCGAAGCACCCGTGTCCGGTGAGGACCTGCGTCAGGCGGAAGGTGAGGACGCCGTGGCGCCTCTTCAGCCACTCCTCAAAGTGGGTACTCTAAGGTCCAATTGCATCACAACTCACCTACTTAAAATACCTATCATTCTGTCTCTGTCATCTTCAAACGATTGACAGAAATAAAAATTGTAATTTGTGTCTCTAAACTGCCTTATATCAAACCTAGTTAATACCTTTGCAAGGCTGGGAATCCCCTAGACCGCTGAGCGTCGACCAAATACTAGATAAATAATAATTAATATAAATGAAAATACCCAACGCTCTTTACTGACTCTTGAGTTTTTTCCAAACAAGAAATATATTTTTGCTTCTTCGAATTCTGTATAAACAATTATTTTTTTGTACTAAAAAAAGTTTTGTCTTCGATGAATACTAAAACTAAATTATATTCATTTTGTTTAGCAGCGCCCCGCGGATTCACCCGCATAAATCTCAATCCCGTAGGGATATTTTCCCAACAACTTATGTATGTGGGGGTCGGTTTCCTGTCTAACCGGATGCAGCTGAATACCAGTATTTTACAAGGAGCGACTGCCTATCTGTCCTCCACAACCCAGTTATTGGATAACACGATACCCCTTGGCAAGACTGGTTGTGAGACTTTTGGGCTTCTGACTCCCCGTAATCACTGTCAAAGATCTACGAATGACAGCCGGGACCAACGGCTTTTTTTTTTTTTTTTTTTTTGTGGATGGGAAATCATCAAATGACTTCTCCCGCTCTGGGCGGAGCGGGAGGGCGTGTCAGACTTTTACTGACTAAAACCCACCCGTGTTCCTTCTGTTGCCTGTGCCGGGGCCACGGTAACTCTTTCGAACATCCCGCAACCCTAGCTGGCATCGGCCCTAGCGGACCCCGTCAATAGTGCTGACATCTCTTTGAGGCGCGCGTGGAACACGACGCGCCGTCGACTCGGGCCTGGTCCTTACCGGACGGCGAGCTACCCATTGCTCGCCGTCCGCAAGCCCGCGCCTACGGTGGCCGGGAATCGGCTGCCGATTCCCGACGCCCAGGGCGTCTCCTGCGGCGACTAGGGGCGTGAGGGTGCAAAGCTTGCCTCTCCCTCACGCGTCCCGCCTCCTCCTTCACGAGCATTACTGCTTCGCAGAAGGAGGTAATGGCTTCCCATGCACTCTCGCTCCGTACCATGGCCTGGACCAGGGCCGGACGCGAGAGATCGCCGCCGCCGATCGCTTCCGCGAGGACACGGCGGTGCCCCGCCCAAGCCGGGCAGACTTCCACCGTATGCTCCACCGTGTCCTCCGGGCGATCCACACAGTGGTGACACCCGGGCGTTTCCTCCCGCCTTATCCGGAACAGGTACCTCCCGAAGCACCCGTGTCCGGTGAGGACCTGCGTCAGGCGGAAGGTGAGGACGCCGTGGCGCCTCTCCAGCCACTCCTCAAAGAGGGGACTTATCGCCGCAATTGTGGCGTGCCCAGCGCTGGGTTGCGACAATCGCACTCTCCATGCCGCCATGAGATCCTGCAGGAGCTCTGTCCGCCGTGCCGCGATTTCTCGCGGGGACCAACGGCTTAAGGTGCTTTTCGAGCCATAGAGGGGTCACGGTATTCACTATAATAATTGATGAGACAGATATTGGGGCTTATTATTTAGTTACTAAGTTAAATGTGGGATGTGTGTGTTGTGTACGGAGTTAAATGTGGGTGTACTATAGGTACACCTCTGCTTTTTACCTTTCGGGTAATACAAGTGTGATGTTATGTTTAAGCATGTATGTAGGCATTTGTCCATCTTTGGTATTATTATCATATAGCTCTTTATTATTTTAATCACAGAGCGAAATTCAAGTACTTATCATCAAAGGTTGTAGAGGTCAACAACTTATTAACTGGTATTTCACTACAAAACAAGATGATCAACTAAAAAGAAGTTGAGAGATAATTTTTAATAATACAGGATTTTCGTTTTGTATTTTTATTGACAATAAATAAAAATTTAATGCTGTTAGTTGGTAAGCACATCTCCTGAGAACGGCCAGACTGATTTGGGTATTTTTTTGTTTTAAAATGTTCGTAATAGTCCGAATTAGGGTTTTATGGAAAGAAACATTGGACAATTTTTCCGGAAAACTGAACGTCCTGTTTGATATGGGATTTTGTATGAACTCACGATTCAAGGACAGGCCAACGTCTGTCGTATCAGCTAATTGACAATAAAAATAAAGTAAATTCATCAGAAAAAATACGTTTTTAATTACCATAATGTACAATTTTGGGTGAAGTTATGAAACATACAAACATTGTTGAAACTGTTAGTGCTGTCAACAGGAAAAGTGCCCAAAAGGCTGGCAGCATTGCCATGTTGTATGGCAATGCTGATTCTCTGACTACTTGGGCACTTTTCCTGTTGACAGCGATGCGGATGAATTTTTTGATGCCCTCTGATTATTTCCCCTCCTTTTTTATATACTTGTACATATTATTATTTTAAGACTGTTAGTTTTTAAATTATGTAAATATTAAATGATGTATTATTTAAAAAAAAACATAACATAACATCATAACATCACGCCTTGTTTCCCCGAAGGGTTAGGCAGAGGTGTACCTATAGTACACCCACAATTCGCCAGTTATGTTTAAGTCCCATGTAATAGGGGGCGAGCCTATTGCCATCTACCAGGCACAAATCCAGACTCCGGGCTGCTACTGAGAAATTCCAGATAGAAACAAGGTTATAAATAGGGTAGGAGGTATTTTAAAATAAATTATAGATATTAGCATTCTGTATGCAGCATGGCCAAAAATAAAAAAAAATTGTAGTGTTTTTCTTGGAAGTCGGTTGTTTTATTTTGAAAAAAAAAAACACTATTTTTCACTTTGTCATCTCAAATTCCTATTCCTACTTGCTATGTAAACAATAGTGACAGGATGTTTTATAATATCATTAGCATAACAAAATGGATTAAATATGTATTAGTGAAGCTAACTTAAAAACTACCCAAGCAAACGCGGTAATGTTGCCAGCCTTTTGGGCACTTTTCGTGTTGGCAGCTGTTGATGTTTATTATACATATGTACATATTATTATTATTATTTTAAGTCTGTTATCTTATATATTATGTAAATATTATGTTCCGTAATAAAAATAAAAAAATTAAAATATCAATGGGAAGGGAATACCACTCGAGCTTCCTCTACCAAATGAAAAATCGGTCCACAATAAAATTATTGATGAAAAATATCCAAAACGAAATTTAAAAAAAAAAATACATACAGAGAGGAACATAGAACCTCCTACTTCTTTTGAAGTCGGTTAAAAATCGTCAAAATTTACTTTACCTACCGATAAATGTTTGAGATAGGTATACTTAATTTAACAAAATGGTATAACGTCACCATCATTTGCCTGCCTTTTCCCAACTAGGTACGTTGGGGTCGGCTTCCAGTCTAACCGGATGCAGCTGAATAGCAGTATTTTACATGGAGCGACTGCCTAGCTGACCTCCACAACCCAGTTACTACCCCTTGGTAAGACTGGCTGTCAGACTTTCGGGCTTCTGACGCCCCGTAACGACTGTCAAAGATCCACGAATAACAGCCGGGACCAGCGGCTTACGAGGCACGGAAGGATCTTGGTATGTAAAGATGGTCACCCATCCACGGACCAACAGCGGCAAGCGTAACTTAACCTGATTGATCGACCCGTGCGGCTGTTATTACTCATACCAAAATGGTGTAAAGTGTTTTTACGATAACCTTTAGGACCATGGAATCGTGATTAGAGTTTATCGCTGGAACAATTTACTTAAACATTTACAAGGCAATGTTTTTCCCTAATACATACACAAATAGCATTTTGAAAACAGCAATGGATATTACACGTACTTATGGCTAAAGCCAGGTTAATTTTTATCTAAATCAATTGAACTTTAATTAGAATTTTAAGGTGTTAGAATGTACTGTGTACATCTCAAAAAAAAAAAGCATTTTTCTTTAAATTATTGGGTTGCTAGGCAAGTTTCCTAGCGGTATGCTGACTAACACTTATCTATGTTCATAGTTTTTAAAGTTATTATCATTAAAAACCTGCTACCCCTGTCTCTGTTTAGGAAAATCTCGCACATTCCGCGATTTCGACGGCTTTTAAGTATGTGTTGTTTATGATTAAATAGCTTAAAATAATAATTAAGTGACCTTAACAAATAAAAAAACACATCTTCAACCAAAAAAAAAAAAATCCACAAAAACGCAAAAAAAGTTTCTGGCACACATTATTGACCGTTGCCTAAAAAGACGTCCCGAAAAAAATCAAAACGTCACCCACCTTTGCGTCCGCGAACAATGTTCAGCACCAAAAGTTGCACTATTATAACATAATATTTTACAAAACAAGCACTGATGAGTTCTCGGAAGCCGGTTCTTTGTATTTCTCAACTTATTTTCCTCGTGTAGCAAGGTCGTTTAGCGAGCGCTTGGGCTCGGCGCGAACTGGACGCGGATCAGCGCAGATGTTTATTATATGTGGCCGCCATTTTAATTTTAGTACATATCAATAATGGTTGACCATTGTGACGATTTTAATGTCGTCTTCTTTATTGAAATTTACCTATTATAGTCGATTTTTCTGAGAAAGACAGAAGTTAGCGCGGGGAAGAGCTTCTGTCAGGGCCTCATTGGGTCTTCTCATGGCTGTAGCAAAAAAAAGTTAGTAGATTGGTTTCTGAATAAATGAATTAACAAAATTAATTTAATTTTTATAAAACTTTATTTCTTTTTTTTTTTTGCATGGACGTACTATATGTAGGTACACCTCTGCCCAACCCTTTAGGGAAATAAGGCGTGATATTGTGTTACTTATCTTAGTTGCAAAGAATTGTAGTTTCTTTTTCTACTAATTCCGATGTGGGTTCTTTATTAAGGAAAGTTGTTCAAGCAAAAGCAGGTGACTTCTGTCGTGGTGCTCATCATGCGAAGGCGAAGGCACAAAACTGACGCTGATCTGTCGCAAGCGAGTGTCGTCGGGTTTGTGGATACACCGTGCGTTTAGTCGCTGCGACAAGTAGCGACAGCGTGCGACTCCCCTAAACTTTTTTTTTTTAGGTGGGAAATCATCAAATGACTTCTCCCGCTCTGGGCGGAGCGGGAGGGCGTGTCAGACTTTTACTGACTAAAACCCACCCGTGTTCCTTCAGTTGCTTGTGCTAGGGCCACGGTAACTTTCGAACATCCCACGGCCCTGGCTGGCATCGGCCCTAGCGGACCCCGTCAGTTAGTGCTGACATCTCTTTGAGACGCGCGTGGAACACAACGCGCCGTCGACTGGGCCTGGTCCTTACCGGACGGCGAGCTACCCATTGCTCGCCGTCCGCAAGCCCGCGCCTACGGTGGCCGGGAATCGGGTCTCAATTCCCGACGCCCAAGGCGTTTCCTGCGGCGACTAGAGGCCTGAGGGCGCAAAGATTTCCTCTCCCTCACGCGTTCTGCCTCCTTCGCGAGCGTTACTGCTTCGCAGAAGGAGGTAATGGCTTCCCATGTACTTTTGCTCCGTACCATGGCCTGGACCAGGGCCGGACGCGAGAGATCGCCGCCGCCGATCACTTCCGCGAGGACACGGCGGTACTCCGCCCAAGCCGGGCAGACCTCCACCGTATGCTCCACCGTGTCCTACGGGCGATCAACACAATGGTGACACCCGGGCGTTTCCTTCCGCCTTATCCGGAACAGGTACCTCCCGAAGCACCCATGTCCGGTAAGGATCTGCGTCAGGCGAAAGGTGAGGACGCAGCGGCGCCTCTCCAGGCACTCCTCAAAGAGGGGACTCCCCTAGGCTATATTTGCGACTCTGCAACTCGACGCCAATTGTGTGGAGCTTTGAACAAAACATACAGGGTGGCAGGGCCATCGATTCAAATCCGGTTATCATGGATTCAGTACATGATACTGGACTCCTCTGCGTTGAAATTTTTCGTCGGTTATTAAAAAAAAATGTGCTGTTTCCTACAAAAATGCCTACTACTCAACGCGGTCAAAATGTAAGGAAGAGCTAATTTAAAAAAAAATAAACGACGAAAAATTTCAACGCAGGGAGCTGTGGCAGTCGCAAGTGTGCGCCATGACTAAGGTTCAAGGCCAAGTAACCGTCTGTGGTTACCTCGTTGGTCTAGCGGTCGGAAGTGCGACTGTTGAGCGTAACCCATTCGATTCCCAGGTCAGGTAGTGTTGTTGGGTTTTTCCATCAGGAACTTTTCGGGGTCTGGATTTGTGCCCGGTCGATGACAACAGGCTGGCCCCCTATTACATGGGACTTAAAACATTACTGGCGAAGTTTGGGTGTACTTATTACATCATCATTAGCTTGCATTTTCCCAACTAAGTTCAAAGGGTGGCAGAGAAATTGATGTGCAGTCGAGAGCCGATTCCCGGCCACCGTAGGCGCGGGCTTGCGGACGGCGAGCAATGGGTAGCTCGTCGTCCGGTAAGGACCAGGCCCGAGTCGACGGCGCGTTGTGTACCACGCGCGCCTCAAAGAGATGTCAGCACTATTGACGGGGTCCGCAAGGGCCGATGCCAGCCAGGGCCGCGGGATGTTCGAAAGAGTTACCATGACCCCGGCACAGACAACTGAAGGAACACGGGTGGGTTTTAGTCAGTAAAAGTCTGACACTCCCTCCAGCTCCGCCCAGAGTGGGAGAAGTTATTTGATGATTTCCCATCCAAAAAAAATGGTGACAGGTTACGAGTCGATGTCCCTGCCACCCTGTATTGCGGTTGGCTTCCAGTCTAACCGGATGTAGATGAATACTAACTAGTATTTCTACATGGAGCGACTACCTATCTGATGATCAAAGGTCTAAGTACGAAAGACAGTCGGGACCAACGGCTTAACGTGCTTTCCGAGGTACGAATGGGTCTTGGCATGTAGGTAAGTAATGAACATTCACTCATCCACGGTTCAATCTCAGCAAGCGTTGCTTATCCTTGAAACCGCCGCAAGGTTGCCTGCTTGTCGGTCTTCTACAGATAGTACTTTAGTGAGTGTGCTCAAGAACTTCACGACCTCATTCCGCCGGCCCCCTTCTACCATCGGACATCTGGACGCACTGCAGGTTACCATCCCTACCTAGTTGCTATTCCACCAATTCGCACTAAGCGTTTCCAAATGTCTTTTGTGATGCGCACAGCAAAGGAGTGGAACTCTCTGCCTGCGTCTGTGTTGCCGAACGCACACAACCCCGATCTCTTCAAAGTGAGAGTGAACAACTTCATCTGGGTAAGCTCGCTCCATCGTCGACTTTGTCTCTGTCGCCTCTGACCTAGACTAGAGTCAAGAACTTGACCCATGTGGCTGTTTTTACTTAGCCATGAGCCTCCTGGCGTACTTATATTCCTCCTGTTCAAGTCTGAAGGTTTTTAAGTTTCCGAGATTTCGTAATTAGTCACTCAGTGAGTGGAATTTTTGCTTTTATTATGTTTTGTGTTGAAGAATTCACATAGAAGGCATAAACAAACAGCTGATGAGGTCACCACTACATAAACACTTTATTATTTACTAAGTATCTCGCCACTTAAACTATGATTTACAATTGCGTAGGATATTGTTAGCTAGATAAATCGTAGTTAGTGACTAAAGTAATAACCGCACAGGTCGATCTATCAGGATAAGCTCCGCTTGCCGCGGTCGGTTCGTGAATGGTGACCATCTTTACATACCGAGACCCCCCGTGCCTCAGAAAGCACGTTATGCCGTTAGTCCCGGATGTCATTTTTGTATCTTTGCCTGTCGTTATCGTATTACCCAGTAACTGGGTTGTGTAGGTCAGATAGGCAGTCGCTCCATGTTAAATACTGGTATTCAGCTGCATCCGGTTAGACTGGAAGGCGACCCTAATACATAATACATAAATTCACGCCGTCTTCCCATGGGGGTAGGCAGAAACTACAGAACGCCACCTGCTACGATCCTTGCATACTCCTTTTGCCTCGTTTACGTTCATACATCTGAGCATACACGCACGCCGGTTGCGAGTACTACGCACCTGACCTTCTGAAGAACATCACCAATAAGATCACTATATGACTTCCTAGGGCATCCCCTTACGGCGTTTCCACTCACATCTGCCGTGTAAATACCTTTTGTTAGTCGACTTTCATTCATCCTCTCAACATGACCACACCATCTAAGCATACTCTTTTCAATTTTTGTCACTACATCTTCTTTTAAACCGCACCGTTGCCTTATCACATCATTCCTCAGTCTATCATTTATAGTCACACCACACATGCCGACCCTAATATAGTTGGGAACAGACTAGGCAGGTGATGATTGTTAAGTACTTAGATAAATTACTGTTTTTTTTTAAATCTTCCTGTATTGTCTCACTGCTGGATAAAGGTCCCCCCCAAACCATTGTTCCTTGTGCATTGCCTTCTCCAGCAAATCTTTCTTAAACGCATCTAAGTTACCATGCCAGCGTTTTCTCAACAACACACACAACTACAACACACACACAACAATTTACAATACACACACACACTTTCTCAACAACAACACACACACAATCAAAAAAAAAAAACTTTAGTTTTTTTGTTTAATTTAACTTATATAAAATGTTATTTACGAATGCAAGAATATTTGGGAACACTTAATTATACAGACACGGGAAAACTGCTGGAAATTTTAACATAAGCTTAGTATTTAGTCTTTATATTATTATTGTCATTCGCATTATTCGGTAATTTATTTAAACGTAGATACTATTAAACAGTCTAGTTTTAGTATTTTATACCCAAATGATTACTTATTTTAGTCTTTAAAAGTATTATAATTATTATCTTGTTGTTAATTTACCTTCTAATGAATTGTCTTCTTTTAAAATTTACTGTAAAAGGCAGAACACTACATTAAGAAAAATTGTACCTCGCTTGTTACTATGTAACCTTTATTTTGACTTAATTCTTGAATAAAATTATTCTATTCTATTCTATTCTATTCTATTCTATTCTATTCTATTCTATTCTATTCTATTCTATTCTATTCTATTCTATTCTATTCTATTCTATTCTATTCTATTCTATTCTATTCTATTCTATTCTATTCTATTCTATTCTATTCTATTCTATTCTATTCTATTCTATTCTATTCTATTCTATTCTATTCTATTCTATTCTATTCTATTCTATTCTATTCTATTCTATTCTATTCTATTCTATTCTATTCTATTCTATTCTATTCTATTCTATTCTATTCTATTCTATTCTATTCTATTCTATTCTATTCTATTCTATTCTATTCTATTCTATTCTATTCTATTCTATTCTATTCTATTCTATTCTATTCTATTCTATTCTATTCTATTCTATTCTATTCTATTCTATTCTATTCTATTCTATTCTATTCTATTCTATTCTATTCTATTCTATTCTATTCTATTCTATTCTATTCTATTCTATTCTATTCTATTCTATTCTATTCTATTCTATTCTATTCTATTCTATTCTATTCTATTCTATTCTATTCTATTCTATTCTATTCTATTCTATTCTATTCTATTCTATTCTATTCTATTCTATTCTATTCTATTCTATTCTATTCTATTCTATTCTATTCTATTCTATTCTATTCTATTCTATTCTATTCTATTCTATTCTATTCTATTCTATTCTATTCTATTCTATTCTATTCTATTCTATTCTATTCTATTCTATTCTATTCTATTCTATTCTATTCTATTCTATTCTATTCTATTCTATTCTATTCTATTCTATTCTATTCTATTCTATTCTATTCTATTCTATTCTATTCTATTCTATTCTATTCTATTCTATTCTATTCTATTCTATTCTATTCTATTCTATTCTATTCTATTCTATTCTATTCTATTCTATTCTATTCTATTCTATTCTATTCTATTCTATTCTATTCTATTCTATTCTATTCTATTCTATTCTATTCTATTCTATTCTATTCTATTCTATTCTATTCTATTCTATTCTATTCTATTCTATTCTATTCTATTCTATTCTATTCTATTCTATTCTATTCTATTCTATTCTATTCTATTCTATTCTATTCTATTCTATTCTATTCTATTCTATTCTATTCTATTCTATTCTATTCTATTCTATTCTATTCTATTCTATTCTATTCTATTCTATTCTATTCTATTCTATTCTATTCTATTCTATTCTATTCTATTCTATTCTATTCTATTCTATTCTATTCTATTCTATTCTATTCTATTCTATTCTATTCTATTCTATTCTATTCTATTCTATTCTATTCTATTCTATTCTATTCTATTCTATTCTATTCTATTCTATTCTATTCTATTCTATTCTATTCTATTCTATTCTATTCTATTCTATTCTATTCTATTCTATTCTATTCTATTCTATTCTATTCTATTCTATTCTATTCTATTCTATTCTATTCTATTCTATTCTATTCTATTCTATTCTATTCTATTCTATTCTATTCTATTCTATTCTATTCTATTCTATTCTATTCTATTCTATTCTATTCTATTCTATTCTATTCTATTCTATTCTATTCTATTCTATTCTATTCTATTCTATTCTATTCTATTCTATTCTATTCTATTCTATTCTATTCTATTCTATTCTATTCTATTCTATTCTATTCTATTCTATTCTATTCTATTCTATTCTATTCTATTCTATTCTATTCTATTCTATTCTATTCTATTCTATTCTATTCTATTCTATTCTATTCTATTCTATTCTATTCTATTCTATTCTATTCTATTCTATTCTATTCTATTCTATTCTATTCTATTCTATTCTATTCTATTCTATTCTATTCTATTCTATTCTATTCTATTCTATTCTATTCTATTCTATTCTATTCTATTCTATTCTATTCTATTCTATTCTATTCTATTCTATTCTATTCTATTCTATTCTATTCTATTCTATTCTATTCTATTCTATTCTATTCTATTCTATTCTATTCTATTCTATTCTATTCTATTCTATTCTATTCTATTCTATTCTATTCTATTCTATTCTATTCTATTCTATTCTATTCTATTCTATTCTATTCTATTCTATTCTATTCTATTCTATTCTATTCTATTCTATTCTATTCTATTCTATTCTATTCTATTCTATTCTATTCTATTCTATTCTATTCTATTCTATTCTATTCTATTCTATTCTATTCTATTCTATTCTATTCTATTCTATTCTATTCTATTCTATTCTATTCTATTCTATTCTATTCTATTCTATTCTATTCTATTCTATTCTATTCTATTCTATTCTATTCTATTCTATTCTATTCTATTCTATTCTATTCTATTCTATTCTATTCTATTCTATTCTATTCTATTCTATTCTATTCTATTCTATTCTATTCTATTCTATTCTATTCTATTCTATTCTATTCTATTCTATTCTATTCTATTCTATTCTATTCTATTCTATTCTATTCTATTCTATTCTATTCTATTCTATTCTATTCTATTCTATTCTATTCTATTCTATTCTATTCTATTCTATTCTATTCTATTCTATTCTATTCTATTCTATTCTATTCTATTCTATTCTATTCTATTCTATTCTATTCTATTCTATTCTATTCTATTCTATTCTATTCTATTCTATTCTATTCTATTCTATTCTATTCTATTCTATTTGGGGTCAGGTTCCAGCCTAACAGGATGCAGCGGAATACCAGTGCTTTAAATGGAGCGACTGCTTATCTGACCTCCACAACCACTACCCAGTTACTGGGTAACACGATACCCATAAGAGCTTCAAATTTGGGCCACTGCAGGGCGAAGGCTTTCTTGTAAAGGAGATTGCACAGTACAAGTTCGCGAATTCAGAATAAGTGGCGTTTAGGTAAGTCTGGGTTTCCTGATGATGTTATCCTTCACTGTTAGTCAGCGATGTCAGATTAAGTTACTGTAATACTCGTTTAAAACTTTATTCACAATAAGCAACGAAGATTATCTCCACTGCCGCACGAAGTTTAAAAGGCTGTGTTTTCACTGTGTAACAGAAATCAATCCACATTTTATGCTCTGTGATGCAAACTGTAGGGCGGCTCGGAACACGAGGCGAGTCGCTGCGCAGTAACAAATTCTTGTGTCAGCGGGGGTGAGGGGTGCGGTACTGCGCAGTGACTAGCGCACTAAAGTTTGACGCGTATTAGACTGTGACTTATTTATTTCTTGACAGGCCGAGTGCCCGATGGGATTTCTTATCGGCAACTTCTCAAGAGCCCTAGGGGATGAGTTTTCAAAACCCAATGATACACAAACTGGGGTTAGTTTGTGTATCACACACACATACATTATTACACAACACACACTCGCACATCCTACACACACACGCTCACCCACCCGCTCACTCACTTTCACACTACCCTAGCAAAATTTTAAGATATATTTTTTTTTTGTATTTTTGCATGCCCTCATGCTTAAACTTTATTATTCTTTTCTTTTTATATCTAAAATGATTTTTTTGGCATAACAATTCAGTGTAATGAAAATGGGAGAAGGCGCTGACTTCTGACATACAGGTTTTTACCTAGTTTGGGTTTCAGAGGCTTCATTTGATTCTGTAACCTCATATTATGTCAATAAAGATTATTATTATAACTTTTATTTATAAACAGAAATATAAGTACCAACTTCCACGTTTCTAACTTCTAAAATCATCATCTGCCTAGCCTTTTCCCAACTATATTGGGGTCGGCTTCCAGTCTAACCGGATGCAGCTGAATACCAGTATTTTACATGGAGCGACTGCCTATCTGACCTCCACAACCCAGTTACTGGGTAATACGATACCCCTTGGTAAGACTGGCTGTCAGACTTTCGGGCTTCTGACGACCCGTAACGACTGTAAAAGATCCACGAATGACAGCCGGGACCAACAGCTTAACGTGCTTTCCGAGGCACGGAGGAGTCTCGGTATGTAAAGATGGTCACCCATCCACGGACCAACCCCGGCAAGCGTAGCTTAACCTGATGGATCGACCCGTGCGGCTGTTATTACTTAGCCACGAGCTTCTCTTCTAACTTCTAAAATGACGAACTTTAATACAAACTTTCATCCCCTATTTGACCCCTTTAGTGGGTGAATTTTTAAAAATCCTTCCTCAGTGCTGACTTTCATTATTCAACATGTCCCGGGATTAACGCACGACCTCTTAAGGGACCATTGTACTCATCATTTTGAGCAACTTTTACCATGGGACCAAACTTGAATCGCGAAAAAAAATCAGCTCTTCCCAACATTTTGACGAGTTATTTTTGTCGCGATTTGAGATTTGGCACCATAGTAAAAGTTGTTCATAATGATGAGTACAATGCCCCCTTAAGAGGTTGTGCGTTATTTCCGGGACATGTTGTATATGGAACTATTGTGCAAAATTTCATACTTCTATTGTATAATGAATGATTTTAAGATTTATAAATTTGAATGCTCATTCTTTGAAACGGTCAGCTATGCGTAGTACTCGCAACCAAGAAGCGCGTATAACCAGTATTTAATTTATTTACTTATTTTTTTATGATTAAAACGCTTTAAAACCAATTACAAAAATATATTGTACGTGTTGTATCCTTGTGTCTATTGTAGGTAGGTACGTTGTTTGATTTTTTTTCAATAGGTACTCAACACTTTGTTGCATTCCACAATATGCATAGGTGGTAAACATTTGCTTGAGAACAATCGTAGACCCTCTCGGGCACAGCAAAAAAAAAAGCTGGTAGGGAGAGATAGATACAAACCAAAATTTTTTTTAGTCCACCAGATATATTATTAAAAAATATTGGACACGTATTTTTTCTTTTTTTTTCGTAATGAAAAGATTACGGCGATACTTTGAGTTTTACTGTGGCATGACGTTTTTTTTTTTTTTTTTTTTTTTTTTTTTTTTTTTTTTTCCTAACTATGGCATCTCGTAGTTGGCCAAGAGTGGCCGTGACTACTTAACCGGTCAATCCTGTGGCTGCCTTAAGCTAACTCAAAGCCTCCAGCCAGGGGCGTGTTACTTACAATACTAAGTGACTGCGCGCTAAGGGCACCCCCTGTGGGGTACGAACCTCGGCTTAGGGCGTCACTGGGGGGACAGCAAGTTGGGACAGGCTGGATCAAAACTTGGATAATTATTATTAACTGGGGAATTTAAAACTACAGGCTCAGCTTCGGCGCGGGCTGGCGCTTCTTCGAGCAAGGGTCGGGGGGAGTGGCATGACGTGACGCCTTGCTAGATTTTATACTTAGTTGTGTGACGCAACGAGCCCCCACTCCCCAACGTTAATGCATTTTATCTAAGTCATTATCTTCTTCTTTCTTTTTCGTGTGGTTAGTGACTCACCTCGTGTCAGAGTATTTATGCCGCCCATGGGCGATGGGACTTGGCTTCACATGCCGTCGAGAAATTATTAAATTTTTATTATCTGACTGACGGACTAAGTAGAATTTCTTTTTTTTCACCCAGGCATCATCCCTTTTGTACGTTTATGAAGCAAAAGGAGTTATAGGTATGTATTATTGACAATCTGTACTTTCTGCCTATCCCCATAGGAAACATAGAATATATCGAGCCTTTCCAGGAAGAGCATCGTAACTGACAATTTGCACATTTTACAGGAAAGGGTTTTTTCTTTCCTAATTAACGATGTTGTCATTTACGATGATAATTTCTTACAACCGTAAAGTCATGTAAATTTAAGAGTAATCGCGACAAGATGTAAAACTGTCTAATTAAGAGATTACGAAGAAAAAATAGTTTTGTCATTTTTGGCGCTTACGATGTTTTTTCTGAAAAAGCTCGATCTTATTGTCATCTTATATATAAAAATGAATCGCAAAATGTGTTGGTAAGCGCAAAACTCGAGAATAACTGAACCGATTTCGCTAATTCTTTTTTTGTTGTGTTTGTTATTGTCAGGAGAAGGTTCTTATGAAGAAAAAAAAAAAAAAAAAAAAAAAAAAAAAAAAAAAAAAATTAGGGTATAGTAGGGGAGAGTTGGGTAGAGTAGGGTAGGATAGGGTAGAGTAGTCAGTTCACGGGAGCGAAGCTGCGGGCAAAAGCTAGTATCAATATACAAACTGGGCAACCGACGGTATGTCAGGTCAGGCATGACTCAAGTGTTGCCCAACGTTAGTTGCCTTGTAAAAATACAGCCGTAGAAGGATGTTGATGACGACGTGCTTTGACTATTAAATATAAAGGAAAAACGTAATTAAATTACTTCAAGTTTCTGTGAAATACCTGACAGATGAAACTCTTGATAATATTGAAAGCTAATTAGGGTGCTACTCGAAATATTAGTTAGTTGTATTCTGTCTAGCCTTTTCCCAACTATGTTGGGGTCGGCTTCCAGTCTAACCGAATGCAGCTGAATACCAGTATTTTACATGGAGCGACTGCCTGTTTGACCTCCACAGCCCAGTTACTTGGTACAATAACAACGATACCCCTTGGTAAGACTGGCTGTGCGAGTTTCGGGCTTCTGACGACCCGTAACGACTGTCAAAGATATACGAATGACAGCCGGGACCAACGGCTTAACGTGCCTTCCGAGACACGGAGGGGACTTGGTATGTAAAGATGGTCACCCATCCACGGACCAACCGCGGCTTGCGTAGCTTAACCTGATCATCGACCCGTGCGGCTGTTATTACTTAGCCACCGGCCCCTCACCTCCCCTCAAAAAAAGTTTTTTCATACATATATCTATGTAGATAGATAAATCCATACTTTAATTTTACAAATATGAAAGTACCTCTGTCAGCCTGTCTTTTACCTTTTCACTCCTAAACCACTGAAACAGTCGTTATGGATTTTGACTGAGCCTGTGACCATAGTTGTCGACATAGCTCACAGAATAAGCAAGCTGAAGTGGCAATGGACCGGCCAATTAGCTGTAGAACCGATGACAGTTGTGAGACGTCTTCTTGCATGAAGAACACGAATCGGCAAACGTAAGGTAGAATGCCCTCAGGCTAGGTGGAGCGAATGAAGAAGTTCATTTCACACTAGCACCCTAATTGCGTAACACACAGTAGGAATCGGTTTCATTTTGACAGTTCAACAACATTCATTGCGTTATTTACGTTGTTGAGCAGACCAATTTTTCGAACATATGAAGCAATGGATTAGCAATATGCTTCAAAATCATTCAGATTGTGATTGATAGTGTGTTACGCAATTAGGGTGCAGGTGTTAGCATATCACTGGCCTGCGGTTGATCGTAAGTACGTACAGTTAACTAGACATCAGTGGTAACACTTTCACTGCGAAAATCGCCCTTGTTCCTACGACGTAAAGGCATAATCGAATTCGACAGGCCTGTTGGTCTAGTGGTTAGTGACCCTGACTGCAAAGCCGGAGGTCGTGGGTTCGATTCCCACCCAGGACAAACTTTGTGTGATGAGCATATTGTTTGTTCTGTGTCTGGGTGTAATTTATCTATAATATGTATGTATTTATAAATTATATAAGTATGTATATCAGTTGTCTGGTTACCATAACACAAGCTCTGCTTAGCTTGGGATCAGATGGCCGTGTGTGAGTTGTCCCAAGATATTTATTTTATTTATTTATTTATAATTTCAAATGCAAATGTCCGGTTGATTGTACCTACTAAATCCATGCTTCTTAAAAATACATTAATAACTATGTGTTTTCCAGTAGTACTTTGTAGTAGGTAACCTGACATCACCTTTAGGACCATTTACATATTTGCTACAGTGGCTCATGATCATTTCACAGATAATTGTGGTGTGTTGACCCCTTATAAAGGAAAGGCTAACGTTCTTATTAAAATTATGACAAACTAGCTGTTGTTTGCGAATTCATCCGCGTGTATTTTGTATTTCATAATTTTTTAATACAATTATCGATAATGAAAAGTAGCCTACGTCGGTTAATTATCATCATCAGCCTACGGCAGTCCACTGCTGGACACGCTGCCCCAATTGCACGCCATTCAGCTCGGTTCTCGGCAACTCTCATCCAGCTGCTACCAGCCACCCTGCGAAGATCGTCGCTCCACCTAGCCTGAGGGCGTCCTACCTTACGTTTGCCGATTCGCGGTCTCCACTCAAGAACACGTCTACCACAACGGTCATCGGTTCTACGGCTAATATGGCCGGCCAAATGCCACTTCAGCTTGCTTATTCTGTGAGCTATGTCGACAACTTTGGTGCCAGGCTACTCTCTGTCAAATTCCATGGCGATCCTCATTGTACCGTAAAAGTCTTTCCTCCTAGCAATTTTTAAAAGAGTTTTAAAATAATGATGTGTCTGGAATGTCCCAAGTGTCCATACGCCTGCGCTGTGAGGATCTAATGAACGCCACTGATGTTAGTAACATGACCAACTAGCGCCACAAGGTTATTTTAGCGCGCGGCCAAAGTTGAAACTAAAACCGCCATCTTGTTTTTTGAATACATTATTTTCAAGGGGGAAGGTCGGTCGAAGCTAATTGTAGATGGCGTAACCATAGCTAGGTCCCTACTTCCTACAATTTTGACATTTCGTTCATTAATTCCATTTCGTGTTCATTCATGAGTTTGGTTTTATTCCACTCTTTCGTTATTTTCGGTGATTTCCATATTTTAAATCAATATTTATTCGACACGGTCAGTGGACAAGTGTCAGAATTAAAAACCTTTTAAATATTGTATATTTCCTCGTAATAACTTTCTTCAGTGTTTCCGATATAACCTCGAACTCCGTTTAACTCAAAAAATTCCCTACCAATAGCTTTAAGCCACAATCTGCTAAGCTTGGAGTCTCTCGGAAAATGGTGAACTCCAATTTCCAAGGATTTAGGAACACAACAACGAGTCATATTCGCAAAATAAATAAAAACCGGCCAAGTGCGTGTCGGACCACGCACAATAAAGGGTTCCGTAGTTGGGATGAGTTTATCCCAAGAACAAACTTCACATTGTAGTTGAAACACGTGTTTTCTCATACATTCCAATTGCAAATGTAAGTTGGTCGATTATCACTCGTTAACTTGTAAAGCCTACTTAGTTGTGATAGTTTTTCTTTTAACTTCGTTGTATATACTACTACTGTGAATTTTTTTACGTATCCAAAACTAACCGTTTAGCTGGCAGGGGAGAGGTCACTTGACTCTTACAAAAATTGGCACTTTAAAGCTTAATATCTTAGAAACGGATCCCTTAATCGAAAAATTTGTTTTCACAAACCCGCAATATTTTTGAAAGACTTATCCAACAACACCCACACCATTGGGGTAGACGAGAAAGCAAACATCCCCAGTTACGTGTACAGGAGGTACCCAAAAAAATTTTTTTTTTCATGATTTTATTTTACCATTTTGTCGGCGTAATTAACATGTATATCCATGCCAAATTATAGCTTTCTGGTACTACGAGTCTCTGAACTAAGCTGCGGACGGACGGACAGACGGACGGACATGGTGAAACTATAAGGGTTCCTTGTTGACTACGGAACCCTAAAAAACTTTCTTTAATTTAAAAAAAAAAAATATTTATTGTTATAGCGGCAATAGAAATACACAATCTGTGAAAATTTCAAGTGTCTGCCTATTACGGTTCATGAGATACAGCCCGCTGACAGACAGGCGGACGGACGGACAGCGGAGGTTTATAGCTCGGATACACGGAGCAGCTTGCATGCGCAAACCGTTTGCGCATCCACGCTGCTGCGCGTAGCTAAGCCTTTAATGATTGGATGTTTTTAGTGAACGTCCAAAAAAAGCGCGGAATGTTACGATTGCGGAAGGTTATTCTTTAACCTAGCTGGGACTACAGCACCTCACCACCATTTCTGTTATAGTACACAAATTTATCAATCCTGTAAATTACAATGCTCTTATGATGAATAAACAATTTATAATTATTATTTATTATTTTTATATTTACGTATCTCGGGACCATAGAGTCCCGGTCCTTTGGAAGGCGTACGAGGAGTCGAAGCCAACTCGCAGAGGCCCGTTAGACAATTTTAAATGATGAGGAGGTACCAACCGACGATTTTCCCTGTATGCACTATGCAATTGCACCAAGGACAACCCCCGGTTGGTGCAGGACTATTGTAGGACACGGAAACGAAATATATTGGACTATGGGTTTGGGTGGCTATAGTGGATTGGTTACCAAAAACTATGGAAAGACTGTGTCCCTTGCCTGATCAATGCTATGTAATACACGGATAAAATGGCCGGGGGTGACTTGTACACTCAATAATGGGCCCCCGAAAACGGTCGCTAGCACATAGTGTCATAGTGACAAGGGGCAACATGTCCTGAGGTGCTTATGAGGAGTGGAGAGGTATTCCACGGCTATCAGGATAATCTTGGAAGTACGGTCAAGATCCCTACCAGTATCTTACTGGAATACTTCCTTCCTCCGAGCACGTTCGAGCACGTATGAGCTCTTGCGAATCTCCACTCAAGCCGGCCAGTAAAGACAAGAAAGAGGTGGGAGCTCTATTCCTCGCCAGTTATTACGATGATTCACGCGCATTTGCGCGAAAAAAAGGCGCAATTAATTCGTTACTGTCGCGATTCTGTCCCTTTTATTTATTCCTCTCATCAAAACGGAGTCAACACGCGCAGCAAATAACAAGAAATAAAAACTATTTCTTTCTTTCAAAATAAAATAAAAACTGTCTTTCTGGCTAACAATCAAATCAAATATTTTGAAGTTTGCTAATCGAACATCTGTAATTCATTTCCGTGTCAGTGCGAGGTGCGCTTTCCTAGATAAAACTCCTTTTATCCGTCAGAGCATGAAATATCGTGGGCGCCCCCCCGCCCACGATATTTCTGAAAAATAATAAACAAACTATCTTTCGCTTCTAAACAAAACAGTTTCAAAATCATTGTAATCAAGATGTATCGGCTTCCCCTGTGCCCTTACGAGCAAAACGTAAGTTTATAAGAGTTTTGAAACTATTAAAATAAATAACCAATAAGTTTGCACCAAAAACTGGCTAGTAGACTTTTTCTTTAAAAATCTGTCACAAAAGTCTTTCAAAGATTTCGGGAAGTTCTGTGTCAAAGTTTTTTGATAATTTTCTTGCACTTTTGTGTTGAAGTGGAGTTTTTTTAAAGAATGCTGCCGCTAAATAGATTTTCTACTCTTTCAAAATGTGTTATGACGAAACAGGTAAAAGTACTGAAATATCTATATGGCGCGGCCTGTGACCACCAATATATGCTGGCCGCGATGCCGCAGCCCTCAAAACGGATAACCATCACCCGTCGAATAAGCGACGATGCGAAGGAGTGGCAGAAGGTTGACTTGGAACGTTTGCAAAATATAGGTAAGTCTCATTGTTTTTTTTTTGTGTGGCATCTCGCAGGTCAACCTTATGAGGCTGCCAAACCTGGCTATCCTATGGTTGCCTTAATAAATTAAGGCCTCCAGCCAGTGCATAAATTCATTGAGGTTCAGTGTGAACTAGAGCAGACACCGTGAGTAAATGTTTTGCACAACATGAGACAGCAAACATCTCGGTCTGCTACCGCAGCGCGGCTGTCATATTTGACATCCGCGGGACACATCTTTAGTTTGTAATAGATGCTCTAGTTTACATTGAATCTCAATGCATAAAACTTTTATAAACTAAGTGACAAACCTCTAAGGGCACCGCTGTACTGAACGGACCTCGGTTTAGGGCGTTAGTCAGACTAAATGAAGCTTTGTTAATAGGAATGATGACTAAAACATTTTTTTTTGACCGTTAGGTAGATTATTAAAAAATATTGGACACGTATTTCGTCTTTTTTTAGGTAATCAAAAGATTACGACGACACATTGAGTTGACGAATGTGGCATGACGTCACACCTTGCTAGATTTTATACTTAGTCGTGACGTAGCGAGCCCCTACGCCCAACTGTTAATGCGCTTTATCGAAGTATTTTTTTATTAATATGATACAGCAAAAAATACGTGTCTAATATTTTTTTTATTATCTGACTGACTAAATAGAATTTTTGTTTTTACCTCAGGCATCACCCCTATTATACAGGGCATTTTTTTAATCACTATCCAAATTTTCGCAGGGTGTTCTACCCATGAATATGAACAACTTTTACTATGGGACCAACTCTGAAATCACGAAGAAACAATCAGCTGATTCATACAAAAGTTCAATACCTACTCGACCAAAATGTATGAAACAGCTGATTTTTTTTCGTGATTTCAGAGTTGGTCCCATAGTGAAATTTGTTCGTATTCATGGGTAGAACACCCTGCGACAATTTGGACAGTGATTAAAAAAATGCCCTGTATATTGTTCCTTTGGCTGAAGCCACACAGCAAGGATTTGGAACCACGCTTGGTGGGTAATGCAGCTCAAACAAGTGACGTTCTGCTTCTTAGTCGTATCGATGGTTCCGTTTATAAAGGGCGTAAAGGACAGCCCTCCGCAGACTGATGGGGTGAATTCAGTATATCATACTAAGATAAGGGAATTCAATAAAACTGATTTGTTTTTTTAACCTCGCACGCAATGTATCGTTACCGTGGCAAAACGCGCGTAGCTAACGGCAGCGCAGCGAGCCATCGGCCGCCGAGTATTTCAACATCCATTGCTGATTATTTGATTTTAGCTGTTTTATTTACATAAATGGAGTGCTGCGTACAGATAATGTAATTTTACATTGAAATAAACGAAAGTAACTGAAAAAACGATTTAAAAAAAAAATTCCTGAGAATATTTCCGGTGAAATATTATTCAAAATGTGTTAGCCTATAAGTAATTGTTACACTTAATAATGTAGGCAAACAATTAAAATAAGTGTAAGTCTTGTGTAAACAATTATTGGCAAACCAAATAAATAAATAAAATAAGGAGCTGAATGCACGCTGTTCGTTTGTGGAGGGCTGTCCCTTACACCCTGTATATTTTAATATTTCCGGTGATATATTATTCAAAATAAGGAGCTAATGCACCCTGTTAGTTTGGGGAGGGCTGTCCCTTACACCCTGTATATTTTAATATTTCCGGTGATATATTATTCAAAATAAGAGCTGAATGCACCCTGTTAGTTTGCGGAGGGCTGTCCCTTACACCCTGTATATTTTAATATTTCCGGTGATGTATTATTCAAAATAAGGAGCTGAATGCACCCTGTTAGTTTGCGGAGGGCTGTCCCTTACACCCTGTATATTTTAATATTTCCGGTGATGTATTATTCAAAATAAGGAGCTGAATGCACCCTGTTAGTTTGCGGAGGGCTGTCCCTTACACCCTGTATATTTTAATATTTCCGGTGATGTATTATTCAAAATAAGGAGCTGAATGCACCCTGTTAGTTTGCGGAGGGCTGTCCCTTACACCCTGTATATTTTAATATTTCCGGTGATGTATTATTCAAAATAAGGAGCTGAATGCACCCTGTTAGTTTGCGGAGGGCTGTCCCTTACACCCTGTATATTTTGAAATAAGCTTCGATCAGAATTCGGCTACTTGGACAGCGTTATCGTTGGCCTCGGAAAGGTCTTCCATAGAGCAGGTGTTATTGCACAGAGTAAAAAAGTCTTCCACAGTGCGATCTGGCGCCACAATCGCACTGCGGCTCATCGGAGTACCCCCACTGGACTAAGTTGTACCTGCAGCAACCCACCTGGGTTCTTCGTCGGTAACGAGATTTCCATGGCAGCTGGTGGCCCGCTGGAAGCATTTCTGCAGGCTCAACATTCTCAGTTGGAGGGGGATGTTTGAAAAGCCACAGTTTTTTTTAATCGCGCCGCACTCTTTACTTAGTGATTTTAAAGTAATGCAGCATAGCACCAAGCATCATTGGTACACTAGAAGCATGATTTAAAGGTGTCCATGAAGTTTCTTGCCCGTTCTTCTTCATAGGAATCTACTACGCTTTGGAATGGGCAACTAGCTTCATCTTTTTGACTGACCGACTTCTTGACAATTCAAAAGAGCTAAAAAAGCAGCTAGCTTTGAAATAAATGCTTTGAGTTTGAGTTTGCTTATCACCTAGCACACAGCGGAGCACTAAGCGGGTTCACCTTGCTGTGGCTTCAACCTTACAGGACACCGAACGAGACACGTTTGTGGCGGCATATCTATCATACATCGCCACATTGACGTTACGCAAAATCCTGCATCGCGCAATCAGAGCTTACCGCGTGACTAGCATATTTACGACACCCGACATCGTTGGGCAGTCACAATACAATACCGTCCTCACACAAACGACAGCCTCTTAGCCCGGACTGTGATCGGCTAGCTCTGAGATCAGGAGGGGCGGGGGCTTTCACCTTATCTGTAGGAGCGTCGAGTCGGCACCTCTGTCGCTGGTCGTCCTCGTCGGTCCTCCCTCAGGTAACTGGTGGTCTCACCTGGCGGGGGCTCGACCGTCGAGGACCGTCGAGGTGTCGTGAAGAAAGTGGCGTTGTGGATCCACGTCGTAACGCGCTTACAGAAACACTCATAGCAACCATTCACATGGGCGCGCGTAACTATGCGCGTTCCACTACCGCCAGCCGCTTTAAGCAAACATAGTGAGGGGCTTGTTTTCGCGGGCCACCGCATATCCTTCGCGGGCGGGGGGCTAAGCCTCGGTACCGCTAGCCAGGCCCCCCCTGACGGGGGCGTAGCGACATCCAAAGACAGTGGGGCAGTAGTAGCCCACCAGACACAACACCCGTCTGGTCGGGGGATCCTCCCTTTTCTATGGAGGATGAGTGAACTTTACACCCTGTTCCTCATGCCATGCCTCTAAACGTTAGTTTTATTGGCGTTTAGTATCCCGCAGTGTTATATTCATACTGTTAGTCTCAGAAAAATCCTTTCTTAGTGCACAATTTGAGGTTTTTTTTTTCTTCTAATTTCATGTTTCTAGCAAGGCTATTATATTGTTCAGTGATATTTTAATTTTCTCCTTATAATTCTCTATAGCCTGCTTGCACCACGAATCACTAATTTGCGTTTATCGCTGAACGTATAAAACACATTGTTCCGTTTCTGCCAATCGTTTGAAAATGACGGACGGAAAGTTGTTTTAAATAGGTATGTTTAGCGCTAAACTCCATTTAGTGATGCAATTGGTGCAAGCGGGTCTGTGTGAGATTGAGATGTGATAGCGCATGGTACACGCAGACTTAGATTTAATTAAGAGAATATTGAATAATTGTGCTATAAAACCTGCAGAAATTAAGTAATTCAGTCAGCAAGTTGCTAGAAATGTTTTTAGGTGCGTTGAGCGCTTTTTGGTAGGGTAAAATCTTACGGGTTCGCGTCATACGACATGCTCACATCACAATTCTTAATGTGACTTATTGCGCCAGACTGGCGACGCGCAGAGCGGCCTTTAAGTTTTAACTTCTGTCCCCATGACTGCCTTTTTTTTTAAATTCTCCTCCAGTCATTATTAAACTGAAAATCATCATCTGCCTAGCCTTTTCCCAACTATATTGGGGTCGGCTTCCAGCCAAACCGGATGCAGCTGAATACCAGTATTTTACATGGAGCGACTGCCTATGTGACCTCCATAACCCAGTTACTGGGTAATACGATACCCCTTGGTAAGACTGGATGTCAGACTTTCGGGCTTCTGACGACCCGTAACGACTGTCAAGGATCTACGAATGACAGCCGGGACCAACGGCTTAACGTGCTTTCCGACACGGAGGAGTCTTGATATGTAAAGATGGTCACCCATCCACGGACCAACCGCGGCAAGCGTAGCTTAACCTGATTGATCAACCCGTGCGACTGTTATTTCTTAGCCACAAGCCCCTTATTATTAAACTGAACAGCAGGGTAATTCATTTCGTAATATGGAAACGAATTGTAATCAATTGTCAGTTTATGTGTGTTCACACATAAACTGACAATTGATTACAATTCGTTTCATTTTGACAGTACAGCCACGTACATTGCGTTATTACGTTGTTGAGCAGACGAATTTATCGAACCTATGAAGCAATGGTTTAGGGATTCCCTTTAAAAGTCTCGGATTGCGATTGAAAGTTTTTATTCAACTTGATGAAAATCGGGATGAAAAAGTTTTTCGCCTTTTAATCGTTTTTTTTTCATTTGGAAGCCTAATGTAAGACTCACACTTTCACGGTGGTCGAAGCGCTTTGAAACATGTCGCACTCGCCTAACCGCGCGTATAGAAGCGCGTGCTTGCGTTTACGCGCGCATCTGTGCGCGTTCTCGCGCTCTCTAGCGGCTTCTCTCACTCAACAGCACGGGTCGCGGGAAACTACTCAGCGACACTGGCCGTCTACATGCCCTCCAAAAGTGCTCGACGGGGCCGAGGTCGTCGGCGACGCCATTCGAAGGAGTCGGTCAGCAGCGGGCGGAACCGGTCGCGTCTTCGCGTGTTCGAGAGCAGTATCGTGGACCTCAGCAGAAACGAACGTGTGAATGAATACCAAGCAGGGTTAGTCCAACTTATCTACTATTAGTTCTACGAGAACCGATTGGACATGAGACCTAAAATCACCCCATTGGACGACATGTACATACAGAGAGTTACAATAAGGATCTTTTGGCGCGTAAGAACCATCGAATTTATGATTATTTTTTGTATAATCCGCGCGCAAGTGCTAGTCACCGCCTGAGTATGTGAGCGGCGAGACGGGAGCAGACCCCATTGACAAGATTGGCAGACTGAGTTAGCTTCACCATTATCTACCTCCCCCGTCTCACCCCTCGCATACCTCAGGCGGTGAGTAGCACTTGCGCGCGGACTGTAGTGACATGCAAGTCATCATTTTTATAATAATACTAACCTACTTTATGATTAGCATGAAGTTATTTAGAAGATCTTTATAGGTAAAATTTTTTATCACTACCCTAATTTCACAGGGTGTTGTACACATGAATTGGAACAACTTTGACTATGGGAGCAACTCTGAAATCACGAAAAAATAATCTGTTGTTTTATAAATTTTGGTCGAGTAGGTAATGAACTTTGTATGAAACAACAGATTTTTTTGTGATTTAAGAGTTGGTGTCATAGTGAAAGTTGTTCATATCCATGAGTGGAACACCCTGTGAAAATTTGGGTAGTGATGAAAAAAATGCCCTGTATAGTTCTTATTGAGGTAGAAGTATTGTTTTTCTTTTGTCCAATATAATGTTTTCGTAGATCTAAGAGTAGATTTAGTTAGCAAGTTGGACTAACCCGCGCAGATCGCGACATGCGATGCTGCTGTGGTTTTGAAAATTGTACTTTTTCCCCTGAAAAGTAAAATTTCTGGTGATTCCTTCAATGTAGCTTTATGTAGCCCGCGAAATTAATTAATTTACGTTTTTTGCTAATTGCGACGCTGTTTTACGTTGTACACACGACTACATATCAAGATATACATATTTTTTTACGTATACAGGCTGTAAGGGACAGCCCTCCGCAGACTGATGGGGTGAATTCAGTATATCATACTAAGATGACCGGTACATGAAATTATTTCAGGAACGTTATGGGAATCCAATAAACCTGATTGTTTTATTAACGCAATGTATCGTTACCGTGGCAAAATGCGCGTAGCGAACGGTAGCGCAGCGAGCCTTCGGCCGCCGAGTATTTCAACATCCATTGCTGATTATTTGATTTTAGCTGTTTTATTTACATAAATGGAGTGCTGCGTATAGAGAATGTAATGTTACATTTAAATAAATGAATAGTAATCGAAAAACGATTTAAAAAAAATGAAAATTTTCCTGAGAAATTTAACGGTTGAATATGATTCAAAATAAGGAGCTGAATGCACCCTGTTAGTTTGCGGAGAGCTGTCCCTTACACCTTGTACTTGTCCTGACTGATTCATCAACGCCAGAGCCTAAACCGCTGCGGATACAAACTTTAAATTTTGGCAGTTGATGCCTTTTATGTTGTAAGCATCCACTAAGGAACGATTTTTGGAAATTCGACCTTGAAAAGAGGGATTTTGTTTATATGAAAAATCTTATTTCTTGAGCTAATAAACATGCAACCTGGCAGGAATACTTATCTTAGTAAATTATGAAGGTTCAAAGACCCCGCCACCCCCTTCGTGATTATTTGTTTTTAAACCCTTGAGCCCCGTGAATCGCGGCTCGCTTGACTGCGCCTTGTGATTTTTTGTTTTTTAAACTCCCCCTAAAGGGGGATCGGGGGTGTCAAAGTTTGTATGCAAGTATTTTAACGCGCGGTCCGATTAACTCGAAACTCAGTATTTATACTTAAGACAGAAAATTAAAAATAACATGTATCAGGGTTTTTGAAAATCTACCCCTAACGGGGTACTAAAGAACGAAATCCACGCGGACGAGGTCGCGCGGGTCGTGCTAGTTTCCAGTGTATAAGCTGAACTCGCATTGTATAGGATTTTCGTACAATGAGAGGTCATCTTAAACAAGAAATGTATAGCTTGATACGTAGCTGTGTGAACAAGTACTTTCAACCCTCCAAAATTATGACTAAGTTCCCTTCAAAATGGTTGAGCTTAATGGTGCTGATCCATGCGTCATGTTCGTGAACGGGCCCCGTCAGTAGGGACTGGTCATCTCTTAGCTGCCACGGCTTATTTTTATTTTTATTACGGACGCTTTTAACGTGCACATCTTTCTACACCGCTCCCACAAATGTATAATTTCAACAAGAATGATGTAACCAATACTTTGTTTTAAAAGAGTGTCCGTGGAGTTTCTTGTCCGTTTTTCTCCAGAGGAACCTACTACGCTTTGGAATGGGCAACTATACAGGGTGGCCGGGACATCGACGCGCCACCTGTTACCATCAGATTCAGTACATGATTCTGGAGTTCCCCCTGTGTTGAAATTGTTCGTCGGTTATTTAAAAAAAAAAATCTGTTCCATACATTTTGACCGCGTGGGTGTTGAATTTTTGTAGAAGAGCTGTTTTTTTTTTTTAATAACCGACGAAAAATTTCAATGGAGGGGAATCATGTGCTGAATCTATGGTAGTAACAGGTTGTGCGTCGATACCTATGTCCTTGCCACCCTGTATATAGCCTTCATCTTTGTGACCGATTTTCAAAATTGCCTGTAATTGGTTTCATTGAAATAGTTTGAGTTTGATCAGAATTCAGTACGCGGTAATTATGATAAATTAATGACTAAATTATAATCATTTTAACCATCAATACAGGTTTCTAATTGCCGTGTATAGAATTTTGGTTCAACATACAACGTAAAACAGCGTATTAAATTGATCCTCAAATAATTCCCATTTTTTGCTCATAAAAATATTTTAACACTAATATAATGATTGCGCCTCTTTTTGTGAACCTCAATATGTACAGGGTGTAAGGGACAGCCCTCCGCAGACTGATGCGGTGAATTCAGTATATCCTACTAAGATAAGGGAATTCAATAAAACTGATTTGTTTTTTTTAACCTCACACGCAATGTATCGTTACCGTGGCAAAACGCGCGTAGTGAACGGCAGCGCAGCGAGCCTTCGGCCGCCGAGTATTTCAACATCCATAGCTGATTTTTTATTTTAGATGTTTTATTTACATAAATGGAGTGCTGCGTACAGAGAATGTAATTTTACATTGAAAAAAAGGAATAAATAGTAACTGAAAAATTTATTTTAAAAAAAATCCTGAGAAGTTTTACGGTGGAATATAATTCAAAATAAGGAGCTGAATGCACCCTGTTAGTTTGCGGAGGGTCTGTCCCTTACACCCTGTATAATGACCTGCTATTTTGGGGTCCTAAAAATACTAAATAGGCCAAGTAACTGCGACCAACTTGGATGTAGCGCTCGCCAGCCGCTGCAGTTTGTTGGTCACAGTTCTAACCTTACCTAAACCGTTTGGTCGGGGTACCCTAGCTTAGTTGCTGCGACCAACTGTGAGAAAACTGCAGAAAGTTATGAAGATCATTCATTTAAAAAAGTGTGCATCATTAGGTCTATAAGTTTTTATAAGGAGCAGTTAAATATTTCCCTTTATAAAAAAACGTAAGAAAATTTTGGATTTCGTGGGCTACATTGACGGTTCCTTTGTAAACTTTTAATATGTCTGTTAGGAGACGGTGCCGGGATTTGCGAGGAATGTAGGGGCCCATTACACTTGCCGCGAGCTCCTGTAAGAAGGAAACAAAAAGATGTAAAAAAAGCACCCAATCGGAGCATATCCAGAGACGTTGGTGCTCGAAATCGAACGAGTACGAATCATATTATTATGTATATTTATGAAGAACCGAGGAACTGCTGCACTCGGAGACTTCCATTCCGACAATGAATATAAAATGATGACGTTCATCATGTTTCATTCATTCGTTCATCATTCAGTCACGTTTTAAAAAAATATAGGCACTTTGACACTTTTGACAGGTGCCCGGACCTGACGTCTCAGTGCTGCCACCTAGTGAATGTCATTTCAGAAAACCCTCATTGTTCGAGTGCTTATGTAACTCGCACCTTTACATGCTCAAGTACTTAAACACAGTGTGCAAGAAACTTCACGCGCCGCATTTACCCTTGCGAGTAACCTATATTCCGTATATGGCGAGATAGCGTTCTTGACACCTATCAGGGAACTAATGAAGTTAAAACCATTACACATGTATTCTATTGCACTCAGCGATTGCAGTCCTTTCACAGCCATAATCCTCTGATTTTGTATCTCAAGGAAGTGTTATAACACAAAGTGGAATAAATACTTATTACAAAAAAACACTAACACAATCACATCATATCAATAGAGTATATCAAATCACAATCAGAATTTACATCATCAATAGTCAAATTTTTAAATTTTCAGTGTCCGTTGTTAATTATGCACAAGCGACATCGTCTTATTAAATTTTGACGGACTCGTAACGTAAACAAGTCCCCTATCTACCATTACTTTTAGTTTGTCGAAGGCATTAATTATTTTAATTTTTAAATCGTCCAGTGTTCAATTCGCGTGCATACACCTCGTTTTTTTACGGCCCCCCACAAAAAGAAATCCAGTGGTGTCAGGTCAATAGCAACAAAAAAATTTCATAAAATCACGACAATGCGCGCGCGGGGCTCATGTCGTGATAAAAAAATAGCGCGTGCTCTCTCCAAAGGGCGCCGGTGCACTGACTGACCTAATTATCGAGTCCGACACTTTTTGCCAAAACAATCCGCTCACACACACACACACTCGCAATTGTCTATGCACCACTAATACATAATTTGGCATAAGTAATATTACTTTTTCTTTCTAATTGTAAGATTTTGTGGGAATAGGCGGGGTGTGTACCTTTCTCTGTCTTTCAAGCATATTGAGACGTAGATAATAGAATCATATGTTTTGCACAGGTTCTTGACCTTACCGTGTTTACCTATTATTATTATGGACTCAGATCTACATCATGTTGAAAAATAAGAAAATGAAAAATAATTTCCTGTGGCTAAAGTATTCATTGGATTTGATTGATTTTTTGTATACGGGTAAAGAACATGATTCTCTTTACGTGATTTAAAGGAATGTCAATCCTCCTGTTACACCTTGTATGTGGGTGTCACACCTGCGCGCTGCGCCGCGAAGCCGCATGAATGATGTTTCGCTACTCGAATCGCAATTCAAGTAGCGGAACATCATTAGAGTCAGTTGAAATTGAACTATTGCGGTCTCGCTGCTATGGTTTCGCGGTGGAGGTGTGATTCCAGCCTTAACGGTGAAATTACAGAATAGACTGGCTCAGTAATAAGCGTCGCTCATATTAATTTTTTAATCTTTAGTTACCGAATTAATGATAATTATAACTTTCCACAGAACCAGAAGTGAACGCACCGGTCCTGAACATCTGGCGCGATCCAAAAGTCAAACCCTCCGCATGAAAAGTGAAAGCTTTCATGAGACATAACGTCTCCATGGTCTAATAATTGAACAAGAGAAACAAAAACGCAAAATTTTTATTAAAACATGCCTTATATGTATTTGAATTTGAGCAAGACTTATAAAACAGATCCAATTAGTAGCGTCATCTATACCACCACAACCGAACTACACAAGATATCAGTATAGCTATTCACAACCGTCCGATACGCTTCCGTGCCGAATCGAACATCAATCAATGTTATCAAGAGTCCTCTAAAGGGTGTTCCTAAATCCGAAACCCAAAAATTTGTCCATTGGACGTATTTTAGCAAAAACGATCCAGTCCACAACTGGTCAATATTGAATTATCTTTACATTTCTGATTATAAAGTTGCATTTTTTCTCTTAGCCACACCAGTCCACAACTACTTTTTTTTTTAAGAATTACTAGCTATAGTATACCAACCCATATTTTAGACCCGCCTAATTATAGATAACTCAATATTGAGACCAGGTTAGATTGGATCGTTTTTGCTAAAATACGTCCAATTTAATTCGGGGACCGAAACTGGTATCATCAATACAGGTATTTTTCGGTTACAACATTAATTTTATTTTACAGGTATTTTTATAAGTTACCTTAATTCTTAAATTGAATACAACCAGTATTAATACCGGTAACCTAAATAAAAATTACCTCTGTCTTACACGTGTCCTCAAGCGTTAGCCGAATCGACCCGCGCGCTGGCGAAGGCCGACCAATCACGGCCCTGGCTGCCTGGCGATATTCAGTTTCTTTCTCGTAAACAAGGTCATTTTTAGGTAACCGGTATTACAACGATAACCTAAATACAGGTAACATGTTTTTTCTTCTTGGTTGCCCAGATAGCGGTAACCTTAGTCCTAGAGGTAAGCAAAATTCTTCGATACCTGTACCGTGATTTATAAAGGTTTTCGGTCCCCGGATTAAATCAAATAGACGACCACCATTCGTCTGACAGCTATTTGCTGCCAAGGCAAATAGTAATTGAAAATGAATTTTCGATTCGACAACCTGTCGAATGATTGTGAATAGCTATGCTGGTGTCACACAAAACCTACATCGCACAAGCAAAGTTTACCACGAAATTTGCATTTATACAACAGCCCCACAAAATCCAACGGGCAGTCGCCTACGGGACACAACACCCGTCTGGTCAGAGGATCCTCCCTCTTCAATGGAGGAACTGTCCACCTTTTTGCTTCTTCGTGTCGCTGGCACGACAGTATTTCAGGTCTTTTTGAGCAGTCGGTGGCTACGCAGAGCAGAGGTCACTTAGACTGCATGTTTTGGGACACAGAGAGTAGGATAAAAGGTGGAACATAGTTTGCGACACAGCTCCACATCCACACCCTTCTGCATCTTCCACTGTCCACCCTGTTCCTTCATTATCCAAAAAATTATTATCCGTTCTAGCGAAACCCCCATTGGGCCAACGCACATCAAAGGCTGATCATGAATCGGATAGTCGGATGGGGTAAGATCATCATTCTGCCGAAAGACATCAAAATGCCTGGGCATAGTCGCCGCACCGACCGGTCTTGTGCTGCCCGCAGCCAACGGATTCCCACGACTACCTCTAAATACGACTTCTCGAGGGGCAGACTTATAGTGGTCGTCTGATTTCAGCTGAAAATGGAATAAAAGTCGAAAGCTTAAGAGTAAAATATAGTTAAAGAGACAAAGGCATTAATTCGAAAGAAATCATAAATAATTATCGTAATACTTTTGCCCCTTAACCGACCTTGCTTTGGCTTAAATTGGACAGATAGCTTGAATGAGATGTCCTTTCACAAGTTCCTGGTGTCAGCCGTCACCGGGTTTCTAAAGGTGAGTTCGTACAACCTTAAGCTTCCTTCCCAAACACAATGTGCTTAGTCTTTTCCCAACTATATTGGGATCGGCTTCCAGTCTAACCGGATGCAGCTGAATACCAGTAATTTACATCCACAACCCAGTTACGGGGTAACACGATACCCCCCTTGGTAAGACTGGTTGTCAGACTCTTGGGCTTCTGGTAAGCCGCATTTAGGTAGACAGCAGGCAGTTGCTCACCGTGCTTTCCGAGGCACGAAGGGAAGGGGTCACGATATGTAATGGTTGGTCACCCATCCACGAACCGACTGCGGCAAGCGTAGCATAACCTTCGATCGACCCGTGCGGCTGTTCTTATTTAGCCACGATAGCCCCCTTCTTAAGCTTCTTTCGCCACGGCGTCTAAAATCAAAATTACAAATCAAGTAAATTGGTTGTAAACACACTACGTCAATTTGCAGTGTTAACCATTATATAAAACTGTCAAAGAATGACAAACTGAAATCTTGAATGTACCATTAAAGGGGAAATATTTCTTCAAGAGCTCCAGATGATATCTCAGGTAGCATTAGAAAGAAGTCTCATTTCAGCGAGGGCTCTGATGAGAAGAATTGAGACGACCCCATTAAAGTGTTTGACCGTGATATAAACGCGGTCCACTTTGGTTGTCAGTAACTCTGGAGTTTAGAAACTCTAAAAGGAGAGATAAATGTGGCAGCAGATCGTCTCACAGGTGAAATAATTTCAAGCTGATGAGGGTCCTAGACGTGTACATCACAATCGTGGGCTCGATTTTGATTTTGAGTATACGGACAATTTAAGTTGTAGTCCATTTGCTCTGCAAATAATTTGTCTAACTTTACGAGCGGGCACGACCAAAGGCTAACCTACGAAATCGCCGCTCGCCGCCTTTACATGAAGACGTAACTAAGTCAATTATTGAAGAGTAATCTGACAGGTGCTGTCACTTTATAAAATAATGTGGTCATACAGACCGTATTATTCATAAAAAACAGACCTATTAGAAACCCCGTTTTAGTTAGAATGAGTTTGGTCTTCTGCTTTCAAATTCAAATAATAATTCGAAAGAAACTGACAAAACACTTTTTTAAACTAAAATAGGTTTGTTTTTTTATGAATAAGGGGGTAAGACTTCTATTATCCCTATACCTACATTTATTTTTCACTTATATACATACCTATATATACATCGATTAAGATCAAGCTAACTAAAATATTACAATAAATAATATTAATATGAACATTTTATTTTTCAGTGACAGTAGCGCCTGTCAGTTTAATCCAGCGAACGAATGATTCGTGTTTATGCGACATTGCGATAATACGTCCAGTGAAAAGTCAGCTTTATGCTCACTTGCAACAATCAATCTACCTAGCCCATCCGGTTAGACTGGAAGCCGACCCTAACATAGTTGGGAAAACCCAACTATGTTAGGGTCGGCTTCCAGTCTAACCGGATGCAGCTGAATACCAGTATTTTACTTGGAGCAACTGTCTATCTGACCTCCACAACCCAGTTACTGGGTCACACGATACCCCTTTGTAGCTACTGGTAAGACTGGTTGTCAGACTTTTGGCCTTCTGACTTACCCGTAATGACTGTTAAAGATTACGAACGACAGCCGGGACCAACTGCTTAACGTGCTTTCCGAGGCACGAGGGTCTGTAAAGTATGGTCAACCCATCCACGAACCGTCCGCAGCAAGCGTAATTTTACCTTCCATCGTACGGCTGTTATTATTTAGCTACCAACGATGCGCAACGGCCCGATCTTAAAGACGCTTGCCTTTACAGTCTTCCAATTTTCCAATATTGATGCTGTGGTGGTATTTACAACGGCACATGTGAACGCATCACACTGACGTCACGCAAAATCCTGCATCGCGCAAGCAAAGTTCTCCGCGCGACTATCATGTTTACAACGTCCCGACATCAATCGTAGGGCAATAGCTATGCAGATACAATACCCGTCTGGTCGGAAAATCCTCCCTGTTCTATGGAGGATGAAGAACTAGAATCCTATTTCCTCATACTTCTCTAATATCTCGATTATCATGCTACATGTAACAAAACTAGCTCAAGTTCAAATATAATAATTATCTAAAAATATATATTATATAAATCTTAGGATTAGTCAGTAAATAATATTATGTACTGAAATTGGGTACATAATAAATTTTTTATGTGATTTTTGAAGGAAAGTTTTGGATTAAGAATAAAAATATAACATCAACAATGTTTTTCATTTTAACAACAATACACAACATGTCCTGGAATAAATTAACGTACAACCTTTAATGGGTTATTGTACTCATCATTATGAACAACTTTTACAACGGGACCAAACCAGAAATCGCGAAAAAAGAATCTGCTGTTCCCTACATTTTGACGAGTTATGCGAACATAAATGTAGGGAGCAGCTGATGAGTACAATGACCCCTTAAGAGGTTGTGGGTTAATTATGTTACACCTTGTATCCCTACGATATCCCGACATATAGAGTAGGGCAGTAGCCCACCACACAACACCCGTCTGGTCGAAAGATCCTCCCTTTTCTATAGAGGATGAGTGAAGTTTGCTGCCTCTCGTTGGTCTAGTGGTCGCAAGCGCTACTGCTGAGCATGTCCTGGGTTCGATTCCCAGGTCGGGCAGTGTTGCGTTTTCGAAGTTTGGCTCCTGGGAGCCCGCTCCTGTCTGGACTGGAGCGGGCCGGGGCTGCCTTGAGGCGGCTCCTGCCCAATCTAGGGGGGTCCAAACGCCTCCTGCCGGAGGCTCTACGTGGGGGTCGTGCGGTCCATGGCCTTTTACGGGGCTCCGGTGTGGGCGTGTTCCTTGAGGCAGCGACCGGCCTGCCAGTTGAACGCGTCCCAAAGGGTCATGGCCATCCGGCTAGTCCGGGGATACCGCACAGTCTCCGGTGAGGCGGCGAGCCTCCTTGCCGGGTTGCTGCCATGAGATCTGTAGGCAAAAGTCCTCGCGCACATGTGGGAGTGGTGCGAGGAGGCAAAACGTCGGGGCGGAACTCCGCTGCCGTGAAAAATCGCGGCACAGCGGACAGAGCTTCGGCGGGATCTCTTGGCGTCATGGAGAGTGCGATTGTCGCAACCCAGTGCCAACGCACGCCACAATTGCAGCGATAAGTCCCCTCTTTGAGGAGTAGCTGGAGAGGCACCACGGCGTCCTCGCCTTCCGCCTGAAGCAGGTCGTCGCCGGACACGGGTGCTTTGGGAGGTACCTGTTCCGGATAAGGCGTGAGGAAACGCCCAGGTGTCACCATTGTGTTGATCGCCCGGAGGACACGGTGGAGTATACGGTGGAGATCTGCCGGCTTGCGTGGAGCACCACCGTGTCCTCGCGGAAGCGATCGGCAGCGGTGATCTCTCGCGTCCAGCCCTGGTCCAGACCATGGTACGGAGCGAGAGTACATGGGAAGTCATCACCTCCTGCGAAACCGTAATGCTCGCGAAGGAGGAGGCGGAACGTGTGAGGGAGAGGCAATCTTTGCGCCCTCACGCCCCTAGTCACTGCAGGCTGCAGGAGACTTCATGGGCGTCGGGAATTGATAGCCGACGGCCTCCGTAGGTGCGGGTTTGCGGACGGCGAGCAATGGGTAGCTCGCCGTCCGGTAAGGACCAGGCCCGGGTCGACGGCGCGTTGTGCTCCACGCGCGCCTCAAAGAGATGTCAGCACTATGGACGGGGTCCGCTAGGGCCGATGCCAGCTAGGATTGCGGGATGTTCGAAAGAGTTACCGTGGCCCCGGCACAGGCAACAGAAGGAACACGGGTGGGTTTTAGTCAGTAAAAGTCTGACACACTCCGCCCAGAGCGGGAGAAGTCATTTGATGATTTCCCACCCCAAAAACAAAAAACCAGGCAGTGTTATTGGCTTTTTCCTATCTGGCATTTCTCAGTAGCAGCCCGGAGTCTGGATTAGTGCCCGGTTGATGGCAATAGGCTCGTCCCCTATTACATGGGACCTAAACGTAATAATTGGCGAAATGTGGGTGAACACCTCTTGCCTAGCCCCTCGTGTTATGGCGTTAAAGGCGTGAAGTTATGTATGGTATTAAGATTATTCAGTGTTGCATTTTTCTTACCACCTTTGACATAAATAGTCCATCTGACTTTTACTTTGATGACGATGAAAACATTAGATCCTGAATCATGGCAGTACATAGTACACAATAGTCGAAAAACACATTGCAGGAATAGGTACATATGTACTTGACTTGTGCAAGGTACATGTGGTCAAAGCACGTAATATGCAACGTGGATCTGGATGTACCTACGACATTAAATGAAAACGAGCACAGTTAGTACTGTGCTATGGATTAGTATCCATCGAAACATTTTAAAACACGAAGATTAGTAGTTAATGGAAAATTTAAAAATTGCAGTTTTCAAACAAAATAAATAGCAGAATCAACTGCATAAATAGTAAACACGCTTTATCTACGAAAGTCACTGACCAACGGTGCGGTGCGGGGTGCGGGGTGCGGGGCGCGGCGGCGGCAATATTTACCTATTTTTACGAGCTCAGCAAAAAATCATCAAAAAAATAATGGGCATCATGTTGAAAAATAAGAAAATGAAAAATAATTTCCTGTGGTTAAAGTATTCATTGGATTTGATTGTTTTTTTGTATACGGGTAAAGATCATGATTCTCTTTACGTGGTTTAAAGAAATGTCAATCGTCCTGTTCCACATTTTCTAATGAGCGGTGGCCGACACAGCATATGTCTTGAGGATCAGGGGGCCAACCACCACCTCTTAAAGCAGTATTATTTTTAGGGGGAAGCGCTAAGGTAGCCCGCGAAATTCAAATTTTCTTACGATTTTTGCAATTTGGAGCTCAGTGTCTGGGTGTATGTTGATCAAAGTATGATACGCGACCGTAAAAAATATGTATTTACAGAATTATAAAATTAGAATCGGTAATACAATTCCTTAAGTTAGTATAATCTTGAAATGTTAATATTTCATGAAATAGTCATTCAATAGAATTATTTGTTTCTAGAGAGTTGTATGGATGACTTTAATGATTATAATTCTGTAAATACATAATTGTTACGGCCGCGAATCATATTTTAATCAATATATAACCTAATACTGACCTGCAAATTGCAAAAAACGTAAGAAAATTTGAATTTCGCGGGCTACCCTGGCGCTTTCACCTTAATGTTACTTCAGTGTAAGAAAGAGATGGAGCTATACAGGACGTCTAGCTCCATCTCTTTCCCACACTCAAGTAAAATTATAATAATACTGCTTTAAGAGGTAGTGGTCTAGCTCCTGGTCTTGGATTTCAAATCAGCCTACATAAAAGTTTAATACTGTAAATCTACTATTTGCTACCTATGCAATAATTTTAGCTATCTCAATGTATACGTAGTCAACTCAAACTCAAAGCATTTATTTCAATTAAACCAATTACAGGCACTTTTGAATTGTCAAAAAGTCGGTCAGTTAGTCAGAAAGCTAGTTGCCCATTCCAAAGCGTAGATCTCTATGGAGAAGAACGGGCAAGAAACTCCACGGACACTCTTTTAAATCAAAATATTGTTACAAAATATTGGTTATATAATTCATGTTGTAATTAAGTATGTGAGAACAATGTAGAAAGACGTGCACGTTAAAAGCGTCCGCAACAAAAAGATAACGAGTCAAAAACGATTCAAAAATTAAAAAAAGCCGTGGCTGCTAAGAGATGACCAGTCCCTACTGACGGCGCCCGTTCAGTAGTTATTTAACTAAATCCTTGGTCCCTTCATTTTGACGTCAAAATTGGTTATCGTCAGGATAGACGATAATTATTAGGTAGTAATTATAGATCAAAGAACATTTCTATAATTCCCTGTAGTTTGTATGAACCATGTAGGCGACCGGTCATTCTGACATCAGGTTGGCCGGTCACCTCAAAAAGTGGTTTATTTTTTTTAAATACATACATAGGTAGCAATTATTAAGAACTATTTCGAAGCGTTTTATGAGTGGTGACCGTCCATCCTGAGGTTAACCAAAATTGAGAGACCAGATGGATATGCTGGTCGGAGGAGTATCCTACCTATATGATTACCTGTGTCGTTCTCGGTGACTTCTCAGTGACTGCGGCGGTGGACAAACGCAACTTTTCGTCACAGACCATCATTCAGCCGTCAGTACACATACACCACGACAGTGCGAGAATGATGACACGTTTGGCTTGTATGGAATGTGTTGACAATGCCGTCTCTAGCAGCGCCCGCTGCTAACACGGAGACGCCTGTCTCAGTGCTCTGTAGTTGTTCATAATGCTGAGTAGGCATAAGGTTTTAGGGTAAATAAAAAGTTATCTTGTTTATGGGGCTCGTGGTTAAATAATAACAGCCGCACAAGTCGATCTTCAAGGTTAAGCAACGCTTGCCGAGGTCGGTCCGTGGATGGGTGACCATACCGAGACCACTCCGTGCCTCGGAAAGCTCGTCAAGCCAATGTCCCGGCTCTTATTTTTAGATGTCGTTACGGGGTAGCGTAACGACTGTCAAAGAGCAGCCTGAAAGTCTGACAACCACTCTTACCCCCTGAACTGTCGAGACACCTTATTTAGGTGTCTGTCAAAATCGCCGTCTGTCGCGACACCTTATTCAGGCGTCTGTCAAAATCGCCTTGTCAGTCGCCACACCTTATTCAGGCGTCTGTCAAAATCGCCCTGTCTGTAGTGACACCTTATTCAGGCGTCGCGACCGTGACGTTCTTTAAAGAGCGATAGTGATTTCCAAAACTATATTTATTTATACTGTTCTAGCATACACCAAGTGTGAGGAATAAGACAAGGATGGCATAACGTCACTCGTCAAATAAACAACATAAACTAAGGCATTGGTTTATGTAAGGGGTATCTTATTACCCAGTAACTGGGTTGTGGAGGTCAGATAGGCAGTCGCTCCATGTAACATACTGGTATCCAGCTGCATCCGGTTAGACTGGAAGCCGACCCGAACATACTTACAAAAAGGCTACGCAGATGAAGAACTTGTATATTTATGTATGACTAGTAAGAAGAGAAAAAAAGGTAGAAACAAATTGGTGCCACGTACGCAACGCATTATGACATGAGTTATGTCATATTGCGTTGCATACGTTGCGTACGTGGGACCAGTTTGTCTCTACCTTGAATAAAACACCGTATTTTCCTCTCAACACAATATATTGCTACGCTACATTAGTCGGAACGGAGACATCGATCGGAGCAGCGCTTGAGACAGTCTGGGTCGTTGCGGCAGTGCGCACGACACGAAGCCTGACAACGTGTGATAGTGCGCACATTCGTACGCGAAAGGCGCTCGTCGAACATCACGCTGTGGGTGACAAGGAAATGATTAGTTTTGGGAGGTGTAGGTAAAAGGGCCAATCGTTTTCTAAAGTTAAGCGCACGTTACAGCCATGGTGGGCCGCATTGCAAAATTGAGCCAAATCACATTAGGAGTCGCGTCGGGCTGCGTCCTATAAGGGCCACTTTGAACACCTCCATACAATCAAGTCGGCACATAGTTGGCACTAATACCATGGCTGCCACAATCGGCGTGAGAGAATTTCATCCCACGTGGGATTCGCTTCAGTTTGACCAGAGTTTTCATCATCATCATTTCAGCTGAAAGACGTCTACTGCTGTACGTAGGCCTCCACCAAGCAACGCCACTTCGACCGGTTCTGCCCTTCTCCCATCCAGCGGATTCCTGCGGCCTTCACCAGGACATCGGTCCACCCTGTGGGAGGCCTTCCAATGCTACCTCTTCCAGAACATTTCGGCCTTATCGGCTATCTGTTCAGCAAGCAATGTGTCCTGCCCAATGCCACTTAAGTTGGCCAATTCTTCGGGCTATATCAGTTACCTTGGTTCTCCTGCAGATCTCTTGCCAGAGCTTTAATATTCTGTTACCTGTCTATGAACGGCACGGAGGTGCAGGTAGCAGCGTCACAATGCAGCACGGGTGGTGCCACAGCCGCCATTAACGAGCTGTCTTCGCCAATGACGTACGGAATGTGGTCGATGTAAACGCTGTCAAAGAGACACATACGCTTCATATATTCTTCGGTGTGGGTGAACATCGTTGGGGGAGTCCCTGAAAGAGGACGAGTTGAGAAATAACAGAAGGAATTCTCGTACTTAAATAACGTCTAAATTCAAGTCGCGATCTCAACTTCTCTTCAGTAATCAGGCTGCCGTGGAAGAGATATCGCCATCATTCTTTTTCCCTTGTTTGGGTTAGTTATTTGCAATTCGTGTCGGCCTTTAAGATAATTTAATTATTTATCTTTTTGTATACGTGTTTTACGTATGGTGAAGTTTTACGTATGGTGAAGTTTTACGTATGGTGAAGTTTTTACGTATGGTGAAGTTTTCATAAAAATACGTTTGATAGTTTTTGCATGTTTCTCAGTTTTATATCCACGTTAAACATAACTTTGCAAATTAATTAGAATATGTATCTAATATAAACATAATCTAAAATATTCACATATGAAAATGCTCTAATTTAACTTATATTTTTTTCAAATTATTAATCGTTCCGACGTGATATCATTTCAGTTTAAAATCATTAAAAGTCGGCTATCGTCGCTTAAAGCTCACTTCACAAGAATTTTCAAAATATAAGAGCTGAAGTTCATGAAACCTTTCAAAATACTTTTCTAAATGAAGAAATCAACAAAACGCTGTCCACTTACCCACAGTATAATATCTAGTATTACACATATGCTCCTGTATTAGATCAGATCTGTTATGGAACCACCCGATCAGCCACTGCAAGTCTTCAAACTTGGTGATCTCATCGTTGATTACTTTCCGTGTTAAACGAAGGTACTCAACATCAGCTTCTATAACTGATTCGTCTTTATCTTCACCGTAACTGCAAAATTAAAGTTGTCGTCAGATTGAGGTGAATTTTCTTTATAATTATTTTTTTATTTGCTTTTTGGTTGGGAAGTCATCAAATGACTTCTCCCGCTCTGGGCGGAACGGGGTGTTAGACTTTTATTGACTAAAACCCACCCGTGTTCTTTCAGTTGCCTGTACCGGGGCCACGGTAACTCTTTCGAACATCCCGCGACCTTGGCTGAGCGAACCGCCCCGGCTTCGCATGGATGCAATTTACATGACTGTGAAGACGGTATTCTGTTAACGATAAGTACGTTGTGCAGAAGTTCTGAACAGTAATCTAACAAAAAGTACTAGGCTTGCATGAACTCAAGATAGTATTTCAGTCATCCACCACACGTCACTTGGCTATAGAAAATTAGTGCGACCCGTCTGAAGCCGGGGCGGGTCGTTACTAATATTATAAACTAGCATCCGCCCGCGACTTCGTCCGCGGAAAATTTCTTGTTCCCCCAATCCACCCCGTCGCATCGCATCGCCTGCCCGTGCTGTTACTTCGTTTTCGCTTAGCGCTCGTTCTTACTTTTTTGTTTTTGCTCGGCTTCTATGGGTCCTAGCGTAATGTTACATACTCTGTAGCCTTCCTCAAGAATTGCGCTATAAAATGCAAAAATAATTTTTCAAATCCGACTGGTAATGACAGAGATTAGCGCGTTCAAACAGTCAATAAAAAATAAAATGTGTCGGTAACTAATAGACTAAGCGCATTTTTCTTACTTTTTAAGCATTTTTATACCTGTCGTAATTTCTAAACAGAAGGTCCGATTCGAATAATTTAAAAAGGAATTTACATGTACTTAATCAACCTTGATTATGAAACTATTTATTTGGATAAGGATTAATACCATGTTTATGAAAACACCTTCGCAAATGATGCATTATTTTATAGCAAATTTGATTACCATTAAAACAGTTATAGTGAGCCAACCTTAAAAGATAGACATATGCTATTGCAGACTGTTTTTTAGAACTTTTTAAGAGGAACAATTCCGTGATACAAGATTTTGGCGTAATTTTTTAACCGTTTACGCAGCGCACGCAACGGAAACTCTCAAAAGGAATAATTTTCCCCCGTTTTTGCAACATTTTTCATTGATGCTCCGCTCTTGTTGATCTTAGCATGATGTTATATAGCCTTCTTCAATAAATGAGCTATCTAACACTAAAATAATTTTTCAATTCAAACCAGTAGTTCCTGAGATTAGCGCGTTCAACCAAACAAACAAACAAACTCTTCAGCTTTGTAATATTAGTATAGGTTATTAGTCTATACTAATGCATGCATGCATGCATGCATGGATACGTAACAAACCAACTTTCGCATCTATATGCGAAAGTTGGTTTGTTACGTATCCATGCTAAAACGGTTACTGTTCAGAAAAAAATTGACATAAAATTACCAAAAACCCAAAAAAAAAATCTGTTAATCCGATCGCTACCAAGCTTCACAGGATCACACCCGCTGGACTAATCTGAAGATTTCCTGAAAATTTCATGAAAATCGCTCCAGCCACTTTGGAATCCATATCTTTTTGCATATTTATTATGTAGAAGCTGTGGTTCCGGAGATTACCCTCCACAAATTCAAATCTCACAAATTCTGAAGATTCGTTCGCTCTCTTTATAATATAAGTATAGACTAGATGTGCTTCCCGACTTCATTCTCGTGGAAGTCGTAAGATACACAATATACTAAAATAACAGCCACATTTTAATAAAACTCCCTCGCGTTGCATCTCCCGCCCGCGTTATATGTATGTTAACAATTTCTTGGGTTTTAATTTTTTTGCGCGGACCCCTAATAATTTTTCTAAAATAAAAGTAGCCTTAGTTACTCCTCAGAGTTAGTTACTCGATTTTGACGGTGGTTTCACTGGAAACCACCGTCAAAATCGGTTCAGTCATTTCGGAGATCAGCCGGAACAAACAGACAGACAGGCAGACAAAAATTTTAAAAATTGCTTTTTCGTTGAAAGTATCGTATACACTGTCATATTATGCATTATAGTAAAAAGCTGTTATTTTGACATTACAAACAGACACTTCAATTTTATTTATTTGTATATTTATATATACAGGATGTAAGGGACAGCCCTCCGCATACTGATGGGGTGAATTCAGTATATCACAGTAAGATTATCGGTACATGAAATTATTTCAGGTAAGTTATGGGAATCCAATAAACCTGATTTGTTTTATTATCTCACACGCAATGTATCGTTGCCGTGGCAAAACGCGCGTAGCGAACGGCAGCGCAGCGAGCCTTCGGCCGCCGAGTGTTTCAACATCCATTGCTGATTATTTTATATTAGCTGATTTATTTACATAAATGGAGTGCTGCGTACAGAGAATGTAATTTTATGTTGAAATAAAATAATAGTAACCAAAAATACGATTTAAAAAAATGAAAATTTTCCTGAGAATATTTCCGGTGGAATATGATTCAAAATAAGGAGCTGAATGCACCCTGTTAGTTTGCGGAGGGCTGTCCCTTACACCCTGTATACAATAACATAACACCACGCCCGTGTTCCCTGAAGGGTGCCATCAACGGGCACCAGATTCCGGGCTGCTACTGAGAAATTCCTGATGGAAAAACCCAATAACACTTTGCCCGACCCAGTAATCGAACCCAGGACCTCACGCTCAGCAGTAGCGCTTGCGACCACTAGACCAACGAGGCAGAAAATTTCAAATTTCCTTTCTCTCATATTCTACCCACTTTCGGTACTGCATCTTGAGGACAGCTTCAGACATATGGATCCTGAAGATGACTCCAGGTCTTAAATGAGCTTGATACAGGTCCTTAGGCATCTCGACATATCCTGACTCCCAGTCCTGGAAGTAACACATTTTGTTATTTTATTGGCAAAGAAGTAATCTAAACATGCATGGCCAGGCATGGAATCGCCTCGCGGGCAGCGACTAGAGACGGCAGTACTAATAAGCCCAGAGGGCCTAGACCTTGTTTATTATATCTGTGGCCAAGACAAATGGCATCCGCTTCTTTGACTTTTAAGCGATTGTAGAAATAGAATCACTCCGAAGCGAATGCCATTTAGAACCTGAGGGCCTAGACAAAGTTTGTCTAGGCCCTCAGGTACGCATGAGCGAATTTTTCCCGCGGCGATATTTTACGCGCACTGGATTTTCAATGCTCGGGTTAAGGTGAAATGGTATCGAAACGGTGTGGAGCATTGGTATGGCCAACGGAGCATTATATAATTTAAAAAATGTCTTTTCAAAATTCTATATGCTCTATTACATTAAAATAAACCCATAATCTCCTTTTTTTTTTTCGTGGATGGGCAATCATCAAATGACTTCTCCCGCTCTGGGCGGAGCAGGAGGGCGTGTCAGACTTTTACTGACTAAAACCTACCCGTGTTCCTTCTGTTGCCTGTGCCGGGGCCACGGTAACTCTTTCGAACATCCCGCAACCCCGGCTGGATAATCCCCTTATGTCTTTAATTCAATTCAATTAATTTTATTTCAGATAAATTACAAATGCGAGTAGTTATTATAATCATACATGTTTACTAATCTATACATGTTTTTTTTTTATAAGAGTACAAGAAATAGACACACAAAAATGGTAACATTGGGTCAGGACCGCACTACTCATACATGTAGTTTTGTCCAATGCTCCATGAAGGAGCAATCCACACCCATTCTCCACACAATGAGCTGCAGGAAGCTGTTGGGGCTGCCCCGTATGCGGCGCATCAGAGACGCTATTCTTTTGCGATGTATCGCTTGAAACCAAACATACCTGATGCGCTACAAAAGCGTGGCAACCTGGCAACCCCATCAACACCCTGAACGCGTCATTGGTGGCTTTAATGGTAAAGGTGTAGACTGATTTTTTTATTGAAATTGCTTTACAATCGAATAAAACAGTTTTTTCTCATAAAAAATGCTAATTTTGAGGAAAGTTTGCGATGTTTTTGTATCGAGCCAAATTGTGTCAATCATGTCCCTCATGATTCACTAAAGAAAATCTTCAATTTTTATAACCAACAAAAAAATAAGGCGTACAGCCGAAATGCGTCAAAATATTTTCTTTGGGACCCATTTCGGTTTAACACCGAGAGTTGAAAATCCAGTGCGCGATAAAATCCCGCCGCGATTTTTTTACGTCCGTGCGTACGGGGACTACATCTGCGGGCACGAAACCAGCGGCGGCCGAGCGATGGCGACTGCGGAGCAGCGCGGGGCGGGGCGATCAGGCAGCGGGCTTGTGGTGGGCACGAAACTGGCGGTCGATCCAGTAGGAAGTAGCGGCCGTCGAGCGGCGAAATTAAACAAGTTTGTTCCCGTCGCTTGCGCGTCGCTAACGACCGTGTATCGCTCGTTTTGTGCGCGTCTCTTTAGAATGCTGTAATTTTGATTACGCCGCCGCTACGGCGCCCCGCAATCGTCGCCGCTAATTTCATGCCCGCAGACTAAAAGTCGTAGCGTCGAAAGAGTATTGAGCGCACAACTTCTGCCACGGACCGCCCTTTTTTTTTGCATGGGAAATCATCAAACTAAAACCCATCCAGTTGCCTGTGCTGGGGCCACGGTAACTCTTTCGAACATCCTGCAAGCCACGGACCGCCCTCAAAGCAGTTTCTGTACGTCACGCTTGGTTTGTATGGAAAGTTTTGACAATGCCGCCTCCAGCGGCGGGCGCCCGCTGAGGCACCTCCGTGTTATGTGAAGCTAAACAAGACTGGTGAGCTGTCATCCCGCTAGGAGCATCCAGGAGGATTGACACTATGGACGGTTCACTTTACGTTAAGTTTTCATGGTGACAATTTTACAGAATCGATCGTGGTGAAGTGATCACCGATGGAAACCTCATAGCGTCGCTTTTATTTATTTATTAAAAAACACCAACATCATAATATACAACATGACCCGGAATTAACGCACAACCTCTTAAGGGGTTATTGTACTCGTCATTATGAACAACTTTTACTATGGGACCAAACCTGAAATTGAGAAAAAAAATCAGCTGTTCCCTACATTTTGACGAGTTATGAACATAAATGTAGGGAGCAGCTGATTTTGAGAATAATTGCACTGGCCAGCACGACGACTGCATGAAATTAACTTTCAATATTATCAATTGTAGTAATTTTATTTTTAATTTTTAAAATAAATAAACATATTTAGTATATAGCTGTTTTTCTTGCACCTAGCATTTTCCTCGCTGTAGTGAGGTGAAAAGTGTTTCGCTTTACACTCAGGATTCAATTTTTTTTTTCTAATCCTAGAATCCTTCGCTTGCTCAGGTGTCAATACAAGTACTCGCGCCAAAAGCAAGTTTGCAGCCTTGCATAACAAATAACTATTGGGGAGGAGCTCGTGGCTAAGTAATAACAGCCGCACGGGTCGATCCATCAGGTTAAGCTACGCTTGCCGGGGTTGGTTCGTGGATGGGTGACCGTCTTTACATACCGAGACTCCTCCGTGCCTCGGAAAGCACGTTAAGCCGTTGGTCCCGGCTGTCATTCGTGGATCTTTGACAGTCGTTACGGGTCGTCAGCAGCCCGAAAGTCTGACAACCAGTCTTACCAAGGGGTATCGTATTACCCAGTTACTGGGTTGTGGAGGTCAGATAGGCAGTCGCTCCATGTAAAATACTGGTATTCAGCTGCATCCGGTTAGACTGGAAGCCGACCCCAATATAGTTGGGAAAAGGCTAGACAGATTGATAACAAATAACTATTATTTATTTAGATGATGATGAAACGGTATACTTTACCTTCTGCCCGGGATCGTAGATATCAAAATGAGGGTTTTTTGGTATGGACTCCCTGTTTCGCGGTTTGTCTTTACCGATTCGGGCTATTGGGACCTCTGTGGTGGTTCCATTCTTCGACTGCAAATCGTAAATGTTAAATGAATGGAATGAATCAAATAGTTATTATTATTATAGTTGGCACACCAGGGACGCACCCCTGTCAAAATATTGAGATTTCTGTGATAAGTGCATAGCTTGCGTGTTCTGTGCTGAGCTCACGCAACGCGTGGTATGTCCACCCAGTAATAGGACTCGCCCATCAAGGAGCGTGTCCCAAATTAGATGCATTATAAATTTATCATACATAAAACAAAAGGTATATAGGTAATTATATTAAAAAACGTACACTAAAAGATAAATAATTAAATTATCTTTATAATGGTGAAGGTTTCATAAAAATACGCTTGGTAGTTTTTGCGTGATTCTCAGTTTTTTTATCTGCGTTAGATATAACTTTACAAATTAATTACGCTATGTAATATGAACATAATCTAAAATATTCACATATTAAGTTATTAAGAAAATGCTCTAATTTAACACATTTTTTTTTCCAAATCAATAACAGTACTCGTTTAGACGTGATCCTCAGTTTAAAATGATTTAAAGTCGGTTATCGTCGCCTTAAATCCAAGTCAAATATTAATACACACAAGCAACAATCCACACACACCACACATATGAATAAAACTCTAAATAAAACTAGCCTATAAGTCCCACTGCTGGGCTAAGGCCCCTTCTTAGAAAAGATGGTATGAGCGTTGATTACCACGCTCAAGGCGGATTGGAGATTTCCGACTTACGTTATGTGTATTAATTACTAACTTCTGTCCCCGACTTCTGCGTGGACTTCAGGAGCTAGACCACCACCTCTTAAGGTGAAAGTGCCAGGGTAGCCCGCGAAATTCCAATTTTCTTACGTTTCTTTGCAATTTTCAGGTCAGTATTAAGTTCTATGTTGATTAAAATATGATTCGCGACCGTAACAAATATGTATTTACAAAATTGTAATCATTAAAGTCATCAATACAACTCTCTAAGACGAAGTAATTCTATTGAATGATTAATTAAATGAAATATTAACATTTCATGATTATACTAACATAAGGAATTGTATTACTGATTCTTATGATTATAATTCTGTAAATACATATTTGTTACGGTCGTGAATCATACTTTAATCAACATACACCCAGACACTGAGCTGGAAATTGCAAAAATCGTAAGAAAATTTTAATTTCGCGGGTCTACCTAGGCGCTTCCCCCTTAAAGCTGTATTATTGGAATCTTTCTTGAGTGTGGGGAAGAGATGGAGCTAGACGTCCCGTATAGCTTCATCTCTTTCTCACACTGAAGTAACATTAAAATAATAATGCTTTGAGAGGTGATGGTTGGCCCCCAGAATTGGGTCCAGAGAGAAATGAAAAATGCAGATAGACATATTAGCGCTGATTACTGCTGAGCATGAGGTCTTGGGTTCAATTCCCAGCTCGCGTAAAGTGTTATATGGTTTTTCTATCAGGAAATTCTAAATAGCTGCCTGGATTGTCGATCCGTGCCCGTGTGATGGCAATAGGCTCGCCCCCTATTACATGGGACTTAAACATAACTGGCGAAATGTGGGTGTACTATTGATTCACCTCTGCCTAATCCTTCGGAGATTATAGGCGTGATGTTATGTTATATAAAATAGGTAGAAAACAAAATGTATTTCCTTACGTCATCTTCAGGTTGGCTGGTGCTAGATCGTTGCCGACTACGTCGTTTGCCACCGCGACCTCGACGTCTCTGAAATTAAACATTTTACTGTGGTCATCTTTGTACTGTGAAATGGTTTAATACGTTAGAACTGTGACCAACCAGCTGCATCGAAACTAGTGTCCGTAACTAGATTTTGACACCCCGATTAAGTTACATTATTTATAATCATGATAACTTTTATATGATAGGGGCTCGCGTGGCTAAATAATAATAGCCGCACGGGTCGATCGAAGGTTAGGGCTGGCGCACACTTGGCGAGGCGCAGCGCAGCGCGGTTGTCACTACCAAACAAATATCAATTTTGCGTGCCTTAAAATACAGTCGAGAATAAATAACATGAGACGCGCGCCTCTTTCCGCTTAGATGCGCTCTCGAGCTAATGAAAGTTTATTTATTCTCAACTTTATTTCAACTTCTGCATGGTCGATATTTGATTGGCAGTGAGAACCGCACTGCGCTGCGCCTCGCCGAGTGTGCGCGATTCGTCACTGCCAAACAAATATCGACCTTGCATCAGTTGAAATAAAGTTGAAAATAAATAAGCTTACCTTAGCTCGAGAGCAGGTCTAAGCGAAAAGAGGCGCGCGTCTCAGGTTATTTATTCTCAACTTTATTTTTAGGTATGCAACGTTGATATTTGTTTGGCAGTGACAACCGCGCCGCGCTGCGCCTCGCCAGGAGTGCGCTGGCCCGAAAGCACCATACAAATGACAGGTCGTTACGGGTAGTCAGAAGCTCGAAAGTCTACAACCAGTAGTAGTACGATACCACTTACTAAGGTATCGTATTACCCAGTAACTGGGTTGTGGAGGTCAGATAGGCAGTCGCTCCATGTAAAATACTGGTATTCAGCTGCATCCGGTTATACTGGAAGCCGACTCCAACACACGCCACATAGCGTAATAAAAAAGAAAGGTTGCATTTTTTTAAAACTTTTAATGTAGTAATGTAGGATCCTATCAACGCCATTTTTCTTCTGTAACACATCGATTGTTCTTTCTTCAAGATTCCATCTATAGTAAAGGTTGTCTTTGGTCTTTCGGGAATATACTATAGGGCAGGGCATTAAAATATTAATAATAAATTCTTCGAGATTGATTTTATCATAGAGCCTAATCCGTCGAGCAATCCTCTTTTGTTTCGAACGGGTGTTTGGATATGGAATATACAAACACCACACAAATCTTCAATACCAACTCGACCCAAATGTATGGGTCGGCTGCAACGAATTAAGAATGATATCGGCTGATCTGATTATTTTTTCGCGATTACGATGTAGGTCTCATGGAGATAATTGTTCAGGTTGATGGTTTGAACCACGCTGTTAAATATGACCACAGCTTTTCCATACACGTTGTAAATCCTTTTGAAGGCCTTTTGCATGTCGGTGTAATTAGTTGCTGACAGAACTGCAACACAGCAATGCTGCTCACTGGCTGTGATAGAGATGGCACAGTCAGCCAAAAATGTTGATTAACACTTCAGTTTTTAAATGGGTAAAATATCTTATTGAATTCTGAACAGAAGTATTTAAAAATTAGCTCTGTATCTAGCATTCGTTGACTATGCCAAAGCGTTTGACAGCATTCACCAAGTTCATTATTTAAGGCACTCCTGAATAAAAATATAGAAACCACCTATGTATGTAAATCTTTTGAAAACCATAAACCGCAATAGTACAGCAGCTTTAAAAAGTAACACCACAGGACCATCCTTCCTTACTGAAAGAGGTGTCAAGCAAGGAGACCCACTGTGCCCTAAGCTGTTCACTGTCACCCTTGAAGAGGTTTTTAAAAGCCTATCTGACACCTGGGTAGATAAAGGCATAGACATCGGCGTAAAACGGTTGACCAACCTGCGTTTCACCGACGATGTCGTGCTATTTTCATATTTGGCAGATGATTTAAACAAAATGCTAAGTGACCTAAATAAGGCGAGCGTCGAGATTGGACTTCGAATGAACATGTCAAAGGCCAAACTCATGACAAACAGCGTCCAACGTAAACTGTATGTAGAGGGTGTGGGGGTTGCATATGTTCCAGAATAAATTTACCACGCTTGGTCAAAAAGTCTCATTCCAGGCGAGACAAGAAAAAGAAGTTGCTAGACGCACCGAAAACGCCTGGAAGAGCTATTGGTCGATTAAAAACCTTATGAAAGGGGACCTACCAATTTACCATAAACGCATGTGTTATACTTATCCTCACATACAGCGCTCAAACCTGGTCTTTGACGGTTTTTTTTTTTAACGTCAACGGTGAAGCTCTTGGCCTTCATCTCGCCTGATGGTAAGTGATGATGAGGCCGAAGGTGGAAGCGAGCTTCACCCGGAATCCTCAACTACACAGGAACTGGCTATCTTACCTCTAACTGCCGAAATACAACGATGCTCTTAACATTGTTGTTATGGTGACAGACTTAGATAAGATGGTGTAAGCCAATCAGAGCAGAACATTTTGCCCCCGCTGGGAATCCACAGAGGGGGATAAAGTTTCAGCAGAGGTTCAAGCTTGAGGTTTGCCAGCGAGCAATGGAGCGCAGCATTCTTGGAGTCAGATTAGTGGACCGTGTTAGGAACACAGTGCTGCGCTCCAAAACACAAATCGCTGACGTCACCCAAAAAGCAGCCAAGCTGAAGTGGGACTGAGCCGGACACGTTTGCCGCATGTTGAACGAGTCATGGGCCAAATCTACCAGCATGTGCGTCCCAGAAAATGTCCGTTGACATTGAGGCAGACCCAGGAGAAAAAGGCGAGAAGAGCTTGACGCCTACAGACAGGGCCACACTAGCTAAAGACAGAGAGGAGTGGAAAGGAGAAAGGGAGGCTTTTGCACTGCAGTGGGACAACTCAAGCTAAAAATAAATTAATAAATAAATTTAATATGTATGGAATGCTAAAATACCATTTATCGAATATGTATTTTTGTGATTTGTGTCAGTTAAGATTACTTTAGATGATTTGTATATGTATGGTAAAAATAGCAGTGTTATTCGACTTTTTAACCGACTTCAAAAAAGGAGGAGGTTCTCAATTCGGTTGTATTTTTTTTATGTTTGTTACCTCAGAACTCCGTAATTTTTAAACCGATTTGAAAAATTCTTTCTTTATTTGAAAGTATATACTTTCAGATTGGTCCTATATAAATTTGGTCAAATTCTGTTGAGTGGTTTTTGAGTTAGCTTCAATAATACGTATTGTTTCCACTACAAGTTGATGATGTTATAATAATTTCCTGTCACTGTGTGGGGATTTTGTGTGGGGTAGGTACCACAACTAAAAAGTGAAAAATAAAAACTTTTTTGCAAAAAAAAAAAAACAGACTTCCAAAAAAAAAAAACACTACAACGTGAAAAATAACTAATTTCGGGAGTCAGTGGCCAAAAACTTAAATACAGATCTAATGACACCGACTTCCGAAATTAGTTATTTTTCACTTTGTAGTGTTTTCTTTGGAAGTCGGTTGTTTTTAGTTTTGCAAAAAAGTTTTTTAGTTCTTTAGAGCTGGATGCTTATATTAAATGCTTCTATAGTATCGTACAAGCCCAAATAAAACAATCAAATTCACCACAAAATTTTATTGAACCATTACCTCACTCCTCCAGATCTTTAGGCTCCGTAATAGAATCCACAAACACTATAGAGTTGCACTCTGCTGCATCGCACTGCAGCATAGGTGGCACTTCTACAGGCGTCACGGAATACTCATCACCAATGACGTAAGGGTTTCCATCGATCCACAAAGCATCAAACAAACAGTAAATGTGTACTTTGATCGTCATGTAACTGATGAATTTGTAGATCCGTCCCCCACATTCTCCCAAATGTTCCTTTATACTCTTATCCGTTTTGTACATCAGGAGAAGATTGTGGAACTTCGTAATCTCATCCATTACAACCTTTTTAATCAGGTTAGTGTAGATAATATCAGCTTCAATATGCCTTTCGGGGTCCTCGTACATTCTCTGCTTAATTCGCAGGATGGCATCCGACATTCTTACTCTAAATATGACTCCTGGGTTCATTTGATCAGGTAAGATTCCAGGTTTTCTCGTCGATGTCGAGAACTCTAGGACCCTGTCTTTGATGGGCTCTGGGTACGTGTAGTGATGTGGCCGTTCCCGAAGTTGTGGGCCGAGCAGTGTGTTAAATTTTCTCACGTTCTGCGGCAAAAAATAGTCTTGTCAGTTCAGGCGTCAAATTATGTGGGTTTTTTTCTCTTTTTTTGGACACTAACACACTTTTATTTTAGATACAATATCACTGAACACTTAAGTTTATCAGATTACGAATAATTTTTCGATGAACATGGCAAAAAAGGTGGTTTTTGAGTCTTTAATAAAATCACCCGCGTATCCCGATGTGAAACGTTTAATAAACCAGATTGCTCGCAAATTTCCGGGCTAGAATAGAAGAAGAAAAGATGGTATCATAATTAGAATCTAAAATGGCGTAGATACTGTTTAAATTAACCCCATATAATAATAGGGGTATTGTGTTACCCAGTAACTGGGTTGTGGAGGTCAGATAGGCAGTCGATCCATGTAAAATACTGGTATTCAGCTGCATCCGGTTAGACTGGAAGTCGATCCCGACATGCTGGGAAAAGGCTAGGCAGATTGATTGATTGATTGTGCTTTACAAAAACACAGTAACAGGTATGAAAGATAGAAAATACGTAATACAAAGCTAATCAAAGCTTTGGGGGTCTACTCCAAAGCGTAAATCCGAACTATCGGCCGAATGTTCGCACGTTTTCTAGAATTTTTTTTCTATTTCGTTCGGTCGGTTCGGATCCGACCAAACGTCAAAATAAAGTTCGTTGAACAAACGTCAAAATGAAGTTCGGTCGGATCCGAACCATCCGAACGAAATAGAAAAAAGTGTATTATTAAACGTTCGGAGTAGACTCCCTGGCCAAAAATGAGGCAAATCGCGATCGCAATGAGTAATCAACTTTACTAAAAGTTAACGTTTCATACGAAAAAGCAAATAAGGTTCAAATTCGTTAAAAGTACAAGTACGAGTCGGGCTGACACATAAAGGGCTCCGTACAAACCTCATATATTTTTAATACAAAAAAAACATATTTGTTGTATGGGGTCCCCCATTAATTTTTAACTCTATTTTTTTTAGTTACAGCGGCCATAGTAGTACCTACACATTGTGAAAATTCCAAGTGTCTGCCTATTACAATGGGAAAGGCAACTGTCAAAATGGCGCTATCGTAGCTTGGTCCCAACACAAGCCAATAATACAAGGCGTGAGGTGGTTTTATTTTATTTTTGCGAAAATGATGCGTTGTGGTGTTACTAAATACTCCGAAATTGGAGTCCACCATTTCCCGAGAGACCCTAAAATTAAAAGATGATGGCTTAAAGCTATTCGTAGAGATGTTTTATAAATTAAACAGAGTACAAACATTTTGCAGAAAGTGACTTTGAGGATATATCTATGGTTTTAAATTCTGACACTTTCTACATCATTTACTTGATTTAAAATATTGAAATCACCGAAAATAACGAAATAGCGAAATAAAAGTAAACTCATGAATGAACGAAATGTCAAACTTATTGTAGGCCGTGGGGACCTAGCTATGATCACGCCATCTACAATTAGCTTTGCCCGACCTTCCCCATGAATTCAAAAGATAAAGCCCTGTGACACACGAACGGACAGCTGAGCCTTAGTAATAGGGTCCCATATACCAGAGATGCCTTACATTATCTCGTTTAAGAACATTAGCATATCCCAAAAGAATTATCTCGATATATCAACGTCTTCCTCATAATGAATATCAGGCGCGTATCCAAACTCCCTTTGGGTACCGAACCCTAAAAACGCTTGCTTATGTTCACTTATACGAATATGAACATTACTTACTGAGGAATAAGGTTCATATTCGTATGAAACGCTAACTTTGAATTCAGTTTTGAAAAAAATTAACAAAATTTGTACTAACCCGAGCTCGTCTCTTGATTCGGTTGTGTTCTGGCGTAGAGTCCTGATTATCCTGATTAAAGTTGTTGACGTACTGATCAAACTTGCTGAAATCGAACGGAGGCCAAGAGTCGAGACCAGGGTCGCCCTGGAGTTCTGCTGGCTCATTCTGGAAAAAGATTCATAGTAGCAGATGTGCTGCTGGGCAGTTCGTTGCGCCACTTCTTCCCAGCTAAAGCACTAGGAAGTGGTGAAGGGCGAACGTTTTGGGGGACTGTCTTAAGTAATTTTTGATGTTCGAAAAGTACTGATTCTCAGCCTAGAGTGAATAAATGACTTATTTTGAGTAGTGCCTCATTTCATAAAACACTAACGGGCGTCTGCGACTTGGCTTCAGCCCCTCGTACGCCCTTCCCAAGGTCCCGGATCCCAGGGTCCCGAGAAACGTCAAAAACGAAAAAAAATATACAAGTAGTTGTTTGTTTATAAAAGGGACACTTTCACAATAAATACTTTAAGAGCGTTTACGACGTACGGCATTTCATACAAACTTTCAAGTCCTTTTTTTCAAAATGAATGAACCGATTTTAATGGAACTTCATACGCATAAGCAGGATACATAGGTCTAAAAAGTTAGTTAAGAACATTTTCGAAAAATAGTGTTACAGCTAAATTCGACCGATTTAAAATTTTCCATAGAAACGGATTTCCAATTACCTTTTTTTAAATAAGATATTTCGAAAATATCGTTAACTAACCTTTTAGACCTATGTATCCTGCTTATGCGTATGAAGTTTCATTAAAATTGGTTCATATATTTTGAAAAAAAAAGACTTGAAAGTTTGTATGAAATACCGTACGACGTAAACGCTCTTAACAATTAAAATAGAGCACAGTCGCTTAATTGCCTGAATTAGGTTAAACCTGTGCTTCAGGCAAGAGCATAAACACTTAATGTAATAATTAACTTCATTATTAACTCATATGTAAAGTAAAAGCTAAATAAAATTAAAACCATAGAAATATAAAAAAAGCATTGTTCTCTCGTCCCACCACGTCACATCGCACGACCGCGCCAGTACTTCGTTTTCGCTTAGCGTTTAAGCTGAAGCGAATCCAGCGCGGAACTGACTTTTTTACGGAAGTGTTCAAACTGGCGCTAATAGTGTCGCGTGACTTCGTAATCATTAAAAATTTAAAACAATCGACGCGCGCAGTTACTTCCCGCTTCCTGTAGGCGATTCGCCGCAGTGTGGCCAGAGCTTAAGAATAACTTACCTTCGCATGTGGCGCTTTCTTAGTCATCAGGTTGACAGGCTGATCGTAAATGTCACCTTGTCTCTGTAAATTTACCAAGGTGATTAAATAATGAAGGTTTTATGAAATGACGTTCACTAGATGGCAGCACTGAGACGTCAGGTCCAGGCACCTGTCAAAAGTGTCAAAGCGCCTATAATTTTTTTTGTCGTGACTGATTAATGATCGAATGAATGAAACGAATGGTGAATGAACGTCATCATTTTATATTCATTGTCGAAATGGAAGACCTCTTTTGTCAAAATAGCGCTAACTGGTGGCGTGGATTTTCATGACAATCCTCACGTCAAATGTCAAAAATATGATGATGACTTTATGATTGGCTCATGTTATTGGTTCGATGAACCAATGGTGAAGGGCGCGCGTTTTAGGGGACTGTCTTATGTAATATTGACGTTCAAAAAGTGATGAGAAAGCCTAATTTGAATAAATGATTGTTGCTTTTGATTGATTTTTGATTTTCAATCACAACGACTACAATGCTTCAAGGATATTTTACCGCTCGAATGAAGTTGACAGGGAGGCGCTGTTGGTAAAAAATTGTGAAATTGTTTTGTGAAATGTATTGAAAAAACTCAACCACCCGTAGTTTCTCCGAGATTTTATACTAAACGGAAATTATGTGACGCAGCGAAACGACCTCAAAATGGCGGCGCTTCCCCACGAATTCTTTGGTCCTTTGGCTATGGAGTGGTGTAATTAAATTTTGGATGTAGATGATAGATACGTAGCTGCAACACCAAACTGTATCCCCCGATTTTGTTATCATTAGTTTTGTGGATTGCCTCCGACTATGGAACCATAAAGACGTATTCACGTTAAAAAAACAAAATGGCGGAGACAGTTCCGATATTGGCCACGCGTCATAAGATCCTTGTACAGCCTAGATAATTTACCTCATAGTCTATGTTGTACAGTTATACATATGTATTTATGATTTGACAGTAGCTGTGTATGAACTTATGAAGTGCCTACACAATGATGCGCCATCTTGTTTCCCAATGATTACGCACCATAGAATACGTGGCGTCATCTTTATTATGTTTAGTTAAATATTTATAAGTTAGTCGGGAACGCACCCTTGTTAAGTGGCAACACTAAGCCACGATCCGGGGCTTTACACATAGTGTGAATCCGCAATGGTAGCCCGCGAAATTCAAATTTTCTTACGTTTTTTTGCAATTTACAGGTCAGTGTCAGGTTGTACGTATCATCAATACATCTCTCTAAGATTGATGATTCTTATGGTTATATAGGGAGGAACAGGGTGTAAAGTTCACTCATCCTCCATAGAAAAGGGAGGATCCTCCGACCAGGGTGTTCTGTCTGGTGGGGAACTGTCCGACAATTGATGTCGGGACGTTGCATAAATGCCGTGGCCAGATCTTAGAATTAATCATTTCATGAAATGGTTGTATTTCATGAAACAGAACATCGACCGCTGGTCACATCATGATGTGGTCTGGCCAGATCATTGAATACTCAACGTTTGACGATATGAACAGTAAACGCACGACTAAAATAGATTATCCACCGGTAGAGGCGTTGATGTCATTTTGTTTTTGTTGTGCATCTATTCCTATTCGCATAATTCCTAAGTCACTGCGACTAACTTGGATGTAGTGCTCGCCGGCCGCTGCCGCGGCACCGCTCGCTTCGCTCACTCGGCTCGCGCGCGGTTGATCACAGTTCTAACCTAACCCATTTGGTCGGGGTGCCACTAGCGGCGTGAAATGCAACTACTTTGCAATATGCCAGTGGTCATCTGGGAATATCGATAAATAGATTGCTTTCGTCACGATATGGCCATTTTTACGATCGAACCACGACAGATACCCTACATTATTGACATGGCCAAACTTCGACTGACTTATCATTAAACGTTGATGTTTAAACGATATGGCCAATTGTAGCTGGCCAATTCAAGAAATACGACCATTTCATGAAATAATCGAACACTTCATGATATGATCAATTCTAAGATCTGGCCACGACATATACAGGGTGTAAGGGACAGCACTCCGCAAACTAACAGGATGCATTCAGCTCCTTCTTTTGGAACATATTCCATCGGAAAATTTCTCAGGAAAATTTTAATTTTTTTTTATTAAAAAATCAGCAATGGATGTTGCGCTGCCGTTCGCTACGCGCGTTTTGCCACGGTAACGAAACATTACGTGTGAGGTAATAAAACAAATCAGGTTTATCGGATTCCCATAACGTTCCTGAAATAATTTCATGTTCCGGTCATCTCAGTATGATATACTGAATTCACCCCTTCAGTCTGCGGAGGGCTGTCCCTGACACCCTGTATACTAGTTGCGCGGTAAACTCTGATTGCGCGATGCAGGATTTTGCGTGACGTCAGTGTGATGCGTAGTTCGCATGTGGCGATGTAGAAGCCGCCACAGATATAATTTTGTAAATACATACACTCGTAATGTGTACTCAGCCTTAGACGGAGTCTGAGGGTAAAATTCACGGAGACGAATATGAACCATCTTTCATACAAATATAGTCTATATTGCTATGAGCAAATCTGAATAAGAGTTCCATACTAATAAGAACCTTATTCTATTACCGAGAATGTTGATATTCATATGAAACACCTACTTTATTAAGCAAGATAAAACTGTGGTTTATGAATTTGTCCGTGAGGTACGGCTAAGTTCTACTTACAGTTCGGTAATTTAACGTCAGACTGGCATGCGGATCTGAGGTCACCCATGTAAAGAAGCAGCTGATCTGAAAAATATAATTAAACTTTTTAATTAAGAACCTAACAAAATCTGAAACTATGTAATTCTAGAATCACAAGTTTTTAAGTGAAAAACATGTCTTTGGGGAGTTTGGTGTGCTACTTCATCTCAGCTTAGGCGAAAGCGGCAGGGTAGCCCGCGAAACTCAAATTTTCTTATGTTTTTTTTTGCAATTTGCAGGCCAGTATTGGGTTGTATGTTGATTGAAACATTTAACGTACGTAACAAATATCTATTTACAGAATTATAATCATTAAAGTCATCAATACAACAGACCAAGTAATTCTAAGAAAATGACTATTTCATATAATCTTGACATTTGAGGATTATACTAACACAAGGAGTTGTATTACTGATTCTGAAGCGACAGGGTAGCCCGCGAAACTCAAATAATTTTTCTTGCGTCTTTTGCAATTTGCAGCTCAGTGTCAGGTGGTATGTTGATAAAATATGATTCGCGATCGTAACAGATATGTATTAAGAGAATTATATATATCCTGTATAAACGGGGTCTAAGGGACAGCCTCCGCAAACTAACAGAGTGAATTCAGCTCTTTATTTTGAATCATATTCCACTGGAAATATTCTCAGGAAAATTTTCTTTTTTTTATCGTTATTTGAGTTATCTCTTTATTTCAATGTAAAATTACATTCTCTGTACACAGCACTCCATTTATGTAAATAAAACAGCTAAAATAAAAAAAATCAGCAATGGATGTTGAAATTCTCGTCAGCCGAAGGCTCGCTGCGCTGCCGTTCGCTACACGCGTTTTGCCACGATAATGATACATTGCGTGTGAGGTAATATAACAAATCAGGTTTATTGGATTCCCATAACGTTCCTGAAATAATTTCATGTACCGGTCATCTTAGTATGATGTACTGAATTCACCCCATCAGTCTGCAGTCTACACCCTGTATAATTACTTGTCCTGACTGACTGATACATCAACGCAGAACCCGCTGGGGCTACAAACTTGAAATTTTGGCAGTTGATGCCTTTTATATAGGAAGAAGTTTTTGGAAATTTGACCTTTAAGGGGGTGAAAAGGGGGGATTTGTTTGTATGAAAGAAGTTAAAAAACTTGAAACTTGGAACAAATATGATACTTATCTAAGTAAATTATGAAGTTCGTCATTTTTTGTTTTTCAAACTACCCTCTAAAGGGAGATTGGGGGTTGTCAAAGTTTGTATGAAAGAATTTTAACGCGCGATCCGATTAACTCGAAACTCAGTATTTATACTTCAGACCGAAAATAAAGAATAACGTGTATCAGGGTTTTTGAATATCTACCCCTAACGGGGTACTAAAGTATGAAATTCACGGGGGAAGTGTTAGTAACCAATAAAATCATCAAAAAATAAAAGATAGAAAAATAGTTTATTCAATACAACACAATATTGGTGTATTTATAAACGCGTCATGTTTAAAATGTTCGAAGCAGTCCGAATAAGGTTTTTAGGGAAAGAAAAGTTGGAAAGCTGTCTGGAAAATTGGAAAATTCAGAAAACACTGGAAGTGGTAGTTTATATGGGACTTTTTGTATGAATTATTTTTTGGACAAGAAAACGTCTGTCGGGTCCAGCAAGTTATTAATTTCTAGCTGTAGCCCGCGTGGATGTCAATACTTCCCTGTTTGAATAGGATTTTGTACATAATTTCATGGGTTTTAATTTTTTTACGCGGAACCCTAATTCTTTTTCTAAAATGAAAGTACCTTAAGTTACTCCTTATAACATCAGCTATCTGTCAGTGAAAGGCCTGTCAAAATCGGTCCAGCCGTTTTGGAGATCAGCCGGAACAAACAGACAGACAGACAAAAATTTTAAAAATTGCTTTTTTGTTTTCTTATGCATTTAGTAAAAAGTTGTTTTTATGACATTACAAACAGACACTTCAATTTTATTTATTTGTATAGATATCGTTACATATGTATAGCGGCCAAAGTAGGTAATACACTCTGTGAAAATATCAAGTGCCTACTTATTACGGTTCAAAAGATACAGCCCTGTGACAGACAGACGGACGGACAGTGGAGCCTAGTACGTTAGCAACCTTTGCGTACGGAACCCTAAAAACTGAACCAAAAACCTTACCAGAAAAAACTGAAGGTACCCCAGCATTTTTCTAAGGAAACCTGTCGGTTGACCCTTTGCAGAGCAACTGAAAACTCTTGTAAGAGAAGAAATCAATAAAAAACGTAAACCAAGTTTTGTACTAAAAATTAGTCCACATTGATCGTTAGTGCAATTATTATAAAATTTTATGGCTTTGTGTTAATTGACTTTTATGTACCTTGTGCTTTTATTAACATGGAGGGCCTCGTAAACAGCCGCATGGATCGATCGAAGGATAAGCTACGCTTGCCGCGGTCGGTCCGTGGATGGGGGGGCCATCTTTACATACCAAGATCTTTAGATACCGTGTCTCGGAAAGCACGTAAAGCCGTTGGTCCCGGCTGTCATTCCTGGATCTTTAACAGTCGTCACGGGTCGTCAGAAGCCCAAAAAATCTGACAACCAGTCTTACCAAAGGGTAGGTATCGTGTTATCCAGTAACTGGGTTGTGGAGGTCAGATAGGCAGTCGCTCCATGTAAAATACTGGTATTCAGCTGCATCCGGTTAGACTGGAAGCCAACCCCAACATATATAGTTGGAAAAAGGATAGCCAGATTGCTATTATAAAACTAGCAGTGACATAAAGCTCTGGCCAAACTGAGGCGGAACCCGCACGGGGCGAGGCCAGGGTAGAAATTCGCTCCTTGTATGTAAGTGTTCAATCTGACACGAATAGTCATGTGACTTCCCATAGAAATATAAAATATATCTTTATGTGACTTCCTAATCATTAAAACGATCGATGCAGTGCGCTTATCACTTCAGAACTACTTTTTAACAAAAATAAAACCGACTTCCAAAAAAAAAACACGAGAGTGAAAAATAACTGATTTCGGAAGTCGATGTCTTTGGTTTTGTACTTTCGTTTTTTACCACCGACTTCTGAAATCAAAGTTATTTTTCACATTGTAGTGTGTGGTGTGTGTGCTTTGTGTGTTTTTTAGAAGTCGGTTTTATTTTTTGTAAAAAAGTTTTTATTTTTCACTTTTTAATTGTGGTACCTACCCCTCACAAATTAAAAACCACCCAAGCAAAGTTAATAATTTTTTAATGGGACCAATTTCGAGGTATACTCTCCCGGTTAAAACAAGAATCGTTCAAATCGGAGTACCTACCTACTCTGTAAAAAGTTATGCGTGGTCATACATAAAAAAAATGAAAAAAATATTTATTTATTTGGAATCTCTAACAAAGGATACACAGATACAATAGAAATCACAATAATATAAAAGGTTCTTTTACGTGTGTTCCTTCAATTACAGGACACCACAGCATGCATAGAGTGGCCGGAACGTTGACGTCCAAAAAAAAAATGTTGGTCCCTCGTATCGTGGGGTATCCGAATCACCCCTACGTATGTTCCGCGACTTTTCATAGTTTTCGAGTTATTAATTTTTTTCTGAATTTTGATAGAAGAATTTTCGACCTGACCAACTTAAAAAATTTCTAAAAAAAAAGTAGTAGGTAAATTTTGTCGAAATTTTTTTGGCGGATATTGTTTATAGGTAAGAAATGTCTTGCTTGATTTAGTCTAAATTTGGGAATTTCATGTTTACTACGTGTATTTATATTATGGAAATCGCTTCTTATTTTGAAAAGTCCTAAGTTTTTGCGGACATACAAAATACTTTCTAAGATATAAAGAGAAGGCAGATTTAGTATATCATTTTTTTTTTTATTTGTTTCTAAGGGACTCACGAGGGCCCATTTTATAGATCGCACGGATTACCCTCTTGCCTTGCACTTAATTTTGTCCGCCACTGAAGTTCTTTGGCAGAGATACAAGTATCCTTTGCCAAGGCCACCACCTAGACCACCACCTCTTAAAGCAGTATTATTTTAATGTTACTTGAGTGTGGGAAAGAGATGGAGCTAGACGTCCTGTATAGCTCCATCTCTTTCTTACACTGAAGTAACATTAAAATAATACTGCTTTAAGAGATGGTGGTTGGCCCCCAGGAGCCAGGTGTTCAACCACTGCTTGTACAATCATGTTTAGTGAAGCACTAACTTTTATGTGTTTTTCTTAGTACAATAAACTTATTATAAGCGACAAGACAAAGAAGTAGCTCGACGCATTGAGAGCGCCTTTTTTTTTTTTTTTTTTGTGGATGGGAAATCATCAAATGACTTCTCCCGCTCTGGGCGGAGCGGGAGGGCGTGTCAGACTTTTACTGACTAAAACCCACCCGTGTTCCTTCTGTTGCCTGTGCCGGGGCCACGGTAACTCTTTCGAACATCCCGCAACCCTAGCTGGCATTCGCCTGGAGGAGCTATTGCTCAAAAAGGAGCCACCACCACCACTTCCACCGATCTACCACTATGTCTCAAACGGAGAATAGCGAAGATGCCTGGGTAAAAAAAAAGAAATTTTATTTAGTCCGTCTCAGTCAAATCATCTGCATAGCCTTTTCCCAACTATGTTGGGGTCGGCTTCCAGTCTAACCGGATGCAGCTGAATACCATTATTTTACATGGAGCGACTGCCTATCTAACCTCCAAAACCCAGTTAGGTACTGGGTAATACGATACCCCTTGGTAAGACTGGTTGTCAGACTTTCGGGCTTCTGACGACCCGTAACGACTGACAAAGATCCACGAATAACAGCTGGGACCAACAGCTTAACGTGCCTCCCGAGGCACGGAGGGGTGTTGGTGTGTAAAGATGGTCACCCATCCACGGACTAACCCCGGCAAGCGTAGCTTAACCTGATCGATCGAACCGTGCGGCTGTTATTACTTAGCTACTCGTACAAGCCCTCTGAGTAGTCCGTCTGTCAGATAATAAATATACTTCGCGCCTCGTCCTCGAGATTAGTAATTTTACTCATAGTGATCACCACTCATGCACTAAGTTGGGTAGGACTTTAATTTACCAGCCATCGATTTAAGGGGTGGGAAGGGTTGGGGGAGGGGGGAGGGGGTGTGGAACCCCACCTATGAAGGAAAAGTTGCGGAGCCCCCCCCTGTTTGAACTGTTTATGAGATATGTGCTGAAAATTTGAAAGTTAGGTTAGAATATTAAAAAAATCATATCTTAAAAAGGGGGGGGCTGCGCAATTTTTCCTTCATAGGGGGGGGTTCAACACCCCCCTCCCCCACCCCCTCCCCCCTTAAATCGATGGCAGGTAAAGTAAAGTCGTACCGGGACACACATTGACTGTCAGGACGACGACCATGTGAAGTGACAGGACAACACAAAATGGCATAGTTTTACGTTTGGTTTCACATACCGGCAATAATCGGTAAATTATTATAAAGTGTTAATTTAATAGCACTAATTTAAATCAGCTAAATATATGTTTTATAATGAAATATGCATAAAAAGTATCTAAATCACTAAAATGCATGTTTATTTCATCATTAATAAGAAGTAAAACATTTTAGTGCGTTGACCTTACGTAAAACGAAACGTTTAATGGCGAGACAAAATGTCAAAAGTGACAAAATATTGCAAAATTTTTACGATTTTAATTATTTTTTTCTCGTAAACCATTTATCTCCGCAACTTAAAACTTTACGAGAGGACTTCTATTAATATGATCTTTCTGAAAAAAAAATATGGACTCCCAAATCGATGGCTGGTAAAGTAAAACAGCCCTAAGTTGAGAAAAAATATTATATTCTATTTTTCTTTTGGCAATTTAATTTATCATATATTTTTTTAATATGTGGGTACTTTGTCCAGTTCCGCTGTCAGACGATTGTCGCCAGTCATACGCATTCTGCATTCTCTCGTCAGAGAGTAGTATATAGACTTGCTTCTGGGTATTCGTGGTTAGCACGTGTGTTTAGAATTTTTAAGTTTTTTTTTTTATTATTTTTATTAGTGATTGTTGATATTTTGTGACTTGTAATCATATAAGTGTGTTGTCCTTGTGTTTGTAAACCGGTTTGTATTGTAATCATCTTATTTTAATCTCTTTTATCCAAAATGGATAAAAATAAACCCCCCGATCCTGATCCCCCCGACATTTCAGTTCCTTCATCTCCGTTATTCCCAAACCCACTATCGCAATTCGTGGATGTTGTATGTAGTGTTACTGAGATGGATGTACCTCAATCCCAGAACAATCAACCTTCTCGTAAACGTCCAGGTAACGAAGATTTTTTTACACCTACCCCTCCAAACAAACAAAAGAAAAGCCAAGTTGGACGTGTCAAATATTCGGCAATAGATAAGGGCCCTTACATCGTCCACGTCTCCCGTATAGAGACCCAACCCAACTCAGGCACTACCTTACACCCAGTTAACTTTGGAAAATTTTTAATGAGCAACAACATTGCGAACATAGTTCGTGGTGGGGTTAATAGGGTTGGTAGAAATCGCGTATCCGTAGAATTTGTTTCCCCTCAGGATGCTAACTGTTTCTTGGATAACACTCTGTTGACCAAGTACAGTTATATTGCTTCTATCCCTACATTCAACATCACAAGGATGGGAGTAGTAACAGGTATTCCCTCTGATATTTCAGAAGATGAAGCGATTTCTTTTTTGTCTGCACCCGCAGGATGTGGGAACATCCTTAAAGTTCGTCGAATTAATAGGAAAGTGCAGAGAGATGGGGATAGCGAGTGGAAACCCACTGAAACTTGTGTGATCACGTTCGATGGACAAGTCTTATCCAAAAGGATTTTCTGCTGTTACACTTCCCTTCCTGTTGAGCAATACATATTTCCCACCATCCAATGTCGCAAATGTTGTCGATTTGGTCATGTGGCTAATGTCTGTAGGTCAAAACCACGCTGCAGTAAGTGTGGCCACGATCACCCAGGTGATGGTTGCAACATTTCTGAGGGTGAGGCCTTCTGTATTCTGTGTTCGGGTAATCACTTCGCTAATAGCAGGTCATGCCCCGAGCATGGTAGACAGAAAGCCATTAAGACCGTTATGGCTGAGAAATCCATTTCTTATGCTGAGGCTAGCAAATGCATCCCAACAGTTTCCCGCAACTATGCCAACATCACTAAAACTCCGATTTCTCAGTCTTATCGCAAGACAGTAACCCTAAAACCCAAGACCCATGCCCCTTTTACCCCGTCTTATGACAAAGCTGCTCATGAGCAAATAATTCTTTCTCCCCAACCTTCTCAACCTAATGGCTGCGCTCTCAATTATAATAATGTCTCTTCCAATAATAGTACTTGTTCTATTATAGAACTACTTATAAAACTCATACCTATTGTTATTTCTTCTTCTACTTCTAATTCTCAATCACCGTCCAACGTTGCCGACCAACTTATAACTCTTCTCTCAGACATTAGAAATGGCGTCTCGCCAAGTATTCCTTCAGTGGAATGTGAGGAGCGTGTGGCATAAAAAGCACGACCTTATATTCCTTCTGAATAAGTTCAAGCCACTGGCTTGTTCCATAGCTGAGACTTGGCTTACCCCAAGTCTTAGCTTCCGTATACCACATTTCAACACTGTCAGATGTGATAGATCAGATGGCTATGGAGGGTCGGCTCTCTTAGTCAACAACCGGGTCCCACTTTTGCCCTTTGCCTTGCCTTCACTTACAGGTGATATGAGCATTGCCGCAGGGAGGGTCGAGGGCATCACAGTGTTTTCTATTTATATTGCACATCCCCACCTTGATTTTTTAATAATTTTAAAAGATATTTTTTCTGATGTTCATGGTCCAATACTGGTCATGGGCGACTTTAACTGCCATCACTATAGATGGGGGTCTGAACGCTGTGATGCCTTTGGTGTGGCTCTAGTTGATGTTTTGGATGACTTAGATCTCTGCGTCCTAAACAATGGTTGCTCAACACGACGATCTCTTCCAGGGCAGCAAAAGAGTTGCGTAGACCTTACATTCTGTTCGATCGAGTTAGCAGCATCTACTCAATGGGAATGCACAACCTTGTCGCATGGTAGTGATCACTACCCTATAGTTATATCTTTGCTTAATAAATCTTATCTAGAAAAAACTTCTCCTCCACTTTTGAAATATAACCTGTCCAAACCAGATTGGACAAAATTGATGTCATTATTGGAGGATAAAATTGATGTTCTTCCAAATTTAAATTCAAATTTATCAGATCCTTCTGATCACTGCCATGCCAAGAGCTGTTATGAGGGCTTTATATCAGCCATTACCTCCAGTGCAGATACCTGCTTTCCATTAAGAAATAGTGCCACTAATAAAATCCCATCTCCCCCGTGGTGGGATCCAGAATGTACTTCAGTGATTAGGCCGAGGTGCGTTATAACACAGATATGAGCATGGAAAATCTGTTAGCATACTGTCAACAAAATGCCAGAACCAAACGTTTTCTTCGCAAGAAGAAACGTGCGGGTTGGGTTAAGTTTTGCTCCACCTTATCTCCCTCCACTCCAGTTTCAGTTGTCTGGAAGAATATCAATAGGTTTAGACGTGGGTGCTCCCCGTCAATCTCTTCACCGATCACTAGGGAAACCGCTGAACATTTTTTTGATAAAATAGCACCATCTTATGTTCCACTCTTCTCTGAATGCCAAAACCCTCATCTGAACAGTGAAACAGAGGATCCTTTCGATGCGCCGTTTACTTTGGAGGAACTGAATGTGGTACTCAAACATGTCCGGGACTCAGCCCCTGGTATTGATGGCGTGCCATATTCTTTCATAACCCATTCTGGCGAAAAGGCTAAAACCTACTTTTTAAATATTTTAAATTTTTGTTATTGTCGTGGTTGGGTTCCAGATCAGTGGAAATTACAAATTATTATTCCTATATTGAAACCAGGTAAACATGCAGATTATCCAAATGGCCTTAGGCCAATTGCTTTATCTTCAGTCCTAGCCAAATTACTGGAACACCTTATTAAAAATCGCCTCGAGTGGATAGTCGAATCGAGAGACTTACTGCCGCATCACCAATTTGGTTTTAGGAAAGGACTTAGCACAATGGACAGTGTTAGTATTTTAGTTACGGACATCCGATTAGCTTTCTCCAAAAATGAATCCGTTGTTGCCACTTTTCTTGACATCTCCTCTGCGTATGACAATGTTCTTCTTCCCGTACTCAGGCAAAAACTGCAACAGCTGAGTCTTCCGGCTAAGATGATACAGTGCATATGTGAACTATTGCTGTCCCGATCACTGGTTCTGAGAGTCCAGGGTGAGGAGTTCGATGAAAGGCAGACATGGAAGGGCCTTCCACAAGGCTACGTCCTTAGTCCCATACTTTACAACTTGTATACGGCTGATATTGGGTCCTGCTTAAATAATAATTGTCAGATGTTACAATATGCCGATGACATTGTTCTGTACGTGACAGACCCCTCCATAGTCAACGCTGCGTCATCTCTATGCCTCTCTCTGGATTCTTTGAACCAATGGCTTTTAAGCCATGGTCTGTCGCTATCGGCACCAAAAAGTTCGGCGGTAATTTTCTCTCGCAAAAGACTCATTCCTCATATTTCAGTGAACATTTTAGGCCACAATATTCCTAGTTATTAAAGCTAAATTTTTAGGCGTTATTTTGGACTCTAAATTAACTGGTATACATCACATAAATTTCCTTATTAAAAAATCTGAAAGAATTATTTCAATTTTAAAAGCCCTTGCGGGTGTTTGGTGGGGCGCTCACCCCTACACCATGAAATTAGTTTATAATGCCTTAGTTCGTAGTGTTTTAGACTATGGAACATATCTCCTGATTCCTTGTAACAAGGGTGCTTTGGCTGGGCTGGATAGGGTTCAGTCCAAATGCCTTCGAATCATCTCAGGTTGTATGAAGTCCTCTCCCGTTAACGCATTGCAGGTCGAATGTGCTGAACCCCCACTGGCCCTTAGACGGCAATATCTTGCCTCCCGCTTTTTGTCTAGGCTAATCAGTAGATCCTCCCATCCTCTTATAGGAAGATTAAATGAGTTAGATGCCCTAAGCAGAAGCTCAAAATACTGGAGAAATAAAGGAATTCCCTTAATCCTTAAATCCTTTCGACAAATTCTAAATTTAGTATGCCCGATCGTCCAATACCCCAGATTACCCCTTTTTAATTTTGCTTATGAAGTTTTAAGTTATACTCCAAAAATTTTCTTTAATATTGGTATATCCAAAAAATCTCCGTCAGCTAATTTAGCTTTCAATGCGGTGGTGGGTGAGCGATGGAATGATTTTCAATTATTTTTTACGGATGCTTCGAAATTAACCGACCTTAGTCACACTGGCGCTGCGGTCTATTACCAAAGCTCCAGAATTATATTACAATTTAAATGCCCTAAGGAGTCTTCTGTATTCACTGGTGAGTGTGTGGCTATATTGGAAGCTTGTCTTTTTATAGAGTCACACTACAATATTGGGAAAGCAGTTATTTTGACAGATTCCCTTAGCTGTTTGCAAGCTTTAATCCAAAATCCCTTTAAGAGTAAATTACACAGTTCTCTTATCTTAAAAATTAAAAAATCTTTATTGTCCTGCGCTAGTAATCAAAAGGATGTTCAGTTGGTTTGGATACCTAGCCATTGTGGCATTAAGGGTAACGAGTGTGTTGATGCTCTGGCTAAAGATGCTTGTTCGTCTTTATCGTCAGATCTCACGCACAATTCCTATCAGGGTTACGACCTATTGTCCCTTCCAAAACTGTATCTGCAATGTTCCTGGCAGGAGCAGTGGAATATGTCCAGCAAGAAGAAAGGCAGTTTTTTCTATGCAGTGCAACCGATCATAAAACCAAAACCTTGGTTCTTTGGTCACAAAAAAGTATCCAAAACAGTTATATCTGTTCTCTGTAGGATCCGCTTAGGTTTTTGTTGCACTCCCGTCTTTCTACACAAAATCCATATACGTGACTCCTCCCTCTGTGAGTGCGGATTGGAGGAGGGCACCCTGGACCACATATTTTTTAAATGCTCCAATAACATCCCTCCTCTAAATCTATAAGTCGTCTTCCTAAACTTAATATCCCTCTTCCAATTAATTTCGTCTCCCTCTTAACATACTCCTCTCCAGAACTCCTTGTGGCGCTAATGATTTTCATCCGCCACAATAATATAAAATTATGATCTATTTCCTTATATATTCTGTCTGTGTGGGTGTGGTATACGTATTAAGTGTTCTAACAATTTACAATATTTTATATGTATTTTTATCTTTTCGTACTAACCTCACAAGATCCACATTAAGCCCAACAATATCGTCGTAAACTTTTGAATATATAATTTTTTTTTTTTTTTTACAACAATGCACACTTGATTTCCATTTCACTCTAGACATTGGCAGAATGGTCGACATCGGCTTTGCTTGCCATAAGAAGAAATAGAATAGAATAGAATAGAGTAGTATATTCTTTGTACGCATTCTAGTCACAAGACTAAATTAGTCTTGTGTTCTAGTGCTCAATCACTCAACATCTATTTAGCGTCTTCGCACCGCTTCTTATAAAAAATACCGAAATGTAAGAATCCTAGATCTCGTGAAGAAGACATTAACCATGTTACATAAATAAAATTAAAAAGTTAGAACGCAAAATTCGTGACAAACAAATTACTGCTTCGGAAAGTGTATCAGACTTGGAAGAAGCTGTGTTTCAGCACGACGAGGATTTTAAAGCAGGTATTTACCTACCTACTTATTTATTTTACAGCGAAAACTATGTATTTTTTGTTGACATATCAATAAACCTCAACTAAAATTCACTCTTTATCTCGCTCGCACGATACTGCGCGTGGACTGAGTGAGAGCGGGACTGAGTGCGGTGCTGGGCGGCAGGGAGCGCCAATAGTTTAGGTAATTGCTTTTTACGGTGAAAATAATAGTAATTAAAAAAAACATAAGACCTAGTTCAGTTAGTATGCAAAGTTTCATGATCTAATTTGAAGTATTTTTTTGAATACCAGCGGTTTATTGTTCGGTTTGGAGGTAACTTTGGAATTTTTTTCTAACGAGAAAATTTTATGGGATCGTGTTTTCGGCAAACATAGTACTTAACATTAATCCTCAACTTTACCATATATTTATTTCAAAATTAAAGCTGCAGTATTTTCGACATAACTCTTCGCTAGGTGCCCTAGTTTTTGAGATATAAATGTGGCCAAGCTGGGGAGACTCTCCAGATCGGTCACCTATAAACCCTTAATCTTCTGAACCAGTGACCGACAAATTCTGATATTAGGCGACAAATTTCGAGTAATTAGCGACTAATTTTTTGTGTTATCAAAGTTAAAATCCCTGATGATGGCAAAGCAAGTGTCAGTCACACCAACTGGGCTCGGCGAGCGTCGCTGAGCGCGTACCTACTCTCTTTGAAGTTTTTGTGCATGCGACAAACGAGTACCTACTCGCCGGCGGTATGAATAGTAAGCGACCAACTATTAAGTATCTCTTTTACTTAAATTCCTGCAATTTGTAAGTTTCTTGGGCGAGAAAATCGTTGATAGCGAGTCGCTTCTTCGACGGCGGTGAAACGGGTGCCTTAGTGCTCATTTTGGTTACATAAGGTGGTCATTTTGGTTACATCCACTAGGTGGCGCTGTGTGTGTGTTGACATACGTATTTTGCCCTCTATAAACTTTAACGTACAAAAATAGAAAACGGTGTTATTGTAGTGTTTATTCACCATAATTGGTTAAAACAAGTCTACGAACAAGTCCAGAGTTGAAGTGAATCGAGTTTATTGCGTGTGAACTGTTTGAGTGTGTAATATAGACGGTGCTGTTTACGCCGTTAATTTAAACAATTGAACCTGTCAAGTGCTGTAAATCCTTATTTAGATACTTTTAAACAATCTTGAAATCAGTGTGTGTCGCATAAAAAGTCATTATCATTATCTCCTAAAAGTTTTGAGACTTCAATCGGTGATCTGCAAAATTTCGATTTTGCATTGTCATACCACGGCACCCATACAAATCAACGCCATCTGTGACTAATCATTAGAACTGCTAAAATCCCTCATTAGCGTGCTCATTTGGTTAATTTGCTAATAATCTAGGTGCAAGCGATACATCGATCGAGTGTTGTCGTCTTACTTCCTTCTGTCACCCGGCGGTAGGTGGCGCTGCATGTCGGCTGCCTAACACTGTAAACAAACCCACCGATTAATAATTAACACTTCATTCACCATGAACTGTGCTGGCTGTAATACACTTCTCGTAACCGGGGCTCGGCTTCTTAAATGTAAAATCTGCGTAGGCAGCTATCATTTTGAATGTCTAATGTTTGCCTTGTCAATTTGAAGCACTTACAAATGAATATAAAGCCGCTTGGAAATGCCCATCGTGCACCAATGTTACGCGCCGTCTGCGGTCTAACTTGCATACACCTGTACGGGCCGCACTAGTTCCTATACACGAAGATAGCATGAACATGTCGTGTGACGTCATAGAACATAGTCCTACCTCACCGTGCAACTCTAGTACCTCGACGATCCCAACTATTGAATCCGTCGCTCAAGGTACAGCGGACACATTCCAGTCATTTGCGAGTGAGCTACACATTACGTTGCAGGGATGGAGAAGCGACATAAATAATACGCTTGCAAGTTTCAAGGATGATATAAAAAGTACATTAAACGGCTGGCGCGACGAAATTAGTGTTGCCCAAATGCAAGAACAAGACGAGACTTAGCCAGTCTTGGTCTTGGTCTTGCGCCAATACACCTGGTCTTGGTCTTGGTCTTGGTCTTGCGCTCCCAGTCTTGGTCTTGGTCTTGGTCTTGCAGCAAGAGTCTTGCAAGTCTTGCAATTACCTATTAGTCTATTACTATTTATTAAAGTTTACTTTAAATCTTAGAAAAACGTATTAGAATTGGAACATTGTGAGCTTGAATTAACATAGCCATAGTAAAGATCAAGCAGATTAATAAATAACTGAAGATTTGATAAGAAATTCGAAAAATCAACTGACCTATATGTCGTTTTCCATGGAAGTAACTGTTTCTTATAAACATTTATGATTTATAAGCTTACATTTGCTAAAACATGTAAAAAAACAAATTAATTACAATAACTTGACTGTATTTTAAAGAACAATACTTATCTGTCTAGAAAGAGATTGAACCCTCAACTTATAAGAAATTTAATAAAAGAGTTTTTTAATTAAGTAATTAGTTTAAAACCATATAAGTAATCAATATTATAATATATACTTACTAGAATGAATTAATATGACATCTACTACCTATCCTTACCATTTTATCCTAATCATAATACTACTTGCGTGATCAGTATAATGTATTCATTTTCATTCTAAGCACTCTGAAACTTATTTATTCTTTGGAACACCTGTAGGTACTCTTAAAAAAATTCGAAATTATTTTGCATGAGTATACCTACGCCCTATGGCGGCAATCAAATAGTGTCACAAATGTTATGATTTCGGCGTGGCGGCAACGATTGTTTTAGATTTCAAAAGAAGCCGCCGGCGCGTGTATCATAACCATGTACTTCCGAAAAGCGGCAAATTTCTTTGAGAAGTAAGTACAAAACCTTTGATGCCGCATTATCAAAGTGCCGATGGTTAAAACATAACTATGCATGCACTCAGTTTGATTTTAATAGATATTTTTTTATTCGCTATGTTTATGGTATTAGTCGTAATGCGCATAGGTCCAGTTTTTCATATTCTTTGATACAGTTTTTTGCGTCTCATAGAATTCCTAAGCGTACCTACCTATACACCGAACTGTTACACCTAACTACTCAGTGAAATAGCGCTAAGTCCTAGCTGCAAGACGCAAGAGTCTTGCAGGCTATGTCTTGTTCTTGCTCAAGTCTTGCACGGTCAGTCTTGGTCTTGGTCTTGCTAAAAATACGCGGTCTTGTTCTTGGTCTTGGTCTTGCAAAAACGCAAGAACAAGACCAAGACTGCAAGACCAAGACTGAATTTGGGCAACACTAGACGAAATGGACACAAGTTTAAATAAATTTAATGTCGAGTTAAGATCTGCCCTGGGTGAAATTAGAGATGATATGAGCAAGCTTTGTACTGAACACAATACTTTGAAACAGAATGTATCTGACTTATCCCACGAAGTGACACAATTGCAAACTTCTGTGGAATTCCATTCGGGGGAACAGGTTGAACTCAAGAAACGTATGGATGAAATACGTCGACAAAGTTCAGAGCTATCTAACATATCTATTAGTCTCCTCGAGACCAAACTTGATAATCTCGAACAGCAAGCTAGACAGTGCAATGTGGAAATTTTAAACGTGCCTGAAACGCGCAGTGAAAACCTGATTCATATAATGGAGTCGATTGGTACTACTATTAACTTTCCCGTAACTCAAAGAGATATCATATCGATTCATAGAGTTCCACATGCTCACCAGCAAACAAACAGGCCAAAAAACGTAATTGTCAAATTATCGTTGCGTATACTGCGGGACAACTTGCTCGCTGCTTTTCGCAAGGTCAAAGACATAAAGTCTGACCAATTGGGTTTCGCATGTGCACAGGCGACTATTTACATGAACGAGCATCTGACGCTCAAGAAAAAACATTTATTTCGGAAGGTTAAAGATGTCGCCACATTGCGCCAGTTTAAGTACGTCTGGATTCGAAACGCCACTATTCTCGTGCGCGAACGGGATGGCGATGCTGCTTTTGCAATACATACAGCCGACGATATTCGGAAGATTAAAAGCAGTCCGCCAAACACCAATGGTGGTGTTTCCAACCCCGACAAACTTTAATTACATTGTGTTTCTCTATCTGCAATTTTCTCTTTCTTTCAATATTTTTTTAGCCTCTAATGTATTAATCTGTATTGTATTTGCTTCGATTAGTTGCTCTGTTGTGTGTTTATGCTGTGTTTCAAATTGCTTGTATTTGCCTACTAGACTATACGCCCGATGGTCTGTTTTTGTAGTTTTTGATGGTGACAAATATCTGATACATTTGAGGAAATGGGTAGATAAAATAAAAACCATAAATGCTATAAAATTATCATGCATTATAGTAACTCAGGTTTTTGCAGGATTGTCAGAACCGGGTCATGCTTTATATACGTACTTAAAAATGCATTCACGTAATATCACTCTGTTCGTTTCACTTGTAACATCCCCGGTTCTAACTTTTGGCAGCCTGCCCGATTGTATAATTTTAGATCAATATAATATAAATGTGTATAATGAACTTGGTTTTATGTGTGCTTTGTACTTGTTAGCGCGTTGCCTTAGCGGTACATTTTATAAACTATTACATGTATTTTTCAAACTATTTCTACCGCAACTAGCGGATATTATGCTATCTATTAAACCTGTTAGTAACCTGCTTACTGGGTTATATCTTAAATGCGTCTATTGCTGTATCGTCAGAGTTCAGTGCTGCTGTATGCCTGGTGTCATTTTTATTTTAATAATTGATAAACATTATTTTTGCTTAACTATTATACTCTTTATTGAGCATTACACGTATGAATGCCTGTTGCTTGAGCTTGTATTGCTGGTAATTCTTATGTTAGTGCACCTATTATCTAGTGACGAGCAATAAACATCTATCCATATACTACCAGAACTGTAGAGGCATCCGTACAAAATTGCACACGCTTTATACGAACATTCTGAATGGTAACCACGACATCATCGTACTCACGGAAACCTGGTTAATTCCGGAAATTGGCAATAGTGAGTTTATTGATCAACGCTATGTTGTGTACAGGTGTGATCGTGATCGTGTTGCTACAAAAAAACTAGATGGTGGCGGAGTGTTGGTGGCGTTTCTGCGAACACTTAAATCATCTGAACTTGATATTTCTGTTACTCCTACTAATGCACAATCTCGCAATCTTATCGAACACATCCTTATAGAAGTGCCAAGTGCACTACCGTCCAAGCGTCATGTCATCAGTGCCGCATACATACCTCCCAGAATGGCTACCTCTGTATATGAGCAACATTTTGAAATCCTGCAGCAGGTACTGGGTGATCGCAGTGTTGACTGTTTCTACATATTAGGCGACTATAATCTCCCAGAATTAACTTGGGTCACACTGGGCCAAACTGGAGCTCCTGTCGGCTGTGGGCTGGGAATGGGTGCTTCCATAACTTGTAGCCAGTTAAATAACTTAATGTCTTTACTCGATGCTTTACAATATAATGTAGTGGAAAATAATAATGGCAACATTCTTGACTTGCTTATATCCAACCACCCTTGTAAGGTATCGGCTGCGTCGTTTCCTCTGCTTCCAATCGACATGTATCACCCACCTTTTATTTGTGAAATAAGTCTAAATGTTCATGTTCAACCTATGAAAAAGCGACCGCTACAAAAGTACAACTTTTATAAATCAGATTATGATAAAATTAACCGCAAAATTCAGGATATTGACTGGACGGACCTTCTTGCCCCTTTGGGATCCGAAGAGGCACTTGGCACATTTTACAATAAGCTTGATGATATAATTAAACATCACACACCACTAGCAGCATCCAGGACTGCTGGTTATCCGGTCTGGTTTTCAAAAACATTAATTAGCACACTCAATAAAAAACAAAAGGCATGGGCTAAATGGAAGAAATTTGGCAACATTGCAGATTATGAAAAATTCTCTCAGCATAGAGCCTTTTTTAAGGAAAATTGTAATAAATGCTTCTCTAAATACATACAGTCGATTGAGGATAGTATACATAAAAATATTAAGGATTTCTGGATATACATTTCCAACCGCAAAGACAAACCCGGTATACCGGCAAAAGTTCAATATAAAAACGATGTATCCAACGACCCTCAATCGATTTGCAACATGTTCTCTGACTTCTTTTCTTCTATGTATGAACCTGCTTCATCTACACGCTCTCAATGGGAGTTACCTTCTGAAACAATGACTAACGACATCGTTGTTTCTAGCCTACACTTCAGGGAGGAATCGGTACTTGCTGAACTGAAATCCCTTGATCCATCTAAGGGACCAGGTCCTGATGGGCTTTCCGCGTTTTTTCTTAAAAATACTGCTACTTCCATGTGTAGGCCCCTAACTATAATCTACAATAAATGTATCACAGAAGGTGTGCGGGATACACATTTATGTGCTGGGTTGGTGAGGAATAAAACCAATGTTGAAGCTTGAAGCCTTCTTTAATCTTCTTGTAGTGTTCCTATTTCTTCAACTGCTGCCCGCTGACTGTGCCGATACCGTTTTTTGTTTTTGTTTTTGGGGAATGGCATCTCGCAGTTCAACCTATAGGAGGTTGTCGACTGCTTAACCGGGCTTTCCTGTGGATGCCTCAATAAATTAAGGCCTCCAGCCAGGCTTAAAACTAAGACTAAAAACTAAGCGACTACACGCTAAGGGCACCCCCTGTGGGGTACGGACCTCGGCTTAGGGCGTCGCTGGGAGAGGACAGCAATGGGACATGCTGGATCGGATTATTTGGGGGCAAATTTAGAATTACGGGCTCAGCTGCGCGGGCTGGCTCGAGCAAGGGTCGGGGTGGGTATGGACGGGGGCGTCGCGGTGGCCCTCGGCGGCGAGGGCGGAAGCACGGCGGTCTCGATTTGAGTTTCCGGATCGTGCTGGTGGCGGGATTACTCTCCTGGAGGAGAGTTATGGCGTCATCCGGGACGGTTAGGGCGTGCCTAGGACGGCGGATGCGACTTATGCGCGACGGTGTGTAGCGGGCGGCCGCCGCAATCAGGGGATTCGGGTGTTTGGAGGCAGATTCGAAGAAACGCTTGGCGAGGCGTTTCATGAACTGCTGGACGGTTGGGATTTTTAGATCAACGTGAAGAGACTCGTTGCGTACATAATAGGGTGCCCCCGTGACCTTTCTGAGGAAACGGTTCTGTAGGGTCTGCATCCTATGGAGCAAGTGTGGCTTAGCGTGCGCAAATACAACACAAGCATACGTCATGATGGGACGGATGACTGCGGTGTAGATGCGCAGCTTGCACTTAAGAGATAGTTTGCTACGCGCGGTCAGGATGAAATGAAGCCTGCCGAGAGCGCAAGCGGCACGCGAACGCGCCGTCTTGATGTGCTCTCTAAAGGTCAGGTGTTGATCTAAGATCACGCCAAGGTATTTGGCTTGCTTCTCCCAAGGGATCGGCTTGCCATACATGGTGATCGGGCTAGGAGGTGCGGAAGCGCGGAGTCGCGGTCGCGTGAAAAGGACGGCCTGACTCTTATCGGGATTGACCTCAATCCTCCACTTCCGGAACCAGACGCCTAAAGCGTTTGCGGAGTTTTGGAGAGTTCTGGCGATAGAGTTCTGGCACCGCCCTGTGTAGTAGATAGCTGTGTCATCGGCGAAAAGCGCCAAATGAGTCTTGCTACATTTGGGGATGTCGCTCGTGAAGAGCGAGAAGATGAGGGGAGAGATCACCGAGCCCTGAGGGACACCGGCGCGTAAGGGGTGAGGGGAGGAGAGTGTACCCTCAATGCGATAGCGAAAGGTGCGGTTCGACAAAAAGTCTCGTAAGATGAGCACGAGACGGTCAGGCACCCCGAGTTGGTACAGCTTATATATTAAGCCGTTGTGCCAGACCTTGTCGAACGCTTTCGCTATGTCGAAGAACAACATGCCTGTCGTTGCCTTGCGCTGGAAGCCAGCGCTTAGGTGCTCAACGATTCGATGAACTTGCTGGATGCAAGAGTGATGGGTCCTGAAACCAAACTGTTCACTAGGGATAAGGCTCTTAGCCTCGACAAAATCTTTGAGACGTTTATAAATAAGCCTCTCGTATATTTTGCCGAGGACATTGAGGAGACTAATGGGGCGGTAACTAGCGGGCTCAGACTTGGGCTTGCCTGGCTTGGGGATACCGATGACGGTGGCCTCTTTCCACGTCTGCGGAAAGATGTTGTTGCTGAGAGCACCATTGAAGATGGCGGTCATTAGCATTATCAGGGGGGCGGGGAGGAGTTTGAAAACCTTATTGGTGATACCGTCCGAGCCAGGGGCCTTCCGATCCTGTAGCCCTTTAATGATGTCGTGCACCTCGTCTGGAGTGACGGGAGGCAACGGATCATCAGGGTCTTCCACAGGGGGAAGAGCAGCCCTGCGTTCGACTTCGGCGTCGACCTTGGCAAGGTGCGCTTGGTCAGCTGGTTGGGAGCTAGGAGAACATTGAGACTCCAGGCTGTCGGCTAGGCATTCTGCCTTTTCGGGATTATCGAATGCGATGCTCTTGTCAGGGCGAATGAGGGGGGGCATTGAAGCCTCCCCAGTGGAGGTACGCATTTTGCGTTGGAGTTGCCAGAAGGCCAGATGGTTGGGCTCGAGCTCGCTGAGCATCTTGTCCCAGCCCTCGGAACGCCACTCCGTTATACGTTTCTTTACAGCACGCTGTAAATGTCGCATGTGGGCTTTGTTCGCGTCGCAGGGAAAGGAGTCGTAGGCACGAATGGCCGCGTTCTTCTCGGTTATCAGTTCACGTACGTCAATCGGTAACTTCCAGCGATGATCATCCATCGCCGGAACCTCCCGCGAACAATCCGTCAAAACGGATTGAACGTGTTCTGTAAACGAGTCGATCGCACCCGTCGTGTCTTCGACTGACACTATGTGGTCGGGGATTTTATCCAAGTGAGGCGACGTGGTGGATTTCAGCTGTTCGCTTACTTTCTTCCAGTCGGTTATCACTTTGGTTCGAGGGGGCTGGTTAGGATCGAGCGGGCCCGAATAAGGGGCGAAGAGCATGGTAATTGGGCGGTGATCCGAGTTGAGCTCGTGGTGCGTCTCAATAGAGTGCAAACGAAGGTTTACATTCTTGAGTAGCGCAACATCGAGCACGTCTGGAAGCTGGCTGGGAACGCCAGGGTAGTGGGTTGGGTTCATCGGAGCGATGACATCGAAGTTGAGGGAGGCACCTAGGTTGAACAGTATCCTACCTCTGGTGGAGGTCGTGTTGCTGTTCCAGGCGGGATGCTTGGCATTGAGATCCCCCGCCAAGATGACGGAGTCACTCAGTCCGAAGAGGACAGTTAGGTCCTTGGTGATCGCGGTGGGATCCTCCGCACCATTAGCAGGCGGGAAGTAGGCAGAGATGATGGTGATTGGTTGATGACCAGTCATGCCGAGCCGACAGATTGAGACCTCAAGATGAGAGACTAGTGGAGGAGGGTCCATAGGACTACAGTAAAGAGACCTTTTGTAGTATATAAGGGTGCCACCCTTGTGGCAGCGGGACCTGTCATTGCGAACTATGTCATAGTTGGCGATTTTCGGGTCCCGCTGATGGGGCTTCAGGAAGGTCTCTTGAATGAGCATAATGTCAAGCTGATGATCACGCAGAAAGGTGGCGATCTCATCGCGTTGACCGGTAATTGCATTGGCGTTGAAGACGCCTAGTTTAAGGGAGCGGGGTTTGAGGGATCTAATCTTTTGTAAATTCATAATGGAATTTAAAAAGTTAGATTTTCGAGAGCTTGCGATACCTCAGGGTATGCATTGAATATCTCAAGGAGACGAAGAGCGTTTCCTTGAGCGGCACGGATTTCCTTCACCATGGCGTTGGCCGCCGGGGTGTAGAAAACAGCGAATACGCTGAGAAGCACCTGTGGGTTTGAAGGCTGATGGCCTGAGGAAGGGGACCTGTTTGCTGCCGTGGGAACCGGCGCAGCTTTGGGAGCGGCGGTGGCCACAGGAGCCAATGGGGCTGCTGCCGGGACCGGCGTGGCAGTGGCCAATGGCGCAGGGATGGGTTGAGAGGGCGGCACCGAGGCCGAAGCTGCCTTAAAGTTGACCCATGGGGAGGGTCTCTGAGGAGCGAGGCGCTCGGGCAACTGAGCAGAGGGGAGCTTTACGCTCGGGCTTTCCCTTTGCTGGCGCTCGCTGGCACGCTTCGCCAGCTTGGCCGAGGAGGATTTAGGGGCTTTACTGCATCCCCGGTAGTTAGCTGGGTGACCAGCTTGCCCGCAGAGCACACAACTTGGAGGTTCTGTGCAGAGAGTCCTGTCCTTGGGGCGAGGGCAGTCCGCAGTGCCATGCCCGCCCAGACACTTAACGCATCTGGGAGTTGCGTAGCAGTGCGACTGGGAGTGGCCGTATAATTGGCAACGGTGGCACTGGCCAACGATATTGGATTTCCTGGGCTTCTCAATAGAGATGCCCGACAGTGAGCACACCGACTTCACTTTGAAGATCGGGTGATGACCCTCAACGGGGTCGCAGATCACCAGGACCATGTCATATACAAGGCCCTGTTTCGCCCGGTGAAGGCGGTGGACAGCAGACACTGGGATACCCTTGGAGATCAGGTCTGCCTTGATCTCTTCGGTGGCGATCTCCTTCGGGATACGCCTGATGACTACCCTCGTCGGAGTTTCCTCCGGGAGGGAGAATGTGTGAAAGGAGTACTTCCTTTCACGAAGAATTCGGACAAGGTCCCTGTAGTCCGAGGACGAGGGGACAGTAACCTTGATGCCCTGCTGGGTAGATCGGGCATTGGTGTATTGGATCTTGCGATCCACACAAACTTTGGAGATTTCTGTCCACTTGGACTTATCTTGGATGTATAAGGGGGGCGGGGGACGCACCTTCCTCTTTGAGTCCGTTGGGATAGGACTGGCTGAGGTGGGTGATCGGGTGGGTGCCGAGCCGGAAGTAGAGGAAGGGGCAGGGGCAGGGGCGCAGGCAGGGGCGCAGTCAGGGGCGGAGGGGATGGCTGCCGCCAGAGGCTTTTTGGCCTCAAATTCGGCTCAGCAACAATTTATGGTCCACCTTGTCAAAGGCCTTCTGAAAGTCCGTGTACACTGCGTCAACCTGTATACGATTGTCGATGTTATTAAATAGGTCACTAGTAAATTCCAATAAATTAGTTGTCGTGGATCGCTTTTTCACAAAACCATGTTGTTGCTGTATAATAGTATTATGAAGGACAGGGTACACTTCGTTATGTATCAGCCTCTCAAAAATCTTCGACAAGACAGACAAAATAGAAATAGGTCGGTACTGCTCGACACAACGCTTCGATCCACTTTTGTGTACAGGTGTGATATTAGCCTGCTTCCACACCGTTGGCATAACACCTTCTGTGCGGGACAGTGACAGACAAACAGTTATATGTATAGTATAGTTATAGTGTTCACATAGTAAGTTAAGATGTCTTGTAAATAGTACTTCATGTTTCTTTATATTTTGTATTTTTGTTAAATAGATCTTAGTTTATAGAATGTAAAAATATATGCTTTACCATAGTTTTATAGATAATAGAGAGAGAAAAACGCAAATAATGTCACGCGGCTCTCATTAAGGTAAAGTTTCGTCGTATTTAAGCTAACTGTGCCGAAATCGACTCTATTCTGATTGGCTAAATATTCCCGTGCTCTGATTGGCTGACCAATCAGACTGCCCACATTTCATTAGCCATTTTAGTATAAATATCTGGAGGGATTTCGGTATCGGCACTCCCCCCGACCCTTGCTCGAAGAAGCGCCAGCCCGCGCCGAAGCTGAGCCTGTAGCTTTAAATTCCCCAGATTAATAATAGTTATCCAATTTTGATCCAGCCTGTCCCAAACTTGCTGTCCCCCCAGTGACGCCCTAAGCCGAGGTTCGTACCCCACAGGGGGTGCCCTTAGCGCGCAGTCACTTAGTATTTATAAGTAACACGCCCCTGGCTGGAGGCTTTGAGTTAGCTTAAGGCAGCCACAGGATTGACCGGTTAAGTAGTCACGGCCACTCTTGGCCAACTACGAGATGCCATAGTTAGGAAAAAAAAAAAAAAAAAAAAAAGGTATCGGCACACCGACATTCCGACCCCGCCGCCGAGGTCCAGCGCGAAAACCCCGAGTTAATAATTCCCCCCGACCCTTGCTCGAAGAAGCGCCAGCCCGCGCCGAAGCTGAGCCTGTAGCTTTAAATTCCCCAGATTAATAATAATTATCCAATTTGATCCAGCCTGTCCCAACTTGCTGTCCCCCCAGTGACGCCCTAAGCCGAGGTTCGTACCCCACAGGGGGTGCCCTTAGCGCGCAGTCACTTAGTATTTATAAGTAACACGCCCCTGGCTGGAGGCTTTGAGTTATTAGCTTAAGGCAGCCACAGGATTGACCGGTTAAGTAGTCACGGCCACTCTTGGCCAACTACGAGATGCCATAGTTAGGAAAAAAAAAAAAAAAAAAAAAAAGGTATCGGCACTCATTCCCTCGCTCGACTCCGCTGTGGACGGTCGTGCCGCTGACGCATCCCGCTCGCTGCACCGCTGACTCACCGCTGACTCACCGCCATCGAAGCTCGCTCGTGACGCCACGTCACGCTCCGACTCCAGTAGTCTCTGACTGCACCCTTTATCAATTATTGCCTTTTTCAAGGCGATCGTTGACAAATTGTTTCTTTGACGTCGTCCGTCTCATAAACGTTCGGCGTGTCTCCTTGACCCCCTCAGGGAAAAAACCACAGTTTCGTGGTCCTTGACGGATACCTCACGGTGACAACCAAGTCAAGGGGGTGTTGACCCAACACACCCGCTGAGCCCCTTCAGGGTAAAGCAGTCAATTGGACGGGTCCCAGAGTTAACCGGCCTTGGGGGGTCTCCTAGTCGGCTCTGGTGACAGTTTTCCTTCCACAGTTACTCACCTAGTGTCTTTAGGGTGTGTCTACACCCTTCGCACTAGACTGGTCAGGGCCCTGTCGCACATTAAGATTGGCGACAGGTTTCAGCTCTAGGGCTCACCAGTAGGTACACACCTCCCTGTCTGCACCCGACAGGGAGGGCCACACATCCCCGGGCCCATCCACCCGGGGAGTAGGAGTAGGATCATTAGGTCCCCTTACTGTCTTATTTTCTTTTTTCCCTTTTGCTACGATGTCTGACGCAGACATCGTAGCTTTTGCAAGAGAGGTCCTTTTTAAGGACCCCGATTTCTTGCTGAAATACGGGAAGGCTTGGCGTAGTCGCCACGTCGACCCAAGCGAGGCTCTCGAGAGCCCGCTTTCCCCCCCTGTAGCAGACAGGGGCACCCCTCCTACGGCGGTTTCGTTGCCGTCCGTAGTCTCCCCCCAGCCCGAGGTGATGGACACCTCCACCCCTCCTTCGGACTCAGAGTCCGAAGACGCCATCTCCCTCACTTCCTCCTCCTCCTCCTCAGACGACTATCAAGTCGTCGGAAAGGGAGGGAAGAGGAAGAAGAGCGCCTCCTCAAAGGCCGGTAAGGCCAAAAAGCCTCTGGCGGCAGCCATCCCCGCCGCCCCTGCCCCCACCTCCTCCTCTGCCTCTGTCCCCACGGCACCCATCCCAGCCAGTCCGTCCCAAGCCGGTAAGCCTGTATCTGCTACCCCTGCCTCCGCGGCAAATAGCGCCCCCTCATCCTCCTCCCAGGATGCCCCCCCCGCCCTGACTCCAGCTTCTTCTGCCCCCAAGAAGCTGGCACCCCCCCCGCCTGTGTTCATTCAGGACAAGGCAAAGTGGACAGATGTGTCCCAATGGTGCACCGAGCAAAAGATCGGTTTCACCAACGCCCGCTCTACCCAGCAGGGTATCAAAGTGAGCATCCCTACGTCCAAGGACTATAGGGAGCTCACCAGGCTCCTTCGGGCGAGAGGTGTGTCCTTCCACACCTACACTCTTCCCGAGGAGCGCCAGACCCGAGTGGTAATTCGTAGGATTCCTAAAGAAATCCCTACTGACGCCATCAAGGCCGACTTAGAGGCCCAAAATATCCCTGTTTCGGAGGTCCACCGAATGCACCGCGCCAGAGGCGGCCATGCATTCGACATGGTCCTCGTCGTCTGTCCCCCAACTGAAGGGCACCACCCGATCTTTGGTGTAAAAACCATATGCCACCTCGTGGGCTTTGAGATCCAGAAGCCCAATAAATATGGCTTCATCGGTCAGTGTCACCGATGCCACCTATACGGCCACGCGCAGAAGAACTGCCACGCTAAACCCAGGTGCGTCAAGTGCCTGGGCGAGCACGGCACTTCTGACTGCCCCCGCCCTAAAGACCGTACCCTCTGCACCGAGCCACCTAGCTGTGTGCTATGTGGTGAGTCAGGTCACCCGGCAAATTACCGGGGCTGCCCTAAAGCCCCGAAATTATCCCCCAAACTGGCCAAGCGCGCAGTCGCCCGCCAGCAAAGGGAAGCCCCCGCCCCTTCGACCCAAATGCCAGAACGGCTAAGCCCTCAAAGGCCTAGCCCCTGGACGGCCCTTAACCACCAAAGGGCTTTCCCGGCCCTGGCCAAAACCAGCCCCCCACCTCCATCCATCCCAGCGCTGATGGACCCCCGCAACCGCGCCGCCGCGCCCGCCCCCACCCTCCCCCCGAGACCGGTGCAAGCGCCTAAAACCGCCCCTGCAGCCGGTAATGCACCCCCCCACTCGCCGACTACGGTTGGCCCTAACCCCCTTGACCCCTTCAATATTATTTCGGGCACCTTCACGGCCTTCCTCACCCCACGCGCCAGGAAAATGGCAAGCGAATTAGTCGCTGCCAGAAATGCCGGCAACCTTCTGCAGATTCTGGAGATATATAACTCATATCCCGAGATCACGCAAGCCTTATCCTCCTTCGCCAACCTTCCCAACCCCCACTATGGATAAAGAAGCCAAAGGGAGAACTAAGCCCCGATCCCTTAAATTAGGCTACTTCAATGCCAATGGCATTCGCGATCAACGCGATGAGATCGCCGAGTTCCTCCGTGATCATCAAATTGATATTCTCCTTATACAGGAATCCTTCCTCAAGCCCAACGTCCGTAACCCGTCAATCGCTAACTACTGCGTAGTTCGCAACGACAGGTCTCGGTGTCACAAGGGTGGCACCCTCATATACTATAGAAAGGTTCTTCACTGCATCCCTATGGACCCTCCCCCCCTATCCAAATTAGAAGTGTCTGTATGCCGGCTAGGCATGTCAGGCCACCAACCGATCACCCTAGTATCGGCCTATGTTCCCCCCCAAACCTCGTCAGAAAATCCCCAGTCGATTTCTGACGACCTCTCTGCCCTCTTCGGCCTGAGTGATTCCGTTATCATAGCGGGCGACCTCAACGCCAAACACCCTGCCTGGAACAGCAACACCACCTCAACCAGAGGAAGACAACTGTTCGGGCTCTGCCCCATACTAAACTTCGATGTCATCGCCCCGATGACTCCAACCCATTTTCCCCACGACCCCAACCATACCGCCGACGTCCTCGACATAGCGCTTCTGAAGAATATCAACCTACGGTTGGATTCTATAGAGGCGGTACAAGAGCTCTCCTCTGACCACCGACCAGTGGTCATGAAACTGGCCCCCCGTGTCGGTCTCCATGACCCCACTCAACCCCCTCTCACCAAAATAGTCACAGATTGGAGGAAAGTAAGCAATAGCCTGAAATCCACTTCTTCCCAACACCTGGACTCCATCCCTGATCAGTTCGACTCTGTCGCAGACACGACGGCCGCGATCGACTCGCTCACTGAGCACGTACAATCAGTCCTGAACGACTGTTCAAAGGTAACTCCAGCGGACGATGACCGTCGCTGGAGATTGCCGGACGATGTGCGTGAACTGTTGCGCGAGAAGAACGCGGCTGTCCGTGCATACAGCAACTTCCCCTGCCTTGCGAACAAAGCCCATATGCGCCATTTACAGCGAGCTGTAAAGACACGCCTAGCGGAGCTGCGTACCGCTGGCTGGGACAGGATGCTAAGCGACCTAGAGCCCACTCATCAGGCCTTCTGGGAACTTCAAAGGAAACTAAAGTCCAATGAAGTAGTCTCCATGCCCCCCCTACTCCGCCCTGACAAGACCATCGCCTTCGACGATGCTGACAAGGCTGAATGCCTAGCCAACAGCCTCGAGGCTCAATGCTCTCCCAGCTCTCAACCAGTAGACCAAGCTCACTTGTCAAAAGTCGACGCTGAAGTCGAACGTAGAGCCTCCCTTCCCCCCGTCGAAAACCCTGACTATCCTCTGCCTCCCGTCACTCCAGACGAAGTGCATGATATCATCAAGGGTTTAAAGCCCCGTAAAGCTCCCGGCTCAGACGGCATCACAAACAGGGTAATTCAACTATTCCCTGCCCACCTCATAATGCTACTGACCACCATCTTCAATGGTGCCATGAGCAACAACATCTTCCCAGATGCATGGAAAAAGGCCACTGTCATCGGCATCCCCAAGCCTGGAAAGCCCAAATCCGAGCCCTCGAGCTACCGCCCCATCAGTCTGCTCAATGTCCTCGGCAAAGTCTATGAGAAACTTATTTATAAGCGTCTCAGAGACTATGCCGAAACAAAAGGCCTCATCCCAAACGAACAGTTTGGTTTTCGAACCCAGCACTCTTGTGTGCATCAGGCCCACCGCATCATCGAACACATAAGCGCTGGCTTCCAGCGTGGCATGATGACGGGTGTTATATACTTCGACATAGCGAAAGCGTTCGACAGAGTCTGGCACAACGGCTTATTATATAAGCTCTACCAACTCGGTGTGCCGGACCGTCTCGTACTCATCTTACGAGACTTCTTGTCGAACCGCACCTTCCGCTATCGCATCGAAGGAGCACTATCCTCCCCCCACCCTATCCGCGCAGGCGTCCCCCAGGGCTCTGTGCTTGCCCCCCTCATCTTCACGCTGTTCACTAGCGACATACCCAGGAGCAAAAAGGCACAGTTGGCTCTGTTCGCAGACGACACGGCCATTTACTGCTCGGGTACCAAACAAGCCTCGATCTCTCTCACTCTCCAAAGAGCGGTCACCAAACTTGGCGACTGGTTCAGGAAGTGGAGAATTGAAGTGAATCCCGACAAAAGTCAAGCGGTTCTTTATTCAAAACCGCGCCATAGGCCCACCCCCCCCCGACCAATCTCCATGTTCGGTAAGCCTATCCCTTGGGAGAAGCGAGCCAAATATCTAGGTGTGATTCTCGATGAGCACCTCACCTTCGCAGAGCACATAAAGAAGGTTCGTTCGCGCGCCGCTTTCGCTCTCGGTAGACTCCACTCGATAATGAATGCAAAAAGCAAGTTGTCACTAAAGTGCAAGTTGCGCATTTACACGGCGTGCATACGTCCTATTATGACGTACGCCTGTGCAGTCTTTGCTCACGCGAAACCCCACCACATCCATAGGATGCAGACCCTACAGAACCGTGCCCTCCGAATGATCACGGGATCCCCCTTTTATGTCCGGAACGAGATCCTCCATCTCGATCTCAAAATCCCCACCATCCTCCAGTTCATGAAACGCAACTCCAAGCGTTTCTTTGATACCGCCGCCAAACATCGCAACCCCCTAGTTGTCGCGGCCGCTAAATATACCCCCTCCAATATTAGTAAAGTCCGCCGTCCGAGGCACACACTATTAGTCCCAGACGACCCTATTACTCTCCTCCAGGAAAGCAATAGGGCTTCTAGTACAATACACAGACACAAAAAACCGACATTCCGACCCCGCCGCCGAGGTCCAGCGCGAAAACCCCGAGTTAATAATTCCCCCCGACCCTTGCTCGAAGAAGCGCCAGCCCGCGCCGAAGCTGAGCCTGTAGTTTTAAATTCCCCAGTTAATAATAATTATCCAATTTGATCCAGCCTGTCCCAACTTGCTGTCCCCCCAGTGACGCCCTAAGCCGAGGTTCGTACCCCACAGGGGGTGCCCTTAGCGCGCAGTCACTTAGTATTTGTAAGTAACACGCCCCTGGCTGGAGGCTTTGAGTTATTAGCTTAAGGCAGCCACAGGATTGACCGGTTAAGTAGTCACGGCCACTCTTGGCCAACTACGAGATGCCATAGTTAGGAAAAAAAAAAAAAAAAAAAACGGTATCGGCACAAGCAAGTCATCGGTGATTCCCTCGCTCGACTCCGCTGTGGACGGTCGTGCCGCTGACGCATCCCGCTCGCTGCACCGCTGACTCACCGCTGACTCACCGCCATCGAAGCTCGCTCGTGACGCCACGTCACGCTCCGACTCCAGTAGTCTCTGACTGCACCCTTTATCAATTATTGCCTTTTTCAAGGCGATCGCTGACAAATTGTTTCTTTGACGTCGTCCGTCTCATAAACGTTCGGCGTGTCTCCTTGACCCCCTCAGGGAAAAAACCACAGTTTCGTGGTCCTTGACGGATACCTCACGGTGACAACCAAGTCAAGGGGGTGTTGACCCAACACACCCGCTGAGCCCCTTCAGGGTAAGGCAGTCAATTGGACGGGTCCCAGAGTTAACCGGCCTTGGGGGGTCTCCTAGTCGGCTCTGGTGACAGTTTTGCTTCCACAGCCACACACCTAGTGTCTTTAGGGTGTGTCTACACCCTTCGCGCTAGACCGGTCAGGGCCCTGTCGCACATTAAGATTGGCGACAGGTTTCAGCTCTAGGGCTCACCAGTAGGTACACACCTCCCTGTCTGCACCCGACAGGGAGGGCCACACATCCCCGGGCCCATCCACCCGGGGAGTAGGAGTAGGATCATTAGGTCCCCTTATTTTTTCCTAATTTTCTTTTTAAATTCCCTTTTGCTACGATGTCTGACGCAGACATCGTAGCTTTTGCAAGAGAGGTCCTTTTTAAGGACCCCGATTTCTTGCTGAAATACGGGAAGGCTTGGCGTAGTCGCCACGTCGACCCAAGCGAGGCTCTCGAGAGCCCGCTTTCCCCCCCTGTAGCAGACAGGGGCACCCCTCCTACGGCGGTTTCGATGCCGTCCGTAGTCTCCCCCCAGCCCGAGGTGATGGACACCTCCACCCCTCCTTCGGACTCAGAGTCCGAAGACGCCATCTCTCTCACTTCCTCCTCCTCCTCCTCAGACGACTATCAAGTCGTCGGAAAGGGAGGGAAGAGGAAGAAGAGCGCCTCCTCAAAGGCCGGTAAGGCCAAAAAGCCTCTGGCGGCAGCCATCCCCGCCGCCCCTGCCCCCACCTCCTCCTCTGCCTCTGTCCCCACGGCACCCATCCCAGCCAGTCCGTCCCAAGCCGGTAAGCCTGTATCTGCTACCCCTGCCTCCGCGGCAAATAGCGCCCCCTCATCCTCCTCCCAGGATGCCCCCCCCGCCCTGACTCCAGCTTCTTCTGCCCCCAAGAAGCTGGCACCCCCCCCGCCTGTGTTCATTCAGGACAAGGCAAAGTGGACAGATGTGTCCCAATGGTGCACCGAGCAAAAGATCGGTTTCACCAACGCCCGCTCTACCCAGCAGGGTATCAAAGTGAGCATCCCTACGTCCAAGGACTATAGGGAGCTCACCAGGCTCCTTCGGGCGAGAGGTGTGTCCTTCCACACCTACACTCTTCCCGAAGAGCGCCAGACCCGAGTGGTAATTCGTAGGATTCCTAAGGAAATCCCTACTGACGCCATCAAGGCCGACTTGGAGGCCCAAAATATCCCTGTTTCGGAGGTCCACCGAATGCACCGCGCCAGAGGCGGCCATGCATTCGACATGGTCCTCGTTGTCTGTCCCCCAACTGAAGGGCATCACCCCATCTTTGGTGTAAAAACCATTTGTCATCTCGTGGGCTTCGAAATCCAGAAGCCCAACAAATATGGCTTCATCGGCCAATGTCACCGATGCCAGCTATACGGCCACGCGCAGAAGAACTGCCACGCCAAACCCAGGTGCGTCAAGTGCCTGGGTGAGCACGGCACTTCTGACTGCCCCCGTCCTAAAGACCGCACCCTCTGCACCGAGCCACCTAGCTGTGTGCTATGTGGTGAGTCAGGACACCCGGCAAATTACCGGGGCTGCCCCAAAGCCCCGAAATTATCCCCCAAACTGGCCAAGCGCGCAGTCGCCCGCCAGCAAAGGGAAGCCCCCGCCCCTTCGACCCAAATGCCAGAACGGCTAAGCCCTCAAAGGCCTAGCCCCTGGACGGCCCTGAACCATCAAAGGGCTTTCCCGGCCCTGGCCAAAACCAGCCCCCCTCCCCCATCCATCCCAGCGCTGATGGACCCCCGCAACCGCGCCGCCGCGCCCGCCCCCACCCTCCCCCCGAGACCGGTGCAAGCGCCTAAAACCGCCCCTGCAGCCGGTAATGCACCCCCCCACTCGCCGACTACGGTTGGCCCCAACCCCCTCGACCCCTTCAATATTATTTCGGGCACCTTCACGGCCTTCCTCACCCCACGCGCCAGGAAAATGGCAAGCGAATTAGTCGCTGCCAGAAATGCCGGCAACCTTCTGCAGATTCTGGAGATATATAACTCATATCCCGAGATCACGCAAGCCTTATCCTCCTTCGCCAACCTTCCCAACCCCCACTATGGATAAAGAAGCCAAAGGGAGAACTAAGCCCCGATCCCTTAAATTAGGCTACTTCAATGCCAATGGCATTCGCGATCAACGCGATGAGATCGCCGAGTTCCTCCGTGATCATCAAATTGATATTCTCCTTATACAGGAATCCTTCCTCAAGCCCAACGTCCGTAACCCGTCAATCGCTAACTACTGCGTAGTTCGTAACGACAGGTCTCGGTGTCACAAGGGTGGCACCCTCATATACTATAGAAAGGTTCTTCACTGCATCCCTATGGACCCTCCCCCCCTATCCAAATTAGAAGTGTCTGTATGCCGGTTAGGCATGTCAGGACACCAACCGATCACCCTAGTATCGGCCTATGTTCCCCCCCAAACCTCGTCAGAAAATCCCCAGTCGATTTCTGACGACCTCTCTGCCCTCTTCGGCCTGAGCGATTCCGTTATCATAGCGGGCGACCTCAACGCCAAACACCCTGCCTGGAACAGCAACACCACCTCAGCCAGAGGGAGACAGCTGTTCGGTCTCTGCCCCATACTAAATTTCGATGTCATCGCCCCGATGACTCCAACCCATTTTCCCCACGACCCCAACCATACCGCCGACGTCCTCGACATAGCGCTTCTGAAGAATATCAACCTACGGTTGGATTCTATAGAGGCGGTACAAGAGCTCTCCTCTGACCACCGACCAGTGGTCATGAAACTGGCCCCCCGTGTCGGTCTCCATGACCCCACTCAACCCCCTCTCACCAAAATAGTCACAGATTGGAGGAAAGTAAGCAATAGCCTGAAATCCACTTCTTCCCAACACCTGGACTCCATCCCTGATCAGTTCGACTCTGTCGCAGACACGACGGCCGCGATCGACTCGCTCACTGAGCACGTACAATCAGTCCTGAACGACTGTTCAAAGGTAACTCCAGCGGACGATGACCGTCGCTGGAGATTGCCGGACGATGTGCGTGAACTGTTGCGCGAGAAGAACGCGGCTGTCCGTGCATACAGCAACTTCCCCTGCCTTGCGAACAAAGCCCATATGCGCCATTTACAGCGAGCTGTAAAGACACGCCTAGCGGAGCTGCGTACCGCTGGCTGGGACAGGATGCTAAGCGACCTAGAGCCCACTCATCAGGCCTTCTGGGAACTTCAAAGGAAACTAAAGTCCAATGAAGTAGTCTCCATGCCCCCCCTACTCCGCCCTGACAAGACCATCGCCTTCGACGATGCTGACAAGGCTGAATGCCTAGCCAACAGCCTCGAGGCTCAATGCTCTCCCAGCTCTCAACCAGTAGACCAAGCTCACTTGTCAAAAGTCGACGCTGAAGTCGAACGTAGAGCCTCCCTTTCCCCCGTCGAAAACCCTGACTATCCTCTGCCTCCCGTCACTCCAGACGAAGTGCATGATATCATCAAGGGTTTAAAGCCCCGTAAAGCTCCCGGCTCAGACGGCATCACAAACAGGGTAATACAACTATTCCCTGCCCACCTCATAATGCTACTGACCACCATCTTCAATGGTGCCATGAGCAATAACATCTTCCCAGATGCATGGAAAAAGGCCACTGTCATCGGCATCCCCAAGCCTGGAAAGCCCAAATCTGAGCCCTCGAGCTACCGCCCCATCAGTCTGCTCAATGTCCTCGGCAAAGTCTATGAGAAACTTATTTATAAGCGTCTCAGAGACTATGCCGAAACAAAAGGCCTCATCCCAAACGAACAGTTTGGTTTTCGAACCCAGCACTCTTGTGTGCATCAGGCCCACCGCATCATCGAACACATAAGCGCTGGCTTCCAGCGTGGCATGATGACGGGTGTTATATACTTCGACATAGCGAAAGCGTTCGACAGAGTCTGGCACAACGGCTTATTATATAAGCTCTACCAACTCGGTGTGCCGGACCGTCTCGTACTCATCTTACGAGACTTCTTGTCGAACCGCACCTTCCGCTATCGCATCGAAGGAGCACTATCCTCCCCCCACCCTATCCGCGCAGGCGTCCCCCAGGGCTCTGTGCTTGCCCCCCTCATCTTCACGCTGTTCACCAGCGACATACCCAGGAGCAAAAAGGCACAGTTGGCTCTGTTCGCAGACGACACGGCCATTTATTGCTCCGGCACCAAACAAGCCTCGATTTCTCTCACTCTCCAAAGAGCGGTCACCAAACTTGGCGACTGGTTCAGGAAGTGGAGAATTGAAGTGAATCCCGACAAAAGTCAAGCGGTTCTTTATTCAAAACCGCGCCATAGGCCCACCCCCCCCCCGACCAATCTCCATGTTCGGTAAGCCTATCCCTTGGGAGAAGCGAGCCAAATATCTAGGTGTGATTCTCGATGAGCACCTCACCTTCGCAGAGCACATAAAGAAGGTTCGTTCGCGCGCCGCTTTCGCTCTCGGTAGACTCCACTCGATAATGAATGCAAAAAGCAAGTTGTCACTAAAGTGCAAGTTGCGCATTTACACGGCGTGCATACGTCCTATTATGACGTACGCCTGTGCAGTCTTTGCTCACGCGAAACCCCACCACATCCATAGGATGCAGACCCTACAGAACCGTGCCCTCCGAATGATCACGGGATCCCCCTTTTATGTCCGGAACGAGATCCTCCATCTCGATCTCAAAATCCCCACCATCCTCCAGTTCATGAAACGCAACTCCAAGCGTTTCTTTGATACCGCCGCCAAACATCGCAACCCCCTAGTTGTCGCGGCCGCTAAATATACCCCCTCCAATATTAGTAAAGTCCGCCGTCCGAGGCACACACTATTAGACCCAGACGACCCTATTACTCTCCTCCAGGAAAGCAATAGGGCTACTAGTACAGTACACAAACATAAAAAACCGACATTCCGACCCCGCCGCCGAGGTCCATCGCGAAAACCCCGAGTTAATAAATCCCCCCGACCCTTGCTCGAAGAAGCGCCAGCCCGCGCCGAAGCTGAGCCTGTAGCTTTAAATTCCCCAGATTAATAATAATTACCCAAGTTTGATCCAGCCTGTCCCAACTTGCTGTCCCCCCAGTGACGCCCTAAGCCGAGGTTCGTACCCCACAGGGGGTGCCCTTAGCGCGCAGTCACTTAGTTTTTGTAAGTAACACGCCCCTGGCTGGAGGCTTTGAGTTATTAGCTTAAGGCAGCCACAGGATTGACCGGTTAAGTAGTCACGGCCACTCTTGGCCAACTACGAGATGCCATAGTTAGGAAAGAAAAAAAAAAAAAAAAAAAAAAGGTATCGGCACAGGCATTCATCCATTCCCTCGCTCGACTCCGCTGTGGCCGGTCGTGCCGCTGACGCATCCCGCTCGCTGCACCGCTGACTCACCGCTGACTCACCGCCATCGAAGCTCGCTCGTGACGCCACGTCACGCTCCGACTCCAGTAGTCTCTGACTGCACCCTTTATCAATTATTGCCTTTTTCAAGGCGATCGTTGACAAATTGTTTCTTTGACGTCGTCCGTCTCATAAACGTTCGGCGTGTCTCCTTGACCCCCTCAGGGAAAAAACCACAGTTTCGTGGTCCTTGACGGATACCTCACGGTGACAACCAAGTCAAGGGGGTGTTGACCCAACACACCCGCTGAGCCCCTTCAGGGTAAGGCAGTCAATTGGACGGGTCCCAGAGTTAACCGGCCTTGGGGGGTCTCCTAGTCGGCTCTGGTGACAGTTTTCCTTCCACAGCGACACACCTAGCGTCTTTAGGGTGTGTCTACACCCTTCGCGCTAGACTGGTCAGGGCCCTGTCGCACATTAAGATTGGCGACAGGTTAACATCATAAGGTTTTCATACTCATTGTGTGGTGCTTTATTGAATAAAGTGAGTTCGATTCGTGATCTTGGCGTATTGCTCGACTCCAAACTCTGCTTGGATTTGCATATCGACCAAATCGTAAATAAAGCATATAAAATGTATGGGTTTATTATGAGATCCACTCATGACTTTAAGCGGACCTCTTCGTACCTCTGCCTGTATAAAACACTAGTCCGTCCCCAGCTCGAATATGCTGTTTCCATCTGGAACCCGTACTATGGCAAGTACACTGACATGATAGAAAACGTCCAACGTAGATATCTTCGTGCAATGCACTACAGGTGTCACAAAACCTATTTAGAGTATAATCAGTTACTCAGTAAATACAGACTTTTGACACTGAGCTCTAGACGTAGGCAATTAGAGGCAATAACATTGTATAAAATTGTTAATGGCAATTTTGACTGTATAGCTTTAAATAATGTATTGTGCTATGCAGTTCCCAGAACTGTCCATAGAAGGCGGGTGCGTGCGGGCAAGCTCTTTGCAGTAGGTACTTGCCGATCAAACACTGGTCTCCGTTCACCAATTCGGCGAATGGCAGCAACCTATAAGGAAGCATTCGAACACGTAGATATATTTGCATGCACTTTGAAAAGGTTTCGTAGTCTTTTGTATGAGGCACTTGAACTCAAAGACTAAATTTTTAAATTTTTGTTATTGTTTTTAAATACAATTTTATTTTTTTATTGCTTTCGTAACATTAGTGTAACTGTCACGCATGAACAGTTCACCTCCTAGTGACTGTAAGGTTTTATTTATTAATGGTAATCTGTGGACAGCGCTGTGGGCTACATTATTACTTAAATTATTTATGTTTTTCTGCTTGTAAAATTACATTTTGTAGCTGTTTGTTGTTCCTATCTAATAAAATAAAATAAAATAAAAATAAAATAAGGAACTCTTAAGCAAAATTTCACGCTTCTAGAGGTTTATCTCCTGCGCACACTGGTGGACGGGACGGCAGAGGATTTCAAATTTATCAATTGAATTTAATACTTATCCTATCGAAATAAGGTATATATTTCAATGCTCGATGCTCCAGAGAAGTGCGCTGCGATGCTCCAAGGGTCGATCAGCGAGAATTGAAATATAATATACCTTATTTCGATTGAATAAGTAATAAATTCAATTGATAAATTTAAAATCCTCTGCTGTGCGATGTCTGTCAGTGTATTTAAGATTTTTATTAAGTAGAGAAGACTAGCGAATCGCCCCTGCTTCGCACGGTTTTTACGACTTCATGAATGTCTTGCCCCGTGTCCAATTTAAAAGCGATCTTCGCGCGAATACACGATAATTCGCAATTTTTGTTCGGTGAACCTGAACGCATGGACCCGCCGACAGAGGGCGCTTTCCGGTTTTCCGAACAAAAAATTACATATTAGGCGTCCTAATACAACGCGACTACGCGATGGCGGCTGTGAAGTGCGCTACTCGCTGCGCAGTACCGCACCCCTCACTCCGCTGATACGAGAATGTGTTACTGCGCAGCGACTCACCTCGTGTTCAGAGCCGCCGTAAGGTTTGTATCGGGCTGTAGTTATACATTATAAATGCCGTGTCCTATTTAAAAGCAATCGAACGCGTATAATTTATACGCATAAACCTTCCGGAATAATTTCACTAAATCAAGATGAAAACCGCATCAAAATCCGTTGCGTACTTTTTGAAGAACAACGCGGTCACACACACGAAAAGGACAGACACGAAAAGCGACTTTAATTCATAATATGTTTATATATATAAGGTGTAACTTAAATAACGCACAACCTCTTAAGGGGTCATTGTACTCATCATTATGAGCAACTTTTACTATAAGAACAAACCTGAAATAACGAAAAAAAAATAGCTGTTCTCTACAGTGTGAAGAGTTATACGAACATAAATGTAGGGAACACCTGATTTTTTTTTCGCGATTTCAGGGTTGGTCCCATAGTAAAAGTTGTTCATAATTTTGAGTACAATGACCTCTTAAGAGGTTGTGCGTTATTTATGTTACATCTTGTAGAAGACAACTATTTGAATGGTTTTCTAAGGAGATTTATTAAAACGAAAATTAATACAGATATAACTTATAATTTATATATTTTATTTTAACCTAAATCTTATTATATAACTTAACAGTCACAATACATTTTGTACATAATACCATATATTATTGCGTTTACATTATCGGTGTAAAAAAACCACTTATGACTAAATAGGATCGGCGAAAGTGACATTGAAAAATAAACTTTATAGTCAGTGCCATGAGGTGCAAAGTTGGAGAAACACAGACCGTGGCATCTAACGGCTTTTCAGGCATCCTTGTTTGCACTTTACGACATTGATAATAAGGTTTATTATTCAATGTTATCAGGAAATCTGCTTACGCTCCTTATTGATGTGCGCAAAACTATAACCAAAGAATATATAACCATAGACACAATAGCCTGCTTCGAATAGAACCTATCTATCACCAGTTTTGGCATACTGGAGATAGAAAAATCTATCTATCCATGGTTATAACGTCCCAATAATCTATAAGAGATTATGGAATCTTACCGACCTGATATAAGGACAGATAGAATTAGCCGTCGTCCTAATAATCTGCCAAAAAAAAAAATCTGCTGTTCCCTACATTTATGCTCGCATAACTCGTCAAAATGTAGGGATTTCAGGTTTGGTTCCATAGGAAAAGTAGTTCATAATGATGAGTACAATGAACCCTCAAGAGGTCGGCAGTTATTTAAATTACATCTTATATACCCACCCAGTGAAACTCTCACAATAAAGACAAAACTAACGACATATCATCAAAATGGGTTCAACCGTTTAATAGTTGCGAGGGTTAGGGTCTAAGGGCAAGAGAATGTTGATGACCTTGACGGTTTATGACGCGCCATTGACATTCGACATTAGGGTGATAAATGATTTAGGTAGGTCGAATAGCTCGAATATACTTGTGTTTCCACATCAATCAGCGATCAGCTCTTTTCCGTGACGGAATAGGCACTATCCACCAGCTGAATTCAAAAATCTATACCAATATTATAAAGAGGTAAAATTTGTTTGTAAGTTTGTATGTAGGGGGTAATCTCTGGAACTGCCAGTCGGATTTGAAAAATTCTTCTTGCATTTCATAGCCCAATTCTTGAGGAAGGTTATAGGCTATTTAACATCACGCTATGGAGCCTTAGGAGCCGAGCAAAATGAAAAAAAAAAGAACGCTAAGCGAAAACGAAGTAATAGCGCGGGCGGGCGATGCGATGTGACGGGGTGGGTAAGTCGCGGGCAGAAGCTAGATTAATATAATTTGTTTGAAATTATCTGCTAGATAAATTAACCGCAACGTTTGTGAAGCAGGCTATTAATGTTATTGTTATTAGTGTATACATTTGGACATTTTCATCGTGATATCATAATATAATTAGCTGTTTGATCGCCTATTTTAAGACCATCTTATCTCCAGCCAATTAAGAGGAGTCGCCTAATGTTCAGCAGTGGACGTGAAAGGACAATGTATCCGACATTGGGCAATGTCTTAATATCGGACATGACACGGCCCACTGCTTTATGTGTCATAAATACTTTGTATTTCCTTCTTTCTTTTTTAATTTCTGTCTGCTGCCGAAAGAAATCGATAAAGCTGATATCCGACGCGTCACTTTTTGTTTATTTTTAGGGTTCCGTGCGTCCGAATGAAAAAACAGAACCCTTAGGGCGAAAAAGCACATGTCTGTAGCTTGTATAAAACTCTGCAAGTAGCTTGCATGCTATTGTGACATTCACCAATCAAAAGCATTTGCATGCAACATTTGATACTGGCATGCCAGCTACTTGCATAGTTTTGTTTTGTGGATGGGTGACCATCCATTACATACCGAGACTCCTCCGTGCCTCGGAAAGCACGTTAACCCGTTGGTCCCGGCTGTCATTCGTAGATCTTTGACTGTCGTCCCGGGTAATCGGAAGCCCAAAAGTCTGACATTACCAGTCTTACAAAGGGGTATCGTGTTACCCAATACCCAGTAGCTGGGTTGTAGAGGTCAGATTGGTAGTCGCTCCGTGGTATTCAGCTGCATCCGATTAGACTGGAAGCCGACCCCAACATAGTTGGGAAAAGGCAGGCAGCTTGATTGGATTGAACTCCGACTAGCAACGACCACGAGACCGCGTTTCCTCTTAAACGAGCTCCAATGTAAACACACGTGCGTCATCCGGTAAAAATCGTACACTAGCGCCATCTACGCGGAACTAATTTGACAGGTGGCTTCCCCATTGCTATAATTTCTTCACCGCGCCATCATTAGCATAGTATTCTCCAATAGCGTCTTGTTTGCTGGTGCCCAGGTACTCTCCTATGACCAGGTTGATCTTCTGCCTGCCAGGTCTTTGAGCGGGGGTGACGATGTCATGCTGACGGAGGAGGTGCTTCTTCCAGTAACAACGGCGCGTGAAACAGGCATGGCAAACGTCACATTCGAACCTGAAAAAAGTACGAAGTCTATTCAAATCACATAATTTCACGCCTGTTCCCCAGAAGGGTTGGGCAGAGGTGTGTAGTACACCCACATTTCGCCAGTTATGTTTAAGTCCCATGTAATAGGGGGCGAGCCTATTGCCATCGACGGGTCACGGGACTCAGATCCATACATGAGAAAGGAGATGGAAAATCTTGGGCCCAGCAGTTAACTAGTTTCGCGGGATGTTCGAAAGAGTTACCGTGGCCCCGGCACAGGCAACAGAAGGAACACGGGTGGGTTATAGTCAGTAAAAGTCTGACACGCCCTTCCGCTCCGCCCAGAGCGGGAGAAAACATTTGATGATTTCCCATCCACAAAAAAAAGCAGTTAACTAGTTGAAATGTGTATTAAAAAAACCGTTACATTTTTCTAAAGGAAATCACAAAATACAGTACCAGGGTTCTATCTAGGAAGCGAGAAAAGTTAAATTAAGTTATGATGAAACTAAATAATCGATTAAATATGCCTGAATTCTTAGTCATCGATAATGAATAAATCGGTAAAATCGCGCAATATGTATGAAAATCGAGTGACAAGTGCGTATCAATCGTTTCGTGGAATCTATTCATAGCGAATCGAGTTCCTTTAATTTGTCTTCAGTTGGCAACACTGGTCACTGACTGACAGAGAAAAATAACGGCACTCGTTCGTTTTCTTTCGTTCTGAGCGCGCGCGTTTTTTCCATGTTTTATTGTACTCGGCTTTACATATTAATTTTACTTCCTCTTCTCCTTTTTTTAAAAGGTACCTACTGCTTCTAAGTGCAGGATATTGGATGTAGAGACTTGTCTTCGACTTTAGCGACTGTCCAGGGCGTGCCAAACATGTCGGATGTTCGACACGTCACACATTGGAGGCTCTCTACTTGCACTCCATGCATAAAACCATTACACAACCGAATATATTCAAAAATATTTCCCAAATAACATCAAAATACTACAATATTATATATAATGTAACCTTACTTTTACTAAACCCCATATAACTTGATTCCTGGATAGCCAAATTTCACCAAATTTTCAGTGAGGCCTTGTTATTATATCCTCTTACAAATAAGACTAGTTTGATTAAGTTAACACTTGGGCCCAGGAGACTATGGAGTCTTTCCCTTCTCCTTTCTGATGGATACATCCAATAACACTTTGCCCGACCTGGGAATCGAGAGCAGTGGTGGCTCAGTGGTAACAGCCCCCAGTTACGACTTGTACGGTCGTGAGTTCGAACTCAGGTAGGCGCTTTATGTACTTTGTGTAAATTTTAATAATTTCATCACCGCTGCTCTCAAAACGGTGAAGGAAAATATCGTGAGGAAACCGGCATTTCCTAGAACCAAATATTCGGATACATGTAATATCGACCAACCCGCACTGGGCCCGCTTGGTGGATTACAGCCCACTCCGTCTCTGTGTCCCAGCAGTGGGAATGTTATAGGCTGATTATGCAACCTGAGAATCGAACCCAGATTCTCATAGCCATCAGTCGCACTTGCGACCACCAGACCAACGAGGCAGTCACCAAACACAGTCCAATCAAGTCACCAAGTCGATTCAAATCCTTGTTAACAATTGACGTTATTCAGTTCCACTCAAATACCAACTTTATAGAAGTGTTAATATAGTTGATTTTAGAATGTACAGTCGAACGAAGGGTGTGGCACACACAGGGAAAAAAAGAGCCGCGGTCAGATTTTGATGCCCTGCACAAGGGTATAGATGAGGTATCCCAACACAAATATCAAAACCATATCGCTATTGGTCTATAGACCACTTCCCATACAAAAACGCCCGGTCTCCTTTAAGTTCCTTGTCAAATTGAAGAATTGGCAAACTTAAGTGGCAGTGCGCAGAGCACATTGCTCGCAGAACAGATGGCCGATGGGGCCGAAAGGTTCTGCAGTGGCGACCGCGTAGCCAGAGACGTAGCGTTGGAAGGCCTCCCACAAGGTGGACCGATGATCTGGTGAAAGCAACAGGAATCCGCTGGATGCGAGAAGCACAGAACCGGTCGCAGTGGCGGTGGTTGGGGGAGGCCTATACAGGGTTTATGGGACAGCCCTCCCGCAAACTAACAGGGTGCATTCAGTTCCTTATTTTGAATCATATTCCACCGGAAAAATTCTCAGGATTTTTTTTATTTTTTATCGATATTTCAGTTACTGTTCCTTTATTTCAATGTAAAATTACATTTTCTGTACGCAGCACTCCATTTTTGTAAATAAAACAGCTAAAATAAAAAAAATCAGCAATGGATGTTGAAATACTCGGCGGCCGTAGGCTCGTTGCGCTGCCGTTCGCTACGCGTGTTTTGCCACGGTAACGATACATTGCATGTGAGCCTGTGAGGTAATAAAACAAATCAGGTTTATTGGATTCCCATAACGTTCCTGAAATAATTTCATGTACCGGTCATCTTAGTATGATATACTGAATTCACCCCATCAGTCTGCGGATGGCTGTCCCTTACACCCTGTATACAGCAGTGGACATCTTTCGGCTAAATTTATGTATTACTAGCAGCACCCCACGGTTTCACCCGCATAAGTCTCGATCCCGTCGGGATATCGGGATAAAAAGTATTCCATGTGTTAATCCGGGTTTTAAACTATCTGTTTGCCAAATTTCATCAAAATCCGTTCAGCAGCTTTTGCGTGAAAGAGTAACAAACGTCCATCTATCCTCACAAACTTTCGCAGGGAAGTAGGACAATACGTACCTCTTAATCTCAAGATGCGAATCCAGGTGTCTATTTAGCTTTGTTCTATCAAAGAACGTCCGCTGGCATATATTGCAGTCGTGCGGCTTCTCGTTCATGTGCAGTCTTCGGATGTGGCTGGTCAGATTCGAGGAAGTATGATATGAGGATGTACAGTACTCGCATTGGTACATTTTTAAACCTGTAACAGGAACAAAGTGTTATGCGATGAGGATATTGAGAGACGAAGTAAATACGGAACAGTTAAAGATGGTTTATTATGCTCTTGTCGAATCCAGACTTCGATACAGTGTGCAGTTCTGGGGGAGAAGCTATGGTTATAATTGTCATTCATACTCCAAAAAAGAGCAATACGAACAATTGTCAGAATTACACAAAGAGAAAGCTGTCGATCTCATTTTCAGCGTCCAGTCTGGGGAAGAAAGAACAGCCAGGGAACACTCGTAGAAAGGACTTTAAAACTAAAGTTGTACCTAATTTTAACATTGTCAAGCATAGCCCTCATTACCAAGCTGTACAAATATTTAATAGACTGCCAGCGGATTTAAAAATTTTGTTGGACACTAGCTCTTTTAAGGCTAAGCTCAAAGCATTTCTTTTAGATAAAAACTTGTACTCATTGGACGAATTGTAATTTAATATTAATATTCCAATTTTCTATTTAAAGGAAAAGAAATGCTATTTATTGTTGTCGTTTTCAGTAATCATGACTTTTTTATATATACAGGGTGTCCGGTAAAGAATGGATAACCTTGAAATCGCATATAACAGACCTTATGGCTGTTCTAAAAAAAATACAAAAAAAAAATATATCCCAAGTAATAACTAAGATTTTTTTGAAAAAGAATACTAACTTTTTTTACATTTTTCATCACCACAAACACAAATGAATGAATTCCATCGGTTATCTGTTGTTATAATATTGTACGTTGACTATGCCGCCGACAGAGAGGCAATAAATAATGTGACTAGAAATTACACAGTATTTTTTTCTAAAAAAATTATATCTTAGGTACTTACTACTTGGGATATACATTTTTTTTGTATTTTTTTAGAACGGCCATAGGGTCTATTATATGCTATCGCAAGGTTATCCATTAATTACCGGACACCCTGTATATCATTGCTGCATGTTGACTTTTAGATTTTATATTATTAATAATAGTGTATGTGGTGTTGTGTCAAATACAATATAAATTGTTCCTGATAAATAAAAATAAAAGGAAAATAGTAACTCCGCGTTTACACCAAGTTACAAAACATGTATTCTAAAAGTTGTGTCTATTTTTTTTTAAACAAAAAAAAACGAAAGAAAATAAATTTATTTGACCCAGGTTAAGACACACAATATTCACAAAAAAAGCAGAAAAAATAAACTAAAAATAGTATAAATTGTGCGCCCCACGGCTGCGCCAAATAGGCCCAGCCGATCTATTCTGTAAACATCACACCGTGAGCACTTAGGTGAAGTGAGTTTGAAGTGAGCTCAATCCCTAGTAGAGTAAGGTGGGATGACAGTTCACATCACGCTTACTTCACCTAAATTTTCACGGTGGGATCTTTACAGAATAGCACCACAGTTCAGCATAAATGCCAGACAACTAGTGCCTGGCGCTGGTTTCGCTATCGGTTTCACCTAAAACATTTGGTAAACAAAGACTAGTTGTGTACAAAACTTGTCAAAAATGTCAATAAAATTAACATAATCGTTAAGGCCCACTTACGTGTTCATTAATTACGGGTTATCCAATATAACTCTGAGTTACAGCTAACTCAGGGTTAATCAAATAATTCATCTTGCGCCACCAAGAGCTAGAGGTAAACCTAGACTTAAACTTTTTAAAAAATTTAACCCACTGATGTGGGAGAGTTACGTCGCTAAACTCTGGGTCAGTGTAAGTAATGTAAAAAAAATTGACGTTATGAGGTGCCGCTGATAACATATTTTGTATTTTATATTATTCGAGGGGCTTGTGGCTAAGAAATAACAGCCGCACGGGTCAATCGATCAGGTTAAGCTACACTTGCCGCGGTTGGTCCGTGGATGGGTGACCATCATTACATATCAAGACCCCTTCGTGCCTCGGAAAGCACGTTAAGCCGTTGGTCCCGGCTGTCATTCGTGTATCTATGACAGTCGTTACGGGTCGTCAGAAGCCCGAGTCTGACAACCAGTCTTATCAAAGGGTATCGTATTACCCAGTAACTGGGTTGTGGAGGTCAGATAGGCAGTCGCTCCATGTAAAATACTGGTAATCAGCTGCATCCGGTTCGACTGGAAGCCGACCCCAATATAGTTGGGAAAAGGCTAGGCAGATGATGATATTGTTCGACATTATAGTAAGTGGAAATTCGGTACATATTAACAGACAATATATTCATGAACTCGTATAAAAATAAACACAAATTACTTAAAAAAAAAACTTAAAACATATTTTCCTTATTTGACGTTTTCATGAATCAATAAACTAAATCTCCATGGTAACCACATAAAATACGATTAAAATGAAATGTTATAACATTCAAAGACAAGAAAGCATTACGTATCGTAATGTAAAAGAGATGGGTATACAATTTCCGTTCATTCATTTTTGGTCGGATTACATATCAGGGCACAGACATTGCAATTCTATTTTATGTTTCGTCGATTGAACTGCAATGTTCCCAACTCATAAAATACTAATATCAGGTTATCAACCAGGTGTTACATTTTAGTGGCGCAACGCGTAATAAGAGTTAAAATGTTAATTAATTATTTAACTCCGAGTTTACAAACTCTATATTGTTTTATTTAACCCGACTAAACGTGTAAGTGGGCCTAAGGGGGATGCGCTGAAGTAGCTCGCGAAATAGGGATTATGACTAAAATTTTTTTTGTCCGTCAGGTAGATTATTAAAAAATATTAGACACGTATTTTTTCTTTTTTTACGTAATCAAAAGATTACGGTGTTACGTTGAGTTAAAATGACGTCACGCCTTGCTAGATTTTATACTGAGTTGTGGGTAGTTACTGGGTAACACGATAGCAATACCCCTTGGTAAGACTGGTTGTCTGACTTTCGGGCTTTTGACTATCCGTAACGACTGTCAAAGATCTACGAATGACAGAGGACGCATGAAGGGGCTTCGTTATGTGATGGATGGCCACTCATCCTTGCAGTGAGTGCAAGCAAAGCTTAGCATTACTCACCAGTATGTATACGTATATGTTTGACGAGGTCGTATTTGTGCCACGTCTTGTAGTCACACTGGTCGCACGCGTACTTCGGAGGCTGATGTGACTTGACGTGGGCGTAGTGCGACGCGCGGTGTATGAACATCTTACCGCAGATCTGAAGAGTTGAAAAAAGTCTATGGAATACAGGGTGTAAGGGATAGCTCTCCGCAAACTAACAGGGTGCATTCAGCTCCATAATTTGAATCATATTCCACTGGAAATATTCTCAGGATTTTTTTTATATCGTATTTTCAGTTACTGTTCCTTTATTTCAAGGTAAATTTAAATCCTCTGTACGCAGCACTCCATTTATGTAAATAAAACAGCTAAAATAAAAAAAAATCAGCAATGGATGATGAAATACTCAAAGTGTCAGGCCATTGTAATTGGAAGCTCGCGCATGATGGGTAGGGTGACGCTTAGCTCTCTTCCTCCTCTCATTTTCAATGGTACCGTCATACCCATTACCCCTATTGTGAAAGATCTCGGTTTGCATCTTGACTCGACGCTTAGCTGGCAGCGCCAGGTCTCTAATGTTAGTCAAAGGGTCAACGGTACTCTACGATCTCTGTATCGTCTGAGAAACTTTTTGCCCGCTAAGACGAAAACTATGCTTGTGCAGACTTTGATTTTCCCTATCATTGACAATGGTGACGTGTGCTACTTTGACTTGAATGCGGTGTTGCTGGATAAGCTTGGCAGACTGCTTAACAATTGTATCCGGTTCATATTCAACCTCAGAAAATATGACCATGTGTCGAGCTACAGGTCTGAGCTCAAATGGATGCCCATTCGCCAGAGAAGAAATTTGCGTGCTTTGACCACGCTTTTCTCCCTTCTTAACTCTCCCACTCCTCCTTCTTATCTAGTGTCTCACTTCCAATATCTATGTTCTTCACACGCTAAGAATCTTCGTTCTTCTAACAATCTTCTCCTACTCTGTCCTTCTCATACTTCTGACTTTGTTCATTCTTCCTTTCATATTCAGTCCATTCTTCTTTGGAATGCGCTACCTCTTGACATCAGGATGGCCACCAGTCGGTATTCATTTAAGCGGAGATTGCGGAGTTATTTTCAAAATAAATAGCGTAGAGTCATCTCAAAACCTCTCTCTCTTGAATTTGTATATAATATATATATATAATATAGGTATATATTATAGTAAATATGTATGTATGTGTATTATAAGTTTATGACTTATTTATGTACAAATTGTTCCATTTCTAACAGTGCACCTGCCATCTAATCTCTTCACCACCCTTGGTTGACTGGTAGAGAATGCCTAAGGCATTAAGTCCGCCTTTGTACTTTTTTAAGTGTGAAAAGTTTAAATAAATAAATAAATACTTGGCGGCCGAAGGCTCGCTGCGCTGCCGTTCGCTACGCGCGTTTTGCCACGGTAACGATACATTGCGTGTGACAAAACAAATCAGGTTTATTGGATTCCCATAACATTTCTGAAATAATTTCATGTACCGATCATCTTAGTGTGATATACTGAATTCGCTCCATAAGTCTGCGGAGGGCTGTCCCTTACACCCTGTATTTGATTTGCTTTTGACTAGCCATGTGGCAGCTGGGGACAGTACAGTCACAAATCTAGGTTCCATACAGATTAAACAATTTTTGATGATATTGAATAATATTCTTAATTTTCAATGCCATAAAGCGAACGAGTTTGCACGAGCGTGCTCCTGGGGGCTAACCTATTATTTTAATCTTACTTCAGTGTGAGAAAGAGATGGAGCTATGCTGGACGTATACCTCCATCTCTTTCGTACTATGAAGTAAGATTTAAATAATACTGTTTAAGAGGTGGTGGTTGGACGCCTGAGGAGCTAGATGTAAGTCTCTGTTTGTACAACTTTGCACGTTCAGATACTGATAACAAAGTTCATTTTTCAATGTCCTCTGACAAATCTGTCTGCCATGGCAATTTGAGGTGTTCTATGGTTATAATAATATGTATAAACGTAGATTTTTCTAAAACGCTCATTTTATTACTTTGGCTGTCTGGGCTTGAATAGTGGTATGCGATTGCCCGGGAAAATTATAATGTTTAAAGGTAAAATTCCCAAAGTGACGTCAGCGCACAATGATACTACTGCTTTCTATGTAACTATATGAAAACACTTCCGTAGATAGCGACATTGCCGCCTGCTGCTGCGGTCGAGCGGCAACTGCAGACAGGGTTTATTCCCGGTCGTCCCCGCCCCGTCGTCCCCACTGGGCACGAGTGGGAAAAAAAAGAGTTTATTCCCGGTCGTCCCCGCCCCGTCGTCCCCACTGGGCACGAGTGGAAAAAAAAGTTCCAACCGTCACCACAGGGGAGGAACGAAACTTTTTTTTCCCCACTCGTGCCCAGTGGGGACGACGGGGCGGGGACGACCGGGAATAAACCGCAGACAGCATAACAGTAGTGCTGTCTGTGGCTGTCACTAACAGAGCGACACATGAAATTACCTAACGGCACATGGCATTTTCACATATCCAAAACTAACCGTTTATCTGGCAGGGGGACACTAAACTCTTAACAAAAGTTAGCACTATTTCAGAAACGGATCCCTTAATCGAAAAATCGTTTTCACAAACCCGCAATATTTTTTGAAACCTTTCCAACAACACCCCACACCATAGGGTAGTCGAGAAAAAAAAAACTCCCCACTTTACGCGTACAGGAGGTACCCTAGATGTTTTTTTTTTTTCGTGATTTTATTTTACCACTGTCGGCGTGATTAATATGTATATCCATGCCAAATTATAGCTATCTAGTACTAAGAGTCTCTGAGCTAAGCTGCGGACGGACGGACGGACATGGCGAAACTATAAATGTTCCTTGTTGACGGAACCCTAAAAAGAAGTGAAAAATGTGAAGTTGCAGCTGACTTGTTTGGAAGTGACGCGCGAAGGGACTTTTTTTCAGGTTTGGTCCCATAGTAAAAGTTGTTCATAATGATGAGTACAATGTCCTCTTAAGAGGTTGTGCGTTAATTATGTTACACCATGTATATATAAACCTTCCGTGAAAAATTATCTAAAACTGATGTTGAAAATCGCTTCAAAATCCGTTGCGTGGTTTAGGAGGAGAATTAGAGGATATACAGACAGACAGACAGACAGACGCGGAAAGCGACTTTATTTTATACTATGTAGAGATAAAAATTTGCTAACCAAGTTAAAATACGTAAGTACAGAGGCCAGCACATCAAGCCACTACAATCTGTCAAATTTCTTTAATAGATTTTCGACTTTATCGTTAAGGCATTAGGTTCAAGGTTAATTAGCAAAATTTGACAGTTTCGGGTAGCATGATGTGCTGGCATCCATACATAGATCTAAACTACAGGCCGACTTTTTCGTTGGTGACATGACAGTCCCATGGTTCAAGGACGCATTGCGGGGGTGGTCACAAGTGTGCAAATGGGAGGGTCTGACCGGAGTTCATTTGTTTTCGTCCGCGTCGCTGTTCACCTGCGAGAATCATGGGACAGACTGAACATGGACCAGTCATACTAACCTCACACACCCAGGTTTCGCTATCTTTATGCATCGTTCTCTTATGATCATCGCTCTCCTCCTTGGTGTCAAACTTCATGTCGCACGGCTCACAGCACAGCCGCTTGAATTTGAACTTCTTCAGTCTTCGGGGCGCTTTTATGGTGGCAGCGGTCTTTCTTGGACGGCCTCTTATTGGTGGCGGGCTGGAAAAAAAACCAGTAGTTTTCTTCTTAAATAATAACAATGAAAAGAAATGTTCGTTGGTAAACGCATCACTTGAAAACGGCTGGACCGATTTGGCTATTTTTAGGGTTCCGTAGTCAACAAGGAACCCTTATAGCTTTGCCATGTCCGTCTGTCTGTCTGTCCGAGGCTCAGAGACTCTTAGTACTAGAAAGCTGTAATTTGGCACGGTTATACATATCAACCACGCCGACTAAGTGGTAAAATAAAATCTTGAAAAAAAATTATTTTAGGGTGCCTCCCCTACACGTAAATTGAGGACGATTTTTTTTTCTCTTATACGCCATGGTGTGAGGTGTTGTTGGATAGGTCGTAAAAAAATATTGCAGGGGTGTGAAAAACATTTTTTGATTCAGGGATCCGTTTGCGAAATATTAAGCTTTAAATTGAAAATTTTTGTTAGACTCAAGTGTCCCTATCCCCCTGCCAGCTAAATGGTTGTTTTTGGATATATAACAAAAATTACGCCAATAGTATATACAACGTGTTTCTGGATGTATGACATTAAATGAAAACGAGCACAGTACTAATCCACTGAAACATTTTAAAACACGAAGATTAGTAGTTAATGGAAAATTAAAAAATTGCAGTTTTCAAAAAAAATTAATAGCAGAATCAACTGCCAGGGATTGAAAAGGTTCTTAAAATACCGGTATAGAACCGGTATTAAGTGGTTCCGGGTACAAGAACCCGAACCGGAACCGGAACCTAAATTGGAACCTATAAGAACCTTTATGTTACCGGTTCTTCAAAGCAAGTCCGAATGCCTTTTACTCACACAAATGCATAATGTCTCTAATTGGGCGAAACCAGGAAGGGGTGTAGTTTGTCACTAGCTGCGCTCCCGCAGAAATATTTTCGCGGAAATATTTTGACTCCACTGTACCTACGAGCGGCCGCCGTGCGGGTGAAAAGGACTACCTTTTGCTGACTGTAAATACTCAAGTATGTCGATATAACACCTAGTCCTGAGACATGGTTTAATATTCTTTAATTCTTTTGTAATCAGTTGAGAAAAAATTTGATTTCTCCCATCATGCTCGTCATCGTCGTTGTGGTGCAAAGCACAATCTTTACACTCTATTCTTTGTTGTTTTTCAATATTTGCAGTCTTAGGTTGACATTTTTCTTGAAAATTTCTTCTAAGCAATTGCTTCAAATTTAGAGGTAACTCTTGCTCTTGGAGTTGAGTGTCTGTATCGGTATCGGTCACAATACGGGCATGTTTTGTTCCTGAAAGTAAGATACCAAATATAACCAACGTGTAATTGGAATAGCGTAATACCTTGGCGGTAGTACCGTAACCCATGAAACTAAACAACCATAAAACACATAATATAATCATAAAACACTGTCCACACATGTTAAAACAAAATAATAATAATTTATATTAAAAAATCCTCCTCCTTTTTAATAATATTATCTAAGTGAATAAAATACGATGAAACTTACCTTTGTCCATTTTATATTAATGTATTAACAGTAACTGTAGATTATATAAACCACTAATAATAATTAAGTAGGTACTGACAATATTTGCTGACACTGTTCAGTACAGACTTCCACTCGCCAATAATTCGAAGGCGAACTGAAAGAAAAGATACGCCAGGCACGCGTCAAACATATCCCATCTTTCTTAGAGAACCTTTAAATCGGATGATACGGAACCGGTATATTGGAATCTTTATTTGGAACCGGTACTTTGGAACCAGAACCAAACCGGAACCTGAACCGGAACCGTACCGAAAAGAAGAACCTTTTTAAGAACCGAAATGAAGAACCGGAACCCAAATTCGTACCGGTTTTCAATCCCTGTCAACTGCATAAAAAGTAAACACGCTTTATCTACGAAATGTCACTGACCAACGGTGCGGTGCGGGGTGCGGGGTGCGGCGGCGGCAATGTTTACTCATTATTACGGACTCAGATCTAGATCATGTAAAAAAAAGTATTCATTGGATTTGATTGATTTTTTGTATACGGGCAAAGAACATGATTATCTTTACGTGGTTTAAAGGAATGCCAATCCTCCTGTTACACGTGGTATAACGAAGTTACAAGGAAAACTATCACAGCTAAGTAGGCTTTACAAGTTAACGAGTAATAGTAGGCCAACTTACATTTGCAGTTGGAATGTATAAGAGAACATGTTTTTCAACTACAATGTTAAGTCTGTTCTTGCGATAAATTCATCCCAACTACGGAACCCTTCATTGTGCGTGGTCCGACATGCATTTGGCCGGTTTTTTTTATTTTAAAACTAGCTGTACCCGTGACTTTGTTCGCGTGGAAGTCGTAAGATACACGTAACAGCCACATTTTAATAAAACTTCCTCGTCCCCCGACTCGCAACGTTGCATAGTCCGCCCGCGCTATTTGTTCACAATTTCATGTGTTTTAATTTCTTTGCGCGAACCCTCATTATTTTTCTAAAATAAATATAGCCTAAGTTACTCCTTATAACATCAGCTATCTGCTAGTGAAAGTCTCGTCAAAATCGGTCCAGCCTTTTGCGGAGATTAGCCGGAACAAACGGACAGACTGACAGCCAAAAATTTTTTTTTTTTTTTTGTTATAAGTACCATATAAAATTTCATATGCATTTAGTAAAAAGTTATTATTTTGAAATTACAAACAGACAGTTCTATTTTATTTATTTGTATAGATATAGATGTTAGCAATAGGCTCGCCCCCTATTACATGGGACTTAAACATAACTGGCGAAATGTGGGTGTATTATAGGTACACCTCTGCCTAACCCTTCGGGGAAACAAGGCGTGATGTTATGTTATGTCATATAGATGTTCATAATAGTCTGAATCAGGTTCTTACGGAGAGAAAAGTTTTAGAAATTGCCAGGAAAATTGGAATATTCGAGAAAACTGAAAGTGCATTTTCTATGGGAATTTTGTATGAATTATTGAAATTTGGACAGTACAACGTCAGTTGGGTCTGCTAGTTTATTTTAAAACTAGCTTCTGCCCGCGACTTCATCCCCTTGTTATATCATAAAACATGCCCTATGGCGACCGGCAATAGAGCAGCTTTCTATCAGTGAAAGAATTTTCAGAATCGGATCAAGAGTTTTGAAGATAGGCTGGATAGTTCTGAAGATTACCTTCTACATACATTGTACTACCTAATATATCTATTGTACGACCTAATATATCCAGCCAATTTCTACACTTCTACGTCTTTTCACAAAAAAGAACAAGTTGGGGCATAATATGCGTCACATCCACGCAAAACTGTCATAAAAATGGTAAATATGGCAAGTATAGAAATACAAAAGAACTTGAAGGTTACCTATCACTGCAATCTTTCCAAATAATTGGGAAGATCAATAGTGTGAGAGGTAGCTAATCAAAGAATACTTTATGATACTTTATGGTGCCTCAAAACACAAGTTGAGTCGCTGAGCAGTAACAAATTCACATCTTAGCAGGGGTGAGGGGTGCAGTACTATACAGCGAGTAGCGCATTCAGTGAAAGCACTTAATCAATTATGTACCCAAGGAGGCGCAAACTTAATTTGGTGAAATAGGACATTATAAATTCATCCAACGTCCGGTGCGAGTGCAATGTTCCTAAACAGACTAGGTATGTCCCATCTGCTAGAGTTTCCCAAACGTCCATCCACCTGCACCCTTAACGATCTGAACAACTTCTCTCACGCCGAAATAAATTTGGCCACCTACTGCGCCCAAACAAAAAGAAGCGCATTCAGAGCCGCCATAAACTTTGACCCTTACAATACCTGTCTTTCTCCTTAACACGGCCCCTTTTCCTTGCTCCATTTTCCTGCACCACTGTATCTATGAATTCCTCCTTAACATCTTCAAATTCATCATCATTCTCATCTTTGCACTCAAGTATCTCTTCATACTCATATTCACTAAGTTCCGGGTCCTCAGCCTTGATAATGGGAGTAACGACAAGCTTACGGAACGTTTCGTCGGCCACAAGGCAGGACGTTTTGAATTTGTGCGCTATGGAGAGATTACTGAGACATAATTCGCATATTTGTGATGGTAGACCGACTTCCTGTTTTATCTAGAAAGATAGATATAAGTAACAGCTTAAATATGACAATTTATTAAATTAATATCTATGTTTCAACAGTATGAAATCCATAAAGGCATATTTTGGGTGTAATTCTGTGAAAATTGCTAACGCCTTGAAGAAGATGATAGGCTAGGCACCAAGGTCGGTAACGGGGCTGTCTGGCCAGAACCACCCAGTGTCTTACATCCATAGATTTTTCTATGTACTGTACAATAACAAAATAATGCGATGAAAAGAACTTACAGTAACTCCAGTACAAAATTGTATCTCTTTTATAATATTCTCTTTTTCGGCGTCGAATATAAAACTCATATTCAAGCTCTGAGCCATACAAACTCTACAGGAATCTATTAGATTAGTTAAATCAACTGAATACTTGAAATTAGGATCAACATGACTTGTTGCATCCGCTTCCATCGTTTTACGCTAAATTACATGGATTTGTTGCCTTAAAGTAGATGTAATGGATATATAAACTAATAAATAAATTATCACACAATTCCTCACGTAAAACCATTCGGATTATTGATAATTATTTTAATTTGAAGAAATATAAATATTTCGATTGAAAAAGGAAAGCTTATCTTAGATGTTCCGTCTATCATACAGTTAGGTTTGTCAATACTGATATTTTACTATCTCTATCGCACTTATTCTAAAAGCTTATACCTTAGGAAAAGTATCTCGATTAAAATGCTTAAAATCCAACTACTTGTAATGGAATGGCATACATAATTGTAAGGGTGTTTTTCACAAAAAATGACCCTAGCAAAATCGGACTGTCCCACACCTTGAAACATTTTTATTTTTATTTTTTTATATGGCACATGTGGAAGTGAAACTGTGTGATTTAGGTAAATATTTCAAAATACCATTAAATTAATAAGTACCATAAAAAGTGGATAGTTATTTTTATATTTAAAAAAAACCAAAACAGGACGTAAAAATATCATGTGTCCCACGGTGCTCTTGGAGATTTCAAATACATCTAACTTGTAGAATATTAGTCTTTAGGTATGTTTAAGTTTTTGAACATAGTCTCTGTATTTCTAAAAGCGTATTTTCGATTTTTATGGGATAAATTAATAGTTATTTTAATAAATATCATTATTTTAATGTTGTCCTACGAAAATCATAGTACCGGAAAATCTGATTTCGTCACGGTGAATTCGATATCGTACACAAGACAAAATCTACTAATTTGTGTTTTTCTGCCTTCCTGGCAACATTATGATCGTATTAGGATACCGCCATTGTTGTTTTAAAGTCAGTTGCGACAAAAACTGAGACGAAAGTGTTGGTGTCATCGGCGCGCAGAATTTTTTTTTCTGGAGAGTGACAGTATTTAAAAGGTAAATAAACTGTTTTCTTTACTTTATGATATTGTATATAACACAATAAACTAACCTATATTAGATAAGTATAGCTAAAAACAAGTTAATTTAACTAAATATTAGTTATTTTCAATTTTAAAAGTATCGTGGAATGAAAACGTCACCTCCTGTGCGTCATGTTACATACTACCGGAACAAAATCGTGACGAACTTGAATTGTAAAGCTTAGTGTACAATGAAATATTTTAAAACATTGATTTAATTACCCGACTACGGCGAAGTAAAAAGAAGGGTTATGAGTTTTTACCCGCCTACGACGAAGCAAAATGGAGGGTTATGATTTTGACCGGTAATGTATGTATTGTCCATCTATTTCCACATAACTTATGAACTATGTTGGAAGTGTTTTAATGTCCGCGCGTGTGTTAGGTATTAAACGAAAGGGCTTAAGAAGCACATTTCATCGGCTTTGTTTGCATGCACCTGATAATTAGAAATAACTTCATTATTAAATACTTATTAAATACATTATAATAAATAAGGTGTTAGTTGTTTTTTTAACAGACAACAAATATCGAACGGTTTGTAGGAACAACAATTTCTGACGAGAATATTTCTTGTTGTTTTTATACTTTATAGAGCATGATTTTTCAGTAGTCGGGTTTTTGTTTTGAACTTATTTTTCATGTACTTACGTGTTAACTTTTATAAAGAAGTTAAATTGGGACTGTGTTTGTACTTAGGTACTACGGACTAAAAAAAAATTAAGATTAAAAGAATAAAGCTCTCCATTATTGCTGAATGCTAAGAGTAGATTACTTTTCACTCAATTTTAATATTGCATTTGATGTTGGTTCGTATTATTTAAAAAGATATAGCCATAGGACCTTTTTTTGTTTCAGATCAAAGTTCGCATTTAGCATGCTTACACGTATGGATGATCACTCTGCTAGCAGCTATGGTACTTAGTCTATTGGGACGTTGACAAAATCCTAACATATTTTGATTTAAATCAATGTTACATTAATAATGCTAAGTGGCCTTGGCCTGTTACACATTTCAAAATTACTAAAAATTGTTTCGGATGTCGGCGAAAAATCAACCATAGTATGAAACTGCAGCATTTTACTTTGGCTATGAGTCAAAGTGATATCAGGAAATTACTTCAGTGCTCCATTTTTTGGTGTTCTTTTTGTATGCATTCTATTTATGACCATTTTCCTGAGGACGAGTGTGAGGTTTGTGTGTGAGAAAGTAATTAATAGTTATTTAAGAAAGCAATTACTTCGTTCGTTACATCAAAGGAGAGAATGGCGCTTACGGCAGCAGAAAGGGCAAAGAGATATCGCGAAAAATTAAAGCAAAATCCTGAAAAATTAGAAATTCAGCGCCAAAAACAGTTGGCAAGACTAAAAAGAAATCGGAAAAAGATAACGGATCTAACAGAAGAAGAAAAAATAAAACAACGAAAAATATGGAGAGATGAAAAGAGAAAACTAAAAAACTAAGAAAATGTAATAAAGAAAACGTAAAGCCGACCAAAGAACCTTTGAAAACTCAAACTCATGTAAGCCACTTACTTCAACATAGATATAAAAATTTGCGCGCCAATTACAAGACAGCTTTAGATAAAATACAGAAATTACAAAGGATGTTAGAAACCAGTCGCAAACGCTATTACCGCGAAAAATTTACCCATGAAAGAACGAATCGTGAAATAGAGAAGCTTCAAGCACGACAAGAAGTACTAGAATGTTCATTAAAAACAGTTTATAATAAACACGCAAATACTCAAAAAGAAAAACGATTGTTAAAAAATATAGCAACTAATCAGAATGTAAAAGCTAGCAAGTCAGTCATGGACGTAACAAAATATTTAGGATTAAAAAGCCGGATACGGAATACAAAAAAGAAACTACCAAATTGCAAAATTCAAAAAGATATCGAGACATTTTATAACAGGGATGACATAAGTAGATGTACAGCAGGAAAACATGAAACAAGAACAAGAGGAAAACAAAAGATGCAAATTAGATATCTGACTGACACATTTGCAAATTTATACAATATTTACAAAAAAGAAGGAGGAAAGTACAGCGTTACTACCTTTTTTAGATACAAGCCGTTTTATATTTTGTCACCCACGATTAGAAATAGAGACACGTGCTTATGTATAAAACATAGTAATATCGAAAATATTTTTATAGCTCTTAAAAAAAATAATATTTTAAGTTACACAAATCTAGAAGACGTAATTACTCAAACAACTTGTGATAGAAAGTCGTACAACTGTATGAATAGTAAATGTGATGATTGCAAAACTCCTGTGCTTCTATACAAGCAAGAAAAAATGGAAGATGATATTACCTGGTTCAAGTGGGAAAGGATAAATCATAGCTATATAAAATCGGGCAAGACTTTTCTTACCAAAAAAATTTCAAAACAACATAAGAAAGGAATTGTGAAGACCTTAGTTACTGAATTTGAAAAAGAACTTCCATTGTTTAAATCCCATATTTATAATTGGAGGCACCAACAAAGCGAATACTTAAAATGCATTAATGGATTACATGATAATGAAATAGCCATCTTATGCGACTTCAGTGAGAACTACGATTGTAAGCTTGGTACAGAAATACAGGCAATGCATTTTGGTGCTTCTAAACATAATATTACTTTACATTGTGGCATGATATACTTTAAAGGTAAATCACAATCGTTTGTCACCATATCTAACAATACATGCCATGAACCCAATGCCATCTGGGCACATTTACTACCCGTCCTAAAATTTGCCAAGCAGTTGGATCCAAGTATAGAAATAATTCATTTTTTTTCCGATGGTCCATGTAGCCAATATAGACAAAAAAAAAACTTTTATTTAATCAATCTTTTTGCAAACAAAATGAACGCTTGTTACACGTGGTCATTTTCAGAGAGTGGTCATGGTAAGGGTGTAGCGGATGGCATTGGTGGAGCAGTTAAACGTCAATTGGACAAACATGTGGCTTATGGTAACGATATAAAAGATGCTGAACATGCTTACCAACACCTTGAAAAGAGCATGCAGTCAGTAAAATGTTTTTTAATACCTGATAATGACATTACCAATATGAAACATCTTATACCTGATAACATTCGGCCTGTCCCTGAAACTATGAAGTTACATCAAATAATTTCAGGAGAGCAAAATACAATCTTTTACAGGCAACTGAGTTGCTTTTGTGGTGACCGACGTGGTCTATGTAACTGCCATTCTCCTAAAACACATATTTTGCTAGACCAAGACCAAAACTCATCAGTTTCAGAGGACTTCGAAGTTCTAGAGAATACCTATCATGCATCTACCTTTCAAACGCATGATCAAAATCTGAGTCTTGAAACAGAATTGTTTTCCATTCAAGGTAGTATGACCCAAGAGGAAGATCTGGTTCAAATTACGAATGCTAGTGGGAGTTTAGTTCATAGTGAAACAAAAAAAAATGATTGTCTTGAACCCATTGAAACTGATGTTAGTTCCCAGATAAGTAAAATCATTTCTATTGACCCAAGTATTTTGATTGATCTTACCAATGTAATAGACCTAGAGACTTTAGATGTATCTACTTTTATACCACAAAATGATGTTTTGCACTGTAGTTCTGAACAGAATATTGAAGAACCTAGTACTTCTACAGGCTTGAAACATGTTGATTCGAAGAATTTAAATGTACCTAGAAAACGGGCAAAGGTAATGACACCAGTAGAGAGCTCGAAATCTAGATCACTAAAAACTGTAGTTTCAAGGTACTTTTTATGTCATTTATGTAAAAGTCGTAAATTTTTTGTACCTAATGATATGACACGTTGCGTTGCATGCAAAAACTGGGTATGCAGCTTATGTTGTGGCCATCCTTCAATCATTGACTATATTTGCGACATATGTTACGGATCTGAATAATACAATTATTCAAATGATAGATCACACTTGCGACACATGTCGCAGTAACTTAAGTTTTAAAATTATGATTGAATAGTTGATTCAAGTAGGATTGTAATGTCTGAAATTAGTACAAAATAATATTAATCTTTGTCGATAAGAATATCAAAAAGTTCCTAATAATCCAAAGTAATTGTGATAATGATGTTGGTGAAAGTAAAATTTTAAAGTAATCGCTAACGACTAAGCTGGTTCTATATTATGAGAACCAACTTAGTCACTGGCGATAACTTTTTTATATCTTTTAATAATTTTATGTGTAAAAACAAAGGTTTAATGAATCTAAAATTTCAGTAAATTAATGCTTTATTCTTTGTAATTGTGTTTTTAAAACGGCAGTGTGAACATTGCTCAAATTATTCCTGTTCGTCACGCAATTTTCATAATAGTCACTGTCCCATATTATGAATGGTACAAAAATGGTTTTAAAATATCTATTTTCAATTTTATTACATTTATTTGGTCATCATCAGTATTTTGTTATTATCGAAAATTCCTCACTCTGCTTTATTTTTGAATTTGTAACACGTATCATTAGTAATGACAACTTTTCTAGTGCGATGTGTCCGAGAAGTGACGAACATGAAACTATTTAGCTGATTATTTAATAATCTAATAGAATTATGCTACCCTTTTGTTATTTTTTTAAAGATTTCAAGCATATATTTATGCCAATATAAGTTGATTTTGTTTCAATACTTGGTTGTTTGATTTCCGATTGATTATATTTTGTGACGTACAGGAATACTTTGCATCATATCCTAACAGAAAAACTTGAATATTTCTTAAAATCATGGTATAATTTTAATTTTAATAGCATATTTAGTTAATTAACAATATATTCTTTAATACCAGAGTAAATATAGAACATTTCATGAAATACCAAAATTATATTTCCTGTCCGTCACAGGGTCATTTTTTCTGAAAATCACCCGTAAACATTGACAATTTTAGTTGCGTTTTGATTTAACATTTTCTGAATCGCTGTAACAATTTAAATCTTAGTGAATCAATTTATTCAACATTACAGTTACAATCACAGAAATGATTCCAAAAACTTCTATATAATGTATTTTATTACAATAAAACATCAATTTAGGTGCATATTAGCTCAACTTTTTGATGAACTAATCAACATCCTTAACTTGGTAATTTTGATAACTAAACGTAATATTTTGCGTAATAGCTTCGTTCCGAAACCCCTTAGTCTTTGAATAAACTATTATCTAAATGTGATTATAACTAACAGCTTTTCATTTAACAAAAACAAACGTAATATTGAAATATTATTGCATTTGAATAGCATTTGAATACATAAACCATCTGTAAATTATAAAATAACTAAGAAAAGTCAGTCTTATCAAATGAATACCGGCATAGTACAGCACATGTTTCTGAACTGTATCGGGAAATGGCCGCGCTGCGAACGTCAATCGTGGTGACATCGGCTAGTCGGTCGGTTGCTGGTTCGTTGAATTATTAATCTTTTGATTACTTATCAGTGATTAATTGTGTTCCTATACCTGTGTGCCGCACACCGACGTATATCGGTAAGTATTACTTCATTGATTTTGTTTATTCGATCATGAAAGTTGTAGAAGCTATCGTTTAGCGCGTTATCTATATTTTAATGCTGATTTATACGAATTGATCGCTTAATCCGATTGTAAGACGATGGTTGTACTCATCACTGATTGCGGCGTGATGATAGTACACAGTAGGTCATTTAGGATTCGAATAATTTGATGTTGAACTTCCGTCATACTTTTGGAAAGTAGGTTGTTTGGTTTACCATCTAAAATTGCATGTGTATTTATTTTGTCATCAAAATAGTGGAGCGAGATAGTTCTTCATTTATTTCCGACCATAATTCCGGAGTTTTACAGTTGTATTATGTACATTTTTGCAATAATTCTCAAGAATATAAAGTAGGTTACACTCATTGGGAGGACAACTTATTTCATTTTTCTAAAATATAATTTTGTTGACTAAGAATATTTTCTAATTTGAAATACATGCATGATGATAATATTGATACTTAAAAATTATTGTAAGTTCTCTCGAAAGTCATTCATCTCCAAAAGTGAATCTTATGTTTTGACATATTTTATAGAAAATGGTTTTATAGTTAAGCTATAATAACACATTAAACAGATGTAAGGATCGTAGCAGGTGGCTATCTATGTTGCGAGATTTGGTTTCCACGCTTAATCCTTCATGTGGGCCATGGCGGACGTTGGTGGTTATTCTAACCAGCCCACCTCCATCCAGAAGTTGAATATGTCTCCTGGTCTGTTTAAAATGTCTTTAAAAGATCTGGATGACCCGAGGGTTTCTGTTCTGATCTGGGTAACGCCTGTGCATTGAAAACGGTTTCCTCAGCCTCCATGCATGCCCTGCACAGAGGACTGTCCGCTGTACCTATTGTGTGGAAGTGTTTGTTTAGCAAGCAGTATCCGTCACCAGGCGCAGGCCATTCCTGTCCAGGTGTAATAAACGCCTGGTCATCCTGCCATCCAGGAGTTTCATAGCAGGTGGCATTCTGTAGTATCGGCCTACCCCCATAGGAAGTAGGCGTGAGTCGATGAATTATGTATGTAAACAAAAGGACAAGACATTGCAATTATACTAATTATGATTTTGATTGTTTATAATTTTCCCAGGAATTATATATTTTAAATGAAAATGCCACTTAACAAATAATAAAGGACAATTATAATGGTTTTAATTACAATAAAAAAATTCATAGGTAATTTAGAATGTTACCATAGCAACAAGGAAATTAGAATCTTATTGTTGTTAAATGTAAAGATAAAAATACCTATATATCATTTTAATGTTTTTTCATAGGTAATTTAGAATTTTACCGTAGCAACAAGGAAATTAGAATCATATTGTTGTTAATTTTAAAGTTCAGAATAGCTCATGCTGCTTTGGTAAAAATATTAGCCATTCTGCGGAGGCTTCACATAAGTATCACCTCCCGGAGGCTATTTTCAGGAATTTATCTTCTGAAAGGCCTTTTTTTTTTGTGGATGGGAAATCATCAAATGACTTCTCCCGCTCTGGGCGGAGCGGGAGGGCGTGTCAGACTTTTACTGACTAAAACCCACGCGTGTTCCTTCTGTTGCCTGTGCCGGGGCCACGGTAACTCTTTCGAACATCCCGCAACCCTAGCTGGCATCGGCCCTAGCGGACCCCGTCAATAGTGCTGACATCTCTTTGAGGCGCGCGTGGAACACGACGCGCCGTCGACTCGGGCTTGGTCCTTACCGGACGGCGAGCTACCCATTGCTCGCCGTCCGCAAGCCCGCGCCTACGGTGGCCGGGAATCGGCTGCCAATTCCCGACGCCCAGGGCGTCTCCTGCGGCGACTAGGGGCGTGAGGGCGCAGAGCTTGCCTCTCCCTCACGCGTCCCGCCTCCTCCTTCACGAGCATTACTGCTTCGCAGAAGGAGGTAATGGCTTCCCATGCACTCTCGCTCCGTACCATGGCCTGGACCAGGGCCGGACGCGAGTTCTGAAAGGCCTTGTATAATCAACAGACTAGGTACAGAAATAAATAGAGAATTTTAATTTGACATTTTACTTTTAGCAAAGTTACTAACTACCATGTGAGTACAAAATCAACTTGATAACTTAAAAGTGACAAAGTGCGAGTTGGACTCGCACACTAAGGTACAATATTTAACAATATTTATTATTTGTTGCTATAGCAGCCATAGTAGCACTTTGAAAGTTTCAAGAGTACTTATTACTGTTCAAAAGATACTGCCCTGTTAAAGACGGATGGACGGACAGCAGAGCCTTAGTAATAAGATCCCATTAGCACCCTTTTGCGTATGGAACCCTAAAAAATTAAACAACTGACAGTCATAAAAATATAACATGCTAAAAGAGTTACAGCCCAGGTCATTGAAGTTTTAAAGTATAGTCAACCTTGTTACGCTCAATACTTCTTTCCCACTTTTGATAACAATTCCCAGTAAATGGAAACTTCACCAAGTTTGAAACTGTCTAATTGTCATGCATTACTGTCAAAATCACAGTGATCTTTATTTTCATTGTAATAAGGTTGCCGTTTGGTTGCTGCCACTGACAAGTCTGTCAAAATCACAGTGAACTTTATTTTCGTTGCAATAAGGTTGCTATTGGGTTGTTGGCATTAAAGAGTCTGTCAAAATCACAGTGATCTTTATTTTCGTGATGGTGGGTTGCTGCTGTCAGAGGTAAAATAATAGTGAATGGACTAGACAAGTGTACCTTGTCATTGTATAACGTCCATGTGACATTCAACCTTAGGGTGGTAACCTGGTAAATAATGCAATAGGACAAAAAACTTTCCTATTTAACCGGTTAAGCCCCACCCGGCGCCTTTTCGGCGCCGCTTGTCGACTTACCGTCAAGCCCCACCGGCGCCGGTGACTCGCGCGTTTCACGCACGGATAAAATTACTATAATTCAGTCTTATATCGGCTGTGGGTAGTTTTACTCTATGGTATGGAAGATATTCTCGTCAAATAAATAATTCTAAGCCAAAAATAATCGTATGGCAATTTTTGTGAGCGCAGTCACAAACGTACCGTGCCATCGGAATTCTCCCGGGGCTTGAGCGTCGTTGACGTCATCGCGTATTAGGCTTAGCCGGTTAATTGATTAATTATATAAAAAAATATAATATATATTTTAACATCCGAATGTTCACTACACCACTCACGAACAATATTGGCATGATGAAGAATCCGACAATTGTCTTGAACCAAATAAAATTCACCAATTTCATCCGGTGGATAAACATTGCGAACAGTAGGTTTGAAACCGTTCGTTTCATATTCACCAACCATAAAGCGTCGCTGAGACTGGTTAATAAGTGGCGGCCTACCACTTCTTACACGGCTCTTAAGACTCCCCTCTTCCTCATATCTCCTCACCCAACGTCTCACTGTATCTCTTTAAAAAAAAAGAAATCCTTATTACACATTTTGAAGCGTCACTTAAGAGTACAAATAAAATCAAAAACAACGAAATAACACACAAAATCCGGTTTCATTGGATACTTCAGATATATTACTCCCATTGTTATGCAAGGCTACAATGTTCGCCCTGGCTTCAATAAATAACTTAATTATAAATATATATTTGATTGCATTTTCAATAAATAACAATAACACAGACGCTCGTAACTAAGTTCACCAACCAACAACGTCATACCATTCTAACAACAGTCAGAAAATTGATTTTGTTTCAAATCTACCCTCAACTTTTATGTGACTGGTTTAAAATATTCGCTGTCTTTTTCTCATTAGCATAATCAGAAAAAGACTGCGTGCCGCGATAGGCCTATGATGATGACCATATGCCGCGCCTTTTCTGTTTGGTTCATGATGAAAAAGTGCAATATATGGTAGTGCATGTGTGTGAAATGCCTAAATAGAAGAAGGTCTCAAGTGCGACGAGTAATGATGCAATATGTAGTTAGAATACTGGCGTAGACTGGCGTGGCGTACTGGTGGTGGTAGAATGCTGGCGTTGGAGTTCTGACCGCTACTGTACCTAGATTAGTGACTGAAATGATCTTTTGAGGAAAGAACCACACAGATTTGAGAGAACCTCTTCAGTCAGTGCATGCATCTGGAAGTAAAACTTTCTTTTATGAAAAATCAATGCAAAGTTGTGCCTCTGTCGGATCCCTGTGGAACACCTTGTCTATAACCAGAGTATAGTATGTTTATTTTATCTCTCGAAGTGACACGCTTTTTATATGGTGTTAGCCAAGTGTACAAACACGCTGTGAATGTGTGCGTGAAGGCGAGTAGCGTCAGCACATACACACACACGCACTTGCGTGCACACACAAATTTCCGACTCCGCCATTGTCTCGGACGGTACCGAGAGCTCCTGTATACACACTCACAGCGGGTTTGTGCAGTTGGTAACCACACGTAAAGTGCGTGTCGCTTCGTGAGATGAAAACACTTTATCTGAACTATACCTACGTCACAAAAAGATATTCGTTTAAAACTGATCTTACTTAACTAGTAACATCCCGCCGTTTCTACATAGTTAAAAATGCTCAAACACTCCTAGGGCCTGCATAAAACCCTTGAGAGACACGTCATGTTAATAACTAGCTTCTGCCCACCGCGTCAGGTCGCATCGCCCGCCCGCGCATCATTTTCGCTTAGCATTCATTCTAACTTTTTTTTTGCTCGGCTCCTAAGCGTCGTAGCGTGAGGTTATTTTTTTTTTCAAATCTGACTGGCAGTTCCAGAGATTAGCGCGTTCAAATAAAAAATCCAAACAAACTCTTCAGCTTTATTATTTTAGTATACATACGTCATTAGCCATTTATATTTTAAACTAGCCTTAAATTAAGGGGGATCTGTCAATGTAGCCTGCGAAATTCTTAATTTCTTACGTTTTTTGCAAATTGCGGCGCTGTTTTCGCGGCTATTATGATAGAATAATTACTAATTTTTAAAATCATTTAAAACATTAACGTAGCAGTCGAAATTATATTTCATAGAAATTAAAGAAAATATTTCGTGAAAATATGAAGATTTGCAACAAATATAATTTAAGCCCTCGACTCAAACTTCAGAATAGTTCCCTTCCTCCCCACTCCAACTCTCTTTTTATCCTTTTTAAATAAAGGCAAAAAACCGCTTAAAATTATACTTGGGCATTCTTAAGACCCCTGTGGTACGCCTTGAAGATATCATAGTGTTAATACGTCACAAAAATAATTCTGTGGGTACGCGTTTATAAACTTACTTATACATAAGATTTAAACCATTTTAAGACGACAAAAAGCGTTAAAATACACCCTAGCTTTAATTAACATCTTGCTTAAACTATGAAACGACCTTCCAAGGTCTAGATATCGGTATTGTTATCATCCACGCATTTCCTAGTGTCATTGAGGACACGATGTCTTTCACACGACTTTGCGAGCTCACCCTGGGGCAGAGGTGTCAGGGGTTATCAGTATTCTGGCCCGTGATCGAGAGGAGGTGATGCGCGGATGTAGAATGTTGCTAGCTGATTTTCATGTTTATTCTTACTGAATTGTCTTTTTCTGAATGAGTTTTGGGGTGATTGTCGCGTGATTGGTTGTAGGTGGAGTGAATACAAATGTAATACTTATTTACTGACTACTTTCTTTGATTACTCAACACCAGAAACTTTGGCATTGAAGACCCATTTTTTTAAATAGTGGTGTATGACCAGATGTATGAAGTAAACGAATGATAAATGATTTTATTTCTGTAAGTAGGTTTGTACAAACACTTTTACACGTCAATCATATTTTTTTTAAACTAGATGAGGCCAGCGTTTCATATCTGACTACTCTGAGAAGAAAGGCCGAAACAAACTCAGAGGTCACAGTCTATTTTAAAGTCCAGACGTAATCTTGGTCAGATCATGTGAAGACACATGTAGATTTGTGTCTGAAATGGTCTTTTGAGGAAACACACAGATTGAGTGGACCTGTCCAGTCTGTGCACGCATGTCAGTAATCGTACAGCTCAACTCGGAAGCAAAAGGAGTATCTTAAGGGTCGTAGCAGGTCGCGTTCTGTAGTTTCTGCCTACCCGATGGGAAATGGCGTGAGTTAGTGGTGTTAAAAATAGCCATCATTTGAATGTTGGAACCAATCAACAAAGTTATCCGAGCTCCTAACCATTAATTGATAAGCATAAGTATTACTAACTTTTGCTCCGCGTGGTGGTCGGAAATTTTCCTACCGGAACATAGTGTCAGGATAAAAGGTATCCTATATCCTGACCCAGGTCATAGTCTATCCGTTTGCCGTTGAACGGTAACAGACCGACCGGCAAAGTTACTTTTGCATTTATAATATGAGTATGGAAGCTAGATGGTGAGTGAGGTCCCATTTCACTTCATAATCCATACACGATGCGTGGTATCATGAATTTTATCATCTTGTCAGCCTTTATCTGCCTAGCCTTTGCCCAACTACGTTGGGGTAGGCTTCCAGTCTAACTGAATGATACCAGTATTTTACATGGAGCTCCACAACCCAGTTACTGGGTACCCGATACCCCTTGGTAGGACTGGTTTTCAGACTTTCTGACTTTTGACGACCCGTAACGACTGTCAAAATTCCACGAATGACAGCCGGGACCCCAACGGCTTAACGTGTTTTCCGAGGCACGGAGCGGTCTCGGTATGTAAAGATGGGTCACCTATCCACGGACAAACCGCGGCAAGCGTAGCTTAACCTGACCGATCGACCCGTGCGCCTGTTATTACTTCTTAGCCACAAGCCCCTCCAGAATTTTGTCGTCTTGAAGACTTCTTCTCTCGTACACGAGCTATAAAGAACTGGTCATGCCTTGGAGGTAAAAACATTAGCCAGTCGCTTTGCACTCGCTAATATTTTCCGCCATAATTTAGAGAGCATTAAAGTTTTTAGAATAAAGTTCTTTAACGCGGCTTCTGGTGGGAGTAAACTGGCAGAAATTGTGACGTATCGAAAGAGCGTTATGCCGTCAGGTTCAGCCATCTAAACTGACGGCTAGATGCGCGGTTAGATGGCACTGTACTACAAAACAAAAACCGAAACTTTTGACACTTCAAACTTGTGGCCATACAAGATCTCCCGACTTATTTGGTACATCTTATCATCACCTGCCTATTTTTCTCCCAACTATATCGGGGTTGGCTTCCATTGTAACAGAATGCAGCTGGATACCAGCCGGTCTAATTTGTAAAAAGGTCACCGTACAACTGGAAGTCATGAGTGTCATCAGGGCCCCAATTCTGTATGGTAATTATTATTCCCCGCTTATATCTTACCACGTGCAAACCACGTCAGTACCGTGTCTTGTTGAAAACCATGTAACGGCAAGGAATCGAAATGTCATATTCTGTATGTTCCAAGACAAATTGTCTATGGCACATTATGAAATGACGCGTGCGTTTTGATATTTTGATCGGCAGTATTTGATCCTAAAACTAGTAATTGCAAATATTCCATTTTGAACATAAATAATGCGTAAAGTATCGTTTTTTATTATATTTTAATATTATTTATGACATTAAAAACGTAATTATAGGTTTTCAAATCTATTGGAAATTAACAAAAACATACAATGATAATATTTGACAGCAGTGTTAAAATTTTTGAACGTAGGTACTTGCATATGTTTTCTAGAGTTGTCAGAGTGATTTTGTTTACATGTACATTTTATTTGTTTTGAGGGTTCTTGTAAATTTCGAAATAATATATTACTGGACCACCAATAACTGGAATGGATCATTTCGTGATTGAAGGGAAGAATCGTAAATATTATCATTTGCCACCTACACTATTTTTATACAAGTTTTTACTAGTTACTTTGGAATCTTTTCTATAAAATATGGAAAATGTTTAGCAAAGTGAATGAAACCAAGGTATTTAATATTAGTGTGGTCACATAGAAAGCATTTTCGACAATATTATATAAAGTTCTTATAAAGCGTGATATTTCAATGTCCCTGGTGTATGTATATATGAAAAACAATTATTTCTTACTTTTTACTATATAAATTATGCTGAAATACACCCGACACAAACACAGAACACAACATAATCTTCAAATTTTTAAAACTTTTAACTGTAAACTGACGATTCCGTACGGTTCCCAAGCGTGGTATTTTGACAGTTCAAACCACGCCAACATCGCGTTCATTTCGCGCGGTTTCGTTCATTGTGTCAAAAAGAATACGTTATTAGCAGATGTCGTAATTAGCTAAGGAATTGACGTGATTTCGAAGTAAGGAATCACTAAGTGGTCATAGTGAATTAGGGCCCTGGTGGACCCGATGACACTATTGACAGCCCAATTCAAGCTCATTTCACCTACAGTCCGCGCACCAGTTCCGAGTAATCATAAAGAATGTTGACGTAATGAGCCAGAGTTGTGATTTAGTCGACTTTACGTTATCGATACTAACACATATTTTACCTCTGCGCGCGCGCATTTAATTAATATTAACTATATAAATGCGAAAGTGAGTTTGTTTGCTTGCTTGTTACGCTTTCACGCTAAAACGGCTGAACGGATGTGGATGAAATTTGGAACATGGGTAGACCATGGCCTGGGTTAAGACATGGGGTACTTTTTATCCCGATATTTCCATGGGATGGAGACTTATGCGGGTAAAACCGCGGGGTGCATCTAGTTCTGAAATTATTCTATGAGGATCTTAGGTGCTTGAACAGCCCGTTTCCTCAGCCCCCGATTCCTCGGATCTCGCGCGTGGACTGGAAGTGAGATTTTATCAAACTAGACTGACACATGTAGAGGCTGCATATATGACCTCCACAACCGAACGCAGTTACGGTTTTTGGACATGTTCTAAACCACCTTGATTTTTCTTCACCCCTTTCTTTAAAGATGTTCTCAGGAAAAGCATGTAAACGCCACGTGCTTATTATGCATTCACAAATATTTTAAGTGGTTACATGGGTGGGTACATTAACTCGCGTTAATGTATGTAACTTTTATTCTATCGGCTCCTCGGTGTCAAGGTTTGACGTTCTTTGTACCTAATGCGGTGTTCCACACCAAATATTTAACTTGCGTTTTGTTTATTCAATTCACTTTGACGTAACTTCATGAGCCTTTTTTTTGTGGATGGGAAATCATCAAATGACTTCTCCCGCTCTTGGCGAAGCGGGAGGGCGTGTCAGATTTTTACTGACTAAAACCCACCCGTGTTCCTTCTGTTGCCTGTGCCGGGGCCACGGTAACTCTTTCGAACATCCCGCAACCCTAGCTGGCATCGGCCCAAGCGGACCCCGTCAATAGTGCTGACATCTCTTTGAGGCGCGCGTGGAACACAACGCGCCGTCGACTCGGGCTTGGTCCTTACCGGACGGCGAGCTACCCATTGCTCGCCGTCCGCAAGCCCGCGCCTATGGTGGCAACTTCATGAGCCTGTACTAATCAGTTCTTCTCCTTTTGCGGCATCAGTATATATTCTTCTTTTTCTATCTTCTCTTACCAAAACTGAATTCGCGAAAAACAAATCAGCTGTTCCCTACATTTATGTTCGCATAACTCGTCAATATGTAGGGACCAGCAGATTTTTTTTTTCGCGAGTTCAGGTTTGGTTCCGTAGTAAAAGTTGTTTGTAATGATGAGTACAATGACCCCTTAGGAGTTTGTGCGTTAATTCCGGGACATGTTGTGTGATTACTTGTCCTGACTGACTGATTCATCGATGCCGAGCCTAAACCGCTGGGGCTACAAACTTGAAATTTTGCACATGGCTTCTCAGTATAATGTAGGGGAGCACTAAGAAGGGGTTTTTAGAATTACTACTTGTAAAGGGGGGAAAATCTTATTTCTTGATTAATAAACTTGAAACTTGCCACGTATACTTTTCTTAGTAAATTATAAAGTTTGTCATTTGTTGAGTGACTGCCTCGTTGGCCTAGTGGTCGCAAGCGCTACTGCTGAGCATGAGGTCCTGGGTTCGATTCCCAAGTCGGGCAGTGTTATTGGTTTTTCTATCTGGAATTTCTCAGTAGCAGCCCGGAGTCTGGATTTTTTTTTTATTTTTTATTTCTTAAAAATTAATAAAGGGTTTTTATCCACATGGATACGCCAGCCCCATTGTACCTTATCACTACTCTTACACCACTAAAATTAACATATAATAACACTATTCTTATAATCCTTATTATTTATTTAACAAATATAGTTATTCATTGATCAAGCTGTTGTACTAGACCACACAATTTTTTTGCAACATTTGATTTAGATTTCGCTAAAATAGTGAAAATAAGCCCAAGATCTAAAATATTTAAACCAAACTCCCTAATCAATGAATCTCTTTCATTTTTGTTCTTAACGCATTCCATCAGCAAATGTTGCACGTCTTCTATTTTGTTGCATACTTCGCAGTTTGGAGATGCTGTCTTACGCATTAGGAAAGCAAATTTTGCTGATGGAAAGTGCCCAGAACGCAGTCTTAAAGCTACTTTGACGTAACTCCTACTTAAGTTAGTGTCATCAAACCAGGGCACGCGAGAAGGTTCACTCTGAATTACTTTATACCATATACCTTTTTTTTTCGAATCTCGTTAAAATGATCTTTCCATTTATCATAACAAGACTCCTTGATTTTTGAGACATATTCCCAGTGATCAGGTAGGTAAGAAACTTCATTCCCTGCGTTAATTGCCAATTTTGCCAACCGGTCAGCCTCCTCGTTGCCGCGTAATCCTATGTGTGCTGGAACCCATTGCAATATAATTCTAATTTCATCTTTATTAATAATGTTTATAATTTTAAGAATGTTGTAAGCTATCGATGCACCTCTGCAACCAGAGGCGCATCGAGCTACATGCTGTAAAGCGCTTTTACTGTCGGTAAAAATAGCTGCTTTGTGTAAATTTTGATTGAGAACATAAGCTACTGCTTCGTATATTGCAATGAGTTCCAGTGACATTATACAAGTATTTGCATCGATTTTAAAGCTAGCTTTAAAGTCTAATTTTTTATGAAAGAAAGCTGCCCCACCACCACTAACATTTTTTGATCCGTCCGTGAAGATTTTATCCCAATCGTTATACTTATTATTTAACTCCTCTCACTTCATTTACTAATTAATTAGGGTCATAATATTTTTTTGATTGTTTGACATATTCTAGATCACAATTAATAACTCCTTTAGTTTGTATGGCAGACACCCACACATCGAGAGTAAACATTTTCAGAACATCTGAGGAGACAATATGCAGCTGACTTAATTCGTTAAGCGTAGAAGCTAGCAACGGTTTCTTTTTATTTTCCCAATAACTATTATTTGTAAGAGAACTTAATTCAGAAATTACATTAATATTTAAATTATTTGTCCATGATCGAGATTTCAGAATGTGCTTATAGGAGAGGTATTGCCGCCTCAAAAACAGTGGTGGTATGTGCAATTCGCTTTCCATCACATGAATTGGTGAGCTTTTAATGAAGCCCCCTACAACTCTTAGGGCTTGGTTCTGTACTTTATCTAATTTAGAAACATGTGTCTTTGCAGCAGAATCATACAAATACCAGCCATAGTCAATCCGACTTCTTATGATGGAAATATATAATCTTCGCATGTGTTTGGTGTGAATTCCCCATGAACTACCCGCTAATACTTTTAATACATTTAGATATTTTGAGCATTTTTCAATTAATCCATTAACATGCTTTCTCCAATGTAAACTTCTATCAACCCAAAGCCCTAAATACTTGATACATTCTACCATATTTAATGGTTGACCATACACTTTCAAAGCTGGCAATATTCGTCTTCGACCCCTACTGTAAACACAATAATTAGATTTAGTTGACGATAAGGTCAGTCCAATCTCACCCAATATGGCTATAATACAATTAAGGGCAACTTGTAACTCATGTTCACAAATTGAGATTTGTTTGTTACTAATGTAAATAACAAAGTCGTCAGCGTATTGTGACACTATTACATTATGTATTTGATGACAAATTTGGTATGTAACTAAGTTAAATAAAAGGGGGAAAGCGGGTCCCCTTGAGCTAGGCCTCTATTAGTCCACCTACATTCAGACCCTTGACTATTATAAGACTTAATGATTAAATGTCTTTCACTTATAAAAGACCAAAGGTAAACACAAAATTTGGAACCAATTTGTATTTCATCTAGTACTTTAGTAACCGATTCAATTAACACATTGTTGTAGGCATTTTCAATGTCCAAAAAACATGCGACTGTAGGAACATTTTAGTAAATCCGACTTGAATATAGGATACCAGCCTAGAAAGTGCATCTAGAGATGATTGTGACTTTCTAAATCCTACCGTATATGGAGATAGTAATTTGTTCTTTTCTACAAACCATTCTAATCGTTTACAAATCATTAAGTGGAAGATTTTACAAATACAAGATATTAACGAGATGGGTCTTAGTTTAATGTCTATATTAAGATTATTTGAATACTTTGGAATGGGAATGATAAGAATATTACGCCATTGGAGTGGAACAATACCGAGTGAAAATACCAAATTATAGATTTTAAGTAAAAACTGTTTTCCTATTTCGGGTAAATTATAAATCATTGAATAAGATATACCGTCGTGCCCTGGAGCCGTGTCCTTCTTTTTTAAACCATTTTCGAGTTCTTGACTACTAAAATCAATTTCTAAAACCTCATTTTTGGAACTAAAATAGGGCATACAACTAGAAACGTAGTCCGGAGTTAGGTTTTGTAACAATTCATTTTGTTTTTCAAACGGTACACATGGCCGTTGATGTTTAAAGCCCTTCATCCACCTCATCCGACGCCACATCTCAGGGGCTGAAGTAACTTCATCAATTGAATTACAGAATTTTTGCCAACCCTGATTTCTAGCTTTTTTAATTAGTTTTTGGGATTCTAGTCATTTTTTCTAATTTATTTAAATTATCTGGGGTGGGGTTTTTGCGGAAAGTGGACAGGGCTAATCTTCGTTGTGCAACTAATTGTGATAAATAAGGGGTCCAATAATTCTTAGGTTTAAACTTTTCATCTGGCTGATCACTATATTTATAATATGGTATATGCTTATTAGCCGCGTATTCTATAGTGTTTATAAAAAAATCGTACATTTGTTGGACATTAACAGGTATTTCCTTAAATTCTAAAACTTTTTCAGAAACCGTTTCGCGATAATCTCCCCAGTTAGCATTTTTGAAATTTGGTTTTTTATGGATATGAACGGTGGTCCATACGTTAGCCTTCATTTTAATAATAAGGTGGTCACTACCCAAATTTTCATTAAATATCTGCCAGCCGAATTTTATTGCAACATCAGAAGAGATAAATGATACATCAGGCGAAGTCTGTTGTAAATTTCCATTCACTAATTTAACCCGAGTCGCTTGGCCGTTGTTTATAGAAATAAAGTCGTTATCTAGCGCCGCATCCATTATTTGTGTACCTCGAATATCCGATTTAACAGACCAATTGGTGTGGTGTCCGTTAAAATCGCCCGCTATTATTGTTTTATTCGGAAAGTATGAGAATATATCATTCCAGTCAACAGAAGAGAAAGAGAGTTAGTGATGCAGGAGTTAAACATTAATAAATATGACGTTGGGGCTTTCATTAGAATTTTATCAATACCTAGTGCGGGCTAAGCGAAACTGATATATGAAATGGTTGCTGCGTCACTAACTCCCTCCCTAACGCAATAATGTACAAATTAGTAATAGTTTAAGTAAGTGTAATAATTAACTAGATTAGGGTATGATGATGCTGGCATACCTTTGTAAGGGAAAAGCCTCTAAATAAATAAAGAATAAAAAAAAAATTAAAAAAAAAACATTCCAGTCAGACGATTGTGTTTGTACGGACGAAGGACAGTAAAGCGACACTACATATTCTAAGTCCTTGCAATTTAATACCTTAACACAAACCATTTCGATACCCACATTATTAATATTTAATGACACTAGGTGAGATTGTACCGACTTGTGTACCAACAAAGCTACACCACCGTAACCGTCATATCTATCATTCCTATAAACATAAAACCCGCTAATATTGACACCAACTTCACAGTCAAACCATGTTTCGCTAATAATTGCGATGTGTATATTCTCTCGAATTAAAAGTTCTGAAAAGGATACAAGTTTAGGACGTAAACTTTGCGAGTTCCATTGAAATAAGTTCAACTTAATTATTTTTTGTAAACTATCCATTACTAAAACAATTTATGTTATTCAAAGTTTCTTCCCCTAATATCAACTTAACTACAAAATTTTTAAGTTCCTCACAAATGATTTTAAAAAAAGACATAATTTTTTCTTCAAATTGACTTTCGGATTTGTTAATACTTTTAATGTTTACCCATATTTTCTTCCATTCAAATTTGTATAATAGTTGTTCGCTTCGCTTCGTACTTTCCTCATATTTCTGTGGTATAGAACTTTCTTCATCTACCCGCTGCTCTAAATTATCATCATTTTTGTTTTTGTTTGTTTTATTTATGTTTTTCGTGGTACCCTGTTTTGAAGTTATGACTTTTTTCCTTGTGGTTGCCACTGATGTTTCGGTCTGTTGTATTTCTTCGTCTTCCTTTCTATTTGCTTGCAGTTCCTGATGTACTAGGCCCCTAGTCAAGATATTACTATAGGTTCCTGTATTCGGCGTGATTATTGATCGCGTATTAGCAATTTGCATTGTATCTTTATTCATTACTTGCTTTTCCTCCATGAAACGTTGTAGGGCTTTTTTGTATGTAAGTTGTTCCTCACTCATTATTTTTCTGATAGCCTTTTCTTTTAAGTACATGGGACACATTTTGTCCAGAACAAAATGATTCCCCATACAGTTAAGACATGTGTATTCTTCCAAACTACAATTATCATGTTTTCCTCCGCACTTAGGGCAACATATCTTTTTAGATGGACAATATTTAATGATATGGCCAAATTGCCAGCAACCTGAGCATTGCGTCACTGGGAAGATATATGCTTCTACTATAAAACGACAGTCATAGGCATAAACATATTGAGGTAGTACATTTCCTTTGAAACTAATTCTTATCGACTCACAATCAATCCATTTTCCTTCCGAACTCAGCCGTTTTAATCTCTTAATTGATAAGACCTCAGTGTTTGATTTTAAAATATTCTTAATTTCGTCTTCGTTTAATTCAAGGTCGATACCTTTCACAATTCCATAGGATATCGTCATTTCCTGAGTTAATTGACAACGTAAGCCCATGTCTTTGATTTTCTGACAGTTTAGAAGTCTTTCAGCATCTTCCCTTCTTTGAAATTGAATCAAAGCTTTATATGAGCTTTTATATTTTATTCTCAGAATATTCTTCATATTTTCAGAACTCAGCAACTTAGCCATGGCTATAGGTTTCGGCAGATTATCCTGTGAGGTAATACACACTTCATGATTGTCCATTCCTTTTGCCACATTCGTCTCAATCCCATTACCATTCATTGTCTCTATGGACACACTCCTTATTAAACGTTTAGGTATCCTTCGGTTCACAGTTATAAAATCATCTTCGCTCGAGTCCCCTTCTCGTTCTTTTCTCTTCTCCACAGATCTTATTAATCCATCAGCTCTTTTTTCTGTCCCTCTAACTTCTACTTCCATCTCAATTAGTTGCTCTTCACATCTCTGTACTATTTCTGAGTCACTTAAATCCGCTCCACTTGAATTTTCTCCCATTTCACAAATAACCGGGTATAGTTGTGTCACTCGTCACAAAGCTGCGAAAGCATAAACGCGTACGCACTGCTCCACGACTCGCGCCACGGAGTCTGGATTTGTGCCCGGTAGATGGCAATAGGCTCGCCCCCTATTACATGGGACTTAAACATAACTGGCGAAATGTGGGTGTACTATAATAGGTACACCTCTGCCTAATCCTTCGGGGAAACAAGGCGCGATGTTATGTGTGTCATTTGTTGTTTTTCTAAACTACCCCCTAAGGGTCCGTTCACACAGACCGGCTCGGAGAGGAGAGCAGATTCTTATCACGTTGAAAACAGAGTTTTTAGTATTTGTAGTAAGGTTTATTTTTGCATGTGCACTGCTTTTGTCATTAAGAATGCTTGAACGCGCTTGGTGTGAAATAATAAGAGGAGCTGACCGGCTCCGATCGCGTACTTTTTCTCGTTCGCGCAGCCGTTCGGCTCCGATTGCATGCTCTTTCTCGCTCGCGCAGCCGATCTGCTCCGATTGCGTGCTCTTTCTCGCTCGCGCAGCCGATCGGCTCCGATTGCGTGCTCTTTCTCGCTCGCGCAGCTGATCGGCTCCGATTGCGTGCTCTTTCTCGCTCGCGCAGCCAATCGGTTTAGTTCTGCTTTAAAAAATCTTGCTAACTAATATATTTCTTCATCGGAGCTATCTAAATCCATGTTCCGAAAAGCACACGTTAACACCGAAAACAAAACTTGGACTGCGTGGAATACTGGTACTGCCTTTGTAGTGTATCCACCCGGCTCCGAGCGCATCCGACCGGCTGCGAGTGCATCCGACCGGCTCCGATCGCATCCGCTTTCAGATAGCTTCCAGCCGGTCTATGTGAAATAGTTGGCGGCTCCGCTCCGACCAACTCCAAGCGTATACGATCCGGTCTGTGTGAAAAGAAAAATGCGCGCCGATGCTCTCCGAGCCGGTCTGTGTGAACGGACCCTAAAGGGGGTTTGGGGGTGTCTCTATCTGTTTTCGGTCTTAAGTACTTATAAAAACTCAGTATTTATACTTAAGACCGAAAATAAAGAATAACGTGTATCAGGGTTTTTCTACAATAACGTGTGTATCAGGGTTTTTCTAAAGTCTACCCCTAAACGGTGTATTTGTTGTACAATTTGTATTTTTTTTTTAATCTATCTTGACGAGTAGGTAACAATAGAAAATTATCATTAATAAACGTGCAATTAAGTATTTTTTATAGTTATTGTATGTCATTGTTAAATAATTAATCCCAAAGACATAGTGCAGTACTTGGGAGGACACTTCTACGTGTCTAGCCCCTCCCAGAAATAAATCCTGGAGCCGCCCATGATTACGTTGGTTATACAAGCTGTAATTTTAAACAGTGTAAATCTCTTAAGGGGTCATTGTACTCGTCATTGTGAACAACTGTTACTACGGGACTAAACCTGACATCGCGAAAAAAATTTTTAGGCTTGCCTCGGTGACGACGCCCGTCTTCAGGCACCCATTTTGTGACGATCCTGGCCCATCTGTCTGGATGCATCCTATAAGTATGACCCGCCCAGTCCCATTTCAACCTCGCAGACTTAGCACCAACATCGGCGATACCTGTCTTGGAGCGTATTATGGTGTTGCGAATTTGGTCGGTGAGTTTGATTTTTAAGATGCTACGCTCCATCGCTCTTTGGCAAACCTTGAGTTTGGACTTCTGAGCCTCGGTCAAAGACCACGTCTGAGCGCCATAGGTTAGGATAGGCAGGATACACATGTCGACGAGCTTGCGCTTTAGTGAGATAGGAAGGTCGCCTTTCATTAGCGCCTTCATGGACCAGTAGCTCCGCCAGGCATTTTCGACTCGACGGTCGATCTCTTTATCTAGTCTGTTGTGAAAGAAAACTAGCTGGCCCAGGTAGGTATATTCGTCGACATAGTGTATTTCCTGCCCATCGACCTCGATCTTGTATTTAGCGGCATTTGTCATGACTTTAGTCTTTGACCGATTCATCGTCAGTCCTACCTATGTTCGCATAACTCGTCAAAATGTAGAGAACAGCTGATTTTTTTTTCGCGATTTCGGGTTTGGTCTCGTAGTAAAAGTTGTTCATAATGATGAGTACAATGAGCACCTATGAGATTAATAGTGATTAAAATTATACCTTGTATAACAGTTTGACCTCTAGATCTCTTTGCTTGAGAATAATATAGCGCTGGAACAACATAGTTTACTTCATCAGGTCAATGTATAGCGTAAACATAATCTATTTTAGTCTTTTCATCGGCTGAGTTATCTATTTTGACTACTATAGCAAATCTATAAAGGATTTGTGAACAAATTTGCACTTGAAAATATTCAACGTAATTAGTATTGAATATCTCACAAGGCTCGCAGGGGCTTGTGGCTAAACAGCCACATGGGTCGATCTTCAAGTTTCAGCAACGCTTGTCGAGGTCGGTCCGTGGATAGGTGATCATCCATTACATACCGAGACACGTCCGTGCCTCGGAAAGCACGGTAAGCCGTTGGTCCCGGCTGTCATTCGTGGGTCTTTGACAGTCGTTACAAACAGCTCGTGGCTAAACCCGAGCACTTTCGAATTTCTACCAGAATTTAAACGGACATCTGTGCTGCTGGGGAGTTGGTTACCCCCATTTCTTCTTCTCAGCTAAGGCACTAGGAATTGGTGAAGGGCGGGCGTTTTGGGGGACTGTCTTATGTTATTTTTGACGTACAAAAAGTGCTAATTCTCGACCGAATTTAAATAAATGACTTTCTATTTGAATGAGACAAAAGCTGACGCAAAAGTATAGATCCATTTTACTGTCACAGCCCAGACTCCCCACACCCTTGATCTAATTCCGTCTCGAATACCTTCGATTGTGCCTCTCGCTAGGTGACGTCATTTCACCCGTCGTTAAGCTGATAACAGACGCTTCACTCGACTGAAGCTTTATTTCTGTTTAATTCAACGTTCATACGACAAAATGACATAGAAATGATTGTTAATTTTTGGTCATTTCATTTAATTTACCCAAGCAGGCGCTTTCCTTTGTGTAATTTATTTCAACACCACTGCTCCCACAACGGTGAAGGAAAACATCGTGAGGAAACCGGCATGTCCTAGAACCAAAAATTCGAAGACATGTGACATCCATCAATCCGCACTGGGCCCGCGTGGTGGATTACGGCCCAGTCCCGCTTACAGAGAAGAGGCGTGTGTCCCAGCAGTGGGAACATGATAGGCTGATTATGCATTTATTTTTTTGATAATTCGAAGCGCGAGTGAAAGATGTAGAATGCCGAAATCTAATATTGTTGGATCGTTTCACTAATTAATTCATTTTTCACTTCGGGTGAAAGATATAGTCCATACCCGGCCGTTTCGCGTGGATGTGATGCATATTTTCCCCCAACTTTTTCTTTTTGTGTTTGTTTTTTCTTGCATCATGTCTTATCGCAAATAAACGGTATTTTCTTTCTTTCCTTCTTTACAAAAAGTGAAGCGTCTGATATCAGCTTTATGTCAACTAGTATCGGATTTTATGGACCTTGCATTGTTGAGATTTATGTCTAGTCTATGATTGAGAATTATAAGAGCTCATATTGATTTATCACAAGCATGACTTATGAGTAGTTGTGAGTGTTAACGCTACGCTCGTGGCAAAAGGCAATATTTGCTTTACGTCAGCAAATAGTAAATAGATGGTGAGGTTTTTAAGGCGCTGCGAAGACGGAGCAATTTTAATCTTCAAGCATTGGCAATTTGTAACCTGTTTATAACGTTTTTCATATAATTACAAGCGTAGACCGGTGTTGATGACTTTAATGATTATAATTCTGAAAATACATATTTGTTACGGTCGCGAATCATATTTTGAGGGTGGTCCTCAATTCGGTTGTATTTTTTTTAAATGTTTGTTACCTCAAAACTCCGTCATTTATAAACCGATTTGAAAAATTCTTTTTAATTTGAAAGAATTGGTCCCATATACATTTGGTACGGGTCGATCCATCAGGTTAAGCTACGCTTGCCGGGGTTGTCTGTGGATGGGTGACCATCTTTACATACCGAGACTCCTCCGTGCCTCGGAAAGCACGGTGAGCCGTTGATCCCAGCTGTCATTCGTAGATCTGTCAGTCGTTACGGGTCGTCAGAAGCCCAAAAGTCAGACAATCAGTTTTACCAAAGGGTAAGTATCGTGTTACCCAGTAACTGGGTTGTAGAGGTCAGATAGACAGTCGCTCCATGTAAAATACTGGTGTACAGCTGCATCCGGTTCGACTGGAAGCCGACCTCAACATAGTTGGGAAAAGGCTGGCAGATTGATTTCATTATTAAAACGTCTTACATCACATATATCCCTTTAGTACTTCTGACTTGTTTTGCGGTCAAGAGGTGTTAATCGCTGTTAATAAGCAAAGAAACACCATAACGGTTGGTACTGTAGGTAATACTCACCAAAGCTACAGAATTTTTATGACATCATTTTTACATGGATTTTTTTTTTTTTTACATGGGACTTAAACATAACTAGCGAAATGTTGGTGTACTATAGGTACACCTCTGCCTAACTCTTCGGGGAAACAAGGCGTGATGTTATGATGTTTTTAAATTTTCTTCGAAATTCGTCGTTGCTCAAACTTCAAACGTCAATAATTTCATTTAAAAATAACAAAACTGGCAACAAATTTTTGTCGTCTAGAATAATTGTAGAATCTTATTAAATTCGTATTTGACGCAGATGGTTGCTAGAAAATTAAATACGAGCCTTTAAAATTAGCAAAGCGAACACAGTTCGACTTGTGTTCGCGCTCAACCCCCTGTAGCCATGGATTCGCCGTTGGAAGTGCACGCCGCCCCGCCGCGCGCTCACGCTCACCCCTCGAATTCGGTACTAACAATTTTGCATCATTCAGAACACCGTCCACACAGCACAACGAAATTGGATTGCCACGAACATTTTTGACGAACACAGTGTTCACGAACTACAAACAAATTGTAAAAGAAATACTGAAAGTCGTAAAAAAATAATTTAATAAAATCATGTGGCCAGGGTCTTCTTACTGGGCCTAAACACGTAGCAGACGGCCCCACGGATCTGCCATTTTCGTATGTTCATCTGTCTGCTTAACACCCTGTATTTAATCGACCTTCAATAATTCCCATTTTGCGCTCCTAAGGTTGAAACTACTTAACTGTCACATAGACATATAGATCTTATTGTTTTATGACATGCATCTGACATTCAACCTAAAGGCGTGGACGCACGAACAAACAAGAACGGTGCGTACCAGTTCGCATGGTGCGTACCACTAACAAACATCGAATACTGTCCTACCGACTAAAACCCCACTGTTACTTCTAGTGCCATGAGTCGGGGGCCAGGGTGATACTTGTTCATTCGCCGAACACCCGACTGGTATCAGCCCGCCATGCCTAGCGGGCCCCGTCACCAAGTGCGGCCGATACCACAACCGCACGTCCTCCCATAAATGCGCACATGGAACATTGCGTGCCACCTCTTTGAGCCTGACTGCCTGAGCGACGACACAGCTCCAATTTCGCCGCCCGCAGGCTTTTGACCTATCTATCAACCTGATACTGAAGATCATCTGAGTGCAATTCCACAGTAACCATACATAAATATTACATACATAAACTCACGCCTTCTTCCCATGGGGGTACGCAGACACTACAGAACGCCACCTGCTACGATCCTTACATACTCCTTTTGCCTCGTTTACATTCATACATCTGGTCGTACGCTGGTTGCGAGTACTACGCACCTGACCTTTCTGAAGAACATCACCAATAAGATCACTATATGTCCTTCTAGGGTTTTCTCCTTTAGCGGCGTTTCCTCTCACGTCTGCCATGTATAGTCGACAATAATATCCATGTAATCAAAATGAAGTCTGATAGCTAAAATCATGAATTCATGATACTTTGGAATTCGGACACTGTTAATCAAAATTTTTATTACTTTCATTAATACTATATGTTACGTTCGATAAAAGTAATCTTTATAATCTAAGCTCATAATACCAGCCTAATATTGTCCCATTGCAGGGCTGAGCCCTCTTCTCATTGGTACATGAGAGAGAAGGCACGAGCCTTGATCACCACGCTTGCTCAAGACGGGTTGGCGTTATCAGACTAATATTAAGTCCAGATTTTGCTTCGTTTACGTTCATACATCAGAGGGGCAATTCTCGTAATTTTAAGAACGTTCACAGTCTGATCTGAGTCTCAATATGTCAAAAATAGCTATAATTTCCCTACATTTTTGACAAGTTTTTGATATTTTATTGTCGCTGAGATGAGATTGCGACTAGATTTTGAACGTTACAATACACGTATAGAATAGAATATTTGTAGTAAAAATATTTTCCGGTCAGCAAGGTGGTGGCTGGCTAGCGTGTCCTGGCCAGGGAGCGAATACCATACCTTTAAGTTTCACCACCCGTGGTGGCATTTCAATGCACCCGGAAATCATCATCTGCCGAACCTTTTCCCAACTATGTTGGAGTCGGCTTCCTTTCTAACCGGATGCCGCTGAATACCAGTATTTTACATGGAGCGGCTGCCTGTCTGGGGGGCTACTCTCTAATTCCGACAACGAAGATACGGGCCCGTCCGAAAGTACTTCGAAACTTCAGAGAGAACCTACTTACACCCGATGATTTTTTTCGGACGGGCAAAAACACATCGGGAGTAGGGACAACTGTCAAATCGTGGTATCATTAATTCTTAGGTCGAGCCCCAAACTAATCTTATGTCCGTGGGCGATACGGTGTAGGAATCACCCGTATCGTCGCCCGAAACTACGGATTTTGTGCTTAAGGAGTAGACATCCTGACCCTCAAAACCTAGTTGCTAAGTAACACGATACCGCTTGGTAAGACTGGTTGCACCCCAAAGTAGGAAATGATAGTATTCGTTCCGAGAAAGCTCTACCACCTTAAATGATGACGAGTTTGAAGGTTGTGGGTGCTGAAATGACAGGCATATTTCAGTTTAGCTAACATGACATCGGCTAAGCCATTCGTTCATAAAGTCGGCGGTTAGCATTCAAATGAGGGTCTAGAACCCGGGACGTTCTATCAGCCCCAACTGTGATTGAGAAGTCAAAAATGTATGCGACTGATGTAAACTACCGAATATCTTATGTCAATTCTTTTGAAAGTCGTTGAAGAAGTACAAATTGATTGCCATATCCCTAGGCCCTCTGGGCCCTCGGTCTTCTTGCCAACCTATCATAAAGAACACTGTCATATTTTGTCCTTTTGGCTGCCTTGTTGGTCAAGTGGTCGCAAGCGCTACTGCTAAGCTTGAGGTCCTGGGTTCGATTTCCAGGTGCCATATTATGACGTTCTAATGCCATCATTATTGCAGTGCGCGAGAGAGACCTAGCTATACATGCCGATAACACCATCCCTTCGGACTGGAATCAAGATGGCATTAAATACTTCATAATCAGCCCAGGTCGGGCAGAGTGTTATTGGCTTTTTCTATCTGGAATTTCTAAGTAGCAGCCTGGAGTCTGGATTTGTACCCGGTTGATGGCAATAGGCTCACCCCCTTTTCATTGGATTTAAACATAACTGGCGAAATGTGGGTTTACTATAGGTCGATGAAACTTACATGTGACCAATTAGAAAACTAAATCCCGTGCACACGATGACCACATCCATTAGCAAACGTTTCTATAGCGGCCGAGCGCTGCAAGCATGATTAGTCCTTACGGTTTATAGATATTCGTTTCTCCCACGGTACGCCTCTGCCCAACTCTTTGGGGAAACAAGGCGTGACGTTATGTTATTGTTGATGACTGCCTGTGGTTTTTATACGCATTTTTGAGGCTTAAACTAATTCAATTTTTACACAGTTACAATATTCGTATGGTTTTGTAACTAGTGAAACCCACTCTTGCGTACAATTAGGGATTACAAAGCAATAGTAATTAATTCTTTAATTAGAGGATATTACAATATTACTACTATTAACGGGGACTTTCGAAATCAACGCTGATAGTTTTTAGGGTTCCGTTCCTCAAGTGGAGAAACGGAACCCTTATCTTATAGGATCACTCGTGTGTCTGTCTGTCTGTCCGTCTGTCACAGCCAATTTGCTCCGAATCTAATGAACTCATTAAGTTGAGGTACACATATCGTTGTATGTGACCCAAACACGGATCTGTTACGTAAATAAATGAATTTTGAGTATGGGGGGGGGGTCACTTTTGGTGGTAAATAAGAAAATTAAAAAAAAAAGTTTTGCAAACTATATAATACCCTGTGACATATCAAATGAAAGGGCTTACTGTGGGGGTCTCAAATATTTTTTTTTATAATTTAAAAAATTAATAGTTTTAAAGTTATTTAAGAAAATAGACGAAAATTGACCGTAAGAACCGTTAGTTATCTCCGAAAGTACTGAGCTTAAAATTTTGAAAAAAAAAAATACAGAAAATAGTTCTAGACTTACATTACAGGAACACCTATAAGAAATCTATGATCTTAAAATAACACGGTAAATCTCTCAATATTGTGCGTACAAACTTACAATTGCAGTTGGAGTATGTGGGAGAACATGTTTTTCAACTACAATGTTAAGTTTGTTCTTGGGATAATTCTGTCTCTTCTTCCTTCATCTTAACAACGGGACCCTTCATTGTGCATCACACACTTGGCCGGTATTTTCTTTGTGTTGCCAAATATGATTGGTTTGGTGGCTATAAATATTACGTAGTTGAAAATTTGTCACGACCGCGACCGATGTTAGTACCGATATGTTACACATCACGCCTGTGATCCCCGAAGGGTTAGGCAGAGGTTTACCTATAGGGCCAGTAGGACCACTCACATTTCGCCAGTTACGTTTAAAGGCTCCTTCAAACAGGCGTGAACCCCACGACGCGACGCGAATCGCGCGCGGCACAAAGGCACTAATCGTGGCGCGATACGCGGTGCCTTTATGTCGCGCCTGTTTGTAGGAGCCTTAAGTCACATGTGATAGGGGGCGAGCCTATTGCCACAAATTCAGACTCCGGACTGCTACTGATAAATTCCTGGTGGAAAACCCCAATAATGCTTTGCCCGACTTGGGAATCGAACCCAGGACTTCATACTCGGAATCGAGAGCCGATTCTCGGCCACCGTAGGCGCGGGCTTGCGAACGGCAAGCAATGGGGAGCTCGCTGTCCGGTAAGGACCAGGCCCGGGTCGACGGAGCGTTGTGTTCCACGCGCGCATCAAAGAGATGTCAGCACTAACTGATGGGGTCCGCTAGGGCCAATGCCTGCCAGGGTCGCGGGATGTTCGAAAGTGTTACCGTGGCCCCTGGCACAGGCAACTAAAGTAACACGGGTGGGTTTTAGTCAGTAAAAGTCTGACACGCCCTCCCGCTCCGCCCAGAGCGGAAGAAGTTATTCGATGATTTCCCACCCAAAAAAAAAAGACCTCATACTCCATATGTTTTTTTTTTTAACTTAAATTAAGTTTCAAACATTTCTCGAGACTAGACCGCTTTTGCTTTTGGTACATACCAGATAGTACAAGAATGACATGACTTGCGTTTCATTGCAGTCTTCAAACAAGTGCTCAAATCTCTAGATATATAGAGGCGCGAGCTCAAATGGTATTGAAAAAACAAACTCCCAAAGGAGGCAAGAAACAAATGAGTGCTTTAAGTTCCATCACGCTGGTCTATTATTGAAATCAAGCCATATTTACAAATGGCTTTTCTCAGTAGCAGCCCAGATTTTTGCCCGGTTGATGACAACAGACTCGCCCTCTATTACATGGGACTTAAACATAACTGGCGAAATGTGGGTGTATTTAGATGCACCTCTGCCACCACCCTTCGGGGATTACAGGCGTGATGTTATGTATGTATTTACAAAAGGTGGTTCACTTCCGCCAAATGAAACCACTGCATCTATATCCAATGTCTTTAGTCATACGCCAGCTGCATCCAAAACAAATCTTAAATAATTCTTCTGTACGTGTGTATATCATTGAACTCCCCCTAAACGACTGTACTGATTTTGATGACATTTTTTGTGTGTGTTTAAGTGGTTCCCTGACGGTTTACATTCACAATTAGACTCGGTATGTGGTTCTGTCCGGGCAGGACAGCGTCTGTCAGGTCCGCTAGTAAATGTATACAACATAACTATTTAATATTTAAGAATTCATGAATAAGTAACTCGTACACCACAATAGGATTCCCTGTACCATTGTTGACATTAGGACACAAGGCACGTACTATGTGGCACAAATCGCATATACTAAGACCATGTCGTGATGCAGTCTTTCTTAACGCTGAGAACTCCTGCTCTCGTATAGGAAACGACATGTATGAGAACAGCTCATTTTATTCTTATGCATAGCATAATTGCCCTATAATGTGGGAGCAGTGGGAACTGCTGGGACACAGGCCTCCTCTCCATGAGAGGGAGAGGGATGTAATCTACCACGCGGGCCCAGTGCGGGTTGGTAGATGTCACATGTTTTCGAATTTTTTGTTCTATGACATGCCGGTTTCCTCACGATGTTTTCCTTCATCGTTTTGGGAGCAGTGGTGTTGAAATAAATTACACAAATTAAAGCGCCTGTCAGGGTTCGAACCTCTACAACCTACATCTCTTAAGTCGCGGTCATTACCACTGGGTTATCCTCATGCCCTTGTCCCATCCCAGGGATCGGCCCTGTATGTCTTCTTCTATGCATCTATTAGTCGTCATCTCAGAAGTCACCCCCTTTCTAGCCATATCATTCTTCATACAATCCATCCATAGTTTCGTTGGTGTTCCCCTACTTATAAAGCCACATCAATACTGAAAAATTTGCCCACGACATCTGCCTCATGTCATCATATGGCACACAGACACAGATGACCGATGGTGCCGAAAAGTTCTGGGGGTCTACTCCCTAAGTCCGTCAACGAACACATCGGGCGTAGGGACAACTGTAAAATCGTATTAACATTCATTCTTGGTTCGGAAACCGAACTAATCTTGTCCGTAAGTGATACGGAGTAGGAAACGTCCGAAACTTTGGCCGAAACTATGGACTTCGTGCTTAGGGTGACAAAAATGTCAATCGTTTTGAGATGCCGTTCTGCAATGTCAGTGTCATGGTCTCGGTCAGGTGGCGTCAGAGATAGGTCCGAGGCGACAGTTTACATAACCTGATACGTAAAGAACCGAGGGGTTTGAACTCTGTAGTAACTTTCACTTTGATTTACTCGTAGCATTTTATGCTGGCCTTTAGGTAGCTTAGTTTTTTGGACTGAAAAGAAAATCAAATCAGTTCCTACTTCTTTTATGAGCAGTAATCTCATTCTCAACACATGAAATGTCACGTTTGTTTTGCCGAAAATTTTATTATCAGTGGCATGATTACAGGATCACCTTAATATATTGTGTCCCAACCTTGCGATAACGGTTCATGCACCCGTCATAGTCGCCGCACGAGGGAACGGAACGCACCACACTAAATTATGTATGCGTATGCGCGAGCGCACGCCACTTACCTATCGCCTTTCGTCATATCAGTCGCGCGCTTGAAGCCGCACAGAGCGGACGCGTCGTTCCAAATTCGAAAATACATCGCGAGTGATAATCGCGCGTGGATAATTAATATAACTTTTTGTTGAATATTATCTGGATTTGACATCGCACGCCAACGATATTTGGAAGTGAGTGTTTTATTTTATTTTGCACATTATTGCTGTCTGAATTAGTTGTAGTTTACATTGAATATGTAAATTGGCCGTAAGGTGGCGTTGAGCGAAAGTGTGTGCGGAACAAAAAAACTTGTAATTGGTACGCGTGGTTCATAGTAAATCAAAGTTTATATTCAACCATAAAATTAAATCCTATCGTATGAAAATTACCTGTTCACAGCACGAAGTTTTTTTTATTTTTGTAAGATTTACCATAATTTGCGGAATAAATGAATAATTCTAAACTAAGCCAAGTCATGCTTACGGAATTGCCGTCGCAAACAGAATAGAAAAAATAATTTGTTTGCTTGTTCAAGAGAAAATGTATTTTTACCAGGCAGCGTAAAAAATGGAAAATTAAGAACTTTCTTATGATATACCAAATCGTTTGAGAACCGGTTGTAGCAGTGTCGTTGCAAAACCAGTGGTCACTACTCAAATATTGGACAAACAACAGACAGTGTTCAAAGTTCACTATGACCATTCAACAAATAGATGTGCTATTGAATAATGACGCTAGCCTCGGTTTTTAATACTAATAAATGTGTTATGAAGCTAACCACTCAATCTTGAAGATGGTGGTCATAAAATTTGACTGTGCAGAAGATTTTTGTAATAAAACTTGACGTAAAATCTTGATAAATTGACGTTTGCTTTCTTAAGAGGAGACAATGCCAATGAACGTGAGTCTCATATTAAGAATATTTATTGTTTCTATGGTATGTGTACTTGTCGTGACTTATTTTGCTCTCGATATGTCATTGTTATACCTTTTTGGCCATATATGTGGTCGTGGATACTCTCATTGTCTTTAAACAACTGTATGAGAGCGTGATACATTTTGAAGGGTTCTGTCCCGAAGCCTGTTTTTACCGTGAAATATCGTTTGATGTCGAGTAAACTCTCCTGAGGCGAAAGCGCCAGGGTAGCCCGCGAAATTCAAATGTTCTTAGGTTTTTTGCAATTTGCAGCTCAGTATTAGGTTGTATGTTGATTAAAATATGATTCGCGACCGTAACAAATGTTTATTTACAGAATTATAATCATTAAACTCATCAATACAACTCTCTAAGACTAAGTAATCCTATTGAATGAATGACTATTTCATGAAATCTTGACAGTTGAGGATTATACTAACTTAAGGAGTTGTATTACTGATTCTAATGATTATAATTCTGTAAATACATAGCTGAAAATTGTAAAAATCGTAAGAAATTTCTAATTCCGCAGGCTACCTTAAAGCTTCCCCATTAAAGCAGTCTTCTTCGTCTCCATCATCGTCCCTAATTCGGTGTGGTCGGCACATTATGAACTAATCGTTACCAACCACCCTCGGTGTCCATTTTACCTAGCTGTGTCATCTTTCACAAAAATTGTTCTGTCAGAGGTTAAGGCTGTTCGTTGTCAGTCTGTGAATGAATGAATTTAAGAATTTTTTAAGACGCAGATATATGCTAACGGCCATGAATGCATAGCTTGCGTGTTCTGTGCTGAGCTCACGCAATGCGTTATACGTCAACCCAGTAATAGGACTCGCCCATCAAGGAGCGCTGTCCCAAATTAATAGAATTATTCATTTATTATACATAAAACAAAAAGTATTATATTAAAACACGTATACTAAAAGATAAGTAATTATCTTTAATATGGTGAAGTGAAGGTTTCTTAAAGATACGCTTGATAGTTTTTGCGCGATTCTAAGTTTTTTTTCCGCGTTAGACATAACTTTACAAATTAATGTATGTAATCGAAATACATAATCTAAAATATTCACATAATAAGTTATTAAGAGAATGCTCTAATTTAACATATTTTTTCTAAATCATTAACACCACTCGTTTAGACGTGATTTTCAATCCAAAATCATTAAGTCTGTTATCGCCGCCTTAAGTGAATATTTCGTTCTTCAACTCAGCATATCGCAGTCCACTGCTGGACATAGGTCTCTCCCAGTCTGCACCACAACATCCTGTCCTCCGCCTTCCGCATCCAGTCTGTCCCAGCCACCTTCTTAAGGTCGTCGGTCCATCTAGTTGGGGGCGTCCCACACTACGCTTGCCGATACGTGGTCTCCATTCCAGGACTTGTCTGCTCCACCGGCCATCGGTCCTTCGACAAATATGGCCAGCCCACTGCCACTTCAGGTTCCGTCATGCTCTGACATAATTTTGTACCATGATGTCGTGAGTTTTTAATCATCATATCATCTTAGTTTCTTTCGAACTTTGGTTTCGTTCTGCTCGCATCACAATCTATTTCGGCTTGATGCAGCATATCGTCTTCTTCCATACATCTCTATCAATCGTCATCTCAGTATTCATCCCCTTTCTAGCCGTATCATCATCCACTGCTGAGCATAGGCCTCTCTTTTCCTGTGCCAATCCCCACGCTCCTGTGCCAGCCTCATTCAGGTTCTACCCGCGATGGTAAACATGTCGTTCGCCCATCTCGACGCCGGTTGACCGACACTTAAGGCTGCCAACCCTCCGGGTTTGAATGATGCATCTCCGGGCTACGGATTTACACCGTATATCTCCGGGTTAGACGGGTTGGGCGCGAAGTTCTAAGTCCTATCGCTCGCTCCGCTTCTGTCGTGAGCGGCGCCCGGCAGCGCCAGCAAAAGTGTATACTTATGAAAATGCTGTAAAAGCTGTTGAATTGCTTCGTTTAAATATAGACGAGGATCAGCTTTATGACGAGATCAATGAGTTGAAAGTAAAATACATCCACGGTACACACAATCACAAGATTTATCATTATTACCGGTGGATTTAATGTGTGTTCGGTTATTGAAGATAGCAAATCTTACTGCAATACCGAAAATACTTGGAAAAATTACTGTTTTTCCTTAAATCTCCGGGTCTGGCGTTTTTGAAAGTTGGCAGCTCTACCGACACTTCGTCTTCCTGTCTTTTTACGGTGACCACTGAAAATCAGCGCTGTGCTGTGGGTCCCCCATAGCACAGCATCATGCTGAGTGGAAGCCTTCTTGTCACAGTCATGACGTGCAGCTGCCAACTATTTCTGTTTTGAGCTCGTGATTATAATGTGGATCTATTTTGTTTTATTTTTCTGATTATGCTTGTCGTTTTGTATGCACGTGTTTCTGTGACAAATAAACCTACTTTTCTTTCTTTCTTTCTTTCTGTCCTTGGACGTCACTCTGTCATCACTACGCCTTTCTGGTGTCCTGCCCAACTTCATTTGAATTCCATAATGCGTTTTCCGAGCCAAATCGTCCTGCACAAAATCCTTCCTTCGTTTCTGACTGACCGAAACAAAATATTCTTACGAAAGTTTTTATGGGCATGTCTTCGTCTTGACTCAATGAGCCTCCATTGAGTTTCTCAGTATAAACGGATGTTTAAATGAATGTATAAATCACATACAAATCACTCTGCAAATAGTTAACAATGCGACAATTTTACATGTCAATTGTACATAGTGTTTGTTGCCTGCGCGGTGACCTAGGTGTAGATACATCTGTAAGGTTTATCTTACTTATTTATAAAAACCTTGATTATTTCCGGTTATTTGTACTGTATAATTTATGGTGCATAAAACATTGTATATCTTGGGACGGGAGCTAGACCACCACCTCTTAAAGCAGTATTATTGTAATCTTACTTGAGTGTGGGATAGAGATGGAGCTAGACATCCTGTATAGCTTCATCTCTTTCTCACACTGAAGTAACATAAAAATAATACTGCTTTAAGAGGTGGTGGTTGGCCCCCTGAACTCTAATAAGAACAGCTGTTTGTATCATATAATAATAATATTTTTTCCGTGGATAATGCAGTGGGCTGCAATATTGCAAACGCTCGTTTGAACCGTCAGTTGTAGTAAACATGTATATTGTAGCTGTTTGTTCTTCCATTCAATAAAAATAACATTAAAAAAAAAAACATTGATCAAATAGGGGCTTAGTCCTTTCATAGTTCTAGGTAACCAGTCCACTTTAGCCAATCAAACAGATATTCCAATATCTTTATTTATTTATTTTACTATTTATGTACACACAATAAAACATAAACAGATACGACATTAAGAGTATTGAGTACATAGGTACTGCTTATTTCTTAAGAATTTTTTTCCAGCAGACCTGCGAAAGGAGAAATAAAAAAGAAATGTTGACAATAGTGTGTGTGAACAAGAAGAGAAGAATATGATTTGTGACGTCTTAAACTAATATATTAAATATACCTACACATATACTATAAAGCAAAAAATAACAAACACTTAAATAAATATGCTATAAACCTATATATATAAATTATCACAGTTGAGAGGAGAGGTAATGCTCTTTTACTCAATATTTGAATTGCGAAATAGATTTTAAATCTTGAATTCTAGGCGGAAGTGAGTTCCACAATCTTACAGCATGGACAGAGAAGGAATAAGAATAGTAGCTTGTTTTATGAGGATGGGATTTAAGGAAGGATCTAAGGTGTGATCTACATCTTTGTTTCCATATCCTGCAATAGTCCTACACCAACCAGGGTTAGTCCTTGGGTGCACTTGCATAGTGCGTACAGGGATAATCGTCGGTCGGTGTCACATTACACTAACGGGCCTGTGCGAGTTGACTTCGGCCCTTCGTACGCCTTTCAAAGGTCCGGGACCCCAGGGTCCCGAGATATGTCAAAGACTCTATAGTAATAATAATAATACCGGCCTATTACTGTCCCACTGCGGGGCAAAGGCCTTTTTTTATTTATTTTTTTTTCTCTTTATTTTTATTTCGGGACTTTTACGGGGCAAAGGCCTCTACATACAGAGAAGGCACGGGCATTGATCACTGCGCTTGCTCAAGACGGGTTGGCAGTTTCAGACTTATATTGACTATAAGTCCAGGTTTCCTCACGATGTTTTCCTTCAGCGATGTTAATTATGTCCAGGATAAACTTAGAAAGTACATGTATATTGAAAATCGGCATTTAATGTTCACACTGTTGGGGTTCAGACGTCTTCTCTGAGAGTTATTGGGCTGTAATCCACTGCACCACACTGCACCACAATCAATCAACTCAGCCTATCACAGTCCACTGCTGGACGTAGGCCTCTCCCAGTCTGCGCCACAACACCCTGTCCTCCGCCTTCCGCATCCAGTCTGTCCCAGCCACCTTCTTAAGGTCGTCGGTCCATCTAGCTGGAGGGCGACCCACACTACGCTTGCCGATACGCGGTCTCCACTCCAGGACTCGTCTGCTCCACCGGCCATCGGTCCTTCAACAAACATTGGCCATGTAGGGAATGCAATCTCTCGAGATTTTCGCGAAGCCGAGATCTCGCGAGGTCGGAAAGATCAATCTCACGAGATCTCGCGAGGTCGGAAAGATCAATCTCACGAGATCTCGCGAGGTCGGAAAGATCAATCTCACGAGATCTCGCGAGGTCGGAAAGATCAATCTCACGAGATCTCGCGAGGTCGGAAAGATCAATCTCACGAGATCTCGCGAGGTCGGAAAGATCAATCTCACGAGATCTCGCGAGGTCGGAAAGATCAATCTCACGAGATCTCGCGAGATTGGTGGATCGGTTTGTTACTTTTTTTTAATTGTCTCAATAATAGAATGATTGATTGGAAAATAATAAGAGGCGTATTTTTTAATATCTAATCATTTGTTTATAAGATCTTTTATTAATCAAATAATCAGTTTCTTTGTTTGTATGAAAATTAAACAATTAAGTAATTTAAGATAACAAAATGAGTCCACAAAATTTTGGAATTAGCTTCGTAACAAAACATAATGTGTCGACATTAATTTTCCCGGCTAAATGACTAGCTACAGAAAACGCTCTTTTAGCATCTACACTGGTGGGGACTACAGAGCGCAAACGATTCTCTGCAAACTGTCAGAGTTCTCCCTTAGACCCCCCGAAAAACACACCCTTCGCTTCGAAAAACATATGTTTTCATGCTCCTGTGCAATCTCATTAATCTCGTGAGAACGAGATTGCATTCCCTAATGGCCAGCCCACTATCACTTCAGGTTGCTTCTCTGCAAGCTATGTCGGTAACTCCTGATTTTTCCGGACAATTCATTTCTGATTTTATCCTTCAAAGAATCACCACCACCACACACCACTGCTTTCGACTTGCATTGCACGGCAAATTGGAAAATTGTTTGTAATCTTTTATGTGTGGCGTATACAACATGTCACGGAACTAACGCACAACCTCTTAAGGGGTCATTGCACTCATCATTATGAACAACTTTTACTATGGGACCAAACCTGAAATCGCGAAAAAAATCAGCTGTTCCCTACATTTATGCTCGCATAACTCGTCAGTGTGGGGAACAGCTGATTTTCGCGGAGAGCAGCGGTGGCCCAGTGGTAACGGCCCCGACTTACGTGTCGTAGTCGTAGGTCGTGGGTTCGAACCCGGGCAGGCACATTACTTTCTGGGTAAGTTATTTCATCAGCACTGCTCTCAAAACGGTGAAGGAAAACATCGTGAGGAAACCGGCATGTCCTAGAACAAAAAATTCGGAGACATGTGACATCCACCAACCCGCACTGGGCCCGCGTGGTAGATTACAGCCCACTCCCTGTCACAGAGAGGAGGCCTGTGTCCCAGCAGTGGGAACATTATAGGCTGAATATGCTTATGCTATCTATTGAGGAGTAGATAAAATGCTGTTGCACATTTCATTTTTGTTATCTTCCATGAGAGGCATCGCTTTTAATCAGATGATAGACCGAAATAGACAGAAATAAGCGTGATTTAATTTTAATTGGTGTTGCTGATAAGATTATGAAACTGATCAGTCTGTTTGATAATATTTAGATTAGGTATTAAATATAAATGACTTTCTGTGACTGGTCTAGTGGTCGTAAGCGCTACTGCTGAGCATGAGGTCATGGGTTCGATTACCGGGTCGGGCAAAGTGTTTTTGAGTTTTTCTATCTATGTTCTATGTTTTTGCGCGGAACCCTAATTATTTTTCTAAAATAAAAGTAGCCTAAGTTACTTATAACATCAGCGATCTGCCAATGAAAGTCGCCGTTTTGAATTTCATGGGTTTTAATTTTTTTACGCGGAACCCTAATTCTTTTTCTAAAATAAAAATGCCTTCCTACAAACAGACAGACAAAAATGTTTAAAAATGCTGTTTCGTTATAAGTATACTGTCATATTATATGCATTTAGTAAAAAGTTTATTTATTTATTCATAATTAATTACTAGGTAATTAATAGGTAAAACTAAACATAAAGCTAAACATATTACATAAACAAAAACATATTACAAAAACCAATAACAAGCCAGAGATCAAACATGCTTAACAATAACTTTAAAAAGAGAAAATAAAATAAAATCGAATAAAATGATAATTAATAACATACAACTTATTTACCTAACAAACATAGCTTTCACAGAACATGAGACAATTTGACATGATCACCTTTTTTTTTTGTGGATGGGAAATCATCAAATGACTTCTCCCGCTCTGGGCGGAGCGGGAGGGCGTGTCAGACTTTTACTGACTAAAACCCACCCGTGTTCCTTCTGTTGCCTGTGCCGGGGCCACGGTAACTTTTTCGAACATCCCGCAACCCTAGCTGGCATCGGTCCTTACCGGACGGCGAGCTACCCATTGCTCGCCGTCCGCAAGCCCGCGCCTACGGTGACCGGGAATCGGCTGCCAATTCCTGACGCCCAGGGCGTCTCCTGCGGCGACTAGGGGCGTGAGGGCTCAAAGTTTGCCTCTCCCTCACGCGTCCCGCCTCCTTCTTCGCGAGCATTACTGCTTCGCAGAAGGAGGTAATGGCTTCCCATGTACTCTCGCTCCGTACCATGGCCTGAACCAGGGCCGGACGCGAGAGATCGCCGCTGCCGATCGCTTCCGCGAGGACTCTGCGGTGCTCCGCCCAAGCCGGGCAGACCTCCACAACATGATCACCTTGAGTGTGTCACTAAAGATGTCACATTCCGGGACTGACTCCATTAAGGAGTTTATAGCTCCATGCATGCGACACAACGGGTATTTTTTTATTTGAGATAGGTTTGCTTTTGACTCTAGTGTAGGTCAGAGATGACAGAGACAAAGTCGACGATGGAGCGAGCTGACCCAGAAGAAGCCTGTTAACTCTCACTTTGAAGAGATCGGGGTTGTATACGTTCGGAAACACAGACGCAGGCAGAGAGTTCCACTCCGCTCCGGATTGCGCGCGCGACACAGTGCGACAATGGGATGTGGCGAACAGTCGGTGTCGTAGAGTAGGCCTATGGCGCAGGTAGTTGTCAGGTACATAAAGTGTACACAAAGTATTGTGTAGCTCTGGGGAATCTATAATGCTCCTTAAATTTTTTATGGCTGTAAGAATCTGATCTCTGACTCTACGCATTGCCAGGGAATTATATCCTAACATTCCCAGCAGGAAATGAGTAGGATACATAAATGGATAATATCCGTAAATCTTTTTATATAAAAAACGCAGGAACGCTTTCTGAACCTTTTCAATCCCTAATACATATGTGGATTCGTGGGGATTCCAGACGGCTGCAGCAAATTCTAACTTACTTCTAACTAGACAGTTAAATAATAATTTGATGACAATAGGATTATTGAAATCGCGGGCATTGCGTAGGACAAAACCTAGGCGCCTGTAAGATTCAGAAGCTAGGGCAGACATGTCGCACGCTTAATCATATACTGACCGATTAGTGTTTCGGTCAAAATAAAGAAGTTTATTTTAACGCCCTCTTTCGGCCGATCTCGGATTTTTTTCATATCTTGTTTCTAGGCGGAGTTAAACATATATCTGTCTCTTTCACACGCAAACGTTTTGACGAGACAGAGACAGATATCAGTATGCGTCAAGGACTATCAACTATCCCTACAACACATTATTTCATTATAAAAAGCTATTTTCTTTGAGTAATAAGCAGTGATAGGAATAGGTAGTGCTAATTTGCCTAAACTTCGAGGAAGGAAGTAACATAGAGTGGATAATACCTCCTCTAAAATCCCGGAATAATTTTAATGACGTTTAAATCCCGGAATTTAAAAACCACGAATTTTTTATCGGACTTTATTTGTAGTTACAAATTATTGATATGAAAAATCATAACATTTTTTAGGGTTACACACACACACACACACACATTTATATGTAATTTTTATGGTGTACATAGTAAAGAGTATTCTATCTATCTATAAATAAAGTCCAATAAATAATTCGTGGTTTTTAAATCCCGGGATTTAAACGTCATTCAAATTATTCCGGGATTTTAGAGGAGGTATTATCTACTCCATGTTACTTCCTTCCTCGAAGTTTAGGCAAATTAGCACTACCTATTCCTATCACTGGTAATAAGACATTTTGTAAGGTAAGTCAGGTTTGCTAAATCGTTTTTTGCGACTTCCCGAAAAACGTCTTTTTTGAGTTAGGTATGTCAGTATATGATTAAGCGTGCGATGTGTGCCCATGCACAGATCGCACGCTGCGGATTCACATTCCATAATGTCAATCCGCAGTCAAATGTCACGCCAAGATCTCTAATGGTTGACACGCGCTTTACTTCAACACCTGCTAAGGTATAGGTAGCATGTGAAGGTTGCAAAGTTGTTATTTTGACATTACAAACAGACACTTAAATTTTATTTATTTGTACAGACTAGCTTCTGCCCGCGACTTCGTTCGCGAGGAAGTCGTAAGATACACAATATACTAAAATAACAGCCACATTTTTATAAAACTCCCTCGGCCCCCCGTCGCGTCGCATCGATCGCCCGCCAGCGCTTTTACTTCGTTATCGCTTAGCGTTCTTGCTGATTTTTTTTCTTTTTGCTCGGCTCCTAGGGATCCTAACGTGATGTTAAATAGCATATAGACTTCCTCAAGAATTGGTCTATCAAATGCAAAAGAATTTTTCAAATACGACTGGTAGTTGCAGAGATTAGCGCGTTCAAACATATAAACAAACTCTGCAGTTTTATTATTAGTATAGATTGAAGATAGATAGATTATTAATTAGGTACATACAAGTGATTAATTTAATTACTTTTTATCGCACATATGTAGCTTCACATGTTTTTACAACTTCCGTGATTCCGTCCGACCCAATATAAGGTCCGGCGCACACCTGTCGAGGCGCAGCGCGGCGCGGTTGTCACTGCCAAACAAATATCAACGTTGCGTGCTTAAAAATAAAGTTGAGAATAAATAACCTGAGACGCGCGCCTCTTTCTGCTTAGACGTGGTCTGGAGCTAATGTAAGTTTATTTATTTTCAACTTTATTTCAACTGGTGCAAGGTCGATATTTGGCAGTGACGAATGCGCTGCGATGCGCCTCGCCAGATGTGCCCCGGGCCTAAGGGTTTTGGGCTTCCGACTACTTGTAACGGCTGAAATTGTTGGTCTCTGCATCAGCCAAAGGTCGACGTGCAGAAAATGCCTGAGGCAGTAAGTCCGCTAATGTACTATCGAGGAAACTTACATCTGAACAATTGGAAAACAAAATTCCGTGCACACAATGATCACATCTGTTAGCAAGCGTTACTATAGCGGCCGAGCTCTGCAAGCTAGAATAGTCCTTACGGTGTATAGATGTTCTTTTCTCCCATAGTACAAATAATGTGCCAACTAATATTATAAAGGGGAAAGTTTGTGAGTATGGATGGATGGATGGATGTTTGTTATTCTTTCACGCAAAAACTACTGAACGGATTTGGATGAAATTTGGCACACAGATAGTTTATAACCTGGATTAACATATAGGATACTTTTTATCCAGATATCCTTAAAGGATAGAGATTTATGTGGGTGAAACCGCGGGGCGCTGCTAGTGATTAATAAATAAACTGTCCAAATAAATCTTCATAGATTACCTCATTTAAATCTAGACTTCTATTCAAGTTCCGTTATGTTCTCCGGAACACATCATCATCTCCCCAGCCTCTTCCCAACTATGTTGGGGTCGCCTTCCAGTCTAACCGGATGCAGCTGAATACCAGTATTTTACATGGAGCGACTGCCTATCTGACCTCCCTCCTCCTCCTCTTTTTGGTTAGACTGGTCGTCAGACTTTCGGGCTTGTCTGTATAACGACTGTCAAAGATACACGAATGATAGCCGGGACCAACGGCTTGACATGCTTACCGAAGCGCGGAGGGGTCTTGGTATGTAAAGATAGTCACCTATCCGTGGACCATAGATTTAGTTAAGAGGGCTGTCACATTTTGTCACCTCTCTCGCTCACACGGGACCAAATTTTTAAGAATGTTAAATGAAAATATACTTTTTTGAAAAATGTGATCAATGGGCTCCCTACTAAATAATATTAATTTAATAGGTAATTATTAAAAACACATTTTTATTGTAGCATTTATTTAAATCATCTCAAAAACAGATCATAATACTTATTGAGCTAAGTTTATTAGATAACACAATAGAAATGTGTTTTTAATAATTACCTATTAAATTAATATTATTTAGTAGGGAGCCCATTGATCACATTTTTCAAAAAATCATCTTTTCATTTAACATTCTTAAAAAATTGATCCTGTGTGAGCGAGAGGGGTGATAAAATGTGACAACGCTCTTAAGAATAGTTTAGTTTCGATGAGGCTGACATATGCCACTGATAAAAACTTTAAAAAGGATTTAAAAAAATCCGTAGACCAACCGCGGCAAGCGGAGCTTAACGTGATCGATCGAACCGTGCGGCTGTTATTATCCTTATGTCAAAATGACTAATAAATAAACTGTCAAAATAAACACAGAACCTTAGCCTAGATTACCTAATATAAATCTAGCCTCCAAATATCCGCTTCCGTTATGTTCTCCGGAACAAGTGACAATGTCGTCAGGAAATGCCGTACAGGAAATATAATTTATTTGTTTATTAATAAGAACACATTAGTAAGAAGTAACAATAAAGACAATACACACAAGGTGGATTGATTTGATTAAATTGCTATTCAGCCCTCCTCCTCTCTCCTAAATTTTTGCGTGCCCGACAGGGTCCATATTGATCTGTAACTTGTTTTTTACCATCTCTGTAACATATGGAATGCAATAAAAAATTGAGTATTGAGACAATACTACAATAAATTAAACTTCGTTTATCCAATGACGTTCCCAATCTGCATGCAAAAATTCAACTAAATGATTCCAATAGTTCAGTCACTATGGCTGTAACAGGGACCGAAACCGGTATGATAAATACAGGTATTCTTAAAGGTGTTGAAACCGGTAACCGAAATAAAAAAATTAACTTGAAAGAAAGAATCATGTTGATTTGGACACAGTTCGTGAAACACAAAATACAAATGACAAAAAAAATAAAAAGCGAAAATAATATTTTAACAACAATAGTGTGTGTCTCGCGGCTGCGCCAAAAAGGTTCATTTCAGCATTAATGCTAAACAGATGTTGTCTGACGCTGGATTTTTTTAACCTCTATTATGAATTAGTCAAAGGGCGCACATCGCTGTGTCAGAGTCGAGTCGATTTGCTCGCCGGATAACGCCGACCAATCACGGCCCTGGCTGGCTGGCGATATTCAGTTTCTTTCTCGTAATCAAGGTCATTTGTAGGTAACCGGTATTAAAACGGTAACCTGAATAGGTAACGTGTTTTTTCTTCTTGGTTACCCAGATAGCTGTAACCTTAATCGTAGAGATAACCAAAATTCTTCGATAACTGTACCGTAATTTATAAAGGTTTTCGGTCCCTGGGCTGCAGTACTCGCGTTGTGAACCGAGTCGTCGGGCCATACGATAAATGAAAGTAGCAATAAGAATGTGCAACGCCTTGCAATTTTTACGCTTTCACGCTAAAACGGCTGATCGGATTTGGATGAAATTTGCCACATGGGTAGACCATGACCTGGGTTAAGACATGGGATACTTTTTATCCCGATATTCTCACAGGATCGAGACTTGTGCGGGTGAAACAGCGGGACGAAGCTAGTTTTTAAGAAAATTTTGATATAATAATATAATGCGATAGTTGTTTGAAAAGTAGTTAACCTTAGTTTATTTGAAACGGATTATTGTTAGTAGGTATTGTTTGTCTTAAAGCTAGCCTAGCAACTTGAGGTCAAGGATTTCGTCATCAAATATCTTGAACAAAATTTAGCTAAGGTCATTTAGTGCACTGAATGTGTGCTTTTTTTTTATTTTTTATCTATTTATTTGCTAACATACAACAACACTGGTTACTAGGTATTTTTTTTTTTTTTGTGGATGGGAAATCATCAAATGACTTCTCCCGCTCTGGGCGGAGCGGGAGGGCGTGTCAGACTTTCACTGACTAAAACCCACCCGTGTTCCTTCTGTTGCCTGTGCCGGGGGCCACGGTAACTCTTTCGAACATCCCGCAAAGGTTAGTAGGCATGCATTAGAATTTCATGGCACAGTGAAATTCACCCTGTAAGGGCACTGCAAAAGTTTCATGTCGAATTAAAATATAAAACATAACATAACATCACGCCTTGTTTCCCCGAAGGGTTAGGCAGAGGTGTACCTATAGTAACACCCACATTTCGCCAGTTATGTTTAAGTCCCATGTAATAGGGGGCGAGCCTATTGCCATCTACCGGGCACAAATCCAGACTCCGGGCTGCTACTGAGAAATTCCAGATAGAAAAACCCTAAAATATAAAATTGATTCTAATTATTACAATTCATTACAATACTAAACATTAATCAATAATTTATTACATTCTATTAAAAAAAAAAAACATTATTATCAATTCGTTCATTAATTTTATGGCTGATTTTTCAATCGTCAAATAACTTTTACCTGCGGAATAAATATGGCGGTTTGACACATTTTCTGTACAAAAGCTGTCAAAACGTCAAACATATTCCTCAGATAAAAGTTATCTGACGATTGAAAAATCAGCCCTTAGTCATTATAGGTAAGCATAATATAATATATATATAATATATAGACTATAGATTTAGTGTTTACTAATCTTTTAATTACAATCATTGCAAACTATAGTTTTGTATAAATTAGAAGCATCTTTTCAATTTTGTAAATGTGAGTACCATGGAGCGGTTTTATGTTATGATGTAGGTATGTTGACTTGAAAAAGTATGGCAGTTGAGAGTATGTCATGCTCACTTAAATGTCTCGCTGATGGTGGCGCGTGTGTTGGATCATTCGGTTCCCTACAAAATGGTTGAGCTGGATGGTGCTGATCCATGCGTCATGTTCGTGAACGGGCGCCGTCAGTGGAGACTGGTCATCTCTTAGCTGCCAGGGCTTATTTTTAATCTTATATTTTAAATTGTTTTAGTTATCTATTTTTTACATTGTTCTCACATATAGAAGCAACAAGAACAATGTACCCAGGATTTTGTAACAATTTTGATTTAAAAGAGTGTCCATGGAGTTTCTTGCCCATTCTTCTCCATAAAGATCTACGTTTTGGAATGGGCGACTAGCTTCAATTTTCTGACTAACTGACCGACTCTTTGACAATTCAAAAGTGCCTGTAATTGGTTTAATTGAAATAAATGCTTTGAGTTTGAGTTTGAATATACCTATAACTTCTAACTGTCCCATACAAAACTTCAACACACAATCGACCCAAATGTATGGGACGGATGATTATTTTTTCGCGACTACGATGTTGGTCCCATGGAGAAAGTTGTTCAGTTTGATGGTCTGTACCACACCCTTAAATTTGACCACACCTTTCTGGTCACACCCTGCATTATAACTTGCACGTATTTCCACACATTACATGAACGTGGACTTCCACGATAAAATACCGTCACGTTAGAAATTATAAAAACGCTCAATTTACTTAAACTAACGAACATCGACTAAGCTGAACTGTCTCTGTTTGGCTTAAACATTAAAATCGAAAGACACAGATGAAACTGAGCTTGGATGAAATGCTTTCGGCTAACTCGAAAATGGTCAATGTGTTCAGAATTCCTCAAGCACAGTAATGCCTTAAGGCGAAAGCGCCAGGGTAGCCCGAGAAATTCAAATTTTCTCCGTTTTTTTTTGCAATTTGCAGCTGTGTCTGGGTGTATGTTAATTAAAGTATGATTCGCGACCGTAACATTAATATGTATTTACAGAATTATAATCATTAGAATCAGTAATACTTACAATACCTTAAGTTAGTATAATTCTGAAATGTACTTGGTCTTAGAGAATGATATTGATGACTTTAATGATTATAAATAATTCTGTAAACACATGTTACGGTCGCGAATCATATTTTAATCAACATACAACCCAATACTGACCTGCAAATTGCAAAAAAACATAAGACATTTGAATTTAGCGGGCTACCTTTTTTTTTTTGTGGATGGGAAATCATCAAATGACTTCTCCCGCTCTGGGCGGAGCGGGAGGGCGTGTCAGACTTTTACTGACTAAAACCCACCCGTGTTCCTTCAGTTGCCTGTGCCGGGGCCACGGTAACTGTTTCGAACATCCCGCAACCCCGGCTGGCATCGGCCCTAGCGGACCCCTTCAATAGAGCTGACATCTCTTTGAGGCGCGCGTGGAACACAACGCGCCGTCGACTCGGGCCTGGTCCTTACCGGACGCGGGCTACCCTTGCGCTTTCGCCTTATGATCTATCTCTAAAATTTGTCATATCTGTGCCAACAAAAACTTCAAACACCGCCAAAGCTTATTATAAAAAGTAGTTTGATAACTCCAAAGCTTTTACCGTTTCATACTAGTTTTTTTTCTATGCGTTCAATTTATCAACATTTTGGTTCTAGCTGTTGACCGCGGCTTCGTCTACTTGAATTTTGTATTTCACATAATTTTTATACCTACATATATCCAGGATAAAAAGTGCCTATATCCTTCTTCTGGGGGCCAACCACCACCACCTCTTAAGGCGAAAGCGCCAGGGTAGTCCGCGAAATTCTAATTTTCTTACGTTTTTTTTGCAATTTACAGGTCAGTATTATTAGGTTGTATGTTGATTTAAAAAAAGATTCGCGACCGCAACAAATATGTTTACAGAATTATAATCATTAAAGTCATCAATACAACTATTTCGTGAAATCTTAACATATTTTGTGGATTACACTAACTTATCGAGTTGTATTACTGATTCTAATGATTATAATCATGTAAATACATATTTGTTATGCTCGCGAATCATACTTTAATCAACATACACCCAGACAGTGAGCTGCAAATTGCAAAAATCGTAAGAAAATTTGAATTTAGCGGGCTACCTTAGCGCTTCCCCCTTAAAGCAGTATTATTTTAATGAGAAAGAGATAGAGCTAGATAGGGCGTCTAGCTCCATCTCTTTCCCACACTCAACATATTTCATAACGATATCGATTCATTGGTTTAGTTGTGAAAGATAACAGACGGACAGAATTACTTTCACATTTATAATATTAGGTACTTATTTTAGTACATACACGACCAGTCTGGGTATTGTGTTACTCTGTAACTAGGCTTGGGAAAACGGCCTTTTCCCAACCATGTTGGGGTCGGCTTCCAGTCTAACCGGATGCAGTTGAATATCAATATTTTACATGGAGCGACTGCCTATCTGACCTCCACAACCCAGTTACTTCGTAACACCATGCCCCTTGGCTAGACTGGTTGTCAGACTGTCGGGCTTCTGACTACCCGTAACGACTGTCAAAGATCTGTGAATGACAGCCGGGACCAACGGCTTAAGACGCAGATATATGCCAACGGCCTTGAGTGTACTCGTATAGCTTGCGTTTTCTGTGCTGTGTGTGGTAACGCAACGCGTCGTACGTCCACCCAGTAATAGGACTCGCCCTCAAGGAGCGCTGTTCCAAATTAGACGCATTATTAATTTATTATACATAAAACACGTTTACTAAAAGATAAATAATTATTTATCTTTATGAAACCTTCATTTTAAAGATAATTTAATTAAATTATCTTTAAAATGAAGGTTTCATAAAAATACGCTTGATAGTTTTTGCGTGATTCTCAGTTTTTTATCCCCGTTAGACATAACTTTAAAAATTAATTACACTATGTAATATGAACACAATCCAAAATATTCACATATTAAGTTATTAAGAAAATGATCTAATTTAACATATATTTTTTTCCAAATCATTAACACTACTCGTTTAGACGTGATCCTTCAGTTGAAAATAATTAAAAGTCAGTTATAGTCGCCTTAACGTGCTTTCCGAGGTATGGAGCGGTCTCGATATGTAATGATTGGTCACGCATCCTCGAACCGACCGCGGAAAGCGTAGCTTAACCCTTTAACCGCCTACGACGGATTAATCCGACAAATATTTTCGTGTCCATTTCGCCAGGGTCGTATATTTACGACCAAATATCGTAATGATTCAAGTTGCCCGGCGCTGGGGGCACGACAACTGATATGAAGTCGGGCGGTTAAAAGGTTAACCTTCGATCAACCCAAGGCCCTTTCAGTGGTGATCTAAGCAAGTACATAAATGGAAGGACAACAAAGTTATTTGTGACACTATTAAACCATCGTCAGTCTCGATACCATCACTCAAATAACATAATAAACTTATCTTTTAGTTTAAGAAGACTAATCTTTTGTCGATTAGTGTTGTTAAGATTGGGAGAGATGATAATTTGTAAAAAAAAAAGATGCGCTGGCTATGTCTTCAGACGCGTTTGTTCAGTGAAAAGTAAAACAATTTTTTTATTTGAGATAGGTTTGCTCTTGACTCTAGTCTAGGTCAGAGATGACAGAGAGAATGTCGACGATGGAGCGAGCTTACCCAGAAGAAGCCTGTTCACTCTCATTTTGAAGAGATCGGGGTTGTATGCGTTCGGAAACAGACGCAGGCAGAGAGTTCCACTCCTTTGCTGTGCGCATCACAAAAGACATTTGGAAACGCTTAGTGCGAATTGGTGGAATAGCAACTACTATGTAGGTAGGGATGGAAGCAGGAGGAATTAAGAAATTATAACAATTTCACAATGCTTATTTTTGCCGCAGTGTTTAGCTAAGTCTAAGAACTTAGGGTAGTGAGGCCCTGTTTCACTAACAGTAGGCTACAGCTAAATGTAATGCGTAAACATTAAGTAGCTACTTAGCGCTAAATAAGACACATGATTGAGGCGGGTATCACACCTCCGCCGCGAAACCATAGCAGCGAAACCGCAGTAGTTCCGCTACGACTTGTCCGATGTACGACAAGCCAAACAGAAGGGAACTGCCTGCCTGAACTGTACAGATTTGATTATTTTTTCTCTTTCCCGCGTGATTACGCCGATCTGCTCGGAAGCAGGTTACTAAGGCTCGGCCGAGATGGGTTTTTCGTTCTCGGCCGAGAACGAGAATAGACAAAGCGTGAAAAAAAAAAAATTAAATGCTGTTGATTAATTGAATGCTGAGGAGCTCGTGGCTAAGTAATAACAGCCGCATGGGTCGATCCATCAGGTTAAGCTACGCTTGCCGGGGTTGGTCCGTGGATGGGTGACCATCTTTACATACCGAGACCCCTCAGTGCCTCGGAAAGCACGTTAAGCCGTTGGTCCCGGCTGTCATTCGTGGATCTTTGACAGTCGTTACGGGTCGTCAGAAGCCCGAAAGTCTGACAACCAGTCTTACCAAGGGGTATCGTATTACCCAGTAACTGGGTTGTGGAGGTCAGATAGGCAGTCGCTCCATGTAAAATACTGGTATTCAGCTGCATCCGGTTAGACTGGAAGCCGACCCCAATATAGTTGGGAAAAGGCTAGGCAGATGATTAATTGAATGCTGCTTTTTAATACAGTACTAACTGTTTTAATAATCAAAGTTAAATAACATTATATTATAACATAAAAAAAGCAATTTTTCGGCATTTTCGCCCTTCAAAGAGTGTCGCCTCGTCATACAATTGTCCAGCTTTACTAAACAGTTGTTCACTTGCTACGCTAGTAGGCGGCGCAGATAAAAACTTATTTGTTGCAGCCCTAAGCACCTTACAAGGTGACGAAAACCAATACTTAAAAATATTAGCATTTTTTTGCAGTCTTGGCTCTCTAAGAAAGCTTTCTAGCGCTATTTCGATCACAGAGCTTGAACTGTATTCGTCATTGGTCATTGGCTCGTCTTCAAACTCTATGGAATCATGAGCTGCCCATAAGTTGGATTGATTTGTTGCGGCCGGCCGCAGTTCGCCAGCCAAGGACTTCAACCAATCACAATTCAGCTCTCTCACGCACTTACACCAATCGACTTCGCGCTGCGGCGCGTGGCCGCGCGCGGTAAAATTTGAATGCCGATCCGAACAAAGTTACAATCTCGGTCATGACCGAGAATCTCGGCTATAAAAAATCAGTTGTTCCCTACATTTATGTTCGCAAACTCGTCAAAATGTAGGGAACAGCTGATTTTTTTTACGATTTCAGGTTTGGTCCCATAGTAAAAGTTGTTTGTTATCATGAGTACAATCATGTGTTTAAGTATCGGTCACTAATTACCAGTCACCCTATATTTCCCACGCATAATAAAATTGCCATCACATCTGCGCTATTTTTAACGTTCAATTAATAAACATTTTCTCAGTCGTTCATAATAATTATGACTGATTGTATTAACTTCTTACGTAGTAGGACAACCACTAAACGCGTAATTCAATACAAATATTTGTAATGTATTTTAACAAAACCACCTTTCAAATGTGAAGTCAAGGCTAGTAATATTTTTTTTTTCTTATATTTCGGTTGTTCGGCTGTCTCGTTGGTCTAGTGTTCGCAAGCGCTACTGGGTTCGATTCCCAGGTCGAGCAAAGTGTTATTAGGCTTTTCCATTAGGTATTTCTCAGTAGCAGCCCAGAGTATCGATTTGTACTACGATGTTGCCATGATAATACTAAATAATAATAATAAAGCGCCAGGGTAGCCCGCGAAATTCAAATTTCCTTACGTTTTTAGCAATTTGCACGTCAGTATTAGGTTGTATGTTGATTAAAATATGATTCGCGACCATAACAAATATCTATTTACAGAATTAGAAATCATTAAAGTCATCAATACAACACTCTAAGACCAGGTAATTTTATTGAATGACTATTTCATGAAATCTTAATATTTCAGGATTATACTAACTTAAGGAATTGTATTGACTGATTCCGGTGATTATAATTTAGTATATATCGCGTATCATACTTTACTCAACATTCGCCCAGACACTGAGCTGCACATTGCAAAAATCGTAAGAAAATTTGAATTTCCCGGGCTACCTTAGCGCTTGCCCCTTAAATTAAACATAACTGGTGAAATGTGGGTGTGCTAGGTACCATCGCGCACATTTGTGGTGAACCACTTTTCGACCTTATTACTAAGGCAATAAGGTTGAAAAGTGGTTCACCGCAAATGTCCGCGATAGTACATCTCTGTCTAACCGTTCGGAGAAACAAGGCGTAATGTTATATTAGTTTGCGGGTTTGACTAAACCGCACCAAGTCTGGAGAGGTGTAGTGTACTTTACGTACGTTAGTAGTTTTTAACCTTTTGACTTGTGTTTGACGTTGCCTGCCACGATACTCCACGTCGGTCGACTAATTGAATACATTACAGGTATACCTACGTATTAGGCATGTCACTCGCTTTAGATTTATCGTAAACAAAAAAAAAAAAACGTAGTAGTTTTTTTTTTCGGTAATTTTTATTGTGACTTATTTATTTGTACTTTTTTTAGGGTTTCGTAGGCACCCGAAGGATGACAAACGGAACCCTATCTGTACACACAAATATATAAAATTGAAGTGTCTGTTTGTAATGTCACAATAACAGTTTTTTACAAAATGCATATGAAAGTATGTACGGTACTTATAACAAACAAAAAAACAGTTTTTTTAAATTTTTGTCTGTCTGTTTGTTTGTTCCAGCTAATCTCCGAAACGCTTGGGCCGATTTTGATGGGACTTTTACTGGCAGATAGCTTATATTATAAGGAGTAACTTAGGGTACTTTTATTTTAGAAAAAAAAAATGGGTTTGGCGCAAAAAAATGAAAACCCATGAAATTGTGAACAAAATCCGATTCAAATAGGGAAGTATTGACATCCACGCGGGCGAAGCCGCGGGCAACAGCTAGTTATTACTAAGCCTCCGCTGTCCGTCCGTCCGTCTGTCTGTCAGCGGGCTGTATCTCATGAACCGTAATAGGTAGACAGTTGAAATTTTCACAGATTGTGTATTTCTATTGCCGTTATAACAACAGATAATAAGAATAATATAAACTTAAAAACTTTAATTTTTATACAAGAAACGTGTTTTTTTTAACTGAAGTACTTTTAACACGCTTTTATTAGCTTAACTTGTAACAGACAATGTAAAAAAAACATGGAAGTCAATGTGCGAGTCCGACTTGGCCGGGTTTTTTAGCTGTCATTTTTATGTTGTATAATCCATACTTCCATACTAATATAATATTAAACAACGTGTTCCTTTTGATATCCTATAACTCTAGGGGGTCATTGTACTCATCATTATGGACAACTTTTACTATTGGACGAAACCCGAAATCGCGAGAAAAAATTAGCTTTTCCCTACATTTATGTTCGTATTACTCGTCAAAATGTAGGGAACACCTGATTTTTTTCTCGCGATTTCGGGTTTAGTCCCATAGTAAAAATTGTTCATGATGATGAGTACAATGACCCCCTTAAGAGGTTAACAGTGATTAAAATTACACCTTGTATATTCTGGTAGTTCGTCGTTCCTTTGGGAAACTTTTCGACCTATCACACGCGGGCGAAAGCTAATAAGTACGTAGTAAAATTGTTTGTTTTGTTTTTTTTTTTTTTCAGGGGTGCACTAAATTTTGCACCCTCGTTCTAAATTGTTCGCTATCGAAACCCACTTTAAACCTCCTGAAATTCGCACGAAATTGCATAGTGTACCTAAAGGGCTCTTAAAAAGCCGCTCTAGCACTGTCAAGTACAAATACACTTTAAAAAAACTATACTAAGATACAAAATTGATTCTAACTGTTAAATTCAGAACCCTACATGGCCTCTTGTGTCATACAATTATGATTTATTGACATAACTACTGATACTACGCCTTAAGTGTTGAACGTGCCAAAAATCTCAATGATGTACCATAGATGTCCGTCATCAAATACCTTTGACACAGAGCAAAGAAACGGAACAGAGACAAAGCTTCTGAAGAGCGCGCAAAATTTATAACTATTTTGGTTAGGTTGGCGCTGGAGAATAAAATTAAATAAACAGAACGTTAATCGGCTTACGTGTTTCAATTTATATTCACAATTATTCATTCGCTAATAGGTCGGTCGGTGTTACCTACGTATTTCAAATAGTAAACATCAATCATCTGGCATTAAATAAAATAAAAAAACGTTCTCAAATAGTCGTTATTTTTGCTCTTGAACGCACCGTTTGTGAGATAGGCAGGTACATATTCCGTTACTTACTAAAAAACTACTAAACCATTTACGATATTTACGAAAAAAAAATTTGCCTTATCGGGTTGAGTTTTCTTTCGATGTTGAGGTTTGAATAGAGATTATCTCGAGTATCGACCACATTAAAAATAATTATAATCCTAACTAATATTATAAATGCGAAAGTAAGTTTTTTTTTGTTACCTTTTCACGCCTAAACCACTGAACCGAACATCCTGAAATTTTGCATTTACGTTGTCAGGTGTACAGAAGCGGACATAGGGTACCTTTCATCCCGAAAAAAATACTGTTCCCGAGGAAAACAACAATAACGTTCTTATGGTAATAGATGACGCCACGTGTCTTTCGAATCATAATTGAATTAAAATGTGTGTTATTAAAACGTGGCTGTTATTTTACTATATTGTGTATATTATGACTTCCACGCGAACGAAGTCGCGGGGCACAACTAGTAAATTGTAATAAAGTTTAAGTCATTATTACACTGTAGGCGAAGCACAGTAATGTGAGCTCTATTTCTAGGTTTAAGATAGTTATATTAGGATAGGAGTATATAACTATAAGAATATTGTAAAGCAATTTGACTGGACATGTTTATTTTACCAATTAGTATACCCGCTACTTGTGCCATGGTAGTAAAATGCGCGCCTCCCGCATTGTCAGTCATTGGGTAATAACGGCGGGGGGTACATTTTACGACCCCCGCCACTTGCGCTACCCATGCCAGCGCATAAAAAGGGCGCACCTTGGCACAAGCAAGTCAGTCTCCAGCGATCATCCAGTGAAGCGACATACCTACACCCGTTGGTTCACTTCGCGCCGCGCTTGAAGTAATTAGTAATACCAGTCAAGTTGCTAAGTTTGTAAATAGTGTGTAAATTTGCCCGTGTATTTCCTTTTAATATTTTGTATTGTGTTGTGTCGTATCGGAAATACAAGTGTTTTACCCCGTGTCGCGTGGTTTTATTTCCACTTCTTCGTCAAGGGAACAACGTCACCCCCGCCTACACGCCCGTATCCCCCACCTGCCCCTCAGCGTGGGCTACATTTTGGTCCTTCGAGCCGGATCGGGTTCAACAAGAAGAAGTGAAAATACATCATGAGTCAGAAAAGTGCAATGACCACGCGCAGTAAGCTAAGAAGATTGGGCGAGGAAATAAGTGCGCGTCGAAAGGATGACGTCATCTCGGACTCAGGCTCGCCATCTGAAAAGGCACCAGGTTCACCATCGGTGGCTCCAACATTGGCACCGACGCTGGCTCCTAACATTCCTCTGACGGGTGGTCGTGTGATTGACCACAGCGGAAGTACGTCAGAAGGACTGCAGAAAGGACAGACAGTCGCACGAAGTCGCCATGGATCAACGCGAAGCAGCAGAGTCTCATCTAAGAATAGCCGCAGGAGCGTCGATTTCTTACGAAAGAGGATCGAGTACGAAGCTGAGCGCGATTTGGTGCAACTAAAGGAGAAGCTCATGAGAGACAAAGAGAATCTCGTGAAGAAAAGGATGGAAGCAGAGATTGCAGAGATAGAAGCCGCTGCTGAGAGTGATGACTCTGTCTCGGATGTGGATTCGGAACAGCGCGTTGAAGAATGGTTTAAAACAACGCCTCAAATGACTCAACAGGATGCAGTATTGTGTGCGCCTTCTGTATCCCGCGCACCTGTTGAAGTGACTGCACCCCGTGAAACAGCTGTGACCCACGATGAAAATGTGAGTACAGCGAATCGTGAATCCACCGTGCCTCGGAAGATAGATGTGTTGCATGCGCCAGTCCCGGTACCTGACATGACAGCACCGACCGCGCAAATGTACATGCCATTGTCGACAGAAGGAGTGAGATTCCGTCTGCCTGATGACTATCCCGTCTTTACCACTCCGGCCGCAAGTGTACCTCGAGTACCAACACTCGAGTCGGATACACGGCGGCAGAGATATGACGGAGTGGATGAAAGAGAAAGACGTCGAGAATCGTCGGGTGAAAGAGACAGGAAGATAGACAAGCTGGCAGAAGCAATCGCAAGCATGGCACGCCCGCGACCGATACCAAGGCAGTCATATGAATTGCCACCATTTCACGGAGACCCTTCCGAATGGATATCGTTTCGGAAGATGTATTGGGACACAACTGAATTGTACAGTTTCAAGACACATGAGAACCTAGCACGACTAAAGACCTCACTGCATGGCGAAGCAAAGAGTTCAGTGGAGGATTTACTGCGAACGTCAACAGACCCCACAGAGATAATGCATGCGCTTGAGGAAGAGTACGGTCACCCGACCGTAGTGCTCCAGTGTGCGTTGAGAAAAGTGAGAGATTTACCCAGAGTGACGGAAAGTGGCCGGGAGCTGAGGAAATTCTCATCAACAGTTAGAAACTGTGTGTCCTTATTGAAGAACATTCGTGCACAAGGTTATATAAATAACCCACAATTAGTGAGTGAGTTGCTGAGCAAGCTGACACCAGTACAACGTGCGCAGTATGGTGACTTTGCGATGGGCTTAGATAACGCACAGGGAGTGGATTTAAGAGTGTCACCGAACTTAGAGATATTGTCTCACTTTCTCATACATTTGACACGTTCGACGTCATACTATGTGCAACCAATGATGGATGAGCCTGGACCGTCGAAACCCCTTGTGAAGCAACAGAAGAATGTCACCGGTCAAGCCCGGCCAGTGAATACCGCACGACCTGTCAGCAGCAGACCACCGTTGGCTCATCGAGTAAATACGCAGAGTGACGAATCCTCCGTACCTAAGGATTGCGTAATATGCCAACAGGAACACGCCATTGAAGATTGTGACCAGTTTAAGAAGCTAAGTGTGCAGCAACGTTGGGACACGATAAAAGAAAAGAACACATGCTTCAAATGCCTTGTCAAGAAGCATCCCAAGAGGTTCTGCCGCGCAAACAGATGTGAAAAGTGCGGTTATGGACATCACGTGTTGTTACACGCGGATAAGCCGCAGAAAGAAGATAAAACAGAAAGTGTAACAAACATCGGGGAATGGCGAGCTACAGCGTTACTGAAAATAATGCCAGTGACTTTAAGTGACGAAAACGGCGACGACAAACAGTGCTATGCGTTATTAGACGATGGTGCGACCGTATCGCTCATAGACAGTTCGCTCGCAACCAACCTAGCGGGACCGCGTGTACCTCTCTCGCTAAAAACCGCGGGTGGCTACGGAGTGACGGACTTAACCTCGCGAGTAGTACAAGTGCGTGTGAAAGGACCTAATGGACAGTGTCACAAAGTAAAGTGCCGTACAATGGTGAACGTGAACTTACCAACGCAAACAGTGTCCGCCTCAGTGATACGTGACAACGCTCACCTCTGTAACTTGGGTTGCGTGGAAATGAGGGGAGCCAAGCCACTGCTGCTACTCGGACAAGACAATTGGGAGCTGCTCGTCAGTCGGGACATCCGCCGTGGACGATCCGGTAAGCCGGTTGCCTCACTCACGAAGCTAGGTTGGGTCATACATGGACCATTCGATTCAGCTAGTACTAACGAAACAGTGAATTGCACAACAGTCTCCCTTCCTGATCTACATGATTTGGTAAAATCACAGTTTGACTTAGAAGCCATAGGAATTTCACAAGATACTCGCAAACATAAGGATGTTGAAAGAGCCTTAGATGTACTAGATAGCACTAGTCACCGCACTCCTGACAGGTCACAGTGGGAAGTAGGTTTATTGTGGAAGCATGATAATACGCAATTGCCTAACAATTATAATCAGGCCCGGCAGAGGTTGTACGGTATCGAGAGACGTATGCGCAAAGACGCTAGTTTCGCTGAGTTATACACGAAACAGATAGATCGACTATTAGACGAGGGCTATGCGCGCAAAGTAGAGGGCGAGATAGATAGCTCTCCGGTTTGGTATTTACCACACTTTGGTGTAGTGAACCCAAACAAACCAGGGAAGCTTCGCTTAGTGTTTGACGCGGCTGCTGCATCTCACGGTACATGTCTGAACGACAACCTGCTGACCGGCCCTGACATGTTAAATTCATTGCTCGGCATATTATTAAAGTTCAGGATAGGCCCCATAGCATTTTCAGGGGACATCGCTGATATGTTTTTGCGGATAAGAATTAGGTCAGAAGATCAAGGCGCGCAATTATTTTTATGGAGAGGCGCGGACCAACGTAAAGAACCAGATACATATGTGATGAATTCTATGATATTTGGTGCAGTCTCATCACCAACCACGGCAATCTATATACTCAATAAAAATGCCAGTGAATGGGTTGACGTCTATCCCGAAGCTGTTGAAGCCATAAGGACGAAGCACTATATGGACGATTATTTAGATAGCGCATGGTCCGAAGAGCAGGCTAACAGACTGATTGAGGAAGTGTCCAGAATACACGCCTCCGGGGGATTTGTAATACGGGGGTGGGTCACGAACTCATCAGAGCTTAGGGACAGACTAAGAATAGATATGCCTGAGAGAGTAGCCCTCGAAAAGGGAGTAGGTTCGGTAGAGAGGACACTAGGTCTAATATGGTCACCCAAGGAAGATGAATTGGGTTTTGACCTTTCATTTAAACGGTTACCGGCAGAGATAATAAATGGCGATCTGATTCCCACTAAGCGGCAATTTTTGAGCGCAATAATGTCAATATATGACCCTCTGGGTTTCCTTTATCCCTGCGTCATCCAATCACGTATATTAATGCAAAGAATTTGGAAATCAGGAATCAAGTGGGATGAACCATTAAATGAGGAAGATGCCTATATGTGGCTTAATTGGCTTAATAATTTACAGCGATTAAAAGATGTTAAGATACCGCGGTGGTATAGGTTAAACCTAGAGAACCTAGAGTTACATGTGTTCGGGGACGCTAGCGAACTAGCTTACGCCGCGGTAGCTTACCTAGTAGGCTATAACTCCGAAGGCAATAGAGAGATTGTTATGATACTAGGGAAAGCGCGAGTAGCGCCACAAAAGGTTATCTCTATCCCTAGACTAGAGTTACAAGCAGCGGTGTTAGCTTGCCGATTAGCGGATACCGCCGAAAAGGAGCTAGGGTTACCAATTAAAGAGAAATTTTATTGGACTGACAGCAAAACTGTTTTAAAATGGATAAATTCTGATGCACAAGAGTTTCAAAGGTTCGTTTCGCATAGACTAGCGGAAATAGATAGGCTGTCAGATAGAGGCAACTGGCGCTGGGTCCCCACAAAGGACAACCCAGCTGACGTAGCGACCAGATTGTGTTGGCCCGATAACCATGCAAAATGGCTCTCGGGCCCCTCGTTTTTACGTGATTCACAGGAGCAGTGGCCGACATGTCAGGAGCCTGAGACGGCGGAGGCGGATCTTGAGTGCATTCAGCGGGTCCACGCCACCATAGCACCTCCAGCACCACTCCTGAACTACGAACGATATTCATCGTGGACGCGCATACAGCGCGTTATGGCGCGCACGCTCGTCTTCGTCAGCCGATGCCGTAAACGCCGGGCGACGACGGAGCTGCGAACACACGACTTAGAAGAAGCACACAACATTTTAATAAAGTTGTGTCAAGAAGACAGCTTTCACGATGAACGAGCTGCCATTCTCAAGGGGCTGCCCGTTCCCAACGACAGCAGCATAAAAGCTTTGGACCCAATGATTAGCGACGATGGGTTGCTACGAGTGAGAGGACGTCTGAGTGCCTGCGAAGTGCTCACATTTAGTGAAAGGCACCCTATAATCTTGGACGGGCGTCACCCTCTAACTAGGAAGCTAATCGCACACTACCATGCGATGGCTTTACATGCGAACCACGAAACCGTCGTCAATAACCTACGAGAGAAATACTGGATCACGAAGATCAGGACATCAGTAAAGACAGTGGTCGCAAATTGCCAGCTCTGTCGCATCTGCAGAGCTCAACCCGCCCCACCAAAAATGGGTGATCTCCCACTTGCAAGGCTGGAAAACACCAGAAGAGCTTTCGTGCGAGTGGGAGTCGACTACTTCGGCCCAATGGAAGTGGCGATTGGCCGGCGCCGCGAAAAGAGGTGGGGAGCCTTATTCACCTGCCTCACTACGCGCGCCGTCCACCTGGAGTTAGCCGCCACGCTGAGCGCCGATTCAGCCATACTAGCCCTACGGCGCCTAATAGCGCGCCGTGGGCAACCAGCACATTTGTACTCCGACCAGGGTACAAATTTCGTCGGAGCCAACACCGAGCTGCGAGCTGCACTGAAAGACCTCAACCATGGGCAGCTCAGGGACGAGGCCATCAACCGAGGCATATCGTGGCACTTCAATCCCCCGGCGACACCTCACATGGGTGGCTGCTGGGAACGCCTGGTGAGGTCGGTGAAGAACGCGCTACGAAGCGCACTCAAAGAGCGAGCGCCTCGTGAGGAGGTTCTTTACACCCTCCTCACAGAGGCCGAGCAAATAGTGAACAGCCGACCGCTGAGTTACGTGCACGATGACCACAACGAGCCTGTGGTCCTGACACCGAACCACCTACTCCTGGGCACTGCATCCGGGAGTACGCCGTTTGCACCGAGGGACATCGAAGACGTCGACTCCCGCAGGCAGTGGCGGCGTGTGAACGCGCTTGCCGACATGTTCTGGCGGCGCTGGCTGCGGGAATATCTCCCGACCCTGCAACGTCGCGAAAAGTGGAAGAACAATGTGCCAAATGTGCGTGTCGGTGACGTAGTAGTGTTGGTGGACAGTAGCAAAGAACGAAGTGCATGGACAAAGGGGATAATCCAAACAGTGTACCACGGAAATGATGGAATCATCCGTGTAGTAGATGTTAAGACTGTATATGGGGTCCTGCGTCGGCCCGTAGCAAAGATTATTGTGCTTCCCACAGACCAAGATGTAATGCGGCTGAACCCTGTTACAGGGGGTGGAATGTAGGCGAAGCACAGTAATGTGAGCTCTATTTCTAGGTTTAAGATAGTTATATTAGGATAGGAGTATATAACTATAAGAATATTGTAAAGCAATTTGACTGGACATGTTTATTTTACCAATTAGTATACCCGCTACTTGTGCCATGGTAGTAAAATGCGCGCCTCCCGCATTGTCAGTCATTGGGTAATAACGGCGGGGGGTACATTTTACGACCCCCGCCACTTGCGCTACCCATGCCAGCGCATAAAAAGGGCGCACCTTGGCACAAGCAAGTCAGTCTCCAGCGATCATCCAGTGAAGCGACATACCTACACCCGTTGGTTCACTTCGCGCCGCGCTTGAAGTAATTAGTAATACCAGTCAAGTTGCTAAGTTTGTAAATAGTGTGTAAATTTGCCCGTGTATTTCCTTTTAATATTTTGTATTGTGTTGTGTCGTATCGGAAATACAAGTGTTTTACCCCGTGTCGCGTGGTTTTATTTCCACTTCTTCGTCAAGGGAACAACGTCACCCCCGCCTACACGCCCGTATCCCCCACCTGCCCCTCAGCGTGGGCTACAACACTGTTATTATTTACTAATGTGTTACTCATAAATTAAAACGTGAAAGTTAAACAAACGCGACGCGTACGCGCAGTTCTGAGCGTTACCACTGGCCGAGCCGGTATAAACCAGTTTCTCTTCGTACGAGATGAAGCCGCCAGTGGTACGCACACACACCTCATGCTTGTAGTAGTGTACCATGGGAGAAACGAACATCTACAAGATGTAACATAAATAACGCACAACCTCTTAAGGGATCATTGTACTCATCATTATGAACAACTTTTACTATGAGAACCAAACCCGAAATCGCGAAAAGAAAATCAGCTGTTCCCTACATTTTGACGAGTTATGTGAACATAAATGTAGGGAGCAGCTGATTTTTTTTTTCCCCACTACGTGTAGTATAATTTTTTTTTAGGGTGCCTCCCCCTAGAAAAAAAATTTTTTTTTTCAATATTTTATTTTACCACTGTCGGCGTGATTAATATGTATGCATATTTCTAGTACTAAGAGTCTCTGAGCCAAGCCGCGGGCAGATAGACAGACGGACATGGCGAAACTATAAGGGTTCCTTGTTGACTACAGAACCTTAAAAATGATGACGTACACAATACACGCAGTCGAAGTCGCGGGCAACAGCTCGTTAAAATATAAGGCAAAAATCATATTATCCCTACAATGGAAATATTTTTTATTTGTCTGATGAGAATCTGAGTAAGAAGCAGTTTAGCAGAAAAAAGAGAAATGATGTTGTGTTGTGAATGTCATTGACAACACAACATCATTTCCATGCGTCATGTTCGTGAACGGGCGCCGTCACTAGGGACTGGTCATCTCTTAGCTGCCATGGCTTATTTTAATTTTTGAATCGTTTTTGGTTTTTACCATTCATCGTGCACGTCTTTCTACATTGTTCTCACATACTTAATTTCAACATGAATGATGTAACCAATATTTTGATTTAAAAGAGTGTCCGTGTAGTTTCTTGTCCGTTCTTCTCCATACAGATCTACACGCTTTGGAATGGGCAACTAGCTTCAACTTTCTGACAAACTGACCGACTCTTCGACAGTTCAAAAGTGCCTGTAATTGGTTTATTTGAAATAAATGCTTTGAGTTTGACAATCAAAAGTCAAGTCAATCAATCAAAAACATTGTTTAACTAACTTTTTTGTTTTTTATTTTCGTGTGCCTTAATCAGCAGGGCAATTGCGAAACACACAGTAGAAATCGGTTTTTATTTTGACAGTTCAACAACACTCATTGCGTCATTTACATTGTTGAGCAGACAAATTTTTCTAACATAATTATGAAGCAATGGATTAGCAGTTTGCTTTAAAATCTTTCAGATGGTTATTGATAGTGTGTTACGCAATTAGGGTGCGGGTCAAATTTTATTTTCTTGCTTTCTTTCATTGGAATTGAAATTGACAAGTTATGAAGATGGAATCCTAATTTCGTAACTAAATGGGCCAATCCGACATGTGCACTTGAAAAACCAGAAGCATATCATCTAAAAATATGAATGACATTTAATATTATATCATTATCGCAATGGTAGTCCATGACTAAATCGCATGGCCGCGGAATTTATGACAGAATAGCGTTATTCATACTCTTGATGAGGCTTATCGAATGCTTGCTGTCTTTCCTAGAAAACAATGCTTCGAAGTCACTTTGTTTTTCCTTCAGTGAGCAGAGCATTATTGTATTATTCCTGGCACTAGATGGAGCCTTTGTAAAAAAGTAAATCAGCTCTACCAAGATTTTCATCCGGATATTAGTTTTGTAGGGGCTCGTGGAGTCGTGGCTAAGTAATAACAGCCACACGGATCGATTAATCAAGTTTAAGCTACGCTTGCCGCGGTTGGTCCGTGTATGGGTGACCATCCATTCCATGTCGAGACCCCTCCGTGCCTCGAAAAGCACGTTAAGCCGTTGGTCCCGGCTGTCATTCGTGGATCTTAGACAACTGTTACGGGTCGTCAGAAGCCAGAAAGTTTGACAACCAGTCTTACCAAGGGGTATCGTATTACCCATTAACTGGGTTGTGGGAGTCAGATAGGCAGTCGCTCCATGTAAAATACTGGTATTGAGCTGCATCCGGTTAGACTGGAAGCCGACCGCAAACTAGTTGGGAAGAGGCTAGGCAAGATGATGAGTGGGAGGACTAATCCGAGGATGCACTAGTACCTAACATAACCACTTTAGCTGTTAACGCTTTCAAGGACACTAAACGCCCATAGACGTCATGTGTCTCGTTCAGTGTCCTTGAAAACGTTAAGCAGTGTCATTCCTTACTGACAAAATAATAAACACATTCACATAAACTCATGCCTTCTCCCCACTGCCATCTGCTACGATCCTTACATACTCCTTTTGCCTCGTTTACGTTCATACATCTGGTCATACACGCACGCCGGTTGCGAGTACTACGCACCTGACCTTTCTGAAGAACATCACCAATAAGGTCACTATAATTATGTCCTTCTAGGGCGTTTCCTCCCGCCGTTTTCACTGACATCTGACTTGTGGACACCTTTTGTTAGTCGCCTTTCACTCGTCAAACCATCTAAGCATACTCTTTTAAATTTTTTTTTTCACTACTTCTTTTAACCCGCACCGTTGCTTTATCACATCATTTCTCAGAAAATAGTGAAATATGTAAGTATAAAAGAATTAAAAGAGGTTCGCAATTACTCACTTTCTTTCCCTTTTGATTGGCTCGCGTTCGGCTACGTGTTGAAAGTCAAAAGGCGGCGTTAACACTTCCAATCAGATAAGCCTGTACGCAAACTTATTTGGGACTCATTAATTTTTTGCTTTTCACGACTATCAAGGCCGGCCTTTCAAACGGTCAACAACCTAAACCAAGAATGTCGTGGACCTCGTTTAGGAAGTAGGTCGAGTGTGTATTTGGTGTGGAAATCTTGATACGGCACGAAATGCTGGGCAAAATTTGTTTAGGCACCTTTCTCACCGCCGTAGACGAGGAAGCGATTTGCTATCGGCTATACTTATTGGCTTACAATAGATGTAGTTCCCGTGTCAGTAAAAGAGGACATGACAGGATAAGAGCTATCTAAGAAAATACTTGCTTGGCTGGCAGAACACTCGCTGGGAGACTCTCTTCTTACATACCTACGAGTACGCATACCAGCGAGTCATTCTACTCGTCGCACTCGCGCACTAGCTTATAGCCCAGCGACGAAACTATTTGAACTCGTTTCTAGTTGCTAGCTCTACTCGCTTCTCGTCCGGCGGTGGGACAGGTGCCTTAGAGGTCCAATTCACGGGATAAATTGCGATTTACTGTCTTGCTTGCCTGCTTGGGTGCTTTTACCTACCTCTCTAACTGCGGGCTTAGGGGTTACGGAGTCCGCTTGCACTAGGTTAGTTTGTGCTATAACCGCACTTTTAATCGACTTTATCGAGATAATTAGAAATCGTGAATTGGACCTGGTAAGACTGGTTGTCAATCTTTTGCGCTTTTGATTAGCCGTAACGACTGGCAAAGATCTATGAATGACAGCCGGGACCAACAGCTTAACGTCCTTTCCGACGCACGGAGCTGTCTCGATATGTCATGGACGATCACCCATCCACGAACCGACCGCGGCAAGCGTATCATAACCTACGATCGACCTGTGCGGCTGTTATTATTTAGCCACGTTCCCCCGAGTCAAGAACATTATTCTAATCAATCGTGAGTTGAGCGAAAGTATTGATATTAATAGTTTTGGTCATTCGATAAGGCAACTCGTCGTGTCGGACGGAACCGTGCGCCAGTTTGAACCAAATTATTCCCGTGAAGTTGCGACTAATCTTTGACGTGTAACACGCCTTACCTGTCAACATTCTTAGCATCGATTAACATAAAAATATTTGTGTCAAAGAAATTCCATTCAGACATAACAATGACAGCGTTTTTAACTGTTACTTCACGATTAGCGTTTACTTTAACTGTGTGTTTATGTGTGGTAATAGTAAGCACATGCACAATACTCCTGTCTTCTATACAACATACAATATTATTATATCTCCAACATTTTTTTATCTGTTTGATTCTTCTATATCATTCTATACATAAAACATAGTCGGTTTCATGTTTCTTTGTGAGACCGCTTAGATGTTATTAAACTACACATTGGATTTTGATGCGGCTTTCAGCATCATCTAGAGCCTTAGTTCCCAAAGTGGTCCAGGTGGCCCCCAGGGGTCCACGGGAGACTCGACGGGGGGCTACGTTGGGGTCTATCTTCACATTTTTTGTCATAGTTTTGGGAATATGGTAGAAGTGTAGTCAAATTTAGCTGGGTCCACCGGAACCAGCAAAATTTTGAAAGTGGTCTATGAGAAAAAAAGTCTGGGAACCGCTGATCTAGAGCATTTATTCCGGAAGATTTATATATGTAATATATTTGTCGCGACTGTCATGGATGAAGCATATAAGATGAAAGGGATGAATATAAATGTGTTTGAAAGAGAAGAGGACGTATCGATGTGTGATGTGAAAATAAATGATAAAAGTGTGGAGCAAGTATGTGAGTTTGTAAATTTGGGGAGTCTGTTTACAAGGGATGGAAAGATTGATGAAGATGTGGAAAGGAGAGTTAATGCGGGAAATAAAGTGAATGGTGCTATACATGCGGTTGTGACCAACCAGTTAATGTCCAAAAAGGCCCGACTGGCTGTTCACAATGGTGTGCTGGTGCCTACGCTTATGTATGGAAGTGAATGTTGGGTGTGGCAAAAGAAGCATGAAAGTAGAATAAATGCTGTGGAAATGCGTTCCTTGCGAAGCATGTGTGGTGTGACTATGAATGATAGACTGAGGAATGATGTGGTAAGGCAACGGTGCGGTTTAAAAGAAGATGTAGTGACAAAAATTGAAAAGAGTATGCTTAGATGGTTTAGTCATGTTGAGATGATGAATGAAAGTCGACTAACAAAAGGTATTTACACGGCAGATGTGAGTGGAAACGCCGGAAGGGGACGCCCTAGGAAAACATATAGTGATATTATTGGTGATGTTCTTCAGAAAGGTCAGGTGCGTAGTACTCGCAACCGGCGTGCGTGTATGACCAGATGTATGAACGTAAACGAGGAAAAAAGAGTATGTAAGGATCGTAGCAGGTAGCGTTCTGTAGTTTCTGCCTACCCCCATGGGGAGAGTATGTGTTGTATTTTGTGTTTCACGATCTGTCATCAAATAAATATTACCTTTTCTTTCTTTCTCTTTCTGTCGCCTCAAAAATAAGCGAAATTCGCCAGTCCCATTAAGCTGCTGGGGAGTTTGTTGCGCCATCTCTTCCCAGCTAAAGTACTAGGAAGTGGTGAAGGGCGGGCGTGCCTGGGGACTGTCTCTGATTCTCAGCGTAGTTTGAATAAATGACTTTTGAATTTGATTTTTAATCGTATTACTACGTGTGTTTTAGTATGTTTGTTTTCCTCGTACGTTCAATGCGTCCTTGGGTGTGCATTGATTGAATGATTACAACGCGTTCGTATTTCATCTGCCTACCTACACGTTATTAATAGAAACAAATTATATTAGTCACATATTAATATAGTTCACAACTTCACAGGTGATTTATTTATTCTAGAAATAAGTTTTTGTAAGCGCAAATATTTTAAAGGGGAAGCGCTATGGTAGCCCGCGAAATTCAAATTTTCTTACGATTTTTACAATTTGCAGCTCAATATCGTGAGTGTATATTGATTAAAGTATGATTCGCGACCGAAACAAACATGTTTTTACATAATTATAATCCTTAGAATCGGTAATACAACTCCTTAACTTAGTATAATCCTAAAATGTCAAGATTTCATGAAATAATCATACTTAGAATTACTTGGTCTTATACAGTTGTATTGATGAATTTAATGATTATAATTCTGTAAATACATATTTGTCACGGTCACGAATCATATTTTAATCAACATACAACCCAATACTGACCTGCAAATTGCACAAAACGTAAGAAAATTTGAATTTCGCGGGCTACCCTGGCGTTTTCGCCTTAAGCTACTCATAAAACTGAACAACTTTTCCCAATAAACATGGGTCCTAAATTCGTAATATGATTTTTTTTTGGACTGTCCATATAAATTGTGCGCTCATCGGGTTTGAATTTTTTTTTCACAATTTGACCCACGTTTGTTGGCAAAAGTTGTTTAGTTTTATGAGTAGATAAACTCCTTAAAATATTTGCGCTTACTGAAATTTGACCTTATATGTAGATCCATTTATTACGAGTATGGGAAACGATGGAAGGACTGTTTGAAAGATGATATGGCTAACATAACATCACGCCTGTATTCCCCGAAGGGTTAGGCAGAGGTATACCTATAGTACACCCACATTTCGCCAGTTATGTTTAAGTCCCATGTAATAGAGGGCGAGTCTATTGTCACCAACCGAGCACAAAACTAGACTCCATCTCCCGACTCAGATGGAAAAACCCAATGACACTGCCCTACCCGGGAATCGAAGCCAGGACCTCATGCTTAGCAGGAACGCTTGCGACCACTAGACCAACGAGGCAGTGAGAATTTTATTCTGCGATTAATCTTTATGCTTCTATTTATGAAGACGGAAAATTTACGATTTAGCATAATCGTCCGATAATGTGCCCTCTGCTCCTTTTGTTCTGTCTCGGTTAGTTCGGATTTAGACGGTTTATTAATAAAATATTGTTTTTAAAAAAATTGTTTAGAAGTGACGCAAGCGCAGGCCCGACGCGTCAAGTTCAACGTCGCATGACGTAACGTGGTCCGACCCTCGCGCGATGATAATTATTGACTTAGTATTTGGAATTGTATTATAAGTACTTAAGATTGGACAGATGGATGCGGCTTCGCAACTTCCGCATATCGGTTGCCGAAATTCAGCGCTGAGTAAAGATGTATAATATTTATCTCTGCCTTTATCATGCCACTTCAAGAGGGTTCTGGGCAAAAATATTTTCCGGGTTGTCCAGAATATTTAAAGTGATAATAATAGTCGGTTGGTGCCTCCTCATCATTTAAAATGGTCTAAAGGGCCTCTGCGAGTTGGCTTCGGCCCCTCGTACGCCTTCCAAAGGTCCGGGACCTCAGGGTCCCGAGATATGATAAAGACACTTTAAAATAATAATAAAAAAACGTTTATTTTCTCCACCACGTAACGAGAAACCAGTACGACACATGAATACAGAAGTACATTGATGTTGCGGAGACCGGAGCCTGTACTATGAGCACCTGTGTTACAGGTCTCCAGGCCTCCAAACTACCCGGATAAGTCACAGTTAAACAAACACAATAGTGTGGATGATACTGTGACTATTTAAGAGCGTTTACGACGTACGGCATTTCATAGAAACTTTCAAGTCGTTGTTTTTCGAAATGAATGAACCGATTTTAATGAAACTTCATACGCATAAGAAGGATACATAGGTCTAAAAAGTTAGTTAAGAACATTTTGAATCTGTTTTTTTTTTTCTGAACATAGGTACATAATTTACAGAATTTTCACCAACCATATTTCCTCTTAATATTGCAAAAATACAGGGTTGTATATTTTTGTCAGAAAAAAAGAAGCATTTTCCTTTACCATATTGACGAATATTTTTTTTGTAATTTTACCGGTCTGTTTACCATATCAAAAACTCGAATCATTATTGCGGACAAAAGTCCTCTTTTATCGTCTACTGAGTCACTATGCAGTAAAGTAGGGCAGCTTCGTTCAAGATCAAGGTCTCTACGCAGTGACGCAAAAATACGCCGTGAAGGTTGTTCAAGAACTATTTTTGTGCGTATAAATCGATTAAGAGAGATATCGGAATTGTAAATGGTGTTTGGATTGAAATGCACTGGTTTGGAAGCGGGAAAAGAAGCGTTTCGGTCTCACGGGCTCGTGGCTAAGTAATAACAGCCGCACGGGTCGATTGATCTGGTAAAGCTAAGCTTGCCGCGGTCGGTCCGTCGATGAGTGACGACTATCTTTACATACCGAGACCCCTCCGTGCCTCGGAAAGCATGTTAAGGTGAAAGCGCCAGGGTAGCCCGCGAAATTCAAAATTTCATACGTTTTGTGCAATTTACAGGTCAGTATTGGGTTGTTGTATGTTGATTAAAATATGATTCGCGACCGTAACAAATATCTATTTACAGAATTATAATCATTAAATTCATCAATACAACTCTTTAAGACCAAGCAATTCTAAGAATTATTATTTCATGAAATCTTAACATTTCAGGATTATACTAACTTATGGAATTGTATTACTGATTCTGATATTATAATTCTGTAAATTTATACATATTTGTTACGGTCGCGTATCATACTTTAGTCAACATACAGCCAGACACTGAGCTGCAAATTGCAAAAATCGTAAGAAAATTTGAATTTCGCGGGCTATCTTAGCGCTTCCCCCTTAGCCGTTGCAACGGCTGTCATTCGTAGACAATCGTTACGAGTAGTCATAATATCGAAAGTCTAACAACCATTAATACCAAGTTAATATAACTATTATCTCTGCCAGGGGGTTTTGTATTACGGTATTTTTATCTCACAATGCGATACTTGTGGTTACTAAGTGTAGAAACATACTGTGAATGTGTGTGTAAGAACAGGAGCTCTCGGTACCGCCCGTGACATTTGGCGAAGTTGGATATGTGCGTGTGTGTGTTGTGCTGACGCTACTCGTCTTCACGCACACAATCACAGTGTGTTTGTACGCTTGGTAAACTCAAGTGAAGCGCACGACGCTTCGTGAGATAAAATTACTATTCCCAGTAACTGGGTTGTGGACGTCAGGTAGGCACTCGCTGTATGTATAGGTATTCAACTGCATCCGGTTATAAACTGAAAGCCGACTCCAACATTGTTGGGAAAGGCTAGACAGATGATGATAAATCGTCTTCTATACAAATAAATAAAATTAAACTATCTGTTTTGTCAAAATAACAGCTTTTTACTAAATGTATATGAAAGTATATACGGTACTTGTAACAAAAAAAAAAAACAATTTTGTAAACTTTTTGTCTGTCTGTCTATTTGTTCCGGCTAATCTCCGAAACGGTTGGACCAATTTTGACGGGACTTTCACTGGCAGATAGCCGATGTAATAAGGAGTAACTTAATTGAGGATTTTAGAATAAGAATTAGGGTTCCGCGTAAAAAATTCAAACCCATGAAATTGTCGAAAAAAATCCCATTCAAATAGGGAAGTATCGACATCCACGTGGGTGAAGCCACGGACAACAGCTAGTCACATAATAAGATACAAAACATGTGTAGGAACTCTATAGTCTAACCTCCTTACTAATAAACGTATTATATCAGGTGAATACGAATAGTTACACACCGATTTCTCTCTTTCAGTCGTCAGTAATTTGACTTTCGAAGGAAGAAGACAAAGCGTTGTGTAACTATACAGACGCTATACAACGTTTATTAGCAAGGAGATATACCTATACTTCCATAGTTTTCCTAACAACTTAATAACATAAAAGAGCAATGTCCTCAACCACGAGGCAACGTAAACCGGCAAAGAAAACCCGTGAGCCCACAATTACGTACCTATCTACAATCAGCTTAGCCTACATCAACTTCGCCTCAGCTGATTCGACCACTCGATGACGTAGTCGGCAGCGAGATCGGATCAGGCGATCGCACCACGCGGTACGACCAATCAGAACTCGTTTGAGAACCAGCCGACCAATTGTTGACGAGCGGACGCTGGCCGCGCCGCGTTCTAAATTCGAAATTTTTGATGTTTTTGCTGTTTCGACAAGATGATTTTTTTTTTTTTTGTGTCGATGGAATTAAGGTGCTTTTGTAATAGTGGTAACTGTAAATGTTATGCCATGATTCTTCCTCAATTTAATGAATTGTTAATTATAGGTACTTAAACTAATTAGCGAGCCACTTTTGCTTCGCATGGTTTTTGAGACTTGATATAACTTCGAGATTTCTTTATTTAAATACGTTAGTTTAATATTAATGTATTATAATCATTTATGGAATTTGGGTGCTGTTTGAGACGATATCACTAATATGGATATGACGATAACCCCGGGAATCTGTTATACTTGTTTTTTTTTTTATTATAAAAATATACATACTTTCAATATTAAATGATTATTTCATTAACTGATTAAAAAAAAAACGATTTCCCGATAATATATGTATATTGAGTGAAATATTAATTATATATGTAGAAAAAACCTTGTAAGTAAATAAGTAGACTAATCATCAGTTCTAGTAATGTTTTAATATCTGTAACCAAAGTACCGATTCCCGAGAATTTTTGGTCATAACCATACTTTTGATAGTAATAGCACCCAAGATTCCGTTCTATGATTATAATACACAAAACTTCCGCACTATAGCACTTTGCCCGACTCGGTAATCGAACCTAGGTCCTCATGCTCAACAGTAGTAAAACATAATCTTGAGCGTTATTTATTATTGAGTCTGTTTTTTTCCGGAAAATAAATTACTTTGACAATGTAATTTCCTGTAATTTGACATTACTCAGTTGATTAGTTATATTATTGTATATTACTTATTTACTAAATTGGTCTTTGCCCGGTCATATTGACTTAAGACGAAGTTATATGCCAACGGGCTTGAGTGCATAGCTTGCGTGTTCTGTGCTGAACTCACGCAACGCGTCGTACGTCCGCCCAGTAATAGGACTCGCCCATGAAGGAGCGCTGTCCCAAATTAGATACATTATTAATTAATTATACATAAAACAAAAGGTATTTATTATATTAAAACAGATATACTAAAAGATATACGCTTGATAGTTTTTGTGTGATTCTCAGTTTTTTATCCCCGTTAGACATAACTTTACAAATTAATTACACTATGTAATATGAACATAATCTAAAATATTCACATATTAAGTTATTAAGAAAATGCTTTATTTTAACATATATTTTTTCCAAATCATTAACACTACTCGTTTAGACGTCATTTTCAGTTTAAAATCATTAAAAGTCGGTTATCGTCGCATTAAGTGAATCTGGTATGCCATTATGCATTGTCTAGACTTCTAGAGCCTAAAAATGTGTAATAAATTATAAACAATTGAAGGAAATGTTTACTAACTACGGGGTTGTTGATTACATAATGCTCTATGATAATACTAAATATTGAGTGCACTCAGTGGCGTGCACAGAGATTTCAGACAGGGTATGCACAAGAAAAAAAAACTTACCAGTTTCAGCTTGTTGTACCTACCCTAAGTGGGTTCTCAAATTCCCATCATATTTATTTAGCCAACAAATCAACAAGTTCCTGAAAATTGCCTTTACTAAACGACAAGCTGGATTCGTCATGAACACTGAATGCTAATTCTTGTTTACCTAGAAAACAAACTACATCAATCAACCGTTTGAAAATGTTTCTATTTCTTTCAACTTTCGCGTTGTGCCTTTCAATATCTAACTTTAACTGGCTATTCAAACTAGTCTCTATTCTTTCTTTACTAAAAGTTTGGAACTTTAAGCAGGATTCTAGATGTTTTTCAGAAGAATCATGCTTAGCAGCCGCTTTGTGAAAATTATTTAAATCTGAGTACCCGCTATAGGTCCAAACATTATTTTTATCTTGATTAGTAAACAAAATACAAGCGAAACAATACAATGTGTTTGTGTGTACACAACCAGTTAGCCAGTAGGTAATAGTTATCATAAAACTTTTTATGAAAATAACGAGTAGTATTACCTTTTCTTTGAGTTAAATCCAACCCGGGCACACACCTTCCCTTTGCAATCAATCTAACTTTTTCCTCAAAAGATAACGACGAAAACGCGGCGGATTTTAATTTATATAAACACACTTCGCCAGCACAGGTCTCACATGTATAATTTTCCATATTATTTTACAATAAACTTGCTAAATAATTACTCGACAGTTGCGCCAAGAAAAACAATATGGCGAAAAAACTGCAATTTATTACATTACGAACCAATACGAAAGAATGAATTAGTTGGTAGTCGGTCATTTGGTCAATCCGACTAAATAAAGTCGACCCTCTACAATGAACAATTAAGTGGTGCTTTGGCGGCTTCTCAATTTGGACGGGTTGCAATGTAAGCTATGCTTCTAAAACTCCAACACGCGCACACATTTTCACGCACACAGTCACACTTTTGCTGTGTACTACGCGAGATGCGTTGTATGAAGAATAAGCAAGGCGTAGTAATGCTTTTGCTCACGGGAGCGCTGACTGCGCGGTGCGCGCGGCGGTGGATGTTCGCCGCTCCAACGAGTTAGTTAAAAAAAAAAGTAATAGATGGCGCGTAACCTAAATTACCATGATTTTTTTGAATTATAGTTATTTATCATTTAGAGGGGCATGTATGTGTAGGACTACAGGGTATGCAGAGCTTATTTGCATGTATGGAGTGCACGCCACTGAGTGCACTCACTGAGAAAGCCAATTTAATTTAGCTCTAAACGATTAGAATGCCACTTAAATTGAAACTTAAAGAAAAAGTCATAATAGTCATGCTAATCACATTAGCTGAGAGAGGGAAAAGAGCTCCTTGTACAGTTCGAAACTATCAACAAAAATACCATAAACAACATCTAGCAACTATAATTTTTTTTTAACCATAAACTAAACCCATATTTTCTCTTGTCCGCAGCTAAAACTATCATCCCTATGACGTGGGCCGCAACGATACAGTAACAGTTAAACATACAGACACACAAACATGTCGTCCAAAGCTATATACGAGGCGACCGGCAAGGACCTCATTAATAGGTAAGCTTCTTTTATGTAATTTGATGGCAAACAAGACAATAATAGCCCACCTGATGGGAAGTGGTCACTACCGCCTGATGGTAAGTGGTCACTACCGCCTGATGGTAAGTGGTCACTACCGCCTGATGGTAAGTGGTCACTACCGCCTGATGGTAAGTGGTCACTACCACCTGATGGTAAGTGGTCACTACCGCCTGATGGTAAGTGGTCACTACCGCCTGATGGTAAGTGGTCACTACCACCTGATGGTAAGTGGTCACTACCGCCTGATGGTAAGTGGTCACTACCGCCTGATGGTAAGTGGTCACTACCACCTGATGGTAAGTGGTCACTACCGCCTGATGGTAAGTGGTCACTACCGCCTGATGGTAAGTGGTCACTACCGCCTGATGGTAAGTGGTCACTACCGCCTGATGGTAAGTGGTCACTACCACCTGATGGTAAGTGGTCACTACCGCCTGATGGTAAGTGGTCACTACCACCTGATGGTAAGTGGTCACTACCGCCTGATGGTAAGTGGTCACTACCGCCTGATGGTAAGTGGTCACTACCGCCTGATGGTAAGTGGTCACTACCACCTGATGGTAAGTGGTCACTACCGCCTGATGGTAAGTGGTCACTACCGCCTGATGGTAAGTGGTCACTACCGCCTGATGGTAAGTGGTCACTACCGCCTGATGGTAAGTGGTCACTACCACCTGATGGTAAGTGGTCACTACCGCCTGATGGTAAGTGGTCACTACCACCTGATGGTAAGTGGTCACTACCGCCTGATGGTAAGTGGTCACTACCGCCTGATGGTAAGTGGTCACTACCGCCTGATGGTAAGTGGTCACTACCACCTGATGGTAAGTGGTCACTACCACCTGATGGTAAGTGGTCACTACCGCCTGATGGTAAGTGGTCACTACCACCTGATGGTAAGTGGTCACTACCGCCTGATGGTAAGTGGTCACTACCGCCTGATGGTAAGTGGTCACTACCACCTGATGGTAAGTGGTCACTACCACCTGATGTGATGGTGGGTGGGTGGGTGGGTAGTGGAGAGTTTTATTGATGATTCTAATGATTATCAGTCTGTAAATACATATTTGTTACGGTCGTGAATCATATTTTGATCAACATACAACCTTACACTGACCTACAAATTGCAAAAAATATTAGCGCATCCCACTTAACATTAAAACTGCGATTGCATAATTTGGCTACATAGTTCATGCCTTGTGTTTTTATAATTTCATTGTATTTACATTGAACTGTTGTATAAATATAAGATGAATTGTGATGTAATTATGACTAAATTATCTAAATTATGATAATATCAGAAAAGTATTTTTAAACATGTAAAAACGTTCAAAAATGTTATGTTTAGCTTCGTCCGCGTGAAATTTCGACCCCCGACCCACCGCGTCTCTGCCTATCGCCCACCCGCGCTATTACTTCGTTTTTGCTTAGCGTTCTTTCTGACTTTTTAATCATTTTGCTCGGCTCCTTAGACTCGTAACACCATATAACCTTCCTCAAGAATTGGGCTATCAAACGCAATTATTTTTTTTTCAAATTTGACTAGCAGTTCCAGAGATTAGCGCGTTCAAACAAACTCTTCAGCTATATTTTTAGTATAGACAAGTCCAGGTTTTGTCAAAATCATAATACATTTTTTTTATTATTTTCAGGCACATAGCAGCCGGTACTGCATTGGTGCCGTGTCGGTTTGCCACCTTCGAACAGAGCACCATTTGGGAGGACGAGCTCGGGAAGAATCCATGGCTCTCCAAGGAGGTAAGGACTGTTTAGATTAAATTATCTTTTAAGTTGGTGACCGACATAGCCCGAAGAATTGCCAAACTTAAGACGGCGTGAGCAGGGCGCATTGCTCGCAGAACAGATGGCTGATGGGGCTGAAAGGTTCTGGAGGGGCGACCGCGTACTGGAAGACGTAGCGTTGGGAGGCCTTCCATGAGGTAGACCGAAGACCTGGTGAAGGCCGCAGGAATTTAACAGAACCGGTCGAAGTAGCGATGCTTGGGGCCTAAGTCCAGCTGTGGACGTCTTTCGGCTGAAATGTGGATGATGATCTTGGAGAGCAGTGGTGGCCCAGTGGAAACGGCCGTGGCTTATGAGTTGTAGGATGTGGGTAGGCTCGGGCAAGCACGCTTTATGTTAAATTAATTCATAACCGCTCTCAAAACGGTGAAGGAAAACGTCGTGAAGAAACGGCATGTCCTAGAACCAAAAATTCGAAGACATGTGACGTCCACCAACCCGCACTGGGCCCGTGTGGTGCACGGCCCACTCCCCTCTCACAGAAAGGGAAGCCTGTGTTCGCGCCGTGGGAAGTGTCTTAAGATGCAGATCTTAACGGTGCAACTGACCACGTCAAACCGAAGTTCTATTTGCCATAAACACCAAACGTTAACAAATATTAAATAATTTAGCCAATCTTTTACATAATTACCTAAAATATGCAATTCACTGAAATGTGTAAATGATTTTCACTCAAACGGTGAAGGAAAATATCGTGAGGAAACCGGCATGTCCTAGAACCAAAAATTCGAAGACATGTGACATCCACCAATCCGCACTGGGCCCGCGTGGTAGATTACGGCACACTCCCTCTCGAAGAGAGGAGGTCTGTGTCCAGTGGCGTGCACAGAGATTTCAGACAGGGTATGCACAAGAAGAAAAAAAACTTACCAGTTTCAGCTTGTTGTACCTACCCTAAGTGGGTTCCCAAATTCCCATCATATTTATTTAGCCAACAAATCTACAATTTCCAGAAAATTGCCTTTATTAAACGACAAGCTGTATTCGTCATGAACACTGAATGCTAATTCTTGTTTACCTAGAAAACAAGCTACATCAATCAACCGTTTGAAAATGTTTCTATTTCTTTCAACTTTCGCGTTGTGCCTTTCAATATCTAACTTTAACTGGCTATTCAAACTAGTCTCTATTCTTCCTTTACCAAAAGTTTGGAACTTTAAGCAGGATTCTAGATGTTTTTCAGAAGAATCATGCTTAGCAGCCGCTTTGTGAAAATTATTTAAATCTGAGTACCCGCTATAGGTCCAAACATTCTTTTTATCTTGATTAGTAAACAAAATGCAAGGGAAACAATACAATGTGTTTGTGTGTACACAACCAGTTAGCCAGTAATAGTATGAAAATAACGAGTAGTATTATAGTCGGTAGTCGGTCATTTGGTCAATCCGACTAAAAAAAGTCGACCCTCTGCAATGAACAATTAAGCGGTGCTTTAACGGCTTCTCAATTTGGACGGGTTGCAATGTAAGCTATGCTTCTAAAACTCCAACACGCGCACACATTTTCACGCACACAGTCACACTTTTGCTGTGTACTACACGAGATGCGTTCTATGAAGAATAAGCAAGGCGTAGTAATGCTTTTGCTCACGGGAGCGCTGACTGCGCGGTGCGCGCGGCGGTGGATGTTCGCCGCTCCAACGAGTTAGTTAAAAAAAAAGTAATAGATGGCGCGTAAGCTAAATTACCATGATTTTTTTGAATTATAGTTATTTATCATTTAGAGGGGCATGTATGTGTAGGACTACAGGGTATCATCAGGGTATGCAGAGCTTATTTGCATGTATGGAGTGCACGCCACTGCCTGTGTCCCAGCAGTGGGAACATTATAGGCTGATTATGCAATTCACTGACATCATTACACGTGATTGTGATTGTACTGATGTTTCGTTTGATTTAATATCAGATAATCAATCACAAATTGTAACGCCCGATTTATTTTAATAACTTTCTTAATCATAATTATGATATTATGTTCCAAAGTGAGCAATCCAATAAAACTCCTTGTGAAATATATTATTATTATCCTTTATTTCATTTTTCTATACATTTCTAAATATTTTTATAAAAACAAAAAAAAATCGGCATCAGGAACAAGTTCCAAGGTGCCGGTGGTCAGGGCTCTAGAGAGAGGAACCTCCTCACTATGCGTGCCGCGTCCAGGAGTACTGCTTTCTGGACCAAGCCCTTGACCCAGCCGCGCAATGAGAGCCTCCTGAGGTGTTGGTCGAGGCTCTCCGCTATTAGGCCATTAACCGTAACGATTATCGGTACAATGATTGCAGAGTCCACGTCCCACATGTCGACAACCTCGTGTGCTAAGTCAAGATACTTGATATTTTTTTATCTTTCTCAGCTTTCACGAGATTCTCGTCATGAGGAACAGCGATATCAACAATCATTGCACGGCGCTCTCGTCGATCTATCACCACAATATCAGGCTTGTTGGCTACAATAGTCCTGTCAGTGATGATACATCGATCCCAGTACAATGTGGCATGACCGTTCTCGAGAACTAGGTCGGGCACATACCTGTAGTATGGTACTTCGGGCTCCACAAGGTTGTACTGCAAAGCAAGTTGCTGGTGGATAATCCTAGCCACTAGATTGTGTCTGTGCAAGTACTCACCGTTAGCAAGACGAGAACAACCGGAATCAATCCTGCCCGACAGATGTCAACCGTACCGTCCTTGGCAATATAGTGAAATATATTATTATTACCTGTGAAGTATCTGATTCATTTGATGAAAGTAATAAATAATTTATTAATACATAGATACTGGGCAAATTTTTTATCACTACCCAAATTTTCACCGGGTGGTTCTACCCATGAATATGAACAACTTTCACTATGGGACCAACTCTGAAATCACGAAGAAAAATCACTGTTTCATACAAAAATCCAGTACCTAATCGGCCAAAATGTATGAAACAGCAGATTGTTTTTTTTTTCGTGATTATTATTAATTAATCAATTAATATTTTAACCTGATTATTTCTCTTCCACAGCAACTAGTAGTGAAACCAGACCAGCTGATCAAACGTCGCGGCAAGCTAGGGCTGGTCGGAGTGAACAAGTCGGCCGCGGATGTGAGGAAGTGGCTCAGCGAACATGTTGGCAAGGAGCAGCAGGTCGGGGCAGCCACCGGCAAGCTCAGGCATTTCATTGTGGAACCCTTTGTGAAGCATGACGCTGTAAGTAGACTATAGAACAAAGATGATAACTTAACATTTTTTTTTGGTCCGTCAGTTAGATTATTAAAAAATATTGGACACGTATTTTTTTCTTTTTTTAAGTAAGCAATTCAAACTCAAACAAGTATTTATTTCAATTAAACCAATTACAGGCATTTTTTAATTGTTAAAGAGTCAGTCAGTTAGTCAGAAAATCGAAGCTAGTCGCCCATTCCAAAACGTAGATCTCTATGGAGAAGAATGGGCAAGAAACTCCAAGGACACTCTTTTAAATCAAAATTATTACAAAATCCTGGGTACATTGTTCTTGTTGCTTCTATATGTGAGAACAATGTAAAAAAAAAAAATTAAAAACAATTCAAAATAACTATAAGATTAAAAATAAGCCCTGGCAGTTAAGAGATGACCAGTCTCCACTGACGGCGCCCGTTCACGAACTTGACCCGTGGATCAGCACCATCCAGCTCAACCATTTTGTACGGAACCGAATGATCCTACACACACGGCCACCATCATCGAGACGTTTATTACAATGGTTACTAAGTCTTCTTTCTTCTTTCTTTCCACAGAGCGATGAGATGTACCTGAACATAATGTCGGGCAGACGCTCCGACACCATTCTGTTCCATCACCAGGGAGGAGTGGATGTAGGAGATGTGGACGCCCTGGCGCTCCGCCTTGAGGTAATAAATCATTTATTGCAACACCTGCTGTTTGATAATGTTAATAATACTGTACTGCTGCGGCTGACAACAGAGGCATTTATGGATGAACGTGAAAATGTGGGCCGAGGCGAAGCAGAGGCACACATACATAAGTCCATGAATGCCTGGTTGCGGTCAAGGCTTGTGTAGTACTTTTCTCAAGTAATGCGCTAAAATTCAACTATGAGTTATAAATTCCAGATACAATAACGAACTACAATTATTTTTCACACGCCAATCATGTGCATTTTTTTTCTTTTTACTTTTAAACAGAAGCCCAATAAAAACGTTCAAAATCTAGTCGCAATCTCATCTCGGCGACATTCAAATGTCAAAAACGTAGGGAAATTATAGGTATTTTTGACATTAGAACATACACAGTCTGATCTCCCATAACTGTTAAGAACATTCACAGTCTGATCTCAGTCTCAATGTGTCAAAAATACCTATAATTTCCCTACATTTTTGACAAGTTTTTGACATTTAATTGGCGCTGAGATGAGATTGCGACTAGATTCTGAACGTTTTTAGTTACGGGAATTGAGCTACAGACTGTGAACGTTCTTAAAATTACGAGAATCGCCCCTCAGATCTATTTGCTAAGCCAGTTCGAGATTTAAATAAAATCTTTGACAAGTTAGTCCTTGGTTGCCATTTGTCAAAGCAAAAAGTTAGTTCCATTTTTAAATTACACGACAGATATGAGTTTTCATAGTAATTTATTCGGCCGCTAAACACGACAGATATGGATTTTCATACTAACATTGCCGGCCGCTGCTTGCATGTACATTTATCTCGAAGAAGGTTGTCATAATAATGCTCGAATTTCCAAGCATGTTTGAGAAAATTATATTATGTCGCGTAAACCTAACCTAAAGTAAGTCATTATAACACTGGGGCTAGCCGAGCATGATATTGTACTAAATTCCATTATACAGGGCAATTTTTTAATCACTTGCCAAATTTTCACAGGGTGATCTACCCATGAATATGAAGAACTTACACTATAGGACCAACTCTGAAATCGCGAGAAAAAAATCAGCTGTTTCATACATTTTGGCCGAGTAGGTATTGAACTTTTGTATGAAACAGCAGATTTTTTTTTCGTGATTTTAGAGTTGGCCCCACAGTGAAAGTTGTTAATATTCATGGGTAGAACACCCTGTGAAAATTTGGCCGGTTATTGAAAACTAACCCTGTATACGGCCAATAATGTGATTTGAATTTGGAACCTTAACTAAAAATACATATAAAAAACTTTTATAAAATCATTGCTTTCGATAATCAAATTGCTTAATATTACCTAGCAGGTATGAAAAGTAGAGTATTCTTCTCGGGAATAAAGGTGTCTTCGTTTTGGGCAAGCTTGAAACCCTCGCTGCACTCAGGATTACAGTTTCTCTGAACTCCTTCGCTTTGCTCGGGAGCACTAGAATCCTGCGTTGTGCTCGGGATTCAATATAGCGCCAATGACATAAGAGACTGCTTTATCCCCTGGGTTAATAACCTACTATTTTTGAGCTTTCTATAGTCAGGGAAAATATTATTTAGCAAATAGACTGTTAACTGTCATTCGTGGATCTTTGACAGTCGTTACGGGCCGTCAGAAGCCTGAAAGTCTGACAACCAGGCTTACCAAGTCTCGTATTACCCAGTAAGTTCTGGCTTGTGGAGATCAGATAGGCAATCGCTCCTTGTAAAATACTGGTATTCAGCTGCTTCCGGTTAGACTAGAAGCCGACCCCAACATAGTTGGGAAAACGCTAGGCAGATGATGACTATCAACAGATAAATTGTTTGTTGTTGATTTTTACTTTTAACAAGTTTGTAAATAATTATTTCAGGTTTTATACAGTTTTTTTTTTATTTTTCCAGGTTCCAGTAGACACTTTTCCAACGGGTGAAGATATTGAGCGGGTACTGCTCAAAAACATCAAATCAACTTCGATGAAAAGGTACATTTTGACACAACTGTAAATACTAAATGAGCAATTTCGAACTGCATTCATAGTGAGCAGTGGTGGCTCAGTGGTAACGGCCGCGACTTATCGAGTTGCAGGTCGTGGGTTCGAACCCTGACAGGCGCTTTACTTTGTGTAAATTATTTCATCACCACTGCTCTCAAAACGGTGAAGGAAAACATCGTAAGGAAAACGGTATGTCCTAGAACCAAAAATTCGTAGATATGTGACATCCGCCAACCCGCACTGGGCCTGCGTGGTGGATTACGGCCCAGTCCCTCTCACAGAAAGAAGGCCTGTGTCCCAGCAGTGGGAACGTTAAAGGCTGATTATGCTATTCACAGATTTTTTATGGAAACAACTAAAAATGGTTTTTATGGAATCCATCAATGAAGGTTTTATGGATTATAAGACTTTAGTAATCTATACCTCATATTATTTTCATGATACTGAAGTATACATATTTTCTAGAACCAAGTTCTTGAGGGTTTTCTGAAATGACGTTCACTAGGTGGCAGCACTGAGACGTCAGGTCTACCTGTCAAAAGTGTCAAAGCGCTTATATTTTCTTTAGTTGTGACTGAATGAAACGTTTGGTACACTGCATCATATATTTTATATTCATTGTCGAAATAGAAGACCTCTTGTCAATGTGGCGCCACTTGGTGGCGTGAATATTCATAGAAACCCTCATTGAACAGACAGCTGTGCTGCTGGGCAGTTCGTTGCGCCACTTCTTCTTCCCAGCTAAAGCACTAGGAAGTGGTGAAGGGCGGGCGTTTTGCGGGACTGTCTTATGTAATATTGACGTTCGAAAAGTGCTGATTCTCAACCTAGTTTGAATAAATTTTAATGACTTGATTGTTTCTTAAAAAATAGACTGGGCATGAATACGCTTGCCGCGGTTGGTCTATGGATGGGTGACGATATTTACATACCAAGACCCCTCCGTGCTCCGGAAAGCACGTTAAGCCGTTGGTCCCGGCTGTCATCCTTGGATCTTTGACAGTCGTTACGGGTCTTCATGAAGCCCGAAAGTCTGACAACCAGTCTTACCAAGGGGTATCGTGGTATTCAGTAACTGGGTTGTGGAGGTCAGATAGGCTGTCGCTCCATGTAAAATACTGCTATTCAACTGCATCCGGTTAGACTAGAAGCCGACCCCGACTAGTTGGGAAAAGGTGAAATTATGATGATTTTTAAAATATTCTTTCCATCTTCCACAGACTGCTCACCACCTTCGTTCTCGCGCTCTATCGAGTCTACGTAGATCTCTACTTTACTTACATGGAGATAAACCCCATAGTAGTGACCAACGAGCGAATCTACCTCCTGGATCTGGCCGCCAAGCTCGACCAGACCGCAGACTTCATCTGCGCTAAGAACTGGGGGGAGGTGACATTCCCGCCGCCTTTTGGAAGGGATGCGTACCCGGAGGAGGCGCATATTGCTGATTTGGATGCGAAAAGTGGAGCTAGTTTGAAGGTATATTTTTTTTTGTATATTCAAATTCAAATATTTTATTTCAGAATTACATCCATATATTGTTAGTAGTAGTATAACTTAGCCTAATGTTAGTATTAAATTAAATTTACAATAATAAACAAGTAGCTAGTGCACCATTGAACTGTTGGTTCAATGGTACACCGCTTATTTGGATAAGTGAGTATGAAGACTTACCCACCTTCGTAAGAGAGGAGAGTCCCAACGGTCTGTAAACACATTCATTGGAGGAGGAGCGCAAGCGCGCCATCATGGAAGCGCATCGCTTCCAAACAAACTCCATTTTTTTTAACCGACTTCAAAAAAGGAGGAGGTTCTCAATTCGGTTGTATTTTTTTAATGTTTATTACCACAGAACTCTGTCATTTATAAACCGATTTGAAAAATTCTTTTTTTTATTCTTATTTGAAAGGATATACTTCCAGATTGGTCCCATATAAATTTGGTCAAGTTCTGATGACTGGTTTGTGAGTCAGCTTCAGTGATACGTATTTTTTCCACTTGATGGTCTTATAATAATTTCCTGTCACTGTTTTTTACATTGCAAGTAGTGGTATACGACTTTGTGTGGGGTAGGTGCCACAACTAAAAAGTGAAAAATAACATTAATTTCGGAAGTCGCTGGCAAAAAACTAAAATATATATCCAAAGACACCGACTTCCGAAATTAAAGTTATTTTTGCAGTTTGTAGTGTTTTTATTTGGAAGTCGGTTGTTTGTTTTTTTTTTTAGTTTGAGTTGAGTTGTCCTGCATTGCTATACACAACCGACCGACTGAATTCGGACTATAGCACTGTTTGTCCACCGCACAACGTCAATGAGAAACGAGACGTGACGTCACTGTGACGTCGTGCGGTGGACACGCCGCCATAGTAAATGAAATTTCTTCGGCGCCGTCATCTTTTTCACATCCCGTTGACGAGACGTGACGTGGTGTGTTTGGCAGAAATTCGGTCTGGACAACTATTATTCACAACCATTCGACAGGCTGCAGTGTCGAAAATGACACATTTTCGATTACCCGATTAACTTTGACAGCAAATATTTGTCGGAGGAATAGCGGTCGTCTACTGTAAAAAATTTTCACTTTTGGATTTGTTAACAGCGTTTAGAGGACTCCTTCGATAACGTTGATTGTTGGATCCGGCATAGAAGTTTACCTATCGTATCTATGCAAATATAATCTACTTATTCCGAGCTCGAAGACATGTGACGTCTACCAATCCGCACTGGGCCCGCGTGGTGGATATCAGCCCACTCTCTCTCACAGAAAGGAGGCCTGTGTCCCAGCAGTGGGAACGTTATAGACTGATTATGCTTAATGCTTTATTCTTATTCCGATGTCTGCTTATTAGACCCGGGTACTGTACCTTTTTTTTTTAATAGTCTCGCTCCCTGTTAAATGGGACTTACAAACCTAGCGAAATGTGCATGTACTATAGGTACACATCTGCATAACCCTTCGGGGAATGCAGGCGTGATGTTACGTTATTTTATCTTGTTAATATTAATATGTTTTCTTTTTTCTCACAGCTAACAGTCCTAAACAAGTCTGGTCGCATCTGGACGATGGTCGCAGGCGGCGGAGCGTCAGTAGTGTACACGGACACGATCTGTGAACTGGGCGGTGCGGCCGAGCTTGCCAACTACGGCGAGTACTCCGGCGCACCCACCGAGATGCAGACCGCAGACTACGCCAAGACCATCTTCAGTCTCATGTGCAGAGAGAAACATCCCAACGGGAAGGTAAGGAGATATAAAGACACATAAACACCAACACGTCTGCGAACATCGCAATGGGAAGGTAAATTATAAACAAATTTGAGCACTGGAACAAATCTGCAATCAAAAATGCAATATTTACCCAGTCAAGACATATGAAACAGTTATTATTTCATAGTTGTTGTCATATAGTTCGACCGATACCGCAGTACCGCGCCTTAAAAAAGCGCGGCGGGACGCCGTGTCGTTGACGAATGAGTGGCCTGCACTGCCCCCACGTCTCGCCGCGCCTAAGGTGGGGTATAGCGGTATCGGTCAAACTATAGATAAATTTGCTCCTATTCATGTGGTCATTGGGGGTGTCATCGAAGTGAGCGAGTGATTTCAATTGCACCCAGGATAGATTAATATTTTCACTACGTTGTCGCTTTATTGAAACGCTTAAATAACCATTTAAAAATCCTTAAATGAAGCTTTTCGCTTGCAGAAATGCATGGATTTCTAACATAAAATCATTTAGGATAATTGCCTCAGTAAACCCCCTTCTGTAGAGTATCGTTACTAGTGTGTAATGTATTAACGTACGCCTCGAAATTTTTTGGTGCGAAACAGTTATTATGAACAGATGATTTATTTACTATGCGTGCCAACTAAGAATAGGATCGCGCTTGCTGTCAACTTCACACGATAGCTGTCAAATTAGTACTGACAGCAAAAAAAGATGCGAAAAAGAAATGTTATATTTTTTTATTCATAGATTTAATTATTGTATAGTTACATTCATTTTTATAAAATATTATTTCTTGAATTCGATAAACAGATAATTTTGGATAAATTAATTATATAGGTATGGAAACAGTATTCATTAAAAAATTAACCAATATATAGTTAATGCTACTGGTCACTACTAAAAAAAATATTTTTATTAACATGCTTTTTTTTTCAAATCCCACTCATTTATAATTAATTTGGCATGAAATTGATTAGAAATACCAAAAAAGCGTACATTAAATAACTGAACTGAGTATAATTTCTTTATTAATTTTTTTGCACACCGTACACTTTGGTAATGAAGTTTGCGCGTATTGCTGAGCAAAATGGCGTCTTGACAGTCCTATTCTTATTTGGCACGCATAGTACTGTTGCTTTGCTTCCTATAATTTCTGTAGTGTATACAAAAATTGGTATCTCTATAAGAATTCAAATGCTAGTCTACAATGTAATCTTATATAATTATTTCAATTCCCCCAAGGTCCTGATCATCGGCGGTGGTATCGCCAACTTCACGAACGTAGCGGACACCTTCCGCGGCATCATCACCGCGATGGAGACGTACAAAGACGCGCTCATCCAGTACAACATCACCATCTTCGTGCGGAGAGGAGGCCCTAACTACCAGGAGGGACTTAGGTGAGTGTCAACTGCCCATCTGACCTCCACAACACAGTTACTGGGCAACTCGATACCCCAGTGTCAAAATTAGTTATAGAGTAACGATATTTTTGGTCATAGAAAATGGGAGGCTTAAGGTTTCGTACCATTAAAACTTTTAAAGTTTACCTTTTAATTACTAGCCATAATGAAGACCATATTTACTTGTATTCTGTTTATTTAATTTCAAATGAAGAAAAAATGTTTATACTGCACAAACAAAACGCACATTACAAAAAAAAATATATATACAAAGTAGCCAAAAGCCTCGTATTCAAGCAGTATAAAGTTGACAATTTTGTCCATTGCTTGATGTCAGGCCCAGGGACCGAAGACAATTTACATTGCCTCTCTGTGCTGCGACACTATCAAATGACAGCGATCAAAACAAAAAGCAGAATTGCAGAGTGGAAAAATAACTAATTTTGTAACAAACACACAAATGACACCCATTAACAGCTAAAATGTAAAAAAAAATACACCTTTTTTATAATCTGTGTATCTTTTTCCCAAATATGTTGTAGTTGGCTTTTATGCTTAACCAGCTGTTGCTGAATACCTGTGTTTAAATATGGAGTGACTGCCTATTTGGTTCCAACAATGTCCTACGAAAATAGCTGTCGGACGTATGTATTGTTAACACTCGATGAACGACGTGAGGTGTTGGACATGTGTGTACTTTACGACATACTGAATGGTAGGCTGGATTGTCCGGATTTGTTATCACAGATCAAATTTAATGCTCCTCTACGACGCACTCGCCATACGCCAATGTTGCATGTACCTAGGCATGCCACTAACTATGCTAGTAATTGTGTACTTGCTCGCATTGCGCGAGCCTACAACAAAGACTTCTCTCAGGTTGATGTGTTTAACTGCACAAAACCTAGTTTTAAAGTCCAAGTTAAAAAGATTATAATTGATAAAAACAAATAGCAGGCAACTATGTTCCATTCACCATAAAGCATTTACTATGTTAATTCATAATTTAATTAAATTAATATTATTATCACCTTTTCATAACATGTAGTGTATTTAACTTTCACTTCTATATCAAAATTTTATTTTTAAATATTGTTTAAAGTCCGTTCGCATGGTAAATACAAATTAAGTTAAGCAGGGAAACCTATTATTAGCTTTACTAAACTGTAATACAGTGGATTTCGGGTATAACGACAATGAAGGGACCACTCTATTTTCGTCGTTATATCCGGAAGTCGTTACAGGCAAAGGTAAAGAGATACAGACACGTACACATGTGTAGTTTATATTCATTTATTATTGAAAATATTTGCACACATAGTTATTCACCGGTACATTTAAAAAAATGTGTAATATTAGTTTGCTTCAATTTATTTTTTTGTGCTAGTGTACGCTGTAGGGTGTATTCTATTTTCATTACTTCTTCAATATCTATAATATCCTTTCCATCACCAAATAAACAGTATCTTTTAAGCTTTGTTACAACACCTAACACATCCTTAGTTGTAGGAATCTCACCTTCCTTGCAATCTTCTTCTTCCTCCTCATTTTCCTCATCTTGCGTCGTATGTGATGGAACAACAGTTTCAACAATTTCACTATCGGACAAATCGCTAGTAGTGATAAGTTGACTGTCAATATCAACATATGTTGCCCAGTCCGCAACATTTGTTCCGCTTGATGATACTGTAGTCAGTTGTGCCAATGGTATGTCCAATTCATCATCGGAGTCGTCGTCAATTGTTGTGATAGCCGAAGATTTACGGAACCCAGCGTGTAGAAAACACTTTTTGATCGTATCTGGAGTCACCCGAGCCCATGCCGTAGTTACCATTTCAATGGCATCTAAAATATTAACGGAAAACGGGCCTGCCGAGTTTTCAATGTCGTTCATCATTTTCTGTACTAAAATCTTCCTATAATGACTTTTGAGGGTTTTAATTATCCCTTGATCAATCGGTTGAATCACTGATGTAGTGTTTGGTGGTAAAAATGCCAGTTTTATGTTGGTCAAATTCTCTATTTTAGGATGAGCTGGGCAATTGTCAATAAATAAAATGATCTTCTTTTTGTTATTTCTTAACTGGGAGTCCCATTTGCGTAGAACTTTTTCGAAAATCTCTGAAGTCATCCAGGCCTTTTTGTTTGCTTCGTAATCAACTGGCAAAGATTTAACATTTTTGAAACATCTGGGTTTTTTTGCCTTGCCTATGACCAATAATTTTCTTTTTTCCCCTGCCATACTTGATGCAACAAGCACGGTGATTCTATCTTTTGATAATTTTCCACCAACGCACTTTTCCCCTTTAAATTTCAAGGTTTTGTCAGGAGTTAACTTAAAAAACAAACCTGTCTCGTCAGCGTTCCATATTTGGCTATCAGTATAACCTTCAGTCAATTTTGGGAAAACTGTTTTTAGCCAGTTGTCACAGTCACTTTGCGATACACTAGCGGCTTCTCCACAAACTTTGCCTACTACAATATCGTGTCGTTGACGAAATCGGTATATCCAGCTTTCCGAACACTCAAAATCCATTTTTCCAAACAGTCTGCCAAATTGATTAGCCTTTTCTTGCAGCAGACCACCGCTCAAAGGTACGTTTTGGCTTCTTTGGGCTTTGAACCACATTAGAAGGGCATTTTCGATATCTTGATGCGTCGGTTTGCGGTTTTTCTTAATTTTTAAGGATTTGGATTCAAAGCATTCTAATATTTTATCACGGTTTTTCCACATCGTAGATACTGTTGAATGGGAAACTTTGTACTCTTTGCACAAATCAGCATTGTTTTCACCGTTTTTCAATTTTGAAATGATTTCCGCCTTTTCTTTAACAGTGAATGTGCGTCTAGCAGCCATACTTATTCAAAAGTTTACTAAACCCAGTTGCTACTCAGAATATCACTTTGTAACTGAACCATAAAAGCTCCGAAACGTACACGCTTCCCCTACCTACTTAGTTGATATCTATAAACAAAAGGTAAAGGTCTCCACACTTGCTGACCATCTGTGTGCAATGGATGTAAACAAAAGATAAGAAATGTTTGTGAAAGAAAAAAATCTTTGTGTCTTTGGCGGCCGACTCCGGTCGCAATATCTGCATGGGATTTCTAGGAATTTGTTACAAATGATTCATTAAAAACAGTCGCTACACCCGAACTCGGCGTTACATCCAAAGTCGCTATAGCCACATGAATTTTGTACTAAAGTATGCTTTAAATTCAAGGGACTTAGATTTAACGTCGCTATAGGTAAATGGTCGCTACAACCAAGGTCGTAATAAATGAAATCCACTGTATCTTTATTTGTATTATATCATATGTATCGCTGTTGGTTTTCTAAATAAATAAACAAACCAGAAAAAAAAATGTTTCTATTCTTTGAAAACCATATTGAATTTTTCTCATCTCCTCTTTTCAGACAAATGCGCGAAGTAGGCCACCGTCTCCGCATCCCCCTGTACGTGTTTGGTCCGGAGAGCAACATGACGGCCATCGTGGGGCTCGCCCTGGGACAGTCGTCCATCCCCAAGGAACACCAGCTGGATTACGCGCCCAAACAACTGCCCAAACCACAGGCTTGTGTAAGTCACTTTTATATAAATTATGTATAGAGGCATGAGGAACAGCTCCTCCGACCAGACGGGTGTTGCGTCCGGTGGGCAACTGACCGACGGTTGATGTCGGGACTTTGTATTTATGCCAGTCGCGGTAAAATCTGCTTGCGCGATGCAGGATTTGTGTAACGCCAGGTATTTGATGCGTAGTTCGCATGCGGCGTTGTAGATGCTGCCACATCACCTTTTTTTTTATTTGAGATAGGTTTGCTCTCGAGTCTAGTCTAGGTCAGAGATGAGTCGACCTACATCTGAATCTAACCAACATGATTTTTCTCTCCCACAGCCGAAGCCTAAGATAGACCTTCCAGAGCTGACCCACAAACTGCTGGACCTGGTGTGTTCCCAGGCCCCCACTAGGCAAGACCTGGGTCAGAGCGTCTCCACCGTCATGTCGTTGTTCAGTGACAGGACCAAGGCTATCATTTGGGGCATGCAGAATAGGGCCATACAGGTAAGGTTTTTCAAATGAACAACTTTGAGGTCCACTTGCAATACAAAGCACTAAAATGTGTTGGGGAAGCGCTAAGGTAGCCCGCGAAATTCAAATTTTCTTACGATTTTTGCAATTTGCAGCTCAGTGTCTGGGCGAATTTTGATTAAAGTATGATTCGCGACCGTAACAAATATGTTTACAGAATTATAATAATTAGAATTCAAAAGAAATGCAGAAATACAACTCTTTAAGTTAGAAATTTAAAAAAATTAACGGTTCCTTACATTTTGACGGTTATGCGAACATAAATGTAGGGAGCAGCTGATTTTTTTTCGCGATTTCAGATTTGGTCGCATAGTAAAAGTTGTTCATAATGACCCCTTAAGAAGTTGTGCGTTAATTATGTTACACCTTGTATACATATAAGTTATAAATTATAGGCCTATATTTTTTTTAAAGAAAAAATAGACACCTGTTGACAAAATTCTAATTAAACTGAGAATCAGCACTCTATGGTCAAAAGGCCTACAAAATGCCCGCCCTTCACCACTTCCTAGTTTTTATTTAAAAATTCCCAAAGCTTCTTTACCAAATAATTAGCAAAAACTAACGTTACTGTACACCCGCAGGGCATGTTGGACTTCGACTACATCTGCCGTCGCGCGGAGCCGTCAGTCGTCGCCATCGTGTACCCCTTCACCGCTGACCATAAGCAGAAATACTACTTTGGAAACAAGGAGGTCTTTATCCCAGGTAAGATATTTTATTGTTAGTTATTTAAGCACAATGAAAGTGTATTTAACCCTTTAACCGCTTACGCCGGATTAATCCGACAAATATGTTCGTGTCCATTTCGCCAGGGTCGTATATTTAGGACCATATACCGTAATAATTAACTGTGTCGGGCGCTGGGGCCACGACAACAGATATAATTCGGGCGGTTAAAAGGTTAACCCTTTAACCGCCTACGTCGGATTGATCCGACAAGTATTTTCGTGTCCATTTCGCCAGGGTCGTATATTTACGACCAAATACCGTAATAATTCACTGTGCCCGGCGCTGGGGGCACGACAACTGATATGAAGTCGGGCGGTTAAAAGGTTAATAGTTTATGTACTATCTGTAAAACATAGCAGGCTCAATTTAGAAAATATTTCGGCGGAAGCGCAGCTAGTGATAGACCACACCCCTGCCTGGTTTCGCCCAATTAGACAATATGCATTTTTGTGAGTAGGTACAAAAAATAACAACAAACATTAGCAACAAATCAAATAAAAAACAAAAGTGCATTTTATTGGTCAAAACTCATACATCGGGTGACCGAGTCATGAGCCGTGCTATGCGATTATCGCCTTAAAGGTGAGCATGTAGAAGTTTGGCCGAAAATACAAGTAAAAAGTTCACAAAGGCGGACTTTATGCATTTTCCACGGTGCACGATTTTACGGGCGGATCAGAATCAAAGATCCGTGGATGTTTGCGGTTTTTCAAGCTATGTCCTTCTATTTAGATCTTTATGGTCATGCCAATTCGGTATAAATTCGCGTATGCAATGATTATTTGCATCCCTGAAATCGCGCACTGTGGGAAGCCACCTTTAGAGGGTGTAGAGGCAAGACATGGTGAACGCAATAATATTAATTGATAACTTGAAAATAATGACAAAGAAGCTCCCATGGAAAATGATATCAGTTTACGTGCGTTCGTATGTATTAAAACATGTTGTTTTTTCTTTCAGTGTACTCTGACATGGACGTTTCAATGCGTAAACATCAAGAGGCGACTGTACTCGTCAACTTTGCGTCGCTCCGGTCAGCTTATGACAGTACCATGCAGGTATGTGTTCCATCACTTTGCCCGTACATTTTGTAGGAAAAGCGACTCAACTTACATTTTTATGATAGACAGACTGGCCGCTGCAACGAAAACTGCCCGAAAATAAAAACTTCGAATTTCGAACGAATACGCGTCATATTTTTTTTTTTGTTTTAAAAACAAAATCTACAATGCGTTCATTATAACTTGACGCGATTGACATGTGATTGGCAGTAACAGTACTACCAATCAAATGACTGCAAAATTACGAATACGAATAGAGTTCGAAATGACGACTGACATAACAGTCTGTCAGCCGTCATTTTGAACTATATTCGTATTGAAACTAACACTGCAAAATTCAGCGCTACTAATGCACTGTAAATAGTTTGTTGTTGATGATTTCTGACATTCTGTGTCAAAAATGATCTCAAATAATTTAGAACATGGCAAAATGCTGCTGCTTTTGGCTGGCGTAATGTGGGTGTACTACTATAGGTACTACACCTCTGCCTAACCCTTCGGGGAAACAAGGCGTGATGTTATGTAATTTAGAACATGTTAAAAGCTTCTTTTTTTAATGTACTACCCTATCTGAAAAATCCACCCTGTAGGCTCTGTCACCTCGCTCACACGAAAAAAAATCACCTGTTCCCTACATTTATGTTCGCATAACTAGTCAAAATGTAGGGAATCTTAGGTTTGGTCCCATAGTAAAAGTTGTTCATAATGATGAGTACAATGACCCTTTGTGAGGTTGTGCGCTAATTCTGAGACACGCTGTATACAGGATAATTTTAAAAGGAGTGCGGATATTTTAGGATGTAATCAGGTGCATAAAACTGAACAACTTTCCCCAAGGAACATAGGTCGAAATCTAAAAAATAAAATTCAACTTCTCATACAAACATAAGTCACGTGACCAGTCACTTTGTATGAAAAGTCGATTTTCAATTTTAAGATTTCGAGCTATGTTCCTTGGGGAAAGTTGTCCAGTTTTATGCACCTGATTACCTCCTGAAATATTCGCACTCCTTGTAAAATTATCCTGTATAAAAATACTCACAGTTGAGAGGAAAGGTAATGCTCTTTCTTTCTTTTATGTATAGCAATAATTGGCACTTCTGTCTACTTATTCGGGGAACACAAGTGAGATAGAAATATGTATTTTATTCCGTTACAGGCTATGCAGCATCCTCAGATCAACACCGTGGTCATCATCGCCGAAGGTATCCCTGAGAATATGACGAGAAAAATCATCAAACTGGCTGACACACGCGGCGTGAGTAGCACTCAATATATTTGTTATCAATCTAGAATCCTAAATAAAATTGAAGTGTCTGTTTGTAATGTCAAAATAACTGCTTTTTATTAAATACACATGAAGGTATATACGGTACTTATAATAACAAAAAAACAATTTTTTGCATTTTTGTCTGTCTGTCTGTTTGTTCCGGCTAATCTCCGAAACGGCTCGACCGATTTTGATGGGACTTGAACTGGCAGATAGCTGATGTTATAAGGGGTAACCTCGGCTATTTTTATTTTTGAAAAAGTATTAGGATTCCGCGCAAAAAATTAAAGCCCATAAAATTGTTCTAATCTCTGGAACTACCATTCTAATCAAAATGTAAAATGTATTTATTTTTTTGCGCTTAACCCTAATTCTTTTTCTAAAATAAAAGTAAGACTATGTTACTCCTTTTAACATCAGCTATCTGCCAGTGAAAGTCCCGTCAATATCGGTCCAGCCGTTTCGGAGATTAGCCGGAACAAACAGACAGACAGACCATTTTTTTTAATAGTTTTTTGTTTTGTTATAAGTACCGTATACAGGGTGGCGATTAGGTTATCACATTAATTGAAACCACGTATTCAGTACATGATTCTGAACCCCGCTACGTTAAAATTTTTCGTCTGTTGTTAAAAAACAAAATTTGCTGCTCCATACATTTTTGCCTACCTACGAGGTCAAAATGTATGGAGCAGCAAATTTTTTTTTTTAATAACCGACGAAAAATTTCAACGCAGCGGGGTCCAGAATCATGTACTGAATGCGTGGTTTCAATTAATGTGATAACCTAATCGCCACCCTGTATTCTTTCTTAAGCATTTAGTAAAAAGCTGTTATTTTGACATTACAAACAGACACAGTAATTTTATTTATTGTATAGATATACATGTATACCTTGGCCAGAGGCTAAGAATTGCCATACAACGTGGCAATGCAGCCAGTCTCTTGGGTACCATCGCGGACATTTGCGGTGAACCACTTTTCAACCTTATGGCCTTAGTAATAAGGTTGAAAAGTGGTTAACCGATATTGTCCGTGATGGTACATTACCAGTCGACAGCGATGCGGAGGAATTTAACGACGCCATATTTTAGTTTTTTAATAGTTTTAGTTAGTTTAGGATATTATATTTATCGATAGAGGTTTTCTTCAAGCATCGATACTGTTTATTTCTTCCGTCCTGCTTATAGTGCTTATATACTTAACATAATACCGTCGATGTATACAATTTATTTTTTGGATGGGAAATCATCAAATGACTTCTCCCCGGGAGGGCGTGTCAGACTTTTCCTGACTAAAACCCACCCGTGTTCCTTCAGTTGCCTGTGCCGGGGCCACGGTAACTCTTTCGAACATCCCGCAACCCTGTCTAGCATCGGCCCTAGCGGACCCCGTCAGGTCGATGTAAAGCTAACATTCGCTTTCTTTACAGGTAAACGTGATCGGTCCGGCCACCGTGGGTGGTATCAAACCGGGTTGCTTCAAGATCGGCAACACTGCCGGCATGATTGATAACATTATCGACAGCAAACTTTACAGGCCGGGCAGGTATGACAGATTCACTTTGTTTAAGATACACAGTATACTTTTTAGTATGCAACAGACACATTCCTTCCTTTTTCCTCTCTCCCTTCTTTTGATTTCGGCTCTCAATTTTTGAGTGAAAACTTCTTTAAGCGCGTTGAGCGCGTTTAGGGAAGGAAAACAATCTTACCGATTCACGACATGCGACATACTATTGTGACGTGTTGCGCCAGACTGGCGACGCGCAGCGGCCTGTGTACTTTTTTTATTTCTTTTTTTTTATTGGTGTTTTTATTCAATGTGTCTCTCTCCCCCACAGCGTGGCCTACGTGTCCCGCTCGGGCGGCATGAGCAACGAGCTCAATAACATCATCTCTAAGGACGCGGATGGCGTGTGCGAGGGTGTCGCCATCGGAGGCGACCGGTATCCCGGGACCACCTTCATCGATCATTTGTTGAGGTAAATACGCCATTAAATAATATTTATTAATTCTGATAAAAAGGGTAAAGGTTTTCTACCGAAACAAAGTTGTTAACAAGAACACAAAGGAGATGTTCCAGAAATGTATGGAGCCTGGGCTAGCACTATGTACACTATATGTAAATATCGCTATACAATATGGTAACCGTTTTTTAATGTTAATTTTCTTTCATTTGACTTCGTTTTAATGTACATTCAAATTAACTCTGTCGAGGAGAGCAACACAACATAAATATTGTGGATCAGCGGCGAAATGTCATTATGTCATTCTGATAATGACATTTGATTGCTGTGTTTGTCTCACAGAACATAAATACCCTAACAACGATTCAGAGTCAAAGACGTCAACACGTCACGAATAAATAACTGTCAAAGTCGTCAAACAACTGTCATGGCTGCCCTAAAAATGGCGTTATCATAATAAAAACCTTCCCAAATAATATTTGTTTGTATTTTTATGAAAGTCCCTTATTTTTCCCTATTTATCTATATAGTGTACATAGTGTCGGCCCAAAATCAAACATCTCCTTTTGGATTTATACTACTGTCTGATAGTCTCAATATGTTTGACGTACAGATCTGAAAGACACCACGTAGTGTTTGGTGGCTCTTTTATGAAAGTTAAGCATGACCAGTAACCGATAAAGGGGTAGACTTACAAGGCAGATGGTAAGTGGAAACGCCGGGGCTTCTAAACGAAATATAGTGATCTTATTGGTGATGTTCTTCAGAAAGGTCAGGTGCGTAGTACTCGCAACCGGCGTGCGTGTATGACCAGATGTATGAACGTAAACGAGCCAAAAGGAGTATGTAAGGATCGTAGCAGGTGGCGTTCTGTAGTTTCTGCCTACCCCCATGGGAAGAACGCGTGAGTTTATGTATACCGTTGCGCTGCCGTTCGCTACGCGCGTTTTGCCACGGTAACGATACATTGCGTGTGTGGTAATAAAACAAATCTGGTTTATTGGATTCCCATAACGTTCCTGAAATAATTTCAAGAACCGGTCATCTTAGTATGATATACTGAATTCACCCCATCAGTCTGTGGAGGGCTGTCCCTTACACCCTGTATTTGTATTATATTTATTTATACTAACGACGAAGAAAGAATAGTTAAGTATCTCAAAGTATTATGTCACCATCGGAGGCAACCGGTATCCCGGAAGCACCTTCATTTATCAATTGTTGAGGTAACACATCACTTACCTGCTTCTTTACTCAAAGCATTTGTTTCGAGGAAGGAGCTCGTGGGTAAATGATAATAACAGCCGCACAAGTCGATCGAAGGTTAAGCTACGCTTGCCGCGGTCCATTACATGTCGAGACCCCTCCGTGCCTCGGAAAGCACGTTAAACCGTTGGTCCTGACTGTCATTCGTGGATCGTTACGGGTCGTCAGAAGCTCGAAAGTGTGACAACCAATCTTAACATGCGTATCGTGTTACCCAGTGACTGGGTTGTGGAGGTCAGATAGGCAGTCGCTCCTTGTAAAATACTGGTATTCAGCTGCATCCGGTTAGACTGGAAGGCGACCCCAACATAGTTGAGAAAAAGCTGAGAGATTGATTGAATGAGAAGCACAATAAAAATAAAGAAATAAATAAATAGTGTTTTATTACAGGCGAAACAAAAACCCATATATACAAGAAAAAAAAAAAAAACAATGACCCCTTTCTGTTATTTAAAAATTACACTTTGTATAAATATTCTTTCTGTCCACAGATACGAAGCGGACCCCAACGTAAAAATGCTAGTCCTCCTCGGTGAAGTGGGAGGTGTTGAGGAATACCACGTTTGCAGAGCGATACGCGACGGCAAGATCAAGAAACCCATCGTCGCCTGGTGCATCGGCACTTGTTCCGGTGCGTGTACTGCTTACGAGGCCGGTCGCTTTGTGTCACCTCTCTCGCTCGCACGGGACCAAATTTTTAAGAATGTTAAGGGGGAAGCGCTAAGGTAGCCCGCGAAATTCAAATTTTCTTACGTTTTTTGCAATTTGCTGGTCAGTGTTAAGTTGTACGTTGATGAAAATATGATTCGCGGTCGTAACAAATATGTATTTACAGAATTATAATAATTACAATCAGTAATAAAACTTGTTAAGTTAGTATAATCCCCAAATGTCAAGATTTCATGAAATAGTAATTCTTGGGGTTTACTTGGTCTTAGAGAGTTGTGTTGATGACTTTAATGATTATAATTCTGTAAATACATATTTGTTACGGCCGCGAATCATATTTTAATCAACCTATAACTTAATACTGACCAGCAAATTGCAAAAATCGTAAGAAAATTTGAATTTCGCGGGCTACCTTGGCGCTTCCCCCTTAAATGAAAAGATGTTTTTTTGAAAAAAGTTAATCAATTGGCGAACTAATAATGAATATTAATTTAATAGGTAATTATTTAAAACACATTTATTTAACTCATCTCAAAAACAGATCATAATACTTATTGAGCTAAGTTTATTCCCTAGGATGCCATCTGTCGCCTTGCCAAATTTTATCGAAATCCATTCAGTGGTTTAGGCGTGAAAAGTTAACATACAGACAGACAAAGTTACTTTCGAACTTATAATATTAGTATAGATACTAGCTTAGCCCGCGATGAGTTCGGAAATTATCCCACGGGAACGAACTACCGGGATAAAAAGTATCCTATGTGCTAACCCTGGTCATGGCCTACCCATGTGCCAAATTTCTTCGAAATCTATTCAGCCGTTTTAACGTGAAAGCGTAACAAACAAACTTTCGCATTTATAATATTAGTTGGGAAGAATTAGGATATAATTAAGGATTATAGTAGGACTAATAAGAGTTTTATGCGTCACATTAGGTGCAAATAAACTTATTTAATTTATTAACCGATTAAAAAAAAAGAGGTTATCAATTCGACACATATGTATGTAATTGGAACTGCAATATATTAACATATGATAATCTATTAGGGCTTCCAAACAAATATACAAAAATTTTATAGGTGCATGTATGTATATTTGTCCACGCATTTCTCCGAAACTGTTCGGATCGGATCGGAATGTGGCCATTTTTTCTTGTCTTATATTTACTTCATCTACATTTTTTATTTTTTTTTTTTTTAACCATTAATTCTACTCATAATTTACCTTAATTTTCAGATATGTTCACGTCAGAAGTACAGTTCGGTCACGCGGGCTCGCTCGCCGGCTCGGCCATGGAGAAGGCGGTCGCTAAGAACGCTGCGCTCCAAGCGTACGGGGCTGAGGTGCCGAATTCTTTCGACTCTCTCGGCAATGCTGTTAATAAGGTGAGATGTTATTAATTTTATTTAATAAAATACAAATCTCGGTACAGTATCCGGGCTTCAATATTACAGGACTTTTCCTAAATTTCGGATGTGCAATATTCACGCCCTTATGGCGTTATGTCCCGTTAATTTGAGATTGCTCTGAGGAATGGCAACATTAGAATATTTTCAATGTCAGGGCCTTCCGTGTCCAAGAATGCTTTCATACATTTTATGTGAATTTGTGTGAAACTTGTCCGGCCTTTAGCCGTCCGTCCGAGCCCCTGTGTTTGCCGCTCAAGGATGACATTTTGGATGAAATAAATTTGCTTAAAAGGAATTAATTAGACAGCTTTAATTTTAACATTTCTATACCGACAACGGTAGTATAGAGGGTCAAATTAAATTAGCTAGCGAAACTCTGCAGATCTGATGGGGATCGATATCTAAACACGACAAAATAAAAAAAGATTTGATGATTATTTTGGGGTCAATGACCGCTGGTAGTGTTGTTACTTGAAGTATGAGTTGAGAAAAACTGTTTTATTGTGTTTACATATGGACACCCATCACGTCTGTGAAGTTTACACAAACAATAACAGATATGACTACAATAATTGCGGTCGATGACCCCACAAAAAAAACCATCTTTATTAAATTTTTTTGTTTTATCGTTTAGATATCGATACCCATTGCGTCTGCGTAGTTTAGCTAGCTAATTTAAAATAACCCTGTATTAAGATTTTAACGTACCATAAACTCAGAAATAAATGATATTCTATTCCATTCTACTCGCATTGGCGTTTCCTAAAAATAATTCGCTAAATATAATTACTCCTATGCTTCCCTAATTCTAAATAAATATATTTGTCCAACAGGTGTACTTGAAACTGGTGAAGGAAGGCAAGATCATCGTGAAGGAGGAGGTGGAACCTCCCAAAGTCCCCATGGACTATGAATGGGCAAGGGTGAGTATTTATTATATTTATTTATAGGTAACGGTACTTAGTCATCAAGAGGGGCTTGTGGCTAAGTAATAACAGCCGCACGGGTCGATCGATGGGGTTAAGCTACGCTTGCCGCGGTTGGTCCGTGGATGGGTGACCATCTTTACATACCAAGACCCCTCCGTGCCTCGGAAAGCACGTTAAGCCGTTGGTCCTGGCTGTCATTCGTGGATCTTTGACAGTCGTTACGGGTAGTCAGTAGCCCGAAAGTCTGACAACCAGTCTTACCAAGGGGTATCGTATTACCCAGTTACTGGGTTGTGGAGGTCAGATAGGCAGTCGCTTCGTGTAAAATACTGGAAGCCAACCCGAATATAGTTGGGAAAAGGCTAGTAGATGTTATACAGGATAATTTTAAAAGGAGTGCGAATATTTCAGGAGGTAATCAGGTGCATAAAACTGGACAACTTTCCCCAAGGAACATAGGTCGAAATCTTAAAATTGAAAATCGACTTTTCATACAAAGTGACTGGTCACGTGACTTATGTTTGTATGAGAAGTTGAATTTTATTTTTTAGATTTCGACCTATGTTCCTTGGGGAAAGTTGTTCAGTTTTTATGCACCTGATTACCTCCTAACATATCCGCACTCCTTTTAAACTTATCCGTATAGTTATTTTACCCATTTCGCCGCCTGCAGTTAAGATCCGGCTAACGAATCTAGCGGATAATGTGTTAAAAATTTTGTTTATCATCAAAATATAAGCTGTTGCCCGCGACTTTATCTGCTATCCAGGATAAAAAGTAGCCTATGCCCTTACCCAGGTCATGGTCTATCTGTGTGCCAAATTTCATCCAAATACGTTCAGCCGTTTTAGTGTGAAAGCGTAACAAACAAACAAACTCACTTTCACGTTTATAATATTAGTTAGGATTCGGTTATCTCGTAAATAGTGCATATTTGGAGACTGTGAAATAGGCCATTTTTCTTAATCAGTACCGGATATGTCCCGGTAAACTTATATGGTCGTTAGTTTCTTACAAATTATGAAATGAAGAAAAGAAAAAGTAATAAAAACAGCAAAACTTCTTGTAGAGCCGATGAGTCTGGACGATATCGTTCTCTTCATAATGAAAAGATGGATTTGATCTTTAGCGAAACAACTAAAAGCTGTTCTATGTTACACTAGCAACGCCCCGCGGTTTCACTCGCATAAATCTCGATCCCGTCGGTATATCGGGATAAAAAGTGTCCTATATGTTAATCCGGGTTATAAACCATCTGTGGGCCAAATTTCATCCAAATCCGTTCAGTAGTTTTTGCGTGAAAGAGTAACAAACATCCATCCATCCATCGTCACAAACTTCCGCGTTTATAATATTAGTAGTAGGATCACAATCTTCTAAATATGCTGTCCGTCTTCCAGAAACTGGGCATCATCAGGAAACCAGCCGCCTTCATCAGTACAATCTGCGACGAGAGAGGAAACGAGCTGTCGTACTGCGGAGTACCCATAAGCCAAGTGCTGGAGAGACAGCTAGGAGTCGGCGGCACCATTAGCTTATTATGGTAAGAACAAAAAAAAAAAATCAAACCACATGCTCGATAATTTCAAATTACTTGGGCGACCTTGAATCCTTCGCTGTACTCGGAATTCTAGTCTTAGGAGGAAGCGCTAAGGTAGCCCGCGAAATTCAATTTTTCTTAGGTATTTTGCAATTTGCAGCTCAGTGTCTGGGTGTATGTTGATTTAAGTATGATTCGCGACCGTAACAAATATCTATTTACATAATTATTTATTTTTATTATTTGGTCTTAGAGAGTTGTATTGATGACTTTAATGATTACAATTCTGTAAATACATATTTGTTACGGCCGCGAATCATATTTTTATCAACATACAACCTAATACCGACCTGCAAAAAACGTAAGAAAATTTTAATTTCGCGGGCTACCCTGGCGCTTTCGCCTTAACTCGGGAGAGCTAGACTCTTTAGTTACGTTCGGAATTTAATATAACGCCCGTGACATAAGATACTGTAAGACACTGCTTTATCTCCTTAGTGAATAATCTACTATCATTTTGTACTGCACAATAAATTATAAATGTTACGAGCGTTTAGGACGTACGGTATTTCATACAAAATTTCAAGTCCTTTGTTTTTCGAAATGAATGAACCGATTTTAATGAAACTTCATACGCATAAGCAGGATACATAGTCTAAAAAGTTAGTTGAGAACATTTTCGAAAAATAGTGATACAGCTAAATTCGATCGTTTTTAATTTTTCCATAGAAACAGAGATTTCCAATTATCTTTTTTTCAATGAAGACATTTAGAAAATGTTCTTAACTAACTTTTTAGACCTATGTATCTTCAAAATTCAAATTCAATTTCATTTTATTTGCATTAAAACATGGTATTACAGGTGTTACATTAATTAGTGCTTACATTGACATGTTTTGCTAAGGATACATAGCATGCAAACTTGTCGGTATACGTTACCTCACATAATGTTAAACTATTGCTGGATCATGTTTAGTCTCTAGAAATTCTTTAATAGAATACATATTTTGTGTATTTAGCCATTTATATAATTTGTGCTTAAATGCTCTAGAAGTGAACGTTTTTAAATTGCTTGGTACATTATTATAAATACGTACACACATTGCTAAACAGTTCTTATTATATTTTTTAGATCTAGGAATGTCATTTAGTACGAGTCTGAATGGATCTCTACGATTTCTTGGATTCACATCATTCGCAGTTCTTGCATAAGGGACTTAAACATAACTGGTGAAATGTGGGTGTACTATAGGTACACCTCTGCCTAACCCTTCGGGGATTACAGGCGTGATGTTATGTTATGTATGTTGTTTTATTCAAATATCTTCCTTTTTTTCAGGTTCCAGCGCGAACTCCCAGAATGGGCGTCGAAATTCTTCGAGCTCGTATTAATAGTAACAGCGGACCACGGCCCCGCTGTGTCCGGCGCACACAACACCATGGTCACCGCGAGGGCCGGCAAGGATCTCATATCTTCTGTAGTCAGCGGACTTTTGACCATTGTAAGTGTTATAGAAAATGTGCAGTGGAAAATGATATTGCGCAAGCCGAACATTATTGACAGCAACTAAAAATAGCCAATCTGTTGAAGGCTAACTCGTTGACGTGTTGTCTGCAACATCAAAACACGTTGCTGCAACAATTTTGTTTATTAATTATTAGTTCACCATGAAATTAGTAATGACAGCAAATAGGATGTTGTAATGACAATTTGGTAATGAAAATTATACAGAAAGTCTCCTTAAAATTGTTACCAAAAAAACCTAGTCTCGGATTTTTTTTACCAGACTGCCCCAGTGGGAGGGTAAAGCTTATCACGAAAGATGGGACCAGGTTAAGAGGGCTGTCGCTTTGTGTCACCTCTCTCGCTCAAACGGGACCGAAATTTTAAGAATGTCAAATGAAAAGATGCTTTTTTGAAAACTGTAATTAATTGGCGAACTAATAAATAATATTCTAGCTCAGTGTCTGGGTGTATGTTGATTAAAGTATGATTCATACGGAATTATAATCACTAGAATAGTTTGTATAAATCTCAAATATCAAGATTTCATGAAATAGTCATTCAATAGGATTACTTGGTCTTAGAGAGTTGTATTGATGACTTTAATGATTATAATTCTGTAAATACATATGAAGGTACAAGATCAAACTTATTGTAAAAATAAAATAGATTCTTTAACGGTAAGAAGATATAATTTATTTTATCTTAGTTAATTAATTAATTTTATAAGAAACTACACTTTAGCAGCTTTATATGAAAAGCGTCTTATGAGATAATTACTTCAATAGCTTACAATTATGACCATGGCACCCAGTAACACCTTAGTTCAAATAAAAGAGTAACAGTGTGCAGAGAGCACAGTAGCAATAATAATCAAGAGTTATACAACCTGTGCACCGGGCGACGCCTGAAGTCAGAATGCCATTTTGCTTTTTTTTTTTTTTTCCTAACTATGGCATCTCGTAGTTGGCCAAGAGTGGCCGTGACTACTTAACCGGTCAATCCTGTGGCTGCCTTAAGCTAACTCAAAGCCTCCAGCCAGGGGCGTGTTACTTACAATACTAAGTGACTGCGCGCTAAGGGCACCCCCTGTGGGGTACGAACCTCGGCTTAGGGCGTCACTGGGGGGACAGCTAGTTGGGACAGGCTGGATCAAACTTGGATAATTATTATTGTCTGGGGAATTTAAAGCTACAGGCTCAGCTTCGGCGCGGGCTGGCGCTTCTTCGAGCAAGGGTCGGGGGGAATTATTAATTCGGGGTTTTCGCGCTGGACCTCGGCGGCGGGGTCGGAATGTCGGTTTTTTGTTCTTGTAAACTGTACTAGAAGCCCTATTGCTTTCCTGGAGGAGAGTAATAGGGTCGTCTGGGTCTAACAGTATATGCCTCGGACGGCGAACTTTACTGATGTTGGAGGGGGTATAATTTGTGGCCTCGACAACTAGGGGGTTGCGATGTTTGGCGGCGGTATCAAAGAAACGCTTGGAGTTACGTTTCATGAATTGGAGGATGGTGGGGATTTTGAGATCGAGGTGGAGGAATGCCATTTTGCCGCTGTGCGGACCATTTTATACGCTAGTATTGGAGGTGGGGTAACGACGTAGCGCGCTACGTCGCAGCGCGCCGCAACTCTGCCCCGTAGCGAGGAGGTGGGGGAATGACGCAGCGCGAGACCCGATGCACGTGCTGTTTAAAATGCAACGCCGACACATATTTGTTACGGTCGCGAATCATACTTTAATCAACATACACCCAGACACTGAGATGCAAATTGCAAAAATCGTAAGAAAATTTGAATTTCGCGGACTACCCTGACGCTTTCGCCTTAAGCCCAGCTTAAGCTCGAGTTTCCGTCACATTACGCCCGCAAAATGTGGGTTTTTTGACATGGGCATCATGAATATGAAAACATCCGTGTTTAACACAGTTATGACAGCTGTCATGTTGATGACGGTCATCACTGTTTTGCAACCTCCAAGTTTTCAGTTGGTGGAGCACAGAATCGGGGCTATTTCCATAAATATTACTAGCAACCCACCCCGGCAAGGGTAGGAGAACATAATATATGCCTACATTTTTTTTTTTTTTGTCGTAGTGTCGTATCGTTATATTAAAATAAGAGGAATAATTTCTGTAATACATTCGTTATCATATATCTCTCTATTGATTTACGCGACGCACGGCAGTAAAGCTCCCAGTCGGTATGATTTTTTTCCGATATCTTCCACAATCATCGTCATATTTTAGCCAATTTACACAAAACCTTCATGAATCACTCCTCCCATTGGCGAAAACCGTATGAAAATCCGTTCGGCAGTTTTTGAGTTTATCGCGTTCAGACAGACAGACGCGGCGGGGGTACTTTGTTTTATAATATGTTTGTCTCCAGGGCGATCGCTTCGGCGGTGCTTTGGACCGCGCGGCGCTGGACTTCTGCGCCGCGTACGACCGCGGGCAACACCCCCAGGAGTTCGTCAACGAGAAGAGAGCCAAGGGAGAGCTTATCATGGGCATCGGACATAGGTATCTTACGAAAATGTAGTCTAATTGTGACTTGTTGTATTTTCTTTGGCTGGAATCGAGTCTTTAAGGTCGACTATGCATAAGTTTGTTGACACCATTAAACCTTTAATTGTTTTTTTAGTTTGAACTAGCTTTTGCGCCCGAGTGGATGTCGGAAAACATCCCACGGGAACGTACCACCTGACTAAAAGTACCCTATGTGTTAATCCATGTTATAAACTATCTGTGTGCCAAATTTCATCCAAATCCGTGTAGTATTTTTTGCGCCAATCCGGAACATACATACAGACAAACAAACAAAAATTCTATAAACTATATTTTCGCTATTAAACTCTTTTGCACACCTCATAGCAATTACCTACTTTTTTTTTTAATATTCAATATACAAAGGTCAAATTCTGCCCACTTTCATGTTTTTTTTTTCTACGCAAAGCAGACATTAACACGTCAAAAGATGATTTGGGAATGTGACATTGTTTTCCTTACCCAAAACTTACTTACATCCCCCCTTTCTCTCCCACAGAGTAAAGTCGATCAATAACCCCGACTCCCGAGTGCGCGAGCTGAAGGCGTACGTGACGTCACGCTGGCCCGCGTGGCCGGTGACGCGCTACGCACTGGACGTGGAAGCCATCACGACGCGCAAGAAGCCGAACCTCATCCTCAACGTGGACGGCATCGTCGCCGCCGCCATGGTCGACATGTTCCGGCACTGCCAGCTGTTCACTCAGTGAGTATTGCATGTGGTATTTAGTGGTCACCACCACCAGAATATTAGCGGTCATTACCGTCTGATGATAAACGGTCACTGCCACCATCTGATGGTTACCTAGTGGAAGTGAGAGCTCTCTTTGAAATAAGTTATGGTCCTACTGGGATATTATGATCTAGAATAAAATAATTTAGTTTGTAACTGTGGAACTGTAGTTTGTAAGTTGTCTATGTTAGGTGACAAACCTGTAAAGATATAGATATGGTGGGAAATAAAGAAATAAAAATTTAATTTATCTTGTTTGTTAGAAATATTTGTTCATTATTATTGACCCTATCGTTTGATGCCATAATAGTACAGAATGTTATTTTTTCCGATTGTAGTCGGTTCGATTCCCAAGTGTGTTAAGCGAATTTTCGAAAATCTTTGAATGCAGATTTGTTTCTTTTCAAAAAATAAAGGAATGTTTCCCTTGAGTCAAATTTGCTATCTCCTGTATTTAGAGTACTTTCCTTCCAGGTGCGGTTAAAAAAAATCCCTGTATATGTATAGATTACAAGATACTAAATGCCTTTTTTTCTGTCAACAGGGAGGAGGGCAACAACTACATCTCAATGGGTTCAATCAACGCTCTATTTGTGTTAGGCCGCACCATCGGTCTGGTAGGACATTACCTCGACCAGAAGCGTATGAAACAGCCTTTGTACCGTCACCCATGGGATGATATCACCTACATGTCACCGCTAAACTAAAGTTATTAACGGTTGTGGATTGGATAGAATAACTGACAAAAAAATAGGTAAAAAATAATAATATTAATTTATAATCTACATACAGTACGGCCGATGAATCATGGCCGGTCTGAACTTCGCGCAGAAGGCTGCGCAGTAACATTTTTAGAAACCTAATGGTGATATGAAGTGAGTGTGAGTGAGTGAGCATGCGCGAAAATTCATAGAGCCTATGTACAGACCGGCCATGATTCATCGGCCGTATTGTACTAAACTACATTTCAAACTTTACATTTCGAGTATAAGCTGACCTCTTATTGTATCGAAATGCGAGGTTCGTTCATACTGGATATGTAGAACTTGATGTATCGTCGTGTGTTCGTCGTTAATATGTCATAGAGAGTTTTAAAAAAAAGTTCGTCTATGTAGAGCGTTGTCTCTGTCACTCATACCTGTATGACTAACACCGGGTACAAATAATAATAATAATTGCGTAACACTTTTTCAATCACAATGTGAGGTTTTGAAGGATATTTCTAATCCTTTGCTTCATATGTTTGAGAAGTTTGTCTGCTCAACAACGTAAATAACGCAATGAATGTTGTTGAACTGTCAGAATGAAAGCTATTGCTTCTGTAAGTGTTACGTAATGACCCCATTGCAAAGAATTGATGATTTTAAATTGCTATTACAAACTCTCACATATTTATTTAAACAATTTCATCAATAGACAGGGAAAATGTCCAATCCAAGGCGTTAAGAACTTTTAATATATAAATATTATAAATAAATAATGTAGTGGGATAATAAGTAAAAATGTTAATACAAAACTGACGCCTCCATTCCATCCGTGGATGTAGCCAAATCGGGGATAAAAGGCTATTTTTAAACGGACCATCTTTGTCTGAAATTTGGTCCAACTACGGGAAAATGTGGATAATTATAATTAATTAAGACTGAGGACCTCACAGTCCAATTTTTCGTCACAAAATATCGCGTTTGGAATTTCCGGATAGTCAATTTTCGCTCTTAACCCGACAAATGTCGTATGAACCAGCGATTATCATACATGCAAACAACGGCTTCTAGTAGGCGATCGTTTTCTGACGAGTCAGTTTCCAAAGTTCTGGATGTATATGGTCTATTTTAACATGGTCAATGACGGTATTACCAATATAGAGTCACCCCAATCTAGCTACACCCATGTATCTATCATTTATTTATTTTTATGTCCAGGGTTTCTACGAGTACTTTAGACGCTAACCACATAGGAAATGTAAGGAATTTGAATTACAATCCTCATAATATTTAAAAAGAAGGGAAATTCTTGAAGGAAAAATGAAATTTTAAATCGTTTTTCACAAAAATAGCTCTCAAGTACTCGAATATTTAAATTAAGTGTGTTAGATCTGTGTTTAAGCTGATAATACAAATGTTTTACAGTAAAATAAAGTTTATTTGACGAATACAGCATTTTAGAACTACATAACAGATTATTTTTAAAACCGCATGCGGACAAACGCTCGTCAGATTTCCGTCTGTAAAAGGACGTTTTCATAATAATATGCTGTAAGTGGTTTATAGTAGTTAAAATGCGTACTAAAACTGGTGTGTAGTTAAAAGTGCTATGATATTATACATAAAGGCATGACGTAGGCAATTCTCGACTGTGTATCAAAAAATATTCGGTCATGGACGATAATTGTGTACGCTGACCCTACGCAGTTTCTGTGGCAATGTGTGAGTGAGACAAACTGATGCTACGAATAGACTGCAACGAATAACATAATAAATATATTTTTAGCAAATATATTACGATTTATAAATAATAAATAATACTGTATTTACCTTTACAATACGACCGATGAATCATACCGGTCCGAACTTCGCGCAGAAGGCTGCGCAGTAACTTTTTTTGGAACCAAATGGTGACATGAGGCGAGTGGGAGTAAGAGGACATGCGCGAAAGATCATAGTGTCTATGTTCAGACCGGCCATGATACTTCGGCCATATTGTACTTAGGGCAAAGCATTTTCCAAAGTGCGAATGATTGTAATAATGAATAGCCATTTTTTATTAAATACAGGGTGTCCGAGAACTATTTGATTGTTAACATTTTTGAAAAAAAAAAATCACTGATACTTATTCTTAAGCAAGTTTAGTGAAAACTGTGAATATGTCTGAAATAAACTTGGTATGTTGAGTAAATGACTTGTCCTGACCACCCTGTATATTTGCCTTTTAACGAAATTATATCGCAATATTGTAACATTCTGTATACAAAACTCGCTTTTCAAGTCCAACTGTCAAATGTATCGTGCTTCAAAAATGTAATGTAGTAGTGCAGAAAGCGGTTGTAAGTACATATAGTAAGTGTTGAATTTTTAAGAAAAATGTAAAGAAAAAGAATTACTTACGAACAAAAATATTTTTGCACGTACATGGGTACTGTGTGTGTAATATTTAATTTATTTTCAGACCTCTAAACAGACCTTTTATGTTTCCACCTACTGACATAATTATGCCTTTCAACTTGGTTGTATGGACCAAATTGAATCGTGTACACATAAAACTAAGCCATTTAATGTCGGCCAAGACTGTCTGGATTCGTTGATAGCAATAGGCTCGCCCCCTATTAAATGGGACTTAAACATAACTGGCGAAATGTGGGTGTACTATAGTATGTGTGTGACTTTAATGTCTGTGTTTCAAACAATTTGGTTGAACCGTGTGATAAAAAAAATAAAAATAAAATACATAAATATTACACATCGGGAACTATCTCTTAGACTATGCACTGGACCACTTATAATAAAGTTGTTATACGTATATTAGACAACAAATCATATGGACAAGATGATTAAAAATTAAAAACATAATTGGTAAAATGTGGGTGATTCCCCCTACCTCTGCGAATCTACCTACCCTCTTTCCAACTATGTTTGGGTCGGCTTCCAGTCTAACCGGATGCAGCTGAATACCAGTATTTTACATGGAGTGACTGCCTATCTGACCTCCACGACCCAGTTACTGGGTAACACGGTATCCCTTGGTAAGACTGGTTGACTGACCATTGCGAATGTAAGCGTGAATTTATGTCATCTTGTTAATATTAAAATACTGCACTGTTCTGTTGTATTAGAAATTGTCACAAATGTCTAGGAATGATGTTGTCCTTATTAGGTTTAGTGGTTGCTTTTAACAAAATATTATTATGCAGTCAAAATAAGAATAAACATATTTAAAAACATTACCTTCCTTTTGGGGTTCGCCGCAGTCGGGTATAAGGGTTAATTTTATTCATAATTTGATCGCGTAATAAAACCTTTATACTGGCAAATTCAATTCTTTCGCCTATGTTACAAACAAAATATTTTATTAAGGAAGTTAAAATGTCATAATTGTCTAAGATTTCATATTTACGATATGTTGACGAATAATTCTGTTGTGAATCGATTTTTTAAATGTGTCATTTTGTGATCCTAACCAAACAATTGACGAAAAAATGTAAAAAAAATATTGTAACTGTTTTTGACAATTATAATCTTATGTACAGTTAACTGCACGTTAATGGTATCAGGGACCTTGAAGACGTCTTTATCTCGTAGCATTAAGAGTGATTTTCGAAATTCAAGTGTTGCTACCCACGGTTGATGGTACATAACGTTTATTATTCTGAAGAAAAAAAAACAGTAAAAACTTGTATCCATTCTATGAAAGTTATTTGTGTTAAATCTAATTTATTGGTATATCTGTGAAAATGGTTGGTATTTGTAAATATTTGAAATTTTGTCAACTAATTTGTCATTATATTTTTTTATTTACTGTACTTTGTGGATTTTATTTTGAATACCTTTCCTCTCTCTGTGCTTGCTCCTTTACTCTTAATAATGGTGAAAACCGCATCAAAATCTATCAAGTAGTTTACCTGTAGGGACTAAACGAATAATAATACTAGCCTATCACTGTCCGACTGCAGGACAATGGCCTCTTCTCATACAGAGAAGGCGCGAGCATTGATCACCACGCTTGCTCAAGACGGGTTGGCGGTTTCAGACCTTAAGGTTGCACTATATGACCAAGCCCGAGTCGACGGCGCGTCGTGTTCCACGCGCGCCTCAAAGAGATGTCAGCACTATTGACGGGGTCCGCTTGGGCCGATGCCAGCTAGGGTTGCGGGATGTTCGAAAGAGTTACCGTGGCCCCGGCACAGGCAACAGAAGGAACACGGGTGGGTTTTAGTCAGTAAAAGTCTGACACGCCCTCCCGCTCCGCCCAGAGCGGGAGAAGTCATTTGATGATTTCCCATCCACAAAAAAAAAAAAAAAAAAAAAGGTTGCACTATATAGTCGACATTTTTTCCATACTTTCGGGAGGGTATTACTCCACTGTTTGACATTGTGTGGACGCCAGTACATCAAGCTACCTGAAACTTTCAAATGTTCCCAATGAACCTTGAACCTAATGCTTTAGCAATAAAGTCGAAAATCTATTAAAGAAATTTGACAGATTGTAGTAGCTTACTCTGCCATACTCTTTCAAGTCAACATACCTACGTCATAACATAAAACAGCTCCATGGTACTCACGTTTACCTACAATATTAAAAAAATGCTCCTAACTTATACAAAACTTTAGTTTGCAATGATTGCATTTAAAATAATAATAAAATTACCAAAAGGATTAAAAAACTACCAAAAGGAAAGAAAATCCTACCGATTGAATTACCTATTCATTATTCAACATCTAAAACTTGATTAAATAAAAATTAAAAATAAACATTAAGGTCATAATGTCAAAAAGGGACGCATTTCTTCCAAAAATTAAAATTTTTACAACGCCCAATTAGCTGTGGAGCAGGACAAGTATTTAGCCAATTATTTACAGTGAACCAATGATGGACCTTAAGCATAGCGTTATTTACGTCGTTAAGCTCTTGTGCATGCCTGTTAACTTTAAAAATTAGTGATGTGTCATTAGCAAATAACACCATTTGTGGTCGGTTTTCAGTAAATGAGGTAAATCATTTTTAAATACTAAAAAGAGGAACGTACCTAATATTGAACCCTGCGGTACACCCATTTTGACTTATAAACCCAATGAATTCACACCGTTTATTTGAACTTGCTGCAGTCTGTCATTCAAATATGATTTTACTAAGTTAAGCGCAAGTTTACCCAGTCCGCAATGCTCAAGTTTCAAGAGCAGTGTTTCATGATTCACGTAATCAAATGCCTTGGATAGGTCGCAAAAGATGCCTATTGCATCATGTGCCTATTCCCATCCGTTACAAGTTGTGTTTTAATAAGGTGACACCGACATGAGTTGTACAACGTCCTTTGGTGAAACCATACTGTTGATCGTGTATGATGTTATTACGATTAAAATGATTGAGCGTTTGATTTAACATTACTTTTTCAAATACCTTGCTGAAAACCGGCAAAACCGATACGGGTCTATAATTATTAGTGTCTTTGCTGTCTCCGGATTTGAAAAGTGGAATAACTTTACTGTACTTCATTAAATCTGGGAATACCCCTTGGATGGGAAAGGTACTCACAGGGTTGAAGCTTGCGTCCCTTCGATAATGCAGCAGGCTGGTTCAGGTTTGTGACTTACCACTCCAAGTCAATTTTTTTTAGGCACAGCACAACACTGGTACTCACAAATTTAGAGTTTTTAGCGGGACCATCTATTATGCGGTTAGCGGGCGTGTTTTTGGTGCGAGGGTGAGTTTTGAACTGGTTGATCGATTCGGATCAAACGGATCGAGAGGATTGAATGAGATAATTGAATGTCCTTCAGATGAGTGATTTATGTATAGTGTTGCAATGTGTAAAAAGTGTTCATTGCTTTATAAGAAAATGCGTAATTAATTAAATAGAAGAAATGGCGCAGACACCCCTTGATCAACAGACTAATTAAATATTAAAGCTAAATAGGGTGCAAATGTCTCCATAACGGATTGACAAACTTTTGTAGACATGGCCCACAGATCATCGGTAATTTTGATCTTAAGTTGCTTAAAAGCCTTTACAACGACCACAGGGTTTATGTTTAAATTTGAATTCCTCAGGGCAGGCTGAAACATTCGCTCTTAATAAATCAATAGCAAGTGAGGGCGAGGAATTTAAAGTTTCTGTAGTTTTAATTGGAATAATTGTAAAGAATGTTGCAAATTCCTGAGCAACATCGATGTTACCGCTAATGAGACCGCAGAAAGTTTCCAGTGTGTACTTAATCAGTATTATGTATTTTATTCCTGTTCGTTTCATTGTTGATAATTTTCTAAACTGTCTTTATTTTATTGTCAGCTAGTAAGACTGGTTAACCACCAGCCCTGATTGATGGGCTGGTTTGGTGGACTTTCGGGCTTCTGACGACCCGTAATAACTGTAAAAGATCTACAAACGACAGCCAGTGCCAACACCGTAACGTGCTTTCCGAGGCACGGAGGAGTCTCGGTACATAAAGATGGTCACCCATCCATGAACCAACCTCGGCAAGCGTAGCTTAACCTGATAGATCGACCCGTGCGGCTGTTATTACTTAGCCACGAGCTTCTCGACAGAAAGTGAATTACATTTCCACACGAACAAATCGATACCTATCATGCAAGTAGACCGCGCGTCGGTAGTACACTACTACTTCGACATTGAGCTGGCCGTACTACGGGGTTTCAATAGAATGCGAGGGCATCTTATACTCGTTTTGTTGATCATTGACGTGCGGCCTACTGTACATTACTGAATTCATTACGCCGAGTCCTGTCTTTTTTAATTTCTCATGCATTTTTGACATTTTACTATTTATTGGTTTTTGGCAGTGTTTATTTGTTCGTAAACGGATGCAGATACTTTGAAGTTAAAATGTTTTCTCCATTCCTTCTACATATTCAACGAAATCATCACATGGTACTTACTTTTAACCTCTCAAATGTCGTATGAACCCCATAGGTACATAACCAAAATACTTTCGAAACGACAATAAATATAATCGTGAAAACCGTTTAGCGCTCACATGCATACGGCTTCTAGTAGGCGAACATTTGACGGGCAAGGTTTCTTGAGCGAGAAAGTCGTTGATAGCCAGGTGGTTACTCGTCGCCGGTGGGACAGGTTCCCTAAATACCTAATGTTAAGTATGCAAGGTCCAGTGTTCCATGTTAGTTTTAAATAAAATTATGTATTGTGTAACTACATACAACACAATAGTTAACGTAATAATTGTTTCTATGTTAATTAATGTAATCGGTGTTGTACCGTTTTAATTACATACTATAAATAAATAAATGAATTACATAAGTATTACAACATAAACATAACATCACGCCTTGTTTCCCCGAAGGTTTACACCCACAATTCGCCAATTATGTTTAAGTCCCATGTAATAGGGGGCGAGCCTATTGCCATCTACCGGGCACAAATCCAGACTCCGGGCTGCTACTGAGAAATTCCAGATAGAAAAACCCAATAACACTGCCTGACCTGGGAATTGAACCCAGGACCTCATGCTCAGCAGTAGCGCTTGCGACCACTAGACCAACGAGGCAGTTACAAAGTATAAGTATCACAAATCAACTTAATTTATGCAAATTTATTACCCAGATTTATAATTGTTATTGGGTGTTAATATTGACACAGGCGTTTTAACACGATACTGCAAGTTGAATATCGTCTAATATAGGAGGACGAAACACAAGTGGGTATAATAATAAAATTGCTAGTCTAAATAATTGCCAGTTATTAAAATAAAACAATAAAAATTGATTAACTTTTTATTTTTATTAAATTTCCTAAACAGTTATGTTTTGTTATGATGGCGGCAACGCAATAACAAAACGAATACATTTATTTATATGACAAGTACATATTTTAACTAAATTCATTGCATTCTGGGCGTAAGATACTTTGACAAAACTTGGGCGATTCAGAGAAAATGAAATGTAAACAAAATATATTGGGGTGCGTGTTGTTCCCAAACAAACTGATATTTTTATTGACAAAAATATTTAATATTTTGTAAGATGTTGGCAAACAGGCCGACAAAGTCAAAGTAAACGAATTGTGGTTAAGAACAGCACGTCTTTGCATTGATGATAATAATTAAATATATAAAAAAAAAACAATATATTTTGTGTCGATAAGGTTGAAAACATGAAAAGAAACTATCAAATGTTCGTCAAAAAAAAAAACGTTTCTTTTAATTATGTCCGCCCTCTTAGTAGATGGTTTAAATTTTAATTATACCTATTTTATCATAGGCCCATGATCCCGGTACTGAAACTATATTTATTTTCAAACTTACAATCTCAAGGACACAATTTTTCAATATAATAATTTCAGAGTCTAGATTTTATTAAAATATATTAACAGATCTAACTACTTCATTTTAATTACCAATATGGTTAACCAATTACAAGAAATAACAATATTTTCATGATTACAAAACAAGTAAAATATTTATTAAATGTTATTAATTATTTCAAGTCAATTGAAACTTTTTTAGATAACATTGTAATAAAAAACAACGATTACACTAGCAACGTACTTCGCCCTTTTCCACCGATTAGGAATATTTGCTTTATTAACCTAAAAGATACATATATTGCTTGTATAATTTGAATGATAATAGGTAAGCAAGTCGCTAAAAAGTAAAAAAAAATACCTTTTTTGTTTTCGTCAAATATTTATACTCTTCGTTAAAACAAAAAAAACAAATAACAATATTGATACTTGCCACTCACACAATGATTAACTTTAAAAACATTCTAAATAACTCAATTTCAGAAAGATACGACAACTATCCTACTTGCATTGTAAACTGAACTGAACTATAATATTTGGAAATTAAGTTCATAATCACTTAGATGCTCTGCCTGAGATTGTGCTGCATATAAAATGATTAGTTGCAATATTGCCAGGCCTTGATGTCTTTTCTTACAAAAAATATTTAATTTAATAATATTTTTAATAAAAATAAAAATAATATATTCAGAATATCAAGCAAATACTCCAAAATCGGCAATAAACACACAGAACCAATTGTGACAACGACTTACAATAACAATTTATAATTCTAAAAATAATGAGTTTTCAAACTAAACCATAGAAAATACTAACAATTTCTGAAAAAAAAAACCACTACATATTAATAATAATAAAAAAAAACTTTTCTTAATAAATACTAGAACTAGCCTATGAGTCTGATAACAAAAACTTAGCATATTTAATTATTTAATAAATAATAGTACAATGACAATTTGGTACAAGACATCCAATTGGTTTGGACAAATTATAAAAAATAATGATCGTTCTTCATAATTAAAATACAATTTCATTAGGGTGGGTCAGAGGAGGTACTTGAGTATAAAATGATCAATTAAAGCAAAAATATATTCGTCAAAAAAACAGTATACCCTCAGAGGACTTACTAACATAGAAGGACACAAAAAAAGAAAAACCTTACATATGTCTCTTTCTTACATGTAAAACACACTATATTTCGAAAGAGTACCCTATAGATTTCCCTCTCTTGCTTTTTTTTCAGTCGTAGACACATGATTACCAAGACGACAAGAAAATAGTTTTATTTTTAAAAGTCAACGAGATATCTCTATCTCCTTCGCGTACGCAAACTTATTTTCTACCGGGGCCCAACAAAATGGGTGTCACGGTACGGTTTTTTTGGAAAGTATTACCCGACTACATTAGATAGTACCAGTTTACAAGTGACTGTCAAAGAGTATCGCTATCTCAAAGCGCCCCAGCGAGTGTCCCAGCGCTGGAGGTCTACTCCAAAGCGATAAATCAGAAGTATCGGCCGAACATTCAAACGTTTTCTACTGCACTTCATTCTATTTCGTCCGGTCGGTTCGCACCCGAACGAATTCCAATTTGACGCTTGTTCAACGAACTTCATTTTAACGTTTGGCCAGATCCGAACCGACCGAACGGAATAGAAAAAAGTGTAATATGTTCGGCCGATACTTCGGATTTATAGCTTCGGGGTAGACCCCCAGGTCACCGGAGTGTCTACTAACATGATTTATAGGTTAGTAGTAATTACTCTGAAAATAAGAGTTACTATAATCTCTTAACAAAAAATGCCATAAAATTGACCATTTCATACAAAAGTAATATTGTGTACAGTTGACATATATATACCCTTGTATAGGTTTTTCCAGATACAAGCAATTTCTGTTATTTTTGCTTTTACAATTGCTAGTTTTCGCACCTAGTAACAATTTAAGAGTGTGTATATGCGTCACTGTATACATTTAATCATTAGTTAGTTATATATCAAAGAAAATGAGTATAATTTGTTTATATTATTCAAAAATATACAAATTTCGCTAACATGAGACAAGCTGGGTGAGATTGGTCTTGGTTGGTTGACTCTTCTATTATTTCCTGTAGTGGGATATTTTACAAAACACCACGCCTGTAATCCCCGGAGGGTTAGGCAGAGGTGTACTTATAGTACACCCACATTTCGCCAGTTATTTTCAAGTCCTATGAAATAGTGGGCGAGCCTATTGCCATCAACCAGGCACAAATTCAGACTCCAGGCTTCTACTGAGAAATTCCTGATGGAACAGCCCAATAACTCTTGCTGGACCTGGGAATCGAACCTAGGACCTCATGCTCAGCAGTAGCGCTTGCGACCACTAGACCAACGAGACAGTCTACGTATAAAAAACGCCTTCATTCTTCAATTTTGCCCAGCTATGGGATCCTTTAACCCCACAATAACAGTATATAAAATTGATCTTTAAAATATACTCTTGAATAATACAAACAAACTGTAATTTAATGAATGTTTCTCTTTACACGACATGAAGCGATAGTAAATCTAAACAAATAATAATAATTAATTATTTATTAATAACTTTCATAAACTGCCGAGTGCATGTTAGCGGGTAGAAAATAACTTCAAATAAGACCATAATTTTGATAAACAACTAAATGTAATCAAAAACGGAATTGTAATTATAATCAGCCTTCAATTTTCCAGATGCAGAAAAAGGTCTCTGCGCTTGCTCATTGCTGGTTGGCGATAATTACTATAGCTTCTATAGTTACTTTAATATATATATAGATATATATAACTAGCTGTTCCCCGCGACTTCGTTCGCGTGGAAGTCGTGACATACATAATATACTAAAATAACAGCCATATTTTAATAAAACTCCCTCGTCCCCCGACCCGTCGCGTTGCATCGCCCGCCCGCGCTATTACTTCGTTTACGCTTAGTGTTCTTTCTGACTTTTTTCTTTTTACTCGGCTCCTAAGGGTCGTAGCGTAATGTTAAATAGCCTATAACTATCCTCGAGAATTGGGCTACCAAATGCAAAAAGAATTTTTTAAATCCGATTTTTTGTTCACAATTTCATGGGTTTTAATTTTTTTGCGCGGAACCCTAATTATTTTTCTAAAATAAAAATTACTCCCCGTAACATCAGCTATCTGCCAGTGAAAGTCCCGTCAAAATCGGTTCAGCCGTTTCGGAGATTAGCCGGAACAAACAGACAGACAAAGAAAAAATTTAAAAATTGCTTTTTTGTTATAAGTATCGTATATACTTTCTTTTGCATTTAGTAAACAGTTGTTATTTTGACATTCCTAACAGACACTTCAATTTTATTTATTTGTATGTATGCATGTATAGATGTAGGCGCTTAGATGTTTCGATTTGTACGTCATTTCCTATTTTGTTAAGTACCTGGCACTTATTGACAGGCCTACACGGTCCTCCCATAATTATTAACACTGTAATTTGTAAACATTGTAAAAGCCAATTATTTTCAAAAGAGTAACCGTGGAGTTTCTTGCCGGTTCTTCTCCATAGGAAACGACCAATTGGAACCGTGCACCTAGCTTCTGACGTTTCATATGTATCCATGTATTTTAAGGTTTATCTGAAATAAAGTATTTAGATTTTGAATCAAAATCAGTTTAAACTGTTTTTGCACATCAATAAATTCGGAATGATATATAGTAAATATTTTGTAAAAATTAAATTACTACCCGCCAACACAAAACTTAGCATAATAATAATATCTATTGCAGAGGAACAAGGTAATTTATAAATATATTATTTTTTTATATATTCGCGATATATCTACAACTTATACATACTTAAAATTACGCTAAACGACGGTTTTTCATGGATTTGACAGCTATTCATTTATCATATACAAATATATATTATTTTTCTTTTATAATATTATTCATTTTTCGCTCTAAGTGAGGAAATATAAATTGTTTTAGTTTTTCAGCTACTAGGATTAACACTGGCGCTTTTAGAGAATAGAATCGGATACATTTTGTCTACTTAATAAACAGAATTATGTCATACAGACCTGTCCCATTTTTTATTTATCTAGTAGTCAACTGTGGCGAAGACCAAAAGGGGTGGGGGGTGAGGGGGGGGGGGGGGGTAATGTTTACACCAGTAACTTTTTGTTGTATTATAAACGATTATAAAAAAAAATACAAATCTACCCATTACTTCTACCATTAAAAGCGCCAGTACTAATTACAGCTGTCAATATATCTGAGAATAATCAAATTCGATATATTGTTAGATTATCAAAGTGATAGTTCGTTGAGGAATTTAGGTTATAATGGTGCCCGAAACTGTTGCTATACAGGATATATTAAACTCAGAACAAGCGGGAACACGTTCGCTGATTTTGAACCGTTTTATATTTTTAGAATTCGGCAAATTCGGGGCTGTTATTCGTGGAACTTTGACAGTTGTTACGGATAGTCAGAAGCCTGACAGTCTGACAACCGGGCTTACCAAGGGTATCGCGTGTTACCCAGTAACTGGGCGGTGGAGGTCAGATAGACAGTCGCTCCATGTAAAAAAAAAACACCCGATTTCTAAAAAAAAAACACTACAAAGTGAAAAATAACTAACTTCGGAAGTCGGTGTCTTTGGATCTGTATTTTAGGTTTTTCATTATCAGTTCCACTTCACCAAATGGTGCTTTCCGAGAGCAAATGCACGAGTTACTATAAAAAATACCCAAATCGCTATAGGTGTGCCTATAACATTTGAAGAGTACCCTCGATTTCTCCAAGATGCCATCATCAGATCCTGATCTGATGACAATGGGACCACCTGGAAAGTATACCCATTCAAACAAAAAAGAATTTTCCAAATCGGTCCAGCCGTCTTTGAGTAATCGGGGGGGCACATAAAAAAAAAGATTCCGATGAATTGAGAACCTCCTCCTTTTTTTGAAGTCGGATAAAAATACTGGTATTCAGCTGCATCCGGTTAGACTGGCAGCCGGCCACAACATAGTTGGGAAAAGGCTCGGAAGATAATGACTTGGAAACATCAACACTTCCCTATAAGGCCACGGTAGCCTTTGGGCATTAATCGTCGGTTAAATAATGGCCATCTTTCAAATGTCACGGTTTAACAATCAAAATCAGCTCTAGAATATTTTCTTTTAGTTTTAAAACATCCTGTATAAGCATTTTAGTTTATTTTTCTTAATTTGTCTTCATTTAGAAGGCCTCTAGAAAATAGCGAGTGATAAAAAATATATATTATATGTATTATCTAATATACTTCTCTACTATATATTTATATCTAAATCTATAATAATATATTAATAAAAAATGATTATATTTTACAACTACATATAATATTATTTCCTAAATTACAATTTGAGTTATTTTTTTTATAATACTCGTCTAATTATTTTTTAATCTATGGAAATGTGTATCCTGTTTTATGTCTCCCGGTTTATACAGGCTGTTGTTTTAAATTTTGTTTTTATGTGTGCTTATAACTACCGAACTGCTAAACTGTTTTGGGTAAAACTATTTTTTTATCGTGTATTCTACTTTAGAAACTAAAGAGATTATGCATCTGTCTATGAAAGTATTTTGAAACAACAGCCCACGTCGACACAAGCTTCAGTCATCACTATGCTATACTAAATCAAATATAATAATTACACTGTGACTGTCTATAGTTCTTCTAAATATTTTTAAAGAGTGTTGAACTTGAAGAATGGTACTTTCAAACATACATACAGGGTCAAATTAAATTATCTAGCGAAACTCTCCAGATGGGTGATGGGTATCGGTATCTAAACACGATAAATAAAAAATAAAACCGAGTTGAGGTTTTTTTTGGGTCAACGACCGCTTGTAGTGTTGTACTTGAAGTACGAGTCGAGAAAATCTGTTTTCTTTTGTTTTATCATGTTTAGATATCGATACCCATCACGTCTGTGAAGTTCCGCTAGCTAATTTAATGTGTACCTGTATTTACAGTTCCACACGCTACGCTTGCCGCGGTCGGTGCGTGGATGTTTGACCATCAATTACATATAGAGACCCCTCTGTGCCTTGGGAAGTCTTACCACGAGGTATTGTGTTACCCAGTAACTGGGTTGTGGAGGCCAAATCGGCAGTCGCTCCATGTAAAATACTGGTTTTCAGCTGCATCCGGTTAGACTAGAAGCCGACCCCAACATAGTTGGGAAAAGGCTAGGCAGATTGATTGCGTAGAGCGTACTAATCTATTAAGAACTATAGTCAGTCAACATATTTATCATACGCACATAATAGCCAATTTTTATTTAAATTCCCAAGAACATCAACAATTATTCACGAAGAGATATCATAGCATTATATATATTTGATCGTAATTTTGTTTACATATTTGGATATTTAAATAAAGATAGACTATAGTCATCATTTATTCTGTTTTTATAGGTAATATGTTTGAGATTAGTAAATCCGTCTTTATTTATTATTTTTTAACAAAGTTCAGAGTGTATGAAAAAGGTTTTTTTTTCTTCTAAGTAATAAGTATTGTTTGGTCATAGCTTAACTCTTTTAATTAATTATTTAGGACTCGACCCGTGTTTTAGTAACAATATTTAGGGAAATATATATTAGGCAAATAAACGAATATATATTCGGAAATATGAAACTATATATTAAAAATATCATTTCAGATATTATACAAATCTACTGTCGTCTCAAGCCGAACTCTATAACCGTTACTTAGCATGTACCATCGCGAACATCAACCTGATTACCTTAGTAATAAGGTCGAAAAGTGGTTCACAGCAAATGTTCGCGATGGTACGTTGGCTTAGTGTTATACCTGTCACTGTCGCACAATGTCAACCTACAAGTGCAAGACAGAGACGGGAACATGTCTAAGTAAAACCCCAGCTAAGTTATCTCGGCCTAAGTGTGGGATGATCTCGTACAGACGCGGAATTGGGCGTCTATATTCGTGGTACTACTTCTGGCGTATACAGGGTGTATCAGAAAGGTGTGGTCAAATTTAAAGGTGTGGTACAGACCATCAAACTGAACACAAACATGGCCAGCCCACTGCCACTTCAGCTTGCTTACTCTGCAGGCTATGTCAGTTACTCCGGTTCTTTTCTGGATAACTTCATTCCTGATTTTATTCATCAAAGAAACTCCAAGCATAGCCCGCTCCATAGCGCGCTGAGCGACCTTGAATTTGTGGACCAGCTCAACTGTCAGTGTCCAAGTTTCGGCACCGTATGTCATAACGGGTCGGATGTCGCACTGGTTGAAGACCTTAGTCTTCAAACATTGCGGGATAGGTGACGAGAAGACTGGACAAAGTTTTCCAAACGCTGCCCAACCCAACTGGATCCTTCTGTCGGCTTATTTATTTATTTATTTAAACTTTTCGCACTTAAAAAAGTACAAAGGCGGACTTAATGTCTTAGGCATTCTCTACCAGTCAACCAAAAGTGGTGAAGAGATTGCAGGGGTAGGTGCTCTGTTAGAAATGGAACAATTTGTACATAAATAAGTTATAAACTTATAATACAAATACATACATATTTACTATAATATATACCTATATTATATATATATTATATACAAATTCAAGAGAGAGAGGTTTTGAGATAACTCTACGCTATTTATTTTGAAAATAACTCCGCAATCTCCGCTTAAATGCATACCGACTGGTGGCCATCCTGATGTCAAGAGGTAGCGCATTCCAAAGAAGAATGGACTGAATATGAAAGGAAGAATGAACAAAGTCAGAAGTATGAGAAGGACAGAGTAGGAGAAGATTGTTAGAAGAACGAAGATTCTTAGCGTGTGAAGAACATAGATATTGGAAGTGAGACACTAGATAAGAAGGAGGAGTGGGAGAGTTAAGAAGGGAGAAAAGCGCTTCTTTCTCAAAGTTGTGTCTACCGAGTTGGATGACACAATTTCGAGAAGCGACCCTTCGATTTGGATTAGTCTCGGCAAGACGTGTGAATTGTACATGACTTTCGTCTTATCCAAATCTATGGGACGGCTGATTATTTTTGCGCGATTACGATATTGGTTCCATCGAGAAAGTAGTTCAGTTCGATGGACTGTACCACACCCTTTAATTTGACCACACCTTTCTGGTACACCTTGTATACGCCAGAAGTAGTACCACGAATAAGGACGCGTTCGCGAGAGATTCGTTTCTATACGAAATATTATTTCGCTTTCTATAGTCCATTCAAGGTTTTCACAACCCAACTGTACGAAATACACTAAAAAATTAGGCAAAAAAATAAGAAAAGCCGGGCAGCAGTACATAATAATCACTTGTCACTTGAACACGGGTACATCAGTTCTGTCCGCCATGTTGACATCACGTGGTGACGTCATCGTCCGCCTTTTCGGGCCGGCGCGCTGCCACGATGGTGAGGTCGGGCCGCGTGCGCATGAGTGCCGAGGGGGACGCGGCGGGCGCGGGGGGCGCGGGGGGAGCCTGCAGGGAGTCGAGGGATGCCACGCGGATTGACGGCCATTTTCCAGCTGTAAATAAAACATGTTTTTAAGAAAAAAAAAGTAACGACACCTCTTTTTCAACTACCTAGCACCTTCACACGTAGGTTGTAAAATTGCATACATACATACATGTCCCGAAATTAACGCACTGCCTCTTAAGGGGTCATTGTACTCATCATTATGAACAACTGTGACTATGGGACCAAACTCAAGAAAATAGGTGGCTCGTTCAGATGTCAATGTATACGTTTTTATTATCAGAGGTTAAGAAAAATCCAATACGGACTCAATACATCAATCAATTATGTCAAGTAAAATGTAAAACCGCACTAATGAAAAAAAGTTTTTATGGTATTGCCGCACTGATAGATAATAAAGTACCTAATATTGTAAAAAATATGACCACATTAAAATTTAAAAGGGCGCTAACTGATTTTTTAATTATGAAAACTTATTACACGATTGATGATTTTCTTAATGATGATTCACTGACTGATTGACATCCTGTTACTCTGTTTGACATAATTATTGTGATCCTCTCATTGTATTTTCTTATTATTTTTATTTCTGTAATCACGCTGACATGTTTTTAGTATTTTAGTATAGTTTCCAATGAATTGACATTTATTTTTCATTTTTTATTTGTATTGTAAACCTTTGCATGCCCATGTGACGGTAAAATATGGAGAACTTATTATAAAAAACACCTATGTACTATACCCATGTTTGCAAAGAAATAAATGATTTGATTTGATTTGATTTGATTTATAATAAACTTCCAAGCCCCGTTCAAGATCAAAGCCTTAATAAATTCAAATCATTTATTAAACGTAGGTTGTGCCAGAAAGCCTTTTATACCGTTAAGGATTACATTGATGACAAAAAGGCGTGGGACTGAGCTGCTCCAACTAATTTTAATTATTTTTTAATATACATACTGATTATTTTTTTGTTCTTTTCTTTTTGCTATTTTTTTTCTTATATACACATTGTCATTGATGAATTTTATATAATTATATACAATGACATGAATATTTACTTTGTAAAATGTAATATTATTTTAATTACTGTGAATGTGAAGACTATGTGGGTCCTTGTTTTTTTTTTCTCTCAGCTTTAATCATAGTTTGCCAGTTTGAGTAAATTATACGGCCTACCCAAATGTCCTTTCTTTGGTATTGTTCGTCGAATCGTTGAGCTCCTTAACTTTTATGTTGAGCTGTACGATTACTGACAGATGCTTGCACTGACTGGACAGGTCCACTCAATCTGTGTGGTTCTTTCCTCAAAAGACCATTTCACACACCAACCTACATGGTCTTCACATGATCTGACCAAGATTATGTCTGGACTTTAAAAGAGACTGTGACCTCTGAGTTTGTTTCGGCCTTTCTTCTCAGAGTAGTCAGATAGGAAACGCCGGCCTCATCTAGTTTGAAAAAAAATGTTTGACATGTAAAAGTGTTTGTATAAACCTACTTACAGAAATAAAATCATTTATAATTTATCAAACCTGAAATCGCGAAAAAAAATCAGCTGTTCCCTACATTTATGTTCGCATACCTCGTCAAAATGTAGGGACCAGCTGATTTTTTTTCGCGATTTCAGGTTTGGTCCCATAGTAAAAGTTGTCCATAATGATGAGTTCAATGACCCCTTAAGAGGTTGTGCGTTAATTCTGGGACATGTTATATAGGTAGTCGATGCTGGGATATTATGTACAGACGGCAGCACATCAAGCTACTACAATCTGTCAAATTTCTTTAATAGATTTTCAACTTTATCGCTAAAGCATTAGGTTCAAGGTTGATTGGGAAAATTTGTGCTGGCGTCTTTACCATCGCGGACATTTGCGCTTAACCATTTTTCAACATTAAAGGTCGAAAAGTGGTAGAATACAGATGTCCGCGATGGTACATCTCGCAGGAACAAATCCACTTGTGAAGCTGTTCATTTGTAGGCGTCCAAGCAAAAAGGGTCCAGTTCTCAGCATTTAGTTTCCGAGATATACGCAGTTTTGTAAAGTTGGGTGAAAAAATTTCATTTCTCGATTTTAATTGATTATTAATTAATACTCAATTATCTACAAGTTCATATAGTAAATGACTTTGTATGATGTTTTTAAGTACCAGAAAATGTATTAAGTTGTGCCAAAAATCAAACTTTGAAAATGTTTTTTCTCAAATCAAGTTTTTTCAGTATCAATTTCAAATAAATGTCTGATAAAAAAAAATGTGCCAGTTTTTGATTTTTTTTTTAAATCCATATTATCAATTGACTATCGAGGAGCTCGTGGCTAAGTAATAACAGCCGCACGGGTCGATCCATCAGGTTAAGCTACGCTTGCCGGGGTTGGTTCGTGGATGGGTGACCATCTTTACATACCGAGACTCCTCCGTGCCTCGGAAAGCACGTTAAGCCGTTGGTCCCGGTTGTCATTCGTGGATCTTTGACAGTCGTTATGGGTCGTCAGAAGCCCGAAAGTCTGACAACTAGTCTTACCAAGAGGTATCGTATTACCCAGTTACTAGGTTGTGGAGGTCAGATAGGCAGTCGCTCCATGTAAAATACTGGTATTCAGCTGCATCCGGTTAGACTGGAAGCCGACCCCAACATAGTTGGGAAAAGGCTAGGCAGATCATGATTATCAATTGACTATTCTAGATACCGATTCTGGTCTTAACTCAATACTACCACCTACTCTAGTACTACTGAACCCTTTTTGCTTGGACGCTCACATATTATGTTAGTTCAAAAAAAAAAAAAAATCAGCTGTTTCATACATTTTAGTCGAGTAGGTATTGAACTTTTGTATGAATCAGCTGATTTTTTCTTCGTGATTTCAGAGTTGGTCCCATAGTGAAAGTTGTTCGTATTCATGGGTAGAACTCCCTGCGAAAATTTGGATAGTGATTAAAAAAATGCGCTGTATAATACAGAACTTAAACACTAACAAGAAGGTTCTCAGCAAGCATCAATACGCTCGTGCGAGCAAGTTCCAAGTTGCTCGCAGTCTTTTTGGACCTTATAATAAGAATTATAATTGAGATTCACAAAAAGAGGCGAAATTATTATATTAGTGTTCAATAAAAATTTTAGGAGCGTAAAATGGAAATTATTAGAGGATCTATTAAAAAAAAACAGTTATATAAAAAAATGGGCAGTCATGGGCATGTAACAGCCGACAGAAGTGAAAACTTAAAACTAACAGTTGCATGCGATTATGACATGCGATTATTTCAAAGACATTAGCGCGTTAAACAGAGTAATTTGGTAACAGCGCCCTCTAGCGTTGAGTCGTTGAACTCGTTGGAGCATGTCGCATGACGCGATTTTGTAAGTTTTTCCCCTACCAAAAAGTGCTCAACGCGCCAAAAGAAGATTTCACTTCAAAAATCTAAAAACCCGACTGCGTAAAAAGTGAACTTGAAAAAAGATGGAAACAAGATGACCTATTTTATCTTCAAAGAATCTCATGCAGTCGGAGGCAATAGGTCTTTATTTTTAAATTTAAATTGATGCCCACAGGGACGGACATCATACATAGAGATCAAACACATAACCCTCCTTTTTGGCTTCGCCGCAGTCGGGTAAACACATGCCATTGTTTAATACTCACTAGTAGTAGCGGGCGCGGCGGGCGGTTTACTGTTGTCATGCGCAGTGGCTATGATGGTCGCCGGGATGGGCTCCTCATCCGTCACCGTGCCTATCAGAATCTTCTTCATCGGCTGAGGATCGACATAAGCTTTTATAATACACAGGCAGATTATGACAAAACTTAACCGGTCAAGTGCCTATCGGACTACGCACAATGAAGGGTTCCGTGGTTGGATAAAAAAGAGACAGAATTATCCCAAGAACCATCAATAAACAACAGGCATACCTTATCCACAGTAGTAGTTGTAACGGGTCCGGGCTTGCGCGAGGACTTAGCGGCGCCCGAGCTGTAGGTGCGCGAGCGCATCTTCAGTGACGGATCCATCTCTATAGGGATCGGTTCGAACTCTGGAACAAAATTATAGTTATAACGATTATATGTTTTTATTATTTCTCGTTTTTTTTTTTTTTTTTCTATAAGTACACCTCTGCCTAACCCTTCGGGGAAACAAGGCGTGATGTTATGTTGTTATTATTTCTCATAACTAAGTATTAACTATGTACATAATTTAAAAACTACCAGTCTTAAAATAATAATAATAATATGTACAAGTATATAAAAAAGGAGGGGGAAATAATCAGAGGGCATCAAAAAATTCATCCGCATCGCTGTCAACAGGAAAAGTGCCCAGAAGGCTGGCAGCATTGCCACGTTGTATGGCAATGCTGATTCTTTGGCCAAAAAATAGGCCAGCCCTCTGGTCACGTGTGGAGTCGACCAACCGCCTGGCGATGTCTCGAAAAACGAAGTCAGCCCTTGTCAGTTATAACTGGTTATTTGCAAAAAAAAATTATTCACCCAGCCAGAGTAATTGCGTAACACGCTAACAATAAGCAATAGCTTTCATTATGACAGTTGAACAACATTCATTGCGTTCTTTACGTTTTTGAGCAGACAATTTTTTCGAACAAATGAAGCAATGGATTAGCAACATCCTTCAAAATCATTCGATTGTGATTGAGTGTGTTACGCAAAGTGCAGGTTAAACAGAGGCAAATTAAATTAGCTGGCAAAACTTCATGTCGATATGTAATGAGGAGAATAAAATAAAAGAGTTTTAAACACAATTTCAAGTAACTACAGCTGATCACGGGGTCAACGGCCGCTGGTAAAAGTAATGAAATAAAATGATGAAATGATATTTATTTCTGTAACTCGGTTAAAAAAAGGTATACCCATCACGTCTGTGAGGTAACATCAAAACATCACGCCTTGTTCCCTGGAATGGTCAGGCAGAGGTGTACCTATAGTACCCCCACATTACGCCAGTTATGTTTAAGTCCCATGTAATAGAGGGTTAGCCTATTGTCATCAACCGGGCACAAATCCAGACTCCGGGCTGCTACTGAGACATTCCAGATAGATAGAAGAACCCAATAAGACTCTGCCCGACTCGGGAAGCGAACCCAAGACCTCATGCTCAGCAGAAGCGCTTGCGACCACTAGACCAACGAGGCAGTTAAGAGGCTGTGAAGTTTCGCTAGTTAATTTAATTTGACCCTTTATCAACCCAGTTACTGAGTAACACAATATGCCTTGGGACCTAAGAGTGGTTGTCAGGTTTTTAGGGTTGTCAAAAATGTAAGAATGACAACCGGGACCGACGGCTTAAAGTGCTTTCCGAGGCACGGAATGGTCAGACCCTTGTAAATTATTCCTGTAATATATGCAATACCTTTCTCCGGCACTCCAAAGTCTGCCAAATGAGCAGTCAGGTTATAGATGCTGACGCCCAGGGCTTGTGCAGCCGCGTCCAAAGACATCTCCCCTCGCTGGAGCCGGTCCAGCACTTCCGAGGGTCCCTTGGCTTGCCAGAAGTCTCTCACTGCCCTGGGGGTCAGAAGAGTGGGTGAGCTACCGTTAACAGTTCTGAAATCATAATGGTAGGTCGGTTTGGATTTTGCACGTCAGAGGAAATTCGCCGTTATTGCTACGACATAAAGGTGTTTAAGTGTTATTGGGTTTTTCCATCAGGAATTTCTCAGTAGCAGCACGGAGTCTGGATTTGTGCCCGGTTGATGGCAATAGGCTCGCCCTCTATTACATGGGACTTAAATATAACTGGCGAAATGTGGGTGTACTATACATAGGTACACCTCTGCCTAACTCTTCGGGGATTACAGGCGTGACATTATGAGTTATATGCATTTTCAATGTCAACTGGTACAGTCAGCCTCAAAAAGAAGTATGCAGAGACAAGAATTCATTTGATTGTTTATAATTTGTGTTCCATGTTACTGTTTCAATGTGTGGCTACAATTACCCTTATCCCGTGTCTCACTTCCATTATCTATGTTCTTCACACGCTAAGAATCTGCGTTCTTCTAACAATCTTCTCATACTTCTGACTTTGTTCATTCTTCCTTTCATATTCAGTTCATTCTTCTTTGGAATGCGCTTTTGATATGAAGATGGCCACCAGTCGGTATGCATTTAAGCAGAGATTGTGGAGTTATTTTCAAAATAAATAGCGTAGTCATCTCAAAACCTCTCTCTCTTGAATTTGTATATTATGTGTATGTAATATAGTAAATATGTATATATGTGTATTATAAGTTTGTATTTATGTACATATTTATGTATTTATGTACCTATTCTATTTGTACCTAATTCATAATTATCATTGCTCCTCTCAAACAGAGCACCTGCCATCTAATCTCTTCACCACCCTTGGTTGACTGGTAGAGAATGCCTAAGGCATCAAGTCCGCCTTTGTACTTTTTTGAGTGTGAAAAGTTTAAATAAATAAATAAATTACGTACCCAATGTGTACTTTGATAAGATATTAGGGAACAAAGATTGTAAACAATTAAATGAATAATTGTCGTCTGTTTTACAAAAGAGCTCCGTTATGTAAAATAATCGAAAAGGGATGATGCCTGGGTAAAAAAAGACATTCTGTTTAGTCCGTCAGTCAGATAATAAAAAAAATATTAGACACGTATTTTTTGCTTTATCATATTAACCGTATGAGCCCCACCGTCCCCGAATCGGCGCCACCCGCGGATGAGCAACATTCCGTAACAAGTTGTTGTTAGATGTTTGACATGTGATGTTATATGCCTTTCCTATACTCTCTGTAAGTTAGAGCAGGAAAGGTATACTTTAGGATGCAATATTTCGCATTACCCACCGTCGCCGAATCGGAGCCGCGCTTGTCTAGACTAGACTTTATTGAGTGCAACATTCCGTAACAAATTGTTGTTAGATGTTTGATGCCTTTCCTATTCTTTTTCCTACACTCTGTGTAAATTAGAACAGGGAAGGTGTACTTTAGAATGCAATATTTCGCATTACCCACCGTCGCCGAATCGGAGCCGCGCTTGTCTAGACTAGACTTTATTGAGTGCAACATTCCGTAACAAATTGTTGTTAGATGTTTGATGCCTTTCCTATTCTTTTTCCTACACTCTGTGTAAATTAGAACAGGGAAGGTGTACTTTAGAATGCAATATTTCGCATTACCCACCGTCGCCGAATCGGAGCCGCGCTTGTCTAGACTAGACTTTATTGAGTGCAACATTCCGTAACAAATTGTTGTTAGATATTTGATGCCTTTCCTATTCTTTTTCCTACACTCTGTGTAAATTAGAACAGGGAAGGTGTACTTTAGAATGCAATATTTCGCATTACCCACCGTCGCCGAATCGGAGCCGCGCTTGTCTAGACTAGACTTTATTGAGTGCAACATTCCGTAAAAAATTATTGTCATGTTTGATATGTGATGTTATATGTCATTCCTATTCATTTTCCTATACTCTGTGTAAATTAGAAAAGGAAAGGTATACTCTAGAATGCAATATTTCGCATTAAGTCCGACCCGAATAACGCCGCCTCAATGAGTCGACGTGACAGACGCACGTGTTTTGACGTCGCCGAGAGGTTAATAAAATTAGATAAAACGCATTAAAGTCAGGGAGTGGGGGCTCGCTACGTCACAACTCAGTATACAATCTATGCGTGACGTCATACTACATTTTAACTCAATGTATTTTTTAATAATCTACCTGACAGACAAAAAAGAATTGCCATCATCGCTATTGCAATCCACATGCATGGGGTTACGAATTGGCATCCACAAATACGTTTTTAAATCCATTTGTGTACTTGTTCATCAGATACTTTTCGAATAGACCAGAGATCCTGTTACCCAGTTTATAGACTATTAACGTCAGATAGGCAGTCGCATACTGGAATTTATCTGCATCTGGTTAGCCTGGAAGCCGACTATACAGGGTCAAATTGAATTAGCTAACGAAACTCCGCAAACGTGATGAGTATCGATAATTAATATAAACATGATAAAACGAAAAAAAAACGTTTTGATGATTTTTTTTTGGGATCAACGACCCTATGTATTGTAGCTACTTGAAGTATCAATCCAGGAACATCAATTGTTGTGTAAACTTCACGTAAGTGATGGGTGGTATCAATATCTAAACAGGATAAAACAACTAATACTTCAAGAACAGAGGTCATTAACCCCAATTTTTTTAAAATCATAAATCATATTTTGTTTGGCTTTGTCATACTTAGATATCGATACCCATAACGTCTGTGGAGTTTCGCTAGCTAATTTCATTTGATCCTGTAGTTGGGAATAGGCTAGGAGCGGCGAGGTGTGAATTTATGTAAGAGAAGCCGAAGCTAAGCCGGTTTTAACTTACTTAATTATCATTACAGTAAAAATTAATTTATTAACTTAAAAGCCCCTACCGAATTTAACACCAACTATCGTTAAATAGCGGACCCAAAAAGGCGCTATCACTACACATACAAAACTTTCAATATTTTTGAGAAATAAGCTCAACTAAATAACATATTATCATTCTAAAATTATTATAGGAATATAAAGAATCCAATACAACATAGTTGAACACGTGAAAACTAAATAAAATGTGCAATATTCCTCCATCTCATTCTCGCTGATGCATTTTTTCTATATCTGTCTCTATCGTAACCCGTTGTACAGCGGCTTGCTCTCATCCATTATCAAGCGGTGCCACGTGACCTAAAGTGACGTCATGACGGCATCGCTATTGTATGATTTTTTAGTTCCCGATTATGACGTTTTGGCGCCAAGTTATTTTAGAACATTTTTTTTGTTCGAGTTGTGATTCAAAGCTAATAAATATGCGTTTTTGTTGTTTGAATGTTATGGTGAATTAAATACCTGTAGTGTAACTAAATTTGTTGGCAATATTAGACACTATTAACTGTGCTATTTATCAATAGCGGTAGAGTTGCTGATGTGAACCTCCGAAGGGAAGCCGGTAGGAATCGAGTTATATGGTGCTTTCGCCACTGTAGCGTAGGCTGTTTTTGAATACTGTAAGTTACTCTCACCGGTACGGCCTGTTGATGCACCCGTAGACGTCTCGATACCGTCCGTACAGCGTGCCGTAGCTCACGCCCAGGATCTCCGCCGCTTGCTTCATCTCCAGCTCCTTCAAACGAACTGCCTCCATCACCTGTGGAACGTAGAATGATGGTGAGTAGAATGATTAGAATTAATGTAAAAGATGTGTGCGTTTACATAAAATAAGTACCTGATATTGTTACATTATATCGTTATATTCAATACACAATATACTAAAATAACAGCCACATTTTAATAAAACTCCCTCGTCCCCCGACCCGCCGCGTTGCATCGCCCGTTAGTGTTCTTTCTGACTTTTTTTCTCTTTCTCTGCTACTAAGGGTCGTAGCGTGATGTTAAATAGCCTAGTTATAGGCTAGAAATGTCTTATTTAAAAAAAGATAATTGGAAATCTCTGTTTGTATGGAAAATTTAAAATCGGTCGAATTTAGCTGTAACACTATTTTTCGAAAATGTTCTGAATTAACTTTCTAGTCCTATGTATCCTGCTTATGCGTATGAAGTTTCATTAAAATCGGTTCATGCATTTCGAAAAACAAGGACTTGAAAGTTTGTATGAAATGCCGGACGTCGTAAACGCTTGTGTGTCATTCAAGTTTTTCTAATCGTTGCTTATTTTATGCGAAACAAGACATATCCTGGGGTTCTCTTTATGAAGTATTAATGCCATCATGATTCCTTTCGAAAAAGGGAGGGGGCTATAGGTCAAGTATAGCTGTCTCTCTCTGACACTGAAAAAATGATAGATATAAATATTTAAGGTAAAAGCGCCAGGGTAGCCCGCGAAATTCAAATTTTCTTACGTTTCTTTTTGTAATTTGCAGGTCAGTATTAGGTTGTATGTTGATTACAATATGATTCGCGACCATACCAATTATGTATTTACAGAATTATATTCATTAAAGTCATGAATACAACTCTCTAAGCCCAAGTAATTCTAAGAATTAATATTTCATGCAATCTTGACATTTGAGGACTAACATAAGGAGTTGTATTATTCTAATGATTATAATTATGTAAATACATAATAATGTTACGGTCGCGAATCATACTTTAATCAACATACACTCAGCTGCAAATTGCAAAAAACGTAAGAAAATTTGAATTCCGCGGGCTACCTAGCGCTTCCCCCTTAGAGCATCTTTTTATAAAAGGTGTTCAGAAAACAGCCTATCAAATAGATAATGGATGATTATTTACCCGTCTGACGTAGTTCTCCTCCCAGAACTGCGGCCGTCTCCCGTGCTGCAGGTAGTCGCTCAGCTTCACCACGTCCGTGAACCGCGGGTCCGTGGGGCCCGACTTGGGGCCTGTTGTTGCTGGAAATAGTAAAATATAGTTCTATTAGTATGTATACTGATAAATAATATTTATTTCTATCCATCGTAGAGGGAGACCCCTCCGCGCCTCGGAAAGCACGTTAAACCATTGGACCCGGTTGTCTAAAGATACGAATCTTTGACAGTCGTTACGGGTCGTCAGAAGCCCGAAAGTATGACAACCAGTCTTACCAAGGAGTATCGTATTATCCAGTAACCGGGTTGTGGAGATCAGATAGGCTGTCGCTCCATGTAAAGTCCTGGTATGCAGCTGCATCCGGTTAGACTGGAAGCCGACTCCAACATATAATATTTTATGTAGTTGGGAAAAGGCTAGGCAGGTGACTTGCGGGATGTTCAAGAGTTACTGTGGCCCCGGCACAAGCAACTAAAGGAACATGGGTGGGTTTTAGTTCATTTGATGATTTCCCATCCAAAAAAAAAATAGGTGACTATCAGTACATGATAAATATTGATTTATTAATTTTTTGACGTGTAAAACGGTTCGTCAGTAACAGATAGATAGAAATAAATATCATTTACCCGATTTGTTTACTTAATTTATATACCTACGACTACAAAATACATAAATCAAGTTGACCCTTATCAGTGTGGAAATTTTTTCGCGTGGCGTAATTAAGGTGAGAGAGAGAGCACATCTCAAACGATAAAATGTTCAGTACGAGTGAGCCTGACAATAGGTACTACTCAAATCTCACTGTTAACAAAACAGTCATAAATGTGACCATATTTTGGGTGAATCTAATGATGTAAATCTATGCTACCAGGTGGATTATTAACTTACTTACCTACCATCAGAACATCAGGCGCTGCTATATTTATTTTGAAACTAGATTCTGCCCGCGACTTCGTCCGCGCGAAATTTCTTGTTCCCCCGACCCATCGCGTCACATTGCATCACCCGCCGCTAGTACTTATAGCTTATAACTTTCCTCAAGAACTGAGTTGTCAAATGTAAAAATATTTTTTTTAATCAGAGATTAGTGCGTTCAAACAAACTCTTCAGCTTTATAATTAGTAATAGATTCGAGTCACCCGGGGCTATTGGAGCTAGGGGGCAAACGTAACTGATTAACTCGTTATTGGGGTCAACTCGGGGCTATTGTAGCTAGGGGGCAAACGTAACTGATTAACTCGTTATTGGGGTCAACTCCGGGCTATTGTAGCTAGGGGGGCAAACGTAACTGATTAACTCGTTATTGGGGTCAACTCGGGGCTATTGTAGCCAGGGGGCAAACGTAACTGATTGACTCGTTATTGGGGTCAACTCGGGGCCATTGTAGCTAGGGGGCAAACGTAACTGATTAACTCGTTATTGGGGTCAACTCGGGGCTATTGTAGCCAGGGGGCAAACGTAACTGATTGAGGTAACTCGTTATAACGAATTAACTAAATTAGTTGCATTTACCCCCTGGCTACAATAGCCCCGGGTGACCCTAGTATAGATTTTATTTTTTTCTGTTTGTGTGTATCTTCCTGTGCGACTGTCTTTTTGAACACTTTTTTTTTTCCTACTACAAAGTATACTCACGCCTCAGAGAGATCTGCGACAGCTGTGCCTTGGCGAGTTCGACCCGCAGCTCTGCCGCAGACACAGACGAAGTCGCTGCGGACGATGACGACGATGCCGCCGCAGACTGCCGCGTCGGGACGCTCTCGTTTGATTCCTCGTCTGGACAAAACAAAATAATCTTAATGCAACATAAAAAAATACGTTGAAGGTGTGGTTTAGTTTGTTTTTTGTAGATGTTTCCGAACGCATACAACCCCGATCTCTTTAAAGTGACAGTGAACAGGCTTCTTCTGGGTAAGCTCGCTCCATCGTCGACTTTGTCTCTGTCATCTCTGACGTAGACTAGAGTCAAGAGCAAACCTATTTCAAATTAAAAAAAAGATTTGTACTTATACAAAAATTGTATTATACAGGCTATCCGAAAAAGGTGTGGCCAAAATTAGTGGTGAGGTACAGACCATCAAACTAAACAACTTTCTCCCGGGGATCAACATCGTAATCGTGAAAAAAAAATCAGTCGTCCCATACAAAACTTCAATACGACGACTGATATTTTTTTCGCGATTACGATGTTGGTCCCCGGGAGAATGTTGTTCAGTTGGATGGTCTGTACCACACCCTTAATTTTGGCCACACCTTTCTCAGACACCCTGTATATCGTATCGTATTATACAAGGTGTAATTTTAAAGAGCGTTAATCTCTTAAAGGGTCATTGTACTCATCATTATGAACCACTTTTTCTATGGGACCAAACCTGAAAAAAATCAGCTTTTTCCTACATTTATGTTCGCATACCTCGTCAAAATGTAGGGAACAGCTGATTTTTTTTTCGCGATTTCAGGTTTGGTCCCATAGTAAAAGTTGTTCATAATGATGTGTACAATGACCCCTTAAGAGGTTAACAGTGATTAAAATTACACTCTGTATACGATACAATGTCGATATTATATCGTATCGGATATACGAGTTTTTTTAATGTTTATTTTTAAGAAATATTAAAAATAATATAACGAATGTAAAAAAGGAAATAATAAATAACCAACTCACCCGCACTATTATCTCCATCCACCCTTAACTTCGTATGCAGGAACGACCCAATATCCGCAGGAGCGTCAGCCCACTCATCATCAGAAGGATCCCTGGACGTAGACCGGGAGCCTGACCGCATGCCCCAGCCAACGACACGCTCTGCCGTGATGTCCTGGGGTTCATACACTCGCTATTGAAGAGTACGAAATATAGTTCAGTAGTGTAAGATGGGATATTGGCCGGATAGTTGGTAAGTTTGGCCGGATACTTGGTGAAATTTTACCGGATATTTGGTTTGTAGGTATTTAGTTTTAGACTGGATATTTGCTATCGTTTATTCGAGTATCCGGTTAAGTTTGGTCGAATATTCAGTTTAGTTAGGCTTCTTAAAGGTTTGGTCAGGTCAAATATTGATAAGCTGTTTGTCTAATGTCTTTGCATCTTATTCTCTAAAAGATTTACTAAGAATTATTTTGTAGATCGAATGTTGAATTGTCTTGTTGGTAATAAGTTTAAAACGATGCCAACAGTGTTTTATTGATTTATAGTGAAATTCTTTTAAGTAGTTAGGAAATACATATATCTTATACAAGGTGGAACTGGGGGCCTACCACCACCTCTAAAAGCAGTATTATTTTGACGTTACTTCAGTGTGAGAAAGAGATGAAGCTATACAGGACGTCTAGCTCCATCTCTTTCCCACACTCAAGTAAGATTACAATAAAACTGCTTTAAGATGTAGGTGGTCTAGCTCCAGGACAATTGACTTTCCTTTAAACCACGTATAGAGAATCATGTTCTTTACCCGTATACAAAATACCAATCAAATCCAATGAATACTTTAGCCACAGGAAATTATTTTTTCATTTTCTTATTTTTCAACATGATGTAGATCTGAGTCCGTAATAATAGGTAAACATTGCCGCCGCCGCGCCCCGCACCCCGCACCGCACCATTGGTCAGTGACTTTGTGTAGATAAAGCGTGTTTACTTTTTATGTAGTTGATTTTGCTATTTATTTTGTTTCAAAACTACAATTTTTAATTAACTTTAATAACTTTAACTTTAACTTTAATAACTTTATTAGAAACTCAAATTACAATTTACAAAAATAACAGTGAAACCACACTAGGCAGAGCCTGAATCGTGGCTATCAAACAAAAACGATTACTCTAATAATAGTAAAATAAATTAAATCTGTATATCATTCACATGAAGTTCAAGTACGAGTGAGTTGTATGTATATGAGTGTGAATTGTGTTAATAAGTGTTTGAGAGAGTATTATGTGTGATGTGTGTTATGTGTGTCGTGTGTGATAAAATTTAATGAAAGTGTTTAGCTTAGTCTTTAGACAACCGTACGTAGCAATTGTTCCATCTGATAGTAGTTCATGCCAGTGATCAATTTCCTAACTTTAACTTTGGCTTCACGAGTTGTATTATGCTGGAGCTGATATTTATTTGCAATTTTATTGTACAAGAATGGAAACATAAACTTCTGTGATCTTCTAGCAAATGAAGTTTTACATTTAGCGCTAGCGATTTTAAAGACTCTACGCTTCAGCATGTCATTGTAATTTGGCGAATTTATGACTAGCTTATGAGTGGAGATAATTGCATGCATTGCATAGAGCCCTCGCACGCTAAGTAGATCAGCCTCTTTGTAAAGATCCTCTGTTGGAAATCTAATAGGCTTCTTTAAGATTACTTTTAAAACTGATCTCTGCGCTCTTTCCAACAACATAAGGTGTGATGTCGATGTGGCACCCCATACGCTTATACAGTATGATAAGATAGATTGACACAAAGAGATATATATAGCTTTAATAAGTTTCATGCAAACAACATCTCTAAGTTCCCTAATAATGTAGATTAACTTTCTGGTTTTGGCTGAGAGTGCAGTGATATGCTCCTTGTATGTGAGTTTTTCGTCAATAATTACTCCAAGATATTTAATGGATTGTGTTCTTTGTAAATTACAGCATTGACATTTGGTGTTGGAGTACTGCCTTTGGTCGCATGTATGTATTTGAATGTTTAGTAGAGAAGAATGAGAGGAAGCTGCAGTTTTGTGGAAACATAGAAACTTGGTTTTGTTGGCATTCAATGTTAGTAGGTTATTGCTTAGCCATTTTGCGATTGTATTGATGCCTTGTTCAGCATTTCTAAAACAGTCTTTCCAGTTACTATCATGAAATATAACAGCAGTGTCATCTGCATAGCAAACTATTTTAGCATTTATCAGAGGTAAATTAGCCAGGCTGTTAATATATATTAGGAACAGCGTTGGTCCCAAAACGCTGCCCTGAGGCACTCCAAAGGATATTTCTTGTTTGGTACTGAGCCAGGAGTTCAGCTTAACGCATTGCTTCCTTTCAGTTAAGTAACTTTTGAACCATTCAAGTGCAATACCTCGTATTCCGATGCTTTCCAGTCTTCCCAGCAATATTGGAATAGCCACGGTGTCGAAGGCTTTTGCTAAGTCTAAAAAGACTCCTACGCATGCGAAGCCATTGTCTAGATGGTCAATAATTTCATTTGTTAATAGATTAACTGCGTCTTCTGTAGATTTATGTTTACGAAAACCAAATTGAGTATCCGATAAAATATTATTTAATTCTAGGTATTTGACAAGACGGTTATTTACTACTTTTTCCAATATTTTTGAGAAAACCGGAAGCAGCGATATTGGTCTATAATTATCAGGTACGTTTGTTTCACCCCCTTTGTGAATTGGCACTATAACGGCAGTTTTCCAGTCTGGAGGCACAACTCCCGTGGCTAAACTTTGATTAATTATTATTGTTAGAGGTTCAACTAGACTGTGTTTAGCCATTTTTATCATTATGTTATTAATACCATCTAATCCCGGAGCACTATCAGTTTTTAGGTTCATGATTATATTTTCTATTTCTCGGGTGTCCGTGGGCTCAAAAAAGAAAGATTTTATTGGAGTTGAATCATTATCAAGCTCTTGTGCCAATTCAGACTGGGTTGTATTAAGACCCTTCAGAATGTTAGTAGCGTAGCTTTGACCAACTGATGCAAAGAACTCATTACAAAGATTAACTGCGTTTTGTGGACATGAGTGAACATTAATCAAATCAGAAGCGTTTGAGTTCACATTTTTTTTCCTATGAGAGATTTTATTGATGGTCTCCCAAAGTTTTTTCGGCTGATTTTTGAATTTTTCTAGTAAATCAGAATCGTAGCTATTTTTTATTTTACGCAGCAAAGTGATAAAGAAATTTCTATATCTAGTGTATATAAGAGTTTTCACATGGTTCTTTGGTACATTTCTAGCTTCAAGATGAAGTTTGTCTCTCACTCGGGAACACCTCAGTAACCCTTGTGTCATCCAAGGCTTGAGAATAATTTTCGAGCGACTAATTATAATTGTTTTAGAATTTGCATCAATAATAGATTTCATTATGTTTAGGAAAGTATCCGCTTGCTCGACGACACTCTGAATGTTACACAATCCAGACCAATCAACATTACTCAGCTCTTCTACTATTGAGTCATAGTTAGGGGCTATCTTGTATTTTGGGGGTGTTAAGTGTCCCTGTGCAACAATTGATAATCCAGATATAACTAAGTCATGATCTGTAACAGATGACGGGCAAACAATTGTTTCTATGTCTACTTTACCCTTAAAAAACACATGATCAAGGCAAGAGTTAATTCTGGTAGGTTTATTTATAGCCGGTCGCAATCCCAATTCAGCCATAGTACATAGGTACGACGCTGAGTCAGCTGCATCTGGATTAGTTATGTTAATATTGATGTCGCCAGTGAATACCGTACATGGTCCAATATTTATGGTTTGCATGACGTCATGCAACGAGTTGGTGAAGCTATCAATATTTTTGAAGGAAGGAGACCTGTACTGTAATGTAATTTTTCCATTAACTACTAATCTTCGTGTTTTAAATGTTTCGATGGACTAGTACTGTGCTCGTTTTAATTTAATGTCGTACGTCCAGATCAACATTGTATATATTTATTTGTTTGTAATAATTAAAAAATTACTTACTAAGTTCCCATGTTGCCAATCTTGAATACTTTCTCTGTAATAAAAAAAAAATTGTTTAATCAAAAAAGGCGGACATCATTAGAGACTGAAATTTTTTTTGAAGCTAATTAAATATTTTCCATAATTTAACATTGGCATGAGATATTCTCACATACAGTTGGTAACGAGCCTGACTGCCTTAGAAGGTCTAATTAAATTAATTAGGGAAAAACTTCATTGATATAACGGGTATAGACCCCTAAGGGTGCGTTTACCTACTCTCCAAGTCCATCAACGAAGAAACGGGCCCGTCCAAAGGTAGTTCGAAACTTCAGAGTGAAGCCTACACCCGATTACAGTGGCGAAAACACCATATAACACGATTCCTCCTACCGGCTTCCCTTCAGAGGTGCACATCAGCAACTCTACCGCTATTGAAAAGTGCAACTGTATTGTTTTCGATTCTATACTGGATGATTTTTTTTACCATCTCGAAATTTTTACAGGGTGTTCTACCCATGAATATGAACAACTTTCACTACGAGATCAACTCTGAAATCAGGAAAAAAAATCTACTGTTTAATAGAAAAGTTCAAACCTACTTGACCAAAATGTATGAAACAGCAGATTTTTTTTTTCGTGATCTCATAGTTGGTCCCATAGTGAAAGTTGTTCATGTTCATGGGTAGAACAGCCTGTAAAAATTTCGAGACGGTAAAAAAAATCACCAGTATATTCCCTAAAGTAATTTTAGAATGATAGTAACATTGAAAGTTTTGTTTGTGTAGTGATAGCGTCTTTTTGGTTCTGCTACACATGGTGCTATACATGGTGTTAGATTTAGTAAAGAAGACTTTTATTTTTAAGTTAACAAATTAATTTTTACTTTATTGGTAAGTAAGTAAATTAAAACCGGCTTCTCTTTTACAAAAAATCATACCTCGCCGCTGCCGATTAATTAACTTTTTCGGACGTGTAAAAATACATCGGTAGTAAGGACAAATGTCAAATTGCGGTGTCATTCATTCTTAGATCAAATACAATACAACATCAATAATCAAATATGCAATAGGCACAAGAAAAAACATTATTTCAAGGCACGATTTGAAGGCAATACTTGTGTCCTAATCCAGTGCCTGAGTATTCGACCTTCCGCCCTGTCGGCCACAGTGACCAAAAGGCTCTTGGCACTGCCCCGCACCCGCCGCATCAGGAAGGCGAATATGCATGTATTTTTTTTTTCACTGAATCAATAGAAGACAGTAATGTACACCCAAGAAAAGTATTAAAAATAAACTACTGCTTATTGCTCAAAAAAAAAAAAAGAAACTCCAACAATTTTCTACTACAGTTCAAACGTCCGTTTCTGTCACCGTCATGATGTGACGTCATTTACCACGATACTGCTTTGTTTACATCTGTTTTTAGCCCCGAATCACATCAATTAAATTATTGTTTGTGCTTTATTCAAGCAGAAATCTCACTTGCTTACTTACCGTGAGATTTCAAACAGTTAACAAGGAATAGATTTTTATTCACATAGATTTTTTTTTCATCTATTCCGGCATTGTCGAAGACGACACGTTTTGAGTTTGCGTTCCGTTCCACCAAGAAAACGAAACATAAATTAATGTATTGTAAAAAAATGCATTCAAAAATGTGAATAAAATAGGAATTTGTTTCTTGACTCCTACACAATCTATACAGGGTGTAAGGGACAGCCCTTCGCAAACTAACAGGGTGCATTCAGCTCCTTATTTTGAATCATATTCCACCTGAAATATTCTCAGGAAAATTTTCATTTTTTTAATCGTACTTTCAGTTACTATTCTTTTATTTCAATGTTAAATTACATTCTCTGTACGCAGCACTCCTTTTATGTAAATATAAAATAGCTAAAACCAAAAAAATCAGCAATGGATGTTGAAATACTCGGCGGCCGAAGGCTCGCTGCGCTGCCGTTCGCTACGCGCGTTTCACTACGATAACGATACATTGCGTGTGAGGTAATAAAACAAATCAGATTTATTGGATTCCCATAATGTTCCTGAAATAATTTGATGTACCGGTCATCTTAGTATGATATACTGAATTCACCCCATCTGTCTGCGGAGGGCTGTCCCTTACACCCTGTATTTAAATAATGGATACGTTTTGAATTACCTGCATATTCCCCATTACCTTTCATCCTTGTATGCTTATTTTTTATACAAAAGTTTATACCATACATTTGGTCGAGTAGATATTGAAGTTATGTATGGGACGACTGGTTTTTTTTTCACGATTACGATGTTGATCCCCGGGAGAAAGTTGTTCAGTTTGATGGTCTGTACCTCCCCTTTAAGTTTTGCTATTCCGAAATCGGACACCCAGTATAAATAAGTAGGGATAGTGTTATAAAAACAAAGGTACTTACGATTTAATAATACTAGGCATAGGATTCAATGATTCATCGTCAGTGTGTTCAGTTCCGCTTGTTAACCGCTGTCTCTTCGGACTGGGGCTGTCTCTGAAACAAAAAATAACTCTTATTGCATTGAAAAAGACAGCCGAGTTAATAATTGTTATAGTATTTTTATCTTACGAATCGACGCACACTTTACTTATCGTAACCAAGTGTACAAACGCGCTGTGAATGTGTGCGTGAAGACGAGTAGCGTCAGCACATAACACACACACACGTCCGACTTCGCCACTGTCTCAGACGGTACCGAGAGCTCCTGCACTTACACACTCATTCACAGCGTGTTCGTACACACAGCGTGTACGCGCGCGTCGCTTCGTGAAATAAAAATACTGTAACCGAAACGAAATACAGCTGTCTGCATAATTTACATACAGTGGGTATGTACCATGGGAGAAACGAACATCTATACACCGTAAGGACTATTCTTGCTTGCAGCGCCCGGCCGCTATAGTAACGCTTGCTTACAGATGTGGTCATCGTGTGCACGGGATTTTGTTTTTAAATTGGTCAGATGTAAGTTTCCTCGATAGTACCTGACAGTGGGGCTCGTGGGTAAATGATAACAGCCACACGGGTTGATCGACGGTTAAGCTATGCTTGCCGCGGTCGTGTAGTATTAGGTTGTATGTTGACTAAAATATAATTTGAGACCGTAACAAATTGCATTCACAGAATTGTCACAGAAATGCCTCAATGGCGGGACATAGCAGACTTATCTGTAACTAACACACCATCTTATGAACTTAGGATCCACAGTAAATTATTTGAATTTGAATTATAATCATTAAAGTCATCATCGATATATATGTACTACGCACTAGATTTGGCGATCCGAACACTCGCTTTGTTCGACTGAACTGTACTGCAATCCATACACCTTACTTTAGTGCGACTTTGACATTCATGGAGCGTGGGCGTGTACGGAGCGGCACTAATAATAGGTTATAGTACGATAATTTGAATAAAAGTGTGAATCTGGACGTAAATAACAATTGAGAAGGCAAGTAATTAAAATAATTTCTTGATCTAGTGAATAAATAGGTAGTAATATCGTAATACCACGAGAGAAAAGATAAATTTTCATCGCCATCTACAATCATAGACTAAAACATGCAGATGTCCCATTACAAAACCGGTTGTAGGTAAAAATATACGTCTGAACAACAAAAAGACAGAAACTAACAAAACTTATCCTATTTGAGGGAAACTAAGATATTCATTAATTACTAGCTTTTTTTCAACCGCAGTTTGTTATTTAAGTATGGAAGCCTCACTGAGGTGAGAGTTTAATTTGATTTATGTTATTTTACACTGTTGTAAACGTAATTGAGTATAAATAAACGTATAACAAATCATTGTCTTTTACTTTTCTACTTTACCGTTTTTTTATTTATTTAACAGTTATAAATTTTGAAATAGAGTATGAATTTACTGTAATGAAGTTTTGTAGGTACAAAACCCGTATCGTGGCTGTATCTCTTCTGCGGTGTATAATCTATAAGGGCATCTGTTGTTACACTACTTTGAACGAAACGCGTAAGCGCCATGAAATACTCGGCGCTTATGATGTTTTGGTCGCGAGAAAACTGTACTCTGTAAGCGATCTAGCGCTGCATGTTTTAACAGTTTGGTTAGACGACATCACTAATGTTTTAATGCTGCAGCGAACTTTTGTTTTAATTCATTAAAAAATGGAGCAAGAATTTTGCTTACGATAGCTTCTCTATTCATTATAACTCTATGAAAGTCATCAATACAACTCTCTAAGACCAAGTAATCTTATTGAATGACTATTTAATGAAATCTTGACTTTTGAGGATCATACTAACTTAAGGAGTTGTATTACTAATTCTAATGATTATAATTCTGTAAATACATATTTGTTACGGTCGCGAATCATACTTTAATCAACATACTCCCAGACACTGAGTTGCAAATTGCAAAAATCGTAAGAAAATTTGAAATTCGCGGGTTACCGTGGCGCTTCCCCCTTAAGCCGTTGGTACCGGCTGTCGTTACTAGATCTTAAGGGGTATCGTAATAACCAGTAACTGGGTTGTGGAGGTCAGATAGGTAGTCGTTCCATGTAAAATTATTAGTATTGTATTCAGCTGCATCCGGTTAGACTAGAAGCCGACTTCAACACAGTTGAGAAAAGGCTAGGCAGATTGATTGAGGCATGTGTACCTTACCTGTTGTCTCTGTCAGTCATATCGGTGTGATCGTCTCTTTCCAAAGCTAGGTGTGTCATCTATACGATCGGGTAAGCGATTTTCTCATGAAATAACGATTCCAACTTTGAGAAAAGACCTATTTCATAATAATTAGTTGGTTTTGTGAAATTTCTATCAATACTTTATATTTAGAAGAAAATTGCTTTTGAATCTTGCGTAAGTGTAAGGTGCTCGTGCCTGTTCTATAGACAAAACGGGCACCTTTACAGCTTAGTTGCTTTTTGTATACACTGATTCATTGAAGAAACCCTGCCCCTACGATCCTTTGTTTTTCTTTGTCATAAGTAAAGGGTGTCTTAGTAAGAGTGCACTTTTTAAAATTGGAATATTTTTTTTTTCATGCAAGTGGCAACTCTGAAATTTGACAGCTGTCACCTCTGTTTATTCCGATTATTAAAAATGGAGCGCTTTTCGAAAGTACAACGCGTTATAATTGTGAAAACTCATTACAACGGTGAACGGCATTCGTTACAGGAATATGATAACGGACTTCTTGTGGGCCTCAACTGGACGGCATGAATCTGGACAACATGTGGATTCAGCAGGACGGCGCAACCTGCCACACCACGCATGAAACAATCGACTTATTGCAGCAACGATTTCCAGAACACACTATCTCACGAAATTCTGATGTCAACTGGCCACCAAGATCGTGCGATTTAACGCCGTGCGATTTTTTTTCTCTGGGGTTTTGTGAAATCTCGGGTTTATGCGAATAACCCGAAACAATTCCTGAGCTCAAATCGGAAATCCAACGCGTCATCGGTGAGATACAGCCACATCTCTGTGCAAAAGTCATTGAAAATTTCATGACAAAAAAAAATTCTAATTTCATGTCATTGGCCTGTCATCGGAGCCGTGGGGGTCATTTGCCGGATATTTTATTCCATACTTAATTGGAACATGTCTTCTTTACAATACAATAAAAATATCACAACTCTGTCATAAAATACTTGTTTTTATTTTAAAATGAAAAAGTGCACTCTTACTGAGACACCCTTTACAATTGCAGCTTGCCAGCAAAATTGTTTCAAAATTGTAAAGGCCTGGCATTGGTCGATAGTACATGCTATATTGATATTGATTTAATTTATTTAAATGATATACTGTAGATACTTACGAATCTGAATTTTCTCTCTTAACTGGACTCGATTTGTCTTTAATTGGTAGCTTTATTAGAGGTGGTGGACCGCCTGTGAACAAACAGTAATGCTATTATATAAGCAAGATGAACATGAAATAAAATCTGTACGACCAAAATAAGCATAGAACTAGGTACCGTCTGGTATCGTGAATGCAAAAAAATCAGATGTATGTTAAGTGTTCACGATTAAAACGCAAAACCATGTTTAAATTTAAATAAAATAGAGATAAACTGAACAATGAGGAATGCCTTAATCGATTCGTTGCGGCGCCCGTTTTCGAAAAGTTCTAGCTGTGGCGGCGAACCAATATTTTTTTATTTTCCATTATTTTTAGAATTAAATCGAATTAGTTCGTGAGTGATCGCGACGAGTGCTATTATTTATATATTTGTTATTTATTAGAAAGTATTTTTCGACAACACGATTTAAAACCCACACAGTATAAAAAAAGAGTGTGATAACAATTTTAAAAATGACACGACCCGCGAGTCATACACCACCCAGAAAAAAAAACGAACCGGTTAAAGTGTAAAATGGGGTGTTATTTGTATGGGAAAATTCAATATAAAAAAATCAGCAGTTCCCTACATTTATATTCGCAGAACTCGTCAAAATGGTTTCTGGTTTGGTCCCATAGTAAAAGTTGTACACAATTTTGAGTACAATGACGCCTTAAGAGGTTGTGCGTTAATTCCAGAACATGTTGTATATGAATAAACTAATATTAATACTACTTAACACGACTGAACTGAAACGTCACAAACTCACAGTATTGCCACAAGTTTTACAAAAACTGATTAATTCTATTCTTTCTAAAACAATCTCACATACTTACCATTAACATTAAACTTCTCCCCATGCTTTGCTTCTCCATCACTAAAGTCATCCTTCTTCGCGTGCCGCGGTTCGGGTTCAATGTCCGTGTGCTTCGGCGAGTGCTTCGGTGCTTGCTTCGCTTCGGTGTGCTTCTCTAACGGCTTCGGGTCGGGCTTCGGGTCGGCCGGGGTTGCTGTTGCTGTTGTTACTACTCCTGAGACTAGAAATAAACTACAATTATTTCTCTGTCTGTATGTCACGAAGGTAGACAGAGCTGTACATTAACAACCACATTTTAAAAGTTTTGATTACATATACATACATAAACTAACGCCTTCTTCCCAGAATTACAGAAACAGGCAGAAACTACACAACGCTACCTGCTACGATCCTTACATACTCCTTTTGCCTCGTTTACATTCATACATCTGGTCATACACGCACGCCGGTTGCGAGTACTACGCACCTGACCTTTCCGAAAAACCAAGTTCTGATTAAGTTCCAAGTAACAGCCCCCGAAAAACCGCCCGGAGCTTGGTACTGAGAAATTCCTAAACGAAAAACCCAATAACACCGGCGGACCCTGGGATCGAACTCAGGACACCACTCTCAGGAGTTGCACTTGCGACAAATTGATGACACGACGCAACCAACGTGAATTTCATTTTCTTTGTGTATTTTATTATGGTTTAAATAATAAATGTTCCCACTGCTGAGACACATCCTCCTCTCTGTGAGAGGGAGTGGGCCGTGATCCACCACGCTGGCCCAGTGCGGGTTGGTGGCTGTCACATGCCGGTTTCCACACAATGTTTTCCTTTACCGTTTTTAGAGCAGTGATAAGGAAATAGATTGCACTAAATCACTAAATAAAGTGCATGCCTCCTTGAATTCGGACCTATGAGGCATATACTTATGGTAATACCTATTACACAAAAAATACCAGCCTGTTACTGTCCCACTGCAGGACAATGGTCTCTTCTCATACAGAGAAGGCACGAGCATTGATCACCACGCTTGCTCAAGACGGGTTAGAGATTTCAGACTTATATTAACCCTTTAACCGCCTACGACGGATTAATCCGACAAATATTTTCGTGTCCATTTCGCCAGGGTCGTATATTTACGACCAAATATCGTAATGATTCAAGTTGCCCGGCGCTGGGGGCACGACAACTGATATGAAGTCGGGCGGTTAAAAGGTTAACTATAAGTCCAGGTTTCCTCACGATGTTTTCCTTCACCGACCCAACGTCAATAATCGCCAAGATAAACTCAGAAAGTACTATCGAGGAAACTTACATCTGACCAATTTGAAAATAAAAATTCCGTGCACACGATGACCACATTTTGTTGGCTAGCGTTACTATAGCGGGCTAGCGGCCGAGCGCTGCAAGCAAGAGTAGTCCTTACGGTATATATGTAGATGTTCGTTTCTCCCATGGTACATATGAATTGAAAGTCACATTGTAACATACCTGCTTCAGAATCAGGCGGTTCATCCTTATTGTTCCACCGTATGTCCGTGAGGCCCTTGATTCGAAGCTCTTCCGCCGTTTTTAATAGACTCGCTAACTGGGACTGGAATAAAAGACAAAACATATATTTACATTAAAAACTTCAGTTTTGTCAATCAGTGTCTATGGTTTTTTTTTTCTGTCATTGAATTTCGAGGAGCTCGTGGCTAAGTAATAACAGCCGCACGGGTCGATCCATCAGGTTAAGCTACGCTTGCCGGGGTTGGTTCGTGGATGGGTGACCATCTTTACATACCGAGACTCCTCCGTGCCTCGGAAAGCACGTTAAGCCGTTGGTCCCGGCTGTCATTCGTGGATCTTTGACAGTCGTATTACCCAGTTACTGGGTTGTGGAGGTCAGATAGGCAGTCGCTCTATGTAAAATACTGGTATTCAGCTGCGTCCGGTTAGACTGGAAGCCGACCCCAACATAATTGGGAAAAGGCTAGGCAGATGATGATGAATTTCGATACCTGGGGTCCTAAAAATACTAAATAGCCAAATAACTGCGACCAACGCGGTTGGCGACAGCTCTAACCTTTTTTTTTTTTTTTTTTTGGTGACGGGGTGGAAATCCTCATGGATGTCCTCTGCCCTGGGGTGGACAGAGGGGTCTGTCAGACTCTTACTGACTAAAACCACCCCGGTGTTCCCTCGCACACTTGCACCGGGGGCTACGGGGGCACTTAAGCACTCTTCAACGTAGCCCCCGACTGGTGCTAGCCCGCGTCTGCGGGCTCCGTCTTGTCGAGCGAGGGGAGTGAGGTGTTTGACTCCCCCCGCGACGTCTGAGAGGGGCGCGCGTGGAACACTACGCGCCACCACCTCGGGTCCTGTGGAGTGGGGGGCGGCAGACGTCCCCGAGTCCGCCGCCCTTGGACCCATTTAGGGGGGCCGGAAGAGGGCATTGTCAGCCCTCTGCCGACGCCCGGTGCGCCTGCTGCGGGCCGGGAGAGCACTTGAAATCTCCCTCTCCCTTTCCGCTGCCTCCTTCTGGGACATGACCTTTTCGCAGAAGGAGATCACCGCGTCCCACGACGCTGCGCCACCGACCATAGAACGAATCACAGCCGGCAGCGACAGGTCGCTTCCCACTTCCGAAATGAGGGCACGGCGCGGCTCCTCCCAAGCTGCACACTCTGCAAGCGTATGCCACGCCGTGTCCTCCAGACAATGGACGCAGTGATGACACCGAGCGTCCGGCTCCCTGCCTATGCGACACAGGTACTTCCCGAAGCAGCCGTGCCCCGAGAGCACCTGCGTCGCCCTAAATGACAGGGAGCCGTGCCTCCTCCCGAGCCAATCGTCGAGCACTGGCCGGACCGCCTCGATGGTGACGAAGCCGGCGGTAGGGCGCAAAAGCCTGTCACGCCACTCCGCCACCAAGACCTGACGGAGTTCAGACCGGAGCAGCGTAATCTGCCGCTGCACCAGTACTACGCCCCGCGTCCGCGCCTCCTCACGCCACCGATGATCACCTAACACATTTGGTCGGGGTGCCCTAGCTAAGTTACTGCGAGCAATTCGGCTCGCGCGCGGTTGGTCACAGTTCTAAACCTTACGGACGACTGAGAAATGCATGCACTTACTGGACAGGTCCACTCTAATCTGTGGTGTGGTTCTGTCCTCAAAAAAACCATTTCAGACAAACGTTAAAAATGTATAGTGAAATTAGAACAGAACCCCATTTCCCGTAACTAAAAACGTTCAAAATCTAGTCGCAATCTCATCTCAGCGACAATCAAATGTCAAAAACTTTTCAAAAATGTAGGGAAATTATAGGTATTTTTGACATATTGAGACTGAGATCAGACTGTGAACGTTCTTAAAATTACGAGAATTGCCCCTCAGTTTTCGAAATTCAGTGTTATTCATGCTTGTTCCAAATTCAAAAATGTTTTGTGACTAAAAGACTAAAACAGAGTTTTATTCACTGTTATCGATTTTAATGGCCCTTTTCGAGTGGCAATGGTAAAAATGCATTATTTATCATTTCCCTAACTCATTTGGTAGGGGTACCCTAGCTTAGTTACTGCGCCCAACTGCGAGAATAGACCAGAAAGTTAAAAAGGGGCTCAATTCTCAAAAAAAGTGTGCATCATTAAAATCAGTAAGTTTTAAGAGGGTCAGTTAAATATTTCTGTTCTTCTATACCTATCCCAAAAATAGCAAACGGCAACAATGAAAGATTCTATACGGGTGTAAGGGACAGCCCTCCGCAAACTAACAGGGTGCATTCAGCTCCTTATCTTGATCATATTCCACTGGAAATATTCTCAGGAATTTTTTTTATTTTTTAATCGTATTTTTAGTTACTATTCCTTTATTTCAATGTAAATTTACATTATCTATACGCAGAACTCCATTTATGTAAATAAAACAGCTAAAATAAAAAAAATCAACAATGGATGTTGAAATACTCGGCGGCCGAAGTCTCGCTGTGCTGCCGTTCGCTACGCGCGTTTTACCACGGTAACGAGACATTGCGTGTGAGATAATAAAATAAATCAGGTTTATCGGATTCCCATAACGTTCCTGAAATAATTTCATGTACCGGTCATCTTAGTATGATATACTGAATTCACCCCATCAGTCTGCGGAGGGCTGTCCCTTACACCCTGTATACTGTATACTCACGTGATGCACATTCATCTCTCCGGTGTACATATAGTCAAGCAACGCCTTCAGGTGCCGTGGTTCGGCTCCATCTATCACCAGGACGGGTTCGCCCTGCGCCTCGTGCGCCCCCAGCAGCGCGCCGAGGAGTTCTGAACATGCTGCTAGTACCACTCTGAGGATATAAGAAGATTTCTTTTAATAGAGCTGCTTGAAAAATGATATTTTTTATGTCTGTAAATTGGTTGTAAAAAACACTTTTACATGTCAAAACAAAATAATAATATTATAATCTCTACTAATATTATAAAGAGGTAAAATTTGTTTGTAAGTTTGTATTTAAGTCTGGAAATTCCAGTCGGATTTGATAAATTCTTATTGCATTTGATAGCCCAATTCTTGAGGAACGTTATAGGTTATTTAACATCACGCTATGACGCTTAGGAGCCGAGCAAAATGAAGAAAAGTCAGAAAGAACGATAAGCGAAAACGAAGTAATAGCGCGGGCGGGCGATGCGATGTGACGGGGTGGGACGGGGGGGCAAAATAATTTCACGCGGACAGAAGCTAATATTACTAGAATCAGAAACCAGAAGTTTTGAGTATGAATGTGGATGGCTATAAGAGCAGGGGAAGACTAAAGAAACGATGGATGGACTGTGTGAAAGATGATATGGTTAGAAAAAGGATGGCTACCGAGATAATGACTAAAGGTGAACACCGGTGGCAACGCACGCACAGCACGCAACGGATTTTGGTTTGCTTTGTATGAATTCAATGGGGAGTCTGTTTACAAGGGATGGAAAGATTGATGAAGATGTGAAAAGGAAAGTTAATGCGGGAAATAAAGTGAATGGTGCTATAAATGCGGTTGTGACCAACCAGTTAATATCCAAAAAGGCCTGACTGGCTGTTCACAATGGTGTGCTGGTGCCTACGCTTATGTATGGAAGTGAATGTTGGGTGTGGCAAAAGAAGCATGAAAGTAAATAAATGCTGTGGAAATGCGTTCCTTGCGAAGCATGTGTGGTGTGACTATGAATGATAGACTGAGGAATGATGTGATAAGGCAACGGTGCGGTTTAAAAGAAGATGTAGTGACAAAAATTTAAAAGAGTATGCTTAGATGGTTTGGTCAAGTTGAGAGGATGAATGAAAGTCGACTAACAAAAGGTATTTACACGGCAGATGTGAGTGGAAACGCCGGAAGGGGACGCCCTAGGAAGACATATAGTGATCTTATCGGTGATGTTCTTTAGAAAGGTCAGGTGCGTAGTACTCGCAACTGGCGTGCGTGTATGACCAGATGTATGAATGTAAACGAGGCAAAAGGAGTATGTAAGGATCGTAGCAGGTGGCGTTCTGTAGTTTCTGCCTACCCCCATGGGAAGAAGGCGTGAGTTTATGTATGTATGTATGTTGTATAAATTCATACAGCACTGCGACCACTATCGGTACCGCCCGCACCGAGCGCTCGGTTCATTTTATCATACAAACAAACCAAAATACGTTGCGTGCTGCACGTGCATTATGACCGGTGGTGATCAGTGAACGTTCACTTTAATAGAGAAGTATGGAAGAAAAAAACATGTTTCGCCGACCCCAAATATATTAGGATGAGGACAGGAGAATGATGATGTGGTCGGTGTCTCAAGAGTCGTCGGTCAGGAGCCGGCGACTCTGACTGAGAACACAATAACATCACGCCTGAATTCCCCAAAGGGTTATGCAGAGCTCTGTAGTACACATTTTACATGGAGCGACTGCCTATCTGACCTCCACAACCCAGTTACTGGGTAACACGATACCACTTAGAGGGAAGCCGAAGAAAAAATTGTTCTGTTCTCATAAACTCGAACAAAAAACTGTAGGTTCATATTCTTATGATGTGTTAAACTGGTATTAAATATAATTATGTAATGTAATGTGATGTGATACACAGTTATACACACAGGTGTACCATATTCCAGCCAGGGTCGCGGCATAGTTAACACGGGTGGGTTTTAGTCAGTAAAAGTCTGACACGCCCTCCCGCTACGCCCAGAGCGGGAGAAGTTATTTGATGATTTCCCATCCAAAAAAAAAAGGTGTACCATATTATTTGACAACAGACATTAAGAAAAGTAGTTGTCCCGAAGGGAAGCCGATAGGAATCGGGTTGTATAAAGGCTACGCCCCTGCCACTTGGTAAGACTGGTTGACCGACTTTTGGGCTTCTGAACACCCACCCTGTTAAGCATAATAATTCACTGCCGTAATATTTCACACATTACTTCGCTCACGTATTGATTTTCGTTAATTCTATAAAAGGGTGACCTAGTTGCGGTGTTTATTAATATCATGCTAATGTTATAATTAATTTTAACCTCTTTTGACATGGCTGTGATTTTGACAGCTGTTTCATTCATTTTTGTAGAGACGAGTCTGGCTCTTGCGGAGGATGCGACAAGATACAAGGTTATTTTTTTTTTTTTATTTATTTATTGATACACACACACAAGTTGAAAAGAAAAATTCAATTGAGAATAAAGCAAGTAGAAAACACAGAAGAAGTGGCCATGGGCCCCAAACTAGGCATAGCCTGTGTCTTGGTGGCCCAGGACTGATAGCATAGGCAAATTCAGTGTTCAGCTCTTTCATTCGTTTTTGTAGAGAAGAGTCTAGCTATATCGTCTGCGAAGGATGCGACAAGATACAGGGTTTTTTTTTTAAATTGACTAGCTAAACTGACGTGATGTCTGTTAATTTTAGAAAAAACAAAACTTATATTTCAAGCGACTACAATAACTGCGGTCGATGACGGCAAAAGAACAATCATAATTTTTTTTTTGTTTTATCGTTTGGATATCGATACCCATCGCGTCTGCGGAGTTTAGCTAGCCAATTTAAAATAACCCTGTATAGATGGTACTGTAGAGGTTTTAACCGAGCGTGCCATTAGCATGCAACCTTCGCAAGTTGATTGATCAATTTAAAAAGACAAACGTTGGATTGGAAAATTGGATTATTTTACGAACAGAAGTATACTAAAAAGCGTTCATCATCTGCCTAGCCTTTTCCCAACTATGTTGGGGTCGGCTTCCAGTCTAACCGGACGCAGCTGAATACCAGTATTTTACATGGAGCGACTGCCTATCTGACCTCCACAACCCAGTTACTGGGTAATACGATACCTCTTCGTAAGACTGGTTGTCAGACTTTCGGGCTTCTGACGACCCGTAACGACTGTCAAAGATCCACGAATGACAACCGGGACCAACGGCTTAACGTGCTTTCCGAGGGACGGAGGAGTCTCGGTATGTAAAGATGGTCACCCATCCACGAACCAACCCCGGCAAGCGTAGCTTAACCTGATGGATCGACCCGTGCGGCTGTTATTACTAGAGATCGGATAACCGGATGCATATTTACCTAAAGTTAATTCTTGGCTAAGAAATTATGGAACGGCTTCTTAATTTTTTTTTTCTTAATATGAATCCGGGGACTCCAAAAAATCTAAATCTGATCTTAATTTCCCAGATTTTAGAAACGACTTCTTAAACATGTGGTATTGTTTATTAAAAAATACCGAGACACTGGGATCACATGGTGTAAGAGGAAAGGTAGTGCGTGTCGATTCTATGGTCAAAAAGTACTAAATTTAGCAATGTCTGAATCGCGATTTTTTTACGATCGATACAAAAGTGCATTCCATATTAGCCAACACCTCAACTTTAGGTAAATATGCTTCCGAATATCCGATCTCTGGTTATTACTTAGCCACGAGCTCCTCAAGTATACTAAAAAGCGTTACGGTGTATTATACACACACAAATCCCCCTCGAATCGTTACAGCAGTAAGAGAAAAGGCTACCAAAGAAAAGACGGATGAATTGCATGAAAGATAAAATGGATAAAGGTTTTGGTTTCTTAAGAAAGCGGTGAAAGGTCACAACAACGGCTGTCCAAATACAGTGTTTTTTGACAACTTAATGTCAAATATTGATGAAAATTACAAACTTTCATAATGGCTGCTATAATTATTATGACGGTCACCGGTCTTCTGGGAAACCAGACACTAAACCCCCACAGACGTAATAACAATCAAACTACCATTGTGTCTCGTTTAGTGTCCTTCAACAGATTGAGGAAGAAAGTGAATTCTGGGATGACGCTTCATAGATGTAGAGGATAACCTCAAAGAATTTGGGAGTAGGACAGTAGCTGTTATTTTAGCCGCAGCGTTTAGCTATTAAAGCGAAAGCGCCAGGGTAGCCCGCGAAATTCAAATTTTCATACGTTTTTTTGCAATTTGCAGGTCAGTATTAGGTTGTATGTTGACTAAAATATGAGTCGCAACCGTAACAAATATGTATTTACAGAATTATAGTCATTAAATTCATCAATACAACTCTCTAAGACCAAGTAATCCAAAGAATGATTATTTCATGAAATCTTGATAAAAAAAAAAATTAAATCATTTATTTGTCTAAATAAGGTACTTACAGAAGGTTAAAAAAGAAAAAAAAGAAAGGAAAAAAGGAAAGAAGAAGGAAGAAAACAGAGAAAAGAAGAAGAGAGAAGAAGAAGAAGAAAGAAGAGAGAGAGAGAGAGGAAGGAGGAGGTGGGAGGAGGGAGGGAGAGCAAGGAAGGAGGAAGGGGTGGAAGGATATTTGAGGATTATACTATTTTTGCATTTTTTTGTATTTTTTTTTGTGTAAATTATTACGGACTCAGATCTACATCATGTTGAAAAATAAGAAAATGAAAAATAATTTCCTGTGGCTAAATATTCATTGGATTTGATTGATTTTTTATAAACGGGTAAAGAGCACAACGTAAATGAAAAGATGGTTTTTTTTTTTAAATGTAACCAATTGGCGAACAACTAAATAATATAACTTTAATTGGTAAATAAAAACACATTTCTATTGTGTTATCTAATAGCCTCAGCTCAATAAGTACCATGATCTGTTTTTGAGATGAGTTAAGTAAATAAATGCCAAAATATAAATGTAAAGTAATAAAATGTGTTTTTAATAATTACCTACTGAATTAATATTATTTATTAGTTCGCCAATATTGATTACATTTTTTTTTAAAGCATCTTTTCATTTAACATTCTTAAAAATTTGATCCCGTGTGAGCGAGAGTGGTGACAAAATGTGACAACCCTCTTAAGTGAAAAGAACTTAAATTGAACTGTAAATAGTATCAATCCACGTGGAATTTACAGCTCACCTCAAGCTCATTTCACCTTAGTTTTCATGGTCAGTTTTTTACAGAATAGACCCCGGCAGCTCTTTCATTTAACTATTATAAAACAGTGGAGCAATTGTGTAACACACGGTAGGCATCGGTTTCATTGCGTTATTTACGTTGTTGAGCAGACAAATTTTTCGCACATATGAAGCAATGGATTAGCGATATGCTTCAAAATCATTCAGATTGTGATTGATAGTGTGTTACGCAATTAAGGTGTAGATTGGCTTACCTATGCGCTCTTAACGACACCCCTCGTATGTTCTGCGGCTCGACGGTGTCTTTCCCAGCGACCTGGGTAGCGAAGCTTGGCGAGCAGTACAGCGTCACATCACAGAATCGCTCTGAAACATGAGAAGTAGGTTATAAACTTAAACTCAAAGCATTTATTTCTATTAAACCAATTACAGGCACTTTTGAATTGTCAAGGAGTCGGTCAGTTAGAAAGATGAAGCTAAGTTGCCCATTCCAAAGCGTAGTAGGTTCCTATGGAGAAGAACGGGCAAGAAACTCCACGGACACTCTTTTAAATCAAAATATTGTTACAAAATGTTGGTTACATCATTCAAGTTGAAATTATATGCTGGGGAGTTCGTTGCGCCACTTCTTCTTCCCAGCTAAAGCACTAGGAAGTGGTGAAGGGCGGGCGTTTTGGGGGACTGTCTTAAGTAATTTTTGACGTTCAAACAGAGCTGATTCTCAGCTTAATTTAAATAAATTACTTTTCATTTTGGTACCTGATGGTAACTTACGAAACCCAGCTGTAAGGAACATTGAGTTTTAGAGATTTTTCGCAGTGTAGGAAGTACGGATGTATTGATTTAGGTAACTCATTGTAACGTGTTTTATCCTAGGGTTAAAAATAATTTGTCTGAAGGTAACTTCACATTTTTAGGGTCCCGTACGTCCGAATGAAAAAACGGAACCCTTATAGGATCACTCGTGTGTCTGCATGTCCGCTTTTTGCTCCGAATCTACTGAACCGATTAAGTATATAAGACAAATAAATATGACAGGCACCATACATTGTACAAATGACATTCACCCATAAATAGATATTATACTGGTGATTTTTTTTTACCGTCTCGAAATTTTTACAGGGTGTTCTACCCATGAATATGAACAACTTACACTGGACCAACTCTGAAATCACGAAAAAAAAAATCTGCTGATTCATACAAAAGTTCAATACCTACTCGACCAAAATGATAATAATGATGATCAGCTGATTATTTTTTCGTGATTTCAGAGTTGGTCCCGTAGTGAAAGTTATTCATATTCATGGGTAGAACACCCTGTAAAAATTTCGAGACGGTAAAAAAAATCATCCAGGATATTATTATAAAATATGTTTTAGTTTAATCTTATCAAATAATAATTATGTTACGACTGATCTCAATAAAAATAAAAGTTATAATTTAGTTAATTAATATAAAGGACATGTTTTAAAATTGTTAATTGATTAAGTATTAATTTTATATCAACATTAATTTTATATTTTTAGCTGTACCCTACATGATCCGTAATTATTGTACCTTAGCTTTAAGCCAATTGTAAGATCTTCACACATTATTCAATGCAAATAAAGATATGAATATGAATCAGTTGATAAAACCTTTTTTTACCAAAAAAAAGCCGACGTCCAAAAAAAGCAGTACAACGTGAAAAATAACTTGAATTTCTAAAGTCGGTGTCCTTGGTTTTGTGTTTTCGTTTTTTGCCACCGACTGCAAATTGCAAAAAACGTAAGAAAATTTGAATTTCGCGGGCTGCTCTGGCAATTTCGCCTTAAGGGGGAAGCGCTATCGTAGCCTTCGAAATGAAAAAATTCTTAAGATTTTTGCAATGTGCAGCTCAGTGCCTGGGTGAATGCTGATTAAAGTATGATTCGCGACCGTAACAAATATGTATAAATTTACATAATTATAATAATTAGAATCAGTAATACAACTCCTTAAGTTAGTATAATCCTCAAATGACAAGATTTCACGAAATTGTCATTCAATAGGATTACCTACTTGGTCTTAGAGAGTTGTATTGATGACTTTAATGATTATAATTCTGTAAACACATATTTCTTACGGTCGCGAATCATATTTTAATCAACATACAACCTGATACTGACCTGCAAATTGCAAAAAACGTAAGAAAATTTGAATTTCGAGGGCTACCCTGGCTTTCGCCTTAAGTGAAAAATGTAATTGCCCCTTGTCAAGTACTTAAAACTGACGAAAAGTTCAAATGGCAAAGGCATACAGGTAGATAATATTATGTAGCTAATATGAACTTAACCTTTGACCATGCACTTGAGAAGATACGAAACAACGAGCTACGTGGTAAACGATAATGATGAATTATGAGAGTTTATAACCAGAGATCGGAATAGGTAGAATATTTACCTAAACTTCAAGGGAGTAAATAACATAGAGTGGATAATACCTCCTTTAAAAACAAGGAATAATGATAATGACGAAAAAAATAAGCATATAAACCAGCCAACTTACTTTTATTTTACCTTCTTAAGGTGAAAGCTCCAGGGTAGCCCGCGAAATTCAAATTTTCTTACGTTTTTTTGCAATTTGCAGATCAGTATTAGGTTGTATGTTGATTAAAATACGATTCGCGACCGTAACAAATATGTATTTACACAATTGTAATAATTAAAGTCATCAATACAACTCTCTAAGACCAAGTAATTCTATTGAATGACTAGTTCATGAAATATTATATTAACATTTCAGGATTATACTAACTTAAGGAATTGTATTACTGATTCTAAGGATTATAATTCTGTAAATACATATTTGTTATGCTCGCGAATCATACTTTAATTAACATACGCCCAAACACTGAGCTGCAAATAGCAAAAATCGTAAGAAAATTTGAATTTCGCGGGCTACCTTGGCGCTTCCCCCTTAAAACAAAAGATTTGAATTTGACACAATTTTAGTACGGAACCCTAAAAAATTTAATACGATTCTTCAAATCAATCATTTTTGACTATATAAAAAGTCCAATAAATAATTCATGATTATTAAATTCCGGGTTTTTAGAGGAGGTATTATCCACTCTATGTTACTTACTCCCTCGAAGTTTAAAAAAAAATATTCTACCTATTCCGATCACTGTTTATAACAGAATCATAAAATCACGCCTGTAATCCTCAAAGGGTTAGGCAGAGGTGTACGTACACCCACATTTCGCCAGTTATGTTCAAGTCCCATGTAATAGGGGGCGAGCCTATTGCCATCAACCGGGCACAAATACTAACTTCGGGCTGCTACTGAGAAAATCTAGATGACAAATTAAAAGAGTTTATTATGTAGGTACAAAGAAACTTTCAAATTAAACATACCATCATCTGCCTAGCCTTTACATTAATAATTGTGAAAAGGCTCGGCAAATGACAGAAGAATCTCGGCAATACCAGTAGGGCAAAACTTGGGTAATCGGTGATAGTTTTGTTTTTTACTTGTAAAATTCGATTCATTGATCAGATTATTTTTTAAATTTACTGCAATATAGTAGACAAAAGAAGCTTTGCTAACTTATATCTAAAAATGTGGCAAATACTATAATGATTGAAAAATGTACATTTATCAAGTCAGTAGTAACTTGGTAATATAACACATATTATCTATCACCGAATAGCTGCATATCACCAATTAGCCAAGCCCTACCTACGTTTCCACGCTCGCAACCCTAATTATGCACGTTTTTTGACATGGCAACATTAGCATACTCGTTTAAATATAGAATTAAATTGATAGGTATAATTAATTCTCATTTGTGACGTCTTGTGATGCCGTATATAAATGTTATTTAAATGGTGGGTAATATAGATTGTTTAAGGCAGGTCTTGTTCTTCTCATGGTACTACTGCATGGTATGAACTTTGGGGTCCAGTCTAACCGGATGCAGCTGAATACCAGTATGTTACATGGAGCGACTGCCTATCTAACCTCCACAACCCAGTTACTGGGTAACACGATAGGTACCCTTATCAAAACCCCGATGCAACAGTAAAATCCTACTAATATTATAAACGCGAATGTTTGTGATGATGGATAGATGGATATTTGTTACTCTTTCACATAAAAACTACAGAACTGATTTGGATGTTTGGCACACAGATAGTCTATATATGTATAACCTGGATTAACACATAGGATACTTTTTATCCCGATATCGCCATGGGATCGAGACTTATGCGGGTGAAACCGCGGGGCGCTGCTTGTAATACATAATAATATGCCACGTGAGCCTTGACCTTGACCTTGGGGATGTAAAGATGGTTAAAAAACGCAATAGAGATACGACGGATATTAGGGTTACTATACAGTATCCGGCCGAATACTGCGATACTTACCTACTTAATTGTTTTTCATTGTTATTTGTTCATATTAAAACAGTTCCGTGATATATTATAACAAGATATAGTGTTACTTTAGTCACATAAAATCTGATGAAGAACATAAGACATAGAGAATGGAACTCTTCAATGGATAACAGCAAATTTCATGTGATTGCTGAAACTGTGTCTCCGTATTTTGTTTATGCCACTCATAAGATACCATTACGCCTGTACACCTTGAAGGAGTAGGCAGAAGTATATATACACTTCTCCAGTTATGTTTAAGTCCCATATAATAGGGGGCGAGTCCAATGCCATCAACCGGGCACAAGTTCAGGGAGCCTGCTATTAACACTTTGACCAATCAAATCTAGGACTCCACGTCCAGCAGACACGCTTGCGACCACTTGTCTAACGAAGCAGTCATGAGATGAGGTTTAAAATAGAATTTACCAAAAATAAATTTTCTTCCTTTCGTTTCAACGGTACATCTATGTTGCTTACACTGTTTGGGCTCAGTAGGTAGTCACGTTTATTGCAGCGTCAGAGGTGTTGTTAAGCTCGTCAAGAGTGCAGGTGAACGGATATTTGGGACACTCGCATATGGGACATAGCAGTGTAGGCCCAAAGTTAATCTGATTAACGATTAAAAATTAATGATTAAAAATCATAATCAAAAAATTTGATTATGATTAATTAATCGTAATCAAATTTTTTGATTATGATTTTTAATCATTAATTTTAATCGTTAATTTGATTATTTGATTAACTATTAACTACTCATTTATTTATTTAATTGTTCTCCCGATTTTTCTACCGATTTTAAGTTGGCAAACCTTTTCATGTATGCTTAAGGCGAGGTAGACCCTGCGAAGTAGGTATTTAACGCTACCAACCTACCCACGGAGCGAGCCGTGCGCTTACCTCGCCAGCGTGAACTTGCATGAACCCAAAATGTGTCACAGTATAGGTAAGCGTGTCGTGTAGGCAGTAGGTCAACTCATTGGAACGAAGTTCTTTGACGCGGCTTGGCAGAAATCGTCACTAACGAAAAAGTGCGTTCATACTTTCTTCTTTGAAATTCACACTTTCGGTCTCTCTCTCTCTCACTCTCTATCAAGAGAGAAAAATTTCAAATTTTCCTTCATGGGTGTCGTTTTCAAGGTTTTCGAGGGTGCTGAAACCGATAGTAGTCAAAATGAAAATCCAAGATGGCGGCCGTGAAAATTTTCAAATTTTCCTTCATGGGTGTCGTTTTCATGGTTTTCGCGGGTGCTAAAGCCAATAGTAAAGTCAAAATGAAAATCCAAGATGGCGGCCGTGAAAATTTTCAAATTTTCCATCATGGGTGTCATTTTCAAGGTTTTCGAGGGTGCTAAAGCCGATAGTAAAGTCAAAATGAAAATCCAAGATGGCGGCCGTGAAAATTTTCAAATTTTCCTTCATGGGTGTCGTTTTCAAGGTTTTCGAGGGTGCTAAAGCTGATAGTAAAGTCAAAATGAAAATCCAAGATAGCGGCCGTGAAAATTTTCAAATTTTCCTTCATGGGTGTCGTTTTCGTGGTTATCGAGGGTGCTGAAACCGATAGTAAAGTCAAAATGAAAATCCAAGATGGCGGCTGCGAAAATTTTCAAGTTTTTCATCATGGGTGTCGTTTTCATGGTTTTCGCGGGTGCTAGAGCCGATAGTAAAGTCAAAATGAAAATCCAAGATGGCGGCCGCGAAAATTTTCAAATTTTCCTTCATGGGTGTCGTTTTCAAGGTTTTCGAGGGTGCTGAAACCGATAGTACAGTCAAAATTAAAATCCAAGATGGCGGCTGTAAAACTTTTGTTTTTATTTAAAATTATGTAAGTCATCACGTAACAAGGATCCCGGGAGGATTCCGGGATCTCACATATGATTTAATACAAAAACAAAATTTTTGTTTTACATTTTGACCTCCCTCACTGTCCTCACTGTCCTCACTGTCGACTTTAGTATCCTCGAAAACTAGAAAAACTACACCCATGACGAAAAATTTGAAAATTTTCGCAGCCGCCATCTGGATTTTCATTTTGACTTTACTATCGGCTTTAGCACCCTCGGAAACCTTGAAATCGACACCCATGATGAAAAACTTGAAAATTTTCACGGCCGCCATCTTGGATTTTCATTTTGACTTTACTATCAACTATAGCACCCGTGAAAACCATGAAAACGACACCCATGATGAAAAACTTGAAAATTTTCACGGCCGCCATCTTGGATTTTCATTTTGACTTTACTATCGGTTTCAGCACCCTCGAAAACCTTGAAAACGACACCCATGATGAAAAACTTGAAAATTTTCAGAGCCGCCATCTTGGATTTTCATTTTGACTTTACTATCGGTTTCAGCACCCTCGAAAACCTTGAAAACGACACCCATGAAGGAAAATTTGAAATTTTTCTCTCTTGATAGAGAGAGAGAGTGAAAGTGTGAATTTCAAAGAAGAAAGTACGAACGCGCATTTTCGTTAGTGACGATTTCTGCCAAGCCGCGTCAAAGAACTTCGTTCCAATGAGTTGACCTACTGCCTACACAACACGCTTACCTATACTGTGACACATTTTGGGTTCATGCAAGTTCACGCTGGCGAGGTAAGCGCACGGCTCGCTCCGTGGGTAGGTTGGTAGCGTTAAATACCTACTTCGCAGGGTCTACCTCGCCTTAAGAACAATACACCAATGCCGTCCTCTGGCTCGGTAGAAAGAATGTTTTCTTTTGCAACTATGCTAAATAAACCTAGGTCACACAAATTATCTGACGACTTGTTTGAAAAAAAAGTAGTTATGAAATGTAACTTGAACATCAAGAAATCAGAAATGTAAAGATCGGAGATTAGTTGATTGAAAATATTCTTCAAAATTAGAATTCAGTGTATTTGAAAGTTATAAATTATTTTTTTGTTCTTTGAATAATTAATAAAAATATTTTAATAAATGTGTCATTATTTTCCATCATTTCTTTTATATAGAATTAATAACATTGATGGATGTATTAGTTTACAATCAAGTTAATCAATTAATGATTAATGATTAACGTCAATAATCATGATTAAGATTTTTTTTTTTTAATCATGATTATTCAAATCATGATTAATTTAATCTGATTAAAATTAATCAAATTAATTAATTGATTTAAAAATTCATTGATTAATGCCAACACTGGGACATAGTCTGTTCAGGATCACCGCAATCGCACTGGATGTTGGATGAATCGATAATGCGGCTCTCCTCAGAACCTTGACCAACGGACCTTTTTAGGGCCAAACAACAAAATTTTATACAAAAATAACTGACTGTCTCGTTGGTCTAGTGCTCGCAAGCGCTACTGCTGAGCATGAGGTCATGGGTTCGATTCCCGGGTCAGGCAACGTGTTATTGGGTTTTTCCACCGGGATTTCTCAGTGGCAGCCCGGAGTCTGGATTTGTGCCCGGTTGATTGCAATAGGCTCGCCCCGTATTACATGGGACTTAAATATAACTGGCGAAATGTGAGTGTACTATAGGTACACCTCTGCCTAACTCTTTGGGGAATACAGGCGTGATGTTATGTTATATACTAAAATAAAAAATGTAAAAACTAAATTATAGTTCAACTAATCTCGACTAACTATATAGATTTTCCTCTCAGAATTCGGTAACACCAAAATTACAAGATCACCATTTTAAGGATGTATGCATCAATTTTGGCATATTACTTAAATTCTATGTCTTTCTTTCATTAAGTGGGCGGATATAGGCGGACGATGGCAGCCACAAACTGACCAATCAGCGCCACGAAATATCCACCTTTCGAATTACAAAAAAATACCTAGATTTTGAAGGTGAAACGGCACACGAGTTTCGAGAACCGGCTACATTATTTTTATTTTCGTGGTCGCTATTTTTATAACTAAAACCGGTTTTTGGCGAGGAAGGTTATTTTTGGAAGCGATTATATTTGGATTTTCATATTATATCTATTGTGATCTTGCCTATTGTCTGGATGGCAACGGTAACAATGTGTGTTTTCGTTTAGATCGATAGTATGCGGAATTTTATTTTAGATACTGGATTATAATCCTTAGACTAAAGCTATGGTTTCTTAGAAGACCGACGACTGCCATATAACTTGCTGGCACATTAGCAATAGGTTTCATTATTTTTTACCTCAAAAAAACGGAGGAGGTCCTCAGTTCGTCGGAATCTTTAATTAACTTTTTTAGTGACTTGTGCATTTGCTCTCGGAAAGCACCATTTGGTGAAGTGGAACTGAAGACCACAGATGGCCACCGAAATAACTCAATAATAAGTATTTCACGGGTTGAGATTCCATTACTTTAATATAGGTAGTTGCTAAGCAAGTTATGCTTGTCACAATGCAAGTGGAGCTGATGGTGAAGTACCAGGAGAACTCTTCAACAATTAACGTCCCTGCATCGGGAAAAGCAATATTTTATAAAAGGTGATGAGCAGTTGACATTAGGCTGTTGTAACTTAGATAAATTACATACCGACCCACTAAAAAGTGAAAATATTTTTTTTTTTACAAAAATAAAACGGACTTCCAAAAAAACACTACAAAGTGAAAAAAATAACTTTAATCTCGGAAGTCGGTTGCAAAAAACTAAAATACACATCCAAAAACACCGTCTTCCGAAATTAAAGTTATTTTTCACTTTGTAATGTTTTTTTTTTTTTTTTTGTAAAAAAAGTTTTTTTATACTTTATAGTTTTGCAAAAAAATTGGCACTTAAATCCGTGGAGCCTGTGGAGATTTGTGGAAGGAAAAATAGTATTTGTAAAATAAATAAGTTAATTAGCCTCGGAAGACATCCTTACCCGGCGCCAATGACGCTGGGTCATATTGACCCGAGGTGATTTCAAATGGCCATATTTTGTATTTTACTTGCTTTGTGGTTTTGAGTGTTCTAGTAGCTGAAGATACAGTACTCCTCCACCCGCACCGCTCTCACTCAGTGCTACGTTGCCTAGGTGGGAAGATACATGTGCGTCAAGCAAAAGCGGGTAAATATGACCCAACGTCATCAATGGCGTACTGTTTTCGTGACATATTTTTATTTGTATTTTTTTGTTTATTGATAATTTTTTTGTTTGTTTTTAGGAATTTGACAAATATGTCTTTCACAAACAGCTCTGAAAGAATATTGGAGATCTTATCGGACTCCAATAATTAAATGTATGAAGCTTCTTCGGACGACGAAGACGAAGATCACGTATCAGAATGTAGCCAAAGTAGCGGGACGGCACAAAATGGAAGCGACACAAATGTAAACTTGTACTCATAAATGAGACAGATAAAAAGGCGTCATTTTCTGAAGAGCTTAGGACTTGGCCTCATTCAAGACCATTTGCAGGAACGAAAAACCCGTGTGAATTTGCCTCGGCAAATGCGCAAAATAATCCCAGATTTCGCGGGGACATCCTCAGAAGAAGCTCCCCGGAAGGTTCCTGGAGCTCATGAGATATCAGGTGTGTCCTTCAAAAAAGGATAAGAAAACTAGCCACACTTGCAACGCTTACCAGATACACATATACCAGATACACATATACCAGATACACATATACCAGATACACATATACCAGATACACATATATGTCCTGGTTATTTCATCCCATACTGCGAAAATTGTAGCAGTTCCATGGGTGGCTGGGTATGAGGAAACTGAAGACTTATTACAAGTATAACTGAAGTTCTTGTGCGTATGATTTCTCTATTAGTAAACAAAGGTAACATAAACATAACATCACGCCTTGTTTCCCCGAAGGATTAGGCAGAGGTGTACCTATAGTACACCCACATTTCGCCAGTTATGTTTAAGTCCCATGTAATAGGGTCGAGCCTATTGCCATCTACCGAACACAAATCCAGACTCCGGGCTGCTACTGAGAAATTATTAGTAAATAAGATTTTATTTTGTGTAAGTTTTCTATACGAAAATTTAAATAATTTCTCAAGTTGTGTTTTTCAAAGTTGATTTTGCATGTGTTCTGAAAAAAGTTAATAAAAGTTGATTTTGTGAATATATTGGCATTTTTGTTATTTTACCCAGTAAACAATAACACTAAGTAATAAATAAATATTTAAAATAGGCTGTTATCGTTACATAACATTTTGCAAAATGCTGATAAACTTCGGGTCACCATGACCCGGTGTCATAGTCCGCGTAATTATTTTGACGTCATTGGCGCCGGGTTAAAAGTATAATCTCTCGCTACAATACGCCTTAAAATGACAATGACATTGACAGCGTAAAACTTAAAATCGAGTTGCATATGAATCTGCGATAGGTCTGTCAAAATAAAAATCGATAATTAAGGCGAAAGCGCCAGGCAGACCGGGAAATTCAAATTCTTACGTTTTTTACAATTTGCAATAGTCAGTATTAGGTTGTATGTTGATCAAAATATTCGCGACCGTAAAAAGTATGTATTTACAGAATTTAAAGTCATCAATATAACTCTATAAGACCAGGTAATTCTATTGAATGACTATTTCATGAAATCTTGACCATTAGGATCAATTATACAAACTTATGGAGTTGTATTACTGATTTTGATGATTATAATTCTGTAAATGCATATTTGTTACGGTCGCGAATGATACTCAACATACAACTTAATACTGACTTGCAAATTGCAAAAATGATAAGAAAGTTTGAATTTCGTGGGCTACCTGGAGCTTCCCCTCAAATATTCAAATATGACTCGTTGTAAAACAAACAATCAATCAATCAATCTGCCTAACCTTTTCCCAACTATGTCGGGGTCGGCTTCCAGTCAAACCGGATGCAGCTGAATACCAATATTTTACATGGAGCGACGGCCTATCTGACCTCCACAACCCAATTACTGGGTAACACAATACTCTTTGGTAAGACTGGTTGTCAGACTTCTGGGCTTCTGACTACCCGTAACGACTCTCAAAGATCTACGAATGACAGCTGGATCAACGGCTTAATTCTCGGTTATCCGGTACGCAAGCTGATTTAGTTCAGTAACAATGGAAATATAATTGTGTCTCATGACAGTTGAGCTCTTATACATAATGTAATTTCACAAGTAATCAGCACCTAAATAATAACAAGGAAAACACATAAGGACAATACAGGCTGAAAAAAAACTTGCTTTTAAAAACAAGATGTTCTTTTAAACATATTTCCGTGGAATCCATTTACAAAATGGTATGTTAATTTATTAAGATTATATGTCGATTCAATTGGTTTTCTATTTTTAGAAACAACATATTTATAAGGAAGATTTTATTTGGCTCCTGCAAACAGGCGCGACACGGGACGTGACACAAAGGCACCACTTGTCGCGCGACACGCGGTTCCTTTGTGTCGCGTCACGTGACGCGCCTGTTTGCAAGAGCCTTTATTTTGCTACTAAAATGTTGGTAAGTAGCCTAAGTAACTCCCTATAACATCAGCTATCGTCCAGTGAAACTCCCGTCAAAATCGATCCAGCCGTTTAAGAGATTAGCCGGAACAAACAGACAGACAAAAATTTTAAAAATTGTTTTTGAGTACCGTACTTATATACTTTCTTATGCATTACCAAAAAAACACAACTGCTTTACCTTTTACAAAATATTGCTTTTCCCAATGCAGGGACGTTAACTGTTGAGGAGTTCTCCTGGTACTTCATCATCAGCTCCACTTCACCATATGCATTGTGACGAGCTTATATTGCTAAGCAATCATTTTATAGTAATCGTATCGCAACCCGTGAAATACTTATTATTGAACAGTTCCGGTGACCATCTGTGGTCTTCATCATCAGTTCCACTTCACCAAATGGTGCTTTCCGACAGCAAATGCACGAGTTACTATAAAAAATACCCAAATCGCTATAGGTGCGCCTATAATATTTGAAGTGTTCCCTCCATTTCTCCAGGATCCCATCATCAGATCCTGACCTGATGACAATGGGACCACTTGGGAAGTATATGTACCCTTTCTAACAAAACAAAAAATCCAAATCGGTCCCGCCGTCTTCCAGTAATCGGGGAACACACATAAAAAAAAAGATTCCGATGAATTGAGAACCTCCTCCTTTTTTTGAAGTCGGTTAAAAAGGTGTTATTTTGAAATTAAAAACAGACAAGAAGTGTCTGTTTTCTATAGAAAACAAGGTGCTGGTAACATATTACAATGCTAGTTCTGTCATTCACTTGTCTAGACAGATAAAAAACATCTTAGTTTTTTTTTAAATTTCGTTACAGTTTAATATTTTCAAATTGCTACAAAAACGCGGCCAAGACCCGGGAATTCCAAATGTCGTGCCGTTTTTTGTTTAATAATAATTTTAATTTTTAAGACGGACTGTAATTTGTTTAGCCAAATATTCTGTGGCCGGATATACTATTCGGCCACAGAATTCGGTCAAATATTCCATCGAATCATGATTAATAGGTACAGTCTTGGCAAGGGGTATCGTGTTACCCAGTAACTGGGTTGTGGAGGTCAGAAAGGCAGTCGTTCCATATAAAATACTGGTAATAAGCTGCAGCCGGTTAGACTAGAAGCTGACCTCAATTTTTTTATTTATTTTTTTATTTATTTATATAATCGCTTACAATTACTATCATTACAGGTACAATCCAATGCAATAATAAAGCAAACCTAACAATAACAGCAACTTATTTTCTAAAATTTATTACATATAATGTTATCCTTGTGAATTCACTCCGTGTACAAGCAAAAATGTCTATCTCCTCTGCTACAAGGTTAGTTGGGAAAAGGCTAGACAGATTGATAGCCATAATTCCCGAAGAGGGATTATGATAATAGTGCATTTCCCAATTTATCAGCCTGACTTCGGTGCTTATTTAGCCATTAGTCACCGAATATCTACATATAGGTATACCCGAATCAGTTTTCAAATATAAATATGACGGAGAAGGTACATCTCTCTAGTTATCGTCAGCCATATTTTAACTACTGTGGGCGTGCTATGGGTAGTGTTGGTTATTGCGCAATAGAAAAACCGTTTGCAGTTCAAATCAAATTAATCACACTAGCTATTCACACACTGGTAGGTACACGACACAACTATACAGAACGCGCGACAGTTTCTAAACATGTTCACTGCTCGACAGCCACCGACAAAACTGCTTAACTCCGGTCGACGAGCGTTATGTTGTAGACTCTGTCGAGCGCCGCTTGGTGGCGCTGGCGTCCCGATTAGTCGAACGACGACTAACGTATTTCCGACAAATAGATAATTTAAAAATTATTTTAAGTTTAATAAGTAAACCTTTTATAGGATTTATTTATTTCGATCTCCAACAAAAGATATACACAATCAATGACACATATATGTATATAAGTAGGTGTACTCCTTAACTTATTGGGAGACATAATAATGATAGGATTATAAGATGGCTACGACATAAAATATTTTTTTAAAGAATGTAGTTTATTAAAAAATTGGACAAAAATTGACAATTGTTCTACCGAATAATAATATCATCCTGAGCGCACCGTGCGCAAACACAGATGCACTCTCTGTTATAGTTCAATGTGACGACAATACGACACGACCGGAGAGAGATCAAGCCAAGACCGGCTTACGTGCCTTCCGAGGTACGGCCGGGGGGGGGGGGGGGGGGGGGATCACACCACCAACTTCCAAACTCAGGGCTGCTAGTGCTGCTACTGAGTAATTCAACCCAATAACACTGCCCGATCTGGGAACCGAATAGTACCTAGCAGCGAGCCGCATACAGAAATTTCGACTCACTCTAATTTATGACCAAGTTGTTTTGCTCATCAAACAATTAGGTACTTAAATGTATATTTAACAGATTTTGGTGTAAAATCCTAGTTTTATAATTTACTAGCTGTGCCCGCGACTTAGTTCGCGAGAATTGGGCTACCAAATGCAAAAAGAATTTTTCAAATCCGACTTTTTATTCATAATTTCAAGGGTTTTTATTATTTTGCGCGGAACCCTAATTATTTTTCTCAAATAAAAGTAGCATAAGTTACGCGCCGTAACATCAGCTATCTGCCAGAGAAAGTCCCGTCAAAATCGGTTCAGCCGTTTCGGAGATTAGCCGGAACAAACAGACAGACAGATAGACAAAAATGTTAAAAATTGTTGTTTTGTTATAAGAACCGTTTATACTTTCCTATATGCATTTAGTAAAAAGTTGTTATTTTGACATTACAAACAGACAATTCAATTTTATTTATTTGTATGGATATAGATAGATAATCTTAGTTGCAAAGCAATAATAATAAGACACAAACTAAGTAGTTTTTTTCATCATTTGAATTATTTTGCAAATTAGTACAAAAAGAATGCATAACTCGAGTTGATATTGCAAATAAAAGTAAAAAAAAACGGCAATAAATAACATAGCGCCGTCTCTTTCTAATGTAAGGTCGCGGATCCAAAAATTAAGCGCTAATTAAGTTTTTATTTATAGACCAGCTGTTGTCCGCGTCGATGTTAATACTGGTTTGAATCGGATTTTGTTCACAATTTCATGGGTTTTAATTTTTTTGCGCGGAACCCTAATTATTTTTCTAAAATAAAAGTAGCCCGCCCAAGTTACTCCTTATAACATCAGCTATCTGCTAGTGAAAGTCGTGTCAAAATTGGTCCCGATATTTCGGAGATTAGCCGGAACAAACAGACAGACAGATACACAGACAAAAATTTATAAGTACCGTATATACTTTCTTAATGCATTTAGTAAAAAGCTGTTATTTTGACATTACAAACAGACACTTCAATTTTATACAATGGTATAGAATAGATGTATCACGAGAAAAAATCAGCTGTTCCCTACATTAATGTTCGCATAACTCGTTAAAATGTAGGGAACATCAGATTTTTTTTTTTGCGATTTCAGCTTTAGTCCCATAGTAAAAGTTGTTCATAATGCGTTATTTAAATTACACCTTGTATATGTTACGCTATTACCCCGCAGGTCTTCCCCGCGAACTACTGTTCGTCCACCCATCTGGCTATTGGTCTGCCAACGCTTCTTCTACCGATTCTCAGCCTAGGCTGTTTGTCCACCGCACCAAGAACCGTCAACGAGAACGAGATGACGGCGCCGAAGTAGCGACAGTACATTTACTATGGCCGCGTGTCTACCGCACAACGTCAACCGAGCCTCGGGATCCAGCCCCCGAATTTTGCAAGTAAATCGATGCGACCGTATCGTCGCGCCGGCGCGGTCCGTGGGCGGCTTTTGTTTTGTCTATTATATCAATGGTCTAGAAGACAAGTGATCATTTTTCAGGAGAGCGATTGAAAGAAAGTTGAACGTTTAACACGTTATTACACGGAAATGTGTTTATAATATTTAACCATTACTTTAGAGTACATAAGGGGGAAGCTCTAAGGTAGCCCGTGAAGTTCAAATTTTTTTACGATTTTGCAATTTGCAGCTCAGTGTCTTTTTTTTTTTTTTTTTTTTTTTTTTTTTGTGGATGGGAAATCATCAAATGACTTCTCCCGCTCTGGGCGGAGCGGGAGGGCGTGTCAGACTTTTACTGACTAAAACCCACCCGTGTTCCTTCTGTTGCCTGTGCCGGGGCCACGGTAACTCTTTCGAACATCCCGCAACCCTAGCTGGCATCGGCCCTAGCGGACCCCGTCAATAGTGCTGACATCTCTTTGAGGCGCGCGTGGAACACGACGCGCCGTCGACTCGGGCCTGGTCCTTACCGGACGGCGAGCTACCCATTGCTCGCCGTCCGCAAGCCCGCGCCTACGGTGGCCGGGAATCGGCTGCCGATTCCCGACGCCCAGGGCGTCTCCTGCGGCGACTAGGGGCGTGAGGGTGCAAAGCTTGCCTCTCCCTCACGCGTCCCGCCTCCTCCTTCACGAGCATTACTGCTTCGCAGAAGGCAGCTCAGTGTCTGGGTGTATGTTAATTAAAGTGTGGCGGCATATCTACATCGCCACAATGGAACGCGTCACACTGACGTCACGCAAAATCCTGCATCGCGCAATCAGAGTTTACCGCGCGACTAGCATATATACAACATCCCGACATCAACCGTCGGGCAGTAGCCCACCAGACACAACACCCGTCTGGTCGGAGGATCCTCCCTTTTCATAGATGATGAGTAAACTTTACACCCTGTTCCTCATGCCTCTATAAAAGTATCATTCACGACCGTAACAAATATGTTTTTACATAATTATAATCATTAGAATCAGTAATACAACTCCTTATGTTAGTATAATCCTCAAATGTCAAGAATTCATGAAATAATTGATGACTTTAATGATTATAATTCTGTAAATAGATTTTTGTTACGGTCGCGAATCATATTTTAATCAACATACAACCCAATGCTGACTTGCAAATTGCAAAAAAACGTAAGAAAATTTTAATTTCGCGGACAACCCTGGCACTTTGTCTTAACCGTGTTGTTTTTCGAAATCTGCACTTATAAACATGTATGATGGAAAAATCATATGTATCCAAAACGCTTTGCAACGCCTGCGCCTTCGAAAGTACAAAAGCAGAAGTTGTCGCCGGTCCAACCTAGGCATCCTCCTAGTTTGTTTTTTTTTTCTACGAAAACGCGCTTACACAACAGCCGCCGAGTTCGGTCGCAGTGGATAAACGATCGCCGGCAACGGGACGTCACGTTTAATTCAAATAATCTCGATTCTCGTTGACGTGCCCCGTTCACGGTGCGGTGGACAAACAGCGTAATTTGAATAAATAACTTTTGGTTTTGTGCAAGAGACTTCTATTTGCCATCTGCCAACATTATGAAAGAAAATGACCGTTCGAAAAGGAATGTATTTGAAAATGACAACCTTTTCGTTCAGTGTACATGAAATACATGTTGTTAAAATAGGCGCACTCGCACAAGGCATACTTTTTGTAGGTCCTACAATTGGCAAGCATAGTGTGGCGCAGCCTGGGTGAAGCCTATGTCCGTTCGGTCCTTCTCTGTCCCGCCGCTCTGAACCACTCTGTCCCGCTCCCTCCGCACGCTCATTTATCATAACCCTTTACACCCGCTCTGAAACGATCGTGAGTTTCAGTTTTTGACTTTAAAAAAATTCTGGCGCCAAACCGTTTACTTTTTACGGAACGCAACCGGCACCGATCGGTCGTGAGGGTGTTGCTCGCAACGCTAAAACGCGGGGCCTTTTTAGCTCTTTTGGCTGTATAGAAATCTACAAAAACATGGTTTTCGAAAAAAAACCGGCGGGTGAAAAGGGAAATTAACACAATTTTTGGAATCATTTTAAAGAAAAAAAAAAAAGAATTTTATTTGGACACAGTTCGTGAAACACAAAATACAAAATTAACAAAATAAAAAAGTGAAAGTATTGTTACAACAATAAAAAAGAAAAGCGATCTTTTGAAATAAAATAAAACGTGAATTATTTCGATTTTTAAATTATCTATCCATTAGTGTAATCCTCAAACAAATAGAACGTCACATTTAGCAAAAGAAACCATTTTTTTTACAAGGAGATTTTAAATGTACTAATAACAGTTAAAAACAAATTAGAACGTGCAAAGTGATGACAAGATATCGAACATTAATAATAAGCTCTTAGATGTAGTTTATTTCTCTTTATTAATGAGTTAATATAGCCTCTGAATGACGCACTATCGTAAGGTTTTGCTCGGGGTAGCGCCCTAACACATCCGCCTTCAAATCTGTAGAAGTATTGACCTCGGGCAATAGTGTGTGTAGTAGGCACAGAACGTCACGTTTTTAATTGTCGTGACGCACTATGTAATACTTTAAATTATGCTTCTCGTTGCCAAGTCATTATCTTTTGAAGGCCTCAACTATTTCAATATTGGTGTTGTAGAATTAACTTTGTGAACTCATTGAGATACCGTTTATAGATATTAACGGCAGTCTCTACGCCTTCTTAGAATATCGTTTCTTTTTTTGCCTATATTGTGTCCCACTGCTGAGCAAAGGGCTCCACTTTTTCTGTCTGGCCATGTTGGCGCTGCAAACGTTATCAGATCATCACGCCGTCTTTGCCGTAGTCTGCCTCGACGGCATTGTCCTCCCACAGGCGTTCAGTGAGTGACGATCTTTGCCCATCTCTTCGGGTGCATTCGTGCGATGTGTCCGGATAGTGACGATCTTTGTCCATCTCTTCGGGTGCATTCGTGCGATGTGTCCGGATAGTGACGATCTTTGTCCATCTCTTCGGGTGCATTCGTGCGATGTGTCCGGATAGTGACGATCTTTGTCCATCTCTTCGGGTGCATTCGTGCATGTGTCCGGATAGTGACGATCTTTGTCCATCTCTTCGGGTGCATTCGTGCGATGTGGCCGAATAGTGACGATCTTTGTCCATCTGTTCGGGTGCATTCGTGCGATGTGTCCGGATAGTGACGATCTTTGCCCATCTCTTTGGGTACATTCGTGCGATGTGTCCGGATATTCGGTATGGCCAAAGAAAATTATGCGCCATAATAAAACCATAGATAGTGTAGCATACTAAACAAACTAATATATCTTTTTGTCTATGATACAATTCCACCCAATCTAATTAGACTAAAGCTCTGGCTAAACTGAAGTTAACCCCGCGCGGGATACGGGACGATAATGTGCGCCTTTATAATTTCTATCGTGATGATTATCCTGGAGGCACCTCCAGGATAATCATCACGATAGAAATTATAAAGGTCTAGCTCCGTCTCTTTCCTACACTCAAGTAAGATTACAATAATACTGCTTTAAGAGGTGGTGGTCTAGCTCCTTATACTTCTTCGTAATCATTAAAACAACAGACGCGCGCCATCGCGTCAAAAATCCCGCGCGAGAATCGCCTGAGATACGCCAGAGCTTTAGGAATCGTAAACCCATCATATGAAGCCCGGAAGTCTGACAACCAGTCTTACCAAGGAGACTCGTGTTACCCAGTAACTGGTTGCGGAGGTCAGTTGGCAGTCGCTCCATGTAAAATACTGGTATTCAGCTGCATCCTTTAGAATAGAAGACGGCCCCAACATAATTGGTGTAGTGGTATGTAACCCACACATGCACACAAACTTGTGAGCTCAAGTATCTATGACGTCACACGTCTACACGTTTACGTCGAAGTTCGAATACAGCAATCGACGAGGACACACCAGTCGGTTACTAAAAGTTTATTTCAGACTAACTTGCAATACAATTTGTTCACCTCCTTCTACTAATGTATCCCAATATTTCCAAACGATACGAAAAAAATGTATGGGCAGTGTCGGTAACATGATTAAAACAAGTGTATCGTGGTAAGAGGCGACCTTGTCGCATGATAGTACATGCAAAAAGGAAGGGATTACGAACCTTTTGATCAAAATTATGATCAGTCGTTTTTATTTTAAATATATGGGCAGACTATAAATATTGAAAAGGTATATTTTGTCGATTTTCCCGGGCACATTTATGTATAATTTATTTTTGTAACCTAGTACTTCTATTACTAATATAATAAAGCTGAAGAATTTGTTTGGTTGAACGCGCTAATCTCAGGATCTACTGGTTCGATTTGAAAAATTATTTCAATGTTAGATAGCCCATTCAATGAGGAAGGTTATAGGCTATATATAACATCACGCTACGACTAATAGGAGCGGAGCAGTAACCAAAGATGCGGTTGAATCCGCGGGGTACAGCTTGTACTTACTAAAATAAAACGAATAAATAGTATTGTTTTTATATCAATATTTAAAAATGTGTACATTTGAAAATAAACAGAATAATAATAAAAAAATATTTATTTTTCTCTGTATTTGTTCTAAGTACCTATAAGTGCATTTAAAATAAACTAACCTGCTTGAGGTTCAATGATTGGCTGTCGTCGCCGTCTTGTTTTGGGCTGATCCATTCTCATACTTCTTCACTCATTACAAATAATACAAACTAACAAAACACTAAAACAAAACAACAGCAATAAAAAACGCGAGAAAACTTTCCAAGTAGAAAGTAGGTACACAAGTTGAGCAGGCAGGTAGTCTATCCCGGGCGCATTCCAAATTCGGAATGACGGAAGGACACTATTTATTACAAAATGGCGGTCACAGGTGATGTGCCCCTGGCGGCAAACTCGACGCCAAGTAAGAAGGCATAACTCAAAATATCTTATTTACTAGTAAGGATGTTAAAATTTAGTTTATTTTTTGTTAGTTGCTTACTTTCATGAATATAAAGAAATTAAATTGAATAAAACCTAATATAACATATTCTTGTACTGAAATATAAATTAAAAACCTCAATTATCTCGAAAAAGAAATGTTCGTCTTCATTTTTTTTTTTAAGTCCGTAAACAATAGGATATTATAACTTCCATGTCTAATGTGTATTCTAGAAATTGAAAAAAAAAAACTATTAAATTAATCCCTAAAATTTAATTATTTTTGACTTACTCGGTGTTATTATGAAACTCGACAGACGCAATGTTAGCGACAGTTTTGTATGACGAACGATAAATATCGTAAAGTATTTGGACTTTTTGGTAAAGGGCGGTTGATTGACATGTATTGCAGGTTTATCTGAAACAAACTTTAGCCGTTATTCATGTCATACGTATCATTTTAGTCTTCCTAATTTTAGTTATCTATACAAATAAATAAAAAATGTGTTTGTATGTAATGTCTAAATAACAACTTTCTACTAAATGCATAGGAAAGTGTAAACGGTTCTTATAGCAAAAAAAAATTTTTTAACATATTTCTGTCTGTCTGTCTGTTTGTTCCGGCTAATCTCCGAAACGTCTGGGCCGATTTTGACGGGACTTTCGCTGGCAGATAGCTGATGTTACGGCGGGTAACTTAGGCTACTTTTATTTTAGGAAAATAATTAGGGTTCCGCGCAAAAAAATTAAAACCCATGAAATTATGATTTGAGAAATTCTTTTTGCATTTGGTAGCCCCATTCTCGAGGATAGTTATAGACTATTTAACATCACGCTATGACCCTTAGGAGCCGAGCAAAAAGATAAAAGTCAGAAAGAACACTAAGCGAAAATGAATAGCGCGGGCGCGGGCGGGCGATTCAACGAGACGGTTGGCGACGGGTCGGGGGACGAGGGAGTTTTATTAAAATGTGCCTGTTATTTTAGTATATTGTGTAACTTACGACATCCACGCGAACGAAGTCGCGGGGCACAGCTAGTTGTTTATAAACCGTGCTTAATTAGTAACTTTATTATTAAATTCATTGTGTAACACTAAATGAACATTTAATTTCATCACACTATAGAACCTATACCACGTCCTAACAAAAGTTCAATATTTGGAAAAGGCAGACAGATGGATAGTTGCAGTACCATGATAAGCAAGACCTGCCCTAAACACACTCTATTATCCACCCATACATAAATAACTCTTTAATATACCTATATTAGACGTCACTTTTCGACAAACATTCATTCTATCAATTTAATTCTTTATTTAAACGAGTATGCTAATGTTGCCATGTCAAAAAACGTGCATAATTAGGGTTTGTAGCGTGGAAGCGTACTGATATTTTCGAATTGTTTTTTTTTTACATTCAAAGTGACATTTTCGTCTATTCGAATTTGAATATTTTGCTGTGATTAAAAAAAAAATCGGGTTCAAACCCGATATTTTTTTACCGGGTACGGAACCCTAAAAAAGAACTAAGCACAAACTTCAAGGCAAGGGTCCAAATGGAACCCTATTGCTGTCACTCACGTGTCCGTCTGTCCGTCGCTACAGTCTTAGCCATACAAATTATCAAATAATATTTTTAAATGTTTTTAAGGGGCCAGCTAAAGGGGGGCGCGAAGAAAAATGTTGACCTACCCCATCAAGTGAGGTATCGTTGTTTAGAGCTCGTTGAGTATATAAATACTCTGTTCTTTTATTTTAAAAATATTGGAAAACAAAGGAAAGAGAAGCCACCAAAGTCAGGTTTTTTTTACAAAGTTTCTTCCCGAAGAATTTTGTAACTTCCCACTGACCTATGAACTTGAAATTTGGTGATAATATTTTTTTATTACGTATACAACGTGTCACGTTAAATGCGCAAAACCTCTTAAGGGGTCATTGTCCTCATTATTATGAACAACTTTTACTATGTGACCAAACCTGAAATCGCGAAAAAAAACCTGCTGTTCCTAACGTTACACGTTGTATTTTACTAACAAATAAAAATATTTATAAATCAGATTTTTCTTTGTAATTCCCTCATTTTTCCTATTACAAACAACTTGATTTTACGGTCAAATGCCTGTTTATGGATAATTCTGCCATTCGGACGGCGTATACATATTCTACATTTGATACGGAACCCTTAATGTACGAAGTCCGACACGCACTTGGCCGGTTTTTTTGGATATAGATTTACTTCCGTGTAGGTAGGTTAATGTATATACTTCGTTAGAGTAGGACTGTTTTTAATTTTTAAACGACGTAGTTTCATTAGTAGATTTTCTTTAATATCGGCTTTTTTTAGGATTAAACATTATTTCGAATAAAAAAACTACGCTCTAAACGACACCGTTCCAAGAAACACAGACGTGGTAAGATCAATTATTAATCTGCCTAGCCTTTTCCCAACTATATTGGGGTCGGCTTCCAGTCTAACCGGATGCAGCTGATACCAGTATTTTACATGGAGCGACTGCCTATCTGACCTCCACAACCCAGTTACGGGGTAACACGATACCCCTTGGTAAGACTGGTTGCCAGACTTTCGGGCTTCTGACGACCCGTAATCACTGTCATAGACTTGAACATTATTTCGAATAAAAACAACCGGACTTTAAATGAAAAACTTTTCCAAGAAAAGCAGACTTGTAAGATTCTATTATAATATTAAAAACTTCATAAAATAATACATAGTGACACCCACACATTAAGAATATCAACACAAAAATAAGTCAACAAAACCTATTGTTAGCTTAATTAATTATTAATTTTATTCAAATCAAATTCGAAGGCAAGTCATACAACGTTAATTTTCGAATCGCGCTATTGTAAGGCGGGCCATAAACGATGAATTATATTGCACAATATCACGAATTGCGCAATGTTTTTGAAGATTGCGCAATGATTGAACAAAAGTTTGAGCGAGTTTAATTTTTATTGCACCGTTTAGGATGAATATTGCGCAGGTCTTGCACACGCGAAAGCATTGTAGCTGGTCGTCAATGTTATTGCCTGCAAATAAAGTCTCGTTTGAGTGCAAGCGCTGCTTCGATTACATTGCGCAATGTAAAGATTGCGCAAACTTATCGCAGGTGTATGGGCCGCCTAAGACGTCGTGTCGAATAACATTTAAAATAGGAACCAGTTTTATTTATTTTCGTCTGAACCGGATTTCGAAATACATTTTTGAAAACCGAATGGTATATAATTAACATACGTCGGGGCTTTTTGTAAAAGTTCTTTTTTATTTTTGGAAAAACACGTGACGTGGTTTGATTTATAAATGGAATTTGTTGTGTAATAACAAGTAATAAATTTTTAAATATGTTCCGGGTTTTTATAAGCTGCTAAATTAGCATCAGCATAAATATACGATACATATAACGAAAAAGCAATGTTTAAAATTTTTGTCTGTCTGCCTGTTTGTTGCGGCTAATCTCCGAAACGGCTACACTGATTTTGACGGGGCTTTCACTGGCAGATAGCTGATGTTATAAGGAGTAACTATGGTACTTTTATATTAGAAAAATCATTTAAATTTAAACTGACTGGTATTTAAATTGTGAACAAAAAGCGATTCAAATAGGGAAGTATTGACATCCACGCGGGCGAAGCCGCGGGCAACAGCTAGTCGCAAATAAAACGATCAACTGTCCCATACAAAACTTTAATACCTTTTTGACCCAAATGTTTGGGACGGCTGATCATTTTGTCGCGATTGTTGATTGATGTTCGTCCCATAGAGAAAGTTGTTCAGTTTGATGGTCTGTCTGTACCACACCCTTAAATATGACCACGCCTTTCTGATACACCCTGTATATTGCAGCGTAACTCTGCATGTCAAAACTTTTTGGTTCTTTATTGTCAACCTTTTTTCCGTTTGTCATTGAGTCTGGTCGATTTTTTTACTTCGTGATTCGAATTACTCTTTTTCTGACAGATGGGTCCTCATTTTTTTCAGGACGGTTCGTCAGTTGCAAAAAGTTGAGCTGTTGATACTGACCCAGTTTATTGGAATTTTTTTTTATAATAATAATAATAATAAGAAGGCCTATGACTCGGTGCCACATACATGGCTCATGAGGGTGCTAGAGTTGTATAAAGTAGATGCAACTCTGCGCACCTTCCTGATGTCGTGTATGGGGCAATGGAGGACGGTCCTTCGCTATCCAGGATGTCGAAATATCCAGAGGAATAGCGAGCCGATTAGGATCGAGCGAGGCATATTTCAGGGTGATAGTTTGAGTCCGCTTTGGTTCTGCTTAGCCTTGAATCCCCTAAGCACACTGCTGGAGGATTCAGATCTAGGCTATCGGCTGAGGAGAGGTGGTCAGGTTATATCTGACCTCCTCTACATGGATGACCTAAAACTCTTTGCCCCCAACAATTTGCAACTGATGGAGCTACTGAAAGTAACTGAAACTTTCAGTAGTGCCATCAGGATGGAATTTGGTGTGGACAAATGTGCGGTCATGAATGTAAAGCGAGGGGAGATTGTGGAATCCGAGGGAACCCAACTCTCAGATTCCATAAACCTTAGAGCCCTCTCCGCAACCGAAACCTATAAGTATTTGGGTATGTCGGAAGCGTTGGGCATTATGCTGCTGACATGAAGCAATCGTTGAAGGAGCGCTTCTTTGGCCGCCTGAAGAAAGTATTTAATAGTCTTCTATCAGGCGGAAACAAGGTACGCGCCTTCAACGGTTGGGTCATGCCGGTTTTGATGTACTCTTTCGGCATACTCAAATGGACTCAGACCGAACTAGACGCCCTGGATAGGAGAGTCCGTACGCTACTGACTGCATATCGAATGCATCACCCGCGATCATCGGTAATGAGACTGTATACCCCGCGAAAGTGTGGAGGTCGAGGCTTTTTAAATGTCAAGACCCTCTACAATCGCGAGATATGCAGTCTCAGGGAATATTTCCTTGAAGCCGACGTGGGGATGCATCGAGATGTGGTCGCAGTGGACAAGGGCCTCACCCCGCTCTCCTTGGCTAAAGAGAACTGGCGCAAGCCTGTAGTGCTTGACACTAACGATCGCCTGGAGGTATGGCAGAGTAAGGAGCTTCACGGACGCTTTTTCCGGGCCCCACATGAACCCGATGTAGATTTCCTAGCGTCCGTAGCCTGGCTGCGTTTTGGTGACCTCTTTGGGGAAACCGAAGGTTTTGTCTGTGCAATTATGGACGAAGTTATCATGACGAACAATTACCGGAGATTTATTGTGAAGGACGGCACGGTTGACATCTGTCGGGCATGCCACCGTCCGGGAGAATCAATCCGACACATCATCTCCGGGTGTTCTCGTCTAGCTAACGAAGAGTACTTGCATAGACACAACCTTGTAGCCAAGATTATCCATCAGCTACTTGCTCTGAAATACAGTCTCGTGGAATCGGAAGTGCCGTACTACAGGTATGTGCCCGACCCAGTTCTCGAAAATGGACATATCACATTGTACTGGGATCGATCCATCATCACTGACAGGACTATTGTTGCCAATAAGCCTGATATAGTGGTGGTGGATCGAATAGAGCGGCGCGCAATGATTATTGACGTAACTGTCCCGCATGACGGGAACCTCGTGAAAGCCGAGAAAGATAAACAAATCAAGTATCTTGACTTGGCCCGCGAGGTTGTCGACATGTGGGATGTGGACTCAGCGATCATTGTGCCGATAGTTGTATCAGCCAATGGCTTAATTGCCAAGAGCCTCGACCAACACCTAAGGAGGCTCTCGTTGGGCAGCTGGATTAAGGGCTTGATTCAGAAAGCGGTACTTCTGGACACGGCTCGCATTGTTAGGAGGTTCCTCTCTCTAGAGCCCTGACCGCCGGTAGCTTCGACCCTGTTCCCCATACCGGTGGGCTACTATTTTTTATATTTTTAAATGTTTTTTTTATAATCTTTATATTCTAATATTTAAAAATATAATTTATATGTATTTATTTTAATAAAGGAAATAATAATAACTTTATTAGAAACTCAAATTACAATTTACAAAAATAACAGTGAAACCACACTAGGCAGAGCCTGAATCGTAGCTATCAAACAAAAACGATTACTCTAATAATAGTAAAATAAATTAAATCTGTATATCATTCTCATGAAGTTCAAGTACGAGTGAGTTGTATGTATATGAGTGTGAATTGTGTTAATAAGTGTTTGAGAGAGTATTATGTGTGATGTGTGTTATGTGTGTCGTGTGTGATAAAATTTAATGAAAGTGTTTAGCTTAGTCTTTAGACAACCGTACGTAGCAATTGTTCCATCTGATAGTAGTTCATGCCAGTGATCAATTTCCTAACTTTAACTTTGGCTTCACGAGTTGTATTATGCTGGAGCTGATATTTATTTGCAATTTTATTGTACAAGTATGGAAACATAAACTTCTGTGATCTTCTAGCAAATGAAGTTTTACATTTAGCGCTAGCGATTTTAAAGACTCTACGCTTCAGCATGTCATTGTAATTTGGCGAATTTATGACTAGCTTATGAGTGGAGATAATTGCATGCATTGCATAGAGCCCTCGCACGCTAAGTAGATCAGCCTCTTTGTAAAGATCCTCTGTTGGAAATCTAATAGGCTTCTTTAACATTACTTTTAAAACTGATCTCTGCGCTCTTTCCAACAACATAAGGTGTGATGTCGATGTGGCACCCCATACGCTTATACAGTATGATAAGATAGATTGACACAAAGAGATATATATAGCTTTAATAAGTTTCATGCAAACAACATCTCTAAGTTCCCTAATAATGTAGATTAACTTTCTGGTTTTGGCTGAGAGTGCAGTGATATGCTCCTTGTATGTGAGTTTTTCGTCAATAATTACTCCAAGATATTTAATGGATCGTGTTCTTTGTAAATTACAGCATTGACATTTGGTGTTGGAGTACTGCCTTTGGTCGCATGTATGTATTTGAATGTTTAGTAGAGAAGAATGAGAGGAAGCTGCAGTTTTGTGGAAACATAGAAACTTGGTTTTGTTGTCATTCAATGTTAGTAGGTTATTGCTTAGCCATTTTGCGATTGTATTGATGCCTTGTTCAGCATTTCTAAAACAGTCTTTCCAGTTACTATCATGAAATATAACAGCAGTGTCATCTGCATAGCAAACTATTTTAGCATTTATCAGAGGTAAATTAGCCAGGCTGTTAATATGTATATATTAGGAACAGCGTTGGTCCCAAAACGCTGCCCTGAGGCACTCCAAAAGATATTTCTTGTTTGGTACTGAGCCAGGAGTTCAGCTTAACGCATTGCTTCCTTTCAGTTAAGTAACTTTTGAACCATTCAAGTGCAATACCTCGTATTCCGATGTTTTCCAGTCTTCTCAGCAATATTGGAATAGCCACGGTGTCGAAGGCTTTTGCTAAGTCTAAAAAGACTCCTACGCATGCGAAGCCATTGTCTAGATGGTCAATAATTTCATTTTTTAATAGATTAACTGCGTCTTCTGTAGATTTATGTTTACGAAAACCAAATTGAGTATCCGATAAAATATGATTTAATTCTAGGTATTTGACAAGACGGTTATTTACTACTTTTTCCAATATTTTTGAGAAAACTGGAAGCAGCGATATTGGTCTATAATTATCACGTACGTTTGTTTCACCCCCTTTGTGAATTGGCACTATAACGGCAGTTTTCCAGTCTGGAGGCACAACTCCCGTGGCTAAACTTTGATTAATTATTATTGTTAGAGGTTCAACTAGACTGTGTTTAGCCATTTTTATCATTATGTTATTAATACCATCTAATCCCGGAGCACTATCAGTTTTTAGGTTCATGATTATATTTTCTATTTCTCGGGTGTCCGTGGGCTCAAAAAAGAAAGAGTTTATTGGAGTTGAATCATTATCAAGCTCTTGTGCCAATTCAGACTGGGTTGTATTAAGACCCTTCAGAATGTTAGTAGCGTAGCTTTGACCAACTGATGCAAAGAACTCATTACAAAGATTAACTGCGTTTTGTGGACATGTGTGAACATTAATCAAATCAGAAGCGTTTGAGTTCGCAATTTTTTTCCTATGAGAGATTTTATTGATGGTCTCCCAGTTTTTTCGGCTGATTTTTGAATTTTTCTAGTAAATCAGAATCGTAGCTATTTTTTATTTTACGCAGCAAAGTGATGAAGAAATTTCTATATCTAGTGTATATAAGAGTTTTCACATGGTTCTTTGGTACATTTCTAGCTTCAAGATGAAGTTTGTCTCTCACTCGGGAACACCTCAGTAACCCTTGTGTCATCCAAGGCTTGAGAATAATTTTCGAGCGACTAATTATAATTGTTTTAGAATTTGCATCAATAATAGATTTCATTATGTTTAGGAAAGTATCCGCTTGCTCGACGACACTCTGAATGTTACACAATCCAGACCAATCAACATTACTCAGCTCTTCTACTATTGAGTCATAGTTAGGGGCTATCTTGTATTTTGGGGGTGTTAAGTGTCCCGGTGCAACAATTGATAATCCAGATATAACTAAGTCATGATCTGTAACAGATGACGGGCAAACAATTGTTTCTATGTCTACTTTACCCTTAAAAAACACATGATCAAGGCAAGAGTTAATTCTGGTAGGTTTATTTATAGCCGGTCGCAATCCCAATTCAGCCATAGTACATAGGTACGACGCTGAGTCAGCTGCATCTGGATTAGTTATGTTAATATTGATGTCGCCAGTGAATACCGTACATGGTCCAATATTTATGGTTTGCATGACGTCATGCAACGAGTTGATGAAGCTATCAATATTTTTGAAGGAAGGAGACCTATATACACCTAATACAGTTATGATATTTGGGATATTTATCAGAATGCATTCCGCATCGTCGATCTTAGGCTCAGAAATTTTCGGTGACCAAGTATCTTTCACGTACACAACAACACCACCAGCTTTATTAATATATTTTGTAGTATGATGTGCTCTATAACCTTCGATCTGATATATTAACGAACTCTCGTTTAGCCAGCATTCCGTCAACACAATTACGTCAGGATCAATATTTATTCTCTTAACCACGGTCATGAAGTTATGGAAATTACGACTAAGACTTCGAATGTTAAATGTTGATTTTATAATTGTGTTTATGAATAATGTTGTACGCATCCTCTGCAATGTCTACGTGGTGGCATTTTATTGCACAATCGTTATCTATGTATTCCATAATGTCAAGTGTCGTCATAGTTTATAGTTATCTTATGTATTAATTTTAAATATAAAATACAGTGTACGAAAAATGCCTTTTTTATATGCAACAAAAGAACCATGCAAGCGAACAACTGCGAGGAATAATTATGTCTTTTAACAATACTAGTAATAAAATGATTACTGAGTGTGGAATAAATAAGAAGTATGTGTTGGTTTTGTTTTAATGACGTTAAGTAGGTTTGATTGTAGACTCTTGTAATTTTGTGTGTAATGAATGTAGGTGATGTGTGTATTTTTGACTGTGAGTATGTATTTGGGACTTGCAACGCTAATGAATAACGACAGAGTTCAAACAAAAATAGCAAGCAGAAATAGGTAAGCAAACAATTGGACATAAAACAAATCAGTAAGTTAATTGAGCAAATCAGCAAATTAACTAAGCGGTTCACATGAGGGTAATGTTGCCGGGGAGATTCCGACATGTTTGTCCAGATCTTCAAAGGATTGAATACGTATAGCTGGGTATCTGTTATTGTCATTGTCTTCGAACTTTTTAATGTATATGAGCCCATTTCGCAGCCAGCAAAATCGAAAGCCATTGCGTAGGGTTCTGGCGCGGGCCTCACGAAATAACAATCTCTTCTCTTTGGTGACACGTTCGTTTATGTATATCTTAGATTTGGTGCCATGAACCATGTCTTCCGACGTCAAATTTCTCCTGGATTTAGCTGCTGAAAGAATTTCATCCCTTTTAATTTTCCGGGTTAGTTTAACTATGATGGGGCGATGTTGGCTAGGCTTTTCCTTCAAGTTGTGCTTAGGACCTGCTCGCAATATGTTGTCGATGTCAGATTCTTGCAAGTTTACATTAATTTTCTGCGAAACAGTGAGCAATAGATGCGTGAGGTTTTCATTACGTTCCTCTGGCATTCCACATATCTCGATCTCATTTCTTAAAGAATTTGTCTCCAGAGCGCTGACTGCAGACTGTAATTGAGATACCGATAACTTTAAGTCAATTATTTCTTTGTTCTTCTCTTCAATTACCGCTTTAAAGTCAATAAAATGTTGTAATATTGATGGAGAGAGACTAGCAAGGTGTTCTTTTAATTCCAGTACATCCTGTCTTAACATACATATATCATTGTTGGTTTGTTTTAATTCTTTAACCTCCTCACGCAGCTCTCGAATCTCAGTAACTAATTCAAGAAGCGTAATGTCAGACGTCAGAATTTACGTGTAATTTGTGAATTCGCTTTTTCTAAGTTGTTTAATATAAGCAAAGTTGCTTTCGACGTCGCTCTTGTTAGTTACCTTCGGTTTGTATTCCTGTTATGTTTCTGCCGTAGTATGTTTGTGGTTTTTTTACCTTCTGTGCTAATATCCGCTATTTATTGTCACAGGAACGATTTTTTCAAGTACGATTTCAATACTCCATAGTTTGGGTCAGGAGGTTCATCTTTATTTTCCTGGTACGTATCTTTTAACCGTTTTGCTCAATCGGAAGTTCAGTCTGATCACTCTGGTCTAACCCTAATTCATTTTGTCTTAGGATTAAACAGTTTAGAACAGGCCGCCTTTCGGCCTCCAGGTTCTGGCCCAAAATAACGCTGGACATCGTTGGTCAACGCCGAGTATTTGACCGCATCTTGATTGCGAAAGGTCACGCAACCAACGCCAACTCCTGAGCAGAGAGCCAGTTCCTGCAGCCTACGACACCTCGCCGGACGTAATTACGTTATGTCAACGATTTTATACGATGTTTTTACGTACTAGTTAAGTAATGTAGTTAGTAACTCTCTGCTAATTTTTAATTCGTTCACTATTTAATTTTAAATTTTCAAATCTGTAAAATGCCAGATACCTTGGTTCTCTGATCTTTTTTCCATTACGGTTTATTTTGGGAGCGTTACCTAATAGCGATTGCAATCGACGTTTATTTTTCTTTCGTTATTCGCGTACTTCACCCTATCGGACCAAAGTTCTCTGCTATTTATCTTTTTCTTTACATAAATCAACCTGCAACCCTTTTTATACCATAAATATTATTTTTTTTTTTACTTTTTAATGTTTTTTTCTACTTTTTTTTTATTATAACAAAATTAAACGTGGTTTCGGCGAAAAAGTGCATTTCCTTTTTTATTTTTTTCGCTACAATATGTATAGCTGCTACCAGCCACCCTGTGAAGATCATTGATCCATCTACACTCTGTTGGTTTCAGGTAGTTAACTAAAGGTAAACAAAAAAACCACGTGACGTGGTTAACCGACTAAACGACCAGTCACTTCAGTTGTCATGCTACGTCACAGTTGTACTCTTCAATTTAGCAACGTTATAATTCGTTATACCTATCTTTTTCGGCTCTGTACTTACAATACAGATTATGTGCGGGACAGTGACAGACAAACAGTTATATGTATAGTATAGTTATAGTGTTCACAATAGTAAGTTAAGATGTCTTGTAAATAGTACTTCATGTTTCTTTATATTTTGTATTTTTGTTAAATAGATCTTAGTTTATAGAATGTAAAAATACATGCTTTACCATAGTTTTACAGATAATAGAGAGAGAAAAACGCACATAATGTCACGCGGCTCTCATTAAGGTAAAGTTTCGTCGTATTTAAGCTAACTGTGCCGAAATCGACTCTATTCTGATTGGCTAAATATTCCCGTGCTCTGATTGGCTGACCAATCAGACTGCCCACATTTCATTAGCCATTTTTGTATAAATATCTGGAGGGATTTCGGTATCGGCACTCATTCCCTCGCTCGACTCCGCTGTGGACGGTCGTGCCGCTGACGCATTCGCTCGCTGCACCGCTGACTCACCGCTGACTCACCGCCATCGAAGCTCGCTCGTGACGCCACGTCACGCTCCGACTCCAGTAGTCTCTGACTGCACCCTTTATCAATTATTGCCTTTTTCAAGGCGATCGTTGACAAATTGTTTCTTTGACGTCGTCCGTCTCATAAACGTTCGGCGTGTCTCCTTGACCCCCTCAGGGAAAAAACCACAGTTTCGTGGTCCTTGACGGATACCTCACGGTGACAACCAAGTCAAGGGGGTGTTGACCCAACACACCCGCTGAGCCCCTTCAGGGTAAGGCAGTCAATTGGACGGGTCCCAGAGTTAACCGGCCTTGGGGGGTCTCCTAGTCGGCTCTGGTGACAGTTTTGCTTCCACAGCCACACACCTAGTGTCTTTAGGGTGTGTCTACACCCTTCGCGCTAGACCGGTCAGGGCCCTGTCGCACATTAAGATTGGCGACAGGTTTCAGCTCTAGGGCTCACCAATAGGTACACACCTCCCTGTCTGCACCCGACAGGGAGGGCCACACATCCCCGGGCCCATCCACCCGGGGAGTAGGAGTAGGATCATTAGGTCCCCTTATTTTTTCCTAATTTTCTTTTTAAATTCCCTTTTGCTACGATGTCTGACGCAGACATCGTAGCTTTTGCAAGAGAGGTCCTTTTTAAGGACCCCGATTTCTTGCTGAAATACGGGAAGGCTTGGCGTAGTCGCCACGTCGACCCAAGCGAGGCTCTCGAGAGCCCGCTTTCCCCCCCTGTAGCAGACAGGGGCACCCCTCCTACGGCGGTTTCGATGCCGTCCGTAGTCTCCCCCCAGCCCGAGGTGATGGACACCTCCACCCCTCCTTCGGACTCAGAGTCCGAAGACGCCATCTCTCTCACTTCCTCCTCCTCCTCCTCAGACGACTATCAAGTCGTCGGAAAGGGAGGGAAGAGGAAGAAGAGCGCCTCCTCAAAGGCCGGTAAGGCCAAAAAGCCTCTGGCGGCAGCCATCCCCGCCGCCCCTGCCCCCACCTCCTCCTCTGCCTCTGTCCCCACGGCACCCATCCCAGCCAGTCCGTCCCAAGCCGGTAAGCCTGTATCTGCTACCCCTGCCTCCGCGGCAAATAGCGCCCCCTCATCCTCCTCCCAGGATGCCCCCCCCGCCCTGACTCCAGCTTCTTCTGCCCCCAAGAAGCTGGCACCCCCCCCGCCTGTGTTCATTCAGGACAAGGCTAAGTGGACAGATGTGTCCCAATGGTGCACCGAGCAAAAGATCGGTTTCACCAACGCCCGCTCTACCCAGCAGGGTATCAAAGTGAGCATCCCTACGTCCAAGGACTATAGGGAGCTCACCAGGCTCCTTCGGGCGAGAGGTGTGTCCTTCCACACCTACACTCTTCCCGAAGAGCGCCAGACCCGAGTGGTAATTCGTAGGATTCCGAAAGAAATCCCTACTGACGCCATCAAGGCCGATCTAGAGGCCCAACATATTCCGGTTGCAGAGGTCCACCGTATGCACCGCGCCAGAGGCGGCCATGCATTCGACATGGTCCTCGTTGTCTGTCCCCCAACTGAAGGGCATCACCCCATCTTTGGTGTAAAAACCATCTGTCATCTCGTGGGCTTCGAAATCCAGAAGCCCAACAAATATGGCTTCATCGGCCAATGTCACCGATGCCAGCTATACGGCCACGCGCAGAAGAACTGCCACGCCAAACCCAGGTGCGTCAAGTGCCTGGGCGAGCACGGCACTTCTGACTGCCCCCGCCCTAAAGACCGTACCCTCTGCACCGAGCCACCTAGCTGTGTGCTATGTGGTGAGTCAGGTCACCCGGCAAATTACCGGGGCTGCCCTAAAGCCCCGAAATTATCCCCCAAACTGGCCAAGCGCGCAGTCGCCCGCCAGCAAAGGGAAGCCCCCGCCCCTTCGACCCAAATGCCAGAACGGCTAAGCCCTCAAAGGCCTAGCCCCTGGACGGCCCTTAACCATCAAAGGGCTTTCCCGGCCCTGGCCAAAACCAGCCCCCCACCTCCATCCATCCCAGCGCTGATGGACCCCCTCAATCGCGCCGCTGCGCCCGCCCCCGCCCTCCCCCCGAGACCGGTGCAAGCGCCTAAAACCGCCCCTGCAGCCAGAACTGCACCCCCCCACTCACCGACTACGGTTGGCCCTAACCCCCTTGACCCCTTTAACATCATTTCGGGCACCTTCACGGCCTTCCTCACCCCACGCGCCAGGAAAATGGCAAGCGAATTAGTCGCTGCCAGAAATGCCGGCAACCTTCTCCAGATTCTGGAGATATATAACTCTTATCCCGAAATCACCCAAGCCTTATCCTCCTTCGCCAACCTTCCCAACCCCCACTATGGATAAAGAAGCCAAAGGGAGAACTAAGCCCCGATCCCTTAAATTAGGCTACTTCAATGCCAATGGCATTCGCGATCAACGCGATGAGATCGCCGAGTTCCTCCGTGATCATCAAATTGATATTCTCCTTATACAGGAATCCTTCCTCAAGCCCAACGTCCGTAACCCGTCAATCGCTAACTACTGCGTAGTTCGCAACGACAGGTCTCGGTGTCACAAGGGTGGCACCCTCATATACTATAGAAAGGTTCTTCACTGCATCCCTATGGACCCTCCCCCCCTATCCAAATTAGAAGTGTCTGTATGCCGGTTAGGCATGTCAGGACACCAACCGATCACCCTAGTATCGGCCTATGTTCCCCCCCAAACCTCGTCAGAAAATCCCCAGTCGATTTCTGACGACCTCTCTGCCCTCTTCGGCCTGAGCGATTCCGTTATCATAGCGGGCGACCTCAACGCCAAACACCCTGCCTGGAACAGCAACACCACCTCAGCCAGAGGGAGACAGCTGTTCGGTCTCTGCCCCATACTAAATTTCGATGTCATCGCCCCGATGACTCCAACCCACTTTCCCCACGACCCCAACCATACTGCCGACGTCCTCGACATAGCGCTTCTGAAGAATATCAACCTACGGTTGGATTCTATAGAGGCGGTACAAGAGCTCTCCTCTGACCACCGGCCAGTGGTCATGAAACTGGCCCCCCGTGTCGGTCTCCATGACCCCACTCAACCCCCTCTCACCAAAATAGTCACAGATTGGAGGAAAGTAAGCAATAGCCTGAAATCCACTTCTTCCCAACACCTGGACTCCATCCCTGATCAGTTCGACTCTGTCGCAGACACGACGGCCGCGATCGACTCGCTCACTGAGCACGTACAATCAGTCCTGAACGACTGTTCAAAGGTAACTCCAGCGGACGATGACCGTCGCTGGAGATTGCCGGACGATGTGCGTGAACTGTTGCGCGAGAAGAACGCGGCTGTCCGTGCATACAGCAACTTCCCCTGCCTTGCGAACAAAGCCCATATGCGCCATTTACAGCGAGCTGTAAAGACACGCCTAGCGGAGCTGCGTACCGCTGGCTGGGACAGGATGCTAAGCGACCTAGAGCCCACTCATCAGGCCTTCTGGGAACTTCAAAGGAAACTAAAGTCCAATGAAGTAGTCTCCATGCCCCCCCTACTCCGCCCTGACAAGACCATTGCCTTCGACGATGCTGACAAGGCTGAATGCCTAGCCAACAGCCTCGAGGCTCAATGCTCTCCCAGCTCTCAACCAGTAGACCAAGCTCACTTGTCAAAAGTCGACGCTGAAGTCGAACGTAGAGCCTCCCTTCCCCCCGTCGAAAACCCTGACTATCCTCTGCCTCCCGTCACTCCAGACGAAGTGCATGATATCATCAAGGGTTTAAAGCCCCGTAAAGCTCCCGGCTCAGACGGCATCACAAACAGGGTAATACAACTATTCCCTGCCCACCTCATAATGCTACTGACCACCATCTTCAATGGTGCCATGAGCAATAACATCTTCCCAGATGCATGGAAAAAAGCCACTGTCATCGGCATCCCCAAGCCTGGAAAGCCCAAATCTGAGCCCTCGAGCTACCGCCCCATCAGTCTGCTCAATGTCCTCGGCAAAGTCTATGAGAAACTTATTTATAAGCGTCTCAGAGACTATGCCGAAACAAAAGGCCTCATCCCAAACGAACAGTTTGGTTTTCGAACCCAGCACTCTTGTGTGCATCAGGCCCACCGCATCATCGAACACATAAGCGCTGGCTTCCAGCGTGGCATGATGACGGGTGTTATATACTTCGACATAGCGAAAGCGTTCGACAGAGTCTGGCACAACGGCTTATTATATAAGCTCTACCAACTCGGTGTGCCGGACCGTCTCGTACTCATCTTACGAGACTTCTTGTCGAACCGCACCTTCCGCTATCGCATCGAAGGAGCAATATCCTCCCCCCACCCAATCCGCGCAGGCGTCCCCCAGGGCTCTGTGCTTGCCCCCCTCATCTTCACGCTGTTCACCAGCGACATACCCAGGAGCAAAAAGGCACAGTTGGCTCTGTTCGCAGACGACACGGCCATTTATTGCTCAGGCACCAAACAAGCCTCGATTTCTCTCACTCTCCAAAGAGCGGTCACCAAACTTGGCGACTGGTTCAGGAAGTGGAGAATTGAAGTGAATCCCGACAAAAGTCAAGCGGTTCTTTATTCAAAACCGCGCCATAGGCCCACCCCCCCCCGACCAATCTCCATGTTCGGTAAGCCTATCCCTTGGGAGAAGCGAGCCAAATATCTAGGTGTGATTCTCGATGAGCACCTCACCTTCGCAGAGCACATAAAGAAGGTTCGTTCGCGCGCCGCTTTCGCTCTCGGTAGACTCCACTCGATAATGAATGCAAAAAGCAAGTTGTCACTAAAGTGCAAGTTGCGCATTTACACGGCGTGCATACGTCCTATTATGACGTACGCCTGTGCAGTCTTTGCTCACGCGAAACCCCACCACATCCATAGGATGCAGACCCTACAGAACCGTGCCCTCCGAATGATCACGGGATCCCCCTTTTATGTCCGGAACGAGATCCTCCATCTCGATCTCAAAATCCCCACCATCCTCCAGTTCATGAAACGCAACTCCAAGCGTTTCTTTGATACCGCCGCCAAACATCGCAACCCCCTAGTTGTCGCGGCCGCTAAATATACCCCCTCCAATATTAGTAAAGTCCGCCGTCCGAGGCACACACTATTAGACCCAGACGACCCTATTACTCTCCTCCAGGAAAGCAATAGGGCTACTAGTACAGTACACAAACATAAAAAACCGACATTCCGACCCCGCCGCCGAGGTCCATCGCGAAAACCCCGAGTTAATAAATCCCCCCGACCCTTGCTCGAAGAAGCGCCAGCCCGCGCCGAAGCTGAGCCTGTAGTTTTAAATTCCCCAGTTAATAATAATTATCCAATTTGATCCAGCCTGTCTCAACTTGCTGTCCCCCCAGTGACGCCCTAAGCCGAGGTTCGTACCCCACAGGGGGTGCCCTTAGCGCGCAGTCACTTAGTATTTGTAAGTAACACGCCCCTGGCTGGAGGCTTTGAGTTATTAGCTTAAGGCAGCCACAGGATTGACCGGTTAAGTAGTCACGGCCACTCTTGGCCAACTACGAGATGCCATAGTTAGGAAAAAAAAAAAAAAAAAAAAAAAGGTATCGGCACAGGCATTCCCTCGCTCGACTCCGCTGTGGACGGTCGTGCCGCTGACGCATCCCGCTCGCTGCACCGCTGACTCACCGCTGACTCACCGCCATCGAAGCTCGCTCGTGACGCCACGTCACGCTCCGACTCCAGTAGTCTCTGACTGCACCCTTTATCAATTATTGCCTTTTTCAAGGCGATCGTTGACAAATTGTTTCTTTGACGTCGTCCGTCTCATAAACGTTCGGCGTGTCTCCTTGACCCCCTCAGGGAAAAAACCACAGTTTCGTGGTCCTTGACGGATACCTCACGGTGACAACCAAGTCAAGGGGGTGTTGACCCAACACACCCGCTGAGCCCCTTCAGGGTAAAGCAGTCAATTGGACGGGTCCCAGAGTTAACCGGCCTTGGGGGGTCTCCTAGTCGGCTCTGGTGACAGTTTTCCTTCCACAGTTACTCACCTAGTGTCTTTAGGGTGTGTCTACACCCTTCGCACTAGACTGGTCAGGGCCCTGTCGCACATTAAGATTGGCGACAGGTTTCAGCTCTAGGGCTCACCAGTAGGTACTCACCTCCCTGTCTGCACCCGACAGGGAGGGCCACACATCCCCGGGCCCATCCACCCGGGGAGTAGGAGTAGGATCATTAGGTCCCCTTACTGTCTTATTTTCTTTTTTCCCTTTTGCTACGATGTCTGACGCAGACATCGTAGCTTTTGCAAGAGAGGTCCTTTTTAAGGACCCCGATTTCTTGCTGAAATACGGGAAGGCTTGGCGTAGTCGCCACGTCGACCCAAGCGAGGCTCTCGAGAGCCCGCTTTCCCCCCCCTGTAGCAGACAGGGGCACCCCTCCTACGGCGGTTTCGTTGCCGTCCGTAGTCTCCCCCCAGCCCGAGGTGATGGACACCTCCACCCCTCCTTCGGACTCAGAGTCCGAAGACGCCATCTCCCTCACTTCCTCCTCCTCCTCCTCAGACGACTATCAAGTCGTCGGAAAGGGAGGGAAGAGGAAGAAGAGCGCCTCCTCAAAGGCCGGTAAGGCCAAAAAGCCT